>OY390716.1:10353083-15153083 GCA_959613365.1 Balanococcus diminutus
CCTATACAACTTTTATATTGAAATCGTCGCTCGACGAAGTACTTCAGTTCAGTTGGAAAAACTTTTTATAACGATTTCGTAAGCAGAATATATAAAAAGCTCTTCGTGACAATAAATCGTACCCTGGCCCTGGATGTCGTATCTATCATAGCTGTACATAATTTCGCTCTCGTCGAGGAGACAACCGCTGAATAACATCGTCGTTTCAACGCTGAAAAAAAATTCTAATGAAAGAAAAAAAGAAAACTCGCCAACAATTAATAATCTACCTACTTTGGCATGTTGCGTTGATTAAAAACATACCTATTATCTTATCTGCATTTTCCAGCGGCGCAAATTTCTATATCCCAAGGTACGTTAAAATACGTACAAAACACGGAAAAGAGTCGTTATTGTGTTATAATTTTACGTACGCAGCTTTTAAGCCAATTTCTTCTCGTATAATTACCATAATGCGGTTAAGAATATGGAACCTTTATGGCTAGGTAAACTTTCGAGCCAACCGTTATGACACTTTTGCCAGTTGAAAAAAAAAAGGTCGAGAAAACAAAAAATCACCGTGTATTTGTTCAATTAAAACAGTAAAAGTAATACGTTAACATGCGATGTTTTAAATTTTCATTCGCGTACTATTACTTTTTATTCTCGCATGATAGAACAAAAAAACGCTCAACACCGTTTTAACCTTAACTTTTCGTACAGTTAGTTGATTTATGTACTGAAAATCCATCCACGCATCCAGACTTACAAAGCTCATCATCGTCGTTGGAAAGCAAAAGCGATAACTAGGTAAGTCAATGCGTGATATTTCTTTCAAAGTTTTTTTTTTTCCTTTTCAGGTCGATTTATATTTAAATCCAGCCATACGAGTGATATTTTAATCGATAAAAGAAGTAAGAACTACAATTTCCAACAAAATTTTCAACATCGACGTCAGTCAAGCTTCGTATGTTGGACGAAAATCGCTCGTGTTGTAATTTTTTTTGTTGCAATATGGTTTAGTTCGTTTGAATCGACTTTATTTTTCCGTGCATCGAACTACCTTTTTTTTTTTGGTTGAAATTGTCAAGTCTGCAGGATGGATTGGTAACTAAGGTGTCTTTTTGAAAATTTTTCTCGAGAGGTGTGAGTAGGTTTGCATAGGTATTGAATGAAAGGCAGTCGAATTCTGTGGGTATATTTTAAAAACAATTTTAAAATTATTTCTCAATAAATATTTAATTAATCTATAATAAAAATTTGATTTTTTGCAGAATCGTTCACGAATGAATCACCTCTGAAGTGAGCCTACCACCAGCAACTTTCGATCTTATGGGAGATTCGGATAAAAGCAGCTTTATATTTCGTATAAATGATAATGGCATCGGTCCAAATCTTCTCCATCAAGTAAATAACGTAATTAATCGAGGATATGAGCAATTTGGGATTTACCTATCTAACCATACTCTTATCAATTTTATAGGTATGTCTAGAAAGAGGTTGGCAAGCTTACGGAGATCTTGCATCGGGACGAGAATGGAATTTATGGTGGCGTACTAAAGGATTTCCTGTTTTCCATTGTCATCGATTGGATAAAGAACAAGTAACCTTGGAGTGTTTTTTTTTTTTTTTTTTTTTTTTTGTCACCAACTGATAAGATAATTCCATTATAGGTAAACTGTACGAAATATTTTATTCGGCGTATGTACCTATTTTTGATTACAGTTTACCAATCATATACCGTATGCCTCATTTATCTGTAGAAAAGATAATCTTATTAGGTGCCTGAAATGTATGAAAAAAATCTATGGGTCTTCGTATGATTTTATGTGAGTACTTTGCCTACCTAATTTATTTAATAATAATAAATCGTAGGTAGCTAGGTATAGATGAAATTCATTATTACCTACTTTGTGATATCCTTTCAGTCCTGAAGGATTCAATCTTCCATTGGAATATAAAAAGTTACTAGCTTTTTGTAAATCGGAAGAAAAATTCAATCATTCGGCTAATAAAGAAATATGGATTTGCAAACCTGTTGGATTAAGTCAAGGAAGAGGAATTTCTCTGTTTCAAGTAAATTAGCTAAAATTCACGTTAGGCCAAAAATTACGTTACTCTGTGAAAAAACGAATTAATTACTTATTCAATTAAAAATTTCCCATGTAACAAAAATTTTTATAAAAATTTCCCTAAAATTGAACACATTTTAGCCATTGATTTTCGCCAAGTTTCTTATCACAATTTTACCTATACGAAAAGCGAAAACGTCACAAAAGTAAATGAACCAATCAGAATAAGCTTTCTTTTTATTTCTATGGCATCATCAGTTGGTATCCAATGGAAATTTTTTCAGTGTTGCTGATTTTTTTATTGCTTTGAAAACATTTTTCTTTCAAAAATTCATGGCTGCCAAGCGCCAACGCAAATAGCATTTTTTAATACGAAAAAATTGTTAAAAAATAATCAGGACAAAAATTTATATTTTTGCTTCATTTTTTGGGGGGAGGGGGGGGGGGAGAAATATTTCATTTTATTGAGATAGAATATTTCTTGACATTTTTTGGGGTTGGAAAATTGCGCAATTTCTCGGGATAGAAGATATTTTCAGTTTTTTGGAAGAAAACCCGCTCAACTTTTTGAACTAAAACTATTTCTATTTTTTTATTTTATTTTAAAATAAACGTCACTTTTTTGAAGTAACTACCTACTTTTAAAATTTTTAGAGGAAAAAAATATTTTTTTTTGGAATAAAATATTTCTCAACTTTTAAAAATGAAAAATTTCTCAATTTTCTGCAATTAAAAATTTCTCAATTTTTTGGAATAAAAAATTTCTCAATTTTTTGGAATAAAAAAAAAATCACCTGATTTTACGGAAATTTTAAATTAATTTTTTTTTTGGATGAAAAGTATTTTTTGAATAATTGAAGAAAAAATTCTTTGAACTTTACTGGAGAAAAAATGCCTCAGTTTTTTGAAAAAAAGCTTTCAATTTTTTTTTTTTTGAAAGAGAAAAATCTCAGAATTTTTTCAAAATCGATAACTAAAATTGGAGAAAAAAACCTTTTATTATTTTCAAAATAAACTTAACATTTTCAGAGAAAAAAAATCTTGTTTTTTTGTAGGAACTAATCTGTTAATATCAATTTTTCCAAAGTGCGAATATTTTTTAGGTTTTTGGAGAAAAAACTATATAAATTTTATTAAAGAAAAAATTTCCCGATTTATTAGAAATAAATTAATTTTTCAGTTCTTTGGAGAAACTATTTTTTTTCTCTCTAAAGAATAGACTTTTCATTTTTTTTTTGAGGGGGGAGGAATTTTAGATATTTTTTTCAAATTTTTGGAGGAAAATTTGCTAATTTTTTTTTAAAGAGAACGTTTTTTAGCTTTTTGAAGAAGGTAAAAAATCTCTCATTTTTTTCCGTGGAAAAAACATCAATTGTTTTGGATCAAAAATATTTTATAAATTGGAGAGAAAATCTTTTGAATTTGTTTAGGATAAATAATTTTTCAAAATCTCATTTTTTTTTTTTTGAGCAAAGAAAATTTTCATTTTTTTGGATAAAAATGATGTAGGCCTAGGTATTTCTGAAACTTTTGAAGGAAAACCCTCTGCATTTCTGAAATATCTACTTTTACTTTCTTTTTCCTTTTTCGGGGGGAAAATCTTTCAATTTTTCGCAGAAAACATCTTTCAATTTGTTTGAATAAAAATAAGCTTTAAATTGTTTGAACCAAAAAATCCCTTGATTTATTTAGAATAAAATTGAATCATTTTTCAGTGTTTTTGTAAAAGAAAAATTTTCTAATTTTTTTGGGAGGAAAATCTCTTACTTATATTTAACACAAAAAAGTTCCTTTTCGAGGTGAAAATATTTCTGATTTTTTTTTTTTTTTTGGGGGGGGGGGAGAAAAATTTGAATTTTCAATTTTTATCTATTGATGAACTAAAAAATAGCTCAAATTTTTGGCGGAAAAAATCTCGTAATTAATTTGAAGAAAGAAGTAGCCAACCTTCTAAAATTAAAAAAAATTGATACCTATACCTACCTAATTTCTTAATTTTTTTGCAACAAAAAGTCACCTTTTTTTTTTGGAGAAAAAATTATCTTAATTTTTTTTGGAGAAAAATCCCTCATTTTCAGCAGAGAAGAAAGTCAGTTTTTTGGATAAAATGTTTCTGGAATTTTTGGGAAAAAAACTTTAGATAGATTTTTTAGGCTAAAGAACTTATTTTCTTAGAGTAAAAATATTTCTCAAATTTTTGAGGAAAGAATCTGTGAATTTTTTGGAGAAAACATTTTTCAATTTGAATGGAGTGAATAATTTTTTTCGAATGAAAAATTTTCGTAATTTTTTCGGGGAATGGAGAAATAAAATTTGTCAACTTTTTTGAAGTAAAATAATTATTTTTCAAATTTTTGGAGAAAAGAAAATTAATTTCTTTAAATGCAAAACTCTCAATTTTTTTGGAGGAAAATAATTCTCAAATTTTTGGTGAGAAAATTAGTTGAACCTTACAAGAATTATAAAGAAAATATAGCCTAATTTTCAGAGAAAAAATTTCTCAACTTTAAAGTAAAAAATTTCAAATTTTTTGAAGGAGAAAAATCTGTTTTTTGATCCCTCTAGAATAAAAAAAATTCAAATTTTTTTAAAGTGATAATATTTTATAAATTTTTAGAGAAAAAAAATTTCCTAGATTATCTTATAATAAGTAATTTACTCGTATATATGAAACAAAGTTACTTTTAAAGAGGTAATATCAATATTTTTTGCAGGGCTGGCAACTAAGAATTTTTTGGGATGTGGCTTAATTTTTTTTTTTTTTTTTTTTTTTGACAAAATCTCTGTTTTTTGGAGTAAAATTTTTGAAAACTCTTTTATCGTAAAAATATTTTTCGAATTTTTGGATTTATTTATTTATTTGTTTATTTATTTATTTTTTAAATAGAAAATTCCTTATTTTCATGGAGTAGGCCTAAACAAATTCTTAATATTTTTGAAGAAGAAAATTTCTTATTGAATCTCTCATTTTTTTGGAGGGAAAAATCATTAAATTCAACATTGGAAATTTTCCAATCAGCAACTTTCAAAAAAAAAAAATTAAGCCACATCCCAAAAAATTCTTAGTTGACAGCCCTGCAAAAAATATTGATATTACCTCTTTAAAAGTAACTTTGTTTCATATATTTATAAGATAATCTAGGAAAAAAATTTTCTCTAAAAATTTATGAAATATTATCACTTTAAAAAAATTTTGAACTTTTTTTATTCTAGAGGGATCAAAAAACAGATTACCTCTTTAAAAGTAACTTTGTTTCATATATAAATTACTTATTATAAGATAATTTTTTTTTTCAGAACCCCAGCGAATTAGTTTACAACTCAAACTCGGTCGTTCAAAAATACGTGAAAAATCCACTACTTATCGGAGGATATAAATTTGATCTCCGAATATACGTATTGGTTCCATCATTCCATCCCTTGACAGTTTACATCTATCGCGAAGGTTTGGCTCGTTTCGGTACGGAGAAATTTTCATTGAATAATTTGAAAAATCGCTTCGCTCATCTTACCAACAGCTCGTTGAATAAATTAGGTCCAGGCTACTTGGAAACTAAAGAACGTATAGGAGCCGGTAAATAATTACAGTTTTCAGCGTTCAAAAGCGAAATCACCTTTGAATTTACTTCATTAGTATACTAAAAGAGATGCACATCATTATTTAATTTTACGAGCTTCGTGTCATAAAATCAATACTATAAACTCGGTTCTAGGCTGTAAATGGAGTTTACAACAGTTACGGTGTTATTTACAACAAACAATCGGCTCCGATTGGTTGTTATGGCAAAATATCTCGACGATGATTGTACTCACAATAGTTAGCCAGCTGTCTAAAGTACCAAATACGGTGAATTGTTTCGAATTTTACGGTTTCGATATTCTTATAGATTCGGAATTAAAACCATGGCTAATCGAGGTACATTTTAGTATTAAAATTAAGTAGATTTATAAAAATTTCTACGTACGTATGCACTGTGAAAATAATCGATAAGCGAAATATTTAAGCTCTTACCAACACATAGGTACTTACCTATCTTTATATAATTTTTTATTACAGGTCAACTTGAGCCCTGCTCTGAGCATCGACTGCAGCCTAGACCCAGATATTAAAAAACCAATGATACACGATATGTTCGATTTGATCGGCTTACCAATGTGTAACACAGGCCTAGCTCTATTCACTGCCAATCCAAATCCAATAAAAAGAGCTACCAGGAAATCCTCCGACACTTTGATTAAAGCTGCCATCAAATGGAAACAACAACGTTCCAGGATTCGAAATGCAAAACGAACCTATTTAGTTAAAAAGGTGGAATTCGTCAATAATCGCGAATACGACGAGAAATCACGCTGGGGCAATGGCAGAAATTGGAATTTACCCAAAGGCAACGAAGGAAACTGGGTCAGGGTTTTTCCACTACTTTCATCCAACAATAACAGGATTAAATTCGTCAAGCTGAGTAATCATAATCATAGAACTTACAGCACTGATGAAATTAAATCAGTCGTATCGTCGATTATTTCTTATTCGAAAATCGCCAAAGAAATTTTTCAGCTGCATCCGGATGCCAAAGAAGAGCAGCTTAGTGAATTGATGATGCCCTATCTTAGACCTGATTCGAAAATTTGGCTACCACCTGTGTAGAGATTTGTTTTTATTTTGAAGTTTTATTGTTGTATTAGCGAGTCGACTATTTGTTTAATAAAATTATTATTTTTTTGTTGAGAACTTTTGACTGAGTATCTATCAATTTTTTAAACATTTCTGATGATCGAATTTCGATCATTAAACGAATTTCTACCAAACCTTTTTTCTAACTTTTGATTGTAATTTTTTTTTTGTTGAAAAATTCTAAAAGATTGGTTTTCTTTTCCAATTTTGATGATCTTTATATCATTTTTTTTCTTTTTTTTTAACTCTAATCAACTTTTCTGAAAATTTTTGATCTTAATCATTTAAAAAAAATTAATGATTAATTTTGATAATAAATTTCTCCAAAAATTCGTGGAATATTTTCACTTTAAATTTTTTTTTTTTTCTTCAAAAAATTAATACAAATTTTAAAATTTTTTATAAAAACATTCCATTTTTTAAAACACGAGATGGGTGATTAATTTCTTAAAAAATTTAAAACCTTCTTTTTGCGAGCGAAAAATTGAGCGATTTTTTATTTTCTTCAAAAAATATTCAGAAATTATTTTATTTCAAAAAAGTTGAAAATTTTTTTATCACGATTTTTTCTACAGGAGAATTAAGCAATACATTTAATTCAGAAAAATGAAGAATTTTTCACCTCCAAAATAGGTGATTGAAAGATTCATCCCCCCCCCTCCGAACAATTGAGTGAATTTTTTTCTTATGAAAAATGAAGTTGTATTTCCCGTCAAAAATTGAGAAATTAGGTAATCAAAAAAAAATTTCTTCCAAAATAAAAAGATTTTTTCAAAGAAAACCAATTGAAAATTAAAATTTCTCTTAATGAAATTGAAACTTTTTTTCTCCAAAAATTGAAATTTTCATACGAAAAAAGTAAAGACGGGTTTCTTGTAAAAAATGGAGAAACGTTATATATGTATATCCAGAGTATTTTACTTCAAAAGAATTCAGAAATTTTTTTACATCAAATTTAGAAAGATTCATTTTTTTTCTCTCTCCTAAAGAATAATTTTTTCTTCTCCAAGAAATTGATTGAATTTTACCGATTTTAAATAGAGGGTATGTTATATTTAATTTTAGCATTTTTGAAGTTTTCTAGCCTTCTAGGAAGTAGCTCATTTTAATTTGGAAATTTTGAGTCATGTTGCCATTCATTGCTAGGTTGTGATAACTTATTTCATTTTTCATTGTAGTTTTTAAGAAAAGCTCCTGAAAACGAGTTTCGAATTTTGCTGAAGAGAAGGTAGAGTTGGAGTTGATAATTTTTTCTGCGTGCTAGCACTGATCGATGTGTCTATGTGGTCACTGGGGTGCTTCATAATTTCATTTTTTCGAAATGTGAAGAGTTGGCCCTCTAAAGAAGATTCTTTTGATGTAAAATAAACCTCCTAAATTTTTTTTTTTCAAAAAAAATTAGATACCTACTTATTTTGAGTAGTGACGCAGAACACCTTCTATTGAGAAAACGAAATTAAAAAAAAAAATTGCCATTGATATTTTTTCAAAATGTTTTAACAAAATGGTCACTAAATAGGTAGGTATTTTTACCCAACAAGACCCTTTTTTTGGTGACTTATCATCTTTACCCCTGTTTTTAAGTGGGCATAAAAAATCTCTATTTTAAAAGTTTTTTCTAAAAAAAAAAAATTTAAATCAGCTGGAATTTTTTTTTTTTTGGATCAAAATGGTCTTAACATAGGTAGGTCTTGGTACATATTTTTACCCAAAAAAAAATATTTATAACGATTTTTCAACTTCACCTCAGTTTTCAGGAACTTCATCTGTTTTGAAAAATGCCACAGTTTATGCAGTTCCTAAAAATGTAGGTAAACTTGAAAAATCGACATAAATATTTTTTGGGGCGGGGGGGGGGGGGGTGTTGAAATATGTATGTGGAGACCAATTTGATCCAAAAAAAATTCCAGCTAATTTTTTTTTTTTTTTTAATGTAAAAAAGGGGTTTTTTATGTCTCCTCAAAAACAGCCGTGAAGATGAAAAATCGTTGAAAATGGTCTTGTTGGGTAAAAGTACCTACATGTTGTGGATATTTTGTTTAAAAAAATTTCAAAAAAAATTCAATTCCAATTTTTTGATTTTATTTTTCGTTTTCTCAATAAAAATAGCTCTGCGCTATGCACCATCCCTTAAAAAGCCCTTGAAATTTCAAAAAAAGTGAAATTATGAATCACCCTGTGGCCAAGATCTATTTTATTTAATCCTCTTTTTAACTTTTACCCATACAAATTTCAAGTAGGCATATAAATTTTTATGTAGGCCGTACAAATTTCATAAATACTAAGCCAGGAGTAATAATTATAAAAAATTAAAAAATTGATTGGAAATTTTAAACAGATTTATTCAAAAATTGGAAAAAAAAATAGAAATCATAAAAAATCATGATCTAAAAATTTGGAAAAACTGAAAAAATTAAAACGCCAGAAAAATGAAAAATTTGGAAAAACTAATAATGAATGGTCAAAACGTTCAGGTGAAATTTGAAAAAATTGATAATTCGGTAAAGAACCATAAATTCTAAGAAATCGAATATTATTTGAAAATTTTATAGCATAATAAGAAAAAAATAAAAAGTTTTAATGGATAAAAAAATTGAAGAGAACTGAGGAATCTTAAAAAAACATCTTAAAAAAATAATATAAAGATTTGCAATACTTGACTAAAAAATAAAAATAGTAAGTAGGTATTATGCTGTAAGAACTAAATTTGGAAAAGTGAAAAATCATAAAAAGGTAATTGAAATATTTCTAAAAAATTTTTAAAAATTAAATAATATTAACAAATCCAAGAAATAAAAAGAAATTGAACAACAAATTCTCAATTTTTTAAGTCAACCTTTCCATATCTTGCTATACAAAGGAATATTTATTTTACCCAAATATTCCATAACTCTGTAATAGAGCCACAGGTATGTATGTACTAGGTACCTATTGATTTGAAAAAAAGTTATGATAACGACCTCGAAAGTATTATGCATAAAAAATAATGAAAAGCAATAAACGTTCATATACGTAAAATAAAAGAAAAGTAGATATATAAATTCCTTCTAAAAATTTATTTAAAAATAATAATAAAATTGAAGTAAGTAGGTAGGTAGTCTAATCAATAACAATAATATAAAAAATATCAGAACTCGTTCACAAGATTACAATACCAAATTCATCAAGTAAGTAAAGTACAAGATATCTACTCATTCTGATTTGGATGTACCATCTATTTTCATAACATACATAGATTCTGTACCAAAACTGTGAAAAGTAAAGTAAAAATCATTAAATTTCAACATGACAATTTCTTCTTCCATTACGGCATCCTCGATTTCAATTTCATTCAAATTAAACAATTTAGCTGTTCTGCGTTTGTAATCTTGCAAGTTTGAAAGATTGCCTTTGTAAATTGAATACAGCTCTACTATTTCATTTTTGCAAATTTCGGTACAAACATCGTCAATATTTTTATATTCGGAAACGTATTTTTCGGCCAAACTTTTGAGATTATTTTCATCACGGAAGTGTTTCTCAACGGATATGAATACTTCGTAATTATTGGATACACAAACAGCTCGGAATTTTCTATGCAATGTTCCATGTTGATCGAAAAAAACCTCGTTCAATTCTACAAATTTTTGAAGACCAGAGTTCTTTTCTTGGCTCCTTGCTTGATATAGAGAAATGAAGTTTTTAACGAGAAAATCATAAGTGTGTTTCAATCTTTCATAATATTCTTCCTTCGCGATTGAAATGGATTTATTCGATTCGACTTTTCGGAAGAAATCTTTGCACAAAGATAACAACGTCGATGATATCTTCTCATCGGAAAGAGTGTTCGTAGGCTGAGCATTGCCTTTTTTTTCATTACTTGTTATCGCCCAAAGTGTACAGATTATTTCGTCAAGATCTAATTTTTCGCGAGCTATGTCGAAAAATATCGACGAAAAGGGCTTCGAAGTATCATCAGATTCGTTCGATTGTTTGCCCTCTGATGCATTCGACATCGTAGTGACAGCCAATAATGCTCTTTTTTTCGGTAAGTGCTTGGAATTGAATTCGAACACATCGGAACAGAAGTTGAAAATTTTTTGAAGAGGAAGAAGAGCCTGCTTCAATGATTTCTGTAGCACTTCGCACGTGTCTAAAATACCAAGTTGGGGATCATTTTCAAATATTTCTTCGAACAAGGCGAGTAATTTTTCTACAATACGTTCAATTTCTACAGAATGAACGACTAATTGAGCTTGTTCTTTTAACTCTTTCATGACTTTAGGAAAATTATCATTGGCGAAATCGCGTTTCGAAGTTATGCCAAACTGTGAAAAAAATTCATCCGCAGATTCGGGGTTTCCAGCCAGCTTGATATTTTCTGTTTTGAATTCTTTGTAGTTGCAGTCTATCTTTGACTGAATTTCATTAATTACGTGCTCCAGTTGGATAGGAAAAGCAGAAAGGATTTCATTTGGCGGTGTTTCTTGAGAAATACGATTTATTGCTTGCTGGATAACGAATACATATTTTGGATGAATTAAATATTCTATGGTATTATCTCTACTTTCTGGCCTTGGTTCACTGAATGAAGGCATTTGAACATTTTGCACATCTATTTTTGCTTTCGTGACATTTTGACCGAGTTGATAGGTTACTTCATTTGGCGCATTTCCCAAACACGTTTTAATCGCAGCTTGCACCTGTGGCGAATGAGGATGCTTCATCAAAGTATACAAATTCTCTAAAGAATGTGCAACATTACGAGCAAAAGTCTTGACGTCGATTTTACCTTTCTTGAATTCCTTGTAAAATGTCCCCATTGTAACACATTGGTAAAGTATTTGTCGAGAAAACTGGTCCGAAAATTTGAGCACCAATTGTTCAGCAATATTCAGAACAAATTTGAAATCCTTAGGTATAATTTGCTGAGAGACGACCACCTCTTCTGCATTTGCATTGACGCCGAGTTCGTTTGAATTGCTGACGCCGACGCATGGATGAGATTGAATTTCCAAGGTGTTTATGAAGTTGTACATTTCCATAGTGTTATAAACGGCGCCACATGTCAAAAATATATTGACGGATAGACCCAGACAATCGAGTAGAACATTTTCACCCCTTCGAATTTTTTGATGCAGATGATACAAATGAAAGCCGCAAGTAGTCAGACTTGTTCCAAGAGTTGTTAAACTCAACGTTATCAAAGCATTTTTGCCCCATATTCCTGCCATATTGACGATTTGAGCCGCGTTGTTGAGAGCCAACGACGTCACTCCATTTAGGGTAGCTGTCGCAATAGTTAGCCAACATGAAGTAGATTCGGCGTTATCGAAACCAATCGACTGTTTATGTTCATGTCGATCAAACAGAGTGTAGATAGCACAACCCCCCGCGCAAAGTGCACTTATTCCAAAGAAAGCTACAGCGAAGCCTAATCCAGTAATGGCCAGAAAAATAGCTACACACGTGCATCCTACTGTTACATATTTCATGACTCCAAAAAGTCCTTCCCCTGATGACTTGTAAATTTGTAATATTAGATCAGCTTTGTGTATTCCATCTTTCGGTGCTAGATATTGACAACTTTGTAATTTATTCGTATCACAAAAATGATCCCACGACCCGTACACTCGACCAGTTACATCAATGAAATTAACGTCACCATTGGGTAGTTTTTGCCGGAAAACACACTGTATGGTGTGATCATCGAGATATAAATAAGTGTGGTTTACTTTACAACGATGTTTGTCGTTGTATTCAAATTTACCTAGGATCGTCTCGATGATGTTTTTTTCTTTTTCAGGATATTTGAGCCACATTTCCGGAAAATTTTCCATCGATTCTCCATCATCAATACCTTTTGGATATCCAAATAAAATGAATCCGACATAAGACCTCATGGTGCCGTGATCATTAGATAAATGTAAATCTTTCCACGTGATCAGCTGTTTATTCCATATTGGAAATAATTCTTCAGCGGCTCCCTTCGCCCAGTCAGGCCATTCCTGAAAAATTAATTTTATTTTAAAACAAAGGCGGATAAAATGTTTCAAATGAGTAAGTAACATAACTGTAGGGCAGTGAAATGTATGCGCTAAAAATGGATGAAATATGCGCATATAATATGCATTTATTCTGGCAAAATATGCAAAAAAAATGCTCTAAAAAAGCTAAATATGCAAAAATATGCACATTCAATATGGGTGTCATTTAAAAGAGGAAAACAAACCAGGGGGCAACACTGCATAGTACGTAAAAGATGCTACTTGTCAATCAGGGAAAAATAAAAAAACACGTAAATTTTCCATCTATTATTCGATTTTGGCTTTTTCCGTTGAAGTATTTAGGCAGAATTTTTTTTTTTTTTTTTTTTTCTTTCAGAATTTTGCAAAATTTGATTTTTAATGAAAAATGCCACATTTTTCATTAAAAATCAAACTTTTTGTTGGAATATGCTGATGTATGCTCCTAAAATCACTAAAATATAACAAAATATGCGCTTATAGGTCGAATATGCAAAAATATGCTCCAACAAATAGAGCTCATTTTACTCAGAATCTTATGATTCGTAAAGATCCAATCTATATACCGTGATAACTATCACATACAAAAATATGCAAATGCATGAAATTCACTGCCCTAAACATAAGTATGAACGGTTCCCGGACAAAACCCCGAATCCGCTTTCCTGAATAGGTGGTTTCCCGAATGGTTTTTTTCCCGAAAGTCGTTTCCCCGAATCCCATTTTCCCGAAGCGTTATTATTTCGGGAAATTTTTTTTTATTTTTTGAAAATGATTAGAGAAAGTGTACAGGAAAAAATTCTTTACTTATCGAAAATTATAATTTAGAAGTTACATAGTGATGTTGTGGGACACCGTTCGGAGGTATTCTACTTCGTTTTCTTCGTTCAGATATTCTTCCCAACGATTGGCCTTGCCGGTGATTCTATCCTGCAGAGTAACCCACGCAGTAGCGTAGCCAGCCAGGCATGTAGGGGAGGGGAGAGGGGGGGGGGGGGGGTTCTGGCCCAAAAAAATATGAAATTTTTGTAAAAAAGACCATTAAAAAGCTGAAATTTCGTCATTTTTTCAACTTTTTCTTCGTCAAGGGGGGTCTGGACCCCCTCGGCTGTAAGCGCGACATATAAGTCGGGGTGGCTTCTTCCTAGCAGCACATGGAATCTATTATGCCACCCCTCGCTGGCATTATTGGTTTTCGCCATGTTCTGCATCGTGGCTTCGTACTGCATGATTCCACAAATTTGGAGGATAACGGGGAGGTACAGTATGGTGACCAGTATCGTAAATATTGTCGGGCTCACTTTGAAAGTTCCGTCCAAGTACCATGTGGGACTTCGAGAAAAAATTCATTCGGGAAAGTGGATTTGGGAAAACGTCTTTTCGGGAAAAAATTATTCGGGAAAGTTGATTCGGGGAATGGGCTTTCGTGAAAATGGGATTCGGGAAAACGGGTTCTTCGGGAAAAAAAATCATTCGGGAAACCGAATTCGGGAAAATGTACCAGAATCGTATGAACATTAGGGTGGAGTGAAAAAAAAAATACATACCTCGGATTTCGACCAAACTCACAGAGGTAGTTTACATTGAGTTGAGAACCTCCCAAAAAAAATTGAGCCCCCTACCTCTCAAAGGAGTGGAGCTAGGGACCCTCAAAGTAGGGTCACTTTTGAAAAAAAAAACACAGTTTTTTGCAACTTTTGGGTAGTGCCACTTACATAGTACCCCAACCTCGGTCACAGCACTAGAAAAGTGCAATTTGAGTTTCTACACCTCCCCAGACGATTGACCTTCAAATTTGATATCAATTTTCTCACCCTACCAGGGGGTTGAAAAGTTGCAGATCGCTAAAAATCGAGAATTTCGAATAACAAAAAATGGAAATAACATCTGCTTGGTACCGAAACATGGTCTCAAATGGCTCCTATTGATGCAAAAAAATTGAGGGGTCATTTGTAAAAAACACCATAGTCAAAAAATCAAATTTTACAGGAGACCTAAATAACGTGTTCAGATCATGTTTGGGGGCGAAAATTTTATTCAGAGGGTGTTAATTGATCATAAAATTTTCCAGAATGCCAAGAAATGCAATAAATTTTTTTTTCAAATTTTGGTAAATTTTACGACTTTCCCTTTAAAAATGCCGACTATGGTGGTTTTTACAAAATAATCAGCTAAAACACGTATTTTTGAAGTTGAAAAAAACTGATGATGGTCAAATTTTTTTTAAAAACTTTTATCACCATCGTCTTTCCCGTGAAATTTTAGTTTAGAAAATTGAATAAAATTTTTTTCGAAAATTTCGACTGTGGTGGTTTTTACAAACTGCCCGTCAATTATTTCGATAGAAAAAGTTGAAAAAATTTCATAGCAGAGTTGCCAATTTTCAATTTTCATAAAATATCAAAATTTCTAATTTCTTTTTGGTAAAAATTGATGTTTTATAAAAATTGAAAGTTGGCAATCCTGCTATGAAAATTTTTCAACTTTTCCTATCGAAATAATTTGTTGCATCAATAGGAGCCATTTGAGACCAGTTTTGGTACCAAGCTGATGTTAATTTGGACTGGTTTTTTGTAATTCGAAATTCTCGAATTTTTAGCGATCTGCAACTGTTCAACCCCTTGGTAGGGTGAAAAATTCGATATCAAATTTCAAGGCCAATGGTATGGGGAGGTGTAGAAACTCAAATTGCAACTTTATAGGGGTGTTTTCAAGGTATCATGTAGGTGGCACTACCCGAAAGTGGCAAAAAACTGTGTTTTTTCCAAAAGTGACCCTACTTTGAGGGCCCCTAGCTCCACTCCCCTAAGAGGTAGGGGGCTCAAATTTTTTTTGGGAGGTTCTCAACTCGAAGTAAACCACCTCTGTGAGTTTGGTCGAAATCCGAGATATGTTTTCTTTTTCACTCCACCCTAATGAACATTTATCTAGAGTAGGTCTCCAAATGAGATGGATGAAATTCTCCTGTTTTCTGATTTTGAAATAAATCTGCCCCGGCGTCATTCCATATAAATGACCATGTTTTGACCTTGGGTATTCCGATTTTGCCCAATTTTTTTCACGAGTCTTTCTAATCTCAAAATTGAGACAACCACAATTTTTTCTCCATGACCTCCCCTCCCTCTATGCTTACTCCAATCAAAAGTTATGAACTTATGAGCGAATAATTTGTTGAAAAACGTCTAAAAAAATTATAAGTGAGTGTGGATGGGAAAAGGGACCTAAGCAGGAAAAAATCGATTTTGGGGTTTTGACTGTTTTTGGTCAATTTTGACCTGTACTTTCATTTAAAAATGGTTTCACGGTCCTATGAGCAATATTCAGCCTTCCAGAGGACAAAACTTACCCAAAATCAATAAAAATCTAAAATCTTTTTTTTAAATTAAAAAAAAAATCGATTTAAAATGGTTTTATGGTCCTAGGAAAAATATTCAGCCTCCCAGAGGATAAGACTAACCCGAAATTTAAAAAAAAAACACACATTTTTCAATTCCAAATTTTTAAATTAAAAAAAAAAAATTAATGTTTTATTGTTTTATTTTATTTTAATTTTTTTTTGTTAAAAATGGTCGAGAACGTCATGAAACACAAAAAGATTGGCATTATGAGTATGATATTCGTAATCAGCATGGTTAAAAATATTTCTTGGCATTTTTTTTTTTTTTAGTTTCGGCAACCCTGATTTTGCTCAAAATCGCCTCTTTTTGAGAAATATGCCATAAAAAAGAGAGGTAAAAATTATGAGGAAATTAATATTCCACTAGGACCCCTCAATGATTGTACAAAGTTTCAAAGTTATTAGTTATATTGCATTACGGAGATACACCCGTGTAGCAATTGTCGACATCGACATTTATGTCGACAAAATTCAGACACATTTTTTTCTTGGTTAACGATGAATTAAAAATGATATTTAAAATTTAAAGTAATGTTCTATGTTAAACATAACTATTCAATCAAAATTTTTGAATTTTTCTCAGTATTTTCCTATAATTTAGAAAACGTTGTTTTTCTACATAGACAAGTCGATGTAAAAATCGATACTCGATAAACGCATCGACATTTATGTCGACAATTTCTGCCAATTAAATTTACAAATTTTATATCTAAAAAGAACTAAAAACAATTAATAAGAACATTTTAAGCTCAGGAATAAATAATTTTTGAAAGAATCACAAAATTTTCTTATTTTTCAAAGTTTTGAATAATACAACGACTTGTCGAGTTATTGTCGACATAATTGTCGATGGTCGAATAATGCATCGACTTCACTGTCGACAGTGTCGACCAGAGGAATTTTAAGTCGAGATAGTGTCGATGTGATTGTCGAGGGTCGAATAATGCATCGACTTAACTGTCGACAGTGTTGACCAGAGGAATTTTAAGTCGAGTTAATGTCGATCTAATTGTCGAGGGTCGAATAATGCATCGACTTGACTGTCGACGTCTTGAGGGTGATTGTGATACTCGCAGATAAAGTGTGTTGTGAATTAGTACCTAAGGTCTAAGAATCATCTCTATGTTAGTTGGACACTCGCATGTGTCCAGCTACAAAGGTGGCCTCAATGCCGCATATTTGACAAAAAATGTCGAAATGTTGGCTTGAACACTATTTTTGGTGTAATTTTAATATATACTTATATTGAATATTTGAACTTAGCATATTTTTCAAAATCTCACCATTGCAAATGTCGATGTGGATGTCGATATAAATGTCGACACATCGAAATCGGTCACTTTTCGATCGTACATGTCGACACGATTGTGGATGGTTTGTCGAGCTTATTATCGACATATTTGGACGGTCGACAAACATGTCGATAATAAGCTCGACAAACCATCCACAATCGTGTCGACATGTACGATCGAAAAGTGACCGATTTCGATGTGTCGACATTTATATCGAAATTAGCATCGACGTTGTTACACGGGCAGACTTGCAAAGTTTAAAACATTCATACCAAAAAAAAAACCGTTTTTCCTGCTTAGGTCCCTTTTCCCATCCACACTCACCATAATTTTTTTTTTTCAATTTTTTCTCTAAAATATTTTTTTTAAATGTATCAATAGTTATAAACAGCTTATTTTTTAAGAAAAACATCTGAAAAAATTACTAAAGAAAAATAAATTTTGAAAAATTTTAATTATGATTTTTTTCAGACGTTTTCCGAAAAATTATTCGCTCATAACTTTTGATATGAGTAAGATAGAGGGATGGGAGTTGCGCCATTATAAAGAGCAGCCCTTTTTTAATCTAGAAAAGTTAATAATAGGTACGTAACAGCCTGGTCAAATAGTTTAGTCAAATAAGACCAAAAAAAAGGTGCAAATTGCATTTTGGACCGTATGAAATTTTTTTTTGTAAAATGTTCTTTTCGTGGTCCTGATTGACCAAAAAAAAGTCACCTAACCTCACCCCTCGGGAACACCCCCAAATGTGAACCCCAAGTGGCCCCCTCGACGTTTTTCGCCTATAACTCTTCAACTATGCGTTTATTAAATGGAAAAATTGTTATTACCAAAATTAAAGTATATAAAATTTGCAATAAAAAAGGTTATATGCATGTTTTCAAAAAAGTTGACAGGTGGCGCAAAAACGCGCGTCAAAATATACAAGGGGGAAAAATAAGATTGCCCCCCTTCCCACAATAACGCACAATTTCGGAAGGAGTAGAATAAATTCTGTTAAGGATTTAAAACAATCAATAAATTGTCTATTTTCTTCAGAATTAAAATTTTTTAATTTCCCTCGAGAAATAAAATTGTTATTTTTTTCAAATTGAAAATTTTCACTGATTTTTTCTGATATTTTGTCCTCACTTTTTTAAAAATAGAAATTTTCAATTTTTTAAGTAGATAAATATTTTGAAAACTGAAAGTTTTTGAATATTGACGAGTTCGAAAAAATTTCAACTTCACACTAAAAACAATCCTTATCAAATTTTTATAATATCTTGAAATTTGAGAAAAGTTTACTGGCTGAAGAAAACCTGAAAGGCCTCAATGTTGTGGGATGTCGAATGTCTCCCAAGGTCGAATTTCAATTTTTCAAAGTTCCCTATTTTTAATGGTACGTAAAAGATGATTCTAGAGAGTGATTATTGCAGCGATCGAATTTTTTTAAAATTCAAATTTTAGAATCTCATTTCTTCAATATTTCTCAATTCTTTTTTCGATTAGTCGAAATTTTATTTTTTTATTTTTTTATTTTGATAACTTTTCATTATTTTGCAATTTTTCAATTTCTTATTTCATTTTCAAAACTTTTAATTTTTTTTTAAATTGAAATTTCAGCCTTATTTTAATTTAATAATTTTTTTCTTAATTTTAATTTTCAATTATTTTCAAGTTATTTTTCATTTTTTAATTATTTACAACCTTTAAATTTTTGATTTCATCTCATTTGCTAATCTTTTTTAATTTTTGGTTTTCTGAATTTATGATTGAAATTAGGTTTTCAAAATTTAAACACCTCTTAATTTAAATCTCATCTCAATTTTCAACTATTTTAAACTTTTAGTAAAATTCTTAAAATTCAAGTCATTTCTCGAAATTAGGTTAAAACAAATGATTTTTTCCAAATAAATGAATTTACCCATTCACTTGATTTTTTTTTGGATTTTTTCCGAATTTTTAATTTTTTTAAAATAATTTTTTCTTGATTTGATGCGAAATTTAAAAAATAATTTTTCGCTTTAATTCGTAATTTTGACAAATTTTCATTGTTTTTGAATTTTCAAATATTTTACTCCATTCTCAAAACTTTAAAAAATTGTCCGATTGAAATTTCAGCTTATTTTTATTTTACGTTTTTTAAACATTTTTTTAAAGTTCTTATTTTTGCACCACTTCCAACCATTTGAGGTTTTGATTTCATCTAATTTTCGAAACCATCTAAATCTTTCAGCAAACTTAATTTCACCATAATTTTTAATTTCATTTTTTGTTTCTTTACAGTTTTCTAAATTTTTGACAAAATTACTCACTCATTTTTAAAATCTTTTTGATTTAAATTTCTTGTTATTTTTTCGAACGTGTTTTTTTTTCAATTTTCAGTGATTTCAAGTTCAATTCAAGTAATTATCATTTTTTTAAATAATAAAAAGCTTCCAATGCTAAAAAAAAGTTTAAAAAATGATGATTAATTTTTGATTTTCACGTGAAATTTTAAAACACAACATTTTGATAGGTCGAGTAATGGACTGTTTGATTTTATTGCGAAGGGAGTCATCAATTTTTGGAACCTTCGCCCTACTTCACTACGCTTTTTCAAAGCTGAAATGAAATTCTACTCTTTTTACAAGAAGAATAGGCAAAGGAAGAGCATTTTAAGATACAGATTCAAACAAATCGGTTAGGTTAGAATAACATCAAAAATGCTTCAATGAGCACACTTTTTTACGTTCAGTATGTATGTACTTAAATGAGTAAATTACAATAAATATGTAGGCAACTATAAAATTGCATATATTATTATACACTCACTTGATTGCAATCCTTGATTTTACTGCAAGACATGATGTGCAATTATTTGAATATGTGAAAAACAAGAGCACTTTAATTCGAAATTACAGCACGACCAAAAATGCGATGTCCTAGTCGTACACCGCCACTTGCCAGTTGAGGATAAATTAAAGTCTATAAATAAGAGACAAGAGAGAAAATTATGCAACCGGATATTCACTGTAAACTGATTCTTTCATTCTCTCTGCAGTCTGCTGAAGACATAGAAGCGAATCAAGGAACGCGTGTTGGTTGGTCGTTATCTTTTTCTGCAATGCAGGCGATATTAGTTTCCGCTGATGAAACGAAAAATTGGAACCGAAGATAGATATTGATAATAATTCGATAAAAACGTGATGTAAAAGGGCGTAGAAAAAAGACCAAAAAATTGTTAACCCTCAGAATAAAAAGCAAAGAAACATCGCGATGAGAACTTAAAAAAAAAAACTATTTGGGTAGTGTGGGTAGTGGGTACATATATCCATAAAAATTCCTTACTGTCCATTTTATTTATACCTTATTCAAAAGTGACATCGTAGAATTATAGAATGGTGGACATTCCATCCGCTCATGGAATGCGATGATGATGCGAATTGTAATGCAACAAAATACATAGATATAAGATATTAAATTAGTTGATTGTTTGAACGATTGAAGACTTGAACGCACAAATCGTGTTGTAGTTTCAAGTTTTATTTTTCAAAATGAAATTGTAAAATATTCTCAGAATTGTCTTTCAAAAGGTTTCGAAAATCAAGAAATTCGATCGCAAAATACATAAATGAAAAATTATGGGCTAGTTCACCGCCGTCTACATTTAACAGGCCGGAACACCTCAGACCTGGCAATATCGCACCAGGCCCAGAAAAGCATGCTTTTATAGGAGGATTATCAACTTTTGGCAGTTTATTGTTACTAACTTTTTTTAGGAAGGATTTACGAAAATTTTTGAAAAATCAATTTTCAATGTTTAATCAATTTTTAAAATTTTGACAAATTTGTCCACTTCTTTAAAATTTTTCAAGATTTGGTATAACTTTACAGTTGGGCAATTTTACAATATTGATAATTTTTTTAAATTGGATATTTCAAAATTCAAATAGGTAAATTTTACAAAAATTTTAAAATGTCAATTTTGAAATTGTTTGATTTTTTGCAATTTTCTTAATTTAGCAAAAATTTGAACTGTGATAATATTTAGAGTTCAACAATACTAGTAATCATAAAAATTAAATCTGTTTTTAAAATTGAGCTAAATTTTTTTAAAAAGCGAAAGCTAAAATGTCAAAGATTGATAAATTTTTACAATTTTTGGAAGGATGATGAAAATTCAAAATTTGATAATTTCTTAATTTCGATAAATTTTTGAAATTACATCAATTTTTCAAAAACAAAAAATTAATAAAATTTTATTTATCTTCAAAAAATTCTAAATTTAGTAAAAATGTGAAACCTCGCGATTTCTAAATTTTGATAAATTTAAAAAAGTTAAGATCATTTGGATCAATTTTTAAAAAATCGAAAGGGTCAATTTTAAAAATTTTCAGAAATTTCAAATACCTATTAAAACATTTTTTACATCAATTCTTAAAATTTTGTCAAATTAAAAAAAAATCAGTTTTCAAACTTTGTTTTTTAAAATAATTTTCTAAATTTAGTAAAAAATCGAAAGTTGATACTTAGGTAATTTATAAATTTTCATAAATGAAAAAAGTTGAGAGTGGAAATTTTTGTATTTCATTAAGTAGGTATGCAAATTTTTCAAATTTCAATTTGGTACCTACTTTTTAGATTTCAATCAATTTAAAAAATAAAATTAATTTTTGAAAATTGTTCGATTTTCAAATTTTGCCAAATTTTTACAATTTTGGGATTTTGACGAATTTTTTAGTAAAATTTTTAAATAGGTAGGTAATTTTAGCAGGTCAATTTTGTTAGTTTTGATCATTTTTAAATTTTAATATGTACCAAAATTTTTGAAGTTGATCAATTCAGATAAGTTTTCAAAGAAGTCAAATTTCAAAGTTTGATAGATTTATTCTTATAATTTTTTCGTTTAATTGAAAAAGTTTGAAATTTGTTCGTCTCATGCATTTTAATTTGCGTAAAATAATGCTTCAATCGTTATTGATATCAATTTATTCGATTTCACTTACGGGAAGAAATCTGTGCACAAAGATAACAATGTCGATTGTATTAACTTATCAGAAAGGGTATATTGGTTGATTGAATATTATCTTGTTTTTCGGTATTCGTTATCTCCCAAATTGACCGATTATTTCATTAAAATGTAATTTTCCGGAAGCTACGTCGAAAAAAATGGACGAAGGATGCCCTGAAACATTCCCAGATTCATCCAGTTGTTCATCTTTTATTTAAAGCGATCGACAAACTGAAACATAGTTATCTTACTTTTGAATATTTGTTGAAAAAACAACAATTTTTTGTTTTAAAAACCAAAATCAAAATTCGTTGTGGGTACAATAATGGTATTCCTAAGAAAAAATTTTCAATACTTTTTCAAAACAAATTTTCAATCCAGATTTATTTTTTAAATAAATAAAAAATGTTTTTCATAAAAAAATTGAAAACTTTTTCATTAAAACAATTTTTATTTTCATTTCCAAAAAATAGAGAAATTTTCTCCTCACAAAAATTGAGACATTATTTTTCTTTCCAATAAAATTGAAAAGCTTTTTATAATAAAAAAAAAAAAAAAAAATGAAATAAAACGGAAAATTGCTTTACCAAACATTCCTAAAAATAAAAAATTTTTAGAAGTGGACCAAAAATTTGAGAAATTTATCATTCCAAGGAGAAAAAAATTGGAAAAATTAAAAAAAATACCTATAATCCAAAAAAAAACTCGAAAAATTGAAAAAATTAAAAATATTTTTTCTCACAAAAAATAAGAAATTTCATAGTGCAAAAAATGCAAAAAATGAAAAAATTATTTCACTTACCTAGGTACTTAGCTACTTACTCGTATTCAAAAAAATAAAAATAATTTTTTTCCAATTCTCCCAAAAATGATTTCTTACTTCAAAAAATACAAAAAATTAAAACATTTTTGTTAAAAAAAACGAGAAATTTTAAAACAGAATAAAAATATTTTTCACACAAAAACAAAAAAAAAAAAAATAGAAAAATACTTGAGAAATTTTTATTTTCTCCAAAATGAAATCGAAAGAATTTTTTTAGAAAAAAAAATGATGGAAAATTGCTTTATTTATACGTATTCCAAAAAAACGAGAATTTTTTATAAGTGTTCAAAAAAATTGAAAGACTTTTCATTCCAAAAAAATGAGGGAAATATTTTTGTACTCCGTAAAAATTGAAAAATCTCCCCAGCCCAAAAAATAATTTTTTTAGGTATTCAAAAAAGTTGAGAATTAAAAAAAATTGAAAACATTAATTTATTTCAAAAAATTGAAATACCTATTTGTTATTCCAAAAAAGGCGAGTTGTTTTAAAAAAAAATTAAAAATAGTATGTATTGTTATTCTTGATAAGTAAAGAATTTTTTTTTCGAAATAAATGGGAAATTTGAAATAAAAAATGCAAGATTACATATAGAAATTACCAGATGATTTCCAAACGTGTTTGTAAAAATTGTGGGTGAAAGAGGGGTTCAATCGAAATTTTTGCATCACCGAAATTATTCTCAAGATCTTAATCTACAACTTTTGTTTGAAATTTTTTTCAACTGGAGGCTTTAGATACAGAGATATGGATAATTTTTTGGGAACAAGGGTGGGCCTGCGGAACCTCCGGAAAGGTGACACTTGAAAAATGGAATCTAAGCTCTTTTTTAAAAAAAAAACTTTCCAATAAATTAAAACGTTGGAGTAATAACACATCAGTATAATATTTAAAATTATACATAATTAACAAAAACAATAATGAAGTTAATGAATGAAAAAAACAACGAAAAAAGTAGGTAAATAATTAAAAATTACGAATACGTAACATAAGTGATTATCACGCAGACTTATTTGAGATTTCAATAAAAATACCACATAGCAAACGATACGAATAACAATAAATACAACAAAAAAAAAAGACTAATGAGAAAAAAACAAAACAAAAACAACAATAAAGGATATCACGAACATATTTTTCTACCCTTTAGTATAATAAAATTATAGGCACCTATCAATTATCTACACACAAAGTATAAATGTAGGCGCATTAAAAGTAACGATAATAAATAATAATAATGCAACACGGTATAAATGCACTCACGTCAGCTTTGGAGCTTTCTGGCCGAATTTTAGGCACACCTTACATCAAACTAGTCTTACCAGTCATACAGCATCTTTGCTCCAACACTTTTCTCAGCTGTTTCAACGTATTCAGGCAAACGGTGACGCAACAGGACGACTTATCAGTACCATTTTTGGAACAATTCTTAGTACAAGGTTTCTTTTTATCGGTAACATCGTCGAGGATATTTTTATTCGAACAAGTTTGCAACACTTCCCTTAAATTTTCCGACAGTTCGTTGCAATAATTTTGATTCTCATTTGGTTTCTCAGCATTCTCGATATCTTGAGCAGTTCGCGAGAGGAAAGCTAGATCACTGATGTCGACGTATTCGTTTTTCAAATCTGGTTTATCGACATCTTGCAGGAAATTCGACTCGAGAGTGTTGTTTTCTTCGCTCCATAGAAGAGTTTCGAAATCAGGCATGAAAAATTCGCCACTGGTGGGATCGATTTGCTGAGGTACGAAACTGTCGATCCATTCGCTAGGTACGGAGAGATCGTCGCTATTGGAGGGCTCTTCTTGGGCAATACGAGTGAAGCCAAGATCGCCCAGTACGTCTATTTGGTCGCACAAGGAGTTCGCTGGGTCCGTATTTTCAAAATTACTGACGGTCGATTGTTGTACGGTGAAGGCGTCTTGAGCCACGGCCACGTTTTCTAAAAACTGGGTACTTTGAATGGATTCCGAAGCTATGTTCAGGATTGGCTCGCTGTTGTCTTCGTAAACGCCTTCGTAGCCACTGTTTATGATTTCCGGCACTGCGTAAGGCGTATCTCCGATGTGGTTTTTGAGGCTATTGATGACTTCGCCGTTGTCCAAGACGCACATGCGGAAGATACCGTCCGGACCTTTGCCTATGTTTTGACATTGGACTTTGAAGTCCTCGCAGCCGGCTTGGATTTCGACGTTCGTGTTGTTCAACGTGTCGGTGAGGCTTTTTTCGTCGTCCAGACCATCGCAGCTGGAGGATTTTTTAGTTAGAGCTTGAACGACGCTGCCGGAAAGGTAGGCGTCTACTTCGATCTCGGTGGCGGAGTCGTTTTCCATGGCTACAGCTCTCATGTTCTCTTCGGTTAGCGGGATTACTACGTAGCCTATGAAAAATAGATAGGAATAGAATTCATAGGGTATGGAGTCCGATTTAGTGGTAAATATGGAAGCCTACCTTGAAATTTTTCGTCTTCGGCTGTGACTGATTCGATGGGTATTGATTCTTCTTTGGGTGGTTGACATGGCGTAACCGGTTCGGCTTTGGGTTCTTCTTCAGCAACTGGTAATGAGTCTTTGAAATCTTCGTTGTCGGATTCGAAGTCCATTTGGGTGGTTTCATCTTCGTCTGTTAATGACTCGTCTTCGTTGTTCTGGAATGGAAATTGACTCTTTAGAAATGGAAATCGATAAAAATAATCTATAATTTGGCAATCGATTTTTAATAGTCGACTATTCAATAAAGCTATTACGTTTTTTAGAAAAAAATTCAGTTTTTTTGGTATCATCAAAAAAATGGTCATTTTTTTTGGAGTTGATTTCGAAAAAAATGCCCTGGATTGTTTTGGAGAAAAAAAATATGAATTTTCATGAAGTAAAAAATATTGATTTTTTGTTTGGAGGGGGGCGGGTGGGGGTTAGTGCAAAAAAATCTTAATTATTTGAGAGAAAAAATTAATTTTTTGTAGAAATTTTTTTCAATTTTATGGAGAATTTTTGTTTCTAAACATCATTCAGTTTTCTGCAGAAAAAAATTCACTGACTTATTACAATACAATACAAAATCTCATTTTTTTGAAAAAAATCATTCAATTAATTTGAAGAAAAAAAACTGAATTTTCAATCTTTAAAGAAAATTTTTAAATTATTTACCTATTCTCTAAATTTTTTGGAAAAAGAAAATAATTATTTTTTTGAAGAAAAAAATCTCAATTTTTCTGAAATAAACCTAGCTATTTTTGAAAGTTTTGGATAAAGAAATTTTCCAAACTGTTTTGAAAAAAAAATCTCAATTTTCTGCAGGAAAAAATTTCAATTTTTTTTTGCAATTTTTTTCGAAAGAATCTTTTAATTAATCTGAAGAAAAAAATGAAATCGGCATTTTTATAAAATAAAAAATTTCAATTTTTTGATCGGAAGGAGGGGGGGGGGGGGGGGGAGAAAAATCTTTACTTTTTTCGTATGAAGACAATTTTAAAACAAAATCTCCAATTTTTCTGAAATAAACATAGGAACGTATTTCTTCAAATTTTTATAGAAAAAACTTTCTCATTTTTTTGGAGTAAAAAATTTCTACTGTTTGTTGAAGAAAAAATATCCCATCAAAGAAAATCTTCCATTTAAATGGGAGTAAAAAATCTCTCAACGTTTTCAAAGTAAACTTAATTTTCTGGAATTTTTTGAAAAATTTTTTCTCATCTCCCAATTTTTTCTCGAAAAAGACTTGAAATTTTTTTCGCAATTCAATACAATATCTTAATTTTTTTGAAAAAATCTTACAATCGATTTGGAGAAAAATCTCTCAATTAAAAAAATTTCAACATTGCTCCTTTTTTTGGAAAAATATCTTTTGTTTTTTGGGATTTTCTTTCAATTTTTTCAGAGAAAAGTTTCTGTGTTGTCTTGGAGAAAAAAAATTCTCAATTTTTCTGATTGTGAGAAAAATCTCAATTGTTTGTCTCATTGTCTTAATGATTTGGAAAATTATTTCAATCAGGCATCTTCGATGAAAAAAATCAATCAAATTTTTCTCAAATTTTTCATAAAAAACACACTATTTGGGTGAGGGGAATTTTTTCACCTATTCTGGATTTTTTTTTTTTCAATTTCCGCTCAAAAATTTTAAAATTTTTTTGAAGAAAAAAAATCACCAATTTTTATTTTCAATTTTTTCAGTGTTTGCCTCATTTTTTAATTTATTATTTTTGGGGGATGGGGAGTAATGATATTCCTTAAATTTTCGTAGAAAAAATTTCTGAACACTTATTATGAAAAAAAAAAAAAACATTTTTTCCTTTGGTTTTTTAACAAGAAGTAATTTTTCAATACTTTTTGGAGGAAAAAAACTCAATTTCTGCAGAAAATTTTTTAAAATTTTCATTCCATTTTTCAAAAAAAAAAAAATGTTTTTCAGAGAAAAACTCAGTGTTTTTGGTTTTTATCATTGAATTTTTTCTGTAAAAAATGTCTCAATTTTTGGAGAAGAAATCTTCAATTTTTTTGTAGATAGGTAAAAGTATTCAGAATAAAATCATTTTTCCAATTTTTTTCAAGTAAAACAATAAGTAAACCTAAAAAATTATTTTTTTTAGGAAATTATGTCAGTTTTTCTGAAAAAAATTTTCAGTTCTAAAAAAAAAATAATCAAATGTAAGTATCCATTTTTGGAGGAAAGATACGTATTTTACTTTTTTTGAGAAAAGATGTCTCAATTTTTTTTGAAAAACAATATTTTATTTTCATTCTGAAAAATCTTGATTTTTTGCCTGATCTAAGTACTTCTCCTTTGACAAAAAAAATTCAGAATTAATTTTAGATTTTTTTTAAAATAAAAAATATTCATATATTTTTTTGGAGCCTGCATGAAAAATTCTTTAATTTTTTCAAAATAAAATAACAGGCAGGTCTAAAAAAAATTCTAATTTTTTGGGAGGAAATAGCCTTTGAACTTTTAGAAAAAAAATCAATTTAGGAACACATTCAACATTGCACATTTTCAACTAACCACCCTTTCGAGGAAAATCGATCTACAATCTACATCCTAGGAAATTTTTCGTTGTCAGCCCAAGACAATTCCAGCTACGTCTTAAATCGAACGAACTTTCGATGTAAGATTTTTGACCATTCGACATAACTAAGTCGATCAATTTGAAAAACAATCCACACCTGATGAGTTTTTGAATGATTTGAAAGACTATGCTTCGTAGGAAATGACTTTTTACACTCGCTCTGAGAGCACGTAAAAGGTTTCTCTCCGGTATGCGTTCTTTTATGCGTCTTCAGATGATGACTCGCAGTAAATGCTTTACCACATCCTTCTTCCACACATCTGTAAAAATTTTACGATTCAAATTAGTATCGATTTTAACCCATACAATGGATCATTTCACATTAAAAATTGTTACTTGTAAGGTCTTTCTTGGGTATGAGTTCTGACATGTTTTTTAAGATCGCTCAAAGTAGTGAAATATTTTCCACACCCTGTATGTCCGCAGTTGAAAGTATTTCCGCTATGTAATCTCTGATGAGCTCGTAATCTACACCACAATCACCATAATATATTTTTTTTCTCACAAATATGTACACTCGAGTTTCATTCAAAATGATACTCGTAATTTTTTTTCGTACCTGTACAAAGTACTAAATGCTTTTTCGCAACCATCGTGAGTACACTCAAAGGGCTTCACTTTGGTATGAACTCTGATATGTATTTTTAAACTGTACGATGTCAAGAATGCCTTGCCACATTGAGGATCCGAGCATTTAAAACGATATTCACCTGTGGAGAATAAAATACACGAGCTTAAAAGATTACCTAGAGTAGCGATTGATTAAGACTGATAACGTGTCTCCGAACGGATTAATACTTTATGGTTTGACATTTTGATTATAAAGTATTTTATGAAATGATAATGCACTTCAGTTTGTAATATTTACGTGTAATTCCATTCCATTTTGTCAAGATAAATATTTTTTTAGGTGTCTGTCTAATGTTGGACACCTTTTTTTAAAAAATTAATTACGTCATTGTTTAAAGTAACTATAATATAGGAATTTTTAAAATCCTATTTCGAAATGAATTAGGGTGAAAATGATTGTAATATCTTACATGATTTAAAAAAAATAAATTAAAATGAGTTAAAAATGTGTAGAATAATAAGTCAAAGTTAGTACGAAAACAGATTTATGGCCTACATAATTTTTCAATTTTTTCCTCACTAAAAAAAAAATCACAGAATTTTACAATTAGTATTTTCATTATGCACAATATCTACTCAATACATCAAAAAATAGAAACTGTTCAACTAATTTTTATCGATTGGTATTCAACAGGGATCAAAGTGAAAAAAATCGTCATTAAAACACTCCACAATATTCAAACTACCCCGAAAGCAGACCAAACATTGAGAGCATTCCCCAAATTCTCAGAACCTTTCGTACTCGACGAGTAGACCTCGTTCTATTTCGAAAAAAATACCACCAAAATAGGAATATACAATACCAAACAATCCAGCAGACGATAAATTATTTAGTAGTAAAACAACGACAACATGTACACGAAAACAATCGATCACACAGTAAGCATTGATAAAGCGATTTACCATGTTAGTTAAAGCCGACGTTATAATTCTTCATACGACGAGTAGAAGCTGTAAAAAGAAACACGAATATTACAAAAATGTAAAAAAAAAATATCACAAGTTATACGAAGCATATGAATATAGCATTTCGATACACATAGAGAAAAATATCCTCAGAATAATACACGTCATTTTGGCGATTAAGAACGTTTAAACACAACATGCACCCATTTTTCACTGAACTCTTTACCTTTATGGGTTTTCATATGTGTCCTCAAGTTACCAACAGTGCTGTATGTTCTGCTACATCCATCGTATTGGCAATTATACCTCTTGATTTCACGTTTATTCGTAGTAGGGTCGGTTGTTTCGATGGTGATGGTCGCGTGAGACGGATTTTTAGGCATCGAGCCATTTTTACCAGGTCTAAAGTGCATCTTGATCTCATCTTTGGTAATAGTGTGATGTATATAACTGTAAATCAACGAGGAGAAAATCGAATGTATTATCTAATCTGGCACAGGTATTATTATCGTTAAGTACATCATAGTATTATTTATGTATACCCAGCGCTTTCATCGTGTTCGTCGATCTTGGCTACATATGTTCTACGTTGTGGAGTACCTTCGATGTTAGCTGTATAAATTGCGCTTTCTTCGAAGGCACTTTCCAGAAGCGAAAAATCTATGTGGTCTTCGAAGTTGATGAATTCGTTCATTTCAGAGTACCCTTTGGTGAGCGAGTTGAATGTGTTTTCGGTTTTAGGTAACTCCTCCATTATCACAGATTGATTCACTTCTTATTTATCTACACTAATTACGAGTTAGGTTTTTACATGCTTTAACCGAACAACTACGAATACGGTTAATATTTTTCAATCAAAAGTTTCGAAATCAATCAAATCAAACACTAATCAGTTCAAGGCACAAAACCAAAATCAAAACAAAATTTGAAATTTGATAGTGCTACGTCAGTGTAGCCGAACGAATAAAAAAAAAAAAGATTAATCATGTGACGAAGTGAGTTTAGTTAGTTGTAGAAGATGAAGAGTCTTCTGTGGAATTGTGGAGCAATTAACAAAACAAACAAAGACGTGAATTTCAAATTTCAATTCCATTTTACATTTTACCTCAGTCATAAGACGCAAAATTTCACTTATTCGATGAATTTTATGGAATTTATCAACGATTTTGTGAACATCTTAAATATCACTTATCAGTGATTCTGTTAACTTAAAATGATTGCATTATTCAAATTGCATTATTTTGAGGGGTCGTTGAGTCGTTGCCCGTTGGTACTTGGTAAGGACCAGGGCTGGTGGAACGGAACGTTTCAACCGGAACAGAACGCAAAAATTGCTACTTGAACGGAACAATAACTTGGAACGGAACAATATTATGTTCGGAACGAATCAGTGTGAACAGAACCGAACAAAACGTTTGAAAAATGATTTGTTCCGTTCTGAACGGAACAATATAAAATTGTTTTGTTCCAATTGTTCCGTTCCAATCGTTCTGTTCCAATCGTTCGGTTCCAAATTTTCATCAAATTTTATACTCTATATTGCAACTTGCAAGCAGCATTATTACTTTAGTTTTCCCTTCTGGCTTCTGGCCTTTTTGTTTTCAATTGAAAATTCAGAAGGCAATAAATTTCAATTTTTAATTTCATCAAATTTTTTTCATCTTATTGTGACACAATAAAATAAAAAAATTTAATTATCAGAATTCAGATTGTGTTTTTTTCTCAATTTTTCTCATTTTTATTTTTTTTTTTAAATTTTATTATCAAATTTCTGAAAGTTTTGCTTCTCGCTACTTGCTAGTTGCTTGTGACTTTGCAGCCTGCAATAAAATTTTAAATTTTAAACAAAAAATTACATTCAAAAATTCGAAACTGGAACGGAGCGAAACGGAACGGAACAAAACAAAAGTGGAACGGAACGGAACGGAACAAAACAAAACAAAAATGGAACGGAACAAAACAGAACGAACAGAACAAAACCAAAGTGGAACTTTTACTACAAAACCAGAACGGAACAATTCATCGTTTCGTTCCACCAGCCCTGGTAAGGACGGGTAAGAACAATCATAGCCAAAAATTTGAAAAAAAAATTATTTTATTCGAAACTAAAATTTTACGAGAGAGGCAATGGTGAATTGGTGAATGGCGATATAAGTTAAAAAAAAATTGCCTTCATCAATTATTTTCAATTTTTGCACTACGTGTTTTAGCTGATTTATTTGTAGAAACAGCCGTAGTCGACATTTTTAAGGGGATAAAAGACGTAAAATTATTCAAAATTTGAAAAAAATTATTACGTTCCTTGACATAATGGAAAATTCAGCCAGGGGCTAGGATTTTCCATTGAATTCTTTTTAATAATGCAAATTTCTCATTTTTTGAAAATTACTGAAAATTAAAATTTATACCTATAAATTCACTATTATTCAGTCACCTCAATCAATGAAAAAAGCTAACCTAATAACCAATGCAAAATCTTCCTCTGGCTGAATTTGTAAAAATTTTAATTTTCAAAAAATTTCAAAAAATGACAATTTGCATTTTTTTTAAATTAATGAGGCTACCATTTGACCCAATGCAAAATCCTACCTTTAATCTTACTCCAATATTTGTGAACACCCGGTACTTTCAAATCCTTTTTCGGTGGAATTTTTGATTTTTTTTTTCAAGAAAAAATTATTTTTTGATTTCGTTGGGCGATAAATCCTCGAGCTATAGCTTTTGGATTTTTTCGATTTTCAAAATGATCGAGATAAGGGTGGCTTATTTCGACTAATTCAACGAAAAAGATCAATTTCAAAAAAAAAATAATTTGGAAGAAATGATATAAACAACATGTTTTTCAGAGAAAAAAAATCTCTGAATTTTTCGAAGAATTATTATATTTTTTTCTTGTTGAAAAAACTCCTTAAGTAGGGTATATTTTTGGGAATTTTCATCTCTAAATTTTTTAAGAGCATAACACTATTTTTAATTATTTTTTTGGGGAAAATTATATTTCAATTTTTTAAAAGTGAAACATTTAAAAAATTTTTAGGATTTTTTTTGTGAATTTCGCGATTCATTTTTTTTTAATTTTTCAATTTTTGGAATAGATAGGTGAGTAAAAAAACTTCTAATTTTTAAGAAAAAAGATTTCTCAACTTGAAAAAAAAAATGTTTTAGGTAATTAATACATTTCTCAATTTTTCAAGTAGAAATACTTATTTTACAATTTTTTGAGCAAAATTTTTTCACAGTTTTATGAGTATAAATTTTACATTTTTCCAATTTTTTGTGTTGGAAATTTTTCGAATAACTAGGTACGTTGGAAAAACAGTTTCCCAATTTTCTGAGTGATAAGTGTGGTAACTTTCCGAGAATTTTTTTTTTACAATATTTCAATTTTTTGAGTAAAAATAAAAAAAAATCTCCAATTCTCAAGTAAAATTTTTGTCAATGGCTTCAATTGTGTAAAAAATGTGATCAATCTTCAAGTGAAAATTTTTCACAATTTTTTGTTTACCCATTTTTCCAATTTTAAACGTTTAAAATTTTTTTATTTTTCAATTTCTTTTTCATTTTTTTGAGAATTTTTTTCGGGTAAAAAAATGATCTTTCAATTTTTCGATTTAATAGTTTTTTCAATTTTTGGAGTAACAAAAAGACATTCAACTCTCAATTAAATACACACGTTTGTATTGCCATAAAAATCATTTAGGTATACAAAATACAAACTTCGACAAGTAAATTGCACTTGTACGAAATTACACAATAAAATAAAACTGTACAAGATGAAAGTCAAATAACGAAAGAAAATCGAAGTAACGCTAAATTAACAAAGTAACAAACAAATCAAGAAAATCATTAATCAACGCTACGAATAGGACGTATTATTATGCACAAAACTTTTTCTAGAACAAGACTCTATAGTATTTGCGACAGAAACAAAATCATCAATTAATAATTATTCCAGTAAAATGAAAAATAAAATTATGATTTAAATCAAAATACTGATGAGATAATCTCAGGGCTCCGGGCCAACCTGGAAATTAATTTTCCTAAAAAATAAAAAATTTTACAATAAAAAATAAAAAATAAAAATTTTTACAATAAAAAATAAAATAGGCCTTAAGTCTCAATTTGATTTTGGATCAAGTTAAACTTCAGTTTAAAAATAAAACTAAAAAAAAAATAGGTACTCCTCAATTTCCAAATGAAATTAAAAAATACTATAAATAACAATATGGCATCAGAACAACAACAACAATCAGGCAAACTGTGCCTAAAATCTGTCATAAATGTTTTTTTTTTAAATTCAAAATTTTAAATAAAATTGTTTTTAAAAAAATACAAAATTATTCGATTAAAGTATCAACGAATCATTTTTCTTGTAATTCATTTTCCATCCTATCGTTTTCGTCTTTTTTTTTTAGTATCGTTAATCGACCAATCGTTCTAATTTTAATTTCTAAATCTAAAATAGGCTTAAGCAATAATGACTCTTGAGAAGATATTTCCAAAACAATAATTACAATGGTAACATATCTTTGCCCCTTTCAATAGATCTTTTCTACCAAATCAAGAAATTACCAACACTAAAGATATTCAATAAAATTAAGATAAATGAGACCGCCGATTACATGAAAAGGTATTGGAAATATCGCCTTAATTATCTAGACATTAGGCCTGGCTAGAAGTCTATCACAAAATCTAACTAAAACAAGTGTATAAAAACCAAAAACTGTACAATAGTTAAAACCATAACACTAATATGGGGAGAAAAATTAATAATAATTTGCAGTATCAAAATATAGAAAACGAATCAACAAAGGCGATGCCTACAACAAGACGAAAATACAATCTAGTATCGTCGCAGATAAAGATTTCAAGTTTATCACATTTTTTTTCTCAAGTGCCCATTTAGGAACACGAATCACAAAAATGGTTTTAAATTAGAACACCAGCATGATTACAAATCACCGAAGTAATCTTGGATTTCAGGCCACGATACAAAGTTTAAAAATAAAAACAAAACTTAATAGCAACAAAATTCGTCGTAAGAAAATCCTTCTACGTAATAAAACGAAATAAAAAACAACCGGTCAAATAATAAACCCGCATCCAAGACGGAACCGTGGTATAGTTTTTCAACGAAAATACGTATCGAGCAGTCTGTCTAAATCGTTGACGATATCTCTATGAAGTGGTATCTTCCTCCATCGTCCAGTTCTCAACTCTTCCAAATACTTTTCCCAATTGTAATCGTTCAAAGCACCGTCTGTGATGATTAGCAACTGGTACGATTCCGAAGGCATGACGGCTTTACCGGATAAAAACTCGAATACCGGGTTGACCAACCAGAACATTTCTCCATCGTCCATAATCACCTCGCCGATGAGTTCGGTTTTATAATAAACGTACAGCTGTTCTTGGACGATAGCTTGCTGGGGTACGTTATAAGGTCGAGAAATGCTGCTAATCAATGGTAACCGGACACGTGTGAATTTCTCCTTGATTTCGGGATCGTCGGCGTAAAGAGCATCGAAGGCTAAAAATCTACTGATCCAGCTGCCAGGTGTTATTTTCCAAATGCTGTCGTATTTCGATAACAACTCCCAAGCGTTTTCGGTTATACAATACGATCGGAATATCTCATTGGTGAGAAGTTCGTTGTGAATGACGTAGAACAAGGTGAATATTATCAGGTCCAGGTTGAGTAGAGCTCGAGTCGAAGCTACGCCAACTTGCTTCAACTGCATACACATGACGGTGTAGAAAGCTGTCCTGGAGGCGGAGAAAATCATCTCGTTCATAGGCTTATCGAAATAATTGCTGAGGAATTCCAAAGCCATATCTTTATCTTGCATCGATAGAACGGTCACTCGAGATGGCATCACCCATACGTATCTATTATGATCTACATAAGTGGCCACTTCGTAACCCACGGGAAACATTCCGGTCATACCTGTTGCATAACAGAGGGGCATCTGACAAGGGCAGTTTTTTATCTTAAAACTGGCCAATTTGCTGTAATTTTCGTAGCTGTCGTTGGGCTTGATTCGTTTCGAAGCCGAGACCAGGTACACGTAGCCAGAGATGTTTGGAACGTAAGTGGTGACGAGTTTACTAACGAAATGTCTCGCATTACGGGAATCCTGCAGGAAATCTTGTACCATAACCATGGTGAATGGTTGAGCTAAAGAAAATAACACCAATTCGTGTTAATATTTTGTAATTTAAGTAAGATATTTATTGATAAAAAATGAGAAGCAACTCACCGAATACTTCGGTAGGCCTATAAGCTGATAACACTCACCTTCTTTTCACTTTCGCAGCGAGACCAGAGTACTAATCTTACTAGATACAGAAGCGAATCAGAATCAATCAACATTACCCAAGATTATGCTGTTAACAAACGAAATATCAATTAGTGGAGCTATAATTAGAATAAATTGATATGGAGTAAGCTTGACTGTACATTACCGGAGAACGCTGATACTAAATGTGTTCCACTAACATCGTTCGATTTAAACTGTTTGGTCATCATTGGAAATCGATTGAATTAAAAATAAAGAACAATTTACGACGTAATTTCGATAAAATAAAACAATTATTGGTCAAAACTTTTAAAAATGCGGAAGTAACGAGAGGAGATAATTTTGAAAATCGAAAAAATGCTCGTTGCAGTTTGTTTACAAAGGTACTGTAGCGTCTAAAGAGCATACCGAGGAGCAATTCGGCCGGATTAGTTCGGTAATGGTCGGAATTTGTCGTTTTTAGCCGAATAAGACACGAAGAGGTACGAACAATTTTTTAAAAAATTTTTAAAAATTTTATTATTTAAAAAAATATAAAAATAAAAAATAATGTTAATTAATTAATTTTTATTTTAAAATATTACAAAATCAGTAAGAAAATAATCCTGAGTGTACGGTGTACTTACTTTTTTTGTCTTTGCGTGAGAAATAGAAATATTAATTGCTTTTAATCGTAATTTTATTTACTCTACATTTCTACATAATTAATTTTTTAATTATATGTACACATCAAATGAAAATTCTTTAATTATATTTTGATTACAATCATCCATTCCATAGACGTAATTATAGCTTTTGAGCACAACCTGCACCTGCATTTTCCTGAAAAAAATTCTGAATTTTCTGGGAATAACAACTATCTCAATATTTGATGGAAAAGAGTAAAAATATAAATTTGCCAATACCGAGAAGAAATTTCTGAAGAAAAATTTCTCAATTCTTGGAAAAGGGCCATACAAAGTATAATTATCTTTCAAATTAAAAAAAATCTCTCATTTTAAATATTTTTACAGAGAAATAAAATACTATTTAAAAAAAATAATATTAATTCTTTGTCCCAATTTTTTGGAAGAGAAATCTCCCAACTTGTTTAGAATGAAAATTTCTAATTATTTCGACAATTCAAACAAAATCTAATTTTTTTTGAATAAAAATAACGCTTATCTGAACTGTTTGGGGTTGTCATGAAATTTTTCAAAACTATTTTTGAAGTCAGTGACGTATGTAGGATGAAATCATGGGATGGGTTCAAATTTATTTTTCGAGAGTGGTCATTATGAAATGAAAATTTTAATTTTCACTAACAAAAAAAAAAAAAAAAAAAAAAACAGTCAAAATAAATAGGTACCTAATAGTTGGTAGAAAATGCATTTTTTCAAAATTTTTAGAATTTAATTTTTGAAAATCTAAAAGTTTTCTAAATAGTCAAAAAAATTACACTTTTTCTATTCGTGAGAATTCAAAGAAAATCTTCCCAAAAATTGAAAAAAATTCAATGCATTGAAGAATTTGCAATTTGACTAAACACAATTTTTTTGAAAATTTATCATAATTGAAAATTAGTAGGTAAATAAAATTTCGGAATTGTAAAATTAAAAAAAAACTAGTTTTGAAAAGTAGAAAAAAATCACCTCTAAGAAAATTGGAAAAAATCCATCTTGAATTTTTTTTAAAATAACAAAAATATCATTTTTGAAAATTTAAGAGAAAATGAACTCTAAAAATTGAAAAAAAAATCATTCTTGAAAAAATTGAAAATTCTTATTACTTATTTGAAAATTTAAGAAAAATCATGTACTTATACATTAAAAAATTAGAAAAATTCATAGTATTAAAAAAAATATCCAATTTTTATTTTTGAAAATTTATGAAAAATCATTTGAAAAAATGAAAAATTTGACCAATCATATTTCACAAAAATTCTTCGTAACTAAAAATTGGGAAAATTTAAAAAAATCTCATTTTTGAAAATTTAAGAAAAATTAGGGATGCATTTCGAGAACTTTTAACAATTTTAGGAAATTAAAAAAAAATACCTATGTAAAATGAGCATCTTTGTTTGCAAGGTTTTTGAGGTATTTTAAAGATTTTTTTTATTCTAATAACCCCCCCCCCTTAAATACGCCACTGTTTGAAGTAAAAAAAAAATTGTAAATGCATTTTCATACCTACTTCATTTAGAGCAAGAAAAAATTTCTGAATTTAGTCGAATTCAGTAATTTTTTTGAAGTGAAAAAAATGCAATTTTTCAAGAGAAAAGTTCACTTTTTTGAGATTTTTTTTTTTTGAAAGAAGTCTCTTATTGAATAGTGGAAAAACATCTCTCTATTTTTTGAAAAAAGACTGAATTGTCCTTTTTTATTTCTTTTAAAAGATAAAACCCCTTTTTTGGAAAAAAATTGCTAAATTTTTCAATTTTTTTTCTAATAAAATACTCTGAAATTTTTGGAGGAACAAATTCAATTTTATGAAGGAAAAATCCAATTTTTTGGAATAAAAAAAGATTTTCAATGTTTTGACACTAGAAAATTTCTCATTTTTTGAAATAAAAAAAAGCATAATTTTTAAAGAAAACATCTCTGTTCTTTGAAAGCTAGAGTTTTTTTTATTTTCTTAGAATAAAATTTTTTTATATTATTATTAGGTACCTAGTATAATTTATTCATATTTTTTTAATCATCTTTCAATTTGTCAATTTTTTAGAACCTATAAAATAAATATTCCACGTTTTTTTTTTGGATACAAATTGTTTTATTATTTTATTTTTTTTTTTTAAAAATCAATATTTCTCAAGGAAAAAATTTTTTTCTTTAATTTTTGAGCAAAATATATCCTTCCTTTCTGAATTTTTGGAATAAATTTTTATTCAATTCTTTTTAAATATTCGTAATAAATTGATTGGTCCGTTGTAAAAACAACCATAGTCAAAAATTAAATTTTACAGGAGGCCAAAATATTTGGGGGACGAAAATTTGATACAGTGGATGTTGATTGTTCATCAAACTTTCCATATCCATACAGCCGAGAAATGTAATAAATTTTTTCTTCAAATTTTGAAAAATTATACAACTTTCCCCTTAAAAAATAATGTCGGCCATGATTGTTAAAAAAAATTCAACAAAAAAAAATATGTAGGTAGTAGGTACTTGGTACTTTCAAGTTTTAAAATTGAAAAAAAAAATTGATGAAGGCCAAGTTTCAAAAGAAAACGTATATCATCAATCACATTCATCACCATTGTTTTCTCATAAAATTTTAATTTTTAGGAACTGAAATGAATTTTTTTTTTCAAATTTTTGACTAATATAATTTATTTGTATTTTTTTTTTTTTTTTTTTTTTATAAAGGACCCCTCAATTTTCCATTCCCACTTTATTTTTTAAAAAATCTTTCAATTCGTCATTTTTAAATTTTAAATTTAATTTTAACTTTTTGATGAACCACATTCGCAATATTATCCAGTAAAAATTAAAATAAATACGAGCAATAATTAAATAATTAATTATAAAAAAATACCTTCACTAAAGTCTTCACTCTTCACTCACCCAAGAAAAAAAAATGAAAAATTTGAATTTGTTGTGTTACGTCACAGACATCACATCGTCACCTCACGTCACACGGTCACAGTCACACCCGTGCACCAAAAAAAAAAAAAAAAAACACAAGTCGTCGTCCAATCAGAATCAAGGCTTCAGTGACGTTGAACCACGTTGAACTCGTGATCACGCTACGAATTATTTCAGTTTTTTATTTGGCAGCCATTTGCAATGCATTTCTAAGAATGGAATGAATGAACAGTGAACGCGTCGTGATGTGCTTTTCATGGTGATTTATTAATTATAATTATTATTTCGATCTTAAAAAAGAATTCAATGCGTTTTTTCTCGATGTTTCTGTCGAATCTGGATGTTGCACCGCTAATTTGTAAAGACTTCACAATAAAGGTACGTAAATTTAGATACGATTTTTAGCCCTGTTATGTCACCGCATTTGTTACGAAATTATAGTTTCAATCGTTTTTCGTTTACTTAACGTAAAGTATTTTTGGACCTATGAGCGACATAATATTAATTTCAAACCATTGTGATATTTTATTCGAACCTTACGTTTTCGGTAAATATTTCGTTAGCGTCGCGTCGGTGATTGACTCATGTTCATGTTCACTCTAGCCTTTAGTCGACAGTCTGACTCATTGTTCATTTTACGCTCGACTCTTTGTTTTTTTTGCATTCCATTTAAAGTGAAGCTCAAATCTTCTCCCTCTAATCTCGATTCGACTGTGTGAATATTATTCAGTTATAATTGTACGCTAATACTCGGGTTGGGGTTATGTTCAACAGGTGTTGATGTACGTAGATCGCAGATATGTTTTTACAGCATTTCCTCCGGTATTCTGTGAGACTGTTAAAGAACGATGATTCTACTTTCCAACAGAAGCTACTTTCTTAATTTGGGTAAGTTTATTCAATTTGTATCTCATTTCTCTAAGTGACGGTATGGCTCGCGTGTGTCCAGTTTTATGAATGATTTTTCGTCCCTTTTTCAAACTATATTCATCAATAGACGCCTACTATTTCTGTTTATAATTTTACTTGTGGTTAAAATAAAAACCTCATTTGTGTTTTTCCGAGTCATTAATTTTATTGTTTTCGAATAGATGCTGTTTTTTGTAACGTTTGGTGAAATCATGTCGAATCCGCTGAGAAGGAATTCGTGTACGAAATTGAAATGATGGCTACGAAGTATAATTTGGTTATCAATGAAGACAAGTTTTTAAATTTTGAGTAAGTTTATTCCACATTATCCACGTCTGCGTTTATCTACATAAAACGCGTGTGTTGAAAAAAAAGACATTCACTCTGTTTTTGAATATTATAAAAATTATAGGGCTATCGATCGGTTTTCGATTTTGCATGTGATTGAAAACTACGTTGGTATTTTTCCGAGTGATTGATTTCATTGTTTTCGAATAGATGTTGTTGTATGCCCGAGAAGATTTTGCGAACTGCTGCAGAAGATTTACCGGGAAATTGCGATGCGATGCTATATGAATTGGATTTCAACGAAGAAGAAGATCATACTTTCCTATCTCTGGTAATTTTTATTCGATTTTACGACCAGTTCTCAATGCCATAGCGTATGCGACATTTTTCAGTATTATGAGTTAGCCATTTTTAAAATTGATTTAAAACCAGATTTCTAAAAAATCTACTGATCTAGAATCATATTCGTTGATATCTCTTTTGGCGTCTGTAGTAAAGTTATTTTTAATTTCTTCAAAAAATATCCAATTTCACTGTTCACTAGATATTTTCTTGAAGTTATCTTCTACTCGAAACGTTTTTTGAAAAATTGGTAATAACTGTAAATAATTATATGAAAATTATTAAATTAAAGTAGAAAAAAAAGTAAAGAAACACGAAACACTTCGCCGATCGATCCCAGAAAAAAAAAATTGAAAAATTTCATAACTCACGTTTTGGTATCACGTCACGTCACATCAGGAAAAAATTTTTTATCTGTGACGCGACAAAAATCCAAAAACTTCAACGTCACAGAAGTAAACAAAATTTCGACCAATCAGATTCAAGTAAAAAGACGTCGAACTTGTTGAACTTTGAAAAATTGAAGGACGCGTTTTTTAGCAGCCATCTTCTTTGTTCAAGGGTTGAATTAAACTTGAAATTATTTAAGTAATTCGTGTTTTTCGGTGGTAGTATTGTAGTGTTGTATTATTGAAGCATTGCTCGGTCACATTTACAACGATTTTTCATTTTTTCGTGCTTGTTAGTTTTTTCGCGTTGAGTTTTTATTCTGTTTGGTTTCGTTTCGTGAATTAAAATGACGCTATTTTTTACAATCTGTGTGGTGAGTACCGCTGATATTTCGCTTAGGCTTGGCTTTTTTTCGTGAAATTTGTTTGTCCGACTATAATGTCTCTTATTTTAATTTCATCACAAAATCGAATCGAACAAAGTTTTACGTGAAAATGACATTTTTTACAATCTGTGTGGTGATTCATACCGCTGATATTTTGCCTTCTGCTTGGCTTTTTTTCGTGTTGACAATTGACATTCTTTTGTGACGAAGTGGATAAGTAAGTCATTTCGAGACAATTTTTAAAACACGAATGGTCGTGGATATTTTCATAGAAGTATTTTAGTGGTTAAATTTATATGTATAGTGTTTTTTTTTTTGTTTGAAAAAATGTTTCAATACTCTCTTTTGTTTCGGCCCTGATTTTTCGTTTCGTTTTGGTTTTTAATAAGCGTGTTTTGTGAATTGGATACTGATTGTTGGCCTTTCTATATGTTTGCAGGTGCTTTTCATTCGATAGCTGTCGTCATATTTCATCATCGCCACACTCCAACATCGTTGGTCAATTTGAACTTGAAGAAACAACAACGTGAGTTTAATTAATCATTTCAATGGTGTTTTTATTTCGATTTTACTGTTTTTCTGTGTAAGAATTTGTGATTTTGAAATATTTTTCTATTTTCTTTCATTTTTTTTATCGGTCGATTTTTTAACAAAGATGATGTGTAACGACTATTTTTATTTGTATTTTAATATTTTCTATGGTGCTTTTTTTCGTAGAATGTTCGTTCTGTTGTCAATCGTTCTTTGTTGCGTTTTTTCATCCACTAATCTCTCGATCGGATTTATTTACCATCGAATTAGGAATTTCCAATGTACAGTGAAACGTTGATGCCTGTCATGTAAGTAATTTATCTATCCCTTGTGTTGTGTGAATAATTGTTACCTGGTCCGCCATTATGTGTATAGGTAACTGTTCTTTATAAACGTGTAGTGATTAGGGTACTTCAACCACATTACATTAGTAACTAACGAGTTACGACTATTTTTATTTGTATTTTAATATTTTTTGTGGTGCTTTTTTCGACATTATTATGATGAAGAGGTATTATCTGGCCAAAAATATTTCATTTTTCGTAAATTATATTTGCACTCGGGTCTAGTTTGATAAATTCGATTACATGGAAGTGGATCGTTGTTTTTTGATTTTACCAAATTGATGTTATGCATGTATATATTTGATATTCAAAATTGAGGGTGAAGGAGGGATCTAATCGAAATTTTTCTAATGACCAAAATTATTCTTAAGATTTTAATTTACAACTTTTGTATGAAAATTTTTTCATTTGAACCCCTATACCTGCCCCCAATTTCTAATAACGATTAACGAGTGATGCAAGTCGTATATTTTGCAAAGTTTTTGATGTGGAAAGGGTCAAATCGAAATTTTTATTAATAACAAACAGTGCCTTGGCGATCCACTCGTAGTTTTTTTGAACTGGGTCATTGATGATTTGATAGATTATTTTTAATCGTTTCATTATTCTTATTCGTGTTGTGATAATTATACCTATGTTGTTATTTTGCAGAATTTTTGCTGTGCTGTCGGCTGCTGCTTTTTTCATCTCGATCGGATTTGTTTACTTTGGGAGGAAGCATTCCTGAAGTAGCACTCGTAAGTAGTGTATTTCATTTAATTTTACGTAGTATGCTTCTTTATTAATATTATGCATTCAAAAAAAAAAATTCGATCAGTTTGTCAAATCACCTTTTTGTGAACCGGTTCACTTTTTATTTTTTATTTTTGATGATTTGCTCATAAGTTTACTTTTCTAGTGTTTTAATTTTTTATTGTCGTTACAGAGAATGTTCGTTATGCTTCCGACGTGGCGACGCTGCTACGTTTTTTCATCCGGTTGATCGAGTTTACTTCGGAAGGAAAACTTCAAGAGTACCACTGGATTTACCATTCTCATTATTTGTGAGTAGTTCATTTCAATTGTGTTTGTGTTGTGATCAATTTTATTGTGACCCAATTTGAGATGAGGTATTTTCCTGGAAAAGATTTCGTTTTTCGTTTTTGGTCTGTTGAATATACATACGTACTATGATGATGCTCTCATATTATGTACTTGATAAGTTATCACGTATTCAAAAAATTTCGTTCGAATTACGAGGTTAATAACTTTCTTGTTTCGTATCGCAATATTTTTCGAAATTATTTTACATAAGTAATCAGGGCATAAAAAATTATACCAGTGGTTTTCAAACTGTAGGTCGTAATCCAAAAAGATTTTTGATTTGAAAAATGAATTTTACACGACTTCAATTTTTTTTTAAAGAAATGAATCGATTAAATTTTTATTTTTGAAAATTGATTGTTTATAGTGTTTTAAATTTTTTCTCTTCTAAATTTTAGTTTTTAATTTCGTAGTTTTTATTGATTAAAATTTTTTCACATTTCTTTTCAAAAATTGAATTTTTGATTTTTATTTTCTTATTAAAAATATTATATTACTTACCTAAATTATATAAAAATAGGTACCTTACGTAAAAAAATAATTTAAAAAAACAGGAACTCTGGTGATTTAAAAAAAATGATTATTCTATTCATTTTTTTGGTAAATGAATTTTTAATTTTTTTTCAAAATTGAGTTTGACTATTTTAAAATACAAAAAAGTCTTTCCTAGTCTGAACTTCTCACTATTCATTTTGTGTACGTAATAATTTTTAGACACCCTCTCCAAATAAAAATTCAAAAATGTCTTATTGTCTTTTTTTAAAATAATCAATTTTATAATTTGAAATTTTCTTCAAAATAACCCATTAACTAACTCATTTTATAATTTTCTATTATGAAATTTGAAATTTTGATATATTTTATCTTTTTTTGGGTAACTAGTATTTTTTTCTTCGAAAATTTGAAATATTGAAATAATTTATTTCAAGTCATCTTCTTTTGGGTACTTTAATTATTTTCGAAATTGAATTAAACTTCAAGTATATTTTTTGGAGTGTTTTTTTTTTCAATTTCTATTTTCTCAAAAATAAGTTACATTTCAATGTTTATTGTAATCAGTTTTAAAATTTGAAATTTTCTCCAAAATAATTTTTATTTTTATTTTTCTATTATGAAATTCGAAATACCTTTTTTAATTTTCTATTATGAAATTTGAAATAAACAGGTATATATTTTTTGGAGTGTTTTTCATTTTTTAAAAAAAATTTGTATGTTCTAAAAAATACGTTAGTTCAATTTTTTCAAGTCAAACTCCCCCTCCCTCCAAAAATAGGATTTTTAAAGAATTGCTTTAAAAAAATTATTTTTTATTTTCTAGATGAAATTTTTAATACCTATAAAAATAATTCATTTTTTTTTCTTTCGAGTCCGAATTTAGTTTTCTTCCAAAAATATGTTTTTAAATTTTGTGTTTTGAGTATTTGATATTTTGGCAAATCAACTTCTTAGTTTTACTTCATTAAAATTTAATTCGAAATCACTTCAAAAATTATTTTCATTTTCTAACACAATTTTTTGAAAAATAAGGTCGCCTAAAATATTTTATCCAACTACTATTTTAGTATTTTTCGATAGGTAGTAATTTTTTCTTACAGTTTTACTCCAAAATTAAAATTGTTCATTTTTAGCTTTTTTTATTCTTGAAAAAATTAGTGTTTATAATTTTTTTGAAAGTGAACTAAATTTTTTCTCAATTTTTACTTTGAATTTTTCGCCGTTTTGGAGTTTCAATAATACTCGTAATTTTGAAAATTGAATTTTACAATCGATGCATTGCTATTTTTAAGAAAAAATAGGTACCCAATTTAGACGTTTTTAAATGTTATTTTTTATTTTTTCAACAGATAAAAGTTTAAAAACCATTGACGTAATGCATATTAGTGCTCAATGGTCGGTCAATCATTTCGTCGTTTCTGTCTTTTACGTATTAATTTTATTTATTTAGGTATTATTAGTATTATTCAAATATTATTTCGAATTTTATTACTTCAGTCGATTGCATACTCACGTTATTATTATTTTTGTTTGTTTTATAGTGAGTTGACAAACCAGATGCACAACTTTACGATCTCACTGAAATGCCAACGGGTCAACGGCAGTGTCGACTTCGGACTCGTCGGATTAAATCTCTGATATGGCAGGTAATTTTTTTTGAAAATTATCTTTTGAATGTATTTTATTTTCAATAAGTGGTTGTACATATTTTTCTCAAAATTTAAAGCGAGTAATTTTTACATTTTTTTCCTCTAAACTTGAAGCAAGTAATTTTTTCAGTAAATTAAATTCTCCATCATGATTTTTTTTTTTTTTTTTTGAAAATTCATTTGTTAATTGTTTTTTTTTTAGGATTTCTCACGATTCTTTTTTTTCAAAAATTTACAGCTTTGTAAATATTTGCCTTTTTGTTCAATTTTACCTTGAAAATTTGACATTTTTTAAAGAGTTTGTTCGTTTATTATTATTTTTTTTACATTCGTGTCAATTTGCCAAATTTTTTGTAAATCCTTTTGTTTTTTGAAAATTTTTATTTTTATAAATTATTACATAGTACATACATGCCTACCTATACTTTGGAATAAATTTCAAACTTTTCAAAATAACACTTTTTTCAAAAATCTGTAGATATTTCTTTCATTTTGAAATATTGCCTTATTAATGAAAATTTACCTAAGTATATATTTTTTTGAAATCACTCAAAATTATCAAAATGTTCAAAATTCGTTGACTTTTTAAAAATTTTCAACTTTTGTTCGATTTTTCAAAATTTATCATCTTTATAAAGAATTTTTATTTGTTTAATACCGTCGACGTAGCGTAGCTTTTTAATGGCTCGTACCTCCAGCATCGTGCAAAAGTTCTGCTTTTAGGTAAAGTCAAGGTCGAAATTCTGTCGCTTTTTTAAAATTTGAACTCCTATCATTTGAGTAAAAATTCAACTAGATGGGAAAAGTTTTTAAATGCCAAAAATTATGTGATTGAAAAAAGTATGGTTCATGCAACCATCAAGTTTACAAAATTATCAAAATTTGATAAAAGTTCAGAATTATGCCATTTTAAAACAACTTTTTTTTAGAAATTGAATCAATTTTTTTGTTTGAAAAGTTTTTGTAATTTCAAAAAATGGGAATATCTAATTTTTTAATCCATATAATTTTGAAAATTTAGCTAGTCGGTGAAATTAGAAAAATTGGTAAACATTTTATGGTTTGACAAAAATTGAAATTTTGGTCACTTTAAAATGTCGATAATTTTTTTATATTTTATTGATTTTTGAAATTTTGCGATTTTTTAAAGTTTCATCAACGTTGTATATCCTTGAAATTTGTTTAAAATTCAAAATTTGAGTAAATCTCTGAAATTTCGTAAAATTTTAAATTTTTGAAATTCATTGAAATTCGATCTAATTTTTATTTTTTAAATCATATACATCTTCAAAATGTATTTAGACTTTGAAACCTGGTCACATTTCTATCATTAATTGTAAATTTTAATGAATTTTATAAATTTTAATATGATTATAAATTATTATTTTAGATTCAGCAAATCTTTGAAATTGAATGAAAAAATAGTTTCAATTTGTTTGTAAATTTTAATCATTTAAAAATTGCATCAATTTTCAAAGATTGGTAAATTTATAAAATTTTGTAAATTTCGTTCACCTTCGAGATTATTTTGATGAAAATTGAAACTTCCTGATTTTTCAACTATTCAAAATCTGAGCTTTCATCAAATTCGATAAATTTTTGAGACTTGGTTGGGTCCCAAAATTTTTAAAATGCACCAAGACTTTGAAATTTAAAAGAAATTTTTTTCAAAAATTCAGGATTTAAAAAAAAATAAAACTTGGAAATTTGAAAAATTTCTCAATTTTGTGTAAATTGAAATTTTGGTCATTTTTTAAAATTTTAATTCATGAGAATATTTTATAAGTTTGTTAGAGTAAAATTTTACGCTAATTCTTAATTTTACGTTGAAAATTGATTAAAAGTTCCAAGTAAATTTGGTGATTTTTAAATTTTGAAAATTAAACTAATATTCCTCAATCTCTTGATCAATTTTTACAATTTCATAAATTTTGTAGGTTTAAAAATTCAGTAATTTATACAAAATTTCAAAATGTGAAAAAATCGTGATTCGGTAACTACCTACTCGCAGGTGATTTTAATGTTTTAATGAATTTTTATAGTTGAAAAAATACCCGAATTATAGTGACGTTTTGAAGTTCGATCAATTTCCACATTTAATAAAAATCGAAATTTGGTGATTTTCAAATTTACATAAATTAAGTACACAAAATTGCGCATCCGTTTCCAAAATTGACAAATTTGTTGAATTTTGTCATTTTTGTTTACCCTAAAAATTCAATGAAAATTGGAATTTGTCGTTTTTTAAATTTTAATAAATTTTCAGAATCTAGTAATTATTGTTATAAACTTATAATACATCTTGTTTGACTAATTTCTAAAATTTTAAAATTCGAAAAATCTTGAAAATTTATGAGAAAAAAATGTTCAAAAGTTTGAAAATGTACCTGATAAAAAATTGGAAATTCTGTAGATCTGAAGTGTCTTGTCTATTTTTCAAAATTGAGAAAAACTTCTCAATTGGGTGAAAAGTGACGTTTTGATGAATTTTGAATTTCGTTGTAATTCCTTTTTTTATACCTATATTTTTAATTTTCATTTAAATATTCTATTTTTTTCTCAAGTTTCTATTTTTGCAAATTTTTATAGTGGTTTTAATTTTATTTTTATTTTGTAGTTATATTATAATTTTATTCATTTATCCTTTTGGTATAGAATATTCCTTTTTTTGTATCGATTTTTAATGAATGTGTTGTTTTTTTTTTCAGGTGAAATTCTTATGGTTGACATCGATAATTATTTAGTCACAGAAGAAGAAAACGTTTCCACGCTTGAGAATACTTACCATCGCAGTCATCGGCAGGGCACATGATTTCGCCAATTCTGTACGACTTCCTAAAGTGGAGAAAATAATTTTACCCATTTGGCGGAGGATCCAGATTTAAATGTAAAGGTATATATCATCAGTTCATTCGATAATAACTTTTACTCTTACTGCTACAAATGATTTTTTTTTACAAAGATTACCAAACTACATCTACTTAATCAAACATCGGATTCGCAAAATGTTTGGATTTTTTTTTTTGAATTCGCTAGTTTATCAAAGTTTGGCAATTTTTTCGAGTTTTCAAAATTTACCCTAGCCAAAAAACGGTTTTTCAAAATTTGACAATTTCTTAGCTTTCTGGTTTTTTGAAGTTTGTGAAATTTGTTAATTTGTAAATTTTCAGTTGGAAAAATTTGACAATTTTTTCTCGATTTTTTTCAACCTTTTCTTCTGTTTATAAATCATTTATTTATTTCCTCAATTTCTCGAAATTTTTCAATTTTTGCGTAGATAATTTTTTCTTTTTAAAATCGAATTCGCTTGTTCATCATCATCATCAAAATATGGCAATTTTTTCGAGTTTTCAAAATTTACCCCCAGTTCGAAAATGAAAAAATTTCCTCAATCGCTCAAAATTTTTCAATTTTTGCGTAGATAATAATTTCTTCTTTTCAAATTTGGTAATGTACAATTGCACATGAATGAATTTCTTGTTCTTTTTTTCACTTTTGATATTTTCAACATTGTAGTTCCTAGTTTTTCGAAATTTAGTAATTATTTTAATATTAATTAATAGTTTTTAGTTTACTTGTTAAAATCGGCCAATTTTTTCAACCCATAGAATTTTCGAATTTCTCAAACATTTTCAGTTTTTAAATTTTGTCAACTTTTTAAAATTTTTTGTAATGTTTGTTTTTAAAAAAATGTTTACGATGAATTTTCATTTTTTTCAAATCGATATTTTCAATTTTTATAGTGTTATCTTTTTTTAAAATTTTATTTATTATTATTTTTTTTTTAGAAAATTCGACTTTTTTCGTTAGGTATTGAATAATTATTATTTTATTATCAAAGATTTTCCGATTTTTTCAATCTTCGTAAATTTTCAAATTTTCCAAAATTCGTTGGCTTTTTAAAATTATTGATTTTTTTCAATAACTTTTTGAAACTCATCAACTTACCTAAAGTATCCGGTTCTTCAATAGTAGATTTTTTTTTGAAGAGTAGGTTTAATATCTCAATTTTTTCGTTACCTTTTTGTTTTTTAAAATTTCTCATGATTCTTTTTTTCAAAAATTTACAGGATTGTAGTAGGTATTTGTCCTTTTTTCAATTTTACATTGAAAATTTAAAATTTTTTAAAGAGTGTGTTCGTTTATTATTATTTTTTTTTACATTCGTGTCAATTTGTCAGATTTTTTGTCAATTCTTTTGTTTTTCGAGCCTACCTATGATTTGGAAATTTTTTTAACGTTTTCAAAAATCACTTGTTTTTTATTTTAAATCGCACGTTTTTCGAAAATCTATATTTCTCTCATTTTGGAATATTATTGTCTTATTCATTAAAATTTACCCATATATTTTTTGCAACCCCTCAAAATTCAAAATGTTCAAAATTCGTTGACTTTTTGAAATTTTGTAACTTTTGTTCGATTTTTCAAAAATGTTATCATCTTTTCACAACTATCCGGGTTTTCAATTTTTTTTCAAGAGTTCATTTGACGTTTTTTGCATTCGTGTGTTCTATGAAACTTGTCAATTTCTGAATTTTTTTCATTAGTTTTTTGTTTTTAAAAACTTGCCATGTATTTTTTTATTACCTAATTTTTTTTTTTTTTTTTTTTTTGGTAATCTACCAATTTTTTCAATCATTTGAAAATTATAGAATTTTCTCGCTTTTTGTTTTAATTTTATAATTTTTTTGAAGTTGGCAAATTTTCTCATAATTTGTTTTTCAAATTTTAGGATAAGATTATAAGATCATCAGTACCTACCTACTACACGAATTGGAGGATTATTCAATCAACAATCAACAATCATCTGCTGCAGCTGTCATAGAAAGCGACGTATTTTTATCATCATCTCCACGCCTACGATATCAGCAGATGAAATATTCTTCAAAATCCAACGAGCATCTGTAGCCACCACGCAAGCTTGCATATTATTTTATATGTCTTTCAGGTAGTTTTATAATTTTGTACCGCGGACCCCTCTTCAATGGGGTTTTAAAAACTTTACCCATCTTGAAGTAATCACGAAAGCAAGATTGTGAAGTTTTCGTAAAGGCTTTTTCATCCTTTGATTACTTTTCAAGCGTCGGCTACACTTTAGCAGTCAAAATATTGTGATGGACACGATGGCCTTTATTTTCTAAATCAATTGACGAGCCCCTTGATTATTTTTAAAATCCGTATATGCGATATTGTTCCCGGGTCGTTATTGGAGATAAATGTCTAACGCATGATTTCACGAGCAACATTTGCAAAGATCAAACGATGGTTACCTACGTATATTTCCTTTTTACAGACAAATAATTTTTTACAGCGACCCTTTGAATTATTTTTAAAATTTGATATTTAATTATTGCTCCGAAAGATACGCTCTTTGCATAATTATGTTTTTGAATATCAGCGTACATGTTTGCTAGAGATAGTTTTCATTTTGTTTATCCCTGAATTGACGACATGACGAGCAATACTGTATTGGCAAATCAACAGATCGATCCATAGGTACTTTCAATTTACTGGCGAATTATTTTGTTGAAGCGAAACTTCGATCATTTTTTCAAGTCTAGTATTCGATTTTAATTTTGTAGATTATTGTGCGAATTTCGCATCGTATTTTCACGTTGGAATTTTTTATTTTTTATTCGATAATATTCGCGTAGATTAACGTGTTGTCCAAATTTTTCATCGTGTTCGTTGTCTTTGATTCGGTATTTTTCGCGGTTAAGTGCCTGAATTGGAACCGTCGAACGTGGGTGGGACAAGGTGGTATTTTTTTCAATCCTTTGGTGCGGGCGTCCACGCTTGGTTTTGTTACAGGGTCGTGTAGGTGAGCTCAACTATCAATATCGGTGCTGTCCACCGTTGATAGTTTGAGCCATTTCACGATAACTCTTCTTCGGCAGACGAGGGCTGATGAGGGGATCCTGTAATGAAATCGGGCTCAAAATTGATTCGTTTTTCGTGTAGGATTCTCAATTCGTCGGTTTAGGTGTTCGATGTTTCAGTTTTCTGGGGTTGTGCATACTGCGCTCAATTACTAACGGTGCCGTACCACCTTGGTTGGTAATGGTATGGGCCAGTTGGCAGCTTTATTCTTCTTCGGCTGTACGAGGGCTGATGGAAGAATTCTGGGACGAAACGTTCGGATGGTCTCGCGTTCGAGGATCTTCGGAGGTGTTGTTTTTGACGGGTGGTGTGGACAATCGCGAGCTCACGCCATGTCTGCGAAACGCATCTCCGACTAGGATTAGCCATCGACGTCGGTATCTGTGTCTGGAGACCTCACGACATCGAGAAAGACCTGTTTTTGTTACGACACTGGCACGGTCCTCCCCGGGACATCGTTTGGCTGGCGACCTGGAACCGGAGGACAGTCAGGGTTAGTATCAAACTAAAGGTATTTAGGATTGTCTCTTAGCATGCTTTCAATGGATTATGTGAACTATCGCGAGTTCACGCAATGTCTGCGGAAGCCACGCCTGTTAAGTTATCCATCGATCTCGCACAGCATCGAAACAGCCATCGATGCCGTGGGACATCGAGAAAGATCCGGAGTATTCTACGGCACTGGCGCGAACTTCCCCAGGAATGCGTCGGCCGGCCGGCGACCTGGATCAGGAGGACATTCCAGAGCCGTATTAAGCGAAGGGTATGGAGGGTGCGAATAATTCGCATACGCCCGAGTAGAACGTAGCGTTGTTTGGATCGCGGATCAAAACTGTACGAGTTGGGTATCAAAATTTCTCTTATGCGAAGTATCAGTCCCGGACCATAGGAGTAGGTGATTATCCGGGGCTGGCCAGGACAACGGGATTTGCGTCTTGGGTACTGCGAGCTCGGAGGGCCCTACGGCACCCTGCACCACCATCATTCGATGGGGAACTGGTACATTGCCTAAGAGGGGTCCTGAGATGACCGCGGTAACGGCTTCGCAAATGGGAACGGTTTCCTAGTGTTATCGTTTCTGTAGGCCACGAGCTCCATCAAAGAGGTTGGAGGCTGGTCGGCTGTTTTGGCTCGACCGATTTCGGTCTATATTGTTCTTCGGGCTGCGTACCACCAGTACAATGTCTGAAGAATAATCTAAATTTAAAACGGTCGCCGAATAGGCGTACCGTAAGTTCCTTTGCCTCGACAATGGATGACTCATTTGGTTTTGCCCGCGATGTTCGCGCCTTGTCTACTGGTTACGGTCTAGCGAACATCGCCCGTGGTGAGTGATCTCCCTGGGTCAAGGTACTGCCTCGCTCGTTGAGGCAGTTGAAGAGTGTGTGAAGTGAGAATGTTGATCCGGATTGTTTCGCGATGCTACGTTGTAATCGGAGAGTATGGGTTTTGTTTGCTTCTTTTAGCGGATATTGTTTCAAAATTGGTTTAGTTTGGAATCGAAAAAATTTCAAAGTATATTTTTATTTTATAAAAATTGAAGAAAAATATAATAAATAATCAGTATTTTGGCCTCTGAAAATTTCAAAATCATTTTTATTTTTTAAAAATTGAAGAAAAATATAATAATCAGTATTTTTGGCATCTGAATAATAATAATACAATTTTTTTGGGGGATGAAGCTCGAACTTGATCGTCGTCATTATTTAATGCCCACGCAGCCTCCCTTTTTATGACTTGAGCCCATTTTTGACCCAATTGTGATTTTAAATTATATTTCCACCCGATTATAATTAAGTATTGTAACTCTGTTTGTATTCGCGTAAATTATGTCGATAGCAATTTGTTAAAATGTTATGTATCTGTCTGTATTATTTTTGTTATTGTTGTACATAATTATTTATTCTGTATTCATTTATGTGATAACCGATCACGGTTTTTCACTGTCTAGCGGCAGGCAGTGTTTTTTAACCCAGATCGGTTAGTTATTAGTTTTAATATTGTATTGTTTTTTTTATGCCGCCTGTTCTACTTTTTGAACAAAAATTTTTGGCTCAGACGCTGAGCAGTGTTTTATTTTTCGTGATCGATATCGATATAATTTGAATGTGATTTTACAAGCTACAAACTCGTAAGAAATGATTAATTTCAGTTTGAATAAGTGAAACAAGTCGAAAACTTTAAAAATATTGAACTACTGATGATCCATGGTAATTTAGAAATAATTACAAAATCGTAAAATTTATTTATTTCAGCGAATTTGTAGAAAAAAGGTCTTAACCTAGGGCAAAATGTCAGCAAAAGCCATGGTAAGTAAAAATGCCCGAAAAGCTGCTCGATTAAAGCTTTAAAAGTACTAGAGTTCTCGTTTTTGAAAATGATATGCAAAGCTTGGGCAATTTCTACGGTAATTCACGATTGGTAAAGATATCCATAAAAAGCAGACGAAAAAATTCATAAGTGACGAGTGCCTGCAAAAAAGCACGATAGGCAACTCAAACAACATCTAAAATATGCCAAAATAGTACTTGTAACGCTATCTATCAGTGAAGATGAGAAACGTCAGTCTGTTTTTTGAAAAATTCATACGTGTCGAATAGGTTGCATACTCTGTTCCCTGCAGGAATAATTTTTCTACTGAAATGCGACATTTTTTCAAAAATCGTATTTTCGTATTATTGATATCGTTTATGACTATTTCAAACTCGCAGATTACAAAAATGTTGTTAATTTTGAGCGTACTTACTTCGTTGTGCCAGAAATTAGCATTATTAGAAATAAATTCTTCGTTTCTATAGGAACTAGAGGTGGAAATTGAAAACTAATGGTAGATTCTGAATCAGCGTGGTCTAATTAGTCGATAACAATATTAATCTAATTTTTTTTGAAAATTTCAAAGTCCGCGTACTCGGCGAGAAATCGACGTACAGCAAAATAGATAGCATTTTCGTAATCAGTGTGGTTGACTTAGTTGAAAAGCACTCTTATCTCAATTTTTTTGGAGATCAAAAAAATCGAAAAAATCAACGATGGTTAACCTTCCTTTTTTTTTCGAAAAAAAACTTTTTGTTCCAGATCGACGTGTGAGGTGTCTAGAAGGGGGTAATCGGACCAGGCGAATCGAATGCCGTGATCAGTTTCCCGATCGGAGGCGAATTCGCAGAGATATGGACCATTTTCTGTAACTCAGAAACTAAGCATCGGATTTGAAAACCGATTGCATATTCGGGTTCAGCGACCTCGAAATAGCCCATACACCGAATTATAATCCGATCGGACCATAAATAGCATTTTTTTAAAATTCATTAAAATTGAAGCAAAGAAAATAGCGGATTTGCGATTTTTTGCAAAATTTGAAAAAAAAAATGTCGAAAATTGGGCATCTAGGGGTCTAGACCGATAGAGTCGAACCCGACGATTGCAAATATGCTTTCATTTTCAAAATCGGACCATTATTCGCGGAGATATAAGCGTTCAAAGTTTTTGACCAATTAATTGTCAGACGCTTGTCGGATATCCGACCAGCCTTGGTATTTTATGGGATTATTGCAGCTTCCAGAGTACGTCGAAAATTGTTTTTGGTGTCTAATAGTACTATTTCGAGGTCTTAGAATTCAAATTTGAAATTTGTTTCGAGCAGGGTTGCCAACCTCGCAAAATAAAATTTTTATCTCGCCAGGTTGGCAACCCTGCTCGAAACAAATTTCAAATTTGAATTCTACGACTTCGAAATAGTACTAATATACACATCAAAAACAACTTTCCAGCTATTCTGGAAGCTGCAATAATCCAAAAAAATATCGAGTATGGTCGGATATCCGACAATTATGACTGAATTATCCGGTCAAAAACTTTGAACACGCATATCTCCGCGAATAATGGCCCGATTTTGAAAATGAAAGCAGATTTGCAATTGTCGGGTTCGCCTCTATCGGTCTAGACCCATAGATGCCCAATTTTCGACAATTTTTTTCAAATTTTGCAAAAAATTGCAAATCCGCCTTCTTTCTTGATTCAATTTTAATGAATTTTTAAAAAACGTTATTTATGGTCCGATCGAGCTGAAATTTGGTTTATGGGCTAAACTGAGGTCGTTGAACCTAAATATGCAATCGGTTTTCAAATCCGATGCTTAGTTTCTGAGTTACAGAAAATGGTCCATATCTCAGTGAATTCGCATCCGATCCGGAAACTGATCGCGCCATTCGATTCGCCTGGTCAGATTACCCCTTCCTAGATACCTCACACGTCGACTTGGGACAAAAAGTTTTTTTTCGAAAAAAAAATGAAGGTTAACCCCTTATGATTTTTTCGATTTTTTTGACCTCCAAAAAAATCGAGATAAGAGTGCTTTTCGACTAAGTCGACCACGCTGATTCCGATTCTGGCCTCCGTTTTGCTCTACGAAGCTTATTTCGTAATTACGAGCACTTTCAAAATTTCAAATTTTGAAAAAAAATCTATTTAAAGGGGTCGAAATTCAAAAATTCACCAGGCTTTTGTTTATTGTTTGATTCAGCTGAAATTTGGTTTATAGACTATTTTGAGGTCGCAGAATTCAAATTCGTTATTTATTTGGATCAGTATTGCCAATCTTGGGAGATAAAAATTTTATTTCGCAAGGTTGGCAACAGTGATTTAAACATATTACAAATTCAGATTCCCGTACTCGAATTATGCATCCTAGACTTTTGAACCTCCTCCATAGGCCCCCGTTTTGTTGAAATATTCACTTAATAGGGGATACCTACTGGCATTTTCATGATGAGTTATTGCGGTTGCCTAATAAAGTGAAATTAAGGCAGAAAGAACAGTTCTCAACCCTATTATTCCTTCCAGAAGCTCTATGGAGCTGAATGAAGAGTCAAAATGGACCACATCGAGGCTGTAAAATTCAAATTTGCAATTTGTTTGAATCAATGTGGCCAACCTTGCGAAATAAAATTTATAATAAAAAATATATTTAAAAAAAAAAGAAAGAATCGCATTCTTTGGAACAAAAAATAACTATTTATATTTTTTAAAAGAAATTATTTCAATTTCCTGGAATTTATAATAGAAAAATATCTAAGAGAAAAAAACTCTTTTTTTTGAGAGAAAAAAACTCTTTTTTTTGAAAGAAAAAAAATCCAATTTTTTTTAAAATAAAAAAATATCCCAATTTTTTGAAAAAAAAACCAATGTATTTGTTTAAAGAAAAATACGTTTTTTTTGTATGAAATTTTTTTTTCAATTTTTTCTAGTGAAAAAAAGTCCCAATTCTTTGGAATAGAATAAAATTCTATTATTTCTCAATTTTTATCGATCCAGGACATCAGGAGAAAATTAGACGAAATCTCCATTTTCCTCTCTAACAAGCTCCAAAAATTCACTGAAGAGACAGTATCGAAATAAAACATCCAACCTCATCCCACCGAAATGAAACTCAGCTAGTAAAAAATAAACGCATTTTATTCTTAACAGGAACATACAGAATATGAAAGAAATTCTCGCCGACCAAAAAAAAGACGAAAAAAATTACAAAAAAACACACAGATAACGAACAATAACGAAAAAAACAATCATACATAATTTTTAAAAAAAATTACCATAAAAATATCAATGTGCGTACGAATTAAAATGACATTAAACTTACGACGTAATGGTAACAATAATTAGAATCGCCATTATATATAATTTCTTTTGATTACCCATCGACAACCCTTTCATCGTAACAATTTATAATAAATCATAAAATATTATAAAAATAAACTAAAACAACGAATTCCACATCAACTTAAACATTATTTTGGAACACATATTATGTACTTTAGCTTACATTACGTTTTAAATAAAAACCTGAACTTTATTTACACTTGCCTCGTACCATTCGACTCGACGAATTCGATTTAGATTCTCGAGGGTGACTTTACAGTTTAGAGAGAGATAGAGAGACAGAAACTTGAAAAAAAAATTCAGGTATTCTTAAATTTACAAATGCAATTTCAATTCGAAAAAGAAAGAAAAAAATCAAAACGTCACGTACAACGAAGCTTATTTACTGACTAGTTGCAATTCAACTTGTGTTGTACCAATTTTCGAGTAGAAAATTTACGCACCATACGACCAAGGGGTAGTGGAGAGATTCACAAAGTGGAAAACTTTTTGGAATGGTACAACAAATGTAAAAAAAAACAACAAGAAGCGCATTCGTGTGCCAAAAACACGTCTCCATAAAAACCGCACCACGGATACGCGAGTAATTTGTAACTTGATACGATAAGCATCACATTTCATTCCTCACTCTGTATTAAAAACATACCACACGAACGCGAGTCAACTCGATATCGCCTTCGTGGCAAAATGCAAACGTAAACAAAACTTAGAAAATATAAAACGAATCGAATAATTTAAAAAAATACCTAAATTGTGAATAAACGCCTACAAAAAAAAACATTCACAAATTCTGGACACGAATAAATTAAAAAAAAACAAAAAAAAACAACCTATATACAAATTACATACGTACAATTCGCGGAATATTTCGTTGTCTGAGCAAAACATTAAAATGCAATGTTTCTAAAAAATTACATAAATTAAGATAAAAAATTACGTAAGTATACGTAGGTACATTTTTTCGTTAATTTTTTCTCAATTTATAGGAACAACAATAAAAAAGCTATTTGCTTGCTATTTATTTTTCATTCATTAAATTAAAAAAAAAAAAAACAACTAACAATGTAAAAATATCTATTCTAATTAAAAAAGTCGACGTTTTAAAAAGGAAGCTCCCGAAAGCAGAAAAGCAGATGTGATCTGGACATCTCCGATGCTGCGTCGATTTCTTGAAATTCACTTTCTCCGCAAAAATATCCATTTCGGAGTCATCATTTTCGTCATCTCAGGTTACGTACTTCCATGTTCGATTATACCGCCGTCGTTGTTGTAGTCATATTTCAGTGACAAACCTGCGAACAAAAAATAGTTTAATGAAGTGAAGTTTGTAATTTGATGATACGAGTATAATACGTAGCTAAGTAAATTAGGTGGTATAATAAAAACTACAGCTAATTAAATAATTAATCGATAAATTAGGCAGTCGAAAACCAAAAATTCAAGGACTTCATTTTCAAGAGAAAATAATTGAGAATTTAAAATATCGAAAATGTCTAAGAAGGAGAAAAAGAAATTAAAATTTGAAATTAATAAAAATAAATGATTTTAAAAAGTTCAAGAATTTTTTTTTCAGCAGAATTTTTTAATGCGCAAATTGTGACAAATTTCAAACTAAGTATTTCTTTTCGATTGAATTTTTACTTTTTTAGAATAAACACAATTCTCCAAAAATGTTGGAAAAAAATCAAAAGAAAATCTCACGGAAAGTGAGCGGATTTTTATAAAAATTATTTCAGCGATTATTTAAATTTTAGGTGGGAAAAAATTTTGGACAGTGAAAAGATTTTTTCAAAGCACTTTATGCAAGAAATTTGCAATAATTTTTTTCGCGAATTTTTCATTTTAAAATGATTTTGTTCTGCAATCAGATTCTTTTCAGAAGAAGTTTTTAACAAAAAAATTAAAATAATCAGGAATTTTCCAAGAGATTTTTTTGAAAAAAAATTTACACTATTTTTTCAACAAAAAAAAAATCAAAATTCTTATTTTTAGAGAATTTTTTTCTTTACCTACTTCAAAGGAACATTCGAAAAAAAAATATAAAAAACCGCTAAATTAAAAAAAAATCCAAGAATTCTTCAACAATTTTTTTTTAAATTCTTGACAAGAAAATTTACTTAATATAAAGGATTTTTCGGGATAAAATTTTTCAATTGATTTTTTCAATTAAATTTTTAGAAGAAATTGGAAAAACGTTGAAGGAATCTTTTCAAAATTTTTGAACAATTTTTTAAAAATTTACAAGATGAAAATTTTCAATAGAAAATCTGGAAAAAATGAATAAAAGATCAATACAAAGAACAATTTTATTTCAAGGATTTTTCAAATTTTAAGGAGAAAAAGATTCCAACAATGGGGGAGGGGGGAGGGAGGGGGAGGTTACAAGAATTTTATGCAAGAAATACTTAGTTCATAAAAAATTTTGACAAAAATTTATTTTGAAATGAAATTTTTCCAAAAGAATTTTTAATTAGAAAAATGTTAATTTCATTAGAAATGTTTACAGAGAATATTTTGGGAAAATTTGTTTATTAAAGTAAATTTTTAGAATAAACTCTTCAAGGTAGGTACTTAGGTATTCGAGATTTTTTCAAGATTTTTTGAAGGTTAAAAAAATCAAAGAATTTTTCAACAAATTTTTTCACAGAAAATTTTTCAATAAGAAAATTTCAAGAAATTTTGCAAAGAATCTCTGGTAGAAAATTCTTCTTGGATCAGACATGGACATTTTTTGATTTTTTTTTTTTTTAATAATCCTTTTCGAGAAATTTTTGTCAAAAAATCTTATTTTTTAAAAACTTTTCCTAATTTTATAATGTCCAACAAAATAGCACTAAGTCTTTAGTCCAACGCCAAACTTACCAAACCTGACCTAACCCAATCGTAAATTTTTGAAAAATACTTCTTGACTTTTTACAGTAAAAAATTTCTCAAATTTTTAAAGAGAAAAATTTCATAAATTTTCAAAGAGAAAAATTTTGTAAATTCTTAAACAAAAATTTCTTAATTTCAGTACACTAAAGCACCGAACATGGAAGTCAAATTTTTTTCAACGTCGAGAATTTCATCATATTTTACGAACGTACCAACAATAAGTGTCAAAAATTCAAAAAAAGTAAAAACCTCAAAGTTGAGAAAAATGTGACTTCCATATTAAGTACTTTAGCGTACAGAATTTTCAAATAAAAAATTTCTTAAATTTTTAGAGTGAAAATTTTTCACATTTCAGAAGAAAAAAATTTCTTAAATTCTTAAAGGAAAAATTCTCTTAAATTTTTAAAGGGGAAAATTTCTCAAATTTCAAAAGAAAAAATTTCTTAAATTTTTAAAGAAAAAAATTTGAATTTTTTGGAATCAAAAAATGTTTATCTCAACTTGTTTGGAGTCTGTATTGAAATAATTGATCCTTTTCTAGAGATAAACGCTACATTTTTTTTGTTGATTGTTTTGGACAAGAAATTTTAAACAATTTTTCGGGGGGAAATAATTACCTATGTGTCCTCAATTATTTTTTGTAATAAAAAATATTTTAATTTTTCGAAGAAAGGATTAGAATTTTTTTGGAATAGGTAGAAGGTAGGTACAAAATAATGTTTATCTTGATGTTGTTTAGGGTGAGTGGAGAAGCACCAAACGTCAAAAACATACATTTTTTCAACTTTTTATCTTTTGAGAAAAAAAAAAAACTTTTCATTTTTTTAGAGAGAAATTTCTTGTTTTCAGAGGGAAAACATCTCATTTTTTTTGGTGGAAAAATTCGATTTTTTTGACTGATTTTCTTGAAAAAATCAATTATTTTTTCGAAATAGAAAATTTTCTCATTTTCTTGGAATGAAAAAATCTCTCAGTGTTTTTGGAGAAGAAAAATCAATCTCACATTCAACATACAAAAATTCAACTAGACACCCCTTCCAAAATAATGAAATGAAATGAATATATTCATTTGTAATATGAAGCATTGCTTCCTTTACAACGCCCATCCGAAGTCTAAAAATTTTTCCTGTTAAAAATTCCCTTTAAAATCTTGGGGAAATAGTTTCATTTTTTTTAAATACTTTTCACTTCACAATTTATCAATTTGTGAATTTATGCAAACTTATAATTACTAATTTTTCAGAGTTCCTTTTTATTAAATATTTTGAAAACAAGTATTAAGTAGGTAGCAAGTAGATATTCGGTATCAAAAGATTAACCGATTTATCCATACGGAGTAATTGATGAATTTAAATTTTAAAAATAGATAATAATTATTCGAAAGAACGTAGTTTGTTTTTAAGTGATTTAAAAATTTTTCGAAATATAACACGAAAAATTAATCAATTCAGAAAGTCGAACCCAACGACAACTGAAAAAATTGTCAAACCGTTTACTGCTTAATTTAATAACATTTTCGTCAAAAAAGAACAAAAAAAAACACCACCACGTTATAGAACACCAGACACTAATTAAGGAGTCTTTCAAAATTGACAAAAAAAAAATTCTAAAAATACCTCCCTCTTTTTGTCTTATTCTCCTACGGCGCGTTGCGCAAATCATCGAGCACGAACCTACTAAATTTTTCATCCTCGAAGATGTCCTCGTTTCAAAAATAACACCACTCGCACTCCTCAATTTACCAACACGAATTGTAAACAAATTCCGAGCGTTTTTGTACTTCTATTTACTACTAGGCCTCTCTATAACGACGACAATCGATTACCATCAAAACACCATATCGATGAAACAGTGTTTTTTTTCTTTACTTAATACAAACGTGATTCAAATAAATCGACATTAACTTTCCTCTCGGATATAGTCCCGACTAGAATTTTTTTTCATTGCGTTAAAAAAAATCTTTCCGCTACCCACATATTACGAATCTTTTCAAGGAATCAGAAAATATCGGCCGAAACGCGTAGGAAGGTAATCTCAGAGAAGCGGGAAAATTCTTGAGCCAAAGTTTGATTTTCTCCGCGAGAGTTATGATATGTTGGCAGGGAAGAGGGGGTGATAGAGGAAGCTCAGACTTTACGGTATTTCTCCAATCTCCAGTTCGTGTTCTCGTTTGCTTTTTAGTTTTTAATTTTGTATGAAATACATTCGCTTTTATGAGACGTTAAGCCGAACTGTAGGACTTTGGCTGGATATAAAAGTTTTTCTTTTTACTTTTTTCGTTTCGCAATTATTTTTAATGGTTGCTTGAAATGTTTTCTTTTTCCGGGCCGAGTTTTGTTTTAGAATTAAATTAGAGGAGCGAAGAGTTGCCTGAAAGGTGAGGAGGGGATAAGCCTCGAAGTGGTTCGTTTGAACTGATGTTATTCTGTTGAACAGAAAATGAACTAAACAAAAGAGTTGATATTTGATTTCTTCGTTAATTAGAAGCATCAATTTTATTACACAGGGTGTCCGGGATGGTAGGCAGAACTTGCGATTTGGATATGAAAGCGTATAGAGGTTTCCAAAAATTTTAAAACGATTTCAACTTATCTCCCTAAATTGCACTTATGAAATCGAGTATTATATGTGAGATTTCTTCTACATATGAAATCCATTCACTCATCTCATCATCTGTGAACAAGGAATAAATTTTCGTGAAAAACCCGAGCAGCACACTCGACAAATTATCGAAATAAAAAATCGACAGAATATCGAATTCGATAAAGTGTCGCGTTAGTTCCGCATAAATCGTGAAATTATCTTTCGATATATCGACAGATTATCGATGAATTATAGTTGGCAAAATCCATCAACCGATAAACTTTCGATAAAATCGAACGATTTTTCTTTTAAAAATCTCAAGATTATAGTTAGATACTTCATCGATAACCTATCTATAAATCGAAAGATAATTACACGATTTATGCGGAACTAACGCGACACTTTATCGAATTCGATATTCTGTCGATTTTTTATTTCGATTTAGTTTCGATATTCTATCGATTTTTTATTTCGATTTAATTTCGATATTATATCGATTTTGTATTACGATTTTTTGTAGATTATCTAGTTTCGATATTCTATCGATTTTTTGTAGATAATTTAGCATATATGGGTATATGCGCGCGCACATTTTCAAGACCGGCTGGCGAGTTTGAAGTCGTAGTTACGCTTAAGGCTGGCGAATTTCGTTCCAAATACAGCAGTTTCTACCAAAACAAGCGTCTGTTGCGAACATCGGAGTTCGTTCGCATAATAATACGAATTGGATTATAATATTCAAACATCTTATGCAAAATTGGAGAAGAGGGAGGGGTCCAATTGAAATTTTTATAATAACTAAAATTATTTCTAGGACCTTAATTTACAACTTTTGTTTGAAAATTTTTTCAAATTAGCCCCTTTTTCCTCCGCTCCTCCAATTTTGAATAAGTATCAACGGAGTATTATGCAAAATTGGAGGAGAAGGAGAGGTCCAATTGAAAAAATTTTCAAACAAAAGTTGTAGCTTAAAGTTCTAAGAATAATTTTGGTCATTACAAAATTTTCGATTGGGCGCCTCCCTCCCGTTCAATTTTAAATACTAAGTATTCACATAGTAATCGTAGTATTGAACTTGGTAAAATTTTATTTAAGAACAACGATCTGGTTTCAAGTAAAATACCTAGTAAACCAAAAAAACTAGATAACTTGTTTGAAAATTTTTTCAATTTTGATTTCGCATATTACTGTTACACGTAAGTAGGTAAATGCAAAATAATAGAGGCTAGAGATGAGGTCCAATTGAAAAAACATTTCAAACAAAAGTTGTAGAATAATATTCTGGATTTAATTTTGGTTATTATAAAAATTTCGATTTGGCCCTTTCTTCCCATCCAATTTTGAATATAAAGTAGGTATTTTTTGACTAGAAAAAAATCAATATAGTTTCAACAACTATCGTTACAAAATCGATGAAATATCGAAGTCGATAAATATATAATGTGTCGATAATATAGTTTTAAATATCGTCACAAAATCGTTGAAAAATCGAATTCGAGAAATTTCATATAATCTGTCGATAATACAGTTTTAAATATCTTCACAAAATCTTTAAAAAATCGAATTCGATAAATTTAATATTCTTTTTCGATAGTATAGTTTCAAATATCTTCACAAAATCGTTAACAAATCGAATTCGAGAAATTTCAGATTACGTGTCGATAATATAGTTTCAAATATCTTCACAAAATCGTTGAAAAATCGTTCGACAAATTTCAGATTATTTGTCGATAATATAGTTTCAAATATCTGCACAAAATCATTGAAAAATCGAATTCGAGAAATTTCAGATTACGTGTCGATAATATAGTTTCAAATATCTTCACAAAATCGTTAAAAAATCGAATTCGAGAAATTTCAGATTATTTGTCGATAATATAGTTTCAAATATCTGCACAAAATCGGCGGAAAATCGGATTCGATAAATTTAATATTCTTTGTCGATAGTATCGTTGACGAATATCGTCCTAAAATCGTAATACTATCGAATTCGATAGTTTTTAGATTTTTTGCCTATAAAATCGTACAGCTAAATCTGTATCATATCGTGAGAACATCTTTAGATTTTTAAACGATTTTTTATCGATACGTTTCAACTTTCGATATTATCGATCGAGTGTGCTGCTCGGGAAACGAACTCGTTGATTGCGATATCATGATATATTACCCTACTCCCTAGAGTTACAATAATATTCCTCTCTTCCTGTTTATTTATTTTCTGCACTCAGAACTTATCATTATAAGTTCGTTAGACTGCGATATCAAATAAATACATTTCTATTTTTGAACCAAATTCCACTAAGATTAGATAGGCAATTTATACTACGCAATGTTCAATGTGCCATTGCGAATAAATGAATCAAAAAGTGATTCAATCGTTCGCAAACGTATCACAAAAAAATTATCGCGATCGATGATTTTTTTTTAGATTTTTGAAAGCACGCACATAATAAAAACATGATAATTACGTTCGAGAAACGACATCTTAAAAAAGTTTCGAAATCATTCGCGAACTGGAGAAAATTTTTAGAAAATTGACAAAGGGTTTGAATTTTAAAAAGGATTAAAAAAAAATCAAAAATTGCTTGCAAACGTTTTCTAAAAACACGTTATTTTGTTCGTGATCTATAAAGAAATTTTACAAAAATTGACTCAGAATTCAAATTATTGAAAAAGGTTCTTTCATTCCCGTTAGCGAAAGTTTCAAAAAAAGAAAACCGAGTCATTTATTCGCGAACCACAATTTTTTTTTACAAAAATTGACGTAGATTCAAATTTTTGAAAACGATTCTTTCGTTCTCAAATAATTAAAAATCGTTCGGGAACGTTTTCTAAAAACACATACAAATAAGTCATTCGTTTGCAAACTGTTGAGAAATTTCCAAAAATTGATTTAGAGTTAGAGTTTTGGAAATGATTCTTTTGTTCCAAAATATCAAAAATCGTTCACGAACGTTTTTCAAAAAGTGAGTCATTCGTTCTCGCGAATCACTGAAAAATTTTACTAAAATTTTCGCAGGATTCAAATTTTTGAAAACGATGTTTTCGTTCTCAGAAAATCAAAATTTAAGAATCGTTCGCGAACGTTTTCTAAAAACAAAAAAACCGTGTCATTTATTTGTTTGTTCCCAAATAATTAAAAATCGTTCGCGAACGTTTTCTAAAAACAAAAAAAAAGGTTAAAGTTTTGGAAACGATTCTTTTGTTACTAAAAAATCGAAAATCGTTCGCGAACGTTTTCCAAAAAGCGAATCATTCGTTCTCGCGAATCACTGAAAAATTTTACAGAAATTTTCACAGGATTCAAATTTTCGAAAACGATGCTTTCGTTTTCGAAAAAATCAGAATTCAAAAATCGTTCGCGAACGTTTTCTAAAAACAAAAAATAAAATAATCATTTATTCGCGAACCATCAAGAAATTTTACAAAAATTGACACGAGCGGATCGGGAGCACAACGAAGCCCTACCATTTACGTGCGTTTACGTCATGTATATGACGTCACAAATCTCTGGACTTGTAATTTTTTTTCAATCAACATTCATTTGATTCATTTTATTGAAATTGGGTCTTGGGTGGAGAGAGGGGTCCAATCGAAATTTTTATAGTAACAAAAATTATTCCTAAACTATTACGCTGCAACTTTTGCTTGAAATTTTTTTCAATGTGATCCCTCTTTCCCTTCGAATTTTGCATATTTCTGTTATTAATGGGAAATCAGAGAGGAGAGAGGGGTCCAATTGAAAAAATGTTCAACTGCCTCTGATTTTCATATAATCAAAAATTTTCTTCTTGCCCAAGAAAGAAATCAGCAAATAACAAACAAATTCCTTACCTTATCTCAAATTTTCCACATGTCCATTAGCTCTATAAGGCACATATCTCGCCCCCTTGGTCGCCGTCCCAGTCCCAGTGCCCGAAGGAGTAGACGCCGACGTCGAAGTACCCGGCGACTGAGTCAGGTACAAATTAATCTCGTTATTTTCATCGTTGTAAATATAACACTCTTCGGTGGTCGTCTGACAAGGCACCACATTGGTCGGATCATTCGGATCTTCTCCATTATGGAAAAAGGACACCTTACGAAATTTATGATCCACATACGAATCGAGCAGCTTCAAAATTTGAACGAATTTCGGTCTATGAGAAGCGTGCCAGCTCCAACAGCACCTCATCAAAGGCTTGAGCACGGGGTGGGCATGACTGGGTATATCCAGAACGTGACCCGATTGCACGTACTTGATGACTTCTTCGTTGGTCCTTGGATGATAGGGCATCTGAGCCAAGGTCGCGATTTCCCACAGCACCACACCGTAACTCCACACATCCGAATTACTGGTGAATATCCCATCTCGGATACTTTCCGGTGCCATCCAACGTATTGGCAGTGTGCCTTTGTCACCTTTGCGGTAGTAATCAGTCTCATAGATATCTCGAGCTAGTCCAAAATCACCTATTTTGATGACTCTGTCTCCGGATACCATACAATTTCGAGCAGCCAGATCCCTGTGGACGAATTTCTTCGCTTCCAGGAAGGCCATGCCGTCGGCTATTTCGGCTGCCATTTTGAATATCATCTCAGCTGGTAAGGTTTTCCTGTCTTCACTTAGTTCAGCTCCGTGCTTCAGGAGAAAAGATTTCAGGTCGCCCATTTCCATTAGTTCCATGATTACGTAGACAGGAGTACCTTTGGAAATGACGCCGATTAGTTTAACGATATGGAAAGCTTTGTGGAATTCTTTCATCAGGGTGGCCTCTTTCAAGAAAATCATGTTATCTTCTTCGCTGACAGCGGTCACAGTTTTGACAGCGCATCGAATGTTGTCAGGTTGCAGAATACCTTCGTGGACCGACCCAAAGGTACCTCTGCCGAGTTGTTTGACCAACGTAAGGTGTTCCCTGGGCACTTCCCAGTGGTCTTCGACGTACACAGGTTCGTATCTCGGGTTCACCGAAGCGAATAGGATGCGATTTTTACCAAGTTGCCATTTCCAATAGTACAAGAAGGCTATGAAGATGCACGTTATGATCATCGCGATCACTGCCGAGCTGACGATAATTGACATGTAATTTCTGCTATGTTCTTCGATATAGAACGACCTAATTATAGGCATTCCTTCGCCCGCCAATGAGACAGATTTTAACCTCAGCTGGTAATGCCCCGAGGGTAAATTCTTGATGGAGTAGGTCCCATTGGATTCGTTAAACTGCATCGTTGTCACGCAGTTCTCGATAAATTTGGAATTTTCAACGTCCACACTCCGGTACTCGATGATATAACTGTGGACGAAGCTGTTGACCAAAAGTGGCTCTTTCCAACTGACATTAGCGGTTTGATTGGTGACATCGATACGAACCTCGTCCTCAACGACCCGATCAGCTTCCCAGCTGCGATCAGTCCGCGTCGATAAGAAGGCATATCTGCTGCAAGGTTCTCTAACTCTGGGGTGCATATCCTGGCAGGCTGAAATCAACACTATGTATTCGCTGAAGTGGATCAAATCGCCAATAGTTAGTTGGGTCGTATTAGGGCCAACTTCGATCCGGAATTTTTCATATTTTCCATCAGCGTTGGTCTTATTATAGATTGGAAACGCCTCAGGGAGTTCTTCCTCGACAAAAAACTCTTTGGGTACTTTAATATCAGTCTCTTGCTTGGAATTTTGCTCTGGGGCACCCCCCAATCGTTGGAAATTCGTATTGATTACCGAATAGATGAACGTATCGCAGGTAATAAGTTCGTCAGTGACTGTCGACATGTCGATATCAGTGACGTGTTCGAAGCTGTTACAGTATTCCCATTTAGCCTGCTCGGTATCTTCGGTTGTGTTTTTACTGCATCTTCTTTTGCAGTCATTTTTAGTGAAAGGGGCTGGCGTTGTCGTTGTGGGTAGCACTGGTTTGGGATTGGATGCTCCATTTTTCTGCATATGATACAAGCAGTAGTCTCGTTTACGGAGGTCGTCGTTCATATCAACCTGCAGGTATCCTTTGATGATATAATGGGTGATGTCACCATGCGGATGGAATGGTGGTTTCCACTTGACAGTTATCTCAGACTCTGTAGCATTGACTGAGCGGAAATCCAGCACGACTGATGGCTGATCCGGCAACGTCTTCACAGATTCGACTTTCGTGGTGCCGATGGAAGAATTCAAGGTGTAACTGCGGACAAAATACAAATACTCGACGGCTGGTTCCAGTCTCGTAATCAGCATGTAAATGGTACCATTGCTGTAACTCCTGCCATCGTAATGGTTCATCTTCCATTGGTTTTCACCGCATTCCGAGAACGTATCGTAGATGGAATCATTGGAATTGACCTCACTGGCTTCCGTATAAAACACCATGAACCTTCCTATATTCTCTGTGGACGTATTAGGAGCCAAATGTAAAGCCAAGATGAAACTGTGCGCGGCTAAACTCTCCACAGTCACGTTCAAAGCAGTCGGATTGCAAATAGTTTGAAACCCGTTAGACTCTCTGGACACTTCCAAATTTGTAAAATTCAGAGCTAACTCGGCCACTGTGCTCAATCGTTCGATCTCAGTCAAGCACAACTTGGGATTGAAATGAAAGAACACCTTTCCTTTGGATAACTGCAACTTGGGCTTCTTCGATTTCGTCTCCCAATCCCACAGTTGCTGCAGATTCTTATTATCCTTCACAATCAACGAATACCAATTGGCGTCGTCGGTCGAAGTCGAGTTATAAGGAATGCCTTCGACCAGCCGTAAATTTGGTAAAAAGTTCAACGACTGCAATGCGTGCGAATGGATTATCTCCAAACGACCAGTGATCTCTTCGATCATACCGAGATTTTCTTCCAGAGCTGTCTCGATAGCTTTATGGTAAGTACCGTGAATTCCGTCGATAATCAGAGATCCTTTGATTCGAGTGCACGACTGTAGTACTTTAGATTCGCTCACCATTGTGATACGAAACCGGTCTGGATATGGGTCGGGGGGTGGAGTGCATTCTTTGAAGCAAGAGTTGCCCTCGCAAGGTACGCAAGTGGTATTTGTCGGGTCTCTTTGGAATCGGCTGGGACATTCGCTGATGCATGTGTCGTTGTACGTGAAGAAATTAGAGACGTGTTTATTTGTTCCGTTGAAGACGAGTTTATGACATTGCTCCTTTGAGATACAGGTGCGGTTGAGATAGACGAATCTGTGGGCAAAAAAGGAAAAGAGTTAGTGATGGTAGAATAGATGAGAAGAAGCCGTTTTGAAATAAGGTAAATTTTGGAGAGTTGTCAAAAAACTGAAAATCGTTAGTTATGAAAATTTGTTTTCAATGATCAAAATTGATTTTGTTAGTGGTAAATACTTAGAAAAAAACAATAAGGTATACCTAAAAGATTCAATAAAATTTAAAAAAATTAGTAAGTAAGTATCATTTTTAACAAAGTGTGAAAATCTCTTGAAAACTGTTTATATTCTCTTGCAAAAAAATTAAAATTATTTTAAACCAAATTTGACTTTTTTAAAATTTATTTAATGAAATTCTGCTTGCACAAAGATGAAAAAAAAAACTTCTTCGAACAACGATAAAAATCTTCATCATTGGGTGAATGAAATTTAAAAATTCATTTCCTTTCTTTCTACAAAGTTTTAGAATATTTGCAACTGAATCGAAACTAAGGGGAAAAATTGCTTGCAAATCGTACTAATTCACGAAATTTTACAGGAGGGGCAATAAAGTGTGGTGACCTCAATTTTCGATATAAACTCTTTTTTTTCTTCAAAATTTCCTTTAAATTCTTTCAACAAAAATTATGAGTCATTGAATATTGTAACGACCCCCCCCCCCCCCCCAAATGTCAATGAAAATCCACAAAAATTATGAAAAAATTTATATTATTTCCAATGTTCAAAAATTTTCCACCCTATTGGTGAAAAACTTTTTATAGAACTGGAAAAATTCCAATTTTTCAATTTTTGGACTTGATATTAATTTTTTCAAACAAATTTTCATTTCAGCAAGCATGTAATTGAATTTTTCAAAATTATAATTTTCAAAAAAAAATCTATTTCAATTCAATGATTTTTTACAAATTTTCCATTAATTAAATTTTGGAAAATTTTCCAATTTGTAGGTATTAAATTTTTTTAATTTTTTAGAAATTCAAATTTTCATTTCAGCAACCATGTAATTGAATTTTTCCAAGTCATAATTTTCAAAAAAAAATCTATTTCAATTCAATGATTTTTTACAAATTTTCCATTCATTAAATTTTGGATAATTTTGCAATTTGTAAGTACCTATTAAACTTTGAGAATTTTTTGAATTTTTTAGAAATTGTAACTAATGAAAAATATTGAAGAATTTTTAATTTATTCAATTATTACAAATTTTCGGTTCATAAACGTAAGTATTTACTCTTTACAAATTCTCATTAATTGAATTTTAGAAAAATTTTGATCCATCAATAATTAAGTATATCTTTCATTTTTTTAAACTGATTACATTTTTTAGAATTAAGCAGTCCGGTCGGACTGCCCCGCCAAGCTTAAAATAATAATAATAATAATAATAACCTGAAAAGTCATGAGAAAGGCAACACTGGCAGACCAGACCGGCTTTTTATTTTCCTTAATTTTTCTGCATAAGTTGTTTGCTTCCCTAAATTTATTATATTTTTTACAATTTTTTCCAAAATTTGCTCAACACCTCAATGTTAATTAATAATGTAACAATTTGTTCAAAAAAAAAAAAATCCAGGAAAATGATTAAGTAGGTATATTGTGAAAAAAACTGAAATTATTTTCAATTTTTTATTAATTTTTATTTTTGTGATTTTTCTTATTCTGCGTCTTTGTAAAAGTCGTTTTTCAAAATTGAAAAACAAAATCTTCAGATTTTTGAATAATTTAATTTTTTTAAATCTTTATTTTTCAAAAAATTGCCAATTTTTTTTTTTAAATTTTAACTCATTGAATTTTTAATAAATTTTCCAGTTGGTATTGCATTTTGGTGAATTTTTCAATTTACCTACTCAGTTATTACAAATGCACTAAATTTTTGCAATTTTCACAATTTTTCGTTATCATGAAATTTTTTCAATTTTAATTTTACCAATTTTTGTGAAATTTTTTTTAATTATTAAATTTTTTTAAAACTCAATTTTTCAAGAAATAATCGTATCTATTAATTAAATGTTAGAAAAATTTTCGATTAATCGATTTATACCTAATCAGTAATCACAATTGAACATTTTCATTTTTCAAAATTTTATCTATTTTATAGAATTTCTGTTTTATTGTATTTTTGTACATAAATGGGGGGTTCCAAAATTTATCAAATAGCTACAATTACATTTTTACAACTTTTTAAACAATTTTCACTTACAGAGTTTGTTTAAACATTTTATGTAATTTTCTGGTTTATTAAGTTTTGGGGATTTTTGAATTGATTAAATTTCTGTAAATCTTCATTTTATTATTATTTTTTAATTTGTAGAATTGTTTACAAATTTTAATATAATAATACCTATGGAGTATCGGAAAAAATTTCAATTTATTCAATTTTTGCACTTTTGTAAATTATAATTCGTTATATTTTCGTAATGTAACATTTTTACAATTAAATTTTTTTTTTTTTAAGCAATCGTTAATCGTTCAACTAAAAATTTTCCAATCAAATGAATTTAGTTTTTGTTTTTTAATTTATTAAGTATATTTTTGAAAATTCAATTCAATAAAATGAATTGACTTTTTAGATACATATTTTAGTCGCCATATAAATAGACTGGGGTTGTACTTAATTACCTATTTGCCCCATCACCCTTTCGAAAAGGCTCGAATTACACTACAAAATTACTACCACAAGTCCAGCGAAGCGAAATTTTTTAAAATTCTGTCAACTTCTCATCAAAAATATTCTTATCTACCCCAAACCACGACCATAATCACGTCACTTAGGCCCGTATTTTAAAAATTTCCTTATACTTAAGGCGAAGCGTTCTTACACACACCAAGTGGTTTTGTTTATTTTATCCATACAAATAAATGGCTGCTCGATGTAAATTGACACGATATGTGTGAAATCGCCTCGCCTTAAGGACAATGTTTGCTTAAGCAAATTTTTAAAATACGGGCCCTAGTCGACGAGAAATTCGTCCGGGCAAGGTTAAAAAACAAAGTTATCGTCGTCAACGAATGTACCTAAACTTATGTTTACGTAAAATTTATTCGCATATCTCGTTCTCGTTCAAGTTCAACATTCAAACACTCGATTAAACCACATCGAATTCATTTTTCCTGATAGTTTAGAAGATACGAGTATTCCTAGTACCAGGTAAAAGTGCACATACCTAGATTTTGCGAGTAATGGGCCAAAATACAATCTCTTTCCACGTAGTAGATATCTTAACAAAAATTACAATATCCAAAATTTTATTCAGTATCTCTTTCACAAACTCTTCAAGTAAGTATATAACCCATTATTTTTCACCAGTTTATATTTTTACGATTAGGATTTCGTTTCTCACAATTTTCCCTCCCCTTCCTCCTCAGCTTCATCTTCGAACACTCAGTAATTTAGATTCCCCCAAATTAATTACTTTTTTGCGTTTTTGTACTGTAAAGAATACACTTACGTGATTTATACGAGCACATGACCACTTCACCTTCCCTACACGTACTTTTACATTGACAGGTAACGCGAATGGGCCGGCAGGGGGCGCGGGTGTTAATATCTTATTTCGCTACTGAGTATGGGCGAACCGCAACAGCGACCTGGTCCCGATCGTAAAATTTTTTATCGCACCTGGCACGTGTCGATTCTTACGGGCTTGCGATTCGCTGCTTGTACTTATATTTATATGTATTCTAGTTTAATAATAATTTTTTTTTTCAACGTTTTCTTCGCCTTACCACCCTCCTTGCCCCTCACTTCGTTCTCGTTTCCCATATTTTCTTTGATAATTTGGTAGGTACGTGTGCGCAGGTAGCCTTCGAAACACTCGCGGCTCTTTTTAGGAATCTTAATCGTAATTTTTTTCGCTAGCAATTTTCTTAATGTGATACACGTCATGGAAATGTTGATCGTCGAGAGATGATTCGAAAAAGCAACGAGGAAGTGGGAAAAGGGGACTGGATTTAGTAAAGCCATTGACGTCATAAGCCGAACGTCAAACAAGCGTAGAAATTTGATGAGCTGAGCATGAGCTTAATATTGTGCGATGAAATGGGTGGAGGGAGTAAAAATATTAGGGTTGTTTGTGCCGAAAGATGAACAAAAGACTGTCAGCGAATGAAATTTTTCGTGGTCAAATCATTTTAAACACGAGCATTTTCCCGGTCTTTGACAAAGATATTATTTTTAGTGTTTTTTTAAAATTAGGTACTTAAAAAATGGTGCTATTATCAACGTTATTAGCTTCAAGGATCTTTCATCAGTTTCCAAGGGGTTCCAAAAATTTTGAGTGGAACTGAAAAAAGCAAAAAACGGGATCGTTGGTCATAAAAAATTGAAATTTTTTATCATTTCTTTATCATTTTTATTTTCCGGAATTTAATACGCAGGTTACAGAGCTTAAATTTGGAGAGCATGTTTTTTTGTTTTTTTTTTAAATCGTCGATGGAAGACTTAAGACGTCCTCAGTAAGTATCAGTAACAATATTTTTAGACTCAAGCAAAAAAATTTGCCAGTAAACAATCTGCTTAAAAATGGGTAAGCAATTATTTTTTTTAAATTCTAAAAAAGCACATTAGTAAATTGAATAGAAAATTACTCAAAATCAAAGAAAAAAAAATCGACGTGTGTACTTGAAACGACAAATCCAACCCTTCAAATTAAAAAATTTGAAAGATTAAAAATCGCCAAAAATCACAATATAAAATTCAAAAACAAAATTAATTGATTTAGAAGAGAAATCGGAATCTAAAAAAATGAAAAATTGGAAAAAAAATATTGAAATCGAATTGAAAATGACTGAAAATTGAAAAACCAATTTGTATCGGTACCTAGAACAAATAGGTAATTTTTTCAATTTTCAGTCATTTTCAAATTCGATTTCAATCTTCTTTTTTCGATTTAAAAAAAATTTGAACTTGAAAGAATTAAAAGGTATAAAATTGCCAAAAACTAACAAAAAAAATTTTTAAATAGAAAATTGAAATCTGGGAAAGTTTGATTCAAGGAAAAAAAGGAATTTAAAAAATTGTGAAAAAACTTAATTGAATTAGAATTTAAAAATGATTAAATTGATAAAAAAAAAAAACAGTAGATAGGTTGGTAGAATATAAGAAATTGAACAAAATTTCAAATTAAAAAATCAGAGCAACCAAAAGAAGCCTTCAAAAATTATAGGTAAAAGTAAGAAAATTAAAAAAAGAGTACCGAATTTGAAAAGGCTGAAAATTGAATGAAAATTTTAGCGTGTACTATAAAGCAAAAAATTAAAAGTTCAACAAAAATAGAAATAAAAAAATAATACTGTCTAAAAATTGAATACCTAAATTAAAAAAATTGAATTCAAAATTGTGAATTTAAATAAATTTGAAAAACATTGCAAATCAAAAAATGATTAAATTGTGCAAAATTAAAAATAAAGGAAAGTGTTGAATTCGGAAATTTTTTAAAAAGACAAGTTGGAAGAAAATAATGCACCTACGTAGTTCATGAGGCCTGCAGAAGAGAATACAGTAAAGGGATCAGAGTAACGTCAATCTGTCTCTGTGTCTTATAATGAGAGTAACCTCAGCAATGAGATCAATTTTCAAAGTGACTTCAGTGACCTTTTTTAGGGAAATATTTCAATTTACTTGGGAAAAATTCTGCCCTATCAATTTTTTTTGTTAAATCACAAAAATGTGAAAGTGTATTTCAATATTAAAAATTTTAGAAAAATTTTGAAAAATTTCGTTTTAAAAAATTTGGAGGTTTTTTGGAGAAATTATCAAGTAAAAATACATAAGTTTTTAAATTAGAATTAAAAACACTATTTATTTCAAAAAAAAAAAAAAAAAGGTAGGTACTTTTAAAAAGATGATTAGATTTTAGATTTTTTTTTTCAGTAAAATTTTAAATTATTTCACTTATTTCAAAAATTACTATTATCGTTAGATAAATTTTTGTGAAATTAAACAAAGTATTATTTATTTAGAATTTAAAAAAAAAAAAAAAAAAAAAAAAATGGTTGATACGTAGGGCTACAATTTTTTTTTTTAAAGAAAATTTTTAAAGTTTTTTCTTTATAAAATTTATTTAAAAATGGTGAAGGGCACTTTAATTATTTCACCTATTTCAAAAACTATTATCGTTAGATCAATTTTTCTAAAATTAAACAAAGGATTATTTGTTTTGAATTTTAAAAAAAAATTTAAAAAACTGTTGATACGTAGGGCTACAATTTTTAAAAAAAAGAAAAATTTCAACGTTTTTTCTTTATAAAATTTATTTAAAAATGGCGAAGGGCAGTTTTTAACAAGCTAAAACTTCCAGCAGACTTTAAGGAAAAAAAAAATTACCTGAAATAGAAAGACATAAGAGATAAAAAATAAAAAATAATGAATAAATAAAAGGAAAAATGAGGATAGAGTGAATTTAAGTGACCTCTGAGCGAATGTATTTTATTTATTTTATTTTTTTTGTTTTTTTTCTCTTTCTTTTGTTTTGCTAGCACTCTTTGAAGTCGTTAATTTTTATGTGAAAATAATTTATACCTATAAATTTTTAGATTCCCAAGCGCATAAATAAATTACATTTTCTTTTCAATTTTTGAAGATTTTTGAATCTACAAAATCAAAATGACAGAAGTAAGAAAATGGAGAAAGTAAAAAACCTAAAAATTTTCACCCCAGAGATGAAAACGTTATTTTTTATGCTTTCTCGTCATCTCTAAACGTGCATTCTCCTCAAAAACAATTTCTATTCAAATTTCAGAATCGAAAAAAAGATTGCCAATCTTTAAAACGATTTTTTAATACCATTTTGTCATGTGTTTCCACTCACATCTGGACCTTTTCAAGAGAAATAAATCACACGAAAATTTAAAAAAATGAAACATCGAAGGATTTTCCGAAACCATTTGGCTGAAGTGAGAAGAATAGAAAACCGATAACATTAAAAATTCTACGGTCTATTAAAGGTGCAAGTCGTTCAAACTTCACTCCCTCCCCCGTCCTTCCTTCCCAATAAAAAGGAAAATTTGGAAAAAGGAAAATCGAAGAATAATATTCGGATATTGAAAGCTGGCGAAGAAAAACCTCTAGAGTGAGTTTTTTTATAATTTCTCGTCGTTTCTCGAAATGTTTCTACTCGTATTTCCCTCGAGATTTTTTAAAATTTTAGCTCCAAAGAGAGAGTGTAGGCGTTTATTAAACATCGTCGATGAACTTGTTACAGTAAGAAGACAGAACTAAAATTAGGCCCAAGTAAGTCGAAAAAACTTTTATAAAAAAGTATCGAACCAAAGTCATCGAACGAAATCAAAAATTGAAAATACGTATTCTAATCGTAGATGAGAAAATTGACAGAGAAAGAAAATTCAATCTAAAAATTCGAACCCCCCCCCCCCCCCCCACAAAAGAAAATTCTATCTTTCTGCGATGATTTTTTTTTTTTGCAGAAATCTCATGGAATAATTTTCGACCAATTTCAATCGAAATTTGAAACAATACATTTCCCCATTTCAAGAGCTCCTTCTACAAATTATATCGCCATTTCAAGTCCTCCAAGGCTTTCTACCCTTCTTCTCCAAAATCCCACTAGGTAAAAAATAAGCACCAACTCACGTTCCAGGAGGGCATGCACTGAGGCATTTGCCTTCGCTGGTCAGCACTGCTCTGCAAGCGTAGCACTGATCATCGGCATCGTTTTCGTAGCATCCTCCGGCGCATAAATGATGACAATGATTCAACCGCAACACTTGGCATTGCCCTTCTTCCCAGCATCGGTTCTTTTCACAGCCACTTTTTTTACAAATCTGTTCGCTTCTGCATTGAGTCTCGTCTTTGACATGGTCGATGGTAACTTCGTAATACGTTTCACTGGTCGATTTCATCATTATTGCACTCCAATCGATGGTATGAGCGAAGCAGAGATCTGTAAAAAAAAAAAAAAAAAAAAGGTCGAGATTACAATACAAAAGCTTCTTTTTTCTCCTTAAAATGTATATTTTGTCAAAAATTCACGGTCATCGCCGTAAAAATAGCTTCTGAGCCACACCCCTCGTACTTAGTAGTATTAATTTCGAAACCCAGACACGTATATTTGGAATGAAAATTTTTCATTTCATTCACTTACACGCGCGTGAAATTTTTTTCTTATTAAAACTTATCACTGCCGAACAAAAATTCTGACAACTTTTTATATTAAAAAGTACCTATGCTTTTTCTTCCTCTGACGTTAATATATTATTTTATCGTACTAATCTTTGCGTCGACGAAAATTTTCCAAGGTAACTATTTGAAATTATTGCGAAATAATGGTCGCCGAATTTCGAAAAAATTTTCATCTCCGAATAATTCGACTTTAGACGAAGAATGAATCTACTTTGAAGTTTCCACGAGACAAATACGTATACGAAATGAATCACGTTAGAAAACATAAAGTAAAAAGTAAGTTACCAATATATCCACATCAAACCCAAGTTCATTTCCAAACCAATGACCAGATAATTCGATAATTTTTATAACGAGTTTCCAAGAATGAAAAATAAATAAAAACTCTACTTCCCAATTTGAAAACGAAAAAGGAAAAAGGAGCAACTAAAGAAAAAGGTAGATTTACAAATTCCTTCAAAAAAGATAAAGAAAAAGACAGTGGTTTATTCTTTGATCTTTTTTTCGAAGCAACTAAAATCGAAACCATGTTTCCTCTATTTTTAGCCGGATTTCTTCGTCATACACGTTGTTTAATGAGTTCTAGAATGCCTTCTATAAGACAATTAGGCAAGCCAAATTGCTCCGAGGTTAATTAGAGGTTGCAGAATTTTGGCTTTTAAGGAGTTGAATTGGGCGTTTCGTGTAGGTTTTTCGTTTACTTAGCATGAAAAACGTCACAAAAATGGTTATTTTTGGATTTCGATCGATTTCAAAATTGAAAGAACTGATATTTGGAATCGACTTTGACAAGTCGATCAATTTTTAAATAAGATGCAGGGCTCAGAAATCACTTCATTTTTTTACCTGCATATTCAGGGCCTTACTCCTCCGTATTTTACTCAGAGAATTTCAGTGCCTCTCCTTTAAAGTTTAGCCAAAGACTCACAAAATTCCAATAAAAGTAAGTAATTTTTTTTTTTTTAGTGCATTGAAATGTTCAATTTTCATAAAATGTATGAACTCGTAGGTGATTTAGAATGGTGAAAAAATTGAATATTTACAAAAGATAGAATTCTTTCTAAAAATGTTTTTTTTTCTGAATAAAAACTAAAACATTTTTACCTCGAAAATTTTTTAAAAATTTTAGCTACTTCAAAAATTTGAAAAAAATATACTTATTTCAAAATAAGATAGTAATTCTCTGTTCCATTTTTTTAACTCTGAAAATATTAAGAACTTTCTTATGCTTAGGTACTCATGAAAAATCAGATTTTTTATTCTAAGAAAATGCAGAACTTTTTCACTCCAAAATTTTAGACTATTTTGCAAATTTATTTCGAAGAATCTCAATTTTCTAAGGAAAAGTTTGACAGATTTGTTCCTCAAAACATTGTGACCTTTATTGTCCAAAAATAAGGAATTCCTTTCTCAAAAGAAACTGAACTTTTTCTTTGCATTAAAATATTTCTACCGCAAAAATTAATTTAAAAAAAAGTATTCTTAGTTCAAAAAACAATTAATAACTTATTCCAAAAAAAGAGAATATTTTCTACTTACTCTCAAAAAATCTACAATTTTTCTCAAAAAGAAAATTGAGGTTTTTTTGTTCTAAAAAAAATTGAGATTGGTTTTGTTCTAAAAAATTGAGAATTTTGCTTACGTTTGGGTAGATATAATATGTATTTTCTTATAAAATTTTTTTTTTTTTTACTCCAAGAGAATTCTGAAATTTTTTTCTCAAGATTTTTCAAAAACTAAAATATTTTTCTTCAAAAAAAAATGTGAAGATTTTTTAAAAATTGAAAAATGTTTACGTTTTTTTTACGTTGACTCCAACAATTTGAGAAATTCTCATCTCAGGCAAATTCGAGATTTTTCTCACCAAAAGAAATGAGAAAATTTTTTCTCCTGAAATTGACTTAAAAATATGTTTACCCACTTCCAAAAATTTAGACATTTTATTTTTTTCATAAAAACTATTCAGATTCTTCAATTTTATTTTTAAGAAAGAATTCCAAGATTTTTTTTCTCTAATAGGTAAAGTTTAATTCTTTCCCCAGAAAAACTTGTAGATTTTTTTTACCAAAACATTGAGATTATTATTATAAATCTGAAATTTTATTGCTTCCACAGAAATTGAAAAAAATTTTCATAAAGAACAACCCAGTTAATGGAATGACTGGGGATGAGGTGTAATCACTGGGGAAGTGGGAAGGAGTAGATTCCTCTGCCGATATTATCAGACAAAAAAATCGCAGTTGGTAATTTTTGTAAGTACTTTTTTTTTAAATTAGCAACTTTTTGAGACATGACTATCGAAAAAATATTTTTATGTATGTCAATTTGTTTTAAGAAAATAATTTTTTCAACATGTTTTCCAGAGCTTTTTTTTCTTAAAAATTTTTATAATTATGAAGAAAATTTGAAAATTTTATTGTAGAAGAATTTTTGTAATGAACAATTATTTTTTAGTAATTTTTTTTTACCAAATTTCTTTGGAAAATTTTTTTAAGAGTAATTTTTTTCACATTAGGAAGATTTTATTAATTTTTTTATACTCTTTCTTAATTGTTTTCCTAGTGACTGAAAATTTTTAATTTCTATCAATTTGTCGATTTTCAATTTCATCAAGTGAGTACATAGATTAATTTTTTTTTTCGATTTCAATAAATAACCGATAGTTAAACAAATTTTTACTTTAATGATCCACATTCTATTCAACAGATGATATTGAATTTCACCCTATCATTCTTGTCATTAATTTTTTCTCCATTACTCGTCAAAATATTGGTTCAGAAATTCTTTTTTCAAAATAAATAATTGGAGAAACTGAACCGAGACTTTTTTTCTACAGTCTAAGTATACGAGCGTAACTTCAAACAACTCTTCACAACATCACCCCCTATCCAAATTATAAAAAAAAAAAAAACCTTTACAACGATGGAATTTCCTTAATTGATTCTCCGATTCTTCAAATTGAAATAAGTATTGCTTTCATTTCTTATTATCTTTCTCCTAAGGAACCGTACAAAAGTACATAAAATAATAAAGGATGAACGACGGAAAAAAAACCTACGTAAAACGAGCTAGACCTGCCCTAATCACCTTCGTCGTCGTATTTCTTCTCATTTACGACTCGTTTTTATTCTCGCGAACGATAATTATCAAATAATACTACGTCTGCGCCATATTTTTCGTTTCCATTCCACATTGTTCAATTTGCTAAAACTTTTTTACAAAAAAGAATAATAACTACGCGATCCTTATAGCTTTTAGGTGCACGAATAACTTTATCCAAGGGTGAAAAGTGAAAAAACAGCTTAGCCAACCTTGAACATTTCATTTTTTTTCAAAACTTTTGCCTCATTTCCCTCGTCGATTAAATGTCAAGTGAAAAAAATTTAATGGGTTTATTTTTTTCTCTCAATTTAAATTCATTCTCTCGGTAATGAAATGTGATTAATTCATAATGTTTCTGTTTTCATTTTTCGCCGGGTAAATGACTCTCGAGATTTTGCAAATGGACTAATAAATTTTCCTAATTTATAGAATTATTATTGAAATCGGGAAATTTTTCGAATAAATAATACAAACCCAACTCAGAAGGTTGATAAATTATCAATTTGTCGGCGTAACTAGTGTTTTTCAAATGAAAATACGCAAACAACCTCATAAAACTCTCACACACGTGTGAACATTTGAAAAATTAATTCCAAAAAAAAACTGCCAAGATCTTGAAAATTTCCAGTTTTTTTTGAAAAAAATTTAATGGGTTTATTTTTTTCTCTCAATTTAAATTCATTCTCTCGGTAATGAAATGTGATTAATTCATAATGTTTCTGTTTTCATTTTTCGCCGGGTAAATGACTCTCGAGATTTTGCAAATGGACTAATAAATTTTCCTAATTTATAGAATTATTATTGAAATCGGGAAATTTTTCGAATACATAATACAAACCCAACTCAGTAGGTTGATAAATTATCAATTTGTCAGCGTAACTAGTGTTTTTCAAATGAAAATACGCAAACAACCTCATAAAACTCTCACACACGTGTGAACATTTGAAAAATTAATTCCAAAAAAAACTGCCAAGATCTTGAAAATTTCAAGTTTTTTTTTTTTTTACCAAAAAATATAATTAAAAAAAATTAAACTTGCAAAACGATTTATTAAATAAACAACTCTGGCGATTCCTCCCCTTCCCTCCGCTCAACTAGTTGAAAAAAGTTATTAATTGAAAAAAATGTCTTGGGAAAAATTAAATCGATCGTTGTTTTACCAGTTGAATGTGAATTTACAATTTGAAACTTATTTATGATTTTCTATTTTTCAATTTTTCTACCCATGCTCTCATTATTTTCTTACCAAACGTATAGTTTGTTATCCGATCGGTAACTTTAGCTGTAATTATGACGAAGTATAAACTTTCAATTTCACTGGATATGGTGTCATGCACACGTGCAAATTATGACACGTGACGTAGTTGTTAGCAATTAAGTACATGCGTACATATTTTGTAATAATGGTTCCTCGTATCTTTTTGATTCGTAAATTTAACAAATTTGCGAAATTTTTTCGACTAGATAAAAATTGCGCAAGCATGAAATGAAACGGAAAATTTCTCAAGGTGGATTTATTTATTTCGTGGATGTCAGCTGTCATTGAATTTGAAGGAGAAGAATACCTAGGTTGCGTCGATGCTTGCGATAATATTATTTTTGGCTCTTTCTATTGTCAAAGTACGTAGCAATAATTTTGGACATTTTTGGCCCTATATAAAAAGTTACTTACAAGGGAACCTCGCCAACTCGTCACCTCCGATTTCGCTGAAATTTGGCTCACTGAAAAAGCATGCCACCCAAACCTTACAGCCAAATTTTTAGCTGCCCAAGTTGATTTTTCGATTTTTGGCGAATTTTTGAAAATGGCAAAAACCGCCTCCAAGAAACCATTTTTTGAAAAAAATTGTAAATTTCAAGATATAATCCTGAAAATCGGTTTGTACACTAAAGTCGACCTCCCGAGTTGATTGGCACCAGGGAAGAAAACCAATTGAGACCCAATTGGTTATGGTGATGGTGGTTTTGAGAAAATTTTGAAATTACTGGTGGTTCCAATTGGTTTTTGGTTTTTTAAAATTTTCAAAAGGTTTTGGTGCTAAAGTGGTTCCATTTAATTTTTTTTTTTTTTTTGATTGGTTCTGGTTCTGGGTTTTAGGTTTTGCTTGATTAATTGGTTGTGATGGTGGTTTTCAAATTAAAAACCATTTCAAATGGTTGTGGTGGTGGTGGTGGTGGTTCCGTTTTGGGTTTTCAATTGGTTTTCATCGAATTGCTTCCATTTCGTAGTATGAAAAATATTTCTCAACATTTAAACCATTTATCTATGGCATTAACCATCAGAACCAGATGGAACCATTTTCGTGCTTCCTATTATACCACAAAAGAACTAAAAAAAGATCAGATCTTTGAAATTTGAATAAAAAATTAAAATTCAAAAAGTAAAAAAAAAAAAAAAAACTATAAAGAATAAAAAATAAAAAATGAATTTTGCCTACAAGTTACAAACACAATATTGCAATAAATTTAAATTAAATAATATACATTCAAATAAAAAACAAAAAATAATAATGTTTCCACTTTCCAGCGCGCTGAAAAATCAGAAAAATGAAGAAAACAGGCCACAGGGGGTAGGTAAGGGGCCCAATTAAAAAAAATTTCAAATCAAAGTTGTTGCTTGAAGTTCTAGGAATAAATTTGGTCATAACAAAAATTTTGATTGGACCCCTCTTTCCCTTTCAAATCCACTATTTCTCTTTTTAGAACCAAAAAGAACCAATTCCATTAATTGGTGGTGGTTCTGGTTTTCATTGTAAAGGAAATTGAAAATGGTGGTGGTGATGGTGGTTTTTTATTTTCAAACCACTTTCTTGTGGTTGTGGTTATTTCAGCAAATGATTTTTCGTTGTGGTTCCAAACGGTTCTCTTCCCTGCCTTTTCGAAAGGAATTGGTTCTTTTTGGTGGTGGTTCTTGAATGAATTTTGGAAGTTCATTGTAATGGTTCCAAATGGTTTTGAAAACCAATTGAAATATCTGGTGGTGGTGGTTTTACCCGGTTTTGGTTTCAATTGGTTTTCTTCCCTGATCGGCACCATCTTCGAAGCGATCTGGAGCCTCCAGAAAAATATGACTTTTCTCCAGCACACTGGAATAGTTCCAGACGGCAAAACGCAACATTTTCTGGAGGCTCCAGATCACTTCGAAAACGGTGCCAATTGATTCAAGGGGGGGGGGGTCAAATTTAGGTTATAAACTGATTTTCAGAATTACGAGTATATCTTTTTACAATTTTTTTTTTTTCAAAAAAAAAGGTTTTGGAGGGCGGTTTTAGCCATTTTCAAAAATTCTCCAAAAATCGAAAAACCAACTTTAATTTTGAGAACTGATACAGCTAAAAATGAAAATAATTTTCCAAAGAGATGGTTTTTTTATATTGATTTTTTTCTTAATTTCATGAAATAGTTTAAACTGAAAATTTTCAGATAAAAAAAAGAGGGTTTGATTTTTTTTTTTTTTTTCTTTAGAAACTTGTAATCTGAGCAACATCTAAAAAAAATGGATGTTTAAATCAACTTTAAAAAATTAAATAATGATAGGTAGGTAAACAAAATTTTTCAAAAAAAAATTAAAATCGTTTTATTTTATTTTATTTTTTTGAAATATATTTCCTTCAACTTTCAACTATTTTAAATTCAATTTCATTTTTTCTGATTTTTTTTTTGAATTTTCGATTTTTTGATGAATTTGTCATATATCAATTTTTTTTTAATTTTTTTCCTTTCACTTTTCCGTTAATTTCGAAAAATCATTTTTTCCGATTTTTAGTTGTCTTTAGTTTAATTCTAATTTTTTTAATTTGTTAATTTGTTTCAATTTTCAATTTCATCTGAAATTTCATTTTTCTTCTTCAAATTTTTTATTACCTATTTTCAAATCAATTTCAATTTTTCTAAATTTTTCTTTTGTTATCCCATTTTTTTTAAAATTTCATTCGTTTATTTATTTTTACATTTTTTAAATACAAAACTTATTTCATTGAAACTCCTTTCCGGTACCTCTTCATATTCATTCATAAATCAGCCTCTTTTAATGGGAAACATTAATGCCTAATTGCCAAATTTCTTCATCTACGTAACGATTAAACTCGTAACGTGTATTCACCGATACAAAAGGTCACCTGAGCTGATAACGTATTCTATTTGCGTAAAAAAATTACGCGTAAACACTTTCATTCAACATCGACGCAGACTAGTACACAAACCTTAATTTAATCTAAGTCGTCCACTCCCAGAACGAAAATATATCTAGGCCTATTTCATTTTTTCGTTCTCACAAAAAAATGCTCTTCAGATTTATTTTTAATATGAATTTTTTATTCTTCATATCTTTCGTCGAATTCGCATCTATTCCAAGAAATTGATTAAAGTACCAAAAATCATTAATTTTTTGTTGGGTAGGTAAGTAAATTTTTACAATTTAATTCCAATTCTGCAGTTCATAATATTATAAATATAATTTTTGTTTCAATTAAAATTCCATTCTATAATTTAAATATCAGCAATTTTAAAGTTTTAGGTATCAAATTTTTGAAAAATTCTTAAATTTTGAATTTTCACAAAATTAAAATAATTACAGGTAAAAATTTGACTGAATTAAAAAAAAAAACATTCAATTTTATTATTTCTTTACCATAAAAAAAGTTTCACTTTCGAAAAATCATTTTTTCCAATTTTCAGTCATTTTTAATTTAAAAAGTTTAACTATTTTTCACATTTATTTCCTGAATTTTTTACAGTTCATATCTCTTACGTCAAATTCGCATCTATTTTAAGAAATCGATTAAAATACCAAAAATCATTAAATTTCCTTTCTATTTTTTCATAGATCTAGGTCTTTGATAAATTTGTTTATCGTAAACTGTACCAGAACTACACATATAGCACTCGAATGCCTACTTTTTAATTATAAATTAACTCGTTAACCTAATTAAATGACTAGACTTAAGTCCTAATAAGCCCCACAGGATCTCACATTTCACAAAACGTATCGCTACTTTGAGCCCCTAAAGCTGTTTAAAAAATTTTTCTCTGCGGAATACAGATTTTTCAACGTTTTCCACCGTACTAAATACAATTTAATAACGATACCGTTTCGTAATCACTTTCCCTTTTGTTCGTAGTTCGCCACAAAGGTAGGTAAAGGTGCAGGGTACGTTTAGGAAAAATTAAAGGTACAAGAGAATGAGAAATTATGCAACGTTGCGTGGAGTGGATAAAGGAGCAAGATGGGAGAACCTCGTGGCAAGTTACCTACCTTCAACTAATGAAAAGTTCTCGTTTTCGCTGGTTTTTACACTCAATACTCGAGTCTTGGTAATTTTACCAGTGAAAGATAAAAGAAGATGAAGCTTTAAGGAAAAAAGTCGACAGAGAACTTTGACATAAGAGATGAATTGGTTGACTGCTGTGTACGCTTAAGAAAGTAATTTAAATTAAATTTCATCATTCTCTCCGAGTCGGTGGGTCTGTGTAATACACGCAGTTCGTGTATCTGTATCGAGAGAAAAAAAAAGAAAAACGAGTTTGTACACGTAGGGCTAAATATCTGCCGTCATGTCTCATTTGCCATTTGTCATAGGTTTATTTTCTGTTATCACGTCGGTCGCGCGCGCATGTTGTGTTGGTACTTGTATTTTTTATAAGTCCAAAATTACTTTAAACACTTAATATTCAAAATTGCGTGGGAAGGAAGGGTCTAATCGGAATTTTTTTAATGACCAAAATTAATTTTAGAATATTACTCTATAATTTTCATTTGAAATTTTTTCAATTTGATTCCTCCTTCCCTTCTGATTTTGCATATTACTGTTATAAATGTGAAATAAAAGAGGAGAGAGGGGTCTAATTGAAAAAAGTTTCAAACAAAAGTTGTAGACTAAAAGATTAGGAACGTTTTTTTGTTATTACAAAAATTTCGATTGGACCCTTCCCTCGTTCTCTCTTCACAACTTTTATACATAGAAAGTGTCTATATTGTAGAATTATGCAAAATACGACGAGAGGGAGGGGTTCAATCGAAAAAAGTTTCGTACAAAAGTTGTAGACTAGAAGATTAAGAACATTTTTTGTCATTACAAAAATTTCGATTGGACCCCTCCCTCTTATCTTATTTTGCATTATTCTACAATATAGACACTTCTATGTATAAAAATTGTGCAGAGAGAACGAGAGAAGGGTCCAATCGAAATTTTTGTAATAACAAAAAATGTTTCTAATCTTTTAGTCTACAACTTTTGTTTGAAACTTTTTTCAATTGGACCCCTCTCTCCTCTCTTGTTTCACATTTATAACAGTAATATGCAAAATCAGAAGGGAAGGAGAGATCAAATTGAAAAAATTTCAAATGAAAATTATAGAGTAATATTCTAAAAATAATTTTGGTTATTATTAAAATTTCGATTAGACCCTTCCTTCTCAACCAATTTTCGGATGTCAAGTATTCCCAACACGAAAACATGCGCGCGCTAACGAAATGATGACAAATGGCAAATGAGACAAAAAACGTAGCGCTTGGCCGAAGATTAGCCCTACGTAGTTTGACCCAGGACTAAAAAAAAGTTGATGAATTTCTTACGACGGGAGGTCAAAGAATGAGAAATTTCATTAATTTGGGTTGTATGGGCGGAGTCTGAATATTAAAAGTTTAGCTTTTCAAATGTGAACTATGTGAAAGTTGATGAACCTGGGGTGTGCCAAATCAAGTAAACTTATGATTTAATATATTTAACTTAAAAGAATAAGTAAGTGATCTTTCGCATTTGCTCAAAAGTTTCTTCAATTGAAAACCCCAAACAATGGAAGTATAATATTTTTAAACGTTCTTAAATGCGCTTCAAAAATTAAAATTTATCTTCTCTAAATTCGTTACTCTCAAATAAAAGCGAATCATTCGTGAAAAAAGTTAAAAGATACTATAAATAATACGGTTGAATAAATCAGCCTGAAATTGAATTCCTTATGAATTCGTTCGTGAACGATTCACTTGAATTGAACAGAATCGTTAGCAAACGATTTCAGAAACTCCCACAAAACGAATTCCTCAAATAAATCAACTCTCGAACTGGTTAATTTCATATTCGTTCGCGAATGATTCACATCAACCATAAATAATTCGCCAAAAATTTCAAGAAAATCTCGCCAATAAATGTTGAACTGTTCTCTCGTCTTGCTTTTGTAAAAAATATTCATACTGCATTCGTTCGTTAAAGATCCATTTCACAACAAATGAACATTATACTCGTAAGTTGATGGACCTGAAACGTACCAGCTAAAACCAGTATTTGGTAAGTATATTTTTCATAAAAGAAACCAATAAGTAAGTAATTTTTCGCATTTGCTCAAAAGTTTGTTCAATTGAAAATCCTGAACAATGGAAGTATAATATTTTTAAATGTTCTTAAATGCGCTTCAAAAATTAAAATATAAATTCGTTACTTTCAAATAAAAGCGAATCATTCGTGAAAAAAGTTGAAAGATTACTAAATAATAGGTATGGGTGAATGAATCAGTCTGAAATTGAATTCGTTATAAATTCGTTCGTGAACGATCCTCTTAAATTGAACAGAATCGTTCGCAAACGATTTCAGGAACTCCCACAGAACAAATTTCTCAAATAAATTAATTCTCGAAATTGGTAATTTCATATTCGTTCTCAAATGATTCACATCAACCATAATAATTTGCCAAAAATTTCAAGAAAATCTCGCAAATGAAAGTTGAACTTTTCACTCGTCTTGCTTTTTGTAAAAAATCATTCGTACTGCATTCGTTCGATAAAGATCCACTTCAGAAAGAATGAACATTATACTCGTTCACTGGTGATTCATTTCGAATCAATAGAATCTTTAATCTTTCAAGAACGACTTTACGATACCCTACAAAAATAGGTGATTGAATAAATCAGGCTAAAATCAAGATGGTTATGAATCGTTCGCGAACGATTCACTTAAATTGAACAAGATCGTTTGCGAACGACTTCAGAAACTCATAATAACATCTCAAACAAATCAACTCCCAAATTGATTCATTTCAAAATTCGTTCTCGCACGATTCATTACAAATGATGAATCACTCGCGAACGACTTGAAAAATTCGCACTACTAAAAAAATTAATTTCCCATTATTCCAAGAAAACTCGATTTTTTTTAGCTGATTTTCTCTAAAGAGAAACTCAGCGATTAAATTTGAACCGTTAGACATCTAAAAATGATGCCACTTTATCCATATATATATATATAAAATTTTATAAGAGGGAACCCTATTGTTTTTGAGAAAAATCGGTGAACCGGTTCTCGAGTTATTAGCAATTGAAATTTTCAAATGCTTCTAGCGCCTCGAATTAAGCAATTACGCGAAATTAGTAAATAACCTTTTTAGTAGTACTTGAAAAGACGCACAAAAAAGGTTCTATGCATTTTTCTTTTTCAAGGACCGGTTCTCGAGGAATTCGCCATGGAAAATTTCAAAACAAACAGCTGATCATCATTTTCCAGCAAAGTTTTAAAAATTCAAAACTTTTGCAATACCTATCTAACTGCCTACTTTTCATGATAATGTCGTTTCTTATTGGTTTACAACTTATCAAAAGTTCTTATTTATCAAAAAATAGCTGGCTGTAAATTGTATAATTTTTTAAATCATTTTAAAATTATCAATTTGATGATGTTGTTATCATTAAGTACATAAAAATAATTCAATTTACATAAATTTTGAAAAATAAAAATAAAATTGAAAATAAAAAATAAAAAATAAAAATAATGGAAAATCCGCTCTTCTAACGCATTAACTGCGTTAGAGTTTTTTTTCTTACTAAAAACAGATATTTTTTCTCCGATAAAGTTAAGAAAATTTTATTTATAAACCAACAGAAAGTGCACTAAATTCTCTATGGAAGATGTATCATGTAAAATTTTCGTTGAAATCCTCATTTATTTTTTGAGTCATGAAAACCAATTACCAAATATGGAGAAGTCAAAAGTGGGACTGATAAGCAATGCTGCCAGATTTAATTTATGTAAAGAAAAAAGAAGATAGGCATCGGTCGACTGCGCCTTAAACAAAAAACGTTATGTCAGCATGTGAGTAGATGATCCAAAGAAAACCTCAGCGTCCCATTATACCGACATAATAACGTCAGAAACGGTTTGAGCAAATTTTTTTGGGGGGGTGTAGATCGAAAATGCCGAATGAAAATTTTCAAAATGCCGAATGATAATTAATAGGTACAACAGTGGGAAGTAGACCCCTGCGCTGAATTTTTTGAAAAAAGTGAGTTTTCGAAAGAAGAACTTCTCACTATCCTCATAGAAAAAATTTCAAGAACTTATGGTAGCATTAGGATTTGAATCAAAACGACTGTTGCTGCCCGAGCGAAGCGAGGGCGAACATTTTTGAAAAAATTGCACTTCTAAAAGAAAAGATGGACTTTTTTTTGCAGAAATTTTGAAAACATACAATAATTTCTGGTTTTTTAAAAGATGAAAAAGCGATACGTTGCCCGAGCGAAGCGAGGGCGAAAATTTTGAAAAAATTGGAATTTTTAATTAAAAATAATGCACTTTAAACATAATTTTTAATATTTTCAAAAAGATCATGTTCATTTTTTTACGTTATAAGTTATAACAATTGAAATGCGCTGATTTTTGATTCCTATTCTGATTTTGAGAGAAAGATGAAGTAATAGAAGTACATTGTCCGAGCGAAGCGAGGGGGAAAATTTTTTCAGAAATTTACCGAATTTTTGAGTCGGAATTTCTCTAAAATTTATCGAATTTATGATTCGGAATTTCTCAAAAATTTGCCGAATTTGTGATTTAGAATTTCTAAAAAATTTACATATTTGAAATTCAAAACTTTACCAAATTTTGTAAACATACCTAATTTAATTTGTCGAAAGTTTGCCGAATTTGTCGAAAATTTTTCAAAAATTTGCCGAATGGAAAATCACTGGGGGGGGGGGTGTTCCACCCCCCCCCCCTCGCACCGGCTCTGAATAACGTACGTAATGTTCTAATGTTACATAATGTTACGTTATGCTGAAGTTTTCCTTTGATCATACTCATAATTATGCTGACTAATGTTCTTTTGTTTGTTTAAGGTGCAGTCGACCGGTGCCTATCTTCTATGAAGCCAGTTATTGAGATCTCATTCCACAACTTTTGTAGTTTTGTTTGAAAAAAAAAATTCAATCGACCCTCTCCTCCAATTTCAAATAATAAGTGCAGTAATTTACGAAATTAGAAGGGTGGGACGAGGGAGCAGAGGTAGGGTCCAATCAGAATTGTTTTAATGACCACAACTTATCTTCAAATTTCAATCTACAACTTTTGTTTGAAACTTTTCTTTTAATCATATCACTTTTATTTTTGGAAAAAGTTTTCTAGATTTAAAGTCACATGCAGCAAGATGACGTCATGTTGCAAAAGCTATCTGCATTTAGCATGATCTAGTGAGAATGACTTGGACAAAAATTCAAAGCATATGAGTAAATAAAATCAACAGGCAAAAAAAAAATTATCAAGCTCTGAGTGAAACCAAGTGAAACCCTCAAGTACCCAAAATTTTAGATTTTCAAGTTTTAAAAATTTTATGCAGTTTTATTAAAAATTTAAAATGTCTCACCACAATAAGTTTATGATCAGTGTTGAAAATGATCCAATGAAAGGCGCAGAGAGTCAGACTCAAAGTGTAGATTTGGAACAGTTTAAACTGGCGCTTAGAATTTTACAACACCTAATTTACTATTGACTCTAAAAAAAAATATCTACAGTAAAAACATTTTTTATTGTATAGTCTAGTCGCAAAAGGAAAAAAAAAGTCTTCCGTGTGATTATTTTGTAAAAAGCAATTTTATGATTGATTCGTAATCTAGGACATATTTTGAAAAAAATGAGCTGAGGTTACATTTTTTTAAGGCTCCCCCTTTCACAGGGTCCACCTCCTTTCCAAAATTTTTCTTTATCTCTGAACCTATGGCCTCAATTCAAAAAATTTTCAAACAAAAGTTGTAGATTCAGATACCAGGAATAATTTTAGTTATTATAAAAATTTCGATTGGACCTCTCCCTCCACTCCAATTTTGCATAAAATGTATGAAAATCGCTGGATCATTTTCATAAGTTTTATTCAAAATTGGAGGGGAGGAACGAGTCAAATCGAAATTTTTGACATAACCAAAATTATTTCATGGACCTTAATCTACAACTTTTGTTCGAAATTTTTTTAAATTGGAGCTTTAGGTACAGAGATAGAAAAATTAAATTGGTAGGGGGGTGGACCCTCATTACAGAACCCATTTTTCACCTTTTGGCTGTACCCCAAGCTGAAGTTACATAGGGGTGACTGCTAGCCGCACAAGTTAGATTTAAAAGTAATTTTCGCACATATTATGCAAAATTGGAGGGGAAGGAGAGGCCCAATCAAAATTTTTATAATAACTAAAATTATTCCTGGGATCTAAATCTACAACTTATGTTTGAAAAAATTTTCAATTGAGGCTTTAGGTTCAGAGATAGAGAACGTTTTTGGAAAGGGGGTGGACCGTAGGAAAGGGGGAGCCTTTAAAAAATGTAACACCAGCTCATTTTTTTCAAAATATGTCCTAGATTACGAATCAATCATAAAATTGCTTTTTACAAAATAATCGCACGGAATTTCCCTTTGCGACTAGACTAGTAAGAAAAATCAGATTTTTTTGCAAAAGAATTCAGGTTTTTCTTCTCCAGAAACTGAGTAAGAAAATTCCTATTGCAAAAAAAAAAAGTATCTATATTTACTCCAGAAAAAATATAGAGAAATCATTAAATTCAGAAAAAATTAAGGAAACTTCGTTCTGATGTCCTTAATTGAGGTTTAAATCTCTCGTGTTTTCTTTTTTTCCCCTTACTTTTAGTTCTGTTACCTATCCGTGATATAGTGTACGTACACTGAACCGGTTAAATAAAATTGATTGATTGATTGATTGATTTCTTTTGAAATAAACCATGAAGTGAAGCTGAACAATTCTAACACCAATAAGTATTCGTCGACAAAACGCTCATGATAATTATAATTTTTTCTTCTTTAGAAAAAGTGAGTTAAAAATTTGTCACCCTCAGCCCATCACCCCCTCCTCCCATCTAAACACATCCTCGTCGAAATACTTCCCATTCCGTGTTCACAAACGACTCCGAAAAATCATTTTAAAAGCAGTAAAAACGTACTGAATCAACACTATAAGTATCTATATTCAACCATGAAACATTGTCAAATCGTAAAATAATCATTTTCAATTTCGAAGGGAAACTTCGTTCATTTCTTTTGAAATGAACCATAAAGTGAAGATGAAAAATTCTAACACCAATCTTTTTCAATAAAACAATTTTGATAATTATGATTTTTTCTTTTTTAGAAAAAGTAAGTTAAAAATTTCTCTCCCTCAGCCCATCATCCCCTCCTCCCATCTAAGCACATCCTCGTCCAAATACTTCCTTCCTAACGATACAATTTTCGCAAAAAAAATCGCCTACTTCGCGTCACCACAGTCCATCAACCAAATTTTCAATACCTACTCTAGTACCCTTGAACTTTTATCTCGAAATAAAAAATTTCCCAATTTAATTTCTTCGGCACGCAACGTAGCATGAAATGAAATCGTATTTAAAAACATTTCAATGTTATCTCAAGTAGCGTGGCATACACAACTCGAAAACTTAAATTCTTCAAATTCGTTGCTCGATTCCCTCCCCTCCCCCTCATCTCCTCTCGCCAATTTTAAAACCCAAGCCGGACTTCGGTAATCGCGAATAACTACATAGTAAGTGATAATCATACGTAGCAACAATGCGCATCAATCACGTGCACAAAATACACACACTCGAATATTGCATTTGGAAATCATTACTGTCGACGTCTCCCACTTTGGCCCACCCCTCCTCCCATCGGCTAGCACTTTTTCGATATTAATAACCTTGAATTTTTATTTATTTTCTTTTCTGTTTTTTTCTGTCTATCTGTATCGTCATCGTCCCCCCTCCCCCTTCATCCTCTTACTCCTAATTTCAACGAGTGTAACGTGTATACGTTTATTTATCGCTTTTTAATCGCTGTTTGCTCATTTTGTAGTAAATTTCAAAAAAATAATTAAAATGAGAAAAAAATAATTAGCACGATAATTTCGTATACGTTAAAAGAAAGTGAAAATTTTATTCTCGTACCAGACTCTCTTCTGCTTTTTTTAAATGAAATTTTAAACGAGATCGTCGACGTCGACGAAGTTTTAAAAATTCATTCAATTTTCTCATCCAGTGCTTTTATTGAAGATTTTGCGTAGGATGGAAATTTTCGTCAATAGGTCGCCGCATAAAATACCCATTTGTTCTAATACGAATGGGACGAATTCGGTCTTCACGTCGACTCGACAAATCATCGCCTTAAGCTTTTACACGTCTCGACTGAAAATCGAACGAGCTTCGGTAATTAACCAAAACACAAGAGAGAAGCGCCAGACAATGGTCGAATATGCCACCAAAAGACTTCAGACGACTGAAAAATCTACCAAATTGTTTTGTGAAAAATTTACGATACGAGGCAACGTTAATATCGAGTATTGAGGATAAAATGTTCCTCCCATTTGGCGAATATTTCTTTTAAAATTTGTTTACTTCACATACGCAAATTCATATTTGTATACAGGGTGAGCCATGCGCAAAACCGCTTAAGGGGGAAGTTACACGGATGTAAAAATTTATTTTGATTCTCAATAGAAAAATATCATTGTTGGAGAAAAAATTTTCAAACAAAAATTGTTCCTCGTTCAATTTCCTGTCGAAATGTTTTATACATTTTTTTGGTAACTCTTCACTGGAGAAAGTTACGTTCCATTTAGTATCAAAAAAAAAATCATAAATTTTTTTCTAAAAAACAAAAAAAAAATTATACCAAAATATAACTTCTTCCAGTGAAAAAATACAAAAAAATGAATAGAAGCATTTTGATATACACCAACACTCTGGTATCTCCTGGTTCGATATTCGGAAACGAAGTTGGTTCACCCTGTATACGAAAACCAGGCATAAAGGGAGATAATATGGGAAGCGAATGATGATGGCAAGCTTTTCTTTATCGTTGTCCATATATAAACCCCCTGAGGAAATTCTGGCTTTCAAACCTAAGAGTATATTATACAACTGCAGAGTAACTTTCTTCGAAACTCAAAACCTACTTAACGTTTTACCTCTAATGACGTTATAAACTTCTTAATTACACTGCTAGGGTAAGTATGCTGAGCTAAGTATATAAATTCCATACTCCCTTTTAACCGATTCCCTGTCAAGCTCGGAATTCCCCGAGCGTCTGCACTCAGATTCTCTCTCTCTCAAATTCAAGGACATTATTTGCCAACATTTTGTTACACAGAAATGGCGGTGGCGAGACGTCGTCTGTGTGCTCGCTACATGATGACATTCTTTTCCTTTTATCTCCTTTGCAGCTTCTGAGGATGGCTTAAAAGCGGAAACTACGTTTAAACCTGACAATAGGAATACACAAACAACAAAAAATATTCGTAAACGAACCTTTTTACCAGCAAAGAAATATTTTTTAAAAAGGCAAAACTCACCAAACCAGAAATTGCAACTTGGGAGTTTTATAGAGTGTAGTTCGAGTTTTCCCCAAAGGAGAAGCAGGTTATTTTTCAATTGTTGAATGTGAAAATTATTTTTTTCTTCAAAAAAATTTGTACTTTTTCATAAAAAAGATTCGGAGATTTTTCATTCCCATTTTTTTTTCTACCATAAATTGGTATTATTTTCTCCAAAAATTTAAGGAATATTTTTACTTCAACATACTTACTGAACAATTTCATTTTCCTCAAAAATTGAGATCCCCCCGAAAAATTCAAAAAAATTAGGTAAAAAAAATAGAATCTCTTATCTACTAAAAAAATATCATTATTATTGTTTGATCTCCAAGAAATTCGAAATTTCTTTACTTATGTAGACCCTTCTTCAACTTCAAGAAGATTGAGAAATTGTTTAGCTCAAGAAATGCAAAAGATGTTCTTTTCGAAAAAAAATTTGTCATCAAGAAAATAGATATTTTTTTCTCCACGGAATATTTTTACTTCAATTGAACAATTTCAAAAAAATCAAGAGATTTTTCTCCAGAATTAAAAAAAAAAAAATTAAGAAGAATTAGGTACGATTTTAGAAATTTTTTCTCCAAAAAAATTGATAAATTTCTCAACATAGATACATATTTTCCGACTTGAAAAAAAAATTGAGAAATGATTTACATCGAGCAAATTAAGCGATTTTCTTTCTCCAAAAATAAAGTGATTTTTTTCTTATAAAAATTAGAATTTCTGTTTGAAAAAAAATTATGCCTCCAAGAAAATGGTTATTTTTTTTGCTCAAATGAGGAATATTTTTACTTCAAAATATTGAGAAGTTTCTTTCCTCGCAAAAATTGAGATTTATTTTTTCCTCGAAAAAATTCAAGCGAGTTTTTGCCCAAAACACGAGAGTGCTTTAACTGTTTATGCAACAGTATTTCGTTCAAGTGCGTCCTCTAATGAGTAATACTTGCCTGTGGAAATCATACAAATTTTATCTGAATTTATATTTTAATAATCGTAATTTTATTTTAGTAAAAGGAAGAATAAATTATTTAAATAGACTAATTTATATACATAATTTAATTTTTAGTATATATATTTTAATTGAAATAGTCCTACAATCGCCCAACAAACCTAGAAAAATTTTCACCTATTCTGTTTTTTTTTTTCTTAGGAAAGTGTCTGTTCTTCAACTTCAAAAAGGTTGAGAATTTTCTTAGCTCAAAAAATGTAAGAGATTTTCTCTCTAAAAAAGAACTGCTACCAAGAAAATAGATATCTTTTTTCCACAGAATATTTCTATATTTTTCTTCATATTCAAGCACTACTAAAAAAAACAATTTCAAGCAATTGTTCATTTTTGAAGGCGAAAAAAAAAACTGTAGGTAGATACTATTAATTACTACCAATAAAATAGATATAATATTTTTCTCCACGGAATATTTCTATTTCAAAATATTATTGAGAAATTTCTTTTTACAAAAAAATCAAGAGATTTTTTCTTGATTTTTTTTGTTAGTTTAAAAAATACGTAAGTTACTTTTTTAGAAATTTTTTCCAAAAAAAAAGAAGATAAATTTCTTGACTCGAGTACCTATTCTTTGAAACTACGAAAAAAAATTACAAATTTGTTTTACTCAAGAAAGTTGTGCGATTTTTTTTCTCCAAAAAACCTCGAGATTTTATTCTCAAAAAAATTTTTAAAAAATTTAAAAAATGATAGGTAAGTGTAGGTACGTCAGAAAAATTTTTTCTCCAAAAATTGCTATAATTATTATTTTCCCAAAAAACTTCAAGAATAAGTATTTTTACTTTAAAATATAAAAAAATTTCTCCCTCCCCTCAAAAATAAGACATTTCTTCCTCAAAAAATTCAAAAAAAAAAATCAAATCGTTTTAATTTAAAGCGATTCTAATTTTTTTAATTTGCAATTTTTCCTTTACAAAGTCATTAACACTTAACAAAATGTTTCAGCATGGGGAGGAGAAAAATAAAAAAGATGATTTACCCAATATTTTGGAAATTTGAGATTCTTTAATTTTTTTATTAGGTAGATTACTTACTATTTTTTTTTTTTTTTTAATTTCAGATATTCTTTTTTTCTTAATTTTTAGCATTGCTTCTAATTTTTTAATAATTTTTCGCACTAAAAATTCAAAGATTTCAATTTATTAAATTAAACGAATATTTTTTCAAAAACTTGAAAAAATTACACTTACCTACAGGGTCTTTATTTAATCTTAGCACCCCTTCAATGTTTTTCTTGTCTGAAAGAGGTAGTTGGTAACATTTCGCATTGTTTGTAACGTGAAATGTTACCAACTACCTTCTTTCAGACAAGAAAATCTGTGAAGGGGTGCAAAGATTAAATGAAGACCCTGTATTGAAAATTTTAGATTAATTTTTTTAAATGTTTTTTCCAACTTCTTAAAAAATTTTAAAACTCAAAAGAATTTTTAAAAACCAATTTACTTTTTTTAATTTTTAATTTTTTTAATTTTTTTAAAACTTGAATATTTTTTTGGAAATTGAAAAAAATGATAGGAATAACGGACCACTAATTTGACCCCCATGAGCTTACTTTTCGATATTTTTCAATGTAACTCCAAATCTAATGATGAAGCTAGCTCAACCTTCTTGACCATTTCCCACAGAAAATAATTTTTCAACAGTTTTAGATTGCCTTCCAAAAACAATTTATTTGCGAAAAATCGTTAGTTCACAGGTTTTAACCCCCCCTCTCCACAGTATCTCATAACCTGATGAAGCTAGAAAAAAATTGAATATCTCGTTGGAATCAGCGTAAGTTTTTTGATCATTTCCCACAGAAATCAATTTTTCAACATAAATATTTTAAAAATAAGTAGGGGGTATAATAATCCCGGAGGGGGGGGATAAAAAATAACCGGGCCGTTAATCCTAGATTAGGTAGGTAAGTATTTATTAGGGAAAAAGTAGGTATTTTTTAAAAAACATGAAAATTATTATCCAAATATTCTAAAATATTATTCTTTTGAAAATAAACAGAATTTTAATTTCCTAAAAAACCGGAGTAATAATTTCTTTTTGTAACCTGAGGATTTAATCTTTTTATAAAACTCGATGATTTTTTTTTAATAATTGAAATTGGAAAAGGTTGGATTCAATTTTTTAAAACTTGAAATTTGAAAATCGTCATTTCACAAAAATTCAATTTTTCAAAAATTTGTAAAGATAATTATACCTACTTATATTTTCTAAAAAATCTGAAAATCTGATTTTTCAACAATTTCTATTTTTCGAAAATTTCGAGTTTCAAATCGTTAGAAAATATAAAATTTTCAAGTTTTTCAAAAATTTTGTACCTGATTAGTGATTAGGTACTTATCAGAAAATTAAAAAAATTCGTGATTTCTTTCAATATTTTAGAAAATTGAAAAAGTTTTAGAAATCAGTAGGTAAGTAATGTTTTAATTTTTTTATTCGAAAATTTCAATTTCTGAGATAAATTTTTTTAATTTGAAAAATTCAAAAACTTCAGTACATAGTTACGTACTCCGAAAATTTTAGATTCAATATTTTTCACAGATACCTATTACCTACCTACCATAAATTTCAATTTCGTGAAAACATAAGAGGGAAAATTTTTCAAATTACTTACCAATCTAGAATCGAATTAAGTTATCATTTTATTGGGGTCAACAGCACAGCAAAAAGTACAATGAAACCAATGAAATAAAAAATAAAATAGCACTAGTGAGAAATTTCTATGTCCATGTTTTCAGTGGCAATGTAGGTAAATTAATTAATTTTTCAATTATGAAAAACGAAGAAAAAAAAATTCAAGCAAGTCAGAGAAATTGACAAAACGTCAAAAATCAATCAAATCTAAATGAAATGTCTATACTAATCTCATTTTAACTGTTTGGTCAATCAGCTATAGCTCCTTAAAATTTCAGTAAGGGGTGTTGTTATTTCCACCCGCCTGGGTGAGTAGTTAATAGAAATGAATCAACTGAATCTCTGGACTTAGGATATTTCTTTCAAGTTTCGATTGACATTTATTTTATTCAAATTTGGAGGGGAAGAAAGGGTTAAATCAAAATTTTTGTAAAATACAAAATTATTCCCAAGTCTTCAAGCTACAACTTTTGTTTGAAGTTTTTAAAAATTGGACCCCCCCCCTCCCCACTGATTTTCCACAACACTTCGAAGATATTAATTTAAAATCCCAGATAAATAAGCGAGGAAGGTACCGATTAAAAAAATTTTCAAATAAAAGTTGTAGAGCAAGATCCTAGAAATAATTTTGGTCATTATAAAGATTTCGATTGGATCTCTCCATTTCCTCAAATTTCACATAATATCAGTTAGATACTTTTTCAAAATTTGTCGAAGGGGTCTAATTGAAAATTTTTTCAAACAAAAGTTGTAGATTGGGGTCCAAGAAATAATTTTTGTTATTATAAAATTTTCGATTAGACCATTCCCTCTCCTCCAATTTTGCATAATGGCTTGGACACTTATAATTCTTAAAAAATTGCGAAGGTAGAGGTCCAATTGAAAAAATTTTCAAACAAAACTTGTAGCTTGAACTTGAAGTCTTGGAAATAATTTTAGTTATTACAAAAATTTCGATTTAAGTTCAGAATCTGAACTGATGGAAGTAGGTGGTGTGAGCAATTTTGTTCGTGTTCACTACAAATCCGAGCAACGGAGCAGGGAGTGGCTAAATCCACAACAAGTAAACACGAAAATGAACGAACGAGAATTCATCTCATATTCTTGTTGGAAAACTCGACACCCGTTGTTGTGGTCGTGTTTGTCATTGCAAAGTGGACTTGGTCGAAATTGATTTTTAATCCAATTTTTCATCAATTTTTCATAAACGAATTTCTCAAATTTTTCATCGAGATTTTTCCACTACCTAAGTTTAATTTAATAAAATATTTGAAAATTTTCCAAGTTTTCTATTCTTCAAATTTTTAATTTTTTTGTAACTTTCAATTTTCATTCGATTTTTGAAAATAAAATTCTTGAAGAAATTATTCATCATTCATCAAATAATTTATTCCTTTTTTTCCTCAAATTTTTCATCAATTTTTTTCTGTTTGTCGTTTAAAAGTTGAAACTTTTTCTTTAATTTTCCAATTTTTTCATTCAAACTTGCCAATAATTTTTACAAATTCATTTTTAAAATTTTTTAAAATGAATATTGTAAATTAAATTTATTTTTAAATTTTCATTTGGATTTTTAAAGATTTTTCATCAAATTTTCTCATCGAAATGCTTCGAAATCTCTACCATACTGTCTTTTCAAATTTTTCTTTTGAAATTTTTTATCAAGTTTATTTTTGAATTTTCTATCTAAATTTTTCCCGAACTTTTTATTTTATTTTTTCAAGAAAATAATTGTTCATCACCACCCCCCCCCCCCCTCCCCCTCCAATTTTCCAATAAAATTGTCAATTTGATTTCATTCTGAAATTGGTCATCAAAATATTCCTATTTCATCTCCCAACTTAACTTCTCATTCGAATGACGAATTTTCCCAATAATTTTCATCAACATTTTTCTTTTAATTGAGCAATTTCTAAATTTTTTCAAGTAAATTCCAATTTTCCTTCAAAAAAATTTTTCAATTTTTTTTTCTTCAAATTCACTAAAATTTTAATTTTTTGCAAGTTCCTATCTAAATTCAAAATTGAGTAAGTACTTAACTACTCATTGACTTGTTGAAAATAAAAATATTAAAACATAAAAAAATAAAATACAGCATGCTACCTAAAATAAAAAACAATTTGAGTATTTTGTGAAAGAATAGATTTGTTTTAAAATTTAAATAAAACATCAAACTTTTCAGAGAAAAACTTGCAATTTCAAAAAATTTGGTTGAATTTTGAAAAAAAAAACTTGTACAAAAATAAAGAAGATAGATAAAAAAAGAACGACATCGCCCTTACAATGTGATTACTTATTGTGGATTTAGCCACTCCCAACGGAGCAACTACTCACCCAGGCGGGTGGAAATAACAACACCCTTCAGTAAGTATTTCCTTTCTTAGGCATAATTATTATTTCGACTTCCCTTACCGCATGAACGACACTCGTTATTTCTTATAGAGGTAAAGAGCCCAACATCAAAAAATACACTAAACCTATAGAAAAATAGTAAATAAAATCGTACTCACGATAATTCTTAAATATGATTACATTTCCAGCCATTATATGAGTCAAACTCTTGAGCCCAATATCCTGGAGCAGGTGATTATCGACGATGGTCAACGCTGCATTCGACAGCAGCGACGTGCCCCTGATCAGCACCAAATTCGGGAACAGCTGTCCAACACTGGTCAATCCTCGTATCCGATACACGACCAAATACTGCGTGATCTCCCTCAGCTCGGGGAAGGTCAAATTGACGAAATCCTTCTCCGAGGTTTTGTCCAGCAGCACAATCATGACATACCCTTCGACCACAGTGCATCCTTGCAGCTTATCAAACCACGACAGATTATTACGTACGTGCACGCTGGAGCATATTTTCTCGGGTTTCTCTGATCTGCCATCCGCCAGCATAACAATCGCGTACATGAATATGAAGACGACCAGAGGCACACGGCTTTGTGTGACTTCAGGCATTTTCGATTATCATTTTCGTTTAATTTTTCTCTGGCCGGTTTTTCAATTTACCGTCGAATGGTAACGAGGGTCGCGACGATAGCACAGTTTTTTTTTCACTTTTCTTCCACGTTTACGCGACACTTGCACAACCGAACAGGACCGTGTGAGATGGCGAAATTTGCACGCATTCGCGAAACTATAAAAACGAATTAAATTTTATCAAGGCGGCCGATTGAGTGGAAGAAAAAATTAGTGGCGCCGAACGGCCGGCAACTGACACCGATTCTACTTCTGTTACCATGTTCCACCAACACCGTTATGTAAAACCCTTTTTATCGTGGCATGACGTGTGAGGCGTGTACAAGCTCGCCCCCTCGTCCCCCCACGTCTCGACAGACCGTCTGCTTCGCAAGTCTCTCGAAAGCTGTTGCTTCTTCGGCAGTGCGGAATGGATAAAGTACGCGAATACGAGCAGCGGAGCAGGGCAGACGTGAACTTAACGTGTACCAACGTATGTACTGTTCACCACCAGCACCACGTCTCCGCAGAACTTTTGACTCGACCGGCCGGAACTTTTGCGGCGCGGAGTCGTCGCCATGCTACGTAAACAGTCGACCGTGCATGCAGATTGACCGTGACATTCTTCTTTGACATAAACGTTCGCTTTCCTTTTCCTGCGAAAATAAAAAACAAAAACAATGAAAACCTACGAATAAATTCTTTTACCTTTTTTTTTTATCGAGTATGTGCGTGTGTAGTCGTAGAATTGAATGATGGACGAGTTCAAGGAATTTTCCTGTTTTCACCCTTCCCCCCCCCCCCACCCTTTCAAGTAATTTCCCTTACCTTAGTCGTACTACGACATCGTGTCGTATAGGATCGTATATTTTCCCTATTTTCTTTTTTATATTTTTTTTATCAATGACATGTATGTACAAGACCAAAACCACCTATAGATACAAGCCATGAACGTAGAAAGGCAACGTCGCATTTTCTAGTAGTAGACGGCCGACTTTCCAATCCGTTTTTTGACGATAACTTGGGAAATATTCATCGAATCGAAATTCTGACAACACATTAACGAAAGGAAATTTTCTGCTCTACAATTTTGGTTCAGATCAATTTTCACGAAAAATGCTTCGTTCGCTCTGAAAATGAGAATATGTGAAAATTTGCATATCCAAGAAAACATTTTACGCTGAGAAATCGAGGTATTTTCGTCAAATCGAAATTTCAATAATTTTAGGGTGAAAGGATTTTTTTCGCTCTACAATTTTGGTTCGTATCAATTTTCACGAAAATCGCTTCGTTGACCGGGAAAATGGGAAAATTTGGTAGACGGCCAACTTTCAAAATCAGTTTTTCGACGATAACTCAAGAAATATTCGTCAAATCGAAATTCCGACTACACCAAACAAAAGTAAATTTTTTGATCTACAATTGTGGTTTTCATCAATTTTCACAAAAAAGGGGTCGTTGACCTCGAAAATGAAAAAATAAATAGTTTTTTGACGATAACTCAAGAAATTGGTCGAATCAAAAATTTTAAAAGCACTAAAACTGAAGGAGTTTTTTCTGCTCTACAATTTTAGTTCTTATCAATTTTCATGAAAAACGCTTTGTTTATCCGCGAAATAGGAAAATATGAAAATTTGCATATCTGAGAAAACAACTTTTGCTAATGAATCGAGGTATTTTCGTCGAATCAAAACTTCAATGATTTTAGGATGAAAGGATATTTTTTGCTCTACAATTTTTGTTCTTATCAATTTTTACGAAAATCACTTTTTTGACCGGGAAAGGGAAAATCTGGTAGACGGCCCATCTTCAAATCAGTTTTTTGACCGTAACTCGAGAAATATTAGTCGAATCAAAACTCCGAATACACTAAATGAACGTTAATTTTTCCCTCTACAATTTTGGTTCCCATCAATTTTTTCGAAAAACACTTCGTTTGCCCAGAAAACGTATTTTCAATTGCTCAAGTCGGCCGTCTTCGGCAAGGTTGCCAAATATAACTTCATGGCTGGTAGTGTCTAGGTGGTTTTGACAAGACACGTCGAGAAAATAAACCGACACGATATCGATGTCCTTATGTTCAGTCGTGTCAAAACCACCTAGACACTACAAGCCATGAAGTTAAATTTGGCAACCTTGCGGTAGACGGCCGACTTGAGCAACTTGAATATGCATTTTCCTCGCAAACGAAGTGTTTTTCGCAAAAATTGATGAGAACCAAAATTGTAGAGCGAAAAATTAACTATCGTTTAGTGTACTCGGAATTTCGATTCGACGAATATTTCTCGAGTTACGGTCGAAAAACTGATTTGAAAATGGGCCGTCTACCAGATTTTCCAGGTGCACGTAAACGGCAGTAACGAGATTTGACGTCGCTAGTTTTTACGCAGAGTTTCTTTCCTCCAAGACATGTTTATTTTTCAGACAGAGATAAGATTACGAAAGTACAAATACTCAAAAAATGAGTATTTTTCAGAGCTTTTTAATTTTTTAGATGAAATAAATGTAATAATTATTATGGACGCTAAAAAGATAGAAAAACAAAAAGGAAGAATCTTTTGTTCTTTTTGTGAAGCTCGTTTCAAATACTTTAAGCAATTACACCTCCATTTAGAAAGAATTCACGAAATTTTCCTAACCTCGGAAAACAAATGTTTTTCGAATCAAGAAGGTAACTTCGGAATTTCCTAACAAATTTTTAATTTTCTACATACTTACTATTTTTCTTATTATCTAGATGTACTTCAGACATCCTAGAAGAACTTTTACTTTTCTAACTAAAACTTTTCTTCTAAATATCAAAGCAAGAAATACATTTCAATTCATCTAATCTATGATTAACACATACATGTTGCGTACTTTTTTCATTTCAATAGATTTTCTTTCCTGGAAGAAATGTGAAGAAGATGAAACGAATTCTTTATATGTACAAGATACCAGTGCAAAAACGTTGAACGACAATTCCAAAGGGTATTATTATTACTGTCATCGATCTTTTGCTGAAAGAACTCATTCAAAAGCAGTTAACGTCGACCTATCGAATAATATTAACGACGAGGAACAGGATAATCCTACGTTCAGTTTCTTTCTTTTTTTGCCAATAGGTATAGTTTGTCAAAAATAATAATTATAGTAGTTCCCAGCAATTCAAAGTTAGAAGTGGAGACTCTTTTTTAAATTCTAGACTTATGTAAGGGCTGAATTTCATAGGCCTCTATGGCCAAGTCGCGAATTTAGAATCTATTTTTTGTACTAATTAAATGCCTTTTCAAAGATTCAAACTTCAAAGTATGAAATCTAATACTTTGACTTGATTACATAACATTCTAAAAGGATAAAATTTACTCTTACAGCGAAAAATAACCTAAAATTTCCTTTGGGCAAGAGACTGATTAAAAAAAGTAAAAAAAAGAAATTAGAGATGTAAATGCATTCGGCTAATCTCGGCTCTCGGCAAAAATCTTCGGAACTATATGGAGGTAAAAGAGAATCTGGAATTTTGTCGTGACGTCATAATCTACGTCATTTCCTAAATTCTCGTTACTGCCGGTACGTGCACCTGATTTTCCCTATTTTCTCGATCAAAGAAGCGATTTTCGTAAAAATTGATAAGAACAAAAATTGTAGAGCAAAAAATATACTTTCATCTTAAAATCGTTGAAATTTCGATTCGACGAAAATACCTCGATTCATTAGCAAAAACTGTTTTTTCAGATATGCAAATTTTCATTTTTTCCTATTTCGCGGGCAAGCAAAGCGTTTTTCATGAAAATTGATAAGAACTAAAATTGTAGAGCATAAAAAATCCTTCAGTTTTAGTGCTTTTAAAATTTTTGATTCGACTAATTTCCTGAGTTATCGTCAAAAAACTATTTATTTTCTCATTTTCGAGGTCAACGACCCGTTTTTTGTGAAAATTGATGAAAACCAAAATTGTAGATTGAAAAATTTACTCTCGTTTGCTGCAGTCGGAATTTCGATTCGACGAATATTTCTTGAGTTATCATCGTAAAACTGATTTTGAAAATTGGCCGTCTATCAAAGTTTCCCATTTTCTCGGTCAACGAAGCAATTTTCGTGAAAATTGATAAGAACCAAAATTGTAGAGCAAAAAATGTCCTTTCATCCTAAAATCATTGAAATTTCGATTTGACGAAAATACCTCGATTTCTCAGCGCAAATTGTTTTCTTGGATATGCAAATTTTCACACATTCTCATTTTCAGTGCGAACAAAGCGTTTTTCGTGAAAATTGATCTGAACCAAAATTGTAGAGCAGAAAATTTCCTTTCGTTAATGTGATGTCAGAATTTCGATTCGATGAATATTTCTCGAGTTATCGTCAAAAAACAGATTTGAAAGTCGGCCGTCTACTACTCAAAAATGCGACGTTGCCTTTCTACGTTCATGGCTTGTATTGTCTAGGTGGTTTTGGTCGTGCACGTGTCTTCGAGCTTTTATTCCACTTCAAATATACGTCGTATAAGGCCGAAAAAAAAGATTTTCCTTTTTATTAGTACGAGTAAGTATACAGAACACTATACTAAATGTTTAATAACTGATAAAACTGACTCACACGAGGTGAATTAAGGCAATCCTTAAGGGAAAAAAGTGTCATACAGGGTAGAAAAATTCACAGAGTGAAGGGACTAGGTATTTAGACAAATTAGAAAATTTTCATTCCTTTCACGATTTAGGCAAGCATGGTACATTGATACTGAACTGTAAGCACACAGCAGTCAGTGATGGCGAGATGAGGGAGGGGGTGCAAAAGATGCACTTGCACCGGCCCGAAATCCCCCCCTCCCCGAGCCCAATCAGGAGATCTTTATATTACTTTTTCTGAGAATAAAAAATCTCAACAAAAAAATTTATACTCCACAAATTAAAACCAAAACTTGGTATCTTTTTCTCCATCCGAAAGTAAAAGATATTTTCTTTATCATCAGAAAAAAAAAACAGATTTTTTTGCATAAAAATTAAGAGAGTTTTACTTGCTCCAAAACAATTTTTAAAATTTATAGGTATAGTTATTTTTTTTTTTTTGAGAATTTCTTTTCTCCAAAAAATTAGGAAATTTCTTACTCCAAAAAAAAAATCTTTCAATAAAAATTAAGGGATGTTCCTGTAAAAATAAAAAATTACAGATTTTCCCCCGCAAAATTGAAAGATTTTATTTAATTTTTTTAATGCATGAGACGAAAAATAATTGCTTTTTCTTCAAAACAGTGAGAAATTTTTTCATTACAAAAATTTGAAAAATTTAAGACTTTTTTCTTCAAAAAAAAAATAGAAAGTTTTTATCCCCCCCCCCCCCCCCCCCCACTCCGCTTAAAGAAACTAAAGATTCTTAATTTCTAAAAAAAATATGACCAAAAGTTCCACGATTTTTTTTTCCAAAAAATGAAAATATTTTTTCTAAAAAAAAAAGAAATACATACTGAAATTTTTTTGAATAAAAATCAAGCGACTTCTTATTTCAAAAAATCGAGAGATTTTTCCGCAAAATTGAAAGATTTTTTTTCCAAATGCGTAAGAGAAGCTTTTGCTCTTCAAAAAGCTGAAAAATTTATTACGGTATTTTTTCCCCAAATAAGTGAGAGATTTGTTCTCCAATAAAGTTGAGAGATTTTTACCCCCCCACCCCCAAAAAAAACTTTCATCAACTCCCAAAAAATAAAAGACACCTTTTTCAAAGAAGATTGGAAACAAAAATATTCTCTAAAAGTAAATTCTTTTTAAATGAAAAAATAAATAAATAAAAATAACTACCTAATAAAATGAAAGTAAATTGACTTTTAATATTTGTACAGACTAATTTTTTTTTGAAAAGAAGTCCTTTACTTTTAAAGTGAAAAATCTCATATCTTTGAAAGAGAAAAATCATTTTTTTGGAGTCAAAATCACTTCATTTCAATGCAGATTTTTTTTTTGTTTTGAGAGAAGAAAAATACAGATTTTTTAAAAGAAAAATTCCAAAAAAAACTTTGGATTAAAAATTTTTTTAATTTTTTTGAAGTACGTAAAAATATTTTGCATTTTTTTTGAAATTTTTTTTTAAAATCTTCGATTTTTAGAGAGAAAAAAACCTCAATTTTTGGTGAAAAATTGTTTGAGGTGTTGAGTTGATTGAACTTTTTTTTTTTTTTTGAGAAAACCCTTTTACTTTTAGAGAATTTCTTTGTTTTGGCTGTTATTTTTTTTGGGGGGGGGGGGGGAGGGGAGGAAGATTTTAAATTTTTTTGGAGTAAAATTTTTTTTAATTGCCACGGAGTAAATTTTGAAGAAAACAGCGATTCCTCAATTTTTTGAAAAAAAAACTTTTATAAACATCCTTTTTTGAAGGATTTTTTTTGGAACAGAATTTTTCAATTTTTTGGAAGTAAGTATACTTACCTAAAATCACATTTTTTCGATTAAGTATAATAAGTTCTCATTTTTTAAGAAAAAAAACCTTTATTTTTAAATCATCTGTTTACCTAGGTATTCATTTTTTTTAAATTTATAGAAAATTTTGGTTATTTTATTATTTTTTTTTGAACGAAGCAAATTAATATAGGTAATTGAGTATGTTTTCAAATTTCAACTCCAAAGTGTGTTCATTTGATGAGAAAATAATTCCCTATTTTTTATTTTTCCCCTAATTGAATTTTAACCCGTGCCGGGTCACCCCCCTTTTTTGGAAAAATGAAAAAAATTCACCGATTTTCAAATGTGATTCTATCATTATGAAACCGAAAGTGTAATTCGCTTGTTAAATTTTATGGAAAAAGAATTTCTCAAATTTCTGAGATTTTTTTTTTAAATAAATTTTTTTTATAATTTGAGCGTTATCTTATACAAAACATTTTAAAATGAATAAAATACAGGAAATTTTAACCATACCTGAAATATCAATTTCAGATAGTCCTAAGTCTATAAAAATGGGAAGGGAATTTTCTGTATTTATCATTTTTTAATGTATTTGAATTTGTTTACTTAAGTTTTTTGTTTGATAATTCACAAAAAGTCATGAATAATATTAATTTCAATGGAAATTAAAAAAAAAAAAAAAAAACAGAATGTCTGATAAATTATCTAAAAGTCAAGAGAATTTTAACAAAAAAGTTTGGAGAACAGAATGTGTTACAAAATGTCCGATGTAAAATTTATTTAAAAAAAATAAAATATCAAAAAACCATTAAATTAATAAAAAAATTTCAAGTTTCAAAATGTCTAGAAAATGTCTAAAAGTCATAAAATTTCAAAAAATTTACAAGTTTCAAAATGTCTGACATAATGTCTAAAAAGTCGAATTTATTGAAAATTTTTTAAGTTTTTTTATGTCGTCCAAACCTAACCTAATGTAACCTAACCTAGTCCAATGGGGTCGGATTTTGGTCTCGGATTTTCCTGTCGTTTTTTTCCATTTTGGTCTCCGTAAAAGCATATACTATGCTAAAAAAAAAATAGGTAATTAGAGATCTTTTAATTTTTTAAAGGGAAAGAATCTCAATTTTATTTCTTATGGGTTGCCTATATTCACCTCGTGGAAGGGGTCACTTCAGCTATGAAACACCCTGTATATTACGTCGAGCACAACTTACGTTAGGTACACGGTTATTTCTTTGATAAACAACGTTATTTGGCAATACCTCGAGCCGCGCCACAAGGTCTATGACACGTACAAAAAAATTTACTTATTTATTTGAACTACGCGAACGCACGCGATTAGCATGTCTGCCTGCCATAATCGTAATTTTCCACCAGACAAGTATCCCGCATGACCTGATTCTGAGCCTCGATAACATATTTTTCATTATTTCCCTTTTTAGCTTTTTTTTATTTTAATAATTTTATTTTTTGACTACATTCCTACCTAATTTATTTTAAAAGGTAGTTAAAATTTATCTCGATATTTACGTTCGAAATCGTTCAAAATATGGAATTCGGAAGAGAGAGCGTATTTCATGATTAGGGTTGTGCGTAATATGGTTTTTATTCTTCCCAAATATGCTCTAAAAATGGCTAAAATATGCCTTAAAATATGTCAAAAATATGCTTTAAATATGCTCAAAAATGTGAAAATATGCTCTTAAAATATGACAATAATTATGGGTATCGTTTTAAAGGGCAAAATTAGTGAAATGCGATCCTAATTGAAAAAAGGGCAACCCGGCAACACTGTTAAAGGAGACGAAAAAATTCATGAAAACGATGATTTAAATATATCTAAATTAGTTTTATTTTCATTAATTTTCATTAGTTAATCAATTTTTTGATCCTATTTTCTTTCAAAAATTCAGTAGTTTACTTATTGAATGATTCAAGTTCACCAATCCTCCAATCAATTGTTCGGAACCGCGGTTTCCAAATACTCAAAAAATAATGGATTTTTTTTTAGCGAGCAAAAATTGAGTTTTTTTTAGCGAAAAATTGAAAAAAGGGGTAGTTCTGGGGAATTTAGGCAAAATATGCTCTATTATAGCCAAAATATGCTCAATATATGACGAAATTGACATTTTTGGCCAAAATATGCAAAAATATGAAAATACATATGGGGCTCAATCGACTCGAAATTTTGAGATCCGCAAAGATCTTTCGGATATACCGCATTTTGGAAAGAATTGAAAAAGTCGAAAATTATATAATGCACAACCCTATTCATGATACAGTCGAACCTTGCTAACTCGAACGTCAATAACTCGAAATCATAGATAACTCGAACTGTTTTGCCGGTCCCCTTACCCTGTAAACTCTGTAAGTTGAGCTTTGATAACTCGAAAATGAGTTCGAGAGGGTCGACTGGTAATACATATCGTAGAAATCAGCAAATAAGTAAGTAGTTTTTTTTAAATATTCTACCTACTAAATAATACTCATCAATAATTTTTCTTACTAAAAGATTCTATGCAAAAAATTCCTTTCTACAGTTTTTGAACTTTTTTCGAAACAAAAAAGAAAATAGAAAAAAATAGGTTACCCGAAAAAGTAAGTACATAGTTATTTTTGAATTAGTCGAAAAAAAAAAATTTATTTAATATTTCCAATATTTAAATTATTATTGAAAAATAATTTCTAGATTAAAATTATTTACTTTATAAAAAATTCTCTAGATGTAAAAATTAAAGAAACAAAACAAAATCGATAAAAACGATCAAAAATCGTTCAACTCTTGTCGTTTGAAAAGTATTATTTTGTCGGGTCCGATTACTGCCGTGAATTCACACTATTACGCAGCTCAAATGTCTGTCGTGCAAACGACCTATTCTGCCGTGGTAAATATATTTCCCCTTTTTTTAATTGAGGTTAATGGCACAACCTAAAATTCGATTGGGAAAAAATAGAAAATTTGGATTATGGATTTCCTAATAAACAGCAATACTTTTAAATGCTATATAGGTTAAGAAATTTCGTCAATTTCATTCGTTTTTGTTTTATTCTTGAAAAATTGGGAATTAATTCTCATGAAAAGAAATAACTTTGATGGGTTGTAACCGAAAAAAGCAAGAGTTTGAATGCTGGTCAGATTATTCATAAATCTAAAAAAAGGACGAAAACGACTATAGACGGTCTATTTAAAATTCAGTTAGAATAAAAGTAAAAAATTGGGAATTATTTCTGATGAAAGGAAAAATTTTGATATGCTAGAACCAAAAACATATAAAATTCCAAAAATTGGAAATTTCCTGGTTTTTTTTTTAGGAAGGGGTTTTTTGAAAAAGTATTTCTTCTAAAAAAAAAAAAAATTGAGAACTTTTTTTTTCAATAAATTAGAACTTTAAAAAATGTAGAAATTCTTTTTATTTTATTTTTATTTTTTTAATTGAGAAATTACCTAAATAAACTATTTGAAAAAAAAATATTGTAACTTTACAATTTTTTTAAAAGTTGCATTTAAAAAAAATCTTATTTAGGAAAATAATTCCCCGAAAAATGTCTTCAGGATTTAAAAAAAAAAAAAAAAAAAAAAACTTGAAAAACATTGATTACAATTTGTTAAGTAGAATGAATGAAATTCATCAAGTGAAAATTTTTAGAAAAAAAGGAAAAATCGAGTTTCGAATTTGGTTCATGAAATAAGATTCGCAGCCACGAAATAGTATTTATAAAAACAAATAACCAAGGTTAAAGCTAACATTAAAATTTTGCATTGTCCGGCTAAACCAGCGAATTTCACTATTTTTTTTTTAATAAAAAAAAACGACAACAAAGCCGCGACATAAAAACCTATAAATAATTCATGAACCACTCGAGCGGTGGCAAATTTCGCAAAAGCTCCACCGCAATGGCGAGTAAAAGAGGATCTTATCAGATGAGCAATTTTCCAAATAAGAAAAAAATGTACTACAAGGAAAAAGGCGTAATTCGTTATTCGTTAGGAATATTCCTAAATTCGCAGTCATAAGCAATTCGTCGTTATTACAGCTGCAGAAGATTTTCTCAATGTCAAGATGTCACGATATTCATTTTTTTTTCGCCGGCTGAAATGACAGGGATATTTTCATTCAACAGAAGCGCAGAAAACAGGCTTAGGTAATCCCATTCCATTACAAAATTAGACAAGACATATCTCTTCCTGGCTACAAATTTTTCCACGCTATTACCACACCGTTCGTTGGTCCGTATTAAAAATATAATAAAGGTAAAATTGATACCCTCTGTGTCTGTATTTTCCTATGCCTCGTGCACACGTCAATATACCGAAAAAACACCTCAATTACTGGTCGAATTCGTTCAATTCAAGGCTACCAAAGCCGCCATAAATAGCAATCACAAAGAATAATCATCGAGTACACCGCACTTTTCTCATTTAGCCTACAATGTGCTCGTGTGTACGTAGCACTCGAAATTACAACACACGAAAATCTAATTTTCCGTGGAAAATTTTCCATGCGCTAAAAATTAAGGGCATGGGCGCGACAACAACTGTCATAATTATGTATTAAACAAAAACAAAACGTATATACGAATATATTACACATAAATATTCGTCACGTATCAACAATCGTTTCTGCCTTCTCTTCTCACCCATGCTGATAAGTCAACCTTAATTAACCTATACACAGTACAAACCACATACTGTGAGAGAGACAAACAGACCTCGTTAAAACGAATATTATGTGTAACATTTTGCATATAAATAACCTCACACATAGTTTGTCTCTCTCTCTTCGTATGCTCGTTTCAGAGATGGAAAAAAAACACCGAGAACTATTTTCACTCCTTCCTTGCTTAAACGAGCAACTGGTTTTTCGCCTCTTTCGGCCAAATACGACGTATTCGTATCAATTAGCATGAAAAAATATACTCGTTATTCTTAATTAGACTGTATCGATTACTGATATCGATCTAATCGTAATTATTCTCTCTTATTGGTGTACGATTATCAGACATTTTTCGCAGCTTGCCAATAATATAATCAAGAAGCTTTTGTACAGAAATTAAAAAAAATCTTCACATAGGTAGGTAAGAAAATTTTTCAACGTTTTTTCTCAAAAAAAAAAAAAAAAAAAAAAAAAAAAAAAGTTTTTGGATACTTTTTATTCCAAAAAATCCTGAAATTTCTTCCTCCGAAAAAAATTATAATTGAGTATTTTTTTTTATTCTAAAACAATTTTTAAAAATTTTTGAACCAAAAATTTATTTAAAATTATTTTTTTATTCCAAAAAATGAGAATATTTTTTCCAAAAAACAAAAACCTTCCTCCCAAAAAATAAAAATATTTTATTTTTCAAAAAATTGAAAAAAAAAATCTAAAAAATTGAGAGTTTATACTCTAAATTTTTGATTTTTTTAAAATGAGAATTTTGGGCATTTTCCCCCAAAAAATAGAGATTTCCCTCCCTCTTGAAAGAAAAATCTTCAAGAAAATTGATTTTCTTCTTCAGAAAAATCACAATATTAAAAATTCATGACTTCAAAGAATAAAATTCAGAACTTTTCTTGACCTAGTAATTTTTTTGAAAAATTCATGACTTTTCCATGACTTTCATGATTTTCATGACGTTTAGACAGCCTGGTTCCCTGGTCTTAACCCAACGTGACGATCTTTTTTTCTTTTGAAAAATTCTAAAATCAATAATTAGTTAATTACGAATTTAATCGATTTTTCTTTCGAGATTTCACCAACGCGACCCCCTCTCCCCTTGCTTTGTGTATTTTTATCTTCACGAAATGCCCTTATACAAGATGTTAGCAGACTGAGTTCCTTCCACCAGGTGAATAGGCAACGTTGCCCATCTTAAAAAATTTTAAGAAAAAAAAAATGATTAGGCAAATGATTTGTACTTTAAAAATAAACTTTTTATTGGCCTAATCAGAAATCATTATCTCTTGATTTAATTTTCAATATGACATGTTTTGTTCCTTATGGGTTGCCTATTCACCCGGTGGAAGGAAATCAGTCAGCTATGAAACACCCTATATGTATAATTTCAAAACATATTATGCATTAAATTAGTAGAAAAATTCTTCCACCTCGAGTGATATCTGAAATTCTCGACTGTTTTATGCAATCGGTTGACATTTCGTCGTCTTTCAAACCTTTTACTATATTTTTTTTATGTTAGTTTGCAAATTCATTTCGAAGACTATCGTTAAAAATAATGTCTCCCTTGATTATAAAACGACGAAAAAATCGAATAATTAAAAGCCAACGTTTCCTGCTCCATAAAAAAAAGGGGGATAAAAATTCGCGACGACGTTAAAAAACCGTACTTGGACGATTTTCGTTACATTAAAGGGAGAATTATTAAAGAATTCGGACTCGACGACGTCGATAATCGTGTAATCGATATGCGGGACGTCGTTCTTTATCCTCCTACGAGTATCTCATTTGATAGTAAATTTTCGGTATAAAAAGTGTTTAGATGTTTTCGACAAACAATCTACTTGCGAAATATTCAATAATTGGTAAAATACGCAATCTACTCGATATTCAGTATTCACGCCAGCAAACTTGTAACGGAGAAACTCATGGAAGCTTTACGAGTAGAACACAAGAACGAAATACAGGGTGTCCCGTCACCAGTTGACACCCCTTCACCAGCGATATAGTCAACTCAAACTAAGCTCATGTATGCATGTTTGCCGACCCTGTGAATTGAAGGGGCAAAGATATGCTCAACTGAAAATTTTCATTTTTTAGTTTCGTTTCAGATTTTTAACCATGCGCTACTCGACAACCGAGATAGGTAGAAAGTTGCACTTTGCGGCGTTGGAAAGGAAATTTTGTGTAGAATTCTTTAGTGGGGTTGATCATTGAACTAGGTAATCAGGGGGGTCTGTGCTGCACTAATTATCTTGAAAAACGTGTTCAAAATTGGCGATTTTTTTGCAATTTTTGGGGAAATCTCAAAAAAGTTTCATCATTTGGTATTATTATTATGGCTTCCCTTGGATGAAAATAGTTCGACCTTTTGAATGCCGCAAACCAGACCCTTCTATCTCACTTCGTTAAAAAGTTATAGCAATTTCAATTTCAAAATCAGGTCTAAAAAAAAGAAATGAAAAAATTCAAAAAAATTTTTTTTTCTAAAATGTTGTTTACATTATTTTAAACATCGAGTTTCACTCAAAATCATTAGTTATGTCAGGTATCAAGTTTCAAAAATAACATAAAAAGGAATTTTAAAATTTTTTCAAAAAATTATTTTTTTTTCTGCTAAGATTTTGAAATTGAAATTGCTATAACTTTTTAACCAAGAGAGATAGAAGAGTCCGGTTTGCGGCATTCAAAAGGTCAAACTTTTTTCATCCAAGGGAAACCATAATAATATCTGCTTTCTATCAAAACTGAGCTCAAAGAGCACCGATTGCTGCAAAAAGATTACTTTGATAGAAAAGCTTCAAAAAAAATCATAGCAGGGCTGCCAACTTTCGATTTTTATAAACATCAAAACTTCTTAATTTTTTTCGTTGTAAAAATTGATGTTTTATGAAAATCTAAATTTGGCAACCTTGCTATGAAAAGTGTTCAATTTTTTTATCGAAATAATTTTTTTGCATCAATAGGGGCCCTCAAAGCTCAGTTTTGGCACCGAGCAGATGGGATTTCCCTTTCAGCGATGATCTGCAACGTGAGAAATTCGATATCAAAGGTCAATGGTCTCGGTAGGTGTAGAGAACTCAAATTTCACTTTTCTAGAGGTGTTCCCGAGGTACCATGCAGGTGGCACTATCCAAAAGTGGCAAAAATAGTGGGTTTTTTTTCAATAGTGACCCTATACTTTGAGGGTTCTTAGCTCCCCTCCCACTTGAGGTAGGAGGCTATATTTTTTTTTGTTGATGTTCAACTCAAAATGAACCATCCCCTTGAATATGGTTAGATCCTAAATTATTATTATTTTTTTCACTCCATCCTAATAATACGTATGTTTTATTCTAACAAGAATTCTGATTTTTTCCCCTAGAAAAAGTAGGTTGCGGGCATAAACTGCAATTAGGCTTGTGATTCAAATTCGAGTATCCATAAATTACTTTTTCAACTTACGTAATGTGGAGTAAAAATGTTGGGATGGAATTAAAGCAAAGTAACAATAACTTACTCATACTTGAATATTTGTTTTACGGTTTAAATTTTTTGCTCACCTGAAACAAAAAGAAAAAAAGTCCAATAGTACAAAAAACATCGTCAAAATACGAATAGAACTCAGAACAAATTAAAAAGCCAGTATTCCTTTGAGAATAAATAAATAAATAATGGGAGACTCAAAAAATCACCACCATATTTGAAATAAGCACCCTAGACAGCCATAAGATCAATATACGACACGATATTTGATCATTTTTCATCCCTCTGCCCCTCATGCCAAAACCCCTATGCTCTTTCTAGACCACTTTCACATAGAGGCAATAAAATCACAAGCCGGGATGGGAGGAGATTCCAAAAATATACCGCGACCAATTCTATGGAAATCAAATATCCCCATTTTTGGTGATTTCGGAATTTGTTGAAGAGAGAAAAAATAAATAACGCAGTTAGATATCAAATTATTTTACAGTAATTTCGTTGTAATTTTCGACAAAATTTTAGTAAGTAAGTTTTTCACAAAATTTCATCGAATTTATCCCAAATTTCGAAGAAGTCTTTCACAAAGTTTCAAAGAATCACCTCAAAATTTTAATGAAATTTTTAATGAATTTTTCACAAATTCAAAAAATTGTTGAGAATTTTTACAAGATCTCACACGACCATTCCGAATGCGCGATCTTCAAAGACAGTTCTAGTGACGTCATCCTCAGTTCGTTTATGTCCTCTTTGCACTCAGCCCCATCCACTGTATACGTGCTCGTCGTTCAAGAATTTATCGGTTCCAGAGAGATACGATCGAGTAAGAGAACTGAAAATTTGTGTGAATTGTTTTTCGCATGGGCATTGGGCAAAGGAGTGTCAATCGTCAAAATGTAAGCTATGCGATCACATGGCGGGCGAAGCAGTTGCTTCTGTCAGCGGCCTCCCTTCAGAGATGATTGAAGGTGTATATCATAGCTTTCGTAACCAGTGTGTAACAGAAATAAAAGCACTAACACCACCTCGTATTCCAACTGTAGAGAATTTATTTTAAATCACTTTGGATTTTTAATTCAATTCTTAAAAGGATTTGCTTTTTAAATCTTGGAATAAAAAAGATTTTAAAGGAATTAGGATGCGCTTGTTAAAGAACTAAATGCGTTTTTCCAAATCGAACTGCCCGAACTAACGTAAGTATTACCAACGATAGACATAAGTCACTCGGGTGTGACCAAATAAGTTTTTAGAAAATCGTTACCAAAACTAGATCACCTTCTCGTTCCGATGTGTTTTTTCGTAGCTGATTCAAGTAAGTAAAAGGAATTAAAATTCTTTTTTTTTTTTTTTTTTTTTTTTTGGTTTCGTTTGGTTGTTCCACTGGTTGTTGTGAGTGAGACTTTCTTTAATCGATTTTTATTTAAAATTAGGCTTCAAAAAAATTGATTTCGTATTGTTACAAGAAATCTCAGAAATTTTCTCATCAAAAAATCAACATCATGTTTTCTTACTAAAAACAGATATTTTTCTCTCTGGTAAAGTTGAAAAATGTTTGACTCATTTTTTTCACTATGAAAATTGCAAATTTTACTATACTGAATCAAAAAAAAATTATGAAGACAGTTTTTTTTTGTAAAAAAAAATCAGATTTTTTTGCAAAAGAATTTCATTTTTTTCTCCAAAAATTAAGTGAGAAAAATTCATTTAAGTACTCCAAAAAAAAAATAGAGAAAATTCATTAAATTCAAAAAAAAAATATTAGAGATTTTTTTCTACAAAAAATTTTTTTATATAAAAAAATGCTATTTTTTAAACAAATTGAGAGAAAAAGAAGTTTTTTCTCCCAAAAAAAACAAAAAAAAAACAAAAAACACTAGGTACCTACTTAATAAAGATTTTTCAAAAAAAATCAACATCATGTTTTCTTACTAAAAACAGATATTTTTCTCTCTGGTAAAGTTGAAAAATGTTTGACTCATTTTTTTCACTATGAAAAAATTGCAAATTTTACTATACTGAATCAAAAAAAAATTATGAAGACAGTTTTTTTTTGTAAAAAAAAATCAGATTTTTTTGCAAAAGAATTTCATTTTTTTCTCCAAAAATTAAGTGAGAAAAATTCATTTAGGTACTCCAAAAAAAAAATAGAGAAAATTCATTAAATTCAAAAAAAAAATATTAGAGATTTTTTTCTACAAAAAATTTTTTTATATAAAAAAATGCTATTTTTTAAACAAATTGAGAGAAAAAGAAGTTTTTTCTCCCAAAAAAAACAAAAAAAAACACACACTAGGTACCTACTTAATAAAGATTTTTCAAAAAAAATCGAGTCGTTTTTTAGCTTGTCTCGAGAAAAATGTGTTTTTTTTATTTCGAGGAAATTCAAAAAAATTTTGAACAAAAAATTGAAAGGTTTTTTCTCAACTTACGTTAAATCAAACTAAAAATTTAGTTTTTTTAAATAAATTTTTTTTTGAAAATTTGAAAGTTCTTTTTTTTTAAAAAAATTTCCTTCAAAAACTTGAAAAATATCTTGTAATTCAAAAAAATTAAGAAACTTTTTTTTCAAAATAAAGAAACAAATTAATTTTATTATGCTGACAAAAAAAATAAAATAATAAGAAATGTTTGATTCCAAGAAAAATTGAAATTGTTTCTGCAAAAGAATTCGGGTTTTTAAAAAGAAATTGAAAGCTTTTTATTTTCAATTTTAAAAAGAAAAGAGAAAAAAATTGAGATTTCTGAAGAAAAAAAAAAATTAAGAGATAAGTAAGGGATTATCTACTCGAAAATTAACATGCGCCAGATATCAGAGTAAAAGAAAAAAAAATTGATTTTGGATTTTGAAATCCGATTTATGCGGAAAGGATTTTAGATTTTGGATCTTGGATTTGAAATACAAATATTAAGTACAATAATTTTGAGTTTTGATTTCAAACCCCTTTTTTCCTGGATTTTGCCAAACCTTATGCATTCTATAGCACCAAGAACTGCCTTAAATGTAAATTAACTCGTGTACGCAATTGTACGTATTTCTACGTTTACATTTCATTCTCCAATAAACACTCGAAAATACTCCATAAAACAACACACAATAACCGATTCTCGAAAAAGCCTACACTTATTTCCAAACTGAACGAGCCATCTACTCGGACTTCGTTTACAATACAAAAATACACATTTAGCACGAGTATATTGCCAATTTAGCCACCCTTCGTAATCATATTTTACACGTACAGCAGCGGCCTCTTAAACAAAAAAAATCGCCACGTGTGGAATGTGTACCCTCTGTACCCCGCAAACACAATAACCAACGCCTTTTGAAACACTTCAACGGTTTTCGATTATCTTCAACACTCCCATTTAGAGTATTTGTTTACACCATGGCCATGGTACCAGAAGAAAAAAAAAAGAGCAAAACATAAGAGGTATCAAATTGAGAGAAAAAAAAGGCTCAAAATGTATCTCGCGAGTATAGAAATAACAATTTTCCGAGTCATAGAAAACCAACGTTACGACGTTTTATTTCGTTATCTGCACGTAGCGCAAATATTACACGCCATATTCGCCATGGCCACTGCGAGGCGTTAAAATAGGCAATTATTAAATGCTACAAAATGCTGGCAAATTTACTGCACGAGTTGTACAAAAATTATTTTCCAAAGGTCGTAAATGCCCTCCTAGATCTCTCGACAGGCGAAAGTGAAGACAATAACGGTGGAAAAATTCCACGCCGGTCCCTGGTGGTAATATTTTTTCAAGTTTATCGACGTTTTGCCCTCTTCTAAGGTTACAGTATATTTTCCTCAGGATACACACTGTCGCGTTAATAAACAAAAACGTGCTCGAGTATTAAATTAAAAAACAAGAAATGCGCAACTTTCGTCGCGGTTTCAATTAAAATTCCCAAAAAGCATTGTTTTCTTTCTATTCGCAATGAGCGGATTTTCTATTGCGCGTAAACAAGCAACTTAAAAGCGCCACATTTACGTACAATTTTCAATTTCGCCCCTTTTTATAAGGTATAAACTCGTGTAATAGGTTATGTGCTATGTTTAATAAATTTACTTTAGAGCCTACTCTCATTATGAATGCTCCATCTCTTACCCTTGTTCCTCTACCCCACGTTAGCAAGCCAGAAGAATTTTGTTATTGTCCTTACTTCACGCGTATTTTTTTTTTTTTTTTTGGAATAAGGATAACACAATATTGTTCAATTAGTTATGGACTTGATCTAATTTTTTATTTTTATTTTATTTTGTGCATTTCCCTTGCGATTTATTTCATTTTGATTTGAAGAAAAAATATTGCTATTTAGTATTTTGAGTATATATAAGAAATTCTTTATATTGCCACCATTGAAAATTTATACCAAAGTTCAATACTACAGGGATATGTAAATTGAAAATTCAAAATTGGAGGGCAGAAAGTGGTCAAATCACAATTTTTGTAATAATCAAAATTATTTTCAAGACTTCAAACTGCAACTTTTGTTTGAAATTTTTTTCAATTTGACCCCTCCCTCCACCAGTTTTTATTAATATAAGTACTTAAGTCATATTATGCTGAATTCTTAATTGGAAGGGAAGGGAAGGGAAGGGAAGGGAGGGGAGGGTCTAATTGAAAATTTTATAATAACTGAATTAACTGAAGTTACTTCTAGGATCTCAATCTACAACTTTTGTCTGAAAAATTTTTCAATTGGACCCTTTAATTAATTTTTAAATCCTATCTTCCTGATGTTATGTGAAATCAGAGGAGAAGGAGGGATCCAATCGAAATTTTTGTAATAACCAAAATTATTCTTAGTACTTCAAGCTACAACTTTTATTTGAAAAATTTGTCAAATTAGGCCCTTCCTCCCTCACTATTTCATTTTTTAATTGGTATGTTCGAAATGTTATCCAAAATTGGTGGGGAGGGAGGGGTCCAATTGAAAAAATTTTCAAACAAAAATTGTAGCTTGAAGTTCTAAAAATACTTTTGATTATTACAAAAATTTCGATTGGACCCCTCCCTCCCCTCCAATTTTGAATAAAAAGGATTTATGTAGCACTGGACTTGGTAAAAATCATAACGAGTGCATATAATATATGTTCGAACAGTAAACGATATTGCACACCCTTAATTTGTTATTCTTATTCCAAAAAAAAATACTTACGCTTACTGCACATCCAAAGATGAGATAAGTTTTTTTTTAGTCATTCACTTTAGTTTACATAGAACATCTTATACATTATTATCAATAATTTTCCTTTCATTTTTCCATCCTTTTCCCCCGCCACAAAATATCCACCCTTCGATAAATATCTTTCGATTTTCCATTTTAATTGCATATTTTACCGCTACCAAAAAAAAAAACAAACACCATTCCATTTTATCTGGCTTCTATGGAATGGAGAAAAATCGAGAAAAAAAATCCCATCTTATGGCAATTTTCCTACCTCTCGCTTGAAACCACACCACACCAACCTTAAGCGTTCAATTTCAAACCCCTCGATAGGTGCACTCCCATTCAACTCTTTAAAGCCATTTAAGTAAAGAAAGGTAAATTGATGTTTATTATTCGTATTTCTTTTCCATTTCACGAAATGAAAGAAAAAAGGCAACGAGAAAATAACCGAATTCAACGACGTCGTGTTGTAAAAAGTAGGTTTTAAATGTGATAAAAATTGAGTATTTTGGTGTTTTTTTTGTATTTTTTTTTCTATCTTATGTTTCGTTGTTTGGAAAAACTTGAAGGGTTCGTTATTTATTCGTCGACACGTAAAAATGGTTATCAAATCGGATTTGTGAAGGAATTTGGTACTTGAACGTCTCATCCAATTAGTAACGTTTCGGCGTATAATTTAATGCTAATAAAATCACCTTACACGTGGGTAAATTTTTTTTTTCCATTTCCACAAAAATTGATAAGATTCTTCATAAAACTTCGAAATCTTGAATTAGGCTTGAAAAAAAGAAGTTTTTAATTAAAAATAAACCAATCACGTTGAAAAATCTCTAGACTTTCACTGGATATGAAATTTTCCAGAGTTTATCGTCTTATCGGTAATTTTGTTTGTTTTAGAGAAGAGATTGAAGAGAACGAGACAAATGCAAATGAATTAGGTACGAGTATTTTCATTGAACTAAAAAAAATTTTACTTCGATTTTGAAAATATTTTAAAGAGCATTTTTCAAACAAAAAAAATCTGTGGGTAATTTTTTCCCCCATTTCCACAAAAATTGATGAGATTCTTCGTATAAAACTCCAAAATCTTGAATTAAGCGTGAAAAAAAGAAGTTTTTAATTAAAATTAAACCAATCACGTTGAAAAATCTCCAGACTTTCAATTCATTCGATATTAAATTTTCCAGAAAAAATCTGGGTAAATTTTTTTTTCCATTTCCACAAAAATTGATAAGATTCTTCATAAAACTCAAAAATCTTGAATTAAGCTTGAAAAAAAGAAATTTTTAATTAAAAATAAACCAATCGCACGTTGAAAAATCTCTAGGCTTTCATTCCATATGAAGTTTTCCAGACTTTATCGTCTTATCGGTGATTTTGTTTGTTTTAGAGCGAAGAGATTGAAGAAACGAGACAAACGCAAAGGAAAAACGGGCATTTTCATTGAAAAAATAATCTGTGGGTAAATTTTTTTGTTTCGTTTCCACAAAAAACTATAAGATTCTTTATAAACCTCCAAATTCTTGAATTAAGCTTGAAAAAAGAAGTTTTTAATTATAAAAATAAACCAATCACACGTTGAAAAATCTCTAGGCTTTCATTCGATATGAAATTTTCCAGACTTTATCGTTTTATCGGTGATTTTGTTTGTTTTAGAGCGAAGAGATTGAAGAGAAGACAAACGCAAATCAATTATGAGTTTTTTTTAAACAAAAAAAAAAAAATCTGTGAGTAAAATTTTTTTTTCTATTTCCACAAAAACTGATAAGATTCTTCATAAAACTCCAAAATCTTGAATTAAGCTTGAAAAAAAGAAGTTTTTAATTGAAAATAAACCAGTCGCACTTTGAAAAATCTCTAGGCTTTCATTCCATATGAAGTTTTCCAGACTTTATCGTCTTATCGGTGATTTTGTTTGTTTTAGAGCGAAGAGATCGAAGAGAACGAGACAAACGCAAATGAATTACGAGTATCTTCATGGAACTGAAAAAATTTTTACTTCGAGTTTGAAAATGTTTTGATGAGCATTTTTCAAAAAAAAAATTTTTTCTGTAAAAAATTTTTATAACGAAACTTCAAAAAATTCCAATCTTATGGTAATTTATCAATTTTTCCTTTTGGTGAGAGCATTTTTTCGTTTTCAATTTTTTAGAAAATAGTTTTTAATTTTTGTTGTCGTAGAAAACTGAATTGTATTGGAATCAAGAATGTGGACACGAATTGCTTCCACGCCTAGGAGGCGTTCGCCAGATGTGACTCAACCACGGCCCGCGGATCAGGATCCAGAAAATCCTCATCCAATGGATACTACCCTGATTCGATTGATGGGTTTGAAAAAGCGAATCGATAGACAATTCGGGAAAATAAACTTTTGAATATTTTAAAATATCTTGAAAAATTCATCAACGAACAAATCACTTGATACAAAATTTGAAAAATTGTTTCAAATGAAAAAATCTATTTTCAACAAAATTTGACAAACTTCAACCTTGCAACACTTGAAATTTTTTTGTTCGAATAAAAGCTAAGAAAAATTGTTTTTCGACAAAATGTAGGAAATAACGTTTTTTACAAAATAAACTCCAGTTTAAATAAAAAATCGCGCATGAATGAAATTTAAAATTTTGTGTTTGAATAAAAACTTGAAAATTTTCATTTCGGGCAAAATTTTAAAAAGAAAATTTTCAAACCTTGAATTTTTGTAAAAGTTGAAAATTTCAATAAGTTTACAGAAATAAAAATTTCATTCCAACTGCATTTGATCAATGATAAAAGCTACTGTACTTCCAAGGTAAAATCCTACTCTAATGGAATTTTTGATCAATTCTCAAATCATGAATTATGTAAGAATTTAAAATTTCAATAATTTTAAGGAAATAAAAATTTTAACCTAAATGCATTTTTTGCTGTACTTTCAAGACAAAATCCTAATCTGATGAAATTTTTGTAGATTTTTCAAATCATGAATTTTGTAAAAATTTAAAATTTCAATAATTATTTTATTTTAGTGAAATAAAAATTTCAGTCCCAAAATTTTTAGTGAATTGCGCCGAAATTTAAAAAAAATATTCAAACCAAAATTTTGATTTTGAACGTAACTTGAAATTTTATGAGTGAATAAGATAGGTACAAAATTTCATAAAATTTTGTCCTCCAACAAAATTTGTAAAAAAATCGAGCTGGAATAAAATTTAAGAAATTTTCGTTTATATGTAGAAAAAATTGAAAATATTGTTTCAAACATAATTTCAAAAATTAGTGCTTGAACAAAATTCTAGAAATTCAGTTTTCAACAAAATATGGGAAATTTTTGTTTTAAACATCACATAATTTTTTTGTTTCAACAAAATTTAAAAAATTATGCATTTGAAAAAAAAAATTAAATCGGGCTTGATTTGAACAAAATAATTATAATTTTTTTCGGATAGTAACTTTGAAATATTTACTTTAGCTTCGAATAAAATTTTAAGAAATTCAATTTTGACCATTTAATACTACTATTTATTTGATTACACCTAAAAACTCGGTTTTCCAAATTTTGAAAAAAAAAAAATGTCGAACAACAAAAAAAAATGTGATAGAAAAAATTTCAAATTTTCAATTTTGGACAAAATTTGATTATGAAAAATTTAAATAACGCCTTTCAACAGAAATGACAAAAGAATCAAAATTTAAAAAATTATCTTAAAACGAAAATTTTGATTTTGAACAAATTTTCACAGAAACTAAATTTCAAACAGAACTGAAAAATTTTGTATTTCAAGTTTAAAAATTTTCAATTAAATTTGTCTGTCCATAGAATCAGAAAATAACGGTGGTCGAAACGAATTTGAAAAATTTGTGTCTGAACTAGAAACCTGAAAAATTATTCTCCACAAAATAATGTTAAAATTCATTTTTCAACAAAATATGAAAAAAATTGCTTAGAACAACTTTAAAAAATTTTTGTTTGATAAAATCTTGAAAAGTATTTTTCAATTGAAATTTCAAAAAAATTGCCTGTGGAATAAAATTTTTTAAAAATAAACATTTTTAAAAATACCAATAACTGATTTGGAAGGTGATCGACTTTTTCGGTAATTTTGAATTTTGATTCCTTATTCCTGGGGCTTTTTTAAGAATTTTTAATATTTATGCTTAAACAAAATTTTAAAAATTCAATTTCCAAGAAAATAATATGGAAAATTTTAAAAATTTTACTTTGAATAACATTTTGATTTTTTTTGTTTGAATTGAATAAATCTATAAAATCATAAGTTTTAATAAAAAATTTAAAATCTGGGCTAGGACAAAATAAAGAGAAAAAAAAAAAAAAAGATTTATACCTAACATTAAAAATGAAGTAGATTCCGAATAAAATTTGAAAAATAAATTATTTTGGATATTTCAAAAATTTATTTTTTAATAATACCTAAAAATTTGGTTTTTCGATAAAATTTGAAAAAAAAACTTATGAGCAAACTCGAAAAAACTTTCCGACTAGAAAAATTATGCAAGAATAAAATTTAAAAATTATTATAATTTTGTATGATACTTACGATAAAAAAATTAATTAAATAAGTATGTAAAAAAAAAGGTGAAAATTTCATAATTCGTGTTTGAAAATATTTTAGATAAAGTTAGAAATTTAATTGAAAAAAATAACCTCATGGAGAAGGAAAAAAACGAAGCTGTCTCCAAATTGGATCTGTTAATCGTCGTCGAAACTTTGAAAAACGCTGCTAATTTAAACCAATCATCTCGACTTGACACTTTGAAAACCAACTCGGAATTAAAAGATATATAATCAAAAAACGCAATTATACGTCTCATCAAAGTGCAGAAGATTTGAAAATCAAGGACGACTGAGATCGAGTGGTTCGCAAGTATTTTCGCGAAATAGTTTTATTTGTTGAATTGAGTAACGAAGACGTCGAAAAAAACTACACTTCAGTGATGAATGCGATAAATGATTGTGAATCACATCAATCGCAGACCAATTGTTTTTTCATTTATTTCCATGCATTTAGGAAAATTGAACTTGGATTTTTTAAAATTTTATACGTATGATTATGAAATTTTTAATATTTTTTAAATTCATCTTTCCAATATTTTTAACCGTTTTGTATTTTTTGTGAATATTGCATTTTAAAAAACTTGTACTACTAAATATGAAATCGTATTTTGTAATTTTGTATAATTATTGTATTTCTATTCCCAATTGTCACCATATTATTGTCTCATTTCGTGTAAACTTTTTTTTCAATGATACAAATTTAAAGTGATTGATATTTTTTGTGAAGCAAAATAAATGCGTTATCGTTGTAAAAAAAAAAAAAAAAAAAAAAAGTGCTCAATTCAAACAAAATTATGTTCCAACTAAAATTTTGATTTGTACAAAAAATTGACGGAAACTACGTAATCTTGAAATTAAATTTTTTTTTGTGATGGAACAAAATTCGATTAAATTTTGTCAGGTCCACAAGAGTTTTTAAAGAAGTTTCTCCGAATAACTTACTGGAATTGAACGTTATATGAAAACTTATTGTTGATAGTAAGTAAGTTGTGTTTTTTATCATTTGCCACATCTCCCTTCTTCTCAACGACACAAAAACCCTCGCTAAAATTCAGAAAGCCCCAGTCAACCCTTCATTTCTCAATTCTACCTACTTTACAAATCATCAAAAGCCCATAAAAAAGAAGGAAAAACTCGTCTCCAGCCTGACACCTAAATCTCCTCATACCAAACTGGCATCCCTCATCATCTTCCTCAATAATTTACACCTTCACTTAATCATGCGGAAATCTCGAATACAAAGCATCTCACCAACGTTGTAAAATATTACCAGTACGAGGAAAATCTTTCCAAGGATAATTTTTCGTTCGGTTACCTCGTGTATTCGACACTCATATTCATACGATGCGAGAAAAGAGAAAATCCAGTCACGTCGTTCAAACACGACTCGAAAAAATGTCGTATTTTCACACTTCGTTCGTTATTACGTATCATGGGTATCATCGACGTAACATCATCCCGACCCAAAAATAACGATACCGACTGCTCGAAGAAATAAATCCACGCAGCTTTGAACCGACACAAAGCAACAGTCAGTCATCGAATCGAATACTCTGATACCACAGATCGACGTACGAGGTAAACATAGTACGACATACACGAGCCTTTTATTAGACACTTTTATACTTCGCACAAATCCGTAGAGAGAGAAAAAATTGAAACATAAGAGAGACAAATGAGATACTAAAAAGTACATAAACTAGAGCTTTGTGGTAAGTTTGGTGGCTGAAAAAGAGGAAGTACTCGTTTATCTTTCTCTGGTTTCTCCGACAAGCTGAAAAACCTTTTCTCCGGATACATTTTCGTATCAGCTACTGCTCCGTTGATACATGGCGCAAAATTTCATAAAAACCATCTCCGAGATGTTCATAATTGCGAAGTTTGTCTCGTCTCGTCTCGGGAAATTCCCTCATCCCCGTTCGCATTCGCAATTTTGCGAAGCAAACTTGGCTTTGATTATTTTTGAAAACGTAAGTATACTTTATGGTGGCGGAATTTCTGTGCACACAAAGGGCGCACTTTTGCCATCAGTTTATAACCGCTATAAAGCTCGCATTTACCAAGATTTCGCTTAATTAATTTACTTTTCGACAAACGACCCGCATCCGCAGATTTTACGTCGGTAATCTTGTTTAAAAATTACGCCCTGTTGAAGAGCTCGAAGTGGCGAATGTCTCGTTTTCACGTTAGAGCATTTCAATTATTGGCGTACGCGACTTTGAAACTTCAATCGTGCCATTTTACCAATCAGATTATAGCACGTCTGTGCCCTTCTGTAGGTGTATTGTATAATAAAAATGTCACTGATGTTTAGAACGTTTTTCACCTTTTAATAAACCTCTTTTTAATCCCATTAGGTACATGGCTAAATGGATTTGTTTTTATTCGATTGGAAGTTTATATTTTCGTGATAATCGGCGATTTTTTTTTGGGGGGGGGGGGGGTGTACCTATTTACGAATGGTGTCAAAATTCAAATTTTAAAATGGTGGGAATAATATTAGAAATTTATTTTTTGGTCTTAAAATCTTTCATTTTTTCTGGAAAAATTAAAATTTTTACGTATAGTACCTAACAAAAAATATATATTTTTTTTATTTTTCATTATATTTCTCTTTATTTTTTATTTATTTTTTTTCATTTTGGGAGGAAAAATTTCAATTTTAGGTCGTCATTATTTTTGAAAAAAAAACTTTCAATTTTTTCAAAGTGATTTTTTTTTCAACTTTATGTAGTAAAAAAAACCTTGTTTTTTTCGTTTCATTTTAAAAAAAATAAAATTTTGAGTAACTATTTTTTTAAAGCAAAAAAATCTTTAAATTTTTTGGAGAAGAAAAAATCTACCATTTTTTTATTAAAAAAATTCCACAATTTGTATAAGAAGAAACAACTCATAATTTTTTTGGAGTAAAAAATTTTCTAAATTATTCTGAGCAAAATCAGAAAAAATCTGTTGTTTTTGCTGTTTTTTTTTTTTTTTTTTTTGAGAAATGAATTTTTAATTGAAAAAAATATATTATATATTCGTATTTATTTGTCCCAATATCACTGAAAAAATCAATTTGTGGAGTGAGAGAATTATTTTTTTTGGAAAAAATCTTCAAATTTTTCATATTTTCTTTGTTGGTTTTCAGAAAGACATCGACGAAAAAACTGGAAAAAGTGACTTCAGAGACGATTTTGGGCAAATATTGACAAAAAATGACCAACATGTGAAGGATGTTAATTTAAAAGTGACTGAATTTCATGCCTGAGTAAATAATCCTCCATTTTTTTACCCAACGAGATGGGACCAGACAACCTTACAACACTTGAATCGCCTATTTTGAAAACCTAATAAACGCCAAATTTATCGAAAATGAGTTATACATTGTTTCTGATAGTTTCAAACCTCTAGAATTGATTGGTGATTTTTAATTTTTTTTTTATTCACTAAATCGTGGTCTCAACATAACATATTAGGTATATTTACCCCCCCCCCCCCCCACAAAAAAAAAAACCATGTATGGCAATTTTTCAGCTTTGCAAGTTCAAAATGCGCAGATATTGTATATGGAAAAACATTGTATAAGAATTAACCCTCTAAAATAGATCCAAGTATTATAAATGGCATTCAAGATTTATCTCAATTTTTTAGAGTAGGTAATTTTTTTTCAACTTTTTATACAGTAGACAATTCCTTATGCTTTTAAAGAAAAGAAAAATTGTCTTAGTATAAAATCTTTCAATTTTTTGGGGGAGCGGGGGAAGATCTCTAAATTTTTTGAAGTAGCAAAAAAACATCCGTTTTTTTATTAATTTTTTCCCCATATTTTTTACAGAAAAAAAATCAATTTGTGTGAAGTTGAAAAACCTCTTATTTTTTGAAAGTAAAAAACTTTTCAAATTTTTGGAGTAAAAACCTCATTATTTTTTACGGAGAAACAATTTTTTGGTCTTAAAATCATTCAATTTTTCTGGAAAAATAAAAAATTTTACGTATAGTAACAAAAAAATCTCTGTTTTTTTCTTTTTCATTATATTTCTCTTTCTTTTTTCTTTTTCTTTTTCATTTTGGGAAGAAAAATTTCAATTTTAGGTCGTCATTATTTTTGAAAAAAAAAACTTTCAATTTTTTTTATATGTAAAAAAATATTTTATTTTTTTCAAAACAAATATCTCTTAATTTTTTCAAAGTGATTTTTTTTCAACTTTCTGGAGTAAAAAACCTTGTTGTTTTTAAAAAAAATCGTTTCATCTAAAAAAATAAAATCTTGAGTAACTATTTTTTTAAAGAAATTTTTTTTTTAATTTTTTGGAGAAGAAAGAATCTACCATTTTTTTTTCAATTAAAAAAATCCCACAATTTTTATAAGAAGAAACAACTGATCCTTTAACTGTCTCGTCGAATGCCGAATAATTTGAACGAAACAGCTCTGAAGCTGCTTGGGGCGTTTCTTAATTTTTGTAAATTTTCAGTTCTACAAATTTCAAGATTAAAAAAAATTAATTTTTTGAAGTCAACTATTTAAAATTTTTTTTAAATTTTGATTTCTGAAATTTTTAATTTTTGAAAAATACTTGTTTTTAAAAAAAATTATTATATTTATTCAAATAAAAATTTCCAAATTTATAAAGGTTATGATGCCTAAAAAGTCAGATAGAAAATTTTCTTGAAAGTCTTTATTTTCAAAAAAAAGAACAATTTTTAAAGTTGGGAAATTTCCAACTTTTCAAAACATTTTGAATTTTGAAACGTTTTTCTCATTTTAAAAAATTCAATTTTTGCAGATTTTCCAGTTCACGAGTTCAAACAATTTTGTATTTAGTTTTTGAGGAGTTTTCTATTCTTTAAAGTAAGTACCTAGCTAATGGAATTAATGTTCAATTTTCAAATTTTTTTAAAATAAAAAAAATGCCGATGAATAATTATCATTTTGAAAAAAAGTTTTAGTGAGAAAAATCTTATTTATTCTTCGACGAAATAACCTCAAACTCTTCTGAAAAAATTCTCAATTTTCATCCTTGTAAGCACTTCAAAAAAAAATGAAATTCTGAACCACCTTAATGTTCTTACAAAATATTTTAGCCACTAAAAGCAATAATTGCAATGCCCCAACTTCTGTTTACATACACCCCAGACCTGCCCCAATCATCCAATGGCACTGGCACTATACGTTCCACACCAAAAAATCGAAAGCTAATGCTCAACGTGATCTTGTTGAACATCACAACGAACTTAATTCCCTCAAGACGAGCAATTTATTAGATAACAAGAAAGCAGGCGTTCTTCGTTATGAATCCTAATCACGTACCGAGCTCGAAGAAAAAAATACCTCATGTGTGCAACTTCCAACGATAAACTTTTCTACTATTTTTTGGAATTTTTCCAACTTCATCAGGCTTTTTGTAAACTCAGACGACAGGCGCGATGTGCATAGTCTCGTCTTGAATGAATGTCCTTTCGAGACACGTTTTCATAAAAACCGTATTTAAGTATTCTGAAGATGGCCTCAAGTCTATCCTAAGTTTTCACAGTCATCTTATATGAGGCGACGTTTGAACACAACACTGTAATAGTACAATCATGAGGAATATTAAACTGAAATTCTTTGAAAAGGATCTATAAACATTTCAAAATTGTTCATAACTTTTTCATTATTTCGATATTAGGTTTATTTTCACCTAATTTTGCATTTTCTAAATCTGATATTTTATTAGTTTTATTTTTCAAAATTTCAATAATTATGCAATCAAGGAACTTATAGTTTGTATAGGTAAAAATGTAGTGTAAGTAGAGTGTAACCAAAATGCGCCCTTAGAGACAATATGCGCTATAAAATGAAAACTAAGCGCTCCAAAATAATAAAAATCGACTTCTGCGGGTTTTCGATGGCGCTGAATTTATTTTTCATGTTATTTTGACTCTAGACCGAACTGGGGCCTCGAGAGGGGAGGGGCAAAACTCAAAATCGACAAAAATGACGTGTACCCTTGCGGAAAAGTACAAGTTGTAAATAGTCATCAACAAGTAATCCATAGTTGTTAACAAGTTGTATTTTACAAAACAACTTATTTTTCAAGAATAGTTGTAAATGGATTAATATTCATTTACTTGTAGCAACTCTTCAATGTGAAAACAACTTGTTCTTCAGAAGTTGTTGTCAGTAGATAAGTATTCTACAACTTTGAATACTTTGTAGTTGGAAAATTTTCAATGGACAAGTATTCAACTGAATACTTGGACTTATTGACAAAAGTTTCAGACCATTATTATCTCACTATATCGTATTTTCATACAACTTGAAAAAATTCAGTAACTCGTTTTGTAAAATGATTTTTTTTATAACTGTCCATCACTCTTGGATTATGTAAATCATCATTCATGAAACATACAGGTCTCCAAAGTATTCATTTAAAAAGTTGAAATTTTAAACATTTTTTAGGATTGTTTTCCCACCTCATTTTTTAAAGAAAATCGTACCCTTCTCATGATGGATAACGCCAAATTTATTTTGATAATTCATAAACAATTGTTTTTTTGCTGCCCCATCGATCGTCGTGGTCTTAGGCTTCCAGCATGACTGTACAAATAATTTGATTTAAAAATATAATAATATGAAATTTCAATTCGAAATAGAAATAGAAAACTTATCAGTAATTTTCCATCGAAAATGTACCAGAAATGCTTCAAAATTATGATGAATTTTGAGTTTTGCCCCTCCCCTTGAAGACCCAGTTGAGAATTTTTCGAAAACGATATCAAAAACGAATTCAGGAAGTAAGAAAACCTTAATTTGTATACCCCACATGTCATTTTTGTTAATTTTGAGTTTTACCCCTCCCCCTCGAAGCCCCTATTGAGAATTTGTCAAAATTGATATCAAAAACGGATTCAGCACCTAGGAAAATCTAGATTTACACACCCCACATGCCATTATTGGTAATTTTGAGTTTTGCTCCTCCCCCTGAAGCCCCTTTTGGGTCTAGAGTCAAAATAAAATGAAAAATGGATTCAGCGCTGCGGAAAACCCCCACAAGCCGATTTTCACAATTTTGCATGGAGTTGTGAGATTTTTATCCATTCAGAAATTTTGAGGGTCATTTTGATACTCGCAGATATAGTGTGTTGTGAATAAGCATGTTATAAATACTCATTTTGTACCTCACATTTTGTGAATACTTGCTGTAATAAGTTGTGAATAGTTATACCATTATGTATTGTTGTGAACATATCATATATATGTAGTGAATAGTTATACCTCAGTTAGTTGTTACAAGTTAGTTGACACTATCACAACTTGAAGGTATCAACAGTAATCGAAGATTTGTTTTTGGTAGTTGTCCTGATTACTTGTATTAGGAATACTTGAGACAACTCATACCTAAAATAAGTTGTTACAAGTTGTCATAACACCTTCGAATTTACAACTTATCATAAATTCTACTTGTGACAACTTGTAGTTTTCCGCAAGACTTATTTCCTTTGAAAAAAAATCAAACCAAACTGAGCAATTATTTTCAAAAAAAGCAAAACTACGACAAAAAATCTACTACATAACCCAGTTCTTCGTTCGCTTCGAGAAAAACCAACTCGCAACGCAGCAGGCAACCCAATTACAATTCCAATATAAAACCAGCTTATTACAAATTCAGAAGCTCAACAGATTATTGTCGTCGTCACTGGCGTCACCGTCGACGTCACTGTTTACTCCACAGCCCACAGCAATATATATATGAAGTATAAGGACTGCTGCAAGACTAAATTCTATACACATTACACACTCAACACAGTAGCAGCAGCACCTCGTATTATCACCTTATATTCGCACGTCAAACTCAACTATCTGCGGTAAAATAAATCACCCGGAGTACTCCATCAAAAGCATCGAACACAATAGACAGCTTGCTAGTCGCTGTTCTGCTATACGAACAAGTGCAACACCTTCATTCCAAACTCTACTTCCTATTATCGTAAAAATACCTTCATCGCAGCTCGGTATTTTCAAAAAATGTGATCTTCTTAAGAGCTTTTGAAAGTTTAGAGAATTCCTTTGCTTCTCTCTCAATGTGGCATAACTCGCTCGTTGTCGTCGGGAATATTGACTATGCGAAAAATAAGCTGCCGGCAAGAACACCTCCTCCCCTTTTTAATTCATTTCACCGGTTACTAAAATGTAAGACGTGTGAACGAGGTGTCAGAAGGGGGCACCCGCGAGATATCTTTTCACCGAGAAAAAGATGTAAAAGCGTTATTATTTTTACATCGTGTTCTTAATTCTTTCCCCAGGTGAAGCCGGAAAAAGCCAAATGATACTTTGGGTACCTTCAGGTTTTTTCCCAGCACAAAAAATTTACTTTGTTTTTTCTAGAACGCCATTTCGTTCACCTCTTTTTACGCGTTAGAGAGTTTCAAAATTACCATACAACTTTCACACGTAATACGTATTTTTCACTTTTATGAACCATTCCGACACGTCGGTTAATCCTTCAGAGGGAAACCAGCACGTTTTTCCCGTTCATCGAGGAAAAATTTTCCAGGTGTTGCGCGTTCTTTCTATAAAAACACATCTCTGTGTGATAAAAAAGAGACGCAAAAATTCCACCAAAATAATAAACCACGCTGGAAATAAAATTTCCCGTCTTTGGAAAATAGGATATTTGGGCCAGTTTGGCGAAATCTCTAGCGGAGAAAAGAAAAACTAATTTCGTTTATGCTATAGGAATAATACGGAGAGCTCGGGCAGCCATAAATTGACATGAATTTACTTCGGCATCGATATAGTGGACTCTTTAAAGCGATGTTTTGCTTCGTGTCTTTATTAAATCGGCCATATTTCAACGGAATTCTCGCCCAAAAACGAATTACTAGCTCGAAATTCGATCGAAAACGCCTACAAATTAAGGTAGGTATCTCTAGCCAGGGATGTTTTATTTTCGAATTACCAATTTCCGCAGATGAAAATCTAGACTTTTTCACTTTCCAGGCTATTTATAGCTCATCCCCAGGATTCCATTCGCTTCTTGCTTCTATTAAATCAAGTAGCCAAGCCGCGTTCAAGTATAACTTCTTGAGATTCGAGCAGTGTTGTAACGTTCAGCGTTTTTTTTGAACGCCGTTGGTTCCCGTTCAGCAAATTTCATTATGCGTTCCGTTCATTACTAACTTAAAAAACCATCGTTCAGTTCGCGTTCCGTTCAATAATCAAGCGTTTAAGCAGCGTTCTTCAAATTTTCAACAGCGTTCATCATCGTTCACGTTCATAAACGCAAAAACCAAGAGTTTTTTTGACAATTTTTGAATTGATAAAAAAAGTTCAAAACTCCAAAAATGTCAAAACTCATCAAAATTGTCAAAAATTATTTTAAAAAAAAAATCAAAAAATTCATTAAAAAGTGAAAAAAACGTATTTTTAAGTGGTGCAGAGTCCTTGTTACTATGGGTCCGGAGCCAGTAACCGAACATGCGTTCAACAAAAAAAATTACCGTTCGTTCGCATTCCGTTCAAAAATCAAAATTTTGCGTTCACGTTCCGTTCACCAAAAAATCGTATCGTTCGCGTTCGAACGCGCGTTCTGAATGCAAACGTTGACAACACTGGATCGAGGGTCTTTTATTCTTGGTAAATTTTTATTTACTTATTTATTTTTTATATTACCCTCCCCCTCCAAATTTGTTTTTTATAATACATAGAATAATTGCCTATTTTTTATTTTTCCATAATTGAATTTCAATTGGTGTCTAGTCAAGTACTTACAAGGGAACCGCGCCAACTCGTCACCACTGATTGAGCTGAAATTTGGCTCACTGAATGAGCATGCCACCCATACCTCACAACCAAATTTTTAGCTGCCGAAGTTGATTTTTTGATTTTTGGCGAATTTTTGAAAATGGCAAAAACCGCCTCCAAAAAAACATTTTTTGAAAAATTTTTTTTGTAAATTTCAAGATAGAATCCTGAAAATTGGTTTGTAGGTACACTAAAGTCGACCTCCCGAGTCGATTGGCACCATTTTCAAAGCGATCTGGAGCCTCCAGAAAAAGTTGACTTTTCTCCAGCGCACTAAAATAGCTCCAGACGACGCTGTAATTAACTTCGGCAGCTTAAAATTTAATCCTAGCGTTAGTATGATGCCATCTATCGATTGACGTAGTTGAATCCAAAATCCGAAGTGACGAGTTCGCACATGTTTTTTTGACAACTTGAAAATTCTGCATTTTTTAAAAATTTCCAAAAAATTAATTTCTCCAGCATATCATACGAAACTTCGTCTACCCCTCAAAGTCGACCCTCCGAGTCGATTTGCACCATTCTCGAAGCAATCTGGAACACCAAGAAAATGTTGACTTTTGCCATCTGGAGAAATTCCAGTGTGCTGGAGAGAAGTCAACTTTTTCTGGAGGCTGCAGATTGCTTCGAAAATGGTGCCAATCGACTAGGGAGGTCGACTTTAGTGTACATGTCAATTTTCAGGACTCTATCTTGAAAGTTACAATTTTTTTTCAAGAAATGGTTTTTTGGATGCGGTTTTAGCCATTTTCAAAAATTCGCCAAAAATCAAAAAATTAATTTTGGCAGCTAAAAGTTTGGTTGTGAGGTCTGGGTGGTATGCTCTTTCAGTGAGCCGAATTTCAACTCAATCGGAGGTGACGAGTTGGCGAGGTTCCCTTGTTAGTCATCGACATTTTTTTTCTTCAATTTTTGGGGTTTCCAACTTTTTAAATTTTTATTATTGTCCACGCAGTCTGTTCTTTTTCATCCGAATCAATTCTACTTTTATTTTTTTTTCTTCTTTCGAACTGAATTTTTAATGGTACCTACTAACCACTTTTCATTGTTTAAATTGACAAAATTTCAAATTTTTCATGCTTTAAATTATCGACGTTCAGTTAGGAGAAAAATGAAACATGATGACACATTTCCTCATGAAAAGAACAGCGAATTCTAAATTTGAAAAATTTACTCATTTTTTATTTTTAATATTTTTGGAGAAAATGAATGGGGCTCCAAATCATCACTCAAAATTCAAATTGGTAAAAGATACAAAATTGAGAATGTTTTTTTCATAAAAGTAAACAACTTGGGAAAAGAGATGAAAAAAAAATCCAAAGTCAAAAGTAAGCATCACTTTAAAAGACTTATTTAGAAATTCCTATTTTTCTCACCCATACTACATTTACTTAATGAAAACCTGAGACAAATCGTAATTCGTTCAATTTCCACACTTAATTGACTCAATTTCGAACAAAACACCGCTTCACAAACCAATTACAGTCCTCTGCTGGTCCAATTAATCGTAATCCTACGCAGTATATTCGTATTCAGCGCACATTTCAAGTCCGAAAAAACATCTCCCCGACGTCATCGAATGCTCGCGAAAAAAAGCCCACTAACAATTTTTTCATCCCGAAGAAAATGATTTTAATGCCAAAGACATCTCGAAATGCGAAAAGAACGGAAAGGAACCAAGAAAGAAAAAATAAAACGTGCCAAACGTATAAAATTTGATTCTCACTTAGCGTACGTATTCGATACGTCTCGTGAATCCAAATCATTCCTAGTTACTTTTCGAAGGAAAAAACAGTCTTCGACGACGATATCGTCTCTTTTGCGAGAATATTTACGCCGAATTTAAAAGCTCCCGAAAACACGATTCGAGATGAACAAAGAATTACCCTCGAGAGTGAAAAGCTTTCACGCCGGAGTTAATTTTCATTTTTATGCCTCATCTATCTACTTTCAACTTTTAAGCTGCTGGCTTTATACTTCCTGTGGAGAAAATTACCACAATGTAAGTCTCAGTCTCGCGTCTTGGCTGTTTAAATAACCGGATGAAACTTTTAGCCGCAAATTTTAATCTTCTTAATTAAAGATTCATTTCGTACTAGAGCTTTATTTTTATATACATGGTCTTTTTTAAAGTGTCGAGCTCATTATGAGGTATGGCATGATACAATAAGACCTTAAATACAGAAAACATTTTTGAATATTCGGTCATTAATTGATTATCCACTATTAAATTTCAGAAGTAAGTATCAAAACAGGCAGAAATCCACACATACAATAATTGTAACTATAATCATTTGACAACAAGTAACATTTTATACTTTTTTAAAATAGAATAATGTGTAGAAACTAATACTTAGTAGAAACATCTCAATTTTCTTTTCATTTTGAAAAACATTCAACTGTAAGTACTTAGTATTTTTCTAACAAATGTCAATTTTTTTTCTTCAATTTTTGAAAAAGAAAATTGTAGAAAAAAAATTCCGACGAAAATCGTTCCTGAATGAATATAGTACAATTTTTCTGGAACAAAAGAATATTTAGGTAAGGAGGTAGGTGGTAGGTGTCGGTTAGGTACTACATAATAATGTTAATAATATCCTACCAAAAAAAAATGCTATTCGGGATATTGGATTCGGGGGAATGTGCGTAAACTATAGACACTGGACCTAACCCAAGACATCCAACTCCGGGTAGGAGGGTCCCGCGTACCCGGCCGGATTCCTGAGTTATTCCAATTTATCCCGCTGGGTGCAGATGATGTCGCTGCAGTCGAATTTTTATAAAAACCAACTCCTGAAGTCCAAGATATCATCTAAAGAGTTGCATTTTTTATAACTGATACAATCCAACATTTTGTCATGAGAGGCAGAATATTTTTTTAGTTTTATTTATTGTGAATTTCAATTTGAATTGACAATTTTCACAATAAATAACAGAAATCAAATAATTCAAATCACATACAACGTGTTTTTCCGCGTACTTTTTTGTTTATCACTTTGAAAAAACGAGAACAACGCGCTCATCTGCACCCAGCGGGATAAATTGGAATAACTCAAGATATCAGGCCAATATGGCGGCGGGTTGGGTGTCTTGGGTTAGGTCCAGTGTCTATAACGTAAACCTAAACGCATGTTTTTTGTTAGAAATAATTGGGACCGAGCACAGCTGTGGCGCGCTAGTGTCGATCACTGATAACATTCAAACAACCAGGAAACCAGGAAAGCGGGAATATAGGAGAGAGGTTTCTTTTTTACTAAATTCTGTAAAAAATATTGGTTTTACGGCAGTTTTGATGTGATTTTTGTTTTCCTCATGAAATTACGGTTCGAATGGTATATTGATACCCTATTTTTCGTGTAGTAAATGAGAATATTTTGTCACTTCAAGTTTGAGATTTGCCAAATCAGTTTATCACTTAATATCATTTCGGTGAATAAATGTGTAAATACATTTGTTATATGCGATTATTAACTCAATTTTCGAATTTTCCATGAAATTCTCTTTCCAGTGATGTATTGATACTTCAATTATGTGCGCTGTGTAAAAATATTTCATAATTTGAAAGTTGAAATTTGCCAAATAAATGATAACGTTTCGTATGTAGTTTCAACTTTCAAGTTATGATATATTTTTATATAATACACGTAACTGGAGTATGTATACATCACTGGAAAGAGAATTTCATGGAGAATATGGAAATAATGTTAATAATCGCATATAACAAATGTATTTTACATTTACTTACCGAAATGTTATCAAGTAATGAACTGATTTGACAATTCTCAAACTTGAAGTGACAAAATATTCTCATTTAATACACGAAAAATAGGGTATCAATATACCATTCGAACCGGAATTTCATGAGGAAAACAAAAATCACATTGAAATTTTCATAAAACAATTTCTTTTTACGCATTTTAAAGAAAATAGAACAAACAGGGATTCCTCACTATCTCCCTGGTCTCCTGGTTGTTGTAGTTCATCAAAATTCCACCAGAGCGCAACTCTTGTCATGCTCGGCCCCAATTAAGAAAAAATTTGTTTCAAAAAATCTTTTTTTGAGAAATTTTAGGCAGATAGAAATACGACTCGAATTATCTTACAGAGAAATAAATTCTCTCTGAAAAAAAGAAGAAGAAAAAAACTAAAAAGTTTCAGAAAAATGACATCTCTGAGAAACCATTTCCCAACAGAATTTTTTTTATAATAAAATATACCGCTCGTAAAAATTTTTTCTGATAAAAGTTCGTCTATAAGATAATTACTTACTGCAATTTTTTTTTTTTCATAAATACTTATTCAAGTTTAACAATAACGCTGCGAAGAACTCGACATACGATCAAGACTCGAATGTTGAATCCAAAATAATAATGGAAATCACAATAAAAAGAGTTTTGAGAAAGAGAATCCATCATAAAAAAAATTGAATCAAAAAATTTGGGCAGTAAGTAACATTTCACTTCCTTTAAAAAACACAAAGTAATAGGTATTTACGTCTTTAAAATTTTTTCATTTAAAAAATATCTTTCATAAGTTATGTTTTTCTAACAAAAATTCATAGGAAAAATTCTGTTTGAAAAAACAGTGTGAAAACTTTTTAGAAAAATGGTATTTCGATATCTATAAAAAAATATAGAATGCCTTTTGTAGTGAGTACTTATGGCCATCTCCCTGTGCAACACTAGTAGGTAACGTGATTGGTAACCCTGCAGCAGTCTCAAGTACCTGGGTACTGAGCTGGGCCGGGGAACTCATATATAATTTGCCTGACTCATGATATAGTTCTTAAATTTACCAACATTAGCGCTGTTCATTGCTTTTGAAATTACGCGGTTTTCAAAAATATCAAAATTTTGAAAATTATACAAAAAAACAAAACATTAAAAATTGTAACACATGTAATTATCAAGTTGAATTTTGAAGGTATTGGGATTTTGAGAATGAGGTATAGATTAAGTACTACGTTGAAAATGTGATCGTTATTTTTGTTAATTTCAACATGAATTTTTTCATTTTATTCATTTTAATTTCAAAAATGGTCAATTATTGCTGCGTGGAATCATGCAGCAATACGTCATCCGCCATGAAAATGCATACCTTTCCAAAGGAAGTTGAAGTAAGTATATAGTTCTTTATTTATCCATTAACCAGGTATTAAAAGGGTTTTCTAATCAATATCAACCAGTCAACCTTTACAATCATTTCTTTATTACAGAGATATAACCAATGGATAAAAAAAATTGGGCGAAACGATCTGAAGGGAAGAAATCAATCAGCTGTCAGAAAAAGTTACAAAGTTTGCGATGCGCATTTCTCTGACGAACAACGCGTGCCTGTAAGAATTTAGTTGCTCCATCAAGTTGTAATAATGCGGTTGAGTATAGATTAATTAATTATAGAGCGTATTCCCCAAAATGTTTGTTACAACCTCATACCTTTTTTATTCGTTTTGTCACTATCATTAGACAAATATTACAATTTTTTTTGCCAAAAATGTGTTCTGAAAAGTACCTGTGTTCTAAACTTATCATAATTTGCAGGGTTTACTTGAAAAGTTATAAAAACGAATTTTTATATCGTAAGCATGATTTAGTTGGTATCTTTTTGAAAACGTTTGTACCATTTTATATTTTTTCTTGGATAACTAATGTAAATCGGAAACTTCAAGGAGTAGATTCTCGAAGTACCTCTGATCCGATTAAGGAAGCAGCTATGAAGAGACATAAGACTTACAATTATAGGAAATTTGCTATTCAAAAAAACAAAAAACTGGATTGAAGTCTTCATTTTTGTCTCTTTTTAAAAAAAAAAAAAACATAAAAATATTTTTATTCGTATTTAAAAAATTGAATACCTGAAACCGTTTTCTGTACCTATTTTTTATTACTTTATAAGTTGATTTTTTTTGTTATTCAAAATAATGTAATATACGTTTGTGTTTAACCTGTGTTTTACTCATAAATCATTTCCTACAGGTGTTTGTTCGACTATTCGAATTTTCAAATGAAAAAAAAATTGAAAAATTTATGAAACTGAAAGCAATGACGAGGTCTGATAGTAGCGCTCGTTCATTGCAGCGGTAAATTGAAGAACTAATTCATGTGCCTTACTCAGCCACATATAGTTTCCCATCTATTTAAACATAATGTAAAGTATATTATCTATGGTGCGCCACCTCCGCCGCCCAATCAACAAAACCACTAACGAAAAAAGAAAGAAAATTGCTGCTGGCTCTATCTCCATCCCAATCGTCAAAGAAACGCTCAAGCAGCAAAACGGAAGAAGAAGAGTCCGCCGACGAAGAAGTAAACAATCCAATAGTAATAGATGATTTAAAGTTGAAGGATGTGTGATGCATGAGAAAGACAAAGAGGTACCTAACTGACCAAAGTTAACAGGATTTAACAATATTTCTCAGACGCCATATTACAATTTCATATTCGATACTCCATCGATTATTGACCCAATTTAATCCCAAACATTTCAACTTCCTGTTATAGTAAATTTCCTTTACAAAATATATATGTAAGATGGAAACACACAGGAAGTTCCTGTGAAATGCACTTTGTACACTCTTTGGTCCTCCTGCCTTATATTTTTATTATATATACTCTGTAGAATTATATTAGCACAGAGTAGCTTGATCGTGAGTTGATCAAGTATTAACTTATGTTGCACTTATCCAAAGCCATAGGCTGATATTTCATATTTGTTTATGTATAATGTTTAAAAGCTCAAAGCTGTAACGGTATATCTGAGGCCTATAGGATTTTATTCATCTTAGGTAATTTGTTTCGATCGGCTGCTCGGTGTACGCAGCTCGACCTTTTTTCCCTTCCCTTCAGGTCCAGTTTCCTTTCCCATCCTTTTTGTCCATTCTCGGCTTTCTCCACCAATTACATCACGTCTTCTTCTTTATTTCCGTCTTCACCCCTTTTCTCCTGTCAATCCTTCCTCCTTTCGAGCTGCGTATATCGCACGCGATCGATTACATTTATAAATCAGTCTATATTTGTCCCTACGTGGCGTATAGTCTCAAATAAGAATCTCATTATCTGGTCATAGTGACCGCCCGTATTTTACTTTCAATTATTAATTTTTAATTCGTTGTGCTATAAAAATCTATCTGGTCATAGTGACCACAAGTGAAGTGTGTTGACGAAATAAACGATTACTTTTTGTGAAATGCGTATGTATATTTTTCAAAAAAATAATTTAATCAAGGTTTTCCAATTTTCCTAAAAAAAATCTGGATTAATTTTGTCGCGTTCGTGAAAATTACGTTTCCTGAATTTTCGCAATCAGAGTAGAAAAAATATTACGTGACAAAGCTTATTAATATTATTTTATATTGGTGATGTGGTGTTATTTAAAATATTAAATATTTAAAAGTGATCTCAGTGTTCATAATTCAACCAGCACGAACTCGTCATCACAGATGTCCTGGGAATATTTCGAGACGTTAGAAATTATTCATCGGCCTCATTCTCTTGGGCAGTAAGTAACATTTCATTTCCTTAAAGCAGTACAAATCAATTCACGTTTTTGAAATTTTCTCATTTAAAAAATATTTTTCACAGGTTAAGTATGTTTTTCTAATAATAGTTTATTTTTTTTTAAATTTGCTAGAAAAAACAATTGAAACTTTTTAGAAAAATGGAACCTATTTCGATAAAAAAAATTTAAAAAAATTCATAAGACAAAAGTCTTAAGAAAAAATTCTCCATAACAAATTATCCAGAGAAAGAAAAAAATATAAAAAAACATGAATACGTAATTAATAATTATATTTCCTCAAAAAAGAAATTGCGAAAGAAAACACCTTAAAAAATTACATTTCGTAAAAGAAAACCATACTCCAAGAAACTACAAATAGTTTCTACGCCATAATTTCTTTCTCAAAAAAAATCTTAGAACACAATAAACTTGAAAAATCAGAAATACTCGCATACTTTGTGTTTTGTTTTTAAAAAAAAATAAGGTGCAATGTGAAGGTAAGTAATTTTTCATTTTGTTATTTTTAAAACTTTGTAAAATAATTATGGAAGGAAAACAAATCTTTATTTTTATCGTTTACCCTCATTTTTTCCAATCATTATTAGCCTTTAAGACTACTTTAAAAATTTTTGCAGAATAAAAGATACTTAGTCCGGCATTTATAGGTGGGGGAAATGCATCCCCCTGCGGATCCTCTGGAACATAATTTTTCTCGAAGAGGACATCCTAACGAACATTTTAAGCCCTGTTTCCCATAATAAAAGTTGGTCCTACTAACAAAATGGTGGCAATTCTGACTGACAGGTCACCTCAAATTTGGTATTTTTGAGTATAACTTGGAAACAAAGGGCTTTACTGAAAAAATTATAATGACCAAAATGTTATGCATACAATTTAAAACATTTTTTGTCATCATGTTATACTCACGCCAGGCAAAAGTTTGATGGTCAAGGCAGAGGGGTAACACTTATATATTCTAAAACCAGCAATATGATTCATTTCTTCTTTCTTTTTCTTTTTTTTACACGTAACATTGCGATACTATTATCATCGGAGAACTCTTCTCTTTACCGAATCTTTTTGTTAAAAAAGAATTACCCTAAAGTCAGATATGCAGAGGAGAAAAAATTCACACATGACTGAATGACTGATAATTTGTAAAGGAGGGGGGCATTTTCGTAAATTCGTAATTTTGGAGGAGCAATTCCAAATACAATACAATTTGAGGAAAAACTAGAAGAAGAAAATAAAATGAGCAGTGATTGTTGCACAGACACGAATTTGATGCCAAAATATTTTATTTCAAGTCCTGAAATTTTCAAAAAATGGGCTCCAAAATTTGAGGGCGAGCGGAACATTCAACCATATCATAAGGGAGCAAGAGATAATAACCCACAGATATTTAAATATTGAAGATCAAGAGGTACTGTAAGTGTAAACACACCTTCTCTCCAAACTACAGACTCACCATTCCCTGTAAATTAAATCTCACCCAACTCATAGAAATTTACAATCAAAGAAAACACCTTCGATCACATTCCAAATACCTAACACTCGCCCAATATCCGTGCAACGTCGAGCACCTCCCATTAAATAGATAAATTTCACTAATACTACGTACCTAGTGTTATCTTGGCAATAACAATTTTTTCCATTCATTACCCTCCACCCAGGGCGATTTTCGGATCAACTCGTACCTCCGCGTATACTTCCCTACCACAGCTTACACTTCCAACTTCCATATCCACATACGCACGAAATACAGAGGAAAAAAATCTCGCTACGCAAACACCAGCACGTGTGACCCTTTAACCGATAGAAAACAACGACCTTGATTCATTATGTAATACACCAAGACCTAGAAGAAAATTTTTTTAAGTTCGTTCGACCGACGACCAATTGTACTGAATTGGCAACGATGGTTGGGAAAAAATTGCATAAACTGTCGTCAGGCCCGGATTTAATTATCCTATCGTGACTTATTCTTTTCCTGCTTTATTATACATTGTGCGAAATATTTTAATTTCGTACCTCGTCTGCCTCGTGCCATTTTCTATAAACCAATTAAAAATATGTAATCCTTTTTTTTTCTCTTCTCTCTCTTTACAAAAGCTCCAATCCGTTGCAAAATTTAATTAATTCCAGCTCCGGTTTGTTTTATTTTTCCATTTGTTCGCCATCGAAAGAATAGAGCCATTAATCGAAAGGCCAAACAATTTAGAGGAATGAGTAAATTTAAACCTCGGACCATCTAATCAGCTCTCGCGGTTAGAGAATTAATTAAAAATTCACCATCCGAATAGTTTGTTTTTCCTATTCGAGAGAGTAATTGAAACATTCGTCCGAGACGAATGGAAATTTCCTCTACAGAGCAAATTTTCTTATTTCTCTGCCACAAAATAAAAACACTTCGATGTTGTACCATGTCATTCATGTTTTTTTTTCAGTTCAATAATATCGCATTAAAACCACATCAAAAATTATTTTCACCTCGGATGCCAAAAAAAAAAAAAAAAACACCAAAGACTCGATGAATTTTTAATACCGAGTCCTTATCATTTAATAATATCTCGACTCAAAACCAGAAAACTACCGGAATACGCTGAAAAAAAATTCTAAAAAAACCTGAATTCCACTTCAAAGCGCGGAAAAGAGGTAAAAAAAAGCTATTTAATCCGCACGCAACACCAGCTCGCGTATACCTGCCGGTAAAAATACGTATTTATTCGTCTAATATCAATGTGTTTGTGTATTAATACATATATAAGGTGCCAGCAACGCGAGACGTATAATTAATTCATCGTGTTTGCTGGTAGCTCATATCAAAGTGTGCACACAATGAAACCGACAAAAAAAAACACCGCGTGACCGATATGAATAAATTTATACCCAAAACTTGGGTGCGAAATGCAAAAATGTCGTCAGAACTGAGAAAGTTGTCACACTTTTACTGCATGTATAAACGAACGTCATTTTCAAGCTGTGTTTCCACGCATGATGTCCCTCGTACCCCTCACTACCGTCGCAATTGGAGCCACGTAATTATTAAAACCCAAAATTCAGAGTTTTTTGGCCGAGTTGTGTAATTAAGTGCGTTAAAAAAAAAAAAAAAAAAAAAAAAAAAAAAAGTGCGTTAAGGATGAGGCGGGGTGGAAGGGGGTGAATTTATAATTACGAAAAACTTTCAGCACATAGGTAGCATTCCATTCGTATCTTGACGTATTTTTTTACTTTTTAATCGCAATTTGAACAACATTTAAAAATTTTGTTTTTAACAAATTTCAAACAGTTTTAGTTTGAACAGTTTTCAACGAGATTTTAAAAAAAATCAATTTTAATACAAAATTTAAAAATCAATTTTTTGTACTAAATTTAAAACATTCAATATTGCACTTAAATAATAAAATCCAATTTTTGTGAAAAATTCAATTCTGAATAGAATCTATACTTCATTCAAATTATTAAAATAAGTAGATAATTGAGGGGTCCTTTGTAAAAACCACCATAGTCGAAATTTTCGAAATTTTTTTTATTCAATTTTCTAAACTAAAATTTCACGAGAAAGACGATGGTGATAAAAGTTTTTGAAAAAAATTTAGCCATCATCAATTTTTTTCAACTTCAAAAGTACGTGTTTTAGCTGATTATTTTGTAAAAACCACCATAGTCGGTATTTTTAAAGGGAAAGTGGTAAAATTTTTCAAAATTTGGAAAAAAAATTTTCGCCCCCAAACCTGATCTGAACACGTTATTTCGGTCTCCTGTAAAATTTGATTTTTTGACTATGGTGGTTTTTACAAAGGACCCCTCAATTAAAATATGAGCTTAAATAAAATTAATAAAGTTATAGAATGTATTTTATTTATAGTTAGGTAGAAACTTAAGTAACAGTTTAATTCCCATTTGATTTTATACCACTAACAACTTCTTCAAATATTTTGATAATATTTAAGAGAAGCGGACTTTTCAATGCATTCCATTTCATCAAGGCTTTTATGAGATCGTTCGGATTTATTAGAGCAACAATATCCGGTTCATCATTAGCAGCACCATGCTTAGCATTCTTTAACAAAGCAATGGATAGTGCTATATTTTTAGCATGAATGTTCAGTGGGACTTCGGATAAAGGATACAATTCGATAAGTCTATTTTTAAATTCTATTGCTGATGGATTTTTTGAACTAGTAAGTATTCGATCCCATATTTTCGCATGCTTCTTATAGTTCTGTTGTGTGTCGGTATCCAAATCATGAACTTTTACTTCGGTGTTTTCTAAATCTGTTGGATCAAAATTGTCACTGTTTGCTCCACCATTATCCCAAGCATTTTCATATAGTTCAAAATTACGACACAAATAAGGAATTACAAAGGTTTTCAACACCTTTGCTTTAATATTTTCCTGAAAAAAGAATGTTTTCAGAATTACATATTTTATACAAACTCGTTTAATTCAAGATATTGCTTCTCTGAATATAATATAATATTTTATTCCAAAATGTGACCAAATTTTTTATTCAAGTTCAAAGTTATCAATGAAAAAAGAAAAAAAAATGTTTTAGAAAAGATTGACTTCAATTTTTTGAAAATGCCCTGGGCATTTTTTTCAAAAGAGAATCAAAAATTATTGTATAAGTACAAGAAAATAGAAAAATTCAATGTACCTAGTGTAATACCAAAGAACAACAATCCAAAAATTGAATTACCTTCTCAGTTTCCAATTTTCCTTTGAGTTCAATCAATTGGTCGTTTTTGTGTTCGGCTCGAAGAGCTTGTTTTATAATCTGTTTCAAATGGCCTATCAACTCGCCTCTTAATTCAATATCTGTCATTTTTTTCTAATAATGGTTTAAGAACATTCATTTCCTAAAAATATGAAAACACTTGTAATTGAGGCGCTTGGTGGAAGAAGGGCGTTGAATAATTTCAAAAAGTGAAAAAAAAAACACGTTCAAAGTTTTGAAATGTTATACCGCGAAATGTGGTCAATTGAAGTGAAATCTTTTATAGTAGGTGGATAGTGTGTTCTTTGAGGTATATTTTGAAAAAAAAAAATTAAAAAAGGTTTCGTTATAACGCCAAAATAACCGTTTTTGTAACAGTCCATTAACTCCCTTTTTCCATATTTGAATTTTCAAAAAAAAAATAATGATTTTTTTTGCATATTCTCACTCCTAAGAGTCTTATAATCGAGAACTACCAAGATTTCAGCAAGATGTATGTTTTATCCGTCAAATCGGACAAAATTAAAAAAATATATCAAACCAAATGCATGAAATAAGTTGAAAAAAGTCAATGTTTCTCGATTTTGCTGAAATTGCAGTATATGAGAAATATCGACTCGAAACAAGCCTTGACATGATTTTTAGGCCCCTAGGTCATCTTGAACCCAAAATAGCGTCATTTGGGTATTTTTGGAAAAAACCGAAAGAAACGAACGAATTTGGCCCAAATTCTGGTTGATGGTGTATGTTGGTGTCATTAATGATATATTTTAAGAAAAAAAATTTTCGACCAAAAATGACGCACTTAAAAGCGAAAAATGGACGAAAAAATCGGTTTTTCAGATTTTTGAAGATGACGCACCACGATATCAAGTTCTACAAAAATATGGCGTTGTACATCCAGACTAAGTACACATTATATATTTTTTTCAGAATTGCACCTCTGAAAGGGGTTACCAAAATGGTCGCTAGAAAGCTTAAAATGTCTATATGACCTTGAAAAAGTACTCAAAAATTTTCTAAAAAATTCCATAAATTACCCTTGGTATTAACCACCATCCCTGCAAGTTTGAAAAAATTCAGTTGAAAATTACCAAAAATAGAAATTTTTAACGAAAATCCACATTTACCCCCCCCCCTCCCCCAGAAGGGGTTAGAGTTGAGATATCGAGCTAAAAATTTTGTCACGGCGGTTTTAGATCATAAGGACCAACAATTTCAATATCGGTGCTGAGGGCCGAATTACCCCCATAAACTCGGCTATACTCTTTACGCGGATGCAAGTGTCGAGACGTCTATCATCGTCTAGGTATATTTTTCAGATCTAAGACTTTGTATACTAATAGTTGGAGACCCGAAGATTTCAAATTTCACAAAATATTGAAAAAGGGCGTTATGTAGTAGAACGCCCTTATTCCACCAAGCGCCTCAATTATAGGTATCAAAATAAATTCATAATTAAGATCAATCAATAAGGACAACTTACATTTTGCACTTCATCATAAATACTTATAGTTTAGGGTTTAATTTCCCCATCACTAGGTTCTAGTGAACATGATATAATAGAGACGTATATAACAAAATTTACAAAACTTAAAAACATATTACACATTATTTTAAAAATATTTTGAAATATGTTAGACGCTATAACTATTAGGTATGTAGGTAATTTCGGTATTGAATGTTGAAAAATATTCAGTCAGTCTGTAGTCCTTGTTAATTTAATAATCTTACTGATAATAATGTAGCTTAATAAAATTTCAAGACTTATCTCTAGAGATTATTCTGTGATAATCTGAAAATTTCTTCTGATAATCAGTAATCGGTTTAGTGAAATTGATTTTAGCAAACATGTGGACCCAAAGTGTATTAAATTCTAAGAGTCGTGTATGAATTTTGATAAGAATGATTTATTTTTATACTTGAATCGATGAGTAAACTAATTAAAATTGTTAAATTTGTCTTCTGGAGAGATTCCAGTGTGCTGGAAAAAATTCAACTTTTTCTGGAGGCTCCTGATCGCTTCGCAAATGGCGCCAATCGACTCGGGCGGTCGACTTTAGGGGGTAAACGAAGTTTCGGACGATATGCTGGAGAAATGGATTTTTTGGAAATTTTAAAAAAATGCAGAATTTTCAAGTTGTCATGAAAAAACACGTGCGAACTCTCCGCCTCGGATTTTGGATTCAACCATGCCAATCGATAGATGACATCACACTAAGGCTAGGATTAAATGTTCAGCTGCCCAATTTAATTACACCGCCGTCTGGAGCCATTGTAGTGTGCTGGAGAAAAGTCAACTTTTTCTGGAGGCTCCAGATTGCTTCGAAAATGGTGCCAATCGACTCGGGGGGTAGACTTTCGTGTACAAACCGATTTTCAGGATTCTATCTCAAAATTTGCGATTTTTATTCCAAAAATTGGTTTTTGGGGGTGATTTTAGCCATTTTCAAAAATTCGCCAAAAATCGAAAAATCAACTTGGGCAGCTAAAAATTTGGTTGTGAGGTGTGGGTGGCATGCTCTTTCAGTGAGCCAAATTTCAGCGAAAGCGTAGGCGGCGAGTTGGCGAGGTTCCCTTGTCAGTAAAATTGATAGCATTCGTATCTTGAAGTAATTTTTCACGTTGTAATCGCATTTTGAGCAAAATTAAAAAACAAATTGAATCAAATTTCAAGCAATTTTAGCTTGTACAGTTTTCAATAAATTTTTGGAAATTCAATTTTCATACAAAAATAAAAAATAAATTTTTTGTACTAAATTTTAAACATTCATTGTACAAAATTATGAAAAATTTAATTCTGAATAGAATCTTGGAGAATTTGTTTTTGAACAACTTACTAAATGAATAGTACAAGTATATCCACATCACCAAGAGAATTGATAGAATAAGGATTTTTACTCGATTTCCAAAAACTAAATATTATTGTGAGTAAGCTACGAATTATTTTTCTGAGTCTGCCCAACGAGAGAAGGCGCGATATCTGAAACCTCTTTTACCGCTGAAGAGCACATTTGTTGAAAAAATTGACTGAGTCGTTCAAGCCAGCGATTATCACTACAGAAGATGCAGAGAATTTGGAAATTTCAGATAACGCAAACGGAGTAATTCTTTTTGCTTCAATTTAACCTCATCAATTTTTTTTTGCATGGATAGTCAATGCCTAGACAAAATTTTCCCAAGACATGAGTAATTGAGTAAGAATGTTTGATAGAACAGTAGAAATTTTTCCTATTTTTTTTTTTTTTCATTTTTGTAAAGTCACCTGAGCATGAGGAGGAGGACGATGCTACATTCGCTCTGCGATTTAAAGAGTTGGTGAGGAAATACCAGGCCACGCGATTTGGTCCATACCAGGCCGGGCTAAGACAGAGACAAAGACGTGTAAATACTCGAGTTTTTATTTTTGAAAATTCATTTCTTGTAGATATTTTTCCTAATTTTTTTCATTTTTGTAGTGATGAAGTACCATACAACGCCATATTATGGCCCCTTCCAGGCCCAGGGTAAGCGGAAACAGAAATATACGATGTAAATACTGGATTTTTTTCTACTTTATAATTTTTGTTTTTGTACATAATTTTTTGTGTGGTTTAGTTTTTAATTTTTTTGTAATATTTTTTGTACCTAATTTTTTTCATTTTCTTTTTTTTTGTATTTTTTTGATTATTTTTTGGTAGTTTCTGATATTTTTTGTACATGAATTTCTAAAAAAAAAAAAAAAAATCAAGAAGACACCTTGTACATCCGAAATAACTATTTTGGAGTCTTTTATGTTATAATCGATAAATCAGGGAATAAAAATTAAATAAATGGAAACTAAGCGTAGGTAAATAGTCCTCGCCAAACCTAAAAGAAGTTTCAAGTTTGTTTAAAGGTAGGAGACTATTTTTAAGAAGATTGTACTCGCTTTATTTATTTACCGCAGAAATATTATATCCCTTTGGACTTGTATTATTTCGATTTATTTGACTCGACCCTATTTCCCAATCGAAATATTCCCCCTACGAAAGGAACTCTTCTCTCAAAGAGTCCTCCTTTTCATGTGGCGCCCGACAAAAAATAACCTGACTTCATCCATCAATGTGGAATTAGAATTACGGATTTAGAATTAGATTGGATCGTGGATGACATATAGGAAACATGTTCAATTGTTCATCAACCTGACCTTCACAAGGGCATGGTAAGGAAGAGAACGAAGTGGTCAGATCGTATTTGGAGTAACACCTTCGAGAAATCAGCCTAACCGAATAGGCAAAGTAAAAGACAATCGACTTAATTCTACTCCGTATAAATCCAGAGCTAGTTTGGATCACAAGTCTAACTCACCAGAGGTGCATATTTTGGTAGGATTCATGAACAATACTTCCTAATCACTTTTATAAACAAATAAAATCTACCGTACCACGAAGTAATTCTCTCAACCGTATCGTTCCCCAATACACACGAATTACCATAGCAGATAAAATTCGAAATTACACTTTTCGGCAATTATAATCAAATTAACGAGCACGTATTAAATGTTTGAAGGAGAATTACCCCTGGCTTCTCCCTTCCCCTAGCCAACTTGAGAAAAACATAAAGAAATGAAAGAAACAAGAGCGAGGTAAGAACTAAAACACCTTCGGTAGTAATGAACGCCAACAAGACAGCGAATTTATACGTATACTTTGTTGTCCATTTTTATGTATTTCCTTTTAATTACATTACCGCACGATTTCGGCCGAAAATTTATTGCCTGGCTATTATAAATGCTTTTAATTGCAGAAGTTTGCGTTAATTTTTCTCTCTTCTCTCCCCCTCTCGTCGACTCGATAAACTTATTCTGCTTGGAAAATAGAACGAGAACGTGTTTATAAGAAAATGATCAAAAATGCAAACTATAGGTACTTGAATAAAGAGGGCGAAGAGAAGGGATGTTTTGGTGAAATTGAAAATGATGTTGATCGTCGTTGCCATGCGTAGGGCAAATTTTTACGACTTTTGAGAGTCGAATATCGGTTGAAGAAATTTTCTGTTTACCGAGACGCAGATTGAAATAATTCGACGAGGGTATAAAAATATCGTGTCGCTTCTCAGCGTCGTGGAATATATATTTTTTTACGCTGTTTGCAAAATAGTAATTTATCTGAAAGTTTGGGAATTTCTTCCCGCAGGATACATTCGTCTTGAAAGTTTGGTTAGTTTACGGTTGAAAAAATCAAATTTTGTGATGAGAGAAGAGAGCTGAAAAATAACATTGATTTATTGTAAAGACCGAAGTAATAAAAAAAATGCTGATAACTGGGTCGTCTGGCAATAAATAGGTCTGTTTTGGACCAACCCTATAGAGATAGTGTAGCAATATACTCTAAAAATCGTCAAAATCGAGTAGAATAATTTAAGAAAAAAATTCAATTCAATTCAAACAATTTTTTTTTCAAAAATCTTTTTAAGAATTATTATTCGATTTCAGCAGAATTTTCAGTACCTATATTTTTCATTACATTTGACTTCCTAGATTTGAAGGAAATTTCTCTGTCAGATTTATTTTCAACTTCAAGCTGAATTTTTAGTTAGGTACACAATTCGTCCATACATACACTTCGTTGAAAATTTTTTGAAGTTTTTTTTAATTTCATCAGTATAAGTACTTTTTTATTTCATTTTTTCAAAATTTTTATTTTACCTATTAATTTTTAAAAATATGTTTAAAGATTTAATTTTGTTTTAAGTTGATGTGAATTTTCAATTTTAGTTTTCTTTTTTATTGAAATTTCAAACATCATTTCAAAAATTTTTAAAAACTGTCTTTTTCAGTTTTATTAAAATCATTTTTTGTTCAAATCCAGCATACTTTTCAATTTTTTGATCACATTCGACTTTAAAGATTCAAAGAAAATCTTACAATAGTTTTTTTTCTTCAAAATAAGGCCTTATAAATTTTATTTCTTTCGGATCCAAGGCTGAACTAGCCCAGATTAAAGCATTATCTTAATTTAATATCTTTCAGGCAACGCTGGCGCCAACAATACCTATCTCTGTTTCTAAGCCCTTAATTTAAAAAATTTTCAAACAAAAGTTTTATGTCAACGTCTCTAGAACAATTTTGATTATTAGAAAAATTTTGATTGGACCACTCATTCCTCTCCAATTTCATTACATGTACACACGAATATAATTTTGCATTATGCGTGGCGATTTTTATACGTAAAATGCGAAATCAGAGATCATATGTGATTTCAGTGATTTCCATACGTAAGTTTAATGCGAAAATGGAGGGCAAAGACTGATCGAATAAAAATTTTTGTAATAACCAAAATTGTTCAAGAGACTTTGACATAAAATTTTTGTTTGAAAAATTTTTCATTTGAGAGCTTAGATACAGAGGTAGGGAAAATTTTGGAGAGAGGAGGTGAGCCCTCTTTTCTAAAAAATCTCTGTATATCTGTACCTAAGGCTTCAATTGAAAAAAATTTCAAACAAAAGTTTTATATCAAAGTCTTTGAATTAATTTTGGTTATTACAAAAATTTTGATTGGACCATTCATTCTTCTTCAATTTTGCATTATACCCACATAATATCCTTATATAACAATGTTGCCTTATACGCGTAAATAGCTTTGTTTTTTTATCGCGGATTGTGCAGAATCTGGATTATGGATTCTCACATTTACTTCTTAAAAAAAGGTTTAGAAATATTCTGATCAATTATTCTGAAAGGTTTATCAAAAACAAAACAAAAGAAGACAGTAAAATTCATAATCCACTTTCATAATCTACTCATCGAGCAGATTATTAAATGGATTCGCACAAACCCTCACAATCCAAAATCCAGATTGTGCATAATCCGCGATAAAAAAACAAAGCTAATGATTTTCATATGTGATTTCACTGATTTCCATATGTAAGTTTAATGCAAAAATGAAGGGGAAAGAATGATCGAATCAAAATTTTTGTAATAATCAAAACTGTTTCTGAGATCAAAATACACCATTTTTGTTTGAAAATTTTTTCGATTGGAACTTTGGAAAAGTTTTTATAACATATTTTGTTTTTCAAAAACTTTCAATTTTTTATGGATTTTTGACACCATTTTTTCGTTTTTCTCAAGGTAGATATAAATTTAACGTATTAGGTAGTCTTGATTGTTGTATTACACACAGGATGCTGCGGCACGGTAGTGGGAATGTGACGTCAGTGGTGGAAATTACATTACAAAAATTTCAAGAGAAATAAATGGCTATGTTTGGATTTGACTCTATTCTGAGCGAACTTGGTTGATTTTTCCACCAGTGACGTCAAAGTGTTACGCTTTAAAATAAATTTTTGTCATCATCAAAAAGTACAATACAACCTCACCAATCTTCACCTTAACTCATCGACCACCACCGAATTAATTCCTACGACAATCGCCTGCCTCTCCAATAACAATTACAAGTCAACGACGAGACCATTTCACGTCGAACCATTCCCAAGTCGCCAGTTTTCAAACACTGGAGCCACATACACTCGATAAAAGTCATCACGAAACATGGAGTTTCCCTCTCGATCTTCCCCTCCCTTCCTCACATCTTGGCATTTATTCGAGGCACTAAAATACCCCAGGTCGAGTCAGATTAAACACCAAACATGTACCAACATTAAAGCACATAAACGAGCTAGCACACGCGAACATTATACCTACAGTACGACTGACTACGTAGCGAATTCATATCATTCTTAGCAATAATTAGAATTCGACCAACTTTACGTACTTCTATCTTTCGACTAAATCGTCCGAAATTTACACGTGAACCTTGGAAAAGTTCAACACATTACGCTGCTGGATGTCGAGTACATTATAACGATGAATTTTTCCGCACCAATAAAAAATAAAAGGGAGACAATAACAGTAATAATAATCATAACGCTGCTATCGCTTTCGTACAGCGTACACATTCGTATACGTAGGTATTTATTTGATTTACCAAGCTATCTCAACTTTACCAGCTCGATGAGCTATTTAATCTCAAATACCGTAGGTATTATTAATATAAAGTTAAATTTAGCCAGTATCGCTCAAGGCCACACTGTTTAGGAAAATAAGAAAAAAAATTTATAAATGGGATCTTTTTTTTTTTTTTTTGACACACTCGAAATGAAAATTGTTAGCCAATAAATTAGGCCGTCATTCCAATCGTACTACAGGCGTTTCTTTATTCGCACGTAGTGTAAATGGGAAATGACAATGAAAAACAATATATATGTTAAATACGTGTACACAAATTACGCAAACAACCTACATACATTGTATGTACGTCTACCCGAATGAGAAAGTGAGCGGGGGGATTGCGCCAGGAGCGACATAGTCGCGTCGTCGAGTCGCTTAGGCTATCTGTACGTTTTCCTTATTCGATAAGCCAACAACAATAACAATTTTACGAGTAAAACAAGAAGTTTGAGAGTTTTATAATTAATCAAGTGGGCAGAAAAATTTTCCCAGGGATGCAGTCAAGTTTCAAACTGTCAAAGTAAATTTTCCAGTTGTTATTAGGTAAGGTCTTTTTCACTTTTTATTCGTTTAGATATACTAGTGTAGTGCTACCAATACCCAATACCCAAAGAAAATGAAACAGGAAATAGTTTTTAATTTGAGCTGATTTTATTTGAAAAGTGAAAAAATATTCATTTATTATGGAAAGGGAGATACATTTTAAAATTATAATACATCGTATAAACCAGCCTCAATGTCTTTTATACAGCATAATTAAAACTTCCAGAAGACACAAATTTGTGTAAGGCATTACTTTCATTTTTAAAGTATTTTTTTATCTATGCAGTTTTGAAAAAAAATTGGAAACTAAATTCATCTTGTTTTTTTTTTTTTTTTTTTTTACAAAAAAAATTAATTGTTGATAGAATACCTAAAATGCATGGAGTTTTCAAAAAAAAGAAAATTATTTTCATTTTGCATTTTAATGGTGTCATCTCGCAGAAAATATTGATAGGTTTTTTGGAAAATGAAAAATTTCAAGGGTCAAAATTGAAGAAAAACACTATTCTTGCTTAATGCCCAGTTTCCAAAGAAACTATGCAACCCACAAAATTTTTCTAAGGATGTTTTTTTATTCAGTAGAGTTTGGTCTGTAGTCTGACTAGAGGGTTTTGGAAAATTCCTACTTTCCCTCCGATTTTATCAAACATTCTCATAATTTTCATCGTAGTGTTCCAGTCAACTCGAAAGAAATCGTCATCAAATTAAAGTTTTCCAAAACCCTCTCGTCAGACTATAGACCGTACTCTACCTAATAAAAAATATCCTTGGAAAAATCTTGTAGGTTGCATAGTTACTCTGGAAACGGGGCATTAAGCAAAAATCTTGTTTTTCTTCAATTTTGACACTTGAAATTTTTCATTTTACAAAAAATCTGTCAATATTTTCTGCAAGATAACACCATCAAAATGCAAAATAAAAATATTTTTTTTGTAAAAAAAAAAACAAGATGAATTTAGTTTCTAATTTTTCTTCAAAACTGCATAAATGAAAAATCAAAATGGCGTCATACATAGGTCTTGGAAAATTTCGCTTGTCAATGCTATGCATTCAAGAAAAAAAAATTTATGCCCCCCCCCCCCTAAAAAATTTGAAAAAATAAAACATAAATAAATTACAAAATCCAAAAATACAAGTATTTAGGTATGTATTACATATGTGCTTAAGTATCTAATCTACAGTACTTAGATACTTGAAACAGAATTGAACTTCAAAAAACAATTCTTACGTTATTACGTCGTCAATCGTAAAAACATTTGAAAATTCTTCAAAAACTTTCAATAATCGATGTTTTTCGATTTTTGAAAAAAAAATGATGAAATTTTTCAACTATCGAGAGGAGCAATATTTTTTGAATTGTTCAAGAAATTGAAATTTTTAAAATTTTTAAAAAACTGTCTTACATGGTCTTACTAGATACTAACAATTATTGAATTTGAAAAATTGAAATGTTAAAAAATTTAGAGAAACTCGACGCTATAGGAAAACACACCAAACATGTTACATATAGAATAGATGAAGAACTTAAAAATAATGTTCTCTGTCATATCAGATCGATTCCACGAACCGAATCACATTATTTAAGTACCCAAACTACTAGAAAAGATGCCAACGTACCATCCATAGCCGAACTCTACAGAATGTAGGTACAAAGACCAGCACATAGCCGATGAACTAAACTATGTTTCCTACGACATTTTTGTTACACTCGTATATTCAATTCGGAGTTCAACATATCTTTTTTTCAATCAAGGAAGGATTTGTGCAGCTTATGTGAAAAATTCAAAAATACTCCGAATCCGAATGATAAACTTTCAAAGGGCTTGTGGTTTGGTGGTGTCTCGTGTTGCCATGTTGTGGCGGCTTTAAACTGAAAATTCATTTTTGTGTTATGTTCGTTAAAAACAACGGTAGGTAATTATTTTTAATTTGTTCTATTTTAATTTTTTTTATTTTTGAAATTTATTTATTTTTGAAAATAGAAATTTTAAAGTTTAAAAAAATGAAATGAGTATTTTGAATTTGCAATGTCTTGTTTTAAAAAAATATATAAAATTTCTAGAACTTCTGCGAAATATTAGAATTCTTAATTTTCGAAAAACCGAATCTTTCAAGTTCTAAAATAAAATTGAGATTCTCTATTTTTTGAAGGATTTTACTTTTCATTTTTTCAACGAGAAAATTGGAAGTCTAAAGTTTTGAGAGGGTAGAAATTTTTAAAATTTTAGGTATAAATCAAAATTTTTCAATTTTCGAAAAATTGACATTTCTAAAATTAAAAAAAAAATACTATTTCAATTTTTGAAGAATTGCAACTCCTCAAAATTGAAATACCGTAACATACTTCAAATTTGTTAAACTTTTTCTCAAATTTTTAAAATTGGTCTTTTCTAATTTTCAATATATATATATATATATATATATATTTTTCATTTCAAATTGTAGTTCTTTAGATACCCAAAAATAGTATTTTTAAAAATATATTAGAATGGAAAAATTCACGCAATGACGAGCTTCAGTTATAATATAACTAAAATTTTCAGCTGTACGTACGACGTAAGTAATTTCTTGTTTTAAGTTTCATTCTCGTACCGTGCAGTAAATTCAATTTTCCCAAAAATTGTCATTATAAAATAAAAGCTTCTTCATTGTAGAATAGATTCAGAATAACTCCCCACTCATCTTTTCAAGTATGGAAAAAAATTACATAGTTACTCCAAAATTCAGTCATACAAGAAGGTCACGAAATTCGTCTACTCCCCCCCCCCCCACAATCTAAAATTCAAATAATATGTATCATTTCATTAAAATTATTAGAATCTCAACACATGTATACCATATATGTACATACATAAGTATACAAGATGAACAAACAATACCTATCTCATTACCTAAATTTCTACACAAATATACACGGTTTATCTACAATGTACGCGAACGAACGAATGCGTTTAGAATACATACATCTCATTCACAAGCCACATATTCATAACGTATTAAAAAACCATCAGATTAGATCCTTAATACAAACACAATAATTTTCACCTTGAACTAGGCCAAGTGCGTAGACACATCGCAACCAGCGACGACAACCAACGGCGTCGAAGTGTAAACAAAACTGAAACCTCGTCTCACGTCGTCTACCATTTTAACGCACGCATTCGAATTAAATTATCTATTTTGTCTTACGAATCGAGCAATGTATCTAAATAATAACCCTTAGGTAAGTATGCCCCAAAAAAGGTCGCAATATTTGCATATGGTGTGTATACTATAGTACGTTCGGCGAAAGATTAAACCTGGCAAATTTTGACGCGAGAAAGGCGGGGCGAAAATGAACCAATCAACGCGCCCAAACGAAAAATTCTCGGCTTCTGATTGCTTCGTTTTTTCACTGCGTCTCCCACTTTTTATTTTGCCAGGTTTAATCTTTCGCCGAACGTACTATAGGGTGGCATGATTTTGACTTTTTTTCAAAAATCGAAACAGCCTACGGCACAAAAGTTGTGTTTTGGTGTCAAAATGACGTGGTAAAAATTTGAGCCCGCTCGGTCAATATTAACCCATGCTTCAGGGGGTCCAAAGTTTTCAAATTTCAGTAAAATTTCTCATATAATAAAAATTAAAAAAAAAAAAATTAACAATTTTTCAGAGGTGTAGTCGATGGTAGGGGTCCTCTTGGTGACCCAGAACCCGGTCATCCATCAAAAAATTGCATAAAAGTATAAACAGGGGTTTCCAAAATATCCACATTTTTGCATAATTACACCAAAATCAAGAAATGCGCGAATATTTTCATTTTTTGAGATATGTTGCATATTTTGAGGTTTACATATTTGAAAATATCTTCAAAATGAAAGGGAAGTCCCATCACCACCACCCCTCCATAGAACATGAGACATTTTGCCATGAAAACTTTGTCCTGTGTTTTTTAATGAAATTACTTATTTTACCTACTTTGTATTAGGGCAAAGTGAAAAAATTATCACTCTAATTACTATATGCATGAGAGCGGTTCATTTTGTGTTGAAAACATCCCATCAGAATATTAGACTCCTTCCTCAAAGGCGCAGGGCGTTAGGGATCCTCAAAGTGGGGTCAGTTTTGGAAAAACAAAGTTTTCATGGCAAAATGTCTTATGTTCTATGGAGGGGTGGTGGTGATGGGACTTCCCTTTCATTTTGAAGATATTTTCAAATATGTAAACCTCAAAATATGCAACATATCTCAAAAAATGAAAATATTCGCGCATTTCTTGATTTTGGTGTAATTATGCAAAAATGTGGATATTTTGGAAACCCCTGTTTATACTTTTATTCAATTTTTTGATGGATGACCGGGTTCTGGGTCACCAAGAGGACCCCTACCATCGACTACACCTCTGCAAAATTGTTAATTTAAAAAAAAAAAATTTTTATTATATGAGAAATTTTACTGAAATTTGAAAACTTTGGACCCCCTGAAGCATGGGTTAATATTGACCGAGGGGGCTCAAATTTTTACCATGTTATTTTGACACCAAAACACAACTTTTGTGCCGTAGGCTGTTTCGATTTTCGAAAAAAAGTCAAAATCATTCCACCCTAGTGTATACCCGACGCCTAATTTGCTGCGTAGATTTCGGGCTAAAAGCTGGTAAAAAAAATAACGCGTGTAATGATGGTAACTCATCGTTGGACATTTCATAGTGTCGTAATAATGCCTTAAAAAACAAAAAATAAAATTTACTTGAATACAAAAATGTGTCATGAAAATTTTTTTTTCAAAAATTTTAATGATGAAAATCGTGGTGGGGCGTTAATCGAAAAGGTATTCGTTTGCTCCTCGCACACCCCACCACGCTTTTCATCATTAAAATTTTTGAAAAAAAAATTTTCATGACACATTTTTGTATTCAAGTAAATTTTATTTTTTGTTTTTTAAGGCATTACTCTTTCCCTATGAATAACATTTTACAAAGTGACCAACTTTAAATAAAAGCGTGGTTTTTAAAAAATTTTTACATTTTTATTTAACTCTTTTTGTCGTTGAAAATATTTTAATTTCATAGTTTTACTAGGTTCGAATGTCTATCTAAAAAAAAAAAAATCTTGACCAACGTATTATTGAGGTGAAAAAATATATCTGTACCTACAATGTTGTGATTTTCTGAAATTTTCAAAACTGAACCCCCTCATAGGGGCTCAGTTTGGGGTCGGGGGTAAATTTGAGTTCGAAAATCGAATTCAGCTACCTCGAAAACCAACATTTTGATATCAATGTTGTAAATTTTGAAATTTTCAAAATGGAACCCCCTCATAGGGGCTCAATTTGGGGTCAAGGGTAAATTTAAGTCCGAAAATCGAATTCAGCGAACTCGAAAACCTACATTTCGATACCAATGTTGTGATTTTCAAAATTGAACCCCTTCATAGGGGCTCAATTTGGGGTCGGGGGTAAATTTGAGTTCGAAAATCGAATTCAGCGACCTCGAAAACCTACATTTCGATACCAATGTTGTGATTTTCTGAAATTTTCAAAATTGAACCCCCTCATAGGGGCTCAATTTGGGGTCGGGGTAAATTTGAGTTCGAAAATCGAATTCAGCGACCTCGAAAACCCCTAATGTGAGCACTATGTTCTTTCAATTCCAGTAAAATATTAAATGAGAGAGGATTGGTCGAAAACATACTCTTGGTTCCATGAGACATACATACATACCAAGTATATAAAAGCGTGGCAAAAATACGATGAAAAAAATACTCCCAAAGGTGCTGTGTGAGGGGGTAGCAGGGTGTTTATGAAATGTTGAGCTTCTGTGTATGAAGAAAATTTCTCATACCGAATATAGAGGGAAAAATCGCATTAGATAGGTACGTTAGAAAAGTAGGTACGAAAGCGAAAGGATGAGTAAGTTTATAAATCCTTCTTTACTGAAGCTTCGAAGAAAAAAATGCTCGAGATAAGCTAGGAAATTATAGAAACGGTGGAGGAGAGCAAAGTATAAGAAATACTACAAGTACCATAGGATCAAATTTCGATCATTTTTAAAAGGAAATATTTAAAATTTACTTTAAAAGTATGGAGCCTTGAACCCTTGAGTTGAAATATAAAAAAAATTACATTTTAGGTAATAATCAACTCATTTAAAGGAGTTTTCAATTACACTCTTTTCTGTTAGCACAACTCAAGTGGCATAATATCAAACTAACAAGTTTATAATCTTGCTAAAATTCATGTATAATAAAATAAAAATAAGCATCGTTCCTATTACAAAATTCCAAGGAGAGTCGTACAATCCCCGATATTATGGCATTGGCACCTAAACAAAAGTAAGTTTTTTTCTCCCTTTAATTTCGAAAGTGATGTTTGTTATTTTCTTGACCTAAGATTATGTAATTATTTCACGTTGTACGAAGTGGGTTTTTTTCTTGCTTCATTTTCGAAAGTAATGTTTTTCAAATTACGAAAAACTACGATTTTCTCGATTTTTTCTGTATTTTTATTCAAGTTTTTCTATGGTTTCTTTTCTTTAAATTTTTTTTATTAAATTTTGCATATTTTTTTTCTCCTTTTCATTGGATTTTTTCATATTTTTTGAACTTTTTTTCCAACTACAATATTGTTACGCAATGAAATTTGTTCCGAATCGAATTATTGGCCTATTTTTTTAAAAACATTTGATGGATTATTGAGATTTCTTTAAAAAATTGTTGATTAAAATTTACTACTAAACTTTTAGCATAGTAGCTTTGTTCGTTTATTTCTCAAACTTTTCAAACTTTTCAAATTTGTTCGGTAGACACAGCAAATTCCAAATTCTACTAGTTTTTTGGCTTTTAGTGGCTTTGTTTGTTTGCTATTCTGAAATTTAATTGGCCATGGACGTATTGAATGGATGGCACGACCAATCAAATTACAGAATTATTTTAGATATTTTTGGAATGGAATTTGCTGTATCTACCGGACAAATTTTAAAAGTTTGTAAAATAAACGAACAAAGCTTGTATAAAAAAAATGCTTTTACGATGATTAAAATGGAAAAAGAGACTAAAATCCAACACCAATTTGGCTCAGATTTGGTTGCATTAGGTTAGGTTTGGATGAATACTTTTGAGTATTTTGTCAGGTATGAAAAACTTAATTTTTTTTTTTTTAATTTGATGACTTTTACACAATTTGTCAGAAATTCTGAAACAAAATTATTGAAATTTTTCCAGACATTGAAAAACTTTTTAAAAATTTGATGACTTTTAGACATTTTGTCAGAATCGATATTCTGAAACTTATTATATTATTTAGATATTTTAACATTTTTTAATTCAAATTTTTCTGATAATTTTTTCACAAAAGTGCTTACAATAGTAAGTCTTTTAAATATTTTTTTTTTATATTTTTCTATTGAAATTTTTTTCAAGTAAATTTTCAATCAACTTTCAAAATTTGAAATTCAGTTAACAAAAGAACTGAACTGAATTTAATTGAAGAGAATCGCAAAAAAAAATCGCGAATTACGTCACGATTTCCTAAAATTTGAGGAATCGGATTCTCAAATCGCGATTCATTCAAAAATGGGAATCTAATTCAAAGATTCGATTCTTCGCAATTCCTCACTATTCTTTTTCGCGATTCGAGTCGTTCCATCTTCGAGTTCAAATGAAACTACTGCCCACAAAAATTGTTCTATCCAAAATAATCAGGTAGAGGCATAATCTCGGTTTCCTTTTTTTCCCCTAACAAAATAATAAACAACTGTAGGTATTTACCTGATAGATGCAAAATGAAAGTAGATTTATTGTCCGAATTTCTGAAACACAAAAAAATAAATAAATAAAAAATAAATCAGGAATCCAGAAACACGCGCCCGTTAATTAAGTAGGTACTTATTTAAAAAAAGGTCATTAACAGACCTTTTTTTTTGATAACAAAGTGAAAAAGAAATTCTACCACCAGGTGTGTAAGCAACTAATAAGGAACAAAATTGTCTATCTTGAAAATTGCAGCAGCAAGAGAAAATAAAATTTAGAAAAAATAATTTTTGGTTGGATACTTGCTGGATAGTACTGAAGAAAATGAGCTTTTTTTGTTTTTGACATTTTTTGCCTACCTTTGAAAATGAAGGCGCAAACGAGCTTTAAAGATTGTTTTTCAATTTTAAAAGTTCTGTAGCTCCTTCATTTATGAAGATAGATAAAATCACCGAATAAAGTCTTTTGTTCCTTCCAAAAAGTTACACCTGTTTCATGGATCATCTTGACGAAATTATGCATTTTTTATCGTATTAATATTCTACCTCGTCCTGTGATACTTTGAAGCTCAAATGATCAATGGCAATTGGTACAAACGAAACATGAAAATTGCAAAACTATATTGTGAAAATGCATGGAAGGAGTGTTAGATTATGAGAGAAGCAATACAGAATTTTGAGAATCGTGAAACCAGTTTTTTTTTTCAAAGGTCAAAGCTCTCCTGCGCCTTCATTTTCAAAAGTAGACCAAAAATGTCAAAAAAAAATTCTTCAGTAAGTACGTACTATCCATGAACCCTACCCAATCAAAAATTCATTTTCCCTTGCCCCTTCAATTTTCAAGATAGGCACCACTTTTATGTAACATTTTTTGTTCCTTATGGGTTGCCTATCAACCTAGTGAAAGTAACTACATCAACTAGAAAGAACCTGTGCTTTCGTTCAATTCAACGCAAAACCCAAGATGACTGATGATAGAATATTCAAACATAATTCAAACTGAACGCGATACTACAGAGTAAGGCTTGATATTTGCTTTATTTTTATCGTAATTCGATTTAATTGATAGTAATGGATCCCAGCACTCAGCATTTCGACTTCTTCACTCCTGGCGAAGAAAACGAAATCATCTCCATACCATTCCATACACAAAAAATTTATCATAGATTTTGGCAACATTTTAAATAATTTTTTCCCCTACAAAATTAAGGACCTAAGATATAAGTATGTCGATCGCACATTTCAAAAACGAATTTTATGGTGAAAAATATTTCTCAAATAGCTCCGCCATAGAGTCTTGAATAACTCTGATAATTGAGATATCGATGTAAATCAAAAATCAGCACGAAGGCCACGCTTTTAAGCATAGATTGTGTGTACGTTATCAGTAAAAGTAAGGCTTGATTTTTTTTTTTTTTTTCATTATTATATTTTACTTATTTACTATCGTAATCCAAAATTCCGAATCACCGGACTAAAAATAATTCACCCGATACTCTGCATTTGGGCTTCTTCGCCACACCCTCCTATTACCTGCATAAAGAAAATACGCCAAAATTCATACTTGACAAGAGAGAATTCGTAAACAACTTTTGCAAACATTTCAAATTATTTTCACACATTTTCAACTATTTTTTTTTTTTTAATTTTATAATTTCACATCAGTAGTTTTTAATTATGTGATTTACTATCAATTCTAACAAGTTTCATCATTTTAAAACAATTTTCATGATTTATTTTTGTGAATTTCTCCATATTTTTTACGTTTTACCAACTTTTTCGATGTTTACGAAAACATTTTCATTGGCATTTAATGATCTGGTGCATGATTTTTTATGAATCGCAATTTTTAAAATGATTCAAGACGCTTTAAGTAATTTTCTAATAACTTTGGTTATTTTGCAATAACTAGCGGAAAAATTGAAGAAGAGAGAAACAAATAAATAATTATTAACAACTGGAAAAAACTTGAAATATTTTCAGAAAAAATTTGAAATTGAGAAAATTTATGATATCAATGATCAAAAAAATGAAAAATGAAGTCTGCCAATAGAGGAGTGGGGGAATAGACTATCACAGACTAAAATGGTGGATTATTTTGAAAAGAGGAAGCTATCAGTGGTTTTTTGTAAGGTCAAAGCTGTGAAATAAAATTGAAAAACATTCTGATTTGGATAATGAGACATTGGCCAACGCTGTATCCAAATTTCACCCAAACAACTTTGGAATTGGCAGTGGTGCTTCTCGAGCGATACAACGGAGAAAATCACAAAATAATAAAATCTACTTACTATAATTTTTCACAATTAAAATTTCATTATGGTAAATTTTTCTCTTATATTTTTATTTATTTATTTATTATCATTTTTTTTTTTTTTTGTAAAAGCTTTCTTAACGAGACATGAACGAAGTATAAAAAAAATCCATTCAAAACTACGTCGACGAGGCCGATATCATTAAAAATTGGTTGAAAAATGGCGAAGAGAAAAAATGAAAAAACAACCACCAACAGGTACTTATAATCTTCCGTAATGAAAAACATCGTCGAATAAATACCTATTAATTGGAGGGAAAAAACTAACGAGATGAAATTAATTATGAATTTTTCATTCATTACGAGCCTGTAAAAAAAAAATGATATAAACACGAAAGTAAATTTGAAACAATCAATTTCAGCTATCTATTTATTATTATTTAGTGGAAAAGTATCCGGTTTTTGGAAGCATACGCCTTATTTTCCCCTCCCGTCAGATTTCATGGCAGTGAACAGATAATATCTTTGTTTATTGTTGATTTTTTTCGAAATAGAATATAGCTAATTAGCTGTAGAAATTTATATAGTATTAATAATTATTTATCGATTGAAGGAAGTAAACAAATTTTCCAAATCCTCAAAATCAGTCGATCATGAAAAGTGAAAAATTTATCGAAATCAAATGATTGATGTGTTTACCGAAATCGAAATATTAATAATTATTATAGTACGTTCGGCGAAAGATTGCACTTGGCAAATTTTGGCGCAAGAAAGGCGGGGCGAAAATAAACCAATCAACGCGCCAAAATGAAAAATTCTCGGCTTCTAATTGCTTCGTTTTTTCACTGCAGCCCTCACTTTTTATTTTGCCAAGTGCAATCTTTCGCCGAACGTACTATAATATCAAGTTATAGGACGTTTTTTCATATCAAAAAATTTGATTTTTGATTTATTTGCACCAGATGAGACGACCTCTCGTGAAACTGAAGAATCAACCAAAACTCCAAAGAATTACGAATCGCAGGCATATTTTTCAAACTATTAAGTAAAACATTTGAATCTGTTGTTTCTTCCTAATTTCAGGCATGATACCAACTATTTTTTTTTTTAGTGACTTTAGTGACCAAAAATTGGTCAAAAAGTGACCAAAATTTTCGATAAAGTGAAGAAAAATTAAGCCTATTAGGGCAGACCAGAACAATTTTTCCAATTTTTTCCCAAGAAATGAGAAAATTTTGGTTGGATACTGCGCTCTGGTCTTTCTTTTCAATAAAATGAGAGAAATTTTTGGTTTTTTAAATTTTTAGGTACGTAGGGAAAAAACAACACGCACCACTACTTGTTATTACAAGTTGTCATGTTAAAACGTTAAACAGGCATTTTTTTTTTTTTTTTTTTTGATAATTTTCTAGTTATTTGGAAAATTTTCTATTTTTCTTCTTTTTCGATGAAGGTATGGCCAAAAAAACTGAAAAAAGTGACTTTAGTGACCATTTTGCGAAAAAAGTGACAAAAAGTGACCAAAGTGAAAAAAAGTGACAAATCAACTAAAAAAGTAACTCTGTATCATGCCTGTAATTTCTAATTTCAGTTCTCCTTTATAATTTCGATATTCAGCTGAAAACTGTGTTGTTGTTGTTTTTTTTTTCTTTCTTTCAAAGTAATAACATTGAGTATTCACATTACCTACATAATTATGAATTCTCCACAGACACAATATTCACCCCACTCGCCTCAACTTCTGCCCGATACCAAAAATACGTTCTGAATCCTTTCGCCTGATTTCGATTTCCGCCAAAGAGAGCAAAATCTCCGCTGCTGTCGTTCATTTGTGTAGAGAAAAGAATCTTGGAATTAAGAAAAAAAATTTATATCTTACATAATCAAATCATTATAATTATTATTATTTTTTTTTTTATAAAAATAGGTAAGTTTATTTTTCCTTCCCTCCTTCTTTTTTTTAAAAAGAAATGTTTCTTATTTTTAGAAAAGAATACATCTTAATTCTTTGAAAAAACAGTTTTAATTTTTCACCCCAATTAAAAATATTGAAGAACTTTCATTTTTTTTGCACCAAAAAATTTTCCTCTTGCGTTTCAATACATACAAACAGTCCTCGAGTTCGCGGAGAATCTCTTTTAAAAAAAGATCTAATAAATTTTTTTAGTTAAATATTTTCAAAATTTATTTAACTATTTTAAAATAAAATCTTTCAAATTTGTTGGAAATAAAATCTCAAAAGTTGAACAAAACTTCCAACTTTAAAAAAAAAATTAAAATCGTGCTCAACGAAATTTCGAAGATCGCTTCGAAGGGGGTCGGAATCGACTCGCGAGGTCGACTTTAGTCGGTATATAAACCAATTTTCAGAATTTTATCTTAAAATTTACTTATTTTTGTGAAAAAATTGATTCACTAGCTATTTTGGTAATTTTAAAAAATTCACATAAAATCTAAAAATCAATTTGTTCAGCTAACGGTAAGACTTTGGTTCTGAGGTCTGATTGACATGCTCTTACAGTAAGCCAAATTTCACAGAATTGGAAGATGACGAGTTGGCGAGGTAAGTTTCCTTGGTCAGGTGACTATAGTTTGTAAAGAATTCAGTTTTTCCAGAAATAAACCACGAATAGATTTTTTTTTCTAAATTTTCATTTTCGCGAATAAAGCTCTGCATAAAACTGTGGTGACTCGCACTCGAGAAAAAAAAATATTCCATAAGAACTCGATTCATTTTGCTGTTTTGTGAAGGGAAAAAAATGAACAGAATCGAATTTCAAATGAACCCTTCTCACCTTGCTTTCCACAAAACTGGCCACTGGAAAATTCGCCCTCACATGAAACGATCGCAGAAAAAAACAAGCATTCTGAAACGTAATTTTTCAACCTTCCTCGAACGTATCCAATTAATAATACGTCGTTCAATTCGCATCTCGAAAAAGTACGAATAAAACAGCCAAATTACAATACACCGACACATATAGGTACGAAGGCGTACAACACACTGCCAACTGACATATCTATACTGTTCAAAGTGTATCGAGAATAGGACACGAGGCGACATTCCTGTCGACTTTTTCAAATTGTCACACAGCTGCGTTAAAATAAAGTAGAAAAGAACGTAAGTATCGGAATGAGAAATATACCACAAAAGGTACTTTTTTTTTCGATGCTACACTTTACGTATTCGAAGACGAGAACGACCAAAACCACCTAGACAATACAAGCCATGAACGTAGAAAGGCAACGTCGCATTTTTGAGTAGTAGACGGCCGACTTTCAAATCCGTTTTTTGACGATAACTCGAGAAATATTCATCGAATCGAAATTCTGACATCACATTAACGAAAGGAAATTTTCTGCTCTACAATTTTGGTTCAGATCAATTTTCACGAAAAACGCTTTGTTCGCACTGAAAATGAGAATGTGTGAAAATTTGCATATCCAAGAAAACAATTTACGCTGAGAAATCGAGATATTTTCGTCAAATCGAAATTTCAATGATTTTAGGATGAAAGGACATTTTTTGCTCTACAATTTTGTTCGTATCAATTTTCACGAAAATCGCTTCGTTGACCGGGAAAATTGGAAAATTTGGTAGACGGCCAACTTTCAAAATCCGTTTTTCGACGATAACTCAAGAAATATTCGTCGAATCGAAATTCCGACTGCAGCAAACGAGAGTAAATTTTTCAATCTACAATTTTGGTTTTCATCAATTTTCACAAAAAAAGGGTCGTTGACCTCGAAAATGAGAAAATAAATAGTTTTTTGACGATAACTCAGGAAATTAGTCGAATCAAAAATTTTAAAAGCACTAAAACTGAAGGATTTTTATGCTCTACAATTTTAGTTCTTATCAATTTTCATGAAAAACGCTTTGCTTGCCCGCGAAATAGGAAAAAATGAAAATTTGCATATCTGAAAAAACAGTTTTTGCTAATGAATCGAGGTATTTTCGTCGAATCGAAATTTCAACGATTTTAGGATGAAAGTATATTTTTTGCTCTACAATTTTTGTTCTTATCAATTTTTACGAAAATCGCTTCTTTGATCGAGAAAATAGGGAAAATCTGGTAGACGGCCCATTTTCAAATCAGTTTTTCGACCGTAACTCGAGAAATATTCGTCGAATCGAAATTCCGAGTACACTAAACGAAAGTTAATTTTTCGCTCTACAATTTTGGTTCTCATCAATTTTTGCGAAAAACACTTCGTTTGCGTGGAAAATGCATATTCAAGTTGCTCAAGTCGGCCGTCTACCGCAAGGTTGCCAAATTTAACTTCATGGCTTGTAGTGTCTAGGTGGTTTTGGAACGACTCAATTTTCGTAAATCCTTTCGTTCCATTAAAATACACCACTCGTATTCAGCATGTATGCGAATACTTGAAAAAAATCACACAGATACGACACCGACGACTTGTCGATTTCGTTTTCAACTTGTGTCTGTGTGAATTTCGTTATCTCGAGTAATCGCGAACCACCAACAAAATATACCAAACGAAGTAACGGATTGGAAGCCTCGAATTCGAAGGTTCGACCGAGTCAATCGCGACGTAGTTTATTCATCTTCTTAATAAAAAATTAACAAATACCATCACGTTTATCGATAAAAAATAAGTATACGTACAAGTTTGATACTCGAATCGTACACATAGAAACTCCTCTCCACTTGTACGAACATTTCCATCATGCCAGACGACCAATCGAATAAAGTAAAAAAAGAAAAACCCTCAGAACACGACAGACCTCGAGACAAAACATTAATAAGGTATGTTATTATACAAAAGAAATAACGCTGATAAGCCCAATAAAAATATGCCTGCTAGGTACTCGATACCTACAGCAAAAGATACACCTTGTCAGCATTCTTCGTCTCTATTCTCATACAGTCATCGTCATATCGAACCAGCTCAAACTTCACCTTTGCTATTCGTTCGGTGAGAAACTGCAAACTAGGTAAAATTACCTACTTAGGTACGCCCACGTGGCGTATTTCCTCATTAAGTCGCAAAAGAGCAGAGCTGACGTAGTTTTATAAAAAATTCTCATACCACCAGATACCTTATAGTATTGTCAACAAAACGTCCATTGGGTATTTTTGAACATACGACATGAGAGTAGATACTTGGTGAACTGGACATGTTCGTGACACTATCTCGAGTCACAAGTTGACACAATGAAGCACTCTTCCGGGCAAGTTTCAGCGATGAAAACAAACGTTGCGACGTTTTGTGTTTGCGCAGAGCGATGATAATATGGAACAGATCTGTTTGGAAGTTCGCACACAGAGCCAGGCAAATTCATTCCGAAATGAGATTACAAGTTGGCAAGGGTATAATGCGTCTGGTTTTGTGAGCTTTTGGGACGAAGTTTGAATAATTTAAACGATATGATACCAACTTCTACTGGAAATATTAATGGAACGTTACAGAGTATGGGTAAAAAGCTGTATTTGTACGTAGAATAAAGAGAGGTGTTTTTTTTTCGAAAATAAAAAGGGGAAAGAGTAAGAGGAAAGGCTGGGAGTACAATTTTTTCAATCAGATCATGCAGATTAGATAATCATCATTAATCACTGCCCGGTCACATTCATAATAAGCACCCCACAACTATAGGAAACAAAATCGTTACTTTCACCAATTCTTTTCAAAATGTTTGAAAATTGATAAAATTCTTTCCTTCCGAGGCATTTTTAAACAAAAAGTTCAATTTTGAAAAATAATAATACCTCAAAAAAATCAAGTCAATTTTTTTTGTAATACAGGTACTTAACAATTTTCTATTTTTTATTAGTAAGACTTTTACATTATAGTAAATTCAATTTCCAATCAAAAAAGGTCCTCTTCACTTTTCGCCTATCTTCAATATTTCAGGCGCTATGCGAGAAAGATGAAACATTTTTGTTAATTTTTGAAAATTTATCAATTTTTTGAAATAAGAGGAAATAATATGTACTTAATTTTGAGTGAATAAAAAAATAGATCAATTGTGTAGGAAATTAAACTTCCTTTCAAAAAGGTTCTCTTTACTTTTTGCTTATCTTCAATATTGCAGGCACTAAGCAAGAACAAACACTATTATATTTCAATGTAATGCTCAATAAGTCTTTTTGAAACCCCTAAAAATCGATTCAAAAATGTTGATATTGGTTGGATTTTTGCTCAAAATGATGATAACGTGTTCAAAGTACGCTTAATATGTACCACCATTTTCACCATTTAAACTTTCTCCTACAGATCTCCAAGCTATATGCGAACATTTAAACGCGATTATCTCGAAAACGTGTTTTTGGCACTTAGTGCCTAATGAAATTGCACCATTCATTCATTATTTATATTTAGATAGATAATTATACCTATATTTTTTAATTTTCCAATAAATTTTAATTTATTTAATTTTGAATTTATTCTTATTTTTTTTTTTTTTTGAAAATGAAAAAGGAAAAGAGTAGAAGAAAGGCAGGAAATTCATCATCCACGTTCATGTGAGCACCGCATCACTAGAAAACAAAATCGTTACTTTCACCAATTCTTTTTTAAATGTTTGAAAATTGATAAAATTGTTTCCTTCAGTGGTATTTTTTAACAAAAAGTTCAATTTTAAAAAATAATAATAGCTAGGTACACTGAAAAAAAAATGGATTGTAATGATTCTGGGTAAAACACAGTAAAATTAGGATATGTCTCCAATTTTAGAATCATTCCGGTGAAAAACAGGAAAGATTCAGTTCTATTCCAGAATGATTACAGAGACTCCGTAATCATTCTGGAATAGAACTGAATCTTTTCTGTTTTTCACCGGAATGATTCTAAAATTGGCGACGTATCCTAATTTTACTGTGTTTTACCCAGACTCATTACGGTTTTTAAAAATTCATTTTTTTCAGTGTAGTTATCTCATAATTTTTTTTGTAATAAGTATAATTTTTTATTATTCAATATTTAGGTATTATTTAAAAGATAAATATATATATTTTTTAATTTTTCAATAAATTTTAATTTATTTAGCCAGGTATACATGATAATGTATATTTATTTTTTATTTATTTTTTCTAATGAAAAGGGAAAAGAGTAGAAAAATAGCTGGAAGTACATTTTGCAATCTGATATCATGTAGGTATTGATTTCGTGTGATAATCTTGAAATTATAAATTTTTAATTTTTTTTTTTTAGTCTGTGTTTTTTTTGTAGCTTTTTGTTTTCTGCTCAGAAATGTTCAATCTTATGACACAAATCGCAAACAAAGCGCAGAAAGCCCCATTTCGCACTAAAAACTATAAACGTGTTTATCTCATATATAAGCAACGCACTATTAGAAAACAAATTCTTTACTTTCACCAATTCTTTTCAAAATGTTTAAAAATGATTAATTCTTTCTTTCCGAGGCATTTTTAAACAAAAAGTTCAATTTTGAAAAATAATAATAGGCACATTAATTTTTTTTTTATAATTTTTTATTAATATTTAATATTTATTTTTCAAAAGACGAATATAATTACTTATATATATTTTTTTTTCAATAAATTTTGATTTATTTAAATATTTTATTTAAATTTCTAATTAATTAATTAATTAGTGTTGTAGATTTATTAAAAATTTTAAAAATGAACATCGCAAATTCTGCAGGACCTTTAACAGGATTTTTTCACAATTAAAATTGTTTCAAAACATTCGCTAATTTCAACTCCAATAACTATCTTAACACTGTTTGAAATAATCAAATTAGAAATAAAAATATATATTATATTAAATTTTTAAAAATTGCTAAACTTTGGAAATTGATCAATTTTGTAAATTTCATGAAATTTAAAAATGATCAAAATTCAATTATACATAATACTTAGATAAGTATATCAAATTTTGAATTTTTTCAAATTTTAAAGATTTACAAAATTTATAAAATTTAAAAAATTGTATCAACAACTTCAAAAATTGACTAATTAATTTCAAACCATCAAATTTTGAAGCGTTACCAACTGTAAAAATTTACCTAATCAATTTTAATCCAATTAAAAAATTTATTAAAATTCGAAAGTAACCCAAACAATTTTGATCAAATTTTGGAATTTTTCTTTCAATAAAGTTTTGAAAATTGAGAAATTTTTGAGCTCTTGTCAATTTCAATGAAACTTTCAGAATCTATTCAACATCAGAATTTGATAGAATTTCAAAAACTTGATAAAGTTTTTACAAAATCTAATTTTAGCAAAAAATTTTAAGATTTTCGAAATTTTAAAAATTAAATAAAATTTGGAAAATTGCAAAAATAGGCACCATCCACGTTTTTTTAAATTGGAATTAGTTAGGTATTTAGCATTTAAAAAATTTCCATTGCTCAATTTTAGCTTGAATGAAAAGGTTCCAAGTTTGAAAAAAGCAGAACCTTCAGTCCTTCAATGCAAAAGTACACTTTTGCATGATCAGCAGGAATGGTCAATATCGAATAAGAGCAAATGAATCATTTGAATCTCAAAAGAGCTGACAAGAGCGAGTAAATGAAAAGGAATTAGCGAGTAGAAAGGGAGTGATTAAGAATTCGGAGCGCGTAAAGAATAATAAAAACGAAAATCGATTCACTCTCAAACTGATGAATCACATTTTACTACGCTTTTATACCTATGTAGTGCCTGAGTGCGTGCAATGATAACGCGGTTTAATTTTATGACATGAAAAATTCTATATAAAAATTAAATTGAAAAAGTAAAATTCGATCTTTACCAGGCAAGCATTTTTTTTCAAATTTTCTAGTCAACATTTTTTAACAAAGTTAGAAGAAACAGATGTTTTGAAATTTTTCATTTTTTTTTTTCATTTCTCAAAGCAAAAGTCATCGTCATTAGTTGTTTAATGATGAAAATCATTAATATACCTACTTGCTTTATTTAAAGTTTATTCCTTATAATTATGTAAGTAGGTATTTAAAATTGTATTCAACTTTCAATCGTTTTATTTTAGGTTCTATTTTATTCTCTATTGTCGATTTTTCACAGGTTTCGGGTATATTTGAATTTAGGGGTAGGTATATCTTTTTTTCAAAAACCAAACGGTAATGATTTTTGATTTTTTTTAAATCTCAATTTTCAAAAAATTTCCTGGAATTTTCATTTTGTTCCATTGTTGATTTTTTTCATACGTGTATTGGATTTTTTCAACTTTTATTATTTTCATTTCTCAAGCATTAATTGGATTTTTCCAGTTATTTTTGCACCATGCAACCCTAGTGAGTAAAGAATAAATAATTTTTTCAAATTTCAGTAATCAAGTAGGTAAGTAATTTTTTAATTTAAAAAAAAAAAAAAAATTTTATGATGAATACTAACTTTATTATTCAATTTTTTTCAAATAGACTTTTCTTGATCATTACTCATGTAGAACGATAAAAATTCAAATAGCTTTCGTGATCGATTTTTTTTTTTTTGAATTTTTCAAAATAATAAAATATTGAAAAAAAAGGAAACCTCTTGCTCAGATCATAACTATACAAATATTATACCTGAGAAAGAAGCTATGGCGTGGGACACCAAACAGTAAAAATACAAACACGCTTCGTAAGAATTTTTGAACAAAAAAAAAAAAAAAAAAACAAACATTCCTGATTCACCTCGATAAATTTATTGTCTCCCGGCAACTTCTAATCTTGTCATTACTCGGCCGCCTCGAAAATTCCAACTCGACCAAGTTCACCATTCGATTGCTTCATCTCGTAAAATTCCCCTCTCGATTACCGAGGAAAGCAAAGCAAGCAAAAATTTTGTAAAAACGCAAACTTACGCCGTAAATACTTCAAGCTCGACTTTAATCCTTGATACGATAAAACCGAGTAGAAAATTAATGAAAATTTTTTTTCTCCAAAATTAAAACGTTATGGAACGTTTTCCTGTTCAAAAGCAGACCTTTTTTCATATAACAGAATGACCTCAAGATAACGATAAACCGAGCAGTAAAAAAAGAAGGGAGAAGTGGAAAACCGTAAAAAAAAAATCATAACCCGTTTTTTCGACCGTAACGAAACTTACTCAACTTTCATATTTTTCTCTTTTCCCATTTCTTCTCTTTCAAACTTGAAAGAAAACATAGGTAAACTACCAACTAGGTAGCAAAAAATGATCTGAAAATTCTTCAGCTTAAATTTGCCAGATTGCAAGAGAGAATGATGGTGACACATTTTTTGATTTTTCAACAACACCCGCAAATATACAGAAAATTAAAAAATACAAACTAATTTTAGGTGCTCAATTGAACACTCCTTTCGAGGTAAGCCATTACTCCTGCTATTATTTTTCATGCGTCTCATCCACGTGATAAAAAAAATGGAGAAGGGAGGAAAATTCAAAATTATTCAAAAATTCGAATCCGAATATTCAACATAGCGTTGCTTCAACTTGTGCATAAAATCAATTCCCTCACGCCTCTTTCATCACTTTCAAACTTTGAAAACAAAGTAAAATGCTTTTCTGAAGATATGCTGAGAATTACAATACGTGCAACACCGTTTAAGAAAATTTTACACCTCGTGAAAACATTTTCTAAACAGTTGACGCGATTATAACGACGCGACGATAAACTTAGAACGGTTCCAAACTTTGTTATTGAAAGAAAATTTCGTTTTGATTGCTTTTGTCTTTAGAGGGGCAAAACTGCTGAACTGCTTTTGCAGCCACTAAAGATATAATTTAAATATATCCGTTCGCTGTTTCTTATCGTCGGCTTGGACACGTTTGAAGAATATGTTTGAAGAGTTATAAAATCAGAAAAACGTAAGTGACTCAAAATTCGAAGAAGAGGCCGGTACAGTTATCGACTACATGCGATGGTGGATCGTTTTTGTTGAATTTTTTTACCTAGTCCAATACTACATAGATACTTGATATTCAAAATTAGAGAGGAGGGAGGGGTCCTATATGGAAATTTTTGTAATGACCAAAATTATTCCTAGGACTTCAATCTACCACTTTTGTTTGAAAATTTTTTCAATTGAACCTTCCTCTCTCCACCGATTTTTAAAAAAAATCTTAAGATACTAATTAAAAACTATAGGTGAGAGAAAGAAAGAGGCCAAATAAAAATTTTTTCAAATAGAAGTTGTAGATTAAGATCCTAAAAATAATTTTAGTTATTATAAAAATTTCGATTGGATCCCTCCCTCTCTTTCGATTTTACATAATATCAGGTAGATAATGTTTCAAAATTGGGGGAGGGGTCCAATTGAAAAAATTTTCAAACAAAAGTTGTAGATTGAGGTCTCAGGAAAAGGTTTCTCATTCCAAACCGAGAATTATTTTGATATTCTGCCAACAAAGTCTTTTGTAAGTATTGCTTTCATAGCTTCACGTTCTTCCATAATTTAAGTTGATCTGTATCAATTCCTTAGTTTTCGAGAGGGGGGGGGGGGGTGTCACACCTTTTATTCCACCCTAAAACTGAGGTTTCCTTGAGGAAAAAATACCCGAAGAAAGAATCTAAACTTTTCTGAAGAAAAAAAATTTGATTCTTTTTGGAATACAAAATTTATACCTATTAATTTTTGAGGGGTACCCGTGAGAAAATTCTCAACATTTTCAGAGCATTTTTTTTTTTTTTTTTTTTTAAATTTCTTGTGTGAGTTTCAGAGACAGTAACTTGGAATTTTCTTGGGTGCAGCAAGTTGAAACTTTTTAAATATTTAAGGTGAGAATATTTTTTTTTCCTTCAAAAATTTGGAAGATTTTTAAAATTTTAAAAAGTTACAAATACTTCTACTTCAATATACTTGAAATATTTCTTTATTTAAAAATAATGAGATCTTGTTACCCCAATCCTGAAAAAATATTACTTAAGCCTAATAAATTTTTTATTCCAATTTTTCTCCTAACATTTGAAAAACATTTTCACCCTGAAATAGTTACTTACTTGAAAAATTGAGGCAAAAAATTAACACTGCTCCTCTAAAAAAAATAAGATTTTTTTTCTCCAAAAATTTGAAAGTTGCGAGATCGTTTTTTCAAAAAAATTGAGACAAGAAGAATACCTAGAGTTAAGATTTTTTTCTTCAAAAATTTGAGAAAATTTCAGAAAACTTTAAGTTTTTTTATACGAAAAAGTTATGACTTTTTTTATTTAAAAAAAAAGTTCACCTCATATCTTCAAAAAATTGTGGCAAGCATAATTTTTTATTCTGGATTCAGACTTTTTTCTCCAAAAAAATAGATTTATTTTTCTGAAAAATTGAAAAAAAATCACCCTTGTAAATTACCTACCTATTCCAAAAAAATGAAAGATTTTTTCCTTGAAAAAGTTATAAGATTTCTTTCTTTCAAGAATAAAAATTCTTCATATCTTCAAGAAATTGTGACAACTATATTTTTTTTTTGAATGAAATCATAGGTTAATCTAAATTCAAACTTTTTTTTCCAAAAAAAATTTTAAATAACTTTTACTCTACAAAGTTTCAAGAAATTTTTCTCTCCAAAGAATGGAGAAATTTTTTTCTGGAAATATTTTAAAAATATTTTGTGCTCCAAAAAATGAGATTTTTTCAGAAAAAAAAGGGAGACGCGCCAAGTTTTAATAAAACAAAATTATTTGAAAAAAAAAATCCAAAATACAATGTATTCCAGAACTTTGTTTTTATAAGTTTGTTGAAAAGTTCTTCATAATTTTTTTGATGAAATTAATACATTCTATTTACCTGTTTAAGTGAGTTTGTTATAACTTAAAATAAATTTTCTTGGGGAAAAGCTCAGAGAAATCAATTGAAAGATTTCTTCAATTTTTTTTTTGAAGATTTTTAAATATTTTCAATTGAAAAATTCCTCTTAAGATATTGGAAAAAATTCATTAAAAAATACTCACATTTCAAAAATTCCATTATTTTGAAATTTTATTTTTGAAGAGAAAGGCTGGATTCCAAAGAAAGAATTATTTAGTTTAATGAAATTTTTTTTCTGCGACAGGTAAGATGAAAAAATAACTTTTCAGGATAATATACTTACTCGTTCGTACAACTCCCAAAAAATCCACCAAAAAAATACCACACCCACCATATTGAAAAACACCGCATACGATTCGATTTATCAATCAATCAATCTAACCCAACATGTTTCAAGAGAAAAAAAAACACTTCGCGAGAATCACTAATTAGCCAAAATTACCATAAAAAAATCACCTATTTGTCGGCTCCAACTCGCCATAAAAATCACACACAATAAAAATATGAGAAAAACTTTCAGCATTCTAATTATCATGAGGAAACCTTCGACAAAATTATACACTCAATTACATCGCACTATATTTTAGTCGTCGGTGCTTGTGATTTTTTCAAAGGATACTCCCGCTTCCTTGGTCGGTCCTTTTCATATCAAAACACCAGACCAGCTTTCGGTTCAGTTCGGTTCACGAATGGTTGAAAAATCATCTCAAGGTTAAACGTGCCATTATGTAACTCGTCGTATATAAATTTGAATACCTGGGTTCCGGTTCGCTAACAAATAGTACATAACACGGGCTCGTTTTGTCAAATGAGAGGTCCACGCTGCCACCATGTCTTGTCAAAACGCTCTTTTAATTTGGGAATCGGCGGCGATGAAAAAAAAAATCATACGTATTACTATACATATAATTTATACTATTCCTGCGATATTCGACAGCCCTCACATTTATACTCGAGACTTCCTAAAAAAAAACCTAATACGTCAGCTGGCTGGCAATTTGCACGAATCGATGTGTATGTATCGTAAACCCTTCAAAAAAAAATATTACAGAAATGAAAATAAACAGTCTTCAGTTGGAATGAATCGAGAGTGATAATTGTTTTTGGTTCGGTTCCAATACAAAGCTCCCGCGAGACTGTTGCTCTATTAATTTCCTCCTCCACCTCGTTCGTAAATTTCCATACACGAGCGAGAGACATCCTGAACGATAAATAATATTAATCATCGCTTAAATTATATTATAACGTCTCGTATTGCTCTTGAATTCGAGCACACCGGCTTGACGTGTGCTCCGGGACCTGGGCTCGTGTCTCGTCTCGTTCATTGCAATAACAATGTTTTTAATTCGTGCGGGGGCCGAACGTGAAGCCAAATTTATGACATTTTTTTCCACCGATGAAGTAAACAAGGTCGTGTCCAGAAAAATGTATGGTATATTTCATTAGATACAATTTTGTATTATTAAATTCGCCACAAAATGCGGTGTTTTCACTTATTGAAATATTTATTAATTAATAAATTTTACAGAGAACAGTGCTATACAATGTAAATTTTATGATGAATCTCATCATCTCTATTATTAATGTAAATTTTGGTGGTATTTTAATCATTATTTTTTTTTAAATTTATTTTATCAAAACAGGTACCTATGTAAAAAAATATTTAACATTTTTTACATTCTATTAAGAAGTAAAAATTATGGTCTTGGGTAAAAACACCTTCGTCGTGACCATTTTTTTCTTCTCATGCACCATTTAAAATTAAATTGAAGGGAAAATAAAAAATCAGGCAATTAAAAAAGAAATGATTTTCCATTCGAGGATTTTTTTTCTTTTAAAAAAACACCGGTTTCTCACACTGGTGTGTAGTGAGTAAGTACGTTTCTCTATCTAAGCACAAAGGCTGTCACATTTTCTTTTATATTTTACAAGTTGATTGGAAACATAAATACTTGAGTGAAAACACCGCCCAGACAAAAGAACGACAATAACTAAATAATTTTTTTCGTAAGAGGATTTTTTATTTTTCTAAAAATATTAGGTATTATTCTTATCTATTTTTTTTTTTTTTAATGTGTATAAAATTATTTCCTGAAGTTGAAGATTTTTCACCAAAAGAATTTATTTCCAGTAAGTATATTTTTCTCATTAGGTATATATATGATTTTTTTTGCTAAATTGATGTTTTTTTGAGAAGAATTTTTCTTTGAAGATTTCTTTTTCATGATTCCAAGATTTTTCAGCCATAAAATAATTTTTCAAACACAAGAGTTCTCAACCTGCGAAAAATTTTTTCTAAAAAGAAATCTCAGATCTCACACTCGCGTGTAATATGTACGTTCCTCTACCTACGCACGTCTGCCAGATTTTCGTTTATTTTACGACGTGGTTAGAAAAATAAATAAAATAAAAGGTCGAGTGGAAAATTTGGTAGAAAAAATCAAAATAAAATATTCGTCTCGGGGTCATTTCATCAGCAGTCGAAATGACAGTTTAATAGCTACGAATACATTGACGTCAAAGTCCTATTTATTTTTCAAATACAAATTCTTAACTCACGAGGTCTCCTGGGGATGCAATGTGGACTACGTTGAAACAGTGAAGAAGGCGAATGATAAACAAGTCGCTAAAGCTAAACGTCCGCGAACTACCAGTTCTACCTCCCCAAAAGTTTTGAGGGAATTGAATTTCAATAAAGAACTGATTGAACGGCGGAAATTCAAATTTTAAAATGTAAACAAAACATAAACCACAGAAGAAAATCCTTGTTCGTTTTGACTAGATTATGGCAGCCAGATTTTTGTAATCGGATTTTCGAAACTGACAATCTGTTTACAATCTATGCAAAATCCAGTAAACAATCCACAATCCAGATTGTGCATAAACCGCGATAAAAAAACGAAGCTATTATTGGCGTGTTTTTTTTTTTAGAAATTCGGAACTACTCATCAATATAATTGGAGACACAGTGTGGAGAAAATAATTCTCTATTTTTAATTTTCCCCTAATTTTATTTTAAGCCATGACCTGAGAGGACCCGAATTTTTAAAAATAGGAAATTTTCAATTTTTAAGAAAAATTTAAATTTAAATTTAAATGAATTTATTGACAGAAATATAACATGAAAAAAAACATACATACAGAATGACGGTCTCCCTATGCCGTAATATCGAGCGGGGGCCGAATGAAGAATTGTTTGAAGAATATTTTGTAAATAAGTTGGGGCTCGTATCAATACCAGCGATGTCATTGATGAGTGATGTGGTGAAGAAAATATTGGAATATGCGTGCGAAGCTGCAGCGGTAGCACTAGCAATAGTCGTAGAAGAACCGGGACGACCGGAATAGAGATTGTAGTCAAATGTCGCTTTAAATAATAGTTATGAAATGTTATGATGGTAAGTTTGTTATTTTTATAATAACAAAACCATTTTCATGTGACATGGGAAAAATTCAGTTTTTTATTTACAAAAATTTAAAAAAATTGAAAAATAGGGAAAAAAGGATTTTTGGAACGAAATGGTTTCAACAAACACATTAAGTATCTTTACTCTCATTTTCAGGAACCGTCTTTCGGATGATTTTTTTTTCATATTTTCTTTAATTTTTGATAGTTCTTGAAAAATTCTCACAGTCACAACGACAAAACGGTCACGAGCAATTGCTCGAACTAGCCAAGGCGAGAGCTCTGGTGCCGTCGCGGCCGGTTGTTCAACCAATTGTAAGAGGGGACAGAGCATGGATAGAGGCAATGTCTAATGTACCAGGTACCAGGTAGGTAGCCAGGGAAATACATACGTGGGGTAAGACAGTAAGACTGGTTGAATCGACTATGCGGGCAGCGCGAGAAACGACAATGATAAAAAAACGCTGTAAATCATTTTTTTTCGAAAATCGTAAAAAAATAAAAACGACGTTTTTCCAGTTTGAAATTTTCAAGATTGACGGTCCCAGGTTATATGGCTCAAAATTCTGTTAGGGGAGAAATAAAACACATAGGAAATTATTTTCTCTACATCCCGAGCGGCACACTCGATCGATAATATCGGAAGATGTAACGTATCGATAAAAAATCGTTTGAAAATCTATAGATGTTCTCACGATATTATAAAGATTTATCGGTACAATTTCATAGGCAAAAAATCTAAAAACTATCGAATTCGATATTATTAAGATTTTATGACGATATTTGTCAACGATACTATCGACAAAGAATATTAAATTTATCGATTCCGATTTTCCACCGATTTTGTGCAGATATTTGAAACTACATTATCGACAAAGAATATTAAATTTATCGAATTCGATTTTTTAACGATTTTGTAAAGATATTTAAAACTATATTATCGACAGATTATATGAAATTTCTCGACTCCGATATTTTACCGATTTTTTGACGATATTTGAAACTATATTATCGACAGATTATATTAAATTTATCGAATCCGATTTTTTAACGATTTTGTAAAGATATTTGAAACTATATTATCGGCACATAATATGCAATTTCTCGAATTCGATTTTCTAACGATTGCGTGAAGATATTTAAAACTATATTATCGACACGTAATATGAAATTTCTCGATTTCAATTTTTTTTACGATTTTGTGACGATATTTGAAACTATATTATCGACAAATAATCTGAAATTTCTCGAATTCGAATTTTTAACGATTTTGTGAAGATATTTAAAACTTTATTATCGACACGTAATCTGAAATTTCTTGAATTCGATTTTTCAACGATTTTGTGGCGATATTTGAAACTACATTATCGACAAATAATCTGAAATTTGCCGAACGTTGGCGAGCGCACAATTGCGCGAGCCATCACTACCCATACCCCTCAAGGCAATACAGGAATTTGAAATATAAGCTTATAGTTTGGATTTTTTTTTTCATGTTTCACTCGGTTTTAAGGTTTATAAGAGTAAGAAGAAGACGAAGTGATTAATGCAAACGGAAATATTCTTTACATTTCAATTCTTTTCGCAAGATGATTTTTTTTTTACTGAAATCTTTGTAACTAATTTTTTTCTGAAAGAATTTTTTTGCCTTGAGGAACTTTTTAAAAACCTCCAACAAATACAAATCAATCTTTTCTATTTCAATTTTAATTTATTTTTCATTTTTTAAATGCTCAGAATTTTTGAAGATTTTTTGAAATTCTAAGTGACTTGTGAGCATGAAAAAAATTGATACTTTTAGACCCCTTAAAGAAGGCATTTTCATTGGTTACCTTGCGTTTTAAATTTTTTTTTTCTGGGTGCAATCCAAGTAATTATTTTTTATTGTATTGAAACCAGTGCATTATAAATATTTGACTGAAAGGAAGCACCCTGAACATCGCCAAATTTATGTATGTACGTTTTAGTGCTTTTTTTTGCTCCAGGGTTAAAACATTAGATTGTTCGAAACTGTTTGTTTATTTGAATAGTGATATTGTTTGTTTTATTTTGTAAATTCGCGTGTCCTTTATTTTATTTTTATTTTTCTGTTTTTCACGATTTCTCATTTTTGTTCCCTTCATAGAATTCGAAAAAAAGTTTTTTTCGCTCCACCCTACAAATCATGTCTGACATATCTTCAAATTTATGAATCATCAACTTCTTCCTTCTCTAGCCCAGGTATATGTACATGTACCTCATCAGTCATCACTAAAAAATTTCTACCTTCAAGAATTCGCTGTTTTCATCACAAAGATGAAAAAAAAAACTCCCATAAATAATACATTAGGCAAAGAAATTCGTTCGCTGTGAATTTCCTTTTCAATTTCTTCACCCGATGCACTCGAATTATGATATTTTATTCCACTCGTTCCGCGAAATAGAATTATTACAGCCAAAGCGAGACTTATATACGTTTACATATTATAGGTACAATTTATCTACTGATACATATTTCATGCACCGTAACTGTCTCTGACATATGCACGAGCCAGAGGAGGGGGAGGGGGTCGAGACGCCACCGTGAATAAAAAAATCAATTTAAGAGAACAAAAGTCGCGTTTTATACATTTTATTATGAACCAAGCATACATGATTTATTTGGTACCAAACGTATACCACCGGGTTGAAACGCTTTTGTGATTTATTATATCGACTGCCTTTTCCCTTAAATGGTGAGGGGAGGGGAGGGGGTAAGATTTTCCAAGCAAATACTACACAGGAAAAAAATTCAAATTTTCATATTCCTTCATTTTATACTGCATAGGGATAGATTTTCTAGTCTTCATTCGTGAAAAGAATTTGCAACACTTTTGCTTTGGGCACGTGTATTAAGGTTACGAATGGGTTGAAATAATTCGAGCCAAATATCGTTCGCGCCGCATTATATGGATATAATATAATACATATAAAGTAATCGCCTGAAGTAAACGTGAACCAATAATATACTCGTAGATTCGAAGTTAAACGTAGGAGTTTATAAAAAGTATCGTACCAAGGGACCTTTTTTCCATTCTACGACTAAAGGGTTTGATTTTTTATGGCGTATTTGTACACTATTTATATGGATGATAAAAAGGAGTAAATTTCCCATCGAAAAAAAAGAGAGAAGCAAAATACGACTAGCAGTGTTGAACAGAAGGCGTCTACATTATATACGACGACCGTGGCCGAAACTTTTCGTTCGTAGGAAAACTTTTTCTCGGAAAATTTCTTTCGAATGGTACTTTTAGTCCATAAAATTATATTTTTTCTTGACCAACTTGACTCAAGATGGTTTGGTAAATTTACCATTAACGCTGTAATATGTCTGGCTGAATGGACTCGGGAAGTTTGGCGCTGAAACATGGTGAAGTTTGATTTTTTTTATAAAGTTATCGATCTCCGAGGTTGACAAAAATTTTGGAAAATTAATTAAACAGATTCGAAATTTTTTTCAAAACATTTAATACAATCTAGACTCGGATCAGGAATTCGAAAAATTTTGAAGAATAATGAAACGGTGTTGCTATTAAAGCTACTATTAATATTATTGATAAAAATTATTTATAAATTTTATAATTACCGGGTGTTCAAAAGCACATACTACATCAGATAATTTGTGTTTAGAATAATACGTCGTATGAATATAATGGTAAGCTTTTTAAATAAAATTTACTTTTTTAAATTTTTTTTTCTGAACCAAATTTGAAATTTTTTCAAAAAATTTCATTTATTTTTCAGAAAAAAAAATATTATCTACCTATAACTACAGAAATAAATTTGAAAAATGGTTTGAAATCCTATTTGAAAATTATTTAATCTAAATAAAATTGAACACATTAATAGTGATTTGTTAGAAAAATTTCTAACTAAAAAAATGCTTCAGAACAGAATTTCAAAAATTATTTTTGAATCCAGTATGATTTTTTTTCTTGGCAAAATTAAATATGTATCTACAATTAATTCTAATGAAAATTTTACAACAAAGAATGCTTCTGGACGATGAAAAATTGTTTCTGAATAGAGTCAGAATTTTTTTTAAAATTGATCCCTACACCATTTCTTTAAAAAAAAAATGCTTCTCATACAGAAATAGATATACTAAAACCATTTTTTTATAAAAAATAAATAGAAATTAAAAAAAAAAAAACTTTGAAAAAAAAATTAAAATTGTAAAAATGGTTTCTGCAAACGTAATTTAAAATTTTTTTTCTTGTAAACAAAATTGATTTTTAAAAAATTGACCGAAAAATTTTTCAAATGATTTTTATCGTGCCCACGCCCGCAAAGAGAAATTCGGACCTAATGAGAAAAAGTTTTCGGTTTCTTTTTTTAGGTGACGAGAGAGCGAAATTTTTGTTAGAGATACACTCACTGAATTTGTTTTTTTTTTAATTCTAAATTTTTTAAACATACATAATTATTACTTTGTATTGAGGTAAAAAAAGACCTATGAAAAAATCTTGATAAAATTCTAACAAAATTAATTAGCGAAGAGAGAATTTTTTATAACACAAAAAAATTAATCGATAAAATGTTGACAGAATTTTTTATGTTGGAACATCGAATATTTTCACTTGAATTATTTTTAGAATTTTCAAAATAATTTATTTGTACTAATTTTGTAGTTTTAAGAATTTAAAACAAAATTGAACAGGGTTATTATAGAGGCTAATAACTGATGGCATTGTTACAGTAGTTTTATTCTGCTCAAGAAACGTGGAAGACGATGCTGAATCCCAATGAATCCCCATCATTACGAACCACATTCGAGGAATTTCTATCAAGGTGTTTTTTCAGTTTTTCATTCTCTGACCTTAAAGCATCAAGATTCTCAAAAACAGTTCTACAGTTTTCTTCGAGCTCTTGTATTTCACTGGTTTTTTTAGCCAACTGAAGCTGTACTTCTGCAAGTTCGTCGTTTTTTTTCGACAATTCCAGCTGCAATTCTTTCACTTTCACGTCGTTAACGAAACATTCAGAAACATCTTCGCAGTGGAAATGCAACATAAGCCCTGTACACAAACTCTGACTTAACGTAAAATTAAGACTTAAGTTCCCATTCTTACGGGAAATCTGGCGTAAAACTTAAGAATGAACCAATCACAGAACAGAGTGATAAGAATTAAGTCTTAAGTTACGTTAAGTCAAAGCTTGTGTACAGGGCTTTATAAATGTCATTCTGCGTGAATGATTCGCGACAATCTGGACATGTTTGCGACTTTACTTGCCAATCGAGAATACATTTATGGTGGAAAACATGACCGCACTTCGAAGAATAAGCAGGATCTTGAGCTTTCCCTTGAAATACTTCGAGACAAATCGAACACATTGCATTCATTTTTTTAAACGATAAAATAATACAACAGAAGTATAAAAGTTTACCACCGAAGTTCACTGAAAATCTGAACATCTCATCAATCACTACAGATCAAGAGCGGATATTGGAGCGTAGATGCGCGAGAGAGTGAGACAGAAACGAAGGGCTTTATAATTTTGAATAAGATATTTAATAAAATTCATTGATCACCTGAGAAACAAACTATAGATTCGGAAAAAACAGCGAAAGTTGAAATGAAAAAAAATTAATAATAAAAATAATGAAGAACTTTCATTCAATAATTTTTCAAAAATTTTCAATTTTTAAAAGAAGTTAGTAGACAAAATGATGAGAAATTTTACTTTTACTGTTGTATTTTTTTTTTTTTTTTTTTTTTTTTTTTTTTCAATACTTAGGTACTTATTTTTGCAAAATTTTGTTAGGTACCTTAGTTGAATATTTCCAAGTAAAATTCTTCAAAAACTCATTTTGTAACTGTTTTTAAAAATTATTTTGAAATAGAAGTTTTTTCCAAATTTTTTAATCGTTAAAAAAAATTACCCAAAAACTTTTGTGCGAGTTTCAAAAAATTATTTTACAGATTGTTTTTGAAATTTTTTGTAGATCCTCTAATTTGAAATTTTACAAGAAATTTTTCACTTAAATGTTTCCCAAAATTTTAAAACTGTTTGCTCACTTATTTTGAGCAGCTTTAAATACTCACCAATGAAATTTTTTACATTTTTCATTTGATTTCTTTTTCCAGATTTTTGGCCACAATTTTCAAGAAAATTTACTGTATTTTTTTGAAAATTTAAATTTTTTACAATGTCATAGCCAGACAGTCATGCATGGGGGGAGATCTTGACCAAAAAAGGTGAACATTTTTGTAAAAAAGGAGCATTAAAAAGCTGAAATTTCGTCATTTTTTCAACTTTGATCCTCTTAAATACGCCATTGATTATTTTTGAATTCAAAATTTCAACATTTTTTATTTGATATTTTTTCTGATTTTTTTTTTAAATTTCTACTTGAATCTGGGTCTTTAGAAAAATGCAGACCCGGTGGTGATGACCTACCATCATTCTCCTGCCATCGGGTTTGTTTGTACCTATCTTTGAAAATTACTTTTTTCGTATACTTATGGTCATTTTTTGGGCGGGGGGGGGGGGGGGGGTTCAAAATCCAATGACCATACCGACGAAAAGTTCTATCTACTTTGACTAAAAATAAAAAAATAATTTTAAAAAAACATTATAGACTTAAAACTACCTGAATAGGAAGAAATATCTTCAATACAGGTCTTCAGCACGTTCGGTTTATTCCTCAGTACATTCTGAGTCTTCTGTGAAAAAAAATTGAAAAAAAAATTATAACTCGTCTAAAAGTAAAAAAATTAAAAGAAATATCGCTCGTTTCAATAAACCGTATCCTCTCAGATCACTAACATAGGCCAACGCAGAAAACCTCAAAAAATCACACTTTCTACTTCACAGCTTGACTGAAAATTTGGAAAAATAGAGAATAAAACTTGTTGCATTTTGTTTTCGAAAGCAAATAACACGAGTACAATACCGGCATCATACATGACTGTGTACAGTGTACACACTACACAGACAGCTATAGGCATTGAATACGAGAAACGAGAGTATAATGACTCCACAACCGTATTATGATTAATGATAGCAACAGTAACAGTAACACAGTCAAGCCTCATCAGCCTTCCGCTCGCTTCGAGAGTTCACCGCTGTATCGCCGTTTCCTTCTCGAATAAAAAAGTACTTTTCGCACACGTTTCGCCAGTCTAGACTAATCAACGGTAAATGGGATTAAATTAAGCGTGACGATGGTTTAAATTTTAGGCGAATTTTTTTGTTTTCATTTTGAATTTACAGAATATTACTTCACAATAGCTTTGAAAAACAAGAATTCAACTGACGTGAGGTTAGGGGGTAAGCCAATATATATTTTTTCTTCCAACATAGTCTCCAACTACCTCTTCAATTATTTCATCATTCGAGGCTCCATTTTCAACGCCCTGAATATTACCTCGAAGCAAATACTTTTGCGAAAACTTCGCAACAATTTTCAAAATCCTCTACTTCCTAAATCCGAACGAAAATTGATTTAGCCGAGAGCCATGATAAGTCTTATAACCTCTCAGACATCTAAACTCTTTTTTCAAAAAAATACACGCAATAAACCAAGCCATCTACGTCATTAAATCATGTTCAACTCTACAGCGAGAAGCGAAAACTAATCGTGTAAAGTTGAACTTCTTAAGAATTCCAGATGCATCAAGTTCATATAACTTGTAATAAACTGCGATCCATTGTAGATATTTCTCTTTCACCTCAAGCATCGTCATTGTTCACCCTTTCGGACCCAAGACCGAACTAGCCTAGTTAAACCATTATCTTTTAGTATCTGTATGACATAAAACACTCAAAAACTGAAAACTCATGAATTTTTTTCAGCCCCCCCCCCCCCCCCAACCAATCCACAAATCTCAAAATTTAACAAAATCCATCCTCCATTTATAACTATATGTGATCGTCTCAGACAAAACCGACCTTATGTGCTAAAAAATTTTTTCTTATTTTTTCCTAATTTTCACTCTCCACCCCCTTAAAATTAATTTAAACGCTTCTATCTCAAAAAACGTTTTTCGCACATAGGATCGGTTTTGTCTGGGACGATCACATATGGTTTTTGAAATTAAAAGTGAGGTAGAAGTGTGATATTATTTATTTTCTAAATTATGATAACTGAAAAAATATGATTTCCAAAAACTGAGGATGGGAAAATCCTATAAAAAATATAGAAAATGAAAAAAAAATGGTGAACAGATTCAAAAATCAAATTATTAAATTATGGAAAATGTATATCAAGTTTTGAACGAAAAATGGAATCTTCTAAAGGACCAGGTGTTTTTGGGGGGGGGGGGGGGGGATGACAAAATCGTACCGAAAATTAATTTTCAATTTTTGACAAGTTTTTGAAAAAAAAAAATTTACAGTCCAATTGAAAAATGTTTCAAACAAAAGTTGTGTATTTTGATCTCAGGAATAATTTTGGTTATTAAAAAAATTTTGATTGGATCACTAATTTCTCTCAAATTTTGCATTTTACGTAATTACGTATACTCTATAATAATCTTTAATAATTTTTCATTGTACTATGTACGTGATTTTCATGTGATTTTCATACTTATAATGTGAAAATGGATGGAAAGGAGTAATCCAATCAAAATTTTTGTAATTACCAAAATTGTTCCTGAGATCAAGATACACAACTTTTGTTTGAAACTTTTTTCGATTGTGGCCTTGGAAATTTTTTTATAACATAATTATTCATTTTTCAAAAACTTCCAATTTTTCAATAGATTTTCGACACAATTTTTTCGTTTTCCCAAAAAACTTCACGTGGCTTTTCAGACAATAATTCTATTTATCGTTCAAAACTTGAAAAACATTTTTCTCCATTAAATACTTAATTGGATTTTTGAATCGGTTCACTATTTTGTTATTTTTTTTCATTTTCTATTTTTTCAATAGGATATTTCTCATCTCTACTTTTTGCGAATCAATTTTTTTCAGCCTATAATTACTTATCCTACAGTTATATCGAAAATGCATTTTGATAAATTTTGAAGTTTGTGGATTCTCGATATAAGTATTGACAGGGGAGGGGGGCTGAAAAAAATTCAGGAGTCATGAAATATTTTATGGTATACAGTATACAGAGACTGAAACATAATTAATACTTTAATCTGGGATAGCTCGGCCTCGGGTCCAAAAGGGTTAAAGTATCGCGATTCAGAATCAAGTGAGATACGTAAAATAGCAACCAAAAATTTTTTTTCAAGGGCCAATTCGGTTGTGGTGAAATTCGCGAACTGGCAAAAGCATCAACAAATAACAACCAAAGTTCAAAACAAAAATAAAAATTCGAAAAATATCGAAATATAGTTACTCGTATTACTTAGTAAGTTTTTTTTTTTTCAATCGAATGGTACCAAGAATTTGCACCTTTTTTACCTTTACTTTCCCCAAATTCTGCCTCTTCCTCATCTCTAATCTCAGTTCAATCTCGAAAATTAAAACTGAGAATCGAAATCCACCTTTTACCACATTCTCCCACCAACCCATCCCTTTCAATCCATCTTCTCAACCAAGACTAAATACTTTTAAATTCCATTATAATCAACATCGTGCTCTTTCCACATCGACGTCAAAACAAAAACAAACCCATATCAAACATCGTTACCCATCCATATCGCTCGAGTTACAAAGTAAACGCGAGACCTTGAACAGTTTCCAAAAATTTCCCCAAAGCTTGCCTCTCATTCCTCGCAGCACCCACCCCACTTTCTCTCATCCCAGCATCAATATAAATACCTCTCACATAGACAAAAATTTGCAAAAATATCTCTCGGCACCGAAGAATGTAATACACTTAAAAATGCCTTTATCATCTGTTCCACTTCGCCTCTCATCGCCATCTCGAGGTGAAAGTGAAAAAAAACAAGCCACGTGTTTCTCTCATCTCGTCAGTTACGCACAACACAGCTTAATGCTTCGCCTCTGGTTCCAAAAACAGGCCGGCAGCTTGTACGTTTGGAAATTAAAAGACCCCCATCGATTTTTCGGATACCATGGATACCTACGTGTAATTTCACAGGCAACCGAGTCGACTGCTGGTAAGATGCGTCTTCATCGAGACCGTCGATTTGCGAATGTTTGAATAATCCTCCCACACACGTTCCATTTTGGTTTCTGCAGCGACGCAAAATTTTATTATTATTATTTTTTTTATTTCAAAGGGGCAGGGTAGATTCGCGAATTTTAGATTAGCGAATCGAGCCACGCAGACATTACCGAGGCGAAGATGATACTTTATCGGGAACACGCCGCAGAAATTGAGTCGACTTTGTCGTAATTTGTTTACAACGAAATAACGATGGTTTCGAATTATTTATGGCGAAACTTGAAAGCGTTCGGGGTCTCTATTTCGACTTTCAAACAAATTGGTTGAGTTTTGTGGTCGTAAGAAAAATAGCAAGTTCGCGATACGTGAAAAATTACGTACCTTTGGGTATCGGTTAATGCGGTGGTAGCTCGAGATGAAGAAGAGAAATGGGATACCTACACATTGTGAGGTTTTTAACTCATGCACAGAAATGGTGATGTCTGACGAAATTGTTGAATTGTGGAAATTGATGAATATTTAGTTCTGTTTGTTCCTATTTTATTATTCCACCAGCGTTTTACTCGTAATTAACGTGAAATAAAATAGCCATCGTCACATATTATAGTCAAAATGTGATAAATGATGATTAGAAAATTTCCATGAACGTTGTTTCTCTTATCTCTCACACGATATACAGGGTGTTCCAGGAAACGTGTGAAATACCTGAGATTTAGATACCACCTAGTACGACTAACAAAAAACTTTATGTACACAATACACATGGTGCCTAATTTTGAAAATGAAGGAGCTACAAAGCTTCAAAAATTTGTATTCTGCCAAGCAAAATCGGTTGGTAACACTGCGTTTAAAAAATTTTCCAACCCCGCCACCGAATAGACCTTTGAAAAAGCAAAAAAAGTCATTATTACAACGGGATGCCTATCTTTGAAATTGAAGGAGTTACTGCAATACGAAATTCCAGTCAAAAATTTTGCCTACCTTAGTTCATCACGGTGCACTGGTGACACGTGGAAATATCAAAATTTCGTCAAAATTGTACATGAAACAGGCGTAACTTTTTGAGAGGAACAAAAAAAGTTATGTAAACAATTTGCCTTCATTTTCGAAGATAGGCAAATTTTTCACATAACCATTTTTCTTCCTTTCAAAAAGTTACACCTGGTTCATGCATTGTCTTGGCGAAATTTTGACATTTTTGTTAATCATTGCCCCTTCGAAATCGAGATAAGCACCTTGTATACATAAAGTTTTTTGTTAGTGGTATCGAGTTATATCCATATCTGAAGAATTTCACACGTTTCCTGAAACACCCTGTATAATACTTACTGGAAAAAAAACTTGAATTTCTTGGATTAATTTTTTATTTTTCGAAAATTTCAATTTTTTAATATACTTAATGCATTAGGTATATTGATACCAACTCAAAAAAAACTCGACATACTCTTCGAATTCTCTTTCAGCATACACCTTCAGCCGGTAAGTTATTAACTTTCTTTATCAGATTTGCCTTCCATAGATTTTGACGCATTAGTATTGAAGCACAAATGAAACAACTGCATACTTAATTCCAATCCCAACCTAACGAAAACTATAGTCATACATTATCCAATATCCATGTCTTTTTTTTCAAAGCTACAAAACGAGCAATATACTTAGAATAAAATAGGAAATTGGAAAAAAATCACAGTTAAAATGATTAAAAATTGGAAAAAATTAAAACCGACTGGAAATTAGAGAAAATTCAAAATTCATTGAGAATGAAAATAAAATTTACTGAAAAATAGGCCCTAAAGAACCAAATCTCTAAAAAGCATAAAAATGATCTCTATCAACTCTATGTGCCAAATTTTAGAACTCTACGTCATTGATTTGGGCTGTAATAGGAAAGTCAGCACAAAAAACAAAACAAAAAAAAAACAGGTTAACTAAAACATAAAAATGTTTGATACTTGTATTTTCAACGATTGAAATCCACAAAAGACACATTTCCAGCATGAAACGAATCAAGGATGAAATTTTTAAAACCCTGAAATAATTTTGGAGCCCTGTACTCCAATCAACATAAAAAAGTGATGCCAAAATTGACTTTTTTGGACTTGAAAAGAAGTAGGGATGACCAAACCACCAAAAAATAAATCAGTGATTTTTACTGACGAAACATTAGGGCATTTGGCTAGGGCTGTAGGCTGATCAATGTAAGAATTGGGGCCCAAAGGCAGTAATATATACAAAAGACATCCCAGGGGGATGGTGCTAAATGCAGATGACTTCACCACATGACGTCATCTTACTACATGAAGGACTTAAAATAATTTTCTACAAAAATGAAAGTTATGAAATTTAAAGGAAAGGGAGGGGCCCAATAGAAAATTTTTTGAAACAAAAGTTGTAGATAGAGATCTGAAGAATAATTTTGGTCATGTTACAAAAGATTTTTGGTTGTTACAGGCATAAAACACCAATAACAAACGAAGTAACAGCAGTCGCCCTACTGGTTAGTAAAGAACAAGCTAACAGTAAGTAGGTAAGTTGATTTCACACTTTACAGAAATATTAACATCGAAGATTGTTATTCGAATTTTTGTACAATTGCTCAGATTTCAACATTTGAAAATAAATGTTTCTCCAAATTTTCAGAAATTTGACGTAATAATTTCAAAAATTAATGTTGCTTTGTGAAACATTAAAGTATAAAGTTTCATGAAAGTTGAAACTTGATCGATAACTTGAAAAAAATTCTTAAAAGTACGAAATTTCAACTGTCAAAAATCCTCCCAACCCTTCTATGTGTAGAAAATTTTTCAAAATTTGTCCACATGATTCATAAAATTTCCAGTCAAATGAGCCCAATATGATTTTGCATATTTTTCAAATTTTGACCAAAATTTCACGGTTTTTTCATATGTTGGACATTTTCAGCACATATTTCACATAATTTGCGCATATTTAATCGATTTTCCTATTTTTAAGCATATTTTACGATTTTTCTGTTTTGAGCTGGTTTTAACAACTTTGTCTTTCCTATTTTTCCAGTAATTCTAAATTTTCTCAAAAAAAAATTAAAATGTGTTTTTCTTATGCTATTTTCAAAAATTAAAAAAACGACAAGTTTTGGTTATTTTTTCATCATTTTCCCTTCAATTTCAGGTTTGCATTCATAAAATCAATCTTTTTAACAGAACAGCTGAACTCCATTTGAAAAATCCTTTCTTTTGATACCCATATTATGTTTGCATATTTCTTCATATTTCGAGTTTTTTGAGCATATTTTTTTGCATATTTTAACGTTTTAAAATTCATATATATGCGCATATTTCGCCCAAAAAAAATTATATAAATACTTGCCCTAATATTAAGGGTTCTTATAGGTGATGCAATTTTTTTTTTAATTCGTCACTTTGTTTCTCTGTCGAAATTTCCACAGAAAAGGACCCTATCACAATTTTTTAAACGGAGGTTCCAGAAATATTTAGGGTGCATTTCTTATTCTTAAGGGACCCCACACCGCAAGTTCAACTCATTCGACTCATAGAACTGAAGAAATCATAAATTGGATTTCGGAATTTGGAAAAAATAAGTGCATTCGTTGGATTCTTCGAAAAACATGGCCAGAAAGTAATAACGAAAGGATGGGTTGCAAGTAAGTAAGATTATGTTAAATACTACACTAAGAGTGAGATACTGAAGTAAAATTTAAAATGAAAAAAAAAAAAAAAATGAAAAACAAAATCTATTTTCATGATAATAAACTCGAAGAGTAATTCTAATTGTTATTTCGCCCTTGGTAGTAACCTTTTTGTAACTTTATTTTTTAATTTAATGTTATTTAATTTTAATTTCACAAGATAATGTTGAAGAAGGAACAGTAGAATACTAATCAACAGTACCTATCTGAGTAGGACATTATGAATCTTTTTTTCAAGATTTTAGAATGAGAAATTGAAAAAAAGATGAAAAAATCACAGTTGAAAATAACTGCTTTTTTACCAAAAAAAAAAAAAAATGAAGTTATAATAAAATTGACTGAAAATTAGAAAATATCATTGACAAAATATTCATCCAAATTCTAAAGTTAAAAAGTCTTAATTGTCTGGAGATTAACAACGAGCAGGTGATATTTCTGTTTAAATAATATGCGAAAGAAAAAACTAGAGTCTCTGGCACTTTGGCCCAAAACACTCTTGAAGAAGAAATACCCTTCGAACAGAAAAGAGAAAAACTGTTGAAAAATCCTTATGCTCTCAAACTGGACCAGTTAACATAACACCAGTCAAACAATACGTTTATTTAAATCTCTCCCCCGCCCTCTTCCATCCACGCCGTGCTTCACGCTTTAATATCAACTATACCTTCCAACAGAATCAATTAAGTTGTCAAATTTGGCGCAAAATTCCGCCAAGTCACCTTTAATATCTTACGTATCAACGTCAACGTCGTATTATTTTCAAAAGTCGAAGAGAAAAATCCAGCCTGTGCCACTTTGAAAAATACCTTTGGCAAAATCAATATAAAAACGTTAAAGATGTACGATGGAGTAAATCTCAAACACCAAAGAAGCAAACAATATTACCTCCTAAAAATGCCAATTTAACGATGAAAAATTCGCTTTAGGTATAAATATTTGTAGAACTCATTCGTTTGTAAAATACCAAATGTGTACATGTTTCTGCTCGCGGGGCCCATCCCCGTTTCATTTATTTTTAAAGGCAACATCCTTCCCCCTCGTATTAAGTTAACTTTCGATTACACACGTACCACATAATTTTCATTTTTACGACTGTAATATTGATATAAAAATAAGCCGACGATTATTATTTTATCGCTCATTGTTGCTAGGTCGATGGCGCATACACCGAAAAGTAGGTACCCGAAACCATCATTATCGATAGTGAAATTTTGCAAATGCAGGTCGTTCGTCTCGAGCGAATAACGACGATCGTGTCGAATATAAAAACCATTTCGACGGAGTCTGCACTCTGCCGAATGTTTGTTTGGGACAACCAGACGCACATAAATGAGCTCTTCGCGACTGCCAAAGTCTGCCTCGGCTCGTATGATTCACGTATAAAAACTCGCAATGGGTTTCGTTCAACTTGGACGACGGATGAGAAGGTAATTCGCTACGAGAATCCGTTCGATTTCGTAATAAAATTTTACTCGAGCGTAAATATCAATGCTTTAAGCGTCGGTTATTAATATTTTACGAGGGAGCTGTTCGCTTTTTATGGATTAATCATGGTCGTTTTTGGATACCCTTTCGGGTTCCTATCGATGGACCAGTGCTCGGTTATGTGTTATCGAGCTGAGAGAATTTATGGATAAATTTTACAGTGAAAGAAAATCGAAGAATTTAAAGATAGATTAGGCACGCTACGAAGATTTATAGGATCGTTCAATAGGCAATATATCAATTTTTTGAATTTTTTTTTTACCTTGGCGGGGCAGTCTGACCGGACTGCTTGATGTTATAGTCCTCGTCGAGAAAAAAATTTTGAGACCACTCCGAGCGCGATACGATAATTCTAAGCCGAGAAATAAATTCCCAAAGTCGCGAAAATGCGGCCCTCTAAAAATCGTAGCGTTCTCGTGTTAACATGCTGTATGACGTCACTAGTTCGCAGGAAACCTGATTGGAATGTAGAATAATCACATAAAAATGTTCATTCAATTATAACTCAGCCCCTATTGCAGCTAAGACGCTAATTTTTTTTGTTGATCGAAAGCTTTTGTTGAGTATATGAATTGAAAATTATCTCCAGGGGTTAATTTTGATTTCAAGGGGGTAAAATTTGGGGGAAAGGGGTGCCAAAATTGAGGGGAGGGTGCAAAAATCAAGGTATAGGAAATCTGAAAAATTATTTGATTTTAAAACCATATTTTGAATCAGAATACAAAAATTTTACCCTTTTTGACCCATAGAGAAGGAAGGAGGTATGCCCCAAAACCCAATTTTTTTATATTTTTGTACCCCCTCCCTTAAATTCTTTAAAAAGTAGGTTTCAGGCACAGCACCTCATTTCATATCAATCCCCTATCACCTAGGTCAATTTTGAGCCCTTTAGCCCCCATAGGGGAGGAGGTATTTAATAAAAACCAAAATTACGCTATCTCGTGACCCCGTGATGCGATTAATTTTTTTAACACAGAGTGGCCAGAGGTAGCGACCGATAAGGTAAGACATTACAGTTGAATACTTGATAATCGATCAAAATCTCACGAAATTAAAATCTTTAACACGTCCTATTTTTCAACAAAAAAAAAAAAAAAAATTGAAAATTTTCTTTCAGACAAACTTTAAAAAAGAATAGTTTTTCCGAAAAATTTGAAAAAATTGTCTTTCAAACAGAATGATTTTTTTTACAGCGCAGTATGCTTCTGGGTAAAATTGAATTGAATTGTTTTGAAATGCATCTTTGAAAAAATATCTTGAAAAAAAAATTGTTTATGAAAAAAAATTTGAAAATAATCTTGGCGGTGAGAAATTATTTAAACCTGATTTTGACGACAATACTGACTAGTTTGGCAAAATTGAGACAATTTTTACTTTTTTCTGAAAAAAAATATGTACAACGCCAGTTAAAATCTTATTGACTATATGAATATATGCCGGAATCCGTTTTGTGAGCGTGGACTAGAGTGGCCCTTATTTTGGAAATTTTGGAAATGTTCTGCCGTCGGCCTTCCGTTTTAAAAAAAATGATTTTTTTTAAAAAAATAGACAATTTCAAAAATTAAATTTTTTTTTTTTTTTTGAAAAATCGTCATAAGGTGGGTATTATTATTATATAAAAATACGATTTTCGATGATTTTTCATCTTTACCCCCGTTTTTACGAGACATGAAAAAACGTCATTCATTAGGTACAATTTTTGAAAAAAAAATTGAAAAAAAAAATGTTATAATTGATAAAATTGTTTTAACATACACATTAAGACCCAAAAAGACCATTTACAATGATTTTTCATCATTGAAGTATCGGTGGGAATTTTTCAAAAAAAATCAAAAATGATAAAAAATCATCTAAATAAGTGATGTTTTTTAAAGCTTTTTTTTTTCTTTCAGTGAATTACTTACACCAAGAACAAGCTAGAACATTAATGTTAATGATGAAAAACGTGAAACTTAATTCATTCTACGAGTGCCTATGATTTTCAATTGGATTTTTTTTTTAATTTACATAAATTTTCAAAAGGCTGACAAAATATTGAAAGAGCGACAAATCGAAGTTTTATTAATTCTGATGAAAAATCTACCTACCATATAATTTGTAAAAAAAAAGTTTAGATATTTTGTCAGACACTTTCAAATCGAATTTAATTGTCTAATAATACGTTTTATAAGTTTAGGCAAAAACAACAACAACAACAACATTTTATGTAAATAAGGATTCAATTCCTTATACAGATTCACTTTTTAAATGTTTTGTCAGATATTATGAAAACGCATAAAAATTCATCATCTGATTTCTAAAATACCCCCCCCCCCCCCCCTACACAATTTATTGATTTTCAGATATTTTGTCAGACTTCGTGAAAATTATAAAATGAAATTCAAAAAATTTGATCTCAAAATATATTTTTTAGACTTTATTGAATTTATAAAAAAATTATTGTTCTATTTTCAACAATTAAACACCAATTTTTTTTCAATTTAAAAAATGATACAATTTTCAGACATGAATTCCACTATTTTCATTTTTTTATGAACTTTAATGAACAAAAATTGTTCAAAAAGTGACCAAAAATCAAACCCACCAAGAAAAAATTTGAGAGAGGCAAATAAGAATAATTTTACGATTTTTTTAACGAGCGAATTTTTTGTTAGGGACGGGAATACTAAATTAAAATGACAACAGAAATGTTTTATTTTTTTATTTTTGAAAAAACTACAGTACAAAAATCTTTTAATTTTTACTCAGAATTTATTCGTTTTGTTGTTTTTTGGGAAAGAATTTTTTTGACGGAAATTTTTTTTTTCGTATTGAAAATTACAGAAAAAATCTATTTTTTTCCATTTTATTATTTATTTCATTTCTAGAGAAAAAATTTCAATTTTAGGTCTTCATTATTTTTGAAGAAAAAAAAAACGTAATTTTTGCCTCATGAGTCAATAAGAATGCAGATGCTGTAATATTTTAAAATCAGCAATGCATATTTTTTCAGTAAGTAACTAATTATTTTTTGATCATCGTTCGAATCCGAATATTCAACATAGCGTTGCTTCAACTTGTGCATAAAATCAATTCCCTCACGCCTCTTTCATCACTTTCAAACTTTGAAAACAAAGTAAAATGCTTTTCTGAGGATATGCTGAGAATTACAATACGTGCAACACCGTTTAAGAAAATTTTACACCTCGTGAAAACATTTTCTAAACAGTTGACGCGATTATAACGACGCGACGATAAACTTAGAACGGTTCCAAACTTTGTTATTGAAAGAAAATTTCGTTCTGATTGCTTTTGTCTTTAGAGGGGTAAAACTGCTGAACTGCTTTTGCAGCCACTAAAGATATAATTTAAATATATCCGTTCGCTGTTTCTTATCGTCGGCTTGGACACGATTGAAGAATATGTTTGAAGAGTTATAAAATCAGAAAAACGTAAGTGACTCAAAATTCGAAGAAGAGGCCGGTACAGTTATCGACTACATGCGATGGTGGATCGTTTTTGTTGAATTTTTTTACCTAGTCCAATACTACATAGATACTTGATATTCAAAATTAGAGAGGAGGGAGGGGTCCTATATGGAAATTTTTGTAATGACCAAAATTATTCCTAGGACTTCAATCTACCACTTTTGTTTGAAAATTTTTTCAATTGAACCTTCCTCTCTCCACCGATTTTTAAAAACACTCTTAAGATACTAATTAAAAACTATAGGTGAGAGGGAGAAAGGGGCCAAATAAAAAAAATTTCAAATAGAAGTTGTAGATTAATATCCTAAAAATAATTTTAGTTATTATAAAAATTTTGATTGGATCCCTCCCTCTCCTTCGATTTTACATAATATCAGGTAGATAATGTTTCAAAATTGGGGGAGGGGTCCAATTGAAAAAATTTTCAAACAAAAGTTGTAGATTGAGGTATCAGAAAAAGGTTTTGTTATTATAAAATTTTCGATTAGACTTTTCCCTTTCCTCCAATTTTGTATAATATGACTTACGATTAGATACCTACTTGTATTATTATTAAAAATTGTTGGAAGTAGGAGTCTAATATAAAAAAATTTCAAACGAAAGTTTTAGGTTGAAGTCCTAGGAATAATTTTGGTTACTGCAACAATTTCGATAGGACCCCCTCTTTCCATTCCAATTTTCAATATCAACTATCTATGTAGTGCAAATAATACAATCCACCAATATTCGTACGCCATATATCAAAAAGCCACGTCCATCGAAATTAATCACCCCAAAAATCCAAGCTTATTGAACTTCATTGAAACCAGCCCAGACGCCCAGAACACGAATCCGGAACACAGTGTTTTTTTGGCAACTCGATACGAGTACCAAACACAGACAGAGACAGACGTTGCAATATCAGCTTCATTACTGCAATCACACAGACGGCTCAATTACTTACCGCCATTAATTTCGAGGTATAATCGTCATCGAGGTTAACGAGCGAAGCATCAGTATTTTCCTTCGTTAATACATAAATAAAACCTGAGTAGGTAATAAAAAACAAGCCATAAGCTATACGCGTATTGCTATAGGGTTTGTGCAATCGTTTATTGATTTGATAGATTGGATTGACTTTTTAATCTGCTTTCGGCTACTATTTTGTCATTGATTTTGAATTTTGATTCAGTTTTGATTTCATTTTGATAATTTTTTATTTTGAATTTTTGATGTAATCAATTAATTATTCTATTTATTTATTTTTAAATACTTCGTAATTATTTAATTTGATTAAATGAACAAAAATTGTTTTTTAGTTTAATTAATTTCAATTTCGTAAGTATTCAGTTATTTTGTCATAAAATTCCATTGTCATTGACTAAATCTGACTAAATTTGGATGATTTTTAGGGGTTTTCCAAGATTTTCGCTATTTTCCCCTCGTTGTTTCTTCTCTTTAAGGGGGGGGGGGGCTTGTTTTGGAACATTTTTTGTTGAATGCATAGCGTTGATTAGCGGAATTTTCTAAGACCTTTGCATGACGTCATTTTGATTTTTCACCTATGAAGTTTTGAAGAAAAATTGGAAACTAATTTCAAATTGTTTCTTTTTACAAAAAAAATTAATTTTTGATTTTTGAAAAATAAAATGCATAGAGTTCTCGAAAAAAGAAAATTATTTTCATATTGCATTTTAATTGTGTCATTTTGTAGAAAATGTTGTTAGATTTTTTGGAAAATTACAAATTTCAAGGTCAAAATTGGAGAAAAACGCGATTTTTACTTCAGGTACCGTTTCTAGGAAAGCTATGCAACCCACAAAACTTTTTCTTAGAATCTTTTTTATTCAGTAGAGTCTTGTCTATAATTTAACGAGAGGATTTTGCAAAATTCGTACTTTCTCTCCCATTTTATGAAATCCTCTCATAGTTTTTCCTCGGAAGTATTCCAGTCGACTCGAAAGAAATAGTCGACAAATTAAAATTTTGCAAAATCCTCTCGTTAAATTATAGACAAGACTCTACTGAATAAAAAAGATTCTAAGAAAAAGTTTTGTGGGTTGCATAGTTTTCCTAGAAACGGTACCTGAAGTAAAAATCGCGTTTTTCTCCAATTTTGACCTTGAAATTTGTAATTTTCCAAAAAATCTAACAACATTTTCTACAAAATGACACAATCAAAATGCAATATGAAAATAATTTTCTTTTTTTGAGAACTCTATGCATTTTATTTTTCAAAAATCAAAAATTATTTTTTTTTGTAAAAAGAAACAATTTGAAATTAGTTTCCAATTTTTCTTCAAAACTTCATAGGTGAAAAATCAAAATGACGTCATGCAAAGGTCTTAGAAAATTCTGCTAATCAACGCTATGCATTCAACAAAAAATGTTCCAAAACAAGCCCCCCCCCCCCCCCCTTAAAATTCAGATAATTTTCATCGAAAAAAGAAAGAAAATTGCTGCTGGCTCTATCTCCATCCCAATCGTCAAAGAAACGCTCAAGCAGCAAAACGGAAGAAGAATAGTCCGCCGACGAAGAAGTAAACAATCCAATATAGTAATAGATGATAGTTGAAGAATGTTCTAAATTTCGGTAAGACAATTTATTGTTTTTTGGATTTATTCGTAAAAACAGACACTGAAATACATAATAAGGTGAATCTACGTGAAAAAATACATTTTAAGGATATGTTCAAGAAATAGTCGTTCTTCGCTATTGAGACCTTTTTAACAGTTGAAAATTTCAAACGGCCAAAAAGCCTTGCAGGCGTGAACCGAAACTCCTCAATAAAATATAATCTTAGATGCACCTCTACGATACCCAACTATGTGCAAAAGAACAGAAATTTTTTATCAACAAGGTCGAAATTTAAAATTTGTGAAAAAAAGACAATTAAATAGGTATGACACCCGAACGGAGGGGTGGGGGTTGGTTTTTCAAGCGTAGAAAAATGTTACAATTTTTTAGGAACAAAAACAAAAAATCCCATTTTTCAGTTTTTATTTTTTTTTACTTTTTTTTAGAGTGAACAAAAAGTGAAAAAAATACTCTGGAAAATGGGAAATTTTTCATTTTTGTTCCTAAAAAATTGACTTACAATAAGACATTTTTCTACTTCTGAATTTTCCACAAGAAAAATGAAAATTTTTCGCAATTTCCTCAGGTTCACTTATAAAAAGTTGAAAAAAAAACTATTCTTATAAATTTTCGATTAAATCAAAATTGAAGAAGTCAGAGGTGGAAAGTTCATTCCAAACCGAGAATTATTTTGATATTCTGCCAACAAAGTATTTTGTAAGTATTGCTTGTTCTTCCATAATTTAAATTGATCTGTATCAATTCCTTAGTTTTAGAGAGGGGGGGGGGGTGTCACACCTTTTATTCCACCCTAAAACTGAGGTTTCCTGGAGGAAAAAATACCCGAAGAAAGAATCTAAATTTTTCTGAAGAAAAAAAATTTGATTCTTTTTGGAATACAAAATTTTATACCTACTAATTTTTCAGGGGTACCCGTGAGAAAATTCTCAACATTTTCAGAGCATTTTTTTTTTTTTTTTTTTTTAATTTCTTGTGTGAGTTTCAGAGACAGTAACTTGGAATTTCCTTGGGTGCAGCAAGTTGAAACTTTTTAAATATTGAAGGTGAGAATCATTTTTTTTCCTTCAAAAATTTGGAAGATTTTTAAAATTTCAAAAAGTTACAAATACTTCTACTTCAATATACTTGAAATATTTCTATATTTAAAAATAATGAGATCTTTTTACCCCAATCCTGAAAAAATATTACTTAGGCCTAATAAATTTTTGAAAAACATTTTCACCTTGAAATAGTTACTTACTTGAAAAATTGAGGCAAAAAATTAACACTGCCCCTCTAAAAAAAATAAGATTTTTTTTCTCCAAAAATTTGAAAGTTGCGAGATCGTTTTTTCAAAGAAATTGAGACAAGAAGAATACCTAGAGTTGAGATTTTTTTCTTCAAAAATTTGAGAAAATTTTAAGTTTTTTTATACGAAAAAGTTATGACTTTTTTATTTTAAAAAAAAGTTCACCTCATATCTTCAAAAAATTGTGGCAAGCATAATTTTTTTCTCCAAAAAAATAGATTTATTTTTCTGAAAAATTGAAAAAAATCACCCTTGTAAATTACCTACCTATTCCAAAAAAATGAAAGGTTTTTTTCCTTAAAAAAGTTATAAGATTTCTTTCTTTCAAGGATAAAAATTCTTCATATCTTCAAGAAATTGTGACGAGTATATTTTTTAATTTTTTTTTTTGAGTCTGTGTTTTTTTGTAGCTTTTTGTTTTCTGCTCAGAAATGTTCAATCTTATGACACAAATCGCAAACAAAGCGCAGAAAGCCCCATTTCGCACTAAAAACTATAAACGTGTTTATCTCATATATAAGCAACGCACTATTAGAAAACAAATTCGTTACTTTCACCAATTCTTTTCAAAATGTTTAAAAATTATTAATTCTTTCTTTCCGAGGCATTTTTAAACAAAAAGTTCAATTTTGAAAAATAATAATAGGCACATTAATTTTTTTTTTATAATTTTTTATTAATATTTAATATTTATTTTTCAAAAGACGAATAAAATTACTTATATATATATATTTTTTCAATAAATTTTAATTTATTTAAATTTCTAATTACTTAATTAATTAGTGTTGTATATTTATTAAAAATTTAAAAAATGAACATCGCAAATTCTGCAGGACCTTTAACAGGATTTTTTCACAATTAAAATTGTTTCAAAACATTCGCTAATTTCAACTCCAATAACTATCTTAACACTGTTTGAAATAATCAAATTATAAATAAAAATATATATTATATTATATCAAATTTTTAAAAATTGCTAAACTTTGAAAATTGATCAATTTTGTAAATTTCATGAAATTTAAAAATGATCAAAATTCAATTATACATAATACTTAGATAAGTATATCAAATTTTGAATTTTTTCAAATTTTAAAGATTTACAAAATTTATAAAATTTAAAAAATTGTATCAACAACTTCAAAAATTGACTAATTAATTTCAAACCATCAAATTTTGAAGCGTTACCAACTGTAAAAATTTACCTAATCAATTTTAATCCAATTAAAAAATTTATTAAAATTCGAAAGTAACCCAAACAATTTTGATCAAATTTTGGAATTTTTCTTTCAATAAAGTTTTGAAAATTGAGACATTTTTGAGCTCTTGTCAATTTCAATGAAACTTTCAGAATCTATTCAACATCAGAATTTGATAGAATTTCAAAAACTTGATAAAGTTTTTATAAAATCTAATTTTAGCAAAAAATTTCAAGATTTTCGAAATTTTAAAAATTAAATAAAATTTGGAAAATTGCAAAAATAGGCACCATCCAGGTTTTTTAAAAATTGGAATTAGTTACGTATTTAGCATTTAAAAAATTTCCATTGCTCAATTTTAGCTTGAATGAAAAGGTTCCAAGTTTGAAAAAAGCAGAACCTTCAGTCCTTTAATGCAAAAGTACACTTTTGCATGATCAGCAGGAATGGTCAATATCGAATAAGAGCAAATGAATCATTTGAATCTCAAAAGAGCTGACAAGAGCGAGTAAATGAAAAGGAATTAGCGAGTAGAAAGGGAGTGATTAAGAATTCGGAGCGCGTAAAGAATAATAAAAACGAAAATCGATTCACTCTCAAACTGATGAATCACATTTTACTACGCTTTTATACCTATGCAGTGCCTGAGTGTGTGCAATGATAACGCGGTTTAATTTTATGACATGAAAAATTCTATATAAAAATTAAATTGAAAAAGTAAAATTCGATCTTTACCAGGCAAGCATTTTTTTTTCAAATTTTCTAGTCAACATTTTTTAACAAAGTTAGAAGAAACAGATGTTTTGAAATTTTTCATTTTTTTTTTTTTTTTCATTTCTCAAAGCAAAAGTCATCGTCATTAGTGTTGTTTAGTGATGAAAATCATTAATATACCTACTTGTTTTATTTAAAGTTTATTCCTTATAATTATGTAAGTAGGTATTTAAAATTGTATTCAACTTTCAATCGTTTTATTTTAGGTTCTATTTTATTCTCTATTGTCGATTTTTCACAGGTTTCGGGTATATTTGAATTTAGGGGTAGGTATAACTTTTTTTCAAAAACCAAACGGTAATGATTTTTGATTTTTTTTAAATCTCAATTTTCAAAAAAGTTGATTTTTTTCATACGTGTTTTGGATTTTTTCAACTTTTATTATTTTCATTTCTCAAGCATTAATTGGATTTTTCCAGTTATTTTTGCACCATGCAACCCTAGTGAGTAAAGAATAAATAATTTTTTCAAATTTCAGTAATCAAGTAGGTATGTAATTTTTATTTTTTATTTTTTTTAAATTATTTTTTTTATGATGAATACTAACTTTATTATTCAATTTTTTTCAAATAGACTTTTCTTGATCATTGCTCATGTAGAACGATAAAAATTCAAACAGCTTTCGTGATCGATTTTTTTTTTTTGAATTTTTCAAAATAATAAAATATTGAAAAAAAGGAAACCTCTTGCTCAGGTCATAACTATACAAATATTATACCTGAGAAAGAAGCTATGGCGTGGGACACCAAACAGTAAAAATACAAACACGCTTCGTAAGAATTTTTGAACAAAAAAAAAAAAAAACATTCCTGATTCACCTCGATAAATTTATTGTCTCCCGGCAACTTCTAATCTTGTCATTACTCGGCCGCCTCGAAAATTCCAACTCCGACCAAGTTCACCATTCGATTGCTTCATCTCGTAAAATTCCCCTCTCGATTTCCGAGGAAAGCAAAGCAAGCAAAAATTTTGTAAAAACGCAAACTTACGCCGTAAATACTTCAAGCTCGACTTTAATCCTTGATACGATAAAACCGAGTAGAAAATTAATGAAAATTTTTTTTCTCCAAATTAAAACGTTATCGAACGTTTTTCTGTTCCAAAGCAGACATTTTTTCATATAACAGAATGACCTCAAGATAACGATAAACCGAGCAGTAAAAAAAGAAGGGAGAAGTGGAAAACCGTAAAAAAAAAATCATAACCCGTTTTTTCGACCGTAACGAAACTTACTCAACTTTCATATTTTTCTCTTTTCCCATTTCTTCTCTTTCAAACTTGAAAGAAAACATAGGTAAACTACCAACTAGGTAGCAAAAAATGATCTGAAAATTCTTCAGCTTAAATTTGCCAGATTGCAAGAGAGAATGATGGTGAGATATTTTTTGATTTTTCAACAACACCCGCAAATATACAGAAAATTGAAAAATACAAACTTATTCTAGGTGCTCAATTGAACACTCCTTTCGAGGTAAGCCATTACTCCTGCTATTATTTTTCATGCGTCTCATCCACGTGATAAAAAAAATGGAGAAGGGAGAAAAATTCAAAATTATTCAAAAATTCGAATCCGAATATTCAACATAGCGTTGCTTCAACTTGTGCATAAAATCAATTCCCTCACGCCTCTTTCATCACTTTCAAACTTTGAAAACAAAGTAAAATGCTTTTCTGAGGATATGCTGAGAATTACAATACGTGCAACACCGTTTAAGAAAATTTTACACCTCGTGAAAACATTTTCTAAACAGTTGACGCGATTATAACGACGCGACGATAAACTTAGAACGGTTCCAAACTTTGTTATTGAAAGAAAATTTCGTTCTGATTGCTTTTGTCTTTAGAGGGGTAAAACTGCTGAACTGCTTTTGCAGCCACTAAAGATATAATTTAAATATATCCGTTCGCTGTTTCTTATCGTCGGCTTGGACACGATTGAACTTCTCACAGAAAATTTTTTAGGGCTCATTGACTTTTTTTCATAATTTAGAAAAAAAGTTTTTGTGGTTTGCTAGCCAATCTGGCCAGAGAGACGTTGATATTGAATAAAGACGTAAAAATAACGAGTCATTTCTTGCCTATAATTACACGAAATATTACTTCTTTTTTTCACCCAAAAAATTTAAATTAAAAATCCTAAAAAATAAACTTCCGAAATCTGTGTAATTCCAATCTCCGCCAAACCGCGCATCTTCATCAACGCAGACGAGCAAAAAAAATAAACCAAGTCTGAACGTCACTCGATTATACGCCTCTTTAACAAACCTCATTATCAAATTAGACGAAAACACGCCGAAAGAATTATCACGGATCACATGAATTACATGTCACGTGCCAAAAAACGTGGAACTATAACGAAAAAACATTCCAATTCACATATCATTACCGCCTGCATCTGCGAGTCGCTTTTCGTAATGATCAAACTTGAAAAACAAAGCAAACACCAAAGTCGACCAAAAGTTTACTCGATGCGAGGCACCATTAAGTATCTTCAAGAAAAAAAAATATATATATATGATTTGCCATTACCACATTTTCCTCTTTCCATCTCGTCCTTTCTTTTTGACTTATTTCATCCGCAATCACATCCCACCATCGTAAGATGGGTTTTCCTTTTTTCTATCGGTTTACCCTTAATGAGGTTGTTTGTGAATTTTACCCTCCCCTCAGCGAGCCCTATTCGTGTCATCCTTTGCTTATTCTATTTCTATTGTCGATATAAACGCCATGTTATTTTTTTCGTTTCGCTGCTTTGCTGGTTATTTTGCTTTTTTCGTCGTCCTCGCCTTGTGGATAACATAAAACATAACTCACCCTCTAATACGACATTTTACTGCTAGTGAAGAAATTTTCTTGTTCGGTTTTTTTTTTATTATTCTTTTGGGGAGTGTTTGCTTTTTTTCGCATTCTTCCTCGTTTCCTTATTTTGTATATTTTTTTTTCTTCGTTTTATTGAGTTTATTATTATTTTTTTTATAGGTCTTGTAAGCCTCCTACAATCAATTGTGGTCGCTTCCCTCTTGTTTAAATTTAGAAAATTGATCAGCTATAAGAGAAGAGAAACAGAACATGGATAAAAAAAAGAGTAATAAACGACAGCGCAGACGAAGAGGAAGACGAAAATATTGCAGGCCCCTCTAGGAGAAGACGAGGGGGAACAAACGGATTAGAGGGGTATTACCGGTACCACTACACCCAAGAAGATGAAACTGACTGAAGATCTACATAGAAATTTAAAAATAAAAAATGAAATACAACTTGCAAAAATAAAAATAAAACTTTTGTAGTACCTAAGTAAGCAAATTTTAATTTTTTGTTTTAATTTTTTTTGAGAACAAATCTAACTTGTTTTCGTTGAAAAAAAAATTTGATAAGCAAAATAAATCTGATTTTTTTTCTGAGAAAATATTTTGTTGTATTTAGATAACTTCTAGTTGCTCTCAAAAAAATTATTATATTTCAAAAAAATGCAGAAAATTGAAAAAAAGATTGAAAAGCTTCCCTGTAAATCGAAAAAATTAAGATGGCTGCGAATTGAGAAGATGAATAATTATTAATTAGGATTATTGTAGGTATCGTTATTTTGAAATTTTGTTTTTAGTTATACGTTCCGTATCCGTTACTCACTGTGAAACAATTCGGTTTTCGTTTCTGTTTCTCACTTCGAAAAATTCGGTGATAATCTCAATCTACAACAGAATATTCATTTGATTTTTTTTTTAAATTTGACCCTTTCTTTTTCTCCAATTTTGAATATTGTTAAATATCTTAGGCATTAATAAGCTGATTAAAACAGTTCAGAACTTCAAAATTTCATTCAAATTTCATTTTATTTCAACCAATCTTGGTGTTGCCGGATGTTGGTGATAAACAAGCGGGACAAATTGAACTTTTCGGTCACTAAAAAATTCAAAAGAAAAAAATGATAGATTGGAAAATATTTTTTTATGGGTCTTGATCTGTTTTTTCCGAAAATTTGAAGGTCTAAAGATCCAGATAAAATCTTTTCTGAAATTAAAGCATCTGATCTAGATCAGATCAAAAAATTTCGGATCTTTGGATCTTTAAATCCAGTTTTCAAATTTTAGAATCCGGATCTGCCCAACTCTGTCCAGTCATATATGTGACCTGGCGCAAGAAAACTGCACAAAGTGATTATTTTAAAAAACAATTAGTTTTGTTTGCTTTGAATGTATTTTGAATAGGTACATAATATGAAATTAAATTAATTTTTTCATTTTCTCATTTCAATTCGCGTAATTTAAATAACAATTCACATTGAAAATTGATTTCCTGTAATGTCTACGAGTACGATTTGGATATTTCATTAGACACCATCCTGAAAGTCAGGCTAAAATAGTAAAATCAAAACAAAAAACTCACGACTATAAATTCCGAATCTGATACTGAAGAAGATGACGAAGGTACTTGAGTATATTAAATTTTCATTTATTTACTATAACTATTAATGATTATTATTTTTTTATCCACAGAAAAATCATTCGAAAGTCTAGCCATAAAAAAAAAAAAGTTTACAATAAAATTTATTAAGTATAGTGATTCAGAAACTGAACTTGAAAGTAATTACTTTTAGACAATTTTATAAATACCTATCCTATTTCATCAATATTTATTTTACTCAACAATGTGTAATTTTTTATGTTTTAACAGCACGCAAAGTCACAGAAGAAAAAGCAAAAATCATCAAGCAAATATTCAAAAAAAAATAACTCTTCCTATAATTTTTATTTTGTATCTTCTTTCCTATAATTTTTATTTTGTATCTTCTAAAATTATAATTTTTTCTATTTCTATACTCAAAGGCGCCAAAGATAAAAAGTCACATTAAGTAAAAGCGGGTAATATAGGCACTTTTTCACACTGAAATTTGGTTCTTTTGGAAAACTAAAAACTGCACTTTGTAGAGAATTTGATCCTCTCTCAGAATATATACTTGAACGTCTCAAAATTCGGACCCTTCATGCCCTAAAAGTCCATTGAAAAAAAGTCAAAAAAATGACCATATTACGTCACTGATAGGGTAATATGGGCATATGGATTTTTTTAAATTTAAAGCACCAAAAAGTTGTAAAAATAACTCGAAATGAGGTGTTCTGAGTAGGGGAAGTATGAGGGGGGTCGGGCAATACCCAGCCTATCTGTTCATGCTAAGAAACTAGAAGTGTACCAACCGCCATTTTATCATGTAAATTTTTTATCTTTTTCACAAAAAAAAACAAAAAACGTTATGTCAGCATGTGAGTAGATGATCCAAAGAAAACCTCAGCGTCCCATTATACCGACATAATAACGTACGTAATGTTCTAATGTTACATAATGTTATGTTATGCTGAAGTTTTCCTTTGATCATACTCATAATCATGCTGACTAATGTTCTTTTGTTTGTTTAAGGTGCAGTCGACCGGTGCCTATCTTCTATGAAGCCAGTTATTGAGATCTCATTCCACAACTTTTGTAGTTTTGTTTGAAAAAAAAAAATTCAATCGACCCTCTCCTCCAATTTCAAATAATAAGTGCAGTAATTTACGAAATTAGAAGGGTGGGACGAGGGAGCAGAGGTAGGGTCCAATCAGAATTGTTTTAATGACCAAAACGTATCTTCAAATCTCAATCTACAACTTTTGTTTGAAACTTTTCTTTTAATCATATCACTTTTATTTTTGGAAAAAGTTTTCTAGATTTAAAGTCACATGCAGCAAGATGACGTCCTGTTGCAAAAGCTATCTGCATTTAGCATAATCTAGTGAGAAAGACTTGTACAAAAATTCAAAGCATATGAGTAAATAAAATCAACAGGCAAAGAAAAAAATTATCAAGCTCTGTGAAATCAAAGTGAAACCCTCATGTACTCAAAATTTTAGATTTTCAAGTTTTTTTAATTTTACGTAGTGTTATTAAAGATTTAAAATGTCTAAGTTGATGATAAATTTCGAAGACGACCCCATGGAAGGGGCAGAGAGTCAAACCCAAAATGTGAACATGGAACTTTATAAAGTGGCGGTTAAAAATTTCTTTGAAAAGTCACCAGAAATTATTAATTCACCCTCGTCAATCGCGCAGAACAGTTCCTGTGGGTTCTTAAATAAAGTCTTAATCTGTTTCACTATATTCGTAGGCGCTGTTTCTATAGTACACGGTTTAATGCAGATATGGATTGCTTTGAAATATCCAAGAGTAAGTTTCTTAAAAATACTATTTTTCTAAAACCTACATAGGTTGTAATATTTATTACATGGAGCTTAGCTCTAAAGGGCTAGCTCTTTTTAAGCTCATCACAAAAAAAGAGCTAAGCTCAAGCTCTGAGCTAAGAGCTTAGGAGCTGCTCAACACTGGGCATACTGTATTCACATATCAAATTTCATCCGAATCGGATAAGAAAAAGTCGTTCTACGGCGATTTTTTCGATTTTTTACATGGAAAATTCAACTCTTTTCCACCTTAAATAGGTTCTATAGGCCGGATCCAGCTCTTTTTTGGTAAGTACGTTCAAGAAGACCCAACACACTCTCACACCAAAAATGAGTCGGATCCCGCCCATAGAACCTATTTCAGGTGGAAAAGAGTTGAATTTTCCATGTAAACATTCGAAAAAATCGCCGTTTAAACGGCTTTTTCTTACCGATTCGGTTGAAATTTGATATGTGAATTCCTATAAAGTTTGATTTATTGACTTAGGTTGTTTTTACAAAGGACCCCTCATATATAACCGCCATGTCCACCGCAATCACACTTCCTTCACCTTCAACCACATCTATCCGGCGAGCCTTCTTCCACTTGCATCCTCCATTGCCGAAATCAGACGCGTTGCATGGTTGAAATTCCCACAAAAATACGCGTCATTCGGTCATAAATCGTTCATAGTACCGCGAGCACAACCACACCACGCGAAACCAAACATAGTCAGAGTCACGACTAGGACAAAGTTAAGGTAGGTCATTACACTTGAACCGAAACGCCGCGCACGTACGTGGCCGACAATTTAACTAAACACGATGCAAAAGTAAGGAACTAACTAACTGCATTGTTGAATAACAAACCAACACAACCATCGAACAGCGTTCTTCTTGATAAGTACAGAAGTCTGCCCTCTGGTACCTCCTTCTGCCGTTTACTTGTGGACGATACAATGGTCAAGAGAAATGCACCACTCCAAGAAAAAAAAAAGAAATCACATCGCACATCTGTGTAAGGTTCAACAACTGGTTCAGTGAACTTGATCTTAAATTCGGGTATACTTCTCTCTTGCGAATAGGAGAAGCAACAAAACACGTATAGCACGTAATGAAAAAAAATTCTCTTTGAAGTCATCTTCCATCTTCCTCGTCCTCGTTTTTCTTTCCTCCGTAGGTGATTTATTTTTAAACTGGTGTATCATTCTCACCTTCTATCCAATGAAAAAAACACGCAAGTAGGAATTTCTTTCTGCATTATTTACTTAGTCAGAATTGCGTGGTATGTGTGGCGCATCCTACGTAATGCATTTTTTTATTAAACCTACGTATTAAAAAAAAAATGCAGTATCGAGGGTCGAGGGGTATATAAATTTTTTTTTGAATTCCATTTATACTCTTATGTAAGTGTATTTCATTGAAGTGGAATTAGCCTAAGATAAATTCAAATGAAAGCGACAGTGGTATAATAAGAACAAAATCAGAAATGACATCACGACACAAGGAAAAGTCCCCAATCACATTTTCCGAAAAAGGATAAAGGCAAATTGGCAACTCTTGGAGCACTAAAGACTCCTTTGAGACATTGATTCGATTAAAAGCTGACACATAATTATCTTGAAAATTTGAAGGAGGTGAGATGATTTTTTTTATTAGAAAACTAGCCCAACGGAAATAGCAAAAAAAAAAAAAGACCCTATGAGGAAAGGCAAGCAAGCAAGCTGAATTTTGTACTAGTCCAATACTACACAGATTCTTGTTATTCAAAATTGAAGGGAAGGGAGGGTGTGGTATAGCTTAGTCAAAATTCAAAATTAATTCCAAGTCCCAATCGGGCATTTTCGGATAGATTCGTCTACCTTCGCGAGAGGGAATAATTTTGGTAGAAATGCGACTGAGTGAAGAATAGATTATGATATTGTTTTTGTTATTGGGTTGGTACGTTATAGTTTTGAATTGAATATATCGAATTTGATGTGAATAGTGTTGTGAATTTTTATAATATGATTTAGTTCTCGATATAGCAAGTAAATTTGCTCGAATAATGGAGTAGTCGAGTCCGAGGGCACTCGGTGCCTTTGACTGAGATTGAGATCGATATGGGCTAAAAACCCGAAATTCCCCTTCTTCGGACATGGCCACTTAGTTGGTCCATAATGTAAATACGTAAGTAATTATAAGTTAATTTAGTTACAATCTGATCACTTTAATGATCGAAAATTAATCCAAATTAAATATGATCTTCTTCAAGACCTTTTGAATAAAATTAATCCAAATTAAATTTGATCTTCTATAAGACCTTTTAAATTAAATTAATCAAAAATGAAATTTTCGGCTAATCAAATAGGCTATGCCTATCCAAAAAACCGTATGATAATTATAGATAGGTATCATACCTAATATGTATATAATGTATATAGGAATCTTTGGATAATACTTGAATGAGCTAGTTTTAACTATTATGTTGTGTAGGTGGGTTTGTTTCCTTCCTATTTTGTCATATTTTCCCATGTAAAATTCCTACGACCTTATTTATCTATAACAACTTTTCTATATACCTATTTCCCATGTTGTATCCTATTAACCCTCGAAATCCCAAAAAATGATATTTTCTAAAGCCTACTACAACACATAATAGTTAAATGGCGCCCAACGTGGGGCCCGAGGGTGGATTTAACCCTAAAATTTGGATTCTGTGCAAAATTTCAGTCTAGATCAAATTTTTTCCATGAGTTTTCATGTGAAAATGACGATCTAATTTTGGTTCTAAAATTAGCCATAAAAGATTAGCTTGTTCAAGTCGGCCTAATGATAGTTGATAAGATCGTGTGTAAAGCATTGCGTTAGGGCATATCTTGAGCAAGTCTTGACGGAGGACTTTGGTGGTTCGCCACATCGTTTGCCGTCAATTAGGTTCAAGAAGTTTGTAAAAAGCTGCAATGCTCGTTTGACCTTGAATTATATACGAAAAGTGCATAATAATTTTAATTACCATCTACACGATCTATCTTATGTAATATAATTTTAAATGGCCGAAATTTTATTAGATTTAAGTTTTTGTGGTTGGTAAATACTCACACCACCACATAATAAGATAATTTTAGTAGAGTGAAAAAAAAAAAAAAAAAAAAAAAAAAAAAATAGTATTCTATTGAACCGGTTGCGAATCTGACCATCAGAGTGCGTATGTTGATCAGATCGAAAATAATATGTCATGATTACGAAGCCAACAATAACAACTGAAGAATTTTTTATCAAAGTAAATATTGGAGATTGAAGAAATTTAATTAATTTATACGATTTTAGTTGATTAAATTTAATTATTAGAGAATTATGAGGTTGTTTTTAAACCTAGGTACAACATATGTGATGCAGATGAGCAATTTTGTTCAATAGAACTGTATAGAAATTGGTCATCGAGAACGAAATTGGCTACAAGCCTGGCGCCCAACGTTTCAAAGAACTTTTTCGAACTTTAAATTAAATCTTTGACCTCTTTCTTATTTAGCATTAATTGTACATTTATGTAAATAGTTCCCCTTGTCCCAAAATCGATCTCACTCAGCAATAGGTACCTACCGCCGTTGATTAAAATAAAAACAGTGTTATATTTCTATCGTGTATTATCCGATATTTATATCAAATTTACGAGAATTTTTCAGTTCCTTTCATCGATCTGGAGAGTCCTAGAAAACCGACGTTTGTGAGAAGATTCCGAAAGAATATTCGTAATCGAGCTGGTCAATTTGATAGTGATCGTATTTTTCCATTGGTGGATCAGTTCTATTTTCTAAATCTTCCCGATCTACTATATCGTGAACCGTTGGATCCGATCGACGAAGAATCCGATCTAGATTCGTCTATCGAATTATACATCGACGATACATTGAACAGAACGATTAGATCTGAATCAAATTTGTCTGTAGATTCTTGTAACAATTCGCATATTTTAGATACATCTTCTTCTGTTCAGGACACAGCTTCTAGTTCTAATATTTCATCCGATTTTAATACGTCGAAGATGGGTGATCCTGAAACCGAAGCAGAACGATTAGCTAGAGAAGAACAAGAGCGTCTAGCTGCTGAAGAAGAAGCTCGTAAGAAAGCCGAAGCTGAAAAGAAACGATTAGCTGATATTGAAGCCGAAAAACAAAGACTCGCTCTAGAACAAGAAAGGAAAGCCAGAGAGGCGTATTTCAAAGCTGGTGGTAAATGTTCGTCGTTCATCGAAGGCGATCATCTTCAAAGTATGTTGCTTAATATTACCTCAGATATGGGCTCTCAGTTTTGCCAAGCTCTGAAGGATGTTTTCAGAGAGAATCGTAAGAAAGATAAGTATGACCGATATAGTCACAAATTCGGAGGTGAACGACCTCGTAACCAGAGTGACGAAGAAGACTCTGACGAAGATACTGGACCTGACGAATTGGTATCAAAAATAGATCGTTCATTTACGTTAAATAAAACGATCGCTGACGCTAAAGATGCGAATATTACGCTTGGAATTGGATCTAGATCACTTGTGACAATTAACCAACCAAAATTTAAACCTGGTAATTTTGTTCCAGAAACTTTAAGCAGGCATATGTCGGATATTTTTGGTCCTGCGAATAAAATTAAACCATGGCGTGGTCCTACCGATTATCGCACGCCAGAGCAGTTTTTAGAAGAATTCCAACGCGAAGTTTTACCATTATGCGCAAATGAAAAAACGATCATACAAGCTCTCTTGCATTTATTGCAAGGAACAGAATGCGAATTATGGAAGAACACTGTAGATCGTTCCAAATCATTCTCAGTAATTGCCAACGCCTACCTTACTGAATTTAGTAACAATACTAGCCATGTAGCCGATATTATTCAATTATCAGAAGAAAAATACCCTGCTCATCCTGGTCAAAAAGTTTCCGAGTTTGTGGAATTTTGGCTAAGCAGATTTCAATACAATTCGCTAGTATGTACCAGTTGGGTAACCGAATTAATCGTAAAAAAGTTACCAGAAAAATACGAAAACTTTTTTAATCGGATTGACGAGAATGCCAAAGTTGAAGATATCATTAATAAATTACGCTATATGGAAACTACAGCTGAACAATATATTTCAAATCATCGAGTTAGCAGTTCAGCTTTACACGACCAAAAATACGCGTCAGATCGTTCAAAAAATAAACCTAGTACAAGTTCAACTAGTTCTTCCAGTAATGAGAAGAAATACGAAGTACCTAAAGTAGATTTCAAGAAAAAAATGTTTGTGTACAAGAAAAAATCTTCAACAACCGATAAGAAATCATCATCGATAGATTCGAATCCCCATTCTGGACCTGAAAAGAAGATTTTGAAAGAATCTGATACGAAACCAAAAGCTACGAAATTTTCTGCAAAAAAGTTTTCAGTCAATCGTATTGAAATTGAAGATGATTCCACAGACTACGAATATTTCATAGCTGGAGATGATGGTGAATTAGAAAAACTCGAAGTACATGTTATTTCAAATAATGATACGGAACCAGAAAACAAACCACGAATTACTTCGGCTGATGAAAGTGATTTAAACGACCACGAGGCAGTATAATTAGTCGCGATACTGACCTCAAATCACCGACGAAGCCGACTACACCTGTTACAAAAAATACAAAAATAGAAAAACCTAAAATGAATGACCGATCTACGGTTCCTCTGTCGCCAAGTCTAGCTACCTATGTTTTCAAAGATACCTTCGTCTATGTTGGTAATTTTCCAATGTATAATTTTTTAAAATCGATTGAAGGTAACACTACAAAAGAACATGTCTTATGTAATAACTCGATTACTACTGGAAAATTATTATCTGCATTAAAACAAGAACCAAAAATCATCGTTAGACCTACGAACATCGATCAAATTTGTATATCGCTTGGTATTCTAGAATCGTTACAGAAAAATTTCGATGGCTCGGAATTTAATGCAAATTTGAAGTTAATTGTTCGTTTATTAAAAGAACGTTTTGGTTTTAGAACTATCATCTTATGTTTACAGTCGCCAATTATCGATAAAGAAAAAGACCTGAATTACTGGAGAAATCTGGAAGAAATAAATAAGAATATTTATTACGTAGCTAAAGATGTCGATGGCTGCAGTTATGTAAATTTCTATACTCCGTTTGTTCAACGTAAGAAAATCTGGACATCTGAAAAATGGTTCAAATACGTATGCAGTGACGATATTTTATACGATGTTAAAAATTCTCTATACCGCAAATTGAACATCAACGCGACGCCGAACGTGTACGATTGGAGCAACGAAGGATACGATCGCTGTAAACCAATTTTAATGAAGTTCTACAAAATGGTTTTCAACAAAGATCTTTTTCCAGTTGATAAATCAGTCAAGACCATACTTCAAAAATCTGATGACGACGAACCAGACCTTTTGGATCGTATGTTTGGAAGATCAGATCCTCCAGTTGTCTGTCGAATTAATGACGATGTGGAAGACGTTTTAGAACCTGATACGATAGCTTGCAAATCCGATCGTGACGTCATCCCAAAAATTATTTTTCAATTTGGCGAAATTGAAGTGCCGGCACTCATCGATTCTGGCTGTTCTCACGTTCTTATGAATGAGAATACTTACGAAGAAATTAAAGCTAAATATCCTGAAACTAAAAAATCCGAGATACCAGCTCGCGGTATCAGCGAACGATTTTCTCTAGCTGCAGGCAAAAGCAAGCCAAAAATTACGAAAATTGCATATCTAGCTTTCAATTTCAAGAGTTCTGAGCCAAAGACAAAATGTATTTACCGTATACCTGTATTGGTTACCAAGGACCTCAATGCTGATTTAATTGTTGGCAGATCATTACAACGTGAATTCGACTTAATACTGGAAATGGGAAGCGATCAGTTGAAAGTTCGTGATAAAACTACCAAGAACTATATTACAATCCCATTTATCGAAACTACCAAGCCACACATCAAGTATGAACTCGACGAGACCACAACTACGTTACCAGAAGCCCAATTTGTTTCAATTATGAGCTGTAATTCGATTGAAAGTCCAATAAGGAACGAAGAAGCGATGGATCCTGGATCAATGGAGTTAGAACATAAACTTCAAGTGAGTATTGATCAAATACCTCACACAGCTGAATTTCGAGCTCGTCTAAAAGCAGTTGTACGTTCGTTTCCAGAGATCTTCGAGGACAGGATAGGCTGTTGTAATATGTACACCCACAAACTTCGCCTCAAAAACGATCAATTTCCTGAGCGAATGTGGTGCAAAACAAGACCAGTTGCGAAGAAATTCGAAGAACCGCTCAGAAAAGAAGTCAAAAAATGGGCAGATAATGATGTTGTTATTAGACGCGAGTCAATTTATAAATTAGCTCTTGTATGTGTTGATAAAGGTGGCGGTAAAGTGCGACCTTGTATCGATTGTAAGCCGCTAAATCAAAATATAAATCGCCATTCTACGGAAGTACCAAACATCGAACATCTACGCTTTAAATTTCGAGGAAAAAAATGTTTCACCAGCGTGGATTTCAACAATGGTTTTCAACAAATCAAACTACACGAGCTATACTGGGAATTATTATCGTTTATCGTAGATGGTGTATCCTACTGCAGTACTCGTGTAGGATACGGATGCGAAGATTCAATGCCCGCCTTTTTGATCGCATTACAAAAGGTTCTCAAAGGCACTGAAGACTTCTGCTGTTTTTACGTTGATGATCTTCTCATATTTTCAGATAACTGGGAAGATCACTTGAAACATATTCAGATCATACTCGAACGAATAGCCAAAGCAGGCATGACGCTGAATTTGATGAAATCTAAGTGGTGCAGAACGAAGCTCAAGTATCTCGGTTTAATTCTCAGTGGCGAGGGTACTCAAGTTGACCCTGAAAAGATCGAAACAATCTTAAACTTCGAGAAACCTCACGATATCAAAGGCATGCAGCAGTATCTAGGCATGTACCAGTATTATCGTATGTACATTCCTAGAATATCTGAACTATGCGACTCTCTTTATGCCATGACGTCTTCGAAAAAGGATTTCATCTGGACTCCTGAACGTATTGAAAACTTTGACCAATTAAAACACGAACTGGCCAGAGAAACAATGTTGATCTATCCGAACTTTGATCTACCTTTCATCGTTTACACCGACGCGAGTGCCAAAGCCATTGCAGGAGTGGTGATGCAAGAACAAGAAAGAAATAATCAAAAAGTTGTTCTTCCGATTGCATTTTCCAGCCGCGCTCTGAAAAGCCACGAACGTAACTATACAATTATGGAATTGGAACTTTTGGCCATAATTCACACCTTGGCGAAGAACTATTACCTGCTCGCCGGCCAAAAAATCAAATTATATACGGATAATATGGCTATAACCTATATGAAACGTAATGACATGCTACCTAACAGAGTTATGAGGTGGATGTTGTATCTTGATAATTTTTCGCTTGAGGTAAATCATATCTCTGGGTGTGAAAATCAGATCGCCGACTTTCTATCTCGTTACTCATTTACGATCACGGAGAATGATAGGAATTTCTCAATATTCCTATTCGACTACGAACCTCCACGTAGCCTATACAGCGATTTCAGACGTCTTCGAGAATTTCAAGAAAATGATCCTCGTCTTACAATGTTCGTTGCTCGAAAAGACGATCGAGTCCAGTTTGATGAAGATCTAAAATTATATACGTATCAAGGTCGTGATGGAAATCGTCGTATCTATATTCCAGACAAATTGCAGAACGAAATTATCGAACATTATCACTTCCAATACGGTCACGTTGGCATTACGAAGTTGCTGATGATTGTAAGAAGACACTTCGACTGGCCGGATATCACCATACAAGCTCACAGTTTCGTCAACAGCTGTATATCGTGTCAGCAAGCTTGTAGATCCAATCGCCAATTACGAGGTGAATATCGACCAATCGAAGCGACAAGATTCAATCAGATACTCTGTGTCGACTACTTCGGACCTATTCCGCAGAGTACCGCTGGCGTGGATACTATTTTTGTAATTGAAGATCTATTTACAAAATACGTTCGCTTATTTGGCCTGAAAGTCGTCACATCAAAGAATACTATCGCAAGAGTGGAGAAATGGATCGAAGAATTCGGCAAGCCGGATATGATTTTGTCTGATAATGGTCCACAATTTTCATCGAAATATTGGTACCGTTATTGGCGCGAAAAAGGAGTCGACATTCGTAATACATCTCGATATACACCGTCATCGAATCCAGCTGAAAGAGTCATGTCGACGATTGGCTCATCGATGAGGAAATACATCAGCGAGAACCAAAAATCTTGGTTTAGGATCTTGCCAGATATCGAAAAGAAGCTGAATTATACCGAAAATATGACGACGAGATGCATCCCATACGAACTCGTAAAGAAGAAAAACGTTCCTGATACTCTTGTAGATCTCCTCAAGAAACGTGCAGTAAATCCAAAGATCGAAGAAATAGCTCTGGATAATACAAAGAAAAATATCGAAAGACGAAAAGAATATTTTAGTAGAAAATTCAAGATCCAGAAATTCGTCACAAATGATCTAGTTATGATCAAAAATCGAGTTTTATCCAATAAGGACCGTGGTATCGCTGCAAAATTGTCTATTCAATGGCTTGGACCCTATCGAATCATCCAAGAAAAATATCCGAATGTATATGAGATGGAGCTGGTTGCAAATCCTGAACAAAAAATGCGAGAAAATATCCGTCACCTACGAAAATACGATCCAAAAATCGATAGTCGTGTACCTCCTGATCCATCTTGATCATTAGAATAAGATTGTAATTGATTGTACCAATTTTTTATTTTTTTTTTTTCGTTCGAAAATATCGTATATCCGAGTAGATCTTGATTTTTTAATTTTTTTTTTGTCTTGTTATTTCGATAATATTTTTTATTTTTTATACCTTGTTCAATTTTTTAATTTTTTTGTAATTTCGAAGACTGTTTTCTTTTAATTTCATTTTCATAAGATAATTGTTGCTTTTTTTATTTTTTTATTTTTTTATTTAGAGTTAGAATAATTGTAAGCATTTTCTACCGAAAATATTCTCTCGGTGGGGGGGATCTTTGTGGTATAGCTTAGTCAAAATTCAAAATTAATTCCAAGTCCCAATCGGGCATTTTCGGATAGATTCGTCTACCTTCGCGAGAGGGAATAATTTTGGTAGAAATGCGACTGAGTGAAGAATAGATTATGATATTGTTTTTGTTATTGGGTTGGTACGTTATAGTTTTGAATTGAATATATCGAATTTGATGTGAATAGTGTTGTGAATTTTTATAATATGATTTAGTTCTCGATATAGCAAGTAAATTTGCTCGAATAATGGAGTAGTCGAGTCCGAGGGCACTCGGTGCCTTTGACTGAGATTGAGATCGATATGGGCTAAAAACCCGAAATTCCCCTTCTTCGGACATGGCCACTTAGTTGGTCCATAATGTAAATACGTAAGTAATTATAAGTTAATTTAGTTACAATCTGATCACTTTAATTATCGAAAATTAATCCAAATTAAATATGATCTTCTTCAAGACCTTTTGAATAAAATTAATCCAAATTAAATTTGATCTTCTATAAGACCTTTTAAATTAAATTAATCAAAAATGAAATTTTCGGCTAATCAAATAGGCTATGCCTATCCAAAAAACCGTATGATAATTATAGATAGGTATCATACCTAATATGTATATAATGTATATAGGAATCTTTGGATAATACTTGAATGAGCTAGTTTTAACTATTATGTTGTGTAGGTGGGTTTGTTTCCTTCCTATTTTGTCATATTTTCCCATGTAAAATTCCTACGACCTTATTTATCTATAACAACTTTTCTATATACCTATTTCCCATGTTGTATCCTATTAACCCTCGAAATCCCAAAAAATGATATTTTCTAAAGCCTACTACACCACAAGGGGTTCATTCGAATTTTTTGTGATAACAAAAATTATTCCTAGGAATGAAAGCTAGGAACAACTATTATTTGAAAAAATTTTTAATTGGACCCTAAGACAAGTGACTCCATCAAATTTTAATAATAAAGTAACTATAAGCCATAAATTATGCAAAATTGGAAGGGATCGAGAAGGGTCTAACCAAAAATTTTATAATAAAGAAAATCATTTCCAATTGTAAGATCTCAAACTACAACTTTGTTTGAAAATTTTTTCAATTGGACCCTTCCCTAATTTTGAAACAATATCTACCTGATGTTATGTAAAATCGGTGGAGAGGGAGGGGTCCAATCGAAATTTTTATAATGACCAAAATTATTTTCAAGATCTTAATCTACAATTTTTATTTGAAAATTTTTGAATTTGATCCCTTCCTCTCATTTTCAGTTAGTATCTTCGGAGCTTTATGCAAAATCGGTGGGGAGGGAGGGATCCAATTAAAAAAAATTTCAAACAAAAGTTGTAAATTGAAGTCCTAGAAATAATTTTGGTTATTATTATAAAAATTTCGATTGGACTCCTCCATCTCCTCCAATTTTAAAGTATGTATCTACAATTCTACCTTACATTAGTATTGGACTTGCAATCCAACAACGATCCACGTCCATGTAAACAAATTGAGCAGGGACGTACCGTGCAGGGGGGTTAGGGGGGACGTTCCCCCCTCGGAGATTTAAAAAAAGTCGAAAAGTTGGCAAAAAGTTGGCAAATTCAGTATTATGTTGAAAAAAAAATTTTGAAAAGTTGGCATTTTGAAGGTATATCCCCCTCAAAAAATCATTACGGTACGCCTCTGTAATTGAGTAAACTAGACACTAGTGGATTTTGGTACAGAGATCCATTTTTATGCCCTGAACAAGGATCTAAAAAATTCTGTCCCGTCCAAGGTGTGTGTTCCCTTCCACAGTGGATTTCAATCCCCCAAATTTGGTTTTTGTCCAATTACTCGAAAAATTTGGTCAGAGCAGAAAAACTAGGCCCAGTAAATGTTGATTTCCGTCCAATTCCCCGTCGAATGAGGAGTTGAAGAAATCTCTATCTTTAAGAGGGTGGAGCTACAGTCACTCATAAAGAAGGGGTTCTGATTCAAGTCGAAATCAGCATATGAAATGTTTCTAAATGTGATGGTAACTAATAAATAAAGTTCAAAATCAAATGATGGCTCCCTTTAAATAATTTGATGAACCACTGCGCTGCCGCCATTCCCTCTCCTCCTCTTTATCGCATTTCTTCAATCTTTAGAAATGTGGTCAATTGTATTATTAATATGTGTTGAAAAGTTGATTTGAATAAAATGTCATTACGATCACAACCACAAAATTATGATATCACATTAGACATTACAAACCCTCCCCTCATGCGGATCACTGTCGAATGCAATGACTGGTGAAAAAAGCTTTGTTTTGTAAGTAGTTTTATTTGAATTAGCCTATTTTAAATATATTTTTCGGATATTATTTTCTTATTCAATCTACTTATTTCATTTTATAATCTGAACTGTTCAATGTATTTTAAGTACTCTTAAAACTTGAACGATCTATTGAACCAATTATTATAGATAAAAAAAGCACCTCATTCTGAAACAAAAAGATCAAACCCCAATATTATCATATTTCACAATCCAGGTAAACTTCAAACTTACCCAACTCGTTTAGTTTCACTTTCGCAGTGCAGTATTTTGAAAACCAGCCAAACACATTACACACACGCGCTCGTAACACCTACACCATCGTTCCCTCCTTAGGCCCACTTCAGCATCGTATATAAATTCGAACGATCTCGTAGCAGTAAAAATTACCAACGTTATTAAAAAGGGAAAAAATCTTTTATGACCTTTACTAGCAACTGTAACATGCCTAAGCATCGATTTTCATATTGTACTTTCGTTGTCATCTTCACACATGCACGAGTAAAAAATTTCATGCGGTTGAAAGTTGACTGATGCAGCTCGTAAAAATAGCTGGCACTATTACTTCTTGTGTTTATCGTTAGTTAGTAAATGTCGATTAATGACCTCAACTTTCAATATTCCTCTACTGAGCCAGGACAATCCGTAACCAACGAATGATGATTCAATGTTTTCTATAGGTACTCGTCTACTGAATGAGGACAATCAGTAAGCTACGAATTATATTTCTGGGAGAATCTCACATACCTAAATAACAATCAACAAATATTATTAAAATCTCTAATTCGAAATTCTAACTAAACTTTCAACAATATTAAAAAAATCATCACGAACCAAATTTTATAAACAGTTCGAAGAAAATTGAAATTTCGAAGAAGAAAATTCAACAAAATTACAGAGAAAAAAAACTTGTATAGCAAAAGCAACTACCTCGCAAGATTAATGACCTCACACAACTCGCTAATAGCTTTGTTCGAGCGTTTTGCAGAAAGCACAGAATCTGCATTTAGGGCTCGTTCATTCATCAAAAAATTAATGGTTACCAAACTGTTTGAAATGAAAAAATCAGCTGTTTGCATTTTTGTTCTAGCCCTTAATGCAGATTCTGTGCTTTCTGCAAAACGCTCGAACAAAGCTAATAACTATAGCTCAATTCGTCAAAACTACTTTGTATTATTTTCTCTCTCTCCGTATCTCTCTGCCCGGAGCGGTACAGTATATTAAACACAGGTACTTCACCTTCTCTCATTCCTAAACCGAATTTGCTAACGCATTATACAGTGTGATATACGATTACACGTCGAAATTTACATCAAAGGTCAAACACAAATACAGCTACAGAGGAACCAGTTATAATATACGCAGGAAGGATACGCGGTTTTACGCTCCGGGCTGGCTTAGGTTTAGGTTGAGGCGAGGTAGGGAGGTAGCGAATTTATGCATCGCCTGAAGCTACTGTATTCAAATTATTTGCGTATAAGTATCTGATTTGAAATAGAAGGAACAATACGAAAAATACAGCTGAGACAAAACTGTGGCTTACAAACGTCTCCGGTTTAAAAAAAAAAATAATCTAAACAAAAATGTTCAAACGATTGATGCAAACGAAATTAGGTACCCATAGTAATTAATATAAAAATAGAAAATATTCTCAATTTGCAGCCCATAATTGACTAAAAATTGTAATTATACTGTGAAGAAAAATAATAATCGAATATAAAAATGCTGAGGGCAAAAAATAATAAGTAAGTAAATTTTTATGTTATGTTCTCTATACTTCAGATCAAACATGAAAAGATTTTATCAAGCTAAGCTATGTATACTTTGTATTGAGAAAATAATACACAAAACACCTAAAAAATTGAAAATTACTTCCGATGCGAATAAATGAAAACCCAAATCCAAAATTTAGCAACTACAGCTGTTTAAACAACCCCTTCAATCGAAAATCCCATCACCCTGAGGGCTGACGGTGTCGCCAAATTTCACACCATCACATCCAAAGAACACCCCCCCCCCCACATCTTTCACTACACATCATATCACGCAGTGAGTGAGAAGATGAGAGATTAAAATAAGGAAAAGAATCTCAATTTACCAAATGGATCAACACTGGAATATCCTTTCACTTTATAAGGACGATTTCGATAGCGAAAAAGTCACCGTCGAATATTCGACCGTTGCAGGTTTTCCCGCAGGGTATAATTTTCTAAATGGGTCTTCCCTCGAACAGCTCGAGTTTTTCGGGTACATTTAATCCTATCCCTGCCCTTCGTCTCACTCACTCTTTATATACACTTTACGTAATCTCAAATCACAGCCCAGGACCCATTTTCTATCGCTTATGCAAGCACATCGCGACCAAAGTCAATCCAATGAACGAACTTTGCTTTTGAGACGGGCTCGAATTATACAATAAGGTTTATTTGTAACGTCATTAACCCAAAGACCATTATTATATACCTCGAGTGCTAAAAAGTCAAAATCGACGATCGTTAAAGGGAAACAGTCGCAGATTCGGGCACTAGGGTAGACGGAGTGGAAGTTCGTTCAGTCGCGACTTCATCTCCTATCGTTAAATTCAGCCTCATCGTTGAGTAATTCGAGTAATTTTGAATTATCTAATAATGCGATCAAACTTGATGCGTATAACGACTTCGTAATGGTAATAAAGAAACCATTAATGAGCCTATACAACGTTTGGTGCCATATTTCTCAAGAACTTGCTACATTTCCTCTGAAACGAGTATACTTTCATCGTCGTTCAGTCGTTCTCCCCTTTTGTACATTATTTTGTAAAACCTACATCGTCTTCACCTCTTTTTGGTACTGGTATTTCATGTTTTACTCTTTAAATAGTCTTCCTTCGAATACACGTCGAATTCGACGGGTTTTTTTGTAAAAGAATTTAGAATTTCGTTTATTTGTTCAAATTTTGAAAACACTGCGATTTCTATTTCCTAAAAGAGAAAGAGAAATACTCAGGGAAGTTTTTTCAATAATTTACATTATTTTTTATGATATTGATAGTATTTTAATAAACTATAGAAAATGTGTGCTGTAAATCTGATCTCAGCCAGAGTCCCTCCTGATTTTTTCATGAATATTTCTTACGATAATATAGAAGAACAGCAGTGGCTGTAACCTTTTAACCCACCATTTCTTTAATGTACTAGAGGGAAGTAAGATCTACTATCACTCCCTTCTCATCGTGCTCATTGTTTTACTTTTACCACATCTCAAGAAAAGTACTTAAGTGAGCGAAATTAACATTGTGACAAAACTTATTCCTCAGAATAATTCTTTAAGGTAATTCCTCTAATTATCCATTTTTACATTTTACCAGAGATTTTTTTTTCAAATACTTAAAATCTAAAATAATTTTTTTATTCATCTAAATATTTCAATTTTTTTTTCATAATTTCATGACGAATGACGAGGGATGTACGTGTAATCATCCGACAACATCGCAATAAGCATGGCGATTTCAGCCTATTAATAAAAAATGAATGAAAACAGCGAGTGGACCACATTGGGTGTAGACTTAGAATTTCTCTGTCTAGGAAAAATTTAGGACGGGGGGGGGGGTAAATTTTTTTTGATATCCTGTACTGGGGAGATGAAATTTTTGAGGTATCCTGTACTATATTTTAATAAGTTTTGGAGAGGAGGGTAAATTTATTTACAATTTTCTCTGTGTCCAGGGACGGATGAGCGATTTTGAATTTAGGAGAATTTTTTGAAGCTTTCGGCGCCTTCAATAAAAAATTCTAGAGGTTTTTTTTTGGAAGACTATAAAACAGTGACAAATCGAAAGTGTTTTCCAATGATCAAAATTTCTAAAAATGTCAACTTCTACCTCTAAAAATTTCGGACTCCACTACTCGTATATTAATGTTACTGAGGGTGATTTTCAAAAATTTTGTCCAACATGAAAAAGAGAAAGTAAAATATTTTGAATTCTCTTGCTTCGTTTTGAGGTTCCTCAGTGCAAGCTACTTGTAATTTTCTATTGTATTGCTCATTTTTTTTTTTTTTTTTTTCGAACAAAATTTCATCTCAAAATAAAGAAAGAGGCTATGAGGCCATCATTATAAAAAAAAGACTTAAAAGAACATACTTAATGCCCGAGCGGAGCGAGGGCGAAAATTTTGAAAAAACTGTGATTATGAATGGATAAATATGCAATTTCTGCATAAATTTGAAGGTTTTTAAAAAATTTCTCCAAGCTTAAAATATGCTTTGAAATCTGTAGTGTATAATATATCATTTTTTCTCATATTTTTTTTGTCTAGGGAAATTCCCTGGACAAAAATGTTTGTCAAGGGATAAAATTCTAATCCCTATACAAGTCTACGCCAATGGTGGACTAGAAAATAAAGGCAGGGGCATGCTGGAAAAGGAAGTAAGATTTTAAAAAAAACATTATATTTTTCAACACTAGTCGCATAACTAAATTGTTTCAACCCTTTGATTTTCTATTCCAGAGCTGATTGTCGGACAAAATACTACAACGTCCCAGATGTTTCCTCGTGGAAATACTCCTGCGAAGCCGACAATACCTTTTACTCGGGAAAAGCATCAAGCGAAGTAAACGAAAGTCAAAGTACTGTTAGATTCAACATCTATCTTAAGAGTTTTCAGAAACTCTAACTCATTGTTTTCCATATTGGTTGATCATTGAGGAAAGTTTAACACGGTTTTCCAAATGGCAAATTGGACTTACTTAAAGTTGTCTCCCGAGTTATTGGAGTTGAACGATCCAATAAATCAAGTTATTGTGTAGGTATACCTACAAAAAATGTAAGTAATAAGAAACTTTTTTTTTTGTCTCAATAACCAAAGTTATTTATTTCTATGACGGAATAATTCCCTATTTTTTAATTTTTATTTCCCTGCTGCTGGGAAAAATTTCTCGTCTATTTCCCTGGAGTGGATATATTTTTAAAATTTTTTGTTTCAGACACTTCGGCATATTTCATGCACCACCTAAGAATTTCCAAATCGACGAAGTATCGCCCGTTATTTTGAAAAAATTTTACCAAAAAAAAAATTGAAATTCAGTAAAGAACCATGTGAGAGTAAAAGCACTGCCACCCTGGTCAGCTTCGTGACTTTTTCATATAATTATTTTGCTGAAATAAATATTAAAAAACTTGTTTGTCAATCGATGATATGTGTGTATTGTATCCACTTGACGATTTTCGTGATGATTTTTTTTAACTTCTGTGAAAATTGAAAAAAAAAACCAAAAATTTTTTCAGAAATAATTTTCACAAAATTTTTAGAAAATACTCATTTTAAATGTTTTTATGGGAAATATTTCCATTTCTTTTTGTTTTTAGTTTTGTAAAAATAGAATACTTACTTCACTTTTTCCCCTCGATTTTTCATGTAGTCTCTAGGGAAGTTTTTTTTTCTCAAGTAAACTAGAAATTCTTTGATAATTTTTTTGACCAAAGACATTTTTTCATTTATTTTCTTGGGGACTCGTTTCTTCAAGTGGAATAGGGTGGTTCGAGTAGATTTCATTACTCCGCCTTTTGCGAAATTTTTATGAGAAGGAAAGTATTAGCTAGCTTCTTTTTTCAAATAAAAATCTTATTTAATGTTTTTTCTAAATGGTAATAATGAAGAAATGATGAGAGTTCCGATTTCGTGTGCGGTATCTATTTTTGCATACTTTTTTCGTTTTATTTTTTGAAAATTGTAAAATGATGTAGTGTTGGAAAAATTCATGTGAAATCGATTGCCAGTTGCAATATAGTGACTCTTCAAGTACTAATTGCTTTTTGTACATTTTTCAATTTTTGTCTGATTTTTTATGCATTTTTTATTTCTGTGTTTTTTTATTTTATGCGTATTTTTTATTTTTTTGTACATATTTTCTATTTCCTGTGATTTTTGTACCTATTTTTCATTTCTTGTGATTTTTTTGTACCTATTTTATAATTTTTGTGATATTTTTGTACATAATCGTGTTGATATTTTCAACTGTTCTTCAAGAAACTAAAAGACAAATTTAGGAGCAATCGCATTTACCCATCCTTCATTTCCTGTTCTGAGACTCTCGCAATGCATGTACCAGGGGAATGAGACCAAGCTCACAATTTTACCACGTCTCAAGAAACTTATCAAAATTCAGAGAAATTACCTTCCGCTCCTCTTCTCTCTTCACACCCTTTAGGACAACCAGATCTCTCCATTCCCGCCATCAAATCATACGACAATATTTCAAGATCGCACGACTCACAATTAGCACAATCATGATCCATATCGAACATTTCGACTCAACATGAACGAAAAAATCAGCTTCGACAAAACATTTTTTTCCCTTCCACTTCCACCATACCCTCAGGAAATTACCTCACAAGTCATCTGCATACCTTTTGGCACATCTAAAACTTGATAGTGTACCAAAAGGACATCTCATCTGTCGTGCTGTCGCATCTTACAGAAAATTCACACCATAAACTATAAAGAGACCAAAAACTATTCACCACAGGTGATAAATGTTACAAGACCATTCTTGTAAACACGTATTCGGGCATAAAACCAAGCTGCAAATATACCTCAGGGCGATGCTGCTCCATCCGGGAGGAAATTCCATCACCGCGCGTACCTTTTTGCCAGCTTGTGATTTACCTTCAATCCCTTACTTGGGTCAATTTACATGCCATTATATACCGGCAACACTAAACTTTCTCGGGTGTATTTTTTTCACTCGAGAATACCGCACAATTCACTCCATAAAGGTCGTGATATCGATGAAGAAAGTTCTAACATCGCATCGGTTTCGATATAAAATCCGACCCCTAGAATACGTTCGTACATCCCGAGAGATTAAAAGACGCAGAGGTAATTAAATTGCATCAGAATTTCTGCTTGAGAGACGTACAACACGACGGAAGCGACGATGACCTGTGTTAATATACCGTATTACCCGAGTCTATCGCCAGACACGTCGTAATTCCTTTGGCCAAAATTTACATAATATCGTGAGTACATTTTACTCGTACTACGAATATTTATTTTCGACCCTCCGATTCGTCGTACTGATTTTTTCGCCAATTGAGCCAACAGTTCTGATGATAGTTGTTGTGTCTTTGAAAGACTTGTGCTTGGTAATGCGATAAGCTTTTGAATTTTATTCTTCAGCATGTCGTATGAATTGTGGGGGAGGAGATTGTTCAAATTAAGTGGTTTTAATTACAGTTCACATATGTAAACTTACAGCTGGACCCAGCCAGTGAGGGGTGGTAGTGGTGGTATTGGAGGGGGAGGGGGTATAATGAGACAAACCGGACATGGCTTCTTGGCTTGGTCATATATTTTTAGTTCATGAACACTGAACAGGTGGATTGCACTTCTCTATTCCCATAAAAGGTATACATTTTTTTTTTTTCAATGAAAATGTTTTTACTTAGATCGAAAAAAAAATCATTAAATTTAACATATTTTTTTTGTTCAAATTAAGTGGTTTTAATTACAGTTCACATATGTAAACTTACAGCTGGACCCAGCCAGTGAGGGGTGGTAGTGGTGGTATTGGAGGGGGAGGGGGTATAATGAGACAAACCGGACATGGCTTCTTGGCTTGGTCATATATTTTTAGTTCATGAACACTGAACAGGTGGACTGCACTTCTCTATTCCCATAAAAGGTATACATTTTTTTTTTTTTTCAATGAAAATTTTTTTACTTAGATCGAAAAAAAAAAATCATTAAATTTAACATTTTTTTTTTTTTAGTAAAAAAATTGATACCTGTATTTTTTTAGCAAAAAATTGTTATTTTTTCTTAGTAAAAAAAATGATATTTTTTAGGGTTGAGTTCATTTGGCTATTACACTCATACTTCGGGGTAATGTCCTAATTTTTGAAGGAACATTGTAAAAATTGTAATTATTTTTTTTTCTAGTTTTAATTTGATTTATAAATAAATTTTAATGTATATGCGATCATACAGCTGTACCCAGTCAGTGAGGGGTGGGGGAAAGGATTATAATGAGACAAGCCGGACATGGCTTGGTCATATAATTATTTTTAGCTCATGAATATTGAACAGGTTGACTGCGCTTCTCTATTCCCATAGAAGTTTAAGTTCTTTTTTAGGTAAAACATTTTTACAATTTTTTTTTCAATTTTTACTCACATCGAAATAAATTTTTTCATCAAATTCAATTTTTTTTTGAGTTGAAATTGACATTTTTTTTTAGTAAAAAAGTGAAATTATTTTGAGTAAAAAAATTGATATTTTTTATAGAGTTGAGTTCATGAGTTCATTTGGCTATTACTCTCATACTTCAGGATAACGCCTTAATTTTTGAAGGAAAATCGTAAAAAAATGTTATTCAATTTTTTCTAATTTTAATTTTTTTTTTTTGATTCACATATAAATAAATTTTTTTTAATATACACGAAATCATATTTTTTGTTTTGATTTTTTTTTTTGTTTCAACTTCAATGTAATTTTAAATCTTTTAAATTACAATAAAATTTCTTTTCTACTTCAATGTAGCTACAATTTTTTTTTATTACAATCATTTTTTTTTCAACTCGTAACCACTGAAAATAATTTTTCAATATAAAGGGGACAACTCAACCACACTTTTTCCTATCTTCCCTTCTGAAAATTCCAATACAGCTGATCTTCGCATGCGAATTGTCGAAACAATAATTTTAATAGAATCCCTCTTCTGAGCTCCCCTCGCAGATCGCATATTCTAACCACTTTGTCAAATACCCCAGGCCCCCCCCCAGACGTTGGAATTTGAATGTGACCGCATCAACGTGTACGTAAATTAAAAACAAATGTCTCCAACTTTTTGAAATAGGAAAATACGACAGAGCACTCGGTTTCAACTTCTGAACCCTTCTCTTCTTCTGGAAAATTCTCGCTTACAACACCAACTTTTTAATTGGGTAATTCTCTGCAACAACTAACTTCCTTCAGCGGAGTAATTTTAAAATTCTCGTGCCGAATATACTTTGGAGAAAAGTTCAACACCTTTGGTTGGTAAAGATTTCATCCTCGATGAGAGCACGTCTGTTTAGTTGCCAAATTATTGCAAGTGTTCTACCCCCCCCCCCCCCCCCAATATTTGTTTATGCACTGTAGGTAACAAGTGAAACCATTCAACAGAAATACACAGTACTAGCTCCAAAATCGATTAAACAGTCTTTCATTTGGTAAAACATTATGCTCCGAGTGTTATACAATATTCCTAGACAAATAAAACCGAATAAATCAACAAATTATAAACAAACTAACCCCGAGGTTTTCAAAACAGTCTACAAAATACACATCTTGAACCATTCCGAGTCAACTCGAGCTCGATTCTTCCAAAGAAGCTGTGCATTATTTACTTCTCATTTTCGATTTGTTTGCTCGGGTACAACAAGCAGTCAAGATGTTTCATAAAGATGAATAAGAAATCGAGTATGCAAACGAGACCACTTTCCCTGGGATTCATGAGTGTAAGATTTTTATAATTTATTGTCATGTAATTTTAATATTTTGTACACTATAATATGACCACTAACTATCTTACGGTTTGTTGTTTAGAAAATTGCGAAGTTGTTTCCAAAAAAATAAGAAAAATCCCTAATATTTCAAGATCGATTTTCGAAATTTTTCAGATGATTTGTTGTAAATTCAAAATTTTTGGAACTTGATAATTTTTGGTGATTTTCGGATTTTTAAACAATTTCATGCATTTTTTTTGGTTGAAAATTCGATGAACTTGAAAATTTTGGGTTATTTTTAAATATTAATAATAAAAAAGGAAAAACTTCCTACGTGTGTACCCCTCCCTCGACCACCAATCCGGTTACTACTTTTTGGCAGAAATTTTTCAAAGGATCGTACCCATTCTTTTTTTTCGAACGCCAACGCTGTTGGCTGTTTTGATTTCTATAAAAGAGAATAAACGATTGGAAAATTCGTTCGTTGTGTTGAACGGATATTATAATTTTTTCAACAGCGAGCAATTGCAGGTTATTCAAATGGAAAATGAACATGCTTATAAATTATACGCAGGAAGGTAGAATATACAAATTGGAGTTAATTTTTTTGCAGCTGGTGAAGTGGAAATTCATCAGTTGATTTTTTACGTTTGAGAAGTTATTGGTGGTTGGAAGATGAATTTTAGAAATTCAGAAGTTTTTGTGAAAAGTTCACACTGAAAAAAGTGAAGTACGCTTCAAGAATTCTCTGAATGAAGAATAATGGTGCATCAAAAAGTACATTGCACCAGCCAATTTTACCAATTAGTTCGATCTTGGATTTGGGAAAAAAAATGAAAAATACTTGTTCGTACATTTACTTCCTTAATCGATTTTTTTTTTTCAATATCGATTTCGAAATAATATTGAAATGACTCATTTGCAAATGTACGAGTAAGTACCTTACACAGAGAGAATAAGAGAAACCCAACCCCAAACTACCCCAATCCACCGGATAAAACTCACTTCAATCCTTTCGAGCGTTGAATGAAAATTTCGAAAGCTGTACCGTAATCAACTACCACGCTTCGAGGGATTGTTTTTCTTTTTCCTTTTTTTTATTCGAACTATTTTCAGCAAAAAGTTAATTCCATACGTATACGCACATATATGTAACTTTCGTATCGAGGCATGATGTGAATAATAAATGGAGGCGACTCGGGACTCGGTATGTCACAGTATAGTAACCATAAAATTAATTTTTTTCATGTAACACATGAGCTCAACGCCGAAAATACGTACACAAAAAAAAAAAAACGAAAAAAAAGGTAATACAGTATTCGTGTTTTTTTTTTCTTCATCGTGAAATTCAAGAATGCTAATGTTGCTTTTCGAGCAAAATATCCAATACCATTCTGAGTGCTCCTCCGTTCTCTCTTCTCAACTCCAGGACACAATGCAGGGATAGGAAAATTTCGTCAAAAATTTGGCAAATTCCAGCAAAATTTTGCCAAATTTTCAAAAAATTTAAAAAATGTGTTTCTACAATTTTTAGAATTTGGTCATTTTTTTAAAATCTAATTAGGTAATCAATAAAAATGAAAAAAACTGCTCACGACCAAAACTTCGAAATTTTGAAAATTTGGCGATTTATTGATTTTTAAATTAGACCAAATTTTCAACCAAAAAAAAAATTAAAAGATTAATTTTTGTAATTTTTAATTTGATCAATTTTAAAATTCAAGTTGATATTTTTTCTTACAGAATTGAAAAATGTTTCAAATATTTTTCCAAAATTCAAACTTTTGACATGCAAAAAAATTGCTACCTAAAACTTGAAAATTCAATGATTTTTTAAATTTTTTATTCATATCAAAAATTTGGAGCATTTTCTAGAACTTTCGCGATTAGGCCAATTTAAAAAAAAAGTAAGTAAATCTTTGACGTTTATTTTTTTTTTAATGTTCATAATTCTAAATTTTCAAAATTGGATGGAATTTGAAAATTTTGTAATCTTTAAAGTTTTATTCATCTTTGAAATTATATCAATTTTAAATAGCTATGATTTGGATTTATACAATTTTCTAAATTCTGACAAGTTTTCAAAAAATAAATAAATAAATAAATAATCTAGTTTCATAATTTTTATATTTTGACCGTTTTTCGAAATTTTAGTAGATAAGTAAATTTCTACCTAATGCTTAAAATTTTTAATGAAATTGTCGACATATTCATCAAGAAATTTTTTTAGAGTTATTGAAGTTTAGTAAGGAAGTTTAGAATTTTAATTCATTCCTAAAATTATAAATTAATTATTTCTAAAATAGTTGAATTTTCAATAAAATTAAAAACACCAATTTTTACTATTTTTTTGAAATTCAAGTTGATATTTTTGTTGTGATTTCACATTTCATTATTTACCACTTTATAGGTTTTCAATTTTCATTCGGCATTTTCAAAACCAATTACCCCACCCCATCCCCTTGATATGTGGTTGACACGTCACTACGAATCACAACGTTGCCTTTGAATGGTACCAGACTTTCGGAAGAAGGCTGTTGGTTCCCACTCCTACGAATTAGCCAAATTTGCTCTTTCGATAACTCAACTGGCTACAACGAAAGAGTGAAAAAAATCGCCAATAAAATATCGCGATGATGCTATGAGGTGAAATAGAGCATCAGTAGCACATGTGAGCGAACATATCGTAGAAGATACATAAACACACGTACATAATATACAATGTATTATTCGTATATCGTACAACACACCATGTTCACATCCACGCACAGCACGCGTTCATTATACGAGCGCCCACGTATTGCAAATTGCGCTGTCGGATGTTCGGTTTATTGAGCGAATTTTCTCATTCCCGTTGAAAAATGTGAATGTACGTATCATAAAAATACTAACATTCATCAGCAAAGAGGAAAACCTTTATACAATTTAGACCAGTGCCTATTCTAAGGAAAATTTGGAGCTGCACAAACTTAGCTCCAGAGCCATGTTAAATGTTGGTATAATGGACGTTTTGTTGACCGGGGAGGGGGGGTGCAATCGTCACTTGTAAAATTTTGACGGTTTTCCAGAAAAAATCATTTTGTTGAATTTTTAGGTAAGGTAAACTTTGAATATTATATACAATTGCTATCAAAACGTAATAGAAAAAATACTGCCCAAGCGAAGCGAGGGGGAAATTTTTGAAAAACAGATGCTTTTTGACAGAAAAATTCATTTTTAGCATTTGAATTTTTTTTGGAACTGCACAAATTAATTTCCAACTGCACAACTCATTTTTTGGAGCTGCACAAACATGGTGGAACTGCAATGTTAGAATAGCCACTGATTTACAAAGTATATCCAAGTAAATTATTAATTATCTTTAGAGTTCAAATTCCATCCATGATCCAATAAAATCATTTTCTATTTTCCTTCCAGTAACACAAATAAATCATCACATTTAATCCTCTCAATCCCATCAATAAACTTTAAAAAGAAAAGAAATTCGGCCATCGTGTCGCAAAATGCAGCAGCTACGCCGTACGATTACTTTTATTTTTTATTTTTTTAAAAACATATTCGTCGAGAGAATCATTGGCCGCAATTTAGTATGAGATTAAAATTCTTCGTATGGCTCGAATTATTATACGAGTAACATTGTGTACGAGTATCATGGTCGGCCGTTTTTGTACTACGATTCAAAGCTCCTTTCTCTCTTTCTCTATCGTCTTTCCACACCAATACAAACACAGACCGAAGTCCTTGATACTGAAAATATGTAAACTTGACGGCGTGGTATAAGTCTGAGCGGCGACCGGTCAACCTATGCCCTATGGCTCGTTTACGTCATCGAAGATTGAAATTTTTTTTATATTTGGCGTTTTACGACATGAAGGGGTTTTTAACCCTACGACGATGGGGAGGTACTTGGTAATGCGGTAGTGTGTGATACGAGTAAATCTGAACGACGGAAATATGCGAAAAAAAATTTAAAATGATGTAGGAGGAGAATTGTTTTCTTTTTTTATATTATTTATAATTTCATTTCAATTAATTTTTTCATGAATCGTTTGAGTGAAAACAATGTTTGGACAGAGATATTTGCATATTCAATATTTTGAATGATTTTTTTTCGATCACCTACTGAATAAAATATTTGACGTGGTCAATAACCTAGGTACTAGAAAACACACAGAATAAGTAAATTCATAGACTAGTAATTCATGTTCGAATGATTTTATCGATGAACACTTCAACCACTACAGAAAAAAGTTTTTTGTTGAGAATTTCCACCCAACATTAAAAAAAAAAAAAAAAAGCTACAGAAAAAAATTGAAGGAAGAGAATAACAAAAAAATTGTAAGAATCTTTTTCAACAAAAAAATCAAATTTTAAGAATTAAGATTTTCATATGAAATTTTATTTTGCTTCAAGACAATTTTTATTTTGTTAAAAAATGAGATACGAGCATACGACGTATTTTCTGTAGGTACTTACTTATCTATTATTTTTCGAGTCAATATTACAAAGAAAATTTTTCTCGAGAATGAGATTTTTCTATAATAGAATTTTCAATGCTAAAATTTCAGTTTCCACCAAAAAGCATTTTTATACAAAAAAACTTTTTTTTTCAAATTTTTTTTTTTTCTAAACAAATGTTTTGATTTTTTTTTTTAAATCAAGATTAGTTATTCAAAAATTTTCAACAAATAATATAAAGTAAAAGAAAAAAAAATCAAGAAATCTTTTCAAAAAAAATTAAAAATTTTATTTAAAAAACTTAAAAAAAAAATCAAAGGATAATTTCGAAAAAATAAGAAATCTTGAGACCAAGACATGAAAATTTCAAGGAACCTTTTCAAAAAAAAATATCAATATTTTTGAAAAATGTTGAAACAATTTTAAAGAGAAATTTTAAACAAAAAAAACCTATTTTGAGAACAAGACTTATGTTGACAATCTTATCATTTTTCGAAACTTTTTTTCCAAAATAATTTTGTTATAAAATAAGGTTCTTTCCGAGAATTTTTTTTTTTTAGTACCTACCTCAATTTCAATTCTCTCTCGTTAGGAATTTAATGGAGATTTTTTTGAGAAAAACTTTTTTCAACAAAATTTCAAAGAAATTTTTCATGAAAGAATTTTTTAATAGAAAACCTTTAAAAGATATTTTAAAATTTTTCCAAGATTTCAAGAGGAGATTTAAAAAAAAAAAAAATCAAGAAAAATGAGTTGAAAAAAAAGATTTGAATTTTTTGTGAGCAAATTTTTACTCAAAAAAGTAAGTACCAAAAAAAAGGTTTTGAAAAAATTCATTGGATACCACCGCGATTGAAGATATTAGCATAAAAATTCTCCATGATGAAAATGGTAAGTTTTCTTTTTATAACTTTCATTCACAGTTCACATCCATGAAACCAGAATTATCCTCGACCACCACAACGAGATTTCCTATCTTTCATACATTCGTACAAAATTCTCAGAAAAAATATTTTTCCTAATACTCCAAGAACTCCATAATCAATCGACTCCATTATTAGCAAACACACTACACACGTACAATTCTATACAAAACACGCCACCGATAGAATATCATTCTCATTGATCGAGCCTGTATGTCTATTATTCGCTGTACTTTGCAACATCGCAGCCGCGTCGTCGCCATTCTTGTGAAAAGTCCCTGACGAGGTTTAATTCATTAAACCACTTAATGAAATTAAAACTAATAATAACGCGATCTCGTAATGAATGAAGTCGCTTCGAACGCGACCGAGCGAAAATTTATTACCGGGTTCGTTAAGTATTTATATCGGCGCGCCGTGTCACGTCACAAGAAGATGTCGTCGACGGACGTCTAGGTACCGAAAGAGTTTACATTTCAAAGTAAACATGTCGATAAAATGTGACATGCTGCACGTTTAGTCGAAGATATTCGATACATTCGAAGTGAGAATTTAAGAAGGAAAGGAGACGAAGAAGGGGAACAGTGTAACGATAATTTGATCTCTAAAAAATTTCCACACCGAAAACTGAAGGTACTCGGCTTGACTAGCTCCTAATAGTTTGCAGTGCCAAAATTGGGATTTCGCTGAATTTTTTCAAGTAAAAAATTACATGGACGCCTAATACGAAATTGGAGTGGAGGGAGGGGTCCAATTGAAATTTTTATAAGAACCAAAATTATTTTTGGGATCTTAACCTGTAACTTTTGTTTGAAAATTTTTTCAATTCAACCCCTACCTCCCTCCCATTTTTCAATAATCGGTGTTTTTGTACTAATAAATGCGAAATTAGAGGGGAGGGAGGAGTCCAAACGAAATTTTTATAATGACCAAAATTATTTCTAGTATCTTACTCTACGTTTTTTGTTTGAAATTTTTTTCAATTGGAACCCTCCTTCTTCTCCAAATTTTCGTATCAGTACATGGATACTCATTATTAAAAATTTGAGAAGAGGTAAGGAGTTGAAAAAATTTTCAAACAAAAGATATAGATTAAGATCTTAGAAATAATTTTGATTATTATAAGAATTTCGATTGGACCTTTTCTTTCCCTCTAATTTTGCATATTAGTACAAAAACACTCATTATTAAAAAATGAGAGGGGGTAGGGGTCGAATTAAAAATATTTCAAATAAAAGTTGTAGATTTAGTTCGATTTGAACCCTCCTTCCTCTCTAATTTCTTAATATTAGGTCGTCTATGTAGTTTTGTACTTGGAAAAATTCAACGAGATACCTATTTTGGCAGTGCAAACTAGGAGCTAGTTTCAGCTTGGGGAACAAAAAACGTTATCAACATACATTGCCTAACTTTAATCATGAAGGGGCTGGGTCACATTCTGTTATTCAATTTTTTGAAAGAAGTTTTAGAATAAATGCATATTAATTAAAGCAGTACAGCAAATATATAGTCAAGGTAACTTATGGTAAGACATTTCTTCTATTATTGCCTACTTCAAAATTGGCTGAAATGGGAATTCTTTACCAGAGTCAACTTATACTTTACTACAAAATAGACCGCTTCGATGATGGCAAGTTCATTGATACGAGAATCTCCCAAGACCTTGAGAATACGCGTATAAATAACAAGTATACCTACACGTACTTACACATATGTACATTGACGAATTTACAAAGAGAACATATCAATCATCATATCATCGCAATTCGTGAGCAAAATGTACATTGTACAAAACCAATAGGTAAATAAAAATCAAAAAGTTCAAAGATACGAATGAAGAATGACTAATCGTAAGTACAATTTAGCCAACAAATTTGAAGTATGGACCTACATGTAAAAAAAAAAAAATCATCTCCATATGAATATCTATCAATTTTAGCATACTCCCCTCTTCCCGAGCCTTGTCTAACCCCAACATCAAAACGATGCTGAGTTCAACAACCCAAATTACACACTCACCTGTTCATCGATTCATTACCACACCGTCAAATAGATGTACTCGTATACCCGTTATTTTCATTCTTTCCAAACGAATGAAAACCTTTTTATTTTTAAAAACCAACAAATCATTTCCACCCTGCTTTCCTCACGCACCTCTCGAACTCGTTAATAATCTCCGCAGATCGAGATCACGCTCGCCCACATGCACGCGCGTGAAATCCAAAACCTCATCGTCGAATTACGCGAAACCCACCGTACTCTTCGTGCTAATCATTTCTCGACTGGTAATTTCATTCGGATACATAAATTAATCACTGGCCTGACTCGCTCGTGTACGTTTAGAGCACGTTTCGGCGACGAAAATGCGAGCAAATACGCGCGAAGAAATTCAGGATATCCTTATGATAATCGACGACGACGTCGATGGAATATCCAACTCAAAAGCAAAACAAAAAGGATTCGGCGATGTACGATCGAATTTACCCAAGTAATGTGACGAGAATGGAATCACACTCAAAAGGAAGTGTTTTTCATCAAAATCAGAAAACGAATCTCAAAAAAATTCTTCGGAAAATTTTTATTTGAAAAAAAAAATTGAAAATTTAGAAAAATAAGGAAAAAAATTACAATAATTCTTTGAATAATTACCTACACTTTAATAAAAAAAAAATCAACTCTTTTTCAGTTTGAAAAAGGAAAGCATTCGAGGGAAGGGATGAAATTTTACAAAATTATTTTTCAGCAGAAAAAATCATAAGTGTTTGCTACTACATCCGAAGCTACTAAATCTGAAGCTACTGTTTTAGAGAAAATTCTAAAAAATGCAAGTTCGAACGATATCTGGAAAATTCTTTCAAAATTTTATTCATTTTGGATTTTAATTTTTCAAGTATAAAGTGTTGCTCAAGCAAGCGGGTAATACTTGATAAAAAATTAGAAATTGAATAAAATAACAAATTATATACTTGGATGATAATTATTTCATTTTTAAATTTTTGTATTATTCATATATTTTTCTGAAAAAAGTTGGAAATTTCTTAATGAAGTGTAATTTAAAGAATTATAATTTTTTTCCTTGTTTATTTATTTTTTTGCTTATTTTTCTAAATTTTCAACTTTTTTCAAATCAAATCGAGAAGAATTTCTTAGAATTTTTTTTTCTGATTTTGATGGAAAACACTTCCTTTTGAGTGTGATAGTTCGTGGGCTGGGTGCAAAATTTTTGAACGATTATTTACAACGAAAAGCGAGATCCTATAGGGTCTAAGATTATTTGTTCATTTGATCAACATAGGTCATAGTTTCTTCTTCTGGCCTTCCTCGCCTCTGTGGTTTATACTAAGCGTTAAATTTTTTAGAAAAGCACTAAAAATATGGCAAAAATTAGAGTAATTTTTTTTAAAAGAAATTTTTCAAAAATTTTTGTTTAAATAATTCCTTAGAGTGAGGGAAAATGAAAATTGAAGGAAATAGTTTCAAAAAGATTTTCGATGAATTAACACTTTAAGTGCTGCCATACATTTTTTGAATTTGCTTCCGTCCCCATCGGTGGGTGACAATTCAAAGTTCAACTTTTATGAATTCTGAAGGTACCGGTGATTGAAATTTGATGAAATTTAGGCTATAGTATAGAGTAAGTGGTAGGTACTACTCAACCTATTTCCATTATCCTATCTGTATTTCGAGAGGTTACACTTTGATCAACATATGTGAAACACCAAGTGAATTTTTTTTCTATCAATGGATAACTTTGGGATGATTCAACTTTTTACTAACAAATAACAACCTTCACCAGGAGGTAGCCTTGACTGAGTTGAACAAAAAGTATTATTTGCAAGTGGTGCCTATCTGTTCATGGAAGGAAACTAGGAGTGTACCACTCCCTCCTCTTAGCTACATGAAACTTTTTTCTCAGAAAAATTGAATTCTTGTGCAAATTTATTGATGGGGGTATACTGTATCCACATACCAAATTTCAACCAACCCTGATGAAATAAAGTTGTTCAACAGCGATTTTTTTCAATTTTTAGCATGGAAAACTCAACTCTTTTCAATTTTGAAAGAGTTCTATGAGCCGGATCTGGCTCATTTTTGGTATACTCATTCATGAGCCTACAACATATCCACATACTAAAAGCGAGTCGAATCTAGCCTTTAGAATCAAGTGTAAATTGAAAAGAGTTGAATTTTCCATGCTAAAATATTGAAAAACTTGTAGTAGAACGACTTCCTTTTATCCGATTCTGTTGAAATTTTATACACGGATGCAGTATTCTCTCCTGAGTATTTTCCCGCAAAAAAATCAATTTTTTGAAGAAAAAAAATATATACAATAATAAATGGAGGGAAGTGGTACACTTTTAGTTTCCTCCCAAAACTAGATTCCAGGTCATGTAAAGTGAGATTTGGGTCACAATAGGTAAGGTCTCCACATTATTTTGAAAAAGTTGAGGCATTGTGAAACAACGATTCCTCGAACTTGCTCCTGTCACCCACTGGTGGGTGACACTTTTTCCACCATAAGCGCACTCTACTGGTTGTAGGTAACATCACTATGAAATTAGAATTGGGCTGGCACGCTCTGCTTGCACAGGTCCAGGTATGAGCAATTTCGAACATTTTAGTGTCACCCACCGGTGGGTGACATAGCACTCAAAGTGTTAAGTATTCAAAATAACTAACGGTAAGACATCAAATTCGTCATTTCCTGTTTCAAAATCGAATTCAAAGCTAGCCTAAATATTCAGTAAATGAAATTTCAAAAAATCACTACCTACTTTACAGAGCACAGAGATAAAATTATCACGTATCATACGCAACAAAAAAAAACAACCAACTAAATTGCAACAACCACGAAAAATAACCCACAAGCGAGTCATGTCACCTTGTGACACCACGTGACACAAAATTCAAAAAGAGGTTACATATGGCGACCATTATTGCACACATCAATCTAAAAATAATGAAAAGTACTCGTATTAGGTACAGTTACAAAATACCAAATCGCGTTATTTTATCGTAGAAAATAGAAATTATTGAACTTTTTCGAATTTCAAAAATTATTTTTCTCTTCGAAAATACGATTTCAAAAAAGTAACCCAGTATTCTTTCAAAATAAAAAAAAAAAAAAAAAAACGAGAAAATAAATATCGAAATAAAAATAAAAATAAAAAAATTATTAAAAATGTTCGAATACAAAAACACAATATAAAATATGACACGTACCTCGTACGTACCATTACATCCTTTCATAGGCAAGTACCACACAAAACGTATTTAAATATGCATTGTGCATGAACAAAACATGACACATATTCCAGTTCAAAGCAAACTGAATAAGGTACGTACAGTACAACAAAGGAGCTAGGCAATTGGCAATTTGATGCGTCGTAATTCACTTTACACCCCAAGACACCTGGAACGCTCCGTGCCAACTTTCGAAATTATCAAGACATTGCATTACTTCCAAAGACCACTTTACTGCCTGGAATTATGGCACAATGGGGGAGCATTTTACGAAACCTTTTCATCGAGCCGCGATTCAAGCCTTTTAGGCACAGTGGAAATTAATTTCATAGTTCTTATCGAAATAGGTTTCGTTTTGAAATAAAATTCAGGAGTACATGATTATGTATATGTAGATCGTGATCCATTTTATCGATCAAAATTTAAACCATTTATCAATACTTGATGAAAATTTAGAAAAGTGAAATTTACCCAAAAACGAAAAAATTCCAAAGCTCATCATTCAATTCAAATACATGGCGAGTAACATTTTATGGGATTTTTTCAAACAGTAACTTACGTATATACATATAATTACCACTCACGATCAGATCCATACGAGAAACATAGGACAGCTCAGTTGCACTCGGTGATCATTGAACGAAGAACGATTTTCGACGTTTTCCAAAAATAAATCGCGAGGATCGAAAAAAAAAAATCCACCGAACAATCCGAAGTCGATAAAATTACATTCAAATAAATCACCTCTAGGTACATTTACACGACAAATTCCAACCTCGATGGTACTTCTACTTTCGACACCACAGTACGAGAATAACTAACAAAACACTTTCGACGACGAGTGAAAAATGGCTCGAAAAATTACCTCCCTTCTTATCGCTTCAACTGACAATGAAACCAGAAAAACCCAACATTTACAATAATTCTACATGTACGTACATTGGCGCAAATCTCTCGACGTACATATGTAGGTATGTTGGTATGTACAATGAAAAGAAGAAGTGTTGGTTATCGTATCTCTCGAAATAGAACCTAATATCGATAGCAAATCAAGCTACGACCGACCCTACGTACTTCTCTGTACAATGAGAAAGGATGGAACTTGAAAATTAATGCACAAAAATGAGCACGTTTAAAGGCATAATTCGATAAAGTTCCACGTTTATACATAATAATCATATGCACGTATATTTTGGTTTAGGAAGAATATGGTCGAATTTATTCTTCGTACGTATGTACGAACAACACTATATGTACGAGTATTATCGCAAACAAAATAAAATAATGCTGAAACTTTTGAATTTATGAAGCAACAGAACAAAGTATTTTCGAGCGAAAAAAATATACGACCATAATATTTGCCACATCATGCATTATTTTCTTAAAAACTTTAAATTAGAAAACACACAAACTTATCAAAACACCAGCATATACACGTCTTGATCAAATTTTTCAAAAAATTATACGAAACGTTTTTTGTTAGAAATTTTTGACTGTAGATATGTAATTCGTTCGTGAAAAAAATATTCATTGCTTCGAATTTTTGAATACGATTTGGTGATTTATACAATATACATACAAAAATTTTAACGAACGTTTTATATGTAACTTACGTAGGTACGTCTACGTACTACGTACCTATTACATGGCATACCTACGTACATACAAATGTGAATTTTCAGGGGGGAAAATCAACTTTTAGTGAAACTTGATAAATTAAAATCAGTTTTCAATTAAACTTCAAATACTTAAAACAATAATTTGAAAACTTCAAAAATTATAACTTTTTTTAAATTCTACAAAGAAAGAAAGTACTTAGGTACTAGGTAGGTACTTGGTTAGGTCTATATCAGACATGATATCAACTATTTTATTTTTTTTAGTGACTTTAGTGACCAAAAATTATTCAAAAAGTGATCAAAAATGTGAAAAAGTGGCCAAAAATCCCCCCCCCCCCCAAAAGAAAATTTGAGTCAGTCAGATAAGAATCATTTCCAGATTTTTTTTCTAAGGGAGCAAACATTGGGTCAAGGCTACGCTACAGGGTACTCAAATTGACCCAGGAGGCTGTTCTTCGGCAGGCAGGTTTGGTATAGGGGTCCTGAATGTGCCTTTTTGTGGTTTCGATCCGCTAATCTTTTTCCACCCCTCTCACCACCAAAAAACAACGTGCTACCAAAATTTTGAAAACTGAAATTTGCGACTTTTTTCAAGATATTTTTTTTCTCTTATAACCTAATTTGAATCAACGAATTCTTCATTAACCTCTCCACGCAATTTTTCTTCAGTATGAGGGTTGTTAACTAAATGCAGAATGTCAACGTTGAGGTCTTCAACAAAATAAAATCTCAGAAAGAAAAACATAAACTCTTAGGGGGGGGGGGGCTACATTTAAAAAATTTTTGTTGAATGCATATCGTTGAGAAGCGAAATTTTCTAAGACTTTTTTATATAATGCATTTTTGATTTTTTTTATCTGAAGTATTAAGGAAAAATTGAAAACAAAAATCATTTTGCATTTTTTTACAAAAAAAATTAATTTTTGATTTTTGAAAAATAAAATGCATGGAGTTTTCAAAAAAGAAAAGTTATATTCATATTGAATTTTGATGATGTCGTTTTGCAAAAAATATTCATAGCTTTTTTGGAAAATGAAAAATTTTAAGCGTCAAAATTGGAAAACAATGCGACTTTTTTTAATGCCCCGTTTCCAGAAAAACAATGCAACCCACGAGGTTCTTCCTCAGAATGTTTTGTATTCAGTACAGTTTGGTCTGTAATTTAACGAGAGGATTTTGCAAAATTCCTACTTCCTACCCGATTTTATCAAACCCTCTCATAGTTTCTCATCGAAGTATTCCAGTTAACTCGAAAGAAATCGTCGACAAATTAAAATTTTGCAAAATCATCTCGTTAAAGTATGGGGGAGAACTTCTTCTACAACCCCAAAAAAAGATGAGCTCGATACCTCCATTAGTTATTGAGATAATGGGGCATTCATGTGAAATGGGTAGGACAGAAAAAGGGTAATTAGAGTTTTTTGATTTTCCAATAATACATTCATATCTTTTTGTTACTTTGTTGACCAAAGTATAATGAAACAGAATTATTTTGACGTCTCAAAAACTCTATGCATTTTTTACTACGAAATCTAGGAAATCACAATTTCAAAAATATTCAACGGGAATTTTCGAAATTTTCAATTTCCTATTTTTTTGGAGTCTGTAGAGCCGGGGATCGTCCGGTCTTGGTGTATTCAACACTATACTGTCAATACATTTTTTTGTACTCTATATGTAATAAGAAAAAGTTGATTTTAAGGTAGCCCCCCCCCCCCTTAATAAAATAAAATCTATGCATCGGGTAGGGGAAGGGGTGAAAAGATATTTCCCGGCGATTTCACGTTATTTGTTGCCCGAACGAAGTGGGGGCAAAAATTTTCGAAAAAATTGAGGTTTCGAAAGAAAAACTTCTCATTGCCACCATGAATAAAAAAATTTTAAAAAGCTATGATAGCATTTGGATCTCAAATGGACGGTAATTTTTGAAGAAATTGCATTTTTAAAAGAAAAAACAAAAATTTTTTTGCGAAAATGTTGAAAACAAACGTTATGACTTTTGGAATATAAAGAAACAAAAACAACATAATGCCCGAGCGCAGCGAGGGCGGCGAAAATTTTCAGAAAATTGGAATTTTTAAGGAAGAAATAATCCATTTTTAGTATAAAATTGAATTCTCTCTCTTTAATTTTTTTTTCTGCTCGTATCTTCTCTGCAACAGATACCCTCATCAATGATACCACCCCATTTGGAGTCAACATCAGTGGATGCTAAATAAAAATAAAAATTTCTATTTACGTTCAAAATTAGAAGTCTACGAAATTATCCCTTTAAACTTTCCTTCCCATGAGTACACAAGACTACTTGTCAGACATTCTGAAACTTGGAAATTAAAAAAAAAATTGATGACTTTAATTCTAGACATTTTTTAGACTGTTTTTATTAGAATTAAAACAAAAACATTTTTGTCGAAAAACAACCTTTCTATATAATATTTTTTTTAAATCATACGCAGTTCTGAAATTCTAGTATGATTTTTTTTTTTTTTTTTTTTTGGAAGACAAAATTCTCATACTTTTGTTAAAAAACAAATTTTTGGATCTTTTTTGAAAATCAATGCCTACTTGAAATTTGTTTAACAAATGAAATTTTTTTTCAAAAAATGCGATTAATTTTTATTTCATTCTTGTTTTGAAACTATAATTTCGTTTCTGTTGAATGCATTTTGTTTGAATTTTTTATCAAATTAAAATTTCTCAAAAGACAAATTTTACAACCTTTTGTAAAAAAAAATATACTTGAAAAAAAAATTCAAACATATTTGTTCAAATCTTATAGTTGAAGAAATGTTTTTCAAGTTTGTTTCATCAAATAAGTATTTGAAATATTAACCAAGTGCTTTAAGCCCACTCACTCGTTATATAACGATTTTGAATTTTTTTCATAATAGGTAATACAATAATAAAGTTTCTCTTGTTTTCTTTTAAATTTTTTAATTTTATTATTTTACAAAATGTTCAACCTTTTTTTAGCATCTATTAATTTCATTGTTTTTGGAATTCTTCATAAATTTTAATTTTTTTCTTGGTCCAATATTAATCTAACTTTAAAAATTCATTAAAATTTTGAAATACTTATTCAATACTCCGATTTTTATCAAATTTTCAAAATTTTTTCAAATTCAATTTTTTTGGTAATCAACTTAAATTTCAAAAGAAATTTCGTTTTTTTCTTTCTAGATTTCATTTTTTCACCAACTTTAAAAAATTTAAAAATAGGTCTTTTTTTTTAATTTTTGAAATTCATTGAACATAAAAATATTGATCCAATGACAAAAATTAATAAAAAAATTTAAATGAATAAAAAATTCTAATTTTTATAAAATTTTCTAATTTTTGCCAATTCTGAATTTTTAATTATTATTTTGATTCGTTTCTAAATCCTGAAGATTTACTAAATTTAAAAATAAATCTAAAAAACTGACTTAATTCAAAAATTTATTAAAACTGAAAAATAACCAAAACTCCCAATTTTTATCAAATTTCAAAAAAACTTTTATACTCAATTATTCCCTAATTCTTCTCTTTTCTCAAATTTAATTTGTTTTTCAGTTTCAAAAATTTGGAAAAATTTAAAAATTAGTAAATTGTGATGATATGATAAGTAGTTGACATTTTTTAAATTTTCATAATTCAGTGAACACATAAAATGAATCCAGTTGAAAACAAATTTTTTAATTTTTTAATTAACAAAAATTCTATTTTTTCCCCAATTTTTTAAAATTTTCAAGTTTGACAGAATTTTTAATTTAAAAAAGAAATCAAAATTTATCAAACTTTGAAAATTGATTCAATTTCAAAAATTACAAGTTTAATCAAATTTCAAAAGGTTTCCAAATTCTGAATTTTCAACAATAAGTTCAATTTTTTCTAAATTTGATGCATTCATTTCAATTTCGATTTTAATGGAATTTAGATTTACGTACAAAACAAAAATTAACACTACGAAGTACACCGACGAATAACGAAATACCTGCCACTCTCCAGACAAACAATTCTGGCAATATTCCCATAAATTGCTGTGACTCGAGATGGTAAGTAGCTAAGTACAGAAACACAGTATAAGACAAGCAGGCGACTCGATGAAAAAAACCTACTCGTACCTGGTCTCACGAATTCCTTCGATTCACCAACGTCAGCAGCCACACGATCGGAAATCACACATCTATTACGTAGACATACCTACGAATACCGAAGGAGAAGAAAAAAAATTGATAATCGAGTAATTTAAATCGAGGTATACGATCGTCGTAAGTATGCACGAGATCCGACGACTTGTTGGCTGCTACGTTAAAGGAGCGTTTCTTTAACCCTTTGGGTCATGAGACACTTCCTACGGGTGAAATTCAAATTGCTTCAGATTATATCTTGAAACCTCAATAATAGTTATCAAAACTACCTCGAAGTTCAACTTTGAGCAAGTATTTGTCTCGAAAGTTGGCATTATTGAGAAATCGCTCATTTTGAAGTTTCGACAAAGGAAAATGACTTATGTAAAAAATTTTAACAAGAGATATTCTACTTTATCAGTTGAAAGAGGATCATCAGAAGCAAAACATCCCCAAAAATTAAATCACTAGTAGGGGGCAGAAAGAGGGTGGTTATGAAAATTGAATTTGAGAACAGCAGTTCCAAAAAATCTGGAGAACCATTGAACTTGGAAGTGGATGCTTCAGATGAGAGTGCATAAAAAGAAAAATTCGTTGTCGCATAGAGAGCTTTTTCCCAAAAGTTTCAAATTTATGTCGAAAGTTGCAGTTGAAATCACAGAACAAATCACAAAAAATCTTATGAGCAGGAAAATTTCTGAAAAATGGTCAAAATTGAAACCATTGCTTTTTAAATGATGTTTTTGATTTCTTTTGAAGAATAAGACATTATGATTGATGAAAGTGACAATTTCTCTTATCAAATCAACAAATACCTCATCCCAGGGTCTGATAAGCGCTAGTCTACTCAGATGTGCTTCTAACAATCGAAGAAATTGAGCTAAATTTATTTGGCATGCATGAATGCTTCAGCAGAAGAGATTCAGCATTGAATCGGCTCACTCAGACACTGAAGCATAATTTGGTCACCTCATTACATGTGTAGAAAGCTACAATTATACTGAAAAAACAACAAATTCCACATGCCAGAGCTCTGGATGAATATAATTCACCAACTGAAGAGTGTTTCCCACACCCTGAGAAATCAACCAAAATTGCTTTGAAAAATGCAAGTGCTTCAGGCTCAGCAATTTGAAGTACAATTGTTTCACTCAGACACACAAGCATTATTTCCCAACACCATTGCATTTGTGGAAAGTTGATATTTTCTAGAGAAATCCATTGCAAGTGTTTTTTATACTCAGAAGAATTGAGCTATTTTTTTTTTTTTGCAAAATGTGAATGCTTCAGTACCTTGGATTGCTACTTACATAAACCAACTCTGACAATGAAGCACAATTTTCAGAGCCCATTCTGTGTGCGTTGAAAGTTACAATATGTTTTGAATGACATCAACAAATGACTCGTTCCAGTGTCCGAAACTACATAGTTTACTGAAGAGAGTGATATAGATGAAGGATCAAAGAATCTCAGATATCAAAGCATTCAGATTTTTCTGAAAAACATAGCTAAATTCCTCAGCTCTCATATAAATCACTTTCCAGGCAACCAGTGTTAGTTCATCTTCCACAAACAGATATTGTTATTCTGTGCTAAAGTTGAATGAATTTCAACAGAAGTAATGGGATTATAAAATTTTGCTTCGGCGTAAGGAGAAGACAAAGTGATGACAAATCCTCAGACCTGAGCACTCAAAAATTCTGTGAAAAATTCAGTCCATTCCTCAAAGTTTATCTCGACTAGTGTTAGCTTATCTCACCCATGCATATATTGTTATTTGTCGGAAAAGTTGTACGACTTCACACACGAATAGAAGGGTTATAATATATCGCTTCAGCTTGAGACGAAATTGAAGAAATGACAAATCCACAGACCAAAAGCACTAAAATATTTTGTCAGAAGTTCAGTCCATTCCTCTGAGTACATGTGAAATATTTCTTGGGTTGGATTTTCTCAAGTAACTAGCATGGTATTGTGCTGTGTGATGAACATTGTGAGCTTTCAACACGAATAAGTGGCTGAGGAAGATGTGCTTCATGTTCTGATATAGGTGATCGACTACAGTACCTCAGATCCTGAAGCAATCAAATTTTTTTGAGAATTTTTGCTGAATTATTGGCTCTAGGGAAACACATTCAAATGACTGGTGTTAGTGTATCTCACCAAAACAGATATTCTTCTTTGTTGGAAAAGTTGTACGGCTTGCCACACAAATAGAGGCAATATAATGTATTGCTTCAGTGCGAGAAAGACTTGAAAGAATGACAAATCTTCAAACCTGAAGCACTCGAAAAATTTTCAAAAAATTCAGTCTATTCCTCACAGTTGATTTTGAGCATTTCTCACATTGCTCATTCGCAAGTAACTAGCATGGTATTGTGCTATGTGATGAACGTTGTGAGCTTTCAACACGAAGAAGTGGCTGAGGAAAATGTGCTTCATGTTCTGATACAGGAGATGGACGATAGTACCTCAGATCCTGAAGCAATCAGATTTTTTTGAAAATTTTTGCTGAATTATTGGCTCTTGAGAAACACTTTTCAAATGACTGGTGTTAGTGTATCTCACCCAAACAGATATTATACTTTGTTGGAAAAGTTGTACGACTTTCCACACAAGTAGAGGGAATATTATGTATTGCTTCAGTGCGAGAAAGAGTTGAAGGAATGAAAAATTTTCAGACCTGAAGCAATCGAACATGATTCGAAAAATTCAGTCTATTCCTCAGAGTCTATTGTTTGCATTTCTCATATTCGTCATTCCCAAGTTACAAGCATGCTTTTGTTCTGTGTGATGAAAGTTGTGAGCTTTCAAGCCGAGTAATTGGCTGAGGAAAATGTGCTTCATGTTCTGATTTAGGTGATGGACGATAGTAACTCAGATCCTGAAGCAATCAATTTTTTTTGAAAATTTTTGCTGAATAATTGGCTCTAGAGAAACACTTTTCAAATGACTGGTGTTGGTTTATCTAACCCAAGCAGATATTTAGAAAAGTTGTATGACTTTCCACATGAATAAAAATATTTTAATGTACTGCTTCAGCGTGAGGGGGAGCTGGAGTAATCACATATCCTCAAATTTGAAGCACTCAGATATTTTGTCAGAAGTTCAGTCCATCCCTCTGAGTTTATGTGAAATATTTCCGAGGTTGGATGAACTCAAGTTTCCAGCATGGAATTGTTCTGTGTGATGAACGTTGTGAGGTTTCAACCCAAGTATGCGACTGTGAAAAATGGGCTCCATGTTCGGATACAGATGATGGATCAAAGAATCTCAGATATTGAAGCATTCAGATATTTCTGAAAAACATTGCTAAATTCCTTGGCTCTCATGAAACACTTTTCAGGCAACCAGTGTGGGTTCATCTTACTAACACAGATATTGTTATTCATAAATTTCAACAGAAGTAATGATATTATAAAATTTTGCTTCAGTGTAAGGAGGAGACAAGGTGATGAGAAAAACTCAGACTTGAAGCACTCAAGAAATTTTCAAAAAATTCAGTCCATTCCTCGAGGTTTATCTTGACTGATGTTAGTGTATCTCACCCAAACAGATATTGTTCTTTGTTGGAAAAGTTTTACGACTTTTCACACAAATAGTGGGAATATAATGAATTGCTTCAGTGTGAGAGAGAGATGAAGGAATGACAAATCCTCAAACCTGAAGCACTCGAAAAATTTTCAAAAAATTTAGTCTATTCCTCAGAGTTTATTTTGAGCATTTCTCAGATTTGTCATTCCCAAGTTACAAGCATGCAATTGTTCTGTATGATGAAAGTTGTGAGCTTTCAAGCCGAGTATGCGACTGTGAAAAATGTGCTCCATGTTCTGATACAGATGATGGATCAAAGAATCTCAGATATTGAAGCATTCAGATATTTCTGAAAAACATTGCTAAATTCCTTGGCTCTCATGAAACACTTTTCAGGCAACCAGTGTTAGTTCATCTTACTCAAACAGATATTGTTATTCATAAATTTCAACAGAAGTAATGGAATTATATAATTTTGCTTCAGCTTAAGGAGGAGACAAGGTGATGAGAAAAACTCTGACTTGAAGCACTCAAGAAATTTTCAAAAAATTCAGTCCATTCCTCGAGGTTTATCTTGACTGATGTTAGTGTATCTCACCCAAACAGATATTGTTCTTTGTTGGAAAAGTTGTACAACTTTCCACACAAATAGTGGGAATATAATGAATTGCTTCAGTGCGAGAAAGAGTTGAAGGAATGACAAATTTTCAGACCTGAAGCAATCGAACATGATTTGAAAAATTCAGTCTATTCCTCAGAGTCTATTGTTTGCATTTCTCATATTCGTCATTCCCAAGTTACAAGCATGGAATTGTTCTGTGTGATGAACGTTGTGAGCTTTCAACCCGAGTAAGTGTCTGAGGAAAATGTGCTTCATGTTCTGATAAAGATAATGGATCAAAGAATCTCAGATAATGAAGCATTCAGATATTTCTGAAAAACATTGCTAAATTCCTTGGCTCTCATAAAACACTTTTCAGGCAACCAGTATCTGTTTGAGTAAGATGAACTAACACTGGTTGCCTGAAAAGTGTTTCATGAGAGCCAAGGAATTTAGCAATGTTTTTCAGAAATATCTGAATGCTTCAATATCTGAGATTCTTTGATCCATCATCTGTATCAGAACATGGAGCCCATTTTTCACAGTCACATACTCGGGTTGAAACCTCACAACGTTCATCACACAGAACAATTCCATGCTGGAAACTTGAGTTCATCCAACCTCGGAAATATTTCACATAAACTCAGAGGGATGGACTGAACTTCTGACAAAATATCTGAGTGCTTCAAATTTGAGGATATGTGATTACTCCAGCTCCCCCTCACGCTGAAGCAGTACATTAAAATATTTTTATTCATGTGGAAAGTCATACAACTTTTCTAAATATCTGCTTGGGTTAGATAAACCAACACCAGTCATTTGAAAAATGTTTCTCTAGAGCCAATTATTCAGCAAAAATTTTCAAAAAAAATTGATTGCTTCAGGATCTGAGTTACTATGGTCCATCACCTAAATCAGAACATGAAGCACATTTTCCTCAGACACTTACTCTGGTTGAAAGCTCACAACGTTCATCACACAGAACAAAAGCATGCTTGTTACTTGGGAATGACAAATCTGAGAAATGCTCAAAATAAACTCTAAGGAATAGACTAAATTTTTTGAAAATTTTTCAAGTGCTTCAGGTTTGAGGATTTGTCATTCCTTCATCTCTCTCTCACACTGAAGGAATTCATTACATTCCCACTATTTGTGTGGAAAGTCGTAAAACTTTTCCAACAAAGAACAATATCTGTTTGGGTGAGATACACTAACATCAGTCAAGATAAACCTCGAGGAATGGACTGAATTTTTTGAAAATTTCTTGAGTGCTTCAAGTCTGAGTTTTTCTCATCACCTTGTCTCCTCCTTACACTGAAGCAAAATTTTATAATATCATTACTTCTGTTGAAATTTATGAATAACAATATCTGTGTTAGTAAGATGAACCCACACTGGTTGCCTGAAAAGTGTTTCATGAGAGCCAAGGAATTTCGCAATGTTTTTCAGAAATATCTGAATGCTTCAATATCTAAGATTCTTTGATCCATCATCTGTATCAGAACATGGAGCCCATTTTTCACAGTCGCATACTTGAGTTGAAACCTCACAACGTTCATCACACAGAACAATTCCATGCTGGAAACTTGAGTTCATCCAACCTCGGAAATATTTCACATAAACTCAGAAGGATGGACTGAACTTCTGACAAAATATCTGAGTGCTTCAAATTTGAGGATATGTGATTACTCCAGCTCCCCCTCACGCTGAAGCAGTACATTAAAATATTTTTATTCATGTGGAAAGTCATACAACTTTTCTAAATATCTGCTTGGGTTAGATAAACCAACACCAGTCATTTGAAAAGTGTTTCTCTAGAGCCAATTATTCAGCAAAAATTTTCAAAAAAAATTGATTGCTTCAGGATCTGAGTTACTATCGTCCATCACCTAAATCAGAACATGAAGCACATTTTCCTCAGACACTTACTCGGCTTGAAAGCTCACAACTTTCATCACACAGAACAATTGCATGCTTGTAACTTGGGAATGACGAATATGAGAAATGCTCAAAATAAACTCTGAGGAATAGACTAAATTTTTTGAAAATTTTTCGAGTGCTTCAGGTTTGAGGATTGGTCATTCCTTCATCTCTCTCTCACACTGAAGGAATTCATTATATTCCCACTATTTGTGTGGAAAGTCGTAAAACTTTTCCAACAAAGAACAATATCTGTTTGGGTGAGATACACTAACATCAGTCAAGATAAACCTTGAGGAATGGACTGAATTTTTTGAAAATTTCTTGAGTGCTTCAAGTCTGAGTTTTTCTCATCACCTTGTCTCCTCCTTAGCCTGAAGCAAACTTATATAATTCCATTACTTCTGTTGAAATTTATGAATAACAATATCTGTTTGAGTAAGATGAAGTAACACTGGTTGCCTAAAAAGTGTTTCATGAGAGCCAAGGAATTTAGCAATGTTTTTCAGAAATATCTGAATGCTTCAATATCTAAGATTCTTTGATCCATCATCTGTATCAGAACATGGAGCCCATTTTTCACAGTCACATTCTTGGGTTGAAACCTCACAACGTTCATCACACAGAACAATTCCATGCTGGAAACTTGAGTTCATCCAACCTCGGAAATATTTCACATAAACTCAGAGGGATGGACTGAACTTCTGACAAAATATCTGAGTGCTTCAAATTTGAGGATATGTGATTACTCCAGCTCCCCCTCACGCTGAAGCAGTACATTAAAATATTTTTATTCATGTGGAAAGTCATACAACTTTTCTAAATATCTGCTTGGGTTAGATAAACCAACACCAGTCATTTGAAAAGTGTTTCTCTAGAGCAAATTATTCAGCAAAAATTTTCAAAAAAAATTGATTGCTTCAGGATCTGAGTTACTATCGTCCATCACCTAAATCAGAACATGAAGCACATTTTCCTCAGACACTTACTCGGCTTGAAAGCTCACAACTTTCATCACACAGAACAATTGCATGCTTGTAACTTGGGAATGACGAATATGAGAAATGCTCAAAATAAACTCTGAGGAATAGACTAAATTTTTTGAAAATTTTTCGAGTGCTTCAGGTTTGAGGATTGGTCATTCCTTCATCTCTCTCTCACACTGAAGGAATTCATTATATTCCCACTATTTGTGTGGAAAGTCGTAAAACTTTTCCAACAAAGAACAATATCTGTTTGGGTGAGATACACTAACATCAGTCAAGATAAACCTTGAGGAATGGACTGAATTTTTTGAAAATTTCTTGAGTGCTTCAAGTCTGAGTTTTTCTCATCACCTTGTCTCCTCCTTAGCCTGAAGCAAACTTATATAATTCCATTACTTCTGTTGAAATTTATGAATAACAATATCTGTTTGAGTAAGATGAAGTAACACTGGTTGCCTAAAAAGTGTTTCATGAGAGCCAAGGAATTTAGCAATGTTTTTCAGAAATATCTGAATGCTTCAATATCTAAGATTCTTTGATCCATCATCTGTATCAGAACATGGAGCCCATTTTTCACAGTCACATACTTGGGTTGAAACCTCACAACGTTCATCACACAGAACAATTCCATGCTGGAAACTTGAGTTCATCCAACCTCGGAAATATTTCACATAAACTCAGAGGGATGGACTGAACTTCTGACAAAATATCTAAGTGCTTCAAATTTGAGGATATGTGATTACTCCAGCTCCCCCTCACGCTGAAGCAGTACATTAAAATATTTTTATTCATGTGGAAAGTCATACAACTTTTCTAAATATCTGCTTGGGTTAGATAAACCAACACCAGTCATTTGGAAAGTGTTTCTCTAGAGCCAATTATTCAGCAAAAATTTTCAAAAAAAATTGATTGCTTCACGATCTGAGTTACTATCGTCCATCACCTAAATCAGAACATGAAGCACATTTTCCTCAGACACTTACTCGGCTTGAAAGCTCACAACTTTCATCACACAGAACAATTGCATGCTTGTAACTTGGGAATGACAAATCTGAGAAATGCTCAAAATAAACTCTGAGGAATAGACTAAATTTTTTGAAAATTTTTCTAGTGCTTCAGGTTTGAGGATTTGTCATTCCTTCATCTCTCTCTCACACTGAAGCAATTCATTATATTCCCACTATTTGTGTGGAAAGTCGTAAAACTTTTCCAAAAAAGAACAATATCTGTTTGGGTGAGATACACTAACATCAGTCAAGATAAACCTCGAGGAATGGACTGAATTTTTTGAAAATTTCTTGAGTGCTTCAAGTCTGAGTTTTTCTCATCACCTTGTCTCCTCCTTAGGCTGAAGCAAAATTATATAATTCCATTACTTCTGTTGAAATTTATGAATAACAATATCTGTTTGAGTAAGATGAACTAACACTGGTTGCCTGAAAAGTGTTTCATGAGAGCCAAGGAATTTAGCAATGTTTTTCAGAAATATCTGAATGCTTCAATATCTGAGATTCATTGATCCATCATCTGTATCAGAACATGGAGCACATTTTTCACAGTCGCATACTCGGGTTGAAACCTCACAACGTTCATCACACAGAACAATTCCATGCTGGAAACTTGAGTTCATCCAACCTCGGAAATATTTCACATAAACTCAGAGGGATGGACTGAACTTCTGACAAAATATCTGAGTGCTTCAAATTTGAGGATATGTGATTACTCCAGCTCCCCCTCACGCTGAAGCAGTACATTAAAATATTTTTATTCATGTGGAAAGTCATACAACTTTTCTAAATATCTGCTTGGGTTAGATAAACCAACACCAGTCATTTGAAAAGTGTTTCTCTAGAGCCAATTATTCAGCAAAAATTTTCAAAAAAATTGATTGCTTCACGATCTGAGTTACTATCGTCCATCACCTAAATCAGAACATGAAGCACATTTTCCTCAGACACTTACTCGGCTTGAAAGCTCACAACTTTCATCACACAGAACAATTGCATGCTTGTAACTTGGGAATGACAAATCTGAGAAATGCTCAAAATAAACTCTGAGGAATAGACTAAATTTTTTGAAAATTTTTCGAGTGCTTCAGGTTTGAGGATTTGTCATTCCTTCATCTCTCTCTCACACTGAAGCAATTCATTATATTCCCACTATTTGTGTGGAAAGTCGTAAAACTTTTCCAACAAAGAACAATATCTGTTTGGGTGAGATACACTGACATCAGTCAAGATAAACCTCGAGGAATGGACTGAATTTTTTGAAAATTTCTTGAGTGCTTCAAGTCTGAGTTTTTCTCATCACCTTGTCTCCTCCTTAGGCTGAAGCAAAATTATATAATTCCATTACTTCTGTTGAAATTTATGAATAACAATATCTGTTTGAGTAAGATGAACTAACACTGGTTGCCTGAAAAGTGTTTCATGAGAGCCAAGGAATTTAGCAATGTTTTTCAGAAATATCTGAATGCTTCAATATCTGAGATTCTTTGATCCATCATCTGTATCAGAACATGGAGCACATTTTTCACAGTCGCATACTCGGGTTGAAACCTCACAACGTTCATCACACAGAACAATTCCATGCTGGAAACTTGAGTTCATCCAACCTCGAAAATATTTCACATAAACTCAGAGGGATGGACTGAACTTCTGACAAAATATCTGAGTGCTTCAAATTTGAGGATATGTGATTACTCCAGCTCCCCCTCACGCTGAAGCAGTACATTAAAATATTTTTATTCATGTGGAAAGTCATACAACTTTTCTAAATATCTGCTTGGGTTAGATAAACCAACACCAGTCATTTGAAAAGTGTTTCTCTAGAGCCAATTATTCAGCAAAAATTTTCAAAAAAATTGATTGCTTCACGATCTGAGTTACTATCGTCCATCACCTAAATCAGAACATGAAGCACATTTTCCTCAGACACTTACTCGGCTTGAAAGCTCACAACTTTCATCACACAGAACAATTGCATGCTTGTAACTTGGGAATGACAAATCTGAGAAATGCTCAAAATAAACTCTGAGGAATAGACTAAATTTTTTGAAAATTTTTCGAGTGCTTCAGGTTTGAGGATTTGTCATTCCTTCATCTCTCTCTCACACTGAAGCAATTCATTATATTCCCACTATTTGTGTGGAAAGTCGTAAAACTTTTCCAAAAAAGAACAATATCTGTTTGGGTGAGATACACTAACATCAGTCAAGATAAACCTCGAGGAATGGACTGAATTTTTTGAAAATTTCTTGAGTGCTTCAAGTCTGAGTTTTTCTCATCACCTTGTCTCCTCCTTAGGCTGAAGCAAAATTATATAATTCCATTACTTCTGTTGAAATTTATGAATAACAATATCTGTTTGAGTAAGATGAACTAACACTGGTTGCCTGAAAAGTGTTTCATGAGAGCCAAGGAATTTAGCAATGTTTTTCAGAAATATCTGAATGCTTCAATATCTGAGATTCATTGATCCATCATCTGTATCAGAACATGGAGCACATTTTTCACAGTCGCATACTCGGGTTGAAACCTCACAACGTTCATCACACAGAACAATTCCATGCTGGAAACTTGAGTTCATCCAACCTCGGAAATATTTCACATAAACTCAGAGGGATGGACTGAACTTCTGACAAAATATCTGAGTGCTTCAAATTTGAGGATATGTGATTACTCCAGCTCCCCCTCACGCTGAAGCAGTACATTAAAATATTTTTATTCATGTGGAAAGTCATACAACTTTTCTAAATATCTGCTTGGGTTAGATAAACCAACACCAGTCATTTGAAAAGTGTTTCTCTAGAGCCAATTATTCAGCAAAAATTTTCAAAAAAATTGATTGCTTCACGATCTGAGTTACTATCGTCCATCACCTAAATCAGAACATGAAGCACATTTTCCTCAGACACTTACTCGGCTTGAAAGCTCACAACTTTCATCACACAGAACAATTGCATGCTTGTAACTTGGGAATGACAAATCTGAGAAATGCTCAAAATAAACTCTGAGGAATAGACTAAATTTTTTGAAAATTTTTCGAGTGCTTCAGGTTTGAGGATTTGTCATTCCTTCATCTCTCTCTCACACTGAAGCAATTCATTATATTCCCACTATTTGTGTGGAAAGTCGTAAAACTTTTCCAACAAAGAACAATATCTGTTTGGGTGAGATACACTGACATCAGTCAAGATAAACCTCGAGGAATGGACTGAATTTTTTGAAAATTTCTTGAGTGCTTCAAGTCTGAGTTTTTCTCATCACCTTGTCTCCTCCTTAGGCTGAAGCAAAATTATATAATTCCATTACTTCTGTTGAAATTTATGAATAACAATATCTGTTTGAGTAAGATGAACTAACACTGGTTGCCTGAAAAGTGTTTCATGAGAGCCAAGGAATTTAGCAATGTTTTTCAGAAATATCTGAATGCTTCAATATCTGAGATTCTTTGATCCATCATCTGTATCAGAACATGGAGCACATTTTTCACAGTCGCATACTCGGGTTGAAACCTCACAACGTTCATCACACAGAACAATTCCATGCTGGAAACTTGAGTTCATCCAACCTCGAAAATATTTCACATAAACTCAGAGGAATGGACTGAACTTCTGACAAAATATCTGAGTGCTTCAAATTTGAGGATATGTGATTACTCCAGCTCCCCCTCACGCTGAAGCAGTACATTAAAATATTTTTATTCATGTGGAAAGTCATACAACTTTTCTAAATATCTGCTTGGGTTAGATAAACCAACACCAGTCATTTGAAAAGTGTTTCTCTAGAGCCAATTATTCAGCAAAAATTTTCAAAAAAATTGATTGCTTCACGATCTGAGTTACTATCGTCCATCACCTAAATCAGAACATGAAGCACATTTTCCTCAGACACTTACTCGGCTTGAAAGCTCACAACTTTCATCACACAGAACAATTGCATGCTTGTAACTTGGGAATGACAAATCTGAGAAATGCTCAAAATAAACTCTGAGGAATAGACTAAATTTTTTGAAAATTTTTCGAGTGCTTCAGGTTTGAGGATTTGTCATTCCTTCATCTCTCTCTCACACTGAAGCAATTCATTATATTCCCACTATTTGTGTGGAAAGTCGTAAAACTTTTCCAACAAAGAACAATATCTGTTTGGGTGAGATACACTGACATCAGTCAAGATAAACCTCGAGGAATGGACTGAATTTTTTGAAAATTTCTTGAGTGCTTCAAGTCTGAGTTTTTCTCATCACCTTGTCTCCTCCTTAGGCTGAAGCAAAATTATATAATTCCATTACTTCTGTTGAAATTTATGAATAACAATATCTGTTTGAGTAAGATGAACTAACACTGGTTGCCTGAAAAGTGTTTCATGAGAGCCAAGGAATTTAGCAATGTTTTTCAGAAATATCTGAATGCTTCAATATCTGAGATTCTTTGATCCATCATCTGTATCAGAACATGGAGCACATTTTTCACAGTCGCATACTCGGGTTGAAACCTCACAACGTTCATCACACAGAACAATTCCATGCTGGAAACTTGAGTTCATCCAACCTCGAAAATATTTCACATAAACTCAGAGGGATGGACTGAACTTCTGACAAAATATCTGAGTGCTTCAAATTTGAGGATATGTGATTACTCCAGCTCCCCCTCACGCTGAAGCAGTACATTAAAATATTTTTATTCATGTGGAAAGTCATACAACTTTTCTAAATATCTGCTTGGGTTAGATAAACCAACACCAGTCATTTGAAAAGTGTTTCTCTAGAGCCAATTATTCAGCAAAAATTTTCAAAAAAAATTGATTGCTTCAGGATCTGAGTTACTATCATCCATCACCTAAATCAGAACATGAAGCACATTTTCCTCAGACACTTACTCGGCTTGAAAGCTCACAACTTTTATCACACAGAACAATTGCATGCTTGTAACTTGGGAATGACGAATATGAGAAATGCTCAAAATAAACTCTGAGGAATAGACTAAATTTTTTGAAAATTTTTCAAGTGCTTCAGGTTTGAGGATTTGTCATTCCTTCATCTCTCTCTCACACTGAAGCAATTCATTATATTCCCACTATTTGTGTGGAAAGTCGTAAAACTTTTCCAACAATGAACAATATCTGTTTGGGTGAGATACACTAACATAAGTAAAGATAAACCTCGAGGAATGGACTGAATTTTTTGAAAATTTCTTGAGTGCTTCAAGTCTGAGTTTTTCTCATCACCTTGTCTCCTCCTTAGGCTGAAGCAAAATTATATAATTCCATTACTTCTGTTGAAATTTATGAATAACAATATCTGTTTGAGTAAGATGAACTAACACTGGTTGCCTGAAAAGTGTTTCATGAGAGCCAAGGAATTTAGCAATGTTTTTCAGAAATATCTGAATGCTTCAATATCTGAGATTCATTGATCCATCATCTGTATCAGAACATGGAGCACATTTTTCACAGTCGCATACTCGGGTTGAAACCTCACAACGTTCATCACACAGAACAATTCCATGCTGGAAACTTGAGTTCATCCAACCTCGGAAATATTTCACATAAACTCAGAGGGATGGACTGAACTTCTGACAAAATATCTGAGTGCTTCAAATTTGAGGATATGTGATTACTCCAGCTCCCCCTCACGCTGAAGCAGTACATTAAAATATTTTTATTCATGTGGAAAGTCATACAACTTTTCTAAATATCTGCTTGGGTTAGATAAACCAACACCAGTCATTTGAAAAGTGTTTCTCTAGAGCCAATTATTCAGCAAAAATTTTCAAAAAAAGTTGATTGCTTCAGGATCTGAGTTACTATCGTCCATCACCTAAATCAGAACATGAAGCACATTTTCCTCAGCCACTTACTCGGCTTGAAAGCTCACAACTTTCATCACACAGAACAATTGCATGCTTGTAACTTGGGAATGACGAATATGAGAAATGCAAACAATAGACTCTGAGGAATAGACTGAATTTTTCGAATCATGTTCGATTGCTTCAGGTCTGAAAATTTGTCATTCCTTCAACTCTTTCTCGCACTGAAGCAATACATTATATTCCCTCTACTTGTGTGGAAAGTCGTACAACTTTTCCAACAAAGTATAATATCTGTTTTGGTGAGATACACTAACACCAGTCATTTGAAAAGTGTTTCTCAAGAACCAATAATTCAGCAAAAATTTTCAAAAAAATCTGATTGCTTCAGGATCTGAGGTACTATCGTCCATCACCTGTATCAGAACATGAAGCACATTTTCCTCAGCCACTTCTTCGTGTTGAAAGCTCACAACGTTCATCACATAGCACAATACAATGCTAGTTACTTGCGAACGAGCAATGTGAGAAATGCTCAAAATCAACTGTGAGGAATAGACTTAATTTTTTGAAAATTTTTCGAGTGCTTCAGGTTTGAAGATTTGTCATTCTTTCAAGTCTTTCTCGCACTGAAGCAATACATTATATTGCCTCTATTTGTGTGGCAAGCCGTACAACTTTTCCAACAAAGAAGAATATCTGTTTGGGTGAGATACACTAACACTAGTCATTTGAATGTGTTTCCCTAGAGCCAATAATTCAGCAAAAATTCTCAAAAAAATTTGATTGCTTCAGGATCTGAGGTACTGTAGTCGATCACCTATATCAGAACATGAAGCACATCTTCCTCAGCCACTTATTTGTGTTGAAAGCTCACAATGTTCACCACACAGCACAATACCATGCTAGTTACTTGAGAAAATCCAACCCAAGAAATATTTCACATGTACTCAGAAGAATGGACTGAACTTCTGACAAAATATTTTAGTGCTTTAGGTCTGTGGATTTGTCATTTCTTCAATTTCGTCTCAAGCTGAAGCAATATATTATAACCCTTCTATTCGTGTGTGAAGTCGTACAACTTTTCCGACAAATAACAATATATGCATGGGTGAGATAAGCTAACACCAGTCGAGATAAACTTTGAGGAATGGACTGAATTTTTCACCGAATTTTTGAGTGCTCAGGTCTGAGGATTTGTCATCACTTTGTCTTCTCCTTACGCCGAAGCAAAATTTTATAATCCCATTACTTCTGTTGAAATTCATTCAACTTTAGCACAGAATAACAATATCTGTTTGTGGAAGATGAACTAACACTGGTTGCCTGGAAAGTGATTTATATGAGAGCTGAGGAATTTAGCTATGTTTTTCAGAAAAATCTGAATGCTTTGATATCTGAGATTCTTTGATCCTTCATCTATATCACTCTCTTCAGTAAACTATGTAGTTTCGGACACTGGAACGAGTCATTTGTTGATGTCATTCAAAAAATATTGTAACTTTCAACGCACACAGAATGGGCTCTGAAAATTGTGCTTCATTGTCAGAGTTGGTTTATGTAAGTAGCAATCCAAGGTACTGAAGCATTCACATTTTGCAAAAAAAAAAAAATAGCTCAATTCTTCTGAGTATAAAAAACACTTGCAATGGATTTCTCTAGAAAATATCAACTTTCCACAAATGCAATGGTGTTGGGAAATAATGCTTGTGTGTCTGAGTGAAACAATTGTACTTCAAATTGCTGAGCCTGAAGCACTTGCATTTTTCAAAGCAATTTTGGTTGATTTCTCAGGGTGTGGGAAACACTCTTCAGTTGGTGAATTATATTCATCCAGAGCTCTGGCATGTGGAATTTGTTGTTTTTTCAGTATAATTGTAGCTTTCTACACATGTAATGAGGTGACCAAATTATGCTTCAGTGTCTGAGTGAGCCGATTCAATGTTGAATCTCTTCTGCTGAAGCATTCATGCATGCCAAATAAATTTAGCTCAATTTCTTCGATTGTTAGAAGCACATCTGAGTAGACTAGCGCTTATCAGACCCTGGGATGAGGTATTTGTTGATTTGATAAGAGAAATTGTCACTTTCATCAATCATAATGTCTTATTCTTCAAAAGAAATCAAAAACATCATTTAAAAAGCAATGGTTTCAATTTTGACCATTTTTCAGAAATTTTCCTGCTCATAAGATTTTTTGTGATTTGTTCTGTGATTTCAACTGCAACTTTCGACATAAATTTGAAACTTTTGGGAAAAAGCTCTCTATGCGACAACGAATTTTTCTTTTTATGCACTCTCATCTGAAGCATCCACTTCCAAGTTCAATGGTTCTCCAGATTTTTTGGAACTGCTGTTCTCAAATTCAATTTTCATAACCACCCTCTTTCTGCCCCCTACTAGTGATTTAATTTTTGGGGATGTTTTGCTTCTGACGATCCTCTTTCAACTGATAAAGTAGAATATCTCTTGTTAAAATTTTTTACATAAGTCATTTTCCTTTGTCGAAACTTCAAAATGAGCGATTTCTCAATAAGGCCAACTTTCGAGACAAATACTTGCTCAAAGTTGAACTTCGAGGTAGTTTTGATAACTATTATTGAGGTTTCAAGATATAATCTGAAGCAATTTGAATTTCACCCGTAGGAAGTGTCTCATGACCCAAAGAGTTAATTCGGGTTGAAATTTTTTTCTTTGCTTCTTATTAACAACTATCCGATGTAGATATATAATTTAAATTCATACAATGTTTAGAATGTGGAACCGGTTTACGTCGATTGACTCCGGGGTCGAGTATGATGCGAGTTCTTTGGCAAACATCTCGGCAGCAGTGTTGCGATTCCTAAGCAATGTGTGATTTTGGCTCGGGCTATGGCGAATAACCGCACCGTCGATGTAATTTGACCGCCAGATGAGAAATATTTGGCGAGATGGGATCGGCAGTGCGCAGATATTGCAGAGAGATGGTGTATGACCTGAGATGAGAGAGATTACTGTGATTTGGGAAGTGTATACTGTATACCCAGTTGCGCAGGAAAAGGGAACATGTAAATGTCAAACTACATAATTATGTGACCCGGCATGACAAAAGGGGCCAAGCAGGTATTTTACAAATTTTTCAAGAGAGCAAAAATAAACTTTGAGAATGAATATCTTTGGAAAAAATGGACCGATTTTTTAGATTTAGGGGAAATAGTTACTGGATATGAGTGAAATATTTTCCAATATTTAAAAAAAAAAATTGTGCGAATTTTTTTCATATAATGGGTAAGGGAAATTTGAACAAATTCAGTGTTGCCATAAAGGGGGAAAAATTGTGTGATAAGCAAATTTTTGAAGCTTACTGATAACAAATATCAGGCTAAATTACGAGTATTTTGCGTCATAAGTGGTCATAAAACGAAAAAAACAAAAAATTATTTGATTTCATCGATTTCAAGTAGGTAAAATTATTTAGATCAGTGATGATTCTGAAAACTGATCAAAAATTCTCTGAAGTGGATTTTTTTTGGCTTAAAATCACGTATTTCAAGCATTAGCTCCGGGGTGAGCTATTTTGAAACAAATTAGGGATATATTTTTATACATTTTTATTAAAATTCTTGAAAAACAGCCCTTACATTGCCTACTAGGTCCCTTTTGTCGTGCCAATTGGAAATATTGATTTTTTCGAAATTTTAAGTGGATCAGATGATAGACCTCGGTAAGTAGAGCTCAGAACACAAAAAAAAGTGAAAATAGATTTTTTACCTACTAGGTCCCTTTTGTTATATCACTTATGTTGGACCACATATGACCAAAAAAAGTACTTACATTCTAACTTCTGCAATAAGTTCGTAGAAATCGAAGTACACAATTGAAACCATTCACAACAATCGAATATATTTCAAAAGCTTGTTCAAGAGATAGGTACCCAAAATTAGCATATTTGAATCCGTTTCTCAACGACCGCGACCCCTGCTACTTCGACGAATTTCTAATTCACTGTTAAAAGCATTTACCCACACAAAGGGTGTTTTCAAAAACGATCGTACGAATTGAGTTTAAAAGGAAGAGAGAGGCAGCTTTAGTAATAAGCTGGTAATCTAGCAACGCATGTACCTACCTATGTTTTCATTATAATTTTTTGAGAGCCCCCTATAATTATTAGCGAGCAAAAAGACATAAAACCGTGAGACAGATCTCAAAGAGCAGAAACTAGCTAAGGGCAATTTTATTAATCGAACCACCAACATGGCTTTTTCTACTGCCCGGAATCACCCGTATTCACCATTCGATCGCATCTCGACGTCGTTAATTTTACACAAATTCGCCAAGGCAAGAAGTACAACAGATGGGTTAAAAAAACTGGGTTAATCTGTTACGAATGTTATGTCAACCCGTCAACTGCCGACTCGAGACTTTTTTCCAACAGTTGATGGCTGACTCGAACCCTCGTAAGAGAGATAAAAATACGATTGGGTCGTCAACTCTCGCTTAAAAACTGTCGTGGAAATGATAAAGGAAGAAGAAAAATGAAGTCTAGACGACGATACGGGAAAAGAAAACGATGGCATTGACCAAGTTCACTTGTACTGACAAAGGAAAAAAAAGGAGTCTGGTCTGGTTTTTCTTCTTAATTAAATATGGTAAAAATCGATGAGAATTAATTATACGAAAATAATAAGCTGTGCGATCGAAGAACTTGATAATTAACGTCGTGTGGTAATTTGTTCAGAGTTTCTTACAGAGAAGCAATCTTTTACTCCTTCATTTACGTTAGATCTTCCAATTAAAACATTAAAATTGAATAATAATTGATAAATTTTCCCCAAAAAAATTGAGAATTTGCTCTTGGGCAAGGATCGTCGTCGTCCCAAGGATCGTCGTACACCCCTGTATATGTTTGGTTTGTAAGCAAAATCATTTCTTAGATTTATGTCCGGTATTTATGAAAAAATCAGTTGATGATCGACTTTCAATTGTAAAAAGTAATCGTTTATGTATAAAATGTTTTAAACCTAATCATACTGTTACGACGTGTTATCGTAACATAAAATGTAACTTCTAAGTATTTCTCAAATTTTTGGAGGGGAAAATTATTTTTTTGAAATAAAAAAAAGAAGTACATACTCATTTTAATTTTTTTGAAGTCATTTCAAAAAAAAAAAAAAAAAAATCATTTCTACTATTAAAAAAGTGGCTAAAATTGAAAAAATAGGTCATCAATTTTTTTTAAATTTAATGTCATGAAAAAATACCCAAAAATCCTTCATCCAACGCTTAGCCTAACGTAACCTAACCTATCCTATCCCAATTTTGTCTCGGAATTTCGTCTCTTCTTTCGAATTTGGTCATTGAAAAATCATATACATTCCGACTGACGTGAGATAAAATGGCTTAAAGTCATCAATTTTTCTAAAAAAAAAGTCTAATATTGAGAAACAATTTTTTAAATAAGTAGATATTAAATTTTTCTAAAAAATTTTCGCAAGTTTCCTAATGTTTGACAGAATGTTTAAAAGTCATCTAATTTTGAAAGAACTAATTTTAGACATTTTTTTAAATTAATTTTTTCAAAATTGAATGATTTTTCAATATTTTGTCAAACATTTTGAAACTGGGAAAATTTTTAGCAAAATTTAATATCTTGAATTTTTTTTAAATTTTAGATATTTTCTAAGATTCGTTTTTTCAAAATTAGATGACTTTTAGAAATTTTTTGTCAAACGTTCGGAACCTTGGAATAACTTTGGAAAAATTTAATATCCACTTATTTAAATTTTTTTATCAATTTTAGACATGCAGTGGTACAAATTAAAGATCATCCGGTACGAACTTCACTCGATTCGTGTTGTCAATAAGTTAGAACAACATTATTACGTAAGATTTGTTATCTAGATTGAATTCATGCGATCGACGGTGTAATTTTCATTTGAATCTCGATAGGACAAATACAAACAATTAAGCTACCAAAAACATCCACATCCCTTCGTCAACCACACACTGCCTTCGACTTGAAACTGCAAGTCAAATTTTCTAAAAAAAAAACACTTCACCACAAAGTTAACACTGCTGCATCACAAACAGCAACTCAAGAATTCGACGCATTTCATGTGATGGAGTGCTTTTATTTATTTTGTAACATTTTCAAAAATGGATCTCTGGTATGTAAATTTTTATAAAAAATCTTCGTTTCGGTTCGTAGAAAATAAAATCCAACCAAACTTTGAAAAAAAAATCTTTTGATTTTTTTTCAGTCCTTCTGAAGTGAGTATAGATGATTTATAAATCATTTAAAATTTTTAAAGAAATTTTTTCATTTTATACCTAGGTAGGTGCCATCATTTTAAAAAATCTTTATAAAATTTTAATTAGGTATTCCCAAACATTTTGAAGGGAAAAAACACTTTGAATTTTTCAAGAAATACAATTTTTTTGAAGAAGAATATTTTCTTTTTTCAGAAACGAATCTCATATTTTTCTCAAATTTTCAGATAAAAATCGTTCATTTTTTTTTGAAAAAAAAAAACTAAGAAATTTTTTCAAAAGGTTTTTCGAAAAAAAATGTTAGGTACATTTTTTTGAAGGAGAAAAATCTTGCCAATTCAAAATTTTTTGAAGGAAAAATATTTTTCAAATTTTTGGAAAAAAAACTCCTAGGTATTTTTTTTTTGCAGAAGAAAATCTCGTATTTTCAAGGAAGAAGAAAAACAATTTTTCAAAAAAAAAAAAAATAGGAAATATATGAAAATTTGTTTTCATAAGTGCAACTATTTGGATCCATTTTTTCAAATTTTATACGTTTACAAAAACCTATAAAAAATATCGAACACCCAGCCATAAAAAAGATATAAAGTTATCAAAAATGGTAGGAACAACAAGGGTTGGTTATAAAAAAAAAAAATTTAAAAAATGCAATAGGTAGGTCTAGGTACAAACTATGTTCGTACATCGCCATCTCAACACTATCAAATTTTCTCTCAAGGTCGTTGTACGTAATTTTCATAATTATAAAATATCAAAAAAAAAAAAAAAAAAAAAAATTCCCAGCACATCAGAGGGAACCAAGACGTACACTAATCATTTCAAAACGATGCCAATTTTCTTTGCAATCCAAATAACTGGTACCTTTCCTCTTTGGTAGAAAATTCAAATTAGCCTTATATGAAAACCACGTTCGTATCTACGTGTACGTAGGTAGTAGGTACGTAGACATGAAATAACCTGGCGGGGAAAATTTTTTCTTCAACTTTTCGAATACTTCATTGAAGAACCATACTAAACAAGATGTCCTTGTCGCGGTCGAAACATGGCTGTGGCTGGCTTCGTTGACGTATCGCGAATCACGGTCGAGGCCGCACGACGTCGACGTCTTTGCCAACGCCGTCAAAGGTATTTGAACTCGACCCGGTCGACATGCGTTCGATAATTCATTGCACATACATTTATGAAATGGAACGGTTCGATGCGAAAGCAAAAAAAAAAAAAGAAAGGGTCGAAAAAAATAAAGACAAGCGAGACAAGCGACTCATCGAGACCCTCATTGACACGATATTATATTGACACAGTTTTATCGTTTCAATTTTCCAAGCTAGTAGACCGAACGTGCAGGTAAAATGAGTTACCCACGTAATTACGTAAAGCTAATAAATTATCAGCACGCTCGCGGACAAACAAATTATGGTTATTTTATTACATTGTCGTCTCGTCATCGTCGTCATCATCATAGTACAATAGTACATACGTGTATTATGAACGTATAATCCAGCGTATAGGTGTATGGACGGGTTGAAAACCCTTCTGACATTTATGTACTTAAGCCCTCGAAAAAGTTACCGTACAAGTTACCAGTGTATTAGCGAAAGCTGGCTTGTGAATTTACATACGTATATAGACCTTTCATCGGCTTCCTGGTAATTTCTCTTCCTTTGTGTGACATTTCGCTTTGAAGTATTGCAGAAATTCTAACGAAATCCCAAAATCAGATAGCATGCCTTTTTCAAAATGAAAAATTATTCAAATTTCGAAAATTCATCGAATTGAAAAACAAAAAATTAATCGTAAAAATATGCATTAAACTTCAAAACTGATCCAATTTTGAAACTTGCACTTAATTCGAATAAATTATAAAATTTATCAAAAGCACTAGTTTGGCAAAAGGGGTCAAAAATGACCCCTTAGACGAATATCAACATTTTTCCAAGTTTCCAATTTGTAATAGAAAAATAAGATTTTGGAATGTATCACTGATCCCTGACTTCACCCCTGGGGCTGGTTCCTCAAAATACGTGATTCTAAGCAAAAAAAAAAAAAAAATCCATCTGCGCGAGTTTTATATCGATTTTCACCAAACTTGGCACGTTTGATATAGGTACTCAAGGGCAGTATTGAGACATTTTTTCAGATTTTTTCAACCCCTATAATAACCTTGAAACGAGTTTAAAAGTTTCAAATCGCTCTGGAAGGCACAGTTTTGGAGCTGATAAAGCGAAGAAATTATTTCTCGTTTTCCAAACTATTCCATACTATTCTGACCGAGTACTTGGGTAGTTAATTCATATAAATGGGGAAACGTTTTGGGCAAGGTGATTCCTAAAATTCATTCAACGAGTTACATTACAAAAAAAATAATAATAAAAAAAGTTAATTTCAAAATTGGAATTTTTAGGGCAAAAACCATCGAGAGGGTAGAAAATGATACAATTCATTTGACCCATATTTTTAAAGAAATTAAGTATCTCATTGGTTTTTTAAATCAATAAAAAAAATCGTAAAATTTTTTTGAATAGGTACGATGTAAAAAGGTAGTTAAATAGGTAGGTACAAATTTTTTTTTCCAACTCAATATGGATTTATTTTAGAAAACCTCGGAAAATCAATATAATATTCGTACCTCATCGAGGAAAATTTTTTTTGACTAAAAACTTGATTTCTTCTTTTTCCTCGAAAAAATCTCATGAAATTCTGTTGAAAGATTTTTTCGAATAAAAATTTTCTGATTTTTTTTATACCTATCTCTCATTTTTTTGAGAATTCTTTTTTTTTTGTTGAAAATTCTCCTTTGAAATTTTGGAAAAATTTTCCATTAAAAACATTTTTCTTCTTTTCTTTTTTTTCTGAAAAAATGTTTTTATTGCTCATTTTTATGCAAATTTTGTTGGTAAAAATCATTTTTCAAACAATTTTCTTCAAAATTCTCCATATTAAAATTCCAGGTGAGAATCGATAATTTTTCATAAATGAATTTTCTCAGGAAAATATCATTTAAAATTCTTTTAGAAAATCCCTCCCAAAAAAAATTTCAAAATTGCATTCTTTTTTTTACAAAATAATAATTATATTTTAATAAAAAAATTAGTGGAAACAATTTTTTAAAATCTCCTCCTTCTTCTTCAAATTTTTGGAAAATTTCTCGAAAATCTTGAATTTTGTTCTTCAAAATTCTTCAAAAATTCTGAAAAATTCTTCTTGAAAAATTTCTTCGAATTTTACTCATTGCAATCTTTTTACAAAATTTTTGTCTGTGTTTCATTGTTCAGTAGTTGAAATAACTCTTCATCAACCACACATTAATTAATGAATGTTGCTCGAGCTAAATTTTCAAACCTTTTATGACAGTCTCAATTTTGAGACATGTAAGTATGTATTTTATGGCTGCATTGTTATCAATGTTATCATCTAAATAAATTATGCTTACCGCAACATCCTCTTCGTACGAACGAATCCGCACACACCACAAAGACGATGCGATTCTACATAAAATTGATTAGTTCTACGGTACGATAATATACTCGACGTGTACTTCATAATACAAGAATAATGAGAAGAAGACACCCTGTTTATGTGGGAAATGAGCGATTTGAATATTAATGGACGAAATATGGTTATAATATATGAGCAAGAATGCGATTCACGTATATTATCTCTATACGCAGCTCGCAGTGCATTATGAAAGAAATTATTCGGTTCACTCGATACTCGTAATAGTAACTTTGTTTCGAAATTTACACCTCTTTTCATGTACATTGGAGTTTCGACGATTCGTAAACTCTTATTGGAATGTAATTAATCCAAAAGGTGCGTCTCGTCTGTTGAGCGAAGTGTTGATTGCAAATCAAAACGAAGTATCGATGGCGTAGTTTCGGATACGTATAGATTCGTAAAAAGAGAACAAGCAATGAGAGAACTGAGAGAAAAGCTCGTAAAATGTGTTCTCGTCGTATTAACCGTTAAAAGAGAGTAAAATTTATATCCGTCGTGTCGTAAATTATTTCGTTCGCTGTTTTAACAACAGTTACGTACATACTTAAACGATCTCTGGTGGAAAAAACAATTCAGGCCAGGAGATTGAACGAGGCAAAATACTTTGTTGCCGAATTCATTTTTTAAACGTAATCCAAAGTGGAAGTTGTTATTTTTAAATTATCTGAAATTTTAGTTTCTTTTATAGCACGACGATAATGGTAATTTTATTCTTGGGGAGGCGATCGTAAGTAGGAAGTGTTGATTCTCGTAGGTACATTGACTATGTTGGGCGAGCGTGTTGCCAATTTCGGTGGTGTTTTTGTGTGTTTCTGGATGTCTGTTTTAGTGTTTTACTATTTTATCATTATTCATTACGAATTTACGAGTATAAGTACTTTTATGAACTACTGTCTGTGATGTAATTGGATGTGTGTTTTCATGATTTTTTATGTACCTGCTTCCTAATCACACACATTTTTTATGTGCATGATAATATACATGTACTATACCTATTGAATATGGTAGGTATTTTTTCCAAGTACATGCGAATTAATAATTTTTCAAATTAGATCTACATATTTTTAAAGTTTGATAAATTTAATCAAATTTAATAAATTTTGAAATTGAAAAAAAAATATACACCTACCTAGCTACTCATCTTTAAAATTTGCCAATTTCGGTGAAGTACATATATACACACAGTTTTTTTTTTCAGTAAGTTGAGTACTTACCAAATATGTATATTATCAAAATTTGGTAAAAATTTCAAATTTGGTCATTTTTAAATTTTGATGAATTTTTCAAGTCGGATAAATTAAAATTTGATAAAAATTCAAAATTAGGAAAAATTTAAAAGGCATTGGTGCGGTAAAAGGGAGTGAAATGGTTTCCGAACCAAATTTCAAAATTTACCCGGATTATCGATTTTTAATGATGAAATATGATTTTACATCGTATCAGGGATTCTTGACCCCAACCTTCAGGGGTTAGTACTTCGAAATATGTCATTTTCAGCTTAAAAATTCTATCTCCGCTAGTTTTCTATATCGATTTTTCACCAAATTTGGCATGCTAGATACCTGCAGGTACTCAAGGGTAGTGTTGAGAAATTTTTCAGATTTTTCCAACCCCAAAAAAAAACTGAAAACGACTTTTAAAATTTCAAATTATCCAAGGAGGCACAGCTTTGAAGCTGTAAAAGCGAAAAAATTTCTTGTTTTCCGAACTGTCCTATACTATGCAGAATTTTTCTGGATTTTTGTCAGAACTTCGAACCCCCATTGACAGTGGCGTATTCAAGAGGGGGGTGCAGACCCCCACCCACTTTTATAAATATCGGTTTTATTTTTTCGGTTTTTTCAATGTTTTTCAAGTAGAATTGAAGCGCTTGGTGGAAGAAAGGCGTTCTGCTACATAAGACCCTTTTTAAATATCTCGTGAAATTTGATATCTTCAGGTCTTTAAGAACAATGTTCCAAGTCTTACATCTGTAAAATTTCCTTAGGAGATGCTAGAAGCCTCAACACTTGCATCCGTGTCCCGATTTTGATTACAGTTTTTTTTAAAAACATTGTTTGTGTTAAAATTTTGTCCTATTTCATGAGTAAAATATTGACATATTTTTGCTGAAATGTTGGTATTTCTCAATTATGAGTCTCCTAGGAGTGAAAAAATGCAAAAAAAATCATAAACTTTTTTTTTGAAAATTGTAATATGGAAAAAGGGCGTTAACGGACTGTTACAAAAACGGTTATTTTGGCGTTATAACGAAACCTTTTCAAAAAAAATTTTTTTTCAAAGTATACCTTAAGAACACACTATTTACCTATTATGAAAGAATTTATCTAGATTGACCATATTTTGCTGTATAACATTTCAAAGCTTTGAACACGTTTTTTTCTTCACTTTTCAAAGTCACCTAACGCCCTTCTTCCACCAAGCGCCTCAATTTGAGATTGTAATTTTGGGTTACGTTTAAAAAAATCGACTAGAAAATAAGCAAACACTTTAAAAAAAAAAAAATTCTCTCATTTTCTGCTGTAATTTACAGTAAAAATGGCAAATGTCGTTTTGACGTCTTCGAAAATAAAGGACCTACAAAGATTTGAAAATTGGAATTTTAGAAGTTCAAAGCTCTATAGCGCCTTAATTTTCAGGGATAGGCAAACTCTTCACATAATTTTTTTTTTGTTTTTCTCAAAAAGTTACAACCTATTTTGTGTATTGTTTTTAATTTTGATGAAATTTTGAAGTTCTAATATGTATCACCAGTGCACTGTTATGAACCGAGTAGGTAGCAATGATTTTGACCGAAATTTCTCGTTGCTATCTCCATCAATTTCAAAGATAGGCACTCCAAAGCGATGACAATTTTTTTTTGCATTTTTGAAGTGCTATCTACCGCCGATGTCGAAATTTTTTTTGGACACAGTGTTGCCAATCGATTTCGCTTCACAAAATACAGATTTTTAAAGTTTTGTGGCTCTTTCATTTTCGAAGTTAGACATTATGTGTAAGTACGTGAAGTTTTTTTTAGTCGTACTTCGTTATATAGGTACAAATTTCAAGTTTAGCAGGTAATTCGCCGAAATTCTGTATTGATCTCACCATGCAAACGTAGAGGACCGCAAGTAGCTGAATTCAACAATATAATTTACAGTAAGCAAATTTTTCTTTTTATGTCATTGTAGCATTTTTTTTTCTTCAAATTTTACTTATTTATTTATTTATGAAATGACAATAATATTAATATCCAATCATTGGTTTCGGAAATTTTCATTTTTTGAAAATTTAACTGACGAGTTTTTCTTTTAAATATTAAATGAAATTTTTATCCAATTTTTCTTCAGCTGTACGCAAATTATTTGAAAATTATCGATAATTCTTCCATTATTTTTAATTTTTTTTAAGTTCTATTAATGGAAGTTTTTTGATTTCTTTCCCTCATGTCATTGTACAAAAGCATTTTTCCAATTCCAATCATCGATTTTGAAAATTTTAGTAACGAAATGAAGTAATACTGTAGTATGCGATAGCTGAATTTAACAGCATAATTCACTGTAAGTAAATTTTTCTCTTCATGTCATTGTAGCATTTTTTTTTTGTTGAAAATTCCAATCATTGGTTTTGGATTTTTTTTTCTCGAAAATTCAACTGACCTGTTTTTTAAAAAATATTAAATGAAATTTTTATACAATTTTTCATCAGCTGTGCGCAATTATTTGAAAATTTTCGATAGTTCTTCTACTTTAATTTTTTTTAAATTCTATATAAATTTTTTTTGATTTCTTTCCCTCATGTCATTGTAGCATTTTTTTCCAATTCCAATAATTGATTTTGAAAATTTTAATTTCAATTTTTTTCAAAAATATTAAATAAAATTTTTATCCAATTTTTCATCAGCTGTACGTAATTATTTGAAAATTTTTGCTAATTCTGTACCTACTTTATTTATTTATTTTTAATTCTATTGATAAGAATTGTTTGATTTTTATATCAAGAATTTTGATCACATTAATTTTTTTTCCCACTTTAACTGATGTTGAAACGTTTATTAATCTTCTACGCCGATTTTAACGAACACAGTTTTATATTTGTTCATTGTATTCTTATTCTAATTAGAACTACTCCAATATGTGACGACGCACACGTAATACAAACTTACATACGTCCTTTTAGCACACACTTTTACGTAATACGTATATTTGGCTCTGCGGTAGGTGGCTGTGATCCATTAACGCAATCATAATACAGAAGGACACACAGCACATATCACCCATCGAGTCGAACAGTTTCAAAAAGTTTATTCGTGTACTGGCGGCCTCGTTCGCAATATGGATTTTCAATAAAACAATATCTCGAAATTCACAATGGGATATCGCACCACTACATTCTACCGACGTGCAGCTCAACAGAACGGTCTGGGTTCGGGGCTGCTAGTTTATATTGTTCCGTTTCCGTTTTACTTTTTTTAATTTTCCACGCTGTTTACGTCGCGATACCCGCCACTTTCTCCCATTCTGGTCGCTAAAAAATATCGCCGAAGCCAAAGTAAACAGAAGCATGTTCGAGTGAATCCAATACGATAATATAGTTTTTCCACTTTCCATTTTGTCGACGAGCGACTTGGGAAAAAACTAAAAAGGGATTTTTGTAACAGAAAAATCTACGTATAAGAGGTAAGACGAGCAGAATAAAAAAAAAAACTGTATTGTTTTGTAAATTGGAAATGAATATTTGAAGTAATCTTTCAATTCATTCAAAATCAACCTCGTGTCGAACTTTTTTACAATTGAAAATATATATGTATAAAAGTAAGCAAGTTTTGTTTCTTGCCTTTTTTTTCGACCAACATTGCAGTAAAGAGCTCTTACCAGGTAAATCGACAAAGAAATCAAACTACCAGTATCTTCCTAACAAGGCAGCACTGCTCAGAACAGGCTTATCCCATAAAATGACTCCCTCGTAATCTTTTTCAGAGTCTCATATTTTATACAATATATTCACAACCACCACAACGACACGGTCCAGAGCCTCAATACAAATGAAAATTCTTGTCTCGTTCGTTCATATATCGATCTGTTGCTCATCAAAGAGACTGTACGCTACCTATATAAGTGCGTGGGCGTTTATGTAAAATTTCATGTATTTACGTCCTATTTCTAGTACACTTATTTGAATATATCGATTGTAACAAAGTACCATTCGCTAATTGGACCCATATCGTCGAATCTTCATACATTACATCTTTGTACAGTCTCTCAACTCATTGTACCTACATAAATATATAGTGCCTACCCCAGCAGAATACAAATTAGCTATTTAGTTTTGAAGTATGTGCGGAGAAACCTTCCGAAATAAGGATACATTTCGACTAATGCCAATTTGGCCAAGCCCAATGACGAAGATTCATTCGGTCTTTGGAAGGGATAGTAGAAAATGCGGTCACAAGACAACCATGTGGTGGTATTGTCATCAAACTGCATCGTTCCGAGAACCCGAGTACTATGCAACTCGAGGTGCGTACAAAATGCATAAACTAGAAAGTGAAACTTGGCGCAGACGTCTCGCTGCCTTGATCAACTTCATTTTCACTCGGATCTCGAACGAATTTCAATATCGTCGTCGATCCGATTCGTGTGATGTGAATGTTCGACATTAGAATTTCGCATCCACTTTTTTCATAAATAAGTAAGATATTGGAGCAGTCCACCTTCTCTGAAATTTCAAAAAGAACATTTTTTGTAAGTAAAGTTTTTTCCAATTTCTAAAACTTTTCAAGTTATTTACAAATAAAAATTTCAAAATTGTCCCTAGAAGAAGATCGTTCGACTTCCTCCGAGTTTGCTGAGACCATAGGAAGAGATGTGTGGGAGATACCATTCAATATTGCTGATGTTTTAACAAATGAAATGGGAGATTCGGCATCGAATATAGGGAAAGTCGTATGAGTAGTGATTTCATCAGTGAACTTCAAAACTTATAATAAACTTTCCTAGGTCTCCAGAAGATGAAAAATTGGTAGCAATTTGGTTGGTACAAACAAAAAATCTACTAAAATATTCTTATAAAACAATGCCATGTTGCCCATTACCCTTCAACAGAAATCCCATCAAGGGTGGAACAGATTTCTAAAAAACGGGTTTTCATAAATAATTGGAAAATTTTCACAGACTGCAAAAATTGGTATAGAACAAGAAGTCCTGCGCATTGCATACCTATCATAAGCTAAGGCAGCGGCAAATGGTTGGTCAATCAGCTGCAAAACATTCGAGTAAATTTCCAATAAAATCATGTATATGATCGAGTTTTTCGTGTAGATCAGTAGATATTTCTACTGTTTTTAGACAATCAATGATTCAATCATCAAGTAAGTTAATGTTTTTTTTTTTTTTTTTGTTTTGAAAATCAAAAATTTTTATGGAAATAATTCTATAATTTATTTATGATTTACACCTTTTCTGTGATTCCTGTACTTATAATTCACACAGAACCGTAAATTCAAATAAGTAAGTTTATTTAAAATTAGAAACCAATGAACTATATGCAATTTTTTTTAAAAATCTCATTTTTGAAAAAGTTGTCAACATTCATTTCCAAAAAAATTAAAATTGTGTCTAGATCGATATTTAATTTTGTTAATTTTTTATTTATGTGAAAAATCAATTTCTTGAAAGAACTGGTCAAAATTGCATTGTTTATATAAAACTGAAAACAAAAAAAAAATTTTCAAGTGTCAATTATTGAACCTTTTTTTTTTTTTTTGAAAAATTGCCACGCCAACTTTAAAAATTATCAAAAATAGTTTTTCAAAATGATTGGCAAAATTCATCCTAGAAAAAAAGTTGTTTCTGTAAAGCGAGCATAAAAATTTTTCAAAAAAAAAAGTTTGCTGAAAAAGTTTTCAAGACAACTTTTTTTTGTTAAAATTAAATTTTTTCAACGAATTTTTCCAATGATTTATTCAGCAGTTTTTTGGATGATCTCTTGAAAAAATATTTTTCAATCAAATTTTTTCAAAGAGTCATTTTCCAAACAAGAAGATTTTTCCACTCCGACTTTTTTCAAAATGCGCAATTTTAAAAGAGAAGTTGTTTCATTGAAAACTTATTTTTCTACTTATTCTGCTACTTCTTCCTCCGTCCTTTTAGCATAGTAATATGTTTTTACGGAGACCAAAATAGAAAAAAAACGAGACCAAAATCCGACAGTTGGGTTAGGTTAGGTTACATTAGGTTGTTACTCGAATTTAAAACATTTTAATCTAAACAGTACAAGCCCTGGCATGGGGGGGAATTGGACCCTGCCAGGGGTTAAGATGGTTTAATAATTAGTCTTAGATATAATTTAATTACCCCCCACCCTTCCGCGGCAGTTCCTGATAAACCGAAAGGTCAAGGGCTGTCGTGGAAGGGCTTACTGTTCCCCATAATTCGAAATAAACTTCCCCCACCAGGATTCTGGATTGGGGTACCAAAAAAAAAAAAAAAAAAAAAAAGTTGTTACTCGAATAATTATTGTTGAATTATTTATCGTTAATTGGAAATTGAATTTCGACTCGAAGATTTATAAATCTGTTACGTATTAATCGACTATTGTTTTGTTGGTTTCAATTAGTAGTAGTGGTACGCGATTGAATAATACTTTCGAATTTTTCATCGTTCAGTGATGATAATCGAAATTTCAGCTTGAAGATCGCAACGTATTGATCGACCATTTGATTGTTTTGTTTACCTACCAACGACTATTGCCGCAATGAATGTAAAAAGAATATTGAACGAAATGAAATTTCACGTCGAATTAGTCGAAAAAATTGATGATAACGAAGGATCCCTCTATACCTTCCCCAACCTCCAACAACCTTTTTCTCCGGATTTTTCCTCACTCCCTTACGATTATTGGTCCCCTCCGCTGTATAGAAGCACTAGTCACGATGGTGCTTTAGTAATCGCTGGATTCATGCCATTCGACCTTAGTTTAACTATTCATGGTATTGAATGGCTGCTGAAACACAACTCCGTAGTCTTTCATTGGGGAGAATTTCCCCAAGTTGTCGCACCAATTACTCTGGAGTCTCACCATCACCTTGTAAAGTCTGCGATTGTAGTTTGATGATTATGATACATACCCTATCCATTATAATATGTAGTATTTCACATTATTCGGTAATGTTTGTTTAATGTTTTATTTAGTTAAGTTTGTTATGGTCGCTAATATTGTAATTAAGTAAGAAACCTATGATATAATACTTGATGTGATATTGACTGAAATAAACTCGCCCTACTCCGTGTTTTGGAGAATGGCGAACCAGAAAAAAAGGTTACATTAGGTTAGGTTTGGATGACATAAAAAAACTAGGAAAATTTTCATTTCAAAAAATTTGATAAAAAAATGATGAAAAATAATTTTCATGGAAATATGAAAATTAAAAAAGTCGAACAAAATATTGAAAATTTGAAATACCTAAAAGTATAATAAAATAAAAAGTTGAAATAAAAAAAAAAATAATTTCCATGGAATTTTTGTTATTTTTGAAATTTTTATCAAAATTCAGTATCAGCCAGACCTCTCTTCAGAAAATTCTAATTTCTAGCTACGCCACTGTGACAGAGCATAGAGCACCGTTTGCTGGTGCACCATCGTCTGAGTCAAAGGAAGAATTTAATCTTGAATTTTGTACGATGCTAATTGATAACATTTGTACAAGAAATTTTCGCCACACACTTTTTCCGTTCGAGTCGGCTACATTTACATCTCCTCCCCTCTCCGCCCTTCAAAGGCGATAAGAACTTGAATTTTTTCAATTTAACACTTTTCTGCGAGCATTCCATTCCGTCAAAAAAAAAGGAAAAAAAAGGAAAGTAAAGAGGAAAGTGTCTACTACATAAAAATACGAAAGTAAAATACAATGTAGTAGTTTTCGTGTGATATGTACCTTCCTACCTTCGGAAATTTACGAACGCAAATGCAAATTCATGAAACCAGGGAAACATCGGAATGTGTCCAGCGAATTTTCATATAATAGGTAAGTTTTTTTTCAACAATTTCCTAAACTTCGTTCAGTTTGCTCCTTTCTCGACTTCGTTTCATCTTTGACGAAGAAGGGTATGAATATTTCAACCATTCTACAAATGGCTTCTCGCTTTGGTCGGTATACTCAGCTAGGTATACGTATCGAATTACTCTCGTCGTACGACGTAGCAAATTTTGAATATTTCAACAACGAATTTTCCCCACTGGCCAATGAAATTGTAGCTACCTCATGTACAAGACCGATACACAGAGCAAGTAATCTTATACGAGGATTACAAGAAGAACTGGCGCTAGTAAAAACCCTACGTTGAGCCAGAGGGTATATTGATTCATCTCGTGTATATTTAATTACACGAAATAAGCTTAGATACTACGAGAAGTGTGTAGCAATTTTATGACAACGTATTTTCAGTTCAGTTCTACGAGTTCACCCAGACAGGCGAAAGTTTAATTAAGAGAAATGATTTTTTTTACGATCGTTAAGTCGTAAAATTTCAATATAATGGAACATTCAAATGAGGGGGAGGGGTTTAAAGGAAAAAACAGTGGAATAGAGACGAGACCATGGGACAGATACCTAGTAGTTTGATAATTGCATTGAAAATGTTGGCTATGAATTTACTCATTTGTGAGTAGAAAATTGGGACAAAATGGCAGATTTGAGAATCTCATTCAACATTTTTTTCTCTTAATCAATTATAAGCGAAGGGCAGGTACGACTCAACTGGTGCCATCTCAAATGATAAGGATGGCTCACACCTTGCCATTGTATTGAAAATACGCAAGATTAAAAATTCGAATAATTCATCAGTATGTATGTGTATTACCCGACAATACGAAAAAATATAAATTTTTATTTAATTTCGTACTTTATCGCACAAAACATTTCATTAAAATGATAGGAAATTAAGCCATTGTTAATAAAACAGTTTTAGGTTCAAAGAAATGAATGAAAAATATACCCGAAGATACATAGCTATAAACAAACGATTTGAACGCAATGAGAAAATATACATACAAGGCCTCGTAAAGTCTTGTACAAAGACCAAAACAAAAAATATAGGTGAGTACTCAGAGAGGTCTCGACACAATAAGTAACTTGGCCTTTTAAATACTGTTATTGTATACAGTATTGCATATTACACAGTACACAATAATACAGTGTACCTGTACGAATTTCCTAAAGGTTTTTTTTCACCTCTTATCGTCGTACACGTGCTGCACAAGGTGAGAAATTGAGAATGTCTAACTGTAGCTATGTGGTCTTATTTTGCATAACAGGTGACGTCGAAGGTCAATTTAACGATGATTTTTTTTAAAAACATTTTTCTTTTTTGATAATCGTAATTTGTAGCTTAATACGAAGAGCAGCAAATATACGTAGGAGGTATCGTCACCATTGGTGTTTTAACACTTTGGTGAAAATTACACGCTACATAATTTGTGAAGATTTGTTTTACGTCATTATTTTGACGTGATGTAGAGATATATATTAGATGTTTGAGACTTCGAATACTACATGAAACACTTAGTATATAACATAAATAAAAATTTATTAAAATTCAAAAATTACAATTTCAATTAGGTAAATTGTAAATTTTCCCCCAATTTTAAAATTTCATCAACTTGTGCAACATCAAAAATGACTAAAATTTCAATTCATATCAAATTTGAAAATTTTACCCAATTTTGATTTTTTTTTTCAAATTTTAAAGGTCAACAAACTAGTACAAATTGTAAAAATTCACCGAACTTTAAAAATTGATTTAAATTATAAAAAATTGAAAATGATCAAAATTACATTTTTTGTTGAATTTTGATTTTTTCAAACTAAGTAATAATATATTGAAAACTGAATTTTAAAAGTTTAAAAAATTTATCTAACTACAAAAATTTATTAAAAATTTGAAAATGACCAAAATCTCAATTTTTATTATGGAATTTTGGCATATCACCCAATCTTAAATTTTCAATTTGTAAAAATTCATCAAACGTTCAAAATTTATTTATATTTAGAAATTAAAAAATCACAGCTATCATTGAATTTTGTTTTTGATTTTTTTTTTCTAAAATTTCAGATTGTCGTTAATATTGTTGAAATCTGATTTTTTTTAAGTTTTAAAAATTTACCCAGCTTCAAGAATTTACTAAAATTCAAAAATGATCAAATTTTGAAAAACATTAAAAAGACTAAAACACACCTACCAATTTTCATCGAATTTCAATTTTTTCACTTTTTTTTTGAATTATCACTAAATTTTAAAAACAAAACTTCACTACCTTGTCTTTTACATATTTTTCATTGAAAATTTTGCTGAATTCTAAATTTATTATTAAAATTGCAAATTTATTCAAATTTTGATTTTTTTTTACAAATTTTAGATTTTGATAAAATGTTAAAAATTTATCTAAATTCAAAAATGAATTATACGTAATAATAATGTACTTACTCATTAAAATTTTAGGATGAAAATTTTTTGAATTTCCACCAAAGATATATAAAATTGTAAAAATATATTTTTATTTTTTTCCCCTTTTTTCTGTAGAATTTAGTTTGCATTATTCTTCAAAATTTATCCCCTTTTTTTACATCCGTAAGTGGTTCATCGTACCAGTCAACGAAACTATTCTTTGTTTTGTAGTATGTTTTTCAACGCCCACGGTTTCGTAATAATTTTCTAGTGAATGGTTTCACGCGATAGGTGTTCGTACGTCCGTCTACCGGGCAAAAAATTTCCACCTGGCGTCGTTTACAGAAAATAACACGCTACATTACACATTAGTACACGTCAAGTATGCTGAAAAAAAAGATCAACGCCATTGTCACTTTAAGTGGTATGGTATGACATCTGTTTGTATATGTGAAGTTTGCTGTCTTGGCTGGGAATTCAAATTACCACGAGTGTTTCAATTTTGTTGTCGTATGACATGAGTTTTGTTTTTCGCTCCAAGTATAAAGAAGTGTTTGTCAATAACATGAAAAAATAAAGCTACTTTTTCACTTCCTCTAAGATGGAAAAAATTGGTAATAAATAATTCTTCAATACCAATTTGCTCGTACTTAAGGGTGAGAATTTCTGGAAATAGGGCACGTAAATTTGAAAAAAATGTAGGGCCAAAATTTTAAGTAAAAAGAGGTCATAAATTATTGAAAAAGAAAGGAAATTCTGCGATGAGAATCGACATAAATGTACGTTGCTCATCCATCGATCATTTTTTTATGATCATTTTATTATGATTGCTGGTCGTAAAAGAATATATTATAAGGTCGTAAATTAGTAGAAGATACAAATCGGAATCACACGTTTGTATGATGATTTATTGTAATATCGACAATTTAAGGCAATGATTAATTTCCGCCCAAGATATACGTGAAAAACTCGCCACGTTTGCATTCCAGGAGTACCTACTACTCCAGGTCTTGTCTTGGTTTCATTTACGAAACTTTTTTCGTGTTTTCCGCCTTCCCCTGGTTCACTTTTAACACGTGTTGTACTCGTAATTGAATGTTTACCAAGTACGTGAAATTTAACTGTGACAGCGGATGCGAATGTGGATTTTCCCAGATTCCACGTATGTGACTGTTTTTGTCGATTTTTTTACTGTTATTTTGTCGGTTTGGGAAGTCAAACTGATAATCTGAATCGATATGAGTGGAAATTACATTAGATAGGGTATTACGTATTTGGAAAAATTTTCAAGTTTTTGCGTTTCAAGTAAATAACCTTTTCAATTTGAAGAAATTTTGTGTATTTTATAGTAATTTGGTTTTTGATAATTTTCAACTTAAAATAAATTTTAAAAGATGAATAAATTTTTCAATGTGAATGAAAATTCAAAACTTTGAGAAATTTTCAAATTCGATAAAAATTGGTATTTCGGTAATTTTTCAATTTGAATAAATTTTCAAAATAAAATAATTTTTGAAATTTGACAAATTTTTACTATTTTGAATAGTTTTAAAATTATAGAAAATTCAAAATTTGGGAATTTTAAAAAAAGTTTCCAAATTGAATAAGTTTGTCAAGTATGGATTTTTTGATTAAAATCAAACCAAAACCAAAATCGCTGAAAAATTTCGTCTCGAACAAAATTCGAAAAAAAAATGCTGAAAAAATTTCAATAATTTTTTCCTAATTGCATAAAATTTGAAAAAATGATGATGAAGAAAAATTTAAGAATTCTTTTTTTTTTAAATAAAAATAATTTTGAAAAAATGGTTAAGTATTTTTTCTTCAACAAAAAAATTAAAAAAAATTATTTAAATAAAATTTGAAAAAATAAATAGTTTTTTTTCGTAAATTGAAAAAAATTCTTACTATACTGAAACTTTGAAAAAAAACTAAAGAAATTGTTACAAAATCAATTTCTTCTATCAAAACGTGGTCTTTTCGCCAAAATTTATAATAAGTACGTATTTTACTTTTAATAAAACTTTGGATGAAATTGATTCTGAAGAAAAAAATCAATTTTCTTTGTCGATAAGTACCTAACTATATTTATTGCAAATAAAAATTATTTGAACTTGAAAAAAGTTGATTTTGAACAAACTTCAAAAAAATAATTATTCTTGAACAAAATTTCCAAACAGCGTGATTTTTTGGCTCGCCTCGCCTCGTGGGAAAATTTTTGACAATTGAACTTTCTTCAATGGATTTTCTCAAAAAAATCATAATAAAATTCATTTTATTAAATCTGATTGAACAGAATTTGGAAACAAGAAACAATTTATTTGGAAAAACAGTTTTTTTTTTACAAAGAATTCTCATAATAAAAAAAATCATTCTGAGCAAAATTTTTTAATCAAAATTTTAAAAAAAGAAAACAAAAAAAAACAATAATAAAATCGAAAAAAAATAAATTTGCCTACCTATTGGGATTTTTGAAAACAAAATTCTAAATTTTTTCACCAATCTAATTTTCGTGAAATTTGAAAGCAAAAAAAAAAAATTAATAAATTTCAAAAACTGAATTTCCTCCGAAAGTTAATAATTATGATAAAATTTTCATAATAAAAGTTCAAAAAAAATTCACAAAATTCATTGGAATACAATTAGAGAAAAACTTCTAAACAATTTTTTTTTGAAATAGGTAGGTACATGTTTTCAACAAAATTTTTAAAAATTTCAGCCTAATGAAACCTGAAAAAAAAACTTGATTTTGAACAGAATTCTGTACACTAAAGCACCGATGATGGAAGTCACACTTTTTTCAACTTCGAGGTTTTTACGTTTTTTGAAGTTTGGACACTTGTAGGTTCATAAACAATAAAATCTCGGAAGTCGAAAAAAATGGACTTCCATCATCGGTGCTTTAGTGTACAGAATTTGGGAAAAAGTTGTCATTTTTTGAAACAAAATTTAGAAAAACAGTTTCTTTTTACAAAAAAAAAATTCTCATTATAAAAAAAAAAAAAAAAAAAAAAAAACAGAAAAATCATTTTGAGCAAAATTTGAAAAAAATGAAAAAAATCTAAAAAAACAAACAATAAAATAATATTTGAAAAAATTTTCATACCTAGGTAATAAAAGTTGAAAAAAAAACAAACACAAAATCCTTTGGAATCAAATTTGAGAAAAATAATTCCAAACAATTTTTTTTCAATAAAATTAAAATTTCAAAAAAAATTGATTTTGAACAGAATTTGGGAAAAACTTGTCATTTTTAAAACAAAATTTAGAAAAACTTTTATTTTTTACAAAGAAAAATTCTCATTAAAAAAGAAAAATCAGTTTGAGCAAAAAATTAATTTTTCTTTCAAAATTAAAAAAAAAAAAAAAAAAAAAAAGGAATCTAAAAGCAGAGCTGGCGCGACTCACCTCTTTTGGGAGTCGACTCTTTGCTAGTTGAGTCGAAGAGTTTTCAATTTGCGACTCTTTACAAATTTGATTAAACTCATGAGTCCGACTCTTTTAATGAACGACTCCTCGCGACTCTTTTTTTCCGACTCCTCGCGACTCTTTTTTTCCGACTCCTCGCGAATCTTTTTTCCGACTCCTCGCGACTCTTTTTTCCGACTCCTCGCGACTCTTTTTTTCAATTTATTATTTTTTAATTTTTAATTTTCAAGTAAGTAAAACTTCAAAACTAAACTAACAACACACGAGGTTGCACTACCCATGAATCGCGGAAAAATGGAGTTTGAGAGATGAAAAGAGTCGTGATATGAAGAGTTGTGAATCAAAAGAGTCGCAAGTAAAAAAAGAGTCGTGAGTAAAAAAGAGTCGCAAATTGAGAAGAGTCGTGAATCAGTTTAATGTTCGACTCTTAGTGATGAGTCGATTTTTTCAAATTTTTTTCGACTCCTTGTGAAAAAGAGTCGAACTCAGAGTCGAACTCAGAGTCGCTCGCATGCGACTCCCGCGACTCACACTCGAAACTCTGAGTCGCGCCAGCTCTGTCTAAAAGAAACATATTATTATAAAATTTTAAAATATTGGAATTTTTTGAAAACAAGATTCTTAATGATATTTTTTTCACAAATTTCAAAAAGTCTAACTTGAGTGATGAAAAAAATTTGAACCAAGTTTTGAAACTATTCATCATAAAAGTTTCAAGAAATTAATTTTGTACAAAATTTTACAAAATTTATTGGAATAAAATTTGAAAAAAAATAATTTTGAATAATTTTTTTGGTAGTTTTTTTTTCAATAAAATTAAAAAAAAATAATTTGATTGAAACTTGAAAAAAAAATTGTTTTTGAACAGAATTTAAAAAAAAAGATGGAATTTTTAAAGCAAAATTTAGAACGCCGGCCATTGAAGATCATAGCATAGCATAACATAACACCAATCTCTTAAATACATAAACATAACTCTAGACCATGTGAAAACAATCGTGAACATAAACTCACCGAATAAAACCGACCTTCGAATCCGGTAATGGTAACTTCCAGTACACTATTGCACACTCAACTCGTAACACCGGTCCACGCTCGAATCGAAATAATTCCGCAAAAATAATATATTTAAACCGCACAAGAAACGATTTTAAATCCGAATATGTAAACGATTTCAATCGTAATCGGCTCGATCGACACTAAAACCACGTGTAATAGAAATTAACGTAAACGAATTCACGATGCACGCCGTCGAAAATACACGCTTGAATAAACGACCGCACCAAAATGACGTACAAAGAAACTGCGTAGTTTTCAACAAACTTGCGATTTCACGTTCACGCTTTTACACTGAACGAAACTAACGCTGCAAAGAAGAAAAGTGGTATGGATGTGAAAAGCCGACATTAAAAGTGGTGGGAGATGTGGAAGCGGACGCGGACGACGCCACAGACGGAAAGAAGGTGGACGGCAGCGGCGCGAGGGGTTTATTATCAAAACACGAAAATGTGTTAGTGGAGTAACACAATGTAATGCAAGCAAGTCTCAACGTAATTCGACTAGAGTCGGGTTTTTTCGCGAATCTGCTCAGTTTTTTCGTGTTTTTACGGTAGGAATGTACCAGTGTACCGAATGGAAATTTATTTATGGGGTATTTATGGACTGAATTTATCAAGGGGGTGGTTTTGAGGCTTATTATTGTTTGATTTTGTGTCAATAAATCGATCTCGAAGCTAACATTTCCAATATAAATAAATTTTTGTACAGTAAAGTGCATAAATTAAATACGTCGTCTCTTAAAATGGATTTACTTCTGCTTTCCCTTCCATAAAATAATTCACATTATTTATTATTTTCGCATACGTAATTATCCCCAGTGAACCGAAATTCACTGCTTATAAATTCAAATTAAAACAATCAAAATTTTTGTGCGCAGTGTTGCCATTTTTAAAAACAAAAATTTCCAAATGAATTGGAATTTCAAATTTTCAAGTTGAGATATTGGCTCAAATTTTGATCAAATCAAAAAACCAAAACTAATATGTTACAAGAGATTTAATTCCCAGTAGAATAGGTCCTCTTCACTTTTTGCCTATCTTCGATATTTCAGGAGTTGACGTCTATAATTTGTTTGATTTTCTTAAATAGCTCCTGAAATACTGAAGATAGGCAAAAAGTGAAAAAAAAACTTTTTTATGGGAAATTAAATTTCCTACAAGGTACCAGTATAGGTTTTTTCATTTTCTCAAAATTTGAGCCGATTTGTAGAATAATAGGTCAGAAGAGTTGAATTTTCCTGTTTTGGCTGATAAAAAACTGCATAAAATTGTCAATAGACACCGGACACCATTTTAAATGTCCTCCCAATTCGAATAATGTACCAAAGAGATCAAAAGAGAGGATTAAGCCATCCTTGAACAAACAGCAATTCGATCGATATCGATGCAACAATTTCAAACGAGCACCGGAAGAATATTGCAAACACGTAAATACGTTCGATAATCAAAACCATATGAAAACTGATAAAATCTTGCTCGAAATATCAGACAAGCAGATACGTTGTACCTTACCTACACACACGTACTTAATTCAAACCCATTTTCGAAGATTAAAATCTGCAATTATTGAACTTATACTTTGTAAAAGGTATTGGAACGAAAATACAATAGATAGGATAATACCAACGTTGCGACGTTCAAAAAATACTACAGGTTGTGCCATGTGTGCTTTGAAACAATCAACTTGAAGTGGAAATAACAAATTATAGATATCTATCTGAATTTTTTGAAGTAAAAGAACAAGCAAAAATTTCTCAGTTTCTTGGAGTAGCGAGATAGATACCTACAGAATATTTCACAATTAAAAAAAAAAAGAAAATAATCTAAATTTTTTGTCTAGATTTTTTTAGAAAAGAAATCTATCAACTTTTTCAAGTAAAAATATTTCTCCAATTTTTCAACAAAAAAAAATCCAAATTTTCTTGGAATAAAATCAATTTTTGAGAGAACATCCCCAATTTTATCAAATTTTTGAGGCAATTTTTAAAAAAATATTTTGTAGTAAAATTTCTTTTTTCTTGAAAAAAAATATTGATTTCATGGAATTCAAAATAATGCTAATCTCAATTTTTTGGAGCGTAAAAAAAGTTTCTCTTTTTTTGAAGAAAATATTAAATCGATGAGAAAATTTTATTCATTTTTTCTTAGAAAGAAATCTCTTATTTAGAAAGGAAAAAAATTCCCAATTCCATTGAATAAAGTTTTTTTTAATTTTTTGAATTGAAAAACTTTCCCAGTTTTTTTTTGAATAAAAAAAATTTACAATTTTTTCAGAAGAAAAAAATACGCAATTTAAAGAAAATAAAATAATCTCTGATTTTTTTGGAGAAAAATTGTTTTGAAAGAAACGTCTCACTTCAATTTTCTCAAAGAAAAAAAATTAAAAATTGAAAAAACAACCTAATTTATTGAAGAAAAATTTCCCATTTTTTGGAATGAAAAAATCTCTCAAGTTTTTTTTTTTTTTTTTTTTTTGAAAAAACTATTTCCTGGAATTAAAAAAAAAACTCTATTTTTTAAATGAATAGGTGCTTGACTAATCTTATTTTTTTGGAAAAAAAATTCAAGTGCTCTGAAACCAAAAAAAAAAAAAATTAAAACACAATTTTTTCGGAAGAAAAACTGTTTTTTAGAATAAAAAAAATCTCAATTTTTTTGAAAGTCTAAATTTTTTGAAAAAAATCACAATAGATGATGTATTAAGTATTTTTTTGAAAAAAATCTTCCTTTTTTTGGGAGGAAACAAAACTCATTGGGGTCTCCAAATTTTTCGGTGTAAGGAACAGTTTTTAAATTTTTTTGATGTAACATTTTTAATTATTTAGTAGAAAAAAATGTATTTCTTGGAACAGAACAATATTTTTATTTTTTTTAATTTTTTTTTTGGAGAAAAAAATCTGGTTTTCAAAGAAAAGAAATGTCATTTTTTAGAATAAAAGAATTTCTCGAGATTTTTGCAGAAAAAAACTTTAAATAAATCATTAAACTTCTATGAAGAAAAATCTATTTTTAAAAAAAAAATTAGTATTTTGGAAAAAAAATCTTTACTTTTTGTAAGGGAAAAAAATGAAAAAATTCTCAATTTCTTTGAATAAAATTTTTTCAATTTGTTTTAAAAATTTTAGATTTTTTTTTCTATTCCAAAAAATGAGAATTTTTTAAAACAAATTGAAAAAATTTTATTCAAAGAAATTGAGAATTTTTTCATTTTTTTCCCTTACAGAAAAATCTTTGGTTTTGAAGTGGGAAGTTACATTTTTTGGAAGAAAAATCTCAAGACTAAATTTTTTTGAAGTACCTGGTAAGTAATACCTAAAGAATTACTTTTGAATTTTTTTGATGAAAATTATTTTGGAGGCAAACATGTCAATTTTCCTGAGAAAAAAATCTCAATTTTAAAAAAAATAATCATATTATTTCAAAATGAAAAATTTTTGAATAAAAAACAATCACTAGATATGAAATTTCTTGAGAGAAAATGAAATCTGTTTTTATTTTTTTCGAGATAAAATCCTAAATGACTAAATTTACTGTGGGAAAGAATTCTTTTAGTAGGTACCTAGTACATTTTTTGGAAATGAATTTGGAGTAGAGAATTTTTCTCTGACTTTTAGTTTTTTCATATTCAACAAAATAGACAATAAAAAAAAAATTGGTAAAAAAAATAATGTTCACATTCAACATTTTAAAAATTTTCAATTGAACATGCTTTTGAAAAAAAGTGAGCCACACATAAGAAAAGTCCAAATTGCCGGCTATGAAACTGGCACAACCTAATGAAGATGTCCAGTTACTCTTATGAAACGAAATATTATAATAGGGCTACGTACCTATGTAAATAATTAATCATTATTTTAAACTAGGGAATTATTCTGCAATAGGTTACGGGGTAGGGGAGATCACCAGACCATGTAGCGAGTATCATGTTTTCTGCTATGCATGCAAAACCTATGCAACTCATCTTTTAAAAATAAATTAAAACGCTAAAAAACAAGAATCGCGTTGAGAATTAAACAAAAGTTGAATGAACTCACCACATGCAATACACGTCCCATATGAATACCGTAGATTCTGCTCCAAGTAGGATGGCGGATCGAATTAATTTCGTTGATATAAAAACTCAAAGTTCTACACTAACGACTCGAATAATTTTGTACGATTTTGCAGAAATAAATGTAAATACGAATAAAAACACGAAATCGACGACAAGTTCCACAAACAATTTTTCTATCGGGCGAATAAATAAGAAATTTCAACCGTACCCGAGTCAAGTTCTCGCAAGCATCTGTACTTTAGGAAGATACCGATAAAACTAACGAAATCGACCGGTAAAATATTTACACGATTCTGCTAAAACAGACTCGACTTACTCGGATAAAAATAAAATGAAACATACGATGCCTGCTTGAACATTACAGCTTAAAACTGAAGAACTTTCAGAATTCAACAAGTTACTCTAGGAAAGAATGCCACAAAAACGATCAATTTCTGTGTTCTGTTCTCGTCTTGCTGGGTTCTTATCGCATGCTGCAATTGCAATAGTCGACATGATAAAAGCGACGCCTTAACCACTACCGGGTTCCTAAGAATATGTTGACCACCTAGATAACGACAACCAATCAGAGCAATGAGATAAGCATTTCTAGTTACCTGATTGGCTGATCCGTAGATCGATGACGTAGGTGGTCAACATATTCTTAGGAACCCGGTACTTTACACTGCCTCACTTGACATACGTACACTTGTTGATAGGTCAACATAATATTTCAGGTTGATTTGTATTTTTATTATATTTTAAATTACGTAGAAAAACACGAAAATTATTCATCAACGTAGGAAAAAAACTTGCAAGTTGTCTAGCAACAAAATGTTGATTTTTATTTATTAACAATAATTCGAGCCAAGTAAAATTAGACTGTAAAAATAAAGCAAATTGCGATTTGGGTTAGCAAAAATTTTTTGGTTTTGAAATATTCCTTTCGGTGTCCTGATTAAATACTAGAAAGTTCCCCAACCTCACACCTCGAAATATCGTCTAAAATGTTGACTTATAGAGACCCTCTCGTTGTTTTTCGCTTGTAACTCTTCAAATGTGCCTTTAAATAAAAAAATGATCAGAACTAAAAGTAAAGTACATAAAATTTGCAACAAAAAAGGTCATGTTGATTTTTTTCGAAAAGTCAACGGGTAGTGCAAAAACAGACGTCAAAATATACAGGGTGAAAAAAATTAAAGATTGCAGCCAATTTCCGCCTCCGGAATTGTGATACAATTTGGGGTAAGATCGCATGTGTCTCAATGATAATACACTATAGACTCCAAAAAAGTCCACATTCCTCCTCCCTTCCAATCTCAAATTCGGACACGTGTGAACCTCCACTTTTCTTCAAAAATGTTGATAACTCTTCAGCAGTGCCTCGAATCAAAAAATAGTTCAAATAAATATTAAAATACGTAAAATTTTCTACAAACTGCTTCATTCATTTTTTTTTTTTTTTTACAACTCAACAGCGATATCGTATCCTATTCGTAGAAATGAACGATTTTTTTCCTACCGTGTATGTTTGGATGCTTGTTTTTGCTCCACCCGTACATTTTTCGAAAAAAATCAATATGACCTTTTTTGTTGGAAATTTTACGTACTTTAATTTTAGTTATGATGATTTTTTTCATTTTAATGCATATGAAGAGTTATGAGCGAAAAACAAGTAGAGAGTTTCTATGGGTCCATACTTAGGAGACTTTCCAAGAAATAAGGTTCAAAAACTTCATCGTGGTTAATCAGGACACCGAAAAGAATATTTTTAAATGGAAAAATCATTGCTGACCCAAAATGCAATTTCATTTTCTTATTTTACTCGGCTCTTACGATATTACCAGGTACAAAATATTTTACACGATTTAAAAAATTCTATAAAACTTTGATACAAAAATAATACAACCAGAAAAAAAAGGTATAAAAATAATATTACAATGATCACGATTTCTTTGAGAATATTAAAAATTTCATAAAACGAATAGGTCGTCGCGATGATAAAAACCGAAGCAAAAAACGAAAAAAAAGAGTAGTTATTCCAAAATATTAAATTTCCGAAGCTTTTACGTTCTTTTGTTTTACTCCCAGTAGAAATTTAACTACCCACAGCGAATGAGATGCTAACTACCCATAAACTCGTGACCGGTTTTATTCTTCAAAAGTAATAATTTTTGGTTGATGTCGCACATAACAGAATTAAACTCTTCGGACGGAGAAAGAACGTCGCCATTTATCAAATCGTCCAGAATTGTTTTAGTTTCAGCGCTCTTAAAATTTAGCACGTCATTTAGACGATGCAAAATATCATTCATGGTTTGCATATATTGAGCATGTCTCTCTCTGAAGAGTCGATTACGTTCGTCTAACGTTTCTTTCAAAGTCTTAGCTGCTTTTCGAGCTTTTTTATACTTGTTATAAACTTCTTGGCATTCGAAACGTAATTTTTCGGATTTCTCGTTCGCCTGCTCAAGCTAAAAAACCATAAAGAATTAAATCAATGATTACATAATTTACTTAAAGAGGTTTTTAACGAACTCACTTTTTCATTCCATTCAGCCAAAGCAGAATTGTACTTTGTTTCGATGTTTTTCAAATCAGTTCGTAATTTTCTCAATTCACTTCTCTCCTCGCCTTCTTGAGAGAATTTCAACTCGTCCATTTGTTTTTTCAACGAATCGTACTGTAAAGTAAAAACCTTATCAGTGGGATTCGATTTAAAAATAAACACCAGATGTCCATACATTAGCTGTTTTCTCTTGTAATCGATGCTCCAAATCTAAGGCACGTAGAATTAATTCGTCGTATTGTTTTTTATACGAATCGGATAACATTTGAATCTCCTCCGAACATATCCTCACTGCTTCCTCTTTTACGTTAGATTCAATTTGCAACAGTTGTGTTTTATGGGAGCTCTCCATTTCCAAAATCTTTTTCGCGTATTCGAGTTCCAATTTACCTATAACAATAGCCTATAAATCTTCCCATAATGCGAAATAGGGATATAAAATGGCTTACTTAGTTGGTCCTGGTGAAATACTTCGACTTTGGAGAATTCGTTCTTGAGGGAAAGTTTAAGAGCGTCTAATTCGTGGATGTGCTTCTCAGATACTTTTCGTAGTTCATCTTCGTGACTGGTGACCAAAGTTTCAAGTTCTTTTTTCTGTCGAAATTATATTCTTAGAATTTTATCTTCCAAAAAAAATGTTTCGATGAATAATCACCTGATTTTCGAGTTCACTCTGCAACGTTTTCAATTTTTCGATTAATTGGTCTTTCTCTGGAATAAAATTTTGGTATCAAAAATCATCAATAATTTCATAAAATCGAAATTAACTTGATATGAAATTCAACAAACCACTAGTGAGATTTTTGATTAATTCGTTCATTTTATTCTTCTCCTTTTTCAAATCAGCTACTTCTCTTTCAATTGAAAAATTCTTCTTGAGAAGTGAATCTTTGGTAACACAAACTTCATTATACAATTTTTTTACATTATCACATTCTTTGATACTTTCTTCTAGATCTGATCTGAAAAATAAAATAGGTACATCGATTATTTAAAAAAAAAAAAAAAAAAAATAGGTATGAAAATTTCATTCCTAATGCTTACTCTAATTTCAAAACTTTTTCTCGCAAATCGGCAGTGATATTATCTTCGATTATTTTTATAACATTTTTCTCATTTTTCGTTTTCAATTCGTTGTTCGAAATGGCTTCTTTGAGATTTTTATTTTCTATCGATATTTCTTGTAATTTTCTCTCTAAATCTTGAATTTCTTCGCGAGATTCGTTTTGGATTGAATTATAATTTGCCATTTTCTCAGATTTGTATTTTTGCAAGCTTTCGTTGAGTTGGTTTCGTTCTTTCTAAAAAATAAATCGATTTCATTTCTTTTTTTTTGAAAAAAAAAATGATAAAAAATATGAATATTACTTTTAAGGCAGTGATCTGAATTGAAAGCGAATTTATTTCAGCCTTTTGAGATTTCAATTGATTCAATAACTTGGTAGTGTCGTGGTTGGCTGCACTTGACTTTAAATACTCGTTTTCCTGTAATATAAAGTAAATATAAACATCTTCATTCCATTAAAAAATAGCATTGATTAATTACTCGTACATTTGCCATTAATTTATTAGACAACGAAGTAATTTCTTTTTGAAGATCAGCTACTTCTCGTTTATGTTTCGACTTGACTTCTTTTAAAAAAAGATCAAAATTCTTCTCTTCGTTTCTAAATACGTCTTTTTCAGCAACTATTAATCTTTGTTCCATTTCACGACTGGCCAATTTACACATTTCTAATTCGTGAAGAGCCTATAATATGAAAAAAAAAATTAACCTTGAACTCGAAACACTAACCTTATTCTTGAGATAAATATTTCAAATCTTACTTTATTTTTTTGATTTTCCGTTTCTGAAAATCTGCTCTTCCATTCTCGTAAATCGTTTTCAGCTGTACTCAAACGTGTTCTAGTCTCGACTATAAAACAAAAGAAATGATATTAGACACAATAGTAAAAAAATATGTAAATAACGAATAGATTTACACTGACCGAGTGTTTTTTGTAATTCACCAAGTGATCTCAGTGCTTTCTGTTTTTCTGCTTCAAGCAGATCAATTTTTTCAGAAAAGTAGGCTTTTTCTTTGTTAGACGATTCTTTGAAATTTTCAAAATTACTTCGTAGTTGATCAATCTCACGAAGACGAACTTGATAAAGCACTTGAAGCTGTTGATAGTTATCATAACCTGAAAGAATTCGTGTTTCAGTTAAATCTGTGGCAATAATTCGACTTACAGAATAGAATTAAATATACCAGGTGATTTGAACCGAGGACTGCTGTTTGGAATACCGACTGGAGATTCGTTATTAAGGCGTTTCGGATCTTTCGAGTGTTTTCGTACGTTTGATTCGTAACCTAAAAAAATTGGATGAATATAGGTCGAGATAATAGTGATAAATGGTAATCTTGAATGCGAAATTTACTAGCTGATGAATCGTAATATGAATTTTCAACAGAATGACTGTCTTCTTCCAGATCATTGAATGCAGTTAGCATCATTTCCTTCAACTGTACAAAATGAGTATAAATTATAGTTTGGCGAAGGTAGAAGAACTAAACGGAATAAGTATTCAATAAATTACCTCTTCGTCTCGTCTTTTTTCATCTTCGAGAGCTTCCAATTCCTCCGGTTCGAGGTGATTGAGATCCCTGTATGCGGTGTTCTCAAATAGACTTATCTTCGGATCGCTGTCCATTGTGAAAAGTTCAGAACATCATGACGACTCAGTACTCGGTTATTTCTAAATTGTAACGATTTTTAAGCACGATTTTATGGAAAAAGATGAATAATTTACGAACGTGGTGAACTCAAGTTCAGAAATAATAAAGGTAAACACAAGAAACAAACACATTAACACAAACACGCGGGATATCTTATCACTTCAACAACCAATCAGATTGCGTCATTTTGGTTTGAACGATCGGCTATTTTTACGGAGAGCCGTTGCTGTTTCATTTGCTCACCTTGAATTTTTTTTCAAGTCCAGTGAGTGGTACATAAATACTTTATATTCGAAATTGGAAGGGAGGGAGAGGTCCGATTGGAATTTTTGTTATAACCAAAATTATTCCTAGTACTTCAAGCTACAACTTTTGTTTGAAAATTTTTTCAATCGGACCCCTTACCTCCCCTCTGTTTAATAATGTATTTGAATGAGTTGGATTATCCAAAATTGTAGGGGAGGGAGGGGTCCAATCGAAATTTTTGTAGTGGCCAAAATTATTCCTAAAACTCCAAGCTACAACTTTGTTGCACAAATTTTTCAATTGGACCCTTTCACCTTCCCCCTCGAATTTTTTATTAGTATTTTGGGAGTGTTATGCAAAATAAATGGAGAGAGGGAGGTTCAATTGAAAAAGTTTTCAAACAAAAGTTGTAGCTTAAAGTTTCACTAATACTTTTGATTATGACAAAAATTACGATTGGACCCCTCCCTTCCCTCCAATTTTGGATAATCCAACTCATTCAAATACATTATTAAAAATAGGGAGAAGGTAAGGGGCCCGCTTGAAAAAAATTTCAAACAAAAGTTGTAGCTTTAAGTACTAGAAATAATTTTGGTTATAACAAAATCTTAATCGGACCCCTCCTTTCCCACCAATTTTGAGTAATATAACATATTCATACTTATTCAAAATACATTATTAAAAACAGAGGGAGGCAAGGGGCCTGATTGAAAAAATTTTCAAACAAAAATTGTGGCTTGAAGTTTTATAAATACTTTTAGTCATTACAAAAATTTCGATTGGACCTCTCCCTCCCTTCCAATTTTGAATATAAAGTATTTACGTAGCACTGGACTTCGTAAAAATTCAAGGTGAGCAAATGAACCAGCAAGGGCTCACCGTAAAAATAGCCGATCGTGATTGCGTCATTTTGATTTGATAACAGCGTTGATAACATTTTGATTTGAAAATTTTGATAAAATTGCATCTGTTAGCATCTGTTTTTCGAAGTAATCCCTTTTTAAACTTAATTAATCTGATTTTCACTATGATTGCAATCCAAAGATGAATTTAAACTGTACCAGATTAATACTTCGAAGCTCCTCCAGGCTCATAAAAGCTCACTGCTGTAAGCTCTACAGAAGATTACCAGGTACATCGCCCAGATTCTTTCTATCAACTCATTATCGATGCTTTTCCTGGCAAAGAAAAGACCCTCAAGACTCCAAAGACGATTTCGAGTTATTTGAAAACACCATCGAATACAACTACAAAGACGCCAATATCGAAAAGATCGCCGGAGGAGACCCCGAGAAGGCAACAATATTACAAGTATGTCAAACGGAAATCGACATATTGATTCATAGAAACGGTCGAGTACCCAAAACGATGACTACCGAGCAGTGGAGCGAGCTCATTAAACTCCCAAGTCGTACGCAACGTGCCCGATACTTGAGCTTCTTATGGCAACGTGAAGTAAATCGCAAAAATTTAAAACTCAAGAAAATGGAAAACCACCAAAAGTACGAAAAGTTCATAGAAACGAAGGCCAATCGTGGTACGAGAGATTCTGTAGAAATACCTACAAACGCTCCAGTCAAATACGGACTCTGTGATACAGCTTTGGTGCATCGTATTCGCGATCAGCAAATCAATAAATTTTACAATTACAAATTACTACAAGCAATGATTTATGGACCGCATATTTTGATCGATTGCGGTTACGAGGATTTTATGAACCCTCGAGAAATTAGATTTTGCACCGAACAGTTGGAATTAATGTGGTACGAGAATCGCGATAATAAAAATCCTTTCGATGTGATATTTTGTAATTTCAAAGAAACCAGTACTATGTTTCAAAAGTTACGAAAGAAGCTGGTCGGTATCGATACCGATCCTGCTTTCCCGTTCAATCACACCGACAAACACTATTTAGATTTATTCCCCAAAGAAAATCTAGTCTATTTAACGCCTCGTTGTAACAAATACCTGGAAAAATTCGATGGCAACGATATTTACATCATTGGTGAGTATTTCTATCTACAATAATTTTGATTATTATACTTTTACCTTAATTCGTATTCGTACTTATGCAGGAGCATTGATAGAAGAATCCAGCTACGAACCTATATCATTAGCTAAAGCTAAGAAAGACCAGATACGTTACGCCAAACTACCCCTAGATTTACATTTGAACTGGAAACAAGGGAAGAAATCCTTGAATCCAAAAGAAGTCTGTAGTATCTCTTTCCTTCGTCACGATATTTCGTTTTTTATTCAATCTAATTCAATACTGATGCTTTAATTTTGCAATTTTATAGTGTTTGGCAATCATGAACGATGTAAAAGATGGCAGAGATTGGTCTTACGCTTTCAGACACGTACCCGAAAATAAACCAAAGGATTATACTATTACGACTGATGAAGAAACTAGAGAAATAAAAAATACCAAACATAGTGCTAGATCCAATAGAAAACAATTTCGACGAAACGAAATTGATGATTTACTTCCATCGACCAAGTAAACATACTTATATATTTTTACGTGATACTGGTTTGATTACCTTTTTTTTAATTGTATCGGTTTTTGTCTCTAGGAAGAGCTGACCGAGAAAAAGTTGTCATTTTTACGAAGAAAACTGAAGTTGGAACGTGCTTGAGATGATTTGAGATCATCGTTGGTTCTATTTTCGTTTGAAAATTCGAGTCAATCATTTGGAATTCCGTCGCTAAGTCTAGATTTCTTGTTTGTTCATTGTCCATCGTATACTTTAGATCTTACCCATTCATCGAAGTTGATTTCTTAGAATGGTCTCAGTAATTTAATTAGAAGAGCTAGGCATGCTATTTTTGTCTTTCGTTGAGTGAGTGTTTTGAATCCAGCTGCTTGGCGTAACGTATCTGGTCTTTTTTAGCCTTTGCTAAAGATTTAGCAAAACCTAAAAAAGACCAGATATGTTCAGCCAACTCTAGGTTTATATTTGAACTGGAAAAGGGAAAGAAGTTTGTGGTTTGACGGTGTAATTGAACGAGAAACCAATCCTACGTTTCAAAAATTACAAAAGAAGCTGTTTTCAGCTCTAAAGGAAAAGGAAAGAAAACTAACGAAGCACCGAATGTATTAATTATGTTTGACTAATGACATGAACTTGATTGTGATTTAGCATTTTTTTTCCTAAATAGCTCATTGCTGTAATATTTTGTTTTTTATGTTACCTATTCTATTCAAATTTTAGTGGTGTATAATTATTTTCAAATATACCATTATAATGTAACCCTTTGTGTTTTTTTTTTTTGAAATGCTAATTCCAGAATTCTTGTGTAATTTAATATTATTTAATTTCATTACTTGAAAGTTGAACTTTCATTTTCATGAAGGGGATGAACTTTGAGATGAACCCTTGAACCATGACCTTGATCAAGATCAATGACCTTGATGAAGTGATTACAAGTATTCTAACAGCGTCTATCTGCAGTACAAACAGTAAGTTTTCGGTATGAATTTCGAATACGCGATTATTTTATTACTCTGGAAAATAATGAAATAACTTTCTATTTTAAATATTTTTCTACGTAAAACTTTTGTTTTTGTGAATCAAAATGTCATATACTTTAGGAATTTTAACAGGTACGAATATTTTGTAAGAATCAATATGAAAACTTTACGAGAAGATTGGTCTTTTTTTATAACCTCTTATCACTTGATAACAGGTTGAATATTTTCCGGCGAAGAATTTTTCGAATAATCAATGAATTTAATTTCTGTCTGATTTATTACAGTAAGTGACAGATGTTTTAATGGCCAATCCGAAGACAAAAGCGGAGAAGCAATTGAGAATGAGTTCAAACTGGGAAGTTTGGATAAAGCCGAAGTGGTTGCTAAAGCTTGCGTAGCCGATGAAAAATATGCCATACAGGTTGAAAAATACATTTGACGCAGTTTTCATTACAAAATTAAGCACTATCTATTTAAAGATATAAAATTTTCCTACAGAGGAAGCTGATTGATTGGTCAAATCAACGCATCAGTTTGATAATTACCACTGGAGGTACAGGATTCGCTCCAAGAGATGTTACTCCTGAAGCTACAAAAGCTGTCATTGAAAAAGAAGCTAATGGAATTTCTGTCGCATTGATCAGTGGTAGTTTACAAATCACTCCTTTTGCAATGTTATCGAGGTAAGTACCTAAATGAGAACCGTTTATTTATAAATATTAAAACCGATAGTGATAATTATTATGATTTATGTTTCAGATTAGTGTGTGGTATTAGAGATCGTACTCTGATCATTAATCTCCCAGGTAGCCCCAAAGCTTGTATCGAATGCTTGCGTATTTTAAAGCCAATCTTATCTCATGCTATTGATTTGATTAAAAATGAGCCCCAGGCTAATAAATTGCACGAAAAAATGATCAAAGAAACGAACGTCGGGAGTGATTGTAATCATCAGTGTCGTAGCAAGGTAATCGAGTCAAGCTAGAATTGAAAAAATTCAACTTTTAAGTATAATTTTGGCTTGTTTTTAAATTTAGGTTGATGTTAGTAGAGTTGCTAATCGAAAAAGGCACTCTCCTTATCCGATGATTTTAGTAAAGGAAGCTCAAAATATAATTCTACAGACTATCACTGTTCAACCACCTGTTGTCTACGATATAAAGTAAATTTTAATTTTATTAAATTCATTTTTTACGAGAACTTTTACTAATTATGGTACAATCTCAAGGAACGCTCTCGGATACGTTTTGCAGTCCGATATTTTTGCCAAAGATTCATTCCCTCCGTTTAGGGCTTCTACCAAAGATGGTTACGCTGTGATCGCCGCAGATGGAGCTGGCAAAAGGAAAGTACTCTCTGGATCAATCGCAGGAGAAGTAAAATAATAAGTTGTACCTATACTAATTATCTTTACTGAAAGATTGGATTAATTTTTAATTTGTAGTCCTGTCAGAAACGTATTGAAGTAGGAGAATGCATTAGAATAACAACAGGTGCTCCAATTCCTCTCGGAGCTGATGCTGTGATACAAGTTGAAGATACCGAACTCATATCCGCCGATAGTAATGGAACTGTTGAGACAGAAATAGAAATTTTGAAAGCTCCCAGAGTTGGATTAGATATTCGGTAAAATACTTATTTACCGTTTACGTGACGTTGGACCTACGATAAAATACTAAATTAATTTATTTTACAGAGAAATCGGTTCCGATATCGAACAAAATACTTTAGTTTTGAAATGTGGAGATATTTTAACTCCGGCAGCTCTTGGAATACTGGCCACTGTGGGGGTTTGTCAAGTACTAGTTATAAGGTATAAATTGTTCTACCAGGTAAATCCTTTCTAATTGACTGTAATTTAATTTTGTTTTATTTTAGTCGTCCAAAAGTTGGTATTTTATCTACCGGAAACGAAATCCAGGATCCAAATAAAGAACCTGAATTTGGAAAAATCAGAGATAGCAATAAAATAACTTTAATGAATTTATTAAAAGAATTTGGCTACGATGCTGTTGATTTGGGGATCGTCGTAGATGAGTATGTTCCTTTCTGTGCTCAATTTGAAGTATTGAAAAATGCTAAAATTTAAGTTCGAATATTTTCCAGGCCAACAGCCATTCTTAGGAAAATTCAAACTGCTATGAAACAAGTCGATGTTCTAATTACGTCCGGAGGGGTCTCAATGGGAGAACGTGATATTTTGAGTGATGTTTTAATTACTGATTTGAAAGCCACACTTCACTTTGGTCGTATTAATATGAAACCAGGGTATGTCATATTCAAGTATTATTGGATCATGCTAAGTATAGATGGCTTCAGCAACATGATGTCATCTTACAGCATGAAGAACTTGAAATAATTTCCTACAAAAATGAAAGCAAATGTTTGAAACAAAAGTTGTAGATTGAGATCTGACCTCTGGTTCTTGCATATCAGCCATTAAAATTTTGGGCGTACGCGAAAAAAATTTTCCTAGAAAGGGGTACACGAGCAAAACTAATTGAGAACCCCTGATATGAGTGATTTACGATCGTGTTTTCGAACAGGTGTATGTAATGTACGTCATCGTCGGTGTACCCTCAGTACTTTAAATAAATAAGATTTTCAATAATGACGAAAATTTACTTCAACTACACGTACGTAGGTATTATAGTATATGGCGTACACATTTTCATGAAAATTGATTCCATTTCACGCCATATCGATGAGAATTTTTTGAAAAATTTTCATATCAAAAATTTTTCGGAATGAAACTTCCTTAAAAAAAAAATCGTTGATCTGAAGATCAGGACGATCGACGAAAAAAATCCTAGCAGTTTGAAAACACCTACGTACATTTTTGGCAAATTTTGGATTGTGCCATCATCGCAGTACCTCGATCACCATACTTAAAAAGCGTAATCAAAGTCCCCTCCCCCTCCAATGGACCATTGGCGTTGAAATTGGATACTTGCAAGTTGCAGATCTTGTTGTGGGTGCTACCTAAGTACCTACCACTCATTGGTTTTTCGCGTCTCCTAGTTAAAATACGTGTAACAGAAGAAAAAATTTCAAACAAAATTTGCTTTAAATTTAATTTTAAGTACATAAAAAAGTTCGTATTCATTTTTCAAGTAGGACGCATATTTTCAATGTTGCGCGCATGCGTGGATTACACGAAAGCTCAAAATTACAAAACTCCAATTTTTATAAGCTGTTGAAATTGGTCATGAGTTCTTCTCCACCAACTGTAGGAGTATTTATATGTATTAAAACTCAAAGGAAAATTTTTTTCCTACAAAAAAATAGGAATAAGTTCTTTATTTTTTTTATTTTTTTAAAAATTGGTCTGAAAAATAGAATTTTTTTTTTGAAAAGGAATTAAGGTGTATTCTGCTGTAAAAATGAGGGACATTTCTTTAAAAATAAGAAGAAAGAACTTAGGTAGGTACCTATTTTTACTTTCAAAAAAGTAGGTTAAAGGTGAGCTGTTTTTGAAGAAATTGAGAAATTCTTTTTTGTAAGAATTTGAGGTAATTTCGTCGAAGAATTAAAAATACTTGTTGATTTTTATGTGGAAAATGCATTATTAACTTGAATCGTGCGTTCGAATAGATGTATGAAATTTTGTAATGTACGTTGTCGTCAGTTTACCTTTAGTCAGCGCCGGATTTTCAATTAGGCAAAGTAGACAATTGCATACAGCGGCAGATTTTTGGGGGCAGCAAAATTTAAAAAAAAATAATAATTTGAAGAAAAAAAATTGAATTGAAAAAAAAAATTGGTGAAAAATTTTGATGAAAAAAAAAACGTAGTTTTCATCCTAAAATCACAAATTTTTCAAAAAAAATTCGCCTTCGCTTCACTCGGCCAATATTTAGAATTTCATCTTCGAGACGAAATAAAGTACCTAATTTCAAGTTTACTTCTTCTATTGCTTTTGGTGAAATATCGCTACGGGGAAAAAATTAACTACCGCGAATTTAGTGTCCTCAAAAAATATGGTATTTTTAGGATTTTAAGTGAATAAATTGAAGTAAATTCGTATAATGAGAGAAATTTTTCTCACAAAGAGGATTTTTTTCTCTTTTTAAAAAAAAAAAATCACGAATGAGGGAATTCCTAAAGTAAAAGTTGACAACCCTGATCCAAAGCCTACTTCACTTCATCCCTCACTCACTCATCCGAGAAAAAATTACCTATTTATAATAACTGGACTCCTACCATGGGTACTTGGCCCTTTTGTGCCCACCCCAAAAATCCTAGTTCCTATAATGTTAATCTACAACTTTTATTTGAAAATTTTTTCAAATGACCCCCTCCCCCTCCTCCAATTTTGAATAATATGAGTATTTATTAAATATTATACAAAATTAGACGAAAGAGAGGGGTCCAATCAAAATTTTTATAATGACCAAAATTATTCTTCAGATCTCAATCTACAACTTTTGTTTCAAACATTATTATTCAATTGGGCTCCTCCATTTCGTTTAAATCACATCGCTTTCATTTTTGTGGAAAATTAATTCCAAGTCCTTCATGCAGTAAGATGACGCGACGTCATGTTGCTGAAGTCATCTGCATTTAGCACGATCCAAGTACTCGTATTTTATTTCCAACTGATTAGAATGTTGTTCTAAGGAGTTATTGCCTTTGCAGCAAACCTACCAAATTTTTCTCAATCCCTGTTGAAAATGAAAAAAAATTCCTATTTGGGCTGCCTGGTAATCCTGTTTCTGCTACCGTAACGTGTCACCTGTTTGTCCTACCAGCATTGAAAGCGATGAGTGGCGTACCCAATCCTGGCCCTACAATGATTAAAGTTCAAGTAAGATTGTGAATTTGATTACGTACGCAATTTTTTAGAAATTTGATCATTTTTAGATTTTTGGTGTAATATTTTTCAATTTTAATTTCAGCTGGTTCATGAAGTTACCTTGGATGATCGTTACGAATATGCGAGAGGAATTTGTTATTGGGTTGAAAATGATCCTGTCCCTTGGGTTACCTTGACTGGTAATAATTTTTACAATAGAAAAAATTGAACAATAAATTTTAAGTAAGTATATATTATTATTTTTTATTTTATTTTTTTATTTAGGAAATCAAATAAGTTCGCGAATGTTGAGCATGGTGCATGCAAATTGCCTACTTTATTTACCTGTTGCCACTGAAACGATAAAATCTCTTCAAACTGGGCATATCTTAGACGCAGAAATTATTGGTAAATGGTGAAAAAAGGTAAGGTATGGAAAAAATGTGAATTATACATAAAAATGAATTTATTTACACATCTGTCAGGTTACTAAAAATAATATTTAAATAGGCCTATGATTATATACATAAAACGAACTCTATACGATTAAACAAATGTTTAAATTTGGCACATATTTTATACTTAAATAATATATTGTAATCAACTCAATGTTATAATATTGAATAGCAAACTTTTCCACAACATCAAAAATTAGAGTTATTTTTCATTTTAAGAAAATTCAGAAACTTGTTTCTACTTAGAAATTGAAAATTTTTTCATCAAGAATTTTAAAAATACATATTTTCATCCCAAATAAATTAAGAATGTTTTACCACAAAAATAAATTGTGCCTCCAAAAAGTTAAAATATCAAGAAAGATTTTTTTATTCTGAAAAATATCAAATTGAAAATTGTTTTTTTTTTCACTACGAAAAAAATAAAGAAATTTTTTCTTCCAAAAATTTGTAAAAAATTTTCCATGAAAAATAATTAACTCAAACTGCGAAAATCGAATGTTTCTATTTCATCTGAAAAAATTATACGATTTTTTAGAAATTTATTTCAAAGGAATTGTGTAATAATTTATATTCCAAATTTCTTGAGCAAAGTTTTCCATAACAAAAAAATTTGGAGTCACTTTTTTACCCAACGAAAATTCAGGATTTTTCTAAATTAAATTTTCCTCCAACAATTAAAAAAAAAACTTCATTTGAAAAAATTGAAAAAATTTTTACTGCAGAAAGAGGGTTGCCGAAGAAGAGTAAATATTTACCCATCTCCACCAAAAAACTAGTGAACGAGTTTTTTCTTTGAAAATAGGTAGGTAATACCTAGTGTCCAAAATTCAAAATTATCAAAAAAGTATTCAAAGAAAAGGCAAAAAATTGCATTTTTTTCTTCCCTAATTAAAAAACTAGTTCCAGCAATTTTTTCCACTCATACATAATTGAGAAATTTTTTTTATTTAAAAATAAAATGATAAATACTTGATATTCAATTGGCGCGGACGGAGGGGTCCAATCGAAGTTTTTGTAATAACTAAAATTATTCCTAGGACTTCAAGTTACACCTTTTGTTTGAAAAAATTTTCAGTTGGACCCCTCCCTTCCCACCTATGAATTAAAAATTAAAGCATAACAGTAGTTGTAGATGAAGATCCTAAAAATAATTCTCGTTATTACAAGAATTTCGATTGGATCCATCCCTCTCCTCCGATTTCACAACACATCAGGTAGATACTTTTCAAAATTGGGAGAAGAGTCCAATTCCAATTGAAACATTTTTCAAACAAAAGTTTTAGATGAAGATCCTAGAAATAATTTTGGTTAATAATCGAGGGCCTTGATTACTTTTGATATATGTATCTATATGAGATCAGATGCCAAAAATTAATTTAAAAAGTACCTAGTGTAATTTCTCAGATTAATAGGTTCACTACTAGGTGTTATCACTTATCAGATCATCTCTAGCGTGATAAATTCACAATGAATATGTCGCTTTTTTGCAATGAAAAATCCACCATATTAGTCGTTTTCGGGTTTTTCAAATCGACGATGGTATAATATATATATATATATGTAATGTATGAGTAATACCTACGATGACGCATGCCGTCTTAGGTATAGGTAAAACCAATATGATTTTCGAATAATTTATGACAAAAAAACGATTCACGAATACGATAATTCCACGTATGGTGTAAAACATGAACGAAAAATGATTCCACTTTTGTCAGTATCGAATTTCGATATTTTTTTGAAAAATTTTCGAATACCTACATACCTGCAAATTTTTTCAGATGAAGGCATCCTTCAAAAAATATATTATAGAAGTAGGTACTGTAAGGGGAACGGGAAAAGCAATTTTGAGAGCTTGAATAAAAAAAATATAATATTATTAGGTATAATTATTTAAAAATTCAAAAAGGGTATAGCCGGGTAAGATAGGGTGATTTGGCCCCCAGAGCGAATTTTGAAACCAACTAGTGGATGTTGGTCCTTATGGTCTAAAATCCCCGTGACCAAATTTTTAGGTCGCTATCTCACCCCCACCCACTCCTAGGCCGAAAAATGTGATTTTTCGATTATAATTTTTGATTTTGACAGTTTTCAACCGAATTTTTTCAAACTCGGGTAGATGTTAGGTATATGTACTCAAGGGTCATCCATGGAAATTTTTTCAAAATTTTTCGAACCTATCTTCATCGTGAAATGCGCGTATTAAGTTTTCTAACGGCCATTTCGAAAAGTTATTTCAGAGGTGCAATAATGGAAAAAATATATATTATACACCTAGTCTGGATGTACAACATATATTTTTTTCAGAAGTTTTTATTTAGGTGGAAGACCTTCAAAAATGCAAAAAACTGATTTTTTCAGAATTTTTCGAGCGAAAAACAGTCATTTTTGGTAGAAAAAAATTGTCGTCGTAGTATATCACTAAATACGTAGTTATACACCATCAACCCGAATTTTGATGAAATTCGTTGATTTTTTCTATTTTTTTAAATTGTCCTTTAAATTAACTGAGTGACGCCATTTTGGGGACCCCCAGTGTCCCTCAAGGTGTCTGGAGGGCCTAAAATTCATGTTTGGAAATGTCTCAAATCAATATTTGTCATAAACAGAAATTTTTGCGAAATTGAGAAAATTTCATTTTTTTGCCCACATTTATAAAATTACACATTTTTGACTTCGGAAAATTATTCTCATAATCTCACATAACCTGATTGTTGAAAAAAATGAAATTTTCTCAACTTCACGAAAATTTCTGTTTATGACAAATATCGAATTGAAACATGTCCACACATGAATTTTAGGCCCTCCAGACACCTCGAGGGACACTGGGGGTTCCCAAAATGGTGTCACTCAGTTAATTTAAAGGACAATTTAAAAAAAAAGAAAAAAATCAACGAATTTCATCCAAATTCGGGTTGATGGTGTATAATTACGTATTAATTTAGTGATATACTACGACGACAATTTTTTTCGACCAAAAATGACTGTTTTTCGCGCGAAAAATGATGAAAAAAATCAGTTTTTTGCATTTTTGAAGGTCTTCCACCTATATAAAAGATTCCTGAAAAAAATATATGTTGTACATCCAGACTAGGTAAACAAAATATATTTTTTCCATTATTGCACCTCTGGAAGAACTTGTCGAAATGGCCGTTAGAAAACTTGAAACGCGAATTTCACGATGAAGATAGGTTCGAAAAATTTTGAAAAAATTTCCATGGATGACCCTTGAGTATACCTAACATCTACCCGAGTTTGAAAAAATTCGGTTGAAAACTGTCAAAATCAAAAATTATAATCGAAAAATCATATTTTTCGCCCTAGGAGGGGGTGGGGGTGAGGTAGCGACCTAAAAATTTGGTCACGGGGGTTTTAGACCATGAGGACCAACTTTCACTAGTTGGTTTCAAAATTCGCTCTGGGGGCCAAATCACCCTATCTTACCCGGCTATACCCTTTTGTAATTTTTCATAATTTGTAAAAGAAATGGAGCTTGCGGCCCCACTTAACATTGAGTTAAAGGGAAAATTTAAAATGATGAATTATTTTCTAACGTAATGCAGCAACTTGAAATTTTGGATGAGAGGATGAGAAAATTTTTTCCAGTTTTCTATTCGTTTCTGATGTTTTTTTAAAAAAAATTTAGAGTACCCCTAAAAATTAACTTGGGTAAAATAAAAAATTGCGATTTCATTCTCATGACAAGGAAAATATTTGATGAAAAAAATCAAGAGGTTAAGGATTTGTTTTTTTTTTCAGTTTTCTAGTAAATGCAGGGCCTATTCTAACGTGAAGTTCCGTCCATTTTGTGGAACTTCAAAAAAAGGTGTGCAGTTTGAAATTTTGTGCAGTTCCAAAAAAATTCAAGCAATTTTTTATTCCGTGGAAATTTAAATTAAAAATCTAAAATTTTTTCAATTTTCAGAATGTCTGACAAAAAGCCTAAAAGTCATAAATTTATTTTAAAAAATCCAAGTTTCAAAATTTCTACAAAATGTCTGAAAGTCATCTTTCTAAAAAAATTTCAAGTTTCAGAATGTCTGACAAAATGCCTAGAAAATGTCTAAAAGTCATAAAAAAATTTACAAGTTTCAAAATGTCTGACATAATGTCTAAAAAATCGAATTTATAAAAATTTTCCAAGTTTTTTTATATCATCCTGTAACGTAACCTAACCTAACCCAACATGTCGGATTTTGGTCTCGGATTTTTGGGTCGGATTTTAGTGTCGTTTTTTTTCGTTTTGGTCTCAGTAAAAGCATATACTATGCTAAAATTAAATGTCAAAAAGTCATTAAATTTATAAAAAATGAAAAAAATTTCAAGTTTCAAAATGTCAGAAAGTCAATTTTCTAAAAAAATTTCCAAGTTTCAGAATGTCTGACAAAATGTCTAACAAAAGTCTAAAAGTCATAAAATTTCAAAAAAATTTACAAGTTTCAAAATGTCTGACATAATGTCTGAAATCGAATTCATTAAAAATTTTCTAAGTTTTTTATGTCATCCAAACCTAACCTAACCCAACTGTCGGATCTTTGGGTCGTTTTTTAATTTTCCTCAAACAAATTGACTGGTTTTTTTTTAGAAAGGTAAAAAATTTTATCACTGAAAAAATTGTCATTTTTTATCCGAAAAAATGTTTTATTTTTTTTGGATTGAGAAATTTTTTAGATTTTTTACGCTAATTTCAAAAAACAAATCAAGTTATTTTTAATTTATTTTCAATAAAATGAAGATTGTTAAGATTGTTTTAATTTTGAAAAAGATACGAGTTTTTTACTAAGAAACAAAAAAAAAAAAAAAAAAAAAACAACAAGATTTTATTGTATGAAGTTTGCTAATACAGTATACTAGTAGTTCATTTGATGGCGCGTTCGCCCCAATCTTCGGATCAGCGATTTTCATTTCTTTAAAGGAAGTTTCACTCTGTAAAATTTTGATATGAAATTTTCTTACAAAATTCACATCTGTATGGCGTAAAGTGAAATCGATTTTCGGATTTTCATGCAAATGTGTACGCCATACTACAATACCTACATATGTGGAGCTTAAGTGGATTTGCGTCATGCTTGAAAATATTATTTATTCAAAGTACTAAAATACACTGACGACGACGTACATTAAGTACGTACATCTGTTCAAAAACACGATTCAAGTTGATGCATTTTTTTACGAATAATAATTCTTCCGAAAAAATTTCTTATTTTTTTGAGTGAAAATCTCAAATTTTTGGAGAAAATATATCGTTTACGGGCAGAGAAAAGAATTTCTCAATTTCTTCAAAAATACGTATCACCTCTTACCTACTTTTTATCAGTAAAGATGCCTATATTTCTTTTTTCTTCTTTTTAAAGAAATGCCCCTCATTTTTAGAGCAGAATACATCTTACTTCTCTGACAAGGGAACCTCGCCAACTCGCCGCCTTCGATTTCACTGAAATTTGGTTCACTGAAAGAGCATGCCACCCACACCTCACAACCAAATTTTTAGCTGCCCAAGTTGATTTTTCAATTTTCGGTGAATTTTTGAAAATGGCCAAAATCACACCCAAAAACCAATTTTTGGAATAAAAATCGCAAATTTTGAGATAGAGTCCTGAAAATCGGTGTGTACACTAAAGTCGACCCCCCGAGTCGATTGGCACCATTTGCGAAGCGATCTGGAGCCTCCAGAAAAAGTTGAATTTTCTCCAGCACACTGGAATCTCCCCAAACAGCAAAAGTCAACATTTTCTGGAGGCTCCAGATCGCTTAGAAAATGGTGCCAATCGATTCGGGGGTCGATTTTAGGGGGTAGGCGAAGTTTCGGTCGATATGCAGGGGAAATGGATTTTTTGGAAATTTTTAAAAAATGCGAAATTTTCAAGTTGTCATGAAAAAACACGTGCGAACCTGCCGCCTCGGATTGGATTCAACCATGCCAATCGACAGATGACATCATACTAACGTCAGGATTAAATCTTCAGCTGCCCAATTTAATTACACCGTCGTCTGGAGCCATTCCAGTGTGCTGGAGAAAAGTCAACTTTTTCTGGAGACTCCAGATCGCTTCGCAAATGGTGCCAATCGACTCGGCGGATCGACTTTAGTGTACAAACCGATTTTCAGGATTCTATCTCAAAATTGGCGATTTTTATTCCAAAAATTGTTTTTTGGGGATGATTTTGGCCATTTTCAAAAATTCGCCAAAAATCGAAAAATCAACTTGGGCAGCTAAAAATTTGGTTGTGAGGTGTGGATGGTATGCTCTTTCAGTGAGCCAAATTTCAGCGAAATCGAAGGCGGCGAGTTGGCGAGATTCCCTTGTGAGAAAAATTCTAAATTTTTAATCACAATTTTTAAAAAATAAATGAACTTTCAATTTTTTTGAAGCAAAAAAGCTTTCCTTCGCGTTTCAATACATACAAATACGCCTCCAGTTGGTGGAGAAAAAATCTTGACTAAACAAGGTCTGCAAGTTTACAATTTCATCGCCAATGGTCTGTGAGAGGGGTGGGGTGGAAACTTGAAAATTGAAATACACTTTTGACCGAGGTACCACGCAAATAATGGCACAACCCAAAATGTTGTCAAAAGTGTACGAGTACGTAGGTTTTGCCAAACTCCTTGGATTTTTTTTCAATCGGCCTAATCTCTAGTAGATCAACAATTTTTTTAAAGGAGGTCTCATTCTGAAAAATTTTGATATAAGTTTTTCAAAAAATTCTCATCAATATGGCGTTTATAGTGGAATCAATTTTCATGAAAATGCGTACGCCATACTACAATACCTACATACGTGGAGTTTGAGTAGATTTGCGTCATTCTTGAGAATCTCATTTTCAATGTACCTACTAAAGATAAACAGACGACGTTTCAATCGTGTGCCTGCTGCCTACCTCGATTCGAAAACACAATTCAATCGTAAATCATTCATAATTATTATGTATTTGACATTATTGATAGACTGACTCACTTCGAATACCCACATTATGATACCTGTTTCTACATTACTCGTCGTATACCAGGTGATCTTATTTATTTTGTGTATCGATAGACTTACGTACGTGTGTGGTGGGCTCCTATTGGTAGAAACATTCGCATTCGAAGGGTTATAAAATCACAAAACGGTAGAGCCCAAGTTACTGTGTCTTGTGAACATCCTTTAGATACCACATTCAACGAGTTTTTCGACTGACGATTTGTGTATAAGAAATATGTCGGCGTACGAGCATATGATGAAAGTGATTATGATAGTAGCCATAGCGCTGCTTTTTACAGAATACATCTCTGCTTTAATAAGGAGCGAATATCCAATGTAAGTAGGTAATTAGAGATTTTTTATTTTATTGATTTTCGGTCACTCAAGTAACGATGTTCTTTATACATGAGTAGGTATTTATCAAGTTGCATGGAAATCACAGATTTCTAAAATTCTGAAAAGTTTTTTTTTTTTTTTTTTTTTTTTTTGTAATGTTTTTGTGTAACATTTTTAGTTTGAATTTCGATGCATACTAGAGAGAAGTTTGAATTTTTTCAAAATTCCGAATATTCTAATCTTTGATTTTTAAAATACTTATTTTAAATTATATTCAATTAGCGTATTAGGTACCTAAGTATTAAAAATTAGAACATAAAAAAAAATATTTTTTGAGATTTGAAAAAGATTAAAAAATTAATTTTGTGCACTCAAAAAAAAAAAAAAATCTTTTCATGTTCATCTAAAGTTTTGATGTTTTTATTTGTAAAAAATTTTATCCGATTTAAAAGTTGAATAGAAAGCTTGGTTAAATTTTTCAGAAATAATGTACTTTCCAGCCTCTGAGGACAAAGGAGGAACTTTTCCCGGCATCCTGATTTTCTGAATAAGCATAATAATACAACTCCCACTCACGAGTCAAATGATATCCGATTTGTTTTATTCTGAAAAATCAACTAAAATTTGTCTTTCAATACTTAGGTAGTTTAAAATTTTGAAAAAAAAAAATATTTTTTTTTCCAAGAATGAAAAATAATTTTCAGAAAGAATACAATTTTTTACTCTTTTCTCCTCAAAATTTTTGAGTTTTTCTTGATGACTCGTCGAATTGAAAACATATATTTTTTGTTTTTTGAAAAATAACAGTTTATTTTCTCTGTCATGTTAATTGAAATTTTCAAATTCAGCGCGTCAAAATACCTCAATATCACCAATTTAAAAAATTTTTACGATAAATTACTTTTAGTCATTTTTTTGAAGTTGGTTGTCGGTCAACTTTTTTATCCGATTTCCCTCTATTTTTGCAATAATATAAGACCTTATAAATATTGATGCTCCAAAAAAAAGTTCAGAGATATTTTTCTGAATTAAATATGAGAAATAAAAAGTACCTAACGATGTTTTATGCGTGTATATTTTTACCAAGTTGCATGGAAATCTCTGCTTTTTAAAATTCTCAAAATAAATTATTTTTCTCATCTTTTTTTTTCAACTTTTATGAGTAACATATTTTTTTGTTTGAATTTCGATACGTACGTCTATTAGAAAGAAGTTTTAATTCGAAAATTTTAATAATTCTAATATCTTCAAAATATTACATATCATTTTCTAATACTTAATAGCATTTCTCCTGGAACTCATATCTACCATTGAGTAAAAATGATAAATGATTTTTTCATACTGAAAAATCAGCTAAAATTTTCAAATAATATGTAATCTTTCGATTTTCATTTTTTATACCTATTGAAAATTTCGCAAAATTTATCTTTCAACTGAAATCATAGCAAAATCATTTCCCAAGTGCTTTTTGTGAAAACTTTGGGAACATAATCAAACAAAATTTTTCACATGATGATTCTCGAGTCGTAGTGAGGTGGAAACACCAAAAATAAATTTTTTTAGGCGCGCAGAGAAGGAGCATTGTTGAAAAATTTAATTGATTACGAGTCGATAAAAATATTATCTACCAATTTACCCTAATTTTAAGGTTTTCAACATCAGATATTACTGATACTAAGTATACATATACTTCCCAACAAATCTTAATACTCTTATTATAGTCATTGGTTCCGATTTCTAGGCAAAATCCTTGTGATAAAACTGATACGATCCAAACAAAATGTATATCAGACCATTGTAATAATAAATCCGGCGCATGTTCAAGTGTGACATTGCAATTTGGAAGAAACGGTAATGATACTATAAGAAATTCAATAGTGCTATGTTACGACAGAAGTGGCGCTGTAAAGCATTGCGCTACGATTAATAGTACTTGGAGGTATGCAAATGGAACTTGCTTTTTTGTTTGATAATATAAGGATATAAAAATTTTCGTTACTTTTAATTTTAATTTTGATTTTAATTTTATTCATTAATCATCATTTTCGAATTTATTTTATTTTTATTTTCAATTTATTCATTTTTAATTTTTTTCGAGTTTATTTTATTTTATTTTTATAAGTCAACTTTTATTTTAATAATTATTATTCATTATTTATTTTAGTTTTTATTTTATTTTTATTTTGAATTTTATTCATCTTTTCTTTTTTGATTTTCTTTTCTTCTTTAAAAAAAAATTGTTTGTTAATATCAGTTATTAAATATTTTCCAGTCATTTGACAATTTTTGTTTACTGGGGATTCATGAATATTTCAATGTTTTGATTAAAAAGCTATAGGCCTAGTGTATTCTACAATGTGTGAAGATCATTATGCGTGTTTTCCAAAGGTCGCCTGCTCACCAAAATACCAAATACCTAGTTCAAATTTGAACAACAGGGTTTCTTTGACTGTACAGTTCAGTGGTAGGTTCGTCGTTCAGATGGTTTAGCGTGCGAATAATTTCAAAGAAGTTGGCACCGAGGGTGTTAAAACGTTCCCAAAAGGTGCCTAAATTTTAACCAATAGGTATTGCTTATTTTTTAATTTTGCTCGGCACTTTTCTTACCTGATCGATCGAAATTTTTCTAATCGTTGAAAGAGGGTTGTGCGAACGCTCACGGAGTAAAGGTAAATATGTGAAAGGGAACTTTGCCCAGCATTCTAATTACCTATACTTATTGTAATTATCGAAATTTTTCGAAATGATATGTAGTTCAATGAGTACTGATGGATTCGCCGATTTCGAAAACATCAGCTCGAACATTATCTACACACATTTGCATGGTTTCAAAAAGTTTGTTTCAAATTTCTAAAAATTGAATGGGCATGGGAAAAATTTTAACAGTGATAATATCTTGAAAGATCTGAACATGACCAAATTGAGGAAGTCTAACACTTTATTAAAGTTTAGTTTTTGAAAACTTGACAGAACTGAAAAAATTGATCATAACAAGGGAACTTCGCCAATTCGTCACCTCAGATTGAGCTGAAATTTGGCTCACTGAAAGTGAAAGAGCATGCTATGCCACCCAGACCTCACAACCAAATTTTTAGCTGCCGAAGTTGATTTTTCGATTTTTAGCAAATTTTTGAAAATGGCTAAAACCGCCTCCAAAAAAAAGATTTCTTGAAAAAAAAAATTGTAAATTTCAAGATGGAGTCCTGAAAATTGGTTTGTACACTAAAGTCGACCTCCAGAGTCGATTGGTACCATTTTCGAAGCCTAGAAAAAGTTGACTTTTCTCCAGCACACTGATATCTCTCCAGACGGCGGTTTTTACGTTTCGGTAGGTACCTACCAATCACATTACTATCGTATGTCACTTTTTATGTCACGACACTGAAACATGCGATAAAATTGAATACTCGGTATAAATGGGGCGAAGTCTGGAGTGATTTTTTAGACAAAAATGCTGGAAATTTTTTTAGAATTGCAAAATTTTCAAGTTGTTAAAAAAAAAACGTGCGAACTCGTTATCTTGGATTTTGGATTCAACTGCGTCAATCGATAGATGTCATCATACTAACGCTAAGATTAAATTTTCATGCAGTTGCCGACTTTGTCAAATGGTGCTCACATTGAGGGGGTCGGGGGAGGTGAAAAATATTCAAACGAAAATTCTTGACTGACAAAATCAGATCAGACGTCATCATATTTCCCTCTTCAAAATCGTCACTGATTGTGAGAACGTTTTTGAATTCAGAAAAATTTTCAAAATTTTTTTTATAGAAACCATTTTTTTAAAATTTCATTTTCAAGAAATGCAAAAGAAAAAAATACCTATACTTATAATTATGTACCTATTAGCAGGAAACCCCCTGCCAATAATTTGGCGATTTTCATTCGTATAGGTATTATACAAAATTCGGGGGGAGCGAGGCGTTCAATCTAGATTCTTGTCATAACTAAAATTATTCTAAAGACGTCGTCAATCTACAACTTTCGGTTGATAAATCTTTATTATAATCGATGCAAAATTTTTCAGGGTATCGTCATCTAACCAAAATTGACAAATAATTAAACAATGTCTTAGGGCTTTTTGGCTAAAATGCGAAGTACCAGAAATGTAGTTGCCAATTTGTGAATGTTTCATAGAAATTTCGAAAATTTTGATTAAAATTTCTGCGAAAATGACATTTTGGGTAGAAATGTATTTTCTTTTTCACATTTGCCAATCCTACCCGTACATTTTGCGATTCTCGGATTGATTTTTTACCTTAGACATCGAATTGAAATTTTTTCCTCTGGACAAAATAAAAAGTGTCATGACTCATGAGGAAGTTGAACTGTACTTTGGCCATTGTGTACTTCTGATGGTTTCAAACTTTCTGATACCTAATCCCAATTATAAGGTCATTAGAGAATATTGTAAAATAAAAGTTTAAGAGAAGATAGGCACATATTTAAAGTGTCCAGTTTTTCTGTACTCGTAAATACAGATACCTATAAACAAAATTACCAAATACGATTATTTTGCAGAACTTCAAAAAATTCAAATTTCATCAATATAATATATTCAAAAGAAATCTTCCACACATAAGTATTATTACATATTACTTCAGATATCAAACGATGAATATTTTACGTATAAAATCTTAGTAGGTGCTAATGCCAAAAGGTAATGTAGATTTTGACACAGATGCATTAACCATGAAGAAAAATTATGTTCCCCCAAGGTCGTATATGTAATTTTTTTACAGGTGTTGAGAAAATTCTGAAATGAGTCACAAGGTAGGTTTCGAATTTTTTTAATGTAGTATCTGTTGTAAAATTCAATTTTACTTCAATTTTCGTTGCCTTTTCTGAGTTCAAATGGAATTTTTCAACTTTTCCGCTAATTGAAGATATTGATTTTTCCTCATAGCGAAACTTTTTTTCATCAAAAAAGGCCTAAATGTGTATTCACATTGAGAAAAAAATTTCTGATCGAATAAGACCTCACTGAGCCTTCTAAGTACAAAATTCGCTGAGTTATTGATGTTTAAAAAAGAAAAATTTTCAAAATCGTTTTTCTCAAAACTACTTTTTTCGAAATATAATCTTCAAATGCAAATATCTCGGCGAGTTTTACACTCAGAAGGGTCCTTGAGGTCTAGATCGATCAGAAATATTATCTAGTATACCGTACTGGTCTTAACTCCATATCGACAAAGTGGGACCTTTTTAGATGCACGTACAGTCGTACACAAATAAGGCCTTAAAAAATTCAGAATATTTTTATAATTCACTTTTTATTAATTTTAAATTACCTAATTTAAAATTTTAAAAAAAATATATATATGTATCAATTCGAATTTAAAGTCTTAAGTACTCAGTGCAAAAGTAACATTATTTTCTTATCACGCGCAATCATATGATGAAGTAAGAATCATAATATTGGTGTTGCAATCAGTCAATTATAATGTGACTTCACTTTGGTGTTGGCACGTTATTTTTTATTTTATTTTATTTTTAATGTGGTAGGTTGCAATGGAGTGAAATTTTGTACATAATTATTAAGTTCAAAATTTTTGCGTAGTCCAAGATTTCTGACGTGGTGCTCATCACGTGATGTTGAGCACCACTTTAGAAATCGCATGTGATACTCGAGCACGAGAGCACCTGGAGTAACACCGGCCATGGTTGCCGAAGTTAATTACACCGCCGCGCCGCCTGGAGACATTCCAGTGCGCTGGAGAAAAGTCAACTTTCTCTGGAGGCGCCAGATCGCTTCGAAAATGGTGCAAAATCGACTCGGAAGATCGAATTTAGTGTGCAAACTAATTTTCAGCACTCTATCTTGAAATTTATAATTTTTTTTTTCAAAAAATGTTTTTTTGGAGGCGGCTTCAGCCATTTTCAAAAATTCGCCAAAAATCGAAAAATCAACTTCGGCAGGTAAAAATTTGATTGTGAGGTCTGGGCGGCATGCTCTTTCAGTGAGCCAAATTTCAGCTCAAACAGAAGTGACGAGTTGGCGAGGTTCCCATGTTAAAATTTTATTGAAAATCAGTTGGAAATTTAATTTTTTTAAAACTATAAAAAAATCAATTTTTAAAAATTGAATGGAAAATCATTTTTAAAAATGAGCTGAAAATTTAGTAAAATTGAAAAATTAATTGAAAAAGATTAGGTATATAATTTTTAAAATTCTTGAAATTCTGTCGTTTAGAAGTTGAATTTTAGGAAAATTAATTGAAAATTAAATTTTTAGGAAAATTAATATTTTTTTTTTTCAAGCAGATGAAAATTATTTTTTGAAAATTAGCTGGAATTATGATGAAAGTAGAACCAATCATAAATTCCAACTTTTACAATCAACCAAAAATTCAATAATTTTTGAAGAAAAAATCGTTCACATGCAGAGAAAACTGAGAAAAGAATTTCTCAATTTTTTCATAAATGCATAGCTCAGCACCTCTTAAGGTAAGTTGAGGTAACTGGGCCACCCCCTTCCCATTCCTTCACTAATTCATCCTAACGACATTTTTTTTTCAAGCAGGTAGGTACCAATTTTTTTTTTTTTTGAAAATTAGCTGGAATTATGATGAAAGTAAGTATAGAATGAATCAAAAATTCAAATTTTTACAATCAACTAAAAATTCAATTTTTTTTCTTCAAAAATATGAAAAATTGATGTTTTTAAAATTAGTTGAAAGAGCATAGCCGGGTAAAGATAGGCGAATCGACCTTTGGCTGGGATTTTTGAAATTTTTAGTGGAAGTTGGTCCATATGGTCTAAAAACTCGCTGGTAAAAATTTTAGCCTCCTACCTCACCTCTACCCCGTGCCAGCGCCCAAAATGTGGATTTTCAGTACTAAATTTTTGAATTCTGTAATTCTCAACCGAATTTTTTCAAACTTGCAGACATGATGGACCATACCAAGGGCCACCCCTGGAAATTTTTTCAATTTTTTAAAATTATTCCTTCGTACTGAAATTTGAGTTTTAAACTTTCAAAGCACAATATCTACTCGTTCCTTTAAAGTCGCCACAATTTGAAAAAACGCATATTATGTAGTATACCTATATGTATAACATATATTTTTTTCAGAATTTTTTAATATGGTGGAAGACCCTCAAAAATGTAAAAAACCGAATTTTGTCACCATTTTTCGCGCTTAAAACGGTCATTTTTGGTCTAAAAATTTTTTTCTTGCAATATACCTACCATAAAATACAACTAAATACACCATCAACCCAAATTTGGATGAAATTCGTTGATTTTTTTTTCTAATTATCAATTAAATTAACCGAGTGACGCAATTTCGGGAACCCCCAGTGCCCCACGAGATGTCTGGAAGGCCTAAAATTCATGTTTGGACATGTTTAAACTCGATATTTGTCATATATTGCAATTTTAGTGAAATTGAGAAAAATTGATTTTTTTTGCTATTATGGTTACCTGACGTTGTGAAAACAATTTTTCCGAAGTCAAAAATGTTCATTTTTATGAATGTAGGGAACATCAAATTTCCTCAATTTCGCTAAAATTGCAATATGATATGAATATGACAAATATCGAGTTGAAACATGTCCAAACATGAATTTTAGGCCTTCCAGACATCTCTTGGGGCACTGGGGGTTCCCGAAATTACGTCACTCTGTTAATTTATTTGAAAATTTAAAAAAATATAAAAAATTAACGAATTTCATCCAAATTCAGGTTGATGGTGTATTTAGTTGTATTTTATGGTATACTGCAAGAAAAAGTTTTTTAGACCAAAAATGACCGTTTTAAGAGCGAAAAATGGTGACAAAATTCGGTTTTTTGTATTTTTGAGAGTCTTCCACCATATTAAAAAGTTCTGAAAAAAATATATGTTATACATGTAGGTATACTACATAATATGCGATTTTTCAAATCGTGGCGACTTTTTAAAAATTTGAATGGGGAAAAATTGCAGTTTAAAAATTGTCGCCTATATACCTGCATTAAAATTGAAAATTTATTTGGTCATTTAATTTAATATGTACCTAACTACCTACCCACAAAATTGAAAATTAAAAAAAAATTCAAACAGAAAAATTATAATTATTTTTTTTTAATCAAGCTGAAAAATAATTATAACAATTATCTACACAAAAATTCAATTTCAATGAAGTTTTGAAATCAGAAATGATTGAAAACTAAAAAAGAAATCTATAAATAAATAAAATTGGAAAGAAGAAACTTCTGATTTAAAAATTTGAAAAAAATGAACCTTGTAAAAAAATTGAATTAAAAATAAATACCTATTTATTGTTTACTGAGAAATAAATTGTATTAAAAATTTTAAGAATTGTTTTTTTTTATTCGGCTTAAAATTGAATGTATTAAATATTGAAAAAAAGAAACATACAAAAATGCTAATTTCAAGATTCAAAGAAATTTTTCAATGATAAATGAATAGGGTTCTGTATAATAAAAAATTTAGAATAAAAAAATATAATCTTTATCTAATCAACATTTGAAAAAAATCAATTCGATAACAAATTTTAAAAATTAATTTTTTGATAACATTTGAAGTAAAAAAACATAAATTGAGAAAACTTTTCGATCAGGAGATTTAAATTTCAAAATGGGGAAAAATTATACCTAAGTAATAATTGAAGAAAATTTAAATAAAACCGAAAAATAAAAATTCAACTGAATGAAAATTAGAGAATTTCAATTGAATAAGTTTTGAAATGATTGAAAACTAAAAAAGAAATCCATAATTCAATAAAATTGGAGAAAAAAAACTTCTGATCAAGAAATTTGAAAAAAGTAAATCTCGCAAAAAAAAAAAATTTTAAGAATTGTTTTTTTTTTGTTTTTTTTTGATAGGTACTTGGATTAAATTGAATAGGTAGTTATTAAAGATTGGAAAAAAATAAACATAAAAGATTTAATTTTTAGATTCAAATAAATTTTTAAAAGAGAAATACCTATGTGGGTACCTAATTCCTAAGAAAAAGTTTAAAATTTCAGAAAAATTTATTCTTCACTTAAAATTTTAACAGATCGATTGGATATAAAAATTAATCAAATTACCATTAAAAATTAAGAAACAAATAAGAATACCTAATTGGACAAAAGCTTTAATTTTAAGATTCAAAGAAATTTTTCAATGAGAAATGAATAGGGTTCTGTAAAAGAAAGAATTTAGAATAAAAAATATAATCCTTATCTAATCCAAATTTTAAAAAATTCAATTTTATTACAAATTTTAAAAATTAAATTTTTTATGCAGCATTTGAAAAAAAAATGAAAAAATGTTTCAATCAGAAGATTTGAAAAATTTCAAAATGGGGAAAAATAATAAAATTTAAATCAAACCAAAAAATAAAAATTCAATTCGATGATAATTTGAAAATTTTGGAATTTCAGTTAAAAATGAGATGTACTCGTAAAATGGCCGAAAACTGGAAAAGAAATTAATTCGTTCTTGAATAAAATTAGAAATAACCTCCGATTAATTTTTTTTTTTTTTAAATGCAGGAATTTGAATGAAAATTTTTTCTTCACTGAAAATTTCAAGGGATTAATGGGATTAGGTAATTAAAAATTTTGAAAATTAAAAACGTTTTGATTTTGAAATTGAAAGAAATTTTTCAGCCAGAAAAAATTACAATAGGTACACCTTGAAAAATTGAAAAGCTTAAAAAAATCAGATAAAAAAATCGTAATCACCTCCCTTTTGTTATGAAGTGCACCTTTAAGTAATCAAGTAATTATAAATTTTTTTCGGCGTATAAAAAATTCAGCCCGTCAGTGATTAGTACTAATGATCACTAAACTTTCAAATCGCAATAATGCATGGTTCCTATACCTCCATCTATGCTCATACCTTTAATACGCATAGTGACCGAGTCGTCAACGTGGTGTCTCTTCGTGTGAGAGGTCCCGAGTTCAAATCCCACCGGATCCAGGTAAGAAACAGGTATAATAAATATCTCCTTTAACTGAAGCATAACGGCAGTACAGCAATACATCTCATATTAGCCTAATGTGGTTTTATTTCAATCATAGGGACTATAGAAAGGTAGCTTCTCCCTATTGTTTTTTTTCCAGGGAAGAAAACCAATTGAGACCCAATTGGTTATGGTGATGGTGGTTTTGAGAAAATTTTGAAATTACTGGTGGTTCCAATTGGTTTTTGGTTTTTAAAAATTTTCAAAAGGTTTTGGTGCTAAAGTGGTTCCATTTAATTTTTTTTTTTTTTTGATTGGTTCTGGTTCTGGGTTTTTGGTTTTGCTTGATTAATTGGTTGTGATGGTGGTTCTCAAATTAAAAACCATTTCAAATGGTTGTGGTGGTGGTGGTTCTATTTTGGTTTTTCAATTGGTTTTCATCGAATTGCTTCCATTTCGTAGTATGAAAAATATTTCCCAACATTTAAACCATTTATATATGGCATTAACCATCAGAACCAGATGGAACCATTTTCGTGATTCCTATTATACCACAAAAGAACTAAAAAAAAGATCAGATCTTTGAAATTTGAATAAAAAATTAAAATTCAAAAAGTAAAAAAAAAAAAAAAAAAACTATAAAGAATAAAAAATAAAAAATGAATTTTGCCTACAAGTTACAAACACAATATTGCAATAAATTTAAATTAAATAATATACATTCAAATAAAAAACAAAAAATAATAATGTTTCCACTTTCCAGAGCGCTGAAAAATCAGAAAAATGAAGAAAACAGACCACAGGGGGTAGGTAAAGGGCCCAATTAAAAAAAATTTCAAATCAAAGTTGTTGCTTGAAGTTCTAGGAATAAATTTAGTCATAACAAAAATTTTGATTGGACCCCTCCTTCCCTTTCAAATCCACTATTTCTCTTTTTAGAACCAAAAAGAACCAATTCCATTAATTGGTGGTGGTTCTGGTTTTCATTGTAGGAAATTGAAAATGGTGGTGGTGATGGTGGTTTTTTATTTTCAAACCACTTTTTTTGTGGTTGTGGTTGTGGTTGTGGTTATTTCAGCAAATGATTTTTCGTTGGGGTTCCAAACGGTTCTCTTCCCTGCCTTTTCGAAAGGAATTGGTTCTTTTTGGTGGTGGTTTTTGAATGAATTTTTGAACTTCATTGTAATGGTTCCAAATGGTTTTGAAAACCAATTGAAATATCTGGTGGTGGTGGTTTTACCCGGTTTTGGTTTCAATTGGTTTTCTTCCCTGTTTTTTTCACACAGACGCACTACACAACAGGAGGTTTGAAAAACTACCTGCTTCATACCCTTCTCCTCTGCCTTTCTTTTGCCCCCGTACACCGTACATGCACTATGGATGCAAAAAAGGAAGCACTACCTAATACGCAACTATTCACGCGCCCATAACTGAGCTAGATACACGCGACCATTACACGACTATTTTGACTAATGGGTGTGTGTATGGACGCGTGTGGATGCGTTTGGTCGCGTAGGTTGACAAAATTTTTTAAATATTATGGTTGCAGCAACCATTCCTAGTCCACTGCACCCATTTCTGCGCCTAGGCGCACAAATGGACGCATAAATGGGCGCGTTCACAAAATTTTGCCAGCCGGGAAGTATTTTATTTCCAACTGATTAGAATGTTGTTTTAAGGAGTTATTGCCTTTGAAGCAAACCTACCAATTTTTTCTCAATCCCTGTTGAAAACGAAAAAAAATTCATCTTTGGACTGTCTCGTTTCTCGTAATCCTGTTTTTCTGCTACCGTAACGTGTCACCTGTTTGTCCTACCAGCATTGAAAGCGATGAGTGGCGTAACCAATCCTGGCCCTACAATGAGTAAAGTTCAAGTAAGATTGTGAATTTGATTATACGTATGCAATTTTTTAGAAAAAATTGAACGATAAATTTTCAGTACATATTATTTTTGATTTTTTTTTTTTTTAGGAAATCATATAAGTTCTCGAATGTTGAGCATGGTGCATGCAAATTGCCTACTTTATTTACCTGTTGCCACTGAAACGATAAAATCTCTTCAAACTGGACATATCATAGACGCAGAAATTATTGGTAAATGGTGAAAAAGAAGTAAGTTGCGAAAAAAATGCGAATTATACATAAAAATGAATTTATTTACACATCTGTCAGGTTACTAAAAATAATATTTAAATAGGCCTATGATTATACAGGGTGTCTCGTCACCAGTTAACACCCCTTCACCAGCGATATAGTCAACTCAAACTAAGCTCATGTATGCATGTTTGCCGACCCTATGAATTGAAGGGGCAAAGATATGCTCAACTGAAAATTTTTCTTTTTCAGTTTCGTTTCAGATTTTTAACCATGCGTTACTCGATAACCGAGATAGGTAGAAAGTTGCGCTTTGCGGCGTTGGAAAGGGAATTTTGTGTAGAATTTTTTAGTGGGATCGATCATTGTACTAAGTAATCAGGGAGGTCTGTACTGCATTAATTATCTTAAAAAACGTGTTCAAAAATTGTGACATTTTTGCAATTTTTGAGGAAATCTCAAAAAAGTTTCATCATTTGGTATTACTATTATGACTTGTCTCAGATGAAAAAAGTTCGACCTTTTGAATGCCGCAAACCAGACTCTTCTATCTCACTTGGTTGAAAAGTTATAGCAGTTTCAATTTCAAAATCAGGTCTGAAAAAAAATAAATAAAAAAATTCAAAAAAAAATTTTTTTCTGAAACGAGTTTCACTCAAATTAATCATTTATGTTAGTTATCAAGTTCCAAAAATAACATAAATAAAAATTAAAAAAAATTTTTTTTCTGCTAAGATTTTGAAATTGAAATTGCTATAACTTTTCAACCAAGTGAGATAGAAGAGTCTGGTTTGCGGCATTCAAAAGGTCGAACTTTTTTCATCTAAGACAAGTCATAATAATAATACCAAATGATGAAACTTTTTTGAGATTTCCTCAAAAATTGCAAAAATGTCACAATTTTTGAACACGTTTTTTAAGATAATTAATGCAGTACAGACCTCCCTGATTACTTAGTACAATGATCGATCCCACTAAAAAATTCTACACAAAATTCCCTTTCCAACGCCGCAAAGCGCAACTTTCTACCTATCTCGGTTATCGAGTAACGCATGGTTAAAAATCTGAAACGAAACTGAAAAAGAAAAATTTTCAGTTGAGCATATCTTTGCCCCTTCAATTCATAGGGTCGGCAAACATGCATACATGAGCTTAGTTTGAGTTGACTATATCGCTGGTGAAGGGGTGTTAACTGGTGACGAGACACCCTGTATACATAAGATGAACTCTATACAATAAAAAAAAATGTTTAAAATTGGCACATATTTTATACTTAAATAATATATCATAATCAACTTTTACGCGGTTCTCTCGATGCTGTATTTCTTTTTATGAATACTTTCCAACTTTTCGGTGATAGTCGACAGATAATTCGTAAACCCGGTCGGTTTACTTATGTAATAATCCTCTAACGGATTCGCGACGAGTAAAGCTTCTTCTACAACATTCAAGGCGTAATTTGGCACAACATTTATGCTGAATTTCAAGTACCTATCGCTGGATACTTTATCGTCGACAGAAGACCTGCAACAAGTGAACAGTGAACAGATTAGTCGATCGTTTGAAATTGAAAAGAAATTCCAACAATTGGAGAAGAAATCAGAGAGCTTATTAGATTCGTGAAATTGTTGCGCAAGAATAAGATTGGCATGTTTCATTCTATGCGAGCAATTAATATAACGTCATCTTCGATTTGAAAGCAAATAGCGTGAATTTGTCACAGTTATCATAATACACTGCATACGAGACATGATTTATGACATGAGAGTATTCAACAAAAATAGGCATAAAAGTATCAATGTACCTGGGTATTTTTGGTACGACGAATAGCTTCTCGCTTGAAACTGATTTTGTATGTATTGTTATTACGCGGACACCGTGCACTGACATTTCTTGATCGAGCATACAACTTGCTCCGGCTACTGCGTATCTGGCGGCGTTATAGACTACAGCTCCTGTGTTGCCGAATTTTTGCTCGTTGCCGATTCCGATTGTTATAAGGCGGCCTGAAAAAAAAAGTAATTTTAATGAGTTTAAAGTGTATTTATTAACATCTGTTAAAAATTAACAATTAAATATGAGAATTTGAGAACTGCATTATTTTCAAAAGTAGGTAGGTACTTAGGTAGATAGAGGTACTAGATTTATACAACCCTTTTCTTCGCCAAAAAAGAAAATCTAAAATTGAGCGTTAATCGTTGTTCTTTTTCGATTTTTCGATTTCCATGGTCAATTAAAAAAAATTGCTTATTTAATTCCAAATTCTCTCATAATTTCTATATATTTTTTTAAAATCTTCAAAATTATTTTTTTCCAAGACAGACAGTAACACTGACTGAATTTTGATTTTTCTAAATTGAAGTTGAACTTTTGAGCTTTAAAAAACTTGAATACAGCGCGGGCAACTTGAAATTTTGAATTTGAAAATGACTTTTTTTTGTATAATAAAAATTACGTGAAATTTTCGCTTTTTTAAATAAAAAGTTGAGATTGTTTGTCCACAAAAAATTAAAGATTTCTTTCTCGATCCCTCCCCCTCCAAAAACAATATTAAAAAATATTTCCAAAAAATGGATTTAAAAAATTTATTGCATAAAAAAAATCAAGTTTTCTTTCAATTTTCAACTGAGATTTTTTTACCCAAAAAAAGATTTAAATATTTTTTTATTCCAAGAAAATTCAAAAAAATTTTACAAAAAAATTTTAAGGATTTAAAAAATATTTGATGTTTTAAAAAATGTGATATTTTACAACTTCAAAATAAAATGATGTTTTTATTCCAAAAAATGGAAAAAGTATTCGTTTACAAGTACGTACATATTGGTACGTAAAAATTATTTTTTTGTTCCATAAAAAGTGAGAGAATTCTTTAATTTCGTTCTGAAAAAATTGAGAAAATTTTTACTCAGGAATTAGAAAATTTAATCATTTTTCAAAACAGGAGACTAAAATTTTTTTCCTCCATAAAATGCGAGTATTTTTGGCCGAGTTGTGGCGTTTTCATAGTCCAGGGAAATTAGCCAGAAATGTGATGATTATACTTAGAACTGGTTATAAATTTCCCTGGACTATTAAAACGCTATAAACTCGGCCAAAAATTGTCCAAAAATTTTGAAGGGGGTCCTTCTGACCCCTCATAATCCGTAGAAAAAACGAAAAGTCTTTATTTTCATTTGAACAAAAAATATAAAGTTATGTAGTAATTGAAAAAAAAATAGCCCCTCCCTCCCAAATACTTGCTCAGGGGTCTGAAATTATTATATATGGATACCTATGTTAAAAAGGACACAATTCTGAGTAACTTCGTGAAAAAAATTTTCTTCCTCGATTAGTTCATACCAAAATGTCTAATTTCCCTGGACTTATGTATTCTGTTCTACAAATGAAAGACATTTCTTTAAAAAGAAGAAAAAAGAAACATAGGTATTTTTACTAGAAAAAAAAGTAGGTAAGCGAGGTGTGAGCTATTTTTGAAGAAATTGAGAAATTCTTTTCTCTACATGTGAACGCGATTTTTTATCCAAAAATTCGAAATATCCTCTCAAAAATAAATAGGAAAAGGGAATTTTTTGAGAAGAATTTGAGGTAACTTTTGCCGATGAATAAGTAAAAAATATTCGTTAATTTTTTTGTGGAAAAATGCATCAACTTGAATCATGTTTTCGAATAGATGTATGAAATATTGTAATGTATGTAGTATGTACCTCCGTCGTCGTCAGTTTACCTTTAGTACTTTGAATAAAGAAGATTTTTAAGCATGACTCAAATCTACTTAAACACCACGTATTTAGGTATTGTAGTATGGCGTACACATTTTGCAAGAAAATTTATTCCACTTCACACCATATCAATATGAGACTAAATTTTTCAAAAATTGAATTGAAAATTGATAACCTAAAAACTTAATAATTATTTTCTTTTAATCCAATACTTAGGTATGAAATAAAAATTGTAGATAAATTGAAATTTTTAAAAATTAAAAGTTGTTTGGAAAATAACAAGAACTTTGAGAAGGAAAAAAAATTGAAAATTATTTGAAAACTGAAAACTGTTTCAAAAATTTTTTTTTTCAAAATTCCAAAACTTAAAAAACTGGACATTTCAAGAAGTGTTTTTTTTTTTTTTTTTTTTTTTTTTTGAAAATTAAAATATTGAATTTTTACAAATTGAAGGTTAAAAATTTGCAGTTTTTCAAGAATCGAATTTCCTTTTTAGTTAAAATTGAAAACCATTTAAGCCAACGATTCAACTATAATTCATCGATTATACCGAAAATGCGTTTTTTTTGTTGTTTTTTTTTTTAATCGAAAATGTCAGTTTTTTCATAATTTTGGCCCTCGATTTTAGGAGTTGCAAAACGTCGAAATCCGCGGAAATATTGAAAAAAAGAAATGGAACAGTAGGGGTTATGACTTACGAGGCGTTATTTGAGTGGCAATGGAAAAATTTTGATTACTTTTTTGAAATTTTTGAGTCACTCTCAAGTTACCTTTTTTTTTTTTTCAAATTTCGCTCCTATAGGTATAGGTAAAAGAAATGTTTTGAAAAATCCTACATAAGAAATACCTATGTTTTATGAAGAAAAAAAAAATTATAATCTCTAAGAAATTGTTAGTATTTCCTAATTGCACTGGGCTATATAGGAAATTCATTCCGAAGAATTTGAGGTAACTTCATCAAAGAATACAAAATATTCGTTGATTTCTATGTAGAAAAATGCTTCAACTTGAATCGTGTTTTCGAATAGATGTATAATTGTATATGAAATATTGTAATGTACGTCGCTCGTCTTCAGTTTACCTTTAGTACTTTGAATAAATAAGATTTTCAAGCATGACGCAAATCTATGTACATAAACTCCATGTATGTACGTACTACGTAGGTATTGTAGTATGACGTACACATTTTGAAATAAAATTGATTCCACTTCACGCCATATCGATGAGACTAAATTTTTCAAAAATTGAATTGAAAATTGAATCGGCTCATGCAAAAACAGGTTAAGTCACATTTTTGAAAATGTCATCGAAAATGTACAGGGGGTAAAAAAAGTGTATTGCACACGTTTTTTTTCGTCTCCTCTAAAATTTCAAAAAAATATGACTTAATTTGTTTTTGCATAACCCGATTCAATTGATACTTGAAAACTTGATATTTTCTTTTAATACAATATGAAATAAAAATTGTAGATAAATTGAAGTTTATAAAAGTTAAAAATTGTTTGGAAAATAAAATCTTCGAGAAGGCAAAAAAAAAATCAAAAATTGAAAATTAGAGAGTTAATAAAAATTAACAATGGTTTGCCGTTGAAAATTTTTCAAAAATTGACGTTTTTTTGAAATCAAAAATTATTTGAAAACCGAAAACTGTTTCAAAACAATTAATTTTTCAAAATTCAAAAAGTTAAGAAACTGGAAATTTCATAAAGTGTGTGTGTGTTTTTTTTTTTCAAAATTAAATATTGCATTTTTACAAATTGAAGGTTATAGAAACGTACCTACTTATAAAAATTTGGAGCTTTTCATGAATTGAAATTTCCTTTTTAGTCAAAATTGAAAATCATTTAAGTCAACGATTCAACTATCTATCTATAACTCATCTTAATTATACCAAAAATGCATAGGTATTTTTTTTTTAAATCAAAAATGCCAATTTTTTCTAAATTCTGGATCTCGATTTTAGGATATGCGAAACGTCAAAATCCGCAAATATTGAAAAAAAAAATGACCTGTAGGGTTCATGAGTCGTTATTTGAGTGGCAATGAAAAAATTTTGTTTACTTTTTTGAAATTTTTCAGTTACTCAAGTTACCTTTTTTTTCGAATTTCGCTCTTATAGGTATAAAACAGAAATGCATGAGTGTAGTGTGCAGAATACAGATGTACACGGGAACAGAAGCATCACAAGCCAACATACATACGTATGTAAGTGTGGAGCCCAAAGACAAAACTTGGGTAAGGATCTAATGGGGGGGGGGGGATAAAATGAGAAATTTGCCGAATTTGCTAATTAAAACTAGAAAACAATTATGAATTTGGCGACAAAATAATTAATTTTTTTTTTGGTTTGACCCTAAGTTTTTGCCTCAAATATATATAGTCATATTTCTCATTTTTTTAGAATAAAATATGTGTTTCTAATTCATAAATGAAAAAAAAATACTACTATCCTTGGCATTTTCGAAAAAAAAATCTTCCAAATTTTTTTAGAAGTTTAAAATTTTCTTAATTTTTTCGTATTAAAAAAAATGGCACTTTTTTGTCATGAAAAATACACAAATTTTTTGAAAAGAGAAATTTATTAGTTTTTTTTTTTACAAAAAATTTTTCACATTTTTTTTATTAGGTACCTAATTATGAAAAAATTAATAATTTTTTTTAGTTAAGCAGGTAAGTAGAAAAAAAAGGCTGGAAATAGTTCTTATTTTGAGGAAGAAAAAAAATGTCAATTTTTGGCCTTTTATTTTTTCAATACTTACTTTTTTGATAATTTCGAACTTTGGCCACTTACCTATACGTACTTTTGAAAAAAAAACTGGAAAAATTATTAATTTTTTTGGAATAAAAATGTTTTTTCAACTCTTGAAAAAAAATTCAATTTCCAACAGGGACTTGTCAGAAGTTCCAAAAACCGATTGAAATGACAACAATGACATGTTTAAATTGCTGTACTACTCAAGTAAGTTACAAAACCAAAATTATAGGTGCCCGTTTCCATTAGAAAATTTTTATGAAGTTTTGAAATGTGAAATTTTGAGGAAATCAAAATTTTTTTTAAAAATGCCAAAAATCCAAAAATTATTTAAAATTTTTTTTTGAACACCATCTGATGTAACTTGAAAAAATGAACAAAATTTATCATTACATATTTTTGCTTATGTCTGAAATTGTAGGGGCTTGGCGAAAATTTTTATTGTAGTTCATTCAAAAAAAATTCATAAAAATAATAAAAATTATTTCTTTGAATTTATGGTAATTATCCTTTCCGTTGGCACGTGTTTTGTTCTGTGTTTGAAAAATTGCCAACCACCCATTCGTAGGCGCTGTATGTAACGAATTTTAAAAATCACATAATATTTTTCAATTAATTTTTCAATAGGTATCACTAATGTAAATTTTCAGCCTACGGATTTTTAGTGTGGTTGAAAGAAACTTAATTTTCAATCAGAATCAATTTTAAAATTTGCAGCCAATTTTACAAAAAAATAATTCTTCATCGATAGGTATTATTATCGAAATTATCACTCAATTTCAGCTCATTTTTCAAAAAATTTAATCAATTTTTAAAATTTCTATTTTTCAACTAATGTTCAACGCATTCCAAAAAAATTCAATTTTCGATCGATTTTATATCATTCATAAACAAATTTCAACTACATAATTTTCAAATTTCAAAACATCAATTTTTCATATTTTTGAAGAAAAAAATTGAATTTTTACTTTTAGTTGATTGTAAAAATTTGAATTTTTGATTCATTCTATACTTTCATCATAATTCCAGCTAATCTTCAAAAAAAAAAAAAAAAAAGGTATGTTTGAAAAAAATATATTTTTACCTATTAATTTGCCTAAAATTTAATTTTCAACTAATTTTCCTAAAATTTAACTTCAAAACGATTATCCACAAATTGAATACGGGTTTTGACAGAATTTCAAGAATTTTAAAAATTATGTAATGTTTTTCAATTAATTTTTCAATTTCATTTTTTCAGCCCATTTTCAAAAATGATTTATGTAGGTACGTAGTTCTCAAATTGTTATATTTAGTACTTGATTTTTTATAGATGTTAATAAGTACACGTCTTATAAACTCATTAAATTTTAAACTAATTTTTAAAACATGGATTTTTTGTTTGGTTGAAAAAAACTTAATTTTCAATCAATCTTCCTAAAACTAAATTTGCAGCCTATTTCAATTCATTTTTCAAAAATCGATTTTTTAACATTTAAAAAATAAATAAATAATTTTCAAAGTTTTAATTTTTCAACTAATATATTCAACGCGTTCCCAAAAATTTCAATTTTCGATCGATTTTATCATTAATAAATTTCAACTAATTTTGAAAAAATCACTTTTTTATATTTTTTTAAGAAAAAATTGTATTTTTAGTTGATGGTAAAAAATTTTTGATCGGGAGAAAAATTCGAATTTTTGATTAATTCTACTTTCGTCATAATTCCAGCTAATTTTCAAAAAATAATTTTCATCTATTTGAAAAAAAAATAAAAAATTTCCTAAAACTCATCTAATAAACGATTTTCCAAAAATTTAATAGGTCTATGGTCTTTGACAGAATTTCAAGAATTTTAAAAATTATGTAAGAAAGTAAGAGGTGAGCTATGTAGGTATTTATGAAGAAATTGAGAAATTCTTTGCTCAGTTTTTTCTGCATATGAACGATTTTTTCTTCAAAAATTCGAAATTTCCTTTTAAAAAAATAGGAAATGTTTTCGAAAGAATTTTAGGTGACTTCGTCGAAGAATAAAAAATATTCGTTGATTTCTACGTGGAAAAACGCATTAACTTGAATCGTGTTTTCGAATAGATGTACGTAATGTAGGTACGTCGTTGTCAGTATGTACTTTAGTATACTTTGAATAAATAAGATTTTCAAGCACTCCCCATATGTAGGTTTGTAGGTATTGTAGTATGACGTACACATTTGCAAGAAAATTGATTCCATTTCACGCCATACCGATGAGAATTTTTTGAAAAATTTTCGTAGGTATCAAAATTTTTCGAAATGAAACTTCCTTAAGAAAATCGGTGATCTGGAGATTGGGGTGATCGAAAAAAAAATCCTAGGAGTTTGACAACACTTACGTAGGTACATTTTGACAACATTTGAGTTGCGCCATCATTGTGGTACCTCGGTCACCACGCTTAAAAAGTGTATTTCGAGTTTCCACCCCCCCACCCACCTTCAATAGACGATTGGCGTTGAAATTGGATAATTGGAAACATGGAGATTTTGTTAAAGTCAAATTTTTTTTTCTCCACTAACTGGAGGAGTATTTGTATGTACTGAAACCGCGAGTGAAAATTTTTTCGCTCCAAAAAAATAGGAAGTTCTTGTATTTTTCAAACATTGGGATGAAAAATTGGGAATTTTAGGTGTATTCTGCTTTAAAAATGAGAGACATATGTGGGAAAATGCATCAACTTGGATCGTGTTTTCGAATAGTATGTAATGTACGTCGTCGTCAGCACTTTGAATAAATACGATTTTAAAGCATGTCGTAAATCTACATGAAGTCCACGTATGTACGTATTGTATGTAGTATGGCGATGAGCTCAGCACCCCTACCCCCTCCCAGCATTTTTTACACAACAACATTTAGTCCAGGAAAATTAGCGTAAAAATCGACGTTTATTCTGACAAATATATATAGGATTTTTTTTTTGGAAATGGGTAGTACATCCGATGCCCACTTCAATATTGTGTTATGACGCGATGTCGTAGGACGCTTGCTTCGCGAGCTAGGGGGTGGAATCCACCCCCTCGCAGCGTTTTTTACGATTATTTCTAAAATAATTCACTTCGAATTAGTGATGGGAAACATATCGATATTAGTATCGATATATCGGCCAATTTTGTGGTATATCGATATTTGATAAAAAATGAGAATTTTCGCGAAAAAACGCCTAATTACAGTTATTTTTTTAAAGATTTCTCATGTCATCGAAAAACACCAATCAAACACGTGGAATTAGGCAAGTTAATTTGAATTTAGTACTCTTTTTAATCATTAATATGATTTTATGAGAGGTGAATGGAAGGAAATGCAATTTTTCTTTTCAATATCATTATTGCATCTTCATTCGCGCATACTATTAACCCTTAAACCCCCAAGAAGATTCAGATGAGATACCGCAAATTTTTTCATATATATGAATGTAGGCAAGTATGAATATCACAATGATCCATTGATTGCCTACCCGCCCCTTAAAACCTTTTTGGAAACAACAGAAACCTGTTTTCCGTTTTCACGGAAATCCAAAAGGAAAAAAGATTCAACTTCGTTCAATTTTACATAAGATGACATAAGGCCATTAGATATACACTACAATCCGAAAAAAAATTTTCTATTGCCATTCTCCTGTATTGAAGGAGACAAAAAGGGAGAAATTGACCCTATTTGTCTATGAGAAATAAAATACATTCTTTCCATAAAATACCTTGGGAAAGTATACAGCCAGAACAGTACGACGTCATATTCCCCATTTTTGGAAAATTCATTTTGGAAAATGGGAAAGACAAATGAAATTTTAGCAAACAATTTTTATATCATCATTCCAAAAGTAAAATTTAATGAGCTTTTGAACTTTTCATATAAGTGAAAAGTTGAACTTTGGGTTTGATAGACTGGTGGAAAACTATTCAAAAATCGCCATTTTTCTTTTTGGAAAAAAATTCCAATTGCTCGAAATTTTTGATGATATTCCAAAAGGAAAATTTAATGAGCTTTGGAACTTTTCCTATAAATGAAAAGATGGACTTTGAGGTTGATAGACTGGCGGGAAATTTTTCAAAAATCACAATTTTTCGGATTAAAAAAAAGTTTCAAAAATCTTGTTGAAGTATAAAATTGGTTGAAATTTTTTGATGAAAAGCCAAAAGTAAAATTTAATGAGCTTATGAACTTTTCACATAAATGAAAAGTTGAACTTTTAGTTTGATAGACTGGTGGCAATTTTTTTAAAAATCACCATTTTTCTATTTGGAAAAAAATATAAAATTGTTTGAAACATTTTGATGAAATTCCAAAAGGAAAATTCAATGGGCTTTGGAACTTTTCATATATTTATTTGAAAAGTTCATAAGCTCATTAGATTTTACTTTTGGCTTTTTATCAAAAAATTTCAAACAATTTTATACATCATTTCAATCCGAAAAATTGTGATTTTTGAAAAAAAATTTACCAGTCTATCAAGTCTAAAGTTCAACTTTTCATTTATATGAAAAGTTCCAAAGGTCATTAAATTTTCCTTTTGGAATTTCATCAAAAATTTTCAAACAATTTTATATTTTTGGAATTTTTTTCCAAAATAAAAAATGGCGATTTTTGAAAATTTTTCCACCAGTCTATCAAGCCTAAATTTCAACTTTTCATTTATTTCAAAAGTTCATAAGCTCATTAGATTTTACTTTTGGCTTTTCATCAAAAAATATTAACCAATTTTATCTTTCAACAAGATTATTAGAACTTTTTTTCAATCTGAAAAATGGTGATTTTTGAAAAAATTTCCACCAGTCTACCAAGTCCAATGCCAAACTTTTCATTTATATGAAAAGTTCCAAAGCCCATTAAATTTTCCTTTTGGAATTTCATCAAAAAGTTTCAAACAATTTTATATTTTTTTCCAAAACGAAAAATGGCGATTTTTGAAAAATTTTCCACCATTCTATCAACCTCAAAGTTCAACTTTTCATTTATATGAAAAGTTCAAAAGCTCATTACATTTTACTTTTGGGGTTTCATTTAAAAATTTCAACCAATTTTATTCTTCAACAAAGGTAATTGGAATTTTTTCAATCTGAAAAAGGGCGATTTTTGAAAAATTTTCCAACAGTCTATCAAGCCCAAAGTTCAACTTTTCATTCATATGAAAAGTTCCAAAGCTCATTAAATTTTCCTTTTGGAATATCATCAAAAATTTCGAGCAATTGGAATTTTTTTCCAAAAAGAAAAATGGCGATTTTTGAATAGTTTTCCACCAGTCTATCAAACTCAAAGTTCAACTTTTCACTTATATGAAAAGTTCAAAAGCTCATTAAATTTTACTTTTGGAATGATGATATAAAAATCAGGGTTGCGAACCGTTTGAGAATTAATTGGTGGTGGTGGTGGTGGTTTTGAAAATTTTCGAATAAATGGTTTTTGGTTTTGGTTTTGGTTTTTTTTTGAAATGATTTTGGTTTTGGTTTCGGTTATTTCAACTTTTGATTATTTTGGTGGTGGTGGTGGTGGTTCTCAAAAACCAAAACCATTTCAATTGGTTTTGGTGGTGGTTCTCAAAAACCAAAACCATTTCAATTGGTAAAACCAAAACCAAATGAATTGGTTTTTAATTATTATATCGTAAAATACCGAGATTTCTGTGATTTTATTAATTTATTTTATTTTAAAATTGTTTTCTCATTTATTTAGGCATTTTGGCATTATAATCGAAATTGGCTCGAATAAAAGTCATAAAACAAAGAAACCGATTCAATTGATTTGGTGGTTTTTCAAATCTAAATGATTGTGGTGATGGTGGTTTTTTTTTAAGCTCTTTTTTGTGGTTTTATCAAATGGTTTTTCCATTTTTTCTGCTTGCAAACGGTTTTGATTTGGTTATGGTTTTACAAATTTTCCAATTGGTTGTGGTGGTGGTGAAAACCATTTGAAAACCACCACCAAAACAATTTTATTGGTGGTGGTTCGAAACAGTTTGCAACCCTGATAAAAATTGTTTGCTAAAATTTCATTTGTCTTTCCCATTTTCCAAAGTGAATTTTCCAAAAATGGGGAATATGACGTCGTACTGTTCTGGCTGTATACTTTCCCAAGGTATTTTATGGAAAGAATGTATTTTATTTCTCATAGACAAATAGGGTCATTTGGGCGCCCGCTTTTTCACACATTTCTCCCTTTTTGTCTCCTTCAATACATGAGAATGGCAATAGAATTTTTTTTTTTCGGATTGTAGTGTATATCTAATGGTCTTATGTCATCTTATGTAAAATTGAACGAAGTTGAATCTTTTTTCCTTTTGGATTTCCGTGAAAACGGAAAACAGGTTTCTGTTGTTTCCAAAAAGGTTTTAAGGGGCAGGTAGGCAATCAATGGATCATTGTGACCTACATTCAGATATATGAAAAAATTTGCGGTATCTCATCTGAATCTTCTTGGGGGTTTAAGGGTTAATATGATTTTATGAGAGGTGAATGGAAGGAAATGCAATTTTTCTTTTCAATATCATTATTGCATCTTCATTCGCGCATACTATTAACGTAATATCTGGTTGAATTATTTTAAAATGGTGTTATTTTATCAAGATAAAAAATGGGGAGATGCATCTATCGATATGTATCGATATTTGAGGAAAAAATATCGGGTCATATCGATACAGAAGAAATATCGATATTTCCCATCAGTACTTCGAATACCCAAAGAATGATGATACCTGACACCTGTTTCTATATTACTCGTCGTATGCCGGGTGGTCTTATTTATTTTGTGTATCGATAGACTTACGTACGTGCGTGGTGGGCTCCTATTGGTAGAAACATTCGCCTTCGAAGGGTTATAAAATCACAAAACGGTAAAGCCTAAATCACTGTGTCTTGTAAAACGAGTTTTTCTACTGATAATTTGTGTATAAAGAAATATGTCGGCGTACGAGCATATATTTCAAGTGATTATGATTGTAGCCGTAGCACTGCTTTTTGCAGAAAACGTTTCTGCTATGACAAAGGCGGATTTCTACAGGTAATTGGAGGTTTTTTATTTTTTTACTTTTTAGGTACTCAATTAACTATTCATTATTCATGAGTAGGTATAGGTAAGTATTTATCATGTTGCATGGAAATCACAGATTTTTAAAATTATTCTCAAAAGGTATTTTTTTTTTTGTAATGTTTACGAGTACCTAACATTTTCAATTTGAATTTCGATACATAGGTACTAAAAGAAGTTTGAATTTTTTCAAAATTCCGAATATTCTAATCTTTGATTTTCAAAATATTTTTAATTATAATTACTAGGGCTCGGATTTTTATGATATTGCTTATTTTTTCCTGTTGCACTAGATACGGCATATCACAATTTTCTTTACGTTTCATGCAATTCTGAGACGAATGGTGAAATTTTTAAGCGCTTCTTTTTGCTTATTTTAGGTATAAATGCTTTAAAACGCTTGTTTTTGCCAAAAAACATCAAAAACCCGCATATTTTGCGCTTTTTTTTTTAGTTTTTAGTGCTTTTTTTGAAAAAAACTGAAAAACCTGACCAAAAAAAAAAATTGAAAATACAATTTTTCGTGTTCTCATATTTTTAATTTTTTTTTTTTTCAAGTTGCAATTTTTCAAACTATAATTCAATTTTAATTCAATCTAATCAATTTTGATTGTGAAATCTCAACGCGTTCAAATTTATTGAATTTCGCATTATTTATTTGAAAAATAAATGTTTTGATGTTTTTCTGCTCTACATTTCTGTCAGTTTCTACATATGTACGATTTGATAGGTTTTTCGAAAGCGATTTTAAAATACCTGCATTTTGACACCAATGATGGTACATTTTTAAAGCACTTATTTTAGCTTTTTTGGGTTTTATAGGGCATATTTATGCTTATTTTTCATATTTTAACCGCTTGACATAAGCGCTTATTTTTCAATTTCGAGCGCATAAAAATCCGGGCCCTAATAATTACCTATATTCAATTAGCATAATTAATTTATAACTTTTTTAACGTAAGTATTGAAAATTAAAACATTTTTAAAAAATGTTTTAAAATTTGAAAAAGATGAAAAATTATAGAGGAAGAGGTCTAAATGTGGTACCCCCTTTTGTTTTTGATTGCTGTACTCTTGCTGAGTCACCCAAAGTTAAAAGTAAATAGGTCAATGGAATCAGGAACTCATCCCCAATCATCCCCCGGGGTCAGTTTTTCAAAATAAAAAATATTTTCCCCACAATTTTCAATCTTCTGAACTTAGTCAAAATCACCCATTTCGAAAATGGGGTCAAAATGTGGCCCCCTTGAAAATTTTCTAAAAATGAATGAAATGACATATGATACCGGTTGGTCATAAAATTTTGTTGGAAAATATGTATTTTTTTAGATAAACTGACACTAAAAAACACTTTGAAAAATATTTATTTTTATAAACGTTCATCGAAGAATATCTATGGCTGGATTTTTTGTCATTATGGAAGCCCGCTGTATTGGGAAATACTGACAGTCGTTGAACCCACATTAGTCAGAAAATGATAAAATAGTTCATCAAAACCCGATTTTAATGAGTTTTTATGTAAATTTGCAAGGGAGGGGGGGCCACGTTGTCATCAAAACACGCTTTTATCAATTAATGAATTATGAGCTAAACTATGAAAATTTTTCAAATACGATTAGCTCATCTTGAAGAGTCGTCTTTGTACACCAAATGTAAAAAAATTTGTGAAAATCGGTGGGCAATCGCTAGGTAAACCAATTTTTCTATACTTAATCATGTAAAAAAAACTTTGAAAACAGCAAAAAAATTAAAACAACGATAACGTTGTCAACAACTACAGGTAAAATATTAAAAATAGGATGGTATTCGTTCCTTAGACCATCAAAACATACCTCACCATTTTCCCGCCAAGTTCGCTCATAAACACTCTGAACAGAACGGGGTGCCACTTTACCAAGGGGAGTTCACATTTAGACTTCTTCCTCTAGAAGAAATTGAAAAATTTTGTGCTCTCAAAAAAACTCTTTCTTTTCATGTTCATCTAAAATTTCGATGATTTCAATTTCTGAAACATAAAAAAATACGACTACCACTCACATGTACATTGAATGAAATGATATCTGATTTTTTCATTCTGAAAAATGAGCTAAAATTTGTCTTGCAATACTTTGTTTAAAATTTTGAGGAAAAGAAATTCAAAATATTTTTTCTAAGAATGAAAAATAATTTTCAGAAAAAATACAATTTTTTACTTTTTTCTCCTTAAAATTTTTGAGTTTTTCTAGATGACTCGTCGAATTAAAAACATATTTTTTTGATGAATTATTACAGTTTGTTTTCTCCTTCATGTTAATTAAAATTTTTGAAAAAATTCTTATAAAAAAATTGGAAAAACTTCGTCTTTAAAAAATAATTTTCTTTCCAAACATCGTATCCCCAATTTTTTCCCTAAACTATTAACAAAATTTTCAAACGATCTTCACCCTTTTTGAAATTTAAAAGGTTTTTAGAACTATACCTAAATGGAATTTTTGGATAAAATTTGATAAAATAAATAAGTCGTGTTTGCGTTCGCGTTCACCAATCGAATGTTTGTAGTAGGTATATCGACGGCTTAGATCGAATACTTACCTCGTATCCCACAATTTTCAAAATAAAACGTTTTTGGTGATTTGTGTACCTGTAGGGAGCTTCTGTCGCATCGTAAAAAAAATTGCAATAGAAATATCAAAACTCAAAGAGTAAATGAACATAATTACAGTTTTATTTTAGAAAAGTTCTGCATTCTGCGTTAACTGAAACCGTTTTTAGTTTTTCCCGCCAAATGTGGGCTACGAGGTATTTGATCTAAGCAGTCGATATGGAAAAATTGTAAACTTACCAAGTTTAATGCCGCGTATCACGTTAGAAAAAAAGAAAGAAAAAATTTCCAAGTGTTGAAAAATTGAAAATAAGTTCACACGAGTAAAAAAAAATATTATATAAATGACATTTCCAAAACTTTAAAAATCATTCAAAAAGAATGCCAAAATAATAATGTTTCAATTTTTTTTATCAATTGAAAAAATATTTTATTTTATATAAAAAATTGTTGAAAAGTATTTTTTAAAATAGCCTTCTGAAATTCAAATTTATCACTCTAATCAAAAAGAATAAACCCACCAACTCCATTCAAAGTCCCCTTCTGATAGGTGTAATAATCTAGTAATTGCAAATCCCATCCCCCTCAAAAAAGTTCCTAATGAAAATTTGTCCTGGTTTGCAATTCGCATTAATGACCAAAATTGTTACTTGAATTCGCTTTTCAGGACAAATTCTTCTGAACAAGAGTAAAAACTCTTTCTACTAGGTATGGAAGAAAGTTCTTTCAATTAATAATTTTAAAAAATGAAATTTTTTATTAATTTTTTAAAATCAAAATCTTTCAATAAGGTATCTTTTTAAAAGTATCAATTTTGTATCGTTATTTCGATTCATAATATTATAATCACAATTGTCAGTGAAATCACAGCAAAATCATTTCTCGAGTGCTTTATGTGGAAACTTCCAAAACCTCATTTTCACACGATGATTCTCAAGAGTCTTACCGTTATTGAGGTAAAAAATATCAAAGAGAAAATTTGATTTTTAGGCTGTATGGGACTGTTGATAAATTCAATTTGTTCCGAGTCGATAAAATGATTAATTTACCCAATTTGGAGGTACTTTCTAAGCTTTCTAATGCGATTTTCAAATTCAGCGCGTCAAACCAAGTTGAAAAACATTTCACGATAATTTAATTTTAGTCATTTTTTTGATGTCAGTCAATTTCTTTATCCGATTTCCCTTCATTTTTGCAATATAACACCTTATATTGATACTAAAAAAAAAAATCAGATATATTTTTCTGGATTAAATAATATGAGAAATATAATATCAAATAGAATGTTGTTATCGAGTTGCATGGAAATCTCAGATTTGTAAAATTCTCAAAAGAAATTATTTTTCTCATTTTTTCCAACTTTTACGAGCAACATTTTTTGTTTGAATTAGAAAGAAGTTTCAATTCGAAATTTCTAATCTAATATCTTCAAAATATTACAGATCATTTTCAAATAGCATTTCTCATGACTTCCACCCACATTTACCATTGAGTAAAAATGATGAATGATTTTGAAAGATCATCTAAAATTTTCAAATACGTAATAGGTATATCGATTTTTTGAAAATTTTACAAAATTCATCTTTAAACAGTTTAAATTTACAAAAAAAAAAAAAAATTGGAAAATGTTGTTTTAAAAAAATAATAATTTTCAGGAAAATTACAATTTTTTACTTCTTTCTCCTAAAAATTTATGGTGAAATCATAGCAAATATCATTTCCCAAGTGCTTTTTGTGAAAACTTTGGGAACCTTACCGAACAAATTTTTCATACTTATGACGATTCTCGAGTCGTAGTGAGATGAAAACAACAAAAAGAAATTTTTTGGACGCAGAGGAGCAGGACTGTTAAAAAATTTAATTGATTACGAGTCGATAAAGTTATCTACTAATTTACCTAATTTTAAAGTATACTTTCAATATGAGATACTATACTGATACTATGCTTTCCAACAAATCGTAATAATCTTATCTAAGTCATTGGTTCTGATTTCTAGGTATAATATTTGCAGTAATACTAAGGATAAAATCGAAGCTAATATATCAGCACTTTGTGATGAAACTGGTGATTGTTCTGAACATAACTTGTTTTTAGATGACTCCAATTTGAAGGCGAAAATATTGGTATGTCGCGATGGTAACCGCAATATAACGAAGTGCCTTACGAGTGGCAATGAATGGAATTATTATAAGGCTACTGATCGGTGTGTGTTAACCGTATATTAATAATAAGAATTTAAAAATTTTCGTTATCTTTAATTTTAATTTTAATTTTATTCATTATTTTCGAGTTTATTTTATTTTTATTTTCAATTTTTATTATTTATTATTTTTTATTTTCAAGTTTATTTTATTTTTATTTTTATTTCAACTTTTATTTTATGAATTATTAGATATTAATTATTTTAGATTTTATTTTATTTTTATTTTGAATTTTATTCATCTTTTCTTGTTCTTTTTTTTGATTTTCTTTTCATTTGCTAATTTCAATTATTGAATATAATTACTTTTTGCGATTATAAAATTTTCTAATAATTTCACAATTTTTGTTTACTGGGGATTCATGAATATTTCAATGTTTAGATTAAAAAACTAGGCCTAGTGTATTACACAGTGTGTGAAGATCATTATGAGTGTTTTCCCAAGGTCGCCTGTTCACCAAATAAGTTTGAATTTGAACAACAGACTTTCTTTGACTGGACAGTTCAGTGGTAGGTTCGACGTTGAGATGGTTTAGCGTGCGAAAAATTTCAAAAAATTTGGGTCCGAGGGTGTTAAAACGTTCCCAAAAAGTACCTAAATTTTAACCAATAGGAATCCCTTATTTTTTAATTTTGCTTAGCACTTTTCTAGTCGTTGAAAGAGGGTTTTGCGAACACTCAAGGAGTAAAGGTAAATATGTGAAGGGGAACTTTTCCTAGCACTCTAATTACCTGTACGCATTGTAATTATCGAAATTTTTCGATATGTACTTCAATGAGTATTGATGGATTTGCCGATTTCGAAAACATCAGTTCGAACATTATCTACTCACATGTTTTGAATGGTTTCAAAAAGATTGTTTCAAATTTCTGAAAATTGAATGGGCTTGGGAAAAATTTCAACGGTGATAATATCTTGAAAGATCTGAACAAGACCAAATTGAGAAAGTCTGACACTTTATTAAAGTTTTTGAAAACGTGACAGAACTGAAAAAATTTATCCTAACAAGAGAACCTCGCCAACTCGTCACCTCCGATTGAGCTGACATTTGGCTCGCTGAAAGAGCATGCCACCCAGACCTCACAACCAAATTTTTAGCTGCCGAAGTTGGTTTTTCGATTTTTGGCGAATTTTTGAAAATGGCTAAAACTGCCTCCAAAAAAACATTTTTTGAAATAAAATTGTAAATTTCATGAAGAGTCCTGAAAATTGGTTTGTACACTAAAGTCGACCTTCCGAGTCGATTGGCGCCATTTTCGAAGCGATCTGGAGCCTCCAGAAAAAGTTGACTTTTCTCCAGCACACGGCAGGTATCTCTCCAGACGGCGCTTTTTACGTTCAGGTACCTACCAATCACATTACTATCGTATTTCACTTTTTACGCCACGACACAGAAACATATGATAAAATTGAATATTCGGTAAATGGGCAAAGTCTGGAGTGTTTTTTCTAGAGAAAAATGCTGGAAATTTTTTTGAATTGCAAAATTTTCAAGTTGTCAAAAAACAAAACACGTGTGAACTCGTCACCTTGGATTTTGGATTCAACTACATCAATCGATAGATGACATCATACTAACGCTAGGATAAAATTTTCAGCTGCCGAAGTTGATTACGCCGCTGCCTGGAGACATTCCAGTTTGCTGGAGAAAAGTCAACTTTTTCTGGAGGCTCCAGATCGCTTGGAAAATGGTGTTAATCGACTCGGTAGGTCGACTATAGTGTACAAACCAATTTTCAGGACTCCTGTCTTGAAATTTACAAATTTTTTTTTCAACAAATGTTTTTTTGGAGGCGGTTTTAGGGCCATTTTCAAAAAATCGCTAAAAATCGAAAAATCAACTTCGGCAGCTAAAACTTTGGTTGTGAGATCTGGGTGGCATGCTCCTTCAGCGAGCCAAATTTCAGCTCAATCAGAGGTGACGAGTTGACGAGGTTCCCTTGTTAGAAATTTATTGAAAATCAGTTGGAAGTTTAATTTTTTTAAAACGATAAAAAAAATCAATTTTCAAAAATTGAAAGGAAAATCATTTTTAAGAATTAGCTGAAAATTTAGTAAAATTGGAAAACTAATTGAAAAAGATTAGGTATAATTTTTAAAATTCTTGAAATTCTGTCGTTTAGAAATTGGATTTTAGGAAAATTAATTGAAAATTAAATTTTTAGGCAAATGAATAATTTTTTTTTCAAACTGATAAAAATTATTTTTTGAAAATTAGCTTGAATTATGATGAAAGTAGAACTAATCAAAAATTCCAATTTTTACAATCAACTAAAAATTCAATTTTTAGCATAGTATATGCTTTTATGATGACCAAAATGGAAAAAAACGACAGAAAAATCCGACACCAAATTGGGTTAGGTTAGGTTTGGGTGACATAAAAAAACTTGGAATTTTTTTTAATAAATTCGGTTTTTTAGACATTTTGAAAATTGTAATTATGATGAAAGTATAGAATGAATCAAAAATTCAAATTTTTACAATCAACTAAAAGTATAAAAATTCAATTTTTTTCTTCAAAAATATGAAAAATTGATGTTTTGAAATTTGAAAATTAGGTAGTTGAAATTTGTTTATGAATGATATAAAATCGATCGAAAATTGAATTTTTTTGGAATGCGTTGAACATTAGTTGAAAAATAGAAATTTTAAAAATTGATTAAATTTTTAAAAAAATCAATTTTTTGAAAAATGAGCTGAAATTGAGTGATAATTTTGATAATAATACCTATCGATGAAGAATTATTTTTTTGTAAAATTGGCTGCAAATTTTAAAATTGATTCTGATTGAAAATTAAGTTTCTTTCAACCACACTAAAAATCCGTAGGCTGAAAATTTACATAAGTGATACCTATTGAAAAATTAATTGAAAAATATTATGTGATTTTTAAAATTCGTTACATACAGCGCCTACGAATGGGTGGTTGGAAATTTTTCAAACACAGAACAAAACACGTACCAACGGAAAGGATAATTACCATCAATTCAAAGAAATAATTTTTAATATTTTTATGAATTTTTTTTGAATGAACTAAAATAAAAATTTTCGCTAAGCCCCTACAATTTCAGACATAAGCAAAAATATGTAATGATAAATTTTGTTCATTTTTTATAAGCAAAAATATGTAATGATAAATTTTGTTCATTTTTTCAAGTTCTATCAGATGGTGTTCAAAAAAAAATTTTAAATAATTTTTGGATTTTTGGCATTTTTAAAAAAAATTTTGATTTCCTCAAAATTTCACATTTCAAAACTTCATAAAAATTTTCTAATGGAAACGGGCACCTATAATTTTGGTTTTGTAACTTACTTGAGTAGTACAGCAATTTAAACATGTCATTGTTTTCATTTCAATCGGTTTTTGGAACTTCTGACAAGTCCCTGTTGGAAATTGAATTTTTTTTCAAGAGTTGAAAAAACATTTTTATTCCAAAAAAATTAATAATTTTTCCAGTTTTTTTTTCAAAAGTACGTATAGGTAAGTGGCCAAAGTTCGAAATTATCAAAAAAGTAAGTATTGAAAAAATAAAAGGCCAAAAATTGACATTTTTTTTCTTCCTCAAGATAAGAACTATTTTCAGCCTTTTTTTTCTACTTACCTGCTTAACTAAAAAAAATTATCAATTTTTTCATAATTAGGTACCTAATAAAAAAAATGTGAAAAATTTTTTGTAGAAAAAAAAACTAATAAATTTCTCTTTTCAAAAAATTTGTGTATTTTTCATGACAAAAAAGTGCCATTTTTTTAATACCAAAAAATTAAGAAAATTTTAAACTTCTAAAAAAATTTGGAAGATTTTTTTTTTCGAAAATGCCAAGGATAGTAATTTTTTCTTCATTTATGAATTAGAAACACATATTTTATTCTAAAAAAATGAGAAATGACTAAATATATTTGAGGCAAAAACTTAGGGTCAAACCAAAAAAAAATTAATTATTTTGTCGCCAAATTCATAATTTTTTTCTAGTTTTAATTAGCAAATTCGGCAAATTTCTCATTTTATCCCCCCCCCCCCCCCCCCACCATTAGATCCTTACCCAAGTACTCATGTTGAGGTTAATCTCGATAATATAAGAACTTCGCATACCTACTTTATTTGCAAAACTGCAGAACATTTTTTTTTTTTTTTTTTCGTCGACACACGCGCTGTTTCGTCGAATTGTTTTTGAATGTCGAGAGCATTATACAAACTCAGCGCCACGTTGACATTACGGGATCGTTCATTTTGAGTTAAAGAACCACCATAAAAATTTAAATCCCTCATCTCAAAGGGAACGGAGCTGTAGGTGCTCCGAGTGGGTTCACTTTTGAAAAAAAAAAAGGTAAAGGAACTCAGTTTTTTGCCATATTTGGGGGTAGTTCCATCTGTCTGGTACCATCAAAAGAAATCTTCGAGTCTATGTTTCCAGCAAATTTCATTTTATTCATGTAACCTTATTTCATTTTTTTTTTAAATTTTTTCCCAAAGTAGATAAACTGACAATTTCTTAAAGATTATAATTATTATTTTTTCTTCAAAAAGCATATTTCTTATGTACGATTTTTCATAACATTTCTTTTTTATACCTATAAGAGCGAAATTCGAAAAAAAAAAGGTAACTTGAGTAACTGAAAAATTTCAAAAAAGTAACCAAAATTTTTTCATTGCCACTCAAATAACGACTCATGAACCCTACAGGTCAAATTTTTTTTCAATATTTGCGGATTTTGACGTTTCGCATATCCTAAAATCGAGATCCAGAATTAAGAAAAAATTGACATTTTTGATTTAAAAAAAAAATACCTATGCATTTTTGGTATAATTAAGATGAGTTATAGATAGTTGAATCGTTGACTTGAATGATTTTCAATTTTGACTAAAAAGGAAATTTCAATTCATGAAAAGCTCCAAATTTTTATAAGTAGGTACCTTTCTATAACCTTCAATTTGTAAAAATGCAATATTTAATTTTCAAAAACAAAAAAAACACACTTTATGAAATTTCCAGTTTCTTAAGTTTTTGAATTTTGAAAAATTAATTGTTTTGAAACAGTTTTCGGTTTTAAAATAATTTTTGATTTCAAAAAAACGTCAATTTTTGAAAAATTTTCAATGGCAAACCATTGTTAATTTTTTTAACTCTCTAATTTTCAATTTTTGATTTTTTTTTTGCCTTCTCGAAGATTTTATTTTCCAAACAATTTTTAACTTTTATAAACTTCAATTTATCTACAATTTTTATTTCATATTGGATTAAAAGAAAATATCAAGTTTTCAAGTATCAATTGAATCGGGTTATGCAAAAACAAATTAAGTCATATTTTTTTGAAATTTTAGAGGAGACGAAAAAAAACGTGTGCAATACACTTTTTTTACCCCCTGTACATTTTCGATGACATTTTCAAAAATGTGACTTAACCTGTTTTTGCATGAGCCGATTCAATTTTCAATTCAATTTTTGAAAAATTTGTCTCATCGATATGGCGTGAAGTGGAATCAATTTTCTTTCAAAATGTGTACGTTATATTACAATAACTATACTTATTACGTACATACGTGGAGTTTATGTACATAGATTTGCGTCATGCTTGAAAATCTTATTTATTCAAAGTACTAAAGGTAAACTGAAGACGAGCGACGTACATTACAATATTTCATATACAATTATACATCTATTCGAAAACACGATTCAAGTTGAAGCATTTTTCTACATAGAAATCAACGAATATTTTGTATTCTTTGATGAAGTTACCTCAAATTCTTCGGAATGAATTTCCTATATAGCCCAGTGCAATTAGGAAATACTAACAATTTCTTAGAGATTATAATTTTTTTTTTCTTCATAAAACATAGGTATTTCTTATGTAGGATTTTTCAAAACATTTCTTTTACCTATACCTATAGGAGCGAAATTTGAAAAAAAAAAAAAGGTAACTTGAGAGTGACTCAAAAATTTCAAAAAAGTAATCAAAATTTTTCCATTGCCACTCAAATAACGCCTCATAAGTCATAACCCCTACTGTTCCATTTCTTTTTTTCAATATTTCCGCGGATTTCGACGTTTTGCAACTCCTAAAATCGAGGGCCAAAATTATGAAAAAACTGACATTTTCGATTAAAAAAAAAACAACAAAAAAAACGCATTTTCGGTATAATCGATGAATTATAGTTGAATCGTTGGCTTAAATGGTTTTCAATTTTAACTAAAAAGGAAATTCGATTCTTGAAAAACTGCAAATTTTTAACCTTCAATTTGTAAAAATTCAATATTTAAATTTTCAAAAAAAAAAAAAAAAAAAAAAACACTTCTTGAAATGTCCAGTTTTTTAAGTTTTGGAATTTTGAAAAAAAAAATTTTGAAACAGTTTTTAGTTTTTAAATAATTTTCAATTTTTTTTCCTTCTCAAAGTTCTTGTTATTTTCCAAACAACTTTTAATATTTAAAAATTTCAATTTATCTACAATTTTTATTTCATACCTAAGTATTGGATTAAAAGAAAATAATTATTAAGTTTTTAGGTTATCAATTTTCAATTCAATTTTTGAAAAATTTAGTCTCATATTGATATGGTGTGAAGTGGAATAAATTTTCTTGCAAAATGTGTACGCCATACTACAATACCTAAATACGTGGTGTTTAAGTAGATTTGAGTCATTCTTAAAAATCTTCTTTATTCAAAGTACTAAAGGTAAACTGACGACGACGTAGGTACATACTACATACATTACAATATTTCATACATCTATTCGAAAACATGATTCAAGTTGATGCATTTTTCCACAAAAATCGGCAAAAGTTACCTCAAATTCTTCTGAAAAAATTCCCTTTTCCTATTTATTTTTGAGAGGATATTTCGAATTTTTGGATAAAAAATCGCGTTCACATGTAGAGAAAAGAATTTCTCAATTTCTTCAAAAATAGCTCACACCTCGCTTACCTACTTTTTTTTCTAGTAAAAATACCTATGTTTATTTTTTCTTCTTTTTAAAGAAATGTCTTTCATTTGTAGAACAGAATAGGTACATAAGTCCAGGGAAATTAGACATTTTGGTATGAACTAATCGAGGAAGAAAATTTTTTTCACGAAGTTACTCAGAATTGTGTCCTTTTTAACATAGGTATCCATATATAATAATTTCAGACCCCTGAGCAAGTATTTGGGAGGGAGGGGCTATTTTCTTTTCAATTACTACATAACTTTATATTTTTTGTTCAAATGAAAATAAAGACTTTTCGTTTTTTCTACGGATTATGAGGGGTCAGAAGGACCCCCTTCAAAATTTTTGGATAATTTTTGGCCGAGTTTATAGCGTTTTAATAGTCCAGGGAAATTTATAGCCAGTTCTAAGTATAATCATCACATTTCTGGCTAATTTCCTTAGACTATGAAAACGCCACAACTCGGCCAAAAATTCTAACTAAAAGTGTTTGTAAAACTTCAAGCTACAACTTTTGTTTGAAAATTTTTTCAATCGGGCACCTTACCTCCCCACTGTTTTCAATAATGTATTTGAATGAGGTGGATTATCCAAAAATTTTTGCTTCGATAGTTTAAAAAACATTTTTATCTTTTTTACTACAAAAGATTGTGTCTCCAAAAATATTAAAATACTTACCCTCCCATCAAATGAATTATGATATTTTTTTCTTCAAAAAAAATAAAAATTTGTTTCATTCTAAAAAATTGAGACACCTTCTTGTTTTTTGTCAAAGAAAAACAATAAAAATCAAGAAAGTTTTTCTCCCAAAGATTGAATATTTTTGTATTTCTATTCCAAAGAACTGAAAAAAATTATCCGATTTTTTTAAAAATTATTTTGAAAGAACTGTGGAATTTATTCACTCTTGAAGAAATTTCAAAATTTTTTCCAAATTTCTTAGTAGGCAGTTTTCAGCAACAAAAAAATTTTAGTGATTTTTTTACTCAATGTTCCTATAGAAATGTCAAGTGGGATATAGTATTTGTACAGGGGTTCTTACCTCAAAGATTCCTTTTTCTTTATTTTTCACAACAAAAAATTACCATTTTTTACTATTCTGAAAAAATTGAGAAACTGAAAGAAATTTTAGGTAGAAATTGTTTTTTTCCCCCTAAAAAACAAATTTTTCCAACAACTCCAAAAATAATACTTTCTTTTTTTTTCTTCAAAAAAATTTAAACATTTTCGAAATAAAAGGCAAAAACTTAATTTTCCTCAAAACAATGGTCTGATTTTTTTTCAGAAAGATAAGAAATTTTTCTACTGAAAAAATTGTCATTTTTCATCTGATTTTTTTTTTGAATTGAGAATTAAAAAAAAAAATTTCAAGCTGACTCGAAAAAAAAAATCAAAACATTTTTTATTACAAGGAAAAGAAGATTTTTTTATTTTAAAAAAGTTAAGTACGAAATTTTTTCTAAAAAAAATTGAAAATCGAGATTTTAATGGCGTGTTTTTTAAATTTTGCATTTTTGAAATTTTCTAATAGATCATAGCTCATTTCACTAGAAATTTTGAGCGTAGGCCAAACTACTGCTTTGTGCATTGGTCGGTCATATTCGAATTTAAAAATTTTCTTACCTCAATGCTATCGATTTTGTAATTTTTAGATCCCCGATTCCCCACCTCGAATCAGAGTATTGTTTTAATTAGCTTGACTTTGAATAGAATTTTAATGCTCAAGTGCATTTGAAATTTGGAAAATTTTAAAATTTTAATAAATTTTTGAAAGCTAAAATTTAAATTTTCTTTAGGTATCTTTAAAATTCGGGAAATTCTCAAATATGCAAATAAGTACCTATTCAACTCATCTTTTGGATGACATCGTGCTAAATTTAACAAGTACGAGTAGGAACATCCACGAGCCTACTTAATTTCTCACATCAATTGTGGACAGGTGCTAATGTACAGATTCCCGAGAATTCATAGGTAAATGTACATAGGTATATGAGGTACAAAATAGTATAAATCTATCGTTTCAGAGTATCTTTATTCTTTACCTTTCTTATTTTTCAATAATGGCATGAATGTTCTTGCAGTGCGTAACATTCCAAATACATTCACTTTGAACATGGTCTCCCATTGCGAGCTATCTTGTTGTTCGAGTTTTCCTTTGAAGCAAACCCCGGCTGTGTTAATTACGGCCCATAAGCCTGTAAAATAATAGATAGGTAAGTATTAGTACATAATAGTTTAGTAATTATTTCATCGACAGTATGTACATCATACAGGGTGTTCCATAATACGTCCGAAATAATTTAATCATAGATGCAACTCGAGTAAACAAACAAAAAAAATTCATTACAATAAGTTGCCTATCTCGAAAATTGAAGGCGCTGCGCTATAAAGCTTTGAAAATTTGGTATTTCTAAGCAAAATTAGTTGGCAAAACTGTATTTAAAAATATTTTCGACCTCGCCAGTGCATAGCACCTCGAAAACCCGAGAAAAATTATCACGTTGGGATGCCTATCTTTGAAAATGAAGTAGTTATGACAACGCATGAAATTTTTGCTGAAAGTATTGCCTACCTCAATAAAATTATTAAGGTGCACTTCGAGACCATGAAAATTAAAAAATTCTACCAAAACATTACATGATACAGATTCAACTTTTTAAGAAGAACAAAAAAAGTTATATGAAGAATTTGCCTTTGCCTATATTTGAAAATGAAGGCGCTACAGAACATTGAAAATCAGTATTTTCAAAGTTTGAAACTCCGTAGCGCCTTCATTTACAAAGATATGCAAATTCTTCACATAACTGTTTTTACTCCTCTCGAAGAGTTACATCTGTTTCCTGAATTATATTGACGAAATTTCGAATTTTTTGAAACTACTTGCCCCTTTAAAATTGAGACAGGCAACTTATCACAATAATGTTTTTTGCTTGCCTACTCAAGTTGTATCTACAGCCTCTGCAGGGTGTTCCAGATTGATAGTAAAGCCTTCCAACCAGTAACTATGCAACTTATGTTGATTCGATGTAGGTGTGTTTGACTGATCTTCGAACTGCAGGGGCTGGGTTGTGCTCATCAATTTTTTTTCTCGATTTGGCAGAGTGGTTTTAACCTTGTGTTTCTCGGCATCTATAATAGTTGGTAAGTTGGGCTTTGCGGCATCGGATGGAAACTTTTGTTTAGAATTTTTTCATGGGTCTGGGAATTTTTATAAGTGGGCAAGGAAGTCAATACCTAGCAAAATATTTGAAAAAATATGTGAAGAAAGTGACAATTTTTATTATTTTAAAGTGATAATTCAAAAAGTTGTCTTTTGACCAAGCTATTATTATTAATCAACTTTTCTAGATGGAAAAATGCTGCTCTTTCCAATGGCGTACTCCACGTCTCTCTATCTCACTCCAATACTCCAATCAAAAGTTATGAGCGAATAATTTGTTGAAAACATTTGAAAAAAATCATAATTAAAAATTTCTAATTGTTTTTTTCTTGAATAAGGTAGTTGCACCAGTGGTGGGCCCTTATAGTGGAAGTGTCTTATAAAAAACATTCTGGTTTAAAAACTAATAACGTTGGCGAAATGGTGAATATACCAAACGATTCCTTGTGTATTCTACAACAAAATGCGCTATAATTTTTTAATTTTACTTCATTTCTTTGAAAATTACGACCATTTTAAGTGAAAAAATAGAAAAGTCCAGTGGTTGGTCAAGATAATCTAGTAGTTGACCACCCAGTAGTTGGTCACGCGCTAGTAGTTGATCACCCAGTAGTTGGTCAATCAGATTATGACAATGGCTCTCAACCATTTAATTTTTAAAAAAATCAATAAGTATTCGGTAAAATTGTCACTCATTAGCCATGAGAAAGAGAAACTATCATTTTTCGTAAATATTTACCAATTTTTTGCATGATCAACCACTAGAACTTTACAAAAATTTCGTAAGTCTAGTACTTAATCAAAATGATCAACTACTGGCTAAACACCATTTTTACCTTCCAGTAGATAGTCACCGCCATATTTGATAGAATTTTGGCAATATTTTTTATTTTAATGAAGAAATGGAATCTCCAAACTCTTCTGATTCAGGTCCAAATGGTTATATTTCAAGTTTTATTAATGTTAATAGTGTAAAATTCATATTTCGATAACACTTCGGCTTAACAAAAATCTTTAGAATTGGCATCATTTTGAAAATTGTTCTAACAAAAAAATTTCAGACGATCATTATTAATTACTTGAACAGAATTGATTAAAAACTTTTATGTGGTTCTATGCAGAAATGTTCCAGGTTTGCTCTAAAAAAAATTTCTGAAGCTATTTTAAAAATACGCTTAATTATAAACATTTTTCTTCTCAAGTGACCCACCACTGGGTCGTGGCCAACGACTGGTGCAACTACCTTATATATATTTTTTAATGTAGACATCAAAAGTTACTCATACGAGCAGTTTATTTTTTCAGAAAAACGTCTGAAAAAAATTATGCCGCAAAGTCCAACTTTCTAACTACATATTATGGAGGGTAACAGCCTCAACCTAGTAAGAGGGCAACTCATTTTAACAACGTGTAGGTATGTTTGCATACCCATACTATTGAAGGGGCTGAGATACTGCATGGCGAAAAAACTATTTTTCATTTTTTCACTTGAAATTAAAAATTTATTTTTTCTGATTGGTGACAGGTAGAAAGATGAAACTTGTGGGAAATAAAGTAGGATAGTTGCAGTAATGACTGAAAAAATTTTCATCGAAATCGATGCAATAGGGTGTTCAACAAATTATTTTTACTCAAATGGATAATAAACTAAAAAAAAATTAATTTTGAATGCAGAAATGATTCTTTTCTCTAAAAAAAAACCACTAAAATTACGTAGGTACCTATTTGAATTTTTTTTGCATAAAACTTTCGATTTTTAATTTTTTTTACTGAGGCACTCCAAAAAAAAAATTAAAAATAACATTCAAAAAATTGAGAAAAAAAGTTACCCAAGTTTTTTTTCCTCTAAAAATGAAACATTTCTTTCTACAAAAAAATAAATTTAAAAAAAAAACCCGGACCCCCCCTGAAGGGCTCTATTTCCACACTACGTTTGAAAGTATGAAACATAGTATATGCTTTTACTCTGTGACAAAATGTCTAAAAGTCACGAATATTAATTTCCATGAAAATTTAAAAATCTAAAAATTCTAATAATAAATTAAGAATGTCTGACAAAAAGCCTAAATTTTTTAAAAATGACAAAATGTCTATAAAATGTCTGAAAGTTATCTTTCTAAGAAAAATTCCAAGTTTCAAAATGTCTGACATAATGTCTAAGAAGTCAAATTTATTGAAAATTTTCCAATTTTTTTTATGTCATCCAAACCTAACCTAATGTAACTTAACCTAACCCAATGGGTCGGATTTTGGTCTCGGATTTTGGTCTCGGAATTTCCTGTCGTTTTTTCCATTTTGGTCATCGTAAAAGCATATACTATGCTAAAAATAGGATATTTTTTATCATTTTTTTTTTAAAAATATTTTCATTCCAAAAAAGTTGAACAATTTCGTAGGTAGGTAGGTAATTGATAAAAAAACAAGAATTTTTTCTCCAAAAAATTGAAAAAAAATTTTCTCTGTAAGAATAAGAGATTTCTTCCTCAAAAATATCAGAAATTAGTCACTCCAAAAAATTGAGATTTTTTTTTCTACAAAAAGTAAAGATCAAGTTTTCTCCTCCCAAAATTATTCCAAAAACATTATTCGAGATGATTATTTTTTTTCATTTTAAGAAAATTCTGAATTTTTTTCCAAAAAATTTATATTGTTTTTCCAAAAAATTTATATTGTTTTTCAAATTGTGTAAAATATTAATTTTATTCCAAATTAAAAAAAAATACCTAAATTCTAAAAAAATCAAATTTTTTACTTCGATGAAACTAAAAAATTTTTAATAACAAAAAATTGAGAGAAAAAAATTAAAGATTTTGCTCAAAAAGAAACTGCTAGTAATTTTATTTTCCAGAAAAATTGTGTTTTTTCTGAAAGAACATTTAACAGAATATTGTTAGGTAGGTAGGTAGGTAGGTAGGTAGGTACTCCAAAAAATTTGAGATTTTTTCCTGCACTAATAAAACTGAAAAAAATCATAAATTCGTTCTTGTTTTATACAAAAACTTTTCTCTCAAAGAATTTACCAAAATATTTTTTTGTATTTCAAAAAAATAAGTACCTACCTAATAATTTTGCTTCGAGATTTTTTTGAAATGAAGAGAAAGTCTTCCAAAAAACTGAAAATGATTTCAGATTTTTTTAGAATCCGATTTAAAATGATTAAAATTTTTTTCATTCCAAGAAAATTCAGCCCCCCCCCCTTCAGAGAATTTGAAAAATATTTTTGTTTCAAGCAATAAGAAATAGGTGTTTTTTCTGAAAAATAACATTTTTTTACTGCCAAAAAATTGATTAATGTTCTCCCCCTCCCCCAAAAAAAAATGAAACTTTTTTCCTTCCAAAAAATAACTTCTAAGATAAAAAAAATTAATTAAAAAAAAGAAACACTCACTCGCTCCAATAAAATTGTAATTTTTCATTTTAAGAAAATTCCGTTTTTTTTTCTCTCCAAAAGATTGACATAAAAATATTTTTTTACTCAAAAAAAAAAATCATCAATATTTTTATCCCAAAAAAGTAGATGATGATTTTTATCTTTGATGAAATTGTGACCAAAATTGGTATTTTTCAAAAAAAACAAGACTTTTTTCTCCCAAAATGTTTATAGATTTTTTTTTTGAAAAATATTTTCAGTTTTTTTTACGCTTAGGTACTCTAATAAAATTAGGATTTTTTTTATTTTCAGAAAATCAGATTTTTTTTCTCCAAAGGAATAAGATTTTTTTCTCTCAAAATTTATACTGACAAATTGGGTTTTTTACCTACTATATACCCTAAGTACTTTCAAAAAATTTGTGGCGAAAAAAACACGTCATTTTTTTCTTTAAAAAAATTGCATTTCTTCTCCAAGAATTCGAAAAATAATTCTGTTCCAAAAAAAAAAAAAAAAATGGGAAGTTTTACTTCAAAAAAATATTTTCTTCAAAAATAAGTGCAACTCCTTCCCTCAGGAAAATTGAGACTGAAGACAAAATAATTTGTTATCATTGAAATTAAGGCTATTTTATGCTGACCTCAGATATTTTTTTAATTCAGAATTTTTCCACATGAACTGAGTTTTTTTCAAAGGAATAAGGAGACTTTTTTCTTCAAAAAAAAAATGATTTTCTCAAAGAAATTTTTTTTTTTAAATTGAGAAATTTTCAGCTTTTGTGTTTCTTAAAAAAAAAAAATTTTTTTTTACGCCAACTCCAAAAAGTTGAGATACCTACTTATTTTTTATTCGAAGAAAATTTATGGATTTTTTTATGGGAAAAAATCGTTTTCTTCAAAAAAATTACATTTTGAGCAATAATTTTATTCCAAAAAATGAGAAACTTTTTTACTTTAAAAAATTTGATGATTTTTTTCTCAACAAAAAATTAGGATATTTGTTCGTCTCTGAAAAATTGAGACCTTATTTTAACTGATTTTTAATCTGCTATTATATAAATTTGATTTCGTTTGTTTGTTTGTTTGTTTTTTTTCAATATGATTGTATTTCTTCATATTCAGAGAACAAATATTTCATTTTTTTTTTGTAGAAAATCATCTAATTTTTTCAATTAAAAAAATTTCTCATTTTTTGGATCAAAATTATTTTTTAATAAACTATCTTGGAAAGAAAAAATGTAACTTTTTGGAAAAAACGTTTTTTTGAATTTTCTTGAAATTTGGAGTTGGTGTAAAAATAAAACGTTCATTTTTAGAGAGAAAAAAAATAGATACCCAAGTACTCAAGTACCTATTCACAAATTTTTGAAAATTTTAAAAAAATTTTCAGATTGGGAACAAATATTAATATAATTTTTTCCGGAAAAATTAGAATTTCTTTCTCCAAAAAAATTAAAGATCTTTTTTATGGGGAAATATTTTAGCCCATGTTCAAAAAAATTGCGATCTTTTTTATTTTAGGATAATTCAGTTTTTTTTTTTATTTTAAAAGATTTTAGATTTTTCTTCTCTAAAAATTTACCCAGTTACTTCCTAAAATGGACACATTTTTTCCCAAAAAAAATTTCTTTGAAATTAAGAGATTCCTTAATTTTTTTTTTTCAATTTTTTCAAATTAGAAGTTCTTTTTCTCACTAAAAATAAAAGTTTTTTTTTTGGTTTTTTTTTTGTGAAAATGGCTAAAATATTTTTTCATTAAAAAGATCTTTAAAAAAAAACCTAATTTCTTTGAAAAAAAATATATTAGGTAATATTTGCTCTCAATCTAAAAAATTAAATATTTTTTCAAAAATTTGTGAATAGATACTTGAGTATTTAAAATTATCTAATTTTTTCAATTAAAAAAATTTCTCATTTTTTGGAACAAAATTATTTAAAAATAAACAATTTTTTTTGCACCAACTTCAAATTTCGAGAAAATTCAGAAATCTATCATCTCCAAAAAATTACACTTCTTTCTCCAAGATATTAAAAAATAATTTTGTTCCAAAAAATGAGAAATTTTTTTAACTGAAAAAAAATGTTAATTTTCTACAAATTACCAATTTAGAAATTTTTTAGCTGTTGGGATTTCTTCAAAGAAATTGCAATTTTTTGTGTTGACTTCAAAAAATTCAGATAATTTTTTAATCCATGAAAATTCAGATTTTTTTTCTCTAAAAAATTGAGAGATATTTTTCAAAAAATTTTTTAGAAAAAAACGAATATTTTTTTCAAATTGAATTGAAGAGAATTTTTTCACCAAAAATTTAATGAAAAATATTTTGAAGTATTTTTTCTCCAAAAAAGTTGACATTTTTTCGCTCAGAACTACAGAAATTTTAATAGGTTGTAACTAGGAAGTGTGAATTTAATTTCTGCAAGGTGTGTTAACAGCTATTTTCAGTTTTAAAATTTTGGGTGTAGCTCGGCCTGATAATTTACCAGCCACGAGTAATAGACATGAACTTATAATTCGTATTTCTTACTCGAACTATCGCTACATGTGCCTAAATATGATTTTAACGAGCTCGTCGTGCGTGCCTTATACATTTACACGTAGTACATCAGATGCTTGTACAAAGTGTAATTATCGAGGTCAGATAGGTATGAATCGATTTAAAGATGGTAATTTGCGCGTGCTAATTCTATTAAATCTCGATCGTTGTATCGTAGTCTATAATATGCTGGTGAAATGATAAGAGAATGTCGCCAGATTGACCAGTGGAAAGAATTTTCACACGATTATGCATTAAGCCATATTATCGCTTGGAACGTGCTCGATAAATTATATTGGAAAGTCTAGGTACGTATAATTGATTTTTTTTTAAATCTGAAATGCAAATAGGAATTTTTCAGATAGATTTATTTCGGATCAGATGTACTAAAAAATGATGTTTTTATACCTAAAATGATAAAATAAAACCCTTAATAAAACGCGGTAACTTCGTTGGTAGTAATTCTTCGAACTTCTTCTTCGGATACAGCGTTCCATCTGCTTAGAATGCCCGGCACGTGAGCTTTACCAACGATGCCGATGACTCGAACTGGTTGATCGGATATGTTGGCGGCCATTTGCAGCGAATACGTCAAATACACGTCTCTTTCGTCTAATAAAACATGATTGAATTTGGGACTTCGAAACAATACCGTCGGTACGTTTAGCAGATAACAACGTAGGCCCAAAACAGCCGAGCAAATGTTGAAAAACCAAATAGCCGCTTTCTCCGGAAACGTTAAAATGGACGCCATGCGCTTAATAGTCACCTCGATCGGTCTATCTCCGAGCATAATTTTATAATTGTGCTTCTTATTCTCTAATAAATCGGCATTGGTGACTTGAAACGAAGCGCTGGTACCGGGCGCTCTCATGTCTCCGCCGTAGTCGACGTTCAACAATCTGGAAATGAATCGTTCCATGTACGCCATCGAGTACCAAATAAATCCGGCGCTGATTCCGAGCTCGGAGACGGCGTCTCGTAACAGGTACAGGTTGAAGGATCGATTACGTTCGAAGGTTTTCAAAGGATTCAGGCCTATTCGCGTTTTGCACAGTTCGACGACGACGATATGAGGTGTAATGGCCTTAATTAACGAATCGACGGCGATTCGACTCTCCGGACTGGCGTGATTGGTGCCCAAGAGATAGATCTGCGAGCCTATATCGTTACTCAAGACGACCACTTCTTCCTTGTTAATTTGAAAAAATTGGGGCCCCGGAGCGGACACGGTGTCCTGGCGGTCGTCGTCGCTGTGCTCGCTGTCGTCTTCGTCGTCGTCTTCGTCTTCCGAGTCGTCTTGGGCGAAATTCGCCTGCAGCGTGTTCTTAATTTTGAAATCATTTTTACTCTTTTCACTCAGCGCGTACACCAACGCGAATATATTCATTTCGAATTCGATTTCTGCGTGTACAGAGCGTGTGTATATTCCAAAACGACGATACTGGATGAGTAACCGTGATGTCGAATTCGTCGAATGGCGAAGCGCGAATATTTTTTGCTAGGCAGTCTCGTAACTGTGGTGGAATTTTTTTTCGTGCTAGTAACAGTATGAGCGTTGACGTGCGAAGGGTTAATAGAGTTTATATGTGACGGGGCATAGGGAAAGGGATCTGAGCGTCACCACCTCGAATTTTTTTTTTTTTTTTGAAATTGGGGTGAAATTTGTCGAGAAATTAAATGAAACGGGTCCGAGGTTTCTGCGAAGTCATTTTTGACGAAGATACAGCCGCTTGAAGTGAGTAAAACAGAAGAGAAATATCAAAATTTCAACCTTACTCACTTCAAGCCAAGCAGGGATGGAAAACTGAAATCATTTCAGTTTCAGTTTCAGTTTACAGTTTTCAGTTTTCAATTTTTCAGTTCCAGTTCCAGTTTTCACTTTTCACTTTTTCAGTTCCAGTTCCAGTTTTCAGTTTTCAGTTTTAGTTTTTTCAGTTCCAGTTCCAATTTCAGTTTTCAGTTTTTCCATTTCAGTTCCAGTTAATTTCAGTTTTCAGTTTCAGTTTTAGTCGAACAGAAACTCGAACTCAAAGTAGAAAAAAAAAAAAACGAAAAAAAAAATGCAAAAAAAAAGGGGAGAAAAAACTGAAAACTGAAACTGAAATTCCTTTTAGTTCCAGTTTTAGTTTTCAGTTTTCAGTTCTCAATTTTTTAGTTCCAGTTCCAGTTTTCAGTTTTCAGTTCCAGTTCCAGTTCCAGTTTCAGTTTCAGTTTTTCCATTTCAGTTCCAGTTAATTTCAGTTTTCAGTTTCAGTTTCAGTTTTCCATCCCTGAAGCCAAGGATGAAACAACCAGCGGTGTGGGGGTGGTCCACCCTTACTGAAAATTTTTCAAAAAAACCGGCAAATTACTAAAAATTCGTCAATTTTTGGAAAAATGGCCATATTTTTGTTAAAATTTGGGCGTTTTACTGATTTTTGATGAAATTTTGTCGAAAATTCATTAAAATGTTGCCGAAAATTTATAAAAAGTCGGCAAATTCCGATTTGCCAACACCAAGTTCAAAATTCGTTCACTAAAAAAAAAAAAAAAAAAAAAAAGGTCAGTCGGCAAATTCGGCAAATTTTCATTTTTACCTAAGTTTCGTCTCTGCTCTAAGCAGCTGTATCTACGTCAAAAATGACTTCAGGAACCTCGGACCGGTTTCATTCAATTTCTCGATAAATTTTAACCAAATTTCAAAAAAATTACAAAAAAAATGTTGAAAAAAGTTCCAAGAAAAATTTTGAAAAAAGTTTTCACGAAAAATTTTCAAAAAAATTTCAAGAAAATTTTCAAAAAAATCTTCTAAATTTTTTTTTTTTTTAAATGTTCAAAAAATTGAATTTTTTTGTTACGTGGATACAGAATTACAAAGAAAAAACGTCGAAAATAAATGTTAAACTTTAAAGTGCTCTCCTGTCAAATTTTGTTTTTGACGCATCGGTCCATTTCCAGTTTCCTTATGCGCCGTCACATAATTATATGAATTTTTTATACAGGGTGTTCCGCATTGCGAGTAAAGCCTTCCAAACAGTTACTATGCAACTTATGTTGAGTCGATGTAGGTATGTTTGCCTGCTCTCCGCACCGCAGGGACCGGAGGATGCTCATCGAAATTTTTTTTTGTTTTGGCAGAGTGGTTTTAACCTTGCGTGTCTCGACATTTTCAGGATGTCCCAATTAAGAATAAACCCTTCAACCTAGTAAGAGAGCAACTCATTTCAACAACGTGTAGGTATGTTTTTAGTATGTTTGCATACCCTTACTATTGAAGGGGCTGAGATAATGAAAATAAAATAAAGATAAGTAATTTTATTAAAACACAGTGAAAAAATTACTTTTCATTTTATCACTTGAAATTAAAAATTTATTTCTTCTGATTGGAGAGAGATAGAAAGATGAAACTTGCGGAAAATAAAGTAGAATAGTTGCAGTAATTTCTGAAAAAATTTTCATCACAATCGATGCAATAGGGTGTTTAACAAATTATTTTTACCAAAAAAATTAGGTAAAAAATAAAAATTCGAAATTTTGCAATTTAAAAAAAAAATTGCATTGTTAACCTAGTTATTTTTTATCAGCAGATGATTCCCCTCCACTTCCTTTACAAAATGTTCCCAGCATCATCTTCCTATCTAATTTAGTTTTTGAGTGAAACATTTATTTATGAGTCGACAGTGTCGACTAGGGTGGAACGATTTTGACTTTTTTTCGAAAATCGAAACAGCCTACGGCACAAAAGTTATGTTTTGGTGTCAAAATAACATGGTAAAAATTTGAGCCCCCTCGGTCAATATTAACTCATGCTTCAGGGGGTCTAAAGTTTTCAAATTTCAGTAAAATTTCTCATATAATAAAATTTTTTTTTTTAAAAATGAACAATTTTTCAGAGGTCTAGTCGATGGTAGGGGTCCTCTTGGTGACCCAGAACCCGGTCATCCATCAAAAAATTGCATAAAAGTATAAACAGGGGTTTTCAAAATATCCACATTTTTGCTTAATTACACCAAAATCAAGAAATGCGCGAATATTTTTATTTTTTGAGATATGTTGCATATTTTGAGGTTTACATATTTGAAAATATCTTCAAAATGAAAGGGAAGCCCCATCACCACCACCCCTCCATAGAACATGAGACATTTTGCCATGAAAACTTTGTTTTTCCAAAACTGACCCCACTTTGAGGATCCCTAACGCCCTGCGCCTTTGAGGAAAGAGTCTAATATTCTGATGGAATGTTTTCAACACAAAATGAACCGCTCTCATGCATATAGTAATTAGAGTGATAATTTTTTCACTTTGCCCTAATAGAAAGTAGGTAAAATGAGTAATTTCATTAAAAAACACAGGACAAAGTTTTCATAGCAAAATGTCCCATTTTCTATGGAGGGGTGGTGGTGATGGGACTTCCCTTTCATTTTGAAGATATTTTCAAATATGTAAATCTCAAAATATGCAACATATCTCAAAAAATAAAAATATTCGCGCATTTCTTGATTTTGGTGTAATTATGCAGAAATGTGGATATTTTGGAAACCCCTGTTTATACTTTTATGCAATTTTTTGATGGATGACCGGGTTCTGGGTCACCAAGAGAACCCCTACCATCGACTAGACCTCTGAAAAATTGTTAATTTTTTTAAAAAAAATTTTTATTATATGAGAAATTTTACTGAAAGGGACTGTCCGGGTAACATGGTGAAAAGTGCCTCGTCACCGATTGGGACGAAACTCACCCCAAATGTTGGTATTGATGTAAAACTACCCCAAAAAAATTTTTAGATCCCTACCCCCACCCCTACCCGAGAAAAATGGCCGTATATGACGAAAATTCAATATTTTCTGTACGGGGAGGGGGTGATCCAAATTTTTTGAAATTTTCACAGAAAATAGTGTCTATGCAGGTGTATGCGTGAGAATTTTTTCAAAAAAATTTTCTCGAATTTTCCGGATTTTCCAGGGGGTTGAAATTTTCAAAAATTCATATAAAAAAAATGGGGAGGGGGGTCATGGCTGAAATTTTTTTCAAAACTGTGTTATACTTTCAAGTATAACATATATTTTACTCGGGTCCCAAAAATCGGTGCAACATGGTCAAAAAAAGGAAAAACATGTAAATACCGCGTTTTTCTTCATTTTTTCGCCATATTTTAGTTGTTCAAGGTCATTTGAAAACTTTGGACCCTCTGAGGCATGGGTTAATATTGACCGAGGGGGCTCAAATTTTTACCATGTTATTTTGACACCAAAACACAACTTTTGTGCCGTAGGCTGCTTCGATTTTCGAAAAAAAAGTCAAAATCGTTCCACCCTAGTGTCGACACGTAGGTTAAAATTTTTTCAAATTTTCAAAGTCAAATTTTTATGAATTTGTACTCATTAGAAAAATTCTAACCCAAAAACTAAAAGAGATAAGGAGATGATGCTGAGGAACATTTTGTAGAAGAAGTAGAGGGGAATCATCTGCTGACAAAAAATAACTAGGTTAATGATGCAATTTTTTTTTAAATTGCAAAATTTCGAATTCTTTTACCCAATTATTTTTTTGGTGGGAATGGGAGATACCTCCCCTCCCATCCCATCCGATTACCAACATACGTCTAAGAAGGAACCTATGATGTGAAAGTTAAACGAGATTTTTTGAAATATTGAATAATTATGGTTATTTAAAACAAGTAAAGTAAATTTTATTAGACTATGATGAATTGATGATATAGGTAGTTAGGTACATATGTAATTGACTGTTTCTGTTTACAAATACACAGTATTTGGTGGTCGTCGATTCGCCATTATAAACGCGCACCAGTCGCACGCGACACGACGTATTGAATTCCTAAAATAATCGCTTTCACAACGAAATTAACAGTTTGATATTCACCATATCGTACAAAATATCAAGCCTGGAATAATAATTAATGATATAGAAAAAGGTAGGTAGATACTGGAAATGGTACGTAAGCAAGAAATCTACTAGCTACCTGAGTTACGTAATTAACCGGTGGCCGCATCCAGTCCTATTCGACCGTTTGCGTTTGTTCGCTAATTATTCGTTTCAGCGTTGGTTCACGTTTTGTTGAAACACGTTCGGCATTCCACAAATGAAACTGCCCAAGAGAGAAGAATCCTCTATACGTAAGAACGGATACGAAAAACGACTTATGTTATTTCGTCGACCGTTTTATTAAACCCGCGAGTAGTGTGAATATTAAAAATTTACGCTTCAAGAGATCCACAGTCAGGCGCAGGCACAGCGACGATGTCTTTTGAGATTCCCTCACATGTTGAAAATCTCGTAATATTTCGTATTGTGAGAAAGCTCGTAAAATTCACAAGTCCGAACACACCTGAACTTGTAGCTTTGCCCATGCATCCATGATCCATGTACACGTGAGTACCAAATTTCAACATAATACGTAGGAGACCTCTTAATACTCTCTCAGCTCAACATGGCATTGTCCATGACCGTGAATTTTACAGTTTATCTTGTTTATCATAAAAGTCAGTTTAATTTATAATTAACACCGTTGCATATTCTCGCCGTTTGTCACTGAATATAAATTTAAATCGCAATTACAAGCAGCAGTTTACAACTTAGCCTATAGGTGTGCACTCTGAGAGTTTGCATATTTCATTTTCATTAATATAGGTACGAATATAATTACAGAGCATGTGCGAATTACGTCATTTTGATTTTTAAATTCCACCTTCGTCGTTGATTCGACGAGTGTCACTAAGGTTTGAAAATCGTTTAAAATTTTTTTTCTATTCCCATTGTTCGAGTACGACATGTAAGTACCTACACCTAGCACTCAACTTTCTCTCTGGTCGACAGCCTTGCACGTGACAAGAAAACTATGTGCTGACTGCTGTGTACACAACACATACGTAGGTATAATTCTATATCAGAATTATCTGTTTTTTTTCTTCTTTTTTCTGTACAAGGGCCTGATCAGCTTACATGCCCCCAAAATATTGTATGTATAGTTCAATAATGAAGCATATTGAGCAGATGCTCGAGCTCGAGCCTTATTCTTTCTGCTGCAGATGTGAAGATGAGCCACCTTGTTTATACTTCCGGCTCCGGGCTATTATGAAAAATTGATTCTAATTTTGCACCTGTGTTCTATAATATTATAGTAAACTAGTTCCCTCAGATAGTTTACAAATCATCGTATATCTAGGTACAATTCTACTTATGCAAACAATAAGATAAACATTGTGTAGAAAAATATGCCTACTTGTTCCATGTGAATCTTTCGATTTATGCAATGTACTCGTATAATGGGTATTAAATAATCCATACATGCGAATCGATACATGTACCTATATGTTTATTTATATTGTATTTAACAATGAAGTATGCTAGGTCATTTCGTAATAAAAAAAATCATCAATAGTGAATGGGTAAAAAATAAAAATCACACGCTGTATTTGAGGTCGATGAAGAAAAACTGAAAGTAGATGTAGGTGGATACTGGATAATCGAAAGTAAAATAGTGAAAATACGAATGGATGAGTTTGAATATTATAAGATTTTTTTTACACAAAAAAAATCAATTTGATTTTTTTCCAGAGAAACTGAGAAAACATTAATTGATCCCCCCCCCCCAAAAAAAAAATTCCAGATTTTATTTTAAGCCTCGTTTACAATGGCAATGAAAATTTTCTGGAAAAAAATGGGAAAAAGTGAATATTTTTTTTTTTTTTTTTTTTTAATCAAAGCGTTATAATTAGTCGAGGTATAAACCAAAAATTATCATTTGAAATCATAAATAATGTCAAAATAAATTTCTTAAAACTTATTCATGCATTTACTCTTCAGTAAATTCTATGAAAAAGATAGAAATTTTTCCATCTTTTTCACTGAAAATATGTATATTTGCATTGACATTATAAACATATCCATTGAATTCTTATATGATTCTACTATTTCTATCTTTTCTGTGAAAATTTAATTTCCATTGTAAACGAGCCTTTAGAGAACAAGGAAATTTTTTCAGCATAAAAATTTGAAGATTTTTACTTTCAAAAATAATACCTACTAGATTTCTTTCTAAGAAATGAAAAAAAAAATATGTTCAACAAAAAAAATTGAAAACTTCCTTTACAAAAACATTCTTTCACAAAAAATTTAGACTTTTCTCAAAAAAACTGGAAACATTTCTCGAAAAATTGAGACATTTTTTTCACTACAAATTCTCCAAAAAATATTTTTATTCCTAATGAAAAAAAAATTTTGTTTGATCCAAAAAATTTTCCCAAAGAAATTAATGTAAGTATTTTTTTAAAAAAAAATTGAAAAAATTATGAGATTTTATCAAAAAATCAAATTTTTTATTAGGTACCGAAAAAATGTTTTTTTAGCCTTTGGGAATTGAGATTTTTTGCTTAAGAATTTGAGATCCAAAAAAATGAAAATTTTAGATTTTTTCTTAAATAATTAAAAAAATATAATTTTTGAAAGAATGAGAATTTTTTACTCAGAAAATGATTTCATTTCTTTGAAAATTTCATTTTTTCAAAAAATAAAAAAATCATTACCTACTGCCTAAAAATTGAAAATTTGCCCCAAGAATTTGAAAAATTTTTTGCTATTAAAAATAATTAAAAATAATTGCAATAAAAATTTAGATTTTAACTAAGTACAAAAAAAGGAGAAAAATTTTCACATTGTAAAATTGAGGTATTTTTTCCTTTTTAAAAAAAAAAAGGAATTCAGATTTTTATTCCAAAACAGGGAGTAACGTTTTCTTAAATTATGTAACTTTTATTTTGAGGAAAAATTCAGATAAAAAATAGGAGATTTCTTTCTAAACAAAATCACAGATTTCAGTCAAAAAAATCAAAATTTCTGTCTAGAAAAAAAGTCGAGACTTTTTGGTACTCGTATAAAAAATTACCTGACAAATATGAGAATTTTTGGTCCAGATAGAATTAAAAAATTATTCTGCATCAAAAACATTCAAAGTTATATATTTTTATTTTGAAGTCGATAAAATTAAAAAATGTTTTTCTCGAAAAATGGAGATTTTTTTCCTCATGAATTTAAAAAATATTTATAATCCAAAAATTGAATTTTTTATTTCAGAAAAATTGGATTTTTTCACTTCAAATATAATTTTCTCTAAAGTATAATTTGATATCTCGTTTTTTTTTTCAAAAAATAAAAAAATAGAATTTGTTTCTTTAATTTTTTTAAAAAGAATAAAAATTTGAGATTTTCCTCAAGAATTTGAGGAATAAGTGCGTTTTTTTAATGCGAAATTTTTCAATCGGGTGTCCAAAAAAATTGAAAAAAAATTTCTCCACGAATTGAAATTTTTTTCTAACTTATTAAATTTACCCAATACCTAAATCCCTATAGCTCAAAAAAAATTGGAAGATTTTCTTCTTTAAAAATAAATTGAGATTTTAAAAATTTCTCCAAAAAAATTCATGAATTATTGATTCTGAAAAATTCAGAATTTTTCTTCTTAAAAATGAGATTTAAAAGAAATTGAGATTTTTTGCTCCAAAAAATTGAGAATTTTTTTTATAACGAAAGCACTGAGAGAATTTTAAATTTCTGTTCTAAAGAATTGGTCAGGTACTTGAAAATTTCTCGGCTAAAAAGAGTTGAGAATTTCCTGTCAAACAAATTGAGGAAAAAATATTTTTAAATAATTAATTTCTCAAATTTTACCCTGAATTCTTCACGAAACAATTTTTTTTACCGTAAAAAATTGATCTTTTTCCAACTGAAATTGAGATATTTTCCCAAGAATTCGAGATCTTCTTACCTACTTGAAAAAATTTTTTACTAAAAAAAATTGAGATTTACGAGTATTTACCACTATAAAGATTTTTTTTTACTTTCAAGAATTGAAAAAATATTTTTCAATTAGTAATTTTTTTACATCTAAAATTTTCTCAATAAGATTTGAGATATTTTTTCTAGAAAAATTGTGAATTTTTTTCATTATATTTTTTTTTCTCAACGAAAAAATTGAGAAAATTTATTTTTGTTGAAAAAAAATGAGAAGTTTTTTACCCGCCAAAATTGATCTTTTTTCAACCAAAATTGAGATATTTTCTCAAAAATTCGAGATCTCTTTACTTGAAATTTTTTTTACCCGCTGAATAAATTGAAATATTTTTTACCACCAAAAAAATTTTAAAACTAGATTATTTTTACGCCAAAAATTGTTCCAAAAAGATCAAGATTTCTTTTTCTTGAAAAATTTGAGAAATTTCTTCTCCAAAATTTTAGATACTTTTTCTCCAAAACATTGAAATTTTACTCGATAAAGCTGAGATTTTTTTATGAGAAATTTTTTTTAGACATGCTGACTTCAAAAAAATGAGATCATTCCAAAAAAGAGAGGCTTTTTTCATAAAAAATTTAGTGATTTTTTTTCAAAAAAAAAAAAAAAAAAAAGACGAAACAAAAATTGTTATTTTCATCAAAAAACTGGTAAGTATTAAATTTTTTTAGTATTCTGAGACTTTTGAAATTTTGAGTGTAACTCATGGCACCCGAGCAACGACCAAGTCGCCACTCGCCAACCATGATTTGGAGTTTTCATATTCCTGTTTTTCATCAAAATTAAATCTGAATTTTTACACATAATAATTTTTCATGCATAAAAAATGAATCGGAAGTGATGAAAGAACCCAGATTACGATCGGTGGTCACTATTTAATCAGGTTGAATCCATTTTCAAATAAATATTTACGTCGTCATCTAATCTAATAATACCGTTATGGTTGGTATCACGTTTCAAATGCTCGTCGCTACCTCTACACCTAATTTCCACATCTGAGTTAATTTCACGTAGGCTTTGTTTATCTTTACACACGGAAATGGCAAAATCAATAAACTAGAAAGACGTTCCGTTAGATGATGAGGGATCCAAAACGAAGGCAGGATGATTGAAAATCTTTTAAAAGAAATATCGAAGAAAAGATCATACTCGATGATTAGATACTACTAAGTACGAGTATAAAGTATAACGTTTCAACAAGGTAGGTACCTATAGTTATTAATATTATAGGTATGCACGTTGTGAGCGACAACGTTACGCTTCAAAGGTACGATAATGAGAAAAAATCATTTTCTATAGTTTTATAATAATATAAGAAATCCATATCTAATTGGCTATTCTGTCCACCTTCTTTCTAATCCGCAATCTAGGTATTGGACTTCATTTGGGCCATTGTTCGAGTGCTCATTGTGTACCAACTTGTGGTATGTGTCGATTTGACTACCTAGTTCCAGTTTTTCAAAGTGTTGGCTCATGATCAATATTAAGTTATGTATGTTAATTGGTAGGTATCATCTGCAATGTCTATATTCGAAAACTTTCGAATAAATTATCACGATTGACTGTGTAACTAATGACTTTTTTTTTCTATTTTTTTTTTTTTTTTTTTTTCAATGATAGAGAAATATTCTCAATTCCTATTCCCAGTTGAAAGTATAAATTATCACACGAAGTTTGCGGTAAATTTTTTAAATACTGTGGCGAGAAGAATATTTACTCCAAGATGATAAATATAACTTGGGATTATTCTGAAACGCATTAGCACCTTCGAAGCTAAATTTGGCCATCCATTTTCTTCACCATTGGTACACCCATAATAAAGTTAATTAAAATACGAATTTCACGCCTTTCATATTGACATGAAAAGATCTTCGTTTGACGTGCTGCTGAAAGAATAAATGATATGAATTCTTCTCCGGTCATCGGCTACACGTCTTCGCAATGCCTACTTCGGCCAGATACGCTTGTCATACCCACCATCCTGAGATAATAGGTCAGCTTTCGAGTATCCCAGCACGATAAATTGATCCGGATCGAGAGTTAATATTTGATTTTAAAAACTCGTTAACAGAGAATGCAACATCAAAAGGCAATTCCGCCAACGCCCAACATATTAAAAATTTCAAGAATATTCGAAGGAAAAGATACCTCTACCATCTGGTTTTTTTATTTCCGAATTCGAGGCAATCTCGCATTAAGTTTTTTGTTGCAGGTTGAAATGGAGAAAAAAATTCATAAAAACGCGCATATCTTTCATAATTTAGTAGACCACTCGTGATACCATGGATCGGTGAAAATTCCTCAAACAACAGCCGGTCATGAGATGTAAATGATTATACGGTCCGATTCACGCTGCAGTGAATTATCGCGTATAGAAAGTGACATTAATAACTAGTTCTTTTTTCTTTTTTAAATTTATCATCGAAGGATAAATATCAGTTAATTGAGGATAATAATCTGGCAATAAAACGTTTAGTAGGTACTAAGTAATTTTTTCTAACGGCGAACATTGTTTGTTTTTAACAGCTAGTTTTTTTTTTTTACCAAGAAGATAGGCGAGAAGTGTAAGCCTATCGTAGTTAAAGCATGACTGACAGTTTAGACGTAGCTGTAGCTTGAGTGTCCGAGCTAGGCCAAAAATCTCAAAAGTGAAATGATACTACATCTTGGAAAATTCTAAAAATACAAAAATTAAATAAAAAGCACCCGCCAATTAAACTTTTGGAAGCTATTTTTGGAATTTTGTAGGAAAAAAGTCTGAATTTTCTTGAGATGAAAAATATCCCAATTTTTTTGGAATCAGTGCAAATAAATAGGTAGGTACGAATTTTTTTTAAAAATAATTCTAGAAATTTTTCTGGATGAAAAACCTCTTTCTTTTGGAAAAAAAAAAATATATTTTAATTATTTTTCAGATTTTTTTTTTTTGAATTATTGTCCTAAAATGACTCCCAATTTTTTTTGGAGTCAGCGTAAATTTCTTTTCAATCTTTCAAAATCTTTTTTTTTTGGATTTTTTTAAATTTCTCATTTTTTGTAAATACAAAAATGGCGTCATTAAACGAAAAAAAAAATGGAGTAAAAATTTTTTTCATATGTTGAAGAAAAAAAAAAGTTGTCATTTTTGGAATAAAACTACCTACCAGTATTTCTCAATTTTTTGGAGAAAACCCCTGTATTTTTCAGAGAAAATTAATATCATTTTTCGGGGGAAGGAGCATTGATTCCATTGCATCTTTTTTCAATACATTTGTTTTTTGAATTATTGGAGAAAAACCTCTGAATTTTTGGAAAGGAAAACTTTTTTAAAGCAAATGTTAAATCGAAAAAAAATCCTCCAATTTTCTGCGTTAAAAAATTTCTTTATTTTTACGAAGTCAAAATTTTCTCATTTTTATAGGGGAAAAATGATTAAAAATTTCTGTTTTTTCAAAATAAAAAAAAATCTCTATTTTGGGGGGGGGGGGGGGGGATTGAATTATTGGTCTCACGTTTTTTAAAAATTCATCATTTTAAAAAAATTTCTAATTTTTTTCGAATAGGTACATTGATTTATTTGTTTCCCAAATTTTTGTTGAAAGTATTTTGTAATTTTTATAGAATAAAATTTTTTTAAATGTTTTGTAGTAAAAATTATCATTTATTGTTTGGAATGAAACTATTTCTAAATTTTTTGAGAGAAAAGCATTGACTTTTTCATCTCAGTTCTTTTGGGGAAAAAATAATAATTTTTTCAACGTTTTTTTTTTAATTTTCGAAGAGAAACTTTCAAATTTGTTTGGAGAAAAAATCTAAATTTTTGGAATTAAGTATCATTTTCAAATTTCAATTCTCTGAAATAAAAAAAATTCTCAATTTATTCGAGATTTTTTTTTGAGAAGAAAAAGGAAAACATAATATTGATTTTTTTGAGGGGGAATTTATTATTTTTTTCAATTTTTGAAGAAAAACTCAATTTTTTTTTGAGAGTGGACTTTTTTCAATTCTCTGGAATGAGTTTTTTTTTCAATTTGTTCGAGAAAAAAAAATGAGAAAAACAATTGGGAGAAAAAATTGATTTTTTTTCCAAAACTCTTCTGGAAAAAATGCAAACCTAGTTTTTTCAATAAGTATAGGTATTTTTTTCAAAAATTCTAATTTTTGAGAGGAAGAAAATTCCATTTTTTCAAAAATAAATGTGTTTTTTTCAATTCTCTGAAGTGAACAGATTTTTTAAATTCATTTCAAAAAAAATTTATCAGTTTTTTCAAGAAAACATTTTTCAAGTTGAAATTTTTTAAATGTTCTCGGAATATTTTTTTAATTTTTGGATAAAAAATCTCAATTTTTTTGAAATAATTTTTTTTTTCAATTTTTATGGATAAAAAAAGTTTTTTATAGTTAGAGTAAAAACAAATTTTTTGCGAGTAAAATTTTTTCCAATTTTCTTAGTTGAAAAATGCACTCAATTTTTTTGAAAAAATTGTATTTTCAGAAAAAAACAAAAAGTAACTAAATTTTTTCGGAATGAGTGAATTGTTTTCAATTTCCTGAAGTGAAATATTTTCTTAATTTTCAAGATAAAACAAAATATAAAAATCAGTTTTTTGATGAAAGTAATCATTTTTGTCTCATTTTTTCTTTTTGAAGAAAATCACTAAATTTTTTTGTAAGTAAAAACAACCTTTTTGAATGATTTTTTTTTTTTTTTTTTTTTTTTGGAGTAGAACATTTTAAAATTGAAATATTTTCTTAGTTTTTGGAAGAAGAAAATCTCATCTTTTTAGAAAAAAAATTATCAGTTTTTTGAAAAAATTACCTGATAATTTTTCATCTTTTTTTTTTCTTTGAGGAAGAGTCTATTTTTTCAAAAAAAAATCAATTTTTGTGCAATAAAAAATTTTCTCAATTTTTTTGGAGAAAAAATTTTCTCAATTTTTTTGGAGAAAAAACATCTATATTTGTTTTGAAAAAGAAATCTCTTATTTTTAGAGAGAAAGATTTTTTTTATTAGAGAACCAAAATCATTGACAGCTTGTCACATTTAACATTTTACAAATTTCAATTTCCCACCATATTCGAAAAAAAAATCGTGCCACCACCCGCACCACCTAAAGAAATTCCAAGTTGCCAACCTTGACTTTGAATGCTTGTGCTTACGAATTTAGTTTATAAACTAATGAGAGATGCTGCTTATAAAAATATTCTGATAATCAGTTTTTCGTTCCATTACCTTCGGAAGCGGAATAGGTAGGTAAGTAAATCTTGTCGCGTGCTGCTCTAAATTAAATTTAAACTCGACAACACTCGGAGGTTGTTAATTACACATTTGAGAATTTTTTTCTAATGGGATAATTACATAAGATATCGTTTCTGTCGGACCTTGCGCGTATTTAACCTTGAAATACTCCATACTCGTAAAAATTCTCTCACGAGTTTTATAATTAGAAAAAAATTAACTGTAACAATAAACTCGCCAATTAATTTCCTTTTGTTTTGCGCAAATATTCTCACAATAGGCGACCAAGCGAACTAGCTAGCGAAGTAATCCAGTTTGCAATTAGAATATCATTAAGTTAGTGCATTGGCCTCTTATCAGCAATACCTTAAAAAGCGGTATTTAATTCACGCATCGGATGCAAATCGACAAACCGTAATACGACTTGCTCGACTGAATGTCAGATTTGACGAGGAAAACCTTGCAGGTAACCTGAGACCTAAGTGATGATGTCAATTTAATCATGTTTACATCTTGTGAGGAAAATTCTTGTAGGTGACATATGATTTGATTTCTTATAATACGAAAAATTGATAATTTAGGATTGAGCTGGGATTAATTTTTTTTTTTTTTGGGCACTCTTTTGTGAGAGTCTACCCTCTTTTCAAAAAACCCTCCCTGTCTCCGCACCCAAGGCCCCAATTGAAAATTTTTTCAAATAAAAATTATAAATTGAAATCTGTGGAATAATTTTGGTTATTACAAAAATTTCGATTTAACAACTCCCTTCCCTTCAATTTAGCAAAATTGGGGGATCCAATCGAAATTTTTATAATAATCAAAATTATTCCAAGAATCTCAATCTATAACTTTTGTTCGAAATTTTTTTCAATTGAGGCCCTAAGGACAGAGCTAGCGAGATTTTTTGGAAAGGGGAAGAAACCATGGAAAAAATAAAGACCTTAAAAAATGGAACCCAAGCTAATTTTAAAAAAAACATACGTCCTAGATTCCGAATCAATCGTAAAATCGCTTTTAACCTTTCGATCGCACGGTCGTTTTTTTCATTTACAATTGCAGATCTATACCAAGCTATCTTTATAGATATCTCTTTCTTTTTTTATACGTATACGAATCACTTGACAAGACTTCACTTTCACATGTACGATGATAGAGAATAGCAGATAATTGCCGTGTGGAAAATTAATTATATTGGCAAATCAACGAACACGTCATGTTAAATAGCACGAGTTTTATTAACTCGTAGGTAAATCTTAATTGGACGAGTTAAAAATAATAAAAAAAATCGCCTTCTTTTAACCTCTTTTGCTAGAATTTTTTCCAACGGTGAAATTATATTTTTAAAATGCATAAGTAAGCGCATTGTGAAATCTTATGGTTATGTCGTGTGGATGATGCACGAATGCACGAGTGCATTGTAATATTACGTAAAAGATTTTTTTTTTCTTTCATTTATGTGTTACACATGCGCATTCTTCTGCGTAGTAAAATCGTTAAATGAAATCGAAAGTTATAAAAAAAAATTTTTGAAGTAATGAATACCTACAACAGTTTGTCTGTTATGTGATCTTTGAACGTAGATAAAGCTCTTTCCAAGTATTTGCCTAAGAAGAGTATTTTATGCGTTTATAGTTTGCAAGTATGTGTTACGAGTGTGCGAGCGAATTCATATTTATGAGCAGTATGGACTTTCTCTCAATGATCATCTTTTTGGTCAACTAAATAGCCGGAAAATGGTTATCTCATATCGTGTTATAAGAATCTCTACCATCTGCCTGTGAGATATGGTAATGAAGTAAATAAGGCAAAAGAGAGAATAAAGATGGAAAAATTTGTGCTGAATTTATATTCTGTTTTTTTTCTTACCTTAGTAAGTGGCAATGAATTGAAATCGAAAACTCTCTGCCAGTTTCTTTATAATTAAACTTAAAAATCTGAGGATATAATTATTAGGCACCTATAATTATTTTTTAGTGTTTTATTACATCAACACTGAGAGAAAAACAATTTTTTGAAAAAAAAAATTCAATTTTTTTGGAAGAGGGGATTCATTTTTTTTGGAAGAAAGAAAAGTGAATTTTTTGGAACAAAATTTTTTTTTTCAATTTTTTAGGAATAAAAAAGTCGTTAACATTTTTTGAAGAAAAAACCTTTCAATTTAGAAATTTTTTAGAAATTTTTGTCATGTTTTGAAGGGAAAATTTATTATTTTGTAGAGTAAAAAAATTTACAATAGGTATTTTTTAGTTAAAAAATTTTCTTAATTTTTAGAAGTTTTTTTTGGTGGAGAATTAAACAAAAAATAATAATTTTTTGTCTCATTATAAAGAAAAAAAATCTCTTGGTTTTTATAAGAATTATCTCTTAATTTTTGGGAGCAAAATAATCTTTCAATTTTTTTTTTTTGGGAATGAGAATTTTTCAATTTTCTGGAGTGGAAAATTTTCTCAGTTTTCTCTAAGTTAAAACATTTCTCATTTTTAGGAACAAATTTCTCAAATTCTTGAAAAAAAAGGTTTTTTTTTTAGAATAAAAAATATTTAGGTACCTATAAATTTTTTTTGGAGTACCCAAGAAAACATTTCAATTTTTTTTTGGAGAGAGCATTTTTCTCATTTTTTTGGATATTCTTTCAGATAATAATTTTTTTTAATCTTTTTTTTTTTTGTATCAATTCTTTCGAAAAAAATCTCCTAATTTTTGAAGAAAAAATTTTCCAAATCTGTTTGCATGCAGAAAGAATCAGTAAACTAATTTTTAAAATTTTTTTAGAAAAAAATCGATAAATTTTTTCGTAGTGAGACTTATTTGGAATAAAAAAATATCTCAATTTTTGAAATAAAAATATTTTTCAAATTCTAAGAAAAAAATCACTTTTTTACAAAATTTTCAATAATTTTTGGAGAAAACATATTTTATATATTTTTTTAACATGAAAAATATCCATCAATAAAAAAATTTGTCTGAAGTAAGAAAATATTTCAATTTCTTTTGGAGAGAAAATTTTTTAAATTTTTATGTATTTGAGAAATTTTTTAATTTTTTTGGAAGTACTTTCAGAGAATAATTTTTTTAATCTTAATTTTTTTGTATTAATTCTTTCGAAAAAATCTAATTTTTGAAGAAAAAATTCTACAATTCTTTTTAGAGAGAGAATCAGTGTGTACGAGTAGATAAATATTTTTTAGAAAAATAATTTTTCAAATTTTTAGAGAAAAAAAAATTGAAAACGTTTTTGATTTATTCGGATTACCAAAATTTTTTTCTCTTTTTTTTGTGGGTGGGGGGGGGGGGTAAAATTTTTCATTTTTTGAAACAATTTCCTTAGGAGCAGAAAAAAAAATCATTTTTCAAGTCGGTGTGGAGTATAGAAAGATCAATTTTTTTTAATATTTTGCTATTAAATAGAAAATTTTTCGATTGTTGGAAAATGAATCTCAATTTTTCGCTTGAAAAAATAGCTAAAAAATTTCTCTTTATTGAAACCAAAATAAGCAAAAAATTCATAATTTTTTTGGAATTGAAAATTTTTTTATTTCATTTTATTTTTTAGAAATAAAGAAAATCTCTGCTCTTTTTAAGAGTGAAATTAGGTACCTAAGCTGCTATCTTATTTTTGGAAAAAAATATTGTTTTGCCTCAAATTTTTCTCAAAAAATATTTTCTAATTTTTTTTGAAAAGAGAATCTCCATTTTTTTTTTTTTTTTTTTTTGAAAAAAGAACCATCTAATTTTTTGGAAAAAAATCTTTTAATTTTTTTGAAGTGAAATTTTTTCAATTTTTTTGGAATGATTCTCGTTTTTTTTTGTAATAAAAAAAGTTTACAGTTTATAATTTCTGGGAGCAAAAAATCTCAATTTTTTGAAGTCAGCGTAAGAAATTTTCAATTTTTTCAAAATGAAAAAATCGGATTAAGAAATTTTATTGTTTAATTTTTGGTAGAAATAAATCTCTACTTTTTTGAAGACAAAGATTTTTATTTTCAGAGAGGAAAAAATCATATTCCAATTTTTCTAGAAAATTTTTTTTCATTTCATAATTCATTCATTTAGCGACGCTCGTTTATTTTGAGAAGAGAAGATTAAATTTTTTGCTAAAAAAATCTATACATTTTTTGTAAGTAATAAAAATATTTTTCAACTTTTTTAAATATTTTTTTTTTCATTTTCCCACGTGAAAAATTTTATTAATTTTTTCATATCATTTTATTTTTTTATTTTTTGTTCTAAAAAAAGTAGGAATCCCAATTTTTATTCAGAGAGAAAATCGTCAAGGTTTTTGAAAAAAAAAAATCATTTTCACATTCACTCCAGAAAATTTCAAGTTATTGCTTCTCAAAAAAATTGTTTTTTTTTCTCTCAAAAAATATGAGACAAAAATTTTTTTTATGCCCAAAAGTTTCTTTCTGTTTGAGAAAGAATAGGGATTGTTTACGCTAAAAAAAAATTATAAAAAAATTATTTACTCCAAAAAGAGAGAGAAATTAATCAAGCGAGTTAAGAAATGATAAGTAAATGGGTATTCTTATTACTGAAAATGTCAATTGAACAATTTTTCCATTATTCAGTGAATTACTCGATGAAACAGAATACCAGTGACCACAATACATCGGTAGGTATTTCTTTTTCAAAACATTCCTTTCACTACCGATCATACAAAATGATACTGATGATACAATGGATCACCAACATAAATAGAAAACCATTATATAGGTACAACAAATACCTAGTTCGTTAACCCTAAGCAATTATCTCCAATTATAAAAACCTGCAGAAATATCAATCAAGTTGATAATTTATAAACACGAACCACAATATGCAGAATCAGGTACCTGTGCGGTTATATTATTAAATACGATTAATAACAGAACAGAAGCATTTACGGTTATGGACATGGGACATGGACATGTGATTCGTAAGGTACCTGGCTACCTGCCTATATTGCTGAAATCTACGATTTTTCTCCACCGGCTGCTTTCACAAAGTTTACATAATAAATTATTTTTAGCTCGGTACGTATATGTCCTATCTATCACGTATTCTTTAAGGAAATTACACCATATATGAATTTTTATATTCGTAGCTCGATTAATTATGATGTCATATTATTCTAGCTACCTGCGTTACGAACTGTAGCGTGTAAAATTTGCACCAGAGTTCATAGGTATGGATCCAGTTGGCTGAATAATGTGGCGGTTTAGATAAAACAATGTTAATGTGCTAGAGTACATATTTTGTAATTAGCTCGGAGCTTTAAAACGCCTTCAGTTTGAAATGAAATTTGTCTTCGACGACCTCGCAGTTGCATATTTTGGTAGGTACTAGGTACCTATTTATATTCCGCTGGCTTTGGAGTTACTATTTTTGACGTTTTTCAACTTTCATGAATGAATTATAGTTAGATTGTTCAATTTGTACTTGACCACATTTTGCAGTGTCAGGTAGCACTCGAAACACGTTTGGAAATATCATTAATAATATTCTAATCAGTTTTCAAACACCAACGACATCCACTGTCCAATTATATCAATAAAAAATTAACCAGTGATCGGTTTCCATTATAAGATCTATAACCGATTGCGGCGTATATAGTTGGATGTTAAATCAGGTGTATAAACTAAAGTGAATTTCTATAGAAGGTCGTTAATCGTGGTCGTATTCGGACGACTGCGAATCGTGAAATCAATTCGCACAGCGGCCATCTCGATAGAGAATGTGGTTCATTCATGGACCAACAAACCTAATCTACATTTTGGTTGATAAACTAGTAACGAAATAATTACGAGTGAAACGCCTCAGGACTGATTTTTTGGCATCTTCGTAAAATTTATCAAGTTCAATACTACATAGATACTTGATAGCCAAAATTGGAGGGAGGGAAGGAGGGAGGGGTCCAATCGAAATTTTTGTGATGACTAAAATTATTTCCAAGACTTTAAGCTACAACTTTTGTTTGAAAATTTTTTCAATTGGGCCCCTCCCTCTCCACCTATTTTGCAAAACATTCCGAAGATACAAATCAAAAATTAGAGGGGCGAGGGAGGGATGGAAGGGGGGGAATTGAAAAATTTTTCAAATAAAAGTTGTAGATTGAGATTCTAAAAATAATTTTGGTTATTATAAAAATTTCGATTGGATCCCTCCCTCTCCTCTAATTTCACATAACATAAGGTAGGTATTTCTTCAAAATTGAGGGAGAGGTCCAATTGAAAAATTTTTCAAACAAAAGTTGTAGATTGAGGTCCTAGAAATAATTTTTGTTATTATAAAATTTTCGATTAGACCCTTCCTTTCCCTCCCTTTCTCTTCCCTTACCTTCTATTTTGCAAATGCTTTTTACATATTTTGATGATTTGAAATTTCAAAAATTTAATTTCTTTGAAAAAATTGTCCAAAAAATTGTTTCCTCATTATTCGGGTCCATTCTGAGAGGTTACGATGGAAAAATTCTGAATTTTTCAATTATTCGCATTTTTGAAAAAAAATCATTTTTGCCATCTAAAAAGAACCGGGTTTTTCGCGAAGCTTTTTACATGAGAAACTTCAAAAATTTAATTTCTTTGAAAAAAATTGCTCAAACATTTTTTTTCTCAATACTCGGGTCCATTCTGAGAGGTTATGATACGTATAAAAATTCTTATTTTTTTTTATTTATTTTTTTTTTTGAAATAGAAGGGTAGGTACCTAGGTAGGTAGGTATGTATTTTTTTTATTTTTTTAGGAAGAAAATTTCTCCATTTTTTTGGAATAATAAGAAATTTTTCAATTTTTGGATTTTTTTTTCATTTCTTTTTCTAGAATGAAATTTCTTGTTTTTCTTGTTTCTCATAAAGAGGGTTTTAAAATGTGCTTTTTTTGTAATTTTAAAAGAATAAAATATAATGTAAAAAAGGTGCTTTTTGTATTCCACTACAAAAAAATCATCATAATTTATGAAAAAAAAAATCAGAATAACATCATTTGGGATAAAAAAAATCACATTTTTTACATGTTATTCTTTTAAAATTCCGAAAAAGCACATTTTGATAATCCCCTTTATGCGAAATTATTATAACACTTGAAAAATAAAAAATAAATTTTATCAAAAAAAAAAACAAAAAAAAAACGAGAAATCAAAAAAAAATTCTATAGGTAAGAAAAAAAAAGAAATTTCATTCTAGAAAAAGAAATGAAAAAAAAAACAAAAAATTGAAAATTTCCTATTTCGAAGAAATTTTCTTCCAAAAAAAAAATTAAATTAGGTACATATTGATTTTTTTGCTTTAAAAAAAAAAAACAAGATTTCTTTTCCAAAAAATCAAAAAAAATTCTTCAATCATGATGGAAAAATTCTGAATTTTTCAATTATTCGCATTTTTGGAAAAAGTTCATTTTTGTCAGGCAAAAAGAATCTGTTTTTTCGCGGGCTTTTCACATGAGAAATTTCACAAATTTAATTTCTTTGAAAAAATTGCTCAAAAATTTTTTTTCTCAATATTCGGGTCCATTCTGAGAGGTTATGATGGAAAAGTTCTGAATTTTTCAATTATTCACATTTTTGGAAAAAATTCATTTTTGCCATGTAAAAAGAACCGATTTTTTCGCGGAGCTTTTTACATGGGAAATTTCACAAATTGAATTTCTTTGAAAATTTGCCCAAAATTTTTTTTCTCATTATTCGGATCCATTCTGAGAGCTTATGATGGAAAAATTCTGAATTTTTCAATTATTCGAATTTTTGGAGAAAATTCATTTTTGCCATGTAAAATTTCGCGGGGCTTTTTACATGGGAAATTTCACAAATTTAATTTCTTTGAAAAAATTGTCCAAAAAATTATTTTCTCATTATTCGGGTCCATTCTGAGAGGTTATGGTGGAAAAATTCTGAATTTTTCAATTATTCGCATTTTTGGAAAAAAATCATTTTTGCCATTTAAAAAGAACCGGGTTTTTCGCGAGGCTTTTTACATTGGAAATTTCAAAAATTGAATTTCTTTGAAAAAATTGCCCAAAAATTTGTTTTTTTATACCCGGGTCCATTCTGAGAGGTTATGATGGAAAAATTCTGAATTTTTCCCTTCCTTTCCCTCCCCTTCACTTCCCTTACTTTCTATTTTGCAAAATATGACTCGAAATACTTATATTATTAAAATCTAGTATAGGTAGGGGTCCAATTGAAAAAATTTTCAAACAAAAGTTGTAGCTTGAAGTCTTAAAAATAATTTTGATTATTACAAAAATTCCGATTGGACCACTCCCTCCCCTCCAATTTTGAATATCAAGTATCTATGTAGTATACTACATAGATACTTGATATATTGGACTATTTGGACTTGTAAAATTTTACGATGGTGCCAAAAAAGCACTACTGAGGCGATCCACTCGTAATTAATTACCGATTGGACGATATTGTTCTGGCACCAGGTGCCACAGCCACGTTGCATATGCAAGAGTATGTATTCGAGTACACACGAGAGAAGATATAGGATCTCTATGCGTAGGATTGACCAGATATTTCCTGTTTTCGAAGATAGGTCAATAGAAAGAGAGACCGGCGTAGGAATCTGGTATCTCCTACGAAAAGCAGTACTCGTATTTGCGTTAGTAAATTACACCTCTGTGTGAGCTGTATGTTCGATAATACCGTATAGAAGATTTATAAAAGCGGCCATTCGACCAGAGACTAGGTAATTGATGTATTATTCTGCCACTACTAACCTATTTCCGATGTTTTTGGCGGAAAAAACGTGAAAAACTCTGGCTACAATTGACCGAATATATTGACATATGACGATTATTGTCTTGAATCGCCATTTGATACGCTAAATCGTCATCTCGTCAGTACATATCATCACAACGCCCAATTACGCAACCGAATACTCGAATCTGACAGATCTCGAGGATCTTAGGTAGGTATAATTTCACATTGGCGACGTTCGAGCTCTGACATTGCTTGACGCGAATCGAAATATTTTCCTATATCGAGCAAATCGAACGGTTCATTGAACACGTGTGTGTATCATATAAGAAAAGCTTGGTACAAACCTATACTTACCAGCATTACCAACCATGAAATTTGCCACTATTGGTAGGTATAAAATGCAGTAGTTATGCGGTAATTTGAGTCCCAACTAACGTAAGGTGCTTTCGTGTGAGAATGTGTACACTAATTTTGACAATTTTATCGCCCAGTTAACTCGGTTGATTCAAAAATTACTAGATGTATTTTTATTAATGGCTTTTACAGCTGCATTCGTACGAGATATACGATAGAATTCCGTTAGGCTAATGTGATGCTGTGCTTGGTCTTCGTGATGCTCAGAACCAGTTATAAGTAAACGATAAACGATATTAGCTGTATAGATAATCTATCCAGCACACGATTCCCTATTACCTATTCTATCCGGGTGTAATCAAGTTTAAATCAGTATGGACGAGGCACGTCGTAAGTATCTAGTGCTAATCATCTACCAGATAAACTAAGAAAGTATCTATCTCTCTTATGAGTTACAATCTACTCTGCTCTCTGCGGTAATTTGAAGTAATAGAGGAAGATTATGAATTCAGAGATGGGCTGTTAATTTTGATAAATTAAATAACCCATCATCGGCGAATGTATTTGCAGAGCATTTCAAATGACAGGGTGAATGAGGTCAGGGAGGGAAGTGGATGCATACTTTTTGCCCACGAGCTGATGTTTTGTTTAGATTGTAACTCAAAAATACTAAAATAAGTCTTCTTCAAAATATCTGTAGGCTGCGAATATGACGACTTGATGGTCAAATTTTTACTGTGGGTGGATTTCTCGAAGATTTCATATGTATGATGATGATACGCCTTCCTAGCTTTCAAAATGTTGAGTTTCTGAAAACTTTCTAATTTCAGAGGTTTTTAGATAATTTTTTTTGTGAGTATGATGTGAGTCCATGATTTAGAATTAAGAAAATGGAATGACTTTTGGTCATATTTTCAATTTTTCAGGATTAAAAACTATCTGTTATTATTTTTTTTTTTTTGAGGAAAAAATTCTTCAAGTTATTGGGGTAAAAATATTTTTGAATATTTTTTTTCAGAAAAATGTTTCAATTTTTTTAGTAAAAAATCTTCCAATTTTCTGTATTTTTTTTCCAAATTTTTTTCAGGATAGAATTTATCGTTTTTTGGGAGTAAGGGGAGATTTCTCAATTTTTTTTGGAGTGAAAGTTACATAAATTTTCTATTGTTTTTCATTTTGAGAAAAAAATTTACAATTTTTCTGTAAGAATTGAAAATAGTATTTTTCGTTTATTAAAAAATTTCTCTCTTTTTTTATGAAATAAAAATTCTTGTTGTGACATTTTAAATTGAAATTTTTTTTTGATTTTTTGGAAAAATTCCTGTTTTTTTAAGCCAAAAAAAATCACTATTTTATCTGACGTGGATGTAATTTAATTTTTTTGGAAGAAATTTTTCCATTTTTTCAAATAAGAAATTTTCAATTTTTTGGATTTTTATTTTCATTTCTTTTTCAAGAATGAAATTTCTCTTTTTTGGTATTTTTTTTTGATTTCTTGCTATTTTTATTTTTTTTTCCTTACCTATTTTTTTTTCAATTTTTCAGGTGTTATAATAATTTTTCATAAAGAGAATTTTCAAAATAAATGTGCTTTTTTGGAATTTTAAAAGAATTACCTATTTATGTAAAAAAAATGATTTTTTTATCCCAAATGATTTTATTCTGAGAATTTTTTTTTTCATATTACCTAAGATGATGTTTTTGTAGTAAATCACATTTAATTCTTTTAAAACTCCAAAAAAGCACATTTGAAAATCCTCTTGATGAGAAATACATTATAACTCCTGAAAAGTTGAGAAATTTTTTTACAAAAAAAAAAAAAAAAAAAAAAAACTATCTATCAAAAAACAAGAAATTTCATTAAGCATAGAAAAAGAAATGAAAAAATTCAAAAATTGAAAGATTTCTTATTCCAAAAAAATGAAGAAATTTTCTTCCTAAAAAAAATCAAAAATAGGTACATACCATACTCTTCTATTTTAGAAAAAAAATTTTTACTTGAAAAAAAACAAGATTTTTTTCCAAAAAATCGAAAATAACGTCAATCTTAAATGTTAGAAAAATATTATTCCAAAAAAAAAAAAAAAAAAAAACACGAGAAGAAGAAATTTTTTAATAAATGAAAATTACTACTTATTTCTAGTCTTTACTCCCAAAACATTGGAAATTTTCTTCTCAAAAGAAAAAAAAAACAAAAAAAACGTATTTTACAGAAAATTTGAAAAATTATTCAGAAAATTGGAAGATTTTTCACTAAAAAAAAAATAATTAAAAAAAAACGAAAAAGTTACTTTTCAATACCTAGGTAATTGAAAAAATTTTATTCAAAAATTTTTCATTCCAAAAAAAGAAAAAGAAAGGAAAACAAAAAATTGTTCTATTCCAAAAAAATAAATAAATAATAATTTAAAAAAAATACTTTCATTAACTATACTTCCATTCCGGAAAAATTGAGAAATCTCCCCCCCCCCCCATGATTATTTTTTTATGAAAAATATTTCTGCTCTCAAAATACGAGAAATTATATTCTACTAAACATTTGAAAAAATATGCAGAAAATTGGATGATTTTTTACCAATAAAAAATTGAAACATTTTTATGAAAAAATATTAAAAAATATACTTAATCTAGAATCTTTGAGAACCCCCCCCCCCCCCCCAAAAAAAAAATAATAATAATAATAATAATTACAGTCTTAATCTCGAAAAACTAAAATATTTTCCCTTCATGAAAATTGAAATATTTTTAATTCAAAAAAAGGAATGATTTCATCCAAAGAAAAAAAATTGAATTTAATCAAAAACTGAGAATTTTTTCAAATGTCAACTTTTTTGGTACATTACTGAGCATAGTTACCTACAGGCCCAAAATTTGCTTTGTAAAGTCAATATGGGTTATACTAATGTTTTTTTTAAAGATTTTGACTTTGGAAAATTAAATTTTAGGGGCAAGGCCTTTTTTCAAGAGTCCACTAAAACGAGTTCAAAGGAATGGAAAGTTTGGAAATTCGCATCAGTGGATGAAGATTCCATATCTCCAAAATATGGAAATTTTATCTTCCTAGGTCATCCCTAACTCTTGTTGCCCCTCCCCCCCAAAAAAATGAATTTTGGGACCATTTTTTCGCGTTTGTTTCAACAGAGTTCAAAAAAATCAGTTGCAGCGAGTTTTTTACCTTGTAAATTTTACCAGTAACAAAAAATGAAGAAATTCGTCTAAAAAAATACCTTCAAATATACGAGTTGGTACCAGTATTATGCGTAGTTATTAAGCATAAAATGACATCATGTTCCGAAAACGGAAAAAAGTACTCGAAAATTTCAAGGATTTATCCGCAGGAAAATGGTTACAAGGCGCGATGAACGTGACTCGAAAGACAATCAAGCGCTGGTATCAATTATTTGTGATTTTTCTCTACATCACCACCACCTCTAACAACGTGTATGATCTCGTGACTGGAATGCATTGTACCTACGATGTACGAAGATATGTATAATTGTATACCTTCGACTGGTTTAGAAAATTCATCGAGCAACATGGGGCAGATCAATATTTATGGACTTTGAATCTTTGAAAAAGCACTCAGTTGATTAATGATCGACCAAATGACATAAGAGCAATAACAATTAACACATCATTAATCCCAGACAAAGTATGAAATTACGAAACCGGTTTCCATGTAAACAGATCAACAATTACAAGGCAAATTAGTCGAATTGTTATGTCGCTGTCTTATTCTTTCCCTTCATATTTCAAATCATCAAACGTAAGAAGAATTTTTTTCGTTGCAGTCATCATACGCTATGCGAGGCAATAACCTGCGACGAAGGACGTCAGAAAATTGTCAGTCTCCGGAGTGCACCACACCTTAATCTGGTGCATGTTTTTTGACAGCATTTTGTCTTGTCGTATACGTCGTATAATTTACATAATTACGCCGATATCTCTCCGCTCGTGAGAGAGTATTGTTAGTCAACAATCGCGAGGCTCGAGCTCAGCCAGCTCAATTGCTCTATTCAACCATTATCGAACGTTTCACAAATTTTTTTCAAAGTAGAATTATCCCATCGAATTGTTGCATAGATACCTGCTCGTGTATTACCAATGGTAAGATTTTCTCCAGGTACCTGTAGTTCGAGTCGAAATGTATCTTGGCCTCTTGGGTAAAGTGTTCCAATTGCTATGAGGTGTATACGTTAATGGTTTCTAAACGATGCTCTTAAGCCGATAGCGTCAGTTTCGTAAAATATTTCTACCACTAATATGTTGTAGTGTGCAGATAAATGGCCACTTTATTGAACAGGTTTCTCGTATGTGAATGAGAATGCTGATGAGGTGGAATTTTACTATACCTACCATGCGTTTGAAATATATGGAATATAGGCATTTTGGGTATTTTTTTAATTTACTTTTTTCATGGAATTTTTTTTTGAAAATGGTTTTCATTTTTATTCGAAGTAAGTAATTGTAGAAAATTTAAAAAAAAAAATCGTTCAAAAATTTCAATTTTTTTGATTTTGAAAATTTTAGAGAATTTTGCTAAAGTTTTAAAATTGCCTCAATTGAAAAAAATGTAATTACAAAATTACAAAGTTTTATAGTTTTAATAAATTTCTAAAATTTCAAAAGTTTTTAATTCTTGCCTAATTTTTTAAATTGTAAAAATTTGTAAAACTTTGAAAATAAACTTTTTAAATTTTTTGTAAATTTGACTGAATTTTAAAAATTGAATAAATTCTAAAAATTGATTAAAGTTCCAAAATTTCTTCAAATTTTTAATTTTTAATCAATTTTAAGGATCTACAATTATTCTTGAAATAACACAGATTGAATTTTCAATTTTCATGCTTTGCAACAAATTTTCAGTAATTTTATTCTTTTTTTTTTGTGCCATGTCTGAAAAATTTTCATATCTTAAATTTTTCACTCGATTTTTGAAGATTTTTAATGTTCTTGGAATAAAAAATAATATTGCGATTTTTTGAAGAAAATGTCTCTAGAGTTTTTTCAGGAAAAAAATCTCAATTTTTTTAAGTGGAAATTTCAAAGTTTTGAAGAAAAATGCGGATTTTATTTTTTTTATCAGGAAAGAAATATCTTATTTTTTAGAGAAAAACAAATTTCAATATACTTTGAGAACAAAATCTCAAGTTTTGTCTAAATAAAAAAAAATAAAAAATTGGAAACTTTTCCATTTCCTTGGAGCAAAAAATTTTCTCTTGTGTTGCAATAAAAACATTCCTTGAATTCTTAAAGAGAAAAATTCTTTAAATTTTTTGGAGTAAAAAAATTTTTCAACTTCAAGTTGAAAAGACTTCGTTTTGACCTAATTTTTATTTTTATTTTTTAAAATAAAATTTTTCAAAATTTCTGAAAATAAAATTTGAACTTACATTTACCTACCTACTTTGAAGTAAAAATCTTTCATTTTTGTACAGAACGAATTTTTTTGGAAAAGAGTTTCAACTTTTAGAGATTTTTTTTTGGAGAAAAGTCCCTAAATTTTTTTGTAGGTAATAAATTTTTTTTAACTGTTTTGAAGTAAAAATACTTCTCATTTTTTTTTTTTTTTTTTTGAAAAAATGAAAAAAATGGAGTTTTGTCTAAATTTTTGAAAAAATTCATTTTTTGAGAAAAAATCTCATTTTTTGACTAAAAAATTGTTTGAACTGTTGAGTTAATTTAAAAAAAAAAAGTTTCTTTCTTTTTTTTTGATGAATAAAACTTTTAGAGGTAGAAATCAATTTTCATGAAGAGAAACCACTGAATTTTTTTGGAATACGAAACTTTTTCAACTTTTTGCAAAGTGAAAAATCTCATATTTTTGAAGAAGACTTTTTTTCTGAGTCAACATCACTTTATTTTAATGTAGATTTTTTTTTGTTTCGATTTCAGAAATGAACCTTTCACTTTTAGAGAAAAAAATCCTTAAATTTTTTTGGAATAAAAATTTTTGTAACTTTTTTGAAGTAAAAATACGTCTTCTCATTTTTTTTTTTTTTTTAAATGAAAAAAATGGAGTTTTGTCTTAATTTTTTTAAAACATTAAATTTTTTGAGAAAAAAAATTTCAATTTTTTTGAATGAAAAATCTTAATTATTTGGATAAAAAAAAAATCTCAATTTTTTTTAATACAAAAAACCTCAATGTTTTTGAATAAAGATCTCAATTTTTTGAATAAAAAATCTCAATTTTTTAAATACAAAAAATCTCAATTTTTTGAATGAAAAATTGTTTGAACTGTTGATTTAATTTTTAAAAAAAATCTTTCCCCTTTTCTTTTGAGGAATCAACCTTTTACATTTAGAGATAAAAATAAATTTTTACGAAGAAAAATCTCTGAATTTTTTTGGAATAGAAACTTTTTTCAACTTTTTGCAGTAGGTAAAAAGACTTTCTTTTTATTTTTTGAAAAAATTTTTTGTTTAGTTTGTTATTGTTTTTTTTAGCAGGGAAGAAATTTCAATTTTTTGGAGTATTTTTTTTAAATTGTTACGTAGTAAATTTTGGAGAATAGCGATATCTCAATTTTCTGGGGGGGGGGTCTGCAATATATTTAAAGTAGGTACCTACAGTATCAATCGTTTAACCGAGCCCTTCCCCCGTGCAAGTGCACTTTTTGCACCCCCTTCTCGCCACCGCTTAATGAACCCACAAGCCTTCGGTCTCATTTACCTACTCGATAACATCTCCAAGAAAAATTACACCCACTTACTCCCTTCCCTTGGAATATGACTCGAACTACAATAGCCCATGTTTTTCCTTCATCGATGACAGAAAAATCATAGTATTCAAATGGAGGAGAACTCATCCGAGCGTAAAATAAGCCACTGTAACTGTTTCCCATTTCCTTTTCATTGATAACATAAAATCTACCAAGGCGCTTCTCTCTATCTCTGTCTCTGGCAGGCTCGACGATCTGGCACATACAAAACCAATGCTATTAATTTCTAACTGGTTTTTTTATACAAACGCTTATGCCTTTTCAAACAGTTGAATTTTCTCTTCCAATGTACAGTTACATAGGAACGATTAACGCACAATCGTCATAAATAGCGATAGGTGCTTTGAAATATGTATAATTTTTCTATGCTTGGATTAACATACCTATACTTTTTTTTCTTATCATTTATGTAGTGCTGTACTTTCAAATGGCTCGTACGTGCGGTATTTGTGTGACATATGAGACTGGGCTGGGTGCATATGCAAAGGTAAATGAATTCCTTGTACGTTGAATAGAAGACTTTCATTTATGTTTACGAATGCCTACGCGCCGCCGTCGCGTTAATTAGGTTATCACAAACGTAGGTATTATTTGTCTGAAAGCGCAAACGCGTGTGCCGGACTTGATAATAAGTAGGTGACATTGATGACAGAATACCTAAGCGAAAAAGTTTGCTATTCGATATACACCTTTATTAAATAGGCGTATCTAAATAGGTACAAGAATTCGCAACTCCCTGAAGGTGTCCTCTGACATTCGACTGTGCCTGGAGAAAATACCTAAGTACTCCAATAACATGGTGACATCTCAGCATGAGATAATTCTACTCAAATTGTAGTTGTACCCAGCGGCGATTCATGGGTTTATAGATCGATATACGGAAGACTGAGTGGAATGTAGTGCAGATCGATATCTTGCGAGTATCGTGAAAAAAGATGCACTAGAATTCCATCTTTTATTATTCTATGTATTGTGATACATGTGTGCGGTGCTGGTTCGTGTTCAGTTATATAATTCAGATCAGGATCACGATTTATTGTTGGAATTTTTATACGACTGTGTGCGAGCATTGAGCATTAACGAGCATGGACTACTTCGTAAAGGGAATTGAATCGAAAGGTTGAAATGTCTTGTCTGTCTGGTGACCTTTGACTAGGCGAGTGTGACAGGAACTGGGTTGACTGAACTTTTATTGTTGGTTTGTTTCGAATTTTGTATGTATAGAAGATTATATGAATTTATGAATAAAGTCAAAACCACCTAGAGATACAAGCCATGAACGTAGAAAGGCAACGTCGCATTTTCGAGTAGTAGACGGCCGACTTTCCAATCCGTTTTTTGACGATAACTCGGGAAATATTCATCGAATCGAAATTCTGACAACACATTAACGAAAGGAAATTTTCTGCTCTACAATTTTGGTTCAGATTAATTTTCACGAAAAATGCTTCGTTCGCTCTGAAAATGAGAATATGTGAAAATTTGCATATCCAAGAAAACATTTTACGCTGAGAAATCGAAGTATTTTCGTCAAATTGAAATTTCAATAATTTTAGGGTGAAAGGATATTTTTCGCTCTACAATTTTGGTTCGTATAAATTTTCACGAAAATCGCTTCGTTGACCGGGAAAATGGGAAAATTTGGTAGACGGCCAACTTTCAAAATCAGTTTTTCGACGATAACTCAAGAAATATTCGTCAAATCGAAATTCCGACTACACCAAACAAAAGTAAATTTTTTGATCTACAATTGTGGTTTTTATCAATTTTCACAAAAAAGGGGTCGTTGACCTCGAAAATGAAAAAATAAATAGTTTTTTGAAGATAACTCAAAAAATTGGTCGAATCAAAAATTTTGAAAGCACTAAAACTGAAGGATTTTTTTTGCTCTACAATTTTAGTTCTTATCAATTTTCATGAAAAACGCTTTGTTTATCCGCGAAATAGGAAAATATGAAAATTTGCATATCTGAGAAAACAGTTTTTGCTAATGAATCGAGGTATTTTCGTCGAATCAAAACTTCAATGATTTTAAGATGAAAGGATATTTTTTGCTCTACAATTTTTGTTCTTATCAATTTTTACGAAAATCGCTTCTTTGACCGGGAAAATAGGGAAAATCTGGTAGACGGTCCATCTTCAAATCAGTTTTTTGACCGTAACTCGAGAAATATTAGTATAATCAAAATTCCAAATACACTAAACGAAAGTTAATTTTTTCCTCTACAATTTTGGTTCCCATAAATTTTTTCGAAAAACACTTCGTTTGCCCAGAAAACGTATTTTCAATTGCTCAAGTCGGCCGTCTTCGGCAAGGTTGCCAAATTTAACTTCATGGCTTGTAGTGTCTAGGTGGTTTTGATAAAGTGAATGGGTAAATTGGTTAGGTATTGTAAAGAATTCGTTCTAGAAAATTTATTGGCGAACGATTCGTCGAGAAAATTATTTTTATGATGTGAATCATTCGCGAACGTCTCTTCAGAATGAATTAAATTCAAGTTTTGAACAACTAATATCTGTTGGCGAAGATTTGAAATCAAAAAAATCACCACGAAAGACTCCTTTTTGAAAAAAGACCAATCATCTGAATCATTCGCGAACGACTCACGTAAAAAAATTCAAATTTCAATTAAATTTTTTTCGAAAAAAAAAAACAACATAAATTTAGCTTGTTGGTTCATAAAAATTACAATGGTTTGCGAACAATTCGTTCAGAAAACAATTCTTATTCTGCCGTGAATCATTTGCGAACAACTCACTAGAGCCTAATTTTCATCATTTTTTCAAAAAAAAAAAAAAAAATGAATCCTAAAACGAGTGGAAAAACCTTCCACAAACGATTCATCCAGAAAAAAATGCCTTAATCTGAATTGTTCATGAACGGCTTTTAAGAAAATACTGTACATAATTATTGTTTTTCCAAATAACATCGAATTTTTTAACAATTACACAATGATTCGTTCCAAAAAATAAAAAATTGACTGATGAAAAATTCGTTCAGGAAATGATTTTTATGATATGAATCATTCACAAATGTTGGTCGACAAGAAAAATCAATTTTTTTAATGTAATTTAGATAAATTATCATCTGTTTGAAAAGACTCGAAATCGAGAAATTCTTTTTCGAACGACTCTTTTGCAGAACGATTCGTCATCTGAATCATTCGCGAACGACTTAATCCGAAAAAATTTCAATTTGATTTTTTTTTTCAAATGCTAAATAATTTCTTTCTGGTCAAGTGATTCATGAAAATGAAAGTAGTTCGCCAGCGATTCGTTCGGACAACGATTATTTTGCTCTGAATCATTGTGAACGACTCACTAAACGTCAATGTCTATAATTATTAATTTTTCCTTTTTTTCAAAGATCAATGAGGTTTTGTTCGTCCCAATTTCAAAGGTGAATCGAAAAAATTCGTTTACGAACGATTCACCGGAAAGCGATTTTTTTACTTTGAATCATTTTGCGAATGACTCATACTGAAAAATTTCAATTTAATTTTTTCAAATATTGAGTTTTTTTTTCTGATTAAATCATTCAATCATGAAAATGAGAGTAGTTCGCGAACGATTCATTAGGAAAAATTTAAATTTGATTTTTTCAACACTTGTGACATGACATGTGGAAACGATGCTTACGGTAAAAAAAATCGTTTTTTTTTTTTTTTTTTTTTTTTTTGGTTGTTCTAAGACCTCCTCTATCCGATGGTATGGTCAAAAAAATTCAAAAAAAAATTCTAAAGTGCCTAAAAATCCACTCAAAGTGACCAATTTATACTACAAAACGGCTCTGTTTTTTGGCTCTCCTGTAAAATTTACATTTTTACCGTAAAAGCATCGTTTCCACATGTCATGTCACACTTATATTTTTTCAAGTTAAGTGATTCATAAAAATGAGGTTCGTTCGCGAACGATTCTTTCGAATAGCGATACTTTTGTTTTGAATCGTTTACAGAAGGATGTTTTTTCAAAATATTGAAGGATTTTTTTTTTACTTCAAAACAATTTGAAGATTTTTTTTTAAATTGAAAGATTTTTTTTCAAAAAAGCCAAAGGATTTTTTTAATGAAGATTTTATTTGCTTCAAGAAAATTCAGAATTTTTTTCCTCTCAAAAACTTGTAAGATTTTGTTTTCGTTTTTTAAAAAAGTATTTTTTTCTTCAAAAAATTAAATGATTTTTTGTTTCAAGAAAAATCAGAAAAGTTTTTTCAACCAAAAAAAAATTGAAGGATTTCTGTCCAAAATAATGAAGTTTTTTTTTGTTTCAAAAAAATTCAGAAATTTTATTCTATCAAAATATTGACTGGCCAAGAGGGGTGGCGCGGGAAAATCTTTTCGATAGAAAATGTTTTTTAGGGGTACCAAACAATAAACCAGATTTATTCCAAAATATGAGAACAATGATATTTCACCTATCTTAATGAGGGTACCAGTTGTTTATTTGAAAAAGAATTAATTTAATTTTTAATCAAAGAATTGGCGTGTAAAAATGTGAATTTTCACAATTCAAGTCAATTTGTCATTGAATAAGGTTTATCGATGTTATTTGACCAACTGAACATGAATCTGTAATTAGTTTTTTCATCTGAAATTATCGTTGATGAAAATCGTTAATTTTCAATTCACATATCAGATGCAAAAAACAAAAATCACATAAATCATAAAAAATGAATGAATTTGAATGATAGTCGAGTGAGTGGTGTAAAAATACGTATTTACTGAGTAATTAAGGAGGAATAAATTTTTTGACAAAAAATGACCCATTTAAAGTGGAAAAATGGGCAAAAAAATCGATTTTTTGCATTTTTGAAGGTGGCGCACCATGATTCCAAAATTCTACATAAATGTGAGGTTGTACATCTAGACAAAGTACGCAATATATATTTTTTTCGGAATTGCACCTCTGAAAGGGGTTACCAAAATGCTCGCTAGAAAGCTTAAAATGTCCATTTGACCTTGAAAAATGTGCTCAAAATTTTTTCTAAAAAATTCCATAAATTACCCTTGGTACCAACTATCATCCATGTGAGTTTGAAAAAGATCGATTGAATACCGCTAAAGTTAAAAAATTTTAACGAAAATCCACATTAAACCCCCCTAGAAGAGGCTAGGGGTGAGATATCGAGCTAAAAATTTTGTCACGGGGGTTTTAGACCATAAGGACCAACTTTCACTGGAAAATTCAAAAATCGCTGCTCAGGGCCAAATCACCCCTATAAACCGGGCTAGACTCTTTTTTCAAAAAAATCTTCTTTTTTTAAAAAAGAGTAGAAGAATTAGTCTTAAAACGAAATAAAATTTTGTAAAAATTCAATTCTTGAAATTTTATTTTTTTGAAAAATATTGGACGTTTTTCTGAAAAAAAATCTTTTTTTTTTAAATCTTTCATTTATTTTTCAAATTTCCTTCCAAAATTTTGGATGAAATTCTCAAAAAAGGATCTCGATTATTGCTTGTCAGAAGATTTTTTTTGTAGATAAAAGTTGGTTTTATCAAAATTTTTTAATTTTGAAGGAGTTACCCTTGTGCAAGAGGAAAATTTGGGAATTGGAAACCGATAGTTATAGTCATTCGTGCGAGAAATTCTTTCCAATTCTGTAATGGAAATTCCTTTACATAATTCTGAAATCTGAACCTAATTTTTTTTTCCTCGCTCACTGCTTTTCATAAATGAATCAGAACATAACCGTACCAGGAAACAAGTTAATAATTAATTTCATGACTTGACAGAAAATTTCAAACGGTCATCGATACATATTTACTCATTAAATTATACTTGGAAGAAAGAAAGAAAAAAACTCACCATCTTCGCCGGCAGGTAGATGTCTTCTAATATTATCCATAGCCTCGTGTAATGAATCCTCTCTGGTCACATCCAAAGGCACGGTTATTAAGCTGCCAAAATTGGACGTGCGAATAACGTATTCTTCGCCATCGACACCGATCAAAGCGGTGGACAAGGCTTCCCTCTGTTTCAACTTAGCCTTAAGGATCTTCACAGCTTCGGAGGATTTACTCTCGTCGTCTCCTTCATTACGATCATCATTCCCATATGTCGACTTGACTCCAGCAAACACCCTGAATCCGAGTGAGGTCAAATGCAAAGCCAACTGGATACCGAAGATGGTCTCGCAGCAAGTGATCAGCACCGAACGTCCGGTACCTACGTTAAGGGTTGGGAATTCCGAATCGTAGGTGTGTTTGCGACGATTCACCTTGCAGACCAGGTACACGACTAGGGCTGCGGCTATACATGATAAGGCGAATAACTGTATGGCCAATACAACGATCGTTTCTTCGTCCATGGTTTCCGAGTTGTGAATTATTCCATAGTTCTGCAAATAATCAGAAAGAAATTACGAGTTATAATTGGGAGTTTTTGTGCAGGTGTGATAATGCAGATGTCGTATAGGATACGACAGCGACACCTGAAGGGAGGAAGGGACTAGAGCCGGATAAAATCGAGATACGAAAAGTGACGAGGAAATTAACCGATTTCTACCATTGTCCATTGGCAGTTAAGACAGTTTCCTATTCTTTTCCGCGTTTCGCGCATCAAGGCATTTTCTTCTAACTAAACGCTGCTGTACTCATCTGAACGCAGTCGAAAACAAAACTTCTCTAATATGAAAACTAAGTAGGTATAATAAGCGTTAAAATGACATTTCGTAACAATCTAAGACGTTTAGTCTCTCTCTCACCTCTGTCCTTCTGACGGTCTGTGTGGGAAATACTTACTCGTATCTCTCGTATTGTAATTTTTTTTAACCATGTGTGAACTTATTATTATACCTACACTTTTTCTTCGAAATTATTCCGACACGTGTTTATACCACACTGTTATTAAGTGTGAATACAGGAAACATAACATAGCGAATCGTATGGTAATGGAGCAGGTTGTCGCATGTCGATGACTTTTCGACATGGACATTGAACGTGTAGTTTATTTTGTCCACCATGTCCAGTTAGATTTGTTCTACGGATGAATTAGAGATTCTCTAGATCATGTGATCTTGACATTTCCCTTCAAAAATGTCATTTTTTTTTGTTCATCGTGTAAACAGTGTAACTAGTTTTGGTAGATTGAGATGAGAGAGAATTGACATTTTAAGAACGATAGATGAATGTTCTATTTTGGTCTGGGTTATATTTCCTACGAAAAATCGAGAGAGAAAGGAAGAAGATCTCTTTGAAACAATAAAATTAATTGATCTATTTTTTGGCAGGAAAATTGAACGTTGTTGGTCCTCTTTATGTCATCTAGTGTTTTGAGAAAATTGTCCTGACAAGAATGGGGGAGGAGGAAGTGATTCGTGCCACGAGATCAATTTTTCCCTGGTCCAAATAAGCATGGATAAGTTGGCACCTGTTACCTTTGATTTTGAAAATGAACAAAATGAACTTTTTTTTGGTACATTGAAAGGGGAGTGGCTAAATCCACTACAAGTAATCACGAAAATTAACGAACGAGAATTCATCTCATATTCTTGTTTGAAAACTCGTTGTCGTGGTTGTATTTGTCATTTGCAAAGTAGACTTTTTCGAAATTGATTTTTAATCCAAATTTTTACTAATTTTACATAAAAGATTTTCTCAAATTTTTCATCGAGATTTTTCCAACAAGTTTAATTTAATAAAAATATTAAAAAATTTCCAGTTTTTTTTATTTTTTTCAATTTTTATTTAATTTTTGAAAAAATTATTTATCATTGATCAAATAATTTATTCCTATTTTCCCTCAAATTTTTCATTAATTTTTTTCTGTTTGTCGTTTAAAAGTTGAAACTTTTTTTTTAATTTTTCAATTTTTTCATTCAAACTCAAACTTTCCAATAATTTTTACATCGAAATGCAACTAATCATCATATTTTTTCAAATTCATTTTTTGAAATTTTTAAAATGAATTTTGTAATTAAATTTATTTTTTAAATTTTCATTTGGATTTTTAAAGATTTTTCATAAAATTTTCTCATCATAATGCTTCTAAATCTCTACCATATTTTTTCAAATTTTTCTTTTGAATTTTTTTCTCAAGTAAATTTTTTCCAACCTTTTTTACTATTTTTTTTTTCAGGAAAATAATTGTTTATCATCCCCCACTCATTTTCCAATAAAACTGTCAATTGATTTCTTTCTCAAATGGGCCATCAAAATGTTCTTATTTCATCTCCCAACTGGTAACTTAACTTCTCATTCGAATTTTTTCAATAATTTTTATCAACATTTGTCTTCTAATTGAGTAATTTCAATTTTTTTTTCAAGTAAATTCCAATTTTTCTTCAAAAAATTTTTTTCTATATTTTTTCTTCAAATTTACTGAAATTTTAAAATAATTTTTTCAAGTACCTAAATTCAAAATTGAGTAAGTACTTAATTACTCATTGACTTGTTGAAAAAAAAATTAAACAATTAAAACATAAAAAATGATAAATACTGCATCTTACCTAAAATGAAAAACATTTTAAGTACACAATTTTGTGAAAGAATATAGATTTATTTTGTTTTAAATAAAACATCAAAGTTTTCAGAGAAAAACTTGCAAAAAATTTGTTTGAACTTTGAAAAAAAAACTTGTGCAAAAATAAAGAAGATGGACGAAAAAGAACGACATCGCCCTTACAATGTGATTACTTATTGTGGATTTAGCCACTCCCCATTGAAAGAGGATACAGGAATTTATTTTTGGCTTTCTCATATTTCTTTTTTTAATTTTTTAAATGAAAAAAAAAAATGTATTTTGGAGAAATTTAAATAAAATTAAATAAGTAGGAAAACTAACTGACAAACTCGATTGAGGATTTTTTAAAAATTTGAGCAGACCAAAGTCAAATATGCTGAATTTTTATGTTTTATGACGATTATAAAGTCTGACAAAATACGAAAATTATGACTAAAAATTTTTTTTTCGAAGAAATTGGAAGATATCAAAACTTTATTAGGCATTAGTAAAAACTCAATAGAAATTTGTTCAAAATTTGAAAAAAAAAATTCCACAAAAAGATTCGATACTTGTCTGACTTTTATTTCTAAATTTTTTTCATTTTTTAAACTCCATTATTATTCTTCAATTCAAAAAAAAAAAAAAAAAAAACAGAAGACAATACTTCAATTTTTAATTTTTTTATATTTTATTTTTTTTAGTTTGCTCTTCTAAATTTTTTTTTTCATTTTTTAAGAATTTTTTGAAATTTTTATTTCATTTAAAATTTGATTTTTCAATTTTTTTAAATTTGTAATTTTTTAAATTAATACCTTTCACTCACTTTACTTGTATTTTTTGAGATTTATTCAGTTTCTTTTTTTTACTTCTCAATTTGTAATTTTTACATTTTTCGAAAAATTTTACATTATTTTCATTTTTTTCTTTTCTTTGCGTTTTTCTTATTTTATTTTTCAGTTTTCCAATTTTACATTATTTTAAAATTTCTTTTTCTTTTCAGTTGTTTCATTTTTTTTTTAATTTTCCATTTTCTTTTTCTTCTTTTGATTTTCAATTGATTGGATTTTTTTTCTAATTTAAAAAACTGACTATTTTTTTTTAAAAATCCTCGATTTCTTTCAGATTCTACAACACTGTTCAGTTTTTACATTTAAAAAAAATTGTTATCTGTTTTATTTAAATTTTTTGAATTCTTTCATTTTTTCAAATTTCAAATTTTATTTAATTTTTAATCGATTTTAATTTGCCAGCTTCTTTCACATTTTTATCCACTCAATTTTTCGGGATTTTTTAATTCACATCGCGATTTCTAATTTTTATGATTTTATAAAATAAGTAGATAAAGAATATATACATTCTTTCAATATTTCCTTTCTTCTATTTTTTCTTTGAGTTTCCGGATTTTTTATTTTCACCTAAATTTTTTTAGTATTTTGCATTTCGTTTCAATGTTTATTTTCATTTCAGTCAATTTTTCAATAGGTATCTTCCAAATTTTACTTTTCATCGATTTTTTTTTTTTTTTTTTTTTGTTGTTCAAAATAATTAGTTTTTAAGTTTACATTCTTCTCGTTTGATCGTTTTCTTCGACTAAGTATTCCTTTTTTTCAATTTTTTAACACTCCTAAATTTATTATTTCTACATTTTTTTGTATCATACCAATTTCAAAATTTTTAAAATCAGATCATTTTCTTCAAATTTTCATTTTTCTTAAATTCGTTTGGATTTTCAATTTTATAATTTCAACATTTCCTTTTTTAATTTTCTATTTTACTTCAATTCCTAGTTTCGCACAGTTTTTCTGTTTTTTTTTTAGCATATTTTTTGAGTTTTAAATTTCTTTTCATTCATAACTTTTCTTTGATTTTTTTTTTGAACAACTGTACAATTCTTTAAAAAAATTATCTCATCTTTTTTCATTTTCTAGTTTTTTTCAAAATATTTCCTATTTTTTCGATTCCTTTATTTTTTTATTTTTCATTTTTAGATTTCTTAATTTTCTTAAATTTTTTCACTTTTTAAACTTTTTTCTGTTTTCCACAATTTTTTAATTTTTTAAAAATTTCTTGCTATTCCATTTCGATTTTTTCATCCGATTTTCCCTATTTTTTTTTTAATGTATGCTCATTTTCTTTTCATTTTTACTTTATTACCTCAACTGTTTTTTCTTCTTCAGATTTTCCAATCTTTTTGAATTTTTTCATTTTTTGTATTTTTTACATTTGAAAAATAATAATAGTATTTTTTTTAATTTTTGTTTTACCACATTTTTTTCAATTTCAATTTTACTATTGTCTCTTAGATTTTTTTGTATTGCTTAATTTTTTCATTTTTTTTGTAATTTATATTTATAATTTTTCAATCTGTCATTTTCTATCAATTTTTATGTTTCCCCATTTTTTCGGGGGCTTTTCAATTTTAACTTATTAATTTCCATTTTTTTTTTACTTTTGAAAAATCGAACATTTTCCTCCAATTTTTCCCGATTTTCAAATTTCTCATCGTTAGGTATATTTTTTTTAATTTTTTGTTTATTTTTGATTGTTTTCAACTAGTTTTTACTGTTTTTCCTAATTTATTACTGTCATATCCTTTCGATTTTTACTTTAACTCCCTTTTTTGGATTCTCCAATTTTCAATCTTTTTGTTTTCCTAAAATTTTCTTAGCATTTTAAATTATTTTTTTTTTAGTTTTCACTTCTAATTCTTCAGTTTTTCAAAATTTTCTAAATAGGTAATTTTCATACAATTCTCCATTTTTTTTAAATTTGTCATTTTATTTATTTAAACTTTTTCGATTTTTACCAAATTTAATTTTAATTCCTTAATTTTTTCGATTGTTAAAAAGTTTTCTTATGCATGCCAACTGCCAATTCATTATTTGATTTCAATTTTCACTTTCTTTAATTTTTTTTACATAATTTTATTGACGACATAGGATGGTTGAATAATTATTACCCATTGAAAGTTTTCCTCAAAGGGAATAATTGAGAATTTGTGTGTAGAAAGCATATTTTTCTGAGCAAACTGTTATTGAGGCTCCCTCCATCAGATGTAAAATTAAAACGATCGAAAGAATCATTAGCGAATAGCCCAATTAAAGACCAAAAAATACCCTTGGTAGCCTTCTCAAGTATTTCATGTCATTGGCAGGGAGTAATAGGAGTGGGGAACATTTTAAAAATTTTCATTTTCAACTTTTTAGTTGAAAAAAAATATTGAAATTTTGTTTTTTACGAAGTAAAAGTTTTCGGCCTAATCAATTATTTTTGTTGATGGAGAAATGTTTTTCGTTTTTGCCCTTTCTTCTCCCCTCCCCCTACCTTCACTTCCCCTTCCCCCCAACGCTTTTAAAAACCATTTCTCGAATAGCGTACTTACCTAATTCTCTTTATTTTAAGTAAAATTTTAAGCAGGTGTAATTTTTAATTGATAAACTATCTCAATTTTCATAGCAAAGCAACGTTTAAGTCACCTGTCTCCTCCCTCCCCCTCCACTCCTCCTAAAACTGTCAAAGTTGTTATGCTAAAAATAAATTTTGAAAACAAAAATCAGTGTAAGAAGATTCATCTCAAATTTGGAATAGGTAGTTTAGGTACATATGATTTTTCATTAAGTAGATTAAAACTTAAAACTTACCTCGGAATTTTCTTCGGTAAAACGTCTCTATCACTCAAAAAAAAAAAAAAAAAAAACGCGCAATTAGTTTCGAAAAATTATTCAACTAGCACTTCACTGCACCACACAAAATTCACAAACGGTCGCGAAAAATCGTAAAATTTTCAAATATCACATTTTCTTCCTCCGAATAGAGGCGAAAAACATAGAAAAACCGCGTACGCGAATATCGTGACGGAATGATCGAACGGCACGCGAACGTAAATACGAACTCGACGAGTCGGATTAGAAGTCTGGTTTACCTGCAGAAGGTTGCTGGAGTACGCCTTGGGGTCTGTTATCACGTTCTTGCAAGATAGTTGTCCCCCCTCAGGGAGCGTCTACTCTATCTCGACTCGAATGCTCGATCCCACCAAGGTAGGTATAGGTATTACAGTTTTGATTCTCTTCTTGCGTATTTATAAACATTTGAATTCCATTATACCTATAGTTGTATTATGGCGATTGTAAAGAATGACCGATCCCGGTACATGTTATCAACATTCTGATCATATTACAACTTTACTCGGCGGCCAAGTCGTACGTTCATGATACACTGTGCAGTAAATTAAACATCGATGACCTGCATTTTTATGTTTTCAAAATAAAAAAAATGCTGACCTAGTTCGATATGTACCTAATACGTTGGTAAAAAAAAAATACCCATAAAAAGAATTAGGCTATGTGGAGTTCGAGTGGGCTAAATCGCTAAAAGGTTATAGCACTTTTATCAATTTTGAATGAAACCACAGCACAGCACAGTCGAATGTTGATAAAGTGAAATTTTAGGATACTTGGAAAATGTGTTAATTTTTTTAAAACAGACTAACCCGTTAAGAAAATTAAGTGCTAAGTTTTTTATACGTACGTACAATTGAGCGTTAATTTTGGTAATGAAAAGGCTGCTAAAGTGGTCAGTACGATAAAATAAATTGACATAATCAGTTACAACAGCCAATTAAATCGTAATTTTTGGCAGGTACGATTGTTTGATATCCAAGATACACGTAGAGTAATTTACTCGTACTTACGAATATTGAATACGGATAAATTCGTGAAAACAATAAACAGAAAGTTTATTGCTGATGTTGAAATATGTACTTGGGTGTCTTTGGGTGGGGACTGGGGAGAGGGTCCAATGGAACGTATGTCGTATTTTGGATTCTGGTATAATTTGGTAGGTGCGAGGAGAAGAAAACTGGGCGAAATTTAAAATGGAAATAATTTTTGAAATTTTAGAATGACTAAATTTTTTAATTCTGTTGATACAATCTTTGAAATTTTATAGATCATTTTTAGGTTGTTTTCAAATTCCATCTAGTTCAATAAGTGATTAAACATTTAATTTTGTTAATAAATATTTGAAAAAGGACAATTTATAAAAAAAATTTCAATTTTTTTTCAATTTGAATATTTATTTTCTTTAGGCCTATGTTTAAAAAAAATCCAAAATAAATGATTCCTTTTTACGTTTGCGTTTTCAAAAAAAAAAAAATCACATCTTCAAAATGAAGCATCATTGAAAATTTTAATCATGCATTTTTTTCTTTTTTTTTGAAAATAATTGAATTATTATTATTTTTTCTTCTTTTTTGTTGAATTCATTCATTTCTTCATTATGAATTTATGATAATAATATCTAAGTTGAAAATAATTTTTTTCAAATAAATAGGTAAATGAACAATTTTTTACGTTTTAAAATGAGGAATTACATTTACTCAATGAAAAAAGCTACCCTAAGATTCCATGCAAACTCTTCCTCTGACGCGAATTAAAAAAAAAATTATTTTCAGTAAATTTCAAAAAATGAGAATTTTTGCCAAACTGCAATTATTCAATGAAAAAAGCTACCCTAAGGACCCACGCAAAATCCTCCTCAGGCAGAATTTTTAAAAGTTATTTTATTTTCGGTAAATTTCAAAAAATTGAGAATTTTTGCCAAACTGCATTTAATTAATGAAAAAAGCTACCCAAGATCCCATGCAAAATCCTCCTCTGGCGGAATTTTTAAAATTTTCTGAAAAAGAAAATTAAAAAAAATTGGCAATTTGCATTTAATTAATGACAAAAGCTACCATTTGATCATATGCAAAATCCTACCCTAACTGAATTTGTAAAAAAAAATTATTTTCAGGTAATTTCAAAAAATGAACATTTTTCCCGAATTGCATTTATGCAATGAAAAAAGCTACCCTAAGATTCCATGCAAAATCCTCCTCTCGCGGAATTTTTAAAAATTTTATTTTCAGTAAATTTTTAAAAAATGGAAAAAATAACAGTTATTTTTTAAAAATTGGCAAGTATCCAGAATTTAAAAAAAAAATTGAATTTGGATTTATTTTCTAAAAGAAAATAATTTTCATGCATGTGAATGACTTTTTCACTTTTCCAAAAATAAAAAAAAAGTTCGAGGAAGAATTTTGAAAATCTTATCAAAAAAATTAAAATCCATTAGATAAATACCTATTTATCTGAAACTTTTTAATTTGTAAGTAATTTTTAATTTTTTTGATGATAATAGGTATACTTGAAATTATTTTTTTGAATGAGAAAAAAATAAGAAAAATTCAACAAAAAAAAAAATTAATTTGTGTTTAAAATTTTTTTTACACTTATTTTCAAACACATTACTTATACCTATTATTTTTAATGAATTGTTTCATTATTTTTTTCAAAAAATTTTCAAATCATTGACGAAATATTTGAGGGAAATTTTCATTAAAAATTAATTATGAAAAGTAGATATTTCATTTTTTTAGGAATGATTTTTTTTTTCCAATTTTTGTTTAACTACAACGTCGAATTTACTCACTTCTTTGAAAAGCATCTTTCAAAAAAAAAATCACAAAATTACTTATTTTAAATGAAGTGTTTCATTATTTTTTCAAAAATTTTTCAAATCACTGGCGAAGTATTTGAGAAAATTTTCATTAAAAAATAATTTATTATTAAATTAGGTTTACATCTACCTATTTCATTTTTTTTTTTTGTAAATAAATTATTTTTTCTCAATTTTTTTATTCACAACGTCGAATTTACTCACTTCTTTGAAAAGAACCTTTTGAAAAAAAAATTAAAAATTTCCTAAAATTAGGTATAAATTTTTTTAAAGAAATAATTTTATAGTTTGAAACATTCTTTATGAAGGATTTTTGTAAATTTTCATTAAAAATTTATAATCAAATACACAGGTAAATTTTGAAAAAAATGAATTTTATCAGTTGTTTGAACATTTTTTTTAATTTTACCGAATTTTAAAAGTAGCAATTAAAAAATTTTTTCAAAAAATTTGATTGACGCCTACAAATATTTTTAACAAAAATAATAAATAAATAATAAATAAATAAAAATAAAATCACGAAGTATTTAAGCAAATTTTTACTAAAAAACGATTATGAAGTAGGTAGTTTAATTTTATTGAAAAACGAAAAAAATATTTTTTGATTTTTTTCTCCAAAGTTTTCATACAGTAAAATTCATCCATTTCTTAAAGAAAGGGGGGGGGCTCAGGCCCGAACTGAAGTCAGAATATTGGAGGGGCAAAATCTCAAAATTTCCAACTCGTTTTCAAAAATTTCCAACTTGACTTTTTCGTTTGACCTTTTTTTTTTCCTTTTTTTTTTAGCGAACGAATTTTTTACCCAACATGGGAAAACCCAAAATTTTCCAACTCAAACACAAAATGTTCAAATATTGGAGGGGCAAGCTGCCCCTCCTGCCCCCCCCCCTTTAAGAGCGTCCCTGGAGGGGCTTTCAATAGAAAAACACGAATTTCCAAAATTAATATTCTTTTTTAAAGACTATTAAGTTTAAATTATTATCAAAAGAATTTTTGAAATTCATTTATTTTTTCAAAAAAATTATTTCATCTCCTAATTTTTTTGATTTAAAAAAAAAATCAAAAATCAAACATTATGTGACTGCCTATTTAAAAAAAGACTTTCAAATTTTTATCATCCTTTTTTTTCTCAACATTTTCAAAAATAATTGAAACGAAAGAATTTTTGAAAATTTTCATCAAAAATGATAATTCTTATCACCTACTTATAAATTTTTTTATTAATTTATTCAACAAAAAAAATGATAATTATGATTTTTTTTTCAAAATCAATATTTAATTGAATTATTATATTTTGTTGAACTTTAAAAAGAAAAATAGTTAATTTATAAAATTCTTCAACGCCTGTCAAGAGTTCATGAAAATTTTTATTATTACATAAAACTGATTAAGTAAGTATGGAATTATTTTTTTCAAGTGAATAATTTTTTGAAAATCAAGTTGATAATTTTTTTGAACTTTTTTTTTACTATTTTTCAAATGGATGAATAATTCAGATTTTAATTAAAATTTTAGAGATTTATTCAGCGTTTTAAGTAAATAATTTAAAAAAAATGAAAATTATGATTTTTTTTTCAAAATCAATATTTAATTGAATTATTATATTTTGTTGAACTTTGAAAAGAAAAATAGTTAATTCATAAAATTCTTCAACGCCTGTCAAGAGTTCATGAAAATTTTTATTATTACATAAAACTGATTAAGTAAGTATAGAATTATTTTTTTCAAGTGAATAATTTTTTGAAAATCAAGTTGATAACTTTTTTGAACTTTTTTTTTACTATTTTTCAAATGGATGAATAATTCAGCTTTTAATTAAAATTTTAGAGATTTATTCAGCGTTTTAAGTAAATAATTTGATTGCTTTTTTTATTATTTTTTTAATGAGTTGATTTTTTTGGTTTCAAAAACAAACATTTTTTCAATTTGTTTCAGAATCTTTAGACGAATTTCTTAAGTTTGTACAAAGATTCATATGAATCCATACTTTGCAGAGGCAAGAATCTTCGAACTTCTAACTTTGAAAAAGAATAAAATAATAAGAAAAATTATTAAAAATCACAAAAATTATTAAAAATTTTAACCCCTTCCCTCAAAAAAATTGTAAAAGTAACGTTTAAAATTAATTTACGACTGGGTATGTAATTTTACTTTTTTCTAATCCATTCGGTACAATAAAAAAATGGAAAGTGTAGGTACCTACAAATCTACATCTATATTACACGTACACTACACATATCGTATTCTCTAGTAAGGTTTTAGAAGTAACAAATGAAATATACTTATAACGACAATGTAACACGCTGGATAAATTATCGACGCGTTAAATTTTTAATTACTTTATCGTTTAAGTTACACTTTTTGTTGCTAAATAGAACACGCATTATTCGAAGTTTTTAATTATCAAAATAAACACGAAGGTTGCATGTAAGGTTTTCATTTCGAACATCGAGAAAGCTGACTAATGCATTTCTGTTGCATATTGTTAGAATACAAGAGTATAGTTGAATGGTCTAGCATGTTCATAAATCGTGTTGGATGAAGATTTTTCCCCCCTTAAAATTTCACATTCCTCGAGGTGGTTTTAAATGATGACTTTACGACCCACTCAATTCGAAATGAAAATATCTCTAATACAATCTTCCTAAGCCGATGCCGAATACCGAATAGAGAGGATTATGGCTCGCATTTCGATGGTACAAAGAGTCGAGGAGTCGACCAAAAAAATTACCCAAGATGTGGAACCGACTGGAATATATAAATAGGTTTCACATCAATATGCAAGCTGATGGTTGAAAGGTGACAAAACGCTTATACTCGGGTATCAGCTAAGATGTTTAATTTACATTTGAAGGCCGATTACATAAATATAACGTCAAATATGTATTCAGGTAGCCTTCATTGGAACTCGTGCATTTCCTCGACAAGTCCATTGTAAAATGAAAAATATTTCGAGATTCGAAAAACAAAAATTTCCAACTTCATAGCGATACAAAACAAATCACCAGCGTTGAAATTTAATCACTAGGTATACAGCAGTCGATCTTTTTTTCTGATTCGTCGACCAGGAGGAAATTTATCTACCTATTTGGAAGTCATCGCATCGAGCTATGATTTTACGCTTTCCACATTTTCGCTGACTTACGTAAAATGAACGCTGAAGCAGCGAACACGGTGGTCATTCCTCATTTTAAACGGTTCACCAGGCTTGGAAGTTGGAATCCACGTCCTCTATTTTAATCGCTCTTTTAAATGTATCAATTGATGCGATTGCGAGTTAAATTTAATTAAATTTTATACTCGTACGACCTCCAGCTCCGTGTGTACTGATCGAGAAAATTACAATACGTAGACGGAACTGTGTGGATTGCTTACGTAGGTACCTAGCTACCTACAGACCTACTACATGTATATGAGAATTACCTAAGAAAATTTTTATATCGAAAAAATTTCAAGGAAAAATCGCCTTTAGTATTGTCCTTGTGGAATTGGATTTTTCAAACAAGAACGATACATTGAAAACTGGTTTTAAAGCCTTCGGGTGAATATTTTTTATTTTTCACAGCTCGGTTCGCATCTTTCAGAAAAGTATTTGGTTCATTTTTGGAATGTCTATGTCTTATCGAATATCTAATTATACATTGTGCATGCCTATATATACTTGTTGCTCTTAAATATGCGTCAGATTACGATAAACACGTTTTTTTGCCAAGAGTACGAGGAGTTTGTGCGATTAGGTTATCGTTGGAAATATGCCATGGGTAAAATTCCGCTTATGGTTTAGTTTTTTCTCAACTTTTGGACTGGATAAGTATTATATTGAGAAAGAGAATTTTCTCAAGACCAATAGCATTGGCGAAAACAGTAAAAATCGTCAACCGAATTTAGCTTGGAGGTTGTTCCAAATTGCAATTTTTATGACTTCGAAATTCTGTTCATATCGTGGCTAATAAACGTAAAACTACTACAAAAAATAGTATAAACTTGGATTTCAAAAAATTGTGAAAAAAAGGTTTTGAATTTTTTTTTTGAAAATTCAACGAATTTAAAAATTAACCTAATTTCAAAAATTATAATTCAAATTCAAAACTCACAAAATTCAATTCTATCGAATTTTAATAGTTAGGCATTTTAAAAAAATTATCATTTGAACAATTTTTTAAAAATTTTAAGCGATAAAAACTTACTAAAATTTAAAGAATTGGCCGAATTATAAAAATATAGTAAAAATTATTAATTTTAATTTTTTTGAAAACTTGACACAATATTTAAGAAGTTATTGCTCTCATGTTGCTCTCATGCATTAATTATACCTACTTATAGTTAAAATTTCAAAATTGTAAAAATCCAAAAAAATTTATAAATCGATTAAAATTTTAAAATTGTTAATTTTTTTAAATTTTGAATTTTGGAAATGTTGGAAAAAAATTTTATTGACAAAGATTTGCTAAAAATATTCAAAAATTGACAAAATCTTAAACATATTGGAAAATTGGTATTTTAAAACTTTTTGGAAATTTGACAGAATTTTAAAAATCATCCCAATTTCAAAAATGAACCAAAATTTAAAAATCATCAAATTTTCAAATTTTATCTTTTTAAAATTTTAATTTCGAAGCAAAATTTAAAAAAATAGAAAATCTTGAAAATAGCAAAAATGGATATTCAAGTAATTTTTTTTATTGAAAATTTGTAAAGCTTAAAAATATTTGATGAATTAGGTATTAAAATTTTGAATTTTAATTTTAACATTCTAATTCAAATTTTTATTTTAACTTTTTAATGATTTTTCTATACTTGGTTTTTAAAATGAGGTCAGATTTTCAAAAATTCTAAAAATTATTCTGCTAAAATTTTTTGAAAAAAAAAAATTAATTCAATTTTAAAAATTTTCAAGTTACAAAAAAAAATTAAAGAGATATTCCAACTTCCAACCTTGCTAATTTTTATGTCGAAAATTTGTATGGCCCTAAAAATTGTATTTGAATATTTTTTGAGTTTTAAATTATCAAATTTCCAAGTTCTATCCAGTTGCAAAAATTTTAGTTTTGAAAAAAAAAAACAACTTAGAAATCTTAAAATTAGCAAAAATTGAAATTAAAAAATATTTGTTGAAAATTTTGTAGAATTTTGAATTTTACAAGTTGGTTCAATTTTAAAAATAAATAAAATCTTGGAAATATTTTTAGAATTTTTAAAATTTATAATTTTGATAACTTTTTTTCTTAGTCTAACTCTAATAAAAAAATATACTTAGTCAAATTTTAAAAATCGTAAACATCAAGTTTTTTAAATACTTCAAAAAAATTTTAAAATTCCAAATTTTCAAGTTGTAGTTATCAAATTTCAAAAATTTTAAATTACTCGTATAAACAATTTTGAATAGAAAAATTAAAATTTATAAAACTGATTATTGATTAAACCTTGTACCTAAATCAAAAAAATCAATACCTAAAAAAAATATGGCCCATTGTCCCTAATTTAATTTTTTTTAATTTCTTGGAATTGTTTTTTAAAAAATAGCCAAATTTCTAAAAAAAAATCCAATTAAAATTAAGAAAATTAATTCAAAATAAAAATTTTTAAGGTTTCATTAACAAATATTTGAATTCTATCAAACTTAAAAATTCTAATATTTTTGAGAACTTTGAATTTTGGATAAAAAATTTAAAATTTATGACTTTGACATACCTTGAAAAATCACATACATTTTTAATATTTTCAACGCTTTTGAAAATTTATTTTTAAAATTAATTAAGATCTGAAAATTGTTCATTTTCAAAAATGAATTAAAGCATGAAAAATTGCTGAATTTTTATTTTGAATTTTGATCTTATTTTTTACTTTTTTTTTATTTCAATGATTGACCTAGTTACGAGTACTTGTTTTTAAAAAAGAAGACAATTTTTAAAAAAATCAATCCTTAAAAATTTTTTTTGAGGTAAAATTTTAAAAAATGCAAATTAACATTAAAAAAAAATATATTTTTAAGTTTTATGAAATTATAAAATTTAAACAATTATTCTAGGTACGTAATAACTTTAAATTTTGAAGAAAAAAAAAATTAAAAAAATGACCATTTTCTTGAAAATCACAAAAGTAGTTGGTACTTTAATTTTTTTTAAATTAGTATTAGAATTTTAAAAATTGCTCAGTTTTAAAAATTAATTAAAATAAAGCATAAAAATAAAAATAAAATTGCTGATTTTTTCAAATTTCAATTTTTTTTCAAATGTAAAAACAGTAAAAATTAATTTACTTCTTTTTAGTATCTAAATTTTAAAAATGAACCCAATTTGAAATCCTATAAATTTTGAAAATTACCAAATTGTGAAGTTCTGTAAAATTTTAAACAATCATAACTTTGAATTTTGAAAAATAAATAAAAATGAAAAATTATTCAAATCTTGAACATTTATTTGCTTAAATTAAAAAAAATAGGCAAATCTTGAAAATTTACGAAATTGTTTTTTCATTTTTTTTAATGTTTCAATTTCCAAAGAATTTAACTTTAGAGGTATTTATTTTTAAAAATTCATTGAAATTCTTAAAAAGTAATTTTTTCAATTTCAAGAATTTTGAATTTTGAACAATTCTTAAATATTTACTCAAATCTAAAAAATTGTAATTTTTTTTGAAAATTTAGCAGGATTTCAAGAAAAATCTTGTTTTAAAAACAATTTTAAATTTTGTTAAAATTCTTCAAATTTTTTTAAAAATTTTGTCAAATTATTTATTAAAAGTTCGAAGTGAATATTAATAATAATTAATTAATTTTCTTTCTTATCAAAATGATATAGGTCAACTTGGCGGGCAAATTTTTTGAAATTTTTTGAACGAAGTCGCTTTTTCGGGATAATTCGGATATACTCGTGAGTCTTCGTCTAAACGAAATCAAAACATTGATAAGACGTGATAAGAAATAAAAACAAGTGCAAATTGCGAAAAATCGAAAGTTTGTGCTTATTTTCTGGTTGAAAAATTAAAAAAGAATTGTGTAAAGAATGTCTTGTTTTGCTCCGGAATGTTCTCATAGTTTTGCTTCCTCCGGTTGTAAGTTAATGCGATTTCCTATAGAAATTAAAGAACGCAAGAAATGGATCAAAGATGTTCGGTAAGTTTTTCTGTTTCATTGAAAACACATCTTAAAAACCCACTGATGAATTAATACAAAGTATTTTCTTCCTACAGTCGACTTGATAAAGAACCGAATGAATCCAGTAGAATTTGTAGCTGTCACTTCGAAGATGGTAAAAGAGAAAATGGACCTACCATATTTGCATGGAATTCAAAAAGTGTACTGGCACCAGTTAAAAAGAAACCAAAGCGGTAAGTTTGGTAACATTTCTCGTTCCTTTATGTAATCAAATTCACGAAGTAATGAACTATTGATCGGGTAACCTGTTGCAGGAAAAAACCTAAGAAGAAGCCGAACATCACCTCATCTCCATCACAATCGAATAATATAGTCAGTCCATATATCAGCGACAACGATGACATACCAATACATACCAACGTTGAAGAAGAGAATACTGCGTTACGTACTCAGATTCGTAATCTTCGCAAAAAAATAGACGAAATTAAGAAACAGCCTTTTGGTACTTATCGCATCGAAACCAATACAAAATTATTCTCGTATTATACCGGACTTACCAAGCAAACGTTCGATATAGTCTTGGATTCGTGTACAAAATCTGAGCTGAGATATTTCTGCGGTTGGAAGGTTGATAATTTAGACTTACGAGATCAGTTACTAATAACGCTCATGAAGCTGAGGTTGAATTTAGAATACCTAGACTTGGCAGTTCGATTCAATACTACCGAAGATACGATAAATAACGTTGTTTTGACTTTTGTCAATACGTTGCATCAAATTTTGTACATAAACAAGATGACCAAATTAGCTTCGAGAGAGGAAAACCCCGATTGCAAACTGGTCGTAGGATATACTGAATTCGATACCGTGATCCCTTTACAAACCAGCGAAGAAGAGACGCCGATTAAGAAGCATAAGAATACTTTGAAAGGTTTAGTCGCTACTGATCCGAATGGAATTATTACTCATTGCAGTATGTTGTATTCCGAGTCTACTGCCGATAAATTGATCATGAAACGGTCTGGAATTGCGAATAGATTCAAAGAAGCCAATTTAGTGTTCGTCGATGAACATCCTGTAGAGGATGATGAGAGCTTAGTCAGTGATTACAAAGCACACGTTCGAGCCATTGAACGGATGAGAGATTTTGGTGTATTGACTTTTATTCCAAAACCTCTCTTTACCCATTCCAGTAAGGTGTTTCAATTGTGTGCAGCTTTGACCAACCTTTCGAATGTTCAATTGAAACGAATTCAAGAAATGATCAATGCTGATGTCAAAGAAGAGGAAGTAAATATTTGTGATGATCTTGTTACTTACGTTAAAACCGAATTCGAAGAAGTCAACTGTGATGCAGATCCGATGAATAATTGTAATGAATTTGTTACGATCTCCTGTAAAAGCGAAATTACTGAAGTTGAATATGAAGAAGAAGAAGAAGAAGTTGTTATGGAGTTTGATATTGAAGTGTAATTTGCATATGATTAAAATTTTGATACTTACCCAATTTCGTTAATTATTATTTCTATTTCATTCGACTTGCATTCTAAATAATTAAATTTAGGTAAAATGATCTTATCATAAATCATTTTTTGGAAAAATTTGAATTTGATTCGTTATTCGTTAAATTTGAAATTTGAATGGACAATTTTGACCACTACAATTTTTTATCTTTTGGTTCTGATTATAGTTCTGATGAAAATCATTAATCAATAATCAATCAATCCATTCATTTCATTTCATTCAGATTCATTCATTATTTTAAAAAAAATGAATTCAGATGACGCAAACTATTGCCCATTTCTTATCATTATTATCACACAACGAAAAGCGCTATCTTTTGGAATTGAACGGTACTATTTCCGTCAACCCCCGATACAAACAAGATTCGTCATTCATTAATTTGAAAATTTCGTGAAAATCACATACCGATATTAATTTCGTTGTTAAAAATTCTTCATCAAGAGTTTGTAAGTATTTAATTTCATTCTTATTATAATATATAAATCATCTTCTCGACTACTCATATACGGTGTTTCGGTTTGTACCAGGTTTAATTCAAGACCACTAACATGGTATAGGAGCCTCCGTCGGCGTTGAATTCAAGATATTTCTTGCTCTGGTAACCCAAAATGGGAGATTCTCTGGATAATAGTAATCTGGAGACGAATGCGGAGGATCATTCGACGTCCATCATCGATGCGAATGTTTTCTTATCCTATTTGAGGAAGTTGATCACGGTGTTACTTCAAGAAGAAGGCGAAGATCTAAATACCGCACTAAATGCAGCCTTCGAAGACCGTTCGCATCTCGAATGCATCAAGAAATTTCTCTCCGATTCTCAAGTTCCATCTTTGTTCATACAGAAAGGAAGCAACAAAGGTAAATATTTCAATGACGAGGTTTTATGTCCATGTGTTACGAGGTGTTTATCAAATGTACGCGGTTTTTTTTCTCTAGATGACGAAGCCGAACCCGGTACCGAAAATGAAGAAGATAAAGAACTCGTTACAATTGTCATATCGAACGGAGTTCATTTCACGAATCCAAAGATGAGCAGGTTTGTATTTTTTTATGTAAATTTGATGGTATGAACGACATATTGCATATTTTCGTGTTTTCTATTTTATAGTATGGCATTGATCAAACGAAGTACAGTCGTCGAGGCGGATAAATCTTTGAATTCGCAAATTCGTGTCATCAATTTTAGCGAAGGATCGCCCTACGAAACACTTCATGCATTTATTAGCAAAACTATGGCTCCGTATTTTAAAAGTTATGTCAGAGAAACTGGTCGTGTAGATAGGTAAACATTGTTCGACGTTTTAGAATATTTTTAAAGATTTTATTTCTAATTATTTGGTGTGATTTGAACAGAGACGGTGATAAAATGGCACCGTCGGTTGAAAAGAAAATGGTCGAGTTGGAAATGGGATTATTACATCTTCAACAGAATATCGATATTCCCGAAATATCGTTGATTATTCATCCAGTAGTCGCTGCTGTAATCAAAAAATGCGCCGAAGAGAATAGGAAACCTAAAGTAGCTGATTTTGGTGACAAAGTCGAAGATTCAACGTTTCTCAATCAATTACAAAATGGTGTTAATCGTTGGATTAAAGAAATTCAAAAGGTTAATAGCCTAACAAATCTTTATTCTTTATACGTATTTTTTGTATTTGGAATCGATTCACTGGATTGATTTTTTTTTGTAGGTAACGAAGCTCGATCGTGATCCATCTAATGGTACTGCTCTTCAAGAAATCAGCTTTTGGTTGAATTTGGAACGAGCTCTGCATAGAATTCAAGAAAAACGTGAAAGTATCGAGGTTGCTCTTACGTTGGATATTTTGAAACATGGAAAAAGATTCCATGCTACTGTTAGTTTCGATACAGACACAGGTAACTGAGCTTTTTCTCATTATGAATGTGTCGTTTTGGACGATTTTACTTATATTTTTCTGTTCTAGGTTTAAAACAAGCTTTGGCCACCGTCAACGATTATAATCCGTTGATGAAAGATTTTCCTATCAACAATCTTCTCTCGGCTACCGAATTGGATCGTATTCGCGATGCAGTTCAACAGATTTTTCAACATTTGCGTAAAATACGTAGCACAAAGTATCCTATGCAACGTGCTTTGAAACTAGTCGAAGCTATTTCTCGAGATTTAAATACTCAATTGTTGAAAGTACGTTTTATTGCCCTTGGTGATGTTCTTTTGTGTTGCCACAATTTTCTCATTCGTCTCGTGTGTATTTTTTTAGGTTCTGGGAACACGTAGACTTATGCATATTCCATTCGACGAATTTGAAAAAGTAATGGCTCAATGTTACAGCGTATTTTCGTGCTGGGATGACGAATACGATAAGCTACAAGCTTTATTGAGGTGAATCAAAACGTTCCCATAATTTTAACTCCAATTGAACTTGTATTTTCATTTTCTTGAATTATTTATTTAATTTTTTCAAACAGAGACGTTGTTAAGAAGAAGCGCGAAGAACAATTGAAAATGGTATGGAGAATGTCTCCAGTACATAAACGTCTGCAAACTCGCATGGAACACATGCGTCGTTTCCGACACCAGCACGAGCAACTACGTACAGTAATAGTTCGGGTATTACGACCCAACATAGGAACAGCTGCGGATCGCGTAGATGGCGACCAAATTATGAATCCAGTGTCTGCTGAACAACTCGACGATTCTTCTTTCGATTCAGCTGATTCGAGTGCCATCGAGGTACTTGATTTTTTGGCATTTTATCTCAACATTAGAAAATTGTTCTCAAACTTTATGTGTTTTAGGAGGTGAACTTGGCCTATGAGAATGTCAAGGAAGTAAATTGCTTGGATATGACTCGCGAAGGTCAAGAAGCCTGGGATGCGGCTGTGAACCGATACGAAGAACGAATAGATCGAGTCGAAGCTCGAATCACCGCTCATCTGAGAGATCAATTAGGTACGGCGAAAAATGCCAACGAAATGTTTCGTATTTTTTCGCGGTTCAACGCCTTGTTTGTTCGGCCTCATATTCGAGGAGCCATTCGTGAATACCAAACGCAACTCATCCAAAGGGTCAAGGATGACATTGAAGCTTTGCACGAGAAATTCAAAGTACATTATCTCACCCACGTTAATATTACACATTAAAAAAACCACCCTTCATAATTATATATTTTTATAAAAACTAGATCCAGTATCCACTAAGTAAATCATTCCGCATGAGTCAATCGCGAGATTTACCACCGATTTCCAGCTCCATAATTTGGGCTAAACAAATCGATCGCCAATTAACCATGTACTTGAACCGAGTTGAAGCAGTATTAGGTAATTAGACCATCTTACCACGGTCACCTCACAAAAACCGTCTAAATTAATCCGCGACTAATTTTTAATCCACAGGTAAAGGTTGGGAGAACCATATCGAAGGTCAGAAATTAAAAGCAGACGGGGACAGTTTCCGCCTAAAATTAAATACGCAAGAGATCTTCGACGATTGGGCTCGTAACGTACAGCAACGAAATTTGGGAGTCAATGGCAGAATTTTCACCGTCGAAAGTACTCGGTCTAGGACCGGACGAGGAAACGTGATGAAATTGAAGGTGATTTTCCTTCAAATTGAGACGATTGCTACAAATATCGTGTGTTTTTAACGTCTTATTCAATTCCTAGGTGAACTTTTTACCCGAAATTATCACCTTATCCAAGGAAGTGAGAAATTTAAAGAATTTGGGATTCAGAGTGCCATTGGCTATCGTGAATAAAGCTCATCAAGCCAATCAACTTTACCCTTTTGCTATCTCGTTAATCGAGAGCATTCGTACTTACGAAAGGACATTGGAAAAGGTATGCAAATTGTTGAAAATTTCGATGATTTTTTTTTTTATATCACATTTTTCACGTTTTCTTTTTGAAACGAGAGAATGTAATTTTTGATCTAATCGCAGCTATCACAAAGGAGTTATGCTCCGAATGCGTCCGGAAAGGTAGTAATTTCTTGACATTGCGAGCTTCGCTTGGCTGATTTTCATTTAGGCTTTTTTTGAAAAATTTTCGGAAATTGATGTGTTTGAGTTGAATGTTTTTTTATTTTTATTTTTTGCTGTTTTTTGAAAATTGAGAGAGTGAAATTTTGTTTTGAATTTTGTATTTTTTTTTTTGCACAAAAAAAGGAATGAAATTTTTTAAATATTTTTAAAAAGAGAAGAAGAGGGGATTTATTTTCAAAGAGGCTAGGCTAAATAATATGCATTATTTTATGAGGTGTAAGGTATGTATTTATTTTGTCGAAATATGCGCAGACATGATCTTTAAAATGGGTAATTGACTATTTTTTCAAAAAATGTACCCTCCACTTTCAATTTTTCTCCAATAATGTTTATAAAAAAATTTTCCTTGCACGATTTCTTCTACTTTTCTTTTTTCGAAAACCAATTTTCTGAAAAGATTTTTTTTTTGAAAATACTTTTTCAAAAATTCAAAATTGTTACATTTTTTTTTTTTTTTTTAATGATGAAGAAATATTTGCACGATAGGCCTAAATCTATTTCAAAAATGTTCTCAAAATATATTTTTGACAAAAAGTTGAAAAAATTCAGAAGCACTGTCAAAATACTAAGAAAAAAAATCACGTTACAAATTTTGTAAAAGTGATTATTTTAAAGGAAAATAATAATTTTTCTGAAAAAAATCAAAATATTGTTTTAATTATTATTACGTATTTATTTTGAAAACTGTTACGATTTTAAAATTTATCGGCCACCAATTTCGTACTAAAACTCGTACTTTATTCTTATTGGACCACGTCCTTTACGTGGTTTTCGTATTATAATTTCGACCACGTCAATTACTTGATTATTCGTTTTTGTTTCGTTTATACTAAATAAATGTCTCGTAATTTTGTCGAGTACGATTTTTTCGAACAATACGATTTTTTCGTTTAATTCCCAACATGGTATCAGCAGCGTTGGTTTTTGTTATGTTCGTTTATTTTTACGTTCGATTTCGTCGAGTCATTTTCAAGTCATTCGTAAGTAATGTTTTCGTCGTTCGATGAATACTCGTAGTACTCGCAGTGATTCGCGAAAGCAATCCGAAGATCGAAATTCCGGTGATTTTTCAGGCTTTCGTGAGTCTGAAACAAAATTTTCAAAAGCGAAAAAACGTAAATTTCGCAAACAACTCGCGAAATCGTGCGGTGAAAATTCTTCACCATCATCGCCATCCGATTCCAGCTCTTCGAGCTCTACGTCTAACGAGTTCCACGACGTCTCGGACGTAGTCGAATCTACGATCGAATCGACAGCATCCGTTGCTACAACGATACCCACGACAGCATCCGTTGCGCCAATCGTATCGCGAGTTGAAGAAAATATTGACGACGATCATTCACCGATTCAATCCGAATACGATTCATCCGACGAAATGGCTTCAAACTCGACGAACATAGCTCCTCATCTGGTTTTCCGAGGGTCGGATTACGAAAACTGGAAGAAAAGAATAGAGTTAATGCTCAAGTCGAGAAAATTGGGCGATACGATTAAGAGCGTAGAAGGTGGTAAGGCTCCGGATAAAGGTATCCAAGCTTTTGAACTTATTATTAATCATATGGATAACGAAGTTTTTAAACTTGTCCGCGAAGACTGTAATCCGTATAAGTTGTTCATAGAATTAGACGATCGTTATACGAAAATTTCCGAAGCCAAAATTGTATCGCTACGCACGAAGCTCGCTACGATCGATATTTCGAAATTTAAAACACCGAGAGAGTACGTCGACGCCGTTACGCTGTTAATAAACGAGCTTAGCCGATGTAAGATCACGATCAGTCCAGCCGAAGAATACTCGTATCTTATAGCAGGCCTTAAAAATCACGAGAAGTTCACCCAAGTCAAAAAGACAGCCGAGGGATTACTCCACGTCACGAGCGCCGACCCAAAGATCATAAAAGGACTCCTCTGCGACGATGATGACCTCAATCACGGCGACAATCCATCCACGAGTGGTAATAATTCATCGACGACGAAAGGTTCGGCTTTTGCAGCGACGACTGAAAATAAAAAGAACGATAATTCGGGTAATAAAAAACCTTATTGCTACAAATGTAAACGCGTTGGTCATCTTACGAAACAATGTAAGTCTCGTAATAATAATAATAATAATAGTAACGATAATTCTCGAAATTCGAATACGCGTGGTAATTATAATGGTACGAATAATTCGGGTACTCGTAATTCTACATTCAGTTGCTATCGGTGTGGCGGTGCTGGTCATATTGGCCGGAACTGCCCCCGATACGGAGATGAGGCCAACAAGTCTCGTACTGCGAGCAATTCGCAAGGTAATTCGTCGAATGATCGTCCGCGTCCGGCTCCGTCTGCTAATCTTAGTTCAACGACCTCTCGAGACACGATAAGTTTTTCGCGAGCGCTCATCTCATCTACGAGCGATCTCACTCGTAATTTTAACAACGTCGGTTTCATATTAGATTCGGGCGCGTCACACCATATGTGTAACGACCCTAGCCTCTTCACGAATCTTGAAATTTCCGTATCGAATCATCGCGATGTTCATGTAGCCAAACGCGACGTAATTATTAAGTGCGAAGGTACAGGCGATATTTACGTAAAAAATAGTAAAGGCGTTACGTTTAAATTAACCGATGTTAGTTTCGTACCCGAGTTAGCCGAGAATCTCCTTTCCGTTAACATTTTAAGAGAAAAAGGTTGCGATTTGTTAATAGGGCAAGACGTTAAATTTATTGTTCGAGAAACCGGCGAGGAGATTACGAACGTTCATGTTTTAAATAATGGTCTATTTCTCGTAAATTTTGAACTCGCGAATGCACGTAATTTCGATTATGCGCTAAATATTTGGCATCGCAGATTAGGACATTCGTCGAAGAAGGTCCTTTACAAAATCGACCCTATGAACGTAGACGTAAGACCTCAAAATTGCCCATCCATGAGCGATTGCGGCACATGCTGCAAGGCCAAACAGCCTTCTCATGCTTATAACGAAGAACGTTATCGTTACGACCATCCCTTAGATTTAGTTCACGTCGACGTTGTGGGGCCAATGACCGAGGCTATCGATGGCGAAAAGTATCTCGTAATTTTCGTAGACGATTACACGAAATGGGCCGTCTCGTATGCAATTTTCCGTCGTTCAGAAGTAGGTAATAAATTACGTAGTTTCGATTCGATCGCTAGTAATCTCTGGAATACGACTCTGAAACAGATACGCTGCGATAATGCAGCAGAGTTTATAGGTGGAGAATTTTGCGCGTATGCTGAAGAAAAGGGAATGCGAATTGTCGCGGCTGAACCATACGAACACGAACACAATGGTACGGCTGAGCGATTTCTTCGTTCCCTTCTCGAGAAGCTTCGAGCTTTGCTTTTTGATATGCACGTACCGCCCAAGTATTGGGTTTACGCTGCATACTCGGCTAATTATCTCTACAACCGATTGCCGAATTCGACACTTAATTACGAATCTCCGTACGAGCGATGGTATAGTCGCGTTCCGAATTTAAAACACGTTCGATTATTCGGTTGTGTTGCAAGGGTAAAAGTACCCGATGAACGAAGGTCGAAGATCGACCCTAAATCTCGCGATATGTTACTCGTAGGTTTTACCGAAACAGGCTATGTACTGCTCGATGTCTTCTCAAATTATGTTACGATATCTTCTAACGTACTTTTCAACGAGTCTAAAGGGTACGACGATCTAATTAACGGTACTACGGATAATTTCGTGAATGAAGATAGCGCGAGCGATTCAACACCGACGAATAGTACGAGTACTGGTACGAGAGATGAATTGCCAGGTACGAGTGGTACGAATGTAGGTACGAGTGGCACGAATGGAGCTGCAAAAGATTCGATTGATTCGTCCTCTTCTGGCACGAGTAATATTTCTTCTTCCTCTTCGAACGTTTGCGCTAATTTACGTAATTTTGCCGATGACGTGTTGCCTGTGAAAATTAATCTGAGTGAAAAGTACGAAGGAAATATATCGAATGCGTATGTATGTAGTGAATCCGAGCTTACCTACGATGAAGCTGTTAATGGACCGGAGCGTGAGCAATGGAAAATAGCGATCCAGGATGAGTTAGACGCTATGTCGATGAAGGACGTGTGGTATAAAGCGACGTCTGAAGAAGTTAAAAAAAGCGATTTTTCGGAGGTTGATTCGAAGTGGGTGCTCCGTAAGAAGATCGATGTTAATGGTAAAACAAAATACAAAGCGCGATTAGTTTTACGAGGTTTTAAAGACAAAAGTACGTATGAGATCGACGAAATATACGCACCTACCGCTGACGTTAGCTCGATTCGTATTCTTACCTCGTTGTCCGTTGTTAATCGTTGGAAATTACATCAAGTCGATGTTTCGACAGCCTTCTTAAATGGCATCGCAACTCGTGCGATTGTATTTCGTCCTCCTAAAGGTTCATGCGATGATCCGGATATTTTCTACGTTTTAAAAAAGTCATTATATGGCTTAAAAACTTCACCCAAGAATTGGAATACTCGACTTCACGATTTTCTTACCAATTTAGGTTTCAAACGTTCGAGTGTAGATCCCTGTTTCTATATAAACGGTGATGACGATGATCCTACTCGTTGCATATTTATCATATATGTTGATGATTTCTTAATTTCTGGGTACGATGAACAGCTCATCGATTGGTTAATTGATAGGTTAAACGAGGAATTCGGCGTACGCGTCGCGAAATCTGTTGAAAAGTTCGTAGGTTTAGAATTTATTTTCAATTCTGATGGTATTTCGCTTCATCAGAAATCGTATATCGATGAATTAATTAATTTTTACGATTTAAGTGATACGAATTCTATAAAATCACCCATGGAACCGAGTTTACAAATCTCAAATAGGACTCTCGATCCGTCTTTTGAAACGAAACTACGTGGTATTATTGGTTCTCTCGGTTACATTTCGCGCGGTACGAGACCAGATATCGCATTCGCCGTAAACTTTCTCGCTCGATATCAACATGTCGCGAACCATTCGCTCTTTGTATATGCGATCAGGATACTTAGATACCTGAAAACAACGAAAAATTACACGTTAAATTATAAAATTCGTTCAAATTTCGATACTACCTACCCGGTAGAAATCCTTGTCGATGCCGATCATGCCGGTGATAAACTCGATAGAAAGTCTACGTCTGGTTTTATGACGTTTCTTTATGGTAATTTGGTCGTTTGGCACGTGAAGAAACAGAATTTTGTTTCTACTTCCTCGGCTGAGGCCGAATACGTTGCCCTTAGTATAGCTGCTAAACACGCTTACTTTATTAAACAATTACTCGTTAATTTTAACTTACCTATTAACTTGATTCCGATTTTTTGCGATAATAGTGCCGCGATTTCGATCGCGAATACGTCCGAATCGAAAAGGACAAAGCATATTGATATTGCCTATCATCATGTCCGTGACTTGATCGATAAGCAACACATCTTCACCGTTAAAATTTCGAGTAAAAATAATCTAGCGGATATTCTTACTAAATCGACAGCGACTGTTATATTCGTTAATTTTTGTTATATAATTTTCGATTTATAAGTATCATAATTTTTCGTACGATTATTATTTTTAAGTTGCGTTTGTTTCGTACAAGTAAATATTTTTGTCGTGCGTTATGATTTAAGTTTTGTATTTCATTCGTTATTATATTTCGTATTGTATTTTTCTTTTTCGCGTTAGGCGTTATTTTCTCGCACGATTTTTTTTCAAATTTTTAGGTACGAGTTTTAGTCCGAAGGGGGTGTGTTACGATTTTAAAATTTATCGGCCACCAATTTCGTACTAAAACTCGTACTTTATTCTTATTGGACCACGTCCTTTACGTGGTTTTCGTATTATAATTTCGACCACGTCAATTACTTGATTATTCGTTTTTGTTTCGTTTATACTAAATAAATGTCTCGTAATTTTGTCGAGTACGATTTTTTCGAACAATACGATTTTTTCGTTTAATTCCCAACAAAAACAAATATTTGAAAAATTTCCTGGAAAATTCAATTTTTAAAAAAATCATCTAAAAATCTTCTAATTTTTTCAAACGAATTTTTTTCGAAGTTTTTCTAAAAAAGTTCACCCAAAAAAATTCGTTCACCTATTTTTTTTTTTTTTTTTTTTTTTTGAAAGAAAGATGTGATTTTTCAAAATAATTACTGAAAATTTTTCAGAATTATTCTGAAAAAATTCAAAGAGTTCTATCAGAATATTAAAAATAAAAGTACATGTTTATTTCTTTGTTTTTTTTTTCTTGAAATACATATTTTATTTCAAAAATTTTCTTGAAAAAATTAAAAAGCTTATCAAAGTTTTAAAAAAAAATCGTTAAAAAACGTGCACAAGATTTTTTAAAAAAGAATTGTAATTTTTCCACAAAACATTTGATTTTTTTTTCATTTTAAAAAATTGAAAGAATTTTTCTCTGAAAAAATCAAACAAACGATTTAAATTTTTTCGTTCCAAAAATGTTTTTCCTAAAAAAAAACTTCGAAATTTTCCCCCTCCCCTCCTCTCCCCATAAAAAACTTTGAAAAAACATTCCTTAAAAAAATTGAAAAATATTTTATTCATCAAGAGAAACTTTTCAAATTTTTTCAGAAATTAAAAAAAAATTAATGTTTTTTTTTAATTGCTGAAATTTTCTTAAATTTTTCAAAGGAAATATTTCAAAAATTTCCAAAAAAAAAATCAAAAATCTCGTAATTTTTTTAATTTTATAAAAATCTGTTTTTGGGGAGAGGGGTTTATAAGGAAATTTTTATTTAAATAAATTCTCAGCCTCTCACCATTTTTTTTAATTCACAAAAAAAATCCTCTAATGTTTTCCTTTTTTTTCTTGACGTAAGTGTATTAATCTTGAAATTTTTCATTTTAAAAAATTCTATCAAAAATGGCTTACGCATATTTCTTATGAACTTGAAGAAATCCAATATAAGGAGGCACCAAAAAATTTATACAAAATATGCTTATTTGCCCAAGCCCCGAATCAACTGCTGTAATTTTTTTCATCTTGAAAAAGCCAAGCAAAATTATGATCAATTGATTTTTTTTTCTAATTCATTTTTTGACGCATGATGAAATATTTTTTTATCCTTTCAAAAAATCAAAATTTCAAATTAAAATGTTCCGAATTTTTTTATTTCAACAGATGGAAGATAAAACTAGTATAATTCCTTTGGTGGCTGGATTGCGCAAAGAAGTTCAACTGTTAATAGCTGAAGTAAGTCCAAAAGTTCCATAAACCTCATATTTGTCACTTGGCAATTTTCTTATGAATTTTTTCGGATTTTTTCAGGGCATCCAACTCGTTTGGGAGAGTTACAAATTGGACCAATACGTACAACGGCTCGCCGAACAAGTATTCAACTTCCAAGAAAAAGTCGAAGACTTATTAGTCGTTGAGGAACAATTAGACGTCGATGTTCGTTCTTTGGAAACGTGCCCATATTCGGCCAACACTCTAGCTGATATTTTAGCTAAAATACAGCACGCCATAGATGATTTATCTTTGAGACAGTATTCTAATTTACACATTTGGGTGAACAGATTAGATCAAGAGGTGAGTCGAGAGTCGAGACCTAGGTAAGCCTTATTCAGTAGTTCAGATCGCAAATAAAAATAATATTCTTCGTGGTTAGGTGGAGAAAAATCTAGGTGCCAGGCTCCAAGCCGGAATTCAAGCATGGACTGATGCTCTGGATGGTAAAAAGAAGGATATAGATTTGAGTATGGATACAGATGCGCCAGCTCAACCTACTCATAAGCCTGGTGGCGAACCTCAGGTACCCTACACGAAATCTTTTAGGTTAAATTACACCTTTTGAACATATTTAATGGATTGTTTGGTTCGTATTGCAGATTTATGTTCTAGTCCACGAAGTGAGAATTACAAATCAAATTATGTACTTGTTTCCAAGCGTTGATGAAGCTCGAGTTCACATCTTACAACAGCTGTACGCTTGGCAGGCCATCGTCACCTCGCAGACTCGTTTGCAGAGTACCAGATATCAAGTTAGTGATCAATAAATAACTTCATTGATATAATTGAATTTTTTATTAATTACTTTTCTCGTGATTTTTTTTTTTTTTTTTTTAGGTCGGATGGGATTGTCCTACTCATGAAACGTATAGAAATTTGATTACTAAATTGCCACAAGGTAGTGCTGTCATGGGAAGTGCCTACGAAGCAATTGATAACAAGATTAAACAAGTAATTCTTCTGCTTCGTGTTCGATTTTTTTTTTTTTTTTTTTTTTTTGAATGATATTAATTCCTGGTTTATTTGATTATTCTCAGATTAAAGAATACGAACAAGAGTGGCTGCAGTATCAAGCCTTGTGGGATTTACAAACTGATATGTTGTACAATAAATTGGGCGAAGATATCGATTTATGGATGAAATGTTTAAAAGATGTCAAGTTAGTACGACTTGATGAAAATTTTCTCCACCATGAGACTGGCATTTGAATTAATTCGTTGTCTATTTTTATAGGAAATCTCGTACGACTTTTGATACGACAGAAACACGTCGTGAAATCGGACCATTCGTCGTGGACTACGCCAAAGTCCAGAGTAAAGTATCCCTAAAATACGATTCGTGGCATAAAGACATTTTGACCAAATTCGGAGCCCTGCTGGGTAACGAGATGATCCAGTTCCATGGTCAAATTTCAAAAGTACGTTTTATATCTTCTTTTCAGTTTTTTTTTTTTTTTCAATTTTATCCTAATTTAATATTTTTATTCTCTTTTAGTCGAGAAATGACCTGGAACAACAATCCATCGAAGCAGCCAGCACCTCGGACGCGGTCTCATTCATCACCTACGTGCAAGCCCTAAAACGTAACCTGAAAAACTGGGAAACTCAGGTGGAAATCTACCGCGAAGGTCAAAAGATCCTCGAACGACAACGTTTCCATTTCCCCAGCAGCTGGCTCCACGTAGACAACATCGAAGGCGAATGGGGAGCGTTCAACGAAATAATGAAACGTAAAGATTCGTCGATCCAAGCCCAAGTGCAAAGTCTCCAGATGAAAATCGTCGCCGAAGATAAAGCTGTCGAAACTCGCACCAATGACTTCCTCAACGAATGGGAACGCAGCAAACCGGTCGAAGGCAGTACACGACCCGACGACGCTCTACAACAGCTGCAAATGTTCGAGTCGAAATTCGCTCGATTGAAAGAAGAACGCGATAACGTGGCCAAAGCCAAGGAAGCTTTGGAATTACAAGATCCAGCCGGCATCAGCACGAATGACGATCGTATGACTGTCGTTTTTGAAGAATTACAAGATCTACGAGGGGTATGGTCCGAATTGAGTCGTATTTGGGCTCAGATCGACGAAATCAGAGAGAAACCGTGGTTATCTATTCAACCTCGTAAACTTCGTCAACAATTGGACACGTTGACCACGCAATTGAAAGAGCTTCCGGCCAGATTGAGACAGTATTCGTCGTACGAGTACGTCAAACGACTCTTACAAGGGTACAGCAAAGTCAACATCATGGTCGTCGAATTGAAATCAGACGCTTTGAAAGAACGTCACTGGAAACAGCTGATGAAAAAGTTACGTGTCAACTGGGTTTTGTCTGATTTAACCCTGGGCCAAGTCTGGGATGTGGATTTACAAGCAAACGAGTCTGTCGTCAAAGAGATCATATTGACTGCTCAAGGAGAAATGGCCCTGGAAGAGTTCTTGCGCCAAGTACGCGAATCGTGGCTCTCGTACGAGCTCGACTTGATCAATTATCAAAATAAATGTCGTCTCATCAGAGGCTGGGATGATCTTTTCAATAAAGTCAAAGAACATATTAATTCGGTGGCTGCTATGAAACTATCTCCTTATTATAAAGTTTTCGAAGAAGAAGCACTCTCCTGGGAGGAGAAATTGAACCGTATTAATGCCCTGTTCGACGTATGGATCGATGTACAAAGAAGATGGGTCTATTTAGAGGGTATATTCTCGGGTAGTGCCGATATCAAAACTCTATTACCCGTGGAAACATCCAGATTCCAGAGTATCAGCTCGGATTTCTTAGGATTGATGAAAAAAGTCTCGAAATCGCCCAAAGTAATGGACGTACTGAATATCCAAGGTGTCCAAAGATCCTTAGAACGTTTGGCAGATCTTCTAGGCAAGATCCAAAAAGCATTGGGTGAATATTTGGAACGTGAGAGGACTTCGTTTCCTAGATTTTATTTCGTCGGAGATGAAGATCTCCTGGAGATCATCGGTAATACAAAAAATATCGCCAGACTGCAAAAACATTTCAAAAAAATGTTCGCCGGAGTGTCTTCCATCTTGTTGAACGACGAAAGTAACATCATAACTGGTATCTCATCTCGCGAAGGCGAAGAAGTCAAGTTTATCACCCCAGTATCAATCGTAGAACACCCAAAAATCAACGAATGGCTCACGATGGTAGAAAAAGAAATGCGAGTATCGCTGGCCTCCTATTTGGCTCAAGCTGTCCAAGAAATGAAACAATTCAAAGACGGTAACATCGACGCGGTCACCTATATGAACTGCTGCGACAGATACCAAGCGCAGATTGTCGTGCTGGCTGCTCAGATCATATGGAGCGAAGACGTAGAAGCAGCTTTGCAAGCCATAAGTAACGCCGAAGGTAAATCTAGCTCTCTGCAGCCTCTAGAAAAAGTCCTCACTCAAGTCGAAGGTACCCTAAACATGTTGGCTGATTCGGTCCTACAAGAACAGCCAGCTTTGCGAAGGAAGAAACTGGAGCATTTGATTAACGAATTCGTGCACAAGAGAACGGTCACAAGAAGATTGCTCTCGAGTGGTGTAAATAATCCCAGATCTTTCGAATGGCTCAGCGAAATGCGTTTCTATTTCGATCCGAAACAAAGCGAAGTCTTGAGACAGCTCACCATACACATGGCTAATGCGAAATTCTACTACGGATTCGAGTACCTAGGTGTGCAAGATCGTCTGGTCCAGACACCGTTGACGGATCGATGTTATTTAACAATGACCCAGGCTCTAGAAGCACGTCTGGGTGGTTCACCTTTTGGACCAGCCGGTACAGGAAAAACCGAATCAGTCAAAGCCCTAGGACATCAACTGGGTAGATTCGTGCTGGTATTCAACTGCGACGAAACTTTCGACTTCCAAGCCATGGGCAGGATTTTCGTCGGTTTATGTCAAGTCGGAGCTTGGGGATGTTTCGACGAATTTAACAGATTAGAAGAGCGAATGCTGTCCGCTGTCTCGCAGCAAATTCAAACCATCCAGGAAGCATTGAAGTCGCAACAAGATGCCAAAAAAGAAGGCAGTCTGATGGTTGAATTGGTTGGCAAACAGGTCAAGGTTTCGGTCGATATGGCTATTTTCATTACCATGAATCCAGGATACGCCGGAAGATCCAATTTGCCCGATAATTTGAAGAAGTTGTTCAGATCTTTGGCTATGACCACGCCGGATAGGCAGCTCATCGCTGAAGTCATGTTGTTCTCGCAAGGGTTCAGATCTGCTGAGAAATTAGCCTGTAAAATTGTACCATTCTTTAAGTAAGTTGACAAGAAGTCGAGCTTGGAAGTGTAAAATTTATGAAATGTTTATTTTATTATATTTTTTTTTTTACTTCGCAGATTGTGCAGTGAACAGTTGTCCAATCAGTCGCATTACGATTTCGGTCTTCGAGCTTTGAAATCTGTACTCATATCGGCTGGTAATGTGAAACGTGACAGAATTCAGCGTATCAAAGAACATAAGCAGAGCTCCGGTGATTCGAATGTGGATGAGACATCCATCGCGGAGAATTTGCCCGAGCAAGAGGTTTGTAGAAGTGATTGTATAAAATCAAAAACCAAGAGAATGACAAAATTGAAAGAATTTAAATTTCAAAAATTTTAAAGTAGGTAGAAAAAATTAAAATTTGAAAAAAAAAAATTTTAATTTTAAATTTAAAAAAATTGGCAAAAAACTGAGAAATTATTTTTTGGAAATTTAGGATTTGGAAATTGAAAAAAATTGATTTCAGAAAAATTTGAAATTAAAAAAATTATAAAAATAGAACAAAATGAAAAATTTTTGAAAATAAAAATTTTGTACTTGAAAATAACAAAACAAAAGTAGATGAGTAGGTAGAGGTACCTAACATTTTTCTTTAACGAGAAAAAACGAAAAATTCAACAGTTGAAAAAATAAAAAAAATAAAAAATTAAGAATTGAAATAATTTTTTTTAATGAAAAAAATAAGGGAAAACCATGAGAAATTGAAATAATTGAAATTGGAAAAAAATTATGAGTAAAACGAAGTGAAAAGAAAATTTAAAAAATTTTTGAATATAACAAATTCAAATTTGAAATTGAAAACATAACAATTAAAAAATAGATAGATACCTACAAATAAATTGGAAAATTCTTTTTTTTTTTGAAAAATGAAAATCATGAAAAAAATTGTAAAATTTAACGTTGAAAAATAATATTGAACGAAATAAAAAATAAAAAATAAAAATTTTCAAAATAAAATAAATTAGTTGAATTTTTTATGAATTGAGAAAATAGAAAATTACGAAAATTTTATGAAATCATTACAAAATTTTAAAAATTTCAAAGTAAAAGGAAATGGAATTTTAAGAATAAAAATTACAAAAAAAAAAAACTGAAAATGAATTAAAAATGCGTAAAAATGCAATGAAATGGTTTTTCTTTTTGGGAATCACGAAAGGTTGACATCAGTAATTTGAAAATCAGGGAAAATAAAAATAAAACAAAACAAAAATTCAAAAAATCACAAACATATTTTTGAAAAAAAAAAGATGAACGGAACCAAAATTGAAAAAATGATAGAATTGCAGGAATATATTTTTTTTTTTTTGGAAATCAAAAAAAAAATAGAAAAATTTGAGATACGTTTTGAAAAAATCAAACAGTTAATAATGAAACGAAATAGAAATAAAAATTACTCAAACCCTAAAATAGTATAAGAAATCCAAATTTGAAAAATGGAAACCTCAACAAACAAATTGAAAAAAATTAATTGAAAGAAATTGTTTTTTCAAATGGGGAAAAAAATGCCAGAAGATGAAAAAAATTAGAAATTAAAAAATATAAACGAAATAAAAAATTAAAATAAAGTAAAATAAATAAATTAAAATTGTAAAATTTAGAGTAAAGAATCGGAAATTTTAAAAATAGAAATCGCAAAAAAAACGAAAAAGAAGAAATTTGAATTGAGAAAAATTTACAAAGACGTTAAAAATTAAAATATTAAAAATTGAAAAAAATTGAAAATAAAAAAAAACTCAGAAGTTTGAAATTAAAAAAATAAGGGTAGAAAATATTTTAAATTTATAAAAATAATAGTCTCGTGAATTTATTTATGCGAAAATTTTCAAATTGCACATCCAATTTTTTTTCATCAATCTCTTATATTTTATTATCTATTATTTTCAGATTTTGATTCAATCAGTTTGCGAAACAATGGTACCCAAATTGGTGGCCGAAGATATTCCTCTATTATTCTCATTACTGAACGATGTCTTCCCATCGGTCGCTTACTCAAGAGCAGAAATGACAGGTCAGTGAATCGACGGTAATGATTGAAAAAAAATGATGACGTTGTCTTATTCTATGTACATATTTTTTTATAGGACTAAAAGAACAAATCAAGAAAGTTTGCCAAGAAGAATACCTCGTATGTGGGGAAGGCGACGAACAAGGAGGTCCATGGATGGAAAAGGTAAGAGCAAATGAGCAATGGACTCGTCTTTCGATATCTATTTATATTAATCAATTTAGTTAATTATTTCACGTATAATTTTTGTATTCGTCTCTGACACTCGTTTAATTTTTTTTATTACGCTATACGTAGCATTACATGGGAATTACATGGATCGAGAAGGTAAAAAAAGTGTACATTGCCTGCCTTTTTTTTTTCAATCGGTAGATTTTGATTTCGAGCTTTTTATAATGAATGTGGTAGAATCCTGTAGAGTGATCGATTGCCTGATCGCCTGATGAATTCTGTCTGGCATTTAATTATTTTTTGAAAAATGTATTGCTGGAGATATTATTCAAATAGCTAACCTAGTCTGTTTATTTAACGTATTCGATATTTCTGCGCAGGTTTTACAACTGTACCAAATTTGCAACCTGAACCACGGTCTCATGATGGTCGGACCGAGCGGATCTGGTAAATCGACTGCGTGGAGGGTTTTACTAAAAGCATTGGAAAGATACGAAGGAGTCGAAGGAATCGCTCACGTTATCGATCCCAAGGCTATCTCGAAAGAAGCGTTGTACGGTGTTTTGGACCCTAACACCAGAGAATGGACCGATGGTCTTTTTACCCACATTTTGAGGTTAGTTTTACGCATTCGACTCGTTCGAACCTCGATCAGATTTTTAATTGGATATTTTTGCGCAGAAAAATCATCGATAACGTCAGAGGCGAAATAAACAAAAGACAGTGGATCATTTTCGATGGAGATGTCGATCCAGAATGGGTTGAAAATCTGAATTCCGTACTCGACGATAATAAACTACTCACATTGCCCAATGGCGAACGTCTCTCGTTGCCTCCGAATGTTCGAATCATGTTCGAGGTAATTTTATAAAAATTTTTGAAATCGATTGTGAAAAGTTTCAGAGCTTGACGACTAAATTGGTGTTTTTTTCAGGTTCAAGATTTGAAATACGCGACGTTGGCTACGGTTTCACGTTGTGGTATGGTTTGGTTCTCCGAAGATGTCTTATCGATCGAGATGATATTCGAGAATTATCTAGCCAGGTTACGTAATATACCTTTGGAAGAAGCTGACGATGATATGTCGTTTACTTCTTTCGTTGTGAAGAAATCACCAGCTGAGACTTTACTCAATGAGGCAGAAATCTCACCGTTGATGCAGGTCAGTGATTGGGCAAGGTTTAGAAGAAAGAGGAACCTCGATTAGAATTTTAATTGGAATTTTTATTCTACAGGTTCAGCTAGACGTAGCAGCCATTTTACAAACCCACTTCTCTCCTGATGGAATCGTAGTGAAGAGTTTAGAATACGCTATGAAACAAGAACATATTATGGACTTCACCAGACTCAGAGCTTTGAGTTCGCTGTTCTCGATGTTGAATCAAAGTGTCAGGTGAGTCCATAACGAGCTTTGGAAATAATTTTTGGCCTACAAATTGACTAATTGGGGGAATTTTTCGCAGGAATATTTTGCAATACAATCATAGCCATTCTGATTTCCCTCTGCCCCACGAGCAACTGGAAGCATATGTGCCCAAGAGCTTGGTGTACGCGTTACTGTGGAGTTTTGCAGGTGATGCCAAGCTCAAAGTGAGGTCAGATTTGGGCGATTTCTTACGTTCTATTACGACCATTCCACTTCCGGCCATCTCCAGCAATATGCCCATAATTGATTATGAAGTAAGTCTCAAGTTGTAAAAAAGAAAATGATCCAAAAGTACGATAGATGATATAAAATATATTTTTTTTTGTTTCTAGGTGAGTATAACCGGTGATTGGAACCCATGGTCTAATCGTGTGCCACAGATCGAAGTCGAAACTCACAAAGTAGCTGCACCAGATGTAGTCGTGCCAACTTTAGACACCGTACGACACGAATCCCTGCTCTATACTTGGTTAGCAGAGCATAAACCAATCGGTGAGTAACGTAAAATTAAAAAAATCCTAAAAATAAATTTAAAAAAATAATTAATCCCAAATTTTGTATTTTAGTTCTTTGCGGACCTCCCGGTTCTGGTAAAACAATGACCCTGTTCTCAGCCCTAAGGGCGTTGCCAGATATGGAAGTGGTCGGATTGAACTTTTCGTCAGCAACGACTCCGGAACTTCTATTGAAAACTTTCGATCACTACTGCGAGTATCGTAAGACTCCGAATGGTATCATTTTATCGCCCGTGCAGGTACAAAAGAGGATGATTTCCGATCTAGATACGAATAGAGCTGAAATTTTTACCTAATTGTATGGCTTTTCAGCTCGGTAAATGGCTGGTGTTGTTCTGCGACGAAATCAATTTACCGGATATGGACCAGTATGGTACTCAAAGAGTAATATCGTTTTTGAGACAACTGGTCGAACATCGTGGATTCTTCAGACCACTAGATCAAACTTGGGTAACTTTGGAACGTATCCAATTCGTCGGAGCTTGTAATCCGCCTACGGATCCGGGTCGTAAACCACTCTCACATCGATTCTTACGTCATGTGCCGGTCATCTACGTCGATTATCCTGGAGAGACGTCTTTGAAACAGGTAAATCAAAAGATCATCTCTGAAGTACTCCTGTCTTGTGGTTTCATTTTATTTCATATTTTTTGTATTTTTTCCAATAGATTTACGGTACGTTCAATAGAGCTATGCTCAGACTGACGCCATCTTTGAGAGGATACGCTGAACCTCTGACCAATGCCATGGTCGAATTCTATCTCGTTTCGCAAGAACGATTCACTCAAGATATGCAACCTCATTACGTTTATTCTCCTCGTGAAATGACACGATGGGTTCGTGGTATCTGCGAAGCGATCAGGTAAATATGGCTGACAAACGTCCCTGAATTTATCGATACAATCGTCTTGATTACTTAAGCAGAAAGAAATCTACATTGAGCTTTTTAGAATTTTTCTCTCGAGAGTTACTTTAAAAAAAAAAATTCAAAATTTTTTGGCAAAATTTTTTTTTAGAAAATTTAATTTGTTCAAAAAAAATCCTGAAAATATTCTAAAATTTTATCAGTTTTTTTTTGAAAGTTTTATTAAAAGAACATTTTTTGGAAAAAAAAAATCAAAATTCCTATAAAATTTAAAAATAACTTGCGAAAAAATTTCATGAATTTCTTAAAAGGAAAATTCAAAAATTCGTTCAAAAATCTTATCTTTACATTAATCCAAATTTACAAACAAACAATTCAAAATTCCTATTAAAGAAATTGAAATCCAAGACAAAAAAACACCACTAAAAATTTCACTATTTTTTTCAATAAAATTTCATCTCAAAATTTACGCACTATTGAAGAAATTTTTTCAAGATAATTTTGCAACTTTTTTTTACAAAATAAAGTTTTACACGAATAAGGCATTTTTTTCAGAAAAATGTTAATTTATTTTTCAATAATTTTATAAAAAATAAAAGAAAGCATGAATTTTTCAAGACAAAAAAAATCCCCTTGTAAAAATGTCTTTAAAAAAATTCAAAAATCCCATTAAAAACTTTGAAAAAAATTATTAAAGAAATTTGTTTCAAAAAGAGTTAAAAATGTTTTTTGGTAGATACTAAGAAAGAAAAAATTTCAGACAAAAACTGAAATAAAAAAAATTCCATCAAATTTTTTTTTGAATTTTTAATTTTCTTGAAAAAACTTTTTTTGAAAAAATTTTTTTGAATAAAAAATCAAAATTTGTATAAAATTAAAAAAAAAAAATTCAAATTTTTTCCTAAAATAATTTGTATAAGAAATACGAATTTGCAAACAAGAAATATTTTAAGAACAATTTAAAATTCCTATAAAAAGTATTTAAAATGCAAAGCAAAAAACAACACCAGAAAATTCTCTCGATTTTTTTTTCTAAAGATTTCCAATTTTTTTCAATAAAAATGTTTGAAATTTTTTAGAAGAAGTTCTCAACTAAAGAAAATCGGAAATAACCCAAAAATTATTTTGAAAAAAAATGATATAAAAAATCTCTTTATCTATTATTATTAATTCATTTTGAGAAAAATTCTATTTTTTTCGAAAAATGTTTTAAAAATATTTGTAAGTACTTAATACAAAAAATCCTTTCGAAAAAAACTTTCAAAAATGATATGTTTGAAAAGAATTCTTAAAAAATTCCAAAATTATTTATCAAAAAAAAAAACACAAACAAACAAACAAACAAACAAAAACAGGAAAAAGAAGACAAAAGAGAAACTTGAAAAATTATTTCAAAAAAATGTTTGAAAATATCTCTAGGTCGAAAAATCTTCTCATAGAAAAAATTTTTCCATAAGGGAATATTTCAAAAAGATTATTAAAAAAATGAAAAATCGTGTCAAAAAATTGAAAAAATAATTTTTCACAATACAAATAAATAACTTTTGTTGAAAATTTTTCTCTAAATAACATGGCCCTACTCGCCCCCCCCCAAAAAAAATAATTTGGAAAAAATTTGAACAACAAAAATTTGAGGGTTGTATTGAAAAAATTCTAAATTTCAAATTAACGAAAGAAAAAAAAAATAATGAAGAAATAAAAAAAGATTACCTTGGGCAAAAAAATTACAAAAATTCTCTTAATTTTTTTTCTCGAAAAATATTCCAGAATTTTTCCAAAAACGATTAAAAAAATTTTTGACAGAATTACTTACACAACTGAAAAAAATCAGAAATATTTGTAGTAGGTACGAAAATTCTTTTAAAAATCCATCTTTATTTTATTCAATTCTCTTGTTGAGAAAAATTAAATTTTTTGCTTTTTGAAAAATCAGTTTAAAATATTGTTGACACAAAAATCCTCTAAGAAAAAAATTTGCAAAAATAGATGTTTAAAAAATTTCTGGAAAAAAAAAGAAAAAGAAAAACTTGGAAAATTCTTTCAAGAAATGGAAAATTATTTTTTATAGTACAGATTTTTCATTTTTTCTTGAGCACTTGAATGCCTGCCGCACTAACTGCCGAAAATTTTGAAATTTTCAGACCTTTGGAGAATCTATCCGTCGAGGGATTGGTCAGATTGTGGGCGCACGAAGCACTACGTCTATTCCAAGATCGTCTGGTCGACGATTCGGAACGACGCTGGACCAACGATAATATCGATCTGGTTGCCATGAAGCATTTCCCAACTGCCGAAAGAGATACAGCTTTAGCTCGACCAATTCTCTACAGTAATTGGCTCTCCAAAGATTATGTACCGGTTGATCGTAAAGAATTGAAGGAATACGTTAAAGCCAGGCTCAAAGTAAGTCTTCGTACATTTGACTAGGTCCTTTGAAAATTGCATTACTAGATAAATTTTATTGATCGGTGTATTTTTTCAGGTATTTTACGACGAAGAATTGGACGTACCTTTGGTGCTGTTTGACGAAGTTTTAGATCACGTTTTGAGAATCGACAGAATATTCAGACAACCTCAAGGGCATTTGTTGCTTATCGGTGTGTCCGGTGCTGGAAAAACCACCTTGTCCAGATTCGTTGCTTTTATGAATGGGTTATCGGTGTTCCAAATTAGGGTAAGGATCGGTTTGGAAATCAGTTGGAATTTATTCCATCGTATAATTGGTTCATTTTCTCTGTCTAGGTTCATAATAAATACACCAGTGAAGACTTCGACGAAGATCTACGAGCAGTTTTACGCAGATCTGGTTGTAAGAATGAAAAAATAGCCTTTATTTTGGACGAATCGAATGTCCTAGAGTCTGGATTCCTCGAACGTATGAACACACTTTTGGCCAACGGAGAAGTTCCCGGATTATTCGAAGGTATCGGAATCGAACCATCTCGAGGAAAAATCACCGATTAGATTTGAGAATTAATTCGAGCTCTTACGACGATTCATTTCAGGCGATGAATACAGCACGTTAATGACCCAATGCAAAGAAGGCGCCCAACGCGAAGGATTAATGTTAGACTCGAACGAAGAACTCTACAAATGGTTCACTGGTCAGGTGATGAAGAACTTGCACGTCGTCTTCACAATGAACCCGTCCTCAGAAGGATTGAAAGATCGTGCGGCCACATCGCCAGCTTTATTCAATCGTTGCGTACTGAACTGGTTCGGCGACTGGTCCGATACAGCCCTGTTCCAAGTGGGCAAAGAATTCACCTGTAGGTTGGATTTGGACGGTTCAGCCTCGTGGAAGGTGCCTGATTTCTTCCCATCTGCGTGCAGTATGGTTTCGTCGACTCCTACTCATCGAGATGCTGTGGTCAACGCTTTCGTATACGTTCACCAGACTCTGCATAAGGCTAATGCCAGGCTGGTGAAACGTGGCAGTCGAACTATGGCTATTACACCGAGGTATAGAATAATTGAAGAGTTCTCTCGAGGGCTTTATCGTCGTATTTGAGATGGCACGATGGTTTTAATCAATTTTTTTTTCGTTCGTAGACATTACCTCGATTTTATAAACCATTTCGTCAAACTGCACCGCGAGAAGTGCTCCGAATTGGAAGAACAGCAGTTACATTTGAACGTCGGTCTGAGTAAAATCGCAGAAACAGTCGAGCAGGTCGAAGAAATGCAAAAATCACTCGCAGTCAAATCTCAAGTAAGTCAAGTCCCATTTCCAAGCCAAAATCTTTTCGAATCAGATATTTTAATTTTTAAACGAATCTTTTTTTCTTTTTCTCAACAGGAATTATCAGTGAAAAACGAAGCTGCCAACGCTAAACTCAAACAAATGGTAAAAGATCAACAAGAAGCCGAAAAGAAAAAAGTCCAATCGCACGAGATTCAAAACGAAATCGAAAAACAAACCATTCAAATTTCTCAAAAACAAGAACACGTCAAAGCTGATCTAGCTCAAGTCGAACCGGCCGTTATTGAAGCTCAACAAGGTACTAATTACTCTCAAAAAAATCTTCCCAATTGATCGAGAAATATTTACGATGGAATTATTTCTTCGCAGCTGTTAAGGAGATCAAGAAACAACAACTGGTCGAAGTCAGAAGCATGGCTAATCCTCCGGCCATCATCAAAGTGGCTTTGGAATCGATTTGTTTACTTTTGGGCGAAGCTGCCAGCGACTGGAAGGCTATTCGAGCCGTTGTAATGAGGGAGAACTTTATTAATTCGATCGTTTACTTCGATACAGAAAGTATCACGTAAGTTTCGTACGCAATGGAAATGTTCTATCGTTTTATGAGAAATTTTGTTCGTTTTATAATTATTTAAAAAAATTTTAGTGACGAAGTACGATTGAAAATGCACTCTAAATATCTCAATAATCCAGATTACTCGTTTGAAAAAGTCAACAGAGCTAGTATGGCTTGCGGTCCTATGGTTAAATGGGCGACGGCTCAAGTAATTATTTTTATATTGATTATTCGAACCGAGAAGAGTATTTGTAGTCGTCCCTTGAGAGTAGGAATTGCCTCAAAAATATTGATTTTTTTTCTTATTTCTGATTCAAGAAAAATTGAATTGAAAATTTTTTAATAAAATAATCGAAAAATTTCAAAATAAAAAATATTCAAAATAGGAAAATTCACATTTAAAAATAAAATAAAATATAGGTAGTACAAAAATTTCAAATTGAAATAAATTTTAAGTACCTATTCATTAGTCTAAAAATTGTAGAATTAAAAAAATTAAATATTTACCTTAATCATTTTTAAATTCCAAAAAAATTTGAATGATTTAAAAAGAATCAAGAGATCTTTTAAAAATTCAGGAAAAAAAGAACTTCGAATGAAATTTGTAACATTGAAAAAATTTGAAAAATTTTAGAAATTAGAAATAATTTGAAAAATTGAAAATTTTAAAAATAAAAGATTAGAAAAGACTAGAAAATTGTTGATTTTACTTGTAACTTTTAAAATTTTCAAAAAATTCAGAAACTGAAAATCACCAAAAAAAATTAAAATGAAAAGTATTTGTGTGAATTTCAAGATACAAAAAATTTCAAATTAAAAAAAGTGGATAATTTTCAAAAATTACTTAGATTAAAAAAATGAATAGATAATAATAAATTTCTAAAATTTCAAGTTCGAAATCGAAAAAATTCCTATTGAATTGTTTTTTTTTTCAACTTCCAAAAAAAATGAAGATTTGATAGTTTGAAAACATCGAGACACAATATTTTAAAAATGGTGGAAAAGACTCATAAACTCAAATAAAATTTCTAACACCTATTGAAAAATTTTCAAAAATGTCTAAAACTAAAAACAATTTGAAGAATTAAAATGAAAAGTAGGTAATAAAATGAGATTCAAAAAGTCTAAAAATTTTGAAAATGAGAAATTAATAATACGTACTCAGGTAAGGACTCAAAAAATGTAAAAATTCCACTTCATGGAAAATTGGAAATATTTATGGTAGTTTGAAAATTTCAAACAATAAAACAATTGAAACCTAAAAATTCAAAATTCAAAAAAATTGATTTCAAAAATTTCTGAATGTTGAAAGTGAAAAATAAAAAAATAAAAATATCAAGTGTTTGCTGAAATAATTTTAAAAATTCTATTTTTTCAAAGGTCTTTTATGAATGATGGAAAATAATTGAAGCAGGTATACTTAAACTCGAATGAAATTTGTATTTTTAAAAACATTTCTGAAGTAAAAAAATTAAAATGAAATACTAAAAAAAATGAAGGCTCGCAAAAATTCTAAATCAAAAATCATTTTGTTCTTTAAAAAATAATGAAAAATATATAAATAAAATATACAAACTCAAATGAATTTACAACATTCAAAAATGTATAAAGATTCTTAAACTAAAAAAAAGAAATTACAATTTTTTGAAAAATTTCAAATATACTCGTAAGATTTGAAAAATTTTAATTTAAAAAAAAATTGAAACTTAGTATCCAAAAATTTCAATTTTTTAAAATAAAAAAAATTGAAAATTCTCGATATTAAAAATATAATTTTATAAAAATGTCAATCATTAAAAAAAAAAAAATCCAAAAATAATGAAAATCCAAAATTAAATAAATCAAATTCTGAAATTATCTAAAAATTCTAAATTTTTCCCCAAAAAAGCTCTTCTCGTTCAATTTTGGTTTCATGAAAATCGATGTCGACGGTCTTAAGAGAACGTCGAGGACAGTGGGACACGACTACAAATACCACTCTGAGCAGCTTCTTTCGAATGATCTAACTAAAGAATCTGACCTTCCTTTACTGTTTTTTTCGCAGATACTCTACGCAGACATGTTGAAACAAGTCGAACCCTTACGAGAAGAATTGAACTCTTTGGAATTGCAAGCAGACGAAAATAAACAAAAGGGTGAAGACATGAAAGCTCTCATTAATCAATTAGAAAAGAGTATATCGGCGTACAAAGAAGAATATGCTTTGCTCATTTCGCAAGCAACCGCCATAAAAACCGATTTAGAGAATGTTCAAGCGAAGGTACGAGATCGATTAATGTTCATTAACGATTTTGTAAAATTTTATATAAAATCATTACTCATTGGTATTTTATTTTAATTTTTTTCGAATTTTCATCGTAATTTCTCGACTTTGTACAGGTTGATCGGTCCATCGCTTTATTAAAATCGTTGGGAATCGAACGAGAAAGATGGGAAGCCACTAGTGAAACTTTCAAATCGCAAATGGCCACGATTATCGGAGATGTGCTACTTTCTTCGGCCTATCTAGCATATGCTGGATATTTCGATCAACATGTGAGTGAAAAGGAGAAGTATTTGTATTGAAATACTTCGAGTGCTTTTAGTTTTTCTACAAATAACCTATGTAATTTTTTCTATTTCAGTACCGTACCAATTTATTCTCAGCTTGGAGCCATCATCTGACCCAGGCAGGCATACAATACAGGCCTGATATCGCCTTGACCGAGTATCTATCTAATCCGGATGAAAGATTGAGATGGCAAGCGAACGCTTTACCAGCTGATGATCTGTGTACCGAAAATGCCATCATGTTGAAAGTAAATATTTAATTTATGATTTTAAAGAAAAATTCTGCCTTCTCTTCTGAATCGAAAAATTCATCAATATCATTTTTTTTTCATCAGCGCTTCAATCGATACCCACTGATTATCGATCCATCCGGCCAAGCCACCGAATTCATATTAAACGAGTACAAAGACCGGAAAATCACCAAGACCAGTTTCCTGGACGATTCATTCCGTAAGAACCTCGAATCAGCGTTGAGGTTCGGTAATCCACTCCTCGTACAGGTAATTTGAAGCATTCTATGCCCGAAAATTTCGATATCTTCGTATTAAACAATTTTCTGATTCGCAGGACGTTGAAAATTACGATCCTATTTTGAATCCTGTGCTGAATCGCGAACTTCGTCGTACCGGTGGTCGTGTCTTGATCACGCTGGGAGACCAGGATATCGATTTATCACCCTCGTTCGTTATATTCTTATCGACCAGAGACCCTACGGTCGAATTTCCACCGGATATTTGCTCCAGAGTGACGTTCGTCAACTTCACAGTGACCAGATCGTCGTTACAGAGTCAGTGCTTGAACAAGGTGCTGAAAGCCGAACGTCCGGATATCGATACCAAACGATCTGATTTGTTGAAATTGCAAGGTTCGTTGGTGGCTTATTTAAAAAAAAAAAAAAAAAGTGATCTTCGATGATCGTGAATTTTGAATTGTAAACGTCTCAACGATTCTTTTATCCCATTAGGCGAATTCCATCTACGATTGAGGCAGTTGGAAAAATGCCTTTTGCAAGCGTTGAACGAAGCCAAAGGTAAAATATTGGACAACGATTCGGTCATTACCACGTTGGAAACGTTGAAACAAGAAGCAGCCGACATTAGCAAAAAAGTCGAAGAAACTGATAAAGTTATCGCCGAAATTGAAACAGTCTCGTTGCAATATAAGCCTCTCTCTCAGGTAATTTCGTATCTCAAATTGGACGATTTTATTTAGAGTTCAAAATAATGATTATAAACCTCGATTGGTGTTCTGTTTCTCGTAGGCTTGTAGTAATATGTACTTCACCATGGACACCCTCAATCAGATCCACTTCTTGTACCAATCTTCGTTGAAATTCTTCTTAGACATATTTAGCTCGGCTTTGCTGTCGAATGAGAAGTTGAAAACAGTCACAGATAACGCAGCTCGATTGAATATAATCACCAAAGATTTATTCTCGGTAAAATTCCCAAATTTTGACCATTTTACGTAGCTCTAGAGCGATGAAAATTAACTGAATAAAATTTTATTTGCTCAGATTTGTTACGAAAGAGTGGCTCGAGGAATGCTGCACAACGACAGGCTGACATTGGCTTTATTGTTATGTAAAATACATTTGAAAGGAGTTCACACCGAGCCCAGTCTGGATGCCGAATTCCAGTTCTTCTTACGAGGCAAAGAAGGCGTCCTCAATACCAGACCTCCTTCCGTCGAAGGACTCAACCAAGAACAGCTGGAAGCAATGATCAGATTATCAACCAGGTGACCCTTATTTTTCAATCAATTAATTCTAGAAATATTTTTCTAATTTAGAAACTAATTTCGGACGATTTTTTTTCTCATGTAGGCTTCCAGCGTTCAGAAATTTACCGCAGAAGATCCAAGAAATGCCCGAATTTGGCGCTTGGCTTCAACAGGGCACACCGGAGCAGTGTGTTCCGCAACTTTGGGATGAGAAAAAGCAACTCAGTGCCATTGGAACTGCAATGTATCAACTTTTGATTATTCAAGTAAGTTCAAAACACGAAAAATTGGGGGAAATCAACCACAGAGAATGAGAATTTCTAATACGACGTGTTTAATTAATATTCGCAGGCATTTAGAGCTGATCGTGCCATAGCAGCTGCTCATATTTTCGTCGATACGGTGCTGAGCGAAGAATTCATGATGTCAGCCGAAAGAGAACTGAACTTGAGTAAAATCGTCGAAGAAGATATACGTGCCAATGTCCCAGTACTCCTTTGCTCGGTGCCAGGATACGATGCTTCCGGCAGAGTGGACGATTTAGCTGCCGAACTAGGCAAACAAATCGCATCGATCGCCATTGGATCCGCAGAAGGGTTCAATCAAGCTACGAACGTCATCAATGCTGCCGTTCGTACTGGAAAGTGAGTCTTCAAATTCAAAATGATATTTCTTCAATTGGTGCTTTTATTTCTAAATGATATCGATACGATTTATAATTCGCAGATGGGTATTACTCAAGAACGTTCATCTGGCTCCTCAATGGTTAGTGCAGCTCGAAAAGAAATTGCACAGTTTGCAACCTCATACCAACTTCAGACTCTTCTTGACCATGGAAATAAACCCAAAAGTTCCAGTTAATCTGTTACGAGCTGGTCGTATCTTTGTGTTTGAGCCACCGCCCGGTATTAAGGCCAATTTGTTGAGAACTTTCAGCACAGTAAGTTCAACTTTTGAAGATAGGATTAATATTGTGTCGAGGAAAGAATATCAATCATTTGGTTGTATTTTGTGTAGGTGTCGGCCTCTCGTATGATGAAAATACCCAACGAAAGAGCCAGATTATACTTCTTGTTAGCCTGGTTCCATGCCATTGTTCAAGAACGTCTCAGATATGTGCCATTAGGATGGTCCAAGTATTACGAATTCAACGAATCGGATCTTCGAGTCGCCTGCGATACTTTGGACACGTGGATTGATGCCACAGCCATGGTAAAATTGCGTATTTTTTATAGTTTAAAAATTTTTTAAGTGAAAATCGAAATTTTCTTGGAAAAAATCTCGAAAAATTCTGTTTAAAAATTTCTAGTTAAAAAAAATTAAAAATCGAAATTCTCTTGGAAAAAATCTCTATAAAAATTTCTAGTTTAAAAAAAAATCAATTAAAATTTATTTATATTTTTTGTTGAAAATCTTGAAAAAAAAATCCAAGTGTTTTAAGAAGTTTATTAATGGAAATTTCTATTGTACGTAAATTCTTTTTTTGAAAAATTTGTTGAATTGAGAATAAAGATTGTTTTTGAAATCCCCCCCCCCCCCCCCCCCACAAAAAACACACCTTAAATTGATAAGAAGTGACATTTTTTTTAAAAATCTCATAATAGAAGTATTTTTTGATTGAAAAAAAAATTGTCATGAATTTTTTTAAAACCTCGCATATTTTCTCAGATCTTGTGTTGAAAATTTCAAAATCTTGGAAAAAATTTTCAACATCCTGAAAATTTTCCTTTCAAAAAATTTCTTCACTTTTGCTGGAAATTAAAAAAAAATTCTATAAAATTAAATTTTTTCTTTGTAATTTCAAAAAAATCTTATTACAAAATAAAATCATTTTGAAAAAAAAAATCACTAGAGAATGTTTTATAAAAAATTTCTGGCATGAAATTACCTATCTCAATTTTAAAAATTTAACTATTTTTTAATATTTCTGCCTCTCATTTTAATTCAGATTTTTTTTTTTCAATTTCTTCAAATTTTTTGGTAAGAATTGAAATTTTTTAATTATGTTCCTCAGAAAAAACCTTGGAAAAATCTGTTAAAGAATTAAATCCTCATTTTTTTTTTTTTTTTTTTTTTTGAAAATTTCCATCTGAAATTTTTGGATAAATTCTCATTCTTGATAAAAAATCCTCCATAAAAAATTACTTTTTTTAGAGCTTTTCTCGGAAAAAAAATTTTTCTGAAAAGTTTTCTCCTAAAAATTCAGTTGATTAAAATTCCTTATGTGAATTCAAAATTTTTTATTTAACGTAAAAAAAATTGAAAACAAATATTTAAAAAAAATTTCACGAGAAATTTCTTACAGCGATTCTTTTAAAAATTCCTTGTTTTTGAAAATTTTTCGTTCTTGTCAAGCAAGTCCCTTAAAATGTTTCAAAATTCTTGAAAAATTTTGAAAAAAAAAATAATTTTGTAAAAAAATTTCAAGAACTGAATTTTTTATTGAAAAAAAATTTATTTATTATAAGACAAATTTTCTATTGGAAATTTTTTATTAAAAAAACTATTTTAAAACGAATTTTACCTACATAAAAAATTTTGACATCAGAATTGAATGTTCCTAATTGAAAAAAATTCTTTAGAAAAATCTTTTGAAAAATTCTCATGAAATTTTTCAAAAAAAACTTGCATTCTTCTCCAGACCATTTTTTTTTTTTTTTTTTTTTTAAATTTGTGTTTGAAATCATGGTAATGGAAATTTTTTGAAATATTTTAAGATCTCATAAAAAAAATTCTTTGAAAGTTTTCTTGGAAAAATTCTTTACAAAATTTTCCATAATTATTTCTATGAAATATTTTTCACATTCTCACTTGACATCTTTTCAAAAAATCCCAAAAATACGTTTAAAAAAAATCATATTTTTTTGATAGATTTTTACTCACGAAATTCATATTTTCTTTCAAAAATTTCGCCTCAAAACTTTTTTGAAATTTTTTCAAAAATTTCAACAAAAAAAAATTTCAAGTTTTTCCACTCTTTTTAATACTTTTTTCCAAAATTTCTACAAGAGCTGAAATTTACTCATTTTCTTTCTAATCAAAAAATTAAAAAAAATTCTAAAAAATCTATTTTTTTTTAATTTTAAAAATTCTTTTTTTGTTTGTTGGAAAAAATTTATACGAAAATTCAAAAATAAAAAAACAGGCGTTTAAATCAAGTCAACCCTTTTCTAGATTACCATTTAATTTTCGAATTTACGTTTTACAGGGAAGAACCAACCTGCCACCGGAAAAAGTACCTTGGGATGCCCTGGTGACCTTGTTATCGCAATGCATTTACGGTGGTAAAATCGATAACGACTACGATCAACGTCTTCTAGCATCCTTCTTGTCGAAATTATTCACATCGAGGAGTTTCGAAAGTGATTTCGCCCTCGTAGCCAATGTAGATGGAGTTGCCGGTGGTCCTGGGGGTAATAGGTGAGTTGGGATGAGCTTCATGTTCGATTACGACGAATAAACGAGCCCTATTGCGGAATTTTCAACTGTATTAATTTTTTTGCCCTTTCGTAGACACATTACGATGCCAGATGGATCACGAAGAGATCATTTCTTGGCCTGGATTGAAAATCTATCCGATAGACAGACCCCGTCCTGGCTAGGATTGCCCAATAATGCAGAAAAGGTGCTATTGACAACCAGAGGTATGTGGATCGAGTTTGAAAATCGGTTTCGATCGATATTGAATCATAATAATTGAAAAATCCGATTTTTATTTAGGTACTGATTTGGTGAGCAAGTTGTTGAAAATGCAGCAACTCGAGGACGAAGACGAGCTGGCGTATTCGGCCGAAGAAACCGCTAGAATTAGCGACGACGAGAAACACGTCGATGGAAGACCATCCTGGATGAAAACGTTGCATAATTCGGCCACCACTTGGTTGGAATTGTTGCCCGAGTCGTTACAGGTGCGCTAAATTTTTTCTCAAAAAAAAAATTGATCTAAAATTATGATAATTAATCGAGTATCTGAAATTTTAGACTTTGAAGAGAACAGCCGAAAACATCAAAGACCCGTTGTACAGATATTTCGAACGCGAGGTCAACTCAGGCTCGAAATTACTCAAAGACGTAATCCACGATCTAAATGACGTCGTGCTAATTTGCCAAGGAGATAAGAAACAGACGAATTATCACCGAGCCATGCTCAGCGATTTGGTCAAGGGTATTATACCGAAAAGCTGGACGAGATACACGATTCCTCGAGGATGCACCGTCATTCAGTGGATTACCGATTTCAGCGAAAGAATTAAACAACTGCAGCAGGTTTCTCAGTTGGTGTCGAAGGGTGCTCAGCAGATCAAAGTAAGCCAAATTTTTGAAATAAATTTTCATCTACTTTTGAAATGGTGTGATAAAGGTGATGTTTCGATTTTTTTTCTAGACTTTCCCAGTGTGGCTGGGTGGATTATTGAATCCCGAAGCTTATATTACAGCTACGAGGCAATGTATCGCTCAAGCGAATATGTGGTCATTGGAGGAGCTCGTGCTGGATGTGACAATCACAGATTCGAATAGTGTTGAGAAGAATATGCTAGATGATTGCAGTTTCGGTGTTACTGGTAAGATTTTCCTTCCTAATTTAACGAATAAGGTGGGGAGGGTGATGATGGGTGGTAACTTGGAATTTTCTAGGGCATAGCTCAATTCTTTTATGAAGGAGTGGTATGGAGAATTGAAATTTTGTTTGATGTTGATTGTAAGAATAATTTTTTACTTGAAAAAATTAGATTTTCTCCTCCGAAATAGTGAGATTCTTTCTCTGAACCAGATTGAATTTCTTTTGAGAAAATGAATGGAGAATATTTTCTAAAAAAAAAATATATATTTTTCTACAACATTTTTTTAAAAAGAATTAGGGTACCCTCCCCCCTCCTTGAAAAAATCAACTTTTGAGACCCATTCGTATTTCATCTCCGAAAAATGAGAATTATTCTCCAAAAAATTGAGATTCTTTCCCTAAAAAATTGAAATAATTTTTCTTTTCAAAAAATTTGAGAATTTTCTCGAAAAAACTGAATAAAGATATTTTGTCACAAAAAATAAGACATTTTTTCTTTATAAGAAATGAAAAAAAAATCTCCAAAAATTTTAGAAAATTTGCATTCTGAAAAATTAAAAGATTTTTTTTTCAATAAAATTGAGAACATAAATTGAGGATTTTTATCAAAAAAAACTGATTTATTTTTTTTCTACTAAAAAATTAATTTTTTTCACGTTCATTCGGGAAGGAGTGAGATACTTTCTACTCCAAAAAAAAATTGAAAAAATTCAGACAGTTTTTTCTTTCAAAAAAATCAGGATTTTTTTTTTCTACAAAACAATTCGATAAATTTGAAAAATATTTTTGCTGCAAAAAAATCTTCAATAAAAAGTTGATTTTTTTCAATTCCAAAAATTGAATTTTCTAAATTTTTGAGAGATTTTTTTTTCTTTGAAAAAATTGAGTGATTTTTCCAAAAATTTGAAGAACAAGTGTTCACTTTAAATAATTTTTAAAAAATGTCCCCAAAAAATTTGAAGATTTGTTCCTTAAAAATTTGAGAAATATTTGCATTTCAAAAGATTAAAAAAAAATTCAATGAAATCAAGGAAATAAATTGAGAATTTTTTCTCAAAAAAGAGAAACTGATAGATTTTTTACACAGAAATTTTAAAAAAAATACGTCCATTCTAGAAAGATTAAAATACTTTTACTTCAAAGAAATTAAAAAAAATTCAGATCCATTCTTTTCAAAAAAAAAAAAAAAAAAAAAAAAATAGTAAGTACTGATTTCTTCAGCAAAAATTTGAGAAATATGTTTTTTCCGAAAAATTGATCTTTTTCAATTCGAAAAATTTTCTTGATTCTCAAGAGATTTTTTTCACCAGAAAATTTTTGTTGTTCTCTAAAAACTGCGAGATTTTTTCCAAAAAGGGCCTTTCCTGGTAAGATGGTGAAAATTGCCCCAGAACCGATTTCGACGAAAATCACCCAAAATGTTAGTATTGATGTAAATTGAATATCAGGCGTCAATTGCTGACATACATTATGAAGAAAATAATTCCCTATTTTTTATTTTTTCCCTAACTGCATTTTAAGTTGTGCCGTCGGCCCCCAATTTAAATTTTTTTTTTTTAATTTGGAAAAATAGAAGATTTTAAAAATTTGAATTTTTTTTTTGAAAAATCGTCATAAGATGGGTATTATGATATAATAAGACCATTTTCGATTATTTCTCATCTTTACCTACGTTTTTATGGGACATGAAAAAACGCCATTTTTTACGATTTTTGAGAAAAATCGATTATTGAAAATCGAAAAAAGGTCATAATTGATAAAATGGCTTAACATACCTACATAGTACGAATTACTACCCAAAAACACAATTTACGCCAATTTTTCAACTCTACTATAATATTCAGGAAGGGTCAAAAACAGTCACTTTTGATGGGTTTTTCAGATTTTTGATAGTTTTTGAAAAATTCTCACCAGTATCTCAATGATGAAAAATCCCCTCCTAAGTTTCACAAAAACTCTTCTTTAAAGGTAATATTTTAAAATTTTCTTTAAAAAAAAAATTTTAAAAAAATCTACAAATGTAAAAAATTACAAAAATCCAATTTTCTTCATTTTTGAAAAGAAAAATTTCAAACCTTTTAGAAAAATTCAAAAAATTCAGGTAAATCCTTTCATTTTTAATGGAAATATTTTTGAAAAATCGGAATTTGGCAGCCCTGCTATTAACATTTTCCAACTTTTTCTATTGAAATAATTTTTTGGCATCAATAGTAACCATTATTGAGTCCAGTTTAGGTACCAAGCATAATTATGTTATTTTCGTTTTTTGTACCTAATTCGAAATTCTCGATTTTTTAGCGATTTGCATCTTTTTAACCGCCTGGTAGGGTGAAAAAACTCGATTAGAATTAATTCAAAATGAATGGTGGGGGGGGGGTGCAGAAACTCGAATTGCATTTTTGTAGGGCTGTCACCGAGGTACCATGTATGTGAAATTGTGACACTACCTAAAAGTGCAGGCAAAAAACTGCATTTTTTTCTCAAAAATGACCCTACTTTGAGGACCCCTAGCTCCACTCCCCTGAGAGGTAGGGGGCTCAATTTTTTTTTGGGAGGTTTTCAAGTCATGGCAAACCACCTCTCTGAGTTCGGTCGAAATCTGAGGTAAGTTTTTTTTTCACTCCACCCTACTAGGTATACGTATTATTGAACCGCGCCGTCGCGTCGTGAATAATTGAAAATCATGATCAAATCATTGATAAACTTCGAAAATGGTTTTTTGAGTGTCTGTCGATGTAAACTGTGCAAGATTGCGAATTTGTAACAGTAATATCGATTTTACAGCTCTTAAAATGGCTCAAAATTGGGGAAAACTCTGTTTTTTGTTGGTTTTTATTGTTTTTGACCATGTTGCACTTCCCTAAGGGGGTCTGAAAAATAGTGTTTTTTGTACTTTGAAGTATTACGAAACTTTTGAGGGGGGAAATTTTTTTGGCTCACCCTTCCTTCTATTTTTGGCGAATTTTCAAAGTTTTCAAACCCCTGGAAATCAAAGAAAACACGAAGGAAAAAAATTGAAAAAATTCTCACGCATGCCCCTACATAATATCAATTTTCTGTAAAAATTTCAAAAATTTTGAAGGACCCCTCCCAGAAATAAAAAATGTTGAATTTTCGACCAATAGGAGGCAATATCTCGGAATGGAGTGGGGCTACGAAGCCAAAAAAAAATTTGGGGTGGTTTTACATCAATACTAAAATTTTGGGTGATTTTCGTCGAAATCGGTTCTGGGGCAATTTTCACCATCTTACCAGGAAAGGCCCTTTGAGAAATGTTCCCCTCCAAAGATTAAAAAAAAATTTCTCCGAAAAATTGAGATATTTTTTATTTTAATAAATTGGAGAAAGTGAATTGAAAATGTTTTCTCAAAAAATTGAATAAAGTTATTTTGCCACAAAAAAATAAGATATTTTTTCTCCATAAAATTTTTTTAAAAAATTCAACCACTAAAATTTGAGAAAATTTTGCATTTAAAAAAATTGAAAGATTTTTCTCAATGAAATCGAGGAAATAAATTGAGAATTTTTTTTTTCAAAAATCTGATTGATTTTTTTCTACAAAGAAATTTAAAAAAAATTTCACGTTCATTCAGGAAAAATTGAGATACCTACTTTTAATTTTAAAAAAAAAAATGAAAAAATTCAGACACGTTTTTTTTCATGAAATTGTATAATTATAATAAATTTCTTCTGCAAATATTTGAAAAATAATTTTGGTGCAAATTTTTTTTTGAGAAATTGAGAAAATGTCTAGATTCTTAAAACATTTTTTTCTCCAAAAAATTTAAAAATTTTCTTCTCCAAAAAAATTGTAAAAAAATAAATCAAGAATTTTTCTTCAAAGAACCAAATGATTTTTTTGCAAAAATTTGAAATAATTTTCGCTGCCAAAAAGAAGTGAAAAATCTCCCCCCCCCCCCCAAAATGATTTTTTTTTCAAAGAAATTAAAAAAAAATTATTTTAAAAAATGAAGAAATTATTTCTAATCTATAATGATTTTAAAAAAAAATTTTACGTAATACCAAAAAAATTGATATTTCTTTCTCAAAAAAATAATTGAAAAATTTCATTCAAACTACTGTCAAGTTGGGAGTCGTGAAGGTGGTTTTTCTGAATTTTCAAAATAAATCATTAATGTTCTAATTTTTTCTTTCCTTGGTTTAGGTTTGAAATTACAAGGAGCCCAGTGTCGTAATAATCAACTTTTACTTACCTCTACCATAATGACCGAGCTTCCATTAACTCTTCTACGTTGGACCAGAGCGTATGTATTTTCTTTTTACTAACTTTTTTTACGTAGATATTGCAAATGTGAATGGATAATAATCTCTCACTTTTTCTCCTCCTCAGTTCCTCAACTTCTGTAATGGATGCGTCGAAAAGAGGCAAATTATCTTTGCCAGTCTATTTGAATTCGACTCGTACCGAACTCCTGTTCACCATCGACCTGAATATCGCCTCTGGTCAGGACCACCACAGCTTCTACGAACGCGGTGTCGCAATTTTAACGTCGACTGCGTTAAATTAGTCTTTTTAAAAGTTTAATAGATATCTATGAAATATTTAGCTTCAATTTCAAATCATCGAGCATTTATAGGACGTATTTTTTCATGTGTGTACGCGATTGTTTATGTTTTTTTGTGTTTTTCAGCGTAATTTATTTATTTGTATTATGATTTTTTTTTTTAATTACTTCGCATTGTTTAATCAAAATCGTGTTTTTTATGTACGAAAGAAAAAAAGGGACCCCTTCGTAATCTCCGAATAATGTGTGAGGGGAGTTCCTACGCTCAATAGCTTCGTGTTTTTTTTTTTATAATTTTTAAATTATTAATTAACATTCCAATATTATGTACTCGTAGTAATTTTTTTGATTAACATCGCCTAGAAAAATGATAATTATGTTATTCGTGTATTTGTTGTGGTAATTTGTGTTTTTTTCCTTCTTTTTTTCGGTTGATAAGTGTCCAAAGATTATCGTTTGTTGAACGAATACGTATTTATTAGTCGTGTTGTAATTTATTTTATTACGAGTAAATGCTTTTTATTACGATGTGTCTCATTTATTTACTCAATCTACAGAATAATAAAGTGATCTTTGTGGGTTGTTTGATACCTACTCGAGTAAAAAATAATTTTGCTTTTTAGTTTTTTTGGTTTATTTTTTTTCAAATTTTAGTTTACTTTTTTCAGAAGTGAAAATTTTGACAAATTTGAAGATGAATCAAAAAATTTATTCTCTACCAATAATCGAGATTTTTTCTAAAAAGAATTGAGTAATTTTTTCTCTGAAAAAATGCGAAAATTTCTCTTCAAGTAAATAGTTTAGAAATTTTTTCTCTAAAGAGAGATTTTTCGTTCCTAAGAAAAGAGAAAAAAATGGTGTGGTACTCAAAAAAAATTCAAGACTTTTATTTTCCTCCAGAAGAAAATACGGTTTTTCTTTTTCATAAAAAAAAGTATAAAATTTAATTTCCATCAAGAACTTTAATGACTTCTCTTTTCGAAAAAAATTGACAAATTTTCATCATTCTATTTCATCGGTAGAGAAGTAAAAAAATATGAGAAAATTTTTTTCATTGAAATGAATTTTTCAGGGAAGAAAACCAATTGAGACCCAATTGGTTATGGTGATGGTGGTTTTGAGAAAATTTTGAAATTACTGGTGGTTCCAATTGGTTTTTGGTTTTTAAAAATTTTCAAAAGGTTGTGGTGCTAAAGTGGATCCATTTAATTTTTTTTTTTTTTGATTGGTTCTGGTTCTGGGTTTTTGGTTTTGCTTGATTAATTGGTTGTGGTGGTGGTTCTCAAATTAAAAACCATTTCAAATGGTTGTGGTGGTGGTTCTCAAATTAAAAACCATTTCAAATGGTTGTGGTGGTGGTGGTGGTGGTTCCGTTTTGGTTTTTCAATTGGTTTTCATCGAATTGCTTCCATTTCGTAGTATGGAAAATATTTCCCAACATTTAAACCATTTATCTATGGCATTAACCATCAGAACCAGATGGAACCATTTTCGTGCTTCCTATTATACCACAAAAGAACTAAAAAAAGATCAGATCTTTGAAATTTGAATAAAAAATTAATTTGCCTACAAGTTACAAACGCAATATTGCAATAAATTTAAATTAAATAATATACATTCAAATAAAAAACAAAAAATAATAATGTTTCCACTTTCCAGAGCGCTGAAAAATCAGAAAAATGAAGAAAACAGGCCACAGGGGGTAGGTAAGGGGCCCAATTAAAAAAAATTTCAAATCAAAGTTGTTGCTTGAAGTTCTAGGAATAAATTTGGTCATAACAAAAATTTTGATTGGACCCCTCCTTCCCTTTCAAATCCACTATTTCTCTTTTTAGAACCAAAAAGAACCAATTCCATTAATTGGTGGTGGTTCTGGTTTTCATTGTAAAGGAAATTGAAAATGGTGGTGGTGGTGATGGTGGTTTTTTATTTTCAAACCACTTTCTTGTGGATGTGGTTGTGGTTATTTATTTTCGATCCACTTTCTTGTGGTTGTGGTTGTGGTTATTTATTTTCGATCCACTTTCTTGTGGTTGTGGTTGTGGTTATTTCAGCAAATGATTTTTCGTTGTGGTTTCAAACGGTTCTCTTCCCTGCCTTTTCGAAAAGAATTGGTTCTTTTTGGTGGTGGTTTTTGAATGAATTTTTGAAGTTCATTGTAATGGTTTCAAATGGTTTTGAGAACCAATTGAAATATCTGGTGGTGGTGGTTTTACCTGGTTGTGGTTTCAATTGGTTTTCTTCCCTGGAATTTTTTGTACTGAGAAGAGAACAAAATTATTTTTTCTTTCTATATAAAAAAAAATGCGTGTTACATTTTTACATCAATCAGTGGCGACACTGGTTGTCTGGTTTGCTCACTTCAATTTTTATTCTAAATGTATCTCTTATAGAAAGTGAACCTTTTTACAAATGCTAAAATTTTAATAGAAACTGAACCATTTTCTGTAGAAAAATTTCTATAGAAAGTGGACCGTTGAACTTATCACTACACCCGATCCAACAGTGTAGCCAACTAAACAATCATAAATATATGCATTTTGATTTTGTTAACGGGCAACACTCACCTAAATAATCATCAACGAGCACGTACTTACCATTTGAACAGAATTCTGCAAAGTGCACAAAATATTTGAACTTAACTTTAATTTGACTCTCAGATTTCTTGTGTGAGATCAGTGAAAGCAAAAAATTTTCATTCGTTACTTGCAAGCAAGTTTTACTTCAAGGTGTAATGGAAATCGGAATGGAAATTTTTCACATTTTTCACGCTTATCAATATTTTTTGGCACAGAGAAGCGATTCCACTAATCTACATAAAGATTACAAGACGTAGACCTTATGCAGATAGTTGAATTGCTTCCCACTTCCCAGAAATCATTGTTTTTTTCAAAAAATAATCGCATGCTCTGCTTATGGAATGGTATTTTACCACTCCAAAGGCCTTGGACGAGTTTAAGACCAGCTTTGCTGATTTATTTGAACAAATTGGTCAGAATTGAATTTGGTTTATTGTGCTATTATTTTGGAAAGACTGCATTATATTTCAGAAGTCACGTAATGATGTCTAAACTTATTCGATTCGTAATAAATCTTCAGTTTGAAAATATTTGTAGTTGTGCCATGCATCTTTTCAGGAGTTGGAATGGGGAATATTCTCGTACTTTACTAAACAACCAAAGGGCAAAATATAAACTTTTATTATTTCTTTTTTCAAAAATGTGTTTTTTCTCCCAAAAACATTGGATGGAATTTTTGCTGAGAATTGTAAGGTTTTTTCTTTTCAAAATACGTTATAAATTTCATCAAAAAATATTTTCTCTATGAAAGTTAATTTCCTTCTTGAAAAAATAGCAATAATTTCTTAATTGGGTGCGGGAAAAAAATTAAAAGTTTTTTTGTTCCCACAAAATTGAAAGATTTTCTTTCACGAAAAAAAATTTGAAAATTCTTTCTTCCAAAAAATTAATAAAATTAATACTTATATACCTACATAATTTCTCCATAAAAATTAAGGGATAAAAATTTCATCACTATTTGAAGATTTTTTCTTTGGAAGCAGATAAAAGGTATTTTCTCAAAAAAAATTATGTACTTGACAGAAGAAATGTTTTTCAACAAAATCAAGTTTTTGTTTTCAAAAATGAAAACAATTCTCGCTACAGAAAATAAAGAGTTCTATGTCTTAAAAAATTTAATAAAATTGTTTCAAAAATATTAAAACGAAAAATTGAGAAAATTTTCTCCTAAAAAAAGATTTTTTAAATAATGGACCCCTCGCCCCCCAAAGGAAAAATGTTTTACTCCAAAAATAATTAAGATGATTCCTCCGTAAAAATTTATGGATTTTTTCAACAAAAAAAAATCTACACACTCCAAACAAGAATATGTTTTGCTTCCAAAAAAATTGAGAAATATATTTCTCTATAAAAATTTTAAAAATCTTTTGCTCAACAAAAATTATAATTCTTTCTCATCTGTCATCTCAGATCAAGTTTTTTCTTTCAAAACATGTGATATGTACTTAATTATTATGATTTTTTTTTCAAGAATACCTACTCTCACTCAAAAAAAATTGTAGGTACCTAAAATGAAAAATCTTGATTTTTCTAAAAAGTAATAAATTAGGTGTAGGAGGTATCTAATTTTAATCCAAACAAATTCTGATTTTTATCAAAAATTGTATATTTACAATTTTTATTAATATTTAAAAAATGATGAAGTATAATAATTAAGTATGATGAAAAATTGCCAATTTTTTATGTTTACTTACCTACCTACTAAAAGTTTAAAAAATTTCATTAGGTATTCATCAAAAAAATTACGAAATTGGTTTTCGTCAAAAATGAGCTTTTCGCAAGATGTGATCAACTGATCACCCTTGTTTTCCTCAAAAAATAATTAACTGCTCGATGTATGTATAATTTTTTTTTAACTGAAAAATTGGAGAAAGCTTGATTTTTGTCAAATTTTAATTTTTCTGAATAAAACGATAATGCAAGGTGGGCAGTAAAGAATTATTCAATTTTTGTTTCTGTGAATGTTATTTTTCATTTTTTAAAAAAATAATGCAAAAGATTTATTAGTAAATTTTCTACTTCAAAGAAAATCATGGACGATTTTCTAAAAAATCAAGTAATTTTTTCTCCAAAAAATGAGCATTTTTCACTCTAAATAAATTAAAAAATCCATCCCCCCAAAAAAAAAACATTACTTATAACCAATGTTTTTCTTAAATGAAATTGATACTTGAGTACCTTGGAAGAGTGATAAATTTTTTTCTCGGAAAAATTATGTTTCTAACATTTTTTACTCAAAAAATTTGGGCTTATGGATATTTTCTCAAAAAATAATGTTTTTGTCATTTTGTCAAAACAATTTATTTAAACATTTTTTTGCTCAATAAAACAAAAAAATGGATAATCGTTTTCCTCAAAAAATTTGAATGTTTTCTTTCAAAAAAATAATTCAGAACATTTTTTACTCAAAAAAAAATGCACTGATTGTATTTTTCAAAAAAAAATAGGGAAAGGTGTCATTTTAAAAATTCCTGCTCAAAAAAATGAAAAAAAAATTCTAAAAAAATTGTAATGTTGAATTTTTTTACTTCAATGGCATTGAAAACATTTTTTACTCGGAAAAAATTTCATGATTTTGTATCAATTCATTTCTTCAAAAAACTAAGGTATTGCTTTTTTCGAAAAAAAGGAGAGAAAATTTCTACTTTGGTAAAATAAATTAACGAATGTTTTCTTCGATAAAATTGAAAAATTTCGGAAAAAATTATACTTCACTTTATACAAAATTGAAAAAAATTTTCTCGAAAAATTAAAAAAAATTATTTTTCTCAACATAATTTTATAATTTTTCGCTTAGTAAAAAAACAAAAAAAAATTGAAAATCGTTTTCCTCAAAATAATTTGAATTTTTTCACAAAAAAATATTTAGAACATTTCTTCCGAAGAAGTCGCCGTTGCTTTGAAAGAACGTCATTTCCCAAATGTGCTTAGGAGCATTTTAACCCATAATTCGTCTTCCATTAACGGTTTTAAAGGAGACGAAGTATCAAATTTTACGCTGGTGTTTCGGAAATGAAGAAAAAGTTGAACAATTCAAGCAGACTTTACCTATCGATACAATTGTTCAAATCGTAGCAGATAACGCGATTTCGGAAAATGGTCCCTTTAAACGCAAACGCCGAAATTATGACCTTGATGCGTTTATGGAATGGTATTTTACGACTCCAGAGGCTTTAGCCGAGTTCAAGACTCGCTTCGCTGATTTATTCGAAAAAATTGGTCAAAATTGAATTCGGTTTATTTTGCCATTGTTTTGGAATCAACGAATTAGGTATTTATTTTATAAGTTTGTTACGTAATGACGTTTAAAAGTATTTATTTTTTCATTTATTCGGATCGTTCGCAACTACTTTATTTGAAGTTGATTTTTTTTTTACTGTTTGATCAGTGATCTTATGATTGTAAGTTAATTTTTATTTTATGCTTAAAAGTTTTGTTATTGTTTATTATTCGATTCGCAATAAATCTTCAATTAAAAATATGTGTAGTGTTGACATGCATCTTTTCTAGAGATGGAATGGGAAATATTCTCGTAGTTACTAAACAACCAAGGGAAAAACTTTTATAATGTGTTTTTTCTTCTAAAATATTGTAAGAAATTTTTTCTTAGAACTGTAAGATTTTTTTTTTAAATACGTCGTTATAAATTTCCCCAAACAAAAAAATTTCTGTGAAAAATTGAAATTTTTTTTTTTTTAAAGACAAGAAGAAAACTTTGAGATTTTTTTTCTATAAAAGTAATGAAACTTCCTTCTGGAAAAAGATTGAGATTTATTTTTTAGGAATTGAAAAAAATGACAATTTTTTTGTTCCCACAACATTAAAAGATTTTTTTCTCGAAAATGAATTTTAAAAATTTTTATTCCAAAAAATTAGAAAAATCAAGATGATTTCTCCATAAAAAAATTACAAACTTTTATCAAAAATTTCATGGTCAAAAATTTTGGAGATTTTTTTTTCTTTGGAAGAAGTTGAAAAAGATTTTCTCAAAAAAAATTATGTACTTGAATGAAGAAATTTTTTCAACTTCAAGTTTATATTTTTCAAAAATGAAAACAATTCTTGCTTCAAAAAATAGGTAGGTAGTTTTTTTTATTTTAAATTTACTTAATAGCATTTTTTCAAAAAAATTTAGACGAAAAATGAGAAAATGTTCTCCTAAAATAATAAGATTTTTTGTAATAATGAACACCCCCCCCCTCTCCAAAAAATAAGAAATGTTATATTCCAAAAAAATTATGATTTCTCCATAAAAATTTAGAGATTTAAAAAAAAAATAATAATAATAAATAGGTAAATGAGTTTTCCACATACTTCAAACACTTAAGAAAGTTTTCGTTTCCAAAAAAGTTGAATGATTTTTTTTTCTTCCAAAAAAATTGAGAAACATTCTTCTCTATAAAAAATTAAAAAATCCTCTTCTAAAAAATGAACACCCTCCCCCTCTCTCCAAAAAAATGAGAAATGTTTTATTCCAAAAAAGATAATGATTTCTCCATAAAAATTCAGAGATTATTTTCAAAAAAAATAAAAATAAATGAATAAGTTTTCCACATACTTTTCAAACAATTAAGAAAGTGTTTTGCTTCCAAAAAAATTGAGAAATATTCTTCTCCATAAAAAATTTAAAAATCCTTTTCTAAAATTGGAAATTGTTTCCTATAATGAGAGATTTCCGTATTGAAGACGACAGGACAAATATTTTTGAACTGCAAAAAAGAAAAAAAATCAGAAAATTTTTTATAATCTCAAAAAATTGGAAGACACTCCAAAAAATTAAATTAATTTTGGCATCAAAGTTTTTATTCTTTTCAAAGAAAATTCGTCATCAAAAATTTGGGTATTTTTAAAAAAAAAAAGAGATTGTTTCTTTCGAATAAGCGGGTTCATGTAAATGAGATATTTTCAGAAAAATATAATATAATTGTGCCTACCTATTATATGAATCGGCTCATACAAAACTAATAGGTCAAGTCACATTTTTTTGAAATTTTAGATGAGACCAAAAAAACGTGTGCAATAAACTTTTTTTTTGCCTCCTGTACATTTTCGCTGATGACATTTTCAAAAGTGTGACAACCTGTTTCTGCATGATCCGATTCATATAATTATTTTTTTTCCAAAAGTGAAAACAATTTTTATTCCAAAAAATTAGCCTTTCAACTCCCAAAAAATTAAATAAAATTTTTTCAAATAAATGAGACGAAAAATATGGATTTTTTGCCTTCCAAAATGTGGATTTTTTTGGAAAAAACTTTTTTTTGTTCCAAAAAAATGTGTACCTATACTGAGAAATTTTCACTCCTAACAATAAAATTGATAAAATTTGTGAATCTACTTATTCAAAAAAATTGAGAAATTTTGTTAATCTTAGAAAAGTTTAAGAAGGGGTGTACTCCAAAGTCCAAACCCAACGAAATTATAAGAATTCCTTTCTTCGAAAACATTGGGAGTTTTTTTCTAAGAAAATTTCTTACCCCCCCCCCCCCCCCAAAAAAAATGGAATTTTGTCTCTAAAAAATAAGAAATTTTTACTTCATACCTAATAATTTTTTTTTAAAATTGAGAAATTTGGATTTTTTATCTACAAAAAAAATTAAGATAATTCTTTATTAGGTAGTTTCCTACTCAGAAAAATTGGACTTGATCTCCAAAAATTGAAATTGTCTCTTTTTTAGAGTAGGTAAGTAAAAATTAGAAATTATTTTCATTTTTAAAAACATACAAAAAATTTGGTAAATTTTCTGCTCCAAAAAAATCAAGTAATTTTTCCTTTCGAATAAACTGAAAAATCCATTTTCTTCAATGAAATTGATACTTATACTTACTTTGGAAGAATGATAAATTTTTTCCTCGGAAAAATTAAGAAATTTTATTCCTCAAAAATATTCCAACATTTTTTACTCAAAAAATTTAGACCTACGTGTGTTTTCTCAAAATTTTTGTCTAAACATAATTTAAACATTGTTCGCTCAGTAAAGCAAAAAAAAAAAACATAAAAAATCGTTTTCCTTAAAAAATTTTGAACTTTTTTCATTTTTTTCTTTTAAAAAAATATTTAGAACATTTTTTACTCCAAAAAATGCAATTATTATTGTTTGTTTTTTTTTTCAAAAAAATAGGGGTAGGTTTCGCTAAAAAAAGACAATTTTTTTCTTAACAAAAATATAAAGAAATCCTGCTTAAAAATTTTTTAAAAATTTCTAAAAAATTGAAGGGTTGAATTTTCTTTTTCTATGGCATTAAAAACATTTTTTACTTGGAAAAAATTTCGTATTTTTTTCCTGACAAAAATATCAAAAGTCTTTCACAAAAAGAAAACTGGAAATTTTTCACCAAAAATTTTAGAGATGTAATTTTCAGAAAATTGAATAATTTTCTTTAAAAAAATTAACTGATTTTTTCAAAAAAAATATGGAAAAATTAAAAGAATTCAATTTTTTCTTTAAAAAATCTTTACTACTTTATGAATAATTTCTATTTTTTTTTTTTTTTTTTTTTTTTTTGTAAATCAGAAATTTTTCACCAAAATTTTTAGTGACCATGTCAATTGTCAATTTGCGTCCGACTTCGAATAATTGATGAATTTTTTCAATTTAAAAAAAATCAAGATTTTCAGTTTTAAATTTAAAAAAAAAAGAAATAGAAATAGAATTGGAAATTTTTTTCTATTAAAAAAATGAATAATTTTTAATGGAAAAAAATTATTTTTTATTTAAAAATACGCCTGTTACATTTTTATGTCAATCAGAGGCAACACTGTTCGATGTAAACAATACAATAATATGAATTTCAACTTTTATCATTTCAAAATTTCAATTTGTCAAAATTGTTAATTTAATTATACATTCCGTGGAGCACTTCATAAATATTGATAGATTTGGGTGAATAAAGTACCTACTAGTTTTTTGCAATGATCTATTGAAGAATCGGAATACTGGTAAGGCAGATTTATTTATACCTATAAACTTAAGGATTCCTTATCAGCTCATTGGTTCAATAAATCAAGTGAGACGGTCGTCGAACACCCGCCCTCCCATCCTAAAAATAAACGTAACGACCCGAACGATCATATCTTCTATCAAAGACTATCTAGGCATGTTTTTCTCAAAAGATTTACTTACGTATTCTCATCGCTATACCATTCTTCTTGTTATGATTTCAGATTTACATTTACACCCAAAACTGAGCCTTTTGTATTGTTACAATGATCGATGTAAACCAGCGTCGTGTTTATGATCTCCTCCACCCCAGTCCGGTATCTCTGAAAAAGATAACAGCCGTATCAATAGCCCTAGATTTTTGTCGTGAAGAAATCAACAAGTATCGTCGCATTAACGCCATGAACCGAGTCTGTTTTCGTAAAATTTCATTCGACAGTCTCATTCCAATTCTACCTTCAACGACTCTCAAGCTGATTAGTGACTGCATGGAAAGAGTCGAATCATCGATCGAATATTTCGTCAAAAATCACTACGAATATGCCTTCAAGTTACACCACAAGGATGTCAACGACGTTTTGAACGACTTCGATGATTTCGTTGTAGATTACGACGGATCTATTAGTTACTGTAAAACAGCTAAACGTGTAATAATGAGCGATCGATTCAGCGACGTTGAAAAATTTCTGATTGCTTGCCAGTACTGCTTCGAGGAAGACGTGGTGAAACTTTGGCCATCTGTATCGACGGTGGTAAAACTCAAAAAGTTTGAGGACACGGAATATATATTGTCCTTGCGTTATTGGGTCTATCGTCTTCGTCTCGCCGGATTTGAAACAAGGCCGTTGGGTATAAATTTGAGTGAAAAGCTACTAAAAAAAGTGGATTTAGGTACGACTTCAACTGTGGAGTATTTGTGGAAGTTTATAGGCACAGAAGGTCATCTTAGGATTGCCATTGAACAGTTCAGGAAGGTAATCAACCAGTATAAATTCTGTAGATATCTTCTGCCAAAATTGAATGAAAAAGAACTTGATGAAATTATGGTTCTTGGAGGAGGTGAATCTATAATTCAAGCTCTTTTAGAATACCCATTTTGGTTGGATCTGGTTTTTCCAGTTTGGAGACTGGTCAAAGATAGAATAACCGATCGTAATTTTCTAAGTATAGTTCGAAAGATTATCGAAAGAGAAGCTAATCATTGCTCTCCTTTCGCATTTCCCGACTGTGGTGAAAAAATCTGGAAAACGGCCGCTATCAACATGAAAAAACTAGCTATAAAATATGTGCTATCAGCAGACGGGTCGTTGTTGGTACGAAGTACTTCGGAACACACATCATGCAGACGAATTGAATTTTTACTTACGGTGCTATCGGATATGACAACGCAAGAAAGAAGTTCTTTTTGGGAGAAAAATTGGACCACTTTAATCTGCGGCACAAGTGCGAAAGATCTCCGTGACCTGATGAATTTATGCATTGGAGACCAGGACGAAATCGAAAATTTCAAAAGAACCAAGTTATCGAGCTACGAAATAATCAGTCCATCTTGCTCGCGATTCCTGTACTGGGCGGATTTCCAAAAATTAGACGAGTTTCTGAATTTTTGCTGCCAGGAAGAAGAAATCAAAAAGGAGATTAAATCGAGATTATTATACGAGGAGTTTGATCTGAATTCGTGGCATATTCGCAAAACCAAATTACTCGACAGTTTTATGAAATCTGCGATCGACGACGAAGACCAAATCTTCGATTTTAAGCATAACCTGCCTTGGACGTTGGCAGATAATGATAGTGTGGAAGTTTGTATACGATGTCAAGAATATCGTGAATTAATGGAGTTTGTAGATACGATGGTTTTATCTGAAGAAGTCGCCGTTGATTTGAAAGAACGTTATTTCCCAAATGAGCTTAGGAGCCTTTTAGCCAATGGTTCGCCTTCCATTCACGGTTTCAAAGGAGACGAAACATCGAATTTTTTGCGCTGGTGTTTCGGAAATGAAGAAGGAGTTGAACAATTCAAGCGGACTTTACCTATCGATAAAATTGTTCAACGCGTAGCAGAAGATACGATTTCGGAGAATGGTCCCTTTAAACGTAAACGCCGAAATTATGATCTTGAAGCGTTTATGGAATGGTATTTTACCACTCCAGAGGCTTTAGACGAGTTTAAGGCCAGCTTTGCTGATTTATTCGAACAATGTGGTCAGAATTGAATTCGGTTTATTGTGCTATTATTTTCGAAAAGACTGCATTATATTTTATAATTCTCCTATTTGGAAGTTGATGGTTTTTTTTTGTGCTATGGTTGATCACTGATCAGTGATCTTATGTTAGTCACTTTTTATTTGTTATTATAGTTATTACTCGATTTGCAATAAAACTTCAATTAAAAAATATTTGTAGTAGTGATATGCATATTTTCAGAAACTGGAATGGGAAATATTCTCGTACTTACTAAACAACCAAGAAAATGTGTTTTTTCTCCTAAAACATTAAATGAAATTTTTTTTATATACCTAGTTAATACCTACCTAACGGTGTTTTTATTTTTTTCTTTATTAATTTTTTTTCACAATACGTGATTAATTTCCTCAAAAAATATTTCTGTAAAAAATTGAAAAAAATTCTCATTTTAAAAAACAAGAAGAAAACTTTGAGTTTTTTTTTCTATAAAAGTAATCGATTTCCTTCTGTAAAACGATAGAGATTTCTAATTCAGGTATTGAAAAAAAAATAAACGAGGAGTTTTTTGTCGCATAAAACTAAAAGATTTTTTTTTCCAAAAAGAAATTTGAAAATTTTTTATTCCAAAAAATTGAGATGATTTCTCCATAAAAATTTAGGGGTTTTTTTATTCAAAAAAATTTCATGATCAAAAATTTTGGAGATTTTTTTGGAAGAAATTGAAAGATATTTTCTCAAAAAAATTATGTAGGTACCTAGCTACCTACCTATCTACTTGAATGAAGAAATTTTTTCAACAAGGTACATTATGTCTTTGTTTTCGAAAATGATCAATTCTCTCCCCCAAAAATAAAAAGTTTTTTTTTTCTGAAAAAAAGATAATAAAATGTTTTAAAAAAAAATGAGACGCCAAATTGAGAAAATTTTCTCTTAAAATGATAAGATTTTCTTAAAAATAATGGACCCCTCCCCAAAAAAAGAGAAATATTTTACTTCAAAGAAATTAAAATGATTTCTCAAAAAAAATCTACATATTCCAAACAATTAGGTAAGAAAGTGTTATGCATCCAAAAAAATTGAATGATTTTTTGTTCCAAAAAAAATTGAGAAATACAAAAATTATCATTTTTTCTCAGGTCGAGTTTTTTCTTTTGAAATATGTGGCATACTTAACTTATTGATTTTTTTCTAAAAAAAAAAAAATTAGAAAATTTTGTCAACAACATTTCAAAGATATTCTCTAAAAAAGAAAAAAAAAAGTAAAAAAATTGCCTTAAAAAAATTAAATGTTCTCAAACAAATGATGTTTTCTTTCAAAAGCATCACTTTGAAAAAATGAAATCTTTCAAAAAAAAATCTTCTTTCTGAAATTAGAAATTTTTTCCTATAATGAGGGATATCCGTATTAAAGAATATATACAGGACAGAGATTTTGTACTGCAAAAAGAAATGAGATTTTTTTTTTGGATCAAAAAATTGAAAGACTCAAAAAAAAATAGCTTAAGCATCAAAGTTCTTTTTTCAAAAAAAAATCGTCATCAAAAATTTGGAGATTCTTTCTCTAAAAAATGAGATTGTTTTTCACGAATAAACGGCCGGGTTCATGCAAATGAGATAAGTTCAAAAAAAAATTCCCAAAGTGAACAAAATTTTTACTCCAAAAAATTAGCCTTTCAACTTCCAAAAAATTGAATAAATTTTTTCAAATGAATAAGATGAAAAGTTGGGATTTTTTTCTTCCAAAATGTGGATTTTTTTTTTGTTCCAAAAAAATGTAGATAAATGATAATACTCATATTGAGAAATTTTTGCTCCAAGCAATTGATAACATTTTTGAACCTACCTATTCCAAAAAATTGAGAAATTTGGTTAGGTACTCCTATGTACATATAATAAATTACTTAGTTTAAGGAGGGTTTTACTCCAAACCCAACGAAATAATTTATAAGAATTCTTTCTTTCAAAAACGAGAATAATTTTTTTCTGAGATGAGTCAATTTTAAACCAAAACTTGGTAGGTCAAATTTTTACTTCATAGGTACCTACCTATTTTTTTTTTTAAATTGAGAAATCGGAGTTTTTCATAAAAAAAATCAAGATAATTCTTTTGGTAGGTACCTACTCGAAAAAAATTGGACTTGATCTCCAAAAAATTGAAATTTTCTCTTTATTAAACTACCTATAAGTAAAAATTCGGAATTATTTTTCATCAAAAAATCAAGGATTTTTGCTTCCTAAAAAAAAGAAAAGGAAAAAATTTCTTCTTAAAATAAATTAACGAATACTTTTTTTCAATAACATTGAAAAATTTTATTTTTTGGAAAAGAAAAATTGATACCTACTTTACCACGAAAAATTGAGAAATTTTTTTCACGAATAATTAAGAAATTTTATTTTTCTCAACATAATTTTTCACCCAATAAAAAAAATAGAAAATCGTTTTCCTCAAAAAATATTTAGAACATTTTTTACTCTAAAAAATTCAATGATTGTTTTTTCAAAAAAAAAGCAGGGGGAAGTTTCGCTGAAAAATTTGATAGTTTTTTTTTCAACAAAAAAAAAAAACCAACTCAAAAAACAAAAAGTGGAAAAAATTTAGGCTCAAAAAATTATGAGGTTCCGAGGTTGAGTTTTTTCCTTCTATAAGATTAAGGGCCATATCATAGGTCGATGCTTGAGCAAAAATTTTTGCTTAAGAAAATAGCCAATGAATTGTCAATTTTTACGACCGTGTGATATTTTGGTGACCAGTGATAGGTATGATGAAAATAGTAGTCCTAGAAACTGAAAATTAGAAAAAAACGTCTTAAGGCTCGTTCACAATGCACCTTAACTTTTTACTTTAACTTTAACCAGCTAAAGTTAAAGTAAAAAGTAAAAAGCAAAAAGCAAAAAGCAAAAAACAGTCAAAACTCCTACTAACCAACCATTTCCAAAATGAATTTTAAGCTTTTTTATGCTTAAAATCGTTTTGAAAATGGTTGGTTAGTAGGAGTTTTGACTGTTTTTTGCTTTTTGCTTTTTGCTTTTTACTTTTTACTTTAACTTTAGCTGGTTAAAGTTAAAGTAAAAAGTTAAGGTGCATTGTGAACGAGCCTTTAAGCAAAAATTCACGTTCTATGATATGGCCCTAAAGACATTTTACTCGGAAAAAAATTCATGATTTTTTTCCGACAAAAAAAAATCAAAAAATTTTCACAAAGAGAAAATTGGAAATTTTTCGTCAAAATTTTAGACACGTCATTTCCAAAAAAATAGATATAATTTCTTTCGTAAAAAGAATTTAGTTATTTTATTTATTTTTTTTTTCTAAAAAAGTTGGTAATTTTATTTTTTTTCGACAAAATTAACAAAAAAAATTTTCCTCGAAAAATTTATAGAATTGATTTACCTTTGGAAAAATTGAAAAAAAAATTCACTATAAAAAATTTCACGACTTCTTCGTGAAGGAAAAATTTGAAATTTTTCACCAAAATTTTTAGTGAGCATGTTGCGGCATTAATTAAACATTTTTTTTTAATTTTTAAAAATAATTGAGATTAGATCTTTTCAGGGAAAAAATTAGAAAAAATCCTTTCTCTGAAAAAAATGAGAGAAATTAATTTTTCTAAAAATACAACACTATAGAATTTTTGCGCCAGTCAGTGGCAACACTGTTCGATGTAAACAATTTTCAAAATTCTTATCATTTTTGAAAAAAATTTCAAATTTGTTTTTGTCTTTTCCTACAAAACTAGATGAAACCCGCCGCGAGATTCGCGACGGCTAGAAAAACAGAAGAGAAATTCTTTTTTCAAATTTTAAAACTAAAAATTTAATAAACAATGTTTTTTTTTTAATTTTTCAATTTTGATGGAAAAAAGTAATTTAAAAAAAAAATTAGAAACATCTTATTTATCAATTTTTTCAAAATGAGAATTTTTCAAAATTTTCTTTAAAAAAAATAATACTGTCTTATACTTACCTAAATAATATAATTTCAGAGTAACCGTTTTCAATGAATTCCATTAGGTATTTTAATTTTTCGTTAATTTTTTTGAAACAAAATTTTAAAAAGTACATTTTTTTTTAATTTTTAATGTTCAAGTATTATGAAATTTTTTTAAATCCTGTTTGTTCGATTTAAGAACGTTTAATGATTTTAAATTTTTTTCTTTTTTCAAATTTTACTCAAAAAAAATCTTTCAAATAAAATTTTTATTTTTTGAATTTTGTTTTCAAAAAATTTATTTCGTTTTAAAAAATGAATACTTTAATTGAAAAATACCATTTAAAAAAAGAAATTGTTCAGAATTATCATATACTTTCCTTCAAGTTCTCATTCTCAATCACACCTCAAAAAGCATTAATAATTTTTTTTTCAATCTTGGAAAAATAAGAAGACAGAATTTTCTTTAGAATTCAATGCTTGATTTACCTATAAAAAAATTAAATTTCCAGGTATTTTATAAATGTACTTACTCATATTTTGGAAAAATTGATTTAGAACAAAATTTGGAACAATTCGATTTTTAAGTTTAAAATAGATTTTTGACCTTATATTGAAGAAACGTAAATTATTCTAAACAATTCATTTTTAAAATGGAATTTTTTAACCAAAATTTAAAAAAAGATGAAATAAATTTTATTTTTTTTAAATTGATAAAATTTGAAAAAACATTGAAGTTTTTTGATTTTATTTGATAACAATTTTAAATAAATGCCTGTTTTCAATTGAACTTGAAGTGTAAAAAAATCCATCTTAAAATATAAAATGCAGAGGTCCAGAATTTGAATCGAAAATTTGGGAAGATGATAATAGGAAATTCTCCCCTGTGGTGTAGCCCCGTCGCCCCGTGCACTGCACTGGTATGTACTTAAGGGTGACGTGACCCCGTATTTTGAAAATGTTTTGAATATCAGGATTCAATGGTGACATTTATACTGGAGAAAATAATTCCCTATTTTTCATTTCCTCGTGGTGTAGCCTGTAGCTTCCGTCGCCCCGTTTATAGCACTTGTATGTACTGTACCATAATGTACTTGCCCTGCACTATGAAAAAAACTGGAGTATAATAATAATAATCACGATTTTCAACAAATAATTTTTAATATATAATAAAATTATTAAAGTAAGAAAAGAAATTTGGAAAATTATTATTTAAAAAAATTTGATGAAAAACGATTCTGAATAAAAATTTAAAAAAATGAAAACTTTCTATCAAAATTGAAAAAAAAAAATTATAAAAATGAAAAAAATCAACTTACAAAATTTGAAAATAGCCATTAGAATTTTTTTAAAACAAAAATAAATATTATGAAATGAATGACTGTCTTGATACTTGATAGATTAGATAATTTTGATTTTTTTACAATAAAAGTTGAAATGAGACATGAGTTGACAAAAAAAAAAAAAATGCTGAAGACCAAAATATTTATTATTAAACTTTGGAATAGAAAATTTATTTGAATAACATTTTTTAGAATAAATACTCATTCAGAATTTTATTATTGAAGATTGTTTTTAAAAAGTTCAACATTTTCAAATTTTATCATTTAAATTTTTTTTCAATTTTGGTTAATTTAAAAAAAAATTTAGAATCATCTTTCTTCAATTTTTTTAAAATGAAAATTTTTCAAAATTTTCTTTCAAAAAATTATAATTTTAGAGTTACAGTTCCCAATGAATTCTTTTATTTTAAAATTTCGTTAATGTTTGATTTGAGAACGTTTGATTATTTGAATTTTTTTTCTTAATGCAAATTTTGCTGGTCTTATTTGAGAAAAATTTGAAATAAATGCCCTGAAGTGTTAAAAGATCCATCTTGAAATGTAAAGAACCAGATCTTGAATCGGAAAGGTAATATGGAGTTCTTCCCCGTGGTGTAGCCCCTTCGCCCTGTGTACTGCACTTACTTTTTATAAAAGTATTGAAAAAAATGATAAATTAAAAAAAAAAAAAAATTATTTGAAAATAGGTATTGGAATTTTTTGAAAACCAATTGAAACATAAAAACTAAAGATCCATAGATATTTTGAATCTGAAGGATGATAACAGTGAGTTCTTCGCCATAGTTTTGCCCCGTGCCCCGTGTACAAACCTGTTATATAACTATAACTATTACGATTTTCAAAAAATGAGGAAAAATCCAGCTTGAATTTTGAAATACGTAAAATCCTGCAGATCCTGAATCAGGATGATTATGATGTGCCTATAACTTAGTGGTTATTCCCCGTGGTGTAGCCCCATCGGCCACGGGTGCTGCACTTACCACTTTACACTATGAAAAACGTGAATTAATGAAATAATAAATCAATAATACTTGATTATTTTGATGATAATGAAAACTTACAATGCGGGATTAAAAGCTTAAAAATAAATAATTAAAAACACGCGAAAAACATCAAAAAATTCAAAAACACGCAAAACTTGGCCGGGCTCCGTTTTCGAGCCGCTTGCGTTTTAGCTGCGCGGTAGTTTTTGTTTGCCTACCAAGTTATGCCTACTAATCGGTAATGCTGCTCGAGTCGACCACGGAGCATTTACGATCTCGAGTTTTAAAACAAAACTCTCTCGTCTATGGGGAAATTTCCTTTGATGTTCGCCGCGTCTCTTTTTAAGTATTTGATAAGATGTTATTTAAACCATCGAATTAATGAATATTGATCAATTAATAATTTCTGTTGAGCAATTCAAAAACAGAATTATTGTTAGATTTGCGGTGAATGAAGTACGAATTTCGTGGCGATGATCTATTGAAGAATTGGAATACTGGTAAGACAGATTTATTCTAACAATGACTGAAGATGATTCTTCACCTCCTGAATAAATATGTTCTATCGAAGATATTTCTAAATGAATCAAGTACCAATTCAATTTGTGTGATTTTCTCAAAAGAAACCTAATCCATCAACCTTCAACACAAGTTACAATTACTTCAGACCAATCATTTACGTATTCGCTTCACTAACACCATTCTTCTCGTTATGATTTCAGATTAACTTCCAAACTGATCCTCCTGTAGAGCAAAAAAGATGGATATAAACCACCCTCGCGTCTACGATCTCCTTCATCCGAGTCCTGTATCTCTGAAAAAGATAACAGCTGCATCGATAGCACTAGACTTATGCCGTGAAGAAATCAACAAGTATCGTCGCATTAATGCTCTGAACCGGCTTCATTTTCACAAGATTTCACTCGATAGTCTCGTTCCAATCATACCTTCGACGTTGCTCCAACTGATTAAGAAGTGTAAAAACGAAGTCGAATCATCGATTGAACACTTTGTACAATACCATTACAAATATGTATTCAAGGTTCACCACAAGGATATGAACGAAGTTTTGAGAGACTTTGACGACTTCGTCGTAGATTACGATGGATCTATTAATTACAGTAAAACAGCCAAACGAGTACTACTTTGCGATCGGTTCAGTAAAGTTGAAAAATTCGTGATTGCTTGTCAGTACAATTTTGCGGAAGATGTGGTGAAACTTTGGCCATCTGTATCGACGATTATAAATATCGATGATTTTGAAGATTCCACGCATTTCAAGTATTCACCTCTGCGTTATTGGATCCTTCGTCTCAAATCCAAAAGAAACTATTTCGGTATCACTGATAGAGTTTCAGGAGAACAGCTGCTAAAAGAGGCAGAATGTGTCCCTTTTCATAATATTACCTCAACAATGGAGCATTTTTGGGAGAAAATAGATTCGAATGCTCGTGTCAGAGTTGCTGTTGAGCACTTTGATAAGTTTCTTAATGAATATGAGTTTTGTAGATACATTCTGCCAAAATTGAATGAACAAGAACTCGATGTATTCATGTATGCAAGAGGTGAAGATTTGATTCCGGATCTTTTAAAATACGAATTTTGGATGGATTTGGTTTTTCCAGTATGGAAACTTGTTAAAAATGAAATAACCGAGCCGGAATTCATTGCTATTGTTCGGAAGATCATCGATAAACAGACAAATCATAGCTCGGCTTTTGACCCATCGGACTGTGGTGAAAAAATATGGGAAGATGCTTCCGTTCACATGAAACAACTCGCAATAAGGAATATTCTATCATCGGGCAGTTCGATATTTGTACGAAGAGATTACCATTCATGCAGACAAACTGGGTTCTTACTGAAGATACTATCGGATATGACAATCGAAGAAAGACGCTCTTTTTGGTACAAAAATTGGCCCCACTTGATCTCTGGCACAAGAAAAAAAGATCTACAAAACCTGATGAAATTATTATGCATCGGAAATCGAAATAAAGTCAAACATTTCAAAAGAAACAAGCTATCACGCTACAAAGTAATCGGTCCATGTTGCTTAAAATTTCTGAAAGATGCGAATTACCAAGAATTAACCACATTCTTGAATTTTTGCTGCCCGCGAAAAGAAACAAGAAAAAGAATTAAATCGAGATTACTACACAATGACTTCAAATTATCGTTTGGGGTTCTTCAAAAAGCCAGATTGTTGGATAATTTTATAAAATCCACATTCGTCGACGAAGAGGAAATCACCGCATTCAAATATAACCTTACTTTGAAACTGGCTGAAAATGATGATTTGTATACTATTGCTCTTCTGGGAAAATACGATCAGTTGAAGGAGCTCGTAGATACGTTGGTTATATCTGAAGGAGTCGCCGTTGATTTGAAAGAACGTCATTTTCCGCACCTGATTCGATATCGTTTCGCTAAAAGTACGCCTCATCTTCACCATTTTCACGGCGAAGAACTGTCAAATTTTCTGCGCTGGTGTTTCGGGGATGATGAAAAAGTTGAGCAATTCAAGCAGTCTTTACCTATCGATGAAATTGTTCGAGGTGTAGCAAATGAGGTGCTTTCGGAGAATGGTCTCTTTAAGGGTCAACGTCGCCGTCGTAATTATGATCTTGACGCATTTATGGAATGGTATTTTACCAATCCAGAGTCTTTAGTAGAGTTTAAGACTGGTTTCGCTGATTTATTCGAACAGATTGGTCAGAATTGAGTAAGATTATCGTTATTTTGTACCATTGTTTTGGAAGACTGTCTATTGAATAAGTACCTAGTTTTGTATATATCACTGAATTTAATTAGGTTGCATGCGTCAATTTTTTTGTAATTCAATAATCCTTTAATATTCTTTATTACTCGTTTTGCATTAAAACTTGAAAAGAAAAAAATATTTTTAGTATTGTTTTCTTCAATAAAATGAAAAACATGAAAAATACTTTGAACAGATAATAAATAAATCATTTACAAAATAATTTTATTCTAAAAAAATTTATATTCTTTTTCAAAAATTTCGGAAAAATTTTTCCAAAGAAAAAATATTAGGTAGAAATCTTCCGACAAAAATAAAGACCTCTTACCAAAAAAATTGGAAAATTTGAAAAAAGAAATTTATTCAAAAAAGACTGACAACAAAATTTTATTCAGCACAAATTATACAAAAAAAAAAGATTTCAAAGATTTGTTCCAAATATTTTTTTACTTTTACCTATTTTTCAAAAAATTGTAAATTTTTGTTTTTCAATAAGATGAAAAAAATTGACGAGAAAATTTTAAAATATTCTCATTTTAAAAAATCAACAAATTTTATCTCGCAGTAAAATTTGAAAAAAAAAGTCGAAAAAATTACTCACAAAAAATTTGTTTTAAAATCAGTTTTTGAAGTTTCGTTTTAATTTGAAATTGTTTTTTTTTTCAGTATGAAAACTTTCATAAAAAATTATTTATAATTTGTGTCATCAAAACTAACATACTACCAGTAGGTAAATGTTAATGTTTATTCAATAAAAATTTTATGATTCATAACAATTTTTTAAAAAGTTGAGAAACTTAAATTAATTTTTTTTTTGAAAAAAAAAATTAAAAATTCTTTAGGTAGGTAGGTACTAGGTACTCGGGAAAAAACTTGATCTCCAAAAAATTAGAATTGTCTGATAATTATTTCTTTCTCCCTAAAAATTAAAAAATTATTTTTCATTTTCAAAAACATACAAAAAATTTAGCAAATTTTCTACTCCAAAAAAATCAAGAAATTGTTTTCTTAAAAAAATTAGGGAATTTTTTCTAAAAAATCAAATTTTTTTGAGAATTTTTTCACATTAAACAAGTTAGGAAATTCATTTCTTCAAAAAAATAATGAATTGAATAGCTTTCTTCAAAAAAATGAAATGAAAAAAAATGAAAAAAAAAGAAAAACTTGAATAAATTGAATAAACTCGAAAAAAAAATTTCGGAAAAATTTATATCTACCTCAAAAGAAAAATCAAGAAATTTTATTCCTCAAAAATAGTCCAACATTATTTACTAAAAAAAATTTATAAATGTTTTCTCAATAAAAAATTGCGAGGAGATTCTCTAAAAAATCAAATGGTTTTTTTCTTGATATACTTTTTAAAATTTTTGCTCAATAAGGTATATCAAAAGAAAATTGGAAAACTGTTTCCTCAAAAAAAAATTCAAGAAAATATTTAGAACTTTTTTTACTCCTAAAATTCAATGATTGCTATTTGATAAAATAAAAAATAGGGTAAAGATTCTCTAAAAAAAATTGTTTTTTTTTTTAAACAAAAACCTAAAAAATCCCTCACAAAAAAAGAAAAAAAAAATCAAATAAATTGTGAGGTTGAATTTTCAATATATTTTTTTACTCGGAAAATTTTTTTTTTTTGATTATTTTCCTGATAAAAAAAATCCAAAAGTTTTTCACCGGAAAAATGGAAATTTTCTCCAAAAATTTTAATAAAATTTTCCTTTAAATTTCTTTCGTCGAAAAAGATGAGTTATTTTTTTCAAGTTGATATAGGTAATTTATAATTTTTTCATTTTTTAAATTTTTTCTCAAGAATATTAGAAACATAATTTTTCCTCAAAAATTGTAGAATTGAAATATCACCCCTGGAAAAGCAGAAAAAAATTTTACCCAAAAAAAATTTCGTGAAGAAAGAAAAAAATGAGAAGTTTTTTATTTTTCAATTTTTACCTTGGATGAAAATACGAAAATGTTACATTCATGCGTTAGTCAGTGGCTACACTGATCGATGTAAACATTTTTGAAACAACATTTCAATTCCAAATTATTCTTATCAAAAATTCAAAATTCTTGAAAAATTTGTAATCTGTAGCATGTCTTTCGCTTCAAATGTTATTTAAACAATCGAATTAATTATGAATTAATTATTATATTCCATTGAGCAATTCATACATTGATAGATTTGATCATTCGAGGTTAATAAAGTACGAGTTTCGTGGCGATGATCTATTAAAGAATCGGAATACTGGTAAGAGAGATTTATTTCTAAAAATAATCAGAGATGATCCTTTATCATCACAATAAATAGAACATTCGTCTTCTATCGAATACATTCTGAACGAATTAGGTTTTCAAATTGTGCGATTTCCTTACTCTCACAAGAAACCTAATCCAACCGAATTTTACACTTCATAGAATAAACATGCTGTATTCTCTTCGCCAAGACTAATACCATTCTTATCGCTATGATTTCAGATTTACTCAAAATCTCCCAAACTGAGTCTTTTGTAGAGCAACAATGATCGAAGTAAATCACCCTCGTGTCTACGATCTCCTCCGCCCGAGTCCGGTATCTCTGAAAAAAATAACAGCTGCATCGATGGCACTAGACTTATGTCGGGAAGAAATCAGCAAGTATCGCCGCATTAATGCCTTGGACCGGCTTCGTCTCAACAAGATTTCACTCGATAGCCTCCTTCCAAGCATACCCTCAACGATGCACAATCTGGTCAAGAAGTGTAAAAACAAAGTCGAATCATCGATTGAACACTTTGTAGAATATCATTACGAATATGTATTCAAGATTCACCACAAGGATATGAACGAAGTTTTGAAAGACTTCGACGACTTTGTCGTAGATTACGATGGCTCTATTAATTACCGTAAAACAGCCAAACGAGTAATACTTTGCGATCGGTTCAGCGACGTTGAAAAATTCGTAATTGCGTGTCTGTACTATTTGGCAGAAGATGTGGCGAAACTTTGGCCATCTGTATCGACGCTTATAAACATCGATGAGTTTGAAGATTTCGAGTATTTCAAGTATTCGTTTCTGCGTTATTGGGTCAATCGTCTCAAATCCAATAGCAACGATTACGGTAGCACCGATGCAGCTTTGGGAGAAGAGCTGCTAAAAGAGGCGGGTTTTGATATTATGTCAACAACAATGGAGCATTTTTGGGAGAAAATAGACTCGAATGCTCGTGTCAGAATTGCTGTTAAGCACTTTGAACAGTTTCTTAACGATACGTTTGGTAGATACATTCTGCCGAAACTGAATGAACAAGAGCTGGATGCATTCATGTTTGCAATAGGTGAATATTTGTTTCCAGTTCTTTTACAATATGAATTTAAGATGGATTTGGTTTTTCCAGTTTGGAAAATTGTCAAGAATAAAATAACTGGGCCTGATTTCATTGCTATAGTTCGGAGGATCATCGATGTACAGACTAATCATAAGTTCTGCTTTGAATCGTCTGACTGCGGTGAAAAAATATGGCACGATGCCTCTATTGACATGAAACAACTTGCAATAAGAGATATTCTATCACTATCAGACAGTTCGATATTTGTACGAAATGATTTCAATTCATGCAGACAAATTGGTTTTTTACTGACGATTCTATCAGATATGACAATCGGAGAAAGGCGCTCTTTTTGGTACAAAAATTGGTCCCACTTAATCTGTGGCACAAGAACAAAAGATCTAGAAGACCTGATGAATTTATGCATCGGAAATCAGGAGAAAATCGAAAATTTTAAAAGAAATAAACTATCACGCTACAAAATAATTGCTCCATCTTGCTTGGAATTTCTGAAAAATGCGAATTACCGAGAATTGGACAAGTTCCTGGATTTTTGCTGCCCTCGAGAAGAAACCAGAAAAAGTATTAAATTGAAGTTATTACACAATGACTACAAATTATCGCTTGGAGATCTTCGAGAAGTCAGCTCGCTGGATAATTTTATAAAATCCATATTGGACGACGAAGACCAAATTACCGAATTTAAATATAACCTTACTTTGAACCTTGAAAGAAATAATGATTTGTATTGTATTGTTCTTGAGGGGAAGTATGATCAATTGAAGGAGCTCGTAGATAGGATGGTTATATCTGAAGAAGTCGCTTTTGATTTGAAGGAATATCATTTTCCTTACCTGATTCGACGTCGTTTCGCTAAAAGTACGCCTTATCTTTACCACTTTCACGGCGAAAAGCTGTCAAATTTTCTGCGCTGGTGTTTCGGAGATGATGAAAAAGTTGAGCAATTCAAGCAGTCTTTGCCAATCGATGAAATTGTTCGAGGTGTAGCAAATGAGGTGCTTTCGGAGAATGGTCTCTCTAAGGGTCAACGTCGCCGTCGTGATTCTGATTTTGACGCATTTTTGGAGTGGTATTTTACCACTCCGGAGTCTTTAGCAGAGTTTAAGACTGGTTACGCTGATTTATTCGAGCAGATTGGTCAGAATTGAGCAAGATTATCGTTTTATTGTACCATTGTTTTGGAAGACTGCCTATTGAATAAGTACCTAGTTTTGTATGTATCAGTGTACTTAATTAGGTTGCATGTGTCAATTTTTTTGTAATTCCATAATCCTATGATATTCTTTATTACTCATTTTGCATTAAAACTTGAATTGAAAAATATTTTTAGCATTGTTTTCTTCAATAAAATGAAAAAAATAAAAATACATTGAATAGATCATTTTTACAAAATAATTTTATTCTAAAAAAATTTATATTCTTTTTCAAAAATTTCGGAAAATTTTTTCCAAAGAAAAAATATTAGAAATCTTCCGACAAAAATTTTAGTGACCTCTTACCAAAAAAATTTTAAAATTTGAAAAAAAAATGCTTCTAAAATTGAGAATTTTGCTACAATTAATATGTTCTTTTATTCCTAGAAAGTTTTGTGAAAAATTACTTGGGGGTGTTCTGAAGGAATAGGAAAAACATTTTTATTCTGAAAAAATTAGGAAAAGTAATTTGACTTCTCTTGAAAATTTAGAAACTTCTGCTCCTTAATAATATCAAGGTTTACTCAATACATCTTATTCAATTTTAAAACTAGAATTCTCTTAGAAGTTTAGATTAAAAAAATATTTGTTATGCTAATGATTTTTTTTTCCCAAAATAAATTATGTTTCCGTCAATTTTTTTATTTTTTTTTTCGTTAGAACTAATCACGACCCCCTACACTTTAACAGGCCAGGAAGGCTAGAATTGACAACGTCGCAACGTGGGCTGACTTTTTGGTTTTTCCATAAGATGTAATGCTAATTCAAATTGCAATAAATCGAAAAATATCAATTTTACGAAAAAAGTCCAAGAGACCTTTTTTAAAGAGAATTGAATAAGCTTTCTATTGATATAGAATTTTTTTGGATTTGGTGAAATTTTTAGTGAAAAGTGAAAAATGCCAATTTCGTCAATTTCACTCAAATTCAAAAAATTTATATATGAATGGAAAGCTCTTTTAATTCTCTTTAAAAAAGGTCTCAATGACTTTTTTTGTAAAATTGATAGTTTTCGAGTTATTGCATTATGAATTAGCATTGTGTCTTATGGAGAATCCAAAAAGTCAGCCTACGCCGTCGAGATATTACAGCGTTGTCAAGTGAGCCTTCCTGACCTGTTTAGTGAAGGGGGTCGTGAACTAATTTGAGGAAAGTTTTTTGCTTTGTACTTTAATTCAAGTTTTCAATTGATACGAAAGTTGAAAGAATTACCCACTTGTAGAATTGAAAATTTTGTTTCTCGTCTGATGTATCGAACAATAATTTCAAACTTCTATTTTCCAAAAAAACTGAAAAATTTTGTTTCTTAGGAAACAATTCGTAAATTTTTTTATTCGAGAAAAACTGACAAAAAAGTTGACTCGAAATTTTTTTCAAGTTCCTGAATTATGTTTCAACAAAAATGTGCTTTTTCATTTTTTAAATTATTAAAAAAACGTGTTTTTAAAAATCAAATGAAAGACAAAAACTTTCAAGTTTTTTTCTATAGCAAAAAATTCAAAATTTTGTTTTCAATAAATTTGAAAAAAAGAAGCATTCATAAAATTTCTTACTTGAAAAAAAATTTTGACAAAGATGCCAATTTTTTGTAAACATAAATTGCAAAATTTAGTTTTTAGCAAACATAAAAAAGAATTACTCAAAAAAAAAAAAATTACAACAAAATTTTATTCAGCACAAATTATACTAAAAAAAATTACACATTTTTCTCCAAAAAAATTAAAAAGGGTAGATTTTTTTTCTGCAAAAATTTGAGAAATTATTTTGCTACAAAAAAAGGGGAAATTTTCTTTTCTGAGAAATTGTTTTTTTTTTCACTTATTATTCTAAAAATTGAGAAATTTTCTAGGTTCTCTAAAGGAGGTTTTTCTCTAAAAAAAAAAAAACGAAAAAATTTTCGTAGGTAGGTAATTAGGTATTATAAGAGAAATTTAGAGAAAAATTGCATGATTTTTTTCCAGACAAAAAAATTAAAAAATTATTTCCAAAAAAATGAGATCTTTCCTTGATACGAGTAAATTAATAAATTTCTTTCGCCAAAAAAAGAATAATTTTATTTTTTCTAAAAAAGTTTATACTTACCTAATTTTTTTCAACAAAATAATCAAAGAAAAATTTCCTCGAAAAAGTCATGGAATTGAAATTTTATAACTTTTGGAAAAATTCAAAAAAAAAAATACTCTAAAAAATTTCACGACTTCTTTGTGAAGAAAAAAACAAAAAAATGAGAAATTTTTCACCAAAAAAAAAAAATAACAAAAACAATACCTAATAATTTTATAATGAAAATAAAATAATAAAATTCGAAATTTTTCACCGAAATTTTTACTGAATAGTGACCATGTGGCCTCAGTTTGTCTCCGCATTAATTGAGCAATTTTTTTCAAATTGAAAAATTTCGAGTTTTCTTTGAAAACCATTCTTGAAAATTTTGTAATGGTATTAGGTATTGTGTCTTTCGCTTCAAAATGTTAGTTTTCCTCATTTTTTTCAAAAAAATATTTAGATCATATTTTTTTACATTAAAAAATTTAATTGTTTTTTCAAAAAAAAATAGGGGAAGTTTCTCTAAAAAAATATGGCTTTTTTCGTTACAAAATTATAAAAAATTCTCGCCTAAAAAGTGGGCTAAATTTACTTCAGCTCAAACAATTGTGAGATTCTTAGGTTGTAGTTTTACCTTCTACAAGATTGAAAACATTTTTTATTTTTTACTCGGAAAAAATTTTAGACACGTCCAAAAAATTGAGATTTTTTTTGATACGAGTAAAGTAATAAATTTCTTTCGTCAAAAAAATCGATTATTTTTCTTAAAAAGTTATTAGGTAATTTTTTTTCAACAAAATTACCAAAAAATATTTCCTACAATAAAATAAATATTGTGAAATTGAAAATTTTACCTTTGGAAAAATTGAAAAAAATTTTACTCAAAAAAAATTCATGACTTCTTCGTGAAGGAAAAAAATACAAAGTTTTGCACCCCCTCCCTCCCCCAAATCCGCAATTATTATTCATCGAAATTTTTAGTGACCATGTTGCGACAGTTTGCCTTCGCATAAATAATCAAACCAGGGCTTCAAAAACGAAAACAAAACGAAAACGAAAACCCAACAAAAACGGTATTTTCAGCATGAAAACGTTAAACGAAACGAAAACGCTATGCGTTTACAACTTGAAAACGTTATAAAAACGAAAACGAAATGAAATGAATTTAGAAAACAAAAACGAAAACAAAAACGCTAAAAACCTTTAATATCGTTTTTTTTTTGTCTTTAAAGGTGTTTCAACTTTTTTTGTTTGGTAAAAACTTAAAAAGTAAAAATGTAATTATATAAAATTGAAAATCACCAAAACTGACCACTGAGGGCACTGACCAGTGACCAAAGACCAAACAGCTGAAACAGCACTACACACACACAATTTTCCGCAGAAATCACACTAATCAGTACCTAATAAGTAATCAAATCACGTTTATGTGAAATTAAGAAAATTAAGAATTTTATTAATTAATTTCAAAATTTCAAAAATTCAAATTTCAATTTTTTCAATTTTCATTTTTTACTATGTGGTGTGCATTATTATATTTTGTGCAATTTAATTTTAAAATTCAATTATAATTTTCAATATTTATTTTTCAATTCGAAAAATTGAAAATTCTGAAAAGCTTAATAAGACAGAGAAAATTACATTCAAGATTCAAATTTCGAAAAGCCCCCTCCCAAAAAAAAAAAAAATAATAAATAAATAAAAAATAAAAAACGAAAACAAAAACGAAATTCATTCCGTTAAACGAAACGAAAACGAAAACGTTATCTGGATGATTCCGTTTATCGAAAACAAAAAGAAAACCGAATGAAACTGTTAAAAACGAAATCATAACAAAAACCGAATGAAAAAGATTTCGTTTTCGAAGCCCTGAATCAAACAATAATTTTTTAAATTTAAAAAAAATTGAAAAAATTTAGAAATAAATTATTTAAAAATTCTTCCTCTGAAAAAAAAAATTAAAAAAATTGTTGAGAGAAAAATTAATATTATTTAAAAAAAAATACAAAAATACTAGGTAAATTTTTACGCCCGTAAGTGGCAACACTGTTCGTTGTAAACAAATCAAATTCCAAGAAATTCTTATCATTTTTTTCTTGAAAATTTTGAAAAAATGTGTTCCTTTTCGGTTTTTTCCTTCAAAATATTATTTAAACAATCGAATGCGAATTAAATTAATATTAATTAATACTTTCCGTTGATTAGTCCATGCACTGATAGATTTGAGGTGAATAAAGTACAAGTTTCGTGGCGATGATCTATTGAAAAATCGAAACACCGGTAAGCCAGATTTATTCTAACTAAATCATAAGTTCTATCGAAGACATTTCTGAATGGATTAGGTATCAATTCAAATTGTGTGATTTTCTCAAAAGAAACCGAATCCATCCCACATTCAATATTCCTTCGAATAACCACATCCTTTAGATCGATCATTTACGTTTTCGTTTCATTAATACCATTCTTCTCGTTATAATTTCAGACTTATTACTCTCAAACTGAGCCTTTTTTAGAGCAACAATGATGAATGGAAACCACCCTCGTGTCTACGATCTCCTCCACCCGAGTCCGGTATCTCTGAAAAAAATAACAGCTGCATCGATAGCACTACACTTATGTCGAGAAGAAATCAACAAGTATCGTCGCATCAATGCCTTGAACCGGCTTCGTTTCAACAGGATTTCACTCGATAGTCTCGTTCCAATCATATCTTCGACGTTGCTTCAACTGATCAAGAAGTGTAAAACCGATATCGAATCGTCGATTGAACACTTCGTAGAATATCATTACGAATATGCATTCAAGTATTGTCACAAGGATATGAACGAAGTTTTGAAAGACTTTGACGACTTTGTCGTAGATTACGATGGCTCTATTAATTACTGCAAAACAGCCAAACGAGTAATACTTTGCGATCGGTTCAGCGACGTTGAAAAATTCGTCATTGCTTGTCAGTACAGTTTTGAAGCGGATGTAGTGAAACTATGGCCATGTGTGTGGACGCTTATAAGAATCCGTGATTTTCAAGATTCCATGCATTTCAAGTACACATCTCTGCGCTATTGGGTCGGTCGTATCACATACGATAAAAACTATTTCGGTTGCTATGATGCAGATTGGGCAGAACTGCTGCTAAAAGAGGCGGATTTCGATTTGACCTCAACGATGGAGTATTTTTGGGAGAAAATCGACTCGAAGGCACGTGTCAGAGTTGCTGTTGCGCAATTTAATAAGTTTCTCAACGCATATAAGTTTTGTAGATACATTCTGCCAACATTAAACGAATACGAGCTGGATGGATTTATGCATCAAAGAGGTGAAGATTTGATTCCGGATCTTTTGAAAAACGAATTTTGGATGGATATTGTTTTTCCAGTTTGGAAACTTGTCAAAAGTAAAATAATGGATCTTGATTTTATCGCTATAGTTCGGCAGATCATCGATACGCAGACTAATCATAACTCTCATTTTGACTCGTCCGACTGTGGTGAAAAAATATGGCAAGATGCCTCTGTTGACATGAAAGACCTCGCAATAAAAGATATTCTATCGCTGTCAGACTGCTCGATATTTAAACGAACCGCTTTCAGTTCATGCAGGCAAACTGGGTTTTTACTCAGGGTACTCTCCTTAATGACCCTCAGGGAAAGTCGCCGTTTTTGGTACAAAAACTGGCCCCACTTAATCTCCGGCACAAATTATTCTGATCTAAAAAACTTGATGAATTTATGCTTCAGAAACCGGAAGACGATCAAAAATTTCAAAAAAAACAAACTATCACGGTACAAAATAATTGCTCCATATTGCTTACAATTTCTGAAAGATGCGAATTACAACGAATTGGAAATGTTCCTGTTTTTTTGCTGCCCGCGAGAAGAAACCAGAAAACGTATCAAATCGAGGTTATTATTCAATGATTTCAAAGTAAAATTTTGGCATCTTCGAGAAGCCAGATCCCTGGATTATTTTATAAGATCCGCATCCGACGACGAAGACAAAATCTTCAAATTTAAGGATAGCCTTACTCGAAGAATGACAGAAAATGATGATTTGTACGATATTCTTCTTACTGGAAAATCGTATGATCATTTGAAGGAGCTCGTAGATACGATGGTTGTATCTGAAGAAGTAGCTGTTTATTTGAAAGAACATTATTTTCCGAACCTGATTCGACGTTTCATCAATAGTAGGTATTTTCTTCACGATTTTCGAGGCGAAGAGCTGTCAGATTTTCTGCGCTGGTGTTTCGGAGATGATGAAAAAGTGGAGCAATTCAAGCAGTCTTTGCCTATCTATGGAATTGTTCGAGGCGTAGCAGATGAGGTGCTTTTGGGAGGCAAACGTCGGTGTCGTAATTATGATCTTGACGCATATATGGAATGGTATTTTCCCAATCCAGAGTCCTTAGCAGATTTTAAGACTGTCTACGCTGATTTATTCGAACAGATTGGTCAGAATTGAGCCAGGTTATCGTTATATTGTGCCATTATTTTGGAAGGACTGCCCGTTGATTACCAGTTGTTTAATTGTTTTATTTTTTTATATTTTTATTGATTAGTGGACTTGATTACTTATGTTAGAAGTATCAATTTTTATTGTTATTCCATAATCGTTTAATATTGCTTATTATTAATTTTGCAATAAAATTTGATTTTAAAAATATTTTCAGTAAGTATGACATGCATCTTTTCAGCTCTTGGAATGGGATGTGCTTGTATTGGGGTACTAACGAACACCTAAGAATCTTTGATTCGTAGCTCGATTTATTATTGAATTAAAAAGCAGACTTTTCTCTGCATAAAAAATGGAAGATTTCTACTCCAAATAAAAAACGTTGTTTCTTCAATAAAATGAAAAAAAAAAATCCTTTGAACAGAATTTATCATTTAAAAAATTGAATAAATTTTTTACTTGAACAAAATTATTTGTACTTTCTTTTTCAAAAATTTTGAAATTTTTTCCTAAAAAAAAGAATATTAGAGATCTTTTTACAAATATTTTAGAGACTTCTAAGTATCCAAAAAATGTACTTAACCTTTTTTCTCCAGAAAATTGGAACAAAAAAGTCTCAAAAATTGAGAATTTGTTTTAATATACAATCAATATATTTTTTCTTCTGAGAAAATAAAGGCGTTTCTAAAAAAATTGGAAAAATATTTTTATTCTGAAAAAATTGAGAATTTTTTTCTGAATAAGAAACAACTTTTCGAATTGAGATTTTTTTCCTAGAGAGTAGAGAAAAAATTCAAATGATTTTCACCAAGGATTTCAGTTAATTTTTACTCCAAAAAATTTAGAAATTTTTTTCTCCATCAAAAAAGAGAATTCGTTCAGCGCTGATTTCAAAAAATAAAATTTGTACTTGATAGTTTTTTTTTTTTTTTTTTTTTTTTTTTAATTTCTAGAAAACTAGAAAAAAGTCCCCCAAAGAAATTAATTTCGTTTTCTCCCAAAATTAGAACCATACCTATTTTGCTTTTCAAAGTACGTAACTGAGATTTAAAAAAATTGAAAGTTTTTTCTATAAAAAAAAATCAGGAATTTTTTATTTTAAAATAAAAAATGTTTTCTCTCGTGAAAATGAGAAATTTTTTTCATCAAAAAATATCTAGAAAATTTTTTAATGTGAAAAAATTTGATTTTTCTACATTTACTCGCATTAATTTGAGTGTGTTTTCTCTAAAAACTCTATTAATTTCATATTTCATTTTTTTTTGTTAACTAAATCATTTGGAAAATTTTTCAAATGATGCAAATTTTTTCTCTTAAAATTTGAAAAATAATTTTCGAAAAGAAAATGAGCCCCCTCCCGCACCCCTGAAATACCTACATGTCTTACCTATTGAAAAAAAATTCTTTACAAAGTAAGAAATTTCTTTCGTAAAGAAAATGCCACTTTTTGCCTATTTTTTTTTTGGGGGGGGGGGGGGGTAATTACTAGATTATTACACCCAGCGACGAGAGGGTTGATTTTTTTTCCTAAATAAAATTAGTAAAATTTTTCTTAAAAAATTTTAATATTTTTTTACCAACAAAATTGGGACATTTATTGCTTTAAAAAAATTGAAAATTAAATTTACTTCTCGAAAGTTGAAATATTTTTTTCACTTGGAAAAAGTTGGTAAAATTTTCATTTTAAAAAATGAAGAAATTTTTCTTTGAAAAAAAAACAAACAAAAAAACCAAAGAGAACATTTTTCTTAAGAAATTGTAAAAAAAGTTTTAAATTTTCTTCATCAAAAATATTTTTATCCCAACAAAATTGGGATATTTATTGCTTAAAAAAAATTGAAAATTAAATTTTCTTCTCATCGAAAGTTGAGAATTTTTTCACTTGGAAAAAGTTGTTAAAATTTTCATTTAAAATACTTAAATGAGGAAATTTTTCCTTGAAAAAAAAAACAACGAGAACATAAAAAGTTCTAAGTAAATTTTTTTCATTAAAAATATTGAAGAAATTCTTAATTTTGAAAAATTGATTATGTAGAGTAGAGCACCCTAATTTTTTTCTCAATAGCTCGGCTCCAATGACCAAAATTATTTTTAGGATCTTAAACTACAATTTTTGTTCGAAAAATGTTTCAATTCGACCCCTCCCTCCCACCAATTTTTCAATAATCAGCGCCTTTGCAGTAATATGCGAAATTTGAGGGGAGGGGAGGGTCCAATCGAAATTTTTATAAGGACCAAAATTATTTCTAGGACCTTAATGTACATATTTTGTTGGAAAATTTTTTCAATTGGAGCTCTCCTTCCTCTCTAATTTTTCATATTAGTACATATTATATGATTACTCATTATTTAAATTTGAATATTGGGGAGAGGTGGGGGTTGAATTGAAAATCTTTTCAAGCGAAAGATGTAGACTAAGTTTTCAAAAATAATTTTGGTTATTATAAAAATTTCGATTACACCCCTCCCTCCCCTCTAATTTCGTACAATTAGACAACTATATAAAATGTAGTTTTACTAGTTTTGTACAAAAAATTACCGATCTGTGGCAACACTGATTCTTATCATTAAATTTTTTTTATCAAATTCGCTCTCCTCTTGTTATTACCTAATTAATTGTGTTTTCATACGTTTATAATTTGTTTAAATATTATTAAATTATTAATTATTATTATATTAGATTTGAGGAAGATAGTTATTGTATCATCACACATCGTCTTCGTTTATTATTATGCTGGTAAGACGATTTAATTTCTATAACATCACCAATACATATAACTTATTATCACTTAGGTGCTCTTTCGATTACATTTCAGTAAAATTTACGTGAATTCTCTAACAATTCTCGTTTTGATTTCAGATTTGCTCTCATATTGATTCGTTCATAATACGAAGATGACCAACGCCGATCATCCCCGCGTCTACGATCTTCTCTACCCAAGTCCACCTCCACTGAAAAATATAACAGCCACCTCAATAGCAGTACAATTATGCCGTAAAGAAATCTCCAAATATCGTGCCACCAACTCCTTGAACCGGCTTCGTTTCAGCAAGATTTCATTGGACACTCTCACTCCACATATTCCTTCTACGATTCTCAAACTAATCGAGAAGTGCACGAAGGAATTCGGATCCTCGATCGAACATTGGTTAAAATACCATTACCGATATGTATTCAAATTTCATCGCAATGATCTCAACGACGTTCTGAGAGACTTTGACGATTTCGTCGAAGACTTCGATGGCACAGTCGATTTCTGTAAAACAGCCAAACGAGTAATGCTCTGCGATACGTTTAGTGACTTTGAAAAATGTATAATCGCTTGCAAGTATTATCTAGAGGAAGATGTTGTGAACCTTTGGCCATCTGTATCGTCGAGCTTAAACCTGGACGAGTTTAGCAACTGCGAATTTTCATTCTTACGTTATTGGATCTATCGTCTTCGGTTCGAAATTCGTGACTTGGATACGATTTGGGGCGAGCTATTGCTGAAACAAGCGAATTGTGATATTACCGCTACGATGGAGCGTTTTTGGAATTGTGTCGACTCCTCCGGCCATGTCAAAATCGCCATAGAGCAGTTTGATTCGTTTTTCTCGGCCGAAAAATTTTGTAGATTCGTTCTACCAAAGTTGAACGAATCAGAACTCGACGAATTTATGATCGCAAGAGGCGTTGATTTGATTCCATCGTTTTTAGAATTCTCGGTAAATATCCCATACGTCCTGCCAGTTTGGAGACTGGTTAAAAATAGGATAACCAAAGTCGGTTTTGTTCATTTAGTTCGCAAGATTTTTGAAAAACAGACTAATTATCGACCTTACTCTCCTGACACGTGCGATTATTGTGAAATTTGGAGAACTGCTGCTGATAACTTGAAACCTCTCGTCATAAGTGATGTTCTACAAGAGAGTTCGTTATTCGTACGAGATGATTATACATCATGCAGACAAACTGAGTTTTTAATCACTGTACTTTCGGATATCACAATCGAAGAAAGGAAGTCCTTTTGGAGCAAAAATTGGTCCATTTTGATCCTTGGGACGAGTACGAGTGATCTACGCCACCTGCTGAATTTATGCACCGGAGACCAGAACGAAATCGACGACTTCAAAGAAACCAAACTATCGAACTACGAAATTATTGGTCCATGTTGCTCGCAATTTCTCAAAAGAGCAGATTTCCAAAAACTAGACGAGTTTCTGAATTTTTGTTGCAAGGAGGAAGACATCAGAAGAGATATCAAGTGGAGATTATTATACGAAGATTTCGTGTTGAATTTGGGGCACATAATAAAAGTCAGAATACTCGATAATTTTATAAAATCCACAATCGAAGACGAAGAACAAATCGCCGACTTTAAAGATGACTTGTCTTTGACATTAATGCAGAATGGAGATTTGAGGTGTGCTGTTCTACTTGGAAAATATCGCGAATTAATCCAATTTGTAGATATCATGGTTTTATCTGAAGAAGTTGCCGATGATTTGAAAAAACATTTTTTACCCAACTTGGTTCGGCATTTTTTAGCCAAGGATACGCCTTTTCTTCACGATTTTCAAGGCGAAGAGTTAACGAATTTTCTGCAATGGTGTTACGAAGATGATGAGAAAGTTGAGAAATTCAAGCAGACTTTATCGATCGATAAAATTGTTCAGAGCTTGGCGGATGACAGGATCGCTAAGATTGATCCTAATAAGCGTAAATGCCAAGATTATAATCTCGATGCGTTTATAGAATGGTATTTCAACACTCCTGAGGCTGTAGCTGAGTTTAAGAAGAGCTTCGCTGATGTGTTCGAGAAAATCGGTCAGAATTGAATTCGTTTATACCAATTGATTCATTGAACAGTAATTTTTCCAAAGACTGAGCATTTAATAAGTACTTGGGGTTTTTATAATTATATTTTTTTTATCAGATCATCATTAATTTAAAAGAATGAAAGAAAGAAGGAGAAATAAATCGTACTACTAATACCAACGTGTGGATATACCACGAAATAAGGTGCCAGTTTTTTTAAATGCATCTTTTATACACGGTATTTCTGAACCGAACTAAAAATAAATCTGTTTTATATTCCCTGTATGCCTCTGTATTATGTTCAATGATCCGAAAATAATTTTCCTGTTTCGTTCAAATCTTTCAGTTTATGTAGTTCACTTGTTCAAGTAATTCGGTCGTTTTAGAAGTTGGAAATCGTTACCTATTAATTCTTGTAATTTCTTTTCCAAATATGCTTCAAGAGCCAACAACTTAGTAAAATGTAATAAATCAAGTTCCATTCTGTAACGAAAACGTTATTCTATAACGTCTGCCAAATAATGCGATTCTTCGTTCGCATAGTGGCAAAATAGTACCTCAAAAAATGCAACCGAATTTTTACTTCGGTTAATTATATTTTATTTACCTCGCATAAAATATTAATTACATGTCGCGCGGTTTGATTGTTTATTCAAAAATTTTAATTAATCGTTGCAACCCGCGAGGTTAAAATTGTCGTTCTCGTTATAATAAGTAAATTTATTCGCTACTACGTTAATAAAAAAAGAAAATAAGCACCTATACTTGGGTCTTATTTGAACTTCATTCGTATAAACAAATAATTCAACTATCCGCAAAAAACAACACTTATTTGTGTGAAAACAGTTTTGATTTATGTTTTGAAATGTGTTCGCGGTGGTTACATTTTCTATTCCATTGGTACGATATTATCTCGACATTCTTTTAATTAAGAAATTAATTTATTTTGGTGGAATATTCTGGAATAGCTTGAAAAATCGCCAAATGGAAAACATTGTGCAATTTTACGCTGGAAAAGTACTCGTATTCTCTCGAAATCATTTTCTTTTGATTTTACAAACTTATGGAAACTTATTGTGTATCTAGCTATTTCTTCGTTTAAAATATGAAATTCAAAATAATATGAGGTTTTTGTTTTCAGCCAATATTTCCATTTTGTACCTAATTGCGTAGTTTTACATTTAAATTTATACCCGAGTAGGTATTCCTGAGCTAAATTATTGTTTCGAAATCATTTTAGTCTTCTTTTAAAAGTTTGTTTTCTGAATTCGTTACCTTTGATTGTAGGTACCTAATTTATGTTCATGTGTTCAAGGTTATCGTTTTGTTTTTGATTAAGTACGTTGTAGATGAAAGGAAATAGATGATAGGTAGAATTTTCCGAAAAAATGTTGCTTATGGGAGGGCAGAGAATGTCACGATAAAAAAATTCTAATAAAAATAAAATTATCAAAATGATTTTTTTTTTAAATTACACAATTTTTTTCCGTCAATTTTACTCAGTAGGTACAAAATAATTAAAATTAAAAAAAAAAAAAACAATTCAAGAAATCTAGGTATCATTGTTCTATGATTTTGATAATTTTCTTATTTTGAAAAATCGAAAAACAATGGTATATTTTATATACTTAGTTAGGTATTTTTGAAAAAATCCAATCTCAAAAATTTAATGTGACTCATGTTTGAGGATGGAAAAAGTATTGAAAATTGCGAAGAAAAAAAATAACCAAATCAGAAATTCAATGTTTAAAAAAAAATCGTCATTTCGAAAAATCAATTCCATAAGCTAAAAAATTCATTGCAGAGAAATGAACTTCTTTCAAACTTGTCATGGAAAGAAGGTTCTCAAAAAAAAAATCACCGCAGATGATTTTGTATCAAAATCATACATTTTTTTTTATTTCTTAAAATTGGGATTTTTATTTCATCATTATCATTAAAAAAATACACCTATAGTCACTTTTTCAAAATCATCATTTTTCACTAGACAGTATAGGCACAAACCCTTCATGTAGCCGTATGTGAAATTAAAAATTGAATGAAAAATGATTATAAAGTGGAAATTGAAAAAATAAAAAATGAATAAACAAATGGAAAGAAGAAAATCGCAGAATATTGTACACATAAACTGAAAATGATGAAAAAAATTGAAAATAACTTGAAATACAGAAAATGTCTACTTGAATTACAAATGAATTAAAAATCACAAAAAATTGAATAAAATTTTATTTTAAAAGGTAAAAACTAAAAAAATTTACTACTTAAAAAAAATCAAGAATTAAAGAAAATTAAGAGGAAAAAAATGAAAAGAGGAAATGGGAACTTTGAACATTTGGAAAAAAATAGAATAAAAAAATAAAAATAAAAATAAAAATAAAGGGGAATTTTAAAAAAATAAAATAAAATTTTGAATTTGAATCATGAGAAAATTGAATTTGTAGAAAAAATGGAATTCGAAACGACGGAAGTCTGGAGACAAATAATTTTCAACAAAGGAAAATGGAAAATTAAAAATTTTGAATAAATACCTACGTATTTCAATTGAATAATAATTCAAATTGGAGGAAAATTTTAAAGTGAAAAATTTTCAATTGTAAGAAAAATAAAAAAAACTAGGTAAATAATATACTGAAAATTAAAAAAAAAATGATTCAGATCTATCAAAAAAAAAACAGAAAATGAATGAAAATTAAAAAAAATTAAAATAGTAAAAAATATCTGAAAAAAGTTGAACGTTAAAAATTGAAAAAAAAAAACAGAAAAATAAAGAAACTTTAAAATTGAAAAATAAATTTAGGAAAGAAAAACTTTAAATTCGAGTTATAGAAAATTAAAGAATAGAGTGAAATGATGGAACGTTAAATTTGGATTAGGAAAAAATTAAAACTAGTGAAAAAAAAATAATAGAATTTAAAATAGATAAAAAAATTTTTAAAAATTTAAAATTTTATGAATAGAAAAATAAATTGGAAATGAAAGAAAATTTAAAACTGAAACATAAATTATGAAGATTAAAACATTGAATTTGAATTGAGACAAAATTGAAGTTGTAAAGAAAACTCGAATTTGAAATGGTTAGAAATTTGAAGAAAAAATTTCTAAAAAGAAAATTTCAAAAATTGGAAAAATTGCAAATCATTAAAATCTTGAAAAAAAATTGAAAATCAGGTAAAATGTTGAATTTGAATTGAGGAATAAATTAATGAAAAATGAAAATTGAAAAAGAAATTGAAAAAAATAACAATACAAATTTTAATCAACGACTGAAAATTTGGAAAAAAATTAATAAGGAAAGAAAAACAAAAATTCAAAAAAAAAAAATGTAGAAAAAAATTGAAAATAACTGGACGTTTGGGCAAATTTAGCATTGTTAATCATTAATTACCTCATTCACAAAAAATGAGTTACTTTATTTTAAATGATTTTTGCATTTACATTTGCATAGAAATTTAAAATTATCATCAAATAAAATAATTTTCAATAGTATTTTTTAAAAATGATTTTCATGATGTTTTTCAGGCTAAATAGGTAGCTAATTTTATCCATCTCTGAAATGAAAATTTCTTTGCGAAAAATTAACTTCATTAATTAAATTTTCTTCATCTTGAAATTTTTTGGGGAAAATTAAATTTCCTTCAAACATTCTTTATATATATATTTATTTTTATTTTTATTTTTTTTGAGAAAAATAAACTTTTTTCAAACTTGTATCATGCCTATTAATAAAAACAATAACAACAATAATGACAATAACAACGACAAAAACAAAATCAACAACAACAGCAGCAACAATGGAATGATTAAAATATGTTTTCAGAAATTAAGTGAAAAATTTGCAAAAAATAATATAAAATTTCTCAATTTTCTGCTAAATGTAATTTTGATAATTGTTGCATATACAAAGTTAAAGCGAAGGCGAAACTTTTGTAAAACGTGTTTTCTTGTTTTCTTCATATACGTTTTGTTAGTTAAAGAAATTACTCCTTATTTACTTAATTTGTTTTGCCAAGTACTTCCCAACGTATTAATCAGCGCTTCGTAATGAGCTTGCCGAGGCTGTTTTATGACCGCTAGTTTGTAATAGAAAAGTTTTTCACGGTGACTTGTGTACATACTGTACAGTATATTGTTGTACCGAGAGTATCTTCTTCTTCATGTATAGGGGTATTATTTTTTAAAAGAAAGTATCATACACTGTGGTTGTGTTTACCGAGTAAGAAAAAAATTGAATTGTTTGTTTTTTAGGCGTGTATAATTTCAACGTCGACTTCGCGTCGAGCAGCTAGAATACGAGGTAACGTTAGGATTATTAAACTGTGCGAAATTAAGAGCTAATTCGAGCAACGAGCGCCGGCTCGAGTGGAAATACAACTTAGATGACACGAGTATTTGGTGTATTGTCGGGTGTGGATTTTACAGGAGTAGTCTACAATTGACAATTCTGTGGGCAATTTTGTCTCTTGATAGATGAGTTGACTAAAAGGTACCAGAAAACATACTTCTTGGTTATGTTCTGGTGAGATGATGTACAATTTGTGCACTTTTGAGAAATTTCTACGCAGGTTGTAATAAGAAATTCTCTCATTTTTATTTTTAAAAAATTTAGTTGGTTTCAAATCTTTTCAAAAATTATTTTATTATTTGCAAAATTTATTATTTTTTTCTTAAAAATTTAGTTCATTTTAAAAATTTACACTTGGAAAATTTACAAATAAATTTTTTAAAATGCATTTTTAAACTATTTTTGAAAAGCAGGTATAATTTTTCAAGTCGGTAATTTTTTAATTTTTTAATTTTTTTTAAAGTAATGAAATTATTTGAAAAAATTATTGACGAATTTCTCAATTTTTTAAAAATTTTATCTAGTACGAAATGAGTAAATTCTTCAAATTAAAAAACAACAATTTTTCACAATTGAATTTTTAATTTTTGAAAAAGTTGTTTTTTGCATCGATTTTCAGAAAACATAAATTATTAGAAAATTTCATTTTTTTTGGAGAGAGTACCTGAGTATAGTTATTAAAAAAATGAATACTGGATTTTTTTTGGGGGGGGGGGTCATTCCCTATCAATTTTCTTAAAATTAAAATTTTTCTAAGAAATATCTCTTTGGGTTCAATCAGAAAAATTCGTTCTAAGACAGTAAAAAAATGAAAAATAAAAATTGAAAATTCATCTCTAAGAAAATGATTTAAAAAATATTTGGTAAAATTTACCTATCAAAAATTCTTCTGAAAAAATTTCAAGTATAATTTTTTAAAGCAGTAATTTTTCATTTTTTTTAAATGAAGAAATTATTTGAAAAAATTATTGAAAATTTTTTCAATTAGATACCTACGTACTTGAAGTTGATCTAGTATAGTACAAAATGAGCAAATTCTTCAAATTGAAAAAAAAAACAATTTTTTCATAATTGAATTTTTTATTTGAAAAATAATAATTATAATAGTTTTTTGCATCGATTTTCTGAAGAAATATTATTAGAAAATTTAATTTTTTTGGAGAGAGTATGTCTAAAAAAAAAACGAGTACTTGATTTTAAGGGGAAAAAATGATTATACCAATTTTTTTAGAATTAAAATTCTGTCTAAGAAGTATCAGCTCTTCAATGTTCAATCAGAAAAAATTTATTTAAGGAAAGAAATATTCTGAGCCAATAAAAAAATTAATTAGAACTAAAATAATTGAAAATTCCTCTCTAAAAAAATTCTCAAAAAAATATCTGGAAAAATTTATCAAAAATCTTCCTAAAAATATTTCATTAAGTAAAATTTCTTAAATTGGTAATTTTTTCAATTTTTATTTTTAAATAAAGAAATTATTTGTTATTTGAAAAAATTAAAATTTATGTAGTATAAGTACGAAATGAGTAAATTCTTCAAATTGAAAAAAACACCAATTTTTCCGCAATTGAATTTTGTATTTGAAGAAAATGGTTTTTTGCATCGATTTTCTGAAAACATATTTTTAGAAAATTTCATTTTTTTGAAGAGAGCATAAGAGTACAAGTATGTCTAAAGAAATGAATACGGGCTTGATTTTAAGAGGGGGGAAATGATTAAGTATCAATTTTCTTAGAATTAAAATTCTTTCTAACATAAGAAGTATCTCTTCAATGTTCATACCAAAAAAAAATTAATTAAAATTAAAAATTCCTCTCTAAAAAAAATTTCAAAAATTATTTGAAAAAATTTATCAAAAATCCTTATGAAAAAATTAAAATCTTAAAAAAAAACTCCTTCGTAAAGAAATCCTCTTTTTAAAAAAATGTGGAAGAAATAATTTTCTAAAAAAAAATCTCTGTAAAAAAATCAGTTCATTTTTTTTTGAAATTTTATGGAGTGTTAAATAATATTTTATATTTTTTTCAAAATTTGATTTCCAAAAATTTTTGAAATTTTTTCTAGAAAAAGTGCAATTTAAAAAAAAATTAAATGATATAGGTACCTAATTTTATGTACTTGCGTTCAAAATGAACTTTCAAGTTTTCTTTGAGCACAAATGGTAGTTGGTATATGGACCACCAAATCAATATTTTCAAATATCCTTCATCTCGAAAATTTCGTCAAAATTAACCTCGACATTCTTGTACTTTCAAACAACTTCTAATCCCTATAATTGCCATATCCTTTACTCTCCATGACTAAAAATTCAATACAATTCCAAAGTACAGAAATTTCTTAATATCGAAACGATTTTTAAAAGAAACTCTAAACGTAAAGGAAAGAAAAAGAAAATGCTACTTTCTATAACAAGCAATACCGAACGCAGTCCACAAATATCTTAGCAGAGCATGAATACTTTGTTCATTTAATAGGAAAAAATTCGCCTAAAAAACGTTGTCTTCCTATGCATGAGTGAACATTTTCATTAAAATGGGTCAAAAAAGAAGAAATATTTCGAGCATACATCCTCCCATACGTCGTAGGCTATTATATAAGGGTCGCAGACGAATTAGAAAAAAAAATCACAGGTTTATTCGCAAAATTATTTTTAGCTATCACAAAGTAAATTTCCATTGAGGTTTTGAAAATTTCTAATAATTATGTTTGTAGATAGATTTTATTTGAAAAACAAAGTTTATACTGGAATACAAAAGAAAAAAGTTATTCCCATTCTTTGGCAAACTTTTCGCTCATAAAAAATACTTTGTTTTTCTCCTTTCATCCCTGAAAAAAAATCAAGAAAATGAAAATCTTGCTTGCTGATCCCGAGACACCAAGTACATTTCTTTAATTGCCCTCAAAGGCCTCAAATTTTCAACGTTTGAACTTTTCATAACAAATCTTCACTCGAGGGAGACAATTGCACGTGTTTTAGTCAATTTGATAAATTTAAAAGCAACGAAATTCACATTACTGCCTATTTCTTCTTTCTTTCTCTTTCAAACAAAAACCTATTTCGTTCACTTACTACTTGAAAGGAAATGTATAAAATTATAATTTTAAAAACATTTTTTCAAAGTTTTTTTTTTTTTTTTTTTATAATTGAAAAATTTTACGAGAATTTTTTTAATCGAAAATTTCATTCGTGGATTTTTTTATTTGAACAATAATTTGTAAAAATTAAATTCCACTTGATTTTTTTTTTTTTTTTTGAAAATTTTCTTCAATTAAAACTTTTAGTTATGATTATTTTGATTTGAACAATTCAAAAAAATTCATCGTATTTTTCCTATAATTTTTTGCAATCTGACATAATCCAAAAGATTATTTAGAAAAAAAAAAATCTAAAATGTGGTGAAATTGAGAGAAAACCTATATTTGTGTATCTGACTAATAATTTCTTGCTTTCACTTTTTTTTTCTCTTATTCACTTTCTTTTTCACTTGAGGCTTTTTTGATTTTTTTTTTTCAATACGTACATATAATTCAATTTTAAAATATATTTTTGTTGTTCATTTTTTAATAATCTCACTTAAATTTTATTTACCTGTGACATTTTATTTTATTTTTTTCTATTTTTATTTTTTTTTTTCTATTTGTTTATTGATTTTTGAAGATTTCGTCAATGTTCAAATTTTCCCTAATTTCTTTAGAATTTTTCAATACGATCTGTATTTCAAGTTTTCACTCTTTAAGATCTCAAAGTGAAAATTTTTTTCTTCACTAAAAATGTGTCACCAAAACAACAAGCCTAAGGGGTACCTAAAGTGCTTTACAAAAGCTTCCCAAATAATCAACACCTTTGATGTGCTCAATCTAAAAGAAAAAAGTACCCAGCATTCTAGTAATCCAATTCTCTAATTTTAATTACTCAACCCCTTTGAAAAGTCTCCGAATTTCATTACGGATCATGATTGCAACGAATAATACGAAAATCCTTCTAATATGCAATTCTTCTACGTACATAGAATCTTGGAAAAATACTAGTGAAAGCAAAACAACGAGAACAGTAAAATAAAATACGTCTTAAATTTTACACCGGCAAGTTTATCACGTTCAAGTTGGACGTACGTACGAAACACCATCCTCTCATAGGTCGTTTGCCTCACTCGGTATCTACGTCGTTTTGCATCGAATTCGCCCCCTTTTACGTTGACGATATTATTATTACCCTAGTAAAGCACATTTACTAGATTGATTCGTATATACGAAAGTATGAAACAAAATGGAACTCGTATCTTGCACAGTATTCGACTATATAGATACGTATTTTGACGAAACTAAATGCAGAAAAATCGAAACTTTGAAATAAATTAACACACAAAGGTAAAACATGCAAGTGCAAAAAGTTTACAGTAAATTAAAAATATGTAAAAGTCTGGTAACGACGATGCGAACGCCCAAAATGAATAATAAATTCTACTTAGAGCGTTAATATAATCCCTAATGCTTCATTTAAATCTCTTATGGGAAAACATGCTCGAATATGGGGCAAAAAAATAGTTAATTCGAATTTCGATTTTACTCCTATTTTGCGCAAGCTTTTTATTAAAACCAAATATATAGGAAAGTAAGAAGACATTGCACTGACTTGACAAATCAATGTCGTATTTAGGAAAGGGGGAGGGGGTCCGGGTAAAATTGATGAAATTTTATAATAAGTATTCATTTTTTGCTCAAAACTTCAAAATAAAAAATTTAAAAAATGTTTGAAAATGTTTTGAGGTTTGTAAGAAAATATTTCAGCTACATATTTCTGAGATCTTGGTCATTTTATTATTTTTTTCAAATGTACACTACATAATATTTTAAAACTTTTATTCGACATAATTTTTTTTTTTAATTTTATCAGAGAACATTTTTTATTTTTTTGAGATTTTGTACATTTTTTTTAAAGCATATTTTTTTATTTTTTAAAAGTTGTTATAATTTTGTACTTATTCATTTTTTGCTCAAAATTTCAAAATCAAAAAAAAAAGGTTTACACATGTTTTGAGGTTTATGAGGAAATATTTCAGCTATTTCTGTCAGATCTTGTTTAATTTTATTTTTTATTTTTTCAGAAGTAAGTATTTTTAAAAATTTTATTCGAAACGATTTTTTTTTTGTTGATTTTTTCAAAGTACATTTTTTTGAGATTTTTTTGCATTTTCATTTTTTAAGCAAATTTTTTGCTCAAAAATTCAAATTTAAAAAAAATGTTTGCACATGTTCTCTCAAGATTTTTTATTTGAATTTTGAAAACGATTTTTTAAATAATTTTTTGCCAAAAGGTTGTTTTGCTATGATTTTTTGACCAATTTTTTGAGGCTGTTTGACTGAGAAACAATTTTTCGATGGATTTTTCAAGCAAAATTCTTCTCAAAGGAAATTTTCATTTTGATTTTTCTTACCAGCGATCATGATTTTTTTAGAATTAACATATTGAAATAAGTAGGTAATTTCCTTTTGATCTCGAGGGAAAATTCTGGCAAAATGTTATTTAGCTGAAATTTTCATTTTTCTTTAAAAATGTTTTCCTAAGAAGATAAATTTAAAAAAAATTAGGGAACGTTTTTTGCTAATTTTTTTGCCGATTGTTAGTTTCTGCCTTTTTTTTTGCTGAAAAATTTTTCGAACTAGTTTTTTTTTTGCCAAACTCGTGTTAAACAAAACCAAAAATTTAAGCAAAAATTTTGTAAAGTTTACCAATAAAACTAAATTTAAAAAAAAGTTTCCAATGAATTTTAAAAATCAACTTTTAAATATTGTTTCTGTTGAAATGAAAATTTGAATACCTATCTACCTATATCAAATTTCCGAACAAACCGTTTGAAATTCAACGAAAAATTTTTAAATAATTTTTTTTTTTAAATTGAAAAATAATTTTAATACCTAATTTCTTTTTCAAAACAAAATTTTAAAAAATTTCATTGGAAAAAAATTAGAAAATTGTTGCGATTGTTCAATAATTTTTAAATTTTTGTGGAAATTTCGTTATTTTTTTTCAAAAAAAAAAAAAAAAAATTAAAGAAATGGAAATTTTAATAAAGGCAATTTTTCAAAGTTTTAATACTTATAAATATTACGACGTATTAAATAACTTCAATTTTAGCTTTCAAAATTTTGATCAAAATCAAGCATTCACTTTAAAAATATTAGTTTTTCATTCTATTTGTTTGTAATACCTACTACATTCATATTAATTCATTGTATTCGCTTTCAAATCATTCAAACATTTTCTCCCTTATTAATCTATGAACTTTACTACAAATTTACTAACGTTAAAAACGAGTTAGCAAATCATTTTGCTCAAATCGACACAATTTTTTGAATTATGTTTTTTTCAAAATATTCGAAGTAACCTGACCTGTATAAAAATCTTGTGAGATACTACAATGCTTTTAATATATTTTGAAAATGTTTTGTCATATGTATCTAGTTGAATTTCAATTTTGTTGTTGTCCAATATTTTATTCTATTCTTTCAATTTTCAGAATTCGTCCTTAATTTGGTTCGACTTTCGTTCAGTTTGTATTAAAAATTTTCCCTATCATTTTTGATCCAAGAAATTTTATTTTTTTAAATCTTTTTGATTATTTGCCTTTTCGCGGTCACGTTGTTGATGGTGATCTTCTGTGATAAGTATTTAATTTACGATAACGGGTTTAAAAAAAGGGTGATTATGTTCACTTCATAATAATTATATATTGATAAATTTTAATTAAAAATTAACTATAATTTGTACATGGTAACGTTGTTTTTTTTTATCAATTACAATATAATATACATATGTACATAGTTTACCAAAATACCAAATAATGAATAAATCTCGAACTTGATAAATAATTTCGTATCTGAAAAAAAAAAAAAATTAAAATTATCACGTCATAATTATGTACTTTTAAATTATAATAAACTACCTATATTTTTTTTCTTTTTTACTGAACAATTTATTCTTAATCCAAAGCATTCTACCTATTAAAAATTCAAAATTGCAACTTTGAAAGTTAGACAGCCTTCCACCAGCGTAAGTGTGTAAGTAAGGAAATGCGTATTATGCGTAAGGAATAACTCCTAATACAAAATAAAATTTAATTTCGAATGAATTTTCAAACTTTTGTTTTTGTTGAGAAATTTGGTTTTGTTGGAAGAGCGAAGAAGGAAATTGGGGAAGAGCGACATAGTATAAAAAAAAGGAACAATCGGAGATTTTTTTGTTTTCTCCCGGGTTGGTGTTTCCCCTTTTTTGAGAGGTAATCGAAATAATGAAACTTAATCCACTCTTCGAAGCCCAATTTTAGTTTGAAACTCAAAAACATTACAAAATTCATAATTGGTGATAAAAGGCAACTACAAAATGCTACGTTTGGGTGCGTTATTTTTCGTAAAAGATCTAGTCGAATAAGTATCTACTCGAGTAGGTGAATTAGGAAAAACAAGCATTTTGGTTAAAAATTACCTAATTATTTCCATCTGTGTTTTTTTCGGCTGTATGTTGGGCTCCTTCAATCGTTGTACGTTTAGTAATTTTAAATTTTTTCTGGGGGTTGTTAGTTTTTACCCATTCTAAATCTTTGCACTTGATCGATGTTTTTATTGCAGTCTCCACCTGAAATAATAGATAACACTCATTATTATTAATAATTTATCATATTTTTTTTTTCAACATCGAAACGTAATACCAAAGTGTGTTGTTAATTTGTATTTTCATCTCTGAATGTAAGCATGCAAATTAAAGGGTTAAAGAGCAAGGAGAGCGAATTCAGATACCTAATTCGTATTGTTCGAGGTTTCAAGTTGTAGGTAATCTAGGTACCTATGAAAGAAAAAGCTGCACCGAGCATGGGTTTTAAATTTAAATTTTCTTTGTTATAAATCATAATTTTCAATCTAGTAAGTCTTTTTGTTGGCAAAAGCGCCGCTGCAGTTGATATTACAGCAAAATTATAGCGTCTTTTTGCATTTAACCAGTGCTATAGCGCTGTATAGTATACTGCTCACTGCTGTTGAGAGAAAAGTGCGTCAGAAAGACAGTATTACAGCGGCTTACTGCTCCCAGTATAATAACAATAGTGGCTATTGACGCTAAAATGACGCTGTGAGTAATACCTATACTGCGTCGCAAAATAAAAATAAGCGAGCAGAAACACGCTATACTACAGCTCATATTATTTACTGCCGCAGCCGCAGTAATTTAACAAAATACCACTGTATTTTGCCAGCCGGCTTATAATTCAAAGAAAAAAAAATTTTACTCACGGCCTCGGGTGAGGTTCTAGTATCTAGTAAAAAGAGTTCGGCTACTATCTTCTCATTAGATTTATCGCCACCTGCCAATAATCTTTGAACATTCACCTCGGTTTTGTCCTTTTTCTCGCTAAAAATGCTTGATAAACACTAAAACATAATTTACACTGATGAAGAATTCTCGTTTCGTGTAATTTAGTGTACCTAGTACAAAATAATGTAGAACTTACGTTTTTGATTTCTGAATCACTCGACCCAGGTCCAGAGCTCAGTTCTATCAAAATGGCTGTACCCCAACAATCAGGTTTGAAGACAGGCATTCTCTCCTCTAAAATAATTACAAGAGTGTATTTCAAAATAAAGCCTGTGATACGCGAAATGTATAATGATACTCGACTAAAAGTGAACATTACCGGCAACATGGTTGCTCATAAACAAATCCACTACCATCTCGGAGTTTTTGATGTGAAACCTCAGATTAAATACCTTACCGCACGCCGGAATTAATTCTCGAATATCTTGGCTTTCTAAGAATTTTGTCATTTCTCTTGGATGGGCTTTTTCGTTTGATACCTCATAAATGAGCCAGATGGTTGACGCGACCGCAGAAGGGGTAAGTCCCTCGCGTTCCCGCATCCCGTTTTGAAGCGAAAACTGTACATTGTTTTCTGGTTTCGTGGTGAAGAAGGCCAACCATTTCATTTGTTTATCCCAATTGCACGCTTGTAACCAATTTGGAAAATACTGATTGTTAACCGTATCAAATAGCTTTCTTAAATTAAGGCAACAACCGTAAGATAAGGCAGCCTCTTCCGCAGCTTCAAGTTTTTTTTTAAGGGATTCCATTTCATTTTTAATGGCATTAATGATTTTTTCGTGTTCCCTGCCTTGACCGCGCTCTTCGATCGGTAGTACATAAGTGGAGTACCATGCCTCAAGCCTATCCCAAACCTACACGTACACAGTATACATTATAAATAGGTATAGTTTTTTATGCACACTACTTTCAGGTTATCATATCAAACCCTAGTTAAATTTTAATATTTATTTTCAAATTTTGTTTATTATATGAAGGGTCGTTTTCCAAAACGCAATAAGTCAAAAAAGAGAATTTTGAGAAAAACGATGTTTTATACTCCCATTCTTGAGTGTTGTTGAAGTTCGTTTAAGTGAGCCTAATTTTGAGTAAATGAAGAAAGTAAGTATCTTATCTTATAGGAAATTTAATTTTCTTTCAAAAAGGTTCTCTTCATTTTTTGCCTATCTTCAATATTTCAGGCGCTATGCGAAAGTACACTACATTTCCTAAAGATAAAAAGACGAAATTTTTCGTTTTTCTCGCATAGCACCTAAACTATTGAAGATAGGTAAAAATTGAAAAGAACCTTTTCGATTGTAAATTAAATTTCCTACAAAATGGTAGTCTTACTTTTCTGATTTGATCAAAACTGAAGCAAGTATCATGACTTGAAAAATCAAACTTTAGGTACACATATCTTCCTTCCATGAAGAGAAAAGGGGGTCACGCATAGTGCGTTGTGTTCGACGCGGTGTGGGCTACAAGATGGTACTACTCCCGTGTCAAAAATTCTAGTTTAACGAAGAGTTTAACTCGATCATTGGTTGATATTGCGTTTTGGAAAAATAATTGCTAACGACGATCTGTAGAAAAAACTGGATTGCGCGTAAATAAATAGGTATTTTGGGTAGGTACGTGTTCAGTCAGTGTATCCAGACCTATAGAACATAATGGCGCGAAAATCTCGATTTCGAAAAAAATTGACTTATTGCGTTTTGGAAAACGACCCTTCAATTATTATTCAAGTAGTTTTGAACATAGGTAAGCAAAATAAAGTTGTCAAAATACCGAGGTAGTGATGGGAACAGGTGAGCTATCTTCACTGTAAACACTAGAACAAAAGGTAAGAACTAACTGAATTGTAAAAACCGATGGAAATAATATTACGAAAATTATTTTTGCCATTGCTAAGCGTTTCTGACAGTTACTCAATATGGAGCGCAAAACTGACTTCAGATTTCTTCTGCCCTTATTTATATAGTAGCTTAGCCTACAAATTCACCTATCTACGAGGATAAATATCATTCGTTAGGAAGCTGATATCTAATCTATATTAGCTTCAGCGATATAATTAACATTTTAATTTATGACATGACCAAAAATTCGCTTGCTGAACCCAATGTAAGAGTATAAGTGATAAGATGAGTAGGTACTATACTATGTAAGTCTTCACCTGATAAAATCTGACCCGATATCTATACACGTATATTTTGGATATGTATAGCATAGGTACACAATCCTTTTAGCACCCACGACAGTGCTATTAAAATCCTAATAATTTGTAACGTAAGGTACCGGCGGGTAATATGGGACACGGACCATATTACCTACCTTATGTTATTTTGTTCTGTTTTCATTTTTTTTTCAAAAAGAATCAAATTTCAGTGTGTAGGAGCGTTTTGAAGAAAGTGTCCCATATTACCCGCCGGTACCTTATTTTTGTGGATCTAGGATGAAATTTTTCAGATGGCCGAGGCGATTAATAAAATTACCCTACCATATCATATCTAATAATTAGTACGGGTTTAAATGAAAATCGTCGTTGGACTTGTAATTAAATGATTGGAATCTAAATTCAATACCTAATTCTGAGTAATTTCATTAATTCATTATCACTGAATAAAAATTGCGGAATACGTTGGATCGAATGTCTACGTAACAACACGATCGCCCAATTTACCGCTGCGGAACTGCTCTTTATCGTGAAATTTTCAAAGTTCATAAATTATTTCTATACTTTTAAAATAAATTTGGTCAATGTTTTAAGTATCTATATTGGAACATTTTCGTCATAATATGAAAACTTCATAAAACTTGATCAAAATTTCGAAAGTTTTATTTAGGTGCCCATGTAGCCCGCGTTAAAATATTTCTCCATTTAAAAAATTTAATTTCTTTATTACCTGTTACATGTTTCAAAATTTGACAGAATTATGAACTTTGAAAATTTTGAAGTTTTAATGGCGAAATTTCTTAAATTGCGTGGATGAATTTTTAAAAAATTTCCAAGTTAAGAAAAAATTAAAAGAACGTTTGCCAATTTTTTAAAATTGAATAAAATTTTTAAGAAAGTAATCAGAATTTTAAATATATCATGTTGCTTTACTTCGAAATTTTAAATTTTTATTCATTAGCGAAATTTTTTAATTAAAAATAATGGCTATTGTGTCCGACCCTAATTTAGAAGGAGGAGGGGGGGGGGGTAGAAAAGTTTTAACCATATTTCTCGACGTTTGGGACATTTGGGACCAAACTTTAATTTTTAACAATTTATTACAATAAAATTACCTGAAAAATTTTCACAAATTTTGTGCTACTTATGAAAACTAAAATTTTTTAGAAAATATTGTCGTATGTTTGTATGTAAGTTTCAACTATTTGTAGCCTTTCCTTGAGAAAATTTCATCCAGAAGTTAGCACAAATCGATGTGAAAATATCTGATCTTGAAAAACTCTCCTATCCTAAGCGAAATTATCCACACTGCGAGACATTTTAAAATCTATAATCCTCAAATATATTGCTCATTGCATTAAACGGTTGCAATAGATCATGCAGTAAGTTGGATTTCATGATTTCAACAGGCCATGTGCACAAAACGATAAATGTATTTAGCAAAGCCTGCTTAATCATTAGTGTATAATTTTAAACTCGACGTTTCATAGGCACCGGGGCACTGAAGGGGTAAAAAAAATTCTAAATAATCCGTTTATCGCATTTCAATTCGTAGATACTTTTAAACGATGTATTTTTTTCTTCTTCTCAAAACCCAAAAGTACTAGAAGTTTAAAATTCTAGGCATAATCCCACTCTGATGAATGTTTTGATTAATTCCCATCCCCAATCTATGAATTTTGTGAAAATTGAAAATTAGGATAATTTTTAAAAAATTAGAATTTCGGCCAATTTGCATTTGATTAATGAAAAAAGCTGCTTTACTTTCAAGGCAAAATCCTACTTTGATGGATCTATTTTAAATTCGTTCAAAAATGCTCAAAACTTGATGGTTTTTTCGACAACAATTCCTTAATGTTTTGATTTTTTCTCTACTTTTTTTGAATTTTGACAAAATTCATTACCTTTTTAATTACTTTTACTTGTCATTTTTCAAATCACTACTTTCACTACTGATAGTCACGATGCTAGGATTCAACCCTACTCCATTTCTCCCTCGTCCATCCGTGTTTGAAAAAATATTTCTTACTCATCACGAAAGAAAAATCATCACGTGTCGTTTAATTTTCAGCAATAAAGCGAGAGCCCGGTGTAGAAATTTTTCTAACCCTCGTCCAATTTGGATATGTAAGACTCGTTAGTTGATTACGAGAAAAGGTGCCACGAAACAATGTACTCACAATAATTATCCTATAATCCTACCATAATGGTATTTGATTTAATCGTTTTTTTTAAATTTAACGACTTTTTGATATTATTTTAGAAATGTTACTAATTTTGGACTTTTTAATTTTTGTAAAATAAATTTTATTACTTTGGGACATTTTGTCAGACATTATGAAACTTGGAAAATTGCCATGGGAATTATTATTATTTTTAATTTTTAAAATACATAAATTTTATGACTTTTAGACATTTTGTCAGACATTCCGAAACAGACTTGGAATTTTTTTTTAAATGTTATCATTTTTAGGCTTTTTGTCGGTCATTTTTAAACTTAATTTTTTTTTTTTTTTCTATTAGACTTTTTTAATTTTTAAATTTCCATGGAAGTTAATATTCGTGACTTTTAGACATTTTGTTATATTATAGTGTTTTATAAATTTTATGACTTTTAAACATTTTGTCAGACATTCCGAAACTTGGAATTTTTAACAAAAAATTTATGACTCTTAAGCTTTTTATCAGACATTTTTAAACTTGAATTTTTTTTATTTTTATTAGAATTTTTAGATTTTTAAATTTCGATGGAAATTAATTTTGATGACTTTTATTGATTTTTTAGGTAAAAAAAATCTTAATTTCTTGTGATAAAAACCACAATTTTTTATGAAAAAAATTCATTTTTTGAAAAAAAATTAAAAAAAAATTTTTTTGATGAGAAATAAAAAAAAAATCATTTTTTGATGAAAAATAAGAAAATTCATTTTTTGTTGAAAAATAAAAAAAAAAAATTTTTTTGATGAAAAATAGAAAATTCATTTTTTAATAAAAAATAAAAAAAATAAAATTTTTATGAAAAATAAAAAAATTAGGTATTTTTTGATCAAAAATGAACTTTATTTTTTGATGAAGAATGAAAACATTTTTTCGATAGTGAAAAATATCATTTTCTCTGAAAACACTTTTTGGTGACCTCCTCCCAATTTCTTGTGAAAAATTCTTTTTTATATTATTTTTGTTTTTTTCTTCGTAAAAAAAAAAAACATTTTTTGTTGAAGAATCCAATTTTTTGGTGAAAATATGATTTTTTCTGTTGAAAACCCCACGTAGATATTTTTAAATAAGAAAAATCTCATTTTTTGGTAAAAAATTCCATTACCCGCCATTAGTGGTAAAAAATTCTATTCTTTGTGATTCAAATCGCACTTTTTGGCGAAAATCGTAGTTTTTCTTGGTGGTGAGTCAGTTCAAAAAAATTCCCTTTTTCTGTAAATGCTAAATAAAAAAAAAATCTTGATTTTTGTGAAAAAAAATTTGTGGTGAAAAAAGAACTACGTATTCTCGATTATTTTAAATAAAAAATTTCCTTTTTTTAATTTTAGAAATTAAAAAAATTCAACTTGATTGGAAATTTGAAATGAAACACTTTTTTTTTTGGGAAGTACTTAACATAGGTAAGTAAATTAATTGAAAAATTTCTTTATTTTTTTGAACACCATAAATAGGTATGTTTCTTTTTGGGAGGAAGTATTTTTTTTTCAAATTTTTTGGGGGAAAATCTCAAGAAATGTACAATAATAGGTATAGATACTTGGTCATTTTTGCTTAAATGAATAATTAAATAGGTACCTCAATTTTTTTAGAGCAAAAAAAAATTTGTATGGAGTAGAAAAATTTTGAATTTCTTTGTGAAGAAAGGTAAAATTTTTTCAATTCCTGTTTTTTTTTTATGAAGAAGTGAAGTGAAGGGATCTGCGATTTCGCTTTATTGACGAAAGATAAATTTTGTATCAATTTATGGCAACACTGTGTTTCATCTCGATTCTTATCACTCGTTCAAATTTCAATCAACGAATTTTTCTACATTTTTCTGTACTGATTGGTTTAAATTAATGTTAATAATAATTATTTTCCGTCTGGCAAGGTGCATATTGATAAAATTGATATAGTTAGAGCACAAGTCTTGTGGTTATCATCTCTTGAGTATGGAATTCTGGTAAGATAGTTTCATTTCCAATTCCAATGTAGCAACATGATCGTTGAATGATTTTTTATAACTCGAATCATAATTATATTGTTAATGATAGTCATATAATATTATGTATATCATCGGTACAAATTGGTATTTCGAATTCGATTCCATGATTTTCTAGCAAAAAGTCAAATATTCATCTAGAATGCTTATATTAGAATAATCACTTAATAAATTAAAGCAATTTACATATTCTCTCGCTAATACGATTGTTCTCGTTATGATTTCAGATTTACTCTCAAATCGAACTTTCTACAACAGCAAAATGACCCATGTGAACCATCCTCATGTCTACGACCTTCTCCATCCGAGTCCACCACCGCTGAAAAATATCATAGCCATCTCAATAGCTGTACAATTATGGCGTAAAGAAATCTCCAAGTATCGTGCCATTAACGCCTTGAATAGACTCGATCTTCATAAGAAGATTTCATTGGATAGTCCCACTCCGAATATACCTTCAACACTCCTCAAGCTAATTGAGAAATACGCTGGTAAAGTTGGATCATCGATTCAAGATTGGTTAGAGTATAACTACAGATGGATATTCAAATTTGATCACAATGATCACGACCAAATTTTGGCAGATTTCGATGATTTCGTTGGCAATTTCGATGGGGAAGTCGATGACGTGAAGACGGCCAGACGAGCAGTATTGTGCGATGGGTTCAGTGACTTCGAAAAATTCCTAATCGCTTCCAAGTATTGTTTCGAAGAAGATGCTGTGAAACTTTGGCCATCTGTATCTTCGCTTATAAATATCGGTGAATTTGACTCTCACCTATATTCATCTTTGCATTACTGGTTCAATCGTTTAAAATTCGAAACGATCGATGTGGATAACTTTTGGAGCGACCATGTGTTGAGAAGTGTGACTGTTCTTACTGGTCCAACAATGGAGTACTTTTGGAACAGGATAGATTCAACTAGTCATGTTGAAGTTGCCATCGAAAAGTTCGATCTTAGTTTATTGATGTTCAGCGCTCATACATTTTGTAGATACGTCCTATCGAAGTTGAATGACCAAGAACTCGATCAGTTTATGCTTGCAAGAGGTGACGATTTGATTCCTTCTCTTCTAGAACACCCATTTTGTATACCTTTGGTTCTACCAGCGTGGAGACTCGTCAGAAATAAAATAACCGAAAAAGGTTTTATTTCTATCGTTCGAAAGATTTTAGAAAAACAGACTAATTATTCGCGTTTCCATCCTGACACATCGAATTGCTGTGAAATATGGAGAACCGCTGCGAATAAGCTAAAACGAATCGCCATTAGTGATATTCTGTCAGACAGTTCGTTATTTGTACCAAATCATGGGTTCTCAGCGGACAGACAAACAGAGTTTCTGTTAACTTTACTGTCGGATGCCACGATCGAAGAAAGAAACTCATTCTGGACCAAGAATTGGCCTAATTTAATCCTTGGAACAGGCGGAAAAGATCTACGTGATCTGACCAATCTATGCATCGGAGACCAGAATGAAATCGACAAGTTTAAAAAAACGGAGCTATCGAATTATGAAATAATCGGTCCATGTTGCTCAAAATTCCTAATCAGAGCTTATTTTCAAAAGCTTAACGACTTTATAAATTTCTGCTGTCTGGAAGAAGAAATCGAAAAAGAAATAAAATCGAGATTACTATACGAGGAATTCGAATTGAAATCAACACACATTTTAAAAGCCAAGTTATTCGACAATTTTATAAAATCCACATTCGACGAAGACGAAATCTCTGAATTTAAAAACGACCTTTCTTGGACGCTGGCGGATAATGATGATTTGAGTTGTTCTGTAATAATATGGGGAAATTATCGTCAAGTGATGGAATTTGTAGATACGATAGTTTCATCGGAAGAAGTCGTCAGAGATTTAAAAAAACGTCACTTTCCGTACCTCATTTCGAGTTATTCATCTGGGGATCGGCCTTCCATTCATATTAATTTCGCAGGCGATGAGTTGTCGAATTTTCTGTGGTGGTGTTTCGAAGATTATGAGAAAATTGAGCAGTTCAAGCAGGATATACCTATCGAGAAAATTGTTCGGTGGGAGGCAGATAAAATGGCGAAGAAGATCAACTATCCTCATGAGCGTAAATTGCGAAATTTTGATCTTGATGCGTTTATGGAATGGTATTTTACAAGTCCCGAGTCTTTAGCTGAGTTCAAGACGAGTTTAGCTGATGTGTTCGAAAAGATTGGTCATACGTAATTGAATTCGTCTGTATTGAGCTATTGTTTCAAAGAGATTTTGCATTTATTACTTTACTGAGGTACGTACGTATTAAAGTACTTACATGAGAAAAAACGATCTTCGATTCTTTTGAAATAAAAAGTTTCTTATTTATTTATTTATTTATTTTTTTTTTGGAGTAAGACATTTCTTATTGCATTTCCAGAATAAATAAATTTCCAGATTTTTACAGAGCCAGCTGGAAAAGATCTCCCTATTAAGAAATTTTCAAGTTTTTGGGTAAACATTTTTTTACAATTTTATTGGTAACAAAGATTTCTCAATTTTTTGGTGAAAGAAATTTTGCATTTTTTAAGGAAACATAATTTCTCTTTTTTTTTTGAAAAATAATCCCAAATCAAATTGTATTGGTGAAAAAATCTTAACTTTTATGGAGTCAATGTAAAAATATAAATTTTTTCGAAGTAGGTAAAAGTCTTTCAGTTTTTTATAGGTTGATAGTGAAATTTTAAACAAAAATATTTTTATTTTTCTTGAGATGAGGAATTAAAAAAAATTAAACTTGTTTGAAGTAAAATAATTTTTCAACGCTTTTTTTGGTTTTGAAAAAATCTAAATTTTTTGAGAACTTAGAAAAATTAATTTTCCAATTCTTCGGAAAACCAATATTTTTCATGTTATTGGAGGGAGAAATGTCAAGAAATCTCTTTATTCTTTAATTTTTTTTTTATGAGAATAATATTTTTAGGACTTTTAAGAGTAAACATTTCCTCATTTTTTTAGGATGGAATTCTTCAATTTTTTCAAAACAAAAAAAATGTTATCAGTAATTGATGTATAGAATAGATGAAGAGATTTTTTATTCGTTGCAGAATAAAAGTACAATCTTTGCATATTTTGGTGAAAAAATGATCTCAATTTTTACGGAGTCAATGTGAAAGAATTGTGTTTTCAAAGTAGAGGTTTTTCAATTTTTTTGTGGCGAGTAGTAAAAAATTTCTCAATTTTTTTGATGAAAATAAATTTCAAATTTTCTGGTGAAAAATTGTTTCTAAATTTGGCGATGATGTTAATTAATAATTACTATTTTTTTTAGTGAAGAAAATTTTATATTTTTTGGTAAAAGAAAATTTTCAATCCTTTCTAGGAAAATAGTTTTCCAAATTTTTTTTAAGGAAAAAAATTTTTCATTTGGGTACCCGATGATGAAATTTACTCATTATACAGAGAAATTAATTTCCCAATTTTTTCCTCATTTTGTAGAATAAAGAAGTCCTCAATTTCTTTAGGTGAAAATATCTGTAATTTTGTTGGCAGTGAAATTTTTAAATTTTTTGGTGAATAAGTTTTCAATGAGTGTGCGACTGTGCGTGAAATTAAATTTGTTCAGAACAAAGTCATTCAATTTTTTTAGCGAAAAATTTCTCAATTTTTTGGTAAAAAGAAAGTAAAAATATTTTGTTGAAAATAATTTCTCAATTTTGGTGATTTTGAAAATTACTCATTTTTCGTAAAAAAGAAATGTTTAGATGGGAAATTTTTTTTTTTTTTTTTAAATTGAAAACTTGAAAAAAGTCAGAATTTCTTTGTGAAAATTTTAGTGAAATAAGTCTTACATTTCAAACTTTTTACTTGGGTATTGATTGATTTTTATAATTTTGTGAAATAAAAAATTTCTGAACTTTTTTGTTTAAAAAAATTTCACAATTTCTTAAGTGATTTCATTTTATTTTTAATGTTGTGAAATGAAGAATTTCTCATTTTTTTTTTGGTGGAAAAAATTCACTATCTTGTTCAAGACGGAAAATTTCCAAATTTTCTATGAAAAATATTTTTCAATTGGGATAAAAAAATTCATTTATTTTTTTGATGATGAAAATTTTTCAATATTTTTTTTATTTTTTTGTGAAGAAAAAGTTTCAAATTTTTTGGTTAAAAAAATCAATTATTTTGGTAAAAAAATTCAATTCTTTAGGTAAAAAAAAATAATTTTTCGGTGATGAAAAATCTTATTTTTGTTGAAAATTAAATTCCAACGTATTTGTGAAGAAACCCCCCAATTGTTTTGGTGAACAAAATTGAAATTACAAATTTTTGGTGAAAATGAATGTTTCATTTCTTGGTAAAAATCCCAATTCTTAATCAATTACTTGATGAAAAATCTCAATTGTTTGGTGAGGAAAAATTAATTTTTAGTTCAACATGAAATTCCAATGTTTTAGTAAGAATTTTTTTCAATTTGGTAAAAAAATGAATTTTTGTTTCTCAAAAAAAAAATTAAAATTTTGTGTTTTTCAGGAAAAAAATAAAATTTTATTTTTTTCTTATCTAACAAAATCAACAAATTTTGTTTTCATCAAAACTAAAAAAGAAATAAATAAATAAAATCAAATCAAATAAATTTTAAAAATATACTTATTTGAACAAAAATTCAAAAATCTCGTTTTTGACGAAAAACATTTCCGTTATAAAAATTAAATGTTTTATTTTTGAACGAAGTTGCTTTGTAAAAAAAATTTTCTTTCAACAAAAAATTAGAAATTTTGTTTTTTAACAAACATTTTCTCAAGTTTGCCTTTTTCCGTTTCAACATCACTTTTTTTGACTGAATTCAAAAATTATTTATAACATCACGTAGTAAAATGAGTAAATGATGAAGCTTGAAGCTTGGTTTGGCAAAAAAAACTGCACCTGTCAGTATTGTCACCATTTTAGTCCATGATCGTTTTGGGAAATACTGAGTTGGATTAGAATAGAATTCATCTTACTCTTATTCTTGTTAAAAATTGTGCAAAAATGTATGAAAATGAATATTTTGATAGAAAAAAAATCGCTCAAATCATCGAAATAATTTTTATTGAAGAAAAATACATAAAAAAGTATATCAAACTGAGTAGGTACCTATGTTATTTATTGGAGCAATCAATAAACTTCCATTCACCACCCTCTGGTCTATCTTCTGAACCCAAAGTAAGTGCTAGGCGTTTACCATTATCTGTTGTTTCATTACCAGCAAACAGATATTCTTTCTTCAGTAGATCTTTTAAATATAACCCATTTCCCTCGACTTCAACTTCCCACCCGCAGTTCGTATCATTACATCGTTGCTCTTTGCCAGGTTGCCACGTGAAAGCACGCCGTTTTTCGCCATTGCTCCCCTCGTTACCATTGGCAAATAAGTACTCTCCATACTTCACGTTGTTCAGATTGATCTGATGATTTTTATTGAAAGACACCGTCCATTTATATTTTTCTGTTCCGTTTTTATCGTCGGATGCTTCAGTATACACAGAACGTCTGAACTCATCGAATGAGTGCTTTGAAGCATAAAGGTCTTCGTTGAAATTGGTATTTTTTATACATACGGCAGCAGAAAATATCATATTTTGCACAGATTGAGGTAATTTGCGGATAGTGTTCTCATAGAAAGCCCGATGGTCCTCATCCAGTGTTTTGTAATTGGGTAAATTTATCTCCGTTTTTATGTAGTGGGCTAATGGTATTGCAGAAGTAGTGTTCAATTTACCAGTCCGTTCTAATTGATTGATAATCGCTACATAAACTGCCATATGTTCACTTATGTAGTGCAGATTTCTCTTGGCCCTTTGGAGTAGATGTGGAATGGGGACCTTATCCCAAAGGGTTTCAACTACTTCCTCATAAATATTTACAATACATTGGTAACAATGTCCTCTTATATTAGCACTAATCTGTCTGGTCGTTGGCCAGAAATCATTGTCGCGGAAGGAAGAGGAAATTATTCCAACTGCTGATGCTTGAATTCCATTCATTAAAGTATTATAACGTCCTTGATAATGGGATTGAATAGCCGAATTTAGAAGTTTGAACTGAGGCGAGCGTATTATTCTACCCATGTATCCAACCAGTTTTACGATTGAGAGATCTGACGAGTTGAAGGGGCCATTTTCTTCAAATTGATTGATGATCGCTTCGTGTAAAGCCATTACTTGGTATAAATATTTCAGGTGTATTCGTGATCTTTTTAATAGTAGAAATAAATCTATATCATCCGGGAGGTTTTTGAGTACTAAACCATAAATGTTAATTTTACATTGATATGTTCGTTCATCGAGGATATGTTCCTTGACCTGCTTCACATTTGACCACATTGGTATGTCAACGAGGGCCGATGCAATTGGTTTAATTTTTTTTTCATGAATTACCTCCTTTATAGCATTGTAGAGTGATTGAGCATCTTCGTCAATGTTTGACGATCGATCGAGTGTATATTCCTTTACAGATTGCTCCAGTTGAAGTAGCTTACAGGCACTAATGTGGTCATCATGACCGTGTGCTTTCATCACTTCATATAAAGTGGCATAAATTAAGAATTTAATTTTTAAATTTTCAATGGAGTTGGCAAAATTTAGTATCAAATCGAAATTATTGCGCTTACTATCGTAGACTTTATTCACGACATATTTGTAAGCGTCATCATCAGCCTGGCTCAGCTTTTGCTCTGCCGCAGAAAAATTATTAGATCTTATATCGCTTACTACTTGATCGAGTGAGCTTAATAAACTTTTGAATTCTTGTATGGTTTGGGCAACGTTCGTCTGTGGTTGATGTATTAAGATTTCCAAGAATATTTGCAAAGTGTATGCTTCAGTTTGCGATAAAGTCTGGTTTTTAAACTGCAAAAGTATCAGAAGTATTTGGTTGATGTAATTCACGATGTTTGTTAGGGTTGGTGATTTTTCAGTGCTGTCGTTCTCTGCAATAACTTTCTTTTCCAAAATTTCGAACTCGGTTATGAAGCTATTCAATATCTGAATTAAGAAATGATTTTTCCCACCAATGTTAGCCCCCTTTTCTGATGGCGCCTTGTCTGAAAGTGGAACAGAATTAGATGTCGTAATCCTTTCTTTGACCAAAGGAAGTATTTGGCTGATATAATTTAAAGGCATTTTCTTTCCATCATTGCCTGTATACAAATCATTATTCGTCAAATTATTAAGATCTTGCATGAGAATGTTCAAATATTGAATAAAGACAGCATTTGGCATTGGTTCTTTTATGACATCTTTTGGAAGTGAGATAGGCGTGGTTGTTGGTAGTTGAGCCTCAGTTTTTAGTAGTGGAAATATTTGACTGATGTAATTAATCCCATCAATACCTTTATGGGATCCATTTAGGAGAACATTCAAATATTGAATAAGACGAGCATTTGGTATGATATCTTTTGTAGCATCTTTTGGAAGCAATGGAGAAGTAGGAGTGCCTATTGGCGATGGAACTCTGATTTTCATTTCTGAAAGTATTTGGCTGATGTAATCATTTGGTGGGTTCTGTCCATCAAACTCAAAGTCCTTGTGTGAAATGTTTTTCTGCAAATTATTAAGCTGTGATATGAGAATATTCACCAACTGTTGATTAAGATCAACATTCTGTGTCAAGTTGTTTTTGGTGTCTTTTGGAAGCAGTTCAAAAGAAGGAGGGTTTGTTGAAGTTGGTACTCTGTTTTTTAATAATGAAAGTATTTGGCTGATGTAGTCATTTGGGGGTTTCCATCCATCAGTACGTGGGTATGAATCATTTTTCAACAAATTTTCAAGCCCTGGAATGAGAATATTCAGTTGAGAAATGAGATCACCATTTCGTGTTGGGTTTATTGTGGTGTCTTTTGGAAGAAGTTGAGAAGGAGGAGTGCTCGTTGAAGTTGGTGTTCTGTTTTTGAATAATGAGAGTATTTCACTTATATAGTTTTTAGGTGTTGTCTGTCCATCATGGTCCTGCTGAGAATCAAGATGAGAAGTAGGAGTACTTGTTGACAGTTGAGTGCTGTTATTAAGTAATGAAAGTATTTGACTGATATAGTCAGTTGGTTTTTTCTGCTCATCAGTGAGTGGATGTGAATTGTTTTTTGGCAAATTAATAATGTCTGGAATGAGAATAGGAGCACTTGTTGAAGTTGGAGCTCTGCGTTTGAATATTGAGAGTATTTCACTCATATAGTCTTTAGGTGTTGTCTGCCCGTCATGGTCCTGCGGAGAATCAAGATGAGAATCAGGAGTACTTGTTGAAAGTTGAGCTCTGTTATTAAGTAACAAAAGTATTTGACTGATGTAGTCAGTTGGTTTTTTCTGCTCATCAATGAGTGGATGTGAATTGTTTTTTGACAAATTATTAATGTCTGAAATCAGAATAGGAGCACTTGTTGAAATTGGAGCTCTGTTTTTGAATATTGAGAGTATTCGACTCAAGTAGTCATTTGGTGTTTTCTGTGCATCAGTGTTTTTTTGCAAACCTAAATTAGGAGTAGGGATGCTTGTTGTTGATGAGACTTTGACTTTGAATAATGAAAGTATTTGGCTGACATAATCCTTTGGTGTTTTCTGTTTACCAATGTCTTTTGGTGAATCAATTTGAGAAATAGGCGTAGTTGTTGAAGTCATACCTCTGCCTTTTAGTAAGGAAAGTATTTGATTGATGTAATCAGTAGATGATGTTTTTTGGGAATCATTTTTCTGCAAATCATTGAGCTGTGGAATGGGACTAGTGAATCCTAAAATGAGATCAACATTTAGCATTGGGTTACGTGTAGTGTCTTTTGGAAGAAGTTGAGCAGCGGGTGTGGTTGTCGACAATGAAGCTGCAATTTTGAGTATTGAAAGTATTCTATTGATGTAATCATTTGGTGTTTTCTGTCCATCATTTCCAGTGAGCAAATCGAGTTTGGGAGTGCTTGTTAGAGGTTGATCTCTATTTTTGAGTAATGAAAGTATTTTGCTGATGTAATTGGTGAGTGTTTTCTGTTCATCAGTGTTTTTGAGAGATTCATTTTTTCGCAAAAGCTGTGTAATGAGAATATTCAATTGTGAAATGAGATCAGCATTTGGCATTGGTGTTCTTGTATTTTCTTGTGGATGAAGTTGAGAGATATCAGGATTCGGGGTTGTTGACAACGAAGCTTTATTGTTGAGCAATGCAAGTATTCTATTGATATAGTCTTTTGGTGTTTTGGGTGCACCTCCATTAATTTCTTTTTGTAAATCCAGTTTGGAAATAGGAGTACTTGTTGAAGGTTGAGTTAGGTTTTTGAGTAATGAAAATATTGCGCTAATGTGGTCAGAGGGTGTTTTCGGCCCATCAGTGTTTTTGTGGGAATCATTTTTCTGCAAATTATTAAGCTGTTGTAAGAGAATATTCAGTTGTGAAATAAGATCAGCATTTGGATTTGGATCTTTTGGATGAGGTTGCGAGATAGGTGTAGTTGTCAGCGATGAAGGTATGATTTTGAGTTTTGAAAGTAGCTGACTGATGTAGTCATTTGGTTTGTTCGGCCGATTAATGTCTTCATGAAAACCATTTTTCGGAAAAGTATCAATTTCTGGTCTGATAATACTAGGTAGTGGAATGAGATCAGCATTTGGAGTTGTTGACAATGGTGCTCCTCTATTCTTGAGTAATGAAAGAATTCTGTTGATGTAGTCATTTGGTGTTTTCTGTCCATCTCTATCAGTTATTCTTTTTTGCAAATCCAGTTTAGAAATAGGAGTGCTTGTTGAAGGTTGAGTTAGGTTTTTGAGTAATGAAAATATTAAACTAATTTTATCAGGTGTTTTCTGTTCATCGGTGTTTCTGTGGGAATAATTTTTCTGCGAATTATCAAGCTGTGGCACAAGAATATTCAGTTGTGGAATGAGAGTAGCATTTGGTATCAAGTCTTTTGTATTTCCTTTCGGATTAAGTTGAGAAACAGGTGTGGTTGTAAGTGGCGGAGCTCTGATTTTGAGTAATGAAAGTATTTGGCTGATGAAATCATTAGATGTTTGATGTCCATCAGTGCCTACCTGTGAATTGTTTTTCTGCAAATTATTAAGCAGTGGAATGAGGTCAGTATTTAGCATCGAGTCTTTTGAAGCACTTTTTGGAAGTAGAGAAGTAGGAGTGCTTGTTGATGTTTGAGCTCTAGTTTTTAATAGTGAAAGTATTTGAGTAATATAGTCATTTGGTGTTTTCTGCCCATCTTTACCTTTATGCTGATCGAATTGAGAGGTAGGAGTGCTTGTTGTTGATGGAGCTGGAGCTCTCGTTTTTAATAATGAAAGTATTTGACTAATGTAGTCATTTGGTGTTTTCTGTCCATCGATGCCTTTTTTGTGCTGATCGAATTGGGAGGTAGGACTGCTTGTTATTGTTGGAGGTGTTGATTTTAATAATGAAAGTATTTGACTGATATAGATTTGCGAGTTATTTTTTGGTGAATTATGAAGCAGTGGTAGGAGAAGGTTGAGATATTGGAAGAGGTCAGGAGTTGGTGTTGTCACTTTTGTAGCATCTTCTGGGGAAGTAGGCTTAGGAGATTCTATGTGCGATGAAATCCTGTCTCTTAATGATGAAAGTATTTGGCTGATGAAATTGATAGGTGTTTTAAGTCCATCAATGCCTTTGTACGAATCATTTTTTTGCAAATTTCCCAGCATTTGTAATAAGATATTCAATAGTTGAACAATGTATAAGTTTTCCTCTGCGGCAGTTTGGCCAGTCTGAGAAATATCACTAGTACTTGTTGATAAATTCCCAACTCTGAATAGACCTATGGGTAATATTTTGTTGATGTTACCAGTTTCATTAAGGTTTTTCTGCAAATCATCTAAGTTCCGTTCACATCCATTCAATGATACTATCAAATTCTGATTTTTTCCAGATACACTGTCATTCGCACTACGCTGTAGATCTAGCCTCAAGTTGAGTAAGGATGTTTGTAAACCGTTGACAGTATTTTGTAATGTAGTAAAATTGAAAATACTGTCAGAGTCTAATGAGTTACTACTCTCATTAAACATGGAAAGTTGTTCACGTATTTGGGCAATGTAATTTTCAATCGTTGTTAATTTGTGGGTAATGTATTCAGAGGCATTGAAGTTGATTTGTAGGGTAGCAACAAGCTGATTGAATTCATTTTTAAAAATTTTCATCTGAATTTTGAATAATTTACTTGTATCGGATTCGGAGTAGTTGGAGGGAGATGAATTGTTGAAAACTGAGATGTTTTGATCGCTTTCAAAGGTACTGGGCTGCGTTGTGAATGCATTATTGACTTCTTCAGTAGTTATTAGTGACAGAAAAAATAGGAAAACTATCAATATAAATGGATTACCAAGAAACGATCGTTTTCCATGTCCAAGCTGGAAATCCATAATCAACTATTGATGCTAAAGGCAGCTCGAGGTATTCGCCGGTTTGTCGTTGGAGCCTCGCATATGTTGCATGAAAAATATAATTGCAAAATGTTCTACTAACGTGTATAAAAAAATGCACTTGCAAAATACAACTCTTTTGTACTCAATTAATCCATGTTCACAATTCAACGACTATTTTTTTTACTGAATAAAAAAACGACATGTCAACGCATTTGTAAAAATAAGTAGGTATTTAATTACCTTATAAAAGCAATTATAAGACTAATAAAATATGAGTCGTATAATTGACTTAATGTAATTACCTAAATGTTACGAAATACGAACGAATAGAAGCTGTTAATTAACTGAAGAAATATTTCAAATTTACATCGATTGGTCAAAATTTTGAATTTGGCTGACATTAAACGTTTCGCTAAAACTGCTCGAATTGGTATGGTGGTTTATATAATTATCATTTATACCTTCGGGTGGCCCTTATTTTGGAAATTTTGGAAATGCTTTCAGGCGTCAATTGGTGACATTTCTACAGAAAATAATTTCCTAATTTTTATTTTTACCCTAATTGCATTTCGAGCCATGCCTGGGCATTCAATTTAAAAAAATTGGAAAAACAAAAAAAAATTGAAAACTATGAAAAATTTAAATAAAGAACAGAAAATGATGAGAATTAAAAAAAAATAAAAAATAATATAAATTAAAAATGAAAAGAAATGTTCAAATTTTGAAAAATTACGTAACAAATTTAAAAATTTTGAAAAATTAAGAATTTTAGAAATGAATCGGTCATTACAAAAACAGCGTAAGTCCAAGCATCCTACTTTTCAGGAAAAGCTAAAAACTGTTTTGTGGCTTGATAATGCATGAAAATTTAACTTCTTCGGTACCATTGGAAAGAGAAAGTCGAGCCCGATACCGCTTCATAGTCGTCGTTGAGTAAAACTGGTTAGGGAAGCGGCTATTTCAGGACAAAAGTCGTGGACTTATGCGATTTTCGAAATGAACGTTTTTTTTTTCTTCAAGTGATTCGATTGAGTCCGATTTCAAACTGGAAGACTGAAAAGTGATGAAAAATAAAAAAATACATCTTTCCCTCCATATAGTGTCAATTTTCGATCTTTTATTATGAAGAAATGTCAAAAAATACAACAATAGATCGATTTTTTTTTTAAAAAGATTAAAACTATCGCATAAAAAAGTCAACTACTCGTCTTCACCGTCGGAATTGCAGTTTTTATCGTCGACGACCGGTGCTGCCAAGAAATCTGAATAAATGTCCATAAATTTCGATGGGATATACTTCAACAGTTTTAATAGATTAGCTCTATTGTTTTTCTTAATTGGCGGGGGTGACTGGTAGGCTTCTTCAGGCCATTTTTTTACTTCAGCTTTGCGTAAATTGAATGTCATAACAGACTGATTCGAAAGCAGATGTTTTGTTTGTACTACTCCACGTTGGGCCGATGTAAATTTAAAATAATGGAATAGTTGCACTCGTAGCTGCTGTTTCTGATTTCTTGGCAAGTTTTTGAATTCTATCCCGTTTCTTTTTTGGTGTACGACCCTCAGAATTCATTTTTAAAAAAGATAAAATCGACAACACGCGTAAAAAGAAATGAATAATACGAACGCAAAATTTTAGCAATCAACTTTCACTGAAATCACGTTCTTATCACATAAACAATCCACATGAGGATTTCAAAAACCGCATAAGTTCATGGACTTACGTGGTTTTTGAAATGAATGGTTTGATATAGGTTGCTTTTCGATCACCTATAACATTGGTTCAACTGGTATCCGATAGATAGCGTTGCTCACTACCAAAATCAATCAAAACATGAAAATGCAAAAATTGGCGCTTATGCGGTTTTTGAAATGACCGATTCAAATGTTGATAAATTTGAAAAAATTTGAAAAATAGTAGATAAATTATGAAAATTTAAAGAAAATTTGGAAATTTTAAAATTTAAAAAAATTGAAAATTTTGAAAAATTAAAAATAAAAAATAAAAAAAAAAATAAAAAATTACTTACAAGAATTTTGAAAAATTGGAAATTTTAAAAATTTTGAAATAGATTGAAAATTTTAAAATTGTTGAAAAATTAGAAAATTAAGAATATTGAAAATTTTGAAAAATTTTAAAATTAAAAAAATTTAAAGAAAAATTTAAAATTTAAAAAAACTACGAAATTGGAAAATTTAAAAAAAAATTAAAGCTAAATGGGCATAATGTTGAATGAAATCGTTTTAACATACACATTATGCTAACACAAAAAACGCGTCCACTGTGATTTTTCATTTTTAACTTTACTTTCATTTTCAGTAACCATCACTTTTGATAATTTTTTCAAATTTTCTTCAATTTTTGATAGTTTTTAAAAAATTCTCACCCATACGGCAACGATGAAAAATCGCCCTTAAATGGTCTTTTTGGGTTATATACTTTTTTTTTTTTTTTTTTCAAAATATAAAAAACTACGCTTTTCCATGTCCCATGAAAATGGTCTTGTTATAGAATAATACGCATCTATGACCGTTTAGCTTTAAAATTTTTAAAATTTTTTTAAAACTGGAGGCTCCAGGCATGACTCAAAATGCAGTTCCAAAATAAGGACCGCTCTAATATACCCACTTGAAATCATGTTTTCCAATAGTTCCCAATCCTAGATTACTTTTTATGAGTAAGTATTTAATGCTTACAAATTTCTTTTTGAAAATTTCTTTTCTTTTTTTTTTCTGAAAACTACCAAAAATATTTTTTCTTAAAATTTCATTTGAAAATTTTTCTCAAATTTTTCCGAAAATTTTCATGCTTTTATTGATGAAAAAATTTTGGGACAACTTAAAAAAAATTCAAAACACTTGATGTTGCAAAAAAAAAATCGATGGAAAAATGTAAGCAATTATTTCGAGAAAAAATTTTGGTCATAAAAAATTTTCCCCTAAAAATTTTATTTACCCCCCCCCCCCACTTTCCTGAATTAAAAAATATTTATTTTTCAAAAAATATAAGCAATTTTATTGTTTCCAAAAAAAATTAAAAATCATTCCTATCAAAATTTTCCTCGAATAATAATTTTTTTTCAATTCTTTCAAAATCGTTATTTTAAAGGAAGAAAAATAATGATAATAGATCATAAATAAAAAAATTTGTAGAAGAGTCAAAAAAAATTTTAACACAAATTTTGAAAGAAAATTTAAAAAATGGATTGAACTCCCGTCCCAAGAATTTTATTTTTTTAAAAATTCAACTAAATAATCAAAAAAAAAATCTATCTATACCGTAATATTTTGAAAATAAATTGATTTCAAGTGTACGTACACGTATATTTTATTGTTTTTTCAAGATCAAATTTATTCTAATCCTACAATTTTTTTAAATTAAAAAAAAATGTAGGTAACAAAAAAACGCATTATTTAATTTTTTATTTATAAATTTTTTGTTACAAGTTAAATAAGTAGGTAGGTGGGGTAGATATGTCGATTTTTTTTCAAATACAAAATTTTGCCAAGAAACTTTTTTAAAAATTTTATTTTATTTTAAAATTCATTATACCTAATTTTTCAATTATTTTTAAAATAAAAATACATTTTAAAAATTTTGTTTTGTTCAAACACACGTACTGTATTATTTTTTTATTCAAAGTCCAGCGTTTCAAAAAATCTTTTGTCAATTGAATAGGTATTTCCAGTTTTTTTATTCAATTTTTTTTTTTTTTTTTTTTTAGAATTTAATCAATATATTATTTTTTTTTCATTGTAAACTTTGATTTGTTTTTCATTGTAAACTTTGATTTGTTTGTCAATGATTAATTACGACGTAGGTGAGGGTAGAGCATGTTTTCTTCTAAAAATATTAATGGTGACAAAATACGAGTAAAATTATACAAATCACTTTTTAAAGCTTTTAATAGAGGTAGGCATGTAAAGTAACAAAAATACGAGTAGAATTATTTCAATCACTTGAGTATCAAATTTTAAGTACTATCAGTTGTTCTCTGGTTATATTCGCATAATTTTCGTCTAACTGGTTGATGAAACATAATTCTAATTCCATCATGAAGGAACATATATACCTCAGTCGGGCCTCACAGGGCCCAAAACTACCTCATTCCATAGACCGAAGAGCAATTCGGTGGCTAATGACTAGCGTCTAATCGCAATTTAAACCACTTGAATTCATTTCGAATACACTAATTCTCGGCAACAGTCCAAAACCATATCTTGTATAGTGACATTATAGTGTAAAATATTCTCCTCGGTGAAAGTGACAGGATACTTGAGATTGAGATCATTATTAGCCAATGCTGGGTGATCGTGTAAATGTCTGACCATCGTATGAATAGTATACTTCAATTTCCATTTTATCCATTTCTGCACGTACAACTCTGGTCGTAAATCTTCAACGCCGAAAGCACCTTTGGCTTCATGTATCAATTCTGGCCGCACATCTAACACGTTAATTTTAGCCTTGATGCCGGCATTATAATACCACAGATGCGGATAATACTCTTTATATTCGTTCCACCAATGGCGTAGAAAACGTGCATCTTTATGAGCGACTAATGTCATCGTACCGTAATTCAAATCATCGATGTATTCCAGTGCCATCTCGTAACGTCTGTAACGATCTAGGTTCTGCACAATGTACACGTCGTTATCGATAAATATACCGCCGTACTTTTGTAAAATTTCCATACGAAGTAGATCGCTGGCATGCCAAAGTCCCCACCAGCTACTCAGCGGTTGACCAAAAATCGAATTCATCGGTTCGATGTGGTGGAACTCGATGGTTTCGTTGAATTTCGGTATTTTCAACAAACGTTCCCAGTGTTTACCCGAAAACGAATCTAGATTCGTGTGAAACATAATCTTGTCTGGTTTTTGATTCTTGAAAGCTGCCAGAATATTTACAGCGTCCATAAAATTGATATTTTTCAATTTATCGCCGTATCGTAAAAAATGAACGTAATTAGGTACGATATGAGGAACACGTATTGATCCGCTAACGTTGTCGAAACCTTCGAATCCGGTATCGAATTCCGTTGCCCAATAATCTGGCTTGCATAGGATGTATTGCAGGGGTTGGTTGTCGTATATGTGAAGAATGAAGCATATAAATAGGACGCCCAGTGCGGCTATTATTACGTTGAATGGACTGTACCATTTGACTACAGGACGAATCCAAGGTTTCAGCGACATGAATAGTTTGTACGAGATGAATTGAAAATGATTCGAGTATTTCATGGTAACGTTGTGAAATTGTCAGCACCTCCGGCTTATCTGTAAGACTGTAACGATAAAAATTAATCTATTTGCGGATACTTTTGGTGAAAACTTTAATCGATGTACTTACTTCGTTGGTTTGAGAGTAGAAAATAATACGGATGATTCATTAAGGAAGGATAAGCCAAGTGGAAAGATAAATGAATAAAATTTTACATTGAAAGTTTGATGTTTTTTTTTTGGTGAACAAGTTACCGCAAAGCGACGAAAGTACGGCGAGGATTCGTGGAATCACCATCGAAACAATGGATGGATTATATTCTTTGTAATATCAAGTTAAAGTTCCATTTAAATCTAAATTAATTAAAATTTAATTGAGGTAAAAAATTAAAAATGATTTTAATAGCCAACGAATTTTAAAATAATGCAAAATTGATAACAACCTTGTTCACAGGTGATAACAATCTAAAGCAAGAAAACTGTCAATGAACTGCGCGTCTGCGCAGATCGATGTTTTCAAAAATATGTTGCGTTTGTGTTCTATTTCAAAGTTTTTATTAGTGAATAATTTGTAACTGAAAATTTCGAACTTTTTGATTTTTTTTTCAAACTTTCAGCTTTTCTCTTTAGTAAAAGAAGATCACTTATGTGTTGTATTACACAAATTTTCGTTTATCTGATGTTTAAAAGTATCAACGGTCATTTTTTTCACAACTCCGTCCATTAATTTCAACCTCCAATGATCGAGTGCTTGATTTCATTTCGCAGGTAAAAGCTATGTAAAAGTATTCTGTTTATTCATCTCTTGATCGTTATGTACTTTATTGAATTCGAAATTCGTTCAGTTTGCAGAACACTTGATCCACTTCAAATAACTATTTCGAAGAACAACTACAATGCAGGATTTATACGACGATGTAATACTCTTGAAACGAGCCGGCGATACTTTACGCCTAATTGCAGCGATTTCGTTAATTTTGATGTTATGGGATGCGAAAAAAACCACCGGTAATAAGTTCTTACGAAACTGTTTAATTATTGACGTCTCTTATGAGAGGTTTTTACAATGTAACTGATCAAATATTCGTTTTGTGGCAGATTTTTCCGGCCTAACACAACTACTGTACGCGATCATTTACACGGCACGATATTCCGGCGCTTATGTTGGAGATGTAATTGTACTCAATGGGTTTGAAATCGTATTGAGAAGTGCGCTGGTTATATCATCCTACGTGATAGTTTACTTGATTTATATTAAATTCAAAAACGATTCCAGTCTCAAGGAAGATTCGTTAAGGTAAAGAATGCTGTTCTCAGACCAAAGTCAAACTATTCGAATTTATCACGCAGATGTTTTCAAATGTTTTTTTTTTTTTCATTTCACAGGATCGTTTATTTACTTGTTCCATGCGCGTTACTAGCTTTGGTGTATAATACTGGGTTCACCGATAACTTATTTGCTTACGACGAAGTACTTTTATTCGGAATTCCTTTAGCAGAGGTAAACAGATGTATATATTATGTACTTAATAATGCTAAACAGTCGAGTTGCAAGACCTTGTTCTATTTTTAAGCTATCCTCCACTCTCCTCGGGGGTTAATTTTGTTGTGGTACTTTATTTCGTACTGAAACACGATTTCGTGTTCTTTCTCTTTCGTCTCTAAAAGAACCTTGTTGAAAAATGATTTCAAAAAGTGAACTTATAGTGAACTCCTCGAACTTGACACGCTTTAGAGAATAAGTAACTAAATGATTAGCTACAACGTGTATACGAATTTATTGGCAGATTTGCTGGGCATTTAGTTACTACTTGGAGTCAGTGGCAATTTTACCCCAGTTGTTGATGTTACACAATCGCAAGATACGCGAAAAGCAGGAATTCGTTTCCACTTACGTGTTGATTATGGGTTTATCAAGAGTCATGTATTCGTTATACTCGATATGGGAAAGAAAACACGATCTAATCACTGATGCCTCGGGAGCGATGCAGCTGTGCATGTTTCTAGGGTATTATTTATTGCAAATTGAAACGAGTCAAAGGATTAATGGAGATGAGTCTGCAAATGTTGAAACGTGATTAATTTTTTTTTACCAAGTTATGCATTTTTTTTATGTACTTTCTTACGTAGATAGAGATACGTATATTCTTTTTTTGTTTTATTCTCATTTTATTTTTTAATAAATTTTTGTTCGAAGTCGTAATGCAGAAAAATATTTTATTATCTCTATTTCAGAACAATCCTTTCCCATTTGAAAAACTTGATACTTTTTTCTAAAATTAGTTTCAAATTGTTCAGTAACTTTTGAAAATACTTACAAGAACTTGGAAAAAATTAGGGCTTATTTGAATTCTTTTTTTTCTTTTTTGATGGCACCAAACCAAGTAAAGTTTATTTGTGTGGTAAGGTAAAAAAAAAGTTTGTTTTCTTTTTGCAACTACTACTGACTCGATATCTAGAGATATAATGTGAGTACTTATCTACTTAATACATATTTGTATGATTGCACGCTTATGACCTGAATCCTGCACAACTAATTGCCTCACGCTTCCCCTCCTGTGACAAAATAATGGTGATCAATCGAATGCTATGGTTGTCGTTATTATCTATTTTTTTTTAGTTATTTGAGTTTTTCTTATACGTTATTGTATAATATCGCTAATTTATAATTTTGTAATTTTTTAAAAATGGAACATCCAAGCACAAAATAGTATAGCAAAAGTTGCCTAATTTTTACTGCTTAGGTATCACATTCGCATTTAATGCTTTTCAATATTTTTATAAGAGTTGAAGTCACCCTAAAAATGACCGATTTTTTAACAAACCTATGGAATTCAAATTATTTATATTAGCATGACGTAAATTGTAATTTTTTTTATTGTGTTTAATCGATGTTGTTATTTTTATAGGCATTTGCGAAATCAACTTTACTGTCTACTTTTTGTTGGATTGAATGAGAATGCTGCGTTTGGCTTAGATATCGTAACAGTATCGCCACTTTTCCTCGTCGAGATCCTTTTGGGAGAAGTTGGGTATGTATTTTAATTATAATTTAGCCATGTTACCTCGATTATTTTTTTAAATATCGCAAAAATGTCAATTTTTCATTTTTTTTTCAAGTGTTGAAAATTTTAATCTTCAATTTACTTTCAAAAATCATTCTTGTCAAAAAGGTGTCTAACGGTTCTCCAGGTGCTGCAAAAGTACTGGTTTTTGTTCAAAAGTTTCCACACTGATTTTTCAATAAGTTTTGATTTTAAAAAAATGAATTCTGACATTTAAGCAAAAATTACACAATGGGAAATCAGTTGAACTCCAAATACGTAACTAATTATTTGAAAAGAAGTTGGTAGTGATCCATTTTTGATTCGATCGTGTAATGTTACTATATACCTATGTCCTTCGATAAAAAGTAAAAACTATAATTTTTTCAATTTTCAAATATTAATAAACTTGAATTCAATAAGCTAATATTTCAAAAATTCAAGAATGTAAATTCGTAAAATTTGATACAAAGTTCAAAATTTGGAAACATTTTAAAATTTAGTAAATATGTGATTTGGGTCAATTTCAAACATTTTGAAAAGTTGGATCAATTTTTAACGTTTGTTAAATGATTAAAATTTGGAAAATTTTGATAACTATTTTTTTTTTTTTGAAATTTTGTGAAATTTCAAAATTTCCAGAGGTGAACCAGTTTTTAAAATTCAATGGAAAATTAAATTTAAAAAAAAAATGAAAAAATGTTAAAAATTGAGTCAACTTCTCAAAAAAAAACAATATTAATTGAAGGTCAATTTTTATGCTTGATTTGAAAGATTTTAAAAATTAAATTTCTAAATTTTAACGAAAATATAAATTTTTAAAATTGAAACAATTTTGAAAATTAGATCAATTTTACAAAAAAAAAAAAAATAAAATAGAAGGACAATTACTTATTAGGTACTTATAGTTTTCTAGTTGTTATTCAAAATCTGGTAAAACTCAAAATTTGCAAAAATTTCAAAATTTATTAAAAATTGCTATTTTGGTAAGTTTTAAAAAATCCATGAATTTTTATAATTTCAAAAAAAAGTGTCAAAAGTCCAATTTTTTAAATTTTATTTTTAAATTTTATTTAATTTTTTTCTTTGAAATGAGTTTTGGAATTTTGATCAATTTTTAAAATTTTGTAAACATTTTAAATTTTACCAAATTGTTGAAATTGAGCCAACTTTGTGAAAAATTTAGTAGTTTTCAAACTAGAATAAATTAGAAAAATACAGTTTTAAAGTGGAATAAACATTTATTCAGTATTCCAAAAATTTGGAAATTGATTTGAATTTAGTTAATTTTGAAAATTTCGAGAAGATGAACATTTAAAATTGGACAAAAAATGTTATTTCTGTCATTTTTGAATTTTATTTCAACGAGCTATAAATTCGCTGACAAAAATTTTACCCCTTTCTACCTCACTCCTAGCTCCCTTCTTCTTGTGATTTCCAAACGCACAATGCACTACTGGAGAGGAAGGAATGGCCCAATCAAAATTTTCGTAGTAACCAAAATTTTTCCTGGGATCTAAAATAATAGGTAGGTAGGTACACAACTTTTGTTGGAAAATTTTTTTCGATTTGGGCCAATTCCATTTTTTGTTCAAAACTTGAGACATTTTTCATCGTTCGAAAATTGGATTTTGAATTCGGTTTACTGATATTTTGCCTTTTTAATTTTTTTTTTATGTTTTTGGTAAAAAATATATTTTGCATATTATCTACTTTTTGGGAATCCAATTTTCTTCGGTTATCTTTGTTTAAAAAATTAATTTCACTTTTTTTATTACATTCTAATAATTATATTCCAGCAATAATATAATGGTTACAATTATTTATCAACATGAATTAATAGAGAAATCGTAACAAGGCGCAGTGTGAGAAATACATATGTACCTACCTTGCAAAATATTGCTAACAATAATAAAGCAAGCATAAAAATTTTAGGTATAAAATCATCTTCACTGCTCGGCATACGAGTATAGAATACCAATCTTATTTGCTGGAACAATCCACAATCTCCCATTTACTATCGATTGTTGTTCTTTGGGAACGATGCGTAAATACCTGACGTCTTTCTCTATCGTATTTCTCACAACAATCTGCGATTAGATACTCTTCTGATCGATAATTTTTCAAAAATATTTCATGACCATCGACTGTAACCATCCACTCCCGAGTACGTCTCCGTCCTAGGCTGTCATTCTGATGATTATAACCTCCTCCGGGTATATATGTAAAAACAAAGTCCCTGAATTGGTCGAAAGGTCCAACCCATGAAGAGTAAAGTTCACTAAATAAGTATTCGTCATAATGATTAGAGAGTGTGATGTGATGGTCTTCGACAAAACACACTGTCCATTTGAATTTACTCGTTTCATTGATACCTTTAGGTATCCAAGTGAATACACGACGTCTGTCAGGTTTGGGTTCATAAAGCAAATCGTCTGCATAAAGGTATTCGTCGTACTCGGTATTTCTCATACAAACCGCTGACGAAAATATGAGGTTTTTTACAGATCTAGGTAGTTTGTTTTTGATTTCTTCGTGTTGAGATCGCGTCTCCGACTTTACAAAATCGTAATTAGCATCATTCATTATTAATTTCATATAACGAGCTAATGATATCGCATTATTGGTATATACCTCATTTATATGTTCGAGTTCGTGAAACACTGCAATTTGAAATGCGATTTGTAGATTTATACTTTTTAGGTATTTTTGCGCTCCGGCGATTATTTGAACCATTTCTCTACCCCAAACAGTTTCAATCGCTTGTTCGCAAATATCGACTTGACATTGGAAACATCCCTCATTAGCGAAATGTATCGCTGGCCCATCCTTCATTATAGAATCTGCAATAATGCGTGAAACTTCTTCACGAATTATTCTCCACGAAGCATCGAAAAGAGATTTCGCATTGGAAGCATGGGTTGTATTACGATCGAGTATTTCTTTATTGATAGAATCGCACAATCGAAGCAAATTCCAACGATCTAGATGGTCATTGACCTTCATTTCGTTATATAAAGCTTGGTAAATTTTAAATTTACTTTCTGTATCGCGAATCGAATCCCCAAAACGGAGCACTAGATCGAAATTACCAAATCTGTTGTCGTAGACTTCACGTACTACGTATTTGTAAGTGCCACTGTCGGTTTGGCTCAGCTTTTGGGCGGCATCAATAAATCGATCTGACTTTATGTCACGGACTATATCATCTGGTAGTCGTCTTCTGTCTTCGTAGTTTTCTCTTTGCTCGATCATTTTCTTCAAAATTTCTAGCTGCTGATTTAAATCATCCCATGGTTGAGGTGGTTCATTGATGCTGCTGCGTGGTGAAAATATTGTTGGGGCGATGGTTGAATGTTGTGAAAGTACGAAAACTAGTACCATAAATGAGGTGCGAAAAATTGATCGTTTTCTGGAACTGTTAAGCTTCGAATCCATGATTTGATTCAGTTTTATATGACCTGAAACAAGTGACTTTTAAAATCGAGGATGATTAATCAATGTAAGCTAATTATTAAAGGGGTTATAATACTTCTTGACGTAAGTACCAAAAGTAGCTTGAATGGAAATTTTTTTAAATGTTGAATGTGACAGTAACTTTTTAATCCCAGAAAATCAAAAAAAAATTGCCCAAAAATCAAAGAAATTTTTTACTAAAAAGTTAAAATAATGTTTTTTCTTCCTATTTTTTTTATTCATTTTTCACATACAGAAAATTGAGTTTTTCATTCCAAAAAAAGTGAGACAGAAAAAAAATTGTTCAAAAAATCAAAGAAATTTTCCCAAAAAAATGAAAATTTTCAGTTTTTTTTTCTTCTAAAATTGAATGATTTTTTTTTTAAAAGAATGGAGAATTTCACAATGCAACTCCCAACTGTTTCTTTACTTTGAAAAATTATCTTTTTTGTTCTTTCAAAAAAATTAGACAAAAATATCAATTTATTTTCTCAAAAAATAAAATAAAGAAATTAATTTTTGAGTTGAGTTTTTCATTCCAAAAAAAAATTGAGACAAAAAATAATACTTAATTTTTTCCTCTTAAAATTTAGAAAAGTCGTTTTTTTAAATAAATAAACTGGTGTAAATAGAAGAAATTTTCTTTGAAAAATGAATATTTTAAATTTTATTACCCAATTGGCCATTTTCTTTGAAAAAACCCGTTTTTTTCTAAACAGAATAAAGATATTCCATTACTGTTGTTTCTTTTTTTTCATACAAAAAAATGAGACAGAAAAATTGAAACTTTTTTCTCAAAAAATCAAATACTTTTTGAAAATTTTTAATACTCAATTGATCTTTTCCATCGAAAAAAAAAAACTTCGTTTTTTCTAAACAGAATGGAGATATTCCATTACCCATTTATTTAATTTTTTTCATACTTACAAAAAAATACAGAAAAATTTATACTTTTTTTTTCAAAAAATCAAAAACTTCTTTCAATAAAAAATGAAAAAATTCTCAAAAATTGTTTATAAAACGTTTTTTTTTTTAAATTAAAAAATTTTCCGCATCAGAAAATTGAAACATTTTCTTTAAAAAAAATTGATACGTCATTTTATTAAAGTGGTTCCAAGGAAGATGACGATGAGAATTGAGATTTTTTTATTCCAAGGAAATTCTGAATTTTCTCTTTAAAATTTTCGTTTTTTTTTTTTTCTGTTTGTTTTTAAAAGTGTCCCCAAATCATTTAAAATTTTCATTTTCACTTTTGTTTGGTTTTTGTTAAAATTTGTTGTTTTTCTACGCTCTTGAAATTGTTTCAATTTTTCTTCTAAATGATTCTTTCAATTGAAAAAAAAAGTTCAAAATTTTAATGCTTTCTCTGAAACATTTTAAAAAGAGTGAATATATTCCACCATTAAGAAAGTTCTGTTACCATTTTGACCTCTTATTTATACTTGATTTAAAAAAACTAAGGTTTTAAAAATAATATTAAAAAAACATTTCTGATTGAAAAAAAATGAAACTAAAAAATTTGCGGTTACGTCAAATTTTTGAAATTTTCCCAATTTTGAACTTTTGCCAAATTTTTTTTAAATAACAATAATTTGTCGATAAAGTTTGAAAACTATAAGATTCTGGATTTTTTTTGAAATTACAAATTGTAAAAAAAAATTACCTGTGAGTATGTAAAGGGTTCGTTCATCAATCTGTTTCAGATTTCATGCACAATTTTTGTCTATAAAATTTTTTAGCTTAGAATCACGTATTTCAAGCATCAGCCCAGGGGTGAGTGATTTTGAAACAAATTATTCTTTTTGGTCTGATCTACACATTAATTTTTTGATTTCTAAAAATTTATGGACGCTAATGGTTTTTTGAGTTTTATGACCTTTGAAATTGAATTGAGGACAATTTTGAATGAGTTTTCTTATTCTTATAAAAGTAGAGCCCATATATTTATATTTTGGACCTGAAAACATTTTTAAGCTACGCCGAAAAAACGTAATTATTGTCTTATTGATTTTAAAAAATAACTTCAATAAATAATACCTAGATAAAAATTTATTCAAAAAATTTAAATGTAATAAATTCAATTGAATAAATTTAAAAAATATATTATCTAAAATTAAGTACCTATTAAACTTCAACAGTTATTATAAATCAGAATTTAAATTTAAACAATCAATTAAAATACCTAATAAATTAATTTCAATTTCAAAAAAATGATTTGGACAGTGTATGGAGATGATATGGGCAATTGGGCATGTAAAAATGATAATTATGTTACTGGAAGGTTTAAGGAAAGAAAAAAACTCCAATTTTATGAGAGATTTTTTTTTTTAATGACGAATTTTTGTAGCTTATCCATACCATTTTTTATCGTTTCAATTTTTTCACAAATTTTGTCTTTTTTTTTGAAAAAAAAAAAACTCAAGACAGGTATTTGATAAATAAAAAATTAATTTTTTATTAAAAATAATGTCCATCAATTTTTTTAAAATAATTTTTTGGACTTTTAACCTGTTCTCATAATTTTGTTGTTACTGTCCAGATTTTTTTCCCTTCAAAAATGTATTAAATATTATAAAAAAAAGTATAAAAAATCTGTCACATGTCAAAAAAAAATTAACATAAATGAAAGTATAGTTTAACCAGTTATCATAATAAAGTAGGCGTAACAAATGCCAATTGATGTACCTACACCTACGTGCTATTTATGCTGATCTAATAAATACCGTTTGATGGCGATGCTAGAGTACTCAACATGTAAAATATTCGGGTCCTTTAATGGAACATTCGGTAAATTCCCATTTTGCTTTACTCGGTTTTATTCCCGAACGATACGTAAATAGATATTTTGTCGACGAATCGACATCCAGATACTGTTTTTCATATTGATTTTCTACATAAATTCCACCTTCTGTTACTTCAATGTTCCATTGATCCCAAGTATTGTAGGGGCCATCATTCTGATGATTATGGCTTCCGGGAATCCATGTAAAAACGTACCTTTTTTCACCATCGTTAAATCCAGTTCCAGTCGGCTGATTAAAGTACTCGCCGTATAATAACTCGTCGTAGTAAGAATTAAGCAGCTTGATCCTGTTTTCGCTGACAAAGCTTACCACCCATCTGTATGTAGAAGTAGATCCCAAAGGAAAATTTGTTTTCGGACGAGTGAGCGCGGGACGTCTTTTTGGGAATCATAGGTATCGTTAGCAATGTAAAGATATTCGTTGTTGGCGACATTTTTTACGCACACTTCGGACGAAAATACGATACTTCTTACAGACACTGGTAATCTGCTTTTGATTACTTCGTGTTGACATCGGATCTCCGACCTTAGGATATTGTAGTTGGGGTCGTTTGTCGTTGATTTCATAAGCTGAGCTAATTTTAACGTTTTATTGGTGTGCAGCTGGTTTTTATGGAAGAGTTTGTGAAACATTGCAACTTCGAATGCAACTTTTGCATCTAAATTATTCACCTTGTTACGCATCCTAGCGAATATTTCTTCGGTGGGTAATTTATCCCAAAGTTTTTCAATCACTTGTTCGTAAATATCGACTAGACATTGGACGCACCCCCCAAAATCTGGGCTAATTGGAGACTCGTTATTTATTACGTTAGCGATAATCGAGCTGACAGTTTTTTCTTCTATTACCTTCGTCAAAATATCGCGAAGTGATTCTGCAGCTTTGATGCTTCCTTCGGGACGAAGAATCTCGTTTTCAATAGATTTACGTAATCGGATCAGCTTTGAAATATCGAGCTGATTATTGTCCTTCATTTCGTTGTACAAAGCATCGTAAATTTTAAATTTACTCTCTACGTCTTTGGTGAAATTTCCAAACCGTTGCAATAACTCGAAATTACCAACTCGGTTATTGTAAACTTTACGTACGACGTACTTGTACAAATGTAGCCCATTTTTGGCCTGGTTGAATTTTTCCTCGGCTTCGGAGAACTGGTCAGATTCTATATTGACTACTATGTCATCTCCTGATACTTTTTTGGTGTTTTCCACATCGTCCACCTAAAAATCATTGAAATGAGGTGCTACTGATTAGAAATCTGGCGACAAAATCCCGAGAATGATTCATATTGAATTAAATATTTACTGACCTGATGAATTGTCATAATATCGATGTCGTTGTTGAGCTGCATTTTGTTAATTTGTGATTTTCTCTCGACATTGCTCCTTACTGATGCGATCCAATCAATGTGTTCAGTTAAATCAGTGAATACCGTTACAGAATTCGACGAAGATGATTTCACACTGACGATACCTCGAAGGTAGAATAAGCCTTTGTCTTCAAATAATAAACCTCCTCCACTGTCTCCGTCCAGTGCTGTGGGACCTTGAATTAGAAAATTTTCAAATTGGTTTATCAAATTATCACACAATTATTTTTTTCCTTATTTTATTTTATTTCTAATTGGTGGTCATCACCTGTACGATTTCCTGTGCCAGCACAAAACTTATCAAATGTTACGAATCGCTTGAAATCTTGCTCCACCATGTCTACGCATCGTCCGTAACTAATGAAGGGTAAACTAATGTTCCTTAAAATTGTGCTGAGGCTACCATTCTCAGTTCTACCCCAGCCCACAACCTGAAATTATACGAAATACGTAATAGACAGGTGATTTGTATAATCCTGAATACTCTTCTGGTTGTGAAAATCGTACTTTTCCAGGTTCTCCCTCTGAAGGGTATTTTCCATCTTTCACATCGATCCAGTTGATACAGGCTGGCAATACTGCTGCGTTTATGGGAATCGAGTCTCTGAGGATTAAAATGACTATATCACCGGCGTAGAAGGTGGATAAAGCGAAATAACCTTTCTTAGGGAAACGTATTTCTTTAATCTGAAATCATGCATACGAGAATTAATTTTTTTTTTAAATATAAAATGAATTTAATTTTTTTTTTTTTCATATGAACTCTATAGATGCAAAATCAGCCAAGTCCAGTTTTTACACAAGGGATCGTGCTAAATGCAGATGGCTTCAGCAACATGACGTCATCTTACCTTATGAAGGACTTTGAATAATTTTCTACAAAAATGAAAATTATGTGATTTGAAGGAAAGCGAGGGGTCCAATGGAAAAATGTTTGAAACAAAAGTTGTAGATTAAGATTGAAGAATAATTTTGGTGATTATAAAATTTTCGATTGGACCCCTCCTTCGCGTCTAAATTTGTATAATATGTATTGCATAAATACTTACATTTTTCGAATTGGTGGAGAGGTAGAGGGTGAATTGAAAATTTTTTCAAGCAAAAGTTGTAGATTAAGATTCTGAGAATAATTTTGATTATTACCAAAATTTTGATTACACCCTTCACATCCCACTAATTTTGAATAATAAGTATTGATGTTGATATTGTGATTGTGAAAAATGAAAATCAGAAGACAGAGGGTTCCAATAGAAATTTTCAAAATTACCAAAATTATTTCCCAAGATCTTAATCTACAACTTTTGTTTGAAAAAATTTTCAATTTATTCTCTCCCTCTCCTCCAATTTCGAAAAATGTAAGTATTTACGCAGTATTATACAAATTTAGACGCGAAGGAGGGGCCCAATCGAAAATTTTATAATGACCAAAATTATTCTTCAGATCTTAATCTACAACTTTTACTTTCAAACATTTTTCCATTGGGCCCCTCGCTTTTCTTTAAATCACATAATTTTCATTTTTGTAGAAAATTTTCAAGTCCTTCATACAGCACGATGACGTCATGTTGCTGAAGCCATCTGCATTTAGCGCGGTCCTTATCAGTTTTTTACGATTCCGCATTTTTCGAATACTTGTTAATAACAATTTAATTTTTGTAAATTTTTTCCCGACAAAATTTGAAAAAAAAATAATTAAAATTTAATGAAAAAAATCAAAAATGTGTCAATTTTAAAAAATAAATTCTCAGAAGTTTGAAAAAATATTTATAAATGAAAAAAATGAATTTTAAATTTTGCGACAAAGTTTTGAAAAGTTGAAAATAGTGATGAAACGGTGCACAAATTTTTTGAATCTTCGCGTTAACGGTATATCTATCCATGGCATATCGATGAAATTGGGATATATTGGAAGCAATATTGAAAAAAGAAGTAAAATTTCAAATGAAACGTTGAAAATTTTAATAAGAAAATGGTACCTATATGCCAATCGCAGAAAATTATAACTTCGAGGAAATTTAAAATTGAAAAAAAAAATAGTCAATTTGGTGTGGGGGTGGGGGAGAAATTGACAGCTCATAAAAATGCAAAATTAAAGGAAATCAAATTTGTAAAGAAATTTTTTGCCTGCGATATCATTTGCGGAGAATATTTTTGTTTATGTTTTTCCATTTTCTCTGATTGGCATAATCAGTATTTTCTTATTTAAACGTTCAATTCTATTTTTTCACTAAAGTTTTTTATTGTCTATTTTTGATTTTTTTTTCAATGTTGCTTCCAAATTTTCTCATTTCCTCAGTGTTATTTCTTGAGTTGAATCCTTATGTTTTTTCAATTCACTAGGCATAATTCTCAATTTTTCATTGGTCTAAAAAAATATTCATAAATAGGATTGATTTAATTTTTTTAAAATTCTAACAAAGTTTTTGAAAAGTTGAAAAAAGTGACCAAAAATGTACACACATTTTTAAGATGACCCCTCATGTCCTCTCCTTCCAATCTCTGTACATATCCATGTCAAATTTGAAAGTTTTGAAATATTCTTTTATCTACATTATCCATTCTTCTTAATTTTTTTAAAAATTATTATTATTTGTTCGATGAAGTTGTACCTTCATTGTCTTTTGATACACATTATCTTGCACAGTGTAGTTATTGGTGTATTTGCCAACTACGACTTCAAAATCGTCAACACAATCGGTGCCTTCGCATTTATTGCCGTCATCATTAAAGCAATGGGCAGCTAAAAAAATATTCATCAGTTATTTCTATACCATATAGTTGAGTCCATTGTTCACTTTTTATAAATCAAATTCATGATGTGATAGTCGTAATTCTGTCTTATCCAATTCATGTACCTGATAATACCAAGTGTTCGGAGATGATTGTGCCTCCACAAATTAATGAATGCGTTTTCTTTTCGAAAATCGCCACATGCCATGGAGATCCGCCGGTTCTTTCCGGTTTTCCTCCAGCAAGAGTAAGCCGAGGAGGGATATATGGCTTGCCACATTCTGGAAAGAATTGAATTTTATGAAAATTGAAAATATATATTTTCATCCATCAGCTTGATTAAAGTAATCAAATTTCTTACCATGGACGCAGGGAAGAAGAACATTATCCCATTTTCCATCCTTGCCACACGTAATCTCAAAATAACTCGGGGGACTGTCGTATTTATATGTTGATTTACACGATGGACGTACTTTGGTACCAGCAAGCAGTATCGAATTTCCATCACAATTACCTATATTCACTCCGTCGCGATGACATTGCAGGATTGAACTCACAGGATTCAGTTTGTCGCATATTTCTGGGCAACAATTTCTGTGGGTTATTTTTTATAGTCCTTTGTATTCAATTCACTCGCACTTGATACTTATACAGTATGTCCCATTTAAAACGCAATCCTGACTTTGATGGTGCGTCAGTTTCTAGTGAGGGAGTTCGGAACTAGTTCGCCCGATCTGACGTCATCCCTGAACGTTTTCCAATCGCTCTAGACAGTTTTTTTTAAATATCTACTGCCATGTTGTGTGTTCCAGAATTTTTTATAAATAAAAGTCAAAAAAAATTTTGCGCAATTTTGAAGGTTCAAAAACATTTAATAGATTTTCAAGCAAATTAGGGGTTCTACAGTTGTCCTACGAAAAAATTCGTAAGAACCAAAATTGTAGAGCATAAAATTTACTTTCTGAGTAGTGTATTGTTATATTTTTCCAGGAGTTTTAGTATCGTCATTTTTATAGTCTAAGTTCAAAAATTGAAAAAATTTCACCAACCTTTCAAGTTTGACCGCATTTATCACGAAAACTAAGCCTCCTAAAAAAAAACTAATTGCTTACTACGGAAAGCAAATTTTATGGGCTACAATTTTGATTCTTATCATTTTTTTCATAGGACCCTTAGATTGTCCACAAAATCCTTTTTAAGTAAAAAAAAATTCAATAATACAGTGTGTTCTGTTCAAAACAACCAAAAATAAAAAAATAAAAAAATTGCGGGTACGTTAAAATTCGATTTGACAACGTTCAGGGATGACGTCAGACTTGGCAAAGTAGTTCCTAACTCGCTCACTATAAGTGCAACGCGCGATCAATATGAAATTTTTTTTTTTATTTTTCAATTTTTGGGTTGTTTTGAACAGTACACACTGTATTTTTGATTTTTTTTTTACTTAAATGGATTTTGTGGACAATCTAAGGGTCCTATGAAAAAAATGATAAGAATAAAAATTGTAGCCCATAAAATTTGCTTTCCGTAGTAAGCAATTAGTTTTTTTCTAGGAGGCTTAGTTTTCGTGATAAATGCGGTCAAACTTGAAAGTTTGGTGAAATTTTTTCAATTTTTGAACTTTGACTATAAGAATGACGATACTAAAACTCCTGGAAAAATATAACAATACACTATTCAGAAAGTAAATTTTATGCTCTACAATTTTGGTTCTTACAAATTTTTTTGTAGGACCACTGTAGAACCCCTAATTTGCTTGAAAATCTATTAAATGTTTTTGAACCTTCAAAATTGCGCAAAATTTTTTTTGACTTTTATTTATAAAAAATTCTGGAACACGCAACATAGCAGTAGATATTTTTAAAAAACTGCCTAGAGCGATTGGAAAACGTTCAGGGATGACGTCAGACCCGGCGAACTAGTTCCGAACTCCCTCACTAGAAACTGACGCGCCATCAAAGTCAGGGTTGCGTTTTAAATGGGACATACTGTACTTACTTAGGCATTCAGTAATTGGAGGTAACCATCGTTTATTATGACAAAAGTGAGATTGGCTGCCGTCTATGGTTTCTCGATAAAAATCGTCTGCGCAAGTGATCGTTGCGACAGTTAATTCAGGGACGTATCCATTTGACGGCTGGCAAGATTTCCCATTACAGAGGAAGTCGACAGTTTTATCGGTAGAGAAGGCTGGTGCAGGACAAGATTTACTGAAAAAATAAATCATCTGTCGTAATATTATTTTTGTAAATTGGTCATCAATTCCTGTTCTTTTTCAAGTTTCAACTTACTTGGTACTATCTCGTCTAATCCTGATCCTTTCTGATTTGTCATCAAGCTCATTACACGTATCAGGTGATTCGTCGGATCCATCTATGCATTGTTTTAGACCATCGCATTTATATTTTTTCTTAATACAAGCTCCGTACTTGCACTGGAACTGTAGTTTATTACATCTAATTGTGGAGGTTAACCAAAGAAATTAAATTACTTATTCAAAAATGAAAAATTAGTTTTCTATTCTTGAATCTTACTCCATTGACAACAGTTTATTTCGGCATTGAACTTCTGTTTCATCGCTTGCATCGCTACAGTCTTTCAATCCATCGCAGATGAATGGTTTAGCGATGCATTGCCCATTTTTGCATTGGAACTGCCAACTTAAAACATTTTTCATGAGTAAGTTGTATGATTATAATTTATAGGTTCATTTTAAATTTAAAATCAATAAGTACCACAGTAGATGGTTTGACAGGTTTGAAAAAATGTTGAAGATCAAATTATGAAGTTTTCTTATCTAAGAAACGGGCAAATTATTATTTTTGACAAAAATGACAACGTCCGTAAAGTTATCTTAAATATTTGTAAAAATCCAAAAAATTGAAAAAATTTTTGAAAAAAATTTAAATAAAAGAAATTGCATAAAATTTCTAAAAATGGCAAACTTTTGCAAAACTTTTGACCACTGTACCTACTTTTCACAGCGATTAATTTGCTCTTGATTTTTTTTCAATTTTGTAACATTTGGCAATGAATGTGAAACTGCAATAATAGAAAAAAAAAAATAACAATAACGGCGACTAATTATTAATTAATTTGTTGTATTAATTTGAATGTACAAGAAAACTCACTTGTCAGGTTTAATACGAATAAATCAATGCATAAAATGCAGGCGATACTCAATTTTATTGGACTAATCATGTCGGTTCTGCAATTATTGGAAATTGATTTAGGCGTATACATTACATGAGCAAACTAAAAAAACATGAATTTGCATAATCCTCAGAATTAACCTGGTTTCTTTTCAAAATGAAAAACAGCTGCGATTAAAAACACGATAAAGATTATTTCTCGAGTGTAAGACAAAAGTTCGTTTTTTGAAGATATTCAATTGATAAAGGTTAGATTAGGTATAGGTATACCTGTGATAATGTGAAATAATTCTCTTATTCAATTCTCTCGCACTTGATACTTACTTAGGCATTCATTAATTGATGGTAACCATCCTTCATTATAACAAACATGAGATGAGTTACTATCTATGGTTTCTAGATAAAAGTCGTCCTCACAAGTGATTTTTGCGATAGTTAATTCAGGGACGTATCCATTTGATGGCTGGCAAGATGTCCCGTTATAGAGGAAGTCGACAGTTTTATAGGTAGATGATGCTGGCGCAACGCACAATTTACTGTAAAAAAAAAAACAACATTTTTTGTACTTAATATCAAGTACCTCTTTATAAATTGGTCATCAGTTCACTCTCTAGTTTCAACTTACTTGTTACTATCTCGTCTAATCCTGATCCTTTCTGATTTGTCATCAAGTTCATTACACGTATCAGGTGATTCGTCGGATCCATCTATGCATTGTTTTATACCATCGCACTTATATTTTTTCTCAATACAAGCTCCGTACTTGCACTGGAACTGTAGTTTATTACATCTAATCGTGGAGGTTAACCAAAAAAATTAAATTACTTATTCAAAAATGAACAATTATTTTTCTATTCTTGAATCTTACTCCATTGACAACAGTTTATTTCGGCATTGAACTTCTGTTTCATCGCTTGCATCGCTGCAGTCTTTCAATCCATCGCAGATGAATGGTTTTGCGATGCATTGCCCATTTTTGCATTGGAACTGCCAACTTAAAACATTTTTCATAAGTAAGGTGTATGATTAGGTTCATTTTAAATTTAAAATCAATAAGTACCACAGTAGATGGTTTGACAGGTTTAAAAAAAATGTTGAAGATCAAATTATGAAGTTTTCTTATCTAAAAATCTGACAAATTATTAATTTTGACAAAAATGACAACGTCGGGAAAGTTATTTTTAAATATTTGTAAAAATCCAAAAAATTTAAAAATTTTCGAAAAAAATTTAAATAAGAGAAATTGCATAAAATTTCTAAAAATGGCAAACTTTTGCGAAACGGTCGACCATTGTACTTACTTTTTACAGCGATTGATTTGCTCTTGATTTTTTTCCAATTTTGCAACATTTGGCAATGAATGTGAAACTGCAATAATAGAAAAAAAAATAACAATAACGGCGACTGATTATTGATTAATTTGTTGTATTAATTTGAATATACCTACGAGAAAACTCACCTGTCAGGTTTAATACGAATAAATCAATGCATAAAATGCAGGGGATACTCAATTTTATTGGACTAATCATGTCAGTTCTGCAATTATTGAAAATTGATTTAGGCGTATACATTAAATGAGCAAACTAAAAATTTAACATAAATTGACATAATCCTCAGAATTACCTGATTTCATTTCCAAAATGAAAAACAGCTGCGATTAAAAACACGATAAAGATTATTTCTCGAATGTAAGACAAACGTTCGTTTTTTGAAGATACTCAATTGAAAAAGGTTAGATTAGGTATACCTGTGATAATGTGAAATAATTCGTTTACTGGTAGATTTTAGATTTTTTTCATAATTTTAAACGATAACAGAATACCTAATAGTTTTGTCATATGGTGCTCTAAAATAGCCTTTTCTTTTTGCCAGAAGTAGTGCAATACATATTATTTAAATTGAAAGTTTGCATTTTTTATCACGTTTGAGATGAATATTCAGTAGGAGTTGTGCAAAATTCAAATGAAGTACCTACATATTATGTGACGTTAGGGTGGCCCTTATTTGACCTTTTTCGACTTTTTAAAAGTCTTACCCCCCAAAGTGTGTTCATTTTATGAGAAAATAATTCCCTATTTTTCCCCCTAACTGAATTTTAACCTGTGCCGGGTCCCCCTTCTTTTTTGGAAAAATGAAAAAAATTCACCGATTTTGAAAATCTTGCACTTTTTTGGAGATAAACCATCAAAGTTGTTTCTTGTCATGAGAATGAACTCCCAATTTTTTATTTACCTCCAACTTGATTTTAAGTGGTACCTGGGGGCTCCCCTAATTTTTCAAAAAAATCAAAAACAAGAAAATTGAGCAAAATCGTTCCTTTTAGCATTTCAAGTTATTGCATTTCGTAAGAGAAAAATTCTCTATTTTTCATTTTTCCCCTAACTCAGTTCTAAGTGGACCCACAAGCCCCATCCCAAAGTACCACTTGAAATCAATTTGGAGGAAAAATAAAAAATTGAGAGTTCAATCTCATGACAAGGAACAACTTTGATGAGTTATCTCTAAAAAATTGCAAGATTTTGAAAATAAAATTGGTGAATTTTTTCAATTTTTTTTAAAAAAGGAGACACCGGGGTGCCACTTACAATAACGCTGGGAGGAATTGGAAAAACTGGGAACCATTTTGCACCCAATGGAACGACTTTCATTGGTTAGAACCAAAAAAATGAAAAAAATTAAAAAATTGGTATTTTTTCATAATTTTTTTAGTTTGAGGGGCTTGTGGGTCCACTTAGAACTGAGTTAGGGGGAAAATGAAAAATAGAGAATTTTTCTCTTACGAAATGCAACAACTTGAAATGCTAAAAGGAACGATTTTGCTCAATTTTCTTGTTTTTGATTTTTTTGAAAAATTAGGAGAGCCTCCAGGTACCACCCATAAAAGGGGGTGACCCGGCACGGGTTAAAATTCAGTTAGGGGAAAATAAAAAATAGGGAATTACATTCTCATAAAATGAACACACTTTGGGGGTAAGACGTTTAAGAAGTTGAAAAAGGTAAAATAAGGGCCACCCTAATGCCACTCACACCTCACAACCACATTTTGAGCTGCCGAAGTTGATTTTTCGAATTTTAACAAATTTTTTGAAAATGGCTAAAATCACCCAAAAAACAATTTCTTGGAATATTAAAAATCGCAAATTTTGAGATAGAATCATGAAAATCGGTTACTAAAGTCGACCTCCCGAGTCGATTGGCATCATTTTCAAAGCGATCTGGAGCCTCCAGAAAAATTTGACTTTTCTCCAGCACACTGGAACTGCTCCAGACGGCGCTGTAATCAACTTCGGCAGCTTAAAATTTATCCTAGTTTTAGTATGATGTCATCTATCGATTGGCATAGTTGAATCGAAAATTCGAGGTGACGAGTTCGGGCGTGTATTTTCATGACAATTTGAAAACTTTACATTTTTTAAAAATTTCCAAAAAATCAGATTCTCCAGATAATTGTTTGAAACTTCGTTTACCCCCTAAAGTTGACCCTCCGAGTCGATTGGGACCATTTCTGAAGCGATCGGTAATTTTTGCATGGCTCGAAAGAAGCTATTTCTTAATTCTGTACACTAAAGCACCGATGATGGAAATCACATTTTTTTCAACTTCGAGGTTTTTACGTTTTTTGAATTTTGGACACTTGTAGGTTCATAAACAATAAAAATCTCGAAGTCGAAAAAAATTGGACTTCCATCTTTGGTGCTTTAGTGTACAGAATTATTGTCAATTTTTTGTAATTTTTTCACTATTTTGCTTTTTATTCAAGTGGGGCTTTAAAAAGTGATAATCTTCTTGGCCCTGAACTAGGTATATCTATATTATGTTGAGAGTATATAAATAAACGAGAAATATCAAAATGTTGATTTTTCATTTTATTATTAGGCATTATTTTTATTATGTTTTTAAAAAGTATTTTTTGAAGTTTTTGCCGATTTTTCCTAGATTTTTTATCCCAGGTAGATTTCAATAATTATGTCTTATAATTATGGTAGCGGGTCATCCTAAAAATTGTTAAGTACATCTTTTGTCTTATTTTTTGTTATTCTTTTGAAAACATGATTTTTAAAAAATGATTCAGTTAATCAACATTGTAGTGTTAGACTTTTCAATTTTCATAAGATACAGGTCAATCTTTAACGTGTATGATTTTTTTTAAAACTTACAGATGAAGAAATAGGATCCAAGTGGAGAAGGCGAATTTACATTAGCAAATCACAGACAGGTATTATGAATATTTTATCTATTTAAAAATGCATGTAATTACCTCGTTTTGAAAGAACTCGGTCGCTTATTGAAATGACATGAGCAGTTTTGAGACCTATATTATATCAATTTCTTTGATCGATAAAAAGTTTGCTAGAAATTTTTACACAATTGGCAATAACGACAAATCACCTGGGAAATCACATAACGTACTAATGTGTTGTTTGACCACATGTAAAATTGTAAATGACGACATTAAACCGGGAATTTGAGTGTTGATGTTTTCATAGAATTCATTTCAAATGGAATACCCGACACACGCGTGTGAGTGTATAAGTATTTTGTGCGAAGTTCATCAGTGAATTTTTAAGTGGGGGAAACGATCTGTGTAAAAATTTGCAAACTGGTCTCAGCAAGGTCAGTCTCGCAGTTGTTCTTTTTCTCCATGTGTAGCATTTTCTTCAAATCAATTTTTATCGATTTTTACTCAATTTTTTTTTTTTTTTTTTTTTTTTGTCAATTCTTATAGATAATTTTTTTTTGGCCTGATCCACATTCGTTCTTTAATTTTTCAAGAATTTATCCTGGACGCTAATGTTTTTTTTTTTTTTTTTTTTTTTTGAGTTTTATGACCTTTAAAATTGAATTGAGGACAACTTTGGATGCATTTTCTTATAAAAGTAGAGCCCATGTTTAATGTGTATATTTTGGAGCTGAAAACATTTTTAAGCTTTATAATGTTAGTCGAGTAATTTGATACGCTAAAAAAACGTAATTATTGTCTAATTGTGGTGGGGGGGGGGGGGGGGGTGAGGATGAAAAAAATGTTGGATGCATAGCGTTGACCAGCGGAATTTTCTAAGACTTATGTAGTATGACGCCGTTATGATTTTTCGTCTATGCAGTTTTGAAGAAAAATTGGAAACTAAATTCATTTTGCTTTTTTTTTTACAAATAAAAAAAATTGATTTTTGAAGAATAAAATGCATGGAGTTTTTAAAAAGAGAAAATTATTTTAATTTTGCATTTCGATGATGTTATTTTGCAGAAAATATTGATAGATTTTTTGGAAAATAAAAAATTTCAAGGGTCAAAATTGATTTGAAGAAAAACACGATTTTTGCTTAATGCCCCGTTTCCAGAGAAACTATGCAACCCACAAGATTTTTCTAAGAATGTATTTTATTCAGTAGAGTCTGGTCTGTAGTCTGACCGAGAGGGTTTTGCAAAATTTCAATTTGCCGACGATTTCTTTCGAGTTGACTGGAATACTATGATGTAAATTATGAGAAAGTTTGATAAAATCGGAGGGAAAGTAGAAATTTTCCAAAACTCTCAAGTGAGACTACAGACCAGACTATACTGGATAAAAAACATTCTTTGAAAAATCTTGTGGGTCGCATAGTTTCTCGGGAAACGGGGCATTAAGGAAAAATCGTGTTTTCTTCAATTTTGACACTTGAAATTTTTCATTTTCCAAAAAATCTATCAATATTTTCGGCAAAATGACACCATCAAAATGCAAAATTAAATTTTTTTTTTTGAAAACTAAAGGCATTTTATTTTTTAAGAATCAAAAATGATTTTTTTTTTGTAAAAAAAAGCGAGATGCATTTACATAGTTTCCAATTTTTCTTCTAAACTCCATACCTACTTATATAAAAAAAAAAATCAAAATGGCGCCATACATACGAGTAGGTCTTAAAAAATTCCACTTGTCAACGCCATGCATTCAGTAAAAAAAATTACCCCCCCCCCACAATAATCCTCATAAGGAGTAACACAAATCAAATAAGTATAAAAAATAACTTTAATAAAAAATAAAAATTTATTCAAAAAATTTAAATGTAATAAATTCAATTATATAAATTTATTAAGATTAAAAATATTAAATTTTAACAATAATTATTATAAATCAAAATTAAAATTTTAACAATTAATTAGAATACTTAACTAATAAATAAAATTTAAATTTCAAGAAGATAATTTGAACAGTGCGTGGGGAAATAATTGGGGGTGATATGGGCATGTAAAAATAATTATGTTTCTGGAAGGTTTAAGGAAAGAAAAAAAATCCAATTTATGATTTTTTTTTTAATGACTAGTTTTTAGCTGAGGTAGGTATCCATACCATTTTTTTATCGCTTCCTTTTTTTTTACGAATTTTGTTTTTCTTTTTAAAAAAAAGCTCATGATATTTGATTCATGAACAATTTATCTTTTCTTTGGAAATGTCTATCAATTTTTTAAAAAGAAATTTCTGACATTTTCAAACTATTTTTCGTATAATTTTGTTGTTACTATCTAGATTATCCCCTTGGTAGTTTTTATCAAAAGACATCGCCATCTTTTGCTTCTCGTTATTTTAAATGAAATTTTATCAAAAAAATGTTATTATTGACATTGAGTAAACATGAGGTTTTATAAATCATAACATAACCTATCGTTGTTTTTTTTTCAAAACATAATCAATTTTATAAAAAATGGTATAAAAAATCTGTGACATGTCAAAAAAAAAATTAAAATAAATGAGAGTACAGTTTAACCTGAGTTATCGTAATAAAATAGGCAAAACAAATGCCAATTGATGTACCTGCACCTACGTGTTATATGCCAATCTAGTAAATTACCTTCGATTCGATGCTAAAGTGCTCAACACGTAAAAGATTCAGGTCCTTTAATGGAACATTCGGTAAACTCCCATTTCGCTTTACTTGGTTTTATTCCCGAACGATACGTAAATAGATATTTTGTCGACGAATCGACATCCAGATACTCTTTTCCATATTGATTTTCTACATACATTCCATCTTCTGTTACTTCAATGTTCCATTGATCCCAAGTATTGTTGGTGCTATCATTCTGATGATTATGACTTCCGGGAATCCATGTATAAACTTTATTTCTTTCACCATCGTTAGGTCCAGTTCCATTCGACTTAGCAAAATACTCGCCGTATAATAACTCGTCGTAGTGAGAATTAAGCAGCTTGATCCTGTTTTCGCTGACAAAGGTTACCACCCATCTGTATCCAGATCTTAAAGGGAAATCTTTATTTTGACTAGTGATTGCGGGACGTCTTACGAAATCCCAGGCACCACCAGCAGCATTAAGATATTCGTTGTTGGCGGTATTTTTTACACACACGTCGGACAAAAATACGATACTTCTTACAGACACTGGTAATCTGCTTTTGATTACTTCGTGTTGACATCGGATCTTCGAAGTTAAGAAATTGTAGTTGGGGTCGGTTGTCGTTGATTTCATAAGATGAGCTAATTTTAACGTTTTATTGGTGTGCAACTGGTTTTTATGGAAGAGTTTGTGAAACATTGCAGCTTCAAATGCAACTTTTGCATCTAAATTATTCAGCTTGTTTCGCATCCTAGCGACTATTTCCTCGATGGGTAATTCATCCCAAAGTTTTTCAATCACTTGTTCGTAAATATCGACTAGACAACGGAAACACCCCTCAAAATCTGGGATAATTGCAGACTCGTTATTTATTATGTTAGCGATAATCGAACTGACAGTTTTTTCTTCTATTACCTTCGTCAAAACATCGCGAAGTGGTTCTGCACCCTTGATGCCTCCATCTGGACGAAGAATCTCGTTTTCGATAGGTTTACGTAATCGAATCAGCTTCGAAACATCGAGATGATTATTGTCCTTCATTTCGTTGTACAAAGCATTGTAAATTTTAAATTTACTCTCTACATCTTTGGTGAAATTTCCAAACTTTTGTAATAAATCGAAATTACCAACTCGGTTATTGTAAACTTTACGTATGACGTACTTGTACAAATATGGTCTATTCTTGGCCTGTTTGAACTTCTCCTCGGCTTCTGAGAACTGGTCAGATTCTATGTCACGTATTATATCTTCTGGTAATAGCCTCTTGACTTCGTCTTGTTCTTTTCTCTCGATTATATTCTGAAAAACTGCTAGACCGCGTTGAAGATTATCATTCGATGATTGGATGAGAGCCACTAATTTATCGCACGCTTTTTTTGGTTCTTCTATGGTCTCCACAACAATTTCTAATGTAGTGTTACTGCTTGGGGCATCTATGCCACTTCGTTCAAAACTGTGATGATGATTGGGCTGCTGCGTAACCGCGGCGGTTGCTGCTTGTAGTAAAATTACGAAAACGAATACGCAGAATGGATTGCTCAAAGGCGATCCTTTACTGGCTCCAGCAGGCATCTTCCTATCCATTATTTGGGTTACTTTGAAGTGATCTGAAACGAGTAAATTTTTTTTCGATAAAAGAGATTTCTTTTTTGAAACGTGGTTTTAAAATAATGTACATTCATGACGTAATTCCAGAGTTAGAAAAGGGTTTGAATTTTTAATTTAATTTTTCGTTCGTCAATAATTATTTATTTTTCTACGTATTTTTTCAATTTTAATAATTATTTCTGATTTCCAATCGATGTTAATTTTTTCTCAGTGCTCGAATTGAATGAAATTAGGTTCGAAGCGGAACGAATTTTAATATTGAAACTTTTGGCCAAATCGTGTCAAACCCCCAAATTGAAAATTGTTTCAATTTATTAATATTTTATTAATCCCCCTCCCGTTTTTGGTAGACTTTTTTTAACTTACGAAAACAAATTTTTATAAAAATCTAATTATTAGATATTACTGGTATTAGGTAGATATTTTAAACCTTGGGTTATTAGAAAAAAATGATAATTCAATTTATCCAATTTAACCCCTTTTTTGGCAATGAGACATGAGAATTTTTTTAAAGGTGTCTCCAAAGAATAAAAAGATGTATTTTTTATTTCAAGAAGGTTGAAAAATTTCTTTTTTTTTAATTGTTCTTTTTTTTTAAATCCAAAAATTTGAAAAATATTTTTTCCCAAGTAAATTGAGATTTAGCAAGATGTTTTTCTCAAAAAACCGAGGATTTTTTTCTCTAAAAATGAAATATCTATTTCATCCTAAATGTTTCTTTCAAAGAATTGAAGGTTTGTGTCACTATTCTTTTTTCTTCAAAAATTTTAGAAATATACTTGGATACTTTTACTTTAGAAAAATTTATTTAATTTTTTTTCAAGAAATTGAAATTAATTGAAAAAATATCCCCAAAAAATAAGAGACTTCATTCAAAACAGAAAAAACAGATTTTTCGCTCCTAAATATTTGACAACAATCAACATTATTTTTTCCTTCCAAAAAATGTAAGTATAAGTAGGCAAGATTTTTTTTCAAGAGATTTTCAAAATCTTTTTTTTCTCCAAAAAAATTGAAAGAGTTTTCTTTCCTAAAATTTGATAAATATTATTACCTATTTCAGTAAAACTGAGAAATTTTCTTCTTCAATTTTTTTTTTTTTTTTTTTGTCAAGAATTGAAAGATTTTTTCTTCAAAATATTTGTGATTACCTACTTACCTAATTATAATTTTATTCTAACAAAATGAGTGCATTTTTCTGCATAAAAAAAAACTTTTTCTCAAAAAATAAAAGATTCTTTTTCATAAAAATTGAAAAATTTTTCTTTAAAAATTTAAAAATTATAATTTTCAAATTATTATCTACCTACTTCATAAGAACCAAAGAGTGGATCTATTTCTAAAAAAATCAAAAAAATCTAAACTTTTCTTCAAAATTCGACGACTTTTAGACATTTTGTCAGATATTCTGAAACTTATATTTTAATAAAAATCAATTTTTTAAAAATAAATCCTAAAGGTTTTTTTAAAGGTAGCTCAAAAAAAAAAAAAAAAATTAGCCAAGTATTTTTTTATCGCAAAAAAATTGTAAAAGAAATAGTTTTTCCTTTTTCTATGATAAATACGAGATTTTCTTCTATAAAAAAATAAAGAGATTTCATTCCTTCAAAAATTTGGAAAAAAATTGAGATTCATTAAGATTTTTTTTTCTTGATAAAACTAGAATTTTTCTTTCTGAGAATGATTTTATTCTGAACAGAAAAACAGATTCTATGTTCTGAAATATTTAAAATTATTCAAGAATTATTTTCTCAAAAAATTTACGTTTTTTTTCTCTGAAAATAAGAGATTTCAAAACAAAAAATATAGACATTTAAATATTTTGGATTACTTGATATATATATTATTTTTTTTTGAAAAATGAGAGCTTTCTTTTCACATAAAAAAGTTGACAAAAATTTTTCTTTAAAGATTTGAGAATAATTTACTTACTTACTTGAACGAAGAACTGAAAAAAAGTCTAATTAAAAAAGTCGTCCAAATTAATTGACCTAAAATATCATTAAAAATCATTTTAAAATGCAGTAAACAAAATTTCAACTCAACGATGCCAGTTTACCATTTTTCACTTGGAAAAACTAAGGCACAAATTTTTAATATAAAAAATTCAATTGATCAGTGTAACGAAATAAATGTTTCAAAAAAGAATTAAATATTTGTTTTAAAAATCGAATAGCGTAAACTACCTTTGTGACATGACGACCGCTTTACAAACATACCATAAGTATCTATAATTTTATGCTAAAATTGGAAATTGAAAAAAAAATTACCTGCGAGTATTCGAAAACTATTCCTTTACTGGTTTATCTTCAGATTATTTTACAAAATTTTCAGTTAGTACAATAATAGCACAGACTGTTAATCGTGTACTTACTTGAAATTGTGAAGTTTTTATAGTACCTATGAGTTGACTATATCGCTGGTGAAGGGGTGTCAACTGGTGACGGGATACCCTGTATTTTAATATCACTAGATACACAATACGAACAAAGTAACTGACGTGAAGATGAGTATGGAATAGTCAAGTGTTCACGAACAATGTGTGAATGGTTGAACGCATCATTGAAGATGATGGATTTGAATACAAATTAATATATTCATTTCAATACTATTGCATTTGCATCATAAATTAGATGCGAAAAAGCTTTATTATTCAATCAAAGTTGAGATTTCCCATATATCGCGGTGTTATTTTAAAATTTCGCTCGAGCGTTCTTGAAACTTGAAAGGCAGACCTTCGATGTTCTTAATATTCTGTAAAATTCGTACTGTAAATGATGCTCAGTATGTGTATGGGGTCTTATGATTTTTCTTTTGGTCTCACCCCTCAAAGTTGAATCTATTTTTTTTATTCTAACCAATCAGAGGTGAAAAATAATTTATAATTTTTTATTTCGCTCTAATTGAATATTTCAAAAAAGGGACAGGCCCGTCGCGTCGAGAGCCAAAGCGGACCTGGGGCAAAAATCATTTTTGGCGCTCTTTTAAGGGCATTGTTGATCAAAAACTATGTAATTTTTTGAAAAAATTCAATTCGGGCCCCCTAGGCAAACCTCCGGACCCGGGGCTAAAATCCCCCTCTGCCCCCTTCTCTACGGGCCTGAAAAGGGGTAAATCTGAAAATTTTCAAACTTTTTCATATTTGTGAAGTGAAGCGTATAGCTTAAATCATTTTTAAAGTCAACAAATTTTCAAATAATGTTCATTCGGAGGAAAAAGTAAAAAAATGAGATTCATTCTCACGAAAAAGAAGAACTTTGATGGGTTAGAACGAAAAAAGGCAAAACATCGTATATTTCAACAGTAGAAAATTCAGTATCCTATCCACGAGCGAAGCGAAACGCACAATTATTCAACTGCAATAATTACGTATCTGTCGTGGATTTAATGTTACCAAGTACAAACATAATACGTGTTAAATAGAGAGCTGTATGCATATACCCAGTGAAATATTCATGAACGATGTATCTGCATCGTGTTTATTGCACGTGTTGTTTCTTTTATAAGAACAACGATAAAATTATAACAAGTTGGAAAATAACCATATTTATTACAAATTTTAATATTTAAATATTCAATTCATTAGGTATCTATGAGTATGAACCCGAGAACTACAAATAATAGTCGAAGTTGGAAATTCAATTATGATAGTTTTATAGAAATTACATCAACGCGAATTAAATAATTGTTCTCAACAAATTTTTAAAATACTTAATATTGTGTCTGAATGAAATTCTGAAAATTTATTTATTTTTTATACATTTTACTTGACTTACTTAAAACCTTATGTAGAAATAATAACCCCACTCTTCAGGTTTCTTCTCTTTTTTTTTCAAAAATACAAATTTCCAGAGTTTCACTTATACTCAGGATTTTCAGGATTTCGTGAAAAATATCATTGTTTAAGCTCTATCCCAAAATTATTTGATTTTTATGAAGCAATTGTAAAATTTTCCATATCCTCCATCTCAAAAAAAAAAAATAAATAAAATGGAAATTAAAATATTAAGAGCAAATTATTTATTGATAAAAAGCCACAAAGAAATTGTGGTGAAAAGGTTGAAAAATTCGAACGTTAAATTTAAAATTAAGCATAATAATATAAAAAATGCCAATTTTCAAACTTCCAACATTACTTAACTATTAATTAGGTAAATATTTATTTTGAAAAAAATTACCAATTTTGTAACATTTTGAATTTATGAGTCGAAAAATTTTCAATCAATTTTTGTTTAATTCTAGCGGATTTGGGCAATTTTTTCAATTTTAGCAGTGTTGGCAATTTTTTTCGGTTTTTTTAACCCTTTAAATGTATAGGGTTTCTCGAGTAATACTCGTATGTACTATGTAGGATTGTAGGCATTCAGAAATTAGAATATTTTTGGAATTTTTTCCTCTTTTTTGGATTGAAATTCTCCAATTGACGCCTGAACGTAACAATGAAAAGTAAATCTCCATTGATAATTCTGCAGTCTCATATGTCTCGATTTTGGTCTCAATATCAGTCTCTCATAATTCATGGATTTGAACAATCGGTTATCTCCCAAAAACCATCACCTACAGGACCCCAACCGATGCCAGTGAATGTATAACGTCTGCTATTCTCCCTCGTTTCATGGGCATCCGCGAATAAATACTCGTGATATTGGTTATTTTCAAATAAAACGCCATCCTTTCTTAATTCAATATTCCAACGATAGTTTTGATCAGAGCCAATGACCGAAGATGCGAAAGCATATCTTCTTTCGGCGTTATGTATCTCATCGGTTACCTTCAAGAAAGACCCAGTCCTGGCTTAGATCCTGATTTGATAGTCACCTAGGAAATGTAGTTTCCATAAATCTACCCGTTTTGAGTGTTGATGTTTTCATACGATGAATATTCATTTCAAATACAGTAGATTGGTATGTCGTGCGAAGTTCATAAGTCAATTTTAAATGTTGGGGAAACAAACTTTGTTAAAATTTGCAAACTGGTATTAAGGTCAGTCTCGCAGTTGTTTTTTTTCTCCGAGTATACCTAGCATTTTTTTCAAATCAATTTTTATCGATTTTCATTCAATTTTTATTTTTTTTTTAAATTCTTGGATAATTATTCTTTTTGGTCTGATCCACATTAATTTTTTGATTTTTAAAAATTTATGGACGCTAATGGGTTTTTCAGTTTTATGGCCTTTAAAATTATATTGAGGACAATTTCAAATGAGTTTTCTTATAAATAAAGTAGAACCCATGTTTATATTTTTTATATTTTGGTGCTGAAAACATTTTTAAACTCTAATGTTGGTCGAGTAATTTGATACGTCGAAAAAACGTAATTACGTATTATCTAATTAATAATCCTCATAAGGAGTAACTTGAATCAAATAACTAAGTATAAAAAAATAACTTTAATAAATGATAAAAATTCATTAAAAAAATTTAAATGTAATAAGTTCAATTGAATAAATTTAAAAAATATAATAAAATCAAGTATTCGATTTTAACAATAAATTATAAATCAAAGTTTAAATTTAAACAATCAATTAAAATACCTAATAAATAAATTCTAATTTCAAGAATACGATTTTGACAGTGTGTGGGGATGATATTATGGACGTGTAAAAATAATGATGTTTCTGAAAGGTTTAAGGAAAGAAAAAAAATCCAATCAATGAGAAATGTTTTTTTTTTTTTTTTTTTTTCTTTCTTTCGTAATGACCAATTTTTTTAGCTTACGAGTGGTTTTAATTTTTTTCTCAAATTTTGTTTTCTTTGAAAAAAAACCTCAGATAGGTATGTTTATTAAAAAATTCATTTTTTCTGTCCATCAATTTTTTAAAAAGAAATGTTTTAGACCTTTAATATGTTTTTCGTCTAATTTTGTTGTTGCTATCAACCCCCCTGTGTACTTTTTTTTTCATCAAAACACGTCATCTTTTTGGGATTTTGATAAATGCAGATGGCTTCAGCAACATGACCTCATCTCATTGCATGAAGAACTTGGAATAGTTTTCTACAAAAATCAAAGTAATAAGTAGGTATGATTTAAAGGAGAGGGAGAGACCCAATTGTGTGAGAAAAAAAAGTTGTAGAGTGAGATCTGAAGAATAATTTTGGTCATTATAAAAATTTTGAATGGATCCATCCATCTCGTCTAATTTTGTATAATACTACGTAAATACTTATATTATTCAAAATTGGAGGAGAGGGAGAGGGTCAATTGAAAATTTTTTGAAACAAAAGCTGTTGTAGAATGAGATCTTGGGAAATAATTTTGGTCATTTTAAAAATTTCGATTGAGCCCCTCTCTCTTCTAATTTTTATTTTTCACAATCACAATACTACATAATAAATACTTATTTTTCGAAATTGGGAGGAAGTGAGAGGTACAATCAAAATTATTCTCAGAATCTCAATCTATAACTTTTGTTCAAACATTTTTTCAATTGACCCTCTCCCTCCTCCAATTTCGAATAATATAAGTATTTATGTATTATTATTATACAAAATTAGACGAGAGGGAGGGGTCCAATCAAAATTTCCATAGGTAATGACCAAAATTATTCTTCGGATCTCAATCTACAACTTTTGTTTCAAACATTTTTCAATTGGGCCTCTTCCTTTCCTTTAAATATCACATTGCCTTTATTTTCGTTGAAAATTATTTTTTCAAGTCCTTCATGTAATGCGATGACGTCATGTTGTTGAAGACATCCGCATTTAGCACGATTTTATCTTTTGCTTCTGGTTATCATATTATGAATGTTCAAAAGTTATTATTGAGTAAACAGACAACTTGACGGTTTTTTCTTTCTTCAAAATTTATTGAATATTATAAAAAATAATATAAAAAATCTATGACATGTCAAAAAAAAAATTAAAATAAACAGTAAGTATGGTTTAACTTGAGTAAAATTCGGATTAAATGTTTCATGGACTTTCAACTATGAAAAGTTTCAATAAAATCATTACATGGCTTGCGTTCAAAATTTCAAATTGCTTATTTAAGAAATTACTAATATCATAATAATTAATAAAGTAGGCGTAACAAATGCCAATTGATGTACCTACACCAACACTTTCGTGTTATAGGGGAAAGTGTCCTAAAATGACATAGTTGATATAATGACATACCGGCATCTTATCAAAAACAATAACAGTCAGACATTGTGTGATCGCTGAGGCACGATCGCAAAACATAAACAAGTATCTACACGAATTTTCGTATCGATACAATGCTTGATAGCGAAATTAAAAACATGTGATTATTTCATAGTGTAAAAAATATTTTTTTTGTCTAATGTTTTCATGTTTGTAAAAAAAGAGAAAAATTGTTACAAATATTTCGTGCTGAATTCCTGAAAGTACGTATTATTAAATGGTAGGACAACGTAAAAGAATGTCCGCTCGTCAGTCTTGGACAAATGAGAGTATGAAAGTGGCCATTTCCGCAGTAAGAAAAGGGAAATGGGTTGGTATAAACGTTTCAAAATATTCGGTGTTCCTCAAGCGACTCTGCGACGTTATGCACAACATAGGTAAAAAGTAAGATACTAATCAAAAGAAAAAAATTATTGGGTGGATTTAGAACAGTTTTCACAGAAGCTGAAGAAAACAAATTTGTAGATTATATTTGGGTACTTCTTGTGATGATAATTTAGTTTTAAAAAAATAATTAATAAAATGTTTGGTTTATTTAGGTTAGCCGAACACCTAAAAAATCTTGAATTTCATTTCTTCAGGTTAAGGGTGTGCTCTGGAGGGCAAAATCAGTAAAAAATTTAGTTACGTGATTTCTCGGCGAGTACTGAACGAAATGTCATGAAGTTTTGATATTATGCTTCTTTATAACAATATCCAGGTGAGTTATTTTCAATATTTTGGAAAATGTATCTATTTATGGAAAAAAATGCGTTTAAGCGATAAATTTTGGGACCTTCATCGTGACCTTGACTTGTCCAAAAAAAAAACAAAAAAACTTTGGATTCAATTTTTTTCCATAAATAGAGAAATTTTCCAAAATATTGAAAATAACTCACCTGGATATTGTTATAAAGAAGCATAATATCAAAATTTCATGACATTTCGTTGAGTATTCGCCGAGTAATCACGTAACTAAATTTTTTACTGATAACAGCCCCAGAGCACACTCTTAACAGCCAAAGAAACTCGTGATTTAGTCTTTGATTGGGCACAGCCTTTGGCACAGCACTTATTAAAGAACATCGTTTTCGTTCAGGTAAAGCAGGTCCAGAATGGTTGCCTGATTGGTCGAGATTTTTATTAGTATGTCATTTTGTCAACATAGGGTGTCCTAAAATGACATAGCGATCAAAAAATGAAAATTTTTATAGACATGATGTATTTTACTTTTTTTGCACCAAACTCAAGATATCATAAGATGGTCTATAGGAGTACTCTCAGTAAAAATTTGAAGATTTTTGGTTCATATGGAGCCGAGATATTAGGGTCCAAAAAAAAGTATGTCATATTAGGACAGTCTCCCCTATACTAATCTAATAAAGAACCTTTGATGCTTTGCTAAAAGTGCTCAACATGTAAAAGATTCGGCTGCTTTAATGGAACATTCGATAAACTCCCATTTTGCTTTACTCGGTTTTATTCCCGAACGATACGTAAATAGATATTTTGTCGACGAATCGACATCCAGATACCGTTTTCCATATTGATTTTCTACATACATTCCATCTTTTGTTACTTCAATGTTCCATTGATCCCAAGTATTGTTGGGGCCATCATTCTGATGATTATGGCTTCCGAGACTCCATGTAAAAACCTGATTTCTTTCACCATAGTTAGGTTTAGTTCCAGTCAATATAGCAAAGTACTCGCCGTATAATAACTCATCGTAGTAAGAATTAAGCAGCTTGATCCTGTTTTCGCTGACAAAGGTTACCACCCATCTGTATGTAGATCCCAAAGGGAAATCTGTATTTGGACGAGTGAGCGCGGGTCGTTTTATGAATAACCACTTTTCATTAGCAGCATTAAGGTATTCGTTGTTGGCGGTATTTTTTACGCACACTTCGGACGAAAATACGATACTTCTTACAGACACTGGTAATCTGCTTTTGATTACTTCGTGTTGACATCGGATCTCCGAGCTTAAGAAATTGTAGTTGGGGTCGGTTGTCGTTGATTTCATAAGATGGGCTAATTTCAACGCCTTATTGGTGGACAACTGGTTCTTATGGCAGAGTTCGTGAAGCATTGCAACGTCGAATGCAACTTTTGCATCTAAATTATTCAGCTTGTTTCTCATCCTGGCGAATATTTCCTCGGTGGATAATTTATCCCAAAGTTTTTCAATCACTTGCTCGTAAATATCGACTAGACATTGGAAACACCCCCCAAAATCTGGGCTAATGGGAGACTCGTTATTTATTACGTTAGCGATAATTGGATAATAGATTTTTCTTCTATTACCTTCCTCAAAATGTTACGAAATGATTCTGCAGCTTTGAATCCTCCTTCTGGACGAAGAATCTCGTTTTCGATAGATTTACGTAATCGAATCAGCTTCGAAACATCGAGATGATTATTGTCCTTCATTTCGTTGTACAAAGCATCGTAAATTTTAAATTTACTCTCTACATCTTTGGTGAAATTTCCAAACCGTTGTAATAAATCGAAATTACCTACTCGGTTATTGTAAACTTTACGTACGACGGACTTATACAAAGATGGCCCATTTTTGGCCTGTTTGAACTTTTCCTCGGCTTCGGAAAACTGATCGGATTCTATGTCACGCTTTATATCATCTTGTACTACTCTGTCATCTGCTGATTTTTTGGTGTTTTCCACATCGGGCATCTGAAAATCATTGAAATGAGGTGCTACTGATTAGAAATCTGGCGAAAAAAATCCAGAGAATGATTCGTAGGTATTGAATTAAATATTCACTGACCTGACGAATTGTCATAAAATCGATGTCGTTGTTGAGCTTCATTTTGTTAATTTGTGATTTTTTCTCGACATTGTTCCATACCGATGCGATCCAATCAATGTGATAAGTTAAATCAGTAAATACCGTTACAGAATTCGACGAAAATGATTTCACACTGACGATACCTCGAAGGTAGAATAAGCCTTTTTCTTCGAATAATAAACCTCCGCCACTGTCTCCATCCCGTGCTGTGGGGCCTTGAATTAGAAAATTTTCAAATGCATTAATCACAAATTTATTTTTTTCTTATTTTCTTTTTATTTGTATTTCTAATTGGTGGTCATCACCTGTACGATTTCCTGTGCCAGCACAAAACTTATCAAATGTTACGAATCGCTTGAAATCTTGCCCCACCATGCCTACACACCGTCCGTAATTAATATAGGGTAAACTAATGTTCCTTAGAATTGTACTGAGGGTCTCATTCTCAATTCTACCCCAACCCACAACCTGAAATCATTCGAAATAATAGGCAGATGATTTGAATAATCCTGAATGCTCTTCTAGTTGTCGAAATAATAGTACTTTTCCAGGTTCTCCCTCTGAAGGGTATTTGTGATTTTTCACATCGCTCCAGTTGATACAGGCTGGTAATACTGCTGCGCATATGGGAATCGGGTCTCTGAGGATTATAATGACTACATCAGCAGCGTAGTACATGGGTAAACCGAAATAACCTTTCTCGGAGAAACGTATTTCCTTAATCTGAAATCATACACATAAGAATTGATTTTTTTGATCTTTGATCTGTGGTTATTGACCTGTCCTTCGTTCCTTTTTTATTTTTTTTTTAAATTCATATTTTTTCACTTTTTTATCTTGATTATTTTTTTAAAGTTTTTAATCGAAAATGGAGCAAAAATCAAATTTTTGAAATATTTTAAATAAAAAATTGAAAAGAATCAAGATAGGTATAAATTTATTTAATTTTAAAATTTCTGAAAATGAAAAAAATAAAAAATTAAATTGAAAATACTACGTACATATAATAATTATGAGGAAATTCTAGAAATGTCAAAAATTGAAAAAATCTTCCAATTAATTGGTACCTTCCCATTTAGGAGAGGGGGTGGACTGAAGTAGAGTTAAAAACTACTAAAAAATGTGCCTAATTTAAAATTTTGGAAAACTTCAAAATCGAAGAATAAAAATCATGCGCATGCGTAAAAACAACTTGGAAAAATTTCTTTTTTTGTGTGTGCAGCGTCATCAGTTTCTTTGGATTTCGACTCCATTTTTCGCGACAAAATTAGAAAAAACAAAAATAAAATCGTTAAAAAATTTTCAAAAAGTGTCAATTTTAAAAATACCATGTTTTACGAATCCCTGCACAAAATTCCAATTTTAAACTATTTTATTGCGCGACAATGTTAAGAAAAAAAAGTAGAAAAATGATATAGAAAAATTTCAAGAAATTTCTTTTTGCCCGAGCAGCACACTCGATCGATAATATCGAAAGTTGAAACGTATCGATAAAAAATCGTTTAAAAATCTAAAGATGTTCTCACGATATGATACAGATTTAGCTGTACGATTTTATAGGCAAAAAATCTAAAAACTATCGAATTCGATAGTATTACGATTTTAGGACGATATTCGTCAACGATACTATCGACAAAGAATATTAAATTTATAGAATCCGATTTTCCACCGATTTTGTGCAGATATTTGAAACTATATTATCGACAAATAATCTGAAATTTCTCGAATTCGATTTTTTAACGATTTTGTGAAGATATTTGAAACTATATTATCGACACGTAATCTGAAATTTCTCGAATTCGATTTTTCAACGATTTTGTGCAGATATTTGAAACTATATTATCGACACGTAATCTGAAATTTCTCGAATTCGATTTTTCAACGATTTTGTGACGATATTTAGAACTATATTATCGACAAATAATCTGAAATTTCTCGAATTCGATTTTTTAACGATTTTGTGAAGATATTTGAAACTATATTATCGACACGTAATCTGAAATTTCTCGAATTCGATTTTTCAACGATTTTGTGACGATATTTACAACTATATTATCGACAAATAATCTGAAATTTCTCGAATTCGATTTTTTAACGATTTTGTGAAGATATTTACAACTATATTATCGACAAATAATCTGAAATTTCTCGAATTCGATTTGTTAACGATTTTGTGACGATATTTGAAACTATATTATCGACAAATAATCTGAAATTTCTCGAATTCGATTTTTTAACGATTTTGTGAAGATATTTAAAACTTTATTATCGACACGTAATCTGAAATTTCTCGAATTCGATTTTTCAACGATTTTATGACGATATTTGAAACTATATTATCGACACGTGATATGAAATTCCTCGAATTCGATTTTTCAACGATTTTGTGGCGATATTTGAAACTACATTATCGACAAATAATCTGAAATTTGTCGAACGATTTTTCAACGATTTTGTGACGATATTTGAAATTATTTCCAAATTGGTGAAAATTTTTCTAAGTCCAACACGTCTGGAAGTACTAAACTGCCTATTATAAGCGTTTTATTGCTAATTCCTCAACGATAAGGTATGGCATAGTGGTTAAGGAAGAGGATTACCATGCAGGAGGTAGAAGGTTCAAGCCCCACGGGTGGCAGATTTTTTATAATTTTTTTTGACTTTTTCTGAAATGATCCTCTTACCGTAACATGAATAATGTGTTTAGGCATAGTTTAATGTATTAATTATGCTAATTAATGAGTTTTAATTATAGAAAAAAGCTAGTAAAAGACGAAAAATCGGAATAAAAAAATCGATAAAAAATCGACAGAATATCGAATTCGATAAAGTTCCGCCTAAATCGTGAAATTATCTTTCGATATTATAGATATATTATCGATAAAATATCTTACTATAATCTCGAAATATTTGCTAACTATAATTCGTCGATAATCTATCTATATATCGAAAGATAATTTCACGATTTATGCGGAACTAACGCGACACTTTATCGAATTCGATATTCTGTCGATTTTGTATTTCGATAATTTGTCGAGTGTGCTGCTCGGGTGGGAGGATTTAATTGAATGCACTTTTAAAATTGTTTCAGGTAAATTTTCAAAATACGTTTTTTTTGCAAATTTATTTTCATATTTGGAGAATTTCTGAAAATTACAAAATTTTTCCCATACTCAAGTCTGGCCTCGCCAGGGGGGTTTCGCCCCCTGGACCACCTGGTTGGCTCTATTTACACACTACGTTTTAAAGTATGAAACATAGTATATGCTTTAACTCTGTGACATAATGTCTAAAACTCATCAAAATTAATTTCCATGGAAATTTAAAATTAATAAAAATTCTAATAAAAAAAAAAAATTCAAGTTTAAGAATGTCTGATAAAAAGCCTAAAAATCATAAACTTTTTAAAAAAAATTCCAAGTTTCAGAATATTTGATAAAATGTCTAAGTCGTAAAATTTATAAAAAATAAAATAAAAACAAAATGTTTAAAAATCATTAAATTTATTTTAAAAATTTCTAAAATACTTAATAAAAAAAATTAATAAAAATTTTCTAATTTTCAGAATGTCAGACAAAATGTCCAAAAGTCACGAATATTAATTTCCATGGAAATTTAAAATTAATAAAAATTCTAATAAAAAAAAAAAAATTCAAGTTTAAGAATGTCTGATAAAAAGCCTAAAAATCATAAACTTTTTTTAAAAAAATTCCAAGTTTCAGAATATTTGATAAAATATCTAAGTCGTAAAATTTATAAAAAATAAAATGAAAACAAAATGTTTAAAAGTCATTAAATTTATTTTAAAAATTTCTAAAATACTTAATAAAAAAAATTAATAAAAATTTTCTAATTTTCAGAATGTCAGACAAAATGTCCAAAAGTCACGAATATTAATTTCCATGGAAATTTAAAAATCTCCAAAAGTCATAAAATTTATTTAAAAAGTCTGAAAACAGTTTCTAAATGTCTGACAAAAGGTTTGAAAGTCATCTTTCTAAAAAAATTTCCAAGTTTCAAAATGTTTGAAAGACATATTTCTAAAAAAATTTCCAAGTTTCAGAATGTCTTACAAAATGTCTAAAAGTCATAAAATTTCAACATTTTTTTCATTAGTTTCAAAATGTCTGACATAATGTCTAAAAAACCGAATTTATTAAAAATTTTCCAAGTTTTTTTATGTCACCCAAACCCTAACCTAATCCAATTTAGTGTCGGATTTTGGTCTAGTTTTTTTCCATTTGGGTCATCGTAAAAGCATAAATACTATGCTAAAACGTGACCTAAAACATACACAAAATTTTTGGGATGACCCTTTCCCCTCCAACCTTGAGATATATCTAATATCCATGTCAAATTTGAAAATTTTTAGATTTTATTTTATCTGGTGTCTACTAATAATTAATGTTTTTACATAATTGTACCGTATACCTTCATCGTCCTTTGGTACTGATTATCCATTGCAGTGTAATTATTGGTGTATTTGCCAATAACGACTTCAAAATCGTCAACACAATCGGTGCCTTCGCATTTATCGCCGTCATCACCAAAACAATGGGCAGCTAAAAAAAAATTTCATCAGTTATTTCTACTATGGAATTAGGTACATGTTTTTTATTCCACTGCTCACTTTTTATAAATCAATTCATGCTATGATAGTCGTAAGTTTGATCTAATACATGTACCTGATAATACCAAGTGTTCGGAGATGATTGTGCCTCCACAAATTAATGTTTGCGTATCCTTTTTGAAAATTGCAACATGCCATGGAGATCCACCGATTGTTTCCGGTTTTCCTCCAAGAATAGTAAGCTGAGGAGGGACAAATGGTTTGCCACATTCTGGGAAAAATTGAAGTTTGAAAAAATGTTCATCAGCGTGTTTAAATTGATCATATTTCCTACCGGGGACGCAGGGAAGAAGTGCATTATCCCATTTTCCATTCTTTTTACACGTAATCTCAAAATAACCAGGCGGATTGTCGTATTTATATGTTGATTTACACGATGGACCTACTTTGGTATCAGCAAGCAGTGTCGAATTTTCGTTACAATTATGTATATTCACTCCATCGCGATCACATTGTAGAATAACATTCACAGGATTCAGTTGGTCGCATTTTTCTGGGCAAAAATTGCTGTGGGTTATTTTTTACTCCATTCTTATTCAATTCTCTCGCACTTGATACTTACTTAGGCATTCATTAATTGATGGTAACCATCCTTCATTATAACAAACATGAGATGAGTTACTATCTATGGTTTCTAGATAAAAGTCGTCCTCACAAGTGATTTTTGCGATAGTTAATTCAGGGACGTATCCATTTGATGGCTGGCAAGATGTCCCGTTATAGAGGAAGTCGACAGTTTTATAGGTAGATGATGCTGGCGCAACGCACAATTTACTGTAAAAAAAAAAACAACATTTTTTGTACTTAATATCAAGTACCTCTTTATAAATTGGTCATCAGTTCACTCTCTAGTTTCAACTTACTTGTTACTATCTCGTCTAATCCTGATCCTTTCTGATTTGTCATCAAGTTCATTACACGTATCAGGTGATTCGTCGGATCCATCTATGCATTGTTTTATACCATCGCACTTATATTTTTTCTCAATACAAGCTCCGTACTTGCACTGGAACTGTAGTTTATTACATCTAATCGTGGAGGTTAACCAAAAAAATTAAATTACTTATTCAAAAATGAACAATTATTTTTCTATTCTTGAATCTTACTCCATTGACAACAGTTTATTTCGGCATTGAACTTCTGTTTCATCGCTTGCATCGCTGCAGTCTTTCAATCCATCGCAGATGAATGGTTTTGCGATGCATTGCCCATTTTTGCATTGGAACTGCCAACTTAAAACATTTTTCATAAGTAAGGTGTATGATTAGGTTCATTTTAAATTTAAAATCAATAAGTACCACAGTAGATGGTTTGACAGGTTTAAAAAAAATGTTGAAGATCAAATTATGAAGTTTTCTTATCTAAAAATCTGACAAATTATTAATTTTGACAAAAATGACAACGTCGGGAAAGTTATTTTTAAATATTTGTAAAAATCCAAAAAATTTAAAAATTTTCGAAAAAAATTTAAATAAGAGAAATTGCATAAAATTTCTAAAAATGGCAAACTTTTGCGAAACGGTCGACCATTGTACTTACTTTTTACAGCGATTGATTTGCTCTTGATTTTTTTCCAATTTTGCAACATTTGGCAATGAATGTGAAACTGCAATAATAGAAAAAAAAATAACAATAACGGCGACTGATTATTGATTAATTTGTTGTATTAATTTGAATATACCTACAAGAAAACTCACCTGTCAGGTTTAATACGAATAAATCAATGCATAAAATGCAGGGGATACTCAATTTTATTGGACTAATCATGTCAGTTCTGCAATTATTGAAAATTGATTTAGGCGTATACATTAAATGAGCAAACTAAAAATTTAACATAAATTGACATAATCCTCAGAATTACCTGATTTCATTTCCAAAATGAAAAACAGCTGCGATTAAAAACACGATAAAGATTATTTCTCGAATGTAAGACAAACGTTCGTTTTTTGAAGATACTCAATTGAAAAAGGTTAGATTAGGTATACCTGTGATAATGTGAAATAATTCGTTTACTGGTAGATTTTAGATTTTTTTTCATAATTTTAAACGATAACAGAATACCTAATAGTTTTGTAATATGGTGCTCTAAAATAGCCTTTTATTTTCGCCAGAAATAGTGCAATATTTAAATTCAAAGTTTGCATTTTTTATCACGTTCGAGATGAATATTCAGTAGGAGTTGTGCAAAATTCAAATGAAGTACATATTATGTGACCTGTATGTACGTGATATTTTTCAGATTCTGTTATGTGATTTGGTAATATTTTTTCTCTCCCCCCCCCCCTCCTCAAATCGTCCAGGTGATATAATTACCTATACTTACACAACTCTTAATTTGCTCCATTTTTGGAGAAAAATTCATTAAAAAGTATAAAATTTATCGCAATGTTATACATATGTACCATTGTGATTGTACTTAGGTAATTTTTGCATGGCTCGAAAGAAGCTATTTCTTAATTATTGTCAATTTTTTGTAATTTTGTCACTGTTTTGCTTTTTATTCAAGTGGAGTTTTAAAAAGTGATGATCTCCTTGGCCCTGAACTAGGTATATTTATGTTGAGAGTATATAAATAAACGAGAAATATCAAAATGTTGATTTTTCATTTTATTATTAGGCATTATTTTTATTATTTTTTTAAAAAGTATTTTTTGAAGTTTTTGCCGATTTTTCCTAGATTTTTGATCCTAGGTAGATTTCAATAATTATGTCTTATAATTATGGTAGCGGGTCATCCTAAAAATGGTTACATCTTTGTCTTATTTTTTGTCATTCTTTTGAAAACATGATTTTTTAAAAATGATTCAGTTAATCAACATTTAGTTAGACTTTTCAATTTTCATAAGTTACAGGTTAATCTTTAACGTATAAGATTTTTTTTTTTTAATTTACAGATGAAGAAATGGGATCCAAGTGGAGAAGGCGGATTTACATAAGCAACTCACAGACAGGTATTATGAATATCTTATGTATTTAAAAATGCATGTATTAAACCGAGAATTTGAGTGTTGATGTTTTCATAGATGAATATTCATTTTAAATGGAATATGAGACACGCGCGTGTGAGTGTAGGTATGTTGTGCGAAGTTCATAAGTCAATTTTTAAGTGGGGGGGGGGGGGGGGGGGCTGTGTAAAAATTTGCAAACTGGTCTCAAGGTCAGTCTCGCAGTTGTTTTTTTTCTCCAAGTGTAGCATTTTCTTCAAATCAATTTTTATCGATTTTCATTCAATTTTAATTTTTTTTTTTGTCAATTCTTAGATATTTTTTTTGGCCTGATCCACATTCGTTCTTTAATTTTCAAGAATTTATCCGGGACGCTAATGTTTTTTTTTGTTGAGTTTTATGACCTTTAAAATTGAATTGAGGACAACTTTGGATGAATTTTCTTATAAAAGTAGAGCCCATGTTTAATGTGTATATTTTGGAGCTGAAAACATTTTTAAGCTTTATAATGTTGGTCGAGTAATTTGATACGTTGAAAAAACGTAATTATTGTCTAATTTGGGGGGGAGGGGGTGGGTGGGGATGGAAAAAAATGTTGGTTGCATAGCGTTGACAAGCGGAATTTTCTAAGACTTATGTATGACGCCGTTTTGATTTTTCGTCTATGCAGTTTTGAAGAAAAATTGAAAACTAAATTCATTTTGTTTTTTTTTTTACAAATAAAAAAAAATTGATTTTTGAAGAATAAAATGCATGGAGTTTTTAAAAAGAGAAAATTATTTTCATTTTGCATTTCGATGATGTCATTTTGCAGAAAATATTGATGGATTTTTTGGAAAATGAAAAATTTTAAATGTCAAAATTGATTTGAAGAAAAACACGATTTTTGCTTAATGCCCCGTTTCCAGAGAAACTATGCAACCCACGAGCTTTTTCTAAGAATGTATTTTATTCAGTAGAGTCTGGTCTGTAGTCTGACCGAGAGGGTTTTGCAAAATTTTAATTTGCCGACGATTTCTTTCGAGTTGACTGGAATACTATGATGAAAATTATGAGAAAGTTTGATAAAATCGGAGGGAAAGTAGAAATTTTCCAAAACTCTCAAGTGAGACTACAGACCAGACTGTACTGGATAAAAAAACATTCTTAGAAAAACCTTGTGGGTCGCATAGTTTCTCGGGAAACGGGGCATTAAGGAAAAATCGTGTTTTCTTCAATTTTGACACTTGAAATTTTTCATTTTCCAAAAAATCTATCAATATTTTCGGCAAAATGACACCATCAAAATGCAAAATGAATTTTTTTTTTTTTTGAAAACTAAAGGCATTTTATTTTTTAAGAATCAAAAATGATTTTTTTTTTGTAAAAAAAAAGCGAGATGCATTTAGTTTCCAATTTTTCTTCTAAACTCCATACATACTTATATAAAAAAAAATCAAAATGGCGCCATACATACGAGTAGGTCTTGAAAAATTCCACTTGTCAACGCCATGCATTCAGTAAAAAAAAATTACTCCCCCTCCACAATAATCCTCATAAGGAGTAACTCAAATCAAATAAGTATAAAAAATAACTTTAATAAATAATAAAAATTTATTCAAAAAATTTAAATGTAATAAATTCAATTAAATAAATTTATTAAGATTAAAAATATTAAATTTCAACAATAATTATTATAAATCAAAATTTAAATTTTAACAATTAATTAAAATACTTGACTAATAAATAAAATTTAAATTTCAAGAAGATAATTTGAACAGTGCGTGGGGAAATAATTGGGGGTAATATGGGCATGTAAAAATAATTATGTTTCTGGAAGGTTTAAGGAAAGAAAAAAAATCCAATTTATGATTTTTTTTTTTTAATGACTAGTTTTTAGCTGAGGTAGGTATCCATACCATTTTTTTATCGCTTCATTTTTTTTCACGAATTTTGTTTTTCTTTTTAAAAAAAAACTCATGATATTTGATTCATGAAAAATTTATCTTTTCTTTGGATATGTCTATCAATTTTTTAAAAAGCAATTTCTGACATTTTCAAACTATTTTTCGTATAATTTTGTTGTTACTATCCAGATTATCCCCTTGGTAGTTTTTATCAAAAGACATCGCCATCTTTTGCTTCTCGTTATTTTAAATGAAATTTTATCAAAAAAATGTTATTATTGACATTGAAAGTAAACATGAGGTTTTTTATCATAACATAACCTATCGCTGTTTTTTTTTCAAAACATATTAAATTTTATAAAAAATGGTATAAAAAATCTGTGACATATCAAAAAAAAAAAATTAAAATAAATGAGAGTACAGTTTAACCTGAGTTATCGTAATAAAATAGGCAAAACAAATGCCAATTGATGTACCTACACCTACGTGTTATATGCTAATCTAGTAAATTACCTTCGATTCGATGCTAAAGTGCTCAACACGTAAAAGATTCAGGTCCTTTAATGAAACATTCGGTAAACTCCCATTTCGCTTTACTTGGTTTTATTCCCGAACGATATGTAAGTACATATTTTGTCGCCGAATCGACATCCAAATACTGTTTTTCATATTGATTTTCTACATACATTCCATCTTCTGTTGGTTCAATGTTCCATTGATCCCAAGTACCATTAGGGTCGTCATTTTGATGATTATGGCTTCCGGGAATCCATGTAAAAACGTACCTTCTTTCACCATCGTAAGGTCCTGTTCCAGTCGGCTGATCACCGTACTCGCCGAATAATAACTCGTCGTAATAAGAATTAAACAGCTTGATTCTGTTTTCGTTGACAAATTTGACTATCCATCTGTATGTAGATCCCAAAGGGAAATCTGTATTTGAACGAGTGAGTGCGCGACGTCTTTGAGAATCTATGGTATCGTTAGCAATGTAAAGATATTCGTTGTTAGCGACATTTTTTACGCACACTTCGTTCGAAAATACGATACTTCTTACAGACACAGGTAATCTGCTTTTGATTACTTCGTGTTGGCATCGGATCTCCGAGCTTAAGAAATTGTAGTTGGGGTCAGTTGTCGTTGATTTCATAAGATGGGCTAATTTCAACGTCTTATTGGTGTACAACTGGTTCTTATGGCAGAGTTCGTGAAGCATTGCAACGTCGAATGCAACTTTTGCATCTAAATTATTCAGCTTGTTTCTCATTTTGGCGAATATTTCCTCGGTGGATAATTTATCCCAAAGTTTTTCAATCACTTGCTCGTAAATATCGACTAGACATTGGAAACACCCCCCAAAATCTGGGCTAATGGGAGACTCGTTATTTATTACGTTAGCGATAATTGGATTAATAGATTTTTCTTCTATTACCTTCCTCAAAATGTCACGAAATGATTCTGCAGCTTTGAATCCTCCTTCTGGACGAAGAATCTCGTTTTCGATAGATTTACGTAACCGAATCAGCTTCGAAATACAAAACTGATTATTGTCCTTCATTTCGTTATATAAAGCATCGTAAATTTTAAATTTACTCTCTACATCTTTGGTGAAATTTCCAAACTTTTGTAATAAATCGAAATTACCAACTCGGTTATTGTAAACTTTACGTATGACGTACTTGTACAAATATGGTCCATTCTTGGCCTGTTTCAACTTCTCCTCGGCTGCTGAGAACTGGTCAGATTCTATGTCACGTATTATATCTTCTGGTAATAGCCTCTTGACTTCGTCTTGTTCTTTTCTCTCGATTATATTCTGAAAAACTGCTAGACCGCGTTGAAGATTATCATTCGATGATTGGATGAGAGCCACTAATTTATCGCACGCTTTTTTTGGTTCTTCTATGGTCTCCACAACAATTTCTAATGTAGTGTTACTGCTTGGGGCATCTATGCCACTTCGTTCAAAACTGTGATGATGATTGGGCTGCTGCGTAACCGCGGCGGTTGCTGCTTGTAGTAAAATTACGAAAACGAATACGCAGAATGGATTGCTCAAAGGCGATCCTTTTCTGGCTCCAGCAGGCATCTTCCTATCCATTATTTGGGTTACTTTGAAGTGATCTGAAACGAGTAAATTTTATTTCGATAAAAGAGATTTCTTTTTTGAAACGTGGTTTTAAAATAGGTACATTCGTGACGTAATTCCAGAGTTAGAAAAGGGTTTGAATTTTTTATTTAATTTTTCGTTCGTCAATAATTATTTATTTTTCCACGTATTTTTTCAATTTTAATAATTATTTCTGATTTCCAATCGATGTGCATTTTTTCTCAGTGCTCGAATTGAATGAAAATAGGTTCGAAGCGGAACGAATTTTAATATCAAAATTTTTGGCCAAATCGTGTCAAACCCCCAAATTGAAAATTGTTTCAATTTATTAATATTTTATTAATCCCCCTCCCGTTTTTGGTAGACTTTTTTTGACTTACGAAAACAAATTTTTATAAAAATTCAATTATTAGATATTACTAGTATTGGGTAGATATTTTAAACCTTGGGTTATTAGAAAAAAATGATAATTCAATTTATCCAATTTAACCCCTTTTTTGGCAATGAGACATGAGAATTTTTTTAAAGGTGTCTCTAAAGAATAGAAAGATGTATTTTTTATTCCAAGAAGGTTGAAAGATTTCTTTTTTTTAATTGTTCTTTTTTTTAAATCCAAAAATTTGAAAAATATTTTTTCCCAAGTAAATTGAGATTTAGAAAGGTGATTTTTTCAAAAAACTGGGATTTTTTCTCTAAAAATGAAATATCTATTTCATCCTAAATGTTTCTTTCAAAGAATTGAAGGTTTCTGTCACTATTCTTTTTTCTTCAAAAATTTTAGAAATATACTTGGATACTTTTACTTTAGAAAAATTGATTTAATTTTTTTTTAAGAAATTGAAATTAATTGAAAAAATATCCCCAAAAAATAAGAGACTTCATTCGAAACAGAAAAAACAGATTTTTCGCTCCTAAATATTTGACAACAATCAACATTATTTTTTCCTCCCAAAAAATGTAAGTATAAGTAGGTAAGATTTTTTTTCAAGAGATTTTCAAAATCTTTTTTTTCTCCTAAAAAATTGAAAGAGTTTTCTTTCCTAAAATTTGATAAATATTATTACCTATTTCAGTAAAACTGAGAAATTTTCTTCTCCAAATTTTTTTTTTTTTTTTTTTTTTGTTAAGATTTGAAAGATTTTTTCTTTAAAATATTTGTGATTACCTACTTACCTAATTATAATTTTATTCTAACAAAATGAGTGCATTTTTCTGCATAAAAAAAAACTTTTTCTCAAAAAATAAAAGATTCTTTTTCATAAAAATTGAAAAATTTTTCTTTAAAAATTTAAAAATTATAATTTTCAAATTATTATCTACCTACTTCATAAGAACCAAAGAGTGGATCTATTTCTAAAAAAATCAAAAAAATCTAAACTTTTCTTCAAAATTCGACGACTTTTAGACATTTTGTCAGATATTCTGAAACTTATATTTTAATAAAAATCAATTTTTTTAAAATAAATCCTAAAGATTTTTTAAAAGGTAGCTCAAAAAAAAAAAAAGAAAAAAAATTAGTCAAGTATTTTTTTATCGCAAAAAAATTGTAAAGGAAATAGTTTTTCCTTTTTCTATGATAAATGCGAGATTTTCTTCTATAAAAAAATAAAGAGATTTCTTTCCTTCAAAAATTTGGAAAAAAATTGAGATTCATTAAGATTTTTTTTTCTTGATAAAACTAGAATTTTTCTTTCTGAGAATGATTTTATTCTGAACAGAAAAACAGATTCTATGTTCTGAAATATTTAAAAACATTCAAGAATTATTTTCTCAAAAAATTTACGTTTTTTTTCTCTGAAAATAAGAGATTTCAAAACAAAAAATATAGACATTTAAATATTTTGGAATACTTGATATATATATATTTTTTTTTTGAAAAATGAGAGCTTTCTTTTCACATAAAAAAGTTGACAAAAATTTTTCTTTAAAGATTTGAGAATAATTTACTTACTTACTTGAACGAAGAACTGAAAAAACGTCTAATTAAAAAAGTCGTCCAAATTAATTGACCTAAAATATCATTAAAAATCATTTTAAAATGCAGAAAACAAAATTTCAACTCAACGATGCCAGTTTACCATTTTTCACTTGGAAAAACTAAGGCACAAATTTTTAATATAAAAAATTCAATTGATCAGTGTAACGAAATAAATGTTTCAAAAAAGAATTAAATATTTGTTTTAAAAATCGAATAGCGTAAACTACCTTTGTGACATGACGACCGCTTTACAAACATACCATAAGTATCTATAATTTTATGCTAAAATTGGAAATTGAAAAAAAAATTACCTGCGAGTATTCGAAAACTATTCCTTTACTGGTTTATCTTCAGATTATTTTACAAAATTTTCAGTTAGTACAAAAATAGCACAGACTGTTAATCGTGTACTAACTTGAAATTGTGAAGTTTTTATAGTACCTATACCTGCCTACACAATGTATACTTATGTAAGTATAAATTTTATATTATTTACATAAATTCGGGATGAATATTCATTCAATTGAGTTCATCTTTAATCGCCACTTGCTTAATTTAATACGAGTAAACGTCCCGACACCCGAAACTGGAGTTCATAAGGTTAAAAATTCGCCAAAAATAGAGAAATGGTCGAAAAGTTAAAATTTTGTCAAAATTCAATTCTGGAAACATATATTCATACTTTGGACAAGCTATACAGCACCTTATTTTCATTTTTCGATTTTTGGTGAATTTTTGAAAAAATTATAGAAAAACACACCACAAAAAAAAGTTGTTCATAATACATCATACCCCTGCCTGAAAAATTGAAATAGAACGTATGAAAAATCGTATTTAACGAGAAAAAAAATGACTAAACATCGATAATAAATAATCACAAAATACAACAGAATAAATTTTTTTTTTTTTTAATTTTAAATTTTTGAATTATTCTATTTTGTTAAGAAATTTGGAAACAAAATATTTGCCAAGTGACAATATGTTGTTGATGCGCAGAGCAAGGATTTTTATGAAACTAAGTACATATTTTTCTGTGTTGATGATAATTGAGCATATCGTATATTTTTTTTCGATTCATAAAATTTGACGCATTTTGAGCCCTATTTGATATTGCATATTTTGCATATTTCGAGCGAAAGTGCCTATTTTTGACATTCAAACGGCACATATGCGGTGATATTTTGGCCTTTTTAGCGTTTTTTTAATATACTCGTATTTTTCTAAATTCTTAGTTGTTTTTCTTTCTTATTTTTTTTTTAATTTCTTTTTTTAAGTAACCTTACATAATTATATAAATTATACATTTGAACAGAAAATTTGGTTGTTGGCGTGTTTAGAGATGAATATTCATTTCGAATGAAGTGCATGATGAGGAGTTCAAAGGCTAATTTTTTAATAGTAGAGAACGCCATTTATTTATTTTTTTTTTGAAAAAAAAATCTTCAACTTACCTCATTCTCAAATTATTTTGCTTTTGTTCAAAATTTAAAAAAAAAATGAATAAAATTTGAAATTTGACTTGGAAAAAAATGCCAACGAACCAAACTTCAAAATATTAAAAATCCATCCACAACGAAATTCTATAAAAATGTTGTCAACAAAATCTAAGTACAAAAATTTCATTTTGGACAAAACTTTAAAATTAAACAAAAAAATCATGGCAAAATTTAGAATGTTATTTTGAAGAAAAAAAATCTATCGGATTAAAATTGTGAAGCTTTTTTAAAAAAAACAAATGTTCTTTCTAAATTTTGCCATGATTTATTGATTCAACTTATTACAAAAAAATATCGCCAAATTGTTAGGAAATTCTCAACAGAATTTTAAAAATTTTCACAAAAGTCAGAGAATTTTCAGAATATCCCAGAAACGTTTACAAAAATTGAGAAAATTAAAAAATAAATAAAAACAGGAGAATTTTCTCAAAATGCCATAAAATTTTCCACTTTGAAAAGTATCGCATAATTTCAAAAAATTACCCCAAAATTGTAGAAAAATTACAAATTTTTGATAGCATGTTTTCAGAACACTATTGAAGAATTTTTTACAAAAGGTCAGAAAATTTTAAGTAAAATTAGAATTTCTTACAAAATTTCAAAAAAAGCTTTCGCTAAATTTTAAGTGAATAATGAATTCCTATGTATATTTATCGTCACCTGCCAATGTGAAACCAACCAAGTCCACCCGACCTCGTTATTGGAAAGGTACTTGGAAAATGTTATAAAACATGAAATTTAAAAAAATAGAAAAATGTCCAAATTGGAAAACATTCAAAATTGAAAAACGTTTGATGGGACAAAAATTATTAGAAAATTGTGGGTAGTATGAATGAAAATCGATATAAATATAGACATTTTAAAAAATATGCTTGGAGGTGAAAAATGAATGCGAAAAGTAGACTGAGAATTTTACCTTCTTTGAATTTTTTTTTAAAACAAAAGAATGAATATGCAATAATTGTAAAATTTTCCATACCTACCCTCCTTTTCAAAAAAAATAAAATAAATAAAAAAGGAATAATTTTGAAAACTCAAACGTAGATTACTTTTAGATTTAAAATTATAAAAAGTTATTATTATCTGACTTCCAACATTATTAATTAGGTATTTAAAAAAATAGAATATTTTTGGATTTTTTTCTCCTTATTTTCGATCAAAATTCTCCAATCGAAGCTAACAACAAAAAGTAAATTTCCAATTCTGCAGTCTCATATGTCTCAATGTCAGTCTCACATATTTCATGGATTTGAACAATCGGTTATCTCCCAAAAACCATCACCTACAGGACCCCAACCGATGCCAGTGAATGTATAACGTCTGCTATTCTCCCTTGTTTCATGGGCATCCGCGAATAAATACTCGTGATATTGGTTATTTTTAAATAAAACGCCATCCTTTCTGAATTCAATATTCCAACGATAGTTTTGATCGGAGTCAACGACCGGAGATGCGAAAGCATATCTTCTCTGGGCGTTATGTATCTCATCGGTTACTTTCAAGAAAGACCCAGTCCGAGTTTCTATGCTGATTTGATGGTCACCGAGGAAATGTAGTTTCCAAAAATCTACCCCTCCTCGTTGGGAAAATCCTCCGGAAAATGTGAATACGTTATGGTGGTTATTGAACTTGAACCTGTCGTCGATACCGAGATATTCTCTGCCATGGGCGATATTTTGTATACAGACTTGATTCAGGAATACCATATTTTTCACCGAGGGAGGTAATTTGTTTTTTATGTCTTCGTATTGAGATCTTCTTTCCGAATTGAGGCTTTTGTAGGTGGAATCTTCGATGATCAGTTTCATATGTCGAGCTAAGCTAATCGCTGAATTTGTGTATAATATCCCTTCTCGAATAAGTTTATTGAATATTGTCTGATGGATTAATATTCGTTCGTCTAAAGATTTCAAGTTGTTCTGAGCTCTTGCTAAAATGTCGACGAGGTTCACCTTATTCCAGAGTTTTTCAATCACCTTGTCATAAATACTGACCAAAGTTTGGTAGCAATTTTCACACATATCAGCACTTAGCTTTTTCACTGCTGGCCATGAATTATCATTGACGAAAGCTGAGAAAATATCTTCGACGACTCTCTCCTGAGGCCTGCAACAAGTCACTGCGCACAAGGTGTCGAAAAGTGACTGTGCTGTGGTGGCGGTTTGACCTTTGGTTCGATCTATGATCCCATTTTTGATGCTTTGAGTTAACTGAAGTAGCTTCTGGGTATCGTTATGGCCACTGGTTCTCATCTCGTAGTATAAAGCATCGTAAATTTTCAATTTTTTATCCACGTCTTGAATGCTGTCCCCGAAACTAAGCAGTAATTCGAAATTGCCAACGTGGTGGTCGTAGACTTTTTTCACGACGTATTTGTAAGTACCAGTGTTAGCCTGATGGAGCTTTTGCTCTGCTGATTGGAACTCGTGAGATTGTAAATCGAGTACTATGTCGTCTTGTGCTCGTCTTTTGGCGATTTCGCTGTCGGATGCCTGAAAATCGTAGAAATGACGTACCACTGATTAGAAATGTAAGGAGGTAGATCCTAGGAATATTACGTACTGAATTGAGTAGGTTCACTGACCTGATAAACTGTCAAAAAATTGACACCATTGTTGGACTGGAGTTTGTTTTTTTGCACTTTTTTTTCAATATTGTTACGTACTGATGCGATCCACTCGACGTGTTCGGTTAAATCGGTAAATACTGTCACTGCATTCGATGAAGATGATTTCACACTGACAACACCTCGAAGGTAGAACAAGCCTTTGTCTTCAAATAATAAACCTCCGCCGCTGTCTCCGTCCAGTGCGGTCGGACCTTGAAGAAAAAAAATTTCCTTGCTTTATTAAACTTTTTTTTTTGGATAAGAGATGCCTACTTTCGTTCACAAAGCTACTTACAACGTGTCAAGTGAAGTAATTTCAAGTTTAAATAAATTCACAATGGATCAGTTTGGTTTAACAAATTTTTTTGAACATAAAAAATTATCGTGCTTTCTCCTGACAAGCTATGAGAAATTTTTTTTGAGCAGTCTTTTCCAGATTTTAAGGGGAAATTTCCAAAAGGAAAATCTGTTTCAGAGAAAAAGTTGTTAAAAATGTTTTTTAGGATTTTTTGATAGAATTTTATTCATCTTGAAAATTTTATTCGAGCATGAGATCATTTCTGGGAGAATATTTAATGAGAAAATTTCTGCTCTTATGGAATATTTTCTTCTGATTTTTTTAAAATTTTTTTTTTGAAACATTTTTTCAACTAATTTTTTTGGAGAAATTGAAAAAAATTGAAAGAACTTTTTTCAAAAGAAATTTTTGAAAATCTTGGAGGGAGAATTTTTGAAGAAATCTGTTGAAAAATAAGAGATTTACTCAAAGAGTGATCACGTGTAACAAATTTTTCACTAATATAGGTATATTTCGTTAAAAAAATTTAATACCTAGATATACATACCCATTTTTTTAAAGAATTTTTTTAAATAAACTTTTCAAGATATTTGAGAATTTTTCATTTCAAATCAAAGTTTTTAATAAAAAAATATTGAAGAAAAGAAAATTTTCTGAAAAGAAAATAATTCTCTACAGGAAATTTCTCTTAAAAAATTTATTTATTGAATAACATTGTTTGAAAGAATTTTTCTAAAAAAAATTTAGTCATCGCTTAAAGTGGCACCTTGAGCGAAGTTGAAATTTCTGACAGAGTGAGAGCCTTGATTTTTTAAAACTTAAAATTTCTTATGAACATCTGTGTACTTGGTGGTTACCTGTTCGATTTCCTGTGCCAGCACAAAATTTATCAAACGTTACAAATATCCTAAAATCAGGGTTCACGATATCCACGCATCGTTGGTAACTAATGAAAGGTAAACTAATGTTCCTTAAAATTGAACTGAGGGTCCCATTCTCGGTTCTGCCCCAACCAACTACCTGAAATCATCCAAAATATTTGTAAAAGTGATTTGAGAGGTCGTGAATATGCCCTGGTTGGGAAATTGGTACATACTTTTCCGGGTTCGCCTTCCGAAGGGTATTTTCCATCTTTTAAATCTACCCAGTTGATGCATGCTGGCAAAATTGCCGGGCTAATGGGGATCGGGTCTTTGAGAATTAAAATTGCTAAATCAGCTGCGTAGTAGGTGGCTAAAGCGAAATAACCTTTCTTGGGGAAACGTATTTCTTTGATCTGAAATCATGCATAAAAATTAGTTTGAATTTTTTTAGTCTTCAATTATTTTTATTTTATCGATGGTGTAAATAACTAATTTTCCTTTTACAAATTATTATTGTTATTATGTATTTTAATTAATTTTTTAAAATAATTTTCCATATTCAATTTTTTTTATTTATTGATTTATTTTTATTTTTAAGTCGTTCGAATCTTTTAACAATAATTTTCTATATTTCTTTTCTTTATCTTATTTTCTTTGGTTTGTTATTGTTTATGAATTTTCATTTTCATTTTCATTTTTTTCATTTTTCGAGTATAAAAAAAATGTCGAATAAAATTAGTTTCTATTTTCAATTTGGTTTTTTTTTGGTCGGCTGCTAAAGTGAAACTTTTTTTGAAGTTTGAGAGAAAATGTAAAAAAAAAAAAATTATGACGTGTTGATGAAGAGCTTTTTTGAATTTGAAAAAATTCTCCTAAAATACTCCAGAAAATTATGAATTTTTTTCGTAAAATATAAGAAAATTTTCAACAAAAAAAATGATGTTTTATAAAAATTTCACATAATTAACTGTAGGTATGTAAAATATAAAATCCGAAAAAATTTTCCATGAAAATTTCAGAAAATTTCCACAACATTTTTAGAGAATTTTTGCAAATTTTTAGAAAAATCACTAAATTTTCAGAATTGAGAATAGGCTACTAGTGAAGAAGACCTTTTTGGTCAGAAATTTAATTTTCTACCACGAATTAGTCTTTTTTGATTTACTCGAATTTAGGCAATTTTTGTTTCCTCTCAATCATTATTTCTAAAAACTTGATAAATTTTGAAAATTTTCAAGTAGATTTTTCGTTGCTCTTGCATAGCGACTGGAATATAGAAGATAAGCAAAAAGTGAATAATGATCTTTTCGATCTGAAGTTTAGTTTCCTACCACATGTTGGCTAATTTTTTTGATTTGATCAAAATTTTTAGCCAATATTTCAACTTGAAACAAGCTACCTATGCGAATATTTTCTGTTTTCGCTGTACTTATGGGTACATACTACATACCTTCATCGTCCTTTGGTACTGATTATCCATTGCAGTGTAATTATTGGTGTATTTGCCAACGACAACTTCGAATTCATCAATGCAATCCGTGCCTTCGCAACTGTTGCCATCCTCGCTAAAACAATGCGCGGCTAAAAAAAATATCCAAATTGTCAGTTTTTCATTAGGTATCCCTTTCGGGTGCAGTTGTTAAAAAAATCGGAAACTTCTGAAAAAGTTTTGCATGGGAACACTACTAGGTGGTCGACCAGTGCAACCAACCAATCACCATAGTGCATGGGTATAAAAAAATGTTTTTAGGTGGTATATCTGAGGAGACCACAGTACCTCAAACGATCGTGCTAAATGCAGATAGCTTCAGCTGTTCAGCAACATGACGTCATCTTACTGCATGAAGGACTTGAAATATTTTCTACAAAAATGAAAGCGATGTGATTTAAAAGGAAGGGGGGTCTAATTGAAAAATGTTTGAAACAAAAGTTGTAGATTGAGATCTGAAGAATAATTTTGGTCATTATAAAAATGTTGATTGGACCCCTCCCTCTCGTCTAATTTTGTATAATACTACATAAATACTTATATTATTCGAAATTGGAGGAGAGGGAGAGGACCAATTGAAAAATTTTTCAAACAAAAGTTGTAGAATGAGGTCTTAAGAAATAATTTTGGTCATTTAAAAAATTTCGATTGGACCCCTCTCTCTTCTAATTTTTATTTTTCACAATCACAATACTACATAAATACTTATTATTCGAAAATGGAGGGGTGTGAGGGGTCCAATCAAAATGTTTTTAATGACCAAAATTATTTTTCAGATCTCAATCTACAACTTTTGTTTCAAACATTTTTCAATTGGGCCCTTCCCTTTCCTTTAAATCACATCACTTTCATTTTTGTAAAAAATTATTTCAATTCCTTCATGCAGTAAGATGACGTCATGTTGCTGAAGCCATCTGCATTTAGCACGATCCTACCTCAAAGGGGTATACTTGTATAAATTATGCAATATATAGCTCAGTAATGTGTTTTATTGCACATGTCTGTGCACTTTTCAAAAAATCAATTCATGATACTCGTATCACTCTTGGTATCCTGTACCTGATATGACTAAGTGCTCGCTGATGATTGTGCCTCCACAAATTAATAGTTTTTCCTTGTCGAAAATCGCTACATGCCATGGAGATCCACCAATTGGTTCTGGCTTTCCTCCTGCAATAGTTAGCTCAGCCGAGGTATACGGTTTTCCACATTCTGAATAAAAAATGAACGTATGAATATTTTCTTCAGAGTGCCTAAATTAATGATAATTATTCGTACCAGGAACGCATGGAAAAAGAATATTATCCCATTTGCCTTCGTCGTTACAAGAAATCTCAAAAAAACTCGGAGAGCTATCATATTTATATGTTGATTTACACGCCGGTCGTACTTTGGTGCCGGCAAGCAGTATAGAATTTCCATCACAATTTCCTATGGATAATCCATTACGATAACATTGCAGAATAACATTCACAGGATTCAATTGATCACATTTTTCTAAAAAAAAAAAAATTACTCTGTTACTCGGTTACATATTTTTTTTTTTTTGGGGTATTTACTCACACGTGATACTTACTCACACATTTAGTAATCGGTGGTGACCATTGTCTATTAAAGCAAACATGGGCTGGGCTACCTTCTATGTTTTCTCGATAATAACCTGCTGCACAGTTGACTGTTGCGACAGCCAACTCTGGGACGTATCCATTCGAGGGCTGGCAACTCTCTGACGGATTCCTGTCGCAAAGATAGTCGATAGTTTTGTCGACAGATGTAGCAGGAACAGCGCACGATTTGCTGTGAAATGAAATAAAAAATTTGTGAAACTTGATCGTATATCTAATGTCTTTTCTACAAGAAGTGTGAAAGGGACAGCTCTCGAGTTCGTTTTCAACTTACTTGACATCTCGTCTATTCCTGATTCTGTTGGGGTTGTCTTCAAGTCCATTACATATTTCCGGCGATTCGTCAGATTCATCAATGCATTGTTTTAGGCCATCGCACTGATATTTTTTCTCGATGCAAGCTCCGTACTTGCACTGGAAATGTTCTTCATCGCATCTAATAATGGGGATAAAAATAAATAAAAATAAAAACACGGGAGATTCAAAGAGAAATTGTTTTTGAATTCTTGAGACTTACTTCGTTGAAGATTTATTTCGGCATTGATCGTATGTTTCATCACTTGCATCCTTGCAATCTTTCAATCCATCACAAATGAATGGTTTAGCGATGCATTGGCCGTTTTTGCATTGGAACTGCCAACTGAAACATTATTCATGAATGACTTATGAGTCATTCAAAAACTTTTAGGTAAAAAACTCCTTTCAAAAAGAAATTCGTACAAAAAAGACAGTTCAAAAGTTTTCCTAAAATAAATTCAAAACTCTTATCAAAAATTTTTCAAAAATAGTTTTTTTCTCACAAAAACTGAAGTAGGTATTTTAATAAAATTTTTATTGATTTTTTTTTGAAAATAAAAAAAATTGCCGTAAAATTGAATAATACCTATTAGGTATATTATTTTTGCAGGAAACAATTTTCAACTTTTTTTTGATTTTTTTTTATGTTGAGAAATACTTTTTGATGTCCATCTACCTACAACGAAAATTCTGTTAGAAAAAACTTTGTATAAAGAAATTGTTTTTAAAAATTTTGTTGAACAAAAATTTAAAGATCCTATCAAAAGTTTTTTAAAATTGATTATTTACTTGAGTTAGTAGAAATATTTATTCAGGTGTTTATTTATTTTGAAATTAAATCAAAAATTATTTTAAACAATGTTTGAAAAATAATATTTTTTGAAACAAAAAATTCTGTTTGATAAGAATTCGCATAAATAAAATATTGTACAAACTTCTGTATACCTACCAAAAGAAGTGTTTGAAAAATGTTTTTGGTAAGTAGGAAAAGTGTTGTACTATGAAGAGGTATTTCCTATAATACCAATACTATCAAAAAAAAATTAAATCTTGCCTTAAACAAGTTATTAACAATTTAAAAATTTACATTTTTGCGAGCTGCTCAAAAAGGAGAGTAATGCTAAAAATAATTGTCAATTTTATTCAGTCCGCAGGTAAAATTGTTTTGTACCAAGGTCATTCTAATCAGCACTTCCTCTATTTTTTTCTTCTTTAAAATTCTTTTTTTTTTTTTTTTTTTTTGATAAAAATTTCCGAATTTCAAGTACACTTGGGAAATGGCATATGTTCGACGGAAGTTCAAAATTTAAAACCACCTTTGATCGAGTTTCAAAACTGATGTGAAACCGTTTACTTTTCTACTCACTTTTCACAGTGACTGATATGCTCTTGATGTTTTCCTGGATTTGTTGCATTCGACAATGAATGCGAAACTGCAAAAATACCAGAAAAGAAGGATCGCCGATAAATTGATTGAATTAATGATAAATTCATAAGCTCTGAAAAAAAACTCACCCGTGATATTCGCTACGAATAAATGAATGCACAAAATCCCGCTAATAATGCACTTGATTTGGTTATTCATTTCAACTCCAATAAATACGTACTGTTTGTAGAATTAATAACACTACACATCACGCGCTAGTTTGAGAATAAGACGCCATAATTTAATATTCACAAATGACGTATGGAGGGATTACACAGTACGTATAGACTATAAACAGCCAACATCGCACTGGTACCTAGTACCTACTACCTACCTATTTGAATATTAGAAGAAAGAGAGGTATAATATTGAAGCAAATATGGACCGGTTATTTTGCACATTCCTAATAATACCTCCTATTTAGAATATATAGGGGATTTCCCATGCTAAACGTGTAGATCATCGCCTTAAATCAAAGAATGTTTTTCAATAATGTTGCTGGCCATCAATTTAATTTCGCTGCAGGCTCGAGCTGAGAGAGATATGATAAGACTAACATGCAATTTATAATTTTTTTCAAGTTTTCAAAATGAGTGAATTTAAAACCGAAAAAAAAATGTAAGATAACTTTGTAAAAATTATCAACTGCCTATATACCTAATTATATTTGGGTTCATTTTACGCAATTAGTTTGAAACATATCTATTGATGAGATAAAAATTTGACCCCGCTGATCCAATTCATGCAAAATTTAAAATTAAAAAAAAATATCTAAAAAATTATTCATTTTTCAATTTTGAATAAATTGTGTGTAGGTATTTTTGTATTTAATGAGATACCTACCTACTTAAGAAATTGCTTTATATTTTCAACCATAAGTATACCAAAACAAGGCATGAAACTGTGTTTTGAGTAGAACTTCGGTTCGCTTCAACTATTTTAGGTAAAATAATTTCAACTTACTTGTGGAGAAGAATTCACATTACAGATGATAGACTCATCAAATACAAGAAAAAAAAATTTTTCACCAATAATTGACTACTAAAATTATTACTACATATGTCTACGCTAGTTAGAGACATCGTACTTATTATAAGAATGAATAATGCAGTACTTAGTCATATCCAATGAGTCCCATAGTCGAATCGAGATTAATGATACGTAAATAGGTATATTTGCAAGGTGTTTTGCATAGTGAAAATCAACATCTAATTCGAAGAAATCATTGTAACACAATTTCTCAGTATAGAATTCTGAAAGGGAAAACTTTAAAGATTTTTTTTGTTGAGAAAGTAGTCTGATTTTTTCCCTTTACGATCATCCCAAAAATTACGTGTAGTCCATCTTACCACTGATGAAAATGAAGTATTACTTCCTGATTGACTCAATGTGGGGAGGGGGGAACAGTTGTCTCAGAGCTCGGGGTTTTATGGGCTCGAAATTGTCAATAAATTAAGCAAAGGGTATAGCCGGGTAAGATAGGGTGATTTGGCCCCCAGAGCGAATTTTGAAACCAACTAGTGGAAGTTGCTCCTTATGGTCTAAAACCCCCGTGACCAAATTTTTAGGTTGCTACCTCATCCCCTCCCCCTCGTAGGGCGAAAAATGTGATTTTTCGATTATAATTTTTGATTTTGACAGTTTTCAACCGAATTTTTTCAAACTCGGGTAGATGTTAGGTATACTCAAGGGTCATCCATGGAAATTTTTTCAAAATTTTTCGAACCTATCTTCATCGTGAATTGCGCGTTTCAAATTTTCTAACGGCCATTTCGACAAGTTCTTTCAGAGGTGCAATAATGGAAAAAATATATATTGTTCACCTAGTCTGGATGTACAACCCGAGCAGCACACTCGATCGATAATATCGAAAGTTGAAACGTATCGATAAAAAATCGTTTAAAAATCTAAAGATGTTCTCACGATATGATACAGATTTAGCTGTATGATTTTATAGGCAAAAAATCTAAAAACTATCGAATTCGATAGTATTACGATTTTAGGACGATATTCGTCAACGATACTATCGACAAAGAATATTAAATTTATCGAATCCGATTTTCCACCGATTTTGTGCAGATATTTGAAACTATATTATCGACAAATAATCTGAAATTTCTCGAATTCGATTTTTCAACGATTTTGTGCAGATATTTGAAACTATATTATCGACACGTAATCTGAAATTTCTCGAATTCGATTTTTCAACGATTTTGTGACGATATTTAGAACTATATTATCGACAAATAATCTGAAATTTCTCGAATTCGATTTTTTAACGATTTTGTGAAGATATTTGAAACTATATTATCGACACGTAATCTGAAATTTCTCGAATTCGATTTTTCAACGATTTTGTGACGATATTTACAACTATATTATCGACAAATAATCTGAAATTTCTCGAATTCGATTTTTTAACGATTTTGTGAAGATATTTACAACTATATTATCGACAAATAATCTGAAATTTCTCGAATCCGATTTTCCACCGATTTTGCGCAGATATTTACAACTATATTATCGACAAATAATCTGAAATTTCTCGAATTCGATTTGTTAAAGATTTTGTGAAGATATTTAAAACTGTATTATCGACAGATTATATGAAATTTCTCGAATTCGATTTTTCAACGATTTTATGACGATATTTAAAACTATATTATCGACACATTATATGAAATTTATCGACTTCGATATTTCAACGATTTTGTAACGATAGTTGTTGAAACTATATTGATTTTTTTCTAGTCAAAAAATACCTACTTTATATTCAAAATTGGATGGGAAGAAAGGGCCAAATCGAAATTTTTATAATAACCAAAATTAAATCCAGAATATTATTCTACAACTTTTGTTTGAAATGTTTTTTCAATTGGACTTCATCTCTAGCCTCTATTATTTTGCATTTACCTACTTACGTGTAACAGTAATATGCGAAATCAAAATTGAAAAAATTTTCATACAAGTTATCTAGTTTTTTTGGTTTACTAGGTATTTTACTTGAAACCAGATCGTTGTTCTTAAATAAAATTTTACCAAGTTCAATACTACGATTACTATGTGAATACTTAGTATTTAAAATTGAACGGCAGGGAGGCGCCCAATCGAAAATTTTGTAATGATCAAAATTATTCTTAGAACTTTAAGCTACAACTTTTGTTTGAAAATTTTTTCAATTGGACCTCTCCTTCTCCTCCAATTTTGCATAATACTCCGTTGATACTTATTCAAAATTGGAGGAGCGGAGGAAAAAGGGGCCAATTTGGAAAAATTTTCAAACAAAAGTTGTAAATTAAGGTCCTAGAAATAATTTTAGTTATTATAAAAATTTCAATTGGACCCCTCCCTCTTCTCCAATTTTGCATAAGATGTTTGAATATTATAATCCAATTCGTATTATGCGAACGAACTCCGATGTTCGCAACAGACGCTTGTTTTGGTAGAAACTGCTGTATTTGGAACGAAATTCGCCAGCCTTAAGCGTAACTACGACTTCAAACTCGCCAGCCGGTCTTGAAAATGTGCGCGCGCATATACCCATATATGCTAAATTATCTACAAAAAATCGATAGAATATCGAAACAAGATAATCTACAAAAAATCGTAATACAAAATCGATAGAATATCGAAATTAAATCGAAATAAAAAATCGATAGAATATCGAAACTAAATCGAAATAAAAAATCGACAGAATATCGAATTCGATAAAGTGTCGCGTTAGTTCCGCATAAATCGTGTAATTATCTTTCGATTTATAGATAGGTTATCGATGAAGTATCTAACTATAATCTTGAGATTTTTAAAAGAAAAATCGTTCGATTTTATCGAAAGTTTATCTGTTGATGGATTTTGCCAACTATAATTCATCGATAATCTGTCGATATATCGAAAGATAATTTCACGATTTATGCGGAACTAACGCGACACTTTATCGAATTCGATATTCTGTCGATTTTTTATTTCGATAATTTGTCGAGTGTGCTGCTCGGGAACATATATTTTTTTCAGAATTTTTTATATAGGTGGAAGACCTTCAAAAATGCAAAAAACTGATCTTTTTTATCATTTTTCGCGCGAAAAAAAGTCATTTTTGGTCGAAAAAAATTGTCGTCGTAGTATATCACTAAATACGTAGTTATACATCATCAACCCAAATTTGGATGAAATTCGTTTATTTTTTCTATTTTTTTAAATTTTCATTTAAATTAACCGAGTGACGCCATTTTGGGAACCCCCAGTTACCCTCGATGGCCTAAAATTCATGTTTGGACATGTTTCAAGTCGATATTTGTCATAAACAGAAATTTTCGTGAAGTTGAGAAAATTTCATTTTTTTCAATTATCAGGTATGAGAGATTCGAGATTGTGAGAACAATTTTTTTTCCGAAGTCAAAAGTGTAATTTTATGTATGAGCAAAAAAATCAAATTCTCTCAATTTCGCAAAAATTTCTATTTATGACAAATATCGACTTGAAACATGTCCAAACATGAATTTTAGGCCCTCCAGACACCTCGAGGGTAACTGGGGGTTCCCAAAATGGCGTCACTCGGTTAATTTAAATGAAAATTTTAAAAAATAAAAAAAATAAACGAATTTCATCCAAATTCGGGATGATGGTGTATAACTACGTATTTAGTGATACACTACGACGACAATTTTTTTCGACCAAAAATGACTTTTTTTCGCGCAAAAAATGATGAAAAAAATCAGTTTTTTGCATTTTTGAAGGTCTTCCACCTATATAAAAAATTCTGGAAAAAATATATGTTGTACATCCAGACTAGGTGTACAATATATATTTTTTCCATTATTGCACCTCTGAAAGAACTTGTCGAAATGACCGTTAGAAAACTTGAAACGCGTATTTCACGATGAAGATAGGTTCGAAAAATTTTGAAAAAATTTCCATGGATGACTCTTGAGTATACCTAACACCTACCCGAGTTTGAAAAAATTCGGTTGAAAACTTTCAAAATCAAAAATTATAATCGAAAAATCACATTTTTCGCCCTAGGAGTGGGAGGGATGAGGTAGCGACCTAAAAATTTGGTCACGGGGGTTTTAGACCATAAGGAGCAACTTCCACTAGTTGGTTTCAAAATTCGCTCTGGGGGCCAAATCACCCTATCTGACCCGGCTATACCCTTTTTGCTTTTAATAGCTGAAGAAAATGAATTTTTTTTGTCCCTGGGCTTTTTAATGAGTAGGACCTGCTAATTGGTGTTTGTCTACTTCATTTTTGACTTCTTCATATTCAGACCTTAAACCCTCACTTACATTAAGGTAACCAGGGCTTTCCATTATTTGATTCATGTACTGAAGTAATATTTTTCCTGAACTTGTATTCAATGTGCCATTGCTTTCCAGTTCAGCAGCCACTACGGCATGGATTGTCATAATTTCTTCCAAGTGCTTTAGGTTTTTGGTTCTGCTTAAAAAGTCATCAATGGTGATTTGATTCCAAACTTTTTTAACCAATAATTTGTATATCTCCAAGGCGCATTCGCGACATTCGTTCGTTATGTCACTAGCAAGCTGCTTAATCGTTGACCATGAATTATCATTAAGGAAAGCTGAAGAAATAGGCTCAATGCCTTCTTTTATAATTTCATTCTTCAAATACTCTTGGAAAATTGTCACTCCGCCAACTTCGGTTGATTGATCGAATCCTTTTTTCACAGATTTCATTAATTGAAGTAACTTGCGCGGATCGTTCAGTCTACTGCCTTTGATTTCATTGCTTAAGGCTAGGTATATTGTCAGTTTACGTCCTTCATCTTTAATAGAGTCGCCAAAATTCAACAATAAATCGAAACCATTAGCTTGATTGTTGTAGACTTCATGCACAACGTTGTAATATGTGCTGGGTTCCATGTGTGATAACTTTTGCTCCGCGGCATAATACTCGTAGGATTTTAAATGGTTCACTGTCTCAGCAATTAATTGACGTTTGACTTCTTCTTCGTTTATGTTTCCTACTGGATTTACACTATGCACCGACGACTGGGTTGCTATATTTGTATTGTGAACAACCAGAAGAATTTTATCACGTTCAATGATATTTGGCTGGATTTGGTTCAAATGTGAATTTGGTTCAACATTGTTATACATCGATATGATCCAGTTGACGTGTTTATTCAAATCAGTGAATAGTGTAACGGAATTCGATGAATATTGTTTCACACTAACAACACCTCGCAAGTAGAATAGGCCTCTGTCTTCAAATAGTAAACCTCCTCCGCTGTCTCCATCTAATAAAGTGGCACCTTCAAAGTTGAAATTTTTCTTAAGGTGGTAAAAAAAATTAAAAATCTCATATGAACATCTGTTTTATTGTTGGTTACCTGTACGATTTTCTGAGCCAGCACAGAATTTATCTATTGTTACAAAAGACTGAAAATCTTTGTCCACAATTTCGAAGCACCGTTTGTAACTGATGAAGGGTAAATTGATGCTCTTTAAAATTGTGCTGAGGGTACCATTCTCAGTTCTGCCCCAACCTGCTACCTGAAATAATGAAAAAATTAGACAGGTAGTGTGAGTCGTCCCATATACGCTTCTGGCTGCTCAACTATTACCTTCCCTAGTTCCCCTTCCAAAGGTTGTTTATCATTTTTCAAATCTTCCCAGTTGATACATGCTGGCAAAATGGCAGGACTTATAGGAATCGGGTCTCTGAGAATTAGGAAGGCTAAATCTGCTGAGTGACGAGATATCAAACCGAGATAACCAACTTTGGGGAATCGTATCTCCCTGATCTGAAATCATACCCGAGAATCAAATTTTTTGACATTAAGTTGCTTTGCATAGTTCTCACGTTTTAAAAACTTGCATTAAAAAAAAAAAAAAAAAAAAAAATTCACTTTTTGGGACCTAATGAGAGATGAGGATATCCCAGGAAGCGGAAATTCACAAGTAATGGCATGATGATAATGTGAGTCCCCATTACTCGCTGGAACATGTTTCAGGAATTTTTATCATTCTTTCTGCTGCAGGCCCACCAAATAAGGATCTTGTCCAAAATTTGGGGCTCAAAAGTCAAAAGACACATCAATATGATATCTATCCGACTCTGCGTACTGAATTTTGAACCTTACATCGCTTGGTTTTGGCTGTAGGCAAGTCAACGCTTCAAAAAAGCGAGTTGACAATGAAAATTTGAGATTTTTCACTCTACACCAAGGTAAAAAAAGCGTCCAAAGATTGAAACCTGCAAACTTCACTCCTGAGGCATGAATTGGCTTTCTAGGTGGGGTTCGCTGTAGGGAGATCAACTTACTAAGAAAACATTTAAAAATGAAAATGATTAATTTTTAACCCTATGTAAATTTTAAAAGAGACCCAAAGGTGGAAACCTACAAAAAGCTCATCAGGGATATAAACAGTCTAGAAAAATGATAAGAAGTCATCCCATCTTCCTATTTCCAAAGGATCAAATACAATGGGCATATTTTAAAAAAAATCACTCATGTATAAATTGAATACTACAATCTTGAAATTTTTAGTTCTTGCTAGTTGATTATTTTTTTCTATTTTAGATTCCTTATTTCATTTTTGTCACCCCCCCCCCTCCCCCCCCCTCTTAAAATGTAAATTTTTAAAAAAGGTTTTTTTTTTTTTTAATTTTACTAGTCAGTACCTTCATTGTCCTTTGATATGTGTTATCCACTGCGGTGTAATTATTGGTGTATTTACCGACAACAACTTCAAAATCATCAACACAATGAATGCCTTCACAACTGTTTAAAACGCATTTGGTGCCATTACAGCTGTCTTCACTGAAGCAATGTGCGGCTGAAAAAATATTCGTCAATAATTTCCAAGTACCTACATTATAGGTAATAGAGATTCCTGTTTAGGCACCATCCAGCTTTTTCACAATCAAAATTATTTTGATACTTGTAGGCATTAATAATAAACTCTAACCTGATAAGACAATGTACTCTGAAATAATCGTGCCTCCACAAATTAGTATTTTTTGCTTGTTAAAAATCGCTACATGCCAAGGGGATCCACCTATTGGGTCTGGCTCCCCTCCTGAAATAAGCGTCTGAGCCTGGGCATATGGTTTTCCGCATTCTGAAAAAACTGACTTATGAAAATATTTTCTTCAGCGCACTCAAGTTGATAACTTTTCATACCAGGAACACATGGTAGAAGATTATTATCCCATTTTCCATCTTCGTTACATGTAATTTGAAAATAGCTCGGAGGGCTGTCATATTTATGTGTAGGTTTGCATGATGGGCGTACTTTGGTGCCAGCTAGCAATACCAAATTTTGATCGCAATTATCTATGCTTACCCCATCACGGAAACATTCCAGAATAACGTTCACAGGGTTCAATCGATCACATTTTTCTGGAAAAAATTTATCCTGATTATTCAGTTTTTTCATTTTGTACCTATTCAATATACTTGATTCTTACTCAAGCATTTAGTAAGTGCTGGCGACCATTGCTTATTATAACAAAAGTGAACAGAACTGCGGTTATTGTCTTCTCGATAATAATCAGCTGCACAAATGACCGTTGCAACAGTTAATTTCGGGACGTATCCATTTGAAGGCTGGCAAGTTTTTGACGGTTTTCCATTACAGTCATAATAGACAGTCTTATCAGTGGATGACACTGGCACAGGGCAAGATTCGCTGTAGAAAAGTCATAATTTATAAAACTTATTGGAAAAAACGGCCACTCAGGTACATCTGTACAATTGTACATATAATTTGTTTTCAATTTACTCAGCATTTCGTTTAAGAGTGATCCTGTTGGGTCTATCTTCAAGAACATTGCACATATCCGGCGATTCATCAGATTCATCTATGCATTGTTTTATACCATCGCATTGATATTTTTTTTTGATACATGCTCCATACTTGCACTGAAAATGTAGTTTATCGCAACTAATCGCGAAGATAAACAAAAAAAAAAGAGTTCTTGTTGAGCTTGAAATTATCGTATTCTTGAAACTTACTATGTCACTGATTTATTTTGACATTGGCCGTATGTTTCATCACTTCCATCTTTGCAATCTTTTAATCCATCACAAATGAATGGTCTAGCGATGCATTTTCCATTTTGGCATTGGAACTGCCAGCTATAACAATTTTAATTTGTAATCGCCATCTGTATTACTTACTTACTTTTTAGGGTATCGCGATTTAAACTAAATTGAGAATTTTTATCTTATGTTTTTGCCCATCAAGTGTGAAAATTATTCTAAAAACTTTTTCAAAAATTTCAAGAATGACTCTCAGTGAGGTTCATCAATATTCATCATCCTTCAAAGTTTGAAAAAGTTTGGCTGCAAATTTGCAGTAAATGGAAATTTATGATGATAAAAATGCCATTGACCTTAATTGAAGGCATGGAGTGACAATAGCGGCCGAAAATGCTACACCTAGTTTATAGACCCAAGGACCAACTTACACAACTTTTCACCATTTTTACTGTGTTCTTCTATAAAAAAAAATCTTCAAATTATGTTAGGTAGGTATAGTCGCGCCGCGTAATTTAAGCAGGTGACGCGCGCACTTTTTTTAAAAATTATTGTTTGACCGCTTTGGTACCGCGGAATCGGAAAGCGCGGGAAACGTAAATCACTGCATTTTGAGAATATTTCTGAAGACCGATGCGCGCGTCACCCGCCTAAATTACGCGGCGCGACTATAGTATACTCGTACTACCTCTCAATCAATTTTCAAAAACTCACTTCTCACAGTGATTGATTTGCTCTTCATTTTCTTTCAATTTTGTAAAATTTGACGATGAATGTGAAACTGAAAATTTTTCCAAAAATACTGTTAATTGATTAACTTATTGCGTTAATCATAAAAAATGCTAAAAAGTTTAAAAAAATTAAAAATAAACTCACTCGTGATGTTCAATGTAAACAAATGAATACACAAAATGCCACCAATCATACACTTGACTTGACTAATCATTTTTAATGCAATAAATACGTATTGCTCCTAGAATAAATATCACCATACATCACAAAATATATAAAAAAGAGTTTGTGATAGTGAAGTATTCAATGACCTATAAAAACGGAATCGTAGACGTGTATTTGTATAAGCAGTTGCACATGGCGAATATGAACGTTGGAAGTAGCCGGATGATTAAAAAAAAAATTAAAAAATGGAAGGACCGGTTTTTCACATAATATTTAGAAATTCTGACTAATTTAGTTAGCATAGATTGGATTTTTTTTATACCTACACCTCGTGCCTACTCGACATTTTGGTCTCATTATGTGAATAAAGCGAGGGTGACGTAATATAACTAACATAAAAAATATGATTTGTTTCATTTTCCTATTTGTTGAAAATACATGAAAGTTCAAACCAAGAGTCGTATTATTTTTTGCATATTTTTTTTTTATTGAATGCGAGAAGCGTAAGAAAGCAAAATTTTCAATATTTTGTTAGATTTCTGAAAAATTTTTATGGGTAAACTAAAAAAAAAAAGTTCAATTTATCGATTTTTTTTTTAAATTCATCTAAATAATAAAATACTGTTTTCGACTTACGAGAATGAGAGCTTATAAATTTTAAAAATAATCAGAATTTTTGGGATGTTTTTTTGTAAATCTCATTTTTTGTTGGAGAAAAATATGCCTTGTCTTCTATGTAAAAAAAGTTGGTTCAAGTTAATGAATTTATTTCAAAATGGTATTGCTTCACTTGAGACCTTAAGAGTTGCTGTTCATGTAGGAACAAAATGAACATCAAAGTCGTGTTTTTTACACATCTAGGGTTCACCAAAATAAATAAACATGTCTTTTGCGATGTTAATAGAATTGCCTAATCAAATCGCCGTATATTTGGAAATGTTACTTCAATGTTCATAAAACTGCCTAGACAAGCCACCGTATAGTTGAAAAAAAAAAAAAAAATGCGATTTCATGTTAGCTTAAAAATAATAGTGAAAATCTTTCAAATAGTGCTGTTTTGTAGTATCAAATTAGTTAGAACCTTGATCAAACATCTGCAATAAAAATTATTGACAAGGGATAATTAAGCGTTCCAGTATATTTCAATAGTACGTATTGTATAAAAATTTATATACGCTGTTATAATAAGTTACTTTTAGTTGTAGAAAACGCGAGCCTTTGCAAAGAGAGTACAAATTCTATAAAATATTTTTAAAACATCTAATCTAACTAGGACTCAGTAGGTACATTCAAGTTTTAAAAATATATATCTTTGAAGTAGATCTGCCTTGTTTATATTTATAAGTCAGATCGATCAATCATCTGCCTTGCACTATTGCACGACAACTTAAGTATTATTTTTGCCCCATTGTAAATTAATAAAATGTTATTTTTCCAGATTCTTTGGCAATAATTCAATCTCACAATACGCATTACTAGTGGAAATCTGAGGTAGGTAAGTGTTAGATTAGTATTTATGATTAAACTACATTTTAATTTGTACCTATTCGAAGTGTGAGGCATGAAGGAGTCTAGTCACCGGGGAATAAAAGATTTTAGGAGAAAAATAATTTTCCAGCAAATAAGCATGTCACGTTCATCAGCAGTACCATCTTCATTAGAATACAACATTAAGAAATTCAGTTCGGATGACTTTCTGTATTTTCTGCAGTGATACTCACACGCCTCGAAAACTTGAAAAAAGTTTCAAGTATCTTGGGAAATAACTGATGTGAAACTTCTGAGTAGTTGATACTTTTATGGAAAATAAAATGTCATGATAGAAAAAAGATCACAATCGTGCTACCCTGATATACCCAACTAAGAACAATCATAAATTTGCCATGTACTGTAATTTGTTCTACATCCAGGACGGTATGTGAACACATCTTGTTTGTTTTCATTTTCTCCCTCGACGGAACGAACACATAAGTACTCCTTGTAAATTTTGCTCCTCAATCGAATGTAATTTCCATCAACTTCAAGATCCCATGCATGTTTTTTGTTGAAAGTATCTGTCGAAAGGGTAAACACGTATCGTAGTAGGTCATCACGAGTGGCTGTATCAACGTATAAGTATTCATTGAAGTAGTCATTATGGAGATAAATGTCATGAAGGCCGATGAAAAACACGTGCCATTTGAAAGTAATCTGTTGGTCTTTGCGTTCAGGAGTAAAATTGTATACGAGATGTGCATTTCTCCCCTGAGAGACAACACCTGGAGAAATGTATTTGTGAAATTCGGTATTTTTGATGCATATCGTGGACGAAAATACGAGATTTCTCACCGATTGAGGTAGTTTATTTTTGATTTCTTCGTATCGAGATTGTTCACATGAGTCCATGGCTTTATAATTAGAAGAATCCATTGTTTGTTTCATGAAATGAGCTAGTGTTATTGCTGAGTTGGTGTAAAATGTGTCGGTGAGTTCTAGTTTATTTTTCACTGCCAAATGGATATTCATTATTTCGCCTGAATACCTCAGATTTGTGTATGTTCTGTTCAATAAGTCAAACAGAGTGACTTTATTCCAAACTGTTTGAACCACTAAACTATATATCTTGAGTGTACATTCTTCGCATACGTCGTATATGTCAGCACTTAGTTTTTCAACTGTTAGCCACGAATTATCATTCTCAACAGCAGAGGAAATGAGTTTCACGGCGGGTTTTACAATAGCTTCTTTCCAATTCTGGTGATATTGAAATAATTTCTTTGCAGCTTCTTCATATGGGTATCGTATACTACTATTCAATTTGTTGTAATTTGTGAGATTCATTGTTAGATTCATATAGAATGTTAGCATTATTGCAGAGCTCTTGTTTAATGCACCAATGCGTTCCAGTTTATCTGCTACTGCTACATGAATTGCGATGGCTTCTGGTATGTATCTCAACTTGCTTGCTCTAGTCAATAAATCTTCGGTGGTGATTTTACACCAAACCTTTTCAACCACTGAACTATATATTTTGACTGTGCATTCGTTACATTCTTCTGTTATATCAGCTTTACTAAGTTCCTCAACTGTTAACCACGAATCATCATTTATAAAACCCAAAGAAATTGGTTCAACGGCTGCTTTTATAGTTGCATTATTCAAATTCTGGAAAAGCTGCTCTGCTGCGGAAAATCCACTTGATCGATCGAGTATTCCCTTTTTTACAGCTTTACTGAATAGTAATAGCATTCGCGGATCATTGAAACCGTTGGATGTAGTCTCGTTGTACAAATACTGATATATTTTAAATTTTTGTTCTATATTTTCAATAGAGTCGCCATACTTCAACAATAAGTCAAATTTATCCAATTGGTTGTTGTAGAGTTCATGTACAACACGATAATAAGTATTGTCAGATTTCTGTAGTAGCTTTTGCTTCACACCAGGAAATTGTTGAGTTTTTATATCGTCTACTATTTTGTCAAGCAATTGAGGTGTGACCTCTTCTTGTTTTTCGCTTCCTTTGTTGACGGATTGAGTTAATTTATTTTTGACAATTTCATAATGAGATCGTAGATTCTGGTCCACTTCATGGTAATGAGACAAATTCATTGTTTCATTCATGTATTGAGCTAGTGTTGCCGCCGAGCTGGGGCTTAATGCAGAAATGCGTTCCAGTTTATCAGCCACTGCTTCATGCATTAACATGTTATCCTTGATGCGTTTTAGTCTTGAACGTGTTCTACTTAATAAATATTCCACGCTGACTTTATCCCAAAGTTTTTCAACCACTGAATGAAATATCTCGACTCTACATTCTGGGCATTCGTCATCCATGATAGTTATAAGTTGGTTAATTTTTTGCCACGTATTATCATTCTGAAAAGCTGAGAAAATACGATCAGCGGCAATTTTTAGCCATGAACTATCATTCTGAAAAGCTGAGGAAATAAGTTCAACAGTGGATTTTATAATGGTTTCCTTCACGTTTTGGTAAAGAGGAAGAAATTTCTTTTTAGCTTCTTCATATTGAGATCTTAAATTCTGTTGCATATTTCCGTAATTCGGAAAATTAATTGTTAGGTTCATGTAGAAGGCAAGCGTTATTGCAGAGCTGGTGTTTAATGCACCAATACGTTCCAGTTTATCGATTACCGATAGATGAATTGCTGCCATTTCTTCTATGTATGTCAAATTTTTACGTGCTGTATTCAATAACTCTTCTACAGTGATTTTATCCCAAACTGTTTCAACCACCAAACGATACAACTGAATTGCACATTCCATACATTCATCTGCTATGTCATCACTCAGTTGTTTAGCAGTTAACCAAGAATCATCATTTGTAAAAGCTAAGGAAATGGGCCCAACAGCTGCTTTGATAGTTGCATTATTCAAATTCTGATAAAGCTCCTCTGCTGCGAGAAATCCACATACTCGATTGAGTATTCCTTTTTTTATGGCCCGACTGAATTGAAGTAACTTTCGCGGATCTTTTAAATCACTGGACGCAGTTACGTTGTACAAAAACTTATATATTTTGAATTTATCTTCAATATTTGCAATAAAGTCACCTAACTTCAACAATAAATCCAAGTTATCTGGTTGGATGTTATAGACTTCATGCACAACATAGAAATAAGTATTGTCATCTTTCTGTAGTAGCTTTTGCTGCGCTGCAGGAAACCGTTGAGATTTTATATCGTCTACTATTTCAACAAGCAATTGAGGATTTACCTCTTTTTGAGTGTTCTTTTCCACATTTGCTGATTGAAGCAGTTTATTTTTAATCATCTCATAATTAGATCGTAAACGCTGATTCACTTCATCGTAAAGAGGAAACTTTATTGTTTGATCCATATAGTAATCGAGTATTATTGCAGAGCTGGTGTTCAAAGCGCCAATGCTTTCCAGTTTATTGGCTACTGCTTCGTGCATTTTCATCTGTGCTTGAATGTATTTTAGTTTTGAACGTGTACTGCATAATAAATATTTCAAGGAGTTTTTATGCCAAAGTTTATCCACCACCGAATTAAATATTTCGACTATACACACGGGACACTCGTCATCTATGTCAATAAAAAGTTGATTAACTTTCAACCATGAATTATCATTCTGAAATGCTGAGGTAATAAGTTCAATGGCGGATTTTACAAGGACTTCCTTCGCTTTCTGGTAAAGCTGAGGAAATTTATTCCTAGCCTCTTCATATTGAGATTGTAAATACTTTGGCACGTTTCTGTAATTGGGGAAATTCATTGTTAGGTCCATGTAGAAAGCTAGTGTCATTGCAGAGCTGGTGTTCAATGCACCAATGCGTTGTAGTTTATCAATGGCTGCTAGATGAATAGCGACCATTTCCTCTGTGTATTTCAAATTTTTTCGTGTTCTACTCAATAACTCTATGATAGTGATCTTATCCCAAACTTTTTCAACCACTGAGCTGTATATTTGAACTGCACATTCCATACATTCATCTGCTATGTCAGCACTCAGTTGTTTAACAGTTGACCACGAATTATCATTTATAAAAGCTAAAGAAATTGGCCTAACAGCTGCTTTTATAGTTGCATTATTCAAATTCTGGTAAAGCTCTTCTGCTTTGAGAAATCCACTTGATCGGCCCAGTATTCCTTTTTTTACAGCCTGACTAAATTGCAATAACTTCCGAGGATCATTTAAACCATTGGATGCAGTCTCTTCATACAAAAACGTGTATATTTTGAATTTACGTCCTATATTTTCAATGTAATAACTAAAATTCATCAATAAATCAAAGTTAACAGATTGGTTGTTGTAGACTTTATGCACAACATAATAGTAAGTATCGTCATCCATTTGTTGTAATTTTGGCTCTGCTGCAAAAAAACGTTCAGACATAATATCGTCCACTGTCTCAGCGATTAACCTACGGTTCATCTCCTCTTGGTTTGTTTGTAGTATGTTCCCTCTTAGGCCGTCGTTGAGCTGTATCTGGTTTATATATGAATTTGGTTCAATATCGTTATACGCTGATACGATCGAGGTGATGTGTTTGGATAAATCTGTAAATGCTGTGACAGGAACTGATGAAGCTGGTTTCACACTAACAATACCTCGAAGGTAGTAGAAGCCGTTGTCTTCAATTAAAAATCCTCCTCCGCTATCTCCATCCATCATAGTAGCTCCTAGAATTAAAATTTTTCAGGTGAAACTTTTGTTTGAAACTTGAAAATCTCATATGGATATCTACTTTCTGGTGGTTACCTTTAGAATTTCCCTGCATGCCATCAGCACAGAATTTATCTATTGTTACGAAAGATTGAACATCTTTGGGCACCATTTCGAGGCACCGCCGCCGACTAATAACTGTTTGGTTGGCGCTCCTTAGAATTTTACTCAGTGTACCATTTTCAGTTCTCCCCCAACCCACTACCTGAAATCAAAGCACGTTGTGGGTAATCCGAGTATGTTAAAATCAAATAAACTTATGGTTTTGGAACTATTACCTTCCCAAGGGCACCTTCCGAAGGGTGGTTGTTATTCCTCAAGTCTGTCCAGTTAAGGCATGCTGGCAAAATTTCCGGGGTTATAGGAATAGGTTCTCTGAGAATTAAAATAGCTAAATCGGCGGTATAGCGGGTGTTAATACCTTGGTAGCCTTCTTTTGGAAATCTAATCTCTTTTATCTGAAATCAAATGAGAGAAGTGAATTTTTAGTCAAGTATTGATGTGGATCCAGAGGTTATTTGATTTGAACCTGATCATGATTCATTCGATCACCCTTCCACAGAACATAAAAACTATTATCACATATCAAGCGACCTTAAAAGTCTTTTTTTGATCAAATTTGTTCATTTTTTTTCTATTCATTTTGGTCCAATTTTCACAAATTGAGTATTCTAAAGTTCTGATGTTGTGCATAACCCTATAGGGTGAGTTTGACAAAAAAAAAAAATATACTTAAATCTTGATTTTGCTGAAATTGCAGTGTAATGTCAAGTATCAAGATAGGCTTGGTTCAGTTTGTTTGTAGTTATGTGATTTTGTAACCAAATTGATTCGATTTGGTTATGGTTTGTTTTGGTTTTGAAAATTTTTTTTTGATTGATCTGGTCATGGTTATGGTTACGGTTGTGGTTCCAAGTCATAATTGAAAGGACCATTTTTTCGAAATAATATGCATGCCTTATATGATTTGTGCAAGTGCATACCTTCATTGTCCTTTGATATGTATTATCAGTGATATTGTAGTCATTGGTGTATTTACCAACAACAATATCAAAATCATCAGTACAAACAACGCCATCGCAATTGTTATCCGTGTCATCATCAGTGAAACAATGTGCCGCTGGAAACATATTCACCAGTTAATCAGATACATTAAGAATGGTTGTACTGCTATTGCACTGCAATCTTTTTTCAAATCAGTATTAAGTATAATAATTGATACTTCTATTTTTTCAAAGGGTAAGTATGCTCTCGTCTGCTATCACTGCAAATTTAGAATTGTGTTTGGTTTACTCGATTTGTTTACATGGTGGTGAATCGTTTTAGTTGGATTTTATCATCCAATACTACATAAGATACTTAATAGTCAAAATTGGAAGGAAGAGAAGGGTCCTATCAATCGAAATTTTTATAATAATCGAAGTTATTTATGGGATCTTAATTTACAACTTTTTTTGAAAATTGTTTCAATTGGCCCCTCCCAAACACCCACCCACCCCACCAATTATTTTTAATTAGTATCTTCGTAATGTTATGAGAAATAGGTGGGGAGAGAGGGATCAAATTGAAAAAAATGTCAACAAAAGTTGTATAGATTGAGGTCTTGGAATCACATAAAAAGATATTGAGTATATTAAAATTTCAAAACATTAGGTTGAAATTTTGCTGTGAAATCACTACTCTAAAATTTATGTACTAATAACGACTAGAGCATATTATAAGCATATCCTCAGCAATACCTGATAAGACTATGTTCGCGGATATAATGGTTCCTCCACAAATTAATAATTTATTTTTGTCAAAAACTGCTACGTTCCACGGTGATCTAACGTTAATTTCTGGCTGCCCTCCTTGCATTCTACTCTCAATCTCTTCCGTATGTGGTTTTCCACATTCTGAAAACAATTGAAGTTTGAATGCATTTCCTTCACCTTGCATCAGTCAAATCAATTAATTTTCTTACCTGGAACGCAGGAAGGAAGGCTAGCATTCCATTTACCATCGTCATTGCAAGTAATCTCAAAAGAATTTCCACGGCTATCGTATGTATATGGTGGTTTACACAATGGACGTACTTTGGTGTCGGTAAACAAAACCGAATTTTCATTACACGGAACTATCTGCACTCCATTGCGGTAACAATAGAGAGTAAAGTTGGCAGCGTTTAATTTGTCACATTTTTCTGCGGGAAAGTCCTGATTACTTGGTTCTTTCTACTTTACAATTTCTTATACTTCATAGGTACTTACTCATGCAATTGGTAATCGCTGGTAACCATTTTTTTTTATGACAAATGTGGCCGTCACTGCTAGTATTTTCTTCAAAATAACCGGCTGCACAAGTGATCTTTGCGTTGGTAAAGTCAGGGACATAACCACTTGAAGGATTGCAAGGCGTTGATAGAAATGTGTTGCAATGAATAGTGACATTTTTATAGGCTGATGACGCGGGTACAGCGCATGATTCACTGTAGAAAAATGATCGCTTTCAAAACTTGTTGCTGAAGTGATCGTCTCCCAACCATTGTGAAAAAAGTAGCTTGTGTTTATTTTTTAACATACTCAACATTTCGCTTAATCCTGATTGTGGGGCTGGGTTCATCCCTGAACACATTACACATTTCGTGTAATTCATCGGATTTATCTACGCATTGTTTTATACCGTCGCATTGATATTTTTTCTCCTCGATACATTCTTTGTACCTGCATTGAAAATGTACTTTATCACAACTACTCGTTAAAAAATGAAGAAAAAAAAGACGACAAACTTTTCACCTATTTTTAGAACAAAAAATTATCCTCTAGCTTGTTCAGAAAATTTTAGAAAGCTCAGTTTTCGACCCTTTCCCGGTGTTCACTTAACCTGAGCACCCCTCACAGATTTTTAAGTGAACACCATGTGTACTATTTTGTATCCTTGAAACTTACTCCGTTGATGATTTATTTCGGCATTGAATGTATGTTTCGTCAATTACATCTTTACAATTTTTTAATTCGTCGCAAATGAATGATTTAGCGATACATTGCCCATTTTTGCATTGTAACTGCCAACTGTAACATTAGGAAAAAATTAATATGAAAATAGGTTAAGCAATGAAAATTTATGTGTAACAACTCGCTCATCTTTTCAGGCTCTTTGTAGGACACTCTCTGTTGATGAGAATCATTAAATTTTGTTTTTTGCAGATCCTTCAACCAAAATGTTGAAAATTCATGGATTTTTTTACATTTTTAAAGCTTTACATTTTGGCTAAAAAGCCATAAAAATATTTCTGATCACCGTAAACGTTAAGTGGAGCCAATGATCCCTTGAGATTCGAAATATTTTTCAGTCACTCTACAATCTACTTACAGTCAATTTTTTTGATTTTGACATTTTTTATGACCTTTGAACTTCCGTGTGTACCTAAAAAATTAAAGAGTGCCAGGAATTTCGAGGGCTATTTAGGAATTTCAGAAATTTCATTCACATCAGTATCTCGATTAGAACTGGAGTTGAAATTCTCCTCAGCGGGCATATTTCACAATTTTTTTCCAGGGTGCTTCTCAAGTGATGTAGTAAAATCTGCAGAGTGAATAGGCAACCCTTATGAAACAGATTATTTTATATTTTGAAAAATCAAAAACAAGAAATTTTGCTAATTAGGTATACTGAAAATTGGTGTTTTCATAATTTCTCGGAAAAATATTGCGAGTCAAATGATCTGTTGATAAAAATGTTCTTAAAATATTTTTTTACACAGAATTTGAAATTTCCTTCAAAATTTAAAAAATTTCTTAGTATACGTACTACACACCTAGGTATACAATTACTTTGGAATTGAATTCGTGCAAATTCGGATTACCTTCTCACAGGAAGTCAAGTTTAAAAACGAAAAAAATGTGTTGAACATTTCGTGTACTCACTTTTGGCAGCGATTGATTTGCTTCTCATTTCTTTCCCGTTTTGCAACATTCGACGATGAATATGAAACTGTAATAATTTCCAAAAATAAGGATCAAACAAAAAATCAAGAGTGCAATTTTGTGGTGTCTGCCAAATTTTACCACTAGTCTCTAGTTTACTCAATCTATTTACATGGTGGTGTAACTATCGTTGTTGTTGAATTTTACCAAATCCAATACTACATAGATACTTGATATTAAAAATTGGGGGAGAGGAAAGGGTCTGATCGAAAATTTTATAATCACAAAAATTATTTCGAAAACCTCAATATACAACTTTTGTTTGAAAAACTTTTCAATGGGACCTCTACTCCCTCAATTTCGAAAAATTATCTACCTGATATTATGTGAAATCGGAAGAGAGGGAGATATCCAATCGAAATTTTTATAATAGTCAAAATTATTTTTAGGATCTTAATCTACCTACAACTTTTATTTGAAAAAATTTTCAATTGGCCCTTTTCTCATTTTTAATTAGCATCTTCGGAGTGTTATGCGAAATCAGTGTCGAGGGAGGGGTCAAATTGAAAAAATTTCAACAAGGGTTGTAGATTGATGTCTTGGAAATAATTTTTGTGATTATAAAATTTTCGATCAGACCCTTTCCTCTCCTCCAATTTTGCATAATATGACTGAGATACTTATATTAATAAAACTTGGTGGAGGTGGAGGTCTTATTAAAAAAATTTTCAAACAAAAATTGTAGATTGAAGTACTAGGAATAATTTTGATTATTACAAAAATTTCGATAGGACCTCTCCATCTTCTCCACTTTTTAATATCAAGTATCAATGTTGTATTGGACTCAGTAAAATTCAATAAATCTCGGATTTCTAGAAATCAGATTGGTTTATGGCTCTTTGTTCACAAATTGCACGAACTATAGATATGTATTAATCATAATATTCCAAAAAAAAGACTCACTCGAGATGTTTAATGCGAATACTAGAATGCATAAAATACCGGCAATAGTGCACTTGGCTTGGCCAATCATACCAACTCCAATAAGTACGCTTACTTAGTTGGCTGAATAAATATCGTTACACATCACGCTTTGAATGAGAATCCGCTTGCAATAGTGAAGTACAAGCAAAAGACCTAAACGTGATTGTGACGTAGATACGAGCTGTCGCACAAGACATACCTACTTGTCAACAAATATTGGATGTACAAATAGGAGAGGGACGGCAAGAATAATTCATGAATTGACTTATTGCATATTCAAATAGGTACCTAATATAAAACATGTATATACCTTTACAAGGTATTTTGCATTGATTTGGTTTTTCTGGTATGATCGTTCAAATTAACATTTTAGTCTCTCTACTGGCGCAAAACGAGAGAAAGGATAATACAATCCAACACATAATTTTTAATTTTTTTTTTCAAGTTTTCAAACGAATTATACATTTTCGGAGGTTTATAAATATGTTATTTTCTCTAGGGTATAATTTTAATGGAATTGAGAGAGGTTGGTGATCCTGACCTTCCTTAGCTGCAATATTTTGATTATAGTATAAGTATTGATTATCATAAAAAAATTGGGATGTTGATCAAGAACATTCTGTACTTGTTAAATAATTATTGTATGTTTAAAATAAAGGGGAAGTACAAATCTAAGATGCGCAAATTTAATGAGGAATCTGAATTTTGATTGAAAGATCGCTTTCAAAATTGGTTTGACATCTAAAGAAGGTTTTTCATAGGGCCAATTCGCAGAATTAAAAGATTTGCGCGAATAAACTCAATGTCAATAACGAATTGACATTAGATAATTAATGATAATCCACATCATGAATCATTTATGATTTACATTCGACGTATATAAGATTAGACATACTACAATATTACGTTTGTATTTTTTGAAATTATTGACACTTCTCTCTTAATTAAATTTAGAATAATCACAGCTATGGGACGAAATTCCGTGACGAAATTGGGTTAGGTTACTTTAGGTTAGGTGTTTGTAGAAAAAATTTTGGGTTATTTTTCCAAACAATAAAAACCATTTTTTTTTTATTTGATGACTTTTAGACATTTTGTCACAGAGTAAAAGCAGATACTATGATTCAGACTTTCGAACGTAGTGCGAAAATAGATCCAACGCAACGGGGCGGGGGGGGGGGGGGGGTCCCAGTTAAATTTAAGGTTTGAATGACATAAAAAAACAGAAAATTTTCATTAAATTCGACTTTTTAGACATTATGTCAGACATTTTGAACTTGTAAATTTTTTTGAAATTTTCTAGACATTTTTTCAGAAATTCTGAAACTTGAAATTTTTTTAGAAAGATGACTTTCTGACATTTTGAAACTTGGAATTTTTTTCATTTTTTTATAAATTTAATGACTTTTTTTCAATTTTTTTATTTCATTTTTTATAAATTTTATTTTTTTAGAAAGATGACTTTCTGACATTTTGCCAGACATTCTGAAACTTAAAATTTTTTTTAGAAAATGACTTTCTGACATTTTGAATTCTTTTTTATTTTTATTAGAATTTTTTGATTTTTAAATTTCCATGGAAATTTATATTCATGATTTTTAGATATTTTCGTAATGAACGTTATTAATTTTAAATTTCCATGGAAATTAATTTTGATGACTTTTAAACATTTTGTCACAGAGTAAAAGCATATACTATGTTTCATACTTTCAAACGTAGTGTGGAAATAGAGCCAACCAGGGGGGTCCAGGAGGGGCGAAGCCTCCCTGGCGAGGCGCGAAGCGCCTACTTATTTTGTAAAGTTCGGGAAAAAGTGAAAGAATTTCAGAATTTTTTAGAAAAATTTTCAAATAAGTATTTCCTTTCAAAAAATCAAAAACCTAAAAGTCTTATGGAAATACATATTTTTAGAAGAATTTGGAAAAAATGATTCAATTTTGTTTTTTTCAAAATTTATTTATTTTTTAAAGTGGTTTGATACCTGCTCAGATTTTTTATTTTTTTAAAAGTAAAGTAAAAGTATGTATTTATTTGTAATATGAAGCATTGCTTCCTTTACAACGTCGAGGTTTTCGTTAAAAAAAATTATAGGATTCTTTAGCCTATTCTTAAAAGCTAAGAGAAAAAAATTATTAATTAAATTTAAATAATTGAAATAATTTAATCAAAATTTTTTTTATATTTTTTATAGTTGGGATTTTATATAATTTGTTTAATAATCGAAATTTTATTTTAGTTAAAGGAAGAATAAATTATTTTTTATTATATATTTTAATTTAAATAGACCTATTTTAATAGGATTTTTAACAGAATTATTTATAATAATATTTTTAGTTAATTTTTTTTTATTTTATTTGGTTTTTTGATTTTTTTTTCTTTAATCCGGAAAATTCTACTTTTTGTTCAATTTAAAACATTTTTGTTCCTTTTTCAATTTAGAACTATAGGGTGTGTCTGTGTACTGTGTAGTGTACACAAGGTAGTAAATCAAGTGAAAAAATTGAAATTGAAGATCGAAAGAAATGAATTTTGTCAATGAACAAAATAGCCTTGTATTGGTAACATTGAGATTTTTTCTGCTATTAATAAATTTTCCTATAGTAAGCCCGCCCTCCCTCCTTTCCTCATTTTTGAATAATTGTCTACAAAGTGTTATGTGAAATTGAAGGTGAGCCCCGGATTCAATTAAAAACATTTTCAAAAAAAGTTACAGATTGAAATCCTAGGAATAATTTTGGTTATTACAAAAATTTTGATTAGACTTCTCCCTTCCCTCCCATTTCGAATGTTACGTAGCTATGTAAGTTATGTTTCAAACTAGACTAGAATGAGAAAAGTCATGGAATGGAAGTTGCATTTTAGTTTTTGCATGGAGTGTTTTAAAAAAATGACTTATTTTTTGTGGTGTTGATAAAGTTGCCTAATCAAATCGCCGTATATTTTAAAAAGGTGCGCCTTTTGTGATGTAAATAAAATTGTCTAACCAATTCGCCTTATATTATGAAATATAACTGAAATTGAAAAAAAAAAATGCCTCCGCACATTTTTCCAAAAGTTATTTCTATTAATGTACTTAAGAAACAATACAGCACCTCTCCAACCAGTCAAAAAATTGATTTACATTACATAAATAAATAATACAATACCTTATGATTTATTGACGATATATAAATAAGAAAAAAATTATGTAAAATTTTAAAACTTGAGATTTGTTTTGTTTATAAATGATCTATAAACCGACGCTGTTGAGCTTGGTTTGAGTATTGTTGAATTTTTTTCAACTTCATTACGAACTGAGGCAATCCAGTCGATGTGTTCGGTTAAATCTGTAAATACTGTTACAGAATCCGATGAAGCTGATTTTACGCTAGCAATACCTCGAAGGTAGAACAAGCCATTGTTTTCAAACAATATACCTCCTCCGGCATCACCATCTCTGGCAGAGAATCCTTAAAGTACAATTTTTTATTGGTGTTTCAAAAATATTTATATTTATTCGCATATTTATTTTGATGATGGTTACCTGTACGATTTCCTGTACCAGCACAGAATTTATCAAAGGTTATATATGGCTTGAAATCATTTTCCACCATGTCTACGCATCGTCGATGACCAATAAATGGTAGAACGATGCTCCTTAAAGTTATACTGAGGGAACCATTCTGGTTTCTGCCCCAACCTGCTATCTGTAATTACATACAAAAACAAAAAATATAAATCTAGTAATCCGAATAGTCACGAATATGTTTCTGGTTGGAAAAGTACCTTTCCAAGTTCTCCTTCCGAGGGATATTTGGCATTTTTCAAATCCACCCAATTCACACATGCTGGCAAAACGTTTCTGGTGATGGGAACTGCCTCTTTGAGTATTAAAATGGCTAAATCTGCTGCGTGGTAGGTGGCCGAACCGTGATAACCTTTTTCGGGGAAACGTATCTCCTTAATCTGCAATCATCAATTAGAATTGACTTTTCGATCAATTATTTAAATTTTTGGTGTGAAAAATGAAGGGTTTTTGATTTAAGGATTGTCAAACTACACTTCCAAAAATGTCAAAAAAGTTACTGGAAAATTCTTCTAGTCAACATTTTTTTTAAATCTAAAATAATTACAAGTGGATCGTCGCAGTACTGTTTTTTTGGAACCATCAAACATTTCTCAAGTGCAGTACTATTTTGATACTCGATATCAAAATTACAAGGGAGGGAGGGGTCCAATCGAAATGTTTGTAATAACCAGAATTATTTCTAGGACTTCAAGCTACAACTTTTGTTTGATTTTTTTTTTTCAATTGGACCCCTCCCTCTCCACCGATTTCGCATAACGCTCGGAAAATACTAATTAAAAATTGGAGATACGGTGAAGGGGCTAATTGAAAATTTTTCAAACAAAAGTTGTAGCTCGAAATACTAGGAATAATTTTGGTTATTAGGTACAAAAATTTCAATTTGATCCCTCCCTCTCCTCCGATTTCACATAACATCAGATAGATATTTTTTTCAAAATTAAATGAGGTGTCCAATTGAAAAATTTTGAAAAATTTTTATTTGAAAATTGAGAAAAGTTATCAATTAAAAATTATTGGAAAAAAATTCAATTTTGAAAAAATTTTAAAATGCATTTTTTAAAATTTTTAGGATACAAATCAAAAAAATTCTAAGCAAAGGAAAAATTTAACCTATGAAAAATTGAAATAAAATAGTCGAAAAATTTACACAGTTTCTCTTTGTGAAAATAAGAAAATCTTCCTAAAAATTGAAAAAAATTATATTGAAGAATTTGACTAAACTAATTGTAAAATTGAAAAAAATCTAGTTTTGAAAATTAGAAAAAATCACATCTAAAAAAAATTGAAAAATATCCATCTTGAAATTTTTTACGACTAAAATAACAAAAATATCATTTTTGAAAATTCAAGAGAAAAGAACTCTAAAAATTGAAGAAAAAAAACATCATTCTTGAAAAAATTGAAAAATCTCATTCTTTGAAAATTTAAGAAAAATCATGTAAGTAGTAGTAGGTAGAGGACTTACACCTAAAAAATTAGAAAAATAAAATATTAAAAAAATGATCGAATTTTTATTTTTGAAAATTTATGAAAAATCATTCCAAAAATTGAAAAATTTGACCAATCTTATTTTATGAAAATTCATCGTGACTAAAAATTGGGAAAATTTTGAAAAATCGTATTTTTGAAAATTCAAGAAAAATTAGGGATGCATTTCAAGAACTTTTCACAATTTTAGGAGATTTTTTAAAAATATGTAAAATGAGCATCTTTATTATGGTACGAGTATTTTAAAGATTTTTTCTATATAATGGGAGGGGTTTGAACCCCAAAACCCTCCCCTTAAATACGTCATTGGGTTGGGGTGCAATTGAAAAAAATTTCAAACAAAAGTTGTAGCTTGAAGTCTTCGAAATAAATTTGATTATTACAAAAATTGTAATTGGACCCCTCCCCCTCCTCCAATTTTGAATTCATGTATCTATGTAGTATTGGACTTGGCAAATTTTTGATGGTACAAAAAAAAAACATTACTGCGGCGATCCACTCGTAAAGAATTTTCGAAAACCATGTTTGAAAAAATATTTAAAAATTGAAAAACAATTTTTCTTGGCAAATTTTCATGAGAAATTTTCACGAAAAAGTTTTTTTCAAACTGCATCTTATGAAGAAATAATTTTGTTAAGTTACTTAATCTTTTTCGGTTCCATTTTAATTTATCAATTTGTTTCTATATATACCTATTTTTTATCATACCTTCATTGTTCTCTGATATGAATTATCCTTCACGGTGTGATTGTTGGTGTATTTCCCAATTACAACTTCAAAATCATCAACACGATCAGTGCCTTCGTAATTACTGCCATCACTAAAGCAAAGCGCAGCTAAAAGTATATTCACCAGATAGTTTGATATTATTGTATCCATTGGATTATGTAGCCAGATACAGTGATTGCCCCATCCACTATATCAATCTACGATAGTCGTTTTACTCTCGTAATATATTTCACCTGATAAGACCAAGTTCTCGGTGATAAGTGTACCTCCACAAATTAATACTTTTCGCTTATCAAAAATAGCTACATGCCACGGAGACCCGCCGATTTTTTCTTGATTTTCTCCTGCAATCGTAAGCTTAGTCGGGGTAGATGGTTTTCCACATTCTGGAAAAAATCCACGTTGAAAAATGTTTTCTTTCATAGACATCCACTGATCCATTGATCAATTTTCTCACCAGGAACGATTGGAAAGAAATTATTATCCCATTTGCCATCTTTGTTACATGAAACTTCGAAATAACATAGTGTCGATTCACACGTTGGGCGTACCTTGGTACCAGCAAGCAGTGTCGAATTTTGGTCACAGACACCTAAGCGGGCTCCATTGCGGTAGCATTGCAGAGTAACATTAACAGCTTTCAATTTGTCACATATTTCTGTAAAGAAAAAGCATAATTATATCTATGTGGTTATTATTATTATTTTGCACTCCCTTGTATCAAGTAATGTATACTCACTTGAGCAATTTGTCATTTGTGGGAACCATTGCTCGTTATAACAAACATGGATCGCATTGGTTTCTTTGTTTTCTGCATGATAACCATCTGCACAAGTGACGGTCGCGACACTGAATTGAGGCATGTATCCATTGGATGGCTTACAAATCCTTGACGTTGATGTCCCATTGCAATCAAATTTGATAATTTTGTCAGCAGATGAAGCGGGTACAGCGCACGAGTTGCTGTGAACGTTTTTTATTTTCATTTTTGATTATTGCAATTTTTGAATTTTCGATTAAACTCATTTTACTTTTTTTTTTTTTTTGAATACTTTTTTCATCTTTATAAAAAACTTGATTAAAAATTTGGAAAAGTTTTAACGACTCAGTCAATTTTTTTATCTCAATTTTAGGTCATGTGGTGAAAAATTATAACTTCCTGGTATTCTGTAATATTCACAATTTTCAAATAAAATTTTTAGATCGATTTCTGAACAATAATTTTGGTTATTACAAAAACGTGTACGTAGATATTTCATTACTTCCAGTTTGAGGGAAGGGAGAGATCTAAGCAACATTTTTATAATAACCTAATTTCCAATGTCTTAATCCACAACTATCATTTGATTTTTTATTGCACCCTCTGTCCAATTTTGAATCATAAGTATTCTCCATGGTGTAAAGTACTGAAAAATTGGAGGGAAGAAGGGGTCTTTTTCCGAGAGTAGAATTAGGTAAATCTTCAAAAAAAAATCAGAAAAAATGCCCAAAAGAGAAATGAAAATTGAAGGAATTATTTCAAGAAAATCCCCAAAAAAAATTAAAAAAAAAAAAAAAGTCAAAAAGGTATATTTTTAAAAAGTGTTTTTTTTTTAAATTGAAAGATTCTTTTGGTCGATATCTAAGTACCTATTTTTTAAATGACGAAAAATCGCTAATTCATCTCTTTAAATTTTTTTAAAATAGGTATAATTTTTTGAATTAAGATATAGATAAACTTTCCTGAAGAAATTTGAAGAAAAAAATGCACGTGCTTAACTATTTAAATACCTAATTGCTCCAAAAAAAATCCAAAAAATTTTCCAAATTTTTTTGAGAAACTTCTCTAGAATAAGGGGATTAAAAAATAATTTTCATGGACTTTATCAAAAAAATATTTTGAGAAGAATTTTTTTTCAAAAATCTTTCAAAAAGTAAGTATTCTTATTTAAAACTTCTCTCAAAAAAATTTAGGCTTAATTCTGCACTTCAAAAAATGATACTAAAACGTGATTTGAAATTTTTTACAAAGGAACTTTTTGACAGTTTCTAGATGAAAATTATTAAAGCTAAATTTAGTCAGTTTGTCGATTGATTTACTTATTATTTCATTAAAATCTTATTTTTGAAGCCACATTGATTGTCCATTTTATTATTTTTGCGAAGAAAGCGTTAAAGGGGCATCTCGTTTACCTATTTTCAACTTACCTAGTTTCTCGTTTGAACCTGTTTGCTTCAGTTATATCACTGAGCTCATTACACTCATCAGATGATTCATCTGATCCATCTGCACATTGTCGTTGACCATCACATTGATATTCTTTCTCGATGCAAACTCCATTTTGGCACTGAAATTGTCCTTCATCACATCTCATGGAAAAGAAAAGAGAAACAAAATCTTGAATGATTCAGAAAGGAGGAAAATATTATTTTTGTATTTTTGATATACTTCGTCAATTGTTTATTTTGGCAGTGATTGTATGTTTCATCACTTCCATCTTTGCAATCTTTTAATCCGTCGCACATGAACAGTTTAGCGATGCATTGTCCATTATTGCATTGGAACTGCCAGCTGAAGTATTTTTATGAATAATTAATAATCACTACCTACTTATACTTGGAAATGATTTGCATTTTATAATAGCTTCGAAGTTACCTCCTGTCCATTTTTTTAAAATATGCAAAATGACACCAAGTACTCACCTTTCACAAAGGTTAGTTTTCTCTTCATTTTTTTCAAAATTTGCAAAGTTTGGCAGGGAATATGAAACTATAAAAATCCCAAAAAATAACTAATAAGCATGATCAATTTAGGTTATTGTACTTATTAACTCAAAAATGACCCACTCGTGATGTTCAATATGAATAAATGAACGCACAAAATGCCGCTAATAATACACTTGACTTGGTTAATCATTTCAACCGCAATGAATTCGTTTAATTCGTGAAATTAATAACAACCGCACATTACGCGTTAAATCAAGAACAGTACGCGATAATAAAATATTCACAAATGGATCGTGAAGGCTACAAACGATACGTAGTACATATTTAGTAGCCACGCGTTGCATGTATAAATATTGGAAGGAGAAGGAGTATAGAATCAGTGAACCGGTTTTTTGGCACATGCCTAATATTGGGTACCTAGCTAGCTTCCTACCTATTTATTTTGTGTGTTTTGTGTATATTCGAGGGTTTCCTATGTTGAACTGAACATCTAGATGGCCATCATTTCTAACAAAAATGTTTTCCAACATCTTATTGAACGTAGTTTTAGCCTCGATATAAGCACAAGCAAAGGAAAAGATTGTACAACTAATGTAAAATTTATTTTTGGTTTTATTTTCAAGTTCTCGAATGAAGAAAAATCGATTAATTGTGAGCGTTGTGAGACTGTGAGCTTTATCCTACTGAAATGCGATCTGAAAGAAGAATGATAGGTTATTTCATGAGATTTGATTTGAAGTAGGTACATCTCACACGAGACAAATTTTAACATTTTTGCGCTGAGAGGTTGAATTTAAGTGTTGCTTTTTCACATTAACAAGTCCCTCCTCTTCCCACAGCAAAAAATGACTTGAAGGGACATTCAAAAAAATTGTGCCGTTCTTCAAACCAAATATCTCCTTTTTTTATTTCAAAAAAGACAATTCATATTACGTAGTAGTAACTAAGAAGAACAATCATAAATCTGCCATCAGTATTTTTTCATAGGACGGATACTGGATAAAGAATCATTTTTTCACTCCTTGTTCCAAGGATATAAAACAAAATGTTGAATTTGCAAAAAAATAAAACTTCTTATTTTATTGGAATTTTTCAAGAATATTATTTTGTACAAGTTCTTGAAATTCGCGAAAAATATTAAAATTCTAATTTTGAATCGTTCTTAATTTTTGAAACCCTAAACTTCAAGTACCTACCTATATTAATTCAAAACGTCTAGGCCTATTCGAGTATTTTTTGAAATCTATTTTCAACTTTTATCTAATATTGAAACTTTCGACGAAAAAATTGCTTTTGATTCAATGAAAGTTTATTTTTTAAGCTGTTCTTCCTTAAAAAATTCTTTAATAAATGAAAAATGACATACTTATGACGAAAAAAAAATTACACGTTCTAATGTAAGTAGGTAGTAAATACATATACCATTTAATATATTATGCTAACTAGGAGCAATCATAAATCTGCCATTTACTACTCAATGTTCTCCCATCAATACGATGAGTAAACACAAAACGTCTGGTTTCATTTTCTTTTTTATTATAATCAGCAAATAAATACTCCTGGTAGAAATTGTCTGTAATATGAATATAATTTCCATCAACTTCAACATCCCATGCTACATTTTCGTTGGGAGTATTTGTTTTCCAAGTCAACACATGTCGTCTTGAGTCATCAAATGTGTCTGCACCAGCATATAAATATTCGCTGAAACGGTCGTCGCGGAGTTGGATCTGATGAGAACTCCAAAATGAAACGTACCATTTGAATTTAGATGGTTCGTTCTTGTCTCCAGATATCCGGGTGTATACGCGATGTTCGTCACTTTTGTAGATGTCATTTAGGGAGGTGGAAGCATAAAGGTACTCGTTATACTGGACATTTTTAATACATATTGCGGACGAAAATACGAGATTTTTCACCGATTGAGGTAATTTATTTTTGACATCTTGGAGTTGAGATCGTTTTTTTGAATTCAAATTCTGCTCAGATTTGTCCATTGTTGGTTTCATGAAACGAGCTAGTGTTATTGCTGAGTTGGTGAAAAATGTGCCAGTGTGTTCTAGTTTGTCTTTCACTATCAACTGCATATCCACATCGTCGACTATCCGTTTCAGATTTTGGTTTGTTCTGTTTAATAAATCAACCAGGGTGATCTTATTCCAAACTATATCAACCACTGATTTATATATCATTTCCATACAATAGGAGCAGTCGTTTTCTATGTCAGAACGCAGTTTTCTAACCATTGGCCACGAATTATCACTCTGGAAAGCCAAGGAAATTGGCCCAATTGCGGCTTTTATAGTTGCATTCATCGATTTCTGGCGAAGATCTTGAGCTGCGAGAGAGCCTCCTGATCGGTTGAGTATTTGTTTTTTTACAGACTGGCTCAACCTAAGTAATTTTTGCGGATCGTTTGGGCCACTTTCTTCTGTTTCGTACAAAAACTCGTATATTTTGAATTTACATTCCACATCAGCGATAAAGTCGCCATAACTCAACAGTAAATCAAAATTACTAGTTTGATTGTTGTAGACATCTTGTACAATGTTCAAATAAGCACTAGGATCCATCTGCAACAGTTTTTGTTCCGCTGTAGTGAACCGAAAAGATTTTATATCGTCCACTATCTCAGCGAGTAATTGATGATTGGATTCTTTTTGGATTTTCGTTTCCACTTTATTAGATTCACTATTATTACTTTTCACAGATTGAAGTAATTTCTTTCTTGCTTCTTCATATCGCATTCGTATATTCGACTTTATGTCAGGGTAATGAGTGCTTTGCTCGGTTAAATTCATGTAACTGGCTAATGTTATTGCAGAGCTGGTATTTAATGCTCCAGTCTCTTCTAATTTATTCGCCACTGCGAGATGGACTGCAATATGTTCTACTGCATCAGTTATTTTGTCACGTACTCGACTCAATAAATCCTCGAGAGGGATTTTATTCCAAACTGTATCAACCACCAAACTATAAATCTTTTCTATGCAATCATTGAAATCAGTACTCACATTACTATTGATTTCGTTGACCATTGACCATGAATTATTATGTAGAAAAGCTGAAGCAATGGGCCCAACTGCCGCTTTTATGAATGCATTCTTCGAATTCTGGTAGATCTGTAGCATTACAAGATTTGGAGTTGATATACTGAGTATTTCTTCTTTTACAAACTGCATGAACAGATGTAATTTTTGAAGATCGTTAAGCCCATTGACTGTCTTGTTGTATAAAAACTGGTATATTTTGATCTTGCCTTCTGTATTTCTGGTATAGCCACCAAAATCCAACAATAAATTGAAATTTCTGGCTTGGTTGTCATACACTTCATTTGAAATGTTTAAATAGGTGCTGGGATCTAGTTGTAACAGTATTTGCTCCGCGTTACTAAACCGATGAGAATTTATGTGGTCCACTATTTCAACTAGTAATTGACGATTGGCTTCTTTTCGGGGTGTGGTTTCCACATTGTTAGACCCATTATTATTTATATTCACATATTGAAGCAGTTTATTTTTGGATTCTTCAAATCGCGTTCGTAAAGACTGTTTCGTAGTATAGTAATCGGTATATTTCATTACTAAATTCATGTATCTAACTAGTTTTACCGCTGAGCTGGCATTCAGTGCGCCAGTGCGTTCTAATTGATCAAACACTACAAGTTGAGCAGCTATATGTTCTGCTACAAAACCTGACAATTTATAATGTACTCTGCTTAAGAAATAGTCCAGAGTGACTTTATCGCAAACTGCTTCAAAGACTAACCCATAAATCTTTTCTGTACATTCGTAACATTCAGCACATATGTCACCACTTAGTTGACTAACCATTAGCCATGAATCATCATTTAAAAAAGCTGAGGTAATTGGGCCAATTCCAGCGCTTATAACTGAATTTCTCAACTTTCGATAAATGTTGTATAATGGACTTTGATTTTGTTCTGGTAATTTATCGAGTATTATTAATAAATTTTTCACAGACCGCATCAACAGAAGTAGATTTTTTATGTTGTCATGTCCACTAGTTGCAGCTTCATTGTACAAAAACTCGAATATTTTAAATTTACATTCTGTGTTTTTAATGAAGTTGACGAAATTCAGCAATAAATTGAATTTGACAAGTTGGTTGTTGCAGACTTCACGCACAATGTAGTAAAATATACCATCATCTTTCTGCAGTAGACCTAGTTTTTGCTCTGCTGCTGAAAACCGTTGAGATCTTATGTCGCTCACTATTTCAGGTAATAAATGACTCTTGGCCTCTTCTTCATTGCTGTATGTATTAGTATTGTGAACCGACTGATGAGTCCTATTTCTGTCATGATCATCGCTCGGTTGAATTAGATTTATACGTGAATTTGAGTCGACATCATTGTGCACTGATATGAGCCAGTTTACATGTTTGGATAAATCTGTGAATATTGTCACGGAATTCGATGAATATTGTTTCACGCTAACAACACCTCGAAGGTAGAATAAGCCCCTGTCTTCAAACAATAAACCTCCGCCGCTATCTCCATCCATTAGAGAGGCACCTAAAAATAGAAATTGATTGGTTCGTCAAGACTTTTTTTTTCTTGAGTTGAACCATCCATGAACATCTATGGTGTTACCTGTACGATTTCCTGTACCAGCGCAGAATTTATCAAGTGTTAAGAACGATCTAAAATCATTATCCACAATTTCTAAGCACTGTTTGGAATTGATGAAGGGTAACTCGATGCTCCTTAAAATTGTGCTGAGTGTACCATTCTCCGTTCTGCCCCAACCTGCTACCTAAAATTACACAAAATATTGAAGAGAAATTCTAGTACTCTCAAATGATTTTTTATGGGGGAATAATATTAGTACACATACTTTTCCAAATTCGCCATCTGAAGGAGTTTTCTCTTTTTTCAAATCGTCCCAGTTGACACACGCAGGCAAAATGGCGGGGCTTATGGGGATTGGGTCTTTAAGAATTAAAACAGCTATATCTGCTGTGTGGTAGGTTGTTAATCCATGATAACCACTTTTGGGAAATCGTATCTCTTTAATCTGAAATCATGGATAAGAACTTAGTTATTGGTCCTTGAGTGAATCTTAATGAAGGGTAGCACAATTCAGCCACAGACACATCTAAAAATAGGTACCAGTTTTATAAGCTGACACGACAATAATTTATTAAGGTTAAAATACGTAAATAAAATAATGCTAAAAAATTTATCATACTTTCAAGTACCTACCCTCATCGTCCTTTGGTGCGAGTTATCTGTTACTGTGTAATTATTAGTGTATTTACCAACAACAACTTCAAAATCATCGATACAATGAACACCTTCGCAATTATGATCAACGCATTTGCGATCTGTGCAATTGTCTTCACTGAAACAATGTGCAGCTGAAAAGATATATTCTCCAATGATTTCTATACAATGAGTAGGTAGGGATGATAAGTAGGTACTGCTGTTATTACTGATAACTTTTTTTAAATCAACCATTCAATGTATGATATGTGTAGCTCTATTTAGGTAAGTGACCCGAATAACGCCCACCTTAATTAAATCGCAATTTTCAGTACTTAAAATTAAAAATTGATGGAAAACTATGGCATGGGGAGAGAGAGGGGACATTATAGTTTGTTCAGCACCGCGTATTTTTTTTTAGTACGGTCAGGAACACGTAGAGAATTTAATGAAAAAAATTGCAAAATGGGCGTAATTTTCAACCCCTGTTCGTAATAACGCCCACTCTTGGTTTTAAATACGCCCATCCCCAAAGAAATCTCATTCAAAGTCCAATAATCGAAATAATCGTGCCAGTGGGGTTGAAAACTTACACTGATGTTGTGATACCACATTTTTACTTTTTTTTCATTTTTGAGGGCATGCCTGATTTATATGATCGTCACATTTATCAAAAAAACAAAACAAATAGAGCTTCGAATAGAGGAAAAAGAGCTTTCTAATGATGTAATGACTTTTAAATTTGCGTTAATATTCGCAGAATATTTCACATTTGAAAAAAACATCAAATTAGTTATTTTGAATTTTTTTTCTCTCATAAAAATTAAAAACTAATGCGGCACAACTTAAACCCAACAGAATCACTTGAAATTTCACACAGCATTTTATTTCAACATAAATCACACAACGCGGCCATACCCATCTGAATTTTCCATTTCCTTATGTGGGTTTTTGGGGATGGGCGTTATTACGACCCGGGCGTTATTCGGATCACTTGCCTTAGTTTAAATTATGTTTACCTGCTATGACGATGTTTTCAGAGATGATTGTGCCCCCACAAATTAATAATTTTTCCTTATCATAGATCGCTACGTGCCACGGGGATGCACCAATTTTGTCTGGTTTTCCTCCTGAAATAAGAGTCTTAGCGGGGGTATATGGTTTTCCACATTCTGAAAAAATCGACCCCTTAAAAAAACGTTTTCTTCCGCGCTCTTAAATCGATCAATTATCTTACCAGGAAAGCATGGAAGAAGAATATTATTCCATCTACCATCATTGTTACATGTAATTTCATAATAAGTCGGAGGCCTATCGTATTTATACAATGATTTACACGATGGATATACTTTCGTACCCGCCAGCAGCACTGAATTTCTGTCACAATTAGCTATATCAAACCCACCACGGTTACATTCCAAAACAACGTTTACGGGATTCAATTGGTCACATTTTTCTGGGGAAAAATTTTACTGTGTTATTTTCTTTCATTTTGTATTCACCTGTAGATGTTCTCGATACTTACTTAGGCATTTGGTAATCTTTGGTATCCATTGTCCATTACGACAAAAGTGTTCCAGGCGGTCTTCGTTTTCATAATAATAACCTGCTGCACAATTGACTGTTGCAACAGTAAATTCTTGAATGTATCCATTTGATGGTGCGCAAGTCTTTGATGGATTTCCTGCGCAGTCGAAGCTTATATTTTTGTCTATAGATGCCGTAGGCACCAAGCATGATTTGCTGCAAGAAAATTATTAGGCCAATTTGTGAACTCACATAAAAGTTTCAATACCCAAAAAACCTTGGAAAATGGGTATCAATTTTTTTGAAAAAATTGTCACAAAGACACTCATATGGTACCCATATCTAACTCTTTAAATTTTCAAATTTTTGCACCACTTTCTCCCCTGTTATGAAATGTCTAATTTTCAGTATTCAAAGCTCTGTAATTCAGTGGTGGGGGGGGGGGAGTCAAACTTTTTTTGGGATATTTTAACATCAGAAGTAGGTAACATTTGGGTCGTATCTGATTTCATTTCAATCAATGTCCATCTGTGTAAAACTTGGAATTTATATGATGTGTGAAAATTGGCTCACTCCATGACGGCGCGACGTTAGAGTACGTTTTATAAAAAAATGATAAGAATGTTTTTTATAGCAGATTTTATGCTGAATATTTTATGCGATCATCATTTCTTCAAAAAAGAACATATTTTTGGAAATAAACGTGAAAATGCCGTAGAAGAATGCCCTCCTGCTCTCCCCTGAGGAAAATTTTTGATCCCTCCCCCTTCTCCAAAATTTTCTTTTGGTTCATACAAAAGAAAAACCGCATGTCAACTCATGTTCAAATTTATCCTATGAGAAATAAATATTTACCCAATTTTATACTTATCGCAGTACAGGATTTACTAAAATTTTCAAAGTATTTACACTCTTCTTCTTTTCCTTCCACATCATTTCATTTCCAACATGGACGTGTCAGATAGGACAAAAATCGCTCTGTCGCGGTGTGGTCACACCATTCCTACATACTTTTCTTTAAAGCATAAAATTATGAGTTCCTTTTAAAAAACGGAGCACGTCGGGGTGGTTTTTCTCCCATTTTTCTCATATTTCTCACCCTCTGAAATTGTACATCATCAATACTCATGTTTGCTTTTATTCCCCAATCAATTATCACTATAATTATCATAATGTGAAGAAATTGGTACCATGGGAAATTTTGTTGTGTCGGAATACTTCAAAAATCAAAATAATTATTTGATAATTTCCGACGTGGTTTCAAGGGGCAGATAGACTACCATTTAGGCAAAGTGTTATTTACACTTGTATACTCTAAAGGTATGAAGCAAACAATTACCGCATGCTCAGATTCTCTCATCACTTAAAGGTTTAAGTAACTACCTACTCACTTTTGATCGAGATTAATTTGCTGTTCGTTTTTTTCCAGTTTTGTTACACTTGAACATGGAAGTAAAACTGCAAAATTGAATAAAACAAAAATTTAAAAACCACACTTCTGTGAAATACGAGATGCACTAATAGCAAACATTCCGATTCCTTTTCGGAATTTTTAAATTTGTTTAGTGTACACAATTTACTACTTTCTGGTAATTTTTTCCATGTTATCTAATTCATTATTACAAAAAAGCGTGGTGAGCCGAATTCGCTAATAAATGCCAACGTCTCACCGTCACCACACAATTTTCGCACTACTGAAAAATAAATTTTTTTAACCTGAAGCCCTCTTTTCCAATTCGAATTTTCCACTTGGATTTTCGAAATTACGCAAAATCACCCTCAATTTTTACTGGTATTTATGACAAAATTTTCAAAATTTTCTGTGGCGTGCTCGGTGCTCCCACTTTTGTGAAGCCTCAGAAGATTTTTTTAAACTTACGTAGGCATAACTTGGAGGCCAAGAGGGCATTTCCCCCCAATAATTGTTTTATTGATATTTACACCAAAATATAGGGGATTTTTTAAAATGAGAACCCCCCCCCCTCAATATCTCTCCCAAGTTATGCCTATAGGCCCAAGTTCTTTATTTTTTAGTCAGCGAATTTATTGTTGAAAGAAGTAATTTTTTGTAATTTTGGCTAAGAGAAGACTTCCCTTCCCAGTGAGTATACACTATGTACGTACCTCTGCATCAGCCCTTCCATTAAGAAGTTCTATTGTATGAAAAATTTATTTAAAAAAAAAAAATTGAATGAAAATCATAATAATATTATGTATTTTTATGTAGAAAAAATTCATGTTCTTTCTGAGGAGTGAATTTCTTATTTTAAGAGAAAACCTCAATTTTTTAATGAAAAAATTCTTGAATTTGTTTGCAAACACAGACAAAGAAACTGAATTATGCCTATTTTTATGGAAAAAAAATCCATAAATTTTTTTGGATTCGAATACTTTGTAGCTAATTTTAGAAGAAAAAAGCTTTCAATTCTTTTAGAGAAAATTTTTTTGATAATTTTTGCACTTACAGTTTATATTCATGTAAATTTTTGATGAAATTTTGAAACTTGAAAAAATACAAAGGTTTTTTTGATACCTATTAAAAAAAAAAATGATAGGATTCTTGAATTTTTTTTTCTAAAGAATTTTTGATTACTTTCTTTCAGAAAAAAAAAATGGTAGGATTTTTGGTAGAAGTTACAGTATTTCAAATTTTTGTAATAGGATTTGTTTTTTAAAATAGCAAAAATTTGTTGAAATTTTTTTTTATCAAAGAAAATATTTTGTTGAATTTTTTGTGATATTTTGAGATATTTTGGTAAGACTTTGATTTTCCTCTGAAAAAATTCAATAAAAATGAAGGATGTCTTGTAAAAATTATAAAAAATATTCTAATAGAATATTTGTATTTTTAAGGAGAATTTTGAAATAGACATTTCCTCTACAGAAGATCAGAGGAGTTTTTGTGAATTCATTTCAGAAAAATTTTGAAATATTCAGGATTTTTGAATTTTCTCAAGATTTTTTTCTCTCTCGCACGAAAGAAATTTTTTTTATAAATTGAAAAAAATCTATGTTAATATTTGTGAATTATTTCCAGGAAATTCTGTGATAATATTTCGTTTATAAAAAAAATTAGAGGATTTATTTTACATGTTTTATATTTTACTACTTGACATTTGAAGCAGAGTTGTATCTTAATAAAAAATAATTCCTTATTTTTCATTTTCCCTCAACTTATTTTCTGATTAAAATGAAAATACTTTTGTGGTGAGAGACTTGAAAAATCCAAAAATCCATAATAAGGGCCACCCTACATTACAAACTGAGTGACCTACTAGAAGCGTGGTTATAATCAACATAACTAAATAAACTTATCACGTATTAGATAATAGATATGTCCAAAAAAAACTCACCTGTGATGTTCAATATAAGAAAATAAATGCTTAAAATGCCATACTTCGTTTCGGTAGTCATTTCGACTGCAATAAATACTTGTTATTGATAGAATTAATATCACTATTCTTCATTCCTTAAATGTACAACAATACACAATAATCGAATATTCACAAATGACGTATAAAAGTTTTCTAGTCATATAAGCAACCGCAGTGTAGGTATCTGTGGAGTATTTCAATATTTTTAAAAGTAGAGGGATAACAGATAGAAAATTGAATCTGGTTTTTTCGTAACCGTTCCAATAGGCCTGCCTACTACGTATGTCATGAATGTTCTAATTGGGTTTTTCAATGAATGTTTTTTGGTATTGCGCTGGATATACAGGGTGTTCCATGAAAAGTCTGCAAATCTGCAATAATTCAACTATTATAATACGTATATGCAACTGGAGTAGACAAACATAAAACTTTATTATAATAAGTTGTCTATTTCGAAAATTGAAGGCAGCAATAAATCTTTGAAAATTTGGTATTTTTAATCAAAATTATTTGGCAGCATTGCATTCAAAAAAAAATTTGACCTGGCCAGTGCATAGCACTTTGAAAACACAAGGAAAGTTGTAATCACGTTGGGATGCCTATCTTTGAAATTGAAGGGGTTATGACGACAAGAATTTTTTTTTAAAGTATTGCCCACTTCAATTATTACAATATTCACTTTCGGGACATGAAAATTGAAAATTGAAAAATTTGGTCAAAACAATACATGAAACAGATTTAACTTTTTATGAGGAACAAAAAAGTTATGTGAAGAATTTACCTACTTTGAAAATGAAGGAGCTGCAGGACATTGAAAATCAGTATTTTCAAAGTTCGAGGCGCATTGTAGCGCCTTCATTTTCGAAGAAAAGCAAATTTTCAACATAACTGGTTTTACTTCTCTTGAAGAGTTAGGTACATTGTGTTTTCATGCATTGTATTGACGAAATTTTATTTTAAAAATTTTAAACTTCTGCTCCTTCAAAATCGAAATAGGCAACTTATCATAAAAAGTTTTTTGTTTGTCTGCTCGAGTTCCATCTTCATTATAGTTGAATTATTGCGGACGGGTACATATAGGACACCTCGTATGCAATTATACTATCGCCATAGGCTTGCACAGGGCAGAAGACAAGCGTGGCCAAAGTATGGGAAATATGCAATTTTTTTAACATCCTTGAGGAGGTAAAATAGATGATCGAGTGTAACGAAGAAGTGTCCTTGCGCGCGCTAATTTTAGAAAATGGTAAGAGGAAGGTGTGGTACAAACTAGTTTGCAAGTTTAACGATAATTCTCGTAGCAGCAGCAGCAGCAGCAGAAGCAGTACTGTGATTCCAGAAACATCATGCTCATTGCATTCGTGGTTATAATAATTTTTAATTTAAGTACAATCGCCGCTCTGGATGATTTTTTTTATCAATTTTTTGGCGTAGATTTTTTCTGATTTTTAACATCGAATGATGAATAGATGGTCGAATGTAACGAAAAAGTGTCCGTGCGCGCGCTGGTTTTAGGAAATGGAAAGACAAAGAGGCAAGATAGGTTGGTTTGCTGTGTTGTGCTAGGAATCGTTCTGCTCTCCTCTCACTGGTTAATTGAGAGAGGTTCAGAGGTTCTCCAGTACGACCGCGCTCTGTGTAGTGCGAAGGACGAGCTTTTTCTAATTCTAATCTATAATTTTTGGAAAAACAAATTAAATTAATCTCAATTTTTTTTTTAAAAATGAATAAATTTTCTAAAGAAGATTTTTTTAATATCTTCAAAGTAAAAGTAATTCTAAAATTTTTGGATTTTAAAAAAATCATCAAAATAAAAAAAACCTTATACCTAATCAAGAAATAAATTCCAATTTTTTTCATGTTGAAAAAAAATAAATCTCACATTTTATGAGAGAAAAAAAATCTTATTTTTTGTTTAGAATGAAATCTATCATTTTTTGGGGGAAAAATAAATTTAGTACCCAAAAAATTTTTTTTTATTCTTTCAAAATGAGAGTAATTTTTAAATTTTTGGATTTGAAAAAATTCATCAATTCTTTTTTGAAAAAAATAAAATAAGAAAAAAGTTTCTGATTTGAAATTTTTTACAAAGGAACTTTTCGACAGATTCTAGATGACAATTTTTAAGGCTAAATTTAGTCATTTTGTCGATTGATTTACTTCTTATTTCATTAAAATCTTATTTTTGAAGCCACATTGCTGAAAAAATTTTACCTAAATTTCCGACGAACGTACTTGATGTATAAACAAAATTGTAACTAACTTGTTCACATAAATTTCTTCACCTTTTACCCAGCCTTCTTATTTTGGTAAAAAAAAAATTGTTGAATTATGTATTGTATTCCCAATGGATCTTCAACACTCGTGACTCTTGTTATTTTCTCATCATTCCAGCTATTATTCCGTGAGTTATCGTGTCGACAAAATTTGTCCATTTTATTAGTTTTGCTTGCGAAGAAAGCGTTAAAGGGGCATACCTACCTATTTTAAACTTCCCTAGTTTCTCGTTTGAACCTGCTTGCTTCAGTTATATCACTGAGCTCATTACACTCATCAGATGATTCATCTGATCCATCAATTGTGAGCGTTGTGATACTGTGAGCTTTATCCTACTGAAATGAGATCTGAAAAAAGAATGATGGGTCATTTCACAAGATTTGATTTTACATTTTTGCGCGGAGAGGTTGAATTTTAATGTTGCTTTCTCACATTAACAAGTCTCTCCTCTTCCCCCAGCAAAAAATGACTTGAAGAGACATTCAAGAGAATCGTGCTGTTCTACAAACCAAATATCTACTTTTTTATTTCAGAAAAGACAATACATATTATGTACTAGTAACTAATAAGAACAATCATCAATCTGCCATTCACTGTCTGATGTTCTCCCTTCATGACGATATGTAAACACATAACGTCTGGTTTGATTTTCTTTTATAGCATAATCTGCAAATAGATACTCATTGTAAAAATTGTCCTTAATAAAAATGGAATCCCTATGAACTTCAACATCCCATGCTACGTTTTCATTGGGAGTGTTTGTGTTCCAAGTGGACACAAAACGTCTTGAGTTATCATATGTCTTTGAACCAACAAATAAGTATTCCCTGAAGTGGTCATCGCGGAGTTGGATCTGATGGGAACCCCAAAATGAAACATACCATTTGGATTTAGGTGGTTTGTTCCGGTCTCCTGATATCCAGGTGTACACACCGTGTTCGTCACTTCTGTAGATGACATTCGAGGAGGTGGCAGCGTGAAGGTATTCCTTGTACTGGGTATTTTTAATGCATATCGCCGAGGAGAATACCAGATTTTTTACAGATAGGGGTAATTTATTTTTGGCAGATTTATGTTGAGATTGTTGATCTGATTTCAATTTTCTATAATTGGATGAATCCATCGTTGATTTCATGTAGCGAGCTAGGATTATCGATGAGATTGAGTGTAATGTTTGAATGCGCTCCAGTTTATCGGTCACTGCTACATGGACTGCGATAACTGCTGCTAAATCTACTATATTTTTGTCAGTTTTTCTTAAAAAATCATCGAGAGTAACTGAATCCCAAACAGTTTCGACCACTGATTTATAAATCATGACTGTGCAATCCCAACAATTGTTAGATATGTTTCTACTAAGTTCGTTAACCATTGGCCACAAATTACCATTTTGGAAAGCCGAAGAAATGGTCTCAACAGCAGCTTTTACGAGTGTACTTTTCAAAGTACGGTGAAATTCTTGTACTTGAACTGCAGGGGGTTCTGTTGACTGATCGAGTATTTCTTTTTTTACAAATTCGCTCAATCTAAGCAATTTACTGGCATAGTTATGATCACTGGGTGCTGTCTTGTTATACAAAAATTCATAAATCTTGAATTTATTTTTCACATCACTGATAGAGTGGCCAAAAGACAACAGTAAATCAAAACGACTAGCTTGGTTATTGTAGATTTCATGAGAAATGTTTAAATAAACATTGGGATCCATTTGTGACAGTTTTTTCTCAACTGTAGAGAACTGGTGGGTTTTTATGTCATGTATTATTTCTGTGAGTAATTGACGATTGTCGTCTTGTTGGATTTTGATTTCCACCTCGTCTTTATTTTTATTCGCAGGTTGAAGTAATTTCATTTTGGCTTCTTCATACCGCAGTCTTAAATAAGGGTTTATGTCATGGTAGAGAGGAGAAGTCATGGTTGAATCGATATAATTGGCTAACGTTTTTGCAGAACTGGTGTTCAATGTGCCAGTGAGTTCTAGTTTGTCAACCATTGTTAGATAGACTGTGACAACTTCTGTTATATTTCTAATGTTTTCATTTGTTGTCCTTAATAACTGCTCCAGGGTGATTGTATCCCAAACAGTTTCAAGCACTGGACCATAAATTTTCTCGGTACATTCATAACAAACAGCAGATATGTTTCCAATAAGTCTTCTAACCAATGGCCATGATTTGTCATCTTGAAAAGCTGAAGAAATGGGCTCAACAGCGAGTTTAATAATTGATTTTTTCAAGTTCTGGTAAAGCTTTAGCGCTGCGAGAGGTGAAGTTGATGAATTTGCCATTTTTTTTACTGACTGCACCAACCGGAACAATTTTTGTAGATTGTCAAGACCATCGCGTGCTGTCTCGTTGTACAAAAACTCGTAGATTTTGAATTTATTTCCCGTATCACCGATAAAGTCGCCAAAAGTCAACAATAAATTGAAACCGTCACTGTGATTGTGGTAAACTTCGTGCACAATGTTCAAATAAGTACTGGGATCCATCTGTGACAGCTTTAGTTCCGCTGTGGAAAACCTATGAGATTTTATATCGTCTTTTATGCCAGAGGTCAACAGATGATCCACCTCTTTTTGTGGTTTTGTTTCATCGTTAGATCCAATAGTACTTCTGTTCACAGATTTAAGTAATTTATTTTTGGCTTCTTCATGTATCAATCGTAAATATGAGTGTATGCTGCTGTAATTAGGGAAACTCATTGTTATATTTATGTACTTATCTAGTATTATTGCCAATCTGGTGTTTAATCCGCCTATTCGTTCTAGTTTATCAACTACTGCAAGATGGACAGGAATATTTTCGGCTAAGTATCCTTGTTTAGTTAGTACTTTTCTTAAGAAATGCTCCAGCGGAATTTTATTCCAAACTATTTCAACCACTGACCTATAAATATCCCCTAAACAATCATAACAAATAGCACATATATTACTGCCTAGTTCTTCATCCGTATTATTTAGGAAAGCGGAAGAAATCGGCTCAATAGCAGCTTTTGTAAGTGCATGCTTCCAATTCTTGATAAGCTTTAGCTCTGAAAAACGTTGAAATGATGGATCAAGCACCACTTTACTAAGAGACTCCCCCATCTGAATTAATTTTTGAGGATCTGTATGACCACTGGATTCAGTTTCATTCAACAAACACTCAAATATTCTCAATTTATATCCTATGTTTCTGATGGAGTTAGCAAAATTCAACAATAAATCGAAATTTATAGTTTGGTTGTTGTACACTTCGTGCACAATGAGGTAATATACATCATCATCATCTTGCTGTATTACACCTAGCTTTTGCTCCGCTGCACGAAATCGTTGAGATTTTATATCATTCACTATTTCTGGGACTAATTGACGTTTGGCTTCTTCTTGATTGCTGTATATATTTGTATTATAAACAACCTGATGGATTCTATTTCGATCTGGGCTCTTGCTGGACTGAATTTGGTTTTGGCCTATTTGTGAATGTGTTTCTACATTGTCGTGCACTGATATGAGCCAGTTTACGTGTTTAGATAAATCTGTAAACATTGTTACAGAATTTGACGAATATTGTTTCACACTAACAACACCCCAAAGGTAGAATAACCCTTTTTCTTCGAACATTATCCCTCCCCCGCTGTCTCCGTCCATTAGAGTGGCACCTGAAAGTAAAAAAATGATTGATTCATGAATACTTCTGTTAATTTTCTGCTATGAATCATTCATGAACATTTTACAGTGATTACCTGTACGATTTCCTGTACCAGCGCAAAATTTATCAAATGTTAAGAACGATTTAAAATCATCGTCTATAACTTCCAAGCATCTTTTGGAATTCATAAAGGGTAAATCTACGGTTCTTAAAATTGTACTTAGTGTTCCATTCTCTGTTCTGCCCCAACCTACTACCTGAAATTATACAAAATATCAACCAAGATCAAGAATGTTTCGTAGTCTGGAATAAGTTTCTGATTACGATTAGTGCATACTTTTCCAGGTGCACCATCTAAAGGAGTTTTCTCATTTTTCAAATCATCCCAATTGAGACACGCTGGAAGAATCACCGGGCTTATGGGAATCCGATCTGTGAGGATTAGAATGGCTATGTCAGCTCTGTGGTATGTTTGTATACCGTGATAACCACTTTTTGGTAATTGTATTTCTTTAATCTAAAATCATGGATGAGAATAGAATTTTTGGTTATTATTACGTGAATCTTGAGATTGTTTGAGTTATTATTTCGTTAATTTAATCAATTTTTTTCAATTTAAAAAATAATTTAATTTTTAAAATGAGTTTATAATATCTATTTTTAAATACTATTTACCCAATCTACTCGTTATGGTCTCGAAAAAAGTTGAACATTCATTTTTTTGATGGAAAAATTGAAGATAAAAAATTATTTGCTAGTAGATATAGGTAACCAAGCATATAATAAACAAACTCCCAATATGGTTTGCAAATTTTATCGTATTTGTAAGTACGTACCTTCATCACACGTTGATATGAGTTATCTATTACTGCGTAATTATTGGTGTATTTACCAACAACAACTTCATAATCATCAACACAATGAATGCCTTCGCAATTATCGACAGTACATGTGGTGCCATTGCAGTTCTCTTTACTAAAGCAATGCGCAGCTGAAAAAAATATTCACCGGTTATTTCTGGAGGTCTGCGGACTCGAAAATAAGACTTGCAAAATGCTAATAAAAATGGTTCAAAAATTGAAGCATCAGACAACGTTTCATCTTCCTAAAAAAGAGATTTTTTCATAAAATTTCTTTACTCTTTTTTTTAAACTTGGAAAATGTAAATAATATTGAGAACTGCCTCACACTTACTTACACGAAATAAAGTTATATGGTATTTTTTTATTCCAAGAAAATTCAGCATTTTTTCTCCAAAAAATTCGGATTTTTCACCAGAAAAATATGGTTGCTTTCCCCAGTAAATCAGGAATTTTTTCCTCCAAAAAATTAATAATGAAGAAATTTTCATTTTAATTCTTGAAAAATTGAGAATTTTCTTAATACGCTTAACGTCTTGTTGCAAAGAAAATTCAGAACTTTTTTTCTACAAAAAAATTGAGATTTTTCTCCCCGTCCCGCCCTTGAAGAATTTTTGGAAATCTTTTTCAAAAACTAAATTTTCCCCTCAAAAAAATTAGAAGAAATTTCATACCTAACTAAAATCAGCTGGAAAATATTTGCAGCCAATCCAAAAAATTCAGAGATTTTTTCAATAAAAGTAATTCAGATTCCTCCTTCAAATAATTCGCAGTTTTCTCACCATAAAAATTTAGAGGTTTTTCCTGAACGAATTGAGGTCCTTAGTATAGATATTTGAAATTTTTTAACAAAAATTGAATTTTCATATAACACAATAAGACGCCTTATTTCCAAGACTGTCCAACTCCATATAGCAACTTTTACAAAAGAGACATAAAACGATTTGTATTTTACTAGATACATTCTAGAAAACCCACCATTGTCATGATTTTCAGGTTGAGCGGTTTTTAGAGTTGGATGAAAACATTTAAAAACTAATTATTTAGGTAAGTAGGTATTCAAAACGTATGTCGCATGATAATGCACCAAAATCGCGAAAAAATAAAAAGTATGGCCGGGTAAGATAGGTAAATGGGCTCCCAGAGCGAATTTTGAAACCAACTAGTGGAAGTTGGTTCTTATGGTCTAAAACCACCGCGGCCCCGTGACTAAATTTTTAGGTCGCTACCTCACCCCCTCCACCTCCTAGAGCGACAAATGTGATTTTTCGATTATAATTTTTGATTTTGACAGTTTTCAAACGAATTTTTTCAAATTCGGGTAGATGCTAGGTATCATCAAGGGTCATTCCCGAGCGACACACTCGATCGATAATATCGGAAGATGTAACGTATCGATAAAAAATCGTTTGAAAATCTATAGATGTTCTCACGATATTATAAAGATTTATCGGTACAACTTCATAGGCAAAAAATCTAAAAACTATCGAATTCGATATTATTAAGATTTTATGACGATATTCGTCAACGATACCATCGACAAAGAATATTAAATTTATTGATTCCGATTTTCCACCGATTTTGTGCAGATATTTGAAACTACATTATCGACAAAGAATATTAAATTTATCGAATTCGATTTTTTAACGATTTTGTAAAGATATTTAAAACTATATTATCGACAGATTATATGAAATTTCTCGACTTCGATATTTTACCGATTTTTTGACGACATTTGAAACTATATTATCGACAGATTATATTAAATTTATCGAATCCGATTTTTTACCGATTTTGTAAAGATATTTGAAACTATATTATCGACACATAATATGCAATTTCTCGAATTCGATTTTCTAACGATTGCGTGAAGATATTTGAAACTATATTATCGACACGTAATATGAAATTTCTCGATTTCGATTTTTTAACGATTTTGTGACGATATTTGAAACTATATTATCGACACGTAATATGAAATTCCTCGAATTCGATTTTTCAACGATTTTGTGGCGATATTTGAAACTACATTATCGACAAATAATCTGAAATTTGTCGAACGATTTTTCAACGATTTTGTGACGATATTTGAAATTATTTCCAAATTGGTGAAAATTTTTCCAAGTCCAACACGTCTGGAAGTACTAAACTGCCTATTATAAGCGTTTTATTGCTAATTCCTCAACGATAAGGTATGACATAGTGGTTAAGGAAGAGGATTACGATGCAGGAGGTAGAAGGTTCAAGCCCCACGGGTGGCAGATTTTTTATAATTTTTTTTGACTTTTTCTGAAATGATCCTCTTACCGTAACATGAATAATGTGTTTAGGCATAGTTTAATGTATTAATTATGCTGATTAATGATTTTTAATTATAGAAAGAAGCTAGTAAAAGACGAAAAATTGGAATAAAAAATCGACAGAATATCGAATTCGATGAAGTGTCGCAAAAGTTCCGCCTAAATCGTGAAACTATCTTTCGATATTATAGATATATTATCGATAAAATATCTTACTATAATCTCGAAATTTTTGCTAACTATAATTCGTCGATAATCTATCTATATATCGAAAGATAATTTCACGATTTATGCGGAACTAACGCAACACTTTATCGAATTCGATATTCTGTCGATTTTTTATTTCGATAATTTGTCGAGTGTGCTGCTCGGGTTTATGGAAATTTTTTCAAACATTTTCGAACATATCTTCACCGTGAAATACGTGTTTCTAGTTTTCTAACGGCCATATCGATTTCGACAAGTTCCTTCAGAGGTGCAATAATGGAAAAAATATATGTTGAACACCTGGTCTGGATATACAACATTATATTTTTTCAGAATTTTTTAATATGGTGGAAGACCCTCAAAAATGCAAAAAACCGAATTTTGTCACCATTTTTCGCGCTTAAAACGGTCATTTTTAGTCGAAATTTTTCCCCTTATAATATACCACTAAATACACCGAAATACACAATCAACCCGAATTTGGATGAAATTCGTTGATTTTTTTCATTTTTTCTAATTTTCATTTAAATTAACCGAGTGACGCAATTTTGGGAACCCTCAGTGTCCTACGAGGTGTCTAGAAGGCCTAAAATTCATGTTTGGACATGTTTCAAGTCGATATTTGTCGTAAACAGAAATTTTCGCGAAATTGAGAAAATTTCATTTTTTTGCTCACAATAGGTACATACATAAAATTACACTTTTGACTTCGGAAAATAATGGTTCTCACAATCTCTCATACTTACCTTATGGTTGAAAAAATGAAATTTTCTCAATTTCACTATCTTACCCGGCTGTACTCTTTTCGAAAATTTTGGAGGTAAACAAGTATTGGAAATAGGGCGACGAACTGGTTGATGGAGAGTGTGGTAGAGTTATAGATATGGTATGAAATTATGAACTCAATGGGGCGGATGAGCATAATCTGCCAAAATAACGGTCATTAAAAAAACAATAACAACTTCCAACAATAAAATGGTAGTAGTCCATAATTTAACTACCACTTTTTTTGTCATAATCCGCTTCAGGACGATGTGAACATTCGATTCCATAGAACATTTTTGAAAAAATCCCGGGGACAAAGCAGAGAAATTTGTTAGTTAGTTTTTTGATAAAAAAAACGTCTTGAATGTGTATTTTCAAGAACGTAACTACCAAATTTCTTTGCTTTGTCCCCAGGATTTTTCAAAATTTTTCTATCGAATCGAATGTTCACATCGTCCTGAAGCGGATTATAAAAAAAAAAGTGGTAGTTAAGTTTTCTTTAAAAAAAAAAAAAAAAAAAAAACCGCCATCCCTTTGTAGAAACAGTTGCATTTGATGAATGCAATGTAAATTTCATCAAAATATTTGAGTGGGTGGGGAAGGCTGATTTTTTTTTTTATAAAATTGTCAGGTCATATTTACAAGTGTTTATAAAAAAAAATTCAGCATTCCCTAGGCGCCAACTCAAAATCACGTTTTGCAAAAGGGATGACGGTTTTTTTTTCCTAACAAAACTTAACTACCACCTTTTTTGTCATAATCCGCTTCAGGACGATGTGATCATTCCATTCGATAAAATTTTTTTGAAAAATTCTGGGGACAAACCAAAGAAATTTGGTAATTAAGTTTTTTGAAAAATTGAAAATTCACATTCAAAACGTTTTTATATCAAAAACTTAACTACCAAATTTCTCTACTTTGTCGCCGGGATTTTTCAAAAAAAATTTATGGAATCGACTGCTTACATCGTCCTGAAGCGGATTATGACAAAAAATGTGGTAGTTAAATTCTGCACTATTACCAATAAAATTGCTGACTAAAAAAAGCTGGGGCCCCAACTTTTGAAAATTCTCTGAAACTCCCTAAAATGGAAGCACATCCTTGGGTCTGAATTGGATATAATGATATAAGTTATCTACTGCTATAGGTTGTTTATTACTTGAACTTGAAAAAATGAAATCAATGCATGACATATAGTTAGTATTAAGTTTTGAAAAGCTATATACCTGATACGACTAAGTTCTCAGAGATGATTGTGCCTCCACAAATTAACAATTCCGTTTTCTTTTCAAAAATCGCTGTATGCCACGGTGCTCCGCCGATTTTTTCTGGTTTTCCTCCAGAAATAAGAGCCTTAGCCGAGGTATATGGTTTTCCACATTCTGAAAATACTTGCTTGAGAAAACATTCCTTTTGGTGTTCTTAAATTAACCAATTTTCTTACCAGGAACACACGGAAGAAGAATATTATTCCATCTACCTTCGTCGTTACACGTAATGTCATAATAGGTTGGAGGTCTATCATATTTATATGATGATCTGCACGATGGATATACTTTGGTACCGGCAAGAAGTAACGAATTTTCGTCACAATTTCCTATATTAAGCCCACCGCGGTAACATTCCAGATCAACATTTATAGGATTCAGTTGGTCGCACTTTTCTGGAAAAAAAGTTATCGTGGCGACAAAGTTATTTTAATTTCGCATTTTCTCATAATTACTTGATTATTAATTACTCACTGAGGCATTTGGTAATTGGCGGTGACCATTGCTTATAATAACAGAAGTGGACAGAACTACGGTTATTGTCTTCTCGATAGTAATCGGCAGTGCAATTGACTGTTGCTACAGTTAATTCGGGGAAGTAATTATTTGATGAGGTACAAACATTTGATGGATTTGCGTTGCAAACAAAGGTGATGGTCTTATCGACAGATGACTCAGGAACAACAGCACAAGATTTACTATTACTGTGAAAAAAAAAATATAATAATAAAAAAAAAATAGTGAAACGATCGTTGAAAATGACATCTCTGTGTTCGTTTTTTCAACTTACTCAGCATCTCTTCTGATTCTGATCCTGTCTCTATTATGATCATCACTAATAATTGTAATTACATTACATATATGGGGTGATTCATCGGATCCATCTGCACATTGCTTGAGACCATCACATTGGTATTTTTTCTCAATACATGCTCCATACTTGCACTGAAAATGTAGATCATCACACCTGATCGCGGAGAATTTTTATTGTTGATTCTGATAAAAGAAACTATGTTTGTATCCTCGTTAAAACTCACTTCATTGACGATTTATTTTGGCATTGATCATATGATTCGTCACTTTCATCTTTGCAATCTTTTAATCCGTCGCAAATAAATTGTTCGGCAATGCATTTCCCATTTTTGCACGGGTACTGCCAACTGAAGCATTTTTTATGAGTAATAACAAGTCATTTAAGTATTAAATACATATTTGAAGTCAGTTTAATATAGGTAACTATAATGTGTTGAAAAAATTTTATTGGACTTCAAGGTCTGGCTTTTCAATATTTTTGTTAGCTAATAACAGACAACGGCATATAGTCTGCCATCTTTCACTTGCCAGACTGTAGGTGTCACTTGGGAGAAATAGTGAGGGGGCAAGAAAATTTCTCATTTCCTTAAGAAAAAAAAATCCTTTATTTTGCTGTCAGTAAAATATCAATGAATAAAAAAAATATGTTGGGTGGGGCAAATGTCCCCCCAAGTTACGCCTATGTTGAGTGAACACTGTGGAAAGAACAAAAAATGAATCGATACTCTGACTCGCTATTTTGCCAAAACTCATTTTGAAGACCAGGTTTCCACAAAATGATTCAAAAAAGGGGGTTCAAAAACAAGCGGATTTTGGATTTGTTTATAAGGACATTTTCTTCGACACAATGAGCCAAAAAAAAACCTGCACTATTAAAACACTCAAAAAAATTTTAATTTAAAAAAAATACTAATTGAAAAGAAAATTGATGTTGAATGAAAAATGAATTGAAAATTAATGCAAAAGAAAGTTTTGAAATTATTAGGTTTCAAATTTTAACCACTTTTATAAATCAACTCCTCTGGTAGTTTTTTTTTTCTTCAAAAAATTATGAAAATATACTTTTATACTCACTTTTCACAGCGATTGATTAACACCTCATTTTGTTCCAACTTTGTAACATTTGACGATGAATGTAAAACTGCAAAAACCTCAATAAATAAAGATATCGTGTAAAATTGTTGTATTAATCATGATCCCAGAAAAAATTTAAAAACTCACTTGGTATGTTCACTATCAATGAATGAATACACAAAATGCCACTAATAAAGCGCATGCCTTGGCTCATCATTTCAACTGTAATGAATACGTATTATTTGTTGAAATCATACCGCTGCACACTAGTGTTGCCCAAAATCGATTATTTTTAATAATCGGCTAATCGATTAATCAACTTTTACACTAATCGGATAATCGATTAATCGGTCTTCAACTAATCGATTAATCGAGTAGTTTCGATTATTTCAAAAATTACGAAAATGATGAAAAAATCGAAAAATGTAGGGTTTGAGCTGAACCTGAAGGAGTAGGCGCGAATGGGAAATTGCAAAATTTGCAATTTATTCCTCTTCATTCTTCAGAAATTCAGAGCAAAATCTTTTAAATCAAAATAAAATCATTTTACTGAACAAAATACGCTTGAAATTTGGAAATTTATACTAAAATAAGGAACTTAAGGGGGTTCCGAAATAATCGATTAGTTGGGACGAACTAATCGATTAGTTCGATTAATCGTAAGGCGCAAAATAATCGATGACCTCGATTAATTTTGACCGATTAATCGATTTTTTCGATTAATCGATTAATCGTTGGGCAACACTACTGCACACGCCGTGTTAATTTAAGAACAGTTCGCGGAAACCAAATATTCGAAGAACATAGGTATGAAAACTTCATAGTACATACAAAATAAAGCTGTTGCTTGTCGTACATGATTATTGAAAGAAGCAGGGTGACGACAGAGAAACGAATGAACCGGTTTTTAAAGAGATTCCTACACTATTTTTTGCATGCGGATTGAGTTTTTCCAATGGGCTATTTCTTACCTTAAAATTTTGGTGTTGACACAAACACAAAAACAAATTGTGTTCTTTGTTAAAATTTTCAAAATAAGCGAGTTATTAAATGGACTTACGATTTAAATAGGTATTTTTTATCACAAATACTCGTAGTTACAAACGAGTTTAGGATGATTAACATGAGGTTGAAGTACGTAGGTAGATGCCTATACATTGTTTTAAATTTAAATTTTATTTTATCCAATTTTTTTTTTAATTTTGAGTTGTTTGAGAATGTCATCGTTTTGTCACATTTTTTACATTTTTGCCATTATTGTAATTGTTTGTCTTTTCCACTTTCTTATTCCTATTTATGATTTGAAAAAATAAATACAAATTTCAACAAGGAGTAAAAAAAGGATTCTCGAACCATGCTGTAAAAAATTAAATAATAAAAAAATGATAAAAAAATCTTTCTGTCAAAAATATTTCGAAACATATTTTTCTCTCGCTCATATGGAAAATGTCAGTTGTCTTTGAAGAAAAAATTTGAAGTTAATCGAAAATAACTTTTTGAGAAACTATTTGTTATAAATTTTTGGAAATTTTTTTCGTCTGTTTTATTTTTATAAAATTTATTTTACATTTTTGAATGACTCCGTATTTCGAAATTTTTCTTCAAAAACAACTAACCTTTTTCATTATGAGAGAAAAAACAAATACGTTTCAAACGAATTTTAACATAATGATTTTTTTGGTAATTTTCTGTATCTGTATTTTTCATAGGATGGATAGTGGATAGAGAATCATTTTTTCACTCCTTGTTCCAAGGATTTGAAAAAAAAAAAAAAAATGTTGAATTTGCAAAGAAATCTGGTCGAATAAATAGGTAGTCTATTTAAATATAATAAATGTTTAATGAGACACTATTTAAATAGTCTATTTAAGTACCTATAGTACATTTTGCCATTTATTTAACTATTTTAAAACATTTTTAAATAGTTAATAAAATATGTTTTTGTATTTTTTTTTTCGAAGTTTTGCGAGAAAAAAATAGATATTATTCTCTCAATTCAATTTTTAACAGGTATTTTTTTAATTTTAAAAATCTAATTTTTTCGATTTTTCAACTCACAGTTTTAAATTTCTTCAAGTTTTAACATTTTCAGAATTTAATAAATTTTAAAGAACTTACCCTCCGATTTCATCAAACTTTCTCTTAATTTTCATCGAAGTAGTCCGGTCAACTTGAAAGAAGTAGTCGGCAAATTAAAATTTTGCAAAACCCTCTCGTCAGACTACAGACCAGACTTTACTGAATAAAAAACATTCCAAGAAAAAGTTTTGTGGGTTGCATAGTTTTTCTGGTAACGGGGCATTAAGCAAAAATCGTGTTTTTCTTCAATTTTGGCACTTGAAATTTTTCATTTTCCAAAAAATCTATCAATAATTTCTACAAAATGACATCATCAAAATGAGTTCGCAAGTGTTTTTTTTTTTTGACAACTTGAAAATTTTGTATTCTTTGAAATTATTTTCAGCATTTTTCTCTAGAAAATCACTCCAGACTTTTCCTCATTTACCAAATATTCAATTTTATCACATGTTTCAGTGTCGTGGCATAAAAAATGACATACGTAAACGTAAAAGGTGCCGTCTCCAATGTGCTGGAAAAAAGTCAACTTTTTCTGGAGGCTCCAGATTGCTTCGAAAATGGTGCCAATCGACTCGGGAGGTCGATTTTAGTGTACAAACCAATTTTCAGGACTCAATCTTGAAATTTACAAATTTTTTTTCACAAAATGTCTTTTTGGAGGCAGTTTTAGTCATTTTCAAAAATTCGCCAAAAATCGAAAAATCAACTTCGGCGGCTTAAAATTCGGTTGTGATGTCTGGATGTCATGCTCTTTCAGTGAGTCAAATTTCAGCTCAATCATTCTATGTGATAAGAAGAATTTGCAGAAATTTTTTTCAATTTTTTCAGATGACTTTTCGCAGAGTTATAGCACTTTGAAAATTTTGTGTATTTCTTATGTAACTCCACAATGCGTTACCTTCATCTTCAGCACTCCCTACCACCACTCCTACGATTCGCACAAAAAAAATGTACGGGAACAAATTTGTAGGAAATTTAAGGTAGAATAATTTACATCCAGATGGGTTTCCTCAAAAAGTTGAACCCTGAAGAAATAAATGTAAAAAACTGATTTTAAGGGGGCTGAAGCCTCGAAATACGTAACTTGAGGAAGCGGATCGTAGACGGTTTTCAGTATGTGATAGAGTAGACCTTCTCTTGCAGAATATGTCTAAAAACCCTTCTATAGCAATTTGTTGAGGTATTGGCATTTGACATTTTTCTGCCTATTTCTACTGGACTAGAAAACGTACGAAGACATGGGATTTAAACGTTGGAAACCAACCAAAAAAAAAAGTTTTTCAGCCTTGTTTTTTCGATTTTGAATATTAAAGGGTTCTTGCTTTGCCACAAAATTCATAAATTTGGGAGTTGATTTCTGGTTTTGTTTAGCTATATGGAAGAGGGAGGTAGAAGGTTGGAAGGTCAGAATCCCCAAAAGGCATATCTAGGACCCCTACCAAACCTACATGTCAAAAAACGACCTCCTAGGTCAATTTAGGTGACCTGTAGCCATGACACAAAATTGAAAACAGCGTAAAATGACCTCAAAATTGACTTTTTTGGCGTGGAAGGGGGTGGGAAAGGGTTGAAAGGTCGAAACTCCGAAAAGGCACATGTAGGACCCCTACCAAACCTGCATGCCAAAGGACGATCTCCTAGGTCAATTTGGGTGACCTGTAGCCGTGACACAAAATTTTTCAAGGTCAAAAAATGACCAATGTCTGTTTATATGTATATATATCGATGTTTGCACGAAGGCTTTTTCACCTCTTTTTCTTAAATCGTGCGGAGTTTTCGCCTAATTTTTGAGGTGAAAAAGTCAAAATCGGAGGTGAAAAGTTCAGAGCGTGTATACTCCATGAATTCTGCACTAAAAAGGTTGCACTTAGGCTTGACTCGAAGAAGAAAATCAGGAAAACACGTTCCGCCTTTTAAACCATCCAAAAATATTCACCCATCCCCTCTGTGACCAAAAATTTCCGGAGGCCAAAAGTATTTTACACCTAAATCATGAGAACCACCTCATGTTTGAGACTTCACACAGGCTTTGCTAATTGAGCTAGAAAATTGAACGAAGAGCCAAAATGTTCCTTAGACCTTCCTCTACACACATACTCTGCAAGTTTTTTGAAAAATCTCAAAGTCAAGCTTGTGGATAAGCTTTAAAACTGAGGTGAAAAGTATTTTTTATCAAAATTTGACTTCGATGTATATCGGTGTATACCATGTGCATTGTGTTCCTTGACAAAACTAGTTCCAGAAAGTATGAAACGGAGGCGAAAACGCTCCTTGAAAAATGAGGTGAAAAGTACCTCCCGCATGTATTTATATAGGTACGTATATATTTTTTTCCCGCAGGTTTTCAGCCCGTCGCTCAGCTTCTTTTTCATCAAATAAGTTCAAATTCGTGCAATAGGGTTTTCTCAAGAGATATATTTAGTGGTTGGAGTGGAGATGACCTTGAACTAAAATTCAGATATGTCAACTGTTTCAGGAAGGGGGACAGGGGGTTGAAAACCTCAAAAATGCCAAATGAAAAAGCCCATCGAAAGAGAATAAAAAGTTGTACAACATATCCAAAAAACAGCTTCTTAGAGCAATTAGAAAGGGAAAACCCGGTTATTTTGTGAAAATGGTGAAAATGGACTTCTGGTGTCATGAAACGGATTCTGTACTTACTCCCCCCCTCAAGTCTCACATCATGATACAGCGTAATAGCCTTGGTTTTTTGACAAATTGAGAAAAAACAAGGCTTAAAAAAAATGCGCGAAATTGTATAATGTACCAGATGTGGTATAAAACTCGTCAAATTATCGCATTCGATATGAAAAAATGTATATTCTATCGCATATCACAAGATGGTTGTTTGTTCTTAAATTAATAACGCGCATCGTTCAAGTTCAAGGCCAAACAATACTCTGGATCCAATCGAGGTAAAATACAACTTTGGTATACACCGACGGATCTTCTTGATTTCCACAAATTGAACTACCAAAAGATGTTACTCCGAATATATCCCACATGCAAGTGTAGCGAGGGTTTATCAGCTGTAAAGGACCTCCAGAATCACCGCTACACGTATCCTTGCCGGTTACTAAATCTCCAGCACATATCATGGTGGTCGCGTTGTAATGTGAAAAAGAATTTTTACATCGCCGATCTGCAATCACATTGATGGTCGCTTTCAATAAATGATCACTACGTTTTTCAACTGCGAAACATATTGCAAATATTGAAATTTGATATGATCAAGTACGAAACGAGATCAAACTGTGGGAAAATATTTGCTGACCTGTGCCTTTGAGTCCCCAGCCAGTAATACTGCTTGAAGTGCCAACTGATGGGTCGGAAGTAGATGTATAGAGGCAAGCTGGTCGAACGTATGGATTTAGTGATACCGTCGCATTCAATTCGAAAAGTGATATATCGTTAAGTGTCGTACGTTTTTCGTAGTAGGGATGATCGTGAACTCGGACTATGCTGTAAACTACTGGCTTGGCATTATCTGTCGTAGATTTTAAATTCAAATCACCTAACAAAGCCCATCGAGGTGGTCCTCTGGGATACGAAACAGAACAGATACAATTAGGAGGAAAATGAGCAACCAGAATGGCAGCGCAGATGTATTGGAATTTTAACCTACTGTGTACTGTTTGTACCGCAATGCGCCGCGCTTAGGATGAATTTGTCGCTGATCAAAGAACCTCCACAACCCCATTCGACTTTCTGGAAGCTATTCCCATATCCTATCACGGCCTATGGAAAACATTAAACTATCATATTGTGACGGCGCATGCAGAAATGGACCTAAGGGTAAAAAGTGAAATTGTTCAGGAGAGCAGTTCAAAGTTTACCAATTATTTTCGACTTTTTTTTTTTGTAATTCTGTATCCACGTAACAAAGAAAATTTAATTTTTTTCAAAAAAAATTTTTTAAAAAAATTTTTGGAATTTTTTTTTTGAAATTAGGGTAAAATTTATTGAGAAATTGAATGAAACTGGTCTGAGGTTCATGAAGTCATTTTTGACGAAGATACAGCTGCTTTAAGTGAGTAAGGTAGACATTTTTTTCCAAAATTTTGGAAAATTTTGATGTTTTTTACTCACTTTGAGCGGCTGTATCTTTGTCAAAAATGACTTCAGGGACTCCGGACCGGTTTCATTCAAATTCTCGATAAATTTTACCTCAATTTCAAAAAAAAAAAAATAATTTCGAGGTCGTGACCCTTAGGTCCCTTTCTCCATGCGCCGTCACTATTTGCTAATTACTTTCGCCAAAACAATTACTTTACAGATAAATAAACACCGATGTAGATGAACTATTTTACCATGTGAGGATATTCTTTGGCTTCAGCTGGAACACCGTTAACTATCAACCTCCTCACATTCACGCAATTCGTTTGATTGTAATATTGTCCACGTTTTCCGGGGATGTCAGCATCTTTCCATTTCAGTTCGTATTTATATTGAGCGTATTTTGTACAATCTAATGAGAAAAACACAAAATTAATTACGCATAGCCGGCGGATCATTATTTTCTCAAGTGGTGCTCACATTATTGAGCGGGAGGGGGGGGGGGGTGAATAATATTGTAAATTTTTTCACAAAAAAATAAAAAAGAGACTTCATATACACTACATATAAAGTAGAACCTCGATTATCCGATGCCAAAAAAATCGGTTAATTTTTTATTACCAGATTTCTCTTCAATTTTGCCCTACGACCGACCTCATATTGTTGTTTCAAATGAGAAAACATTTTTTTATTTCAAAAAAATAATATTGAAAAATGTGGAAAAATTAGTTTTTTTTTTAAATGAGAAATTATGTAGGTATATCACAAAAAATTATAATTTTTTTCATCCTAAAAAATTTAAAAATCTTAGTAGGTACCTATTTTCATTCTAAAAAATTGAAAAAAATTTTCACTCTGAAAAATTGAAAAAAAATCGTTCTAAAAAAATTGTAAAAAATTTTAATTCCAAAATAATGGTAAAAAAAATTTATTATGAAAAATTGTAACAAATTTAATTACAAAAAATTGAAAAACAATTGTAAAAAAATTAATTCTAAAAAATTTAAAAAGGATTTCAAATCTTAAAAATTTTATAATTTTTTTATTGAGTGTTTTTTACACATTAGGTTCAAATTTTTTGCGCAGTTCGAGATTTTTCACGTGGTGCTCCACGTGAAAAATCTCATGTAGTGCTCGAGCACGAGAGCAACTGGGCTAACGCCGGCCATGTAATTACTCATGTCAAAGTAAAAAATTTAGGAAAATTCCACAAATCAAAAATTTGTTTTAAAAAATCCCAAAAACTGAAAAATTGAATGAATCAAAAATTGTTTAAAATTCAATGAATGCTAAATATATTTTGAGAATTATTTAAAGTGTACGGAGACCAAATAAATCATTTAAAAAAAAAATCGAAAATAGAATAAAAATTAAATTAAATTAAGCAAGTATGATATGAATTCTTAAAAAATTGAAAAATCTGAAAATTCTCAAAAATTTATTAAATAAACACCAACAAGTAATTATTTATTTTTTTTAAATCCAAAAATTCTCTAAAGATGAGTAAATTGAAAACTGTAGAAAAATAAATAAAAGAAAATACTAAAAACTTGATTTTTCAAAACAAAACAAAAAAAACCCCATTTAAAACAGCAAAAATTTACAAGGTCTGATTGAATCAAAAATATATTCCCCGAAATTCAATGAATGAAAAATTAATAAAAATTAACAAATAGGCAATAAATGGGGGGGGGGGGGTCAAAATTCTGAAAAATTATAAAACAGTAAAAAATTGAATTGTAAAAATATGATAATTTTCAACTAGGTTAATTCTTGATATTAACGTTCAAATTCTGTGAATTATCAATCTATTTTAACTTATTGAATTTATGTACAATTTTGTTTTTGTTTAGCCTACCTATTCAATTATGAAAAATTTTCTGATTTAAATTTTTGTTTTAATTTATTAACTGTTTGAAATTATTTTCAAATTTCTTAATTATTCAGTTTTGGAAATTATACTTAATTTATTCAGTCTTCGAATTTTTGAAACGTTTGATATTTGAAATTTTTTATTCATTCAACTTGCCCATTTGTAATTTTAATTCCTTAAATTTTTTATTTCAAATTATGTTGTCTCGGGGATTTTTGATTTTTATTTTTTTATTTTTTCAGTCAAGGAATGTATTATCTACGTGTTTGAAAAATTTCATTTTTAGGATATTTATTCAACTTTGCCAATTTTATTTTTTATTTTTTAGATTTATTCAGTGTTCTTGAATTTTTGATGCATGGAATTTTCTCAATTTTTTTATTATTCAGTTGTAACTTCAACTTTTATTCGTCACATATCATCCAGTGTTTCCAATTAATATGCGAATTTTCAACATCTTCATTTTCAAAAGTAGGCACCTGGTTAAAATGAAGTTTTTTCTTGGTCAAGACTCTGTTACATTATACAAAACTAAAATTTGAGTATTCACAAAAAATATCTGCATAAGTAAATTAGGAACTTACAATCTAACGCTATTGCTTTCGAATCTTTGCTACTCCACCTTGTGTTCTCTGATTCTTTAGTTGTATTCTGCTTTGAAAAAACACTTTATAGTTTCAAATTAAATTTTACAGAATTACCGTAATAATGATAATTGAATAGAAATGTTTTTTATTACCGTTTGAGATTGTGATAAAAGTGTGGGTTTTGGTTGTACTTGTGATGTCGACGTCGACCATTCTTTCCCTGACGTTGATGCTGCATAAAACAACAAATAATAAGTAAAATTGTGATATAAAAAAAAATGAAGAAAAAAATTACAAAAACAACCGAAGAAGAAAACTCTCTAAGAAAAATTATTTTGAAAAAAATCTAAAAAATGATCCTGTTTGAGGAAAAATCTCAACAGTTTTCTTTAAAAAAAAAAAAAAAAAAAAAAAAAAAAAATCTCGAATAAAAAATAGTGAAAAATTTGTTTAACAAATACAAATGAAGCCGATGATATTTCAAGTGATTGCTTTGTAAAAAAAAAATCACTTTTCTAAGGAATATCAATATCTTGAACAGATTTTTTTAGAATTTCATTTTTGTAAATAAAAGTCTCTTCTCGTAGTTTATAATTATAGAAAGTTATGATTTTTTCATTTTTTCGAGGAAACGGTTTAAAATTCAGTAAAAGTAAAAATAAAAAAATAAATATTATAATTTTTTTTCTCATAAAAAGAAAACTTTTGAGGATGAGACAAAAAAAAATCAAACTCGAAAATGAGGCCATGTGTGCCTCAAAAACCATGAATATTTCCTTAATGAAAAAAATTGTGCATTCAAGTTATATATGTTGTAACAAAAACCAAAAGTCAACTTATGCTTATCATGAGCTGGTGAAAATGAATTTTACAAAAATATGAACTTACATTCTGAGCCTAATGTCGTAACATTTTTAGACTTCTCATTTTGGCTCTGTGGATTAATTAGAGCTTTGCAGCATAATCCGGGACCGTAATTTTGAACATTGCATATTACATAAGTTCTACTTTTTATTAATGCGCTTGCGTTGACACAATTGCTGTAGATCGAGCAGATTTCTCCCCGTTTGCTGCATACATCGTTTTGATTTTGAGCTGCAAAATACACGGAATATGAATATGGTCTGATGTTTGAAAAATTAATACAATTTAAAATTTACGACAAGTTCTGAGAAAAATTTTTTCAACTTCGTTGAAAATCGAGCCTTTTTCCATTAGAATTCTTTTGAAAACCAGTTTTTCAAATATTTTAAAACAACCTTGGAAACATTTTTAAAAGCAAAAATGAAGAAAAAGTTGTTAGTAAAATACAAGTATAATTTTTGAAATAGAATTATAATTTACAAAATAAACATTCAACAAAAAACAGTTTTGCAACAAAAGCTCTGACAAATTTTTGAGAAATAAAATTTCAGCGAAACTTTAAAAGAAAAATGTGGTAAATTTAAATTTAAAACAAAAGAAAAAAGTTTCGAAAATTTTTTGAACAAATTTTCTGAAAAATAATTGGAAATTTTTTTTTTTTTTAAATTTAAAAATGAATTTTTTAAAAGTCTTTCAAGTTATCTTTTGAAAAATTAATAAAGAATTTTCTTGAAAAATGAAGTTCTCAGAACGTACTTCGAAATTAAATAATTTTTGTACCGTTCAAAACTGGTTATAACAATGAAAAAATCGAGAAAAAAACACAAGAAAAAATAGCTTTAATAAACTAAAAATTAGAACTTTTTGAACGTAATAAAAATTATGAACAATTTCAAATAAAAATGAAAATAATTAGTTTGATTAAAAATCAATGCAAAAAACATTACTGAAATCGAAAAAATTATTTCGAGTTTGCAAAGGCTTAAAATTTACATTCACTTCTAAGTTTGAACAAAAAATTTGAAGGTGTAAAATAAAAATGGAAAAATGTGGTATATCTCTTTGAAGCTACGAATTATCTGATATTTAAATAAGGAAGGCATGGAAACCGATTAAGAAAAACATAATCTTAAAAAAAATGCAAGAAGAAATAAGGTATATCAATTCCTTTGAATATAATTCAATCATATTCCCCAACTTTGGAAAAAAAATATAGTTCACCTGTGATGTTCAATATGAACGATAATCCCAAAATGGCGATACTAACACGCTTGATTTGGCTGATCATTTCAACTTCGGTATAAATAAGAAATTATGTGCTCATATTATTCGTAGAATTGATATCACTACACATCACTGTTATACGAGTAATTATAAAGAATGGTAAACACGTAGTAGTTATCTAATTGATCAATTGAACTATGAAGGCTACATAGTAGGTAATACCTGCCAAAAGCTGTGCATCGGATATTCAAATATTTAGAAGAAGGAGAGAGACTTCAGAAAAACAACAGACCGGTTTTTGTACACATTTTTAAGAACCCCTATACTGTTTGGCAAAGATTTTAGTTAATTCTGACATTTAAGATGCAGACTATACCAAATTAACTAACAAAGATGTCAAGGTTTTTTTTTTAAAGGCTCCGGTGGGATAAGGGGGTCAATCGGCCCCCGGTCGAACTTCGAATTTTTTTTCACAGATTCCGATTTTGTATCGTAAAAGATGATTTTAGAGCGAATCAGCGATCACTTACCTCACGCCCCGGGGGCTGGGGCCTCGAAAATGCGATTTTTAGCTTGAAAATTCCATCTCCGCGAGTTTTCAACCGATTTTCACCAAACTTGGCATGTAGGTACAAGTACCCAAGGGGGGATGTTGTGAAATTTTTTCAGATTTTTCTACTCCTCTAACGACCTTGAAACCAACTTTCAACACTTCGAATCGCCCTCGAGGGTACAGTTTTAGAGCGCGCTAAGAGGAAAATTTTTTTTCAAGTTTTTCACACCCTTCTACACTACCTAGAATTTTTTGGAATTTTTACTTTCCCAAAATATTCAAAAAGCCAATTAGTCGTGCCTTTTTCCCCCACTGAACGCTCATTTTTCATCAAAAATTTTTTTTCTCGAAGAACATCACTAAATACTCTTTTATACACCTTTTGTCCGAATTTCACCTCATTTCATTCATTTTTCGCGAATTCGGGTTTTTTCATTAATTTTATGTAATTAAAATTGAGTAATCACACGAAATGATCAAATAAAAAAACTAATCGCGGATTCGAGTTCAGCAGGTCAAACAACCCCGATTTAGACCTTTTCAGCGATCATTTTGCCCAAAATTGAAAAAGTTCAACTTTTATCTATATTTTTTTTGTTTTACCGAAATTGGATTTTTTGGTAAAAATGTAAACTTTTTCAATTTTGTGCAAAGTGATCGCTGAAAGGTCTAAATCGGGGTTGTTTGACCTGCTGAACTCGAATCCGCGATTAGTTTTTTTATTTGATCATTTCGTGTGATTACTCAATTTTAATTACATAAAATTAATGAAAAAACCCGAATTCGCGAAAATTAATGAAATGAGGTGAAATTCGGGCAAAAGGTGTATAAAGGAGTATTTAGTGATGTTCTTCGAGAAAAAAAAATTTTGATGAAAAATGAGCGTTCAGTGGGGGAAAAAGGCACGATTAATTGGCTTTTTGAATATTTTGGGAAAGTTGCACCAACAATAAAAATTCCAAAAAATTCTAGGTAGTGTAGAAGGGTGTGAAAAACTTGAAAAAAATTTTTCCTCTGAGCGCGCTCTAAAACTGTACCCTCGAGGGCGATTCGAAGTGTTGAAAGTTGGTTTCAAGGTCGTTAGAGGAGTCGAAAAAATCTGAAAAAATTTCACAACACCCCCCCTTGGGTACTTGTACCTACATGCCAAGTTTGGTGAAAATCGGTTGAAAACTCGCGGAGATGGAATTTTCAATATTTTCAACCATGCTGATTACGAATATCATACTCATAATGTCAATTTTTTGCGTTTCATGACGTTCTCGACCATTTTTAACAAAAAAGAAAAAAAAAATTAAACATAAAATTAAAAAAAAAATTAAATACTTAAAAAATTTAAGAAATTGAATTTTTTTTTAAATTTTGGGTTAGTCTTACCCCCTGGGAGGCTGAATATTGTCCCTAGGACCATAAAACCATCTTAAATCGATTTTTTTTTTAAATTAAAAAAAAATTATTTTTGATTTTTATTGGTTTTGAATAAGTCTTGTCCTCTGGAAGGCTGAATATTGCTCCTAGGACCATTAAACCATTTTTAAATGAAAGTACAGGTCAAAATTGACCAACAATGGTCAAAACCCCAAAAACGATTTTTTGGCGCTTTAGCTCCCTTTTCTCATCCACACTCACCAATACCTACTTTTTTTTAAATTTTTAATCAGACTGAATTTTATTCACCTGCTGATAATTTAAATTTGAAAACCACTTTTTTACCCCCAAAAAACACAGAAAAATTGTGAAAATTGAAAAAATATTCCTTTAAATTTTTTTTGCTTAGATCTCAGAATGTACGTTATATTAAGTATTTTCCGATGAATGTTATTTTTTATTTTTTTCTGTTTTTCAGAAAATTACTTCTTCTTTGATTTTTTTTTTATTCGATTCTTTTTTCCAATTTCAAAATCACGTTTTCTTCAATTTTTTTGAGGAAATTTTTTTTCGAGATGTTTTTTGCGAGATGAACAAAATACAGTGAAGTTGGACTATTTGGGAATTCACGAAATCAGATCTAATAATGTAGAATTTTAAGATTAATTCGTTTAATTATTCAAAATTTATCTTTTTAAATTTTATTTATAATAATAATTTTTTTTTAATTTTATTAATGAAAAGTTTTAATTTAATGTATACTACTCCACTTATGGATGAGGTCTCCGTTATATTACCCATTAGGGTTAGGATAGATAGTCCAAAAATGATCCTCGAAGATTTGGAATATTTTTTACCCCCTCTATATTTTTGATCAATTTTTGTTTGAAAAAATATAAAATTTGAGTCATTTTTATGACCTTCAAATTTCCATGTGTTACCTCAAAAGCGGTGAAAGCTAGGAATCTGAAATAACGTCTGGGAATTCTGGGATCTATGCTCACGTTTGATTCACATTGGTATCTCAATTAGAACCTGAGCTATTTAGACCTCACGATATCTGGGAGAAAGTTCTATATTTGAAATGGAAATTGAAAAAAATAGACGAATTCGGTTCAAATTCAGGTGGATGGTGTATTTAGGAACACTTAATGATATATTTCAAAGAAAAATTTGGACCAAAAATGATCGTATGAAGAGTGAAATAAAAATATTGAGTTATATTTGATAATGTAATTAAGAGATCTGATTCAATATTTTCATGAAACTCCAATAAAATTACAGCTCAATTTCGTGCAAATTCAATTACAATCATCCATGTTACAAAACTTTCCTTTCAGAAGAATTTTTAGCAATTTTTGAATGGTTTAAGTATTTTATACTTTGGAATTTTTTTTTACGTAATTTCTTAATTTTTTCAAAATATAAAAACTTTGAAGCTGTGAAAGGAGATTCGATACCCAAATTCCAACATTGAAAATTCCCCTCTCCCCTTCTATGCATTTAAAATTTCTGATGTTGAAGTCAAATTAAGTGGAACTTGAAGTCACCCATTAAAAATAAATGAAAGAAAAAAATTTACAGATTTTATCAACTTTTGTCTTTAGACTCCTCCTCCTTTTTTAAAAATGGAACAAATTCTTTTTGAAACATGGTTTTGCTTTTTTTTTAGTTATTACATTTTTTTTTTTTTTTTTTTTTTGTGAAATGAGAGGGAGGCTGCGAGGCATCACTTGCAAAATTGCAATAGTCCGATCTGCAAAGGCACTATTTTTAAACGATTTTTTCTATATAGAAGTTAGTTTCTCTATCAAAAATTGAGTATGTTTTGAGTATTTTTGAGGAAAAATAAAAATTTTTCACTTCTTTTGCGTGCATGAAATTGCAATAATCACAAGAAATGATGAAATCAAAAAACTAATCGCGAATTCGGTTTCTGCGTGTCAAACTACCCCGATTTAGACCCCTTGCGCGAAAATTTTGCCCAAAATTTAAAAAATTGCATTTTTAGTTAAAAATATATTTTTTTCTCTTCATGTTCGATTTTTAAAAAATGCAATTTTTTAAAAACGAATTGAGCTGAAATTCGGGCTAAAGGTGTACGAGGGAGTGCTTAGTGATGTACTATGAGGAATAAATTTTGTGACCAAATTTCACCCTGCGTAAACGCAAAAAACGTTGAAAAAACATGTTTTTTTTGCCATTTTAGAAATTTTCACCACTTGGAAAAATCTGAAAAAATTCATGGTGATTCAGAATACATCTAAAAACATATGGTAATTTTTTCGAGATGTACGTATACCTTAGTTTTTTTTTAAACGGCTGTCAAAGTTTTCAAACCACGTTTTGAGGTCATTTTCAAGGTCAAAAAAATCTGAAAAAATTTGGGATTGTTTCCACTCAGAACTCTCCCCTGTACACCAAATTTCACTTCAATCGGTTGAAAAATATTCGAAAACGATGAAAATCGTGGTTTTTGAAGCACCACCTCCCTAAAAAAGGGCAAAATTTCAAAATACGTCTTGAAATGGTTGTTGATACATGAATTGTACTGCATAATGCGAGCGTACAACCAAAACTCAATTTCACCATGCGTACATGCTTAAAATGTTGAAAAACGCGGTTTTTCGCCATTTTAGGCAATTTCCACCACTCGGAAAAATCCAAAAAAATTCACAGAGGTTCAAAATACACCTAAAAACATATGGTAATTTTATCGCGGTATGCGTGTATTTTTGTTTTTTTTTAAACGGCTGTCAAAGTTTTCAAAACGCATTTCAAGGTCATTTTCAAAGTCAGAAAAATCTGAAAAAAATTGTGCATATTGGTACTCGTAACTCTCTACCATCCAACAAGTTTCACTTCAATCGGCCGAAAAACGGCTGAGATAACGCCGAAAAAGTGAAAACCATGTTTTTCGAGGTACCAGCCCCCTCGAGGGGGATGGGAATTTCACGATACGTTCTAAAATCATCTTTTACCACTACAAAAATATTTTTTGAAAAAAATTCGAAAATGGCGTCTGAGGCCGATTCACCTATCGTCTGCCTAATTCTTAAACCTCGTAACTCCAAAATTTCACTTTTTCGTTTTTTTTTTCAGAAATGGATACTAAAGTGTCTATTCTACATGTTTGATCTGTAAAACATGCCAAAAAACAAAGAAAACCGGGTAAAAAAAAAAAAAAAAAATCATAACTCCTAAAACCTTGTAACCCCCTCCACTCTTGAGTTTTGGTTTGGTAAACAAACGAAACGAGACTAATCGGAAATAGGTGATGGTTTGGGTAAAACTTTGCCATTACATTAAATTGACGTTTTCAAGCAAGCAATGTTACCAATTTGATGCAACAAAAATTTCTCTTTTATTAAAATAATACGTTTTTTATGTCTCCTGTAAAATTTACTTTTCTGGAGTTGCGAGGTTTAAGAACTAGGCAGACGCTATGCTTATCCTGCTATAGCCTTTCCAAGTTTTTTATGTCATCCAAACCTAACCAATTTCGTGACGGAATTTTGTCACGGATTTTCGTAGCGGATTTTTGGGACAGATTTTGGTGTCGTTTTTTTCAATTTTGGTCATCGTAAAAGCATAATATATACTATGCTAATAATGTATGACAAAATGTCTGAAAGTCATCAAATTGCTTGTGGTAAGATGATTTTAATGAGAATTTCGCAACAAAAAAAAATATGTAATTTTTTTTACGAAATTTCAGAATTCTACAATTCTACATGGAATGGGGAGAAATTAAAATTAAATTAAGGTGTCAAATTTTTACAATAATTCTAAAAAAGGCGATAAACAATCCACTTTTGTACTCACTCTTCACATTTATTGATTCGCTTTTCCTTTAACTCGTAATTTGTAAAATTTGGTAAAGAATACGAAACTGAAAAAACGACATTAATAATGAGAAAATTGATAATCGTAATATTATACATTTGTAACTTGATAATTATTTAGCCAGAAAAAACTCACCTTCGATGTTCAATACAAATAAATGAATGCATAAAATGCCAACTTTGATTTGGCTGATCATTTCGACGGCAAGAAGTACCTACCTACACCCACGGTGGCTACCTCCTAAACGTGTTATTGGTAGAATTGATATCACTATACACCATTCGTTAAATTAAGATGAATACTCAATAGCAAAATCTTTACGAATGAGAATGACATATGAAAACTATACCAAGGTAAAATCAGTCGCATTTGTTCGAGTATTTATCTAAGAGTATCTGTACCCGAAGAGTACAAGAATATTAAAAAAAAAAAAGTAGAGGCATTACAGAAAAACAACCGAATCGGACCGGGTTTTTAAAAAAAATTTGCAAATGCTTGATTATGCAATTTGATACACGAATGTACTTATCACAATTTTGCACATACTCACGTACTGTCAAGTCTTTCAGGTATTAAATATGTTATTTATTAACAGAAATGTTCTTCAGCGTCACACATAATCAAAACTAGTTTTAAATTGAACTGCGGCTAAAAGAGGAGGCGATGGCAGTAACATGAAAAATTTGCTTTTCCCCTCAAATTTACAAAATAATTAAAAATTTACAAAATAGGCAACTGGGCAGAATGATCGCTACAAGGGTCTAAATGGGGGTAGTTTGACCTGCAGAACTCGAATCCGCGATTATAGTTTTTTTTTCATTCGATCATTTCGTGTGATCTGATCACACAATTTTAATCATATAAAATTGTCGAAAAAATCGAAATTAACAAAAAATGAATGAATTGAGGTGAAATTTGGGCAAAAGGTGTATAAATGGGTATTTAGTGATGTACCTCGAGGGAAAAATTTTTTGATGAAAAATGAGCCTTCAGTGGGGGGGGGGGGGAAGTACGATTACTGGCTTTTTGAATATTTTGGGAAAGTTGCACCAACGATAAAAATTCGAAAAAAACTCTCTTGGGTACCTAGGTATCTACATGCCAAATTTGGTGAAAATCGGTTGAAAACTCGAAGAGATAGAATTTTAAGGCTAAAAACCACATATTTCGAGGCTCCAGCCCCAAGGGGCGAGGAAAGTGATCGCTGATTCGCTCTAAAATCATCTTTTACGATACTAAATCAGAATCAGTGAAACAAATTTTGAAGTTCGACCAGGGACCGATTGACCCCATTATCACACCAAAAAGCCTTTGCGTTTGGGTTAAAAAATGAATAAAAATTTTGCGTTTCGGTTCATAAAAAAATCCAAATACGCTTCATTTTACTAAAATTTAATAAAACGTAAAAAAAATAGTTACACCATTACAAAAGTTTTAATTTGAAAAAATTCAAAAATATTAAAATATTTTTGAAAATTTTGTAAAATCAAAAATTTTAAAAATACCTACCTAACCAAATTTTAGGAAATAGCATATTTCGCAGTATTTTATAAGCTGAATTATTCTTTCACACCACCAAACATCAGAATTTAAAAATCTCAAAATTCCATTTTTTTTTTAAATTGAATACCTATACCTTAATATTATATTATACCTACCCAATTGAATTTTTTGAAAATGTATTTTTTTAATCTCTTGAAAAACAATTTCTATAAATTTTTTGAGAAAATGATTTACGTGGGGTGCCTCTTACTGAAAAAACACAGTAAATACATCTAAATCCGAAAAACGATTTTTTTTTTTATGTACTTTGTACTTGCAACTTTTTTTAAATTGAAAAAAAAAAAAAAAACAGGGGAAAAGTAGGTGCGCCTATTTAGTATAAAATTTTGGGGTTTGGCATGTTTATGCGAAAATATGCATTCCACTTCAAAATTTCACTCAATTCGACCACTGGATGAGTCCAATCGAAATTTTTATAATAACCAAAATTATTTCTAGTACTTAAAGTTCAATCTACAACTTTTGTTTGGAAACTTTTTTAATTGGCCCTTCCACCTTTACTAATCTAGTTAAAAAACAGAACTTTTAACAGTTTTAACAAACGAAGTAACACAAAAAAGGTAAGACCTATAAGCTTTCCGCTTTAAGCAATACTGGAGCAATCTTCAATCTGCCATTTACTATCGGGTGTTCTTCCCCCATGGCGATATGTAAACACATAACGTCTATCCTCATATTTTTTCAAATCATGATCAGCAAATAAATACTCTCTGTGTATGCTGTTCATCATATAAATGTGATCTCCATCAACTTCAAGATCCCACATACCTTGGATGATAGAACCACCTGGCCTCCAGGTGAATGCGTATCGTCGTCCGGTATCATATGTATTGACAGCAGCATATAAATACTCCTTGAAGTGGTCATTGAGCAATCGGACCTGATGTAAATTGCTAAAAGTCACGTACCATTTAAATTTAGTTATCTCATCCTTTCCTCCAGGGATCCAGGTGAATACGTGACGTCTATCATTATCATACACGAATAATGGGTGACCTCCAGGATAAAGGTATTCGTTGTATTTGGTATTTTTAATGCATATTGCAGTTGAAAATACAATATTTTTCGCGGAAGCGGGTAATTTATTTTTGGCTTCTTGATAACGAAATCGTTCATCTGAACTTACATTCTCATAATTGGAATCATCCATTATATGTTTGATATGGCGAGCTAGTGATATTGCTACATTCGAATATAATCCACCCTCACGTTCTATTTTATTGATCACTGCAAGATGGAGAGCTATATGATCATTTAAATGTATAAGATTCGGTTGCGCTCTGTTCAATAAATCATCGACGTTTATTTTATTCCAAACCGTTTCAACCACCAAATTATATATCTTGGCAGTACATTCGGTACATTTGTTTCTTATGTCAGCAATAAGCTTCTTGACCATTGACCACGAATTATCATTTTGGAAAGCTGAAGAGATGGGCTCAACGACAGCTTCTTGAATTGCGTTCATCAATGCCTCGTATAGCGTTTCTGCTTGTTTCGTGAGAGCTCCAGTTGAAGATCGATCTAGTACTTCTTTTTTCACAGACTGTCTCAATCGAAGTAATTTTCGCGGGTCTATGAAACCGTCAACTGCAGTTGCGTTGTACAAAAAATTATATATTTTGAATTTACGTTCTGCATCTACAATAGAGTCTCCAAAATTGAACAATAAATCAAAGTTACCAGCTTGGTGGTTATAAACTTCGTGCACAATGTAGTAATAAGTATTGTCGTTTGCCTGTAGTAACTTTTTCTCTGCTTCCGAAAACCTAAGCGATTTGATATCTTCTACTATTTCAGCGGGTGATCGACGTTGACCTCCCAGATAAATCCGTGTAAAATCAACGTCTTCGTTGGGATGGGTTTTGTTTTTTTGTGATTCCTTTTCAACAATGTCGTGCACTTCTGCGATCCAATCGATGTGTTCGCTTAAATCTGTAAATATGTTTGCCGCATTCGATGAATATTGTTTCACACTGACAACTCCTCGTAGGTAGAATAATCCTTTGTCTTCAAATAATATACCTCCTCCGCTATCACCATCCAGAAGAGTAGCACCTAAAAGTATGCATAATATTGTTGCTGAGAACCTCATGGCTCATATTAAGATCTATTATGGTGATGGTTATTGGTTACCTGTCTTATTTCCTGTACCAGCACAGAATTTATCAAATGTTATGAATTGGATGAAACTAGGGTCCACTATGTCTACGCACCGTCGATGACTGATGAAAGGTAAAGTGATATTTTTCAAAATTGGACTAAGGGTATGATTCTCTGTTCTTCCCCAACCCACTACCTGAAATTACACGAGATATTGGACTAGTAAACCGAGTAATTCGAAATTTCTGATTGTAAAATTGAAATTAATACTTTTCCCAGTTCTCCTTCCGCAGGAAATTTTCGATTTTTCAAATCTATCCAGTGAAGACATGCTGGCAAAATGGCTGGACTTATGGGGATCGGGTCTGTGAGAATTAAAATTGCTATATCAGCTGCGTAGTAGTTCTTCAAACCAAGGAAACCTTTCTTGGGGAAACGTATCTCTTTAATCTGAAATCACAAACAAAAATTGAATTTTTGATATCTACCTATTGATCTTTTTTTACATCATCATTATTTTGATCACTGGTTCAGTTTCAGATTTTGATTCCCTAAGTCATTTGGTTTGGGCTTAGTCTGTACCAGTGATACCCACAAGAAAATGTGTGAGGGTCAAAATAGATCCAAACGTAAAACCCCACAAAAGAGACTCATTAGAGGCTTAAACTTGGTGGCCAGCAGCCTGGTAATGTGAAGAAATGACTCCAAAATTCACCTTGGGGTGAAGATGAGCTAGGAAGCTGAAATTTGGATATTGATATCTAACTGTACTCTTGGTGCAAATTTCAAAAAAAAAATGTTTTTGGCATATTTCATGGCTCCTCAAAAAAAAGGATTCATCACAAAATTTTTAGGGATCATTATTTCCAATCTTCAGCAAACCCCACCCAACAAATTTTGGTATCATTTCATCTATCATGGTTTGCAGTATGCACTAAAGGATCTGAGTAGGGGGAATATGCCATTGATGTACATACCTACATCTAGGGGTCCTAAATATATTGAATTATTCTTTGAGTTTGTATAAGTAATAACTTCTAAGTACAAGTACAATGTACATACCTTCATTGTCTTTTGATGAACATTATCAATTGTTGTGTAATTATTAGTATATTTACCAATAACTACATCAAAATCGTTCACACAATCAGTTCCTTCGCAATTTTTGCCTTCAGAAAAGCAATGCGCAGCTGAAAAATATTCAGTGGTTATTTCTACCCTGGGCCTAGCTTTTATAGATAAGTGTCAATACATTTACTTCAATGATCACTTTTTCCAATCGACCCTACAAACTTGTTTTTTGCGTAAATACCCCACGAAACATTCACACCCCAGCTTAGAATTCGGACCCAAGATCTGTGGATTTCTCGTCTAGCATGCTCGTAGGGCCGATTGGGAAAAGTGATCATCAAAGAAAATGTATTGCCAATGTTCTGCTTATCCTCAAAGTTATTCTTTGACTTGTTTCTCCTTATGGTTTTTTGGATAGGAACATTTTATTGCACTATGCTCTTATTTTAAAGTCAATGTTTGAAATTAATATCCCTCTAATATCCTTTACCTGATATTACCAAGTGCTCGGAGATGATTGTGCCTCCACAAATTAACAGTTTATTCTTGTCAAAAATCGCTACATGCCACGGAGATCCGCCTGTTGTTTCTGGATTTCCTCCTGCAATGGTAAGCTGAGCCGGGATGTATGGTTTTCCACATTCTAACAAAAATTGAAGTTCAAAAATATATCTTTCTCAGTTGGTATGCTAAATCATCTTCCTTACCTGGAACGCATGGAAGAAGGGTATTATCCCATTTACCATCTTTGTCACAAGTAATCTCTAAATAACTCGGATGGCTATCGTATTTATGGGTAGGCTTACATAATGGGTGTACTTTGGTACCGGCAAGTAGAACCGAGTTTCCATCACAAGTATTCACTAATACATCATTACGGCGACATTGCAGAATAACATTCACAGGGTTCAATTGGTCACATTTTTCTGGAGAAAAGTGTAAGTCAATCGATCATATTATTTCCATTTTACTTTCTTTTGTAGTCAATACCTACTCAGGCATTTAGCAATCGGTGGTAACCATCGTTTATTATGGCAGATGTGTTCAGAACTAACGTTTAGGTCTTCTTGATAGTACCCAGTGGCACAAGTGATTGTCATGGTGGCTAATTTGGGTACGTATCCATTTGAAATTGGGCAAGTCTGCGATGGTTCGCAAGCAAGTTTGATAGTTTTATCAACGGATGACTCGGGTAAAGCGCACGATTCACTACAAATTTTGAATGAAACATATTCGTATTTGTTGTAGGTAAATACAATGTACTTACAAGGGAACCTCGCCAACTCGCCACCACCGATTGAGCTGAAATTTGGCTCACTGAAAGAGAATACCACCCAGACCTCAACCAAGTTTTTAGCTGCCAAAGTTGATTTTTCGATTTTTGGCAAATTTTTGAAAATGGCTAAAACCGCCTCCAAAAAAACATTTTTCGGAGAAAAAAATTGTAGATTTCAAGATAGAATCTTTAAAATCGGTTTGCAGACTAAAGTCGGCCTCCCGAGTCGATTGGCACCATTTTCGAAGCGACCTGGAGTCTCCATAAAAGGTTGACTTTTGCAGTCTGGAGAGATTCCAGTGTGCTGGAGAAAATCCAACTTTTCCTGGAGGCTCCAGATCGCTTTGAAAATGGTGTCAATCGACTCGGGGGTCGACTTTAGTGTACAAACCAGTTTTCAGGATTATATCTTGAATTTACAATTTTTTTCAAAAAATGTTTTTTTGGAGGCGGTTCTAGCCATTTTCAAAAATTCTCCAAAAATTGAAAAATCAACTTCGGTAGCCAAAAATTTGGTTGTGAGGTCTGGATGGCATGCTTTTTCTGTGAGTTAAATTTCAGCTCAATCGGAGATGACGAGTTGACGAGGTTCCCTTGTCAGTAGGTCTAACCATTTTTCAATGAATTAGAGAAGGGCAACTCGTCTGTTCATTTCATCAACTTACTTGGCATCTCGCCTAATTCTGACTTCGTCAGGTTCGTTACTAAGGAGATTACACATATCAGGTGATTCATCCGATCCATCAACGCATTGTTTTAGACCATCGCATTGATATTTTTTCTCGATACAAGGGCCATACTTGCACTGAAAATGTAGCTCATCGCATCTAATCGCGGAGGACATCCAGAAAAATGAATTATTCAAAAATGATCAAGTAGTTACCTATTTTTGTATTCTTGAGACTTACTTTGTTAACGATTTATTTCGGCATTGAACGTATGTTTCGTCACTTACATCAATGCAATCTTTCACTACATCGCAGAGAAATTGTTTAGCGTTGCATTGCCCATTTTCACATTGAAACTGCCAACTAAAATATTTTTATGAATAATGTAATGTGTATCCAAATTGGGTTGTTTGTTAGCGTTATGGACAGGAAGCTTTTCTTTAATAATTATCAAAATTTTCAAACAAAAACTATTATTAAAATCGTTTATTGGAAATTTTTAAGATAATATTTATTAACATTTTATAAAAAAATTTATTATAATAATTTTTCAAACAAAAATTGGGTATTATTTTTTTCAAAACACCGTTATTAAGAATTATAATTTTTCAAAATTGTGAAAACCGTAAAAACTTGAAAATTAGGAAGAAATCAAAAATTCAAATGATTGAAAAAATTCAGTAGGTAATTTGTGACGCTCACTATTGATTCATTTAAAAAAATTTTAAATTAAAAAAAAAATGAATGAAAATTGGAATAAATTTATTTTAAGTTCTCAAATATGAAAATTTAATGATTTTAAAGAAATTACTAAGGATTGAAAATGAGAAAAGTTTGTTAAAAAAACATTTATCCTTGGAATTTTTCAAACTGATTATTTTTAAAAATTTTATTGGAAACAAATTTTTCGTTGCCCTATTACCAAATCTGTCTAACTCCATGTGATTTGGTACTAGGAAACTTGTGTAGGCGGCAAAAACAAATTTTGTCAGAAAACGCGTTTGAAGTTGAAAAATATATACTTTTTCTAATTTCAAACGCGTTTTCTAACAAAATTTGTTTTTGCCGCTTACCCAAGTTTCCTAGTACCAAATCACATGGAGTTAGACAGTTTTGGTAATAGGGCGACGAGACGATTTCTCAAAAATTCATTTTGTTTCAAATATATTTCCAATTTTTTTTTCAATGTTAAATGAAAAGTGTTAAAATGAACCTCTCAAATTATTTTAATTTTTTTGTATTAAAAATTTTGTTTAAATCTATGTTATGTACCTATTTGAAAAAATTTGAACAATGGTTTTTGTAATGCTTTGTAAAAGAAAGGAATTAATTTTTTTATATTGAAAAGGTCTATTTTTTTTTTTTTTTACATATTCAGTTAACTTGAAAAAAATCCCAGTAAAATTTTTCAGACCCTCTAAAAACGTGAGGAAAATTTAAAAAACGCCATAAATGCACAGGTTGACTTATAATGCTTGTGGTGAAATGATTTTGATGAGAATCCCCCCCCCCCCTCCAAATTGTCCTAAATTCTGATTTTTTTTTTAGGAAATTTCAGAATTTTACATGGAATAGTGGAGGGGTTAATATTGAATCAGGATTCAAATTTTTACAAAATTTTCTTACAAATATGATGATAAACAATCCATTTTCATACTTACTCTTCACATTTATTAAATTGCTCTTCATTTAATCCATAGTTTGTAACATTTGGCAAATAATGTGAAACTGAAAAAATGTCATTAGGTAATAACGGAAAAATTGATAATCGTAATAAAATTTAATAATTATTTGACCAGAAAAAACTCACCTGCGATGTTCAAGATATTAAATAAATGAATACATAAAATGCCGCATTTGATTTGGGTAATCATTTTGACGGCAATAAATACCTAGCTATCTATCTACACCTACGGTAGCTGCCTCCTAAACGAGTTATTAGTAGAATTAATATATAATTATCACTTCACTATACACCATTCGTTTTAAATCAAGAACAGTACACATCTAATAGTCAAATCTTTGAGAATGACGTATGAAATCTACCTAGGTATAATCAGTCGCACATAATTATGTACGAGTTGAAATTATACCCGAAGAGTATATAAGAATATTGAAAGAAGTAGAGGAATTAGGTATCTACTTAAAAACAACCGGACCGGTTTTTTTTTTTTTTTTTTTGCAAATTCTTAATTGTGCAAATTGATACACGAACGTACTACATATTTTACCCGTTCTGTTGAATTTTTCGGATATTAAACGTGTAATTTTTCGTCTTATTAACAAAAATGTTCTTCAGCATCACAGTATAGTCAAAAAATAGTTTTAAATTGCTACTGGCGATTTGAGGTAGCGAAATCAGCGCGGTGGCAGATGATAGACCTCACATAGTACAGAATTTTGGACCTTATATTTTCGGAAGTACGCAAAAATCTGAGAAAGAAATCAGATGAACATAAACTTTTATTATTAATTTGTCAAAAATTATAAAACTATTTAGTTATATATTTGATAGCGTATAATTGTGAGATCTTATTCAATTTTTTCATGAAACTCCAATAAAATTACAGATAAATTTCAAGCAAACTCAATTACAATTTACAATCATCCATCTTACACAATTTTTTTTTCAGAATAATTTTTACCAATTTTTTGAAAGTTCTGTTTCATATGTAGGAAATTTTTAGCATAGTTTCTACTTTGAAAACTTTGAAGCTGTGGAAAGAGATTCGATGCCCAAATTCCACCCTCGAAAAATTTTCCCTCCCCTTCTATGAATGTGAAATTTCTGAAGTTAAGGTCAAGATTAAGTGGAACCCAAAGTCACCACATTAAAAAAAAGAAAAAATGAATGAAAAAAATTTACATATTTTTCAGCTTTTGTCTTTAGACTCCTTCCCCTTTTTTAAACCAAACAGATTCTATTTAACTCGTTTTTTTTAGTTCCTGCTTTTTTTTTTTTTTTTTTTTTGTGAAAAAATGGGGCGATGAAGCACCACTTGCAATTGCAATATTGCGTTCATCAATGTCTGTTATAGAGTTTGTGCTTGTGTCGTAATCAACCAGTTTTTATACTTACCTGGTAATTAATTTTCTATTCATTGGTTTTTTTTTTTTTTGAAAAAAATATCATTCTTTTTGCTAATAGAATGGAAAATTTGATCAGAATTTTTAATATCAATTCATTCTATTTTTTTCTTTTATTGATATTTGATATTTATTAACATAAGTAATATTTAAAATTAAAATGTTCATTTTCAGGAGACAAAAGTTCGTAATTTTTTCAAATTTAAAAAAATAATAATATGCTATTCAAAACTTCAAAAGTTACATAACGAATATTGCTCAAAATTTGTATTCAATTTTTTTTATCCAATGATGAAATTTATTTCTATAAATTCTATGAACAAAAATAAAAACTAATGCAAGTGAGGATAAAATAAAAAATTTAAATTTTCTTGTTGTTGTTGTGTCTTATCATGATTCACCAATAATTTGATTTTTTGAGCAGCGTAGTTGATTTTGAGCTTTTTTTGAGGTGTTTTACTGTTTTTGCCTTGAGAAATGAGTATAACTGCATAACACAAGTAACACAAGGCAAAACCCACTTACAATAAGCGCATAGCTCATTGCTTGTTTTGTGGTTTCTTTTCAACAATGTCGTGCACTTCTGCGATCCAGTCGATGTGTTCGCTTAAATCCGTAATAGTTGTCCCATCCCATTCCGATGATTTCACACTGACAATTCCTCGTAGGTAGAATAATCCCTTGTCTTCAAATAATAAACCTCCTCCGCTATCACCATCCATTACAGTAGCACCTAAAAGTATACATAATATTGTTGTTGAGAACCTCATGGCTCATACTATTAAGAACTATTATTATGATGGTTACCTGTCTTATTTACTGTACCAGCGCAAAATTTATCAAATGTTATGAATGGGGTGAAATCAGGGCCCACTATGTCTACACACGGTCGATGACTGATGAAGGATAAAATTATATTTTTCAAAATTGGACTAAGGGTATGATTCTCTGTTCTTCCCCAACCCACTACCTGAAATTACACGAGATATTAGAGACTTGGAGTATTCAGACTAGATAGTAATCCGAGCAATTCTAAATATCGTGCTTCTGATTATAAAATTGAAATTAATACCTTTCCAAGTTCACCTTCCGAAGGATATTTGCGATCTTTCAAATCTATCCAGTTGAGGCATGCTGGTAAAACGGCTGGACTTATGGGGATCGGTTCAGTGAGAATTAAAATTGCTATATCATCTGCGTAGTAGTTTATAAAACCAAGAAAACCTTTCTTCGAGAAACGTATCTCTTTAATCTGAAATCACAAAAAAAAAAATTGGATTTTTCATTTTATACCTATATTGATCTACTTTTACATCATCATTATTTTGATCACCGGTTCAGTTTCAAATTTTGGTCCCCTAGGTCATTTGGTTTGGGCTCTAGGCTCGTTAGCCTGTACCAGTGATACACCCAAAAGCAAATATGTGAGGGTCGAAATAAGTTCGAATGTCAAAATCCACAAAAAAGACTCATTAGGGGCATGAACTCAGTGGCCAGCAGACTGGTAATGTGTACAAATGACTCCAAAGTTCACATTTTGGGAATTAAAATGTGGTGGAGAACTGGAGATGACCTAGGAAGCTGAAATTCAGATAAGGTATGAATATCTAACTGCCTTCTTGATGCAAATTTCAAAAAATGTCTCACTTTTGGCATATTTTATGGTTCCTTAAAAAAGGAATTTATCACAAATATTTCAATTTGAGGTCTCAAAAATTTTTAGCGATCATTTACTCTTTTAAGCAAACCCTACTCTACCCAACAAGTTTTGATATCATTTGATCCATCGTGCTATGCAATAAAAACACTTGAGTAGGAGGAATATTCCATTATAGTGTACGTTTATTCTACTGTGGCAACTCTCTCGTATCTCGTACGTCACCCATCCGACCACATTCCAACACGCATCCCGCTTTCCAAATCCCTGAAATCATCCCTTTTCTCCTCTCTCCACGAACCGGTATCCTTTCTTCCACCCTTTCCCTTATAGTATGATGCAACCGTAACGTACGAGATACTGGAGTCCTAATTAATTGAACAATTTTTTGACTTTGCATAAGTAATAAGTTAATACCTTGTAAGTGAATACAAGTAAAATGTACATACCTTCATTGTCTTTTGATGAACGTTATCAATTGTTGTGTAATTATTAGTATATTTACCAACAACTACATCAAAATCGTTCACACAACCAGTTCCTTCGCAATTTTCAAAGCAATGCGCAGCTGAAAAATAATTCAGTGGTTATTTCTACCCTGGGCCTAGCTTTTATAGATAACTGTCAATACATTTACTTCAATGATCGCTTTTTCCAATCTGTCCTATGAACTCGTTTTCTGCGTAGATGCCGCATGAAACATTCACACCCCAGCTTAGAATTCGAACCCGAGATCTCTGGATTGCTGGTCTAGCATGCTCGTAGGGTCGATTGGAAAAAGTGATCATTAAAGTAAGTAAATGTATTGACAATGTTCTTCTTGTCCTTAAAGTGATTCTTTGACTTGTTTCTCCTCATGGTTTTATGGATAGGAACATTTTATTTCACTGTGCTCTTATTTTAAAGTCAATGTGTGGAATTAATGTTCCTCAAATATCCTTTACCTGATATTACCAAGTGCTCGGAGATGATTGTGCCTCCACAAATTAACAGTTTATTCTTGTTAAAAATCGCTACATGCCACGGAGATCCGCCGTTTGTTTCTGGCTTTCCTCCTGCAATGGTAAGCTGATCCGGGATGTATGGTTTTCCACATTCTAACAAAAATTAAAGTTCGAAAAATAATATCTTCCTCAGTTGGCATGCTAAAATTATCAACTTTCTTACCTGGGACACATGGAAGAAGGGGATTATCCCATTTACCATCTTTGTCACAGGTAATCTCTAAATAACTCGGATGGCTATCGTATTTAGGAGTAGTACGTAATGGGCGTACTTTGGTACCGGCAAGCAGCAATGAGTTTCCATCGCAATTATTTATGGACACTCCATCGCGGTAACATTGCAAAGTTACATTGACGGGGTTCAATGTTTCACATTTTTCTGGAAATACGTATATTATTCTGGTTACTCAGTTATTTTGAGTTAGTACTTTGCAGTCTACTGTACTCGAAACCCACTCAAGCACTTGATAATCGGTGGTGACCATTGTTTTTTGTAACAAATATGAGCAGTACTGTCTTCTTTGTTTTCTGTAAAATATCCGGCTGCACAAGTGACTGTTACTGCAGTAAATTCCGGCACGTATCCATTCGAAGGTTGGCAAGCCTTTGATGAATTTCTGTCGCAAACAAGGTTGACAGTTGTATCGGCAGATGAGACGGGTACAGGGCACATTTGTCTGTAAAAAATGTATCTATTGTGAAATTTGATAGTGCACTATAAATGTAGTATGAGTTGTAAGAGGGTAGCTCGAATCTTCATTAGATATTATTTTCAACTTACTCAGTATCTCGTTTGTTCCTGGCTGTGTTCTGTTTATTATTAAGTGTATTGCAGATTTCAGGTGATTCGTCGGATTCATCCACGCATTGCTTTTTACCATCGCATCGATATTTTTTTTCGATACAGGCTCCGTACTTGCATTGAAAAAAATTTTCATCACACCTAATCGAGAAAAAAGATACAAAAAAATATTGAATTTTTCAAAAATGACAAATGATTTATTTTTATATATTTGAGATTTATACTTCGTTGTCGATTTATTTCGACATTGTTCGTATGTTTCGTCACTGTCATCTTTGCAATCCTTTAATCCATCGCAAACGAAAGGTTTAGCAATACATTGTCCACTTTTGCATTGGAACTGCCAGCTGAAACATATTTCATGTGTTGATGGGTATAAGCAATTTGTTTGTTGCTGTGAGTGGGTGGGTATATAGACATGGAGACATGTTCATTGAGGTCCTTCAAAATTGGTGGAGAGGGGCCCAATCGACATTTTTTTAATAACCATAATTATTCATTGAACTTCAAGCTACAACTTTTGTTTGAAAATTTTTCCGATTGGACCCCTCCCTCCACGAGTTTTTAATAATAGAAATATTCAAGTCGTATTATGCGAAATTGAAGGGGAGAAAGGGGTCCAATCGACATTTTTATAATAATCAAAATTATTTCTAGGACCTCAATCTACAACTTTAGTGTAAAAATAATTTTAATTGGACCCTCTCTCAATTTTGAAAAAGTATCTTTATCATGGTATGTGAAATTAGAGGAGAAGGAGGGGTCCAATTGAAATTTTTATAATAATCAAAATTATTCATCAAACTTCAAGCTACAACTTTTGTTTGGAAAATTTTCCAATTGGACCCCTCCCTCCTCCAGTTTTTAATGATAGAAGTATTCAAGTCGTATTATGCGAAATTGAAGGGGGGAGGGGTCCAATAGAAATTTGCATGATAACCAAAATTATTTTTAGGACCTCAATCTACAACTTAAGTTAGGAAAATTTTTCGATTCGACCTCTCTCTCAATTTTGAAAAAGTATCTACATCATGGTATGTGAAATCAGAGGAGAGGGAGGAGCCCAATCGAAATTTTTATAATAACCAAAATTATTCCTTGAAATTCAAGCTACAACTTTTGTTTGGAAAATTTTCCGATTGGACCCCTCCCTCCTCCAATAGAAGTATTCAAGTCCAATTATGCAAAATTGAAGGGGAGGAAGGGGCCAAATTTAAATTTTTATAATAACCAAAATTATTTCTAGTACTTTAATCTACAACTTTTGTTTGGAAACATTTTCAATTTCATTGGAAAAATTGTCAGAAAATTATGCATTTATTTTTTTTTTTTAAACATCACTTTCATTTTTCTCTGAAATAATATATGCTCATTTGTTTAAAAATTTAGCTCAACATTTTATGTTTTGGTTTGTCATAGTGTAAACTTATAATCGTTTTTTTTTTTAATTTTGAAATTTTTAATTTTTTCATTAAATTAATAGTTTTGAATAAAATGAATTCCAAATCCATGATCGTCAAATGCACCGAATCAAGGGCTCCTACATCAAAGAATAGGTGAGCTGCAGTATTTGTAAATCTTGAAAGTGCCTCAAGCATTTGCCAACGATCATACCATGCTGAATACACCGGTTCTCGTCCGATCACCGAAGTTAAGCAGCATCGGGTCAGGTTAGTACTTGGATGGGTGACCGCCTGGGAAAACCTGATATCGTTGGCATTTCTTTTTTTCTTTTTTTTTTTTAAATATATTTTTTCAAAACATGGATGGGTATTGACGAAGCTCTTCATTTTGAGAAATTGTCAATTACTAGTGTCTAGTTTACCTAATTTGCTTACATGAATGTGGATCGTTGTTGAATTTTACCAAATTCAATACTATACAAAGATATACATATACTTGATATTCAAAATTGGAAGGGATGGAGGGGTCCAATCAAAATTTTTGTAATAACCAAAATTATTTCTAAGACTTCAAGCTACAATTTTTGTTTGAAAATTTTTTCAATTGGACCCCTCTCCAGTTTTGAAAAAGTATCTACCTATCTGATATCAAGTTAAATCGAAGGAGAGCGAGGGATCCAATCAAAATTTTTATTAAGAACCAAAATTATTTCTATGATCTTATGCTACAACTTTTAATTGAAAATTTTTTCAATTGGCCCTTTCCTCCCTCCCTTACCCAGGTTTTAATTAATATCTTCGGAGTATTATGCAACATCGGTGCGGAGAGAGGGGTCCAATTGAAAAACTTTTCAAACAAAAGTTGTAGCCTAAAGTCCTAGGAATAATTTCGGTTATTACAAAAATTTCGATTGGACTCCTCCCTCTCCTCCAACTTCAAATATCAAGTATATGTTTGTACTATTTGACTTACTTGGAGAATCAAATTTTCACCACCTTTTCTCGATTTTTAACTACCTAATTACTGCTTCTAAGCTTTCCTTCGTCCTAGGTCAATTCGTTTTGAAGAGCAAAGCAATTCTACCATAATACTTACTTCTTACAACGATTGATTTTCTGTTCATTTTTTTCCAATTTTGTAACATTTGACGATGAAAGTGAAACTGCAAACATTCAAAAAATTAGCATACCTACAAAAACCTATAATGTAGTATTGATGGTAATTTTATGCCCAAGACACTCACCTGCGATGTTCAATACAAATAAAAGAACACCCAATGCACCGATATTAATGCATTTGATTTGGCTAATCATTTCAACTGCGGAATTACGTACTATTATTCCTAGAATTGATATCAAAACACATCGCGAATTAAAATAATAAAGAACACTACGCGTGCAGTAAGCAGTCAAAGAATATCGAATGAAGGCTACAAATATATAGTACTTAGAGCTTAGACGTACGAGTATAAGTAATAAGCTATTGCAGATGGTAAATGTATTTGAATATTGGAAGGAGAAGAATAACAGAGATTCAATGGACCGGTTTCAATTTTTGTAAATATTCCTATAGGGATACCTATTACCTACCTACTATTCCGAATAGGTTTGGTTTTCCTTCCATTGAATACGTATAAATTATCGTCTTAACTAACATTAATGTTTTTCAAAAATCTTGCTGGCCGTCATTTTTATTCTTGCTACTGACGTGAATAGAGTGAGGGAGAGAGAGGGGGAGTAAAAGACATTCGACTTATGTAAAATTTATATACATTATACGTATATTTTTTTCAAATTTTCTACGCGATTAAAATTGAACGGGCAAAAAAGTCTGAGATTTATGTGAAAATTGTTGACCAAACTCTGTAATTCATTATTTTTGACAATTGAAAAATTTTGAGTTAGAAATGAGGGTATAAGTATATGGAAATGTGCTGTAAATAGAACTTATTCATTTTTTTAAAATAATTAAAAAGTTACCTATGAAGATGTAGAAGAGTGCACATCACCAATACACACGAAATACTTTTGCAATAATCTTGGTCTTTAAAACTTTTTTCGAACAAATTGTGGGTAATAAGAACCACGCAATACGATTACACTTGTTGTCAAGTCAGAAATGAATATTCAATATTATTTATATCGAATGCGGCCTGTACGTTGAGCGAATTTAAGAAAACGTGAATATGTTTTTTGCGTCATGTCATGAAAATCGCCATTTTTAATCCGAATAAATCGTTGAAACAGTTGAAAAAATTAGGTAGATAATTCGAAATTAGGAATTTCTTTCAAATTGAACTTCAAATAGATGAACTTCCCTTTATGAATGAGATTTTTCTTCAAAAAAATTAAGATGTGTTTTTTCATCTATATTAGTAGGTAAATAAGATATTTCCTTCCAAAAAAATTTCACACCGACTTTGGAAAAATTGAAAGATTGTTTTTCTCTGAGAAAATTTTAAAAGATTTTTTACTTTTAAAAAATTGAGAAATTTTCTTCTTTTAAAAATTAAGAATTTTTTGAGCAGCTTTTTTTCTTCCGAAAAATTAAATGATTTTTTAATTCACTTCTTTACTTCAGAAAAATGATGAATTTTCTTATTGTTTTATACCAGAGAAGATTCAGATTAAAATTGTTAGGTAATCGTTTTCCTCTAAAAAAGTTGGGATCTTTTCCATGACATCAAGAATAAAAAAACTCTTGTTTGGAATTTGCCTGTAATGGACGCCATTAATTTTTTTTTTTTTGCCAACTCTGAAAAATTCTCACATTTTAAATTTTTCAGTCAATTTTTAAAGATTTTATCTGTGGAGAAAATCATCTCTAAATTTCTTGTCTCAATTTTTTCGAAAAAATCACTTTTTATTATTCTTTTTTTTCAGGGAAGAAATCTCTTATTCTTTTGATAGAAAAACAAATTTTAATTCTTTGAGGAAAAAATCTCAAATTTTGTCTCAATTAAAAAAAGGGAAAAAAAAACTTTCCATTTTTTTGGAGCAAAACATTTTTCTCTTAATGTGACCGCGCCTAGGGAAAGGGTATTAGTGTCCAACGACGCGGCACAACAAAACACGATTCGCGTCATCAGGGAACTGACTATGCTTCATTGTGCCGCGTCGTTGGACACTAATACCCTTTCCCTAGGCGCGGTCACTTATGTTGGAATAGAAATATTTCTTGAATTCTTGAAGAGAAAACATTTTTTAGAGTAGGTACATTTTTTTTCAATTTTCAATTTAAAAGACTTTTTGTTATGAACTTTATTTTATTTAATTTTTTTTATGAAATCTTTCAAAAAATTTGAAAAAGTCTTTACATTTACTTTGAAATAAAAATCTTTTAATTTTGTGCAGGATCTTTTTTTTTTTTTTTGAAAAGAGGTCTCTTATTTTTAAAGCGAAGAATCTCATATTTTTGACAAATAAAATCTATTATTTTTTTGGAGTCAAAAACACTTTATTTCAATGCAGTTTTTTTTTGTTTTGATTTCAGAAATAAATTTTTTACTTTTAGGGAAGAAAATCTTGATTTATTTTTTGGAGAAATTTTTTTTGAAAAATAATTTTGTTTTTTCAAGTGAAAATACCTAGGTACCTACTCTTTTTTTGTTTTAAAAAAAATAAAAATATATTTTTTTGGAGAAATTTTTTGAGTAAAAAATTGTTCAAACTGCTGAGTTTCTTCAAAAGAAAAAAAAATATTTACTCACCTTTCTTTTTTCTTTTTTGACGAATAAACTTTTTACTTAAGTATTTTTATGAAAACATTTTTAAAATTTTGTATCTTTATCAATTTTTTTCAAGAGAGTCATCAAAATTGTAAAAATTAACCAAATTTTCAAAGTTGTGAAAATTAATAAAAATTAATTTTTTGTTTTTGGATTTTGAAATACATTTTTCATTTAGTTGGGTGGATCGAATTCGAAAAAAAGGAATATCTCAGATTTCGACAAAACTCAAGGAGGTGGTTCATTTTGAATGGAAAACTCCCAAATTTTTTTTAGCCTTCTACCTCTCAGGGGAACGACGCTAGGCGACCTGAAAGTAGGGCCTTTTTTGAAGAAAAAAAAAACGCGATTTTTTGCCATTTTCTAATGGTGAAACTTGCGTGGCACCATAGCGCACCCCCCTCCGCCCCCACCCTCAAAAGGCAGTTGGAGTTTCTACACCTCCCTGACGAATTAAACGTCGTCAGTTTATTGATGGTGCTTAAAACTCCAATCTTTTTTCGGTTTTTTCAATTTTTCAAAATTCTTCAATTTGTTTCAGTTTTTCAAAATTTTTCAATTTTTTAAATGTTCATAATTTTATCAAATATTCATAATTTTTCAATTTTTTAAATTTTTGTAATAAATTTTCCAATATTTAAAAAAAATAATGCTTGATTTTCAAAACTTTCTATTTTTCAATTTTTTTTCTATTTTTTAAAGTTTTTCAATTTTTTATAACATTTGAATAATTTTGTGATTTTTCAAAATTACTTGCTCTATTTCTTAATGTTTTGAAATTTTTCAATTTTTCAAAACTTTGAAATTTCTCAAACATTTTTAATTTGTCAAAATTGGTCATTTTTTAAAATTTAAAATTTTCAAAACTTCCTATTTTTCAATTTTTCACTATTTTTTAAAATTTTTAATTTTTCAATTTATTAAAAAGTCAAAATGTTTTAATTTTTATTTTCATTTTTCAAAAACTGGGGGTATTTCATTATTGAAAATTAAACATTATTTTTTGTATGTACCTAATTGTTACCAATATATTATTATTTTTTATTTTTTTATTTTTCAATTCAAACTATGAAATTTAATTTTTTCAATTTTCAAAGTTTTACCACTTTGAATTTTTTTTCGTTCAAATTAAAAATTTAAAAACAAAAATATCAAACCCAACCCAACCAAACTCAACCCTATTAAAAAATAAACAAATATTAATTTAAAAAAAAAAAAAAAAAAAAAAAAATGGTTTCTATTTCTACCATAACGCCCCACGTGTGTCAATTCGTTACTATATTTTTATATTTTCATTCGAAGTCAGGTTTCTGGTGTAATCGAGGTGTTTTGTAATCTTTCCAAAATATTTACCAATTTTCGGGTTTTGATAAGAGTTCAGTTCTAACAAATTTCAAATTTGATGAATTAAAAATTAGATTTAAAATAATAATTAAATATTGAAGTTAAAATTACGGAATTATTTGGTGTAACGTTCCGGAATAAGGCACAATCCCTGATTTATAACGACAAAATAGAAATGTTCGGTATGAATTTCTTCTATTCAATTACTTCTATGAGTCTATTTGGCTCTAATTTTTTATTTTTATTCGTGTTTTGCAGAAAGAACTTTACATGCAGTTCATTGTATTCGATTTCATACCCATCAGCCTAGCTCATCAAATATCTCCGAACGATGAATCAAACTGAAGAAGAACATTCTCCACATCTAAGTATGTGATTATTTGAAATTTGGAATTGTTCTCTTTCTTGGTGACATGATAATGATATGATTTTCCATTGTTAATTTTTTTTCATAATTCGTTTATTGCTAGATAGTCGTCCATTTGTACATAAATTCGGCTTTCGAATTATTTCTGACTTCACGAAGAATCCAGACTCTTCAGCTTCTGTGTTGCGTTAACTTTCAGTAATGAATTTTTCGGAGTGAGTTCTGTATAATATGCTACGATGACCAATGGACTTGCATCATGGTTTGATGTAGTCTTCTTGAGTGAAGAAGTAGATAGGTAATCAATTTGTACTTGTACTAATATTTTGACGTCGATCATTGTTCAATGTACGTTCATGTATGAATCGTTATTCATCATTCGTATGATTTCGTTTAGGATAGTTTGGCGAAGATCAATCCGGTGATTCGTTCGATCGTAAACATTCCGCCGGAAAAACTGAATTACACTGAGTAACCATATCGATGGAATTACAAAGGAACATAAAAATCGTCTATCGGTCCTTATGTTATTGAAAAAAAAAATAATTCACTTACTGGGTAATTTAATTTGAATATTTGAACTGAAATCTTGCTAAAGTGATGTTAGTAATTTCCAAAGTGAGAATTGCAATCCTATGATATGTTCTAGGTGCCTTGTATCGAAGATTTTTCAACCATTTTTCTCATCCATAGTTATATTATTTTGGTAAATTTTCAATGTTGAAAAACTGCATAGATGAGTCATAAGTAACGACATACTTGAGTTCCATATCCATACGTATCAAACTTCTATTCACCATCAATCGAAGCATCACTCCCAGGCCCAGTCAAGACCACCACAGCTTCTACAACGTTTTATTACCCACTTTGTCAACTTGATTGAATTAGTTCTATGTTTGATATTATAAAACGTTGTCAAGTCGTCGAGATAATAATATGTTGTGCATGTTGTGTGATTTTTGTTCAGGAGTAATTTACAAGATACAAATTGTTATTATCCTTGAAGATTTAATTTACCTATAATCTTTAATGTTAATCGATTGTATTTTCAAAACTGCTCTTAAAATGTATTGTCTCGTAGAATAACGATAACGTTTTGAATGTGATTGAAAGAAATTTCCCAAGAAAATCCATCCTCGTTTGGTACAGGCCTATTCTCGAGTATTAGGTAATCAAACAAACACACTAGGTACTCGAAACGTTATCATTTACTTAATTTTTTCAATGTTGAACTTGAAATGAAAGTTTCAAGGTTAACTAGAAAGTTTCCAACGTATATGAAGTAGTTCAAAGTTTTCATTAATTGAGATATCTACTCAAGTTGATTATAAAGTTTACGAAGAGGTACACCTTTCTACTAAGATAGGTATTTTGAATTTTTGAAGATCATTCAAACTCTAATGATCTAGAAAATAATAGATTCTACCCACAGATTTGTGATTTTGAATTTCATCTTCGAGCCTATTAAAAAAATTATGTACCACGTAGGCCTATTCTTTTCTTCATTACATTGGTCTAATAGAAGATCGATTATTCATGATAATCTTCCAAACTTCACAAAAATATCCCTTATTGATTCGTATACTCGATTCGAGTTCATAATAAAAATGATTTTATAGACGATAGCAGATTTTCATATCGTTGTTTGGTTCGACGTAAAATCACCTATAGGCTATAAAAAACATTTCATCATGAATCAATACAATGTTAAAACTTGAATAAACTTTCACGTCATCGTTGCTGCCACCGAAAACTTTTTTATCGAGTAAGTTTCAATGCAGAAAGCAGGAAAGCTTTCAGAAACAGAAAAAAATCAACCTAAAACGAATGAAATAAAACAACGTTACGATGTTTTCGGAATGACCGATAGATAGCGCCACGCGGCCGAAGACAGAACGAAACGAGGAATCTCGTATAATTCAAACATTTACCTTAATGTTAGTACTTTTCTTTGATGTTAGTCGCCATGTTCTCAACAATATTTTCTAGTTGTTTGGTGTACTAATTTCGAATTATTTTATTGTTCGCGTTCGAATTCCGGTATAAGAAAAGATTTGCGCGTTTATTTCGCTTAATTTCTCCATCGTAATTCGATTCTGTCGTACGTTCGAGTGTTTCGGTGTGTTCCGTTGGTTACGTATCGCCATATTAATTAAGAGTGATTGTTTTTTATCAGTTGATGTTGAGCATGTGTTGAGAAGAAATCAATACTTGTTTGATAGCCTCGCCTACGAACCGCAGTGTCACTATCGAGGTAAATAATGAAAATATTTCAATTACATATTACTCAATCGGTCGAGTACATGGCTCAAGTTTTATTGTAAAATGGTTATAACTTTGATAACCGGAGATTTAATAGTATACTTTTCGAGTGATATCACTTATTAACGTATCATACAGCTAAGAAATTCATCAACGGTGGCGATTTCTATCTCTTTGGTAATTTGAAAATTCATTTGTGAAGTGGTAAACTCATACGAGTGGACTGGCCATTAATGGATTTCATTTATACGTCGTATTTATGTTGAATTTTCTCTATATGGCTAGTACAATGTCACCGTCCATTATTATTACCTTTCGTAATCCGTATATTAATATACCATTTTACCGATTTACTTCTATCGATGACGTGTTTTCTTCAATTTTGTAATCATTCTCTCCTTTGTGTAAAAATCTTACAATGTTATCATTTCCTGCGTTTGTGTGTGCCACTTGTAATCGCTATCTGTGCATCCTCTCCCTGTCCCAGACGAGAGTTATCATTAGATGTGAAAATATTATAAGAATCTCAGATGTGGGCTAATTAGTATGACTGTGTGTGAGGTATTGACCAATGTTGAGTAGTGAGTAAAGTATTTCTGAGGTGAATTCTTATCTAGGTCATGGAAATGAGAATCTGGTTCTGGTGGAATGTTTACATCTTCATCGGTGGATCCCTGAATAGTGATCTATTTTTCTCTCTGATCAGTTTTAATAATAAGAGAAAATATAAAATAAGGGTAAAAATATTGAATTTTCGAGTTTTATGTCGAAAAAATGTTTCTCAATTTTCGAGTTATCATTTTCTTCATTCCGAAAATAAAACCGCAGAACGTGTCTCTGATAAGAATGCTTTATGCTCATGTACCTTTGTGTAGATCAGACGTGTTTTCGTTTTCTTTTCGAAGATTATTAGCTCGAAATAGTTTGAAAATGTTTTTTAATTACGAAATGATCCCATGGTGAAGTAGAATTACTTTATTTTTGATTAAATTCACGAAGTATAGTTGAAAAAATCAAGTGTTTCGATGAACGATCGTTTTCTCGAACATGTCTCAAAGTAACGGAAACTGTAACGGTGCTTCTTGACTGTGATCATTTTTTATTCATTTTGTATCATTTTTTAAAACAAATGAGTTCACAAATGTATTTTGAAGATGAATGAGAGTAATTTGAAAAAAAAGTAGATTGGTTTTTAAACAAAATATTGATTACAGAGCTAAATCTCTCATCAGTATCGATACTAATCTTGCTACGAATGAACTCTCTAGAAGCTAAAGTTGTTCGAAGAAGATTCTAGTGATTCGAACGAGTATTAATTTTAATTTCAATTCAAATATTAAAAGTACGTAATTGAATAAGTGTCATAAGCTAATTATTCGTTTCGATTATTATTTATTAGGTCAATTATAAACCAGTAAAACGATTTCCAAAATCATTCGGTTCCTTCTGAATTCGAAAATTTACTTCTCATTAGGATTGGGCCAATTTTTGGGTACTTAACACGAAATTTCATCAAGTTTATGACCTTTGGGTTTCATGACGTACCAATCTCGTGTACAGAGTTTATAAAAACATATTTGAGCGTAATTTCGTTGTAAAATAAATGCATTTTTTCGAGCATATTTTGTAAAACTTGACAAATGTACCATATTTTTGATAGAATTTTTAAAATTTTTAAAAAATGAAGAATTTTTAGTGATTTTTTTTTTCCAAAAAATTTTGAAACATTTTCTTTCATAAAAAATTTATAAGATGATTTTTTTATGTATTTTTTATTATCTACTTTATTTTTCGATATTTTAATAGAACTTTTAATTTTTTTAAAGAAAAGTCCCGAAAATCTTCCTTCCAAAAAATAAGAATTAGCAGTTTCTTGTAAAAAATTGAAAAATGAAATTAATAGAATTTTTTTAACGGAATTCTGTGAATTTTTTTTGAAAATTTCAACTAAACGTATGGTTTTGATTTTCAGGTAAAATTTTAAATATGCTCCTTAAACTTTTTGTTACATTTCCCCCTTCCCCACTTTTATGAATACTTTTCTTAAAAGAAGATTTTGTAATTACTTAACTCTTCCGAAAAAAGTTTTTAGACTTTTCTTGTGAAATTAAAAATGAAACTGTTGAATTTGAAAAAAATCAAAATATTTCCTTTAAAAAAAATCAGTGATTGTAAAAATTGAAAAAAAAATCGAAAGCATATATGATTTTTTATATTTTTTTTTTGTTCCTTGAAAACAAAAATATAATGATTTCCTTTAGGAAAACTTTTTAATATTTAGTTCTTCTTTTTTTTTTAAAAAGAAAGATTTTTTGTGGAATTAAACAAAAAGAAGTTTTTCTAAAATAAATTTTTAATTGATTTTTTGTTGAATTAAGTATAAAAAAAATGTTCAGGTGATTTTTAAACTTTTTCAGTAAAATTTTGAAACATTACCTTTAAAAAAAAATTTTTAGAGGAATTTATTTTATAATAGTGAGTAAGTTTTTTGATTTTTTTTTTCTGAAAAATTTTGATCCTTATTTCTTGTAAAAAAAAAAAAAAAAAATGAGTAAGATTTTCATTTTGATATCATTTTTTCATTTTTTCATGAAAACTTGGAAAACGTTTTTTTTTTAGAGGTATTCTGTGATTTTTGAAAAAAAAATAAGGTTTTGTTTTTTTTACCTTTTTTTTAGAAGTTTCTTTTACGATATTCTGTGACTTTTTTTTTTTAAACTAACAGACTTTTTTTTAGAAGTTGTAGGTAAGTATTCTTCTTAAAAATAAAAACAATATTTGAGACTCTTTAAGAGGAATATTTGGGTTTCTTCTCAAGAAAGTTTTGAAATTGTTATTCCTTCAAAAAAAGTTTTTTAACTAATTCTTTTATAAAATTGAAAAAAATGATGGGCTTTTGATTTTTTTTCCTGAGGATTTTTTGTGACTTTTTAAGCAATACTTTGGTACGATTTTGTAATGAAAAATTTCAAGTGTTCTAAAAAAATCAACAAAAATTTGAAATATTGTCCCTTTCCCTCCAAATAAAATCGAGTCGATTTTTTGTAAAATTTGAAAACAAAATCAGGATTGATATGAAGTGTGCTTCCTTTAAAAAAAATAGAGGATTTGATGTAAATCAAGTATAAAAGGAAATTTCAAATGTCTGTCAAAAAATGTTTAGGGTGATTTTTTATGTTTGTTTTTTTAAATTGTGTTTTTGATTTTTTTGGGCGGAGGAGGGAGGGATTTCATAGTAAGTATGTTCTTTTTTTTTTAAATTGGTGGATTTTTGTGAAAAAAAATGATAGAATTTTTGATATTTAAAAAAATTATATTCTGTGGAAATTAAAAAAAAAATGATGCTATTTTTATTTTATGCGAAGTTAATTTTTGTGACATTTTCAATAAAAAAATTTCATAAAGTAGGATCACTAATATTTCTTATAAGGAAATTTTGAGATGATTCTTTCCAGAAAAATCATCGATTTTTTGTGAACTTAAAAACGAAATTAATGGGATTTTTGAATTTATTTTTTTCAAGAAACATTTGAAATAGCCCAATTTTTTCAACAAAAAAAAATGGCAAGATGTTTGTCTATTTTTTCAAAATATTTTTGAAATTATTTGCCTTTCCTTTTGGAAAAATTTCTAAGTAATTAATTTGTAAATTTTTTAAAGAAATATTTTGAATGGACTTTGACTTGTTTCAGAAAAATTTTCAAAAGGATTTTTTTTGATTATAAAAAAAAAGTAGGTAATTGAATTTTTAATAGTAGGTTTTGATTCGATTTCTAAAAAGAAATCAATAATATTTCCTCTCCAACAAATCTTTACTGTTCTAGGTATTTTCGTTTTTTGACAAACGATCTTTTTGTGAAAAAAAGAGTACCTATCATTATAATTTTTGATTTATTTTTACAGATTTTTTTTTAAATTTTCCTTTTAGGTAAAATAAATTGTTTGAATTTTTCAAAAAATTATAAATTTTTGTTCTTGATATTTACATATTGAGAAAATTTTCAAAAATCCTCATTTGGCGAATTTTTCTCCCAAGAAAATTTCTCATACTTTTCAAAAGAATTTTTGATTTTTTCTTCAGGAGAAAAAAACACTAAAAGATTTTTTCGTAAAAAAATTTTAAAATTGTGTTCTTAAAGAAATCTGATGAGAAATTAAAAAAAAAAAAAAATCTGTAGCAAATAAATAGGTAATTCTAATTGCTCTGGAGTAGAGAGTGTATTTTGGGAAAAAATTGGTAAGCAGATTTGTCCATTTTTATGAGCATTGATTCAGCCCTTATCCTCATTCCTTTGCTCGATAATTTACCACAAAAATAAATACGTATATATTTTTCGAATGTCCCCAATACATACTTACATAACTTTACGAACAACCTCCAACTTCACCCTACGAGCACTTTTCACTCAGGGAAATGTGCGACTATAAGATAATTGCGAAAATAATTGAAAATTACGCCAACCCCATTAAAAACTCGTAAGTTTTAATCTCCTTTTTGGCGGGGTAAAAAATATCAACTCGGTCGAAAATTAATTTTTCACGTTAAAATAATCAAACAACGTTAATATAGCGATAATTTGAAAAACTGCAAAATGTTAATTAATTTTGCGCCTTTCAACTCGTTCGATTCTTTTGTACAGGAGGAAAAAAGTTTATACTTAAGATGGCTTTATTAAATGAGAAAAACGTTTTCGGTGTTTGATTTTTAAACTAGTCACTCTCGTCGGCAGTCGGCGAAATCGGATTTATTGAGAAAAAAAAATATTTCCATTCGGGTAATTTCGCTCTTCTGCGCGATGTAAACGATGCCGTCTCGAAATTCTCATCGTGTAATAAATTATAAAACACGACGATATTTTAATGCTGGCGAAGAGGGGGCCCTTTAGTTTTTTCGTTTCACCAATTTAACTCACCGAGTCAAGATTTGTTTAAAGGCGAAAAAGTTTATTAGCATTTGGGTCGCATACATTAAAGAAAAATATACTAGTTAAGATTCGTAGAAGGCAAATTGCAAAACGCCGTCTAGCGCGACTATAAATCATGCCTCGCGAAAAACCCCTCAAATGCTTCTTTTTTTTATCGAGCTAACAAATTTTCGACGTCGAATTATTTCCCCTTTTTTTCTCTCTCAAAACGGAAAAACAAGGTTATAGGAGCAATGAACATCATCAATATCTATCAACGGTAATATAACAAAGTTTCCAGAATTAAGAATAAGTATATTGTTTCAAATGGTGTATTTTTTTAGGAAAATAAAAAATAAATTGATTTCCCTTCTTACGTTCTCGTCGTGGTGCTCGTATTTTTCATTTTTTTCAAAAACACACGAGGTCACGTATAGACGATGACTTTTTTTTGGCGAAGGAAATTTTCCAATTATTAAAACTAGCCGGATTTGTGAATTCGCTTTCGACGAAATCGAGCTCGCGAAGAAAAGCTCTGGAAATCGAATATTACGACGATCGACCTGAAGTAATTGTTTTTTTTTTCGACGTCGATGTTTTTTTATTCATCTGCGAGTAAACAGGGGGAATTTCCGAGGGCAATGGCAGTTTTTGGTACGTGCGTGGGTATTTCTAAAGGTATAAATAGATTTGAATTGTGTATCGATTGTGAGTGGTGGAATGAGCGAGCAGGGGTGAGAGGATGATAACACCCCGAGAAGTGGAAATTTTTCCAGTTATCGGGACTAGGATTAGGGATTATTAATGAATCAACGAGTTTGGCTGAAGTGATAATTTTTTTATTTGTGAGTTTTTCGTGTGTGAAAATAATTTTTTTCTTTCATATTTTGAATATTGGAAATCACTTGATTTTTAAAAAAAATTTAAAGAGAGAAAAAAAATTTTCATTAAAAAAAAATCAGTTACATAGTTTTTCTAATCTCATACGTATTTAGCTGGGTACATTTGTGGTTGTACTTGGAAAAAACACAAATCATTCGCTCCAACTGAAAAATTTTCAAATATTTCCCATCATTGATGGAAGTTGAAGAATGTTCAGATACATTCCATGGCTACGTACACTGTACAGCTGCTGTCCGATGTACGTGTACAATTGTACATGATATTTCGACCTTTAACCGGGTGCGTCATAGTGTGGCGACTATATTTTACTGATAAGAAATCCTCAGTCTAAATCTGTATAAATGGAAAATAATGTTCATCCAATTGTTCTCATAATTACGACAGCCTAATTCGAAGTGAACTTTTTTTTGTAAGCATTTTAAAATTTGCCAACATCTACTTGACTAAAAATTTTTGTTGATTTTTTTTTTAAATTACCAAAATTAGTTATACTTAGTAAGTAGTTCGATTTTGTTTCAATGAAAGGAAAATGGTTCCTGAAGAAAATAATAATTGAAATCTATTCTTTAAATTGTGGATAATTCATTTTACAGATAATTTTTAAAAAAAAATCAAATTTGATGAAAGAAGAAATTCTCTGCTCAAAAATTACTGAAAAATAACAATACTGTAAAAAAAAATTAAGCATCAAATTTTCCAAAAGCAGAGTGTTGGAAAGTCTCAAAAAATTTTCAGTACGTGCAACTAAAGTTATTTCAACTTTTTTTAAAAATGGCAATCGAATTTTTGAAAATCACCAAAAAAGTTACTAAAATAAATTCATTTTAAAGACGAATTTTTTGAAAATCACTAACATTTTTTCAATATAACAACTAACTAGAGCCTCAAAGTAGAATTGTCCAAAAACTGAAGTAAGCAAACAAACAAACAAACAATTGAACAAACAAAAATTAAATGATGTTCTATAAAGTTACAGAAAAATGTCAATGCTGCGACAAAAATTCCAACCTAAATTTTTGGAAAGTCGAAAATCACATAAATTTTTCGATGCAACAAAAAAAACACATTTCAAAGTCACATTTTTTTAAAATTGAAAATTGAATTTTTGCAAATATTAAATGTTTTAAAATTTCAAAAATCCAATTTTTTTAAATTATTGAAATTTGAAAATTTTCATTGCTAAGAAATTCATTTCAAAAATAAATTTATTGAATAGGTATATAATTTTTTAAAATTAAAACAATTTTTTTTACAAGAAAAAACGAAAATTGAATTCTTAAAAATCGTAGAAAAATGCCAACACTGCGAAAGAAATTCCAACTTCGTATTTTTTGAAAGTCAATGGTTTGATGAACATAAAAAGTTTCCAATGCAAAAGCTACCTACTTCATTCTTGGTCACATTTTTCAAAAGTTTTCATTCAAAAATTTGAAAATTCCTTAAAAAATTTAATTTGTCAAAAATCATTTCAAAATCATATTTTAAAGAAATCGAATAGGGGTGATTTTTTTTTTTTTTTTGATAACAAAAGAAATTATTGCTGTCAAAATTATTTTCAAATTGAATTTTTCAAAAATTAAACGATTGAAAACTAGAAAAAAAATGTAAGTAACAAACAAATTTTTCGATACAACAAAAGCCATTTAAATATCAAATTTTTCAAAAAAATTGGAAATCAAATTTTTGAGAATCGCAAACAATAATTTTTTTTTGTGTTGCATAAGTCAGTCATTTTAAAGACGAATTTTTTGATAGTCGAATGTAACAAAATTCACAAACAATTTTAATTCGTTAGAAACCATTTCAAAAAAAAATCAACTAAATGAAAGGTTGCATTTTTCGAAAAATATAATGTTTGAAGACATTTCTTGAAAATTCATTTTTTTAGATTTCAAAAAAATTCGATTTGCTAAAGTCTTTTTAAGAGTTCAAAATTTTGGAAAATTTTACCCAAAAAAATTGTTGCTTAAAAATGATAATTTTAAGGTTCAATTTTTCAAAAATAAAAAGTTGAAAATCGCCAACATCTTTTGAAAACGTTATTTTTGAAATTAATAAAAAATTGCTCGCAAGCTAAATTTTTCGAAAATCCATTTTTTGAAAATTCTCAAAAAAATTGTTTTGTCGTAAAACATTTAAAAAAAATGTATTTCAGCGTATAATTTTTGTAAATTACGAAAAGATGTTATTGTAGTTTTAATTATTTAAAAGAAATATTTTTCACAATTAAAATTTCTGAAAGGTGCCAACCTTTCTAAAAAATCAAAAAATTTTCACAGTGGCAAAGTTGGGCATTTCAAAACAAAATTTTTCAAAAATGCAATGTTTGAAAATTCCTTGAAAATTTTGATTCGTCAAAATCCGTTTCGAAATAACATTTTTCAAAAATAAAAAATTGAATTCTTGAAAGTTACAAAAAAAATTGTGCTGCAAAAGTCACTTTCAAGCCAATTTTTCAAAAAGTGATAAGATGAATGTTAAGAATTTCTCAAAATCTTTTTTCAAATTTAAGTCTCATTTCTCAAAAAAAAAGAATTATTAAATAAATTAGGTAGGTAGGTAATTAATTAAAATTTCAAATTAAATTTTTTCAAGTCATGAAAGGAATTTTTATTGTAAGTTTGAATTTTTCAAAAATGAAATATTAGTAAGTCCAATTATGATTGTTTTCCACCAATTTTTATTTCGTCAAAAACTATTTCAATGTTATAATTTCTCATAAAATTTGAAATTTGTCATTCAAATTTTTGAACTTTAGGTACCTAGGTACTAAAAAAAAAAAAAAAAAAAAATAGGTAATTGATTTTTCTTAAATGTTTGAAATCTAATTTTTGAAAATTTCAATGTTACAAAAGTCATTTTAGAAATTATGATTTCAAAAAATTTCATTTTTTTAAAAACTTTTTCAGTCACATTTTTAAAAAAATCTGAAAATCAAATTCTTAAAGATTACTTACAAAAAAAAACAAAATTCGAAGTATTCTAAATGATTTACAGGCACAACAAATTTTCAATTCAGTAAAAGTTATTTAGAAGGTGGTGTTGTTGTTGTTTTTGTTTTTTAAATTGAATGTCTGGAAACACAAGAAAATTTAGTATGTGACAAAAGCCAGTTTGAAATGGATTTTCTTCATTTCTGATGATAGTGATGATTAAATGCAAAAAAAAATTCAAAAAATTTCTAAAATCTTCATGCATATGAATCAGTAATTCACGAATAATTCATTCTGACGATTCGATAGTTCACAAACAATTATAAAAACTAGGTAGAAGAATTTTAACTTTTTAATGAAAGTAATTTTCAGAATTGAAATATTTTTAAAAATCCACTCCTTCGCCTAATTTCTCAACGTTTTTACTCCTTTGATAAAAAAAATTAATCAAATTGGAGGGAGTAAAAAACCCTTCAATTTTTTTAACCTTACGTAGTACAAAATTATAAATTTTGAGCTCATCCTACACCTACTATACTAGACTCCAAAATGTGAGAAAGGCGTACAAAAAAAAAGTAAAATATTTATCACGTGCGTTTTCACTTTCTCTCCTTTTATGTAAGTATAAAAATGAAGAAAACTGACGAAAAAAAATTTTTTCATACTTAATTTAGTTACGTATGCGTTATGGCCTTTGAAAAAAGCAACACCATAGTACATTTACCAACAAACTACTATACCGTTATTGTGATGTTTAATCGCGAAACTTTGGTTTTTATAAGAGCTGCGTGGCCCTACCCTGTGCTGTACCCTTGTCCTCATTCGGCTTCGGTAGATTGTTTTTTTATTTTTTTTTTATTTATTTTTTTTTAACATTCGCATGAAAAAAATACGCATAACGTTCGTTTAACGCGTGCAAAGCAGAAAGAAATTACGTAAAATGAAACAATAAAACAGCTCGAATAAGCAAAAAACTAACAAGATATTTAAAAAGCATAATGAAAGAAAATAATGGAAGGAAAATTACGCTATACCAGATAAAAAGCAACGAGAAACGTATTAAAGAATAAAGAACGCAGCATAGACGAGAGAAATAACAAAAAAAAAAAACTTTCACCAGTATAGCAGGAAAAAAGTATAATATTATAGCGCAGAGTGAGGGAAAAATATACTTGGGGTAAAAAGGAAAGAAAACTATACGCAACAACGTCGTCGGGGTATATCTACATGGAAATTACAACCATGTTATATACCTAATATATATACATAGTTAAAACAAACACTAGCGAAAGAAACAATTCATCAAAAAGTTATTTAAAATTGTACCACCAGCACCTCGCCCTCGCCTCGTTCTACCCTTTGCAAGTTATAAACTAATATTATTTACACTCGGTGTTTCAATTTTTTTTAAAGTCTGCGAGTTACGTGTTAAATTACGCGCCAATTTTTTCTCGACCGAGCTTTTTCTCCGAGTCAGACGTTAAAAACTTGATGTTTTCGAGAAAAAGCTAGCTCACGTCAGAAGAAGATGCGATCGAAGGTGAGAGAAAATATCTTATTCAGGATTCCTCCACCTACGCTACCCTCTGCCCTGTCGTGTATATATTTTGGTACCTTACTGCTTGCTTCTACTAAGTTTATCGTGTTTGTACATTATCCCGCACGTGCACACATACCGCCCCTGAAACAACTCTGGCCCGTACAATAAAGCCAATGAACCCCAACCCGAAAAACACGAAAGAATATTTTAACGGTCTCGTCACGGTCTACTTGGATGAGAATAATTTGACAAGTCTTCGAGCCAAGGCGTGAATATGAATAGAAACCGTGATTCGTCGTGATGCACTATAAAATACGAAAAGTATCCGGTAATTTAATGCTAACAACGAAACAGCATCGATTTTCAATTTCAATAAATTCGTGAGCCCGAATGAGCAATTTTATCCCTTTTGTAATGGACTATGAAGTAAAATGAGCCGAAAAATTGTATGTCACATTCGAAGTATTGCAAATCGATGGGAAATTAGGATTAATTTGGAATCATCGATTCTTCCCCTCTCATTTTTCTACCCAAAACGTGTGCCATTTGATATCCAAATGTGATTTGGTGATAGCGAATTTATTGGGGTTGTATGAAGAGGAGGCGATGGAATTACTCTTAAGGATATTTTTTGATTTTTGTAATGAATCTGAAAAAAAATTTTATGAATTCATTCTCAGGAAAATTTGATTTTTGAAATGAACCAATTTCTTTCCAATCTTTATGAAATATCTTGAATGTCTGTGAATTTTTAGAGAATCCCTGTAAATTCTGAAATATCTGTGCTATATTCTTTTAATGCTTAAATGGGATGTGGAATCTTCTGATTTTTTTTTTCAATTTTTGAATGAAATAAAAAATAAGTGGAAGTGTAAAAAAAAATTTGATAATTTTTGGAAAAATGAATTTTTACATTAAACACTAAAAAAAGAAAAAAAGAAAATTTTTCGAATGTCATAAATTTCTATACTGAAATGAAAAAATTAAAAAAAAAATGTTTCCTCGTACCCTCTGATTTTTCGAAAAATGAACATCAAATATTATTTAATAGTTTAAAAATTGCTAAAATTTTCAGGTATTTCAAATTAAGCAAACACAAATTTAGAATTTTAAATTTTTTAGTTTTAGAAAGTTTATAAAATTTTGTACTATCTGAATTTTTTTAAATTTGAAAAAATTGTAATTTTTGTAATTTTTAAATACAATTAATGGATTCTGGGAATTCAATCAATTTTGGAAGTTTAATAAATTTTACAATTTTGAAAATTTTAAAAATTGCAATTTACATTTTAAGGGGGTGGGGGGGGCTATAAAAAAAATTTGTTGAATGCATAGCGTTGACAAGCGAAATTTTCTAAGACCTTTGCGTGACGTCATTTTGATTTTTCATCTATGAAGTTTTGAAGAAAAATTGGAAACTAATTTCATCTAGCTTTTTTTTACAAAAAAAAAAAAATTTTTGATTTTTGAAAAATAAAATACATGGAGTTTTCAAAAAAAAAATTATATTCATTTTGCATTTTAATGATGTCATTTTGTAGAAATTATTGATAAATTTTTTGGAAAATCAAAAATTTTAAGCGCCAAAATTGGAGAAAAACACGACTTTTTCTTAATACCCCGTTTCCAGAAAAACTATGCAACCCACGAGGTTTTTCCTCAGAACGTTTTTTATTCAGTACAGTCTGGTCTGTAGTCTGACGAGAGGGTTTTGCGAAATTTTAATTTGCCGACGACTTCTTTCGAGTTGAATGGAATACTAAGATGAAATTCATGAGAAAGTAAGATAAAATCAGGGGAAAAAGTAGGAATTTCGCAAAACCCTCTTGTCAGACTTCAGACCAGACTGTACTGAATAAAAAACATTCTGAGGAAAAACCTCGTGGGTTGCATAGTTTTTCTGGAAACGGGGCATTAAAAAAAGTCGTGTTTTTCTCCAATTTTGACGCTTAAAATTTTTGATTTTCCAGAAAAATTATCAATAATTTCTACAAAATGACATCATAAAAATGCAAAATGAATATATTTTTTTTTTGAAAACTCCATGCATTTTATTTTTCAAAAATCAAAAATTTTTTTTTTTGTAAAAAAAGCGAGATGAAATTAATTTCCAATTTTTCTTCAAAACTTCATAGATGAAAAATCAAAATGACGTCACGCAAAGGTCTTAGAAAATTCCGCTTGTCAACGCTATGCATTCAACAAAAAAAAATTTATAGACCCCCCCTAATAGATTCTTGAAATTGCATGGATCAATTTTCAAAGCTAAATAAAATTTTGAATTATTCAATCTTCGAAATTTCAAAAATTATTAATATTTATAGGTCTTAGGTACCTACTTAACTTCAAGTAAAAATTTGAGAAATTGGAATTTTGGTATTTTTTGAATTTTATAGGATTCACTAGGTAAATTGGATAAAATTTTAGAATTGAATAAATTTTTACAATTTTTAAATTTTAGTAGGTAGATTTGTTGATATATTTTGGTAAAAATTTGAAATTTGACGTTTTGATGATTTCATAAATATCGACGGTTTCTTGAAATTAGATTGATTTTCTAAGTTTGGAAATTTTTTGCATTTTTAGAAATTATGAAAATTGTTGAGATTTGGTTGAAATTTGAATTTTGTAATTTTCGTGAGTTTTAAATTTTAACGAATTCTTTAAAATGGATCAATTTGTTGAAGTTCAATGCAATAAGGTTTTACAATTTTACCACTTAAAAAATTGTTAGATAATATTTTTCAAATGTACCTATATCTACCTGTTTTAAAATTTGAAAAAAAATCAACTTGGAAATTCAAAATAATTGAGATACTGGTTATTTATAAATTTTAATGGATTATTGAAATTGAATTAATTTTCAAAGTTTGATATTTTTTCTTCTTTCAATTTCACAATTTTTTCGAAATTTAAACTTTTAAAAATTATTTAAATTTGGTAGTAATTTAGAATTTGAAATTTTGGTGATTTTCAAATTTCAATGCTTTCTTGTACCTAATTGAATAAATTTCCAAAGTTTGATAAATGTTCAAAAATTGTTACAATTTAGTGAAAATTAGAAATTTGGAATTTCAGTGATTATTAAATTTTAATAAGTTTTCAAAATTGAATTAATTTTTGAAGTTCAATTAGTTTTACAATATTTTAGAAATTTTATACTTTTTCAAAATTTAACAATAGTATCGTCAAAATTTCAAAAAGAAAAATAATAAAAAAATTGAAATGATTGGAATTTTGGTCATTTTAAAAAGTTTAAAACACAATTTTTCATAAATTGAGTAATTTTTTAAAAAATCTAGAATTTATCAATTTGGTAAAAAATTCTAAGTTTGACATTTTAGTGATTTTTTGAATTATGATGGATTCTTGAAATTGGATCTGTTATTAAATTTAATAAAAATTCAAAATGGGTTATTTTTCAAACTCAATAAAGATTTTGAAAATTTAGTGTATTGTTTATTTTAAATTAGGTATTGGGTCTTTTTTTTTTTTTTTTTTTTTTTGAAATGAGATCGGTACCTATGTTGTTCATTTTTAGTAAATTTTTACGACTGAAAAAAAATGAAAAAGTTTTTAATTAAGTGTGAATAACTACTCGTATCTTCTAAATTTAGTAGTTTTCAAATTTTAATAAAACAATGTTTTAAAATTGAACCATTTTTTAGAATTCAATATAATTTTTAACGTTTGGTAAAAAATTTTAATGGTTTAATTTTTCAGCATATTTGATTGAAATTTGGTATAAGTATAATGCTACAAATTGGTTAAATCTTCTTCAAAATTTTAAATTCGATAAAATATTAAAATTTTTACAAATTCAGCCAGGGTAGGATTTTGCATTGAATTTTTTCGGAGCCTTTGTCATCGATTAAATGCAATTTCTCATTTTTTGAAAATTTCTGAAAATTGAAATTTTTACAAATTCAGCCAGAGGCGGATTTTACATTGGATCTTAAGGGCCGATTCCGTTTTCTTTTTTGCCTAAGCTACAGGCAGAATCTTAGTTTTCAGATCTGGAGAAGTAATGAATGAAAATTAATGAAACTTGAAATATACACACTTCAAAGCATTTAGAAAAAAATGTCGTATGCGATTTTTAATTGAATCAGTACTTTTTGAGAAAAAAAGAATTGAAAATATAGTCCAAGATTTGGGTGTTTTCAACTTTTTTCTTGAAATTTTCTTTCTTTTTCTTTTTTTTAGAAACTAATTAATCAATCGTAAAAAGCATACATTTTTTTCTAAACACTTCAAGGTATCTATATTTCAAATTTCATCAATTTTCATCTGGTAGATCTCTAGATCTGAAGGATTAAAGATTTCATTGTTTTTCAAGGAGCAGGATAGGCAAACGTGTAAACGGAATCGGCCCTTAAGGTAGCTTTTTTCAGTTATTAAATGCAATTTCCCATTTTTTGAAATTTACTGAAAATGAAAATTTTCACAAATTCGCTTAGGGTAGGATTTTGCATTGGATCAAATGGTAGCCTTTGTCGACGATTAAATGCAAATTGCCATTTTTTGAAATTTACTGAAAATAAAATTTTTCCGAAATTCAGTAAGGGTAGGATTTTGCATCGGGTCAAATGGTAGCCTTAAGCCAGGTTTACACCATCAGTCAGTTTGCACAAACTATCAATTAAAACTGTCAATCCAGCTGTCAAGCGTTTACACGACACAAACCAACTTCATCTAATTTTTACAATTATCAATATGAAATGCATAAATCGCGAAAAAAGTAACAAATCTCAAAACTAATCATAAAAAAAGGCAAAAAATAATCAAAACATTATAACTTTGATGATAACGTCCGATAAAAAAAGCATTCTCTCCACTCAGTTTGTGTAAAATATCAAACACGTTTGATTTTCATCAAACATTCAAAAAATGCAAATTGCCATTTTTATAAATTTTCTGAAAATTGAAATTTTTTCAAATTCAACCAGAGGAGGATTTTACATTGGATCTTAGGGTAGCTTTTTTCATTGTTTAAATGCAATTTCTAATTTTTTGAAATTTACTGAAAATTTAAATTTTTACAATCTCGCTTAGGGTAGGATTTTGCATTGGATCAAATGGTAGCCTTTGTCATTGATTAAATGCAAATTGTCATTTTTTGAAATTGACTGAAAATGAAAATTTTCAGAAATTCACTATGGGTAGGATTTTGCATCGGGTTAAATGGTAGCCTTATTATTTCAAAAAATGCAAATTGTCATTTTTTGAAATTTACTGAAAATGAAATTTTTCAGGAATTCAGTAAGGGTAGGATTTTTCATTGGGTCAAATGGCAGCCTTAATATTTCAAAAAATGCAAACTGTCATTTTTTGAAATTTCCTAAAAATTCAGCCAGAGGAGGATTTTGCATAGGATCTTGGGGTAGCTTTTTTGATTGATTAAAATGTAAGTAGTCGTTAAAATTTTTAATTTTTTGAAAATTGGTTTCATTTTTGAATAATTTTTTTTTCAATTTAGCAATTCTTTGAAATTAGGAACATTTTTCATTTTGGAAAAATTCCTATTAAAGGTCCTGTCAAAGCCCGATTCTAGAATTTTTGCGATTTTTTTGGAGAAAAAACTAATTTAAAGAAATCTACCCGAGCAGCACACTCGACAAATTATCGAAATACAAAATCGACAGAATATCGAATTCGATAAAGTGTCGCGTTAGTTCCGCATAAATCGTGAAATTATCTTTCGATATATAGATAGATTATCGACGAATTATAGTTAGCAAAAATTTCGAGATTATAGTAAGATATTTTATCGATAATATATCTATAATATCGAAAGATAATTTCACGATTTAGGCGGAACTTTTGCGACACTTTATCGAATTCGATATTCTGTCGATTTTTTATCGATTTTTTATTCCGATTTTTCGTCTTTTACTAGCTTCTTTCTATAATTAAAAATCATTAATTAGCATAATTAATACATTAAACTATGCCTAAACACATTATTCATGTTACGGTAAGAGGATCATTTCAGAAAAAGTCAAAAAAAATTATAAAATATCTGCCACCCGTGGGGCTTGAACCTTCTACCTCCTGCATGGTAATCCTCTTCCTTAACCACTATGCCATACCTTATCGTTGAGGAACTAGCAATAAAACGCTTATAATAGGCAGTTTAGTACTTCCAGACGTGTTGGACTTAGAAAAATTTTCACCAATTTGGAAATAATTTCAAATATCGTCACAAAATCGTTGAAAAATCGAATTCGAGGAATTTCATATCACGTGTCGATAATATAGTTTCAAATATCGTCATAAAATCGTTGAAAAATCGAATTCGAGAAATTTCAGATTACGTGTTGATAATAAAGTTTTAAATATCTTCACAAAATCGTTAAAAAATCGAATTCGAGAAATTTCAGATTATTTGTCGATAATATAGTTTCAAATATCGTCACAAAATCGTTAAAAAATCGAAATCGAGAAATTTCATATTACGTGTCGATAATATAGTTTCAAATATCTTTACAAAATCGGTAAAAAATCGGATTCGATAAATTTAATATAATCTGTCGATAATATAGTTTCAAATGTCGTCAAAAAATCGGTAAAATATCGAAGTCGAGAAATTTCATATAATCTGTCGATAATATAGTTTTAAATATCTTTACAAAATCGTTAAAAAATCGAATTCGATAAATTTAATATTCTTTGTCGATAATGTAGTTTCAAATATCTGCACAAAATCGGTGGAAAATCGGAATCGATAAATTTAATATTCTTTGTCGATAGTATCGTTGACGAATATCGTCATAAAATCTTAATAATATCGAATTCGATAGTTTTTAGATTTTTTGCCTATGAAGTTGTACCGATAAATCTTTATAATATCGTGAGAACATCTATAGATTTTCAAACGATTTTTTATCGATACTTTACATCTTCCGATATTATCAATCGAGTGTGCCGCTCGGGTAGTTTTTTTTTTCTTCTTGAATAAACTTATTCTGTGATGAAAAAAATTGAAATATTGTCACCAGAAAATTTTCTTCCTCCACCCCCCCTAACTGAAATTTTGAATAAGTATTCCTAGGCATTCATCATTCTTGAAAGGAAGTAAAGGAATGGAATAAGAAAAGAATGACATAGACCTACGAAACGCACGCCACTCCGCATCAAGGAAGACGATTAAGAAAAATTCAGAGAGGAGGGGATTGGGAGGGGAAAATCACCCTTATAAAGCGTATCATCCGTTCAAGTACGATACTCCGAGCATATAGGTTTACGAGACACGTACCACTTACTCTTCTCTACAGGAGCCCCAAAAAGGAAGATGACCAAAATTGCGTAAAATTTGTTCAGTACGGACATAGGTAGCATACCTAAGTAGGTAATAGGAGGCCAAACCCAAATACGAAGCCAGCAACGTCGCCTATGAAAATCTCTCTGCGGTATAATATGGACGCGATCAACTATAGGACGACAACGACGAAGACCAAGACCGAAAGGGATGAGGGATTGAGGACACGAGGACGTCGAGAAACGAAGGGTTGACGGTGTCGGTGACGAGGGTGGCGGCGGCGGTCGCGGGTCTGGGTATTAGATTATAATAGTTTTTTAAGTTGGAAGTAAATTAACCAATGCTGCGAATATGTAGCGCGCCGCGACGCGAGGGCAAGCGTCGAGCAAGGGCGAGGTGGCCCTAGCACAAAGCATATGATTTGTGCGTAAAAATGCACCGTGACGCGCAACTGCTGTTGGGAGCGTAGCGTCGTCGTCGTCGTCCTCGGCCGCGGCGTCCCTTCCGCACCGCTACGGGCCGCCTGAGACGGACGATAACGGGATAAGGATGCGTGGCGTAGCGTCGCAGGCGCACTGGCTTCCATCGTCGAGCGTTTCAAAAGATGAGGAATTTTTCACATTGACTGAACGCGCTTCGCGACGCGGCCACTATTACGTGCCGAGTTGGTCCTTCGGATGACTCGTCGGTTTCGCGAGATGAGACCGAATACGAAGTGAATTCGCGCCAGTGTTTTGTAATAAACCAAAATATAAGGCCAAATTTCCATTTTCGTACCAATTTCGAAAAAAATTTCAGAATCGAATTTTTTTCAAAAGGCCAGTGCGAATTAATTTTTACCAGTGCGAAATTTTGGTGAAATTGCGAGAAATTTTCCCAGTTTTTTTCTCCGATCGTCGGTGTTTAGAGTGGAGTGTTTTTTTTCTCTCTCAAAGTGTTCGCAATTCAATGTTCGGTGCGCTCGGTTGAAAAAGGTTGTTGTCCTGTGATAAGTTTTTAGTCGATTGGTGTGTAATCGACGCTGTTTATTTTAACCCTCCTCGCCCCCTTCGTCGTCTGTGATCGGTTTCATAAAAGTGTGTGTTGTGCTCTGCTCTGCTCTCGCTATACAATTTGTGTTGTGCTTTCTTTCTATACTACATACTCGTATCAGTTTCGCAACCTGCGTATTTTTTTGCCCACTTTTTCGCCATCGAATCGCAGCGTCGACTTGTGCACAGCCCGAGAAAACTGAAAAGGATACGGTCGCAGATTTATCGAGGCCAATATGCGAGAAACGGTAATCTGAAAAGTTTTAATTAAACCGTTCCTCTTTGGTCGAGCTTTACGAGGAAATTCGATAACGTCGACGCAATTTTTAAAGGCGAAGAAGCCGGTGCGGGCGGTCTGAGTAAGGGACGCGGAGGCCATATCGTGTACATTATATAGCTGCTCTCTTAAATGACCGTATGTAAACTTTTGTACCGCTTAATGGATTCCATTAAAAGGGTACTTAGGAATACGCGATGCTATGCACGACGACACCGAGATCGAGACGATGTGCGATTTTTTTTTACTATGTTAGGTTTGCTTTATCGAATTATATTGCCATATTGCTGCTCGCAAATTGGTGACGGTCTGGACGACGAGGATTGGAGTAACTTTGAGAGACTATGGGCCGAGTTGGTGTGGGGGTTGATTGGTTTCTCGGTATGCCTGAATCGAGTCCAGAGAGAGAGAGAAGAGATATGCTTAATGCAAAGAGTGACAATTTTTGGGATAGAAGAGAGAGCTGTGGTGGTTCTTTTTTGATCTTCAATTTTCTAAAATCGAATTACGATGTGCCGGAAAAGCACTTGAAATTTGCAGAATCTAATTATAATTATATATTACCTACCTACCTTTTTAAAAAGCATCTACATATTTTGAAACCTGATCAATTTTTTGAAAATTATTCTTTTTCTAAATTTTACTAAATTTTACCAATTTTGGAGAATTTTTTTTTTTTGAAAAATAATTGATTATCATTAGAAAATTGATTGGATTTTAAACATAACGACCTACCATATTTTTTAACATTATCCATTTTTGAAAATTCATAAATTTATATTGGTAAATGATTGAATTTTGAAAAACATCATTTTTTGAAAGGCAGATGGAGGCTATTCAATTTTCAGTAATTTTCTTGGGAACGTTTTACCAAAAATTTTGTAAAAAAATAAAAAATAAAAAAAAGTTAATAGAAAAGGTAAAAAATTGAAATCCGGTATGACATCAAGAAGTGTCAATTTTAAGATGTGTCAGAAATTACTCTTTTTTAAGAAATTCTTTAATTTTTTGAAAATAATTGATAGATTTTTTTTATTTTTGAAATAACAATTTTTTTTTTGAAAACTAGTTACAAATTCTTCGAGAATCTTGTTTCCCTAAAATTATCAATTTTGAAATTATTCCTTTTAGAGAACTTGTCAATTTTTTTGAAAATTATTCATTTTAGAAGGACCATATTTTTTTAAAAGGTCAATTTTAAAAAAATATAAAGTTTTTTTAACAACTGTTAATTTTTACGAATTAACAATTTTTAAAAGAATTTTAATCCCAGAACAATTATTCATTTTTTGGCAATTTTTCATTTAAAAACGTCATAATTTTTTTTAAATTGTTAAAAGTTTAAAGGTGGTATTTTTTAAAAAAGTGATTATATTTCAAAAAATTAGAGCATCAATTTTTATGCTGATTGTTTGCAAATTATGAATTTTTGGGGGAAAATTCAATTTGGAAAATTTATCAATTTTTCAACAATTTCTCAATTTTTCAACAATTTCTCATTTTAGAAAAATTATTAATTTTAGAGGATTTTTTTTTTTTTTTTTTTTTTTTTTTGAAAAAATGATTATTTTTGAAAAATATAAAGTTTTTAAACACTGCTGATATTTTTAAATTATAAATTTTATATTAAAAAAAAAAAAAAAAAAAAAAAAACACTTCAGAAATTTTTACAATTTTTGACAATTTCTTATTTTAGAAAAATCTATTTTTTTGAATTGTCGATTTTAGGGGATCGTATTTTTTCCAAAATGATTGTTTTTGAAAGTTATGAAGTTTTTCAAAAAACTGTCGATTGGATATGAATATGACTGATTGGTTAATTATAAATTTTGAGAAAATTATGCTCATCAATTTTTGTGTTTTGCGTTTTATTTCTATTTATTTAATTATTTATTTATTTTAGAAAAATTATCAATTTTTTGAAAATTATTCATTTTTGAGAAATTATTCATTTTTTGAGAATTATCTATTATTTTCAAAATTATACTATAATATACTTTTTTTTTTAAATTTTTTAATGGCTCATTTTAAAGAAATTATAATTTTTCTGGAAATCATTAATTTCGAAAAATAGGTGTAATTATGAATTTTTTGGGAATCGAAAAGTATTAATTTTTTGAAAATTATCCAGTTTAGAAAAATTGTCATTTTTAAAAAAATTAAGTAGGTATTGATTTTGGAGAAATTATTATTTTAGGTTTTGAAATTATTGGTTTTTCAAAATTTAATCGTAATTTTCAAAAAATAGGAAAATTATATGTTCCGAAATTGATAATTTTTGAGAAATAATGATTTTAGAATAATAATTATCAACGTGATTTGTGACCTCGAAAAGTGGGGAGCGGAAGGTTAAATTTTCAGATGTCTATTCTACATTCTCATGACATTGGCATTTTTCACTGAAGAAAAATTTTAAAACAAAAAGGATCATCGAGTTTTTTTTAATTTTAATTTTTTTTTTTTCAATTTTATTAACAGATAATTTTTATGGAAAACTTTTTTAGTTTTCAAAAATGAAGTGAAATAAATTATTAATTTTTTTGAATCACTTCAAAGCTCATTTGAGAGATCACCTGACTTGAACACTGCATTTTGAAATAAAATTGGTAAAAATAAGAAAAAATTCAATTTTTTTGTGAGGTGCCTCAAGCTGATATAACTACTCGTAACAGTGCTACAAAAATGACCAATATTCTTCGTTTATTTTTTCACTCAAAGGAGTATAGTTTGGGATAAGAAGAGCAATAGAGAAATTTTTAAATGTCCATTTAATATTTTCTCTGGTCATAATTCACAAGGATTAATTTCTGGTGCTTCATAATTCCTCTTTATTTTGTATAATCATCAGTAATCTGGAAAAGAGAACAAATTAAAAATTTATAATTACTGTCCACGTATTGAATAATCTTCCACCTACCCCTTCTCCCACATCTGGCTCGTGTTCGTACACGACGGTACCAAAAAAAGCATATAAATAAGCAGACTGATCGATTGTTTACTCAAGTGCCACTGCATAATATTCGATGAATAAAAAAGGTACTCCATATACCCTGTACACTGTTCAGACCCATCTGACCACGATGACGAGATGGTAATAAACAAAGCTGCGGGAAAAGGGGTTGAAATAAAGATGGCTCGGCTTTTAAACACACGAACCATATTGTTCCAATTGAAAAAAGCCAAAAGGAAAAGAAAAAAAGGTGGTTTCCCTTCAGGCTTCATCTCTGTCACTTCCTACCATTCATTACAAGGAGAGAAAAAATCGTTATTCGAAAGGTTGAAAAGATGAAGTGGAGACGAGGATCTGATTGTCGAAAGAATGATTCAGGGAAAGTGGGTGCAGTTGAAAAGTTGACGATGTGTAGGTTTGATTGAAAATTGATATTTCGTAAAATAGTGTAATTTGATCGACGAAACGCTTTAAAAAAAATTCTCCTTTCAGTTCATTTATTTATTTTTTTTGATTTTTAAATTTAATTTAATTTAATTGGATTTATTTTTTAATGTTCCCTGCTCTGATAATCTGCTGCCTTTGTTAATTTTTAAAATTTTTTATTATTGGAAAGAGAACTCTGATTTTTTTTTGTATTTAAAAAACAATTTTTTAATTAGTTTTTTTCAAAACTCACAGCTTTGATTCACCCAATCATTGTTCATATCTTTTTGTATCCTCCATCCCCCTGCCCTCCCACTGGAAATTTCTATACTTTTTTTTCTTCTTTAGAGAAATAGATAAAATACATTGAATGAATTCCAAAACTCTTGAATGAACTTATCCAAAGTATACAATGCTTCATTCTTTGACACCTCGCAACTGCCAACATTACACGTGTCCATTGAAATACGTACCTATTACAATCATACATTCGCGAGCCGCGAGCGAATTACCATACGCCTCGAATAATTAACGGGTGTTTCAGATTGCGGAATATACCACCGTCAAGTTTCATCTCTATACGCTTTATTATTATACTGTTAGCGTGTAATACTCGTATACGTGTTTGACTGTTTGTACCAACATCAGCGTTGTTGCATGGTTCACAACTCGCAAGAGACAAGACGAAATATTTACGTGGAAAGTGGGGATTCTGAGATGGATTTGAGAGGTGAAGTGAGGTGGCTAACATAAGACGACGCTAACATGTATACGAGAGAAGACGATATACTTAGGTGAAAGAATGCATACGTGTGTAATGATAAGGGCGATGATACAAATACGTATGTGAAGAAGACGAAGACGTGTAATTGAGGTATTTTTGGAAATTTGACGAGTCTTGTGTAGGTTGAAAAAAACTAAAAAAGTACACAGATGAGTTGACTGAACGGGTGATTTGATTTTAGTCAGGAATTTCTTTCTTTTTTTTTTTACAAAAAAAGTTTACTGATGTAAAAAATTGTATTTACCTAAATGAATATTAAATTGAATTTTTTCTGCAAAATTTTAAAAATAGTCTTATTATTTTTTTGAGAAATTTTTCACCATTTTTATTTATTTACTTATTCATTTATTTATTTATTTATTTATTTATTTATTGAAATTTTCTGTTAGATGCAAATATCATTTTTTTTTAAATTTGAGAATATATTTTTGTCAATTTTTACTGTTTTTGCTCAAACAGATTTAAAGCCAATTTTTTTGGCAATTTTTAGCCAAAAATGATTGAATGTTTTTCCATGGTGAGATGAAATTTTATCTCTAAAAAATTTCACTGATAAGTTATAGCTTCAAATTTGTAAAATGCTAGAAGAAAAAAAAACCGACTTAAACGGAAAAAATTACAAATTTGAGACAGCGCTGAAATTATTCCCCCCCCCCCCCCCCATTGAGGTATTTTTCTCTCAGAATTCACTCAAAGTGAGCATCAAAAGTGTTTCAGAATCCTCCGAATATATAAACAGTCTTTTTTAATCTCCCAAAAATGAGCCAAACCGTCTCTCAGATTCCATCATAATTGTGCTAAACTGCCTTTCATATTTTGTCAAAAGTAAAATGTCCTTCATAATCTTCCAAAAAGGAGTCCAACTGGTTTTTGGAATCCCCCAAAAAATTGTGCTGAGCTGTTTTTCATATACGTATAAGTGAATTGTCTTTTCAGATTCTCACAAAAATGTGCTGAGCTATCCTCGATATTCCCCTAGAATTAATCTGTCTTTCATAAACCAACAAAAGTGAGTTCAACTTTCTTTCAGAATTCCCCAAAAATTAGCTCATCTGTCTCCAGAATCTCCCAAAGATTAGCTGTCTTTCATACTCCACCAAAAGTGAGCCAACTATTTTTTCAGAATCCCCCAAAAAAGTATGCTGTGCATTGCCAAAACTGAGCTATCTTTCATATTCTCCCAAAACTGAAAAACTATCTTTCATAATCAACCAAAAGTGAGCCTAGCTGTTTTTCGAAATTCTAAAAAATTGTAATGAAGGCCCTTTCAGGATTCCCAAACATGTCTCTCATACTCCATCAAAACTCAAAAGTGAGCCAACTATTTTTTCCTAATCCCAAAAAAGTGTGCTGAGCTATCTTTTCAAAATCCCCAAAAACTGAGCTATCTTTTCAAATTCCTCCAAAACTGAGCTGTCTATCATATTTTCCCAAAACTGAAAATTATCTTTCATAATCCACCAAAACCCCAAAAGTGAGCTCAGCTGTTTTTCAGAACTCCACAAACGTGTGATAAGCCATCTTTCAGGATGCCCAAAAGTGAACTGTCTTTCAGAATCCCTCAAAAATGAGGAAACTGTCTTTTATATTCCTCCAGCAGTGAGATGTCTTTCAGAATATTTCAAATTTAAGTTGTCTTTCAGAATCACTTAAATGTGAGCTATTTTTTCATAGCTTCAGAAGTGACTTTTTTTCATATTCTCCGAATGTAGCCCATTGGAATCTCATCGAAGAGAACAACTATAGGATTCTTCTAATAGAGCCTGAAAATGAATTTTGGAAGTTGTAAAAAATAGAAAATAGGAATTAAACTATAAGCTACTAAATCCTGAGGATTTCCTTAAATTTCATATTTTTTTCAACTTCTTCTTGAAAAAATAATTTTTTTAAAATACGAGTAATTTTTTTTAAATTTTGTAGTTGAAAAGAAATTTAAATCAATTTTTTTACAAATTGTTTTGTTTTTTGATAATTTCTTTTTTGAAAAGTAATTCTCAAATTGTAAGGTATAAAAAATTGATTTTTTTTTTGCAAAATTTCAATAAGTATGTGGATATTTTACTGTCTATAAATGAAAATTGGGTTCCAATTTTTTTTTTTTTAATTCAATTTTTTACATTTTTATTTTTTAGAAAAGTAAAGAATCTCATATGTTGCCACTGTTCATGCGTTAGTGAAATATCCTACCAATATCTATTAAAAATTTCGTGAAGTGCTAACCTGATACCTATGGCCCAGATATATAAAATAATTCTGATATTTTGACCTTGACAACCGTTACTACGGTCTGAGAAAACACTACTGCGTTAATGAGTGAATAAGAAGTGAAAATAGAAGACTTGAGAGGAAGAGTAAAAAAAAAGTCACTTACAAGTTACATTAGACCAACACCAAATTATCACCATAATGCTCGTATACCAACAAGAGTTAAAAACATTGATACAGCAACGCCAAAGAGTGAGATAGCGAAGAGCCGGAGAAAAAAATAAAGAAAGAAACACCACACGAAGATGAAAAAAAAAACGACAATAACGATTGATTGTCGTACATTAAATAAAAAGACATTTCAAGAACAAATGATTAATGTCGTCGCACGAGAATTCACCAAGTAGAAACATCCTTATCGAAGCATTCCAAGTAAATGCCACCACAAAGAGCATAGAAAGGGTTTTTTCCACCGCTTTTCGTTTTCGTTTCGACGAGACCGAATTATTGGAAAATAGGTACTCTCGTTGAGCTGCTATGGTGTAGATGTTGGCAGTGTAAACACTAACGTTTCTTTGTACAACAATCGCATGACCGTTGGGAATAAATTGTTGTTTTAGGTTGACGTCGAACGGCCTAGATTTTCACAGAAAGTCGTATACTTTTTTGTGAAAATTTAATTCTCTTAATTGAATTATTCACAGATCGACTGGACGTTTTATAACGGTGAACGTGGAGTTAGTATTCGATGGAATTGCTCACCCCAGTGCCCCCTTTTCTTTTACCGCATAATGAAGAGTGAAGTGGCTGAAGTGAGACGCCATTGTACATTATGTAATGTCTCTTTCAGCCATCTTCATTACTGTGTTATTCACGTAACCTGGATTGACGTTGAACGTCGGCCGCATATTCATGTATCGTGTTGACGATCGACAGAGACTGAGCTGAGTAAAAATGAGCAAAAGATACCAGTTTCCAAAGAGTATGCGTATTTTCCGTCGTTTTCCTATTTTTTAAATTTACAATTTTTCATTTCAATTTTCAATTGAAACATTTTGTTTAAATTTTTATTGAATTTCTCGTTTAAGTGGATTTTTTGAAAATCACACGTAAGTTACGAGTGTTAAAATTGACTCAATGGTGAGAATTGGGGTGAGGATTATGTATTTCTCCATGAGTTATGTCAAAATTGAGATGTTTGGCATGAATTTTGCATTTTGTAAAAATTTCTTTCCGATTTTTGATTTAGATTTCTTTTTTAATTCAAAAAAAATAAAATTTGCAATTTTATTTCAATTTATATGATGTATTTTTCCCAATTTTTTCATTTTACGAATTATCATTTTTTTCTTGCTTAATCGAAAATTTTGTTCAAATTTCTAATTTTTACACTACTTTTTAATTTATTTGATTTCCATTTTTTTTTAAATTGAAAAAATTCAACAAATGAATTCATTTCAATTTCAGTTTTTTTTTCTTCAGATTTTTCATGGGTTCCATTTGTATTACTTTTCTATCTGTTTATTACATATGTGAAAGATTCTATTCAACATGACTTTTTTTTTCATTTTTCTTAAGTTGGTATTTCAACTTTTTTTTTTCAAAAATTTATTTACCAATATTCTTTTTCTTCAAGTTGCTATGTACGCAAAAACAAAAAGCTCAATTTCCATGTTTATTTCAATTTATCATTTTTTCAACCTTTTTATTTTTCATTTTTTTTCTACTAAAAACATTTCATTTTTTTTTAAATTCAAAAAATCAAATTTACAATTCAAACTCCATTTCTGCCTTTTTTCTTTTATTTTTCAATTAACAATTCAGTAGACAATTTTTTCTATTTTTTTTTTCTATTTTTTCATTTCTCTACTTTACATTATTTTTTTTTCTATCGGGAAAATTCAGTTCATTTTATTTCCATTTTTCTAACCCTTTTCAGATTTTTTTACTTATTTTCACATACTTACAACTTTTTTATCAACTATTTATTTTTTTTTTAATTTTAACTTTTTAGAAGTTGTTCTGAATCCCAATTCTGGATTTTTCAAATTATTATTATTTTTTTTTAATTTCCATTATTTTTCCATTTTTTTTTTTATTTTGAAAAATTTAATAGTTTTTAGATTTTTTTTTTTCTATTTAAAAAACACCCAGTTTACAATTTTTTAATAGATAATATAAATTCTACACTTTTTAATTTCTAGTATTTTTCCAAATTTTTACATCCCAATTCAATAAGCTCAGTCTTTTTACATTTTTTTTTTTTTCAATTTCTGATTTTTTTCAAAACCTCATTTTTTTATTCAAGAAATTAAATTCAATGTTTTTTTTTTTCAATTCAAAAAATTGAATTTATAATTCAGCCTCTATTTCTGCTTATTTTTCTCTCTCATTTTTCAATTAATATCTACATACTCGTAATTCAGTAGGCATTTTTTTATTTTTATTTTTTGCAATTTTTGAATTTCTCTAATTTACATTATCTATTTTTTTTTGTCTGAAAAATTCAGTTCATTTTATTTCCATTTCTCTAACCTTCTTCAGATTTTTTTTTGACATATAATTTTTTTATCAATTATTGCCTAAATAATTTTTTTAATTTAATTTTTAAAAAGTTGTTCTGAATTTCAGTCCTAGATTTTTTCAAAATGCTCATTTTTAAAATTTCCATTATATTTTCACCTTTTTTTTCATTTTGAAAAATCTAATAGGTAGATATAGTTTACAGAAATTTTTTTCTTATTTTTTTAATTTTCATTTTTTCAAATTGAATATTTAATTTTCCTACAATTCAATTTAATTTGCTAATTTTTACTTTAAATTTTTTTCCCTTTTTCAATTCAAAAGTTTAAGTTCATAATCTTTATTATTTTGTGATTTTTCCAAAATTTTAGTTTTATCAATTTTTCACTTTCCAATTCAAGAAAATTATTGAGATGGCTTTAAATTTCATTTTAGGTACCTACATTGTTTTCGATTTTTCCCTTTTTCATTTTAAAAAAAAAATCATTCATTTTTTTCAATATTTAAAAAAATTAATTTTTAGTTTTATTTCAATTTCTAATATTTATCCAATTTCTAATTCTTACATAAACTTCTCATTTTTATGATATATTTTTAATCCTTAATTTTCTCAGATTTTTGCCCACTTTTAATTTTTTTAATGTTTCTTTAAACGTGAAACCTCGAAGATGTAATTTTTCACAATGGGAAAAACCCTTGAGGAAAATTCTGTCAATTTCTTTGTGGTTCATTTTTTGGTTTTCCGAATCGATTTCCTTTGGAAATAATTAAAGAAATATCAAAGAAACAAAATTCTAAAATCCTATGAAAGAAGTGAAAGACGAAGAAATTTTAATCCTCCTCTTGGTTGTCAACGTTCGTACGATCAAAACTCAAGTCGTCATTGTCTCATTTTACAAAGAAAGGGAGAGAGAATAAAACATAAACACAGCTGAATAAATATTTACCTTATGACCAATTTTTTTCGCGTTCGTTCGCCATTATGACGTAATCAAAGAAGAAGAAACGATGGTTTAGCCGGCTCGCCATTGAATGACATTTCGCGAAGTATGCCTGATTTCACTTGTATTATTGCTAAAGAGTAAAGAGAGGAGAAAAAAGAAAAGAAAGGTGTTGGCGGGGGCTGCGAGGGATAAAACTGACGACTCATTTTACGTTCGTGCCTACGATAGTTTCTCTTTTTGAAATGGCATTCGAATCTGTGTACTACTCGTAGCGTAGTAAGCTCGAGACGATGCAAAGGGCAAGCTAGAAGGTATCGGAGAGGACTGTGCAGATTATTAAAGCAGACTGTGTAGCGCGTATACGGCGCGTGCTTCGAAAGACAAAACGAATCTACGTGCTTTATATTTCTGCCATCTAATTAAAATGATAATTACACGGGAGGCGATGCTCGGCAAGGATGGATCGAAGTCGGCGTAATTTTTTTTTCAAATTGTACTCGACCATGAGAGAAAAAAAAATCCAACACCGGTGAGGATTCCGCAAGCTAGAAAATGGCCGCGATTCTTTGGGAAAAACTTGATCGAAGAGTAAATCGGCGAGAAAAAAAGGGGGAAAAAACTCGAACGAGAGATCATTTTTCAAGGGGTATTTTCACGTATTAAACGTATACGAATCTAACCGAGGGAATTGTAAGATTCTTAAGCGGAATACCGAGAGGGTTCTTTGGGTATAAGATTGGTGCTAACTTTACGACGCTGCTTTGGTATTTTTTTTGCGATTTTCTTTCTTCTTTCTCGTCTTATATACGTGGGCTAGACTATAAGACGAGAAAAACGTAGTAGGCGAAATGCGGTCATTGAATTTTAAAATACGAAATCTCAATGATTGAAATGCCAGAGGAGAAAAATATGCCTGAGAATGTGGAAATATTTGCAAGTTGGGTTAACTTTTTCCGCTTCAAATGATCGCCGTAATTTTTGCATCGTCGGTTTACAGCTATACAAAGTGCTTTTCAATACTTCTTGAACCATCACCCTCCTCGTAGGCTGCGAGTTGCTTTAATGAATTCGTAAAAATTTATAAACAGCCTCGAGCTCGTAAGCTGCTTCGCACGTCTAACCTTACGACTTAGATTTGAAATTTACTCCTCGGTTTCGCCTAAATGTCGAAGTTTCGTGTTCGTATATCTGTACGAATTGGCTCGAATCCAAATTTGGGTTACGAGTTTATCGCCTATAAATGTATAACCTATTAGAGCAATCCAAATTGTTCGATGAGTAATTGAAAACCATTCAGGGTGTCTTTTTAGAGCATTGTTAAAGTAGCCTTTATCCGGATGCAGGACTCGTGCGAGGATTATTCCAAGACCCGCGTGTTTCCACAATCAAATAAATTAACGGATAAAGTATTTAAAAAGAATTTATATCGTTTCACCCTAAAAAAAAATGAAAGAAAACTCACGTGCTGCGAAGGTCCTCTCACACAATCGTCTGTCATATCCATTAATAAGTAATAATAAATAGAGACATAAAAATGTATTAAAATAAGAACTAAATCTTACTCGGCGTATTATAAATGGATAAATAAACAACCAGGCTCGTATAATAGATAACAAGTTAACTGGTTTCACGCCCAGTTTATCGCCCAGCTCAACTTTATATGTACCACGAAGTGAAAAATTAACCAGTCATATGGACTGGAGAGGAAAAAGCCTACAGAGACGAAGCAATACGGTTGTTCACAATATAGAGATACGTTATTAGGTATTCTTCGTAGCATATTTTTTATATTCTTTTGTAATTATTCAATTGAAAGCATTGCCTATTATAGAGCATTTTGTCGAAGGTTGCTTGCGTTGGAAAATGAAATTTATATTCATTTATAAAATGTTAAAAAGAATATGCGATAGATCTCTCAATAACGAGTTCATATTGAATAACAATTTATAGCTTGGCAAGGCAATAGAGTACGAGCTGAGCGCAGCAGATTATTCTGCGAGAAAAAGTATTCGCTTTTAAGTACCTAATCGAAAACATTTACCCTTCGAATAGCTTTTTTAAACCTTTAGATCTGACAAAATCCCGCTAAAATGGTAACACGGGTCAGATGTAATGCTTATAAAATATTCCTATTACGTGGAAAGATTTCTTTATCGGTTTCCAACGTTGTGTAAATTCAAGCGCGTAACGTGTTTTGATGTTTTATAGTTATACGAGGTTTTTTCCGCCACTCCACCTTGCTTATTCCGTGGTATAGTGTAAACCGTCGTAAAAAACACCTTCCGTAAGCGATGATACTTTTTGTACTTTTAAAACACCGATGATTTAATTAAATAGAGTGGTTTTTGTGTGTGACTTTGATCAAACAACCAATTAAAAGTGGGGGAGAGGGACTTTGATCTGAAAATTGCTGGAACAAGATGGATTGAGATTGTAGATGAGTTTCCTGAAGGCAGTTTATTGAAAATTTTACCAAAAGTGAGAAAAGTGATGAGTAAAAGTACTTTGATATATTGTAATATCTCTCAGATGACGTTAAAGTGAAAACGAAGTCAGATTCGTGACTAGCGACGTCAAAAACATAGATTTCGATATATTACTTGACTATAGGTGAAGAAATTGGAAAATTGATCCACACAGTGCATCATCAATCCACACTTCTTCCAATAAAATTGTCTTTCATGTGTGTTTTTGCGTCATAATGACCTAAAATTTGTAATCAGTGACCTAAAAAATATAGATTTTGATATGTCACTCGACCATAATCAAAGAAATTGGAAAATTGATCTCTTGGTGTATCGTCAATCCCCACTCCTTCCATGAAACCAACTCTTACGTGTGTTCAAGTCTCAAAATGACTTCAAATTCGTTATCAGTGACCTGAGAAATGTAGATTTCGATATGTCACTCGACTATAGTGGTAGAAATCTGAACATTAGCCTCCTCCCCCAGATTATTTTGAATTTTTCATCCCCACGCTAAAATAGAAAATGATCAAATAGTAAATTTTTTCAAACTTTGAAATCATTGGACAATACAGTTCATGATCATTTTGATATGATTCAGGTCTGATTCAAATTTCATGACTTTCTTGTACCTTTTTAATAAATTGTAGTGGGGGAAAGAGTGGGGATGATGATTAGACTTCATTCGAACCTGATCTTGTGACATATCGATTTCATGGTTTTCGATGGTGTAGATTGCAAATCTGGGGTTGTTTTTCAATTTGAGTAATCCAAAAATCTAAAACTGCATATTTTTCAAATTCGATCAAATTTTTGATATTTCAAAAATTTAAACTTTTTTTTTAAATTGAGTGATTCAGTCATCTGAGAATCCTGTTGAAGGCCTTATATATGTCCTACTTTTAATTTCGAATTTTTTTTAGAAACTCTGTTAGTAAATATATTTTGAAGTGATCATCTCCCTTCACCTCGACCCTTATCATCAATTTCATTTCTTGTAAATAAATTACCAATATTTTGGTTTCTAATACCATTTTTTCTTTTTTTTTCTTTGTTGCAGATGATTTAATCCGAGGTTGACCTTCGAGCCGCGTATCGGATCGTGATCGGTGGTGTTGGTACCTTTTCGTCGGGAACGTAGTACGATCGATTCGATTGCGACATTACGTTCGTATAGTGTTTCTCGCTTCGGTTGGAAGGAAGGCGTTCACCATCACCATGGACCTGTAAATTTTGCCATTGACGAAGACACGTGTAGCAGAACAATCGGCGGTACTCTGCGATGCCAAAAGATTTGCCAAATAAGTCATGTCGCGCTGATACAAAAAAACAAAGCGTCGTCTCGAAGAGCTGTTCGAAAAATTCGGTAATCAAGGTCGCCAAAGTGCTATCGAGTAAGATAGCGACGAAGAAAAACGAGCCGAAGAAAACGGTGAAAAAACTTCCACAAAATGACACAGCCGCCGAGAAGGTAAAAGACTCCAGGGTAAAAAAGAACAACGTCGTCGTACCCATTAAAACACGTAGCGGAGCTTGCCTAGTTGACTCCAATGCCGATAAAACGACCAGCGCCCAGAAAATGAAGGAGAAACCGAAATCAGCCGCGGAGAAGCCTAAACCCAAAGATGAGAAAGGTAAAGCAAAAAAAGAACCGGTTAAGAAAACACCCCCTGTTGTAAACAATGCTACTGTAACTGCGACCAATGCGACTTCGACTACCAACAAAAAGGAAACGAAAAAGGTGAAGAATGACAACAAAGACGAGGAATCAGTTGTTAAAAAAGTATCAAAAGGAAACGCTAAAAAGGATACAGAAGGAGCTGATAAGAAGGATGCACACAAAAACGATAAAGTAGACGGTAACGATGGCCCAATAGCATTAGTCGTCAAAAAAGATACCAAAAAAAGTAAAGAACCTGTTAAGAAAACGACACCCAAAGCGAAAAAAGAAGAAGCTGAGAAGAAAGACTCCAAACAGGATAAAAACGAAGAGAAAAATTCATCCAAAAAAGATTCCGACGAGCCGGTTAAGAAAGAACCCGTTGCTAAAAAAGACTCCAAAACCAAAGAAGATCCTTCGAAAATAACCGAAAAAGAAACCAAACCCGCTAAATCAGAACCAGCCAAGAAACGTCCTCCTAAAAAAGCCAAAGATACTCCTGTAAACGATATTGCCAAAAAAGAAATCGACGATAAAATTCCACCTTCGAACGAATCCAACGATAAAAAAGAACCGGTCACTCAATCGAATAAAATGAAATTCTTTAAATCTAAATCTAAAAAATCGGAAAAAGCAAAAGAACCCGTATTGAAAAAGAGCAACGATCTGAAAGATGCCTTTAGTGTATACGATAACATCGACGAAGACAGTGAAGGAGCCCACAGCAAAACGATGACAAAGAAAAAAGAACCTTCTGCAACGACCAAAGCAAAAGTAACGAAAATTGGCAAAGAAACTGAACTGAAAATGAAACAACATCTAGAGGAGTTCAAAAAGACAAAGCTCAAGGCCAAAGATACTTCCAACAAGGACGACAAACGAAAGCTAGAAAGCGACAGCGAGGTCGATAACAAAGCACGTAAAAAAGTCAAGAAGAACGTTGCTGGTGACAACGAAAAAGATGAACCACCATTGTCAGCACCACCACCTCCATCCAAATCCAAATCAAAACAAAAGCCCAAACCTAAAGAGGAAGAATTCTCATCCCTATCTGATAATGCTCCCCTCACTAAACTCATCTCGAAAACTCCCTCAAAACCCAAACCTTCGGCCAGCTTGGGGCTGAAACGCGAACCCCAATCGGACGATAGTGAAATTGAAACTAAAAAGAAACCCAAGACTGAAACACCTTCGAAAAAACCTACCACCAAGAAATCCCCATCCCAAGCTAAACCCACCCCCAGCAAGAAAGCCCCAACTCCTAGTAAGAAAAACGAAAAAACACCCAAGAAAGCCGCCCCCAAGAAAGTAGTCCGATTTGAAAAACAAGTCAGCCCCAAACCTGCCCCCAAAGTTGTCCGAAAACGTAAGCAGAGAATGGCATCGTTGAATGCAATGGCGATGGTGCACTGCTTGTACGAAAACGATTGCAAAAGTGGAGTATCTGTGTCGTCCTACGATAGTACTGAAAGTTCAGACGATAATTTAGTCATCCAACCGGCTGAACCTAAACGTAAATGTGAACCGAGTCCTGTCACTGAGATTAAAGTCGAAAATAAAGAAACAGCTGTGGTGAAATATGAAAAAGAATCCTTCATTGCTGAAAACCAAGCTGATCCGGTCATCAAGAGGGAATCTCTGAGGACAGCTCCTGGACTCAGGAGTGTTGGCAAACATTGGGACATGAATAGTTCATCCATTTCATCTAATTTGTCTGACGAGAACCTCGAAATGATCGCTACACCAATTGTGATCCAAGAGATCACATCTTCGTTGGACAAACCAAAGAATGCCCTGAAGAAGAAATTCGCTCGAGCCCTCAGACGTCAAGTATCCGAAGAATCGTCTGAAGAAGAAAAACACCAAGCTCTGCTGCTCGAAGAAAAGAAACGCATGGTGAGAAGACGTCGTCGACAACGCAAAGAGATCACAATGGACTTGAAGGATATGGTCGTATGTAAACGTATGGCCAGCTTGAACGCTACAGCCATCTTGGCCGCCAGTTACAGTAGCTTGACCGGTAAGAAGACCATCACTGTTAAATCCAAAGCCGAAGAAAAACGAGAAAATGTGGAAAACTTTGAGAAAACCACCGAAAGCGTCATTGCTAAGATTAAAAGTCGCAAGTTGCCTTTTGTCAGGAAGAAATTTAGCTCGAGCTCGGATGCAGATGTCGAAGACGAAGCTGACCTCTCTGGCGGTGAAGTTGTCGTGAAAAGTGCGTCCAGTAGTGGTAAACAGCAGGTTTCTTTGATTGTGAATCAAGATTCTGGTGTGACCATCACCGGAGTCTACCTCAATAGTACAACTAAATCTACACATCATCAGGGGTACTGCAGCATATCGGGAATGCAGTATAGAATTTCTTCTACTAGTCATACGCAAACGGAAGCCACCACTGTAACGACCGAACCAGTCGTACGAAATCCGCAGGATCCGCTGAGGCCACCGGTATGTTACTTTTTTATTTTTATTTTTTTGTATTTAAAATATTCGGTGACCACATTTCTTCAATTTGAAGCTCTGCAGCATCTTCATTTTCAAAGATGGACAAATTTTTTACATAACTTTCCTGTTCCTCTCAAAAGTTATGTCTGTATCATTTTGTACTTGTCTGGATGGAATTTTGCAATCTTCATATCTTTTTAGTGTCCATGCCCCTTGAAAAATTTAGGAGATCAGTACGTGCAATCTTCATGTCTTCTTAGTGCCCATGTCCCTTAAAAAATTTAGGAAGGCAATACTTTTGTCAAGAATTTTTTGTTACAATAGCTCCTTCAATTTCAAAGATAGGTACCTCAATATGATTCAAACTTTTTTGGTGTTCTCAAAGAACAATATGCTGGCAGGGTCAAAACATTCTTTGAAGGTAGCGTTGCCAATCTATTTTGCTTTGAAAATACCAATTTTCTGAATTTTTCACAGCTCAGCTCTATAACGGTGTGTCTACATGTGAAGTTTTTTTTGTAGTTGTCAGTTCTATTCAATTCTCAAATATTGGTCATCTCTCTCTCTGGACACCCCGTATGTAGTTAAAATCTTTGTAGAAAACCACCACCTCGACACAGAACCAAATTCAAAACCGAATAAAAAAATTCCAATAAATAATTATAAAGCTCGCTCTTATAATTAGAAGCACTTTACCTTCTTACTTCTAAAATTGAGAACAAACTTTCACACAACCTCCCCACGTATAAATTTGTGATGCAAAAAAATCCTCAACGCTGTCGAGGGTCGCTCTAAAACCAACCACATCATTAATTAGAACCGCTTTTACGTGCCTTTGTTTTCCAAAATGTAAGTCTTAATTATTTCTTTTACCCGAATTGTACAGTTTTACGACACGACGACGTCCAAACAACCAAACCGACGATGTTTGTTGTGTAATTTACTCGTATTCTCGTCTCTTCTTTCGGTGTGTCTATTTCTCGGTCGACGCGACGTTTGTTTTCTTTTCAGCTGAAATGCTGTCGTGTTTACATTGTATGAAATAATGACGATTTAAAACAAAAAGTATCCACTTTCCAAGGACGAGCTTCTCAATGACAAACGTGAATTTAGAAACTGTAAAGTGAACTGATGGGATTTAAATGAGAGGTTGCGAGAGTTTTTTCGGATTCTTTTCGTTCAAAACGAGATTAATTTTTTAAACTGTGGCAGATGTGAGATTTTTCGATGATTTTTTTTAAACATTTTTTTTGGTATTCTGAATGTCGAAGAAGGAAGTTCGGTAATAGAGAGGATATAAAAGATAAGCGATGGAGCAGTTTAAAAAGGGATGAATTTTTTCACATTTGTAAAAACAGAAGGTATACGAAGGATTTGTTGCAAGCTTACGTCGAACAAGTTTGAATTTATGGGAGTTATTAGGTATAGAGAATTTGTGGAGTTTTGAAGGTGGTCCCAGTGGTGCCAATTCGTGCGCTGAAATATTGGTTTATTACAAAAAGAAATGGGGTCATGGTTCGATTTTTTTCTTTTTAAATTTTGTCGTCTTGAAAACTGAATAAATTTTTAAAATTTTTTATTGAATGAATTTTAATTTTTTTTAGGTTTTGAAGATGGACCCCTCCCTCCCCCCCCCCCCCTTTAAAAATAGTGAAATTATGCATTTTGAAAGTTTGGTCAATTTTCAAAATGCTTTCAGTTTGTTAGTTGTCTAGTTTTTAAATGGTTAATTGTTTAATTGGGTAGGTGTGTTTAAAAAATTTAGTCAATTTTTTGAATTTTGTCGATTCCTTAAAAAATGGCGTCTGTATGAAATTTTGATCATTTTTTAAAACATTTTCACTTTGAAAATTTATCAATTTCTGAAATTACAAAGTTAATTTTTATAAGTTTTCGTCAGTTTTTGAAATCGTATAAATATATATTTTTTAAATCAGCCTGATTTGGAAATTGAGTCAACTCTAAAAACTGTGTTTTTAAGTGTTTTTCAAAAACAAATCAATTTTAGAAATAAAATCAATTCGGTTTGAATAGATATTATTTTTTTTTCAATTTTCAAATTAGGTAGTTCAATTTTTTTGAAATGATGGATTTTGAAAATTTTGTCAACTTCATAAATTGAGAGTCATTTTCAAAACTTGACTATTTATGAAATTTCGACCATTTTTAGAACATTGTATTTCTTATATTGAATCAATTTTTGAAATGAGTTTAAAAAAATTTAAATCTGAAAATCTTAAAGTTTTAGAGATCGGTTCATGCACCTTGAAAATTTTTGTCAATTTATGAATTTTTGTAAATTTTTGATCAGATAAATTTTTCAAATGTGCAAATTACACAAAACTGGTTCAACTTTTTAAATTTTTTAAATTTGGATAATTTTTTTAAATTAGGTAGTCTAATGATGAAATTTTTTTGATTTTCAAAATTTCGTCAATTTTTTTGATTTTCAAAATTTTGTCAGTTTTTGAAATCGAATGAATTTTAAAGATCACGGATGAATTTCTTAAATAACGTTTATTTCCAGTATTTGGCCAATCTATCAAATTTGTCAAATTTTTGAAACTGGACCATTTTTTTTTCGTGGATGGATTTTTAAAACGTGAGAAATTTCGAAAACGTTGTCCAATTATGAAATTTTTTCCCAGTCAAAATTTCAATAATTTTGGAAATAAAGTTTTTATTGAAAAAAAAAATCGAACGCGAACGTGAAAACAATAGTCCATACTCAGATTTTTTTTTTTTCATTAATTTTTAATGGACGAGGAGACGTGTTTTTTTTTTTTTTTGCTTGTGCATTAAAAGGAAAATAATACATTAGCATAACTTTTTTTTAGGACTGTCTAATTTTTTTTTCTCATGTCCAGCTTTTTAGAAATTTTAAAAATTATTTTTGTTCTTTTAATTTCACGTCATGAAGTTTTTCAAACTTTCAAAAATTGTCTGCCTAATATAATCCTCTTTAATTGAAACAATCAATCTCCAGACCAAAATGAAAATAAACACGGGAATAAAAAAATATTTTTCACAGCGTTTTCACCCCTAATTTTGAAATCCGAAATCACCATGAAAACGGAAACCCTCGATTTACAAATGTTCTAACGCGAAGCACTCGAAAAAATCTCCACTCGAAAGTGCCAATTTTAATTCAAAATGCCTTATTTTATCCTCATTTAATAAGTATCCCTCGAAGAGAAAATTTAGCTCGATGGACGCTTATTAAATGTAATGAAAAACATGATAAATTTTAATTAAACGTTTTACATAAATTAAGCAACGTTTAATATTGAAATGAAAAAAAAAGAACCGACCTTTTTAATTTTTTTCAACTCGCCTTTTACGGAAGAAAATATAACTAAAAAAAAGAGTATACGGTGTTGTTATCATTTCTCGTTATTTATTTAATTTTTCTCTTTTTACTGTTTCGCCGAGAATCGCGAAGAAAAAAATACTGGTAACTTTAGAGGCTCTCGACCTGACTATAAATTAAATAATATAAAAAAAAGGAAAGAGAAAGTGTACTCGTAAAATACGTAGGTACTTTTTTCCCTCGCTCGGAATTCAACGAGTTGAAAATTTCATGCTAATAAAGATTTTTTGCCCGTGTACGTGGAAGAACTCTACCTCTCTCATCCCTATGCCCATCGATAACGTACGAAAAAAAATTACAGATTTCCGAAACAGAGTAAAAATAAGGGAAAAAGGACAGCGCACAAAAAGGAAGACATCCTTTGGTGTGAAAATGTCGACGAATACGACGACCAGGACATCAAACAGGGAAGCGAATAAACAGAGTGAGAGAAGCATCTAAACAACGAGCGAAATCATGTAAATGTTTGTAATAAAAAAGAGTAAATAATCGATGCTCTTTTTTGTATAATGGCGAAAGCTCGGCTCGTTCGTGTTGGAAAAAGAAGAGAAAAAAATCGTTTATCTATTTCTCATAAAGTTTTTTTTTGCGCTGCGTTCTCGTTTTTGGAAAAGTTGCGAAAAGAATAAGGCGTATAACGGTATAAACGACTCTTTTATTTGGACGATGTCGAGAGCTGCGGCGAGATGGTGTGTTTGTGTTAGGAAATTACTACGTGACTGGGTCGTCGGCCAAGATGGCGCGAGGTACCGGCGGGGCCAGGGTTTTAACAAGAAAGCGTATAGTATAAGAATTACGTAAAAATCAAAGAGAAGAAAATTCTTCCCCTTATTTTTCAGCACTCAGGTTCTTAATCACTTTAACGCGCGTACAAGACGGTTATAAGAAAAAGTTAGTCGCACGAAATATAGCCCTTAGCCCGGTTAAGGGTTTAGCCACTTAAAAGATGACCTTTTGTACGCTTTTCAGCGTAAAAATTTCTATTAAGCTGCGAAATATGTTGCCGAGCTAATTGGAGTGTTTGCCTTTGCTTTGCTTTGCTTTCGCAGATTACCGTCTCGTTGCATCCGGACAGGCAATCTCCGCCAGCTCATGTCGCCCTGAACGCCAACCATCCTTCGCCGGTCAAGACCTATACGCCTTTGGGAGCGCTATCAAACATGCAGCCTCCAGGATCACCGCATCACGTCCATCATTTGCATCATCATCCGAAAACCGTGACCATTTCGGCGACGCAGGAGATATCCTCGCTGGAGAGGCACGGTTGCCCGAGTGCTTTCAGTGCCCCAGCCGTGTACGGTCCGCCTCCGCCGCCGCCACCACCATTACCCAACGTGCCTACCAGAGCGCCGCCGTATCCTATGCTGCCCAAGACGCCGCCTGAGCCCGGATTTGTCGCAGGTTAGTGTGGATTTGGTGATTTTTTTTGAGAGGGTTATGTATACGGGGTGTTGCTGGAAAATGTACGATCCCTGCAGAAGTGTGTGCTGCAACTGGAGTAGTCGTCTGATGGGTTGACTTTTTTCGCGGCTTCAGTTGGTCACAAATTTGAATATTTTGAATTTTTTATTTTGTTCGTTTTTAAATGATTATTTCTTTGAGGTGACTTTTTTGGAGAAAAAAAATCAGAAAAAATTGATTTTTGAATCTTGATGTTTTTTTTTGTTTTGAAAACTTTTCCAAATGTTAAATGCAATTGATTTATTTATTATTATTATTTTTTTTTTGTAAAAAAACATTTAAATTACCTGGTGAAGAGTGAAATTTTATTCACGAGATTATTCCTAATGCGATAATTATGACCTTTTCAACAGATTTTTTTTTTGACAAATCTCGGAAATTTTGTTTTAAATGAGATTTTGAAAAAATTGAAATAAGAAGTTTTATCAAAAAATTTTCAATCTGTTCCTAAAAATGCAACATGAAAATTCTGAAAACATGAATTTACTTTTTGAAAATAAGGGTGATAGGTAAATAAAAATTGAAAAATTAATTTTTATATTTCTTGTGTCATAAGATAATGTTTTAATCTGTAAAAAAAACTCACTTTCTGAAAAATTCTTGGAAACTTTATTCTTGAAACAAATTTTGAAACTAGTTTTTGAAGTTGATTCTGATGAAAAAGGAGTTGAAAATTTCATTCAAAAAATTTATAAAAATGGTTGCTAAAAATTTAAGAGAAAATTTCAAAAAAAAATTGCAAAAATTTTGAAAAAATCATAAATAAGTTTTTGAAAAAAAAATAAGTACCTACTTTTTAAAGAAAAATACATAAAATTCACTTATTCCTGAAAAAAAGTTATAAAAAAGGGAAAATTATAAATCTGTTGAAAAAAATAAAATGGAAAATGCATCATTAAAAAATAACAATTAGGTATATTGAAAAATATTCCTATTTTTTTTTTAATTCAAAAATTTCCTTTCAAAAAGAAACAAATCCAATAAACTTATGCACTTCTCAAAGAATCTGTACCTACATAATACATAAATAATCAAAAAATTCATTCCTAGAAAAAATACTTCAAGTAGAAAATATGATTTAAAAAGAAGTAAGAATTCGTGTTTGGAAGAAAAAGAGAATAATTTTGAACAAGAAAAAATGAATAAATTTATTTTTTGTCAAAATGTTGTAGGAAATGTGACTTGAGAAATTTATAAAAAGTTCACGTTTTAAAAAAATCGTTTATAAAATAATTTACTTTTTAAAAAATTTAAAAAAATGCTAATTAGCTTTCAAAAAGTTTTTTTTTTTTAAATACTTATAAAAAGTTTTAAAATTTCAATCCTGTGCAGCTGAATGTTACTATTTGTAGGTAACAGATTTTTTTTCTGTTCTTTTCAAATAAATAATATTCTTTATATAAAAATAAAAAATTTTATGTATGTTTTAAATTTACCCACCTACTCACAAAAAAAATGAAAAATATGAAAATAAAAAACATCGAAAATTTAATTAAGTACGTGAAAAAAACAAATGTAATGATATTAAAAATATGTTTTTTCAAATTAAAAGTTCAACTTCGAAAAAATGAAAAATTATAAAAATGAAAAAAGGTCAAAAATTTACTGCTTTGAAGTTTTCAAAAAGAAGAAACTTATTGTTGAGAAAACTGCATTTAAAAAAACACATAAATAAATAAATTTCTGAAAAAAGACGTGCTGAAAAAATTAAAAACCTTTTTTTAAAGAAAGTAAAAATGTAAAGACCTTTGAGAAAAATTTTTAAAAATCATGAAAATGTGAGCAATAAAATAATAATTTTTCTTAATTTGTCAATAATCATTTCTAATAATTTACTTTCAAAAAGTTTCAAGTTAGTTTTCAAAAATAGAATATTTTTTAGAAAAAATACCTACTCAAGTATTTTTTTTAAAATAAACAAAACAAACGTAAAAATCTTACTTCAAAAAACGTTTAAAATTTACTCAGTAGGTACCTATGTGTAAAAATGAATTGTAAAAAAACACGGTTCAAATAAAAAAATTAAAATTTACAATTGAAAACATGATTTAAAAAATTATAAATCTAAAAAAATACAAAAATCATTTCTAATCCTTATTAAAAGAAAAAAAAAATTTTAAAAACTTCTAAAAAAGATTTGTCAGTTTTGACAAAAAAAAAAAAAAAAAAATTCCAAAACGTTTTTTTGAAATTAAAAAAAAAATTGTTTTATAAAAGTTGAAAAATTCATTCCTGAAAAAAAAATTGTAAAAAAATAGGTAGGTAGGTATTACGTTGTGTTTTTTTCAAATTGAAAATTTAGCTTTGAAAAAAAAAAGTTTTAAAAATTAAAAAAATTCAAGAAATCTAAAATTTACCTACTCTCAAAAAATCAGTCAGTTTTCAAAAAGACAACAATAAAAAATGAATTAAAAAAAAAATCAAAAATCAGTTTTTGAAGAAAAAATTGAAAAAATCATAAAAATACAAACATTAAAAAAATCAAAAAATTTACTCCTAAAAATTGAAAAAAAAAATCAAAGTCGTTAAAAATGAAAGAAATCCTAAGAAAATGGTAAGTATTTTTGAAAAAAGATAAAATAGTATCAACTTTTAAAATTCATTTCTGAAAAGAAATTGGGAAAAAATCAAAATACTTTCCTATGTCTTTTTAATTGAAATACAAATTACACTTGAAAAAAAATTAAGGAATTGCTATACCTGCATAATTAATTTTTCAAATGTTTGATGAGTATATTAATAAGTAATCGTTATTTTTCCTTTTCCAAAAAATTAATTTGAATAAAATTTTTTGGAAGAATATAAGATTGAAAAATTAATTCATGAAAAAAATTGTAGAGAGCATCTTCAAATCTGTTTTTTAAATTATTTCAAAAAAATAAAAATCACTTTGAGAAAATTTTCCAGAAAAAATGTTGTTTTTTTTTTTTTTTGAAAATACCTATCAAACCATTTTTTTAAAAGGATTTCAAGTCACTATTTTTGAAGACAGTTTAAAAATTTACCAAATTAAAAATGAAAATATTTAGCTTTCAATAATGGATTTTTTCAAATTTTTTTACAAAAATTGAAAAAAGTAGGTATAACTTAATTTCAGCAAAAAACGAATTTTACTTGCCCGTTTGTTGAAAAAAATTTCAAAGTGTTCTAGATTATCGGTTCCCTAAAAAAGAAATCTGACGAAACCCCCTTCTCCTTCCTCACATGACCAAAAATAATTCTCAAAATTCAGTTACCATTTCTGTTCGACAAAATAAGTTCAAAAACCCCATCACCAGCCGCATTTTGAGAACCAGTTGCAGGGCACGAAAATATGCAAATGATCAGCGTACACCTCTAAACACGTTAAACGATTAATGGCGTCGCGACGCCACAGAGGTAATATTTCGGACGCGTTAATAGATTTGCATAACGATTGGAATCGCAGGAGCGTATAAAAAGGCATCGTTATGTATTCGTATACGTATTATGCTACGTTTCTCTTCTAAATACATTATACCACGAGTGAAACGAAGAGTGAGGAGGAGAGGGAGAGGAGAGCAGAGAAAGCTGGAGGAGGTAAAAAAGAGGCACTGGTGGAAGGAGAAGGAGAAGTTTCGCCCGAAAACTATAAATTTACTCTATGGCTATCTCGGTTTTAAACATTATCGTCTATGACCAAGAGTGAAAGGGGGGGGGGACAAACGAAGACAATATACTCGTACACGCGGTCATCATCAGCGAGAAAAAGGTACACGAACGAGGCGAAAATTAAATACATTTTAGAAGCTCCAATTACCTATCCTTATTCGACGTGGATCCAAATTACCGATAATGCTCGCTTGTCCGGTTCATTATTACCGACGAATATCGAACTTACGTTGAGTTTACGTTTGGTTTTTTTTTCGACCAAATAAAAGTATAAATTATCGACAACCTTGAATTTTTCTCCCAACTGTGTTCCGATTTTCCCCCTGCTTTTGCGCAGTTTAGAGAGGTATGGAAAACGTGTAATTATGTGTCACTCAACTCGCCACAATACCAACAGTGTGTGGCGTTCGTAAACCTACCTTGGGGGACGGGCTAATTAAAACGTACATACGAGAGCGTTAAAAAGTGCTGACGGGTCGGTCGCCGCGAATGGCACTTGTTAACGAGGGGGAAGGCTATATTAGCCAAAATACCACTTACAATGTACCTAATATGGCCTTAGCCAGGACGAAAATATGAAATATACATTGTACATCGGAAAAGCATTGCTTTCGCCCCAGCCCTGTGCCTAACAAGCGTTACAAATGCGATAATTTGGACGGCTCGGTGCGGTGAAAAAGTGGCACGCACGAACGCGCGTGTGTACATGGCCTGGCTCGATCCGATATACCAGAAATATAATAACAGGTAGAAGTACCATAAAGAATTTAGTCGGCCGCGAATCTCTCCCGTCATGAATTTTCTTTCGACTCGAGTATCATGGCCGGAAAACGAAACAAAGCGGAAAATCTTGGCTATACATGTTTCCGCACCGAGATATGTCTGGTATTTCGAGCGCAGCCCAAGAGGGGTGTGCTGGCAAGAAGGTAGTGGACGGCCGCAGATCAATATTTTCACAATCTAAATTCGTTTGAGCAGCTACCTACCTCTAACCTGCTGCCTTTCCTCCCTCTCTTTACCTTTTCATCCACCCTCGTACGTGCGTCTTTTTTTTTTCGCAGTTTCACCTTTCTTCGCTACACGGCTCGGCTGACATAGCCGAAAAGATGTTCATGATATTGTGTTATTAAATGGGGAACGTCAGCGTCGCGACGACGTCATCCGAGGTGTCGTTTTTTTTTTTACGTATTCATTCTCACCAACCAACTCACCACCCTTCATGGTCTGTCTTTTTTCCCTGTCTGTTGTTTATTCGACGACGACGACGTTGATGATTTCGGCGTCCAATATACTCGCGAATACGTAACGTAGTAGGCCTATTGTAAAAATTATTAAGCAACATGCCATGCCATACGAAATGAACTTTTCCCCAATAAAGAATTTTCCCCTCTTTTGTACTTTGCATATAGCGAATAAAAAGCTCGTATTTAATTTAGTTTTTTTTTCAGCTGGCAAATGAAACATCCCTATTGCTGAAAAATTACCAGAAATAAGTTGGCAAAATGTAATTGAAATTCTCGAGCTGGTTTAAATATTTCAACTCGCGTTTGGCAACCTTGACTTCTCGAGAAAATACTGAGAATTTCGAAATTCGCATTTGCATTTTTCACACATTTAAAATTTCATTCTTTACGATTTTCTAAAATGGGCTGGGCGCTTTGAATCGACGCCAGGGTTGATTAGAGCCTATTCCCGTAGATTTATAGTATCCTTGGGTCGTACCAGAATGTGCATTTTTGACATTTATTAGGAGTTTTGTTCTATTTCTGTCAGTATCTACAAATGGAGCGGGTAGAATAAAAAATGGACTCGAAAATCGTAATCAGCACCATTAAAAACCATGAAAGCGATATACATGTCGATTTTTTATCATGGTTTTACCCCCACCCCATTACCACCTCCAAAACAACAGTTTCGTCCCCTACGCAGAATTTGAAACTCCAGTATTTCGTATTATTGAAGCTAAAGCAGGAAATTCGAAATTCTTGAATTAATTTGTCTTATCTTTTTTTATTATTGTTGGGTTTTTGTGAGTTGCGTACTTTTATTGTGGGGGGGGGGGTATGGATTTGGAAGGGTGTCAGGGTGAAGCAGTGATAAAAATCGATGATATATATCGATTTCATAGTTTTCCAAGACGCTGAATCCGAATCTGAAGTCCATTTTACGATTTCATTGATGGTATTGAAAGAATTGATTTTAAAAACGTTGAAAATATTATGAAAATGAAAAAAAATTGATAAATATGGGTTTTAAATGATAATTTTGAAGAATGGGCTTTGAAATCGAAATCTGCACTATCAAAAACCATGAAATCGATATACATGTCGCTTTTTATCATTTTTTTATTCCCAACCGTGATCCCTCGTTCTACAAGAACAATCATCCCCTTTTGAAATTTGAATTCTTTGGTTTTGTTTTGTATCAGATGCAATCTTGAGTCAAAAATTCTTCATTATTGTATGAATTGTTTCACTGGTCATTTTTGAAAAAATATTTGTATATTTTTGTGGGGGTGACTTATGGATTCAGGGGGTGAAGGGGGCCGGATAGTGATAAAAATCGTTGATACATAACGACTTCATGGTTTTCAAGGTTGTTAAATCCAAATCTGAAGTCAGTTTCCTGATCAAAAACTATAAAATCCTTTTAGATGACGATTTTTATCACACTGCTGCCCTCGCTCTCTCACATAACTTTCACCCCCTGTTCATTATTAAAATTTTTCATATTCTGGATTATTTAAGTTGAAGCCAAAAATCCTCAATTTTTTGGTTGATTTGGTTCATCATTTTTTTTTTCTAGAGATTTAAATTTTTATTATAACAGGGGAGGGGTGGATTTGGGGTACACGGGGGGGGGGTCAGGCGGCCAGGTAATGATAAAAATTTGTGTTGTATATCGAATTCTTAGTTTTCGAGGGTGCTGAATCCGAATCTGCTGTCAGTTTCACGATTCTGATACTCCAAGAATTTATTATGAAAAATGGCAAAAATTTCGTTGAAATTTGAAAATTTTTGTACATTGTTTTAAAATTAATTACTTCCTTTTGAAAAAATCAGGTTCCAATGGAAATTTTCAGTGTTAGTTTCTGATTTCTAAATGCATCATCTTTTATTTCTCCACTTCGAGCATTCCTCATTTCAATCACATATCTTAAATATTGTGATCATCATTTAAATAGATATCAATTATCAAAAATTAAGAGTTCTTTTCCCCTCCTAAATTTTTTCTTCTACTTAAATGTACTTTCAAGTACTCGAGAAACCCTTATCCTCATCTTACATATTACTTCACACGAGTTCGAAAGCACCCATTAAAAACTAATTTCGACGTCAATTTTCGCTACTCGTATCCTTCCTCATCTCGTCCTCCTCCCCAGCTTTCCGTTCTAATAAATCAATCACTCGGACGCCTCTTCGCGGCGTGTACCGAATAGAACAGCAGGAAGAAAAAAAAAATCACGTAAATAGGCAAACGAACGCATTAAAGCTTCTAAAACATCAATCGTTTCATTAACCACGGTTGAATTTTTCATCGGTGGTTGTAAAAGCCTGCGATAGAAAGAGACAGAGATATAGCGAGCAAATTGCCGACGGCTTAAAAACCTTATGTTTTCAACCGATTGAAATTTTATTTATCGACGTGCTTTTTTTCCTTCTCTTTCTCCCTCCTCCCTTTCCATACACACACACCGTAAACTATATATTTATAAAGCTTATCATATTATATTATACCGACATGGTATAATACAAATACGTGCCCGATCAAAAGAGTCCTTTTGCGGCCGCAAATATTGAAAAGATTATCGAGCTTTTTATATAGGACTCGAAGGTCGGAGCGGGGCCGCGCTGGCCGTCTCATTTTTACGCGCCGACGCTTGTTATTAAAACGAAACGCCTGGTAATGAGATTTACAAAAGTATAAATTGAAAGTTCATTACGCTTTTGTGAATTATAAAACGAAAACGGATTAACGATAAAGTTACATATAAACACATTGCAGTATATTGTATTTACGGATGTTCGTTTTATGGCGAAGGGCAGTGTCAGTGGCAGTGGTAATTTGTGGGTAGATTCTATTTAAACCAATTAATATATCAAATTTCATCGACGTGTGGTTCGATTCTTTCCCCATGCTGGGTCACACTGCTGGTATAACTTTGTGTGGAAGGTCTTAAAATAATACTATGGTTTCATCGGGGTGGATCAAAAAAAAATGTAATGATGAGGTGAGCAACTTGTGGTCGCGTAGGGTAATTTGATACTCGATCGTGGGATTTTTTTGACTTTTTTCAGTTAAATATCCGTAGCACAGTCTAGGTTTTTGTTAGGAGGAGTAAGTTGCGGTTGTTGTGTTCAAATGAAGAGAGGGAAAAATTACAATTGGAGGAAAATTTTTATAAAACTTGAGAAAAAATTTCAAATTAATTTCATTTATTATTCTGCAATATAGATAAATCTTTGAAAATTATCACAGAACTTCAGAGCATTTTTAATGAAATTTCGTAAAAAAAATTTTAGAGAATCTTCTACAATTTTTTTTACAGAATTTTTCACAAAATATTGAGTAATTTTCACTAAAATGTTGCCTAAAAAAAAAAAAAAAATCACACAACTTTAGAGAATCTCTGAAGAAAAATATCAAAAAATTCTTTACAAAATTTCAAGGAATTTTCTCATAAATTTTTACAAAATCATTTGAAAATTTTTACAAAATTTCAAATAATATTCTACCAACACAATCAAAAAAAAAAAATTATAGTTCCTATCCCAAATCAACCCAGGAACTTTTCAGATGATTTTAGAAAATCTCATAAATATAAAATCTTTAAGATTTCCTCCCAAAATTTCAGGGAATCTTTCATAGAATTTTTCACAAAATTTAAGAAAACCTTTTGTGTAATTTCAGAAAATTTTTCACAAAACTGAAAAACTTTTTTCTTAAAGATTTAGCAAATTTCACATAAAATTTCTAATACATTTTTATTGAAGTAACCTTGGTTTTTTGAAATTTCAGAAAAAATCCCACAAAGCTACAAAAAAAAATCTGAGATTATTTCTTATAACTCCCAAATATTTTCACAAATTTTTGAAATTTCGTTTACTCAAACTTTTACAAATTTTCAGAAGCTTTCAAAATATGTTAGAAAATTTCTAATGAAATTTCAAAATTTTGAAAAAAAAATCAGACGTACATTTCGCAAGATCTTCATAGAAACATTTTCCACAAAAATTTAGAAAAATTTTTCCAAACATTCGGGGAATCTCTTGAAGAATTTTTAAAGAAATCTGAGAGGATCTTTGCATTTTTAAAATTTTCAAATCATTTTCTTAAAAACCCCTTGCAACAGTTTTAATTGATTTTTTTTTCACAAAAGCTCGAAAAATCTCTTACAAAATTTTTAAAAAATCGCACAAAATTTCAAAAAATATTCTATGAATTATGACAATTCTATTATCAAAAATTTGAAGAATTTTTCACAAGACGCAGATCTCTTTCTTAAAATTTTTCAGGAAATTATTCACTAAATTTTTCTTCACATCTGAGAAATTTTTTTACAGTCATTTTATAAACAATTTTTCACAAAATCTTAATCATTTTTTATAAAAAATTTCAAAAAAATTGACAAAAACTCTGAAATTCTTTTACTAAGTTTTACACAATCCCTCATAAAATTTCAGAAAATTTTGAAATAATTCTTATGAAATTTCATTTGCAATTAGAAAATCTTTTCAGAAGGTTCAGAAAAATCTCGCATAAATTTTTGAGGGATTTTCAACCACAGAATTTTCACTATAATCTTTTTGAATTTTTTACAAAATTTTAGGGAATTATTGGTCAAATTTTTCACGATTTTTTTTTTCACATTTATTTCAGCACAATCAGTCTACAATGGACTATAAGCGCGACGCTTTTTCACAAATTGTGAAAAAAATTTTCACGAAAAATTTGAAAATTTTTAGCAGATGTTGAGAAAATTTTTTCAAAAAATTTCAAAGAATATTAGACAAAACCTTAATAAGAACATTTTTCTAAAAATTCCTCAAAAGTTTTTACGAAACGTGGAAACTTTTTCACGTATTTTTAGAAGTATTGGAAAATCTCTGACAAAATCTCAAAAAACTTCTCATAGAATTTTAGTCAATTTTACACAAAACTTCAATTTTTTTTTACAAATTTTTGAACAATTTTAAACAGAATTTCAACATTTTTTTTTCCTTTTTCAATTTCAGAAAATTTTTCTCAAAACTCGGAAACTTTTTCACAAAGTTTTCAAGAATTTCAGGCAAATCAGGAAAATTTTTCTCAAAATTTCATAATATTTTTCATAGAAATCAATATTATTTCTACAGTATTATAAATAATTTCACACCGAATTCCTCACAGTTTTTCCAAAAAATTTTACTGATTTTTTTCACAAAATTTGAGACAATTTCTCACAAATGTTTGTGAAATTATTCACAAAATTCATTATGAATCATTAAAAAAAATTCAAAAAATTTGGAAGACTATTCCACGAAATCTCGGAAGGAACTACTTCAAAAAAAATTGAAAATCCTTTAAAAAATTTAGAGAAATATTTTTTCAAGTTAAATCTCAAAATTGCCCATAATTTTCTCACAAAACTTGCAAAACTCCTCACAATATTTTCACAGCATAATCGATTCAATTCGAGCTTTTAAAACAAACTGAGCTTGTACCAAGTTCGACTGCAAAGGCTAATTTCAATAACAAAGGAAAAATCAAAGTAATATAAGAGAGACCATAGCCACATACTACACACATATTGAAAAAGGCACATGCACCGCATCTCTGCGGCGGTCTGGCTTTCATCGGGGGGGTAACATAACATCACAAAGAGAGCTTTTAGTATACGTAATTTCAAGATAATTAATTCCGCGTAAAAATAATCTGGAAGAGGTTTGGTTTAAAAGTGGAAGAAAACTCTATGGTTAGAAGTACATACGACGAGTCGTTTGTTTAGAGAATTACCCTGATAAGTGGAAGCACTTTACTGGAAATGCAGACTGCAGAGTGCAGAGGGCTGCAATATGAGAGTGTGTTGTACGTATTTACTTCTTCGGGCTAGTTAAATTCATACGTGTATACGTGAGACCAACTTTAAAGAACAGTCGAGCTTTATAAGCTGTATTAGAATGTGCTCTTTATCAAAAGTTTTGTTTTACACATACTTTTGTATCTATATCTACTTCTACGTGTACGTATAGTTTGTTTTACTCGCCAAACTTTATTCGAATAAGTGTACGTGTGAAGGACTTGTTCAGTTCAGACTTCGCATATACTAGAATCACAGAGCAGAACTAACCCTTTAATTATTCTCCTACTTGATATAGGATCAATTACGCCAGCTCATCTTGTGGTTATACGTACGAAGAGAGGTCGTATATCGATAAATTGATTATTACGTAGACAAATTATAGCCGCATGCCGCCGCCTAGAGGAGTAAATTTAATAATCTAAGACGTGAGTGGATACACAAGACCACCTCCTGCCGTTCCTAAAACCCTTTTTATTACAAGCGGTGCACTTCTCTAGTAAATCTATCGCGCCAATATACATATCGAAATGAAACCCTACGTAGTGTATACGTATTTTTGCGTGTAACGAAGCAAACAAATTTAATAAAGCATTAACCTCTCTCCCCCTCACTGCCCCATCTGTCTCGCAAAAGCCATTCGTTTTCGGTTAACGCTGTAAAGATAAATTTAGTTAGAAGTTTTCGTTCGTGTTTATGTTTACAGAAAGGTATATCTAAGTATAACGTAGTGTACAAAACTCGAGAGCGAAATTTCCAGATGCAATCCATTGACAGTTCGTTAACAATTTCGTCGATTGCCGCGTATACGAAAGGAAAACTCACTCTGTGTAGCTTCGTCGTGTCCTTTTTTCTCTTCCTCATCTTCTTCCTGCCCTCTCTCGCTTACGATCTGTCTATTGTGATGGCAAATTTCACAAAAGAACAACTCGCAAGTGTTTCCTTTTGCTGTGTTAACAATACCGTATAAGCTTCAATTTGTCGATTACTTGTGAAAAAGCAAGAGTGGTACCCTATTCGTGCCATGCCAGTGTTATCTCCGTCGATGTGTACTCGAATAACATAATGCACGAAATTGATTTTTTTCATCGAGCCTATTGAGGATATCGTATCGGTATTTTATTTGTAAGTAGAGGAGCCGACGAGGACGCTATGAGATGTAGTGACAGAAACATCCGAGAGCTTTTTCAACCATATGAATTAGTCGGACGCGTTCGAGAGAAATGCTTGATTTTTCGAGTGGCTTCTGTGAGATTGAAAGAAAAATACTGCTTATGTTGGTAGTGGCCTGAAAATACGTCTTATTTGTACGAAAAAATATCAAAGTGTATGAAAAAAGTAATTCATAAATGAGAACAAGATGTACCTACCTAATTGAGAATTCATTTAGTATTTTTTTTTTATTTTTGAGAAAAAATACGAGGTGTCTGATTTTTTTATTATTATTTTTTTTTTCTTCAATTTTCTAAAATCTGCTTTATTCGACTCACCTAAAATTTATCTCGATTAATAAAAAAAATGAATAACTACATTTTATATTTTTAATTTTTGAACGAAAAACTTTGAAAATAAGTGAAATAATTAAGTATTTAATTTCACACAAACATTATTCAATTTTTTACAAAATTTGTGAAAAAAACAGTATTTTCAAAATTTTCTTCCATAATTCGTCTAGATTACAAAAAAAAAATGGCAACATTTTAGAAATTGTGCAAAAATCAATAAAAAATGAATTTTTTAATTCTCAAAAATTTGAAAATTTCTCCAAATTTTTGAAAACGGATTAATTTTATCAACTGACCGAGATATTAAAAAAATGATTAAAAACATCATAATTTCAAATTGAATACCTATTAAATTTTCTGAATTGGCAAAATTTTGGAAATTCCTCAATTTTTTCAAATTGAACTAGGTAGTTTTTAAATTTTGAAAATTTCGAAATTTGCCAAGATTTTTAAATTGATGGATTTTCATGATTTGACCAAATTTGAAGTAATTTCGCTTTCCAATACTAAAAATGTTTAAGTGAATTTCAAAAAAATTGAAAAAAATTCATTACCTAAATCTTTTTTTAAAAATGAGATTTTTTTCTTCAGACGAAATCGAGAAATATTTGTATGTACATATTGAAACGCAAGAGAAAAAATGTTTTCTCCAAAAAAAATTCAGAGTTCTTTCATATTTTTTAAATTGGGATGAAAAATTGAGGGTTTTTTTCTGAAAGAATTAAGATTTTATTTTATTTTTCTCTAAAAATAAAAGGCATTTCTACATTTTTTCTAAAAAAAAAAAAAAAGGTATAAAGTAAGATTTTTTTGAAAAAATTGAGAGTTTCTTTTCTCTACAAATGAACGATTTCTTGTCCAAAAATCGAAGTTACCACTCAAAAAAATTGGAAATTTTTTCTGAAGAATTAAAGGTTACAAAAAAGATTTCTTCTCACTAAAAACTTTTTTTTTTTTTGAATATGGCAATTCGAAAAAATCTGAAATTTCCAAGAAAATGTATAGTATATCCTGGAGAAAAAATGATGTTTTGGCATTAATTCATAATAAGCCAAAATGTTTTTTCCTGTTTTTAGACCAATTTTTACAAAAATTGGAAGGTTTTTGAAAAAATCAGTAGATTTTGCTAAAAATTAGTAGATCAGTAGAAAATCAGTATACCTTTGAAAAAGTAGTAGATCCACTGAAAAATCAGTAGCATTGGCAACGCTGTGAGAATTTATCAGCAATTTTTTTATTTTAAAAAAATGTGATAAAAGTATTTGAAAACAATGTTTGAAAATTGAAAATTATTACTTATATCTAATTATATAATGTAGAATAAATAACTCCTCAAAAACGGAATATAAAAAAGTTGTTTCATCTTGTGAATTTGAAAGCCTTCAAAAATTTGATTTTTTTAAATAAGAAGTAGGTACCTACGTTCCAAAATTTAAAAATTTTACAAATTTAAAAGTTGATTTTTTTGGAAATTGAAAACTTTCAAAAATGAATAATAAAATTTTTTGTGCCTGCTCATTTTGCAAACCACACAAAAATTGAGTTTTTTTCCACTCATGATTTTTTAGGCATTATAATTTTTATAAATTTGGAATTTTTAATTTCAATAAACATATTTTTAGAAACAACTAGGTATAATTATATTTTTTTTAAATTGAAAAGTTTTAAAAAAATTTTAGAAATCAAAATTTTTGAAAAATTGAAGATTGATAACTTCAAAAATTTAATTTTTTTTTTAAATTCAGAACTTTTTAGATATCAAAATTTTTTAAAATTGAAAATTGTTCATAAATTTAAATTTAAATTAAAAATTGTTTGGAAAATAAAAACTTCGAAAAGGCAAACATTTTCAAAAATTGAAAATTAAAGAGTTTCAAGAAATAAATATTTGTTTACAATTGGAAATTTTTCAGAAATTGGCCTTTTTTGGAAATCATTTGAAAACTGAAAACTGTTTCAAAACAAATAATTTTTCAATGTTTAAAAACTTGGGAAATTGGACATTTTGAAAATTCAAGGTTAGATAGGTAGTTAAAAATTGAAATTTTTTCAAGAATTGAAGTTTCCTATAAAGTAAAAATATAAATTTTAAAAATTGGAAACCAATTAAGCCAGCGATTCAATTACGTATACTATAATTCATCATGATTACACAGAAAATGCACATATTTTCATTAACAATTTCAAATTTTGGGCCTCGGTTTTAGGAGTTGCAAAACGTCTAAATCAACAAAAATATTGAAAAAAGGCCGAGAGGGGGTGGGGTTATGAGTCATTATTTGAGTGGCAATGGAAAAATTTTGGTTACTTTTTTTGAAATTTTAGGTTACTTAAGTTACTATTTTTTTTTTCAAATTTCACTCCGATGTATTATGCTCACTTTGTCAATTTACATGACGAGTAAATTTTCAAAACCCGAATAAGTAAGAAAATACTTCATTTTCTATTTTGTTATTATCATCTTCCAAAATGCAACTCCGACCAATCTCCTCCTTCATTGCTCAGCCCAAACCCCCAAAAACCAAAAAACTCTCTTAATAACCACACAATAGTCAATACGTTCATCGGAAATCCATCCAAACGCAACACTAATAAAATTTTCGACCACAACGAGCATTCGAGTCTCATCAATACATAAGGAGCTGTTCTGTTCCTCGTGCTACGGTGAAAGTGAACTATACTCGTGGTACGAATTCGCGCAGCCCAGAAACTCGGTATAGGCAACACGAATAAAAACGTATATTTTATCAGCGAATAAATATAGGTTAGACGGCGCGTAATTGTTTCAATTTATTTTAAACGAGAACTGGGTCAATTTTGAAGCGCGGCCAGTTTGAAAAATTTATACACTCGTGAAAGTTTTCCATTAGCAGAAAAGGCCCAATAAGCGACCGGCAAAGGGTGAACAGAGATAAAAAATTTGCCTTTCTTTTTGCTCTCCTTTAGCTGGGTAAAAAAGTCAGCTCTCGTATTTATACCGCGCTTTAATTTCATCGCAAATTTCACCATAATCCTTTTTCTCTGCTTTAACCGCACTTCACGAGTCAGTCGCTCGGGTTCGGGTTGTCGAATAATTCCAAAGCTCAGGTTAACCGGGGCTTGAAAATGTCGCAAAGAAACATCGTACTTTTCTCTCTGTGTTTCGTTCCAGTCCAGCTTATGTACCAAATTTTACGACATGTTGGAAAAACTCCATACAAACGCCAACACGTACCTCTAACCGAATACTAAGAGCATCCCTCGTACGAGTATTTTTCATATTTTCAAACTCTCGACCGTCACAAAAAACCGAAAACAGATTTTATTCTTATTTTCATCGCCATATGAGCAAAAGTGGGAGGGGCAAGAGGGAAGCTGAGGTAAAAAAAATCCACCTTCGGGCATCAGTCATACACTCTTATATAACTATTACTTCGAAGCAGACAAGCGAAAAAGATTTATCTGTTTAGGTTTTTTTTGTACCTTGCAAAACTCCCCTAATACCCTTCATTCTTCAGCAAAAGGACAAGATTACCTTTGCTCGTGATTTTTTTCTCTCGTCCAAATCGTTGCATAAAAACGTCATCTCGGAACGGTAGCAATTTTCGGGCTCTCGCTGGCATGGCGCTGTAATTTAAATTTTATTTACATAAGAAATTTGTCGGATGCGGATTTTTTCGCCGTTGCCTCTTCCTATAGATTCAAACATCATTTTTATACTTCGTCTCCACCTGGTCTAATCTTTTTTACCTCGTGTATGTAATTTTCTCGCTATTTCCAGCGAGTTTTTATTTATTTTTTTATCTCGTCTGCAGCTTTCGTCGTCGGTCGTCGCGTGCGGAGCACAAACTTCTCTCTATTTTGTGTAAGGCACACGAGCACACTTCAACTTCGACCAGAAACGTAAACACAAATCGATGAATATAAAATTTTACGCGTGATTTATTACGGTTGCCGTTCAGGTATAAATATTAATATCGTTTTCCGAATGTTGCCGAGCAGAAAAACAATATACGATGGAAGAGCAGGATACTATAGGGTCACCCAAAATCTAAAGAAAATATATTTTTCCTTCTTTTCAGCAAGTTACAAAAAAAATATTAAATATTTTATTGTGTGAAGAAATAAATTTCATATTTTATAAACGAGGAATTTGGCGAATAAATATTCATTCTAGCGGTGACATTGAACTGAAATATAAATTTGGAGCGAGTTAATTGGTTTAATTCTTTGTGATCATTTGATCAAAGTTTCTTAAGGCTTCAAGAAAGTATTGTTTTCGAAGTTCACGTATAAGAAAATTAATGATTCGAATTCGAAATTCATTTTCAACATTATAATTTTTTCAATTTGAAAAAAAACAAAACTTGGATTTGACTATTTTTTAATTTTGTTTTTAAATCGAAAATTAAATTTTTTTAAAAACATAATAATTATTGATCTTTTTTCAAAAAAATCTTGAAACTTTTCATTTTTAATAAATTAATAATTTTTTAAAATTTAAAATTTATTTCTAAAATAATTATTCATTTTCTGGAAAAAACAAAATTCTTTTAATAAAAAAATTAATTTTGTCATAAATTATCAATTGTTAGTTTTTTCAACATTGAATATGAAAATTATAATTTTTTAATACCCCCCGCCCCCTAAAAATCTTTTAATTGTTTTTCTCGAATATAATGCTGATAAATTTTTCAATTTAAATTACCTACCTAATTGATAATAATTATAATTTTCAAAAATTGTAAATAAATTTTGTTCAGTAAGAAATAAACATACCTACATTTTACAATAAAAAACTTGTAAATTTTTTTAATTTCAAAAAAATTAGCATTTTTTAAAAATTCAAAAGAAATTATTCACCTTTTGAAAAATTTGTAATTTGGTAATTTTTCTAAAAAAAAAAAGATAAAAAAAGATAAACAAAAAAACAAAAAAACTTGACAACACTTAAAATTTCAAAAAAATGGTAGTAGGTATTTTTTTAAATCAAGAAATTCGTAATTTTTCTCAATGAACTTTTTAAATTTATTTTTGAAAAAATGGTGTGTCTTTTAATTTTCAAAAAGTTGATAAGTATACCTATTCGAAATGAAAAATTCCTATTTTTACAAAGATGTTTTTTTTTTTTAAATAAAATTTATAATTTTTTTGGCTGAATATAAAAAAAATCATTAAGTACCTGAAATAAAGATGTTTCAAAAAAAAATTGGTAATTCTTTTAATTTGAAAGAAAATTTTTTTAACATACAAAATATAATTAACTTTTAAAAAAAATATCATTTAACATGATATTTTCACTAGTGAAAAAAGTAATATTATATTTTCCCAATTTTTTTTGTTTTTTTTTTTTCAATTTGAAAGAAGATCAAAGTAAAACTGAATTTCAAGAACCAATCAAAACTTCATAATTAAAAAAAAAATTATGTTAACAATCGATAATTGGTTCTTTTTTTTAATAAAAAATTTGATAACTTTGAGTTCTGGAACTTATTTGGATAGTCATAATGAAACTAAGAATAATTACGGGTAATTAAGCCAAATTGACGAAGAAGAAAATCTAAGCTGGCGAAATATTAGCTTATATTTTCTTCTTTGTTAATTTGGCTTAATTACCCGTAATTATTCTTTGATAACTTTTTCAATAAAGAAAATTTTTTGAACAAAAAATGCTGCAATCAACATACGATTTTTTTTAATAAAAAAGAATGACTGATGATTTAAAATTAAAAATTTACAGTTTTTTTTTTGTTCAAAATTTGCTGAATAATTAGTTTGACTGAAAAAAAAACACTATGCTCATTCTCATTACAAAAAAATATATCTACCTAAAATTTTTTTAATAAAAGAATTCAGAATTCAACATCGATAGTTTTACATTATAAAAAATTAATTTTAATAAATATCAACTTTTTATGCATAGGTACCTACCTAAAATGTGAAGTTTTTTTTCAATAAAAATTTTCACCATTTTTCGAAATAAAAAATGGATATTTTTTTGCATTGAAAAAATCACGATTCTGAACATTTGTACTGTTGTGTGATACCCGTAATAATAAAGTAAGGCGAGGAATGAAGAATTCCAGGTCTTTTAAACTAAACGATAAAAGTCTTCGCGGATTAAAAGGTGCAGAAAGGGCGAGGTACGAAAAAATGAAAAATTAATAAAGCCGTTTTTATTTCGTACCTATTTAAAGTACATTTCAATTTTAAATACCTAAATTTTTCAATTCATAAAAAATTCATCGCCGCGAAAACTTTATCCGCGTCAACTTTTCCTCAACTTTTTAGCTTTAAAACTACACTTAAGTAACTCGATCACGGTCAACTAGCTCGAATAAATGTTGAAAATCTCTCGACAAAACGACAAAAAAAAAATTTCTATTTTTATTTCAATAACACGGAAAAAAGGGGGAAAATCCGATTCCGTTTAAAAACTACCCCTATATCCCAAGATACCGCGTAAACGAGAGAAAAAAAACTTTAAACTTTATCCTCGCGACATTTATCGTCTAAAGTGGGTTTTGAAAATTCATCGAATAAACCCCATTGCCCTCTATTACTCGACAAACTTGGCAAAACGAACGCTAATGAAAAATTTCGCCAACAAATTTCAATTCGCTTTATATAAGCCGAAATTCAGTTCGGCTTCGGAATTTCGACTGCACATTGAGCAGCAAATATGTAGCAGCTGCTGCATCGTTGAAACTTGTGTAACATCCCTTTCGCCATGACGAACCCGTAAAAAGCAATTTCTTTTGTCCAACTGGAAATTCCCGTAGTGCTTTCGACTTTCATTACATCTGGCTGATCTGGCTGTGTTTTGAAACACGTGCTCGGCGCTTGGTGTTGAGTTGCGAAAGACACCCTACCCTTAAAACTTTAGGACTTGGAATGAAAATCTACACCTATATAAATCTCAATTAGTTGACGAGGAAATTTCAAGTATACGGTATACGATCGCATCACTTCGATAAAGTTGCAACTTTCAATTAAAAAATAAACCCCGAGTAATACGTTATTGGCGGATTAGCATCGAAACGGAAGGTTTGAAAAAAAGGCTAAATAAAATTTACATTTTATATCGTGATTCACAATAGGTTTTTTTACGCCCCTCGTCGACGCGAAACACAAAAACATGGAAAATCTAATACCGAAGGGATTTACACAACGTGTACAGGATTAAGCGTATCGTGAACGTGTTTAATTTGTTCTCAGCTATTAACAAAAGCTCTACGGAAATTAGACCATTAGACCGGACACGGCGAAGAAATTTTAGTAGGTTTCTTGGAAATGGCCGATGTAGTAAATTTAAATGGCGGACTCCCTTCTGAAAGTATTACCTAATATGGAATACAAAGATTGGATGAAATTTCGCGAATTTTCACTCAGAGGGGGAGGGGGGCTTGAAAAATTGAACGTCGTTGTACTTTTTCAGAAAATTAGAACTTCCAAAATTTTCTGAAAATTGAATAATTTTCAAAAACATTTTAGAATTCAATTTCAGCTTTAAATGTTTAAAAACTTTATTTTCGTAATTCTTGTTTAAAAAAATTAAAATTAGCTATGCGAATTATTTAAAAATTTGATTCTTGCAAAAATATTTTCTATTTTAAAATTTTTTTAATTTTCGATTTCAAAATAAAATTGAAAAATTGTCAAATCAAGTTTTTTTTCTAGTTGAAAAAATGATAATTTTTTCCACATGAAAAAAAATAACAATTTCTCATTATGTTAAAAAATTAATTTTTTTTTGTTGAAATTTTTCTGAAATTGAAATCTCGCATTCTCTAGAGAATCGTACGCGGAACAACATTCTTTCAGACTGTATTTCTCAAATTGCTGATATTTTTCGAGTTATTCAGTAAAAACTAGCGGATTTCGCAACAAACTCGAAAATTTTCATTTTTTGGGAGTAAATGCCGTAGCTTTAGGTGAAGTTTTCTGAGGAAGTAATGATTAAAGTGAAAAAGTGATAATAACTATTTTTGTCTAGAATTAAAAAGTGAACAACTTTTGTTTGAAACTTTTTTCCGTAACATTCCATTTTTTGGGAGCCAAATGGTGGAAGGGGGGAAGTGCTAAATTGAAGTTATATCATTCTATAGAAATAAAGCTTATGGGAAACATTTTTTGTTCCATACCAATTTTTTCTTTTCGTGAAAATTTTCGAGTTATTTGCGAAAAACTGTTCTTTTTAAAAATTGCTTGATTTGCCACATCCCCTTGGGGGGCTTGCATTGAAGGGTGGGGTGCAATGTATGGTATCGTTTGATAGGAAATTTTATGTAGAATGTTTTCTTATACTAGCTGTTTTACGCTATCTCACCAACATCTCGTGTAATTCGCTAAACACGAAAATGGGGGCACGTTCTGCCCCCTAGGGGAGATTCCAAGCTAGGTGGGGACCGAGGGTTTTGTGTGGCGACTATTGGGACCTCATTCAACACTTTTTCGCAAAAAAAAAAAAAAAATTGTAAGCATTTTTTTCCTTTTTTACTTCTTTGACTGGACTAGCTTGAATTGAAATATTTTTTTGGAATCGTTAAATTTGATAAAAAATATAAATATTTTTTTGAATATTCTATCAGCCAAATCGATTTCTCTCTACTCCTCTGAATATATCCATTAGTTAAAAAAAGAATAAATCATCATTTTTCAACCCTTAACCACATTCACATCTAACACTCGCCTGTATATTTAGACACCTTGTGCCTGGCAGGTTTTTCTCTACCCCTGACACCACCTTCACACCCTGTCCAGCGCCAACTCTAGATATTATCTACCGTCCAGCACGTGGCCAGCGCTTAATTAAGGACCGAGGCATCCTCTCTGGAACAGGTTAATTAGATACCCACTAAGTATATTTCTGTGGAAAACAATATTTCCGTACCTACGAATATACATTTATAATCCTTCGTCTGAAAGATGAGCCCACTGCTTGAGCTCAGCATTCAATGCCCAACAGCTTGGCATTTCTGTCGAAAGAAAAAAATGTATATAATATAGGGGAAAAAGGTGGTCGAAAAAAGAGCAACCTATTCTGGTTCCAATACATCTGCTCATCATTGCCACTATAAACATAGTCTCTCGGGTTATAGAGAGACGAAACAGATGCAAACCTTTCTTTATTTTTCATTTTTTGGCCTACTACTACCAACACACTTACGACCGCCGAAGAAATGCCAGCGCCATTTTTAGACACATTATACTTATATTATAGAGGTACCTACACGACTTAGCTGAATCATTGTATAAATAATGGTGCTTCGAATAAACGCAGCTGGTTTTTTGGTCGCGTGCCTTCGAGTCCAAATACATGGGGTTTTTCTACGAATTTTTTTTTACTTCTTGTGTAAAGTTAGCTTGAACCATGCTGGGCGAAAAATGCGATCAAAAAAAAAATTGGTCAAAATTGATGATTTTGAGACACCCTCTCCTCCCTACGATGGAGGGGTAAGGACCTCAAATGCACGTTTATGTCTACATTTTATTTAACGAGTACTACCTACTCGAATATCGTATTTTTTAAATTTCAAAATTTTTGAAAATTCGAAAAAAAATTCGAAGTCTCCAATGGAAAAATGTTTCAAACAAAAGTTGTATATTAAGGTCTCTAAAATAATTTTGGTTATTACAAAGATTTCCCTCCCTTCCAAATTTACATTACAGTATAAAGCTCACGTACAATGAAAAATTATTTTACGTGTAGACGTATAATGCAAGACTGGAGGGGAGGGAGGGGTCCAATTGAAATTTTTATAATGACTAAAATTATTTTTAGGATCTCAATCTACAACTTTTGTTCGAAAAAATTTTCAATTTGCCCCTTCCTTCCTTTTTCCCTCCCTTCCTCTCTTAACTTTTAATTATTATCTTTGGAGTGTTAGGTGGCGAGGGAGAGGTCCAATTAAAAAAATATTCGAACAAAAGTTGTAGCTCCATGTAATAAATTTGTTTATCACAAAATCTTCGATTGGAACTCTTCCTCCTCCCCCCCCCCCAATCCAATATGGCATAACATCCGGTAGATACTTTTTCAGGGTCAGATTGAAAATTTTTCAAACAAAAGTTGTAGATTGAGGTCCTAGAAATAATTTTTGTTATCATAAAATTTTCGATTATACCCTTCCCGCCCCTCAAATTTCGCAATATTGGAGGGGAGGGAGCGGTTCAATCGGAATTTTGGTAATGAACAAAATTATTCTAAGGACTGTAATATTCAACTTTTGTTTGAAAATTTTTTCAATTAGGGCTTTAGGTACAGAGATAGGATAATTTTTAAAAATGGGATGGGTTCTAAATTTCCAAAAATCTTTCTATTTCTGTACCAAAGGCCCCAATTGAAAAAACTTTCAAACAAAAATTGTGTATTTAGATCTCATGAATAATTTTGGTTATTACAAAAAATTTGATTGGACCACTCCTTCCCCTTCAATTTTGCATTTTATAGCCACGTATGTATAATTCAGCATTAGTCATTCTCATTAGTTATTAGGACTTATTACATTGCAAAAATGAATTATTTTTTTCAAAAATGGGAATAATTGAAAACATATGAATTTTTTCATTGGAACGTCTCAGAATGGACCCGAATAATGAGAAAAAAATTTTAATTGCAATTTTTCCAAAGAAATTAAATTTTGGGAAAATGTGAAGTTCACCATGTTATAGTAATTACACTTATTAGTACATTGAAAAAACGAATTTCTTTCAAAAATGGGAATAATTGAAAAATCATGAATTTTTTCATCATAACCTCTCAAAATGGACCCGAATATTGAGAAACTTTTTTTTTTGGCAATTTTTCCAAACAAATTAAATTTTGGAAAAATGTCAAATTCACCATGTATTAAGTACCAATGGTACTTATTACATTGCAAAACTGTTTTTTTTTTCAAAAATGGGAATAATTGAAAACTTATGAATTTTTTCATCATAACCTCTCAGAATGGACCCGAATAACGAGAAAAAAATTTCGGCAATTTTTCCGAAGAAATTAAGATTTGGGAAGTGAAATTCACCATGTATCAAGTATCAATGGTACTTATTACATTGCAAAACTGATTTTTTTTCAAAAATGGAAATAATTGAAAAGTTATGAATATTTTCATTGAAACCTTTCAGAATGGACCCGAACAATGAGAAATTTTTTTGGGGCAATTTTTCCAAAGAAATTAAATTTTGGAAAAATAATTGGAGGGGAAAAGTGGTCCAATCAAAATTTTTGTAATAACCAAAATTATTCATGAGATCTAAATACACAATTTTTGTTTGAAAATTTTTCCAATTGGGGCTTAAGAATTTTTTCAAAAATTTGTTTAAAATTTTTAATTGGTTTTCGACATTATTTTTCGTTTTTCCACAAAAAAATCCACGTGGCTTATCGGACAATTTCATTTCTTTTCCAAAGTTGAAAGGCATTTCTCTCGTTCAATTCTCATCAATTTTGAAGTTTGAGAATTTCAGGTATAATAGGTATTGACGATAGGGGACTGACAAAAGTGCAGGAGTCTTGGAATATTTTATATCGTAAAAATGCATAAAAGATAAGGCTTTAATCTGAGCTGGTTCGGCTTCGGGTCCGAAAGGATTAATAGCATCCATTTGTACGAACACTGCACGAATTAACTTTTCAAACTTGCCAGTGCCATGCCATTGCTGGTCTAAGACGTCTAAACACGTTCTATTGGTAAAGAGAAGACGGAAGTACGAGGTACTTTCTCCATAAACGACCCCCCCCCCCCATCATCATCTTCGCGCTTAACTTTTACTTTGAATTAAATTTAAATAAGCGTTGGTAAATTTATCGCTATGTAAACATGCCAAAGAACAAAGTAATCGCCGGCTGTATGCGGTTTGACTTTTTTTTTACCCTGCCCCTGCCCTCCTCTCCGCTGATATGATACGAAGAATGACAAATCGCAGATATTTTATAATAATTTATCGTCTCTATCTCTCTCGTAGAATAGACGATTTAATAGCTGCCGACGACGTTGTTGAAAATTCCAATATGTCCGAGTGTTTTCTATATTATACATACCATACCGCGAATCTCACCATCGTAGACCCAGCTATTAGCTCTCTGTGGTCGTTCGTACATTGAGACAGATCGCAGACTAGTTAATTAGACGCTCGGAAACTAGTTTCTAATTAAATTGTATACTGTATATACACGATATATGTATATGGTTGGGTAAAACGCCTGCGCCCTGGTAACGTACCGTCCTTTCAAGTAATTACCTACCTGTACGGGTATGTTACCAAAAAGGTAGCATTTATACGTCATTTTACCTACCTCCCACCTTCACTTGCTCCTCTCTCTCTCACACTGGGTGCCCTGTAGCATCAACATCCGTATCTCGTAAATATCGAGATAGCTTCCCGAATTCGCGTCCTCGTACTCTTCAGTTCCTTCTTCATCATCGATACAATGAACATTGAAGACCAAAAAACCACGTACACGAATTAGTCGTTTACTATAATTTACTCCGAGGCTCTGCACTGTATCATCGCCCATCATCATGCGATATACATATACGATGATGATAATACTGGTTCGTGCACGAATATCAAATGACTGTTGTAGTGTAGACTGTAGACTGTAGAGAAGAAATTCCTTTAAATGATGGCTTTATCGAACTTCAAATATGCGACTTCTTCCGTCATACTGAGAGCTGCGATGTTGTGCATGTATTCCCACGTATACGAGTATTTGTATTTGTACTTGTATATTATAGGCTGTCGTCGCTGCGCTGTCGCTGTTGTTCTTCTTGTTGTTATTGACGATGCTGGTTGCTGGTGCACGGTGCATTCGGTATTCGGCATCTGTGTGGTGGTAATAACGGCATCCTTCTTCCGTCGGCGCCATTTGAATTGGGTATTTCTTCTTTTTAATATTATAGCGGTTTGGATGTATGAGTGATGTTGAAAAGGTTTGCTTTTTTCATATCTTTTTTTTGGTGTGAATTTGAATTGGTTTCGGTGTGAAAGGTTATGGGATTGGATTGGGTTTGGTTTGTGTTGAAGGAGATTGTTGGGTTAGGGGAGGAGGATTAAAGATGCAATTAATTGGAAATGAAAGAAGAAGAGGTGCATTTTTCTTTACGATTTTTTTCAGGGTTTTCTCAAGAATTTATGATTATTTCTCAAAAAAAATTTGGAACATTTTTACTCCAGAAAAGTTGAGAAATTTTCTATGTTCTTTATCAAGAAAATGAGAAGTTATTTCACTACAAAAATTTTAAAAATAAATTTTTTTCAAGAAAGTTTGGAATTTTTTTTACAAAAAATTGAAGATTTTCCCCCAAAAAGTACTTCAGAAAATTGAAAATTTTTTCCTCAAAAAAAAAATCAAGAAAGTTTTTGAAAATTCTTCTAAAATCCATTTTCAAATAGGTATAAATTTTTTTTGAGTTTTGAAAAAATTCAAAATTTGACTCTAGGTAAATTTTTTTTTTAAATTTATTATTCAAAATGGTTTAAAAATTCAAATTTAAAAAAATGAATAAATTAAAAAAAATTGCTTACGAATTAAACTTTGAAAATTACAAAAAAAAATCGCTATTTAAATTTTTTTCATGAATTCAATTCTTTAAATTTTCTCTAAAATTTTGCTTCCTCGTAAATTTTCCAAAAATACCTAGGTACGTACTACTTTCAAAATTTTATAAGAAATTTAATCCTTTTGGTAAACGGATTTTAACTTTGAAAAAAGAATATGAGTCAATTTGGATTTTTTGAAAAATTCCACTATTTTAAAAATTAAAAATTGGCAAAAATTGGATACACAACTTTAAATATTTTGGGGTTCAAATTTCAAAAACAGGGTGTCTACAGGTCATGAAAATCATGAAAAGTCATGAAATTTGAAAATGGGTCATGAAAGTCATGAAAAAGTAATGAATTTTTCAAAAAAATCACTAGGTCATGAAAAGTCATGAATTTTGCTGCTGGAGGTCATGAATTTTTTTTTATTAGGCAAAATTTACCCTTTTTTTCTTTTATAATTGAATATTTCTTTAAAAAAATTTCGCTCTCGCTACGCTCGAGCAGTATTTTGTTTTCTTTTTGATAACAGAATTGAAACTTTCAGTAGTTCAAATTTACATTTTTCTTACTCAAAATTGCAGTTTTTTTCAAAAAAATTTTCCCTCGCTTCTTCGGGAAATATTATTTTCATCTCATTTGCTAAAGTTTCAAATTTTCGGTACTTGAATTTGATATTTTCAGTAATTCTGCCCTTTTCCCTTGAAAAATTCTTTCAGTTCGTCACTGTTTGGGGGTGCAATTTTTTCTCTGCTTAAGGACATAAAATACCAAAATACAGCTCTCTTTGTTTTCGAAGAAAAAATGAAAAATTTTATTTCAAAATGACCATCCCTGAAAGTTGAACCCCCTCCATGATTTCATCCTAGCTGCGTTACCGGAGAAAAATAAGGATTTTTTTGCTCCCCCCCCCCCAAATATTCATTCCAAGTTACACTCATGCTGGAAGAGGGGAGGGTCCTTGAAAATGTTAAAATATTGTCCATGAAAAAGGTCATGAAAAAGTCATGAATTTTCAAAAAAAAAATTAATGTAGATTCAACTTCAATTTTTCTCTAAAAAAATCAATCAAAAATAAACTGAGATTTTTTAAAACTTTCTAAATATATTGAATAAAAAAAGAATGAACATTTGATTTTTTTTTAATTTTCCCAAAAATTTAACCCGTAAATTTTGAAAAAACAAAAATTGAAAGACAACTCAATTTTTTTTTTTTGAAAATTCATTTTTTGATTTTTTTTTCAGTTTATTATTCAAAACGTTTCAAAATTCATTTTTTTTCAACAATATACAAAATTTAAACTTTTCTCAAAAATTCCAGTTTTTCAAAAAATTTTTAATAATTTAATTAAAGAAAAAGTAATTTAACAGTCAGCTGGAAATGCTTTGAAAGTTCATCTTTATATTTTCTCTAAACTAATCTTTGAAAGTTTTTTTTTTTTTTTTTTTTTTTTTTTTTTAATACTGTACCATTGGAAGTTGAGTATTCTAATCTTAAACTATTGAAGTGAAAAAAATTCAAAAGTTGACTTCAACTTGTTTCAATAATAATTATTATTCAACCTTTGAAATTGTAAAAAAATGAATGAAAATAATTATGTTTCTTTTTTCCCCGATATTCAACTATCAAGTTCATGATTCAACTCTTGAAGTTTTGTCAAATTTTAAACCTTCATAATTTTAGAAAAAAATATATTGAATTTTAAGAGTATTTAAAAAAAACATAATTATTATATTAATTTTATTTTGAAAATTGTTGAAAGTCAACAACGATTTTTTTCAAAAATTCAACATTTTGTGGATGGAATAATATTCTTTTCAAGTATTATAAAAAAAAAAATCAAATTGGAAACTTATTTCACAAATTCACACTTTTTAAAATTTAAAATTTAAAAAAAAATGTTTTGAAAATTCTCTACTTTTCAAATTAAACTTGTGAAGTTTTAAAAATGACTTTCAAAAACGAAAAATTGAAAATTTTGAAAAAATTCAGGTTTAAAACAATCAATTTTGAAACTGCTTCGAGATTTAAAAAAAAAATTAAATAATCTCGAAATCTATTAAAAAATCAACTTTCAGATTATTTTTTAGAGAAAATTCTAATTCAAATCATCTCCCAAGAATTCGACTTTAAAAGATTTTTTTAAAATTTCAAGTTTCGAAAAAATTCTCATAACGTTGAATTGGACTAAACTTTTTTTTTAAAATTGAAATTTTTTGGTTTGAAGATAGGTAGGTATTCTGCAGAATTAGAATATACAACTTTTCAGGGTTTTTTCAAGTATGGGTAGTTGGGTACTTATTGTTTTCAAATTTTGTTTAAAAATTCAAATTCTATTTTTTTTTTCAAAAATTTTTCATTCCAAGTTTTTGTTTGTTCCACCTACCTACTTTAAAAATTTTCAATAATTTAACTGCTCAAGTTTTTTCGAAAATACTATTTTTAAATTTTCCAATGAATTCAGGTTCCAAAAATTTTTATTTTCATGTTTTTCAAGTCGATGAGAAAACTTTGAAAATTGATAAAATTATGTAATTATCATCTACTAAACTTTAGTTTTTATTTTTATTCATTTATTTTTTGAAAATCTAAATTGAAAAATTTTAAAAACATTTTGAGATAAAAATTTTTAAAAAATATATCAAATTTAAAAAAAAATCATGTACTTACTTAAAAATTCATCATTCAAAGTTTTTGTTTGTTCTTCTATAAAATTTTTCAGTTATTTCAGCTGCTCATTTTTTTTTTTTTTTTTTTTTTTTTTAATAATTCTACTTCAAACGTTTTCCAGTTAATTCAAGTTCCAAAAATTTTTCTAAAATTGTTTTTTCATTTTTTTAAAAGTTGGTAAACCGATGATCTATACTTTTGTTTTAATTTTTAATTTTAATTTTTTTTTTTTAAATTAAGTATACCTATACTTACTACAATTTAAATTTTTTTTTGAAAAGAAAACTTTAAAAATATATACACCGATTTTTTTTTAATTTTTAAAAATGATTATGTACCTAGAATGTTTAGAAACTACCCAAATTGGTGATTTTCTAAGACAGCAAGTTGATTTTTATTTTGACAATTGGCCTTTTTTTGAAAAATTCGACTTCCAAATATTTTTTTTTTTTCAAAACAATGCTTATCTCAACTCCAGAAAAATCTCACACGATAATGCCCACACTCCTGACCTCAAAACCAGATACAAAAACCTCAACATTACCACCCATATTCACATAATTTTGGAAAGTTTCACTCATCATTAATTATTACAGCTCGCTTACGATACCATCTTCGTATATATCTTAGTTAATATACACGAACGGTGCAAAATATGGCGATAAAACAACGTCTCGCATCTCGTCTCAGTTCGCATTCTAGCTATGTTTATTTGTTATCCTAGACGATCTATCGAAACACTCCTGTCAACATTGCGTCGTTTCCTTTACGACTTAAAATCACAACAACGCGCGTAAAAGCTGTCTTCAGACCTATTTCCGGCACACCGCGCCACCCCGCATCATCGTACCGAATAAAGACCTAACTCTCTATTCGTCTCTGCTCTGCGCGTCTCTATCTCGTTTAAAGCCGCGTCTACATGCGCTTAAAAAGCTCCACTGCTCGACTGCTCGATGACGACGACTACGACTACGACGGTGTAAAAAGGGCACAGCGCGTATCTAAAACCACCCTTATAAAACTAGATACTTGACAACATAATCGACATCAATTGAACCAAAGCTCGTGGTAAAGGAGCGTACTACCCGTGTTTCGTATACGTATAAAATCCCAGCCTATAGTACTCGATCCGCAACCGCAAACGTCAAAACTCGCAACTTGTAAGTTGGATGAGAATTAGGCTACGAAGAGAAGATATACGATCGAGAGTGCGGTGTACTATAACACACTAATGAAAATCTACATCGACGAAGCGACCGGTAATTGGCATTTGCTTGTAAAATCTCTCCCCCCCTCTCGCCTCCTCTATTCGATTACCATCCCTTAAGTTACGAAAAAAAAGAAGGGAAAAAATGTCACATTCAATCCTCTAGCATTTGAAAGAGAAAGAGGCAACTCGAGGAAAAAAATTTAATAAACGACGCGTCTCGTCTGGTGCTAGAGTTAGGAATGGTTGAAAAATAACATATTTAAATGGCTTTCATTTTCCCAAATGGCAAAACGAGGATAAAGTTTTCTCTTATGATTTAAGTTTTCTTTTTTCTACTCGCTTCGCTCCGGCTGTACATTTTTTTTTGGACTTCCCTTCACGTTGTCTCGGTAATACGGGCGAAAAACTTACTCACACTTGCCGAGCAAAAAAATGTTAAGTCCATCGTAGCATTGTTGATTTTATTATCGTCGTTGTTGGCACTTTTTCGTATATTTCTTTCAGCCATGTTATGCAGTCGGTATGCCTGGTAATGGGCTATAAATTTGCCTCGTCGAGTTTGCTGCCTTCTCTCCATTAAATTTATACGACAAAGTTCACCATTTTAGAATGACAAATTTTGGTTCCTATACGGTCTCCTAGGCAATAACTCTTTTACAAGATGGAATAATCTGTGAATATTGATTCGGTTCGAGCGTGTAGAAGGTGTTTTTTTAGGGAGAGGAGAGAGGTGAGAAATTTGGGAAGGATTGGGGTGGCTTCAAAGTAATTTTTTATCCCAAATGTGATAATTTTGATAGATATTTGAAGTCGTATAAATAAGGGAGATGAAATGAGCTGAAAATTTTTGACATTTTCCCAAGTGAAAGGGTCACTGACCAAAAGTAGTCAAATTTTTACCTTCCTTCTTGAAATTTTTTTGAAAGAAAAAATTATAAAGAAAAATGGTATAAACTATAAAGTGAACAATAAAAAAAATTATGATGAAAGAACCCCATTTTTTTTTTTTTAGAAAAAATTCTTTCACTTGAACAAAAAATATTGTGTAAAAATATGTTTATGAATAATTTACCAGAAAAATATTACTCCACAAAAATTCAAAAAAATCTAAAAACTTCGTTCTGACAATGTTTTTAAAAGAAATTACAAAAAAGTTTGTACATGAGTCAAAAAAAAAAAAAAATGAGAAATTGATCTCAAAAATGGCGAGAGGAATCTTTCAGTTGTACAAAAAAAATGTGTCAAAAATTGTTAAAATTTCTCAAAAAACACAAAAGTTCAATTAACTAATATAAAAAATTTGTGTTGACTTTTTTTTTCTTTTTTTTTTGAAAAAAATCCTGAAAAAGTTCGTACATGAGTCAAAAAAAATGAGAAATTAATCTCAAAAATGCGGAGGAGGCTTTTTAGCCGCAGAAAAAATTGTGTCAAAAAATTGTTTAGTAATTTTTCAAAAAATATTCTATCAAAAAAATAATTAAAATTTTCTTATAGGTACAAATTAATGAGTTCAAAAAATGTTTTTCTTGAATAAAGAAATAGTATAAGTATAAAATCTTTTGAGAAATATTTTTTTGAAAAAAAAAATTAGGAGTACATTGTATAAAAAATTTTTTACAATTTTTTTGAATGAAAACCAAAAACATAATTTTCATAAAAAGTTTTTTTTTCTTTTTTTTGTTGAAAATTCTGCAAGTCAAAAAATTGAATAAGTATCTAAAGTTGTGGTTTTCTCAAATTTTCCCAAAAAATGTCATTTATACCTGATTCACTTCCCAAACTTGAATAATTAATTAATTACGAGTAATTAATTATATAATTAACAAAAAAAAATGATCTTCCAATCTATTTGAAAAAATTCCAGAAAAAATTTGTATCTCAAAAAAAAAATCAAAAATTGAAAAATTATTTACACGTTAAAAAAATTTAATTTCTTGAGTAAAGAAAAAAGTTGTTGGAGGCATTATCTTGGAGAAATCATCTGAAATAAAATTGTCTTTCTAAGAAAAATCATCAATGAATTTCTCAGAAAAATTTATTTCAGAAAAAATCCTTAGATGAAGAATGAGTTAAAAAAAGGATTATCCTCAAAAAAAATGTCATGTTCTTGGTTCAAAAATATTCTTATGACAAAAATCTCAAAATCCTCAAAATAAGCACCCCTGCATCAACATTTTCAATGAGATATCCATCAAAAAAATTTTTTCTTTAAATTGGCAGTTAATTCACAAAATGAAAATTTTTTCAAAAATTGACCTTTTTCGCCAAAATTACTTATCTCATTATTTGTAAATTTCTTTCGACAAAACTGGTCAATTTTGATGAATTTAATCATTATCGCATTGAAATGAAAGTAAAACAACTTTGTAGTCTTGACAATTACTAGAGAGATTGAAAAACGAAAAGCAAAACTTCTCCATCCCCAAGTACAAGGTACGATCGCCTGAAAGGTCTTGAACCCCTAAAAAAGACACGTTTCATCGACATTGGCCACATTATCTACGAGTTGCCTTTGTTTAACTCTTTGACAGCAGATAATTAGGAAAAAAATTCGTTTCAAGAAATTTAGCCTGTTTGCGGTGAACGAACGTGTGGTTCTTTCTTTCTCGTGTTTTTTTTTTTTCGCTTCTATTCGTACGATGAACAAATTATTTTTAGAAAGTTCTATAGACGACCTCTTTTGTGTAAGATGACTTTGCATCGAGCTTCAAAATTAACTTCGCTAGAAAAGAAAATTTTCAAACGAGGTAGACGAGAAAATTGGCAATATGCTGGTTCAAATTGGTATCGATTAGTTCAATTTCGGTGCTTGAAAAATGGCTCGAGCTATTTTCGGCCAGTGAAGAGGTATTTCGAAAATTCTCAGGATTTTAACATTGTTCTTTTGTGAAGGTTCATTTCGAGTACCTAAATATTACCGTTTTACGAAGCGCGTTTTTTTATTGTCTGAAAATTTCGCTAAAAACATAAACGAAGGCTAAAGAAATGGAAAATTGGATGGAAAATGTAAAAAAATTGAAAATTTCACGAAAATGAATTCCGAAGTGAAAATTACACTCTGTAAAATAATTCTTGAATCGCGAAATGGAAAAACTTTGAAATTTACAAAAATTGAAATAAATTGTTCAAAAGATAGGAACGCATCCAAAAATAGACATCTTTACTTTGAAAAATCCCATCACTCGAGAAAAAACAAGATCTCATTTCGAAAAACCCTAATTTAAAATTCAACGCCACAATAATACTCGGTGCTAATTTTCTCTTTCTTGGATTTACTTTTTTGGAAACACTCCAGTTAAATACATTTTAGCAAACCCCGGTTCCATATCTAAAATTGCCCGAGCTATTTCAGCCACCAACCTCCCTCTCTCTTCCTTCTTACCCAACTCGAACCTCACGTACAACTGGGATTTTCCAGCACGAGCACTTCGACTGCGGGAAAATAACAAATTATATTCGACTGACCCGAATGCGCTAGTCAGCGGACGAGAAACGATCGACGAAAATGAATCAGCATATTTAGCACATTATTCGCCGTGCCATCCGCAGCCAAACCGAGAACCGCGAACTCGTACAACACAATCATACAAAGTCAACAACCGTACAATGACTCAGTCTATTAAAAAAAAAAAAAAAAAAAAAAAAAAAAAAAAAAACAGAAACAGAAACAAAATAAAAAGACAGCTCGTCGTAACACGAGAAAAAATTCGTCTTGTCTTTTTAAAAAAAAAAGAATATAAACAAAAGGAAATAAAAAACAGTAACACAATGTTTGTTAAATTGTCTCACTGCGAAGAGACAAAAAGAATCCCATTACATATACAAATCCCTTATCGCTGGCTCATATTGTCTGCATTTTTTTTTCGCGTAAAAGCAAACGCTTTCGACTTGCAAAATGGCAAAAAATACGCAAAGAATTTTTCAATATTACAAATCAGCTTTTCTAGACAATTTCTTAATTTCCAATTCGCGTTCGTATTGTGACATGACGAACGACAGAATCGTAAGAAACAATTCCATCTAATATTGAAATATAACTTCGAATAAGTAGTATTTCACGATTTGTAAGGGTAGAAAAAGGAAAATAAGAGAAAAATCTACATATACCACGTTTATTTGATACCTTGTGCTTCTCGTTTCGTGAACAAGAATGGTAGAAAAAAGCAGGGAGAAGGAAACTGTGCATGAAACCATACACTAACATAATTCGACGAGTAAATATACATACGAGTAGTTTAATTCGATCGTCGAATACGTTCAAGTTTTCCCATCCGTTTGCCATTAGGAGGAAAAGCAGCGCTCTATATGACATTGTGTATATGTATCGAAGCATCGAACCGCATGCAAATTCTAATATATTTTTCTTCTTTAGCAATATAATGAAAAAAAAAGTAATCTAATGTAGGCCAGAAAATATACCATCTCCTTTTTCATTTCGTTTTGTAAGAAATTTTCAAGAATAGGGTTTGATTCGTTGGTATACGATTTCTTTTTATTAATAATTATCCAATTCAAACTTTTCTTTATGTACATGCACTTATGGAGTATCTACAATTCTTCAGTACTTACGTTGAAATCAGCGAAGCAAAACTGATGACTTACTTTTCAGAATCATCATTTTTCAAAGTTCTTCCTGTCGAAATCATTATTTTTCCTATTTTTTTGTCAGAGTTTTTATTGATGAAAATCCTTTTTGGCTCTGAGTTATGATTTGTCTAGGTGATCCTTGCCATCCAAGATTTTGTCAAAGTTTCAGATTTTCAGAGCTATACGATGCTGTCAGAATTTCACTATGTCAGAGTCATCATATTTTTGAAGTTTCATTTTGCCTGAGTTACAATATTAGGGATGTTGATGTCAGAATTCCGCAGAAAGCTCGAAGTTGAAATAGTGTCAGAGTTTTGGTTTGTCAAGAGCTATGAGGTTGTCAGATCTTTAGATTACCAGAGCTATGATTTTAACAGAGTATTAGTTTGCCAGGTTTACGATTGTGTCACTTTTCAAAATAATGATGTTATTATAATTTCAGACTGTCAGAGTTATGATGCTACCAGAATTTCGTTGTACCAAAGTTTCAAGTAGTCAATTTTATAATTTTGTCAGAGTCATGGCATCATGAGTAATATTATCAGAGTTTTAGTTTGTCACAGTCATATTGTTGTCAAAGTTTAATTTTGTTATTGTCAGAGGCATTACGTTGTCAAAGGAATGATGATGTCAGAGATCCTTAGAAAGCTCAAAGTTACAATAGTGTCAGAGTTTTGGATCTTTAGAGTCAAGAGGTTGTCAGATCTTTAGAATGATCAGAGATATGATGTTATCAGTTTGCCATATTTACGATTCTGTAACTTTTCAAAGTAATAATGTTATCATAATTTCAGACTGTCAAAGTTACGATACTTCCAAAATTTTGTAATAGGTACCAAAGTTTTGAAAAGTTGATTTTATAATTTTGTCAGAGTCATGACATCATGAGAAATATTATCAGGGTTTTACTTTGTCACAGTCATGTTGTTGTCATCAAGGTTTCATTTTGTCAGTGCTATGATTTTGTCAGTCCTCAGTGTTTCAGATTGTCAGAAGTGTGCATGATGATGTCAGAGTATGAGTTTGGTCAAAGCTTCAGACTTTTCGATTTGTCTGAGCTAGAGAAGTGAGAGGAAAATGAAATTGCGTTTGAACCAACAAAGACTTTTTGATTTTAAAATATGTACTTATTCCTTTTGATGTCCCGATTAACCACCAAAAATGTTCTTGAACCTTGCCTTTGGAAATTCCCTAAAAGTGTGGACCCAAAGAAATAACTTCGTTATTTTTTTGCTTTTAACTCCTCAAATATGCTTTTAAACAAAAAATTTGTCATTACCTACTAATATCAAAGTTCCTAAAATTTGCAACAATAATGTTGTATTCTTTATTTTCTGAAAGTGAACGGGTGGTGCCAAACTCATCATTTCGAAAGGCAAAGTTCTACGATTTTTTTATGGTGAGTAATCAGGACACTCAATGGGGCATTTTAAAATTGAAAAATCTTTGCTGTCCCAAATTGTAATTTGCTCTATTTTTTGGCGTTAATTTTAGGACTGATTTATGGTTTATCACTTGTGGGTGTAGGTGGTAGGATCATTCCGTGTCAATCTCAATCCAGACATGTTTTGACTTGAGTTACTACGGGTCTTTCTAGTAATAACAAAAGTAAGAAAATCTCAGTTTTCCCTCATGACCTCTTGATGGGGCTTTTTGGGGCAGTCTTTTTTGTTTTTGCACTTATGAAATTTTTCAAAATTTGAAAGTTGAACTTTTAAAAGAAAACCTCAACTCAACTTTTGAGAATAAACAAAATTCCTGCGAAGAGGAACTACATTCGTATAACGACTTTCATGATGGAATTCCAGAACCCCTTTGGGCACGACTCTTCAAAATTTTATTTTGGCTCAAATTCAAAAAAAAAAAAATTAATGAGTGACATATTATTTGTTACATTATCGATAACGTGAGTTCGAATATCACCTTAATTTTTGATAGGATCCTCCCAAAACCCCCATAACCCCCCCCCCATTTTGAAAAAATTGATAAAATAAAAAAATTGAAGTGGCATATTTTTAAAAACATTTTCAATAGCGCTGAATCCCAAAATTTACTTTTTTTTCGATAAACCCTTTCTAAGCCCCCCCCTTTGAAATTTTGAAAAAAATTAACGAAGATAACACAATGGTGTGGCATATCGTTTGTTATGTTTTTTATATCGCTGAATTCGAATATTGCCTTACTTTTTGGGTAAGGCCCTCCCCAAACCCTCCACAACCCCTCTAATTTTCAAAAATTGACGAAATGCAAAAAATCGTGTGGCATATGGTTTGTTATGTTTTCAACAGTGCTGAGTTCGAATATGACCCAATTTTTTCGATAGGACCTCTCCCATGCCCCCTACCACCCCAAATTTTGAGAAAAATTGATCAAGTCAACAGAATGGAGTGACGTGTCGTTGGTTCTTTTTGATAATCCAGAATTCTGATATTCACATACTTTTTTAATGATTATGTTGGAATTGTTGGAGTTTCTTTTTGTCACGTTCAAGTTCACGTGTTTTTCAATTTAAAAAAAAAAATCTTTTAGCCTGTTTGATTTTGATGAAACTTGAAAAAATTGAACTGCTGAGGTGTGTTCAAATTGTCACTTGCTCGTTCGAAATTTCTCATCGTTCTTTTTCAAAATCAGTACCAAGCTCGAAAATTATTCCGCAGATCCCTGAGATCTTTAATTAAAACCCACCGTGGCCATAATTTAGACGAAATCCCATCCAAAAAACTCGAGACAAAACACAATTTATTATTTTTCACTCGAGTATGGTTGAAAACTCGTACCTTACGTTCTTAGTACGTGTACTTACGACCTTATAAAACTTTTAAAGCAACGTAGGTAGCAGATCCTCCTCTCGTATCTGTTCTCTTTCGGTTAAAAAGAAAAGAAGCATCCCTGAAAAAAAAAAAAAAAAAAAACCAAAAGAGAAAGAGAGACTCCGCGAAGTAAAGAAAAGCAACAAAAAGAATTCATTCTTATACTCTCGTAGCATAAGTAGTGTATACCGGGGAGAAAGAAAAATCCATACAAAATGTTGAAGACCTCGTGCCATACAATCAGAGAATAAGCAAGGCTTGTGCTACAGATTATACCGCGGCTTATACACCGATAGAAGAGCGACAAAGAGAGCGAATGGTAAGTAAGAGAGATAGGATGAGAAGGAGTGCAAAAAAATGAATTTATCGTACCGAAACGAAGTGAGTGAAGACTACCAGAGAGTATACGTTGAAAAGGGCACCCCGTCAAGTTGTATTGATCGTTAAAAACATGTTTAATCCTTCGTAAAGGATTTCCAGCGTGTAAAGCCGAAGGCCAACCGTAATTTAAGATCGAACAATACCGCATAAATACCGGAACGGATAAGGCTATCGGTCGATGGGTGGATTTACGTATTATCCATGTGCTCGAGTTAATCTCTCCGGTGGAAAAATTGAAAACCGTTGCGAAAATTCGCCAAAAAACACGAGTCGTTGGTGCTCGTTTGGGGTAATTTTTGGTGGTATTTTTGCAAACGTTGTGAATTTGAAATTAAACGTGTTTTCGCGCAGAAGCCTTTGTACGTAAAAGCGAGCAATTTATTTAACGTTATCGCGATAATAAAATTGTACAAGTGCACATACCTAAACCCCATAAGGTGTATAGAGAATACACGATGCGATGTTTAATTCGTGCTGCAGAATAATTTCGCTTATTGTAGCGGTTTTGATTATTTTCGCCATACAGACGTGTACGTGTGTGAGTATGTGGATGTAATGGCGTACGTACAGAGTACAGACTACACAGAGGTACATTAAGACATCGTATGGCGCATCAGCACTCGTCGAAGTAATAAAAAGTGTACCAGAGTGGATTCTGGTCAAGGTTGTAACGAGCGACGAATATTTTTAATACACTTTTCGTCATTTTCCTTTTGTCATTTCCTCTCTCCCTTACTCACTCACCCCTTACCCTTATGGCTTGTTTAAAAAAAAACATTCTAATCCGTGTGACGCCGGGAAAAAAACCCACCCTCATCGTCGAAAGGCCCAGAAGGGAGAGTTTAAATTCGTTTAGCTCCTGTAATAGGAAAAATATGCAAATTTATTAACGCGAATCTACTCGGGTTAATTTGCTAAAAAATAGTCGTTTTTAATTAGAGAAATACGAGCGTTACGGGTTGTAATTAATTGCGTAATTTTTGTTATGTTTTCAGGTAAGTCGCTGAAAAAGCGTCGGTTTAGATGTTTTCCAACGACGTCAAAGCTGAGCCAAGTTTTTCCTCTCGGTCTCGCCGCCTCGGCCTCGTACCACGACGGGTGTACAAAGTCAGGTACCTACTACCTACTGGTATAATTTGGTTATTTAAATTCATGCGTTAAGTCTACCTATCCCGTTGGTTCTACGATAAAGCCATGCGATTGCCTTTTTTTTTTCGATGTGTTTTCTTGAAATTCGTTCTGTCGCGACTACTGGATTCTTCTCGTTATGGGTAGTTTTTTTCTTTTTTCTGTAGGTCAACGGGAGGGAAAGTCGACGTGTTTAGTTAACACGTGTTGTACATAGATGATTCGGTGACACGATATTGACTCGGTGGCCGGTGGAGAGTTGTATGGATTTTTTTTCTCTGTGGAAAATGGAGCAGGTGCTTTTTTTCAACGGGGATGATATCGTGTGAAAAGGGTTGTGAGTGGGTGGGACTTTTCTCGCCTTTTTGCCCAAGAAGTAGAATAATTGCGGATAAAGATGAAGGTTTTAGGCCAGAATGATTGGCCAAAAAAATTGTATGAAAAATAATTTTTTTACATTGGAATTTTTTGGGGGATTTGAGAGTATTCTAGCATTTTTTTCTGATGGGAGTATTATTTCAAATTGGAAATTATTTAGATTGGGTTTTGAAAGAGGTTTTTAGACCAGAAGATTTTTTCCCATTCAAAAAATTTTCAATATTCAATAGAATTATCCAAGAAAATTATTTTTGCAATGTTTTTTTTTTCAAATTGAGAAATTTTTTAGGTTTGATCATTTTTTTTACAGTTCAAAAATTAGTTTCAATTAGAGGATTTACACACCTGATGGGAAGATTTTTTATATAAAAAAATTCTAAAATTAAGAAAAAATTTTCTTGTGAGAACATTTTTTTATTTGAGATTTTTTTTTTCAAATCTTTTTAGATTCAATTTTTTTATTACATTGACGATTTTTTTTTTTTTTTTTTTTTTTTTTTAATAATAGAAGGATTTTTCAAAATTGTAAATTATTTAGATCAAACTTTGAAAAATTTTCTTTGTGAGAAGAATTTTTTAAATAGGAGGATTTTTTTTCAAATTGGAAGATTGTTCAATTATTAAGATTTAAGAATAAATTGTATTAAAATCAAATTTCTTGGATGAATGATTAAAATTCTAAAGTGAAATGAATTGATGGTGAGATTTTTTTAGCAAAGAAAAATTTGAAATGATGGATTTCTTCGAATCAAAATTTTTCATGGTCCATGAATCATGATTTATCCGAACAGAAAAAAAAATTAAGAATGAAGGAATTTTTCCCTGCGAAGAATTTTGTCTCAAAATCGAACAATTTTTTAGATTAGGAGATTTTTCTGGCGGAAATTTTATCCAAATTTGAGGATTTTTCACAGTTTTGAAAAATTTCCTATCTGAGAAAAATTTTACCTGGCGAGAAGATTTTTTTGGATTTGATGATTTTTGCCAATAATTTAGAAAATTTTTTGAATGAAGAGAGAATAGTAGATTTTTTTTCCTATAAATTTGAGCATTTTTTACAGTCGAGAAAATTTTTTATTTTGGGGATGGCATCAAGCTTTATTTATTTATTTTTTTAAAAATTTTTTAAAATTGAAAAATTATTTAAATGAAAAGAGTTTCTTAAATAAGTTGTATAAAATTCTAAAATGTCTTATCAAAAAGATTTTTTTACTTGAGGAAATTTCAAAATTTTGGAACAGAATTTTTAAGGCTAGATTTTTTTCTATGATAATGGGATTTTTTATATGAGGAAAATTTTTTCTATTCGAGATTTTTTTCTAAACAGAAATTTTTCAGATTTTGTCTCTTTCTACTTTTTGAATTTTTTTGATTTTTATCGGTAGCGAGATCATTCCAATTTGGTAAGTTATTTCGATTAGTCTTTGAAGGTTTTTGCCAAAGGAAATCTTATTTTTTTACGAGATTTTCCCCCAATTCAGGAAATTTTTCGATGCAACATTTTTCTAGATTATGAAATTTCTTATGCTTCAGGATTTTCTATTTAGAAAATGTTTCAGCCTGGGGAATATTTTTCTGATTAGAAGATTTTTTTCTAAACAGAAATTTTTTTAGGTGAGAGAATTTTTATATTATTAAAGATTTTTCACAGTTAGGAAAATTTTTCAGTTTGGAGAATTTGAGGATTTTTTCAAATTGGTAGCTAAATTAGATTGGCCTTTTAATTTTTTTTTTTGGAATACTTTTTTATTGTAGGGAGTTTTTTCCTCAATTTTCCCAATTTTTTAGATGAGGGGATTTTTCACATTTGAGAAATTTTTTGAGCTTGGATGATATTTGGATTTTTTTTTCAATTCGAAAAGTTTTCAAATTGTGGGGAAATTATCGTTCTCATTTTAAAAAATTTTTTCAAATACCAAAAAGGAGTTTTCTACTTTTTGATAAGAAGATTTTTCCAATTTGATAGTTCAAATGGAAAAATTTTCTTAGTTGGGAAATTTTGTTCATTTAAAAGAATTCCATAAGGAAACGAACTTATTCCATATGGGGCGACTTTTTAATTCAGAATAAGAATTTTTTCTAGGTAGTTGATTCTTTTGATGATTTTTTTTTTTTTTACAATTTTCTGATGCATTTATATAGGATTTATTTCAAATCTGAAATCTAAAATTTAAAATTTTTTCATACGAGCTGGCATTTTAGAATTTTTTTTGCAATTTTCTTATAGTAATTAAATTTTTTCAAATCTGAATTTTTTTAGATTTTACAATTTCTCACAGTTTAGTAAATTTTTTCTTTTAGAGAATTCACTTAGATCAAAAGATTGAAAAAAAAAATCATGATGAAAGTAATTTTTCCTTCTGAGATTTTGTTTTTCAAATTGGAAAACATAATGTACGAGGAGATTTTTCATTTGAAAATGTTTTTAGATTTAAGGATTTTTCGTAGTTTAGAAAATTTCTCAGCTTGGAGACTTCTTAAATGATTGTTTTTTTTTTTGTTTTTTTTTTTCAACAAACTGTAGGATCTTCTTAGATAAGGAAATTTTGCAAACGAAAAAACAATCCAGAATGAAATTAACTCATTGCCTACTTAATCCTTATGAGAAGATCGTTTTTGATTTAAAAAATTCAATTTTGAAATTCATTTTTTCCTGATGAGTGAATTTTCAATTTGATTAGAAGAATATTAACTGTACAAATTTTTCTTATAATGAAAAGATGTTTTCGAAATCATAAATGTCGAAGGAGTTTATGGGTGTTTGAAACGATGAACTTTTTTCTGGTGTGTATATTTTTTAGACGAGTAACTAAAACATTTTTTGGTGATTCCAATAATTTTCAAGATGAACAGAATTCTTTCTTGATGAGAAAGATTTTTGATTCAAATTTTTTTTACGATGGGGATTTTTTTCAAATCAAAAATTTTTTAGATTGCTATTTTGAAAGATTTTTTAAGTATCTAGAAAATTTATGAAATATTGAAGATTTTTGAACAATTCGAAAAATTATTCAATTTGGAGGATTTTTCTGGTGAGATTTTTCATTTTTCATTTTTTTTTCCTTCAAATCAGTGGATTTTTGTTAGTGAAATATTTTTCTAAATGAGGGAATTTTTCATGTGAGAGGGAATACGTATTTTTAAATGAAAGTATTTTTTTTATATGAATCAATTTTTTCGAAAATTGAATAGATAAAAATAGTCTGCTGTCAATCGAATACAAACCCAGTCAAAACCCAGGCTACCGAACCCGAACTACTCACACTGATGAAGTCACATCTCACATCTCGTAAAAATATACTTCCAAATTGAACTCATGATTCACGAATCCCTTCGAGGATACCGTTTATCGCCAAGATAAATCCAAGTATCAAGTACCCAAAGATGAACTGAAGGAGAAGAAGGGCATACTTCCGTGAATATGTAGAATTGCATGGTCGAGATGAGAAATTCTGCAAATTCGTACGTACATTACAATTTGAAACCTAGACGTACGTACAAATGGTTCGCGAAGTACAGGAGGGAATCATCGGGTTGTTTTCGAGCTTGATGTATTTGTTCGGGTATTAAATTAAGTTTTTCGACGACGCGAGTTTACCTCAGCAGGTTTTTTTTTCAATGCGCAATGTTGACAAGTTGAAAATTAAACGCGAAAGTTTTTATTACTTTTTCAAAAGCGTGCCATTGGGCGATGCGGGGGAGGGGAGGCCATCTCAGTCGCCGATTTTATTCTCTCTTTTATTCGAAACGTATACAAAGAAAATTGAAACAACCGTACTTTTTCGACGTATTTTCAAGGTAATTGTCGGATTTTACGCCGTATCGAGGCTCGGAGGAGTCCATTCGACTTCGTTTTCTATACCCAAAGCAGGGGCCATCGGGGGCAAACGAACGCGATGAATTCGACTATAATGGTATTCGCGTGTTTTGGTAAATATTAACTAACCCGAACGTTGTTGCTGAAATGCGGTCCCTTATCGACCATTCTAAGTGTTTGGAATAGGCTTAATGGTAGGGTTACGTGCATTATATACGTGTATTTTTTCACTTCGCCTCATCCCTTCGTCTGGCGCTTTTATTTTTGTACTTTTCAAGACGATACGGTCTCGGGGATTTATTTTAACGCTTTCAAGATTTTACCAGTAAACGTAATAAGATAAACTCGTTCTATCGTTTCGACGAATAGACGGACGGGTTTCTCGATTTTATTATTTTAACGCGGCTTCAGAGTCGTCAGGGGACAGGTAGAGGGGTAAAATTCGATCGATGTGTGGTGTGCGGTTCACCTAACCTCGTCCGAATATGGTTCACTTGTGTTTTCAACCAACCAACCCTTACATATTCTGCTGGCAATTTCAAAAAAACATCTTGTAAGCGTAATATGTGTATCTATAAACCTATAACCCTAAGTCGTGTGCGTTATCGCGCGATTGAAATCTCTCCTTTCTTTTTTAATGCCACCACCCTTTGCCTTTGCCTATAGACCGTTATATAGTCGCATTTTAAAGGACTGCTGCGTGATAAGCGTTATCGTGTCGACCTTTAATATCAATAAAAGTGTCGTTTTCAATTTACAAATACCCTTCGGGGGCGAGCAGCCATTAACACGTCGTCGGTGGCTATTGTTTTTTTGGGCCTTTACGATCGCTTATTGGTCGAAATTTTCGGTCATTAAGGTGATAGTACGAAAAGTGGAAACGATGATAATTTCAGATAAAGAGGGAGCGAAGAGGGTTGAAGGTAATGAAGTGAAGGGGTTTTTATTGTGTAATTAAAAGAGGTCGAATCGTTTGGTTTTGTTTGGTTTTTGGACGAGGGGAGGAGAGAGAGGGGTAGGGTGTGTTTATTTTTGGCGAAATTGCCTAGGCTGGATTTGATTTTTTTCACAATTTTTTTCTGACAGATTTTTTGGATCAAAATATTTTTATTTTGTGAAATTTTGGGCAAAGGTTCTTGAATATGAAATTTTTGAGCATGAGATTTTTTTTATAAAATCGAGTATTATATTGTTTACAATTTTTTTAGGTGTTTAAAATTTATGGTTGGGTAATTTTTCAAAATTTCTTTTCTGTAGACTTTTCTCAATTATTTTCTCACAATTTTGTCTCAATTTCGTATACACTCGAAAATTATTATCAGCAATGTCTACATTTTTTGTCTAGTGGGATTTCCCTCAATTTTTTTGTCAAATTTTTTCAAATATTTTTCATCAAATGATTTTTTTCGAGTGAATTTTCATCATTTTTCTTTTCAAGTTTTCCACAAAAATATTTTTTTTTTTGTTCATTTCGTTCTGGATTTTTTTTTGTTGGAAAATAATTTTCTTAATATTTTTTTCCTGCAGTTTTTATTCTCAAAAATTTATTCAAAACAAATGAATTTGTCATCTTCTTTTCCCTAAAAAAATCACCCTCAATTTTTCTACCCATTTTTTTCAGTTTTTCGTTGAAATTTTTGAAAAAGTTTTCCTCAGTTTTTTTTCAAATTATTTTCAACAAAATTTGACTGGGTAATTTTTGAATTTTTTTCAAGAAAGTTTGGTCTCTCCCTTTTTCGCAACAAAATTGGTTTTCTATGTGATTGTATTCTTATGTTTATTCAACTTAGGATATTTTTTTCTGAAAATTATTTCTTTGCGATTTTTTTTTTCTTCATTTTTTCACTTTTGATAAATTATTCTCTCTGCCTTTTTTGCATGAAGAAAATATCACCTTTTCATTTTTTTGTCGAATATTTTATTTAATATTTTTCGTTTAAATTTATTTTTGATTTTTTTTTTTTTAAACTTTTTTAGGTATAAAAATCAAATCAACCACCTCTTGATTTCTCATCAAAATTAATTGTGTTGATTTTTTTCGAGAAGCTTTTTTTACCACCACCTCATTTTCCAAAAAAATTAAAAAATAGAATTGCAAAATTTTTGTCATTGAGCAAAATTAAAAACTTATGAATTTGAGCAAAATTGCAAAAAATTATTTTTAACGAAAAATTACGAAAAACTCATTCATCTATGAGAATATAATTGCAAAAATTATGCTTCAGAACATTCAAAAAATCATGTTTTTGAGAAAAATTAATTTATGTAATTTTTTCTCAATACCTAATATTCTCCTTTTTTTTAATGAAATGAATGAATGAAATGAAATAAATGTTTATTGTACTGTAGGGTATTACCCTTTCTACAAAATGTTTTCAATTTTTTTGCAACTTTTTGTTTTATTTTTTAAAATTATTCCAATCAATTTCGTTATCTTTTTACTTACATACACACAAAATGTTCCTTGATTTTATCTTCAGTTTACTCTTCATTTTTCTTTATCTGTTTTGAGGAACTTTTCGTTATCTCTAATTTTTTTCCTCGAAATTAAATTTTTTATGCAAATTTTTTCTTAATTAGATATTCATTAGCTAGGTATAAATTTTTAAAAAATGATATTTTTTCGATTTTTGTCAATTTTTAATTTTCAAGAAAATTTTCTACTCAATGTCTGCTACCTTTTAGCTGAAAATTTTTCGTTGATTTTTCTTTCAATTTTTTAAAATATTTTTTTTAGAAAGTTTTTGTCATTTACCTTCATTTTTTCATCAAAAATTTCTCTCAAATTTTTTGACCAATCTTTATCTTCCAGCATCCAAATCTATTTTTGATTTCCTTTTTTTTGAAAATAATTTTGAATTTCTTTGCAATCTTTATACCAGTTTTTATTCTTAGAAATTATTCTAATCAATGTTTGAATTTTTTGGGTACAAAATACCTAAGTCTTATTGCAAAATTTTTCCTCTTTTCCCATTTCCATATCAAAATTAAATTTTTTGTGTTATTTATTCGATTAAACATTATTTTTACTGGAGTGTTCTCTTTCGTGTTGTTTTGAACGATTATTTCAATGAATGTCAAGATTTCAAATCAATCACTGAAAAAAAAATGATAAGAGAATAAATGCTTGGCTCAATTAACGTAGCAAAGAAAGAAAATTGATAAAAATATACTAGAATTTCTTCAACAGTGAAGTTTTTCTCATTTAAAAAAAATGTATTTTTTGTTTATTTTGGTCTTTTTAAGTTTTTTTTGAAACTTCTCAATTTTTTTTTTGATTTTTCAAACAGAAAAAAAATGATAAAAATGAATAGGCACAGAAAAAATTCTGCAAAATTATTTCAAATAAATTTTTTATACACATTTCGAACGTATAGGAATGGACGAGCGAGAAAAATACCTACAAGTAATATCAAAATAATATTTTTTAATTTTTCTTGAATTCTAATTAGGTACCTACTAAATTATTTCTCAAATATTTGATCAATATTTTTTTTATCCTAATTTTTTCCAATTAGAAAAAAATTGTCATAAAAAACGATTCAATGGAAATATTTTTGTGAAAAAAATCTCTAAAGAAAAAATTTCAAAATAAACTTCATCTCGATCTGGAAAAATTGAGGAAAACGTCGGAAAATTTCGACAATAGAAATCGAACCTTGAAAATTAATTCGCGATACAGAATCTCGTCTTTTACTCGACTTCATCGCTCGCTGAAAACTTATACGTGCGTAAAACACATACGTACACCTGTCATGCAAAAAGCCTTCGGGCGTCGAGCAACAAAACGATAAAATTTCAATTAAATTTGGCGCAGCGCGAGCGAGGCGACAAAGCGGCGAAGAGACGACACGACATTTAACGACTCGAATATGGTGGTGCAGCTGAGCGAGAAAATAGGTTAAACGAAGCAACCCCCACAAGAACACAGGAAGGGCGCAATGAGGTTGAATAAAATGCTGCGGAAAAGTTATAATATGTAATTATTCTCGACAGTTGTTGTTCGTTTCTGCAAACCTACGTAAGATATTTGTAGTATGTTTGCGTCGTAGATCGAATTTACCTACAGCTACGTATATTATATGATACTACAGGAGAGAGAAAGAGGAAATAAAGGCTGTGGAAAGCAGAAACAGAAGCTGAGAAGAAATACAAACATGAAAGGGATAAAACACTCGGTATATTAAAACGAAGAGAAGAGAAGAGAATAGATACGATTGCAATTTGCGGTGCGAGGACGCGAGTTGAGTACGAGATTTTACTATTCGAGGTGTTTTATCTCGTTTGAATGGGTGAGAAAAATCTCGAAATTGAGAATTTGTCTCAGCTTAGGAACGACTGACTTGGGTTAGAGGACAGACGAGGTTTTGTTTTACACTACACTAATATTCATTCGAGGAAAAGTCGAGAGAGAGACAACGACAGACGACGTGGACGTGCGCTCCGGTGATTTATTAGTATCGGAAATTAGCTTCTTTCTGCTTTGGTAGATTCGACTTGCAAGTTGCAGAGCTTCGAGCTTCGAATGCTGCGTGCTGAAAAAGAGGCCCCTACTTAGGTAAACTTGGAAAGAGGGCTACATTGCGACACAGCAGACACACCAAAAACACCCAAGACCGAAAAAAAACACTCTCGAATCCCCACTCAACCCAATAACACCTCGAGGTAAACTCTCGGCGGAAAATTGTGGGTGGGAGATCACCATCGGGTGGAGGAGGAGAAGCTGTCCAAGTTCAGCACCAGCACAGCACCAATGATCGATCACCTTACCAAGGTACACTCTCGAATGCCTGTTTACTTCGACGAGCCGGCGTAATAAACAGTTACATGGGCCACGGCCAGGTTATTTGCCGCCCCCCCCCTTCTATGACTCATCGTTGTTATCGTTTTAGTTTTACGCCGCGAACTGCGAACAACGAAACGAACAAACCGACGAGCATTCTATTAAAGAACGGTGCGCCTCATCGCCAAGACTACTCAAGTGTTCTATGCTTTTCGCGTTTTGCTGACTCGACTCGCGTGCTTTTTTTCCCTCGATTTTCGTTTCAATTTCCCTCGGTTTGTGTGACGTGTTGCGGGTGCAATTCGAAGCAGGAGCTTGTGCGGAAATTGATCCTTGCTGAGTGCGCGATCGATGCGATCTACGCAGCATCCTAGTTCAAATTTTTTGTGCAATGGTTTTGTTTACAAAATTTGCTGAAATTACCAATCTCAGAATGTGCTGAAAATTCGGTGTGATTTCGAGTGTTGTGATATGTGATGTGATCTTCATCCCTCATCCTGATCCTTACAATTTTCAAGATCAACTGAGCGTTGATCGATCTACCAATTTTTTTAGTGATGTCATCGTTGTGATCGTTGTGATCGTTGTGATCGTTGTGATTGTGATAACATCCTCTAGTGTGCCTATTTTTATTATTCCTCAGCTCGTTTCGTTGTTTATTTTTCGTGTCTATGTGTCCATGCCTGTGTATGTGTCAACGCGATGATGCCCTTGTGCGGCGCAGTTTATTGTTAAAGTGATCTTGAGGAGCCTTGAATGAGCCATGTATAACGCCGACCGATTCGATTCATCATCCGGTATCAACAAGCTCGCTTGGTACCTGAATTTACTTCCGGAGAAAGACCGAAATGTCAACTTCAGCCCATACACGTGTCCCTCAAACTCGCCACTATCCTCTATACCCACCAGCCCCCTGATCCACTCGGCAGACCCCACAGGTGGCCTGAAATCACCCTGTACGCCGCCATCATCAACCGCTAGTCCGCTCCTCAGAAGACCTTTTATGTTCGACGATGACACCAACCTGTCTCTTCTATCGGCTGCTTTCTTCGTACCGAAAGGATTCTTCGGCGATTTGCTACTGTCCCAGTATCTCTGCAAATCTGGTATGTAAATGAGTTACACTACACACGTACGAGTACCAAGTCTACAGTATGGAGAGTATTTTTTTCTACTTGCCCCCCCCCCCCCTCTTTTTCTTCCTCCGGCCTTATGGACATATCTCAGCTTTGTTATTATTTACCTACGATGTCGATTTGCGGTCGAAGTTGTATGTGTTGGTTCGAACCATATGCTGATGAGTCGATTAAGAAGTGGCCGGTGAGATTGAGATGATTGGTTGTCGTCGGTGGAATTTCTTTTCCAACTGATTGAATACGTCGCGTCGTTAGGAAAGGGGCATTAATTCTGCATTGGATCGATTGATTTGAGACTGAATTATTATCGAGTAATGACGATTCGAAGGGAAAAGGAAAGGGGATTTTTGATGGTGGGAGGATGTATAATTATCTAGTTTTATATGGAAATTTTTTAAAATTTGCATTTTTACGAAGTCGTGTGAATTTTTGAATGGGAAAAATTTTGAATTATGCAAATTCGTCTGAATTTGTGTACTGAAAATTTCGATTTTATGGTGAGAAATTTTTTTTAAATTTTTAATTCGTTGATTTAAAGAGTCGAGTAGAAGAAAATTGTAAAATTAACTCAAGAAAAATTCAAAATTACGCTTTGCATAAATAAACTGAAATTGTTTGTTTTTGTTGAATTTTCGTTTTGTATGAAAAGTTCATTCTTCCACCTTCCCCCTTCTTTTCCTTCTTGGAAATACATTCCTAAGCTTTTGAACCAAATTTCATCGCATCATCAGCAAAGTAAAAATGCACTAGCAAATTTTATAAAAATTTTTAATTTTTAATATTCTCCTAACATTAAAAAAATTGCAAAACTTGTATAATAATTTGAAAAAAAAATGAATTTTGCAAAAAAATTTCAAATTTATCGAGTAGGAATTTAGGAAATAAATTACGTAAAAATTCTGAATTCATAACTTTGGAAATTTTTCGGATTTCGGGAAATTGCAAGTTGAAAAAAAAAATAAATAAAACCGCCTTTTTTCAAAAATTGATCAATTTTTACGATATTTGGTGAACTCATGAATGAGAAATTGAAGAAAAAAAAAAAAAAACAGGCACTGAGAAATGTTGACATTTTTGATATCGTAGTTAATTTTGAAATATCGCTATGAATACTTCCCCTTCCTTCCCCTCCCCTCTTCCTAAACACGGTTGCATTTGTGAAAATGGCAGATTCAAAATTAGGCCAGTTCATTAAATGAAAAAAATAAATAAATAAGAATTTTGAAACATTGCAAAATCTGTTGGTTGTTTTTTTTTTCAAAATTCTCAAAATTTGTAAAAATTATAGAATTAGAAGGTCAAAATAGTTGATAAACAAAATAATTATGAAAAAAGTTTTTCAAAATTCTAAATTAATCGTCCAAATTTTAGAAAATATTACATTTTGCAAAAATTTCGAAATTTGTTCTTTTTTAAAGTTCTAAATTCCGAAAAAAATTACCAATTTTTTTTCTTCAAAAATAGTCGAAAATTTGTATATAAAATTGGTAAAAATTATGAGAACTGGAATACAAATCACAAAGAGTTATAAAAAATTGTTTAAAATACTAAATTCACTAATAAAAATATGAATTTCTGAAAATTGCAAAATATTTGAAAAAAAACAACAAACAACCGGAACCAAAAAAAAAAAAAATGTATGATTACAAAATTACGAAACGAACGACAAATTATTTTTTTGTTGATAAATTGTTGAATTTGTGAAATGACAAATTTTAGAAAATGAAGGTAAATTCAATTTAAAAAATTGCAGAATTTGGAAAAAAAAGTTGAAATTTTTTCCCACAAAACTTGTGAATTTTGTACAAATTTTCAAAATTGTCGGTAATTTATCGCATTGAAAATTTTTCAAAAATTACAAAATATTCGATTTTTGAAAAAAATAAAATTTTTTATGCTGAAAAAATCAACAATAAATAGGTACTTAAACTATTATACCTATATAACAAAAAAAATTGGAAAAATCACAAAACCTTGAAAAATTTAAAAATTAATTTTTGATGTTTAAGCTAAACAAAGTAATAATTTTTTTGGAATTTTAGAAAACTGCAGAATTAGAATGTGTTACGAATATATGCGTTCGTACGTTCCAGTAGGTTAGGTTAGTAGGTACTTTGTTTTTCGGTTTTGTTCGTTTTTTTTTTATTTTTAATTATTCACGCCGCGCATTACATTATATTCGGTTAGTTCGAAATAAAAACTTTTGTAATTTTTTAGCGACGTGGTTCTTTTAACCAATTAAATGACACCACGATTTTTCTATCGCGTTTTTCGACTTGCATCTGCGATGCTTTTATTCGTACCGATTTTTCCGATGGATTAACATGTCCGTAATAAAGCTATTAATTTATTACGTAATTTTGCTGTTTTTATTCGAATGATCGCGAGATTCCCAACAGAAAGAAATCATTAATTTTTTTTCAAAAATTATTGAATTTGTAAAAATTACAAAATTCTTAAAAATAGGTTACTATATCAAGTCAAAATCTGTATTAAAAAAAAACAAACATTAATAAAATAAAATGAAAACAAAAAAGAACTAGAGAAATTACAATTTTAGAAAATTGCAAATTCTGAAAAAGAAAATGCGTTTTCTTTGAAAATAGGTTATTCTGTAAAAACTATGAATTCTACATATTTAATTAGGTTAATTCTTTGAAAACACTCTTTTTTCACTAAAATCAATCGAAAAAAAGAGTAAAATTTGAGATGAACTGTCAATTTTGAGAAAATGGCGAAGTTTTTTTTCTTCAAAAATTGGATTAAAAAAAATTTTTGGAGACGCCATATTAATTGTACCTATTAAAAAAAAAAGTTAAATCTCAGGAAATGAAAAATACGCATTTTTCTTGCAAAATATGAAAAAATAAAATAACCTACTTATTATTGTTGGCAATTTGAAAAGAATTGCCACATTTTATTATCGTATTTCTTTAAAAAAATCATGTTTCGATTTTTTTTTCAAATTATCACATTGAAGATGACTACAGCTGAGCAAATTTATATAAAAATGAAGAAAATAATTCACTCATATGCTAGAAAAATAGAAAATTTAGTAAGAGCCACCCAAGAAGAAAGTATTTTGAGGCCATGTTTTGAGTTCAAAATTTGCAAAGAACTAATCTTAGGTAGAATGAAATTTAAAAATAATAAAAAATTCAGAATTGTATCCATTGTAAGATCTCCGACGTTTTCACTTGAATGATGAAGATCCATCCCACATACTTGATAATAAATTTTTCGACATGTTATGAAGAAAATATCGATAAATTTAAATTGAGAAAAATTCCTCAAAACCCCTATTAGAGCACAACACGGAATCGATCGATAAATAAACCACCGAAACTACATCCACGATAATTACCAAAATCATTGGAAAAAATTGTCACGAAAAATCAGCAAATTGAGCCCTCCAACTTCTAAATTGCTACATTGTTGCTGTACAACAATTTACGAAGGTTTCGCAAGCAGTTTAACGAAGGCGAGGAGAGGAAGGATAATTTTTTTATCGACAGCAGGTGGTCCTTATATGGTCGGATACATGACAAAAAAAATTCCTCGTTCAACGTTATCGTATTTCGTTCGTTTGGCGCTTTGCAAAGCCCGGTCTTGTACTCGTATTATTTTATTTACGAGAAATTTTTTTTCGCGAATTTGATTTACGAGCTAGGATAAAAATTTACGTCGCGATCCAAACCATAAAAAAGTTTATTACCGAGCAATATATTCTATTTAAATTGTACGATATTAAAGCACTGAATTTTTACGCGTTTTGGGCAAAAGAAAAAAAAATATAGGTACGTGAATGGAGGTTCTCACTGGATGATTTTATGTCTGCAGAGTGCTGAGCGTAAATTCAAGGAATTTTAACACATTTTACAAAGTGTAATCGAATTCGATTTTTTTTTGTGCCAGAATTTACCTAAAATTTATGGAAATATTGATAAAATTTACCATTATCATCTGCGATGAATTTTCACTCAAGTTTCTCATTTTTAAAACCTGTCATTGGGTTTTGTTAAATAATTAAAATGCTAATCGTGTTTATATAATATGGGTTTTATTTTTGTAGAAAAATGGGTGTACATATCACCACATCATACGTCGCACGAGCATTATACGAATGTGTTTGAAACGATCAATCGTAGAGATCATTTAGAGGAGAAAACTTGAAAAATAGAAAAATTGCCACAAGAAGCCAATTTGTGGTTTTGATCTTGGAAAACCCTCTTTTTTTCCACAACCATACGCGATATACGAATTGAACAGCTTTACAGATAATATGTAGAAGATTCCCCTTCTACTCTTCGCCCCTCGCTGTACCCTTTTTTAAGCTGTTTTTTCTCTCTTAAAATAAATGTAGCAGTCAACGTGTGTGCGAAGGTGAACGCTGCTTTAATGTTTCTACACTTCTTCACCGATCGACGAGAGAATTTTTTAGTAATTTTTTAAGCTATGTATTTTTTTTTTTTTTTTTTGCTCGAAAGAAGATTAATACTGGCCAATGATGCGGTTCTATATTTTAATTCGAAATTGAGCTAGTTTTTCACTATCACGTTTCGTCGAATTGGCGATAAGTCGAATAAAAAAATTGCCAGCTAATGAGTAGATTTTTTTTGATGACTCAGAATTCGCGAGAAAATTGATAAGGATAATGAATTGTGCAGTTTAATCGAATCGAGTACAAAGTATACAAAAAAAAAACCTAGAATGGGAACGAGGACTTGGAATTTGTTGAATAGGTGTTTCAAGTTCTGGATGATAAAATATTAAAGTGTAGAGTTGGTCACGTCGTAAAAGAGTTATTGATCTTTGTTTCATTAAATATGGATTTTATCGAGAAAGTTGCCATTAACGATAATATTCGTCGTAAAATTTTATGTAATAGTGATTATCGTCAGTTTTTTGTAGAACGTTGAATTTCATCGAAAATCGATGAAAGAAAATTGGAAATTGATGAAAGGTCTCGTATAAAGTGACTTTGAAAGGGAGTTGACTTATCTCGTTGATCTGATTTTTTTTTCAAAAAAAAATTGTGTCTGAAATCTTTTCAAAAAAATCTGTTATTTGATGAGATTTGAATTTTCAATTTTTCTAAAAAATTAAAATAACCCAAATATTGAATTTTCCAAAAAATACACATAATGACCTTTTTTGTAGGAATTTTTCGACATGATAATTTTATGAAAACAAAAACAAAAACTAAATCATGTAGGTAGGAATTTTAGGAGATGAATAAAAGAAATATAAAAAACTCAGCCATGTCGAGTTTTATCTTCCATCAAATATCAAATTTATTTACTCATACTCGATATGAATTTTTAAAGAATTATTTTTAAAATTTACATTAAAAATTAAGAAGTATCTATTAATTTTAAATATCTAGAAAAAAATAATAATTCGTAGCTATACGTATTGTCAAACATTTATCATATTTCCAGCTGCCTCTATCTCCATAATTATAAGCAGTTGTCTCGTCTACTTGAAATGTACGTAGGATTGCATTTTTCTTCCTCACACTCGTCAGATTCACACGTACGTACAAAAAAAAACTGAATTCTCGCACATTCAACAGGTTTTTTCTCATTTTTTTTTGTTCAACAAATGTTGATAAACCGTGAGATTTGTAATTTACGTATATTTTACATTTTGACTCCTCGTTTAATATGGACGACAGTTTATCAGATTTAGATTTAGTATTATTATAAAAAGTTGCGTTGGTCTTGATACGACTAGGTATTTAAAATGTATGGGTTTTGTAATGCATATGAATAGGGTATCGAACCGAGTATGTAGCGCCAATCCGATATGTAGCGTAGGTCCAACATCGAAACCGAACCAGCTGATATACGTAGACTGTTTCACCTGAGATTAAGGTTACTCCAGTATGTAGGTATATCTACTTTTAACCGGCATCGCGTCGGTATTAGCCAGCTGACAAGCTTTTGTTTGGACTGCGATGGTATTTGAGAGGTTTCGGTGGTAGCAGGGAGAAAAGAGGATATGAAAAAACGGTTTAATGGTCGTAATGTGGCTTAATTATGGATGGATTTTTTATAAGGAAATGAAAGGAAATGATTGCTTATCTATATTTACGAGTACATTTTGAAAAATACTCATTTAAAAATTGAAATTAATTGGGGTTTTTCAACCAATTTGGAAAAAATTGGTCTTGTAAGATTTAAAAAAACATCGTTGTTACCTATTTGAAAAATTAAAAAGATGAGCTATTTAAAAAATTGATGAAAATTGACGTTAAAAAATGGTTCAGTTTTTAATAAAAAATGAAATGAAATACTTTTTTAGCAAATTTTATTTTGAAAAAAAAGGATTAACCTATGAAATTTGAAAAAAATCACAATTTCATCATGAGCAGATTATTTTGAGTTGATTATTGATTTTTGAAAATTTCTTTGAATAAAATATGTTGTTTTGCTTTAAAAAAACAATAATGAAAAAATTCAATGTTTTGAAACAATTTTATTCTAGAAGAAGAAAATTGAAAAAAAAATATATGTTTATTTTTTTGAACAAAATTGTTTCTAAAAAAGAAATTTCAGAAAATTGAAAAATTATATTTTTTTAAATTTGAAAAATCTTTTTCTTGATTTGAAACCATAGTCAAAATTATTTTTTTTGGAGTTGTTAGTGCTATATTAATAATTATATAATATTATAATGGCTTTGTTATACATAAAAATTGAATAAATTGTTTTCCTGGAAAATTTCAGAAAAATCATTCTTGTAAGATTGCGAATAAAAAAAAATATTTGGAAAAAATTTGAAGAAAGCTGTTGCCAGATTTTTAACCTTTTGGATTTTTAAATCAAATTTTTGAATTGAAAAAAAAAACAATACCTACACCAACTGCAATTTATATCTACATTTCACAGAAGAGCGAAGAATTTGACTTTCTAAGTCTCGAACCACACTTTGAAAAAATGAATACCAAAAAAATTCTTGAAGAAATTCCGTTATTCCAAAAAAAAATCATCGAAAAAATTGACAGATCGAATCACAAAAATCCATTTACGCCCCCCCCCCCCTCCTCATCCCCAAAAAACTTCTTTAAAATGTTTTTGAAATATTGAAAAAATCCAAAACCTCATTTTAAATAATCCTCGAGTAAAAAAGAAATTAATTGAAAAATAATTGTGCCGAAAAAAAATTAAGAAAAAATTATGTGTGTCAAAAAAAAAAAATCAAAAATATAAATTACCCTGAAAAAAATAGCTCTGAAAAAATTATAAAAATTTTTCTTATATTTGCAAAACTCTCCCAGGAGAAAATCTAGAAAACTGTCCAATTTTTTTTTTAATTTCCAAAAAAATACGTAGAATGTCTTGAAAAATCGAAAAAAATATTTTTGTTTGAAAGCAAATTCCCTAAAAAAAAATACTGTCAAAAGCCAATTCTAAAAATTTTAATGAAGTCGTTGTTAAAAATTTGTTTTTAAAAAAAGTTTTTCATCTGAACAAAAATGTGAAAAAATTGCTCTTCACTTTTTTCATAAAATTGTTTTTACTATTATATCTGCAAAAATTAGGTACACAAGTTGTTTTTTCGTGATTTTCAAGTTGAAGAAAAAGAAATCAATAAATCATTAAAAACGAGATGGAAAAAAAATCATGGCATTGTATTAAATGTTACAGAATTTTTAAAGAATTTCAAGACTGCAGTGAGCGTGGAAATGATTTGAAAATTAGTTAATTTTTGAAATAATTCGTGAGTTTTTTTTATCCATGTCGCCTTAATCTTTTTTCACTTCTCAGAACAATATTTGGAATGTGAATCTTTCTTGAATCTCGTCATAATTTTTCTGTAGGCAATATTAGACTTTTTTCAGAATTATTCAGTGTATAAATGAGTAATTACATACTTTGGTTTAACAAAAAAATATATAATAAAATTATTAAAAAAATTTCTAAATGAAAAAATGCTGAATTTTCCTAATGAAAAGTTTCAATGTTCAGTAACTAAACATTTGTGAGCAACGTCAAATAATATTAAACAAATTTTCTTTTAAACAAAATTAAAAAAAGTGGGGGTTTGAAAAAAATTTACCTATACAAATTTTTTGAAAATGTTTTTTTTATTATTTTTTTTTTAAATAAAATTTAAAATGATTCAAGTTCTTAGATTTTAAGAAAAACTAAAAATTCTACAAAATTGGAAAAAATATGGGTATAAAATTTTGCAAAAATTGAGTTTTTTTTTTTTTTTAATAAGCAAGTCGTAGGTACGTCTCTTCTGTTTTGAAAAAATTGTTAGTTTCAAAAAGTTGTTCTCAAAAAAATTGAATTTTATATATTTTTATGATTTTGAATAAAATTTTATCCTTGAAAAATCTTGAAAATTGGTGGTTATTTGGTTACTTTTCCGATGAAAAATTATTTTTAATGTTACTTCATTTTTGAAAGAATTCAATTATTATGATGCCTGAGATTTCAATTTCACCAAACATAGAATTATTTTCAAATTTATGGTTTATTTTTTCATCAAATTTATTCGTCCAAGACTAATTTTTTAATTAATTTTTGGTATTGGTTTAAATTGTTGAAAAATTGAACTGAAATATAGCAAAGAGAAAAATACGAAAAAATTCTCAATTTTTGTTCAAATTATTCATCGACTCGACATTCCATTCACTTCGCCCTAAAAAATACGTATTCACGAATTTCACAATGCTCAAATAAGCCAACAAGACATCTAGATCCGCTATCTCGGGCTGTTTTATTTTTTAATAAATTATACTTACGAACATGGCTACGGTTGCCCAGTAAACACCCAGTTTTTAAGGCGAAATTTCTACGAACGCACGATCTTGGTCGAATTACCGCAGCAGCATTGACAGGTTGATGGTACCAGCGGAGGCTGGACCGAGGTAAAAATATACATACGAGAAGTTGTACTTAGATAGCTCGTTTTATACGAGTACTCCTTCATATCGTAATATTATCGCGTTATCACCATACGTTGTTGTTGTTGTTGCAAGTAACTATACGAAAAAAAAAAAAAAAAGAAAGAAATAATAAAACAGAATAGTTGCCCAGCATCGTAACGAGAGTGATTACCACGGGGGCCATAAGGCTAAAGAAAGAGAGAGACTCTGGGTTAAATGAGCAATCGTGACTGTTGAAATCGATCAAATTATACGAGTACAAAAGTTTGTTTTTTCACGTAGCTGCCGCCTTTTTTTTTTTTTTTTTTTTTTTTTTTTTTTTTTTTTTGGGACACCACTGTGTGGTCTTATACGTAATTGAGAGAATTAGTGCATTTTTGCAGCGTTTACTATGTAATCAAATTAGCTCACGAGACGGGGAATACTCGTATACGTACGTACGAAAATATTTGGCTAGTTTACGACGACCCAAGTGTGGTGATTCTTTGTTGTGGCAGAATCAGTCTCCAGAGGGTCGAATTGGACTCTCTTCTTTTGGGGGGTTTTATTCGAACGCTCACGTCGAAGATTTTAAGTGATTAAAAGTGCCCGACGTTTATGGCGTGTTCTTTATTCCATCCGTACGTGATTTCCAATTCGTGTAATGGCGAGTGCTTCTCGAGAAGGGTGGATTTTGTGGCTTTTTCGCAGCTAGGATTAGCTAAAAAAGAGATATTTTGCGGCATTAGTACGATATGAATTGGTTTGTCACCTCGGCAGTAAAATTGATTAGGTCTTTGTGAATGTTTTATGTGGTAAGGTAGGTCACGGACTCGACTCTTCGAAACGAGAATTTTTCCAACCAAACCCTAAAATTAAATTACAAATTTACTCGAGTAGAAATTTTATACCGACGAATGAATATCGATTTTATTCGACCTGAAAACATCAGCGTAATAAACAGGAAACCACATAACGAAAAGTTGTGGAAAAACAGTAAGTTCCATATTGAAAAGTTGTCCCCAATAATATATGCGGCGGTGGCGGAGAAAAAGTTGCCAACATTTTTTTAAAAATACAGTTAAAAAACAATCTAAATTTCAAATAACATTACTTCGCTTGTTTTGCGAATAATCAATATGACGCTGCACGCAAGGTCGGATTTCGAAAAGAAATATACCGCTAAGCATTGTGTATAAGCCCCTTGCACGTCCCACGTCCTTTATTTTTCTCGCCCCGATGTCTCGGAGCAAAAAAAATTTACCTTCGACTTCGGATGTTCTGTTTTCAGCGCTGTGTCGTTAATCAAATATGGAAAATTTAATTTACAATTGAAATACGTTTTGTGTTGTTTCGTATTCGCGCGAGAAACATCGGCGTCGTGTCGAAATTGCGAAATCCTACGTTGTTCATTTCCTTTTTTTTTCTCTCTTTTTTTTGTACTTTCTTCTGCTTTTATTTTTACCCTCGAAAGATTGATTAACGAGTTGCAAGGTTTTATCGTCGTACCGAACCGATGATGGTTTGAATCGTATTATTAAATAAATATCCGAGTCGACTTGGGATTTGGGACGAACGAGAGGCGAGGAATTGACGTCGCAGAATTCGACGGTTTGAGATTGACTATCGATGACGAGAATGTTTATTTTTTAATGGTTTATTTTCGAATGGATTGAGGAAGGATGTAAGCAGAAATTTCGCTCAAAAAAATAGAAAACTATTAAAAATACCTATTTTAAAAATTCGAAAAAAATCAGTGAGCCATTTTTCAAATTGGCCGGTTTTCCAGAAAATTTTCTGGTTCAAAAATTGCAAAAATTATACTTAATTATTATTTTAAAAATTTTATTATTAATTTTTTTGTACATAGATTAAGGAAATACTTACAGGTAGATGTTGGAAATTTCAAAGAGAAATATCTCAAAAAAAGTGAAGTAAAAAATTGTTGATTTTTCAAAAATAATCGAGTAATTGCGCCAAAATTTAGCGGATTTTTGAAAGAAAATTTTTAATTCAAAAATTGATATATTTTTTAGTTCTTTGAAATTGATATCTAGAGTATATTTTTTTATCACTATTCAGATCCTCTTGTCGATTAAAAGGCATTGACCTGAAAATTGTAAAATTTGGACGAAACATTAAAAGAGAGAAAAAATGAAAAACTACAATAAATTGACGAAAATTACAAATGAAACGAATTGCAAATGACAGGGCATTTTTCAAGTTAGACTTAAAATTTATTATGATTATTTCTTTTTCATCTTCTCACGGCCACCCTTTAAATAATTACTTTATCTTTGACTTGGATCCTCTTTTTTTTTTCTAGAAATTTTTCTGGTCGACGAACTTCAAACCCCTCCCCCCCCCCTCCCTCCAAATGATCAGGGCAGTGACTCATTTCCATTGTGTATATTTTGCATATTTCGGATTAAATGAATATTTTTGCATATTTTTCAAACATGAGAAAATACAGGTAAATTTTGAATTCGGTTCAATTTTTTTGATGAAATTTTTGATTTTTTGAGGAAATTAAAAAAAATCCATCTCACGATTTCTTTTGCAAATTTGCAACAGAATTTTATGTAGGTTCTGAACGTATTTTTCATACATTTTGTAAAATAATTTTTTAATTTCTCAAAAAAAAAAAAAAAAAAAAACGAGAATTTTTGTGAAAAAATGTTTTTTTTTTTAAATTCCTGACAGTATTTTGATTTTTATTCTGAAAAGTTTTTTCAATATTTTTTTTGAGTGGGTTTATTTTTATTTTTTGTAATTTTCTGTACCAGACATTTTTCTGATTTTTCTCCACATTTTTAAAGATTCTTCAAATTTTACACGAAAAAATTCCTAGAGAACTTTTTGTATTGTTTCCCAAATTTTTTGAAATTTTTTTTTTGATTCTTTATTCTCAACAAAATATTTAAAAAAAATTGAACACTTCCGAAATAATCTTTTGTAGTATCTAAAATAAAAAGAGATTTTTGGATTTTTTCTGACGACAATTTTTAAAATATTTTTATTCCATGAATTTCTTTTCAAAATGATTTTTCTTAGTTGAAGTATTGATATTTTTCAAACATTTCGCAAAATATTAAACGAGTTTCAAAAGAAATAAATTTTTGCGAAACAATCGAATAGGGCATTTAAATAAATTTTGGGATTAGGATTTTTGATACCATATTTTTTTAGGAAATTATTTTCACATCTGCTGATTTTTGAATTCTTGATGAAACTTTTAGAACTTTTTCAGAAAAATGTTTTAAAAACATTATGTTTCCATCATTTTTGGAGAAAATCTTTGAATTTTTTCAGAATTTTTTTTTTTAGAATTTTGTGATAGGGATTTTTGAATTTTCAAATTTTTAAAATATTTTTTTCGAGTAAATTTCTTTTTAATAAAAAAAAATAAAATTGATGGAATATTATTTGAAATTTTTTTAGGAGAAAATGTTCTTGTGCGAATTTCATTACAAAATAATCTTTCATGTCAAAAGTATATTTTCCCATTTACTTTCGATGAAAGTTTGATTTTTGATCAAAAACTTTTTTTTTTATTTGTGAAAATATTTTCAAACTTTGGTAGGATTTTTGAATTTTTTCAGAAAAACTTTTAAAATAGGTATTTATTTTTCCTTCTACAAATTCATTATTCGCAGCAGGGACTTGAAATATTTTTCAAGTATTTTATAAAGAACTTTTTTTTAAATTTTCGTATAATTTTTGCAGACGGTATTTTGTTGGTCGATTTTTTTTTTAAAGAATGTTTTATACCTACCAAAAATATTTTTCCAAAAAAATTATGATTATTTTGCATTTTAAAAAAAATGGAAGAATTTTCTGTAAAAAAAATGTCAACACTTTCTACTCAAAATTGTACTCTTAAGAAAAATTCTTTCAAGTCGAAACTTCACAAATTGAAATCTTCGACTTGATCATTGAAATTGATTGGGAATGATGAAGTAAAGAAAAGGGGACATTATCCCAAATATGAAGAAGAGCTTCAACTTGAAAATTTTCTTATCTTTAATGAAATAAATATAGAAAAATTTTACGTCGCGAAAGTAATATCGCGTAGATATTCGATATCGGAATTCTGCAATGTGAAATAGGTACGCCATTTTGTAAATGAAATCATCCAATAAGAAATCGACTCGTAATCGATAGTTCGTAATAATTAAATAAACGAAATCGAGTATTCGCGAAAGGAAAATTAAAAATTTGCATTTCTTCAATGCGAATCGTAATGGACCTGTTTTCGCCCCTCTTATCGTATAATTTTCGTATAAAATTTACCACCTTCGACTACGTCGAAATTTTATTCCAATCACTGTATCGAAAATAGTAATTCCGATCTTAATGTACGACTTGAAATGCGTAAACAACTTGCGTAAAATTTGAATAATATATATATATTTTTTTCAAAAACACACGAGCGATGAAAATGCGAAACAGAAAGATTAAAATTGTAAAATCGGAGTCGGACGAGAAATCATGTCGGAAATTACACGATAATACGTCGCTGTTATCACTATCAGCCCAGATAACGAATGGCATTAAGTTTTAGTTTCAATAAGTCTATTGCGTCAAAAACCTTCCAAGTGCTGCTCATCGTTTGGTCGCGAGCGCGGGAGAAAATACGGATAATGGCGACGCGACGTTCGATAAAGTTGGGCAGGGATGCGGGGAGGGTGAAATTAAAAATTAAGATTCGGCGCGAATTTATAGAGAGGAGAATAAAGAATTAAATAACGTTACCGAAGTCTGAATTACTTACTGAAAAATAAAGGGTCACGAATAAGGGGAAAAAATGGTCATCTAATGAGTTAAATAAGCTCTTATATAACTCTGTTCTTAACGCTGCGAGAAAGGTAGAGCTAGAGAGAGACTTTCTCCGCGGTGTTTTTCTTACTTCTTTTTTGATTCGATGATGACAAATGGCCACGATGTGCTTTATTTCGTTTCCTTCTGGGCTTGGAAAAGGCATCGAATGTTTGGAGAGAATTATGAACTATTCGAATGTTAATTGATTCTCGAGATGAGACAGACATGGTAGACTTGTTCACAGAAGCGTGAAGTACACTCCTGTAGAAGTTTTTTCTCTTCTTCTTTGGTTCCGTTGTGTTCAGCATAGTCCGTCCCTCGCATCCGCATAGTAACCAGAGAGACTGAGAGAGAGAGAGAACAGAACATGATTTCGATGACAGCTGTGGCAATCTTTATTCAATACACGAACTTAGGGTACGATTCGGGCATCGCATCGTTTAATTCGACAACGAGATGTGCAATTGCAAAGAAACTCGAAGCGTATTTGGTATTGTGAATATGTCGTATGTCGTATATGTGCACGTCTTCCTCATTCTCTCGGTTTTCATACCACAGACACGACGATGTCTCCTCAATCGGCGTAGTTTATTGTTTGATTGGCCAATCGAGTCCATTCAAAAGGTCTGCTAATTCGGTATCGACCGAAGAGATGCAGGCTGGTGACAATGATTCGATCTGCATTTGGATCAGTCTCGTCTTGCATCCACCACAGAGTTGGGCAGATCTGGATCCTAAAATTTGGAAATTGGATCTAAAGATCCAAAGATCCAAAAAGTTGGGTCTGATCTAGATCAGATCCTTCAATTTTGAAAAGGATCTAATTTGGATCTTTAGATCCTCAAATTTTCGAAAAAAACAGATCCAGATGCAGAAAAAAATTGCTACATTTTTTTTTCAGTGAATTGATTATTTTTCGTGTGTTATCAATTTTTCAATTTTAGTCTGTGAAATAAATGAAAAGTAAACCGAAAAGGAAGCCAAAACAGGGTGTCTAGAGGTCATGAAAATCATGAAAAAGTCATGAAATTTGAAAAGGGGTCATGAAAGTCATGAAAAAGTCACGAATTAAAAGAAATGGCTAGGTCATGAAAAGTCATGAATTTTTGATAATATTACCCGGGAAAAATTACAAATGCTTAAAACTGGAATTTTTTCAAAATGTTGCATCTTCTCCAAAAAAAAAAATAAATAAATAAATAAAATAAAGTAATATTGTGATTTCTCTGAAAAATAAAATTAATTTTCCGAAGGTTTTTTTTCCTGGGGAATGGAAATCTCCATTTTTGAAAAAAAATTCCCATTTCTTGGAATGAAAAAAAAAAAGAATTTTTGGCACAAAAAATTTTAAAAATTGTTTTGGAATAAAAATGAAAAAAAAAATTCTCATTTTCAGTAAGGGCAGGATTTTGCATTGGACGAAATGGTAGCCTTTGAAAAATAGTTAAATTAAAATTTCCATCTTTTGAAATTTACTTAAAATAAAAATTTTCTCATTTTTAGTAAGGATAGGATTTTGCAGGTAGCCTTTTCAAAATGAATTGAATTAAAATTGACATTTTTTGAAATTTACTGAAAATAAAAATTTTCTTATTTTCAGTAGGGGTAGGATTTTTTATAGAAACAAATGGTAGCCTTTGAAAATTAGTTGAATTAAAATTGTCATTTTTTGAAATTTATCATGAAAAAAATTGGCATTTTTTGAAATTAACTGAAAATGAAAATTTTCTCATTTTCAGTAAGGGTAGGATTTTGCATTGGATTAAATGGCAGCCTTTGAAAATTAATTAAATCAAAATTGTCATTTTTTGAAATTTATCATGAAAAATTGGAATTTTTTGAAATTCATTGAAAATGAAAATTTTCTCATTTTCAGTAAGGATAGGATTTTTCATAGAAGCAAATGGTAGCCTTTGAAAATTAGTTAAATTAAAATTTCCATCTTTTGAAATTTACTGAAAATAAAAATTTTCTCATTTTTAGTAAGGGTAGGATTTTGCATTGGACCAAAGCAAGGCCGACTCTAGTGTACCAGGTCGGAATACTGAAATTTGGCGCTACCGCCAGTAGGGCCGACTTTTTCATTTTTCCCATAAGACGCAACGTTAACGTTTATCAAAATAACTCGGAAAATATCATTTTTACAAAAAAAAGTGCAAGAGACCTTTTTTTATAGAGGATTGAAAAATCTTTCCATTCATATAAGAATTTTTGGGATTAGAGCCGTTTTTAGAGAAAAATGACAAATTAACAACTTGGCCCTAATGGCCCAATCCAAAAAATTCTTATATGAATGGAAAGATTTTTCAATTCTCTATAAAAAAGGTTCTATGCACTTTTTTCGTAAAAATGGTATTTTCGGAGTTATTTCGATAAACGTTAACGTTGCGTCTTATGGGAAAATGAAAAAGTCGGCCTCAAATTCGCGTAGAAGCGCAGCTGCCAAACGTTACATACCAGGCTGGTACACTAGAGTCGGCCTTGACCAAAGGGTAGCTTTTTTAAAATTAATTAAATTAAAATTGTCATTTTTTGAAATTTACTGAAAATGAAAATTTTCTAATTTTCAGTAAAGGTAGGATTTTTTTATTGAAGCAAATGGTAGCCTTTGAAAATTAATTAAATTAAAATTGTCATTTTTTGAAATTTACTGAAAATTAAATTTTTCTCATTTTCAGTAAGGGTAGGATTTTGCATTGGATCAAATGGTAGCCTTTGAAAATTAATTCAAAATAAAATTGTCATTTTTTGAAATTTATCATGAAAAAAATCATGAAAAAGTCATGAATTTTCCAAAAAAAAAAAAAATTAATGTAGACACCCTGCAAAAACTCCTAAAAACTTCTGACTGTCCGACTTGATCCGGATCCTAAAATTTGGAAATTGGATCTTAAGATCTAAAGATCCAAAATTTTGGAGGATCAGATCCATTACCTTCTGAAGAGATCTGATCTGGATCTTTTGCAGATCCATCTTTACAAATGATTTGGATCTGGATCTAGATCATTTTATTAGTGGATCTGTCCAACTTTGATCCACCATAATATGAGATCTGCCTACTGGGCTTAGTACAGGTGCTTGGCAAGTCTACAGGTGTCTAAAAGCAGCTGTTCGCAGGAATAGTCTGGATGGCCACTTACTTTATAAAACGAGGTTTTAATTAGAACCCTGCACTCTACGCTCGTGCCCAGATTACACCTTCTGGTCACCCCACCATCTCTGGTTCCGACGATTTACAATGAACTGGCCTCGTGAGTTGTGCTTTTAAAAAGAGGTACTTTCAAGGGGTGTAAATTCTTCCAAAAAAAAGAGGGTACCTATTGCGGTAAATTACCCAAAAAATGGCCCTATTTCCACTGCAATTGAACTGCTAGAGTTGTATGTCGATTTCCACCAGTAAGTACATGAGAACGAGAAATTAAAGCGATTCGATCGGATAATTTAACGCGAAATGACCCATTTATTTTGCTATTTACTCGGTTCGGCGGGTACACGTTGGACGCGGCACGCTGGGCCGTACTCTTTCCGCAAGTTCATTGAACCAGATAAGCAATTGGAGGGGAATGCGTAGAGTTTACTACAGAGGTTTGTTTTGATTTTATCTTTCTCTCTATTCTATGCCTAAATATGTATCTGAACCGAGTACTCGGGCCATACCGTCTAAAGTACTTACTACGTATAACAAGGCAGGCTGAAAACTGGCGAGAGGATAAAAAGGGTGGTAATTTCGCGGAATTTAAGCGCCACTAACGTCGCGTCCAGTCCTCTAATACCATTTGCAAGTTGAATTTATTAAGTGCCGGCGAAACGAAACGAGGCTTTGCATTAGGACTGTAGCGCGAGAGGAATTTAATATTCGCATTTCGCACCGATGAAAGTGTACCAGCTTAAGATGGCCCTTGTGACCCGGTTTGCGCTGTACCATTATTTACCACTCCGGAGTCGCTAGTGTAGCCGTATTTGGAGGTGATGAATGAGATTTAGATGGAAACTTTTTTCCAGACGAGTGTTGCGTTTGTTTGGTTTTACGAGTAGTTTGTAAAAGGGTGATGGGGGAGGATTTGGGGTGTTTTGGATAGAAAATGTTGGAGAAGATTGTGTTTTCTCGTACATACTATTTTATTAATTCGTTGTTTTTTGCATTTTTATGCAAGAGGGACTGGTAAGGGAGAGGAGATGAGAGGAAAAACATAGAATCATGAATTTATTTCCATCTTGTGTTTTAGTTTAATTATTATGTAATTCGCGAATATTAATGGAATTTTGTTTGCTTTATTTGTTTCAGGTGAGTTCTAAGTGAATTTTCTATTTTAAAAAATTTATGTTGGTTGAATTTTTTCCACTGTCGGAATCCTACTGGAAAGGTCCAGTTTTTTGAGACTTCTCAATTTTAAAAGATGGTAGAGGCACGCCTACATTTTGTGAGTGAAATTATATTTTAACATGTACTTATTATTTTTTTCAAAATTGAGTAACGAGATATATGGATTTTTGAAAAAAAAATTACTGAATATCAGAATTGAAAGATTCCGTTGTATGTTTGTTAGGAAATTAGGAATGTCTAGAATTTCTGCGAAATTCTGCAAATATTAGTGAATGCCACTGAATATCGGGAACCAAGGTGTCTAACTGATTTTTTTTTGAAAATTCACGACTTTTTCATGAACAATATTTCTACATTTCCAGTTGGCCCCATCCAGCATAAGCGTAACTTGGAATGAATATGGAGGGGGAGCATTTTTCCTTCATTTTTTTATTTTTTAAACAAAAAGTCATTCCCCATATTTTGAGGTGAATAGCTATAAAATAATTATTGGGGTGAATGCCCTCTTGAACCCCACAAGTCACGCCTAAGTCCTCCAGGACGCCACTTTTTGGTAATCAAAAAAATCTACAATTTCAAAAAGAAGTTTCATAAATCTTTGAATACTTCTGCTATTCAAACAAAAAAAAAAAAAAAACATTATAGGAACGAAATGTTGATACAAAATATAAGAATGAAGAGAAGTGATGCTTTTGAGGGAGGGGGAGTGTAAAAATCACTTAAAATGTAAATTTGAAGTACTGAAAATTTCCAACTCTGTTATCAAAGTAGAAAATGGAATATTGCTCGAGCGTAGGTAGCGAGAGCGATGAGTGAACATTTTTTTAAAAATTCGATTATGAAAATAAAAAGTTGCATGCCTAATAAAAAGTAAAAATTTCATGACTTTCAGCAGCAAAATTCATGACTTTCCATGACCTGGTGATTTTTTTGAAAAATTCATGACTTTTCCATGACTTTTCCATGACTTTCTGTGAATTTTTATAAATTTTTCTGAATGTCTATTAATTTTTACTAACGTCTCTCTAAATATTAGTGAGTTTCTCCAAACATATCCATTATCCAATGACCATGAATTTCATCGAATTTCTTTGAAGTGTATTGAATGCCTTGAAATAAGTGTGAATTTGTTTGAATGCCTTTTTAATTTTTTTAAAAGTCTGAATTTCAATGAATTTTGAAGTATTTGAGTGATTACTCTAGATGCCTGTTAATTTTTTTGACAAATTCCTTTAAATGTGCTTGGATTTTAATGAATTTTTTCTAATTGTTCAATGTAAGTCAATTTTTTTTTTGAACTTCTCTTAATTTTTGTGAATTTCTTAAATTTTTTTTAATCAACTGTGAATCCACGGAATCCTTTTGAATTTTCGATAATTTTTTTTGAATTACTACGAATGTCTGTTATTTTTTTCTCAATTCCTTCAAATGTGTCTGACTTTTAGTGAATTCCTCTTAATTACTCAAATGTTTGGGAATTTTTTTGAATTTTCAAATTTTTATTAATGCATTTGAATTCCTCTGGAATGTCGGGTGAATTTTTGTGAGGTTTTTAAAGAAATGTCTATTGATTTTTTTAATGAATTTCTTTGAATATCTGTGTATTTGGTATCCCGAATTTTAGTGAAATTCTTTGAATGTTTGCGAATGCCTGTAAATTCTTTCGAGTGTCTTTTTTTTCTTATGAATTTTATTATGCACTTCTGCAAATTTTTTGAAGGGTGTTTGTGAATTTGTTTGAATATCTTTGATTGTCAGTGAGCTTTTTCGAATGCCACTGAATTCTTATGAATTTCGTAAAATACCTATTAATTTTGTGAATGGTTTTGAATTCCTCTGAATGTTGATAAATGTTTGTGAATTCCAAGGAAAAACTGTTATCAGTTATTTTGAATTCCTACTATGAATTTTTGTGAATTCATTTAAATATCTGTGCGTGAACATCTGTGAGTGTCAGTGAATTCTTAGGAGTGTCACTGAATCTTTATGAATTTCGCCGAATGTCTGTAAATTTTTGTGAATTTCTTTGGAATTTGTGAATGCCTTTAAATTCCTCTGAATGTCTACGAATTTTTGAAAATTTCTATGAACCTTTATGAACATCTATGCATGCAAATGCCAGTGAATTTTAAGTCTGTGGAATCCATCAACTGTTCAAATTTCACTGAATGTCGATGAATTTTTGTAAAATTCTCCGAATGTCTGTTAATCTTCTAAGAATGTCTCTGAATATTAATGATTGATGAATTTTATTTTGGTGTCGTGAGTTTTAGTATATTTTTTTTTTTTTTTTAAATTGTGAATGTGTTTGAATTGTTATGAGCCTGCGAATTCTTCCGGATGTTCGTAAATTTTTGTGATTTTTTCTGAATGTCGATGAATTTTTCTAAATATGTAGTGGTTGATTTCTTGAGGTTTCTGTGAATTTTAGTGGATTTTTTGTAAATTTTTGTGATTTCTTTTGAATGTCGATGAAATTTTGTGAATTTCTCTGAATACTGGTGGATTTCTTGAGGTTTCTGTTAATTTTTGTGAATTCCTGAGAATTCATCTGTTACTTATGAATGTCTGAGAACCCTCATTAATCCTGGATTCGGCCAAAAATTGTAATGAATGAGTAATGAAGTAGGTAAATCAAGAAATTTGGTGAAATGTTTGTCAGAAATTTCAGAAAGCAGAATAATGATGGGTTCAATTATCTAAACGATAAAGAATCAGAAAATAAATTGCCAAAAATTTCTTTCAAATTTCATACTATTTTCAAAATAGTTTGTTTATTTGCCATAGTCACATTTTATGAATTTTTCATAGTGAATGTAAAATATGGTAAATTGATAGAAATCATCGTAAAAGTTGATTGAAAATTCTTCTAATCGCGCAGATATCTCTGCAATTCTTACCTTACAGTCATGTTATATCGATATCATCGATTCGAAATGACTTTACCCTTGAAAATATATTCTAAAACTGTCATCGAGTACCTTTATATTATGCGGAGTAATTTTATATCTACCTTCCATACGTTCGGACAAATTATACTAGATACCTATATTGTACGTAGGTATAATGTAAGTACATGGAAGTAACAAATATGACCTAGTTTTTTTTCTTCTTCTTTTTCGCATCGCAGTAGAAAAACGTTGGAACGATACCGACTTTGCGATGGAATAAAAAAATTATAAGAATCCACCCTTATGAATTGATAATCATTTTTACTCGGGCTGATACGTCATAATAATGTAATATACGGTACTCGAACCTTGGCAATAATAATTTCACGTAGACTAGAAACTTCTTGGTCGATAACGACGTGTTGTATGTGCTTTCGAAGTCTCGAAATTATTTGTATTGTGTATACGTTTCTCACCCCTCACTCCATCTCTCGCTCTCGCTGGCGTGTAAATGTACAATGAACGAAGTCAATTATACGAACAACTTAGCTATGTGTGCTGTGCTGAGATAGTTATCAAGATTTTTTTTTTTAGGAATAGAAACTAAACGATTAAACGGTTCAACAAGTGACTCGCTGTGTAATGTGTAGGTTTACGTATTATCTGCTTGTGTTTCTTAGTCTATACCAATTTTATGAATTTTTATTGGCGCTAGGAAAACTTGCGTAAATCTAGCAAGCGAGGGTCCATCGTTCTTTTATATTCGACCAAGATACGAACGGTTACGTTGCTACACACGTGTTTATAATTAAGTCTGGCACTGGTTGACTTAAAAAAAATAAGGAAAAAAGAGGAAAAAACGGTAGAAAATTTTTTTTGCACGTATCATTAACCTTTTAGTCGCGAAAGTATGCGGACAATTTGCGGTTTTTCAACTCATAGAGGTAGCTGGTACGCCATGATGAGTTAACTGGTTACGACAACTCACGAAGCGTCCGTTGTTTTATAATACGCGATGGAAACCGCAGCCAGAGGTACGTGCATGGGTTTCCTGCGTTTGCAAAATGAGTCGCGAATTTTTTCGAAGTAAATCATAGATATTTAACCCTATTTTTTTCCTCGGTGTCCCGGATTCATTTTTTAAAGGTGTACAAAATCGTTTTTTTTTTAATCATCCAAATGTATGTATGACAAAATTACTTTTCAACAAAATTTTTAAAAAAATTCGAACAGAATTTGAGATTTTTTTCAGTTTTGGAGAATATTGTTTCTTAATAAAATTGAAATTTTTTGAAGGAGTTTAGAAAATTAAAGAAAACGATTTTCTTTTAAACTGAAAAAGAAAAAAAATAATATGTATACTCGCAGCTAGGTATATCCGAAATAATTGGAGATAATTCATTTTCAATAGAATTTGTAAGCTTTTTTCTGCAAAATTCATAAAATTTGTTTTCTAATGAAATTATTTTCATTTTGGCTTTTTTTTTTGTTATGAAAGTTTGTTACAAAATTCGAAAAATTTGTTCTCCTAAAAAAAACAAAAAAAAAACAAAAAAACAAAGTGGGTCGTAGGGTTTGAAAAAATTAAAAAATTTTGCTATTCAACAAAATTTTATATACTTACCTATACTAGTTGTTGGCAAAATTATTTTGACGAAATTAAAAATTCGGTTTTCAGGGAAATTTGGGAATAATTTCTTTCCAGCAGAATTTTATTTTTTGTTTAATAACATAGCAATTATTGATGGAATAAAAAAATGAACAAAATTTTCAAGTTCCTTTTTCATATTTTTAACCACTTTTAGTTTTAGACAATTTGACTATTTTTTACAAATCAAGAATTTTCGACTTTGGAAAAATTGTGCATACCTAGGTAAAAATAAGTTGAAAAACAAATGAAAAATTTTCGATTTTGCTGAAATAGCAATATATATTACTAAGATTGAGTTGAAATATGTTCAGACGTGAATTAGATCCCTAGGCCATGGTCATCTGAAAGGAGATTGTGGGTTCCCAAATTGGGGGCAATTTTGTATTATTAAAGGAAATTAGAAAAAATGGAAAAATTGATGAATTTGACCCAAATTCAGTTTGATGATTTATTTGGGTGTATTTCACGGTATATTGCATAGGAAAAATTTTTAGACCAAAAATTACTGTTTTAAGGCCGAAAAATGGTAGAAACCAAATTTCAAAAAAAAAAATTTAATAACAACACGAACATTTTTAGGTAGGTATATTTAAAAAAATTGATACCTATTGAAAATGTTTTTAGCGAAATTAATTACTTTTTTTATTTTCAACATAATTCAAAGAAAATGTTGGTTCTCGCATTTTGTTTTTTGATCAAATTGTTTTTCAAGGCCTACAATAAAATTTTAAAAAATGTCGTTTGAACTCAATTTAAAAAATCTATTTTTCAACGAAATTTTAAAAAAAATATTTTTCATCAAAATTTAATATTTTTTTGTTTTTTTGATCAGAAGGAAATTTTTTGAATTAGGAAAAAAATCTATTTTCAACAGAATTTAAAATTTTATCTGCAAAATTTATAAGAAATTGCTTCTTAACAATTTTTTTTTGTCTTTTAAAAAAAAAATTTCCAATGGTTTTAATTTTTAGTTTTGACAATTTTTTTTCAAAACTTTTTCCTGCCAACATTCGGAAAAAAATCATAGTATTTTTCCCCTAGTTTTTGATAGAAGTAAGTAAGTACTCGTATAATATTATGTATTTTTCAACAAAAGGAATTTCACAAATTTGTTTTTTGACGAAAAATTTTAATGAAATATCGATTTTTACCCAAATTAACTGGTTTTTTGATTTTTGACAGAATTATTTGTCAAGAAAAAATTAATTCTTTGCTATTTTTTGGTTTTGACAAAATTAAAAAAAAATACTTCTTCACAAAATTATAAAAAAAAAAAAAAAAAAAAAAAAAAAACTTTTGAAGAAATTAATTTTTGAGGAATGTGATGAAAAAAAAATCTTATTAGCAACATAATTTTAATATTTGTTTTCCAAAAAAAAGAAAGATCGAACAGTTTTTTTTCAACTATTTCTATGAGAAGACATTTTTTTTTTTTTAATCAAAAATTTTTTGCCAAAGAAAATCTCGAAGAAAATATTTTTGGGATTTGAAAATTTGTATTCAACTTGATTCTTTTGGAGGATAAATCGTTCTCAAATTTACAAAAAAAATTCTTGCTGTGCTATTTGCCTATGTTTGTTTTCCAACAATTCAAAAAGAAGGCGGTTTTGACGGATTATTTTCAAAAAAATCAAAATCAAAATGTTTTTTGACGATATTTTTTTTGGAGGATTAATTACGAAAATGCTTTCGCAACAAAAGGATATAAAAATGTTTTCCAACAAAATTTTACAAATCTGTTTTCGAAAAAAAGTTTAGAAATAGATTCTGCGGAGTCTTTTAAAAAATGCAAAAATTATTTTTTCGCAATTTTTAATTTTTGTTTAAAATTTGATGTAATTTTTTTTTCGTAAAAATGCGAGCTTTCTAAGGTTTGGTTTGTTTTCAGTATTGTAAGAAGACTGGCTCGGTGCCATTCTGCTTTCATCTTATATTAATGACTTCGATCAATCTCCTCTCGGCGTATAGTGGCGAAGTTTACGATAAATCAAGACTTACCTTATGCTCGAATGACTACGAAACGGTTGTGTTTTTTTACTTCTCTGTTTCTGTCGCTTGTACCGTACCGATTCATTCATCAGGCTCGAGGAATGCAGCAACGGTGTCGTCTTGGACGCCAAATTAGAGAGCGTGCGATTGTCTTTATAGGTAAGATGCTTTGGAAACTAGGTTGGAGGTTTTTCAATTTGTTTTAAATGAAAATAAATACGTACATTCCAGAATATGCTAACTGATTTTTATGTACTTGGCTCATTTCCCTCTATATTGCCTCAAAATTTCATACACGAATACGATGAATAGACAAGAGATCAATTTCTCAAAAAAATTTCTTCTTTTCTTATTTTCTTTTTTGTGCGAGAAAATTGGGATAAAAAGAGAAACAATTCGTTGGAAAAGAAGGAGGAAAAGTAAAACGTATCTCGAAGACTTTTTTACGAGTATATACGATACTTTGTGGTGGGCAGGGTATAAGATGGTTTAGTATCTCGCACACGAATTACGCTAAACTCAACCATATACGGCCGAGAGGTGGGAGAAGGGACTGGCTGGAAGCTGGATAAACTTCTTAAACTGGTAAAGCGATGTCTCATAGGACAAGGGGGTGAATGCGGGGCGAGTTATTTTCATAATTTAATTAAACTTTGCACATTTCGCTTGGGTTTTTATCTTCGCTATTATTTTCAATATACGCGCCGTTTAAAGGCGTTATTCGTTGCTCTATTACAGTTGTAGTACCGATCATTAAATTATAATTATTCGCACTTTCGACGTTCATTTTAATCTTTCGGTCGCTCGTTAAACTTTCGCCTAATAAATATATATAGCCAAAGCTCGTGAAGATTTTTTCAAACAATGTGTATTAGGGTTCGAAGAAAGAGGAAAAAAGGGTAACCCAACAACGTTGAAAATACGAGTAATCACCTGTGTAGTACAATATAAAATTTACAACGTTCATAAAGGATTTGTGTGCGTGTGGCTGTTTGGTTTTTGGGAAAACGAGACACGACGACATCTAACGCATTCTAAACTCGACACAAAACCACATTTACCATTTAGCCAGTAATTTAAACAACTTTCAATTACGGATGAATCACTTCGAGCGTAAAATACTAATAACCCGTGCGGATAACTTTATTACTATCTTGTCCCCGACACTGCCTGCATATCCCTTATATTGCTCTGTGTATACGAGCAGCCGAGCACCCCTTCTTGCCTGGGTTTGGCTTTTATTGAAAAGGTCTAAAAGGAGCTCGGTGGTGGCGGTTAAAAAGCTGCAACGTGCAACGTAGAACGTACCAACTTTCCAAGTCGGTCTAATCGAATTCCAATAGCATCGACGTAATCGTACAACAAATCGATATAATTATCTCTCGAACCGGGTCTTAATATAATCGAGCGCAATAAGTCGTCGTCTATCGTCGTCTTCGCTTGGCCAGCACGTGTTACGTCATCGGCAGCGTACGAAATAGATGTTCAATTTTGTATAACGTACTTTAATCGATTTTTTAGCTCATTTTTTTATACACGTGTTAGTACTTTCTTGTTCGAAGGAATTTCAATCGAGATACGATCCGGTGTGAAAACGAAAGTGTCACAAAAATTACCTCTGATGGCTCTGATGAGATTATCAGTCAGTTAGGACTCCTCGTGATTATTGATTTTTTGATTGGGAAACTCTAAATTTTAAAAATTCCAACTCAAAATTCTCGAAATTTCATACCAACGCCATCAATAAAAATGAAAAATCGTTGTATAAGATGAAACAAAATATGTAAACACAGGGCACCAGTGCAATAATTTTGTGAAGATTTTGCTATGAAGCTTTTTACATTTTATTTTTTTGTATCATCTATGAAAATTTTTTCAAAACTTACATTTCTCCATTGATCTTTGAAGAAAATTTTCTCATTCTGAATTTTTGTAGAATAAATTAAAAATATCACAAATTTTTCATGTAGGTACTCAATTAAATTGCTGAAACAATTCTAATTTATTGGAAATCTTTTATTTGCGAGAAGGAATCTCAAAATTTTTTCAAACAAAAAAAAAACATTTTTTTTTTTTTTTTTTTTTGAGAAAAATAGGTAGGGCTACATCCATTTTCTTTAAAAGAAAAATTTATATTTTGGAGAAAAAAGTTGCTAAAAAAACCTCAATTTTTTGTCCTTCATTTCTTTTTTTTTGAAAAAAAAATCTACGATATTTTGAGAGGTGAATTTTTTTTTTCATAGAGAAATCTCGAAATCTTTGAAAAAAAAAAATCAGTTTATTGTCTCAATCAAAAAATAGTGAAGAAGAAAAAATTATAATTTTCTGCGAGTAAAAAAAATTTCTTTGGTGTTGTAATAAAAATACCTTACCTACTTATTTCTTGAATTCTTGGAGAAAATAAGATGTATCAAAATTTTTTTGGAGTAGAAACTTTCAACTTTTTGAGGTAAAAAAATAATTTTTTTGATGAAAAATCCTAAATTCTTTGTCTTATTTTTTTGGAATAGAATCTTTACATTTTTTCGAGTAAAAAAGTTCTCATTTTTTGAAGAATATTTTTATTTTTATTTTTTTGTCTATTTTGTTTGTTGTTATTTTATTTTTAAAATAGGTGAAATCTTTATTTTTTGAGGGAGTAAAAATTAAGCTCGCTCTGCTATTTATTAGAAAGAAATCGTTTATTTCAAGGAAAGAAAAGAGCTTTATTTTTGGTCTCAATTTTTTTGATAATAAGAATTTTTTAGTTTTTTCAGTGTGAAAAAATTTATCTATTTTTATAAAGGAAAAAAAAGTCTTGATTTTTTTTTTTAAATTTTATTTTGATAAATATAAATGTAGAGCACTTACTTTTAGAGAAAAAGAATTTGAACTTCGTTGAAAAAAAATGTTTCATTTTTTTGGATTAAAAAAATCGAAATATTTTGGAGCAAAATAGGTGTTTTAATATCTAACGATCGGTACTGTTTTGGAGTAAAAATCATTAGAATTTTATGCTGCAATTTTTTTTCAGGTGGGTACGAGTATGTTGAAATTTTTATATTTTGAATTTTGTTTAAATTTTCTCGTTTTTTTCCTTTAAAAATTCAAACTTGAAAAAATATCTTATTTTTTTTGGTTGGTACACTTCTATTTCGAAATTTTCAATCATTTGAAATTCGTTTAATTTTTTGCAGTTAAAAAGAAAACTCTTTTTTCAATTTATCTATTAATTTTTTAAGTATAAGTATGAGTATTTTTTTTTAAATTAAAAAAATATAATTATACCCAATATACCTAGGTAATTGATACATAATTTAAAAAAAATTCTTTCTGAAAAATTCTTTGGATCAATTTTTTAAAACTTTTTTTAAAATAGGTATACCTATTTTTTTTTCTTTTTTTGGGGTAAAAATTTTTCAAAATCTGTGAAAACAGTCTTTTAATTTTTTGCAGGAGAAAACTTTTGGAATATATTTTTTTCAATATTTTTTTATCGATTTTTAAAGCAAAGGGATGAATAAAAGTTTTTCAATTTTTTCGAAAAAATATTATTATCTACCTATTTATAGGTACCTACTTTTTTAATAGAAGAAATTTTCTCTCAATTTTTTGAAGAAAAGAATTTTTTAATTTTTCTAAAACGAAAAAAATCTCAATTTTTTGAATCAATTTTTTTATGAAATAATTACATCTTTTTTGAAAGTTCAATTAATTACGTAGTTTTTATTCTTAGGTAATTTTTTTCACTATTTTTTTTCACATTTCTTTCAGTTTTTTTTTTTTTTTAATTTTGTTGAGTATTTATTTTTTTTATTTTGTTCAATTTTATTGTTTCAACTTTTTTTTGTTTTTCAAAATTTTATCCAACAGTGCTTTCAGTAGGGTTTTTGATCGAATTCGTACAAAACTTTTTTTCCCACGTACTTATCTATTGATCAATTGATCAATTTTTGTTTTCAATGCATCGATTAATTTTCTTTTTCGATAATCGATAAATCCTTCAATTTATTACATTGATTCACCAATCAATTTTTAATTTGGATGAACGAGTAATTTTTTGATCCTGTAGGAGTTTCTTGTGGAAAATTAATTTATCACACTCGTGGAAAATTTTCTTTAAAAAGTACTAGCATAACTAGCACGTCTCTTCTACCCCCGCCCGCGCTCTTCACTTTCAAACGTTCGTGGCAACTGTTTGATTTATGGATGAGATGAAACGTCGTAAAAATATTGTCGCGTAAAAAAGAAATTTTCATTACGCGAGTCGATTGTTGACTAATATGGGTAATGACGTGGTGTTTTTTCATTTTTAAATTGTATATACGTGTATAACGCGACCTTGAAGAGTGTGTTTTTATTTCACCTTCCCCATATACTTTTTAACAGGTGGGTAAACAAAGCTTTGTAATTGGAGTTTATGCATATAATATGTGTGTATAAATGGTGTGGTAGGCTGCTGTACAGGTACTTGTAATGTATTGTATAAGGTTTATTTATGTAGTCGAGATGTGCGGTAGGTAGGTATATTCATGTCGCAGGATGTGAGAAAATAATACCTAAGGACTCGGTGAGCCAAGGTACGAGTAGTGAATCGCATGATGCGAAGAATAAATTTGAAATGTACGAAATGGCGCGTCATTTAATTGTATTGCTAGGTCTAGGTCTAGGTATGGCAAATTATTATTGATGCAAATTACGAAATTCTCGTCTTCATCCGTTTTAGTAAAATATTTTTCCTATTTTGCTCGAAATTATGGCAATAGTTACGTGATATTGCGGGATAAGTTATGTTGGACTTCGCTTCAAGCACGACTTTTTAATCTTAACAGATCTAAGTCGAATTATAAAATATAGGTAGTGGATTTTGTTTTTGTATATGTCACGGGCGCAGGTGTAGACAATAGAATGAATTATGAAGGAGAGGTAGAGGTACAAACTACACAGTACACGTACCTCATCTCGTCATTTCATAGGGGACCGAATGTCTATCGCAATGCTGGTGGCTGGTGCCTGCTTTTGAACAAGCCTTGTTCGCAGAAAAGGAAACGAAAACAATTAATTGCCTCCAGCTCGAGTATGAAATGTGAAATTAAAAGACTACGGTGTGTTTTTCTTTTCCTTTCCCGCGAACCTGCCCTCGCCCAAGTACGGATAAGAATTGAGAAGCTGATGGAAGGGCAGAGAATGAATCGTGGTAGTGGCACAGGTGCAATTTTCTTATGTATGTGTTGGAAATTAATGGAAAGGATGAGTTGGCAGAATTTTTTTGTGATTTTGATTTGGCTATTGGGAAGGATTGGTTCTTTTTTTTTCATAGAAAAATCGAATAAATATTAATTGTGATGGATTATTTTGCTAAAAAATCTTCCCAAAAGCTCAAAGCTCAAAAATGAGAGTTTCTGTAATTTTGAAGAAAAAAAAATTCTGCTGACCGAACCAAAAAATATAACGAAAGCTTGACTTTGCGCAAAAGAGTAAAAAGATGACAAGTCATTTTTACAGCTTGAACATGATTTACACCCTCAGAAAGGATTTTCATTGAGTAGATAAATTCGGCAAATACAATTAAATAAACAGTTCACTGGACAAATCTGGCAAATTTGACGAGATGAAAATTTTATCCGGCTGGAAAAAGATCAATAAAAATTTCATACGAATAAGAAAATTGAAATTCTCTTCGTCTTTTGGTATCAAATTCAAATGGGTAGATTCAGGGAAATCGTAATCTCATTCGGATCATTGATCTCCAAAAAAAATAAAGAGGTTTCTCTGTTCCAAAAAATTGAGATACACTTGTTTATTCCAGAAAAATTGGAAGATTTTTCCTATTGCTGGATGAGAAACGAGAAAAAAGAAAACTAGATAAATCACCCCCCTCCCTCCAAAAAAAGTGAGAAAATTTTATAAAAATATGAAATTTGAAAAAAAAAATGAAAGCTAGAAAAAATAATAGGTAGGCATCTAGATTAAAAATTTTCTTACTCATTTTTTTACTGCAAAAAATTGAGAATTCGTTTTATCAAAAAAAAAAAAAATTGGTAAAATTTATTTCAAAAAATTAGTTTTTTCAAATAATTAAAAGATGTTTTTTTTCACGGATTTTGAAAAATTGTTACTCCAAAAAATGAGAAAAAAATTATGTTTACATACCTACCGAAAAATTGAAAAAAATTGATCCAAAGAATTTTTCGGAATTTTTTTATACCTAATATAGGTATCTATTTTTTTTTATTTTAAAAAATTTTACTCATATTTTTACTCTAAAAAATTAATAAATTGAAAAAAGAAATACCAACTCCAAAAAAGTTTTCTCAACTGCAAAAAAATTGAAAAAATACTTTTACCGATAAATTCGAAAAATTTTTACTCCAAAAAATTTAAATATATTTTAATCAAAATTTGAACTTTTAAGGGCAAAATTTGAATGAAAATTTCATTGAACGAAATTCGAAAATAAACTCAACTAAAATTATTGTTGGATAAAAAATTTTGAAAAACTATAGAAAAATTTGAATCAATTTGAACAAAATTTTAAAAAATAAACACCCAACAAAATAAATTTAAAAAAAAAAATTTTAAAAATGAAAAAACGAAAAAATGTGAAAGAAGCATTTTTTGAAAAATGACTAGGTAAGAATCAAAAAACTAATGAAGTAATTAAATTTTCAAAAAAGATGCAATCATTTCATAACAAAATTGAGAACTTCTTTGAAATTTTTTCTATCAAAAAAGTATCAAATACCTGATAATATTTTTTCGAAAAAATTGAAAAAACTTTCACTCATCTTTTTGCTTTAAAAATTATAAAATTGTAAAAAATATATTCGAAAAAAGTTTTCTCTACTGCAAAAAATTTTTTTTAAAAATCTTGAAATTGATTGATTTCTTTGCTTTAAAAATAAAATTGAGAGAATTGATAAAAAATCAAAAATTAATTGTTTTCAATTTAAAAACAAATACTTAGGTACCTTACCTACCTATTAAAAAAAAATTGAAAGAATTTTTTCTTCGAAAAAAAAAGATGAATTAGTTTCTCTTGAAAAACTGAAAGGTCTTTTTTCTTTGTACGAATTGAAATATTATATTGTTTTTTTTTTTTAAAAAATTAAAAACATGTTCTTGTTTTTAAAAATTTCCAAAAACGATTTCCATAAAATAGAAAGTAGAATTATTCAAAATATTAGATAGGTAAGATTTTTTTTTCTAGGAAAAGGTTGAAATTTGTCAAAAACTCAAAATGTGGGAAATTTAAAAAAGTTGATAAAACTTTGAAATTTGATGATTTTTTAAAAAACTGTGAGTACGAGTACATTTTTCAAATTAGAGCAATTTTAAAAACATTGCATAGATTTTAAAATTTGGCAAAATATGGCTAAATTTTCAAAAGATCAATTTTTAAAGCAGTGATGAAATTTCGTCATCGTATTTTAATACTTTATTTTTAAATAAATATTCGTATGAAAAAATTGCGCAATTATTACAAAAAAATTAAAAAATAATTTCGACAAAACAAAATTTTGAGAATTAGTTTCAGGGCTCAAAAATGTTGAATTTTTTTTAAACAATTTTTTTGGGGAATTCAGAATAAAATCAAAAAATTCTCATGAAGTGTTTTTCTGAAAAACAACTTTTTTGAGAAAATTATTTTGGAAAAATTCAAAATGCTTACTCATTTATTCCCTTTGTAGCAAAATTAAAAAAAAAAGAATAGAATAGAAAAAATCTCTTGTACGAAGTTCTCATTCTATATGTATTTCAAAATTCTTATATTGTCCATAAATTTCCATCTGGATAAGTAATTTCTCAATTTCCTCGCATTTGTGAGAGAGAGAAAAAAACAACCCTCTAGAAAAATAATACACCGCTTGTTGACGTTCAAAAATAACCTCTTAACGTGCCGAAATTTAGTGTTAACTCGTAAAGAAGACCAAAATACGAGCGTCGAGTTACCAGAGATATGAAAATATAGCGATATTTTTCGACCAACCATTCGATCTCATTTGTTTGCATTTGCAAAAGAAGAAGACTGCTTTGCAAGTATAAAACTACGTAGGAAAAGGGAGTAAAGACGTCGTTCTTACGAGTATACGAGATAACGAAATAAAAACACGGAAAAGCCTTTGTAGTCGCGAGCGAGAAAGAGACGCAAGAAGGTCGTTTTTATGGCACTGTTTGGAGACGCGAGAGGGGCGAGGAGCTGCAAAAGGGCCGTTTTTGGGTACAGCTTCGTCGTATGGAGCTTTGCGCCGCGCCGGAGTAAAAGTGGCGAGAGAAGAAATTCTATCAACATAAACAATGTTTAGTATGTTTTTTTTAAAGGCTTTAAAGTTATAAAAACGGCGTATTTTGTAAGTTTTTCGCGAAAATTGGAAATCATTGCTATTCGCGTATACGAAAATTGCCAGTAAAAAGTTGGTAAACATAAGTGATTGTTTCGGACTTTTTATTCGCGTATTTCGAAAAACTATTTACTAGAGTTTAACGTGTATTTCTTTTTTTCTCTTTTTTTTTCTCTCCTTCGTCCGAGGTTTTTATACTCGAATAGTTAATATTTTACGCGGGTTCGCAGATTTTTATTCGTCTACGTATGTAACAATTGTTTCGACGAGGATTTTCAACTTTGCCTTTTCTTTTCGACGCTGGTTGGTGTTCTACGAGTACATTACTAGATTTTTACGACTGCGAAAGATGTGTTTTTGTGCGCTTCTCTCTCGTTCGTCATCGTCGTCTCGTTTAGTGGCAAATAAGGCGCACTGACGTCGTACTTTCTCTCGAATAAGACGACGCAACGTTTCACCTCGAATGTTGTTAGCTTTTCAGTGCTGGTCGGGCGGCTCTGACTGGCGCGATAATGATACGGCGAAATTGCGAATATAATTAACCTTGTTTTCGAACTCTCCTCGGGGATTCGACTCGAGCTCGAGTCGAACATACAGAAGCGTTATCAAATTACATGGATCGGAATCGCGTCTTCTTGGCGAATCGCCTCCTCTCGCCTCTTAGTTGCACGGTGTTTAACCCTTTTGCCTATGTAAACATCCGACAGATCGGATAATAAGGGTTGGAATTATGGAAATTTAATGGTTAGACGTGTATGCGACGCAGTAAAGTGTGTTCGATGGCATTGAGTCGAAATTGGCTTGCTTTCTACGTCGAATGAGTGTTTGGTTTTGAGATTTTGAGATTTTGGTGGCCTTTTTAATGGTTGCAAATTGGTTGCAAATTATTAGATTAGAGAGGTTTTTGGTTCGTTTTTGAACGAATAGTTCGCGAACGAAGTTGTCGAATGATTTTTTCTGTATTTTCCGAACGACTTCCTCAGTTCCTCTGGAAAAGAATTTATTTTTGCGAACGAGTCATAAAATATAGGGTGAAAATGATTCCGTCGTTCGCGAATGAATCAATTTACTAAAAGAAAATTTCAGTGATTTGTTGAATGTTGAATTGAATTCTTTGGCAAAATTGTACAGTCTTTCGCGAAGGATTCGCCTTGAAAATGACTCAAAATTTGAGTCATTTTCAAGGCGAATCATTCGCGAAAGACTGAACAATTTTGCCAAAGAATTCAATTCAACTTATCGTTGGTGAACGAATAGTTCATAAAATAAATGAGTAATTTTCGAACGGCTGATTAAAAAATTGAAAAATGATTCAGTCGTTCGCGAACAAATCGAAATTTTTAGTTATTTGAATCAAAATTCGAATCTTTTATTTAGAATGATGTAGTCGTTCGCAAATTATTCGTCTTGAAAATGACTCGAATCGTTGATGAACGAATAGTTTATGAAATAAATGAGTCATTTTCGAACGGCTGAATGAAAAATTGAAAAATGATTCAGTCGTTCGCGAACGAATCAATTCGCTCAAAGAAATTTTTAGTCATTTGTTGAATCAAAATTCGAATCATTCATTAGAATGATTCAGTCGTTTGCGAATGATTCGTCTTGAAAATGACTCGAATCTTTGATGAACGAATAATTTATGATACAAATGAGTCATTTTCGAACAGTTGAATAAAAAATTGAAAATTGATTCAGTCGTTCGCGAACGAATCAATTCAGTGATTTGTTCATTGTTGCATAGAATCGTCATTAGAATGATTCAATTGTTCGGAAATATTAGTGATCGAATGAAATGAATCCATTATTTTCGAACGATTGAATAAAAAATTGATAATGATTCAGTCGTTCGCGAACGAATCAATTGTCGACTCGCCGAAGAAAAAAAATCATGCATTTGTCGGATTTAATCGTTCGCGAACGACTTGAATGTGAAAATATTGTTCGTTCGTGAACGAAAGATTAATGAAAGAGAAATGATTTAGTCGTTTGCGAATCATCCCCACACAAAATAATTTCAAATCCTATGGGAATAATTCTTTGGTATAATGATTCCGTCGTTCGCAGATGATTCATTGAGAAAATGCATCAATCGCAGGTGAATGTTTTGGGAATATCTCAAGATTCGTTCGCGTGAAATGATTTAGCTGAAAGGAAATTTTAGTAATTTGTTGAATTGAATCGTTTGAGGGAATAATTCAGTTGTTCGAGAATGATTCGCCTTAAAAATTACTCGAATCGTTTGTGAACGAATGGTTTATGAAATGAATCGATCATTTTAGAATGACGCAGTCGTTCGCGAATGAATCAATAGCGAACTCGAATGAAGAAAAAATTATAAATATTTGTTGAAATTACTCATTTACGAACAATTCTGAATTGAAAATAATATATTGTTCGTTAGTGTACGAAAGATTGATGGAGGAAAATGATTCAGTCGTTCGCGAATTATTCCTTCAAAAAAAATATTCTAGTCGTTTACGAATGATTCTTTGATATTACGTACGATTTCGATTCAATCATTTTCAAATAATTTGTTGTTAAATTGATTCATTTATTCTCGAATGATGTAGGGTTCATCGTTCGCGAATCGTGAACGTTACGTTCATATAATATAGAATTCCGTTCTCGAACGAGTAATAAGTAAATAAGTTGAAAATGACGTAGTCGTTCGCGAATGATTCATATACAAAATTATTCAAATCATTCGCGAACAATTTCGTTGATGAAATGATTCATTGTATTGAGGAAAATGAAAAAATGCTCAATCGTTGGTGAACGCGTTCGCGAATGATTTGCTTTGAAAATGACTCGAATCGTTCGCGAACGAATCAATTCGCTGAAAGAAATTTTCAGTAATTTGTTGAATTGAATCGTTTGGTAGAATGATTGAATCGTTCGCGAATGATTCGCCTTGAAAATCACTCAAATTGTTAATGAATTTTGAAGAAATAGTTTATGAAATGAATTGATCATTTTCAAACGGATCATTTTCAAACGATTGAATGAAAAACTGAAAATGATTCAGTCGTTCGCGAATTATTCTCCCCAAAGAAAATTCAATTCGTTTGCGAATGATTCATTGATATAACGATTCAATCGTTCGCGAATGATTCATCTACAAAATATTCAAATCGTTCGCGAACTATTCGTTGGTAAAATGATTCATTCGTTTTCGAACTATTTATTAGTGAAATGATTCATTCGTTCTCGAATGTCACTCCATCGGCCCATCGTTCGTGAACGATTCGGTTCTTGTAATTTGATCAACGATTCATTTTTTTTAAAATAAAAATGTTGTGCAAAGATTGGAATCCATCGTATTATCTCAGTTAGAGGCGTGACAACCAGGAAGGTGTTAAAGTGTCTCCACCTCCTCCTCCCCTCCCCCCTTCCCAACGGAATAAATTTTGGGAAAAAATTGAATAAAATAGGTAATTTTGAGAAAAGTTGGAAAAATTTGAGAAATTAGGGAAAATTAGTTAGGATGATTTAAGTCCCCCCCCCCCCCCGCGCATCTCATTCAGTATTACCAATCACAGAATTCCTTAACGTAGTCAAAACGATTTTCATCCCCTTCGGTCACCGCAATAATAGTCGAAAAATAACCTCGCTAAATTGACACACATCCGGCACCCTCTACATATAATACTATTGAGATGGAATTTTCGTTCGAGATTGCTTCACCCAAGAGATTGCGGACGCAGCTATTCGCAAATAAGAGATTCTCGAGCCCGTACTACATATCGAGTGCACAACGTGCTCTAATTTATTAAAAGTTACCGCCGCGCGACACTTGGGGCGGCGGTGCAGTGCGGCGCATTATAACGGTGAATCCTCTCCTAACATTGTGTCGAGTTTCCAAACAAATTAACTGTTTACAAATTTAATAATCTAGCTGAACGCTTATAAATCACGAAGAAAACGAGGAAACAGAGAGGCGAGAGAGGGCCGATGCGATGTCGTCGCGTACTGTCTTCGTATTATACGATATAGTCGTGTTTCTTCGAAAGCACAACAAACGCGAGCGTAGTCGAGCACTAGCCCAATGTACAGTTCTGTAATTTACTGTATCGTTTAGAGAGAAAGAGAAGGTACTTATTGGGTAGTGCCTCTTCGCGGCATGGTATGGTACACGTAAGTACGACGAGTACAGCGACGTCAGCGAGTACATTGCACCAGTCTACTGAATTGAAAAGAATACCGCGTATAGCGAGTAGCTGGGTGTACGTGGATCGCCTATGTATATTGTATATGAAATGAAGGTGCTAGAGTTGCTGGTGCTGGTTCTCGGCGAATTATGTAATCGTACGAACGAGTTGTTTTTAATTGGCGTTAATTGAAAATTGATACGTTTTTGACCGAGTTTCCAGGCCATAGGCGAACGTGAACGCCCTACGATCCTAGGTATCTAGTTTTCCCCATTAATTAAAGTGTATTCCGGAAACTGCATGTGAGAGGGGTATTCAAGTGTTCACGCGTAGTCTGTAGCTCTGTAAAGTAAGGAAATTAGATTTAGTTTTGGTTCATGAAAGATTTTTTGAGTTTGAATCCTGGATAGAAGTGACCTCTTGTTTGTAGTATTCATTTTTTCTGTAAAATGAACGGGTGGCGCAAAAATAGCCGTCAAAATATACAGAGTGAAAAAAATGTTTTCCCTCATTTCAGTGAATATGTTTTTATCCTGTAACTCTTCAAATATGTGTTTTAGCATAAAAATGTTTAGTATTAAAATTGAAGTACATGAAATTTTCTACAAAAAAGGTTCTATTCATTTTTTCTGAAAAGTAAACGGGTGGCGCAAAAACAGCCATCAAAATAAACAGAGTGAAAATAATGTTTGTCTTCTGTTTCAGTGAGTATGTTTTTCTCTTGCAACTCTTCAAATATGTGTTTAAGCATAAAAATGATCATTATTAAAATTAAAGTACATAAAATTTCCTACAAAAAAATTTCTATTCATTTTTTCTGGGAAGTGAACGGGTGGCGCAAAAACAGCCATCGAAATATACGAAGTGAAAAAAATGTTTGTCGCTCATTTGAGTGAATATGGTGCAATATTGGAGGTACCAATTCATAGTAATTAATTACCACTTGTGTTATAGGAAGAGTTATTAGAGAAGATTTTTTGAATTTTTGAGACTTTGGCAAAAATTCTATACCATCTGTCTTTTACATAGAAAATTATTTTAAATTGAAGAAAGAATTTTTCATTAATTTTTTGTGTTTTTTTGCTTGTTTCAGGTAAGAAAAAAAAATCAGTATGGTTTAAATCTGCAGAATATATCTACGGTTTATCGGTATCCGAAGTAGGTAATTAACCAATCTCCTTTGCTATGACGATGGTTTCCATCGTGTTAGCTGAATTCGTTGGTAAATACCTTTACACAGATCTACCCATTTCGAATGGATTGAATTTCTTACGTGGATACAAAGTTTTATAATTTTTTCGACGTGAAAAAAAAAACTGGCTCGAAACAGTTTTTGTACATTTTCGTATTTTTGCCTCCTATACTTACGTACTTGATTAATAGTCCACCAAAAAGTAATCTAGTAAAATTCCAAGGTAGAATTATCCACCATTGGGAACATATTTCTCCAATTTTTCATTTACTTTATCGGCGAATGAAAAAAATTTTTACGAAAGGTTGAAATTCGGACCAATCCGAAGAGCTTTCAAATCATTAGGACACGCGTATAACGTTACACCGAGTTGGTAGCTCGGTATCCGAGTTGATAGGTAATTTTTTTTTTATTCGTGGAAAGCTTGCTCGTCTATGGAAAATTTTATTTGGCGAGTTTTTCGCATTTTTATACCCCCCCCCCCTTCCTGGCCCTGTTCCTTGTGTTCGTTATTTCGAAAAAATTTCACGATGCAGGTGTTGCAGGTGTGTATGGATGTAATTTTAGGGCAGGGTTGGCAAGTCAATAAAGAAAAGGGCTGAAATACCAATGCAGATGGTATTTTATGGTGGTTTTTTTTCGTTTCATTACTCCGAATTTTACGACCTTGTGGTTGTAAAATATGTATGAACAATTTTTTGGCAGAATTTCGTATTTTGTAAATGATATTTCAATTTTTTTTCCATGGAAGGTCCTCCTTCCCCTTCTCTCGAGATAATTGGATGTTCTTTAAACGCTGAGTAGGTACTCTATTTTTTAATTTTTAGTAAAAATGCTCAAAAAAATTTCAAAAAAAATTTTTTTTACTTACCTTTTTTAATTTTTGAAAATGGGGGAGAAAATTGTGTTTCAAAAACTTTGGGCGGAGGAAATGTGTTTTCAAAATTTTGAAAAAATGTAGTTAACTTTTTTTTAAATCAAAAAGTCAAAAAATTGGTTAGGTATTCAATTTTTTTAGAACATTTTTAAAAATAATTATGAAATTTTCCTATCAAAATTTTCAAAAAAATGAACAAGACAAAAATTATTGAATGCTTATCTGACACATAAAAAAAGAAAAAATTTGAAATAAATTCTCGTAGTTGAAAGAAATTTGAGAAACCACCAATTTAAAAAAAAAATTCAATGAGCCAATTTTTTTTCTAAAAAATCAAAAAGTCGGTAAAACATTCGCCAGATTCTATGAGAAATTCTGATTAATTTCATAAGAATTTTAAAATGAAATTGCATACTGAAAAATAAACCAGATAATTATGGAAAAGTAATCGTCACATTTTTTGGGAAAGTGTAAAAAATTTCATGAGGTTTTTGAATTGAAATTGCATCTTAAAAATTTTTTAAAAATTGAACAAGAAGAGAATTTTTGAAAATTGTGATGCAATTTCTTGAAAGTATGTACCTACCTAGTACTTACCTACAACATTATGATTTTGGAAGCGAGAAAATTTTTCGGTTTTTTTAATTGTCAAAAATGAACGAAATGACCCCCCCCCCCCCACACACAAAAAACTCGTAAAAATAATGGAAAAAATTTCTAATGAACCAAAAAATGAAAAAATCAATCAAATCAACCAATTGAAAAATTTTTGCAAACAATTATTTTAAGAATTTGTTTAAGTAAAAATGCATTGCTAAAATTTGCTCAAAAATTAACCAGTAAGTAATTCAAAAAAAAAAAAAAAAAAATTGGAAAATTATACTTAACAAAAAATCTGATTTTTTTTTGATTTTGCAAATGAAATGAATTGTTTATCTACCTATATTTACTTGATTGATTAATTTTTTAGAAAATGACGTAGAATTTTTTGGAAAATTTCATAAATGTATCTGATTAAAAATATTATACTTTTCGAAATAAAATTGAATAACTATTTTGGATTTGCAAAAAATAAATTGATTTTTATTTTAAAAAAAATTTTCAGATAGATTTTAGATTAAGGTAGTTGCACCAGTCGTTGGCCACGACCCAGTGGTGGGTCACTTGAGAAGAAAAATGTTTATAATTAAGCGTATTTTTAAAATAGCTTCAGAAATTTTTTTTAGAGCAAACCTGGAACATTTCTGCATAGAACCACATAAAAGTTTTTAATCAATTCTGTTCAAGTAATTAATAATGATCGTCTGAAATTTTTTTGTTAGAACAATTTTCAAAATGATGCCAATTCTAAAGATTTTTGTTAAGCCGAAGTGTTATCGAAATATGAATTTTACACTATTAACATTAATAAAACTTGAAATATAACCATTTGGACCTGAATCAGAAGAGTTTGGAGATTCCATTTCTTCATTAAAATAAAAAATATTGCCAAAATTCTATCAAATATGGCGGTGACTATCTACTGGAAGGTAAAAATGGTGTTTAGCCAGTAGTTGATCATTTTGATTAAGTACTAGACTTACGAAATTTTTGTAAAGTTCTAGTGGTTGATCATGCAAAAAATTGGTAAATATTTACGAAAAATGATAGTTTCTCTTTCTCATGGCTAATGAGTGACAATTTTACCGAATACTTATTGATTTTTTTAAAAATTAAATGGTTGAGAGCCATTGTCATAATCTGATTGACCAACTACTGGGTGATCAACTACTAGCGCGTGACCAACTACTGGGTGGTCAACTACTAGATTATCTTGACCAACCACTGGACTTTTCTATTTTTTCACTTAAAATGGTCGTAATTTTCAAAGAAATGAAGTAAAATTAAAAAATTATAGCGCATTTTGTTGTAGAATACACAAGGAATCGTTTGGTATATTCACCATTTCGCCAACGTTATTAGTTTTTAAACCAGAATGTTTTTTATAAGACACTTCCACTATAAGGGCCCACCACTGGTGCAACTACCTTAATTAATGTTTAAAAAATCAACCAAATAGTTGAACCAAAAAAATTTTGAAAAATTATTGCAAAAAGTTTTGGAAAAAAATTGTCTGGAGGGAGTCTTCAATAATACACCCGATTTATCTTAATTTTCAGGTCCCATTGCCACCAGAGCTTTTCCAATTCAGTCAAACGAACTGCATCGAATTCCTTTTCCTCGTAAGTACACATATACCTACCTGACATAAACACATCTATGATTGTTGCAAGTTTCATCTCTTCGAGAGATCTGTCGTACGTGTACATTTCATACCTTGGCTCGCACCTCCCCTCATCCCCTTGGCACGATCTTTTATAAAATTTACCTAGATCCAACTCTCAAGTACTTCTACTTAGGTACCTAGAATTTGGAAGAATTTTACGAAAACGTCAAAGTTACCTATGATAAGAATTCTTTGGTGTTTTGGAATCCTGTGTACATAATTATACTCCGAGTGCTTTTGAGTCTTTCACTCTATCGCGATGCTGAAGCTACGTATATATTTACGAGTATTATATCGAAAGAAAAATGTCCATTAAAAAAATCACCTCGTATACTAATTACAAATAAACTCGAGACGCCATATAAGGCTCGTATAATATGCTCTTCATATACTTACGTACGTATATGTACGGTTGGGAGAAAGATTCCCTCTCATGAGCGTTCGTAAATATAACGATACGTGTATGTATACTTTGAACAATATAACGTGATACAAGCTCTCGTATATGTTATAGACGAAGTGAAGAGATTTGCGAACTAATAAATTTACTCTATAAAACCTTACGTAGGTATACGTACGTACGAGAGATGGAAAGACGTACAGGGCAAGGCAGGGTGAACAGAGTGCGGTAATTTTGTACGAACGTAATACAGTAGCGCAGCACGTCTTATATAATTCTGCATTCTATTAAAGGATTTTCTCGTTCATAAAATTTACTCTTTCGCCGACAATTTTTCCAGCTCACTCGATCGCACTTCATGCTATATACGCCGCCAATTTAGCCACGATAAATACGACGAGCTAATATTTCACCGTATGGTTGCCGAGGGTTCTTCCTCAGACTCCTCCACCCTTCGAGTCGATTTTTATTCGATATTCGACGAAGAGAAAAAAAATATGCTCGTGTTGCGGTGTTGGTTCGATTTACCTATACAAAGTCGCCTTGTACCCAGTATTTGCCCTATTGATGCTTACGTCATTGTAAAAACTTGGTCGATGGGATGACTATATGTATTGGGAGAGGAGGAGGGTATTTTTAATATGCATGCACGATTTGACACGAGTAATTTTTTTGTGCATTCAGTCGAGTGTGCTGCGATGATATTTTAAACAAAGAAAATTAATTTATGAGAATAGAAAGATACTAGAACGATGGAAAATTTCCATATTCGAGTAGAATTTCCATGAAAGTGGAATATTTTTTGAAAGAGAATACCTGGAATTTTTCACTGATGAAAAATTTTGTTTATTCGAGTTCAATTTTTGTAAATTTTGGTTCGAAATTTTTTTTCAAGTTGAAATTTTGAAAGTGCAATGTCTGACTGATTTTGACCTGTGGCATTGATTTTTCATTTCTTTTTCTTCACAATTTTGTGAAGTTTGAAAATTTTTTGGAGAATATTAAATTTGAAGTAAATAATTCTAAAAAAATGGCAGAAAATGAATTCGAATAGGTAATTATTAGTTTTTATTCAGTTCATTTTTTTTAGGTACCAACTGATTTTTTTTTTGATTTTTTTCAATAAATATGAAATATTTGCCATTATCCCAAAAAATCAAAGAATTGTAAAAATTGAAATTTGAATAATTTTCAACACATTTTTGAACGAAAAATTTTTGCCTATACAATGTTTTTGTAAAATACTCTTTTCACTTTTTCACTTTTTTTACAGTTTCTGAGAAAAAAATTATATTTTTCTTTTAAACAAAAATTTCAAAATTTTCAAGAAAAAATCGTTGAAATTGAAGCTTGAAAAAAATTTACCAGGTTTTATTGTTTTCAAAAATTTACATTTATTGTTTTCAAAAATTTACATTTTTTTTTCTCAAAAATAATAATTTTTTTGAAGAATGCTTTGCAATTTTCAACAATTTTCTTCTGTACGTTCGATCTCAGCTAGTTCAATTTTAAAAAAAAATTGATATGGAAATCAAATAAATTTGAAAAAACTCCCAAAATTTCGCTAGAAAAACTTGAAATTCTTCAAAAAAGTTCTTTTAACCTTTTTTCAGAATAAAATTTCTACAACTTTTTTCTTTGAAAAATAGGAAACTCTCCCAACATTGTGCGAGAAAAAAATCAATTATTCTCCCTTCCATTTTTTTTCTTACAGTAAGTAATTATTGATTTTTTAAATTTTTTTTTCAATAAGTATGAAATTTTTGTAATTTTCTCCAAAAATTGTAAAAATTGAAATTTGAATAATTTCCAACAGATTTTTGAACGAACAAATTTCGCCTACAATATTTTTGAAAAATACTTCCCACTTTTATTGACAATAAAATTTTTCTGAAAATTTAATTTTTTGAGTTTTCGAAAAATGAAATTTCCACAATTGAAAAAAACTACTAGATATAAGTAAGTAGATTTTTGAAAGATTTTTTTTTAAGGAATACGTAAATCTCAATTTTAAATTTTTAAAAAAAAATTTATTGTGATTCTCATTTTACTGCAATTTTGAAGAATTACATTTTTTGGAGGAAATTGAATTTGATCGAAATGCCAGGAAGTGAATTAGAAGAGCTTTGTATCCAGCTATACCAATTTTGGTCATCCTAATTGATTTTTCAAATTTTTGTGAATTTTTGGTTCAAAATATGTAATTATATTTGAATTTGGGTATTTTTCAAGTTAAAATGGCAAAAATTATATTTTTTATCATTTTGAGTAATTAAAAAAATTTCGGGAAAAATTCAAATTTGAGCTGTGGGTTCCAAAATGTCTTGAAACGACTGAAAGTCGATTCAAGTAGTTAATATTGTTTTTATCCTAATTTTCCACCAATTCGACGAATTTCCATTCGAATTTTAAATTATTCTCATTTTATAAGAATTTTGATTTTTGTCGAAAATTTTTTGAAAAAAACAATGATTTCGACTGGGAAATTCTCCTGGAGGCTTCTGAATGATGAAAGGCTTGCTCTGGATCGGTAAAGATATGGAAATTGATCACAAATCGAGTTTTTAATACCTAGCTAAGTTTGACTGTTGTTTGGTTTTAATAATTTTTGGAGATACGATTTTTAAAATAATGGAAAATGCTAAAGTTGTCCTTTTTTATTTATATATATATATATTTTTTTTTCAAAATCAACCAATTTTTATCGTTCAAAATTAAAAAAAAAAAAAAAAATTCTCAAGTTGAAGGATTTGATAACAATTTCAGTTTTTAAATGAAAATTCCCCAAGATTTTATTTATACAAGTCCTGAGGGGAATTTTTTTAGGAAAAATACCTATGAAAAAAAATTGTTTAAAAAGTCAATTTTGAACAAAATTTTTTCAGAAATAAGTGCTAAAAATTTTTTGTCAAATTTATCTTCAAATAAATAAATAAATAAATAAATAAATAAATAAAAATGAAAAAAGTTTAGGGTTTTAACCAAAATTTATAAAAATTGTTTTTAAACAAAGTTGAAGAAAAAAAAATCATTTTTTGTTTTAAAAAAAAAAGGACCAAAATACAGAAATAAACGAAAATGTACGAAAATTAATTTTGAGTTTTGCAACATTTCGCACGTTTTTAAAATATTCAGTTCTGGACAAACTCAAAATTCAATTCTAATAAAAAAAATCTTAGGAATTTGGGTCTTACTTAATTTTTATTCTTTTTCCAATTCAGAGAATTTGTTCCAGCCGTAAATCAAAGAAATAATATCAAAGTTGTGAGTTTTTACAAAATTTTTATTTTTTAACAATAATTTACCAACTGTTTCAAACAAAACCAAAGATTTTTTTTAGCAAAATCTGAAACATTTTTCATTTTAAAAATTTTAATTTTGGAGAAAACTAAAATGAAAATAAATTTTGAAAAAAATATTTTTTTTGCTTTCTTAAAATTCAGAGAATGTGTTCTCGCCTCAAATTTAAAAAAATCGAAGTTCTGAGGTTTAAATTTTTTTATTTTTCAACGATAATTCACTAAGATAGTTTTAAACAAAACTGAATAAAAGAATTCTGATTAGATGAAACATTTTTTGTTTTTAAAAATCCAGTTTTGAAAAAATTAAAATTAAAATAAATTTCAAACAAAACTTTTTTTTTCAATTAACAAATTTGAGAAAATCCTAGGTACATATTTTCAACCCAAAATTTTACAAAAAATAATTTTTGAACAAAGTTTGAAAACTCACTTTTAAAACCCTCTGAAAAAAATACTGCATGGTCACATTTTGAGAAAAATTTGCCTAAAAATACAAAACGAACTCGAACAGTATTTTACCCCTTCCCCTTTGCATAAGTGATTACCTTTTATTCCCTTCTCAGGTATCAACATAATTATTTCTAGTGACAAAAAATTATGTAAATTCTTCAAAATCGATAATTTCAAATGAACTCGAAACTCAACCTAGTCGTCATTGAATATCTGACCCGACTCGACGTCTGCAATTTTTATCGTATAGTACGAACCAAATAGAGAATTTTAAGAAATCGATGAACTTTTGAAATAGGAAAATAGAAGCGAGAATGCGATAAGAGGGAGAAAAAAAACTCCTTCGAGAGAAATACTTAGTTGGAAAACTTGCGGAAAATTCCAAATCACGTTCGAAAGTTCTAAATTATATCATTAAAAATAAAGTAGAAAAAAAAACTCCTGGTACGTTGAAATTTCGCTGACCTTTGTAGTTTTTACTTATAAACTGAAACATACTATAAAATTTTCTCTATCAGAATGAGAAAAAAAATCCACGTTTAGAGGATCCGCTTTGGTGTTCTCGTTGCATACGAGTAGAGGAGTTTAAAAAAATGATATTCAATTCAATTTGTGTACTTTGTGTGGCTGGTTCTGGTATATCAAAGCACGCGTCACGGTTCAGCTTGGAATTCGATCCTCCAATAGGTAATAAATTTGTGAACCGAATAAAATAGTTCTTTTATAGTTAAACCGCTCGAGTATCGTAAAGTGGGTTCGAAATGGTTGAAACAACGCGTAAAAATTGTTATTCGTTAAAAGCCTGTTTTTATTAGCGTTTTTCTGTACAGCAGCGTGCATTTATTGGACCAACGCCAGTTTTTTTTTTTTTTTTGTTTTTTTTTCATTCTTCCGCACGTATTCCTACTTCTGTATTGGCTTTTTAGTATTTCAAGAACTCATTAGTTAGGTTCATAGAGATACATTGTATTGTCATAGAGGGACTTTGCTTTCCTCTTCGTTGAATCTGCGTCGTCATTCTTGCTGTCGCGCGACATCTCATTGGGCAGGCGAAAAATTATACCAGGGACCTTGAAATATTTGGCTTGGTTTGGTAACCGACGATGAACAGATTTCATCTGGAATTATATATTTTTTTTTTCATGTAAAAATACGTATTCCTCGCTTGTATTTTACTCTCTTATGTGTATTTCTCACACCGTCATCGAGACAGTTGGTTGATATACCCGTAGCAGCCTTGAAGATACTACAGATACAGATTCTATACACGATACGAGTTCCACTATCTTTCTCTCGCATATATAAGCTCGGATTCTGCGGCCGAGTCGAGATTTAATTGTGGTCGACGCTGTGTGTATTTTTCTTATTATTCAGTACAACAAATATGTACCCTTAGGGGATCCGGGATCCTTCGGCCTGTCGCGATTCTCTCTCTATCTGGTCTATTGTGTTTTGTTTTTTTTTTCAAAACACGAACTACGTAAAATGTACTACCATTGAAGATGTATATTCGACTTATCAGGATATCGTGTCTTTCGTATAGGATTTTCCTTTTTTAATTTTTCAACCCATTCGGGCAGAATATAAGAGGGAAAATGCGGAAAATATCGGGATGTTGGAATTAAACGACGACGCAGCAATTATTGTGATTATACGAGGACGAGTGTGTGTGAGATAATAAAAATGACTGTTTTTTTCCTTTCCAAATCTGGATCAGGCGAAGCCCTGGAGGTCTTGTTGGGTATTTTTTTGTACACGTAATCTCTGTTCTGTCTAGAATTCTAACGAGTAGCTGTGCAAAGGGCACAGATTGCTTCTCTCTCTCTAAAAATTGGTGTTCAGTTTGAGTAGAAGAGATTATCACTCGAATTTTCATTTTTTTTTAAATTTTCTCAAAAGTATATATTCTTCTTAAATTTTGTAGGTAGGTACAGAAACATGTTTTTGAATTTTATACAAGTACGAATTTTCTCGAAATTTTTCGTTTTTTGGTCCAGAATTAAAAACGAAAAAATTGTTGAATCAGATTTTTTTAATTGAAAATTTCAATTATTTTTTTTCAAAACCATTTCATTTGTTTACTTACGATTTTTTCAACATGACTCGATTTAAAAAAAAATCGTTTGTAAACAAATTAAATTATTTTGAAAAAAATAATTAAAATTTTCAATTTGAAGAAATTTAAAAAAAAATGTGTTTCAACAAATTTTTCGTTTTTGATTCTGGACAAAAAAAATGAAAATTTTTGAAAAAATTCGTACTTTTGTAAAATTTAAAAAAAAAACATTTTTTTGAATTTTATACAAGTACGAATTTTCTCGAAATTTTTCGTTTTTTGGTCCAGAATCAAAAACGAAAAAATTGTGAATCAGATTTTTTAAATTGAAATTTTGTTCAAATTGAAAATTTCAATTATTTCTTTTCAAAACCATTTCATTTGTTTACTTACGATTTTTTCAACATGACCCGATTTAAAAAATTTCATTTTTTATTTAAATATTTAAATAAGAAATGAAATTTTTTAAATCGAGTCATGTTAAAAAAAATCGTATGTAAACAAATTAAATTATTTTGAAAAAAATAATTAAAATTTTCAATTTGAAGAAATTTAAAAAAAATGTGTTTTAACAAATTTTTCGTTTTTGATTCTGGACAAAAAAAATGAAAATTTTTGAAAAAATTCGTACTTTTGTAAAATTAAAAAAAAAAGAAGTTGTTTCGACCTCGTCGAACCATTTTCACATTTTTTTAAATTTTGAGGTTCTTCTAGAACATTTCAACTTTTTAAAAATGACGACAATCTGCTCTAAAGGGACTCAAAACTTGACAAAAAAATATTTACGATTCCATAAAAATATAATTACTTAATTTCTAAAATGACTTGTAGCCTTAAAAAAATCTTGATTTTCTCCAGTATTTTCAATTTTTTTCAATTCGAGCTGAAATTGACTTCTAAAATTATGAATTCAATTTTCACACAGTTTTGACCTCCTCAATCCATTTTCATAATTTTTAAATTTTGCTGGAACCCCTAATAGCAATTTGAGTCCAGAAACGAACAGCTCTCGAAACAAATGAAAATCTGCCTCCAAATTTGATAGTAATTTGAAGACAAATTTGACAAAAAAAAAATTAGCACTTATTTCTGAAATTTTTTGTTCAAAATTGATATTTTTTAAACAATTTTTTTTTCATAGGTGTTTTTCCTAAAAAAAAATTCCCCTCAGGGTTTGTAATAAATGAAATCTTGGTGAATTTTCATCAAATCTTTCAACTTGAGAAAAAAAATAGAAATGAAAGGGTCGCTAGAATAAAGGCCTCTGGACCCGGAGGCCCTTTTTCCGGAGATTCGCTTTTTGGAAGCGTCATGTCGTTATGTCATGAACTTCATTCCTACAAAATTTTACTTTCCTACGATCACCCTAGGTGGCGCTACGTTGATTTTCAATAAATTTAATTTTTGAATTTAATGAATATTCATTCTTCCTCACAAAAAAAAAATTACTTCAAAGCTACTTTTTTCAGTCTTGGGGAGAAAATTTTTTCTAAATTATTTATTGAACAAAAAAAAATATTTTTTAAGACACGGATCCTTGAAAAAATTTTGTTTTTCGGGAATTTTTTCAAGCAAAAAATGCTTCATATTTTGCTCAAAAATTGTTTTTCTCGATGTTGTTCAAGTATAATCGTAGTAGATTTTCATTAAAAATTCGAATTTTGTTGAAACCCACAACTTTTTAATGTAGAATTTTTTTTTTTTTTTTTAGTTTTATTTGGAATTGAATTTTTGATATTTTTTACCAGAACTGGATTTCTTAATTTTTTTTCAAATTTTGCTACAAAAACAATCTTGGTAAATTTTCATTAATACACTTTTTCATTTTTTTTTCAGATCTTTTTTTTAATATCAGACTAGAACAAATTTTCTGATCTTGAAAAAAAAAAAAAAAAAAAAAAAACAGAAACAGAAACAGAGATTTTTGAAAAGTTTTGTTTTCCTGAACTTTTCAACAAAAAAAAAAGTTGAATATTTTATTAAAAATAACGTTTGTACGAGTAAATTTTCGTTGAAATAATACATTCTTTTAAAACTCTTCCCACATAAAAACAAGTTTTTAGACATTTTTTCCATTTCAGGTGAGAACAAATTTTCTAAATTTGGCCAAAAAATGAAAAATTGAAAAAAAATATTCTCGTCTAAAATTTTAAGAAAGTTTCTAGGGAAAAAATTATGAAGTCCGTGTTTTTAAATTTTATCTAGGGCTAGATTTTTTCAAAACGAAAAATATTTCAAATTTTACTCAAAAACTATCTTTGCGAATTAGTTATCGTTTTCAAATTACGATTTTTTTAAAACAGAAACATTATTACCTATTGTTCACATATTTTTTTTAAATTTTGAACAAAAACAAAGTTTCTAAGTTTGACAAAAAAATTGGAATAATTTTTTTAAAGCACAGTTTCCTGAAAAATTTGTAGAGAATTTTTTTTTTATTTTGTCTGGAATTGGATTTTTTTAATTGGAAGATTGTTTAAAATTTTTCTCAAAATAATGTTTTTTCAATTTCGCTTACCAACATTTTTTGTAATTTTTTCGTTAACAAATTGCAACATTCTGTTCTTTTTTATTTGTAGGTACTTATTTCTGGCAAGGATTTCTTTTTTTTGATTACAGATTTCTATGAAAATTATTTTTTACTGATCTGCCCATTTCTCAACGAATTTTTTCCAAACACAAAATTTTGTTCAAAATTAAATTTTTGAAAATTTTCCAACGAAATTGATTTGGTTTAAAATGAACACGTTTTAAATGTTGAATAATTTTTTTTTCATTTTTAATTCAAACTAAAAATTTTGAAAGGTTTTTAAAAAAAATATTTTCTCATTTTTTTTTGTAGATTTTTTCAATGGGTTCAATTTTGTTCAGTTAGGATTTTTTTTCTTATTCGGCTATACCATGCAGAGCCTTCTCAATTTTATGATTTATGAAATCTCTTTTTTCTTTCTTTTTTTCCTCATATGAGGAGGTTTCTAATTCACTTCATTCTATAATTTCTTTCGAATTTACTTCAGTCGCCATCAAATGTCCTGTCCAAAAAATTCTCTCAAAAAAGTAAATTAAAACCAATAAACACTGAATCATTCGTCCAATGTGGTTTGATTTCGATGTCGTAGTCCAGGTAATAGTACAAAAGTGAACCCTGTAAACAATCTAAATTACAAGTTGCAAACAAAACCGAACTGTGTAACACAGACACCTACCACAGGAGCTCACAGTCTACATGTGTACGAATCTAGAGAGGAGGAAACCTATCTAAAAACTCGATCGAGAGACTCCGGTCCCACCCACCTCTGCCTTCTTTACTCCGATTACACAGATTACCTAACCGGAGTCTGCGATTTGGAATCAAATTGAAATCTCATCTGGCGCTCGTCTCCAGCTCCGCATCTCGGTCTCGCGAGTCGCGATTGTCGTTGTCGATTAAAACATTAACACCGCCTCATCGTCTCGTATACGATAAATTAAGCACTCGCAGTCGCAGTCTCGCAGAGCTATTCTAAAGAGACACCGAAGTCACTTCGCAGCCACCGTATTTCACAGGCGCAGCACAGCGCAGCAATCGTGTAGTTGTTTAGAAAATCCATTTTGTTCACGATGATTAATGCATCGCGCAAAACGGAACAAGGTTAATCTCAATTTTTAATGCAGCTATGTTAAAGAGCGTATAAATAAGTAATCTGCCGCGTTTAGAATCGATTTTTGTCCTACTTATGTAGTTGAGCCTGGCTAGACGACCTGAAGACTAATTTAGTAAATCATCGAGCCAGCATATCCGTTTCTTTTAACACCTTTTTATTCGTAATAAAAAAAATTGAGGAAAATGGCATTATAGTCCAGTAAAATAAGACCAAAAAAAGGGGAAATCGCACTTTGGCCTACCCGAATTTTTTTTGTAAAAGGTTCTTTTCGTGGTCCTGATTAGCCAAAAAAAGTCCCCGAACCTCAACCCTCGGCTTCACCCCCAAATGTTGATCCGAAGTGACCAACTCGCCGTTTTTCGCTTATAACTCTCCAAATACGCGTTTAAATGGAAATATCGTTATTACTAAAATTAAAGTATATAAAATTTGCAACAAAAAAGGTAATATTCATTTTTTCAAAAAAGTGAACGGATGGCGCAAAAACGCCCGTCAAAATATACAAGGTGGAAAAACGAAGATTAGTCCCACACAATTTCGGAAGGAGTCGAATATATTTTTATTAAGGACACTCCATAGACTCCTAAAAAACTGACACTCCCTCCTCTCTCCCAAACTTGTCTAAAATGTGGATACGAGGCAACCCCCCGTTTTTTAAAATTGCCAATAACTCTGCAGCTGTGCCCTAAATCGAAAAACGGCTCAAAAAAAAGTTTTAGAGCTTTAAATTTCCTACAAATTCGCTTCATTCTTTTCTTTTTACAAGTCAATGGTGACATTGTTTCTTACTCGTGAAAAAGGAGAAAATAATTGATTTTTTTAAACCTTGTATATTTTGATGCTTGTTTTTGCGCCACCCGTTCACTTTTTTGAAAAAATGAATATAACCTTTTTTGTTGCAAATTTTATATACTTTAATTTAAGTAATAACGATATTTCCATTTAAACGCGTATTTGAGGAGTTATAAGCGAAAAACGGCGAGGGGTCACTTCGGATCCACATTTGGAGGTGAAGCCGAAGGGCAAGGTTCGGGGACTTTTTTTTGGTTAATCGGCACCACGAAAGGAATACTTTACAAAAAAAAAAAATTCGGGTAGCTCAAAATGCTATTTCATTTCCCTATTTTACTGGACTATTAGAGAATTTCTCATTTTCCTCAGGTCTGTGTGTGAGTGTGAAGAAAGCTTGGATACAGTTACTTGTATCGATGTAGTAATTCATTGCGCGATCAAACAAGCAGAAGAACAGAGATAGAGAAAGAGAATGAACTATATAGACATATTTCCAAGTGACATTGATGCATTAGTTTGTAAAGCGATTGAAATATTTACTATAGAGAGCTTTTTAATTCGCTTTTCTCTCTTTCACTGGCGTTGCGCTTCACCCTTGAGCGACGCTGAACCAAATCCGCCATCAATTACCCACCTTATCGACTTCATTAATTGGTAAATTGTCCGCAACCCCGCAACCCGTCCCGTTGAGTCCTTTATATACAATAAATTAACTTCACTCTTTGAAAATAAGCGCAGGCACACATAGACAAAGCGTTGAATTATCATAAAAACACGCGGAAGACGTGAAAGTCACCCAACCCTCTCCTGTTACCTTTCTCGTACTCGTCTTGCAGGTAAAAAATGCTCGAGAAAAGCCTAAGCTACGTGTGATAATCGTGATAAATAAATCAGCTTTTTATAAAAATTGCCCGTCTCCATAGATCATAAGTACGAGTATGTAATATTTACTCTTGTGGTCGATCGCCCCTCACCTCACTTCAGATCATCGCTAGCTCGGTGTACTAAGCTCTGGTTCTGCTGCTTGCTGCGATGTTGTTAATTCAGCGTAACATATTACGCGTTAAACACCTCTACAAAGACACGCCCTATGGTTTGAGAACTTTATTTTATAGCCTCGCAATGTGATATTTGTCGAGGCAGTTGCACGTCGTTATATTTTGACAAGTTTTTATAGTGTGTTCGGTCTTCAAAGAGATAAATATTAATGGTATCGAGTGGGGAAAATGGGGAGGGGGAGAAAAGTGCAAAAAGAGGGTGAAAAATTTAGCTTAGGGAGTCTGGAAATTGGAAGTGTGGCGGAAAGCGAGACTCGTTTTAAAAATGTACGAATGAAAAATATTAAAGTTGGAACTTCGAATAAGTAGTAAAATTTGAAAATTTATGTCTATGAGATTTTAGAAAAAATAAATTAATTTTATGTCAAAATCAAAGTCGATTGGTACTTAGATAAATCAATTAATTTTCGATTTCGATTGTTTGCACAATTTTTCAATTTAACGATTTTATTTTATATACTTTTCGATTTTGAAAAATTGAGTAAATTTTTATTTCTATTTTATCAGTAAATTTTCAATTTTTGATTTTGATTTACCAATTAATTTGTCAATTTTTATCAATTTTTTGTCATGATTATTCGTAAAAATAATAATTTTTCAATTATTTATGAATCTCGACGAATTTTTTCGATTAAGAAAAAATTCTCATTTTTTTCCGTTAGTTTTTTGTTGTACTTGTCTATTATTATGATTATTAATTTATTTTTTATAATTTCATATATCAATATATACTTTAACAAAAAAAATAAATTTTAAATAATATATTTAATTTATTTGATCCTATTACTTAGGTATATAATTTTTTGATTTCAATTTATCAAACTATTGTTCAATGTTGATCAATCAATTAATTTTTGATTGAGGTTTGAACGAATTTACGATGAACTTTTTTACTTTGATTTCATCAATTTAATTTTTTCAACAGGTTTTCGATTCTGGTCTATCAATTGATACTTCAATTTTATTGCCTAGTTCATGAATGAGGCAAAATATTCCCCTTTTTTCGCGATCTAGGCAAGTGTAATATTCAGTGGTAAACATCTCAGTTTTTTGTCTAAATTGAAAAAAAAAATCAATTTTCTTGGAGTAAAATGTCTTTCTCTTGTGTTCTGATGAAAATAGTCCTCAAATTCTTGGAGAAAAATGAAATAAATTTTTTTCTAGTATTTTTTTTTTTCAATTTTTTGAGGTAAAAAACTTTTTATTTTTTTTTAGAGAAAAAACAAACTAATTTTCTGTCAAATCATTTACGTATTTTTAGGGAAAATAATTTCAATTTTCGTTCTTTATTGTTTTGAAAAGGAGCTGCATCTTCAAGGTTTTTTTGGGAATAGAAATTTTCATTACTTTTTTGAGGAGAAAAAACTCTCTAAAATATTTTAAGCATTCGGAGCAAAAATTTCCTCAATATTTAATATGCATAAAAATTGATAGATTTTTACTCTTATAAAATTGAGTTTTTTCTAAAAAATAGTAATTATAATAATTTATTAAAGAACTGAAAGATTTTTTTTTTTCAAAAAAATAAAAAGAGAAAAACTTGAGATTTTTTTTTTAGTACCTTCAAAGGTTCTTTCTCAAAAAAGGGCGGAGTTTTTTTTTTGAATTTTACAACAAAAAAATGAATTATAGGTACTCCAAAAAATTTACTGATTTCAATCTTCAAAATTGGAAGATTCTATTTACCTAAAAAATAATACCTGAAGACAAAAAATCAATGTTTTTTTTTTCGCGAAAAAAATGAGAAGTTTTTTTTTATCTCAAAAGTACAAAAAAATTTCTTTCTCAAAAAAAACAGAGGTTTTTTTGGGATTAAGATCAATAGATTTTTACCTCAAAAAACTGAAAAAAAAATTTTAATCCAAAAAATTGACTGATTTTATTCCTAAAAATGGGAAGATTTTATTTGAAAAAAATGAGACAAAAAACTTAATTTTTTTCCACAAAAAAATGAAAAAAAACTATTATTTTCTCAAGAAATAAGAATTTTTCCTTTTAGAGAAATGGGATTTTTTACTTCAATTCTGCCTAATTCAAGATTTAGACAATTTTCTTGCCTATTTCGTGAAATTATTTCAACAGTTTTTCAACTTTGATTTATTTTCTCATTTATTATTTAAGAAGAAGAAAAAAAGTCCGTCTATTTTTATTTTCAAATTTTCACCTATTCATTTACGAACTTTTGACTTCAAGGACACCACTAATTTTTCAAACAGTTTTTTTGGCGTTATTTTTTTCCTTCAATTTTTCAATTTTTTGATTTTCGATTAGTCGATTTATTGTTCAAGCATTTCGAATTTTCGTGTTTAATTTTTACGTTTTTAGAATATTTTCTAGCCCTGAGTCAATTTTTACTGTTATTTTGCTTATGGCATGAGTTTTGATTGAGTTACTACCCCCCCCCCCCCCCCCCCCCCGCCCCACTCAAACCCATGATTTTGATTTTTGTAGACTTTTTTGAAAAAAGAAATTCGAATCGAATTACATTTTTGGTTCCTTTTCAAGCACCTATAATAGTTCATCATTTCCATTGAAAAAATCTACATGTATTTTCTATACCTCTCAATTTATGATTATAACCCCATCGAAATGTACTTCTCGTGTTTATCTCGTCGAATATGGGGTTTTTTAGAAGATAAATTAACGAAGGAAAATACCTACGTATTTCCTTTTCACTCCTACGCTCGAGGAAAAAAAAGGCGTCATTAATTTTCACGAGTGGCTCGTAATTACTGCAAATTATGGCGTGTGACCTCGCAGCCTCAGACAGTTTGTATATTTTTCGAAAAATAATCAACATCCAAGTTGGCAAAAGAGAGGGAAATTTCACCCTATTTTTTACAAATTAGTAATTCGACGCTGTTCATTCAGGGTGAAAACAAAAGTTATTTACGAGTCAACTTTTTTCCCAATTTGCGAGATGAATCTGGTTAACACTTTTAATTTGATAATTACTGCGAACAATGTTTATAATTTATTTTCAATTTATAACCAAAACTTCATCTCATCGGTCGTCGTCGGTCGTGTTTTTCCCCATTTTTTTTTTTTTTTTTTTTTTTTTTACGTTTTGTCGAGAAAACTAAACCGAAAAACAAACAACCCTTTTCTGGTATTGGTATTGTGGGTATATTGTTGGAGAATAAAACAAAACTCTTCGTCATCGGTACGTGCACGGATATAGAATTCACAGTTCATTAGTTATATCAAGTTTTTATCATTTGGGCTGTGGCGATATTATATGTATGTTTTTTCTCTCCGGTTGAATAAATGGTCAAACGTATTCATGGGTTGAGTCGTCCTATCTAATTTAAAGTTTAACGTAATTGCGTGAAATTTCACCCTTTTTGGGGGATATGTGGCGGTCGCGTAAATCATCGTGCTTTTAAACAAAGGCCGAAGGCGGTGTCGCCGCGTAAAATTAGCTTTGTTTGACGACTTTTACACGTTTAAAAAACTCTGCGATGTGGGACGTGGTGCTGCGAGACAATTTCAGGATTTTTTTCGGTCTACTTTGAGACTTTGGGATGAGGTGACCTTTAATTTGTAGTATATGTGGAGATGTAATTTATACGAGGATGAAAATTTTCTCAGAGTGATGCTCGGAAATTAGTTGGTGATTTTTCCAAATTGCCTGCGATGATGGAAATACTATCTAGGACAGTGAAATTGGATCATAAAAATTTAAAGCAAGTTGGATTTTAAATGAGTAAAGAGTTTTGATTCTAACCTTTCGATGTCCTGATTAACTACCATCAAATCCCACACCTTGAAATCTCTCCCAAATGCGAAGTCGAGATGACCTACTCGTAGTTTTTCGCTTATAACTCTTCAAATATACGTTTAAACAAAAAAATAGTTATGATCAAAATTAAAGTTGGTAAAATTTTGAACAAAAAAGATTATATTAATTTTGTTCGAAAAATGAACGGGTAGTGCAAAAATGAGTGTTGAAAATATAACGGGGTGAAAAAAAAAATTAAAGAAATTTGGTATTAATCTCTTTTTTTCGCTTGTAACTCTTCGAATTTGGGTTTAATCAAAAAAATGATGATAACTAAAATTGAAGTACACAAAATTTTGAACAAAAAAGGTCATACTCATTTTTTTGAAAAGTGAACGGGTGGCTCAAAAACAAGTGTTGAAAATAAATACGACGAAAAAAAATTGAAGACAGCCTCCCAAAACATTTATCCCATTAAAAGTCAACTATAAGAATGGAGTAAATTGCATTTTGGAAGAGAAAAAAAAATCATTTTCAAATTTTCTTTTCAGTGTTTTGATTATAATCAGTAATCACCAAAAAGTTCCCTAACCTAATTTGGAATAAATGTAATCTCCTTTTTTCGCTTGTAACTCTTCAAATTTTGGTTTGAACAAAAAAATGATGATAACTAAAATTGAATTACGCAAAATTTTGAACAAAAAAAGGTTATGTCAATTTTTTTTCGAAAAGTGAACGGGTGACGCAAAAACAAGTGTTGAAAGTAGATGGGATGAAAAAAAAATTTGAAGACCTACTCCCAAAACATTTAGCCCAATAAAAGTCGACTTTAAGAATGAAGTAAATTGCCTTCGGCAGAGCAAAAAAATTTCATTTTCAAATCTTCTTTTCAGTGTTTTGATTTTAACCATCAAAAAGTTCCCTAACCACCTCTCGACACGCTTCCTAAATTTGGTATAAATTTAATCTCTTTTTTTTCGCTTGTAACTCTTCAAATTTGGGTTTAATCAAAAAAATGATGATAACTAAAATTGAAGTACACAAAATTATGAACAAAAAAATGTTATATTCATTTTTTTCAAAAAGTGAACGGTTGGCGCAAAAACAAGCGTTGAAAATAAACGGGGTGAAAAAAAATTGAGCCAGCCTCCCAAAATTTTCAACCCAACAATAGACCCTTATAAGAATGGAGTAAGTTGCATTTTGGCAAAGCAAACATTTTTTTATTTAAAAATTTTCTTTTCAGTGTTCTGATTGAATCATGAAAAATTTCCCTAACCTCGCGTCTCGACACGTCCCCTAAATTTGGAATAAATGTAATCTCTTTTTTTCGCTTGTAACTCTTCAAATTTTGGTTTAAACAAAAAAATGTTAATAACTAAAATGAAGTACACAAAATTTTGAACAAAAAAGGTCACATTCATTTTTTTTGAAAAGTGAACGGGTGGCGCAAAAAACGAAAGTCAAAATATACGGGGTGGACAAAAATAAATACTGTCTTCATTTCTGTGAATTGATACAGTTTTGAAGGGGCTGTATGTAGGCAAATTATGATACATCATTCATCATGAAAAAGCTCCCCCTCCCTCCCTCCCTCCCACCAGCACTTTCTCATATGTGAACACTTATGGTAAGCTCCTTTTCTTTGAAAGTTGATAACTCTTCAGACGTTCCCTCAATCAAAAAAAGGTTCAAATAAAAGTTGAAGTAACTACATGAAATTTCCCGCATAACTGCTTCATTCATTTATTTATTTTTTTCTGGAAGTTGATGGCGGAGTTGTTTCTCATTAGTAGATATTGAGGACAATCTTGATTTATTTTCATCCTATATGTTTCGACTCTTGTTTTTGAGCCACCCGTTCACTTTACGAAAAAAGTGAAAATAACTTTTTTTGTTGCAAATTTCATGTACTTCAATTTTAGTTATGATCACTTTTTTGTTTAAACGCATATTTGAAGAGTTATTAGCAAAAAACAACGAGAGGTGACTTCTGGTTCATATTTGGAGGACATCCCAACATGTGAGGTTCAAAGAGTTTTTGTTGGTTTATCAGGACATCGAAAGGAAGATTTTAAAATCAAAGGATCTTTTCATTATTTTCTCACCAGAAGTTTGAAATTTTGAGAAATTTTTGTACAATCGAGCTCGAGTCCAATTTGGCAACGTAGATTCTCACTCAAAGACGAATATTTAGCCTGGAAAATAGTACCTAGAAACGAAACCAATATGTCGAAAAAATACTCGCATCATCTACACGTTTGGTTTTCGCTTGAATCGAGAACGCAAACGGAGCGAAAATAATAACGTCGAAAAGAAGAAGACTGAAGAGAGAAAAAAAAAAGACAGATAACATCTGTTGGTGATTTTTCTTTCTATTCGTTGTTTTCTTCTGTTGGGTTCGTCGATGTGGCCAATTTCGCGTGTGGAGTATTTTACGCAGCGTCGAATATCTGCGAGAGGCGATCACGTTACATGAGCTCGTGTTCGGATGTAATCGTTAAAATATCAAAATAAAACAATAAATTTGCGCGGCGCGATGCGAATAAGCCATGTACGAGTATACGCGAGTATCTAAACTTACCGAGGTTGGAATATGCTTCATCATTAGAGACATTGAGATTACGTTTTGATTTCGTTTTATTTGCTCACGTAGTCGCCGGCTCTGCGCCGAGCACGCAGAGTAATACGCCTTTCGACCACTATCGTAATTCGTATCGTGTAATACAAATACATAATACAATTATGGCCCCTCGCCGCATTCTGCATCGTGTTCCGGGTCTAAGTATCGTTATAATATGCTATGAGTGTAGTGGTACTTGAAATTGTAGGATGTAGGTAGTAGGTACCTTTTTTATATACGTAGACGATGATACTCTATTATACGAGGTATAATATGTACAGTATGTAGAGTAGATAGATGCAATGCAGCGAGTCTCTGACGAGTGACGAGACACAAGGGCATCGCTAATGTTATTTTTAAAACGATATCCGGTAATCAGACGTTTAGTTTTGCTCGTATCGAAATGATGATAAGCGAAATAGTGATAACAATTCGCAGAAAATGTCCGGAAATTGGTTAGGAATGTCGGTCTGTCAAGAGATGATGGTCAATGTATAGGGTGTCCAGAATATACAAATATTCCAGGAATTTTGAAAAAAAATCATTCAAAACATGAAATTTTGATCCAATGTAAAATTTAAGAACTTTGCCTAATTTCAATTTTTCGATGTCCTATTTCCAATTAAAATTTTATTTCAACGTAAATTGTTATTTTTTTCAAATTTTATTCAAAAATATTTTTTTGAAAAACAATTTTTTCAAATTCTACAAAATCATATTTTTTCAAATTTTGTTTTATTTAATTCTTTAAACCTAATTTTTTTTTAATTTCTGCGAAAGTATTAATTTTTTTGGGATTTTGTTTAAACATCAATTTGCCTAAATTTAATTTTTTACAGGAATTGTCTTTTTTCATTTGATTAAAATTTATGTTTCTATTTTATTTTTTAAAAAAAGGAAATAAGCAATTTTTTAAAATTTTGCAAAAACAAATATTTCAACATCAAATTTGTCAAATTTTGTTGTAAAACACAAATTCAAAAAAAAGTTCAGGCACTGATATTTTTTCAATATAAGATATAAGTAAAAAATTAATTTTGTTGGATAACTTTTTTTTTTTTTTTTTTTTTTGTTCAAAATACCTATAATTTTCAAATATTTAATTTCAACATCAAATTTTTTCTAATTTTTATTCGAACACGATTTTTCCAAGTTTTCTTCTAATAATAGACCTAATTTTTTTATTTGATTTATTTCTTTTTCAATTTTGTTAATTTTTTAAATCTTTGTTTCAACATCAAATCTTTCAAATTTTGTTAAAACACAATTTTTCTGAAATTTCTTCAAATTATAATTTTTTTAAATTTTCCTATAGGTACCTAGAGGAATTTTAAAAAATTTTATACAAACAATAATTTGTTGAAATACAATTTTTTTTTGTCTTCAAAAATTAGGTTCCGAATACGAATTGTTTATTTTACTTTAAAAAAAAAAAAAAAATTTTCCCAATTTTGTTGAAACATAATTTTTTTTTTAAATTTTCAGACAACACCTTTTTTGTTTATTTCAATTTTTTTTTTTTTAATTTTGTTCATTTCTTAATTTTGATTTTAAAATTTTATTTCAACACCAGACTTTCCAGATTTTATTGAAACACAATTTTCTCAAGTTTTCTTCAAATACCCACCTAAAATAAAATTTTCTATGAGTAAAACAAAAATTTTAATAAAAAAGTCAATTTTGTTGGGGAAAAAAATGTTTTCTCGAAATTTTGTTTAAAATATAAGTTTTTATTTAATTTTTTTATTTTAACAACGCCAAAATTTTTTTTTTGTTGAATTCTTGAATTTCATCAATAAACTTCCCAATTTTGTTTAAATCCAATTTTCCTGATTTTCATCAAACAAATGTTTTTTTTTTTTTTCAATTTGCTCAATTTGGTTCAGTACTTTTTTGCTTTGATTTGGTTGATTTCTTTAATTTCATCAACACAAAATTTCCTTAGTAATTTTGTTGAAACATAATTTTTCTAAATTTTCTTCAAACAATAATTAGATAGGTAAGTATGTTCCTATTTAATTCTAAATCATATTTGAAAATTTTGTTGCAACACAGATTTTCTATTTTTATTTTATTTAATTTCCCCCTTTTTTCAAATTTGGCTCCTATTAATTTTTTTCTAGGTTTTGTTTGAATTCCTATTTTTGAAATTTTGTTTAGAATTGAGTGTAGGCAACTCCTAAGCACCAATTAAAACCAAAAATTTTCAAAAAAAGTTGATTAAATTTTATTGTTTCTAATTTTTTTGAACAACAATTCTTTCTTTAAATTTTGTTTTAAATTTAAAAAAAAAATATTGACAAAATAAAATAAAAACATGATTTTGTCAATTTTTCCCCTTTTTAAGAAAAAAAAATCGTTCAAAATCAACTCGATTTTCCAATCCTATTTAAACACCTGATTTTATTTGAAATCAATTCATTTTGTTTGAAGCCAAAATTTCGAAATTATGTTCAATATTACGTCAACTCAAATTTTTTTTCAGTTTGAATTTTAGTATTCAAAGATGAAGTTTTGAAAATTTTTCTAAAGAAACAAAATTAAAAAAAGTAGATGATGTCTTGTGAATATTTGAAAATTTTTTATTTTGTTGAAACACAATTTTTAAAATTTTTTAAAAATTCAGTCCAATTGAAACATAGAATTTTAAAATTTATTCAACAACATTATTTATATTTTGTGGCTATATTTTCAATTTGCTTGAACCACTCTTTCTTTAGATTTCCATAATCTAAATACCTATTTCCCCCCCCCCCAAAAAAAAACTTGTGTTCGTTTTACCAAAAAAAAATTTTAAAAATGAAAAAAAAAAATGAAATAATGTTCAACCCAAACTTTATGTACCTAAACATTTTTTTTTTAAATTTTGTTTCATCATTTTAAAAAAAAAATTTGAAATTAGATTTTGTTTAAAAACTTTTTTGAATTTATTTGAAGTCAACTCATTTTTTCAGACTTTTGAAAATTTTATTTTAAAAAAAAAAAAACGATTTCTTGACATTTTGTTAAAAATAGTTGTTTATTCATTTTATATTCTTCCTTCAAACTCCATGTCTCCCACCACACTTCGATCTAATTTACCCGAACCACGAGTAAATTACGCAAGACCAAGTCACTACCGGTAATTCTAAGAAATTAAGAATTGCAAATTAGAAGATGTTGTTTCTTTTGGCCAATGCTGTGCCTTATGTAACTCTTTCGTACGTACGACTTCGGGTAAACGAACTCAGTCTACGAGTAAATGCAACTTATGACATCAGATCGAGCAAAGAGAAACTAGTATATTTTACATACTCGTAATTTAACCCTCGCTCGTCTATCCTCCATTCCTCCCCTCTCGTTAGTAATATCTTTGTGGATTTTGGCCTAGCTCATTAAATTGAATTTAATTTGAGCCAAATATAGGTAGGATGTATTTTTGAGTAAATAAGTATTGCATCGAGAACTGGAAGCGAATTGACATTTTTTTTTTTTTTTTTTTTTTTACAAACGTACAAATTTATTAGTCTCGAACTCGATTAAACGCCTACAAATTACTATGTAGCAATTATCGTGAATTTTGTCACGGTCACGGTACGTACGTAATATTTCGATCTGATAACCGCTTGAACACCCTTAATATTACACGTTCAAAAAGAATATAATAAAATAAAAAAGAACCGGAAACGTACCTGCATAAAAAAAAAACGAAATAGGTACTAGGAGCTTAATAAAGAAAAAAATAAAATCAACCAGATCGCAACGATTATATTATTATGAAATGAAAAAAAAAACACCATCACCACACATACACACGATACTCAGCATGGTCTCGATTGCTCCCTGCCCGCCTAGCCATCAATTATTATTATTACGAGAGATTATAAAACTAGAATTAAGTTAAATTGCGATTACAAGAATCGTTTAAAGTTTAATTATATAATTATACGACGACAATAGGAGGGCCATACCAGTGTAAATATGAATACTCCGGCATACACGTTTCACGAGTACTTATAATGACGATTAAATACCCGCTGAATGTGCCGAGTTAGTTATACCCACTTTGCGATGCCCTCCCCCCTATCGTCCTTTCATCGACTGCCTGTGCCTTGCTCTTTAGAGATTCGTTCATACGTGTAAATTCGTTAAATCTATTTATGTAAATTATACGACTTATTACGCGTGTACGAAGAGGAAGAGGGGATGGGAGAGGGTTAAAAGAAATGAGGTGATTTTATTCGATTTTTTTTAAGGTTGATTTTTCGTTGAAATGGGTGGCAATTTTTGACTATTTTTTATTATATGAGGGATATTTTTTGGGTTAAAATTTTCTAGAAATTTAATTCTATCGTTGTTTAATCCTTCAATTCACGAAGTAGGCTATACTTTTATAGCAACATTCAAAAAATGAGCTTGATAAAATTTTATGTCAACTTCAAAATTGAAGACATCAGAATTTTTTGAAATTTTCAAGCATGAACAGCTCGTTTAATTTTTAATCTAGAAAATTTATCCATAGTTTATTTTACTATGGTATTGAAAAAAAGCTCTAAAATAAGACGTCGTTATGTACGTAAATTTCCCCTATCTGGAATATCGAAACCGATACAACGTTTAGAAGTGTTTGAAATACAGTAAATAACCAGCAGGTACCATTTACGACACCATTATCGAGTTTCATTTATCGACGTGTAAAAATAAGACAGGAGACCGTCGACTAAAGGCAACAGAGTCAAAGGGGGTTATCATCGTAGAAGAAAAATTCATTATGAAAAACAACCTCACACGTTCGAGACGAGGAAAGAGACTGGAGAAATCGTAAAAAAAAGACCAGTGACAGGATGAGATTGGGGCGAGCGGTGGAAAAATAGCTTTTCCGGGGCATATGCTTCTTTTCTTTGAAATTTTTTTCCATCGGTTTTTAGAGCTTCATCGGATTTTTATGGGAGACGTGATCCATAAAAATTGAAAAAAAAAAAATCTCCGACGGAAGGAAACATCCGGAAGATGTTTCCCGCCACTTGGAATATACACGTATAAATTGTACAAAAGGTGAGGTAGGGTGGAGCATTGGAACGATTTTGTTCCAGTTTTATGTACCTATCTTTTTAACGCGATTTTAGATCTCGTATTTGAGTGAGTGAATTTTTCCCAAGGTGAGAGAATTTTTTCTGAGTGAAAAGAGGAGAGATTTGGATTTTGACTTCTGAGAATGTTTACCTACGAGAAATTTAGAGGTTTGGAATTTTTTTTCGAAAAACAATAATTTTCTTAATTTATTCGTAATTATTGGAAATTAAAAGTATAATTGGGTTTTTTTTCAACACCATTCGGGACCAATTTTTCTAAAAATAATTTCTTTTAACTTTTTTTTTAATGACACTGATTTTTTTTACTTGATTTAAAAGCTATTTTTTCTGTTTTTGAATTTTTTTAAAGCTCTTTTTCATCATTTTGTTTTAAATGTACCACTCAAATTATTCAAAGCTTGTTCAAAATCAAATTCTATTCAGAATTAATTTTTTTTAATTTGATCAAAAAACAGGTTTTTAATTGATTTTTTTTTATTTTTATGTATTTTTGAATTTTGTACAAGAAAGTGTTGATTTTCATGATTTGAAAAAAAAAATAATATTACGTAGGTGTTTGGAATTTGATCAAAAAACTTGTTTTTGAAATTTTGTTTGAACACTGATTTCTTTCATTTTATTTTTACATTTAAATTTTTTTTGCATTTTTTTGGTGATATTTAAATTTTTTGTACAAGTACTATAATTTTTTTTGAATTAGAATCCTCTTATTTTCTTTTCATTTTGGGGTGGTCGGGGGGGGGGGGGGCTTCTTCTGACATGAAATTTATTCCAACGTCGATTTTTTTTCTGATTTCTTTGAAGGGATATTTTTTCAAGAACATTTTTCTTTTTTAAAGTTAGTTTGAATAAAAAAAACTTTTTGGGTCATTTTTAAAATTTCGTTTGAACATTGTTCTCTTAAAATTTTGTTGGGGCATTGATATTGTTGTTTTATGTATTCAAAATCGATTCTTCGAAAAAAAAGATTGAATAAAAATCCAAAAAATTAGGAATGAATCAAATTTAGAATAAATTGAAGAAGAAATAAAAAGTTCAATCATCGAAAAAAATTGGCAATTGAAAAAATTTAGTTGAATACAATAAGTAAAAAATAAAAATAAAATATAGGTATGTAATTTAACTAATGTAAATTAAAAATGTTAATACAACTTGAATATTAGGATCTTGAAAAATAATTCAAAAAGTACTAAAACATTGGATAAAAATTTTAGAAATCAGAATTCAAATATTGAAAAACTAGGTACACGTACTGAAAAATTAAAAAATTAAAAAATTACAAATCATAATACATCTCAAATTGAAAAAATGAGTAACTAGAAGAAGTAAAAAAGAAGTTAAACATTGAAAAAAAAAACCAAAAAAATAAAATAAAAAATTGCGAATACGTAATTTGAAAAAATTTGAAAAAAATAATACTTTGAAATAAATCAAGAATTAGGAAAATCAAGAGCTTGAAAAATGTTAAAACGTGAAAAATAAATGAAATTTAACAGATGGAAATTGGAATTAAAATTGTCAGAAAAAAATTGAAAATGAAATCGAGAACGATAAAAGAAAAAAAATCATAGAATGGAAGTTGAAGATCTCAAATAAAATAGGATTAAATTTAGAGATATTGAAAAATTCAAAAAATCAAACTGTACCTATAAAAAAATTATTAATTGAAAAAATATGAATTTAACTAATGAGTAATTTATGTAAATTGAAAATGTAAAAAAATTGAGAATTCATAAAAAATCAATAATATTATTAAAAATCAAAAATTGGAAATAATAAAAAAAAATTAAAAAACGAATAAATACCTATTCAAAAAACAATGAAAAATTGTAAAACTGAAATTCAGCAAAAATGAAATTGAAAATGACGAAAGAATTGATAAGAATAAATCCAAAAATTCAAGAATAAAACTGAAAAAATTTCTAGTTGAAAATGTCAACAAAAAAATTGTGAAGATTTTATCACTAATATACTTATGTAGAATTATTAGGTACGTATGTAGCAAAGATTGTTTTATCTTTTTAGATAAATATTTAATGAATTTCTTTTTTGTTTTTGTTTTAGGTGAGTATCAAGATATTTTGAATGAAAATGATTTACGTTCGAATATGAGTAAGTTGATCTATACCTATAAGAGCTTTCATTTAGCAAAAAAAAAAAAAAAAAAAAAAATCAGCAAAAGGTCCTACTTAATTTGAAAATAATTTTCAAATAAGGCGAAAAAAAATTTCAACCAAAAAACTGTCTCAATCACTGAAGAAAATCCCTTGGAAAATATGAAATTTTTTATTCATTTTTGAGAGGAATAAAATTCAAATTCTTTTAGCAAACAATTGTCCCAAAAGTGTTCAATTTTTCGCATTTTTTTAAATTGATCGATAATTTAAAAAAAAAAACAGAATTCAATTTTTAAAAGTGGTATTAACATTTTTTTATAGTTCTGACTAAAATAGTTTTTCATTTTCGAATTTCGTTCAAATACCAACTTTTTCAGTCATCAAATTGAACAAGATTTTTAAAATTTCGTTTAAAATTGTTTTTTAGGAATTTTTTTCTTACACTGATTTTTCTTTTGGACTAAAAACTTTTCAATTCTCTTGTTCAAATATTTTTGATTCAGAATTATTTTTAAAAAATTTTCTTCGAGCGTAATTTCCTTTTATAAATTCCTTTTTTAATTGAAAAAATTGTTTTCCAAGAATTTTTTTATAATCTTGTTCAAATGTCAATTTTTTTGAATCCTGTTTGAATACTATAGGTATTTTCATTTTTTTTTTGATTTCAATTTTTTTTTCAACTCAAGTTTCAGTTTTTCCACAATTTTTTCTATAAGTGTTATTAATTATTATACTTGGTATGCATGTATCGCAATATTTGTGATTTAAAAAAAATTGGAATTTTTTTTAATGCCAAATTTTAATTTTACCTATAATTACATTTTTTTTAAATTTTGTTCAAAATCAACTTTTCCAAAATATTGCTCGTACTACATTTTCAAAATTTTATTCAAAATCGAAATTTAAACTCGAAATTTTTTTCAAAAAAAAAAAAAAACGAGTACTCTAATTACCAGAAAAAAAGCAAAGAAAAAAATAATCATCGAAGAGCGAAGAAAAAAAAAAGATTATCAACCGAACAAATTAATCGGCCATTATAAGATTGTCACAAACAAACCTCGTCTCGAATGAAATAGAACGATTAAAAAGGGTCTCTCGGTGTACAAGTGTCACTGTACAAGCACTCGCCTTTTCAAGAGCTTGGCAAATATTTCCCTATTCCATCTCGACTCGACATACAAGCCCATTATCTTAGGTAATCACACAACGACGAACGAACAATTGAAGCGAATTTTCTATGTCGTTCAAATTCGTCTTTAAAATTCACCAGAGTTAATGAAAAGCGTAAAAAAAAATGCTGACAAAGGACTCTGCAGTCTGTAATCTGTATACGACGTGTTCATATGTTAACAAAGAAATTACATACACATCGAGAAACGGTTTAAAATAAATTTTTGGGGTTGGAAGAAGGCAAAAAGAAGATTATAGCGAAGACTGGGTGGGTGGGGGGGGGGGTATAGAAGTAATTTTCATCACGTTTAGAGGAGCGTGGAGATGGTGAAAATACTTTGTTTTTGGGAAAATTTGCGCGTAGGTGAAATTGAACGCCTTGTGCGATGTTTTTTTAACCGAATGACGTCATAACAGCGGCTGCTCTGCGTCTCTCTCTGTTGATTACAACAAGTATTTGCTTGTGCATGCTCGGTCGTGTTGTTTAGCTACATTTATATGTATTTTTCTCGTATTTGTACGCTGAGTCGACTTTGGACTCGAAAGTGGTGAATTTTTTATCACATTTGTGGCCTGTGGTGCGAACTATGATGAAACTGAAATGCGAAAGCGAAATTGGAATTTGTCGTCGAATTAATTTATACGAAATGATAAACGATTTAATGCAATCAAGTGAGTGTTCTTTTCCATTCTAGATTTTTTAAATTCTCGACAGAGTATAATTTACGAAAGATTCGGGTACCCAATATGGCGGCGTCCTAACCGACGAAACCACACACCTAGAACAGCTTCGAATGAAGAATGATATCAAAAAACCCGATAATTATAGATCGCGTGATTATACGTAAAATTGGTAACACTGGCCAAGTAGTGCTTTTTGCTGGCGAATCGACCTTGACCATAGGTTATATGTTTCCCTTCGACTCTCCTCCAGCAGCCAATTCAATTGGCTTCACCGCTTCAATTTGTTTATTACGACAGATACACCGGGCGTAACTATTGTGTCGGATACGTCCTTAGAGAGAGAGAGAGAGAGAGAATGAGAGAATTCCACTCGTTGAACGTAGGTAGCCGTTTTTCACAACCCTATAGCGTTGGAAAATTTTAATCCTTTACATGAGTCTGCTCGGTAGAAGTATGAATGGCGAACATAAGTTGTTCAAGGGATTCGTAAGTGTGGTTAATTTCGCCCTCCTCCGACCACCCTGCTCGTTGCATAGAAAATAAACTGTCAACGAGGGACAGATTCGATTGCATTGGAAATACCCGGCTACGATTTGAGAAAATGGACGAGAAAACGTGGTCAAAGGGTTATTTCCGAAATGGAAATTGTTCGCAAAGCGTAGGCGATTTGAGTCGAATGGATTGGAAATACTTACTACCTTAGGTGGACTAGACATAGGGATGCCATGTTTTGTGAAATTGTCGTGATCGATAAAGAGAGGGAATTTTTTATCGATGCGATGGTCGGCTTTAAAACGGTTAATTACGTGTATGGCTATTAATTGCCATATGTAGTCGCTGAAGGAAAAAAGGTGTACTTTTATCAAATATATTAGCAATGCAGGGACATGTACGATAAGTGAGTGTTTCTTTGGTGCTCTTTTATAGAAATTATTATGCTTCCATCAGGAAATATTATTATTTTACTTCAATTCAAATTTCGGTATTTACACTTCAAAAAACAATAGGTAATTTTATTAATTTTGGAAGATTTGAACAAAAGATACCTATGGAATTCTCTCTTTAAAAAATAAATTTTCATTAAAAAAAAAATCGAAAAAAATTCATTCTCAAAAGATTTGACATAAAATGAAAAAATAAAAATGAATTCCAGTAAGTCAAACTAGAAAATGGAGATAAAAGAACGAAAAAATAGCCTCACAAAAGATTTGATTTTTCAAATTTCTTTTCAATCTGATAGGACATGATGCATTTTTAATGAACCAAAAATCTCAGAAAATTTGAGAATAATTTTCTAAAAATTAAAAAAAATATGATTAATTTTTGCAAATCTTAATTTTTTCCAAAAACATTTTGACAAAACACTACCTAGATACTTATTTTTTCACTTTATGTGAAACCTTTGGAGAATGACTTTTTTGGAATTTTGTGGAAAATTTTTTTTGGAAATATTTTATTCAGTTTTTTTTTTTTTTTTTTTTTTTTTCTTTCTTTGAATCAGGCAAAACAGTCATTTGTAATTAGAGAACAAAAATAATTAAGAGAAATCAATAAAAAAAAAACTGAAAAAAATTTGCACGTCGACAGAATATTTAGGTAACAAAATTTATTTTCAAATCATTTTTAAAAACATTTCTCGAAGTGAAGAAATATTAAATAATTTAATTTTGAAAAATTTGCATAAAAATGACAAAAAAAGCCTATTTTTTTTAAATGGAAAAATTTTGAAAAAAATGCGTTATCAATTCACGTAAAATGATGGAAAAATTTGCAATTTTTTTTAAAGAATATAACTTCAAAAAAATTTGGCAATGCATTCAAGTGTTTTAAACAAACAAAAGAAAAAAAAGGAACAATAATCATTTTCTTAAAATTTGTTGAAAAACATAATGACATGGAAAAATTCTCCAAGAAAAAATTGACGGATTTTTCTATTGTAATTCCAGCAAAATATTGTATAAAAATCCATATTGAATTTTTTTTTTTTAATTACAGTTTATTTTTACATCTCTAGTTTTTTTTTGGAAAATTATAAAAAATGTTCAAAAAAGAAAATTAGCAAAAATCACACTTTTAATTTTGAAAAATTTTCCCTAAAAAATCGGAAGTCTGAGCTAAAAAAATTGACATAAAAAATTTGAAAAAAATCGTCAAAAAATGTACGTATAAATTAAGAAAAAATATTTACTTTGTTAACGAATTTGACAAGGAGGTATTTATTAAAATAATATTATTGAGGAAACGTTTGCCAAAGAATCAACTTCAAAAAATTCAACAGAGAAGTGCAAAAACTGAAGAGGAAAAAAAAATAGCTTGCAAAAAAGCTTACAAAAATGACCAAATAGTTAATTTTCAAAAAAATCTTGAAAACGCATTTTAAAAATTAATACCTAGGACCTAGGTAAATAAGTATCAAAAAATCCAATTTTTTCAAATTGACCTAAAATGTTTTTTTTTTTTTTTAGTCTCAACAAAAGACTTTTTTCATAAATAAATTGATGAAATCATGTGTTTGAGTTTTGAAAAATTCACCTTTAAAGACAAAAATTTGAAATTAAAACATTAGCATAAAACGAAAAAAAAAGGTTGGAAAAAAAATTTACCAATACGTAAATTAAGGGGAAAATTGATTAGGTAAGTGTATTGAAAAAATTCGACAAAAATGTACAAAAATTCAAAAATGAATTTATAATGTTTTCAAAAAGTTGACGAAAAATTGTCGAAAAACTCAAACAATTTTTTTTTTAGAAATTAGCAAAATCGTTATACAAAAATTTGACAAAATACTTTTTTTTAAATTTTATCTTACAAAAAATAATTATTTCAAAGAAGTGAACCTCATAAAAAGTTTTCTAACGGTTCATTTTCAAAAAATTGAAAAAAATAATGAGAAAATTTGACTAATAAGTGATTAAGTAATTCCAAAAAAAGGGGAAATACAAAAAAAAAACAAATACATTCTGAAAACTTGATTTTAAAAATTCCTAAAAAAAACCTTACTTTTTTAAAAAACAAGTTCTCTTTATCACTCTTGATAAAAAATGAAAAGGGAAAACTTTTGAAATAAAAAAAAAATGGAAAGTTATACGAATTTCTACTTTCAAAAAAATCCTATTTAAAAAGTACGTATTCTCTTGACACTCAGTCTTCTCCTCCCCTCCCCTCCCCTTGTTCTCGAATGAAATAATTTACAATCAATAAATTAGATACCTACTGTGCATTTTCTAGAAGTATTTCTCAGGCCTTCAAATGAGACTCTATTTGTCTTTTAAGTGATCAGATCTCATAAATAGGCTATTAAAGTAAAAAAAAATTAAAAACATCCATGATCATGTTCAGTTCGTTAAAGAAAAAAAAAGCATACAATACAAAAAGGGGAAAAACACGTTTCATGTGTAACTCTTCTCAAGTCCCAGAGTGAGAGCGAGAGTGTAATTACCTAAACATCTGCGATCGCATCGATTTATTCGAATCCTCGTCGCGGAGACAAATAGGAGAAGAAAAAACCGGCTCAAAAAGCTCATACATAATTCGAACGATCAAATGAGCCGCGATTTATTGTCTGGAATTTACATAATGATGGTTTTTTGCTTACGCAGAAGTCATAGCATGACACTAGAGAGAGAAAGGGAGTAAAAAAAGAAAAAAATGCGCAGAATAAACCGAAGAATCTGTAAATCTTTATCGACGACGAAGCAAAAACACACAAAATATGGAAGCATACCTACTCATACCTGGGTCGCTAGCTGTGCGACAAATCCGTAAATAGAATTTACCCTTTTTGCTCCGAAGCAGAAAAATAAAAAGCAGCTACGCGATACAACAAAATGAAGCGTGCAAAATAAACTCAAAAAGAATAAAACAATATTAATGTTTGAAACCTCGTCGAATAAATTTATCGACGTTTGGGGAGAATAATACCGAGCACACTTTGGACGACGACGAACGACGATGGGTAAATTGATACGGAGAATTTTAAAAAGCTCTCTGCCTCTGGCTCGCGTCTTGTACGGTATTCGGTGTTCTTTTGTTCTTATAAAAGAGGAGCGAACCTTCGTCGATTGCGAAAGCTCGCTGCGAAGTTTTTAATATTCCGAAGGAAAACCTTTGGTAGCCATTAAGATTGAATTATCGAATATGCTACGAAAGATTGTGATTTTTCGAAGTGGTGAAAAATCGCTCGAAGCTGTCGATGAATAAATATCGATGGCAGATTCCCCCAGAGCTTTGGAACCCTTCGATTGGACGAAATTTCAATTTTGGTCGAATGATTGACATTCGTGAACGTGTTTAATTGACGAGGTTTGAAGTGATAATCGAAGAGGGGTTTAATTAGTCGATAAAATTGTGATGAATTAAGTTCACGAGGAAAGGGAGCAGTTCGTTAAACTTGATTTAATTCTCGAAGCTTGGCACTATCGAAAATTTACTAATTCTAATACTACATAGATACTTGATATTCAAAATTGGAGGAGAGGGAGGGGTCCAATCGAAATTTTTGTAATAACCAAAATTATTCCTAGGACTTCAAGCTACAATTTTTGTTTGAAAATTTTTTCAATCGAACTCATCCCTCCACCAGTTTTTATTAATATATGTATCTTTGTCATATTATGCAAAATTGGAGGAGAGAGAGGAGTCCAACCGTAATTTTTGTTATAACCAAAATTATTTCTAGGACCTCAATCTACAACTTTTGTTTAAAAAAATTTTCAATTGGACCCTTCCATCAATTTTGAAAGAGTATCTACCTTATGTTATGTGAAATTGGAGAAGAGGGAGGGGTCTAATTAAAATTTTTGTAGTAACCAAAAATATTTCTACGACTTCAAAGTTCAAACTACAACTTTTGTTTGAAAAATTTTTCAATTTGACTTCTTCCTCCAACAGTTTTTAATAATATAAGTATCTATGTCATATTATGCAAAATTGGAGGGGAGGGAGGAGTCCAATCGTAATTTTTGTTATAACCAGAAGTATTTCTAGGACCTCGATCTACAACTTTTGTTTGAATTTTTTTTTTAATTGGATCTCTCTCCCAATTTTGAAGAAGCATCTACCTGATGTTATGTGAAATTGGGGGAGAAGGAGAGATCCAATCGAAATTTTTATAAGGACCAAAATTATTTTTAGGATCTTGATTTACAACTTTTATTTGAAAAATTTTTCAGTTTGCCTCTTCCTACCTCACTCCTCTAATTTTTAATTAGTATCTTCGGAGTGTTATGCAAAATCGGTGAGGAGGAAGGGGTCCAATTGAAAAAAATTTCAAACAAAAGTTGTAGCTTGAAGTCCTAGGAATAATTTTGGTTATTACAAAAATTTCGATTGGACCCCTCCCGCCCCTTCAATTTCGAATATCAAGTACATATCTTTTATTGAAGAAAAGAACCAATAAAGTTTTTTCAATTGAACGTAAATACGCTACCGTGTAAAGTATTTAAATTACGTGTTTTTCCTCAAAAAAAATAAAAATAAAAATAAAAAATAAAGCATAAAAAATGCAACAATAAATGCGAAACGATAAATGAACCAGTGTGGCGAACACATGTAAAAAAAATACTCTTTTTTTGTGCTTTTGTCGGTATATTTGAAGAGTAGTTTATTTCGGTTTTTTTTTCTTCTTTGCTTTGCTTCATTCAACTTCTTCGAGTAGTATTGTACCCTCCCAACCGTCGACACCGCAAAGCAAAGGTGAAAGTACATAATAGGAAATGCCCCTGTCCCCTCTCTTTTCGGGTATTTTTTAAACATAACATAGGCTCAGCACGTCAACTATACCTACGCGAAAGATTAACAATTTGATAAAAAAACGAATTACCAGCCAAGTTTGCGCTTTTACTTGGAAAAAGTTGGCTTGATTGAAAAACTTGAGTTTTTCTTTAGCTTTACGACTCCCATCGGATGAATGAGACGGTGAACTTAATCAACTTTTTACCTATGATGTGTTAACGAGATGCCGGCATCAAATTAGCCGAGAGTTTTGCTAAGTTGAATGAGAAAATGGTAGGTGGCCGGAGTGGTCAAGGGACGAGGGAGGGAGATGAAAGTGCCAGCAAAAGGGGTATTTCCTCTTCTTGGGGTAAGTTTTGTTTTATAAAAGGGACGATGGTGGCGATTTAAGTGAGAAAGTGGTTCGGATAAAAAAACGGTTTATGAATGTTTTACGTGTAAAGGGGTTTTTAAATTTGGAGCGTTTGCGTTTGGGGTGAGATCTTTTCTTGATTTTATTTTGGATGAGATTTGCTAAGGGGATGATTTTTTTTTAGTAAGTAAGAATTTTGTTGAGGTGTGCTCGATTTTTTAAAATGAGAGAGAATATCAGTCGTAATATTCGTTGAATTCATCGATTAATTTTCCATAATATCGATTTTTTGATTAATGCTTCGTGTACGTATTAAATTTCATCCATTTCGATGAAATAGTTCGTTCCTCACGTGATCGTTTTTAAATTTTTTTAATGGAACAATTTTTTAAGTTTTCCAATTAATTCTATTAATTTCAGTTTTTTTTTTTAAATTTCTGATTAGTTTTTTGTGGAATTAATTTTTAAATTTTTTTTTCTTATAATAATTTGAGTTCTTGAAAAAATAGATTTTAAAGTTTTAAAAATTTGTTTTCCTCATTTAAATTAATTTTGTATCTTAGCACTTGACATATTTACATACTTATTTAAAATTTCTTACTTATTGAATCTCTTCCTCATTTGCAAATTGAATTTGAATATTGATGGGGAAAAAAACAAAGTAGATACCTATATACTCAAATAACATTAAAAATTGAAAAAAATCATCTAAATTCTTTGTTTAAAAAAATGCATTGTTTGCTTCTTGCTTTTAAAAAAAATGAATTTTCCATTCTTGGTCCTTCGAATTTGAATGTTACAAAACAACAAAAACAAAAAAATTGTCACTCGCTTGCCTCTGGTTCTTAAATAAATTGAATTGTTTTTTTTTTCAAAAACATAATTATTTTTTATTTCAAAAAGTTGATAAATTTCCATGAAAAATGTTTTCAAAAAAACATATTTTTTAATTTTTGAAAAAAAATTGAAAATTTTAAATTACCCATACAGAGATATTAACTACAAAAAATACTGAAAAAATTGAGAATTCAAGTGTCATGTGAAATAAAAAAAGTTAAAAAATTGGAAATTAGGGGGAAAATGAAAAAAATTGAGTAATTTTGGAATCTACAAAAAAAATTAAGTTGAAATTGTAAAAGGGATGAAACAATTAAAAAAAGAACAAAACAAAAAAGTGGTGCGAATTTGTAGAACTTGGAAAAATCAAAATTTAAAATGATTTTTAAAAAATCACATACGTAACTAAGTAAATTGAAAACTTTCAAAAAATTGAATAATCATTCAAGAATTGAGAAGAAATTTTGGATTTGAAAAAATATACCTATAATAAGATTTATTTACCAGAAATTGGAAGTAACTTTGAAGAAATTGATTGCAAATCAAATTATTAAAATTTTAAAAATTAGAAATTTCGAGAAAATTAAAAAACAATGAAAATTCTTTCATTAGAAAATGAAAAAAATTTAGAAAAAAAATTGTAAAGTAGGCCGGAAAATCGCGAAAAATTGGAGAACATTGAAAAACTCGAATTTTTAAATGATTTCACAAATTCAGAAAAATTGAAAACTTCCAATGAAATTTATAAAATTAGTTATGATTGTATTTAAAAAAAAATTAATAAAAAAATTGAATAAAATTCATTCATTAAAAATCAGAAAATTTGAAAAAATTTGAAAAATTGAGATGAAATCGAATTGTGATAAATTGGAAACAATAAAAAATTTTAATTTTTTTTTTGCTACCTACTCATTTTTTTCAATTGTTCGTTTTTCATTTATTTATTTCTAATTTTTCATCATTAATCAACTTTTAGATTAATATTTTGCAAATATTTAAATGTTCTGATGTTTCTTTTCATACATTTTGTTTTTCTATTTAGGTAACATTCATTTTTTTCTTTTTTTGAATTCCTCTTTTTCTGGTTTTCCTTTTTTTTTTACAATTGTTTTTTAAATGCAGTTTTTTTAGTCTTCAATTTCTTCAATTTTTTCACTTTTGGTTTGTAATATTTTATTTTGTTAATTTTTTCATTTTTCGTACCTGCATGATTAATAATTTTTGAATTTTCAGTTTCCTAATTTTTCAAAATCTTCATCTATTTCCTTGTTTTTCAAAAATTTGATGTTGATCATAGGTAATTTGTAATTTTAATTTGCATGTCTACTTTTTTTATTTCTCAGTTTTTCAAACTTTGATTTTTTTATTTAAGTATTTCAAATTTCTCATATAGGTATAGGTACATAATTATATCATTTCTACTTTTTATTATTTTTCAACAATTTTACTTTTAAATTTTCTAATTATTGAAAATTTCTTCAATTTAAATCTTTTAATTTTTAATTTTGCAATTTTTTCAGTTTTATTTTTCTCACTTTTTGAATTTTTCATCTTTTTATCATTTTTACAATTTTTCCATATTCCTTTTTTCAGTTTTCCCCTAGTTTCAATTTTTTAAACTTCTTATTCCTGAATTTTTTAATTTTCCATAATTTTCCAACATTTTTATTAATTTTAAGTCTAAGTAATTCTTAAAAAAAATTCAAACTCGAATTTCCTTTACTTAGGTATTTTCCAATTTTTAAATAATTATTTTGTTTAAAAATTTTTTTTTCAATTTCCAACGAATTTTATGGATTGATTGTGATTATATTTGAAAAAATTCGCTTTTTGGTCCATGGAAGTGCCCAGTTTTTTTTTCATTTAATATTTTTCAAAATAATTTTAATAAATTGAAAAATTTCCTAGGATTTGTAAGAAAGTAGGTAAGGACTTGAAAATACTTACGTTTCACAATTGCAAATTTTTGAAACTTTTACTTTTCCGGTTATTCTTCTAAAAAATTATTTTTCAATTCCCAACTATTATTATACTTACTTAATTTACAAATTTTTAACTAATTTTCTCTAGTCTAAAAGTTCTGCAAAAAATGCCTCGGGGAAGAAAGCGAGAACTTTCTCGTAAGAAATTACTACTTTAATTTGCTCCCACTTAAGCGAGCTTTTTTAGACTAAAACGCACCTAAGTGGGTACGTAATTGTACCTCGTACAGCTTTTCTCAATTTTCCAATTACCAAGCCCCGTTAGGCAGCATCTAAAGATGCCAGAATCACCTTCACGACACCGGCGCGGCGTAGGATGCTGACATGGCAGCATCATCGCATCGGTTGTCAGTGACAAAACGCCAACTGTTTGCAACACGTTTTACAAACTCTGTTAATTATAAACGAGCTGCTTTCGGCGACCCTGTCCCTGTCACTTTGTTAACACCCCCCTTTTAAACATTACTACTACTAGTAGGTATAGTAGCGAAAGAGTTAACGACAAAGTTCTCGAGTAGGTACACGCATTCGTCAAGAGCCCAGTTCATTATTCGTGCACTTCCCCTCCCCCTCAGACCACTTCGTAATAACAGCTGTATTAGCGACAAAAGCTCGCCATCGGTGATGGAGCATATTGTGTGTATTTGGTGGTGGCAAATTTCGACCTTCGTGATATTCCATCGGGCTTGGCTGACGACTGGACTCACGAAAGCTACGCAAACAACACCTATATTGATAGTGGAGAACTCGTTTGCTGTAAAATGATACATCGCGTGATAGCTGGCCGAACCTAAGGGGCAGATAATTACTACATTCGGACGCGTGTACTGTGTACGGTGAAAAAAAAAAGGCCAAAAATGTCATTTCTATCCACTCATAAGGTAACATAATTAACCTTTAATCTGCTTTCGAATTGGATGTAATCTAATATGCACACAAATCGTACCTACACAAATTTTCACGTGAAAAATCCGAAGAAAATCTTTCATCTTGGCGCTACCGAATTACCATGCACACGATCTCTTGGAGCCGCCAAAGCGTTGTCGGAGGTCGACAATGTACTTACAAAGGAACTCTACCTACCCAAGAGAGAAAGAGAGATGAAAAGAGCGCAGCGTCGAGCCACCAGAAAGGTCAATCGAGGAGCAACCGATACAATTAGTTCCAGCTCCGGTGCTCTGTGCACAGCGCTCAAAATATTACGAGTACGCGAGTATAATACGCTCTATACACAAAACCATAATACTTACTACGTACATGAGTGAACGACCTGCTGCTCTTAGTTGCGGGTTAATATCGACAAAGTATACCTTCTTAACGACGACCACAAAGCAGCGATTCCCTCTGGTCTTCCTCCGTGCCAGCCCCAGCCCCCGCCACCTTGCATCGAGGATTCGCATTCGCGAAAATTATCCACTTCGCGGAGCGTGTTTTGCTCGTCTTTCGCGCTACTGTTATGTTTTGTTACGCTGTGTACGATGAATTTGTATTATGTATTTAGTGCGAATTTCTTCTTCGACTTGGGTTCGCATTGAAATCATTTATACAGCGTTCGTAATCGAAGAAGTATTTTTAAGAAAGTGAGTTGGGGTTTCATATTTTTTTAGTGCCCCTTTTTAGACAGAGTCAGTCACCTTTTCCGAATCAATCTTCCTATCTTTGAATTTAAGGCTTAAATTGAAAAAATTTTCAAACAAAAGTTGCAGATGGAGATCACTGGAATAATTTTGGTTATTACGAAAATTTCGATTAAACCCCTCTCTCCCTGTCAAATTCCATTACGTTTTTTAGTTCAGGAAAATTACGAATTTTATTCTGCTAAATTGATATATGAATTTTTTTTTTTGGAAATGGGTAGTACTCGATGCCCTCTTCAATATTGTGTTATGACGCGATGTCGTAAGACGCTTGCTTCCCGAGCTAGGGGGTGGAATTCACCCCCTCGCGGCGTTTTTTACGATTTTTCCAAAAATATGTCCTTTTTTGAAAAAATTATAATAACATAAAATATTCTACATACAATTTCCTACGAAAAACGTTCTTATAATTTTTTTGTAAAACGTACCCTAACGCCCCTATGGGGGTAATTCAATTTTCAAGTGTTGTATAAATTCTAAATTTTATTGACAGACAGACCTTGATCGAAATGAGATCAAATGTGACCCAAAATGTTACTTCTGATGTACAACGATCCCAAAAAAAATGTTAACCCCCACCCATCCCCACTCCTGAATTATGAGGCATCAAATACCGAAAATTAGATATTTAATAACAATGGAGGTGTGACGCAAAATTTTTGAAAATTTCAAAAATTATGGGTGCTATGTGTGTGTCTTGGTGAGAATTTTTTCAAAAAAAATTATCATCATTTTTCAACGTTTTTCGGGTATTGAAACTTTGATGTATCGTAAGTATTTATTGAATATAACATATAAAAGTTCATTTTCAATACCCAAAAAACGTTGAAAAATGATGATAATTTTTTTTGAAAAAATTCTCACCAAGACACACACATAGCACCCATAATTTTTGAAATTTTCAAAAATTTTGCATCACGCCCTCCATTGTTATTAAATATCTAATTTTCGGCATTTGATTCCTCATAATTCAGGAGTGGGGAAGGGTGGGGGTCAACATTTTTTTTGGGATCGTTGTACATTAGAAGTAACATTTTGGGTCACATTTGATCTCATTTCGATCAAGGTCTGTCTGTCAATAAAATTTGGAATTTATACAACACTTGAAAATTGAATTACCCCCATAGGGGCGTTAGGGTACGTTTTACAAAAAAAATTATAAGAACGTTTTTCGTAGGAAATTGTATGTAGAATATTTTATGTTATTATCATTTTTTCAAAAAAGGACATATTTTTGGAAATAATCCGCGAGGGGGTGAATTCCACCCCCTAGAAGCAAGCGTCCTACGACATCGCTTCATAACACAATATTGAAGAGGGCATCGAGTACTACCCATTTCCAAAAAAAATAATTCATATAATTATCAATTTGTCAGAATAAACGTCGATTTTTACAGTAATTTTCCTGGAACATTTTTCATAAATAAAATTTTTGGAAAAATTAGTTTCTGGAAATTAATTTACATATCCTACCTACTAGATTCTATTAATTTTTTTTAAGGCAATAGTTACTCAACTTTTAATAATAGCAGGGTTAATTTTTTTTTAATTTACTTATTTTTTAAAACCTTTTTACCGTTAATCTACATTTTGATATCAATTTTATAAATAAATTTCAAAATTTCAAAACTTGTACCCCCTTCAGATGCCCATGTTGCAGTTGGGATCAAAGAGGAATTCAAGTTCAAAAATCGAATTGAGTGACTCTTAAACCTACATTTTGATATTTAAATCGTAAATTTCAAAATTCCCCCTTCAGATGCCATTTTGAAGTCGGGGGTAAATTTAAGGTCAAAAACCGAATTCAGTTACTTCAAAAACTAACATTTTGGTATCAATATGACAATTTTCAAAATTTCAAAATTTGAACCCCTCAGGTGACCATTTAAGGGTAGAAGGTAAATTTAATTTGAAAAATTGTATTCGGCGACATCGAAAACCTTCATTTCCATATCCATATTGTACTTAAATTTCAAAATTCTAAGTATTTTCCCTCCCCCCCCCCCCCCCCCGGTGCCTTATTTTGGGGGTCAAAGGTAAATTTAAGTTGAAAAATCGAATTCAGCGACATCGAAAATCTACATTTCGATGTCCATAATTTAAGTTTCAAAATTATAAATTTTGACCCTTTCTCCCTCAGATACCCATTTTGGGGTCGAAGGAAAATTTAGGTTGAAAAATCGAAATCTACAATTCTAAACAGTAAATTAAAAAAATTGGCACCTCCCCCAAAATTTTTGCCCCTTAAAATCAAAATCTACTCTCAGCTAGATTCCCATTTTTCGAGAATCCGTCCTCTCTTCATGTATGATCCTTTATATCCGTTCTTGAAGCCCAATCGAAAAAATTCTCAAACCAAAATTGTAGATTGAGATCCTTGGAATAAATTTGGTCATTGCAAAAATTTCGGTTAGACCCCCCTCCCTTCCATCTAATTTTGCATAATAATTATGTTTATGATGAACACCATGTAGATATTTTTTTTTACGTTTTATGCGAAATTTTGGTGGAGAGAAGGGTCTAGTCGAACTTTTTATGAAACCAAAACTATTCCAGGGATCTCAATCTACAATTTTTATTTGGGAAATTTTTCAAATGAGGGCTTAGAAACAGAGGTAGAAGGCAGATTTATTTTTTGGAAAGGAGGTAGACCTATACTCCCCTCGTCCCCTCAATTCCAATATGAAATAAAATGATAAAAAATAATTAAATATAAGTTATTTTGAAAATTTTAAAATCATACTTACCTACGAGTACATTGAAAAATTTGAAAAAAGGGAAAAAATAAGAAATGAAAATTTAAAAAATAAAATTACGTAGTTACCAAAAAAAGTAACGAATTTCTAACAATAAAAACATTAAAAATTTGAAAATTGAAATTTGTCTAAATTGTTTTAAAAATTGAATTTAACAAAAAAGTAGAAATGTCGTAAGAAATGGAATATATGTTGAAAATAATCAAAAATTCAAATAATGATCAATGGACAAAAATTTTAAAATTAAAAAAAATTGACATAAATTCCAAAAAAACTTAAACAAAATTAAAATTTTAATCAAAAACTATACTTAAATCATAAAATTTAATACTCAACAAAAAAAAAAAAAAAAAAAAAATGAAATTAAGTGTGACGAACATTTTTTTTGAAAAATCAGAAATTAGAAATACTTAATGAAAAAAAAACCAACAAGAATTGAAAAAGAAAAAACATGAAAAAATTAAAATGTAAAACAAATAGAAATTGGAAATGTCAAAAAAAGTTTAATCGAATAAGTAAATTAAAAACCAAAATTTTGAAAAATCGTACATTAAAATGATAGAAAAAATGAAAAATTGACAGTATAACATCTTACCTGCGTATTTATAAAAATTCAAAATAAGAAAAAATGAGCATTCAAAAAAAATTTAATTTCAATTCATCCATCTTTGTTTATTAAAACCTCTCTTATCGTTGCATTCTGTATTTAATGTATTTTAAAACATATTTATAGAATTATTATTATGTAGGAAATAATGTTTTAACTTTTGTGTGTTTGTAATGATTTTTTTTCTTTGTTTTTTTTGTTTTTCTAGGTGAGTACCCAGATATTTCAAATGAAGTAGAGTTACGTTCAAATATGAGTAAGTTAAACAATTTACGTATGGAGTTCTCTTACATGTTGATGAAAAAATCTTTCTATACAAAAATCCTATTTTGAAAAGAATTTCTATGTGCGTAAAATTTTTCTCCCTCAAAAATGATCTTGATAACAGAAAAAAATGTGCAACTATAGCAATTTTTTTTAAATGTTTATATTTTGTCAATTTCTTAAATTCTGAATTCCTTTAAATTCTCACTTTTATTTTAATTTTTCATGTAAAAGGTTTATTTTTCATTGTTTTTGGTTCGTGAAATTTTCTGAATTTTTTATTTTATTTTTTTTAATTTTTCAATCATCTGGCAAATTTTTAAATTTTTTACATTTTTCCTCTTACACTCAATCTTGAGATATTTGAATCATTTTTAAATTTGAATTTTTTTAAATTTTAGTTCAGATACCTACCTACTTAAGAAAATTCTTATAAAAAATGAAAAATTATAAATTAATAATAAGTTCTGAAAATTTTAAGAGTTGAAGAAATGAAAAATTGAATAACATGCAACTAAATGTGAAAATATTGAAATGAATTCAAAAATTAGAAATGATGCATAGAAAGTTTGAAAAATTGAAAAATTAACAATCAATTAAAATTTAAAATTTGAAAAAATTGACAAAGAATGGAACGTCATAAAAATTTAAATTATAAGAATTAAAAAATGATAAAAAAATTAAAAATTAAGAAATACATATAAAATTTTTTATTCCTTTTAAATTTTCCGTTTCGTACTTTTTCGTAATTTTTCCATTTTGCAAATTTTATAATTTTTCTATTCATTTCAATCGTAATCCAAAGTCGCCAAAATGAGAAAAAAAATATTATGCCACGTAAATGAAGCAAAAACAATAAACATCCAAAAAACGTGCCTATTCTACAAATAGACTAATTAAGATTTCAAATTAACACCAAGTTTCGATTCGTTGGCCTACGATACCTTTGGGAGTCGTGTAGTACGTATACGTACCTGAGAAGAGATTATCTCGCCCTCTACTGACTTCACTAGTACTCAGTAAGTTCTTCCAGAAAAATTTACCGGATCCCTGGAGGGAGCTTTTTTTTCGTAATCGGAAATCAAATTGTAATCTAGATAAGCGACAAAACTGTACACGACGACAGCATTGGGCGATGGACGGTGCCAAGTACATACGTCCATAAGCTTATCCTATATAAATGTGGAAAAATCACTGAGAAAAATTCCAAATATGCGGCTCGTACGGTAGGCGGCGCGACGTCTTACCTTATCAATTATTATGTGCTGAAGAACAAGCAAAAGAGTACCAGAGAACTCGATATGGATGCTCGTAAATTCGTTATCTCTTCTCTTCCTGTCTACGCGATGTTTTTTTTTCGAAGCGAAAACATCCCGTGTAGTTTTTTTCTTTCTTTCATATCGTGCAATATTATCTCGACGTAGAGAAGATGCCGATCCCGCTCATTGGTAACCAGTTTATTGGTTACCATTCTTCCGGCTTTTATGTGGAAGCTACTTTTACTCGCACGGAACTGGTTTTCTTTTTTATTTTTCTGATTCTCAAAGAACGATACGATACAGCGAATTAATAAGGTTCCGAGGTAATTACCATTACCGATTTTCGATTCGGCTCGAATTTTTATCCAACGGCTGGAATTTTTAATCAGACGTCTGTCCAAGGTGCGAACATAATATTAGAACCCAAATTGAATTATTATAACCCCGAAGGCTCGTGCCATGCTCTTTGATTGATTTTTCTTTTCTTTTTTCTCGAACTCACATTTGCCAAATCTCGAGACCTTGAAAAAATCTCGCCAATGTGCACGTGCCCGCAGAATGATTATTTTAATCCCAAAGTATGGCATGGAAAGAATAACGACCGTGGCTGGCTGGGGCTACAGCTTGAGCGTTTGAAAACTTTTTCAATTTTATCTAATACCTACTTAAAACGTCGCGTCGCGTCGATGTATTTGATTATATGAAATGCATGTCCTGACAATAAATCGTCCGTCGGCTCGTACCGAATGTATGTGGATTTTTCACGACCTTGAAAAACGTTTTGTCTCTTTCATGATGCGCTCGTTCATGTCAACTATGTAACATCTGATTCCTACTATACGCTACAGTCGACGTATTCGGTTGATATGAACCGCTACGACAGCGACAGACTTTTTATAAATTTTTTTCTCTTCACATTTTACACTCTTGACGGCTTTATCGTCGCACGAACGCGAATAGTTCGGTACTTTTGATCTTCTTTTTTTTGACTTGGCTGTTTCAAAGGGCTTGGGGATTAGATAACGAGAAAGTTCAAGTGATAGAAATAGAGGTGAAGGTGAAAACGTAGTGTAGGAGTGATAAGTTTTGTCAATTTTGTAATATCTGGGTCGTTTTGATTTCATTTTATCGTTAAAAGATGAGCCAGAGGGGGAGGGGTTCGATAATCGTTGAGTTGAGCATCGAAATGGTTTCAGATTCGTGCTCAGAGGCATTGAAAACCATGAAATCGATATGCATGTCGATTTTTTATCAAATTTTATTAACCACCCCTTTTCTACCACTCTCAGGGGGTGGAAGTTTGACAATAGTTGAATTAAATAGTGAAATGATTCCAGATTCATCACTAGAAGGGTTTAAAACCCAGGAATCGACAAGTTTGTTGATTCTTAAAAAATTTCTAGTTTACCACCCCTTTTAACCACTTCCTAGGGGTAGAAGTTTAATAATGGTGAAGTTGAACCATAAAATAATTCCAGATTCGTATTCAGCGGGACTAATAAGCATGAAATCGATATATATGTCCAGTTTTTATCAATTTGCAATGGTCCACCCCCTACTCACCCCTCCCGCTATATTTTTATATATTGGCTTGTACGGGAAGTTACGTTGATTTACCATTTTAATGAAAATTCCACAATAAAATTTTTTATACATGATGTCGATGTGTTCTTTCATAGAAGATGACTTTTCAATATTTAGAGTGGTGATAGCATAAGTTAAGGGGGTTGGGGGATGAAATTGATAAAAAACCGTGTTGTATATCGATTGTTACACTTTCAAATACGTAGATTTCAATTTTGATATAGATTTCGACCTAGGTTGAGTTGAACGAACAGTGATTTGAGATTCTTGATTTTTGCAAAAAAAAAAAAAATTCAAAACTTGATTTCCTATGAGATTTTATTATTATTTTTTTTTTTGAAAAAAAAATCTTCCAAAATTTTTTTCAAATGTTTTCCAAGAGTTGATTTTAAAAAATTATAGAAAACGTTTCTCACGAATGATATATTTTTCAATAAAAGATCATCCCCTATGGAGAATTTTCATTAAAAAATTCCAAGAGAAAATTAGGGTCGAAAAGTTTTTTTTCAACTTGAGTTTCTGAAGAAGCTAAAAAAAAAATTTAAGAAACAAAATTTTTTGAGATTTTTCAAAAATTTTGAAGAGGAAAATTTTTAAAAAGAAAATCTGAAGAAAATAACAGGTGACTTCTAGAGAAAAATATTTTCAAAAAATTTTTAATGGATTTAATTTTGTTTAAAAAAAAGTTGAAGAAAAAAGGAATTTTTAAAGAAAATTCTATGTAAAAAAAAACATTTTTGGAATTAAACATTTTCATACGCTTTCAAAAAGAAATTTCAAAAAAAAATCCAGAAAATCTGAAGTTTTGAAAAAATTGCATGGGAACTTCTTTCAAAAAATTTCGAGAGTTTTCTGAAATTTTTTATACAGAAAATCTTTTAATAGAAAAATTTCAATTCTTATCAAGAATTTTTTTTTCAAGAAAATAATCATTTTTTTTTTCAGTTTAATTTTTTGAAGAAATTGAGAAAATCTAAAGGAACTTTTTCTTGAAAAATTTTTCAAGATTTTTGGAAAATTTTCAGAAATGAGAAATTCATTCTAAAAAATATCTTCGAAAATGTTTAAAAAGTCTTTTTAATATTTCATATAGATGAAATTTCTTGTTAAAAATTTATCCTGAAAATTTTTCTTGCTATTTTTTTTCTCAACCAATTTGTTTTCCGCAGTGAGATTTTATTCTGGAAAATTTTTTGATTACAAAATTTCAACGTTAACAAAGAAATTGTTATGCTTGGAGAATTTTTTGGAAAGTACATATTTTTTTGCAACAATGTTACCTACAAAGTTTAAAATTGAAAAAAAAAATAACTTTAAAAATTTTTTTGAAATTTTTTTTTGAAAATATTATGAAAAAATCAAAGATAAATATTTCGAAGGAAGAAATTTTCTTTGAAACACCTGAAAAAAATTAAATTTAATATGAAAATTATTTTGTTGTAAGAAATTTTTCAACATGAAGAGGGCATTTTTTAAAAGTGTTTTTTGTAATTTTTTTGAATAAATCTTGTAAGTATAAGAAATTTTTCATGAAAATTTTTCTCACGAATTAATAAGATTACTTTCCAGGAGAATTTTTCAATGAGAGAATTTCAAGCCTCATCAAAAATTTTAGTGCTTGGATAACTTTTTGTTGTTTTTTTTATGATCTTTTACATCAAAGTTTTTTAAAAAAATTTTGAAAGGGCTTTTCCAAAAAAATATTTTCAAGATATTTAAAAATTTTTCCAAGGAAATTTCCAAAAAAAAACTCAAGATTTTTTTCAACAGATTCTTCTGAGATTTTTATCAATCACTTTTCGGAGCAAATTTCTTTTCAAAACACAAATAATTTTTTCGCAAAATATAATTTTTTTGGAAAGAATATTTTTTTGTAAAATTTTTGAATGAATCTTGTGCAAGAAATTTCGCTTGAAAATTTTTCTCACGAATTTGTATTTTAGAGTTGGTAGTTTATTCTGCGATGAGAATTTTCCAGCAGAGTTTTTCAGTGAGAAAATTTCAAGCTTCATCAGAAATTTTTGCCCTTGAACAATTTTTTAGGATTTTTTTTTGAAAATAATTTTTTCCAACAAAGTTAAAAAAAATTGAAAGCGGTTCTTGAAAATAATATTTTCGAGATAATGTATTATTTTGAAAATTTTCTCAAAAAAAAATCCAAGATGTTTTCAACAGACTCTTCTGAATTTTCTTTTTCATGGAAATTTTAATTGAGAAATTGTATCGGTAACTTTTTGGAGGAAATTTTTCTAAAGATACAAATAAATTTTTTTTCTAAAACTATAGGTAATTTTGGAAATAATATTTTATTCATTTACTTACTCATTTTTGAAAATTAATTTTTGAGAACCTTGTAAAAGAAAACTATTACCTGAAATCTTTGCTAAAACTTCACTGAAAGGTTTTTTTGGAATCTCGTTTTATCATTATTTTTGTGGTCATAATCATGAAGATGGAAAACTTACCTGCGAGTAATTTTCGTGAAAGAACAAAACGGATCGAAATAACGCCATGAAAATTACGTAAAGAGAGGTTTTACATCGACGTTAAATTTTCAAATTACGCGAAAGAAACAAGTACCTAGATGAAAAAAATCCATCTAATGCGCCTAATGCGCGTGAAAATTACTCCGACGACACATGGAATAGTGGAAAATTTAGTGTGAAATTGGTACAAAACGAAGTTCATATGTATAAGCGAAGTTTCTAGTTTGGAATTTTGTTAGATACGTGTTATTACGAAATCATAGAGTTTATTAGTCTACAGGGTGAAGCTCGCATGGGTTTCGATTACCGGACGCGGGACGTTTAAAATCGGATTTTACGAAACGTACGAGTCTGCAAAAGAGGCCCTTATTAAGGGGATGGAGCGACGCGACGTCTTTTATTGAAAAGAAAGGCAAGAGAAGGAGAAGCGAAAGGGTCCAAAAAGGAGTAAAATTAAATTACGTATAAATGGCGCATAGAAAATTATTTAGATTCTAAGCTTCGAGTTTGAGACTTGGAGTAGATGGTGGCGCTAGCTTCACGTACTAAACTGATGCAATTTACCGTTCGTCATCGTCACTCCCTTGGCGTAGGTATTTTTTTCAGCCTGGCTGAAATAGTCTGAAGAAGACTGGTCGCATGGCACCTATTAAAGCCTACGAAATGGTCTCGTTATCCGTGCAAATGAGGCTTTTTATTGCGCGTTTATTTGGAAATTTTTGTCCGGCGTCGAGTACGCGTACGTGTGCGATACGATTATAGCCTTAAAATTGACTGTAATACCAGCATACTCTTACGATGTGACGGTGGTAAATTACATAGGATGGAATTGATATAGGTTTGTTTTTCAAAAACTTCTCGCGAACGTGGTGTTTACGTCGATACGCGGATGAAATTTTGCTTTTGAAATGGAAGTGAATACACCGGTGATCCGGTGAAGAATTTTTTTCGTGATTGGTTATCTTATCAGAGTGACGTAAGGTGGTGCAGTAGAGGATGATGCTGCATATTGCACAATTTGGCAACGACTACGTAGAATGGATATTGGATAGTGCATCTAAACTTTCGGTGACCAGCAGCAAAATACACAAAGACATTGATGACGCTCATATGGTTGTGTAATTTTGTATGGGGTCCCTTTTAACAATTTTTAAGCAAGTCAGCAAGTGCGAACTGTGTAGATGTGGAATGACGATGGATGCATCAATTCATCGTTTATGGAAGCTGATCTGGTGGAGTGGTATGTGACGATGAAATACCTACATATGTATATCCCAAAAATTACGTTGAAAATATATACAGGGTGTTCTATGAAGCATCCGCAATAATTCATCTATGAGCAATTGAGCAACTTGAGTAGGCAAACAAAAAAACATTACAATAAGTTGCCTATATCGATTTTGTAGGGGCAGTGATTTCAAAAAATTCGAATTGAGGAAATTCGAACGAGATTGAACGAACGATTAAGCAACATAAACAAAGTGGTACGATGGAAAAAAATGAAAACAACGTTAAGCATGAGCGATTGCCATATATATAAGATGGTCATGATTTTCAATTGCATTTTTCGGCATCGTAATTAGATTAATTTTAATATATTATTTTAAAATCGAAAAGCACATGAAAAGAGTTTTCTTTTGACATATCTACCTTCTAAATTGATCCATTCTGTCCAAAACTATAGCTTTATCACTTTTGCTACCTCTTATCAGCTAACTGTTTGCAAATTTTATTAACTTTAATTTTCAATTTTTTATACTATATTGTCAAGTAATTATGCTTTTTATTGATTGAAATGACAATATTATTGAAGGAAGAGAGAAAATTGGTACGTAAAAGATAAAAAACGAAAATTTACTTCAATGAAAATTTTTGATTTTACATAGCGATCCTAGCGTTTTTTTTAACAAAACCAAATTTTAAGATGAATAACACGGCCGAAATCATGTTGGTCGCGTGAATGTTCACGAAATATTTGAACTGATAAGGCCATATTTTTAAAAATATTAAAGGTATTTGCTATGTAAATACTTCATTAGAAAGCTGATTTCATGAGCTTCCCACCTATAATTTTTCCATTATTCATAATTTTCATTTTCATGATTAAAAAATCACTTCAAAAACAGTGCAATTTTAGATATATGCAAAAGGCAAAGAGCTAACGTTGTTTTCAATTTTCTACCATCGCGCCTGTATGTGTCTTTGTGTGAGTGTGTATCAACATAAACAGTGAATCTTCGTTCGAATGTGGTCAATAAATTTCGTCAATACAACCACCGAAACAAACAGATGTAATTCTTTGAGAGGAACAAAACACATTCCACCAAAAATTTCTTGTCGTCATAACTCCTTCAATTTAAACAATAGGCATCCTAACGTGATCACAACAAACTTTTCTTGTGTATTCGAAGTTTTGCGCAATGGCGAGGCGGAAATTGTTTTCCAACTGCGAAATCTTGAAAAAGAAATTTTTGCTGTTGGCTCCAGATCGCTTCGAAAATGGTGGAAATTGACTCGGAGGGTTAACTTCAGCTTATAAACCGATTTTCAAAATTTAATCTCGGGGAGAAAAAATTGATTTACCAATGGACCAATTTTGCTATTTTCAAAAATTCGCCAAAAATCGAAAAATCAACTTCGGAAGCTCAAAATTTGGTTCTGAAGTCTGGGTGACATGCCTTTCGGTGAGTTAAATTTCAGCTCAATCGGAGTCTACGAGTTACCAGTATTTTTGCTTAAATTTTTGCAAATTTTTCCCAAAAAGCGGAATTCTGAATTTATTGCAAACCCTTTTTATTAATTTTATTGTGATGAAATCTTAAGAGTTTTCGCACGGACAACATAACGAAAATTACTTTTATAAATGTTTGGAATTTTAAAAAAATATTCTGCAAACTTTAGCAATCATTTGTCAAAAAAAAAAAAAAAAAAAAAAAAAAAAAATGGAGAATATCTCTCAACATTTTTTTTTCTTTTTACTGCAGTGATTTTTTTTAAAGAGATCATCGATTTTGAAATTAATTATTCTGTGAAAAATTGTCCTTAATATTCTAAAACCTCCGTGACAAAATTTTTAGCTCGATATCTCCCTCCCTTGCTCCTTCTGATTTAGGAATTTGATCTTTGGTTTTAGTAAATATAATATAACTGAAAAAATTTCATGAAAAATCAATGTCTGCTTCTTTAAAAAAAAATTATTTAATAAAATACAAGTTTTCAAAATCACAAAGTTTTCAAGTTTTATATGTAGATTTTTCAAAGATGGCTTCTTTTTGTTGGATTTTTGTTTCCAAATCGTCAAGTCTGCGATTCAAGCTATCTACTGATTGGATCAGTTTCTCTAAATTTGAACCATCCTGATGAATGTTCAATTGATTAGCAATTTTGATCATCGGTAAATTTTTTTCAACGCTGTCACGCACTGATGAAATCCAATCGACGTGTTCTGCCAAGTCAGTAAAAAGTGTTACTGCATTCGACGAAGTTTGCTTCACACTGACAACACCTCGAAGGTAGAATAAGCCTTTGTCTTCAAATAATATCCCTCCTCCGCTGTCTCCTTGCAGTAAAGTGGAGCCTTAAAGAGAAAATTTTTCATTTGTATGTAAAACTATATTTCCTGATTTGATTTGATTTTGCACTGAATGGCATATGAATATGATTATCTATATTTTGATGATGTTTATCTACCTGTACGGTTTCTTGTACCAGCACAAAATTTATCAAACGTTAGGAACGGGATGAAATCACTGTCTACTATGCCTACACATCGACGATAACTAATAAAGGGTAAAGTGAAGCTCATTAGAATGTGGCTCAGTCTACCAGTCTCAGTCACACCCCAACCTACTATCTGAAATGACACGAAATATTAGGCAAGTAGTTCGAGTGGCTTGGAGTACGTTTCTGGCTGCGAAATTTTTACTTTTCCAGGTTCGTCTTCAGAAGGATATTTGTGATGTTTCAAATCCTCCCAATTGATACAGGCTGGCAAAACAGCCGGGCTTATGGGGATCGGATCCTTGAGAATTATAATGGCCAAATCAGCTGTGTGACGGGTTTTCATACCGTGATAACCTTTCTCCGAGAAACGTATCTCTTTGATCTGAAATTGTGCGTGAGAATTTAATTTTGATCATTAATTTGTTCAGAGTGTCTTGGTATAGGTGGACTAAGGTAGTTCTTCTTATTTTGGAAAGTTTAGATTTATTCAGAACAATCCTTCAGTTGATAATACGTGTACAGAAATTAATTCCATTTTAGGCCATGTCTGGGGAGCATGAATTTTAAAAAATAATAAAATTTAAGAATTTTAAAATTTTCTAAAATTTAAAAAAAAATTGGTCACAACGTAGGTATTATTACACAACGATGTCATTTTCCAATGATTTTTTTTCTTTTATGGAAATCTCTATTTTTTCTGAAAAATCCCCATTTCTTGGAATGAAAAAAAAAAAAAAAAAAATCCGTGAAGTAAAAAAAAATTGAATTTTTTAGTAAGTACAAAAAAAAATTGTTTTGGAATAAAAAACATTTTCACGCTATTAGCCTTAGGTACTTGCTGTACAAGGTGTTGAAAAAAATCTCAGTTTTTTTGAAGTAAAAATATTTTTTAAACTTTTGCGAAAAAATTCTAATTTTTTTAAAATCAAAAATCTGAATTTTATCGTTTTGGAATTTCTTTTTTTGATGTTAAAATATTTTTCGAACTCTAGATTATAAAATCCTTTTTCAATTTTCTAAAAAGTGAAATATTTTAAATTTTTGGTAGGAGAGTCTCTGTTTTTTGGAAAAAAATTCTCATTTTTTGGAATAAAAAAAATTAAAAACAAAATTTTTAAAAAATTGTTTTGGAAAAAAAAATACCTACTCAATTTTTTTGAAATAGAAAAATCTCAAATCTTCTGGAGGATAAATTTTTCAAAGGTAGAAATTTCAGGATTTTTTGAAATAAAAAATATCTAAAAATCTTTTTTTGGTGAAAAAATATTATTTCTTATGAGAAGATGTTTTTTAAAATTTCTGTGGAGTTTTTTAATTTTTTCTTTGTAAAGAAAAAAATTCGTTTAATTTTCGAAAAAAAAAACTAAGATTTTTTCAAACAATAGGTAATTTTGAAAAATTGTTCTGAAATAAAAAAAATCTCAAATATTTGGGGATCAATTTTTTTTCTTTGATAATAGGAAAAGTAAATAAATAAAATATTTTTTTTTAGGGACGAAGAAAAAAGAAACTGAAAAAACGTTTTTTGTTGAAAAAGTTGTTAAAAATTTTTTAGAAGAATTTTTTGCGTGAAAATTTTTTGTTTCATTTCCAGGAAAAAGATCATTCTCACATTACAACACAACATGAAAACAATTTCAAGAATCCACCTTTTAGGAAAGAAATTGAATTACAACTTTGAAAATTCTAAGTATATTCATTCAACTTTTTTTTCCAATTGTATAAAAGGGGGAGTTTGGAGGGCATAGTCATAACTTAGGGGGTTCAAGGGGCATTCGCCTCCTCCCTTAATAATTTTTTTAATTGTTATTTAGGTACCACAAAATATAGGGATGAATGAGGGAATTTTTTTGCGCCCCCTCATATTCATTCCAAGTTACACTTATGTTGTAAGGAGCCTCCTGAAAATTTTGTAATATTGTTCATGAAAAAGTTATGAAAAAGTCACGAATTTTCAACAAAAAAATATTAATTCAGGCACCCTCTTTTGTGCATGTTAAATTCGTACAGAAACTTTTTTCCAATATGATTTTTTTTGAATTTCAAAAGGTTGAATTTTCAATTCTTCGTTGTTTTCCAAATGGGACTAGGTAGTGACAATCACTCAAAATTCAGTGAGGAGAAAAATAAAAAAATAGGAATCATGTTGAATTAAAAGAGGCAATCTTGATGAGTTAGGGCCAAAAAGAATTGAAAATTTAAAAAATTTGATGATTTTTAAATTTTTTTTAATGCGAGAGGGGCTAGTGATATCACTTAAAATTAAATGAGATGGAGAATAAAAATTTGGGAATTATTTTATATTGAAAAGAAACAACTTTAAGTGGTACATTTAAAAGTTTTGCTCTTTTGTTTTTGAAAGTTGTGAGGGGAGGGGAGGCTCAAGCTGCCACTTGGAATTGTGTTTTGGTAAAATAAAGAATTGGGAAGTAATTCTCTTGAAAAAGAACAACTTTGATGTCTAATGACCAGAAAAAGGCGAGAGTTTGAAAGTTGGTCAATTTTTTCATTTTTCCAAAACATACTGGGACGACTAGGGACCACTTTTAATTCGGTTAGTGGAAAAATAAAAAATGGGGGATTATTTTCTCATGAGAAGACACAACTGTAAGTACTGAGATAAAGTCCAAAATAAAATCCACCGTAGTGAATACCTTACCTACCTTCAATGCTTTTTGATACTCGTTATCAATGTAATTGTAATTACGAGTGTATTTACTAATAACGACTTGAAAGTCATCAGCGCAAACGGTGCCTTCGCAACTGTCGCTATCATCACTAAAACAATGTGCAGCTAAAAAAATATTCCTTGGTTAGTCCTACACATATTGCAATGTGTATTTTTTTAAATCTGCATGCATAATTGATTTGTATGATACAAGTACTCGCATCACTCTTGACATAATTCACCTGATAATACCAAATTTGCAGAGATTATTGTGCCTCCACAAATCAATTCTCTTTCTTTGTTGAAAATCGCTACGTGCCAAGGAGATGAACGGAGTTCTGCCTGCGAGCCTCCTGTTCCTCCTGGTGCAATTAATAAATTAGCTGTTGAAGGCGGCAGAGGTTTTCCACATTCTAAAAAATTAACTTATGAGAAATTTTCTTCAGCGCGTTTAAATTAATTAATTTTCATACCAGGAATGCATGGAAGAAGAATATTATCCCATTTGCCTTGATCGTTACATGTAATCTCTGAATAACTGGGATGGCCATAGTATCTATACGCTAATTTACACGATGAACGTACTTTGGTACCAGCAAGCAGAACTGAATTTTCATCGCAGTTATCTATTTTCACTCCATTGCGATAACATTGCAAAATAACATTCACAGGGTTCAATTTGTCGCATTTTTCTGAGAAAAAAAAATACGATTTACTTATTCATTTTTACGAGTATTTTTTGCAATCGCCTGTTTGACGCATTGTGCAATGTCTCATTCTTAGTTATTTGACAAAAACGAAAATCAAACCGAATTCTGTGTTTACCCATTTTCCAAATATTTTCAAATTTTATGACTTACTCAGACATTTGGTGATCGGTGGTATCCATTTTTTGTTATAACAAATATGAACTTGAAGAATACTAGCAGCGTGGCCAGGACTATCGCCTTTGTTTTCTTTATAATAACCGGCTGTACAAGTGACCTTTGCTTTATTTAATTCTGGGACGTATCCATTTGAGAATTCGCAAGTCTTTGAGAAATTACCGTTGCAAGAAAAGTTGACAGTTTTATCGATGGATGATGCAAATAGAGCGCACGATTCACTGTAAAATAAAACCTAACTTGTGGATGTGGTTCCTTCCACCAGGTGGATAGGTAACCCATAAGGGAGGAAAAATCTTATATCAACATGGTGCCTATCCTGAAAATTGAAGGAGCAAGGGAAAATGAAATTGAGAAAAAATAATTTTTGGTAGGGTACAGGGATATTAGTAGGGCTAGGATTTTTATGCAATTGCATAATTTTTGCTGTAGTACTAGATAGTGCATTTCGAAGTTTCTTTTGCGAATCATGAAATTCTGAATCGAATGGTGAAATTTTATAGCGCATAATTTGGAATAAATGCATAATTTTGCATAATTTCACCCAAACAATGCGTTTTTAGCGCATAATAAGCGCATAATCTGATCGTTAGCGCATAATTTGAAAAAAAAATTACCGAAAAGTACAAAAATTAGGGTATTTTTGACCAAAAAGTACGAAAACTGGTGTATTTTTGAACACAAAAAAGTACAAAAATTTTTTTTACACAAAAAAAAAAAAAAAAAAAAAAACGTGAAAAAAATGTATCTGTGATTTCATGATTTGAAAAGATGTTTTACGCCAAAAATAATTAAATTACTCGATTTAACTTCTGTTTGTTCTAAATTTATGAATATCAAAAGTATTAATTAACATTAATGAATGTTTTTCAAAGTCTTGATCGTTTTATTGATTGTTTTGTTTCATACACAGGCACAGTTTGAAAAATCCTGCATTTTGATGCCCCTCTTGATGGGGTTTTATTGCGCATAATTTTGCATTTTCGAGCTTTTTAGCGCATAATTTTACATAATTTAGATTTTTAAGCGCATTCTTAATGCGCATTAAATCATTTTTTAAGCGCATAATAATCCTAGCCCTAGATATTACTAAAGAAAATGAAGATTTTTGGTTCTTTACATTTTTTGCCTACCTTTGAAAACGAAGGCTCAGGACATTCAAGCTTTGAAAATAACAAGTTTTTTCGATTTTCAAAGCTCCGTAGCTCCTTCATTTTCGAAGATAGGCAAAAAATGTCGATAATCGATAAAAGTTTATTTTCAACAGTTCAATCCATGTATAGTCCGTGCAATTAATTTTGAGCCCTGAGTTTTGTAAACAAAAAATCGACGTTGCAATTCAGATGTGTCTTTACCAAATTTTACCACTTCTCTTTAGAAAATCATGTGATTTATGGCAACAACGCTCGGATTTCCAGCGTTCTGATTTGTTAATGGCACTTTGTTTACATTTTTCTTTGTAGTGGTGAGGGCTCAAGATAAATTGCACGGACTATACCCTGTCAAAATTACCTTTAACCTTTTTATCAATTTCATTTTCCCTTGCCCCTTCAATTTTCAAAATAGGCGTTATGTTGATATAATATTTTTTGTTCCTTATGGGTTGCTTATCCACTTGGTCGAAGGAACTACATCAGCAATGATACATCCTGTATAGTGACATTCTTCCATGAGTTTAAATAGGGCAATTGACGTGTTCATTTTCAACTTACTCAGCCTCGTTAAGTTCGTCACCACCAAGAGCTTTACACAAATCGGACGATTCATCGGATCCATCTAGGCATTGTTTTAGACCATCGCATTTATATTTTTTCTCGATGCAAGCTCCGTAGTTGCACTGAAAGTGACGTTCGTCACACCTAATTTTGAAGAAAAAAAAATTGGAATTATTCAAAAAACCAGAAATTATTTCTGTTCCATTGTGACTTACTTCATCGAGGAATTTTTTCGACACTGGTCGTATGTTTCGTCACTTCCATCTTGGCAATGTTTCAATCCGTCGCAAACGAATGCTTTTGAGATGCATTGGGCATTTTTGCATTGGAACTGCGAACTGAAACATGCACAATGTGCATTAATAACTTTGTTTTCAAAAAATAAAAATAATAAAAAGATGCCTACAAAAAATATAAAAAACCAAAAATGATGAGTTTTGAAAACTTCTAAAAAATGTATAGGTAATGAAAAATCATCACAAATGGATACATTTTCAATGGGAGTTTATCATAAAAATTAATTTTTTTTTCGAAAACTGCTAAATCCAAAAGAGAGAAATGTTTTCAAATTTTTGGGACATTTCAAGTTTTTGACCCAAAGAGAGTAAAGAAAAAATCACGACCCTTAATTTTTTCAAGGTTATCTAATAAATAATTAATTTTACCATATTCCCTTCAAAATGGCAGTAATGAACTAATGATACTTCCTAAAACTGAAATGTGTTTTTTTTAATTCTGTAAAATTTCAGTTTTTGAACTAGGCACTGGGCAGGTTCTGAACCTAGTACGACAATGTGTACTTCCAAGTGAATTAATTTTTACTGCAAATGATATAAGCAGCGAAAGTAGTGAAAAAGTAGTAATTTTGGAGCAGAAGTAGTGAAATTCAACTTCTTTTTTTTTCATTTTTCAATTATTTTATTTTTCTGATTTAAAAAAAAAGAAGATATTTAAAAAAAAATTCAATTTATTAGTTCTCGAAAGTCTAAAGCAATATGTCATTACTTTGACTGATTTTTTGAAAATTGATAGATTGGATTTGTTTAATTTTTAAAATTTATTTCAAGTTTTCAAGAGTGTAACAAAATATTATTTCAAAAAATCGAACGGATAAATTTTGTAAATTGAATTTCCAAGTTTTCAAATGTCTCAGAAAATCAATTTCGTCTATAAACAAATTGCTGATTTTTTCTTTGTATTGGTATTTTTTTCCGCTATTTAAAAATTTTCATGTAGCAAATTTTGATCTCAATTTTTTGTGGGGTTAACTTTTTTGAAGGAGTTGTCAATTTTCTGTAATTTTTTTTTTTTGAGTGGAGGGACTTCTGAAAATTTTGTGGATAGTATTAAAAAAAAAGTAGTTGAAAAGAAGTGATTTTTGGAGAAAAAAATTCTGTGGACATCATGAGCAGTTTTTTAGGAAATTTCACGTACCTTTTTCAATGCTTACTTGAGTATTTGATTTTTTTTTTAAATATTTGGTGCACAGCACGGCTGAGAAATCATCAACTTTTCCAGAAATTACATTGACAAAAATTAAAGATTTTGAGTAAAAAAATTTGGAATTTTGGTCATTTTTAAATTTTAATAAATTTTTAAAATGAGACCAATTTTGTCAATTTAAAAAATTCCCTAAATTTTTGAAATTGAGGAAATATTTGAAATTTGAAAAAAATTCAATTGGACAGGGATAGGAATTTTGGTGGGTTTGCAATTTTTATAAATTTTTGAAATTGAATCAATTTTTAAAGTTTGACGAATTTTTACAATTATGAAAATTTAATACTATTTTTCTAAGAAAGATATATCTTTTAGATTTAAAAAAAAATTAAATATCGTAATTTTCAAACAGGAATAGTGTTGGCAAAATGCGCGTATTTTCTATTTTGATTGCGCGCACTTTTGCGCACATTACTTTAATTTTTCACCTTTTTTCAACAGAAATCGTACAAATTTCGTTTATAGCTTACAAATAAACATGATTTTACCAAATTAGGTCAACATTAAAAATACTATTATATTTTAAATCTGCGTTTTGAGACGAGTATTTTGAGATACAACATCATTTTTCAAATTTTTGAGAAAAATTCGCGGATTTTCGAGAAAATTTGCGAATTTTATAAATTTTGACTCGAGAACTTTCGCGCATTTGCGTTTGAGAATATGCTCGCTGCCAACACTAAACAGGAATAAATTTTAAAAAATTGAATCCATTTAAAAAGTTTGATAAATTTTTACAATTTTGAATTTTATGTTTTTGTAATTTTGTAAATATTTGAAATTTGGGACTTTTTTTTTATCTTGAAGAAGTACTGTTTAATATGTTTAGGCTCCTGCTAAAGTCCTACTTTTTGATTTGGACTCGACTGAAAAATATTCTTGTGAAAATTCCGTGGATTTTGGTTTTTAAAAATAAAGGTCGTCTAATAATGATCGCCTGTATGCTGTGCTGCGATTTTTTTTTTTTTTTTTTTGAAATGTCTGTCTCTCCAAAAAGAAATACTTGGAAAAGTCGTTAAAAATGCAACATTTATTGAAACTCACTGAAAAAATTGTCTAAACTGATACCATTTTTTATGAAAATTTCCTCAAAACATCAGATCATTTTGAACATTGCAAATTTTTAGAACGATTATAAGGAGGGGAAAAACCTAGCATTGCTCCATGGCATTGAATTTCTACTTACTTCATGGTTTTTAGTTTTAATTAGTAAGTAAAATTTTTAAGATACGTTTCGACCAAATTAAACAAAAAATGTGCAAAATAATTACTCACATATCACAGTGATCGACTTGCTGTTTATTTTTTTCCAATTTTGTAACATTTGGCAAAGAATGTGAAACTGAACAAAATACAAAGGTATATAAAAATAAATCATAAAATGATTATAATATTAATCCATATTCTCAACAAAACTCACCTGTAATGTTCGATGTGAATAAATGAACGCACAAAACAGTGGTAACAATGTATTTGATTCGATTAACCATTTCGACCGCAATAGATATTTATTATTCGTCGAATTAATATCACTATACACAATAAGTATGCATTATGCATTAAATAAAAACCGTACACTGTATTCGGTGTTCACAAATGATGTGTGAAAGTTTGAAGGCTGCTTAATAGGTATTTGCACTAGAAGTCGCATATGGCATATTTTCGAAGAAGACGAAGAAAAACGCAGAAACAAGTCGAGTTGATTGGTATTTTTATACATTCTCAAGGATACTTACTTCTTTACGTAGTTTGGGTTTTCCTATACTAAAAGTGTAGATTATCGTCTTATTGAATATTTTATACAATTTTTAACTGTGTTTTTATAGAAAAAATTCTCATTTTTTGGAATAAAAAAAATTATAAACTAATTTTTTGGTACAAAAATTTTTAAAAATTGTTTTGGAATAAAAAAATTGATCATTTTTTTTTGAGATAGAGAAATCTCAAATTTTTAAGAGCATAAATTTTTTCGTAGGAAGAAATTTCAGGATTTTTTGAAATGAAAAATATCCAAAAATATTTTTCTTTTCTTTTTTTTTGAGAAAAAATGTTATAAAATTTTCTTATGTGAAGATATTTTTTAAAATTTCAGTTGAAAAATTTCTCAATTTTTTCTCTCTAGGTAAAGAAAAAATTTGTTTTATTTTCGAAAAAAAAATTAGGTTTTTTTTCGAACAAGAAGTACCTAATATTTTTTTTAATTTTATCTGAAACAGAAAAAATATAAATTTTTTGGGGATGAATTTCTTTTCTTTGATAGTAAAATATATACCTAATTTATGTAAATAAAATATTTTTCAAACTCGGGGACAAAAAAAAACATAGAAAAAATGTTTTTCTGTAGAAATAGTTGTTTAAAAATTATTCTCACATTACAACATGAAAACAATTACAAGCATCCACCTTTTAGGGAAGAAATTGAGTAACACCCTTAAAAATGCTTGAGAATTCATTAAACTTTTTTTTTGTTGAAATTATAGATTTTTTTGGCAAAAAAAAAGAGGGTCTCAGAGAGCATAGGCATAACTTGTGGGGTTCAAGGGGCATTCGCCTCTCCCTCAATCATTTTTTTAATACCTTATTTACCACAAAATATAGGAAAAAAATGAGGGAATTCCCCCCCCCCCATTTCTTCCAATTTACGCTTATGCCGGAAGAGGGCCCCTGGAAATGTAGAAATATTGTTCATGAAAAAGGTCATAGGAAAGTCATGAAAAAGTTATGAATTTTCAAAAAAAAAAATCCAGATAGACACCCTGCATTGTAAGTCGATTTTTGAACTGGACGAAGAAATGATCAAAACTTTGAATGGGTTTCCACTTTCCACTCGATCAAAACTCGGCAACAAATTGACAGTTGAATTGATTAAATCGTGTTGATTTTTTAAGACAAACTCGACAAAATATCAAGTACAATTTTCAGTCAGAGTCCAACTCAATTTTCTTTCTAATGAATGTCGAATTGTCGACACAAAATTGACATTACTCCAGCATTTAAAATCGATGTCTTTGATCAAGAAAGAATCAATTAATTAGAATGGGGTTTTGATATATTGAAATTGATATTAAATTGATTTTAAAATGATCTTTATTACCTTTCTTGGAATAGTACTTAATGAAATTGATACTAAATCGATTTGAAATTGATATTTATTTGCTTTCATTGAAATAGTTGGATATTATCTATTATTATTTATTACAGTAATAACACAAACATTATTTGAAATCAAGTTTTTGTCAATCTTAGATACAGGGGCGGAGCTTGCAGGGGCGAAAGGGGGGGACGTTCCCCCCCTTAGACATTAAAAAGTCGAAAAAGTTGGCAATTTCGAGTTCAAGGATAGTTTCAAGTTGGAAAATTCAGTATTCTGTTGAAAAAAATGAAAAAGTTGGCAATTTTCCAATTTGGAATTTAAAAATTGCCAACTTGAATCTCAAAATTGTCAACTTAAATTTTAAAAATAAAAAAATTGTCAACTCGATATTCAAAAGTTGGAAAATTGCCAACTTTTCAATTTTCTCAACGGAATGCTGAATTTGACAATTTACAGAATTTACAATTCAAAATTATCAACTCAAAACAGCAAAACTTAAATTTGTCAAATTTCTCAAAACTTCATCTTTTTGAAAATCTTCAAATTAATTTCTAAGTTCCAATTTTTTCAAAATTTTCGCCCTCGCTTCGCTCGGGCATCATGCTACTTTTATATTTTTTTATACTTAATCCAAAAATTATCATGTTTTCAAAATTTTTGCAAAAAAAAAATGCTTTTTTTCTTTTAAAATTGAAATTTTTTCAAAAAATTTCGCCCTCGCTTCGCTCGGACAGCACGTATCTGTCACAAAGAAATCCCGAAAGAGGTCGCGAAAAGTCGCGAATTTCAGTTTTCAAAATTTGATAGACACTTTGAAATAGAATCAAAGTGGGGGGGTCAATTTTTTTTGGGGGGGGAGTTTCTTTTGAAAAAATTGTTTCGTTCATTTTTCAAATTGTTTAGAAATTTTCACCGCAAAAATTCCAATCAGGTAAAAATCTTCTCGTGATTTTTTTTTCAACTATGTAAATGATATTCGATAAAAATTAAGTCAAAATAATTTTCTGCATAAAACTATTTTTTTTAGGATTAAAAAAATTCTTCTTGAAAATTTTTAAAAAATTGTTTTTAAAAATTTCGAAATTTCTCCTAAATTTCTTTCAACTTTATCGAAAAAATCAGCTGATAAAAATAATTTTGAAAAACCAATTTCATTGCAAAATAAAATTACCTAGAGCCCATTTAAGAACAAAATTTCGAGAAAAATTTTTAATTAATTATTTTGCACACAAATTTGACTAAAAATGTTTAAAAACACTTTGAAAAATCCCCCTCTCATTTTGCAAGATTTTTGGACTCGATGATAGTTATTAAAAAAAAAAAAAAAAAAAAAAAAAGGTCAAAAAATTGTTTATAAAAAACGTTTATTTTTCTCTATTTCTTTTTTGAAAATCTTCCTCTTTAAAAATTTTAGGAATTTTTCTTCAAAATATTCTAAACTGCCCCTTCATTTAATAAAAAATGTCCTTTCATTTATTAGAAGTAAAAATTATTTCAAAAAATCCAGATTAACAGACGTTTTTTTTTTTCAAGTTGGCATTTTTAAGATTTGCAGTTGGCATTTTGAACTTACATTCCCCCCTCAAAAAATCGTTACGCTACGCCTCTGCTTAGATATACTTTGTTTAAAATCTTTCAGAACTTTCGGTCGATCATATCACAATTTCAAGACGAGTTTTGAAATCGAGGAAAATCGACCGAATACATAAATAAATTTCTACTCGACAAAAAATCGAATGTCAATGTGGTTTGTTGGAAAGTAACTATCCTCTAAAATTTCACTTCTTTGAGATGAAATTTTATTGCTCCAAATCCAAAAAAGCAATATAAAAAAATTTACAAATGTTCTGCTTTGATACCTACACCTAATAAATCTAAGAACAATCTTCAACCTGCCATACACTATCTAATGTCTTGTTTTTAGGAAGGTATGTAAACGCATAACGGTCTTTTTCATTTTTTTTAATTTCAAGATCAGCGAATAAATATTCCAGTTTAAGGAAATTCTTCATATAAATGTTATCTCCATCAAATTCAAGATCCCAGGCGACATCGTTCCAGCCTCCAGTTGCGTGGGTAAACACATATCGACGTATGTCATCATATACGTGATAATATGCACACAAGAACTCTTTGTTGAAATGGTCGTTGATGAAAAAGATCGCATGGTCAAACCCAAAAGATACACGCCATTTGAATTCAGGTGATTTGTCTCTGTCTCCAAGCATCCGAGTATATACACGGTGGAGTAGTATGCTAGAACGGTTGAAGAGGTCTTCTGAATCTGTACCAGAATAAAGATATTCATTGTATCTGGTATTTCTTATACACACTTTTGACGAAAATACGAGGATTATTATCGACCGAGGTAGTTTGTTTTTGATCGCTTCGTATTGAGATTTCATTTCCGAGCTTACGAATTGATAACCAGCGCCCTCCATCGTTAACTTCATTTCACGAGCTAATGTTACCGAGTTATAGGTGTATAACTCTTTTCTACTTTCAAGTTCATGAAACGTTGCAGTTTGAAATGCAATTTGTTCATCCGTACTTTTTAATTTGTTCCGCGCTTTTTGCATAATTTTTTCCAAGGTCAAGTTACCCCATAGTTTTCCAATAACTTGTTCGCTAATATCAACCATACATTGGAAACATTTCAGGTGAGCAAGGTGTACCACAAACCCATCTTCTTGTATAGAGTGTATAATTAAGTTTGGAATTTCTTCTCCAAATATACTCCACGAAACCTTAGAAAGTAATTGCTTATCGATGACATTATCAATTTTTATTTCATCGTATAAAGCTTGGTAAAGATTGTTTTTAATCTCTGTATCACGAATGGAGTCCCAAAAACGTCTCAGTAGGACGACATTATCAATTTGGTTGTTGTAGACTTCGCGCACAGCGTTCTTGTAAGTGCCATTATCGGCTTGTTTCAGCTTTTGCGCCGCTTCTGAAAAACGATCTGATCTTATGTCTTGTACTATTTCATCGTGTGGTCGATACTTGCTCTCTTTTATTTTCGTTTCCAATTCTCCAAATTGGTGATTTAAGCTATTCACCAAGTTGGTGACATTTTTCAAATATATAGTTTCCAAATCGTCGAGTCTTTGATTTAAACTGTTCATGAATTCGGTAATATTCTTTAAATATGTTTTATCCTGTTGAGTCGTTTTCGTTTCCATCGAATTGTTCACTGGTTGAGTTAAATTTGTCGAATATTCATCAACGCGACGAATCGTTGAAATATTATTTAAATTATCAAGTATGATATGTAAACGATGATTCGATTTGTTAACACTACTTGACAATTCCACAATCTGAGAGTTCATTTCCATTTTTAAACTTTCTAGTTGATCAGTCAAATTTTTTGCTGATTGGTCTAGGTTCTTCATATGTTTGAGAATCTGATAGATCGCATCTTTTTCCGAATCGCCAGATCTAAAATGAAAGAAAAGAACAAAATTTTGAAATAACAAACGTAGGTAGGTAATTGATTTCTTGGAAAATGGGGAATTTTGGAATACTTCATCTATAACGATTTTCATGTTTGTATGTGAAAAAAAACATATCTCGGATTTTGACCATATTCAAGAGAATTTCGTTTTTGAATTTTGATCAGAACTATTTTGTTCAGATGTCTTAAGTAGTCGTGAAATCACGCGAAATGGTTAAGTACTTATTGAATATGGAAGCTGAAATTTTATTACCGTAAGATTGGGTTACTTTGGCCCAGAGTTGGGCAGATCCGGATCCGATCCTAAAATTTGAAAATTGGATCTAAAGATCCAAAGATCCAAAAATTTGGATCAGATCCTTCAATTTTGAGAAGGATCTGATCTGAATCTTTAGATCCTTAAATTTTCGAAAAAAAACAGATTCAGATCCAGAAAAAAAAATTTACTATTCATCGCATTTTTCTCAGTGAATTGATTACTTTTCATGTGTTTTTAATTTTTCAATATTTGATCTGTGAAATAAATGAAAAGTAAACCGTAGAAGAAACCAAAAAAAAAACCTAAAACGTCTGACTATCCAGCTTGATCCGGATCCTGAAATTTGAAATTTGGATCTGATCTAGATCGGATCCCTTAACTGTGGAATAGATCTGATCTGGATCTTTTGCAGAACCATCTTGACAAGAGATCTGAATCTGGATCTAGATCCTTTTATTCGTGGATCTGCCCAACTCTGCTTTGGCTGTAGGGGGTAGCTTTGGCCCAGGTTCGAAAAAAAGATATTTGCCTATGTCTAGCCACAACTGTATGAAGTGGAGGAAGTTTGTAATGAGTAATGACAATGAGTTTCAACGATAGAAGCGTCTTCGTACTTCACTTCTTTGTGATTGTCGCTGTTTTTGTGTCGCAAGTTTGGTAAACGTGATTTTTTGTTAATTAGTACGTTGTTCGTGTGTTTTTTTTTCTATCTCCAAAACTTCTGTTTCGACGAAGTATAACGAATGGTCCATAGTTTTTTTTTCTTTTTTTTTCTTATGAAAACAGATCGGAAATTTTATGTTGATTTAGAATCTCGTATAGAAAAATCGATTTTGTAAAGCGGTTGTGAGATAAATTGAAATTACTAGTCAGTGGACCGTTTTTGTCGTTTTTGGGGTTACTTTGGGCCGCGAGCATAAACAATTAAACATTATCAGAACGCGAGAAAAAATATTTCCTACGAAAATCGATTGAAAATTTAACGCAGAGTCAGAATTTTTCGTTGTTTTTGGAGTTATTTTGGCCCAAGCATAAATATTATCTCTAAAATACCGATGTTTGATTATATATGGTTTCAACTGAACAGTTTTTTTTTTCAAGTTTCATGCCTTTGGTGAGTTAGTTTAATGCCTAGAAATCGATTTATTGTGAAAAAAAATTTGGGCCCCAGTTACCCCAAGACCGAATAATATTGGTCCATGACTTTGATTAACCGCCAAACAGGGAGGGGATAGACAAAAAAAAATTTACAAATCATATTGCAAAGGTGAAAACCAAATTTGATTTTGAAAGAAGCAGTATGAATTTTCAACAAAAAAAAGTCTCAAAAAATGGGCCAAAGTAACCCTATCTTACGATGCCTTGGTTTGTGTATCAAATTTAACTATAAATTACAAGTAAACCTTTCTGAATATACAGATAAGATATTTTTTTTAAAAGTGCAAAGCAGTACTCACTTTTTGTTCTGATTGGATTGCTCTCCCGTTTGTTTTTCCTCTCGTGCGTCATTTGACAATGAATGAGAAACTTGCAAAAGAAAAAAAAATTGTGAGTATCTACTTATTGATCGATTAATCGTTCGTGGCTCAAAAAAACTTACTCGTTATGAATGAAATGCACAGAAGGCAGATAACAGCACACGTTTCTTTGCTATTCATTTTGACCACAATAAATGCGTACTTTTTCAACTACGATGCGCATTACAAGTAACAGTACGAGGTACACACTACACAGGCATTCACGAATGAGGAATCAAAGTCCTATCATATTTATAGGGAGCTCACTAGACACATTTGAATATTGTCAGAAGGGGAGTGATAAAAGGCTGATATTTTCCGCACATACATTTCCATTTTAACAACATTGTTTTTGAACACGGGTAAGAATAAATAAATGAATAAATTATTCGAAAAAAATGCATATTGCAAATTTTTTATTAATCAATATGACACGTATGCTCTCAAAAAGTAGATACGATAAGACATAAATAAATTAGATGGAAATAGCCTTGGATATCTGATTCAGTTACTATATTTGAATCTAAGTTCTCACCCAAAGTCGATCTTGAATATTCAGTAAGCCTTTGATATTTTAGTTCGCAAGTAGTCACTTTTTTTAACTTCTCTTACTCTACATAATTTTTTTTTTTTTAGAATTTTTTCATGAAATCATATTGGTCGATGTAAACAATAAAACTGAAATAATGGAAACTTTTTCAAGTGCGCACTACGAATGTAATTTGTTATTTTTTTGAATTTTAAATATTTCTTTACGAGTTTCAAGCATAAAATGTCACATTTTCAATGCGTGTCTACTGAAAAATATTGTTCGCATCAAGTAGTGAAAATAGCTATTATGTTTTGAACGAAAAATGGAATTTTCTGGAGGGTCACGTGGGTTTTTTGGTACTTGAAACCAAAAAACAATGTCGAAAATACATTGAAAGAAAGTTTTCGAAAAATACCTATATATTTTATAAAAACTATTCTAAGGCTCCAATTGAAAAAATTTTCAAATAAAATTTGTGTATTTTGATCTCAGGAACAATTTTGGTTATTACAAAAATTTTGATTGAACCACGCCTTCCCTTTCATTTTTACATTATACGCATACATATGAAAATCACGTTGAAAAAATTTCATAGCAGGATTGCCAACTTTCGATATTTATAAAACATCAGAATTTCCCCCTTTTTTTTTGGTAAAAATTGATGTTTTATGAAAATCGAAAGTTGGCAACCCTGCTATGAATTTTTTTCAACCTTTTCTATACAAATAATTTTTTTGTATCAATAGGAGCCATTTGAGTCCAGTTTTGATACCGAACCGATGTTATTTCAGTTTTTTGTAATTCGAAATTCTCGATTTTTTTTTAGCGATCTGCAACTTTTCAACCCCCTGGTAGAGTGAAAAAATCGATATCAAATTTGAAGGTCAATGGTCTGGGGAGATGTAGAAACATAAATTTCACTTTTCTAGGGGTGTGACCGAGGTACCATGTACGTAGGTGGCACTACCCAAAAGTGTCAAAAGACTGCGTTTTTTTTTCAAAAGTGACCCTGCTTTGAGGGCCCTTAGCTTCACTCCATTGAGAGGTAGAAAGCTCAATTTTTTTTTGGAAGGTCCTCAACTCAAAGTAAACTACCTCTGCGAATTTGGTCGAAATCCGAGATGTTTTTTTTTTTCACTCCACCCTATATTATACATATGCGTATAATGCCAGATTTGAGGGAAATGAATGGTCCTGTAGCGTCTGCAGCGCTACCAGCGCTACGCATCACCCGGACCAGTTTCGCGTATGTTTACTTCTCTTACGTAAGCCAGTGAGCAGAACACTATTTAAGCTTAATCGCTATTTGTACTAATTAGTCTAAACAGAACATTTCGTCTGAATAAACTCGTACGTAAATATTAACCTCGTCGTGTTAGATCATTCGAACAGTCTCCTCTCCTTGCGCTCGTGGGTGTCCACTTGAGTGAGGAGTGTATTAGGTAGGAATTCTCTTCACCCTTCTTACCACCTACTACAGTCCAATCAAAATTTTTGTAATAACCAAAATTGTTTTAAAGACTTTGATATACAACTTTTGTTTGAAAACATTTTCAATTGGGTCCTTAGATACACATAGGTAGCTAGGTATACAGATTTTTGGAAAGAAGGATTCACAACATTTTTCTTCAAAAATCTTCTTATCTCTTTACCTAAGACCCCAAAAGAAAAATTTTCCAAACAAAAGTTGTACGTCAAAGTCTTTAAAACAATTTTGGTTATTACAAAAATTTTAATTGGACCACTCATTCCCCTCAAATCTGGCATTATATCGTACTTAGACTTACACACGAATAATAACTTTGCATACAATTGATGAATTTTTTCCTGATCATTTTCACTCGCCATCAGCTTATTAATCTACGTACATTTTCTGTTCGCAGGATATTACCAACCAGCCGGTCCGCTGATATCGCACCATCACCACCATCACCACCACCACCATCACGTGCAAGCGAACACCTCAACGACGTCGACGGCAGCTCTGCCAGCCTCGACGGCCACCTCCACGTCGAGCTCGGCTTCGGCCATCTCCTTCGCCAAAGTCTCTCAATCGCCTCTAGTACAACCGCCCACTCCGCCCGCCTCGAATGTGACGCAGCCCGTATCGGAGAACTCGGATAACGAGATCACTTCGGCAACGACGCCCGCCACGGAGATCACCGCATCCGCGGAACCTGCTCAAGAAGAACCCAACTACGCTCCGGCTTATCGATTCGGCTCATCGGCGAATCCGCCTTTCCGGTCGCCTTCTCATAATTACCAATCGTACTATCCGTCGCCTCCTTCTACCGCTAGTCTATCGCATCCGCAACAACAGGCCCATTTCCAAGAGATCCTGTACAGTAGTCAACCGCCTGCGGGACCTCCGGGGCCTTACCATTTGAGCTATCTGCAGCCGAAGGGCGCTCCGTACCACGGGCCTCCGCCGTTCCAGCGTCGATACATTCCAGCTTTACCACCGCAGCAGTATTTCCATCACGAGTATCCGTCTTCGGCTCCGGTCAGCAGTGTCCAGCAGCAGGTCGTCGTGCCGGCTCATCCGCTCAGCGCGTCCGCCGAATCGTATCATTCCGCGCCTCCGACTCCTTCGATGGTCGAGTCGTATCCGCCACCGCCTCCTCCGCTGTATTATTCGGGCTATGGGAGTGCACCACCGACGCCTTATTATCCTTATGCTGCTTCGTCTAGAAGTCTAACGCTTGTTGGTGAGTCTACCATTTGTTTTATTACATACTTGACTTTTTTTCAAGTCTAAAACACTATAAACGCGAACGCCCAATTTACGAAATTAGGGAGAATAGAGGGGTCCAATCGAAATTTTTATGATAACCAACTTTTGTTTGAATTTTTTTTTAATTCAACCCCTCCTTCCCACCATTTTTCAATATTGAGTTTCTTCACACTAATATGCGAAATTTGAGGAGAGGGAAGGGTCTAATCGAAATTTTCATAATAACCAAACTTATTTTTAGGATCCTAATCTACAACTTTTGTTTGAAAAATTTTTCAGTTAAATCCTTCCCTCCCCCCAATTTTTCAATGATGAGTGCCTTCGTACTAATATGCGAAATTAGAGGGGAGGGAAGGGTCCAATGAAAATTCTTATAATAACCAAAATTATTTCTAAAATCCTAATCTACAACTTTTGTTTAAAAATTTTTTCAATTGAAAGCCTCCCTCCTCTCCAATTTTTCATATTAATATGTACATGGATACTCATTATTAATAATTGGGGGGGAGGTAAGGGTTGAATTGAAAAAACTTTCAAACAGAAGATGTAGATTAAGATCTTAGAAATAATATTGTTCATTATAAGAATTTCAATTGGACCCTCCCCTCCCCTCAAATTTTGCATATTAGTACGAAGGCACTCATTATTGAAAAATGAGGGGAGGGAAGGGTTTAATTGAAAAAATTTTCAAGCAAAAGTTGTAGATCGGAATCCTAAAAATAAGTTTTGTTATTATAAAAATTTCGATTAGACCCTTCCCTCCTCTCGAACTTTGCATATTAGTACATGAAGACACTCGATATTGAAAAAAGGGGTAGATGGAGGGGTTGAATTAAAAAAAATTTCAAACAAAAGTTGTAGATTAAGATCCTAAAAATAAGTTTGATTATCATAAAAATTTCGATCGGACCTCTCTCTTCTTCCTAATTTTGTATATTAGGCGTTTATATGGTTTATTTGGACTTGGAAAAAATTAAGTTCAATCACACTAACGCCGCAGTGAAAATTAGGAGCTAGTTATAGATAAAGGTTCAGGTTGAAACTGACGAAGGAGGGATTTTTTAAAAATAAATCTCGGTATTAGAAATTTATTTATGTATCGCCGCGCCGAGTGTTTATTTAAAGCGTCAACCGAGCGAGAAAATAAGGATTTATCGAGGCACCCTATCTACGTAAAATGTCGGTTCCAATTTGAAAGTCAATTTTGCCAACGTGGGTTTTTCTACTCCGACATTTTTTCTCTTTTTCTCTCCTCTCCCAGGGTGTTATTATTAAAATCGCTCGCGATCGACGAGCTTTTTGTGTTCGGCTTTTGACATATTTTCGTCGATGTGACATTATTTTCAATTCTGGAACGTGTTTGAAATTCATACATATTTGTATAACGTAAGAAGAAGCGACACGAAATTGAGTGGAATTCTTTATCTGGCTCGTGGATCGAATCTTGGTCGGTGTAATGCGATAGTGTCGTAGGCATTAATTGTTTATCGGACGCTGAGCGGTTTCGAGGAATGTGTTTGTTGACCTTTTCAAGCAGGAATTACTGGAATGAGGAATTGGTGAAGATGAGGAGATGATATAGAGATGAAAATGGTGAGCTGATTAAAAACGATTTAGGAACGTCGAGAGGATCTTGTGAGAAATTTTTTGATACATGTTAAAAAAAAAAAATTCGTACTTCGTGAAAAATTTAACCGAATTTTTTGAAAACTTCTATAAAATTTTTGTAAAAATTCAACGAAAATTTTATGAAAAAATATGATATTTTATCAAAAATATGATTGGCTTTTAAAAAAAAAAAAATGGGAATGTTACGAACAATTCTTTGAAAATTTTAGGAGAAATTTCAAAACAATTTTGAAAAAAAAATCATGAAATGTATGAAAATTTTACCAAGATTGACTAAAAAATACATTGAAATTTTACCAAAAATTTAATAAAAATTCTGCAATTTTTTTTTTAATAAGTTTGTATGTTCAGAAAAAAGTCTTTGAATTTTTTGTGAAGAATTCTTGAAATTTCGTGAAAAATTTTTCGATGAATGTTGTAAGAACATTTTCAACGCTTCATGAAAAATTCAAAAGCAATGTCAAAAAAAATTTCTCAAAACATAGACGACAAATCCCTCCCCCAAAAAATGGTGAAAAAGTGACGAATAAATTCTATGAATTTTTTGAAAAATTTTCTGCTTTTTTTAAAACGTTTTTTTGGAAAATTGTTTTTAGATTGTTCGTGAAATACCTACCGTTAGAAAAAAAAAACATTTCGCATAGAATTTTTCACGGAATTTCTCACAAAATTTTCAGTGTATTTTTCAATACCTACAAAAAAAATTTATTTAATTTTTATGATATTTATGGTGAAAAATCAGCATTTTCATCTAGTTTTTGTTGAATTTATTAAAATCTTACATACAGAACTTTCAGAAAATTGAAATTTTTAATTTTTCATAAAATAAGTACAAAAAAATGAATTTCTTACCGAATTTTACGAAATTCTTCTCAAAATATTCAGGGAGTTTTTTTTTTTTTTTAAGTGATTTTTTTGGTAAAATTTCACAGAATTTTTTATCAATTTTTTCTAGAGAATTTTTCGAAAATTTCCTTTGAATTTTTCTCGAAATAAAAAGATTTTTTTCAAAATTTCAAATTTTTTATTAATTTTTTTTGGTGAAAATTTTCAGTGAATCTTTCTTGAATTACAAGAAAAATTTTCACAGGATTTTTATTCAATTTTTCAACAAATTTTTATAGAATTATTGTTGAAATTTCGAAGAATTTCTTGCTAAATTTTGGCCAGAAACTTTATTTTGAAGATTTCTCATAAAACTGACTGAATTTTTCATTGATTAGCATTTTTAGAAGATTTTTTTAGCCTTGTTTTTTCTCAATTTGTCATTATGAAATAAAAATGAAAATGTTTTCAGAACATCTATGAAGAATTTTTCACAAAATTTAAAAAAATGTTTTCTAAAATACCGGAAAGATTTTTATTGATTTTTTATGAGTTGATGGTTAAAGTTCAATAAATTATTTTTCAAGTTTTTTTTTTCAACTTTTGAAGAATATTTTTCAAAATATTATCAACATTGGTGTAGTAATCTTGAAAATACCCCCCCCCCCCCCGGCGCAAAAACACGATAGAAAGTTTTCGAAGAATTTTTCACGAAATTTTCACCGAATTGTTATCAAAATATCTGAAAAACGTTTACTAAATTTTCATGCAATTTATTTTTAAAAATTTGTAGAATTTTCTTCCAAATTTCACAGAGAGGTGATTTTTACAAATTATTGCTCAATTAAGTATTTTTGAAAATTTTTCGTTGTTGAATTTGAATTTTTCATGAAAATTTTACCCTGAAACGCCAAAAAAAATTTGTAATAATTTGTCATAAAATTTCAGAGAATTTTTTACAAAACACTACCGGAGAATTTTTTATGCGAGAAGAGTTTTCTTAAGATTGTAAAGATATTCTCATTAGAATATATCAACATTTTCCATTTTTTTTTTTCAATTGCTTACTTCATTTTTCAGATAATTTTTCATGAAATATCCAAAAATAATTTTGTGATTAGTTCATAAAATTAGGGTTAAATTTTTAATTGGATTTTCAGAGAATTTCCATACAGTAAGTACCAGAAAGTATAATATTTATATACATATTTTTTAGAAAATTTTACGAAATATGTCTCACAGAAATTTTAAAAGTTATTTTTCAGATAATTTTTCGCAAAATTTCAGATAATTCTTCATAAAAATGTGTTTTGAAGTTTTCATTGAATTTTCAGCGACTTAAAAAATGAAATGTCAGGAGAATTCTTCAAAACTTTCAAAGATATTTTCACGAAATTAGTTAGAATGGTTTTCTATTTTTTTTTTTCGAATTGTTCGCCTAATTTTTCTAAAAATTTTTCACAATATGTTCAGAGAATTTCAAACAAAAAGTCTATAACGAAACATTTGAAAAGTTTCAGAAAATATTGATAGTGTTTTCAAAGAAATAATCATTTTCAAGTTTTAATTACCCATAAAATCTAATAAAATGTTGAAGAGTGAATTTTTCAATTTTTAATTATCTAGGTACTTTTAAAAATTGATATATATGTTTTGGAGGAGGGGCCAGGAGGTGGTAACTTCTATACTTACCTAAAGTATTCAAAAACTCCTGTTTAAATTTCACGTTTCGCTAGGAAAATTTTGTTTGACACTTTGATTCACACTTAAACGTTTCAACACAACCAGAACCCCGTCAGCATTTCCTTCCTTCCCTATCTCAGTGTCTCTAGAGCATTTGAAGCCAACACCACCCCCATGCGCAATTTCTCTCTCAAGCCGATTTAATTAAACGGTATTAATTTTCTAACGAAATGATAATGTCGCGATGGCGCTTCCCCCGTGCCTCTCGTTTCATTCCCTCCCTCCCCAGCCTAACTTCTCTCATCGTACTTGTCGCCTGCGCCTAGTAAACTAATACGCTGTGCAAATGTGCAACTTTTTGGTACTCTCAGCCAACGAATTATCGAGCTCGTCGTACATTCTCGGCATAGTATCCTCTTTAATTAATCGTTTTACATGTATGTAAAGAAGCGTCAAAGCGCATACGCTCCCCCTATGCCTCGCCCCTTCTGCCATATCCTCGTATTCGTTCGTATGTTTTCATTAAGATGTTAATGTTATCGCGCCATGGTCGCACTCGAGGTGTGGGATGCGGTGGCGGTAGTTAACCGATGTCTTCGAGGATAATTTTTCATACCGTAATTAATCACAAATCCGTAAGCACTTCGTCGAAAAGGCTTTTAAAGTAAATCCGAGCGCGTCATAAAGTTGTCGAGGTATGAAAAATACCCTCTTCTTTTCCTCTCAGGCCTTCGTGATATCGGTGTATCTCAAAATTCGTCGTGATAGGTCGACAAACCGCGATAAAATATCGGTTCAATGTTATTATTCGAAAAGTAGGATTATGGATGATTTCATTTCTTGTATTTTAAATGCGAATTAATTGTTCGGAAAAATTGAAAAGATGGTTGAATTTGAAGATTACAAAGAGTATCCGAAGTAAAGAGAAAGATAACTGACCCTAGAAATCAGCAAACATTTTAATGTGTGTGAAAAATGAAAAAAACGTTGGATTTATAAACTTAAAAAAAATCACGAATCAAACAAATTGGGAAAAATGAAAAAAATTTATACTTAATTTAAAAAAATTAATAAAATCACCAATGAAATGAACGTCGGTGGCAATAAACAAAGAAGTACATATTTTATTTAAAATTGACGAATCAATTTCTCATTAAAATTGATCGATTGAAATTTTTCGAAATCGTGTTTCCATTTGTTTTATTTTTCTGAAAAAATGATTTTTTCGAAAACAAATATTGTTTTAAAAAATCACAATTCTTTTTCTCAAAAAATAGAAATAAAAATTTCGTTTATTTGCAATAATGAATTTTTTCTTATTTTTGAAGAAATTTTCTTTTCTAAAATGTCTATGTACTTCCAAAATTTTTTTTCTTCATTTAATTTTTTTTTTTTTTTTTTTTGGAAACAAGATTTTTTCGAAAATGAGTATTCATGCTGTAAAAAATTTCTTTCTTTATTTTTTTAAAGATTTTTTTTGCAAGTGGAGAAGTTTTTTAAAATATTCCCAGACATGTTTGCAAGTCACTTTTGTAGTGATTTAGTCACTATTTCACAACTAGGTCACTTTTTTCACTATTTCGCTCAAAAGTCACACTTGTCACTTTTTATTTCAATGAAAAGATCGATTTTTTAAATATCTTCTTTTTAAAAAAAGGTTTGTTGGAAGTTTTGGTTTGTTGGTTTTTTTTTAAATAAATTTTTCAGAATTTTTCTAAAGAAATTTGATAAACAATTTTGCTCAGAAAATCTTCAAATTTTTTAAAAGAAATTTCTTATTTTAATTTTTTTTTTTAAATTAAAAATCTTATCGTTTTTTTTCAATTTATAATAATTCGTCTACTAAAAAATCATTTTTTAGGAAGAAATATTTCAAAATTGTATTTTGAAAATAATAAATACCTACCTAGGTAAATAAATGAAATTGAAAAAAAAAATTGCGTAAACATTTTTTAAGAGTATCTACCTAAAAATTATTTCAATTTTCTAAAAAAATTAAAAATTTTATTAATTAATTAACAACAGTGTAAAAAGAATCAAAAGATCTCGTTAGTTAATTTTTCATCTTTTTCGAAAAAAAAATTTCAAAATTATTGTCAGTATTTTTTCCTTCTAAAAGTGTTCTCATCCTTTTTTTTTCTCAATTCCACCAGAAATGACTTTTTTTCGAAAATTCCTCCATTTAGGAAAAAATGTTGAAAAACAGACACGATTCGAGGTTTTTTTTTGCAACATTGTAACTTTGCAAAAAACTTGGGCCTATTATTCAATTTTTTTACTAAAAATGTCAAAATTGTTCTTTTGAAAAAAATTTCTATTTTTTTTTTTTTGTAATATCTGTTGAGAATTTGTCATTCATTTTTCCAAAGTTTTTTTCTTTTTTAAAAAAATTATAAATTTAGTAAAATATTCCTCTTTTCCAATTTTTAATTTTTCATACATTTGCAATTAAAATTTCAAAAACATTTAATTGTCAGAATTGTCAAAATTTTAAAAATAAATTTACCAGTTTTTTTTGAGTAATAAAATTTTGTTTTTAAGATTATCTAAAGTAATTTTTTTTTTTTTGATTTTCGAAGAAAGAATTTTAAAATTATGTTTCATTTTTGTAATTGAACTTTCATTCACTTTGAATCAGATTTCTCTTCTTCATGGAAAAACATCAATCAATGGATACAAAATATTTTTGCTTGAAAAATATTTTCAATGATAATGCAAATTTTCGACCCTCCTCCCCCCACCAGGATCTTCAGATAAAAGGTTCATAAAGTCGTTAAAAAATTTGAAAATTTTAAATTTTGTTTCTGTTTCTGTATTCCGTTTATTTTTTTTAAGGGAGGTGTTCAAAAATTAATATTCTTAGAAATCATGTTTTCATATTTCAAAAAATGTATTTTGTTTTGTAAATAACATAGATTTTTTCAAAATTTTGATAAAATTATCTTCAATTTTTTTTCGTAGCAACTAAATTTTTTGAATTTTTTCTGAAAGTTCATTTTTGTAGATATTAATTTGTTTTAATGAAGATTTTTTCAAAAACAATACGTAATTTTTTTTGAAATCGAGTTTTCCTAATATTTTGAAAAAAATCCCCACGACTGTCTTTGGTAAAGGAACTAATTTTTCCAAAGTGAAGATTTTTTTTAAATTTTTCTAAAGTTCATTTTCTTTATTTTTTTAGTATTAAGTACTGCTTTCCAAAAAAAAGTTCAAGTTGGTATATTTTTTAGAATTCATAAAATATATTGTTATATTTTTTGATTTTTCTTTTTTTTAATGAACAAGATATAATTATAGAAAAAAAAGTTTTTGAAATACTGAATTTTTCAAAAGTTGGTTTTAAAAACTTGTTATCTTTATTTTTGTAAAAAAGAAAAATTCAAAAAACAATTTTTACATAAAAATCATGTTTTTATTTTCTAAAAAAAAATCTTCCAACATAGAATAAAATACTTGAATGTATCTATTTGCAATGACCTAGTTACTTGCCTAAAAATGTCAGAAAACTCCATTAAAAAGTATAAAAAACCTAGGCACCTATTGACAATTTGAAATTCATTCATTCATCTGTTGAATAAAAAGACAAACAATATCTGGAATTTTCATCGTCTCCCCTGCACTTCGGCCACTCTACGTCTTCTTAACTTTATTAGGTCGGTGCTCGTATCATCATAGTCATCGTTTTCATTGACGACGCTAAATTCACTGGCCATAAAATGATCTAAATACAGCAGTGTATAGCCCAAGGGCGAGAGGAGGGCCGACATTAGGCCGGAAGACAAGAAGCTGATTTACATAAAAGTAGAATCCATCATGCTTAGCACGGCACAGCGAAAATGGCCAAGGCGGGGGGGGGGGGGACCAGGCGAACCAAAATACTCGTCCAAATTGGTGTTAGGTATATTTTGTATCTCTCTTAAACACACGTATACTTTTGCTCGCACTTGGAAAGCGTTTTAATCATCTCGACGAGAAGGGAAGGTTCATTTAGCACATAGATACAGAGCAGAGAGAGGATACACAGGTTGAATAGTTTAAAAGCGACGTGAACGGGCCCCCCTGGAAATGTGTAAAACGCTGGATAATTTATGCGATTTATCGACGTAAAAGAGAGTTCGCGTTTACCAAAATTAAATAATTACCATTTGAAATGGTCGTATAAGCGGTGAGATTGCCTTCAAGTGCGATGACAGCGAGAGAGCGGATTTTGGGGGAATGGGCAGCCGGGCAGGGTGGCCTGCCTACGTTTTCATTACTCGATTTACCTGTTTGTTTGTTTATACGTATAAAGGTGCGCAAGGAGATGATACTGTTAGAGATACACGTGGGTGTAATTGAATATCTCGGTCGGTCGCCTGCGCCTTTTATTTTTCTCTCTTTTTTAATTTGTTTTTTGGGTCTGGGTTGGTCGTTTTTATTAATTTTTTCTGATGGCTTGAGAAGAAAATATGTTTTGAGGATTTTTTTTTTATGGAAAACGCCTGTTGCTGTCGTGTTTATTTAGATTCATCATGGCAGATACAAACCTTTTGGAATAACTCGAAAGCAAGATTTTGTTGAGAAATAATTTTTTCAATATGGATAGAAAATTAAAATGTTTCTGGAAGGAAGCCATCTTTTTAATAATTATTATTTGAAATAATTTTGTCCAAATTTTATTTATACTATGTACCTTTTTTTATTCAATAGGTATTTGAATACAATTTTTTCAATTTTTACTCAGAAACAGATTTTCTAAACTTTACCTACCTACTCATATTTAATTTCTGGAAGAAATTCTGATCTCAAAAATATCATGTTCTGAAACAGGATAATTCACTTTGATCACTAAGATTAATGTTCCTCAAAAACATGATTTTAGTCGTAAGATAATTTTTTTCAGAAATTTTTGAGAAGAATCGCGAAGATTTGAAAAATTATTTTTTCGAGCGAAATAATTTGCAGATAACTAATATTTTTGAGAAAAATGCAAAAACTCATAATTTAAAAAAATAGGTAGTTTGTTATGGAAGGTTCGAATTTTGAGAAAAGTTTTAAAAATTATCAAAAGCAAAATTGCAAAATTTCAAAAAATTATTCAAAAGCAACATAAGAAATGAAAAATTGAAAAAATCACTCATAGAACATACCTAATTGAAAAATTTTCTCTTTGAGCCAAATTGAAAAAAAAATGGTTGTATGTGAAATTCTCTTTTTGAGAAAAATATCAAAAATTCTATTATTCAAAAAAAAAAGTGGAGAAAAATTGCAAAACTTAAAAATTGTTTTTTTTAGCAAAATTGAAAAATTATTTGATTAAAGCAAAATTCAAAAAAGTTGTTTATTACGCAAAACTCGGTTTGGACAAAATTTTGAAAAATTGCAAAAATTTTGTTGAAGAGCAAAATAAAATTTCCAAAAATATATTCAAAAGCAAAATAAAAAATAAAAAATTGAAAAAAATCACTTTTAGAACATACCCAATTAAAAAGTTTTCCGTTTGAGCCAAATTGAAAAAAATTGTTTGTATGTGAAATTCTCGTTTTGAGAAAAATATCAAAAAATTATATTATTGAAAAAAAAAATTGAGAAAAATTTCTAAAACTGAAAAATTGGTTTTTGAGCAAAATTGAAAAATATTTGTTTGAAGAAAAATTCAAAAAAGTTGTTAATTATGTAAAATTCGGTTTCGAACAAAATTTGCAAAAATTCTATTTTTGAAAGAAAAGTGTAAAAATTCTATTTTTTTTTTATTATTTTTTTTTTTATAAAAATACAAAAATTTCATTGTTGAGAAGAATTTCAGATTTTTTTTTTTGCAAAATTGGAGGAACTCATTTCCAGAGTTGAATTGAAAAATCTTTTTTTGATCCAATTTTTAAAAAAATGTCTATTATGTAAAATTTTTAAAATTTTATTCTCTTGAAAAATCGAAAAAATTAATTTCAGAGCATAGAATGGAAAAATTCGCTTTTTAGAGGAATTGAAAAGAATTGTTTTCAAGTACAGTTTTAAATCAAAAGTGAAAAAAAAAATTGAGAAAAATTCAAAAATTGCTTATTATGCAAATTTTTGGTTTCGAGTGAAAATGCCAAAATCACATTTCTTCAAAAAATTCAAAACTTTAATTTTAAAGAAAAATTGAAAAAATTCAATTCTGAAACAAAATTAAATTATTTTGAGCTATTTTTTTAAATGTTTTTGTGCAAAATTCTTTTTTCTAGAAAATTTTTTACGCGAAACTGATAAATAAACTTTGTTTGAAAGCAAAATATCATTTTTTTTTTTTGTTTTGGAGCAAAACTGAAAAGATCTGTTTTTCGAACAATGTTATAAAGAATTTCATTTGTGAAAAAAACTACCTACAAAAATTTTCATTTTTGAGCAAAAATTAACAAGACGTAAGTATTTTTTTTAGCGAAGTTCAAAATTTTCGTTATTAAAAAATTTCTTTGTTTAAAAATAAAATTGCAAAAATTTCATTTTACTTAAATTGCAAAAGTTTCATTTATACGAATATCTTGAAAAAATTCAGACTTGAAGCGAAATGGTCTAATCTTTGTTTTTAGATAAAAATTCGAAATAATTTTATTTTGGTATTTTGGAGCAAAGTAGAAAAAAATTGATTTCTTTAGATTTTGTCGCAACAAATTTTTCAAATTCATTTTGAAAGCATTTCAAAACCAAAAAATTGGAAAATTTTGTTTTTGAGTAAATTGCAAGTTTTTAGAAAAATTGCAAAAAAAATAAGCGAAATTGCAGTGTAATTTCTTTCTTAGAAAAGTTGAAAAATTTTGTTTTGAGTGGAATTGCAAAAATTATGTTTTCAAAGGAATTTGCAAAACATTAATTGTTGTTTTTGAACAAAATTTCGTTTTTGGTGAGTAAAATTTTGCTTCGAAACAAACGGACAAAATTGCGAAAATGTTGTACTTGAAAAATTCTACAATTTTATTTTGAGATAAATTTTAATACATATTTTTACGATGAAAAATTTCAAATGGTTCCTTTTTTCGAGCAAAATTGCAAAAATTCTATTTTTGAGTAAATTTACAAAAATTTTATTTTTCAAAAAAGTTACCTGCAAAACAAAAATATAAATTTTGAGAAAAATTACCATTTTTTCAAAATTTATTTTTGAGTGAAATTATAAACATTTTGTTTTTCATACAAAAATTGAATAAATTGTTGGAAACATTTATTTTTAAAGAAAATAAAAAAAAAATATTAGGGGTTCCAAATATCTCGACATCCCTTATAAAAATTGAAAAATTAGTTACCGCAACTTTTTTTGGAACCACACAAATTCCAAAAAAAAATCAATTCAATTTCCCTCTCTCAAACAGAACCTTTCGTTTGAAAGTTTAACAAACTGGAATCAGGTAAGAAAAAAAAAGGGAACGAAAAAACTATACAAACTTTTCAAAAAACCTGTGATACGAATCAGTTTATCGTTTCCCAAAACGCATCCATCTCCGCACCCCTATCTTCGTCTGCCCGACGCGGTCATTCCTTCAACCATATTTCACGCTCGTCCAAAACACCTGCTCCGCTACCCTCCCAGCCATGGAAGCCTTCCACACGTTGCGAACAAAGAAAAAAGAAGAGAAAAACCTCTCCGGAACAGTTTTCATTACACGAAAAAAAAGCTCCAACCAACGTGTACTTTAGCCTCACACATACACGAATAAAAGAAAGTCTAAACACGACCAGAATACAGCGAGGGAAGTTCAGCAGAGGGTGCGAGGGAGGTTTCAACACAGCTCACTCTTCGTTCAACGTGTGCAACTCTATAACATGTACACACGTCGTTAACTCGAAAATGTTAAACTTAATTTGAAAAGTTTTCTGGGTAATTCGTGGGTGAGAAATTCGAGAGTCGAAAAGCGAGCGAGGGAGAGAGACTCGTTGCAAAAACACTGTCGGAGAAACGAAGAGAAAAAAACATAAACACATTAAAATCAAGTACCATACCGCTATATACGTTTAGAAAAGAGAACAGCTATTTTAATATGAATTTTAATACACGTTAATGTCTGCAGCTCCCTTCTTCTTCTCCACTCATCCCTTATCCGCGTTAAATAACACTCTCCTTGTGTGTGTGTGTGTGTGCGACGTCGAGAAAAAACACGCGGAAAAAAGAAGCACGTTGAAAGGATAAGAACGAAGGTGCAGTATCGAAGGGTAACGAAAGCTCAACTCGTGTAAAACTTTTTCAAAAACAAAATTTACATTCAATTTAGTTCAAACATGAGCAAAAAGAAAGTTTTCACCGAGTTGATGCGGGGGGAAGCAGCCCTGCCCAGACCCCGCATTAAGACCCGGTATACATACAGGGTAGGTTATAAAGTACCTAGGCGGTTTATGGCGCGATGAATTGTACTTTACATGGTGGGTAGAGGCGCGAGGGGCGAGGGCCAGAGAAAAGGGCGAGAAAATGGCTCGTTTAGAAATGCTATACAACTTCGTAATATAGTTACGACGACTTAGAGACGTGTTCAAAATTACTATTTAAATACTGTAGTTAGTTCGTATGAAAGTACGTTTATAATAGTGTATGGTATCGTATACTTCCGGACGTCTCGCAAGAGGGACGGGAGACCCACAGGGAAGCGGGGTTATCGTGTTGTTTTCCGGGCACGATGGATCGACCTTGACCCGGTTGAGTTTCTAAATTAAATTAGAAAATTAATATGGTACCGATTTAGCGTGCATATATACAGACACAGAGTACCTAAAATTTTACGACGTGAATCAGAATTCGAAGATTTGTACTTAGCAGGCTAATTTTTACTCGTTTTTGGGCGAATTTCTTTTTTTTTTCCAGAAAATTATGTACAATCTGTGTGGTTTATCGATTTAGATTACGCCGATGAAAAGTTGAGGGGTGGGGGTTCATCAATGATAATAAAATAAATAGAAAACATCGAGATTGTCGATAAATCAAGTATTTTATATATATTTAATTTGAACTAAACCTAAAAAATCTGTTGTACTTGAATTTGTTCAAAAAGAAAATTTTGGCAGTTTTCCTAGAGAACAAAATTACTGAAGTTTTGCTCAAAATTAATTTGAATGCAGTTTTGTTCAAAAACAAAATTTTTGCAATATTGTTCAATTTGTTCAAAAATTTCTTGCAATTTTGTTCAATTTGTCCAAAAACAAAATTTTTGTAATTTTGGTTAAAAAACAAAATTTTTGCATTTTAGTTTGAAAACTTATTTTTTGCAATATTGCTCAGTTTGTTTAAAAACAGAATTTTTGCAATTTTGTTCAATTAGTTTAAAAACTAAATTTTTGTAATTTTGTTAAAAATCAAAATTTCTGCAACTTTGTTTGAAAACAAAATTTTTGCAATATTATGCAATATGTTCAAAAACAGAATTTTTGCAATTTTGTTCAACAACAAAATTTTGCAATTTTGTTCAACAACAAAATAATTGCAGTTTTGTTCAAAAACAAAATTTTTTCAATTTTGTTTAAAAACAAAATTTTTGCAATTTTGTTCAAAAACAAAATTTTTGCAGTTTTGTTCAAAAACAAAATTTTTGCAATTTTGTTCAAAAACAAAATTTTTGCAATTTTGTTTGAATTTTGAAAACAAAATTTTTGCAATATTATTTAATTTGTTCAAAAATAAAATGTTTGCAATTATATTCAAAAACAGAATTTTTGCATTTTTTTTTAAACAAAATTTTTGCAATTTTGTTCAACAAAAATTTTTTTGCAATCTTGTGCAATCCCGTATAGCAATGGTCGACGTTGACATCTATATCGACAACAATAAAACCCCTTATTTTTACTTAAATCCACCCTTCCCACCTTGCTGGTTTTTTTTTTGATCCATGAAAATGTTGGATTTGTCAAAATTTCCAACATTTTCGTAATATTTTGATAGATGAAGAAAACGTCGACATGATACTTCGACAAGACGACATAAAATGCGACCGTCGATTAATTCATCAACATTACCATCCACAATTTTTCTTGATCAAATTTTTTGTTAAGGATATCAAAAAGTGTTTGAAATGGTTGGGAAAATGTTTTCTAAAGGGGAAAACACGATTTCTGCAAAACGAATCTACAAATTCTTCATTTTTTTCATAGCCTTGTTTTTTCGATGATTTGGTGATGTAAAACTCGATCGTCGATCAACTCATCGACATCAGTGTCTACACTGTCGACCAGTTTTCAAGTGACTTTTTTATTCTGTCGAGGTGTCGATGGTTTTGAAGATGCATTTGTCGACGTCAAATCCAATGTCGACACATCAGCGACTTCACCATCGGCACTGTCGACCATATACCGATTTGAAATTCGACATCTCAAGAGTGGTTTTGATACTCGCAGATAAAGTGTCTTGGGAAAAGTATATAAGGTTTTGAGGATTTCCTTGATGTTAGCTGGACTCATAGAAGTTCAGCTGAAGCCTGCAAGGGTTATTCCAGTTCTGTGTCAGGACTTTGACAAATTGTCGAGGTCTTGACTTGAACTTTGAAATTTTTGATGATTGGCATAAATATATGTTGAAAAACAAAATTTTTGCAATTTTGTTCAAAATCAAAATTTTGCAATATTGTTCAATTGGTTCAAAAACAGAATTTTTGAAATTTTGTTCAACAACAAAATTTTTGCAATTTTGTTTGAACTTTGAAAACGAAAATTTTTGCAATATTGTTCAATTGGTTTAAAAACAGAATTTTTGAAATTTTGTTCAACAACAAAATTTTTGCATTATTGTTCAATTGGTTCAAAAACAGAATTTTTGCAATTTTGTTTAAAAACAAAATTTTTGCAATTTTGTTTAAAAACAAAATTTTTGCAATTTTGTTTAAAAACAAAATTTTTGCAATTTTGTTTGAAAACATTGCAATATTGTTCAATTTGTTCAAAAATAAAATGTGTGCAATTATATTCAAACACAGAAATTTTGCAATATTGTTCGAAAACAAAATTTTTGCAATATTGTTTAATTTGTTCAAAAATAAAATGTTTGCAATTATATTCAAAAATTTAATTTTTGCAATTTTGGTCAACAAAAATTTTTTAATTTTTGCAATTTTTTTCAAAAACAAAATTTTTGCAATTTTGGTCAACAAATTTTTTTTTGCAATCTTGTGCAATATGTTCAAAAACAGAATTTTTGCAATTTTTTCAAAAACAAAATTTTTACTTACAATTTTTTTCAAAAACAAAATTTTTGCAATTTTGTCTGAAAAAATTTTTTTTGCAGTTTTGTTCAAAATTTTTATTTTGAAACATGAATTATGGTTTAAAAAGTTTTGAGCTATTTTGTGTAAAATCAAAATTATGTATTTTTTCTCAAAAAAGAAATTTTACAGTAAATAAACTAGATACTTTGATAGAAAAATTTTGGTTCAAAAACTTTTCAATAATTTTATGTGAAAGGAAAATTTTTCACAAATTTTTCCAAAATAGAATTTTTGATCAAAAATGAAATTTTGCAAATTTGGTACCAAGTTGAATTTTTTTCAATTTTGATTTTAAAATTTTTCAACAATTTTGTGTGAAATCAGAATTTTTGCAATTCTGCTGCATAACAAATTTTTGTATGGTACTTTTCAGCCCAAAAACAAAGTTTCAAAACAAAATTTTTGAAGTTGCTTTAAAAGAATGAAATTTTTAGTTTTGCTCAAAAATAGTATTCTTACTATTTTGCATTAAAACAGGATTTTTGAAATTCTTCCAAAAAAAACCTTTTCCAAATTGAAAAAAAAAAATCAGAATCAATATTTTGTTTTAAACTAAGAAGTTTTCTCATTTAATTCAAAATTGTAGGTAATTTTGTTTGAAAGTAACTCTAAAATGAATACTTTGTAATATCTATTCAAATATTATTTATTGTTCAATTATTGAAATGAATGATAAATCTGACTAATTAATCGTTACATTTCGCTTATCAATAATAATTGCGTTAAACCGTTATAAATTAATTTCACTGAAAAAAAAAACTCAACCTTTTTTTTCTAACATAAATTTCCACCTTTTTGTTGCAGAAACGAGCTGTCCATGTCCACTTCAAACGTGTCAAAAAAACGGACATACTGGCCCGCTTACTGGTATCATCAGTAAGGGGCCAGTTAAACAACACAGCACCCCACTATCACCAGTAGCATTATCGTTGCCCAAAGAACCGCAAGATATCCGTAGTCTACCCAGTCCTGCTCGAGGCAGTGCCGGATGCCGGCCCACTACTTCGCCGGCCATAGCTACGGCCCGAAATCCATCCTGTTGGTCCGAGAGCACCGACTGCAGTTATGATACAACTGGTCTACTGGCGATTAGTAAAACCACCTGTGACGAGAAAGAGACAAAAAACGGCGTCGTCAAGCCACCTTCTCGAACAGAGCTGAAGAAATTGAAGATTAAAAAATTCAAAGCTCGGAAAAACTCCTCTTCTAAGCACATTTGCAAACAAGACGAAAACATGAAATCAGTCGACGGTTTCAGAACCAACGGACGACCACCTTTTTACACGGATGTATCCGAGAATTCGGATACTGTCGGGTTAATAGCCGCAGCATCGGTCACCGATTACGTCTCCAGAGTGAAACCAAGCATCATGGAAGTCTGCGAGATGGACTATTGCGACGAAAATGTCCTCGAGATTGACGAACCAAAAGCTAAAATTTACCAGAACAGAAAACGTCGCAGTATCGACGACGACGCCGATAAAGATATGCTCAAGTCGTACCCGGTGATGAGAGAAAATGTACAAAAAATGATTCACGTGCCTGACGATGTTCAAATGATCAAGAAACCCAAACTGGAAGATGATGTGGCCAAAGTAATCGAAGACCAGAAACCAGTCGACGTCGAAAAGAACACCTATCTGTCAGCTTTGCAACTTTGTTCGGTCAACAATAACGTCGAAAGCGAAAAACTCGAAGAAAAAGAGACCGATGTGCTGAACATAGCCGAAGATGTCGCACCACTCAGGAAACGAGAAGAAGATAAAAGTCTGAAGATGGTCCAGTCGAAGACGTCCGATGAAGTCGATCAGACCAGTCAACATACCACCTCAGTCGATGAATTGAACGTCGATATACCCGATACGGAATCTACCTCGAGTGCAGTCCAATGTAAAGCTCACCTCGAACCTAAGAAACCACCTAGGTTAAGACGTAAAAGGTGGACGACCAAGAAGAAGAATAAAAAGAAGAGTAGTAAGGCGGCCAAAGGTAGCGAGGAAGAGAAGATCGAGGCTGAGAATGCTGAGAAAATTCGACGAGCTGAGTTACTCTTGTTGACGCAGAAACGAGCTTCGTGTAAATTGAAATGGTCCAATGGATGGACTTGGCTCGGAGAACCCTTCGTTTCCAAGATTTTCCTCAATGTGAGTATCTACAAACTATGACTAGTGTGATTTTTCAGTTGTGATTGGCTTGGGTAGGAGGGGAAGGGCAATTCTTGATTTTGAAATGAAGGATATTGAGATTTTGATGAATTTATTATTATAGAATTTGCAAAGTGCTTCAAAAAAGCTCCTTTGCAAATTTTCTCTATCGTCAATATTGAAGGAGCTGTGGAGTCTGAAAGTTGAATGCAACGTTGCCAATAATACATTTTATACTTATTTTGGGAAATCCTTTTTAATGGTTTTCCCCTCTAAAAGTGTGGTATCAAACTTCATAATACCTGTTTTGTGTGATAACAAATTTCTAGAAGTGATTTTTACTTTATTTCAACATGGGGGGGGGGGATTGTAGCCATATTTTGAAGCTCGACAGCTCCTTAGATTTTGATTCTAGGCAAAATAAGCATATAACCTGATTAATAGCTAAACATGAGCACTTTTAAATGCATCAATCGTATTTGTCAGAAATTTTTTTTTTCTATTTTGCGACGTTGCCAATAATACATTTCTTACCATAAAAATGCACAATATTTTTATCTTCCATTTACGAGCTTTTTGCTAATTTATTTTTGTACTTGATGCACAGACTGAAGGCTCCGAGGTGCTAAGAACCTGTTACCACGCCATGAAGCACCAATCAGGCGACATAATTAAACCGAAAGATTGCATACTGTTGAGATCCGGCAGTAAAAAGTCTGACTTACCTTACGTCGCCAAAGTGGCTCATCTGTGGGAAGATCCGGAAGACGGTATGTAATAGTACCTTCAGCATGAACGAAACTGCCTTCACTTCCAATACCTCGACTAATCTGTTCTGCGTTATTTTTATGCAGGCGAAATGATGATGTCGCTGTTTTGGTTCTACAGACCGGAACACACGGAGCATGATTCGATACACAGCGAATCGCCTTACGAATTATACGCGTCTAAGCATAAGGATATTAATAGTGTGGCTTGCATCGAAGATAAATGTTACGTTTTAACATTTAACGAATATTGCAGGTACGTGTACTCTATCTAGGACTAGGTATACCTACTCTTTCTCCGCTGTTGTCAAATGAGAATGATTTTTTTTTGGAGGTATGCTTATTTTAAATGCCATCGTCGTTACTTATGCGAGCAATACGAACTATCAAGCTACAAAATCGAGTATAGGTTGAAATTTCACATTTTTTGTGACATCATTGAAATTCAATTTTAAAAATTACAAAATTTAGGGCATTTGATTTTTTTTTTAATCAAGGAAATGAAGGAATTTTTTGAAAGTGTTTTTTGAGATTTTACAAGTTTAGTGTTTTATGCAAGAAATTCAATTTCTCGCGAATTTTCGTTTTAAAAATAATGACCCTATTACATATTCTCCAATGAGATTTTTTACAGGGGGAATTTTTAATGAAAAAGTTAAAATTAGGCATCATTAGAAATTTTTATGGAGAGGAAATTTTTTTGAATACTTTTAATAATTTTATTTTTTTTATAAGATACTTCAGGATGTTCGAGAATTTTTTCAAAAATTTCAAAAATAAATAATAGCTGATTTTTCATTTATGAAAAAATCAGCTAAAAAATGAAATAACGTAAGATCTTTGAAAATTTTCATAAAAGTTTTTTTGATAAAAGAAAAAAAATGTAAAAATTTTCAACACGTTTTTCTAAGGTTTCCTAAATTAGAAACTTTGAATCATTATCAAAAAATTTCATGAAGAATTTTTTTTTTTTTTTTTTTTTTTTTTTGGGGGGGTGTTTATAATTGCAGGATTATTACACCCATAAATTAATACCTAGGTAATTTTTATCAACAACTTTAAAGTTTTTTTTCTGTTCTTTTTTTTTAGTAGGTAGAAACATTCATTCTCATTGGAAATTTTGATTCTTTTCAAAAAAATTTACGGATTTTTTTAAACCAATTTTTTTGGAGAAATTGAAAAAATTTGGAGGAACATTCTTAATAGAAATATTTTTAGGATTACTTTTTCCCATAAAATTCTTAAATGATTTTTTTATAAAAAAATTTTCACAAAGAAACTGTTCAGGATATTTTTGAGAATTTTTCTCCAATTCTATTTTAAGTGGAAATTTTCAAAAAAAGAAAAAAGAAGAAAAATGTGAGCTTATAAAAAAATATGAGAAATTCTAAACAGACTTTTCAGAAATTTCATTCAATAAAATTTTTTCGTTGAAAAATTATAATTATTCTTAACAAAAAAAGTTTTAAAAAAATTTTCAACCAAATTTTTTAAGGAATTGAAAAAATTTTGAAAGAACATTCAAAATGTAAATTTTTTTGGTATTTTCCCCACAGAATTTTTGAAAAAACTTTTTTAAAAAAATTGTTCAAGACATTTGAGAATTTTTCCAAGATTTCAAACGGTAATTTTGAAAAAAGAAAAAAAGAAGAAAAAATATAATAAGAGGTTTTTAAAGAATGAAAAATTTTAAACAGATTTTTTTGATATTTTTTCAAGAATTTTTTGTTAATAAAACATTAATTCTTAGGTAGGTATGAGAAAATTAATGAAATTTTTTCAAATTAATTTTTGAAGAAATTTAAAGTTTCTCATTTTTTTAAAAAATTTTGGGATCATTTTTCCCATAAAATTTTCAAAAAAATTTTGTGTGTAAGAATTTTAATATGCAATTTCTCATTTTAAGAAAATTTCTGAAGATAACATTTTTTACAAATTCAGCCAAGAAATTTTTCATGAAAGAATTTGCGTAAAAAACTGTTCAAGATATTTGAGAACCAATTTCAAAATTTTGAACAAAAATAAGATTTTTGACAAATTTTTCAAAATTTTTTTGTAAAATTTTCAAAAGAAAATTTGAGGAAAAATGGTACAGTTTTATCCAATTTTTTTTTTTTTTACAAATTTTCAATTAGATATCCATCATTTTGTTGGGTGGAGGGGGGGGGGGATTTCTCAAAGAACTTTATGCAAGAAATTTATCGTGAAAATTTCCTCTCTATTTCTCAAAAAAGTAATAAATTTTTCAACATTTTTTTCGGGTATTCTTCTATGAAAATTTGCTAAAAAAAAATTCCAATTTTCATCGAGAAATTTTGTGAAGAATTTTTTTAGTTGAGAAAATTCTTCTCAAAATAATTTGAAAGAAAAAAAATTCACGTGATTTTTTTTCAAAAAAGTCATAAATTTTTCAACATTTTTTTTTTTTGAGAATTTTTCTATGAAAATTCGCAATGAGAAAATTCTTATTTTTATCTAGAAATTTTGTGAAAAAATTTTTTTGCTGAGAAAATTCTTCTCGAAATAATTTTTTAAAACAATTTTTTCTTAAGATTCTATGTAGGTATTTTTTGAGATTTTTTTTTGGAGAATTCTGTTCAAGAAAGAGCTAATTTCCTTGTTACAGTTTTCTCTATCTTCTACATGAGTTTTGAAAATATTTACTCATATGGTTCCAAAAAAGGAAGTTGTAATGGTGGGGTTGGAGAAAGAGGCAGAACATGGTCCCTATTTTTTTACGATCCTCAATAACATCTTTTCCGAAAGTGGAGCCTGTATCGAATCTTCTATCTTAATCATGGGTACCCTTTCAAGATATTTTTTCTCCTATGTAAATTAGGCCCTCACACAAAAGACCTATGAATAAAATCGCCCTCGTTAAGGGGACAAATTAACGGACTCGACCGGCCCTGTTATTCGATTAGCTCTGCTAATATCACACGAGAGGTGATTTACAATATTAGCAATCGCATCGTCTCTGGTAATAAATTAAAAATACGTCTTATAAGGGGAAAACCGGTTGAATTCGTACGACTACCGGACCACTCGCCGCACCAACCATGTTGGTAATAGGCAGAGGCAGGGTTTACTCCTCGAGCTCACTCTCGACAGCAAAGCAATACAGCAGCAGAGCCTAGAAAATAGGACGAAATTAGTAGAATAAATTTACAATACATAAAGCTAACCGGGCGATGATTTAATGGCGTGTTTTTTTTCTCTCTGACGCAGGTACCATAAAAGCATACGACAGTCGGAAGAATCGGTCGATGTGTCGAGCGTGATCGTACCTCCATTGTCGAAGAAACGTTATCCTCGTCATTCGCTGCTGCCACCGGAAAACACCTCGCTAGATTTGGTATTCTTTTGCCGAAAAATATACGATTTTCGTCAACACAGATTGTTGAAGAATCCGTTCTTTGTGTAATATGTTTGTGTACCCCCGGCCCTCCTCACCCCCTGCTCCCCAAAAGACCTGCACGTATAGCCAGTCTACGACAGCGAGGGAAGGCGAAACGTGCGGTGTCTTTTTAAATGTTTATATGTTTGCATAATTGTATAGTAATTTGTTGAATTATTTATTATTATGTATAAATGTAACAATGATTTACGTCTTGTCCCAGATCCCCTCCCTTCTTCCCCCCCCCCATCTCTTTCACTCTCTCCTCTATATTCTTTTTTTTGTGTATTTGTTTCCTCTCTTTTTTTCGCCTTAGATAATTTTTTTTTTTTTTAGTATTTTCTTCTTCTATGTGATGGAAGCTATACAGCTTCTCGGATTTTTCCTCTCTTTTTTGCTTATGTTAGTTTGTGTGTAGTCCGCAGGGTTTTCGGATTTGTGATTTTTTTTTTCCTCCTCATTTTCCCTCTCTCTCTCTCTCTCTCTCTCTCTCTCTATCGTCTATCGTTGCCCCACCCCTGTTTTTTTTTCATTATTGTCTCTTTGGTTTTTTTTCGTGATGCTTAGAATTAGTAGTAGATGTGCTTGTATCCGGCGTCATCGACCAGTTGTGGTCGGAAAGATTTCCAAGTGTGGTTGCTGCTCTTCTCTTTAATTATTGGTCACGGTTAATTTGGGTCATCTGGGTGAAAATCTGAACGAACGTGACTGGTTAGAGTTGAGCTTGGGAGAAGGTTATGTGCTGAGGTTGCTCTGTTTGTGGCATCCTGGTTTTTGTGATGAGATTTGTTCGAGTTTTTGATGGAAAATTGGCTCATTTTTTGGCGTATTTTTTTAGTGAATGAGGGAGTAACGAAACGAGCTAGTCGAATTGATTCCTTACGAGCACTATTTAATGATCATTTTCGTGTCTTTTTACTTCCTTGATTCATTTTTTTTTCCAAAAAAGTAGTGTAAGGAATGTCCAAAACAAAAAATCTCTGAAAAAAATTGAAAATAATTTCCAAAAATTTTGCTTTATAAAATTTTTGAGAACAATTCCCTCGAAAAAATTCTGAATAAAATTTATTTATAGTATTATTTTGAATTTTCTCATTAAAACTAAAGAAAAAAATCTCTGGAAAATGTGCTAAAAATAATTCTCTTTTTTTTTTGAAAATTTTCCCTTACAATTTTGGAAGAAAAATTCTCAAAATATATTTGCCTTCCTAACTTTGTTGGAAAAAAATATTTTAAAAGAATTTTTCTCCCAAATAGTCTCCATAATAATTCCTACTTGAAATTTAAATTTTTCCATTAAAGAATTCTAAATGGAAAATTTTTAATACAGAGTAAAATTATTTTGATGAGAAGAATTTTCTCCTAACAGTTCATGAAATTTCTTGATGAAAATTTAAAATTTTCTCACCAAATTTCAAAATATTTTCTTGAAAAAAAAAATCTAAAAAATCTGTAGAAAAATTCTTAGACTAAAAAAAAATCTATTCCAAATCTTGGAAAAAATTTACCCTTTTAAAAATATTTCCTCCCATCTCCTAATAAATTCAAAATAATTCCTGATAAAAATCGTATTTTTTTTATTATAAAATCTTCGAGCAAAGTTCTTATTGCAGAAAAAAATCGAAGAAAATTGTTTACACAAAATTAGTTTGATAAAATTATTTTCAAAAATCCACTCTTGAAAAATTTGTTGGAATAATTTTTTTGATAAACCTTGTAATGCTTTTTTCAATTTTTTTTCAATTTCCCTTCCTGAAATTTGTAGAAAATTTCCCAATTATCTTGGATTTCTTTTTTCAAAACTTCCCTTCTATTTTTTTCAATTTCTCAATTATGTTGTTTTTTTTTCTTCTAAAATTCCTCTTAGGTAAATTGTTTTCTGTTTCTTCCAAAAATTTTATTGGGAAAGAATCATTTTTAAAAACATTTTCTTTGAAAAATTCCCCTTAAATAATTCTGACAAAAATTGAGGTTTTCTCATTAGCATTTAAAAAAATTTTCAGAATGAAATTTATTCATTAAAAAAAAAAAAAAAAAAAATGGGGAGTTAAATTTCTATGAAAAATTTCTTCAATACTAGGTATTTTTTTTAAAAACCAATTTTTTGATAAACCTTACAATGCTTTTTTCAAATTTTCTTTTCAAAATTTCCCTTCTTGAAATTTGTAGAAAATTTCCCAATTATTAGGTATGGATTTCTTTTTTCAAAACTTCCCTTCAATTTTTTCAATTTCTCAATTTTCTTGGATTTTTTTTTACAACATTAAATTGTTGGGAAAGAATCAATTTGAAAAACATTTTCTTCAAAAAATTCCCCTCAAAAATTTTTGACAAGAATTGAGGTTTTCTCATTAGCATTTAAAAATTCTATCAAAATGAAATTTAATCATTAAAAAAAAAAAAAAAAAAGCAGATGAGAAAAATTTTTATGATAAATCTTTTCAATATCATCTACTATTTTTTTTAAATTCCCTAAAAACACTTTTTTTTCGTTAATTTTTTAAAAACAAAAATGATAGAAAAAATAATTAATAAGACTTCTCTTTTAAAATTGTCTCTCTTCAAGATTACTAGAAAATTTTTCAAAAATCCTTAAAACTTATAGGTAATGAATTTTTTTTTGAATTTTGCTTCTTTAGCAATGTGAATGAAGTGAACTGTAAAAGTGTTTGTTACTCATCCCAAGTTCAAAAAAAAAAAAAATGAAAACGAAGAACGAAGAAAGAATCTAATTACAAGCATTGCGAAAAAAAATAAAAGGGAACATTCTGTGTGGAATAACCTAATTTCCCAAAAAATATGTTTAAAAACGTGATTATCAAAGTGAAATGTTTTCATCGGTAATGTTTTATTAGGTTTTTATCGACAATTTATATAGCGTATGGTTTAATTAAACGACGAATTCGCCGAGAAGACAAAACTCTCGTAAATTGATTCGTCATTTTTTTTGTACGTACGTATAATTCTTAGAAACGCCGACGATTCTTTTTTTTTTTTTAATATTGATACTATTTCCACGTATTGTGTGGTTTTAGTAAGTACAACGTTGAAACTGAGCCAATATTTTGCCCAAAATGATGGCTATAATTACGAATACGATTGATACAAAGTATATAAATAAGAATACTTACGATGGTACAAAGTACGAAGATATATAATTTTTTTTTTAAATGCACGAATTTCGCAAAATTACGTATTTATTGTGTATTTTGTTTTTCTAAATAATTAATTTTAATGAGTTAATTTTACTGCTGCGCGATGAATTTACGACGATAAATTCATTCTCGTGTACGATGTGTGTACGTGTAGTGGTAGTTGGTATTTTAATTTTCAATTTTATCGTTTTATTATTTTTTTTTCTTCATTTTTAACAGATGATTTTATTATTTTAGTTTTGTAATGATTTGCAATAATTTATATATAGCGAAGGCACACACGTTCAGAGTACTCTTTTTTTTTTGAAACAATTTCATTAATCATATCGAATATTATGTTTTTATCGCGGCTTGTCCCCCCATTTGTACGATATTTGTGTAGATAGTATTAATTAACATTATTTATAAATGGTTTTTTGATTATTTAACAAATATAATATTTGTGTAATGAATTTTTTTTTATGTGTTGGTTTGTTTGTACCTGTTTTGAAGGTTTTTTTGCCGAATGGAATAAATTAAAATTATTTAATTTCCCACCTGGACTGCCAACTTGAGAAAATAAATATTTTTTTCACCATGTTGGCAACATTGTTTCGAAAAAATTTTCAAACTGGAATTCTGCGACCTCGAATTAGTGATAAATGACTTTTCAAACTCTTTCGAAGACTTCCTAGAAGTTTTAGAGCTCATTTAAAGGTTTTTAGAATTGGGTGTTAATTGAATTGCATACCCGATGCATTTGCAGGCAGATTCAAAGTGTATTTTCAAAATACGACCCTTTTTTTCAAAAATTATCGTACTTTTGTATTTTTAATGTGATTTATTACTATTTCGAGGTCGCTGATGACGAATATGAACTTTATTTTCAATTTAACTTTCTCATTGTACCCCAAATGTCGATTTTTCGAAAAAAAATCCTCGTTTAAAGGCGAAGGAAGGGTCAAAATTGAAAAGTATCAGCAGATCCGGAGTCAGCGAGGTCAATTTAGTCGATAACGATTTTAATCCGAAATTTTTTGAAAATTTGTAAAATTTCAAAGTCCACGTACTCAGCAAGAAAGCATCAGAGAGCAAAACGGACAGCAGATCCGGAATCAGCGTGGTCGACTTATTCGAAAAGCACTCTTATCTAGATTTTTTTGGAGATCAAAAAAATCGAAAAAATCATAAGGGGTTAACCTTCATTTTTTTTTTGAAATTTTTTTTTTGTCTCAGATCGACGTGTAAGGTATCTAGGAGGGGGTAATCGGACCAGGCGAATCGAATGCCGCGATCAGTTTCCCGATCGGAGGCGAATTCGCAGAGATATGGACCATTTTCTGTAACTCAGAAACTAAGCATCGGATTTGAAAACCGATTGCATATACGGGTTCAGCGACCTCGAAATAGCTCATACACCGAATTATAATCCGATCGGACCATAAATAGCATTTTTTTAAAATTCATTAAAATTGAAGCAAAGATAATGGCGGATTTGCGATATTTTGCAAAATTTGAAAAAAAATTGTAGAAAATTGGGCATCTACGGATCTAGACCGATAGAGTCGAACCCGACGATTGCAAATATACTTTCATTTTGAAAATCGGACCATTATTCGCGAAGATATAAGCGTTCAAAGTTTTTGGTCGGATATGAGTCATAAAAACCGACCAAACTTGGTAAGTTGGTACTTTATTGAATTATTGCAGCTTTCAGAGTACGTAGAAAATTGTTTTTGGTGTCTAATGGTACTATTTCGAGATCGTAGAATTCAAATTTGAAATTTGTTTCGAGCAGGGTTGCCAACCTCTCGAACTAAAAATTTTATCTCTCCAGGTTGGCAACCCTGCTCCAAATAAATCTCAAATTTGAATTCTACGGCTTCAATTTGGTAATATTAGACTCCAAAAACAATTTTCTAGCTATTCTGGAAGCTGCAATAATTCAATAAAGTACCAACTTACCAAGTTTGGTCGGTTTTTATGACTCATATCCGACCAAAAACTTTGAACGCTTATATCTCCGCGAATAATGGCCCGATTTTGAAAATGAAAGCAGATTTGCAATCGTCGGGTTCGACTCTATCGGTCTAGACCCCTAGATGCTCAATTTTCGACAATTTTTTTTCAAATTTTGCAAAAAATCGCAAATCCGCTATTTTCTTTGCTTCAATTTTAATGAATTTTTTAAAACTGTTATTTATGGTGCGATCGAGCTAAAATTCGGTTATAGGGCTAATCTGAGGTCGCTGAACTCAAATATGCAATCGGTTTTCAAATCCGATGCTTAGTTTCTGAGTTACAGAAAATGGTCCATATCTCTGCGAATTCGCCTCCGATCGGGAAACTGATTGCGGCATTCGATTCGCCTGGTCCGATTACCCCCTTCTAGACACCTCATACGTTGATCTGGAACAAAAAGTTTTTTTTCGAAAAAAAAAGGAAGGTTAACCATCGTTGATTTTTTCGATTTTTTTGATCTCCAAAAAAATCGAGATAAGAGTGCTTTTCGACTAAGTCGACCACGCTGATTACGAAAATGCTATCCATTTTGCTGTACGTCGATTTCTCGCCGAGTACGCGGACTTCAAAATTTTCCAAATTTTCAAAAAAATTCAGATTAACATTGTTATCGACTAATTAGACCACGCTGATTCTGTTTCTGCCATTAGTTTTCAATTTTCACTTCCAGTTCCTATAGAAAGGAAGAATTTATTTCTAATAATGCATATTTCGGGCACAACGAAGTAAGTACGCTTAAAATTAACAACATTTTCGTGATCAGCGACTTTGAAATAGTCATAAACGACATCAATAATACGAAAATCCGATGTTTTTTTGAAAAAGTGGCGTATTTCAGTATAAAAATTATTCCTGCAGGGAACAGCGTATGCAACTTATTCGACACTTACAAATTTTTATAAAAACAGTACGTTTCAGTTTTTTATTGATAGATAGCATTACGAGTACTATTTTGGCCTACTATATATATGTCAAAGATTTTGGCATATTTTAGATGGTGTTTGAGTTGCCTATCGTGCTTTTTTGCAGGCACTTGTCACTTATGAATTTTTTCGTCTGCTTTTTATTGCGTTTTTTTTGCAGATATCTTTGCCACATGTGTATGACCATAAAAATTCGTCTTCTAATATTAGAAATATTGCCCAAGTTCTGCATATCATTTAAAAAAAAAAAAAGGAACTCGAGTACTTTTAAAGCTTTATTCGAGCAGCTTTCCGGACATTTTTACTTACCATCGCTTTAGCTGACATTTTGCCCTAGGTTAAGACTTTTTTGTACTAATTCTAGCTAAAATAAATAAATTTTTACGATTTTGTAATTTCCAAACCACCATGGATCATCAGTAGTTCAATATTTTTCAAGTTTTCGACTTGTTTCACTTATTCAAGCTGAAATTAATCATTTCTTACGAGTTTGTAGCTTGTAAAATCACGTTCAAGTATATCAATGTCGAGAAATAAAACACTGCTCAGCGTCTGAGCCAAAAATTCTTGTTCTAAAAATAGAACAGGCGGCATAAAAAAAAACAATACAATATTAAAACTAATAATTAACCGATCTGGGTTAAAAAACACTGTCTGCCGCTAGACAGTGAAAAACCGTGATCGGTTATCACATAATTATGTACAACAATAACAAAAATAATACAGACACAAATTGCTATCGACATAATTTACGCGAATACAAACAGAGTTAGAATACTTAATTATAATCGGATGGAAATATAATTTAAAATCACAATTGGGTCAAAAATGGGCTCAAGTCATAAATAGGGAGGCTGCGTGGGAATTAAATAATGACGACGATCATGTTCGAGCTTCACCCCCAAAAAAATTGTATTATTATTATTCAGATACTAAATACTGATTATTATATTTTTCTTCAATTTTTAAAAAATGAAAATGATTTTGAAATTTTCAGATGCCAAATACTGATTATTTTTATTTATTATATTTTTCTTCAATTTTTAAAAAATAAAATGAACTTTGAAATTTTTTCGATTCCAAACTAAACCAATTTTGAAACAATTTTTAATAAAAGAAGCAAACAAAACCCATACTCTCCGAGTACAATGTAGCATCGCGAAACAATCCGGATCAACATTCTCACTTCACACACTCTTCAACTGCCTCAACGAGCGAGGCAGTACCTTGACCCAGGGAGATCACTCACCACGGGCGATGTTCACTAGACCGTAACCAGTAGACAAGGCGCGAACATCGCGGGCAAAACCAAATGAGTCATCCATTGTCGAGGCAAAGGAACTTACGGTACGCCTATTCGGCGACCGTTTTAAATTTAGATTATTCTTCAGACATTGTACTGGTGGTACGCAGCCCGAAGAACAATATAGACCGAAATCGGTCGAGCCAAAACAGCCGACCAGCCTCCAACCTCTTTGATGGAGCTCGTGGCCTACAGAAACGATAACACTAGGAAACCGTTCCCGTTTGCGAAGCCGTTACCGCGGTCATCTCAGGACCCCTCTTAGGCAATGTACCAGTTCCCCATCGAATGATGGTGGTGCAGGGTGCCGTAGGGCCCTCCGAGCTCGCAGTACCCAAGACGCAAATCCCGTTGTCCTGGCCAGCCCCGGATAATCACCTACTCCTATGGTCCGGGACTGATACTTCGCATAAGAGAAATTTTGATACCCAACTCGTACAGTTTTGATCCGCGATCCAAACAACGCTACGTTCTACTCGGGCATATGCGAATTATTCGCACCCTCCATACCCTTCGCTTAATACGGCTCTGGAATGTCCTCCTGATCCAGGTCGCCGGCCGGCCGACGCATTCCCGGGGAAGTTCGCGCCAGTGCCGTAGAATACTCCGGGTCTTTCTCGATGTCCCACGACATCGATGGCTGTTTCGATGCTGTGCGAGATCGATGGATAACCTAACAGACGTGCTTCCGCAGACATTGCGTGAACTCGCGATAGTTCACATAATCCATTGAAAGCATGCTAAGAGACAATCCTAAATACCTTTAGTTTGATACTAACCCTGACTGCCCTCCGGTTCCAGGTCGCCAGCCAAACGATATCCCGGGGAAGACCGTGTCAGTGTCGTAAGAAACTACAGGTCTTTCTCGATGTCGTGAGGTCTCCAGACACAGATACCGACATCGATGGCTAATCCTAGTCGGAGATGCGTTTCGCAGACATGGCGTGAGCTCGCGATTGTCCACACCACCCGTCAAAAACAACACCTCCAAAGATCCGCGAACGCGAGCCCCACGTTTGGTCCCAGAATTCTTCCATCAGCCCTCGTTCAGCCGAAGAAGAATAAAGTTGCCAACTGGCCCATACGACTACCAACCAAGGTGGTACGGCACCGTTGGTAATCGAGCGCAGTGTGCACAACCCCGGAAAACCGAAACATCGGACACCTAAACCGACGAATTGAGAATCCTACGCGAAAAAGAATCAATTTTGAGCCCGATTTCATTACAGGATCCCCTCATCAGCCCTCGTCTGCCGAAGAAGAGTTATCGTGAAATGGCTCCAACTATCAACGGTGGACGGCACCGATATTGATAATCGAGCTCACCAACACGACCCTGTAACAAAACCAAGCGCGGACGCCCGCACCAAAGAATTGAAAAAAAATACCACCTTGCCCCACCAACGATCGACGATTCCAATTCAGGCACCTAACCGCGAAAAATACCGAATCGAAGACAACGAACATGATGAAAAATTTAGACGACAACAACTGATCAACACGCAACGTTAATATACGCGAATATTATCGAATAAAAAATGAAAAATTCCAACGCGAAAATGACGCGAAATTCGCACAATAATCTACAAAATTCAAATCGAATACTAGACTTGAAAAAATAATCGAAGTTTCGCTTCAACAAAATAATTCGCCAGTAAATTGAAAGTACCTATGGATCGATCTGTTGATTTGCCAATGCAGCGTTGCTCGTCAATTCAGGGATTAAACAAAATGAAAACTATCTCTAGCAAACATGTACGCTGATATTCAAAAACATAATTATGCAAAGGGCGTATCTTTCGGAGCAATAATTAAATATCAAATTTTAAAAATAATTCAAAGGGTTGCTGTAAAAAATGATTTGCCTGTAAAAAGGAAATATACGTAGGTAACCATCGTTTGATCCTTGCAAATGTTGCTCGTGAAATCATGCGTTAGAAATTTATCTCCAATAACGACCCGGGAACAATATCGCATATACGGATTTTAAAAATAATCAAGGGGCTCGTCAATTGATTTAGATAATAAAGGTCATCGTGTCCATCACATTCTGACTGCTGAAGTGTAGCCGACGCTTAAAAAATAATCAAAGGATGAAAAAGCCTTTACGAAAACTTCACAATCTTTGGCTTTCGTGATTACTTCAAGATGGGCAAAGTTTTTAAAAACCCATTGAAGAGGGGTCCGCGATGCAAAATTATAAAACTACCTGAAAGACGACCTATAAAATAATACGCAAGCTTTCGTGGTGGCTACAGATGCTCGTTGGATTTTGAAGAATATTTCATCTGCTGATATCGTAGGCGTGGAGATGATGATAAAAATACGTCGCTTAATATGACAGCTGCAGCAGACAATAATTGTTTATTCTTGATTCAATAATTCTCCAGTTCGTGTGGTAGGTAGGAACTGATGATCTTGTAATCTTATCCTAAAATATCAAAAACAAATTATGAGAAAATTGGCTAACTTCAAAAAAAGTATAAAATTAAAACAAAAAAGCGAGCAAATGCTATAATTTTCAAATGATTAAAAAAATTGATAAATTACAAAAAAAATTGGTAATAAAAAAATACATGGTAAATTTTTAAAAACAAAAAACTACCTAATGAAAAAAATTCAGAAATTGACAAGTTTCAAAGAAAACACGAATGCAAAAAAATAAGAAAACGTCGAATGAACTCTTGAAAAAAAAATTGAAAACCATAATGGTTGTGGAAAGATGATAAATTTTGAAAAATCGAACAAATGCTATAAAATTCCAAAAAGTCAACGAATTTTGAACATTTTGAAGATTTTGAAGGATTGCAAAAAAATATATGGGTAAATTTTAATGAATAATTTGAAGGAGTGCAAAAAAATATATGGGTAAATTTTAATGAATAAGACAATATTCCAAAATGAGAGAAATATAGAATTTTGAAAAACATGCGATTTAAAATGAAAAACAAGTGATTTTTGAAAAGTTTAAAATATTTCCAAATTATAGGTAGGCATGTACTATGCAATTATAAAAATAAAAATTTTCAAAAAATCTGACAAATTGACACGAATGTTTAAAAAAAATAATAAACGAACAAACTCTTTGAAAAATTTTAAATTTTCAAGGTAAAATTTAAAAAAGGATAAATACTACAAATCTGTAAATTTTTGAAAAAAAAATCATGAGAAATTTGAAAAACAAAAGATAACGAAAACTCTTCAGAAAAAAAAATGAAAAAATTGGAAAATCTTCGATAATAAAATAATAATTATTCAATAACGAAAAAAAGTAGAATTTTCTAAAAAAAAAAAAAATAATAAAGAAAGATAACACTATAAAAATTGAAAATATCAATTTGAAAAAAATGAAAATTTATCGTAAATTTTTTTTAAAATTAAGATAATTTCAAAAAACAAACATTACGAAAAATTTGAAAAAGTTGACAAAATTTAAAAACTGACAAATTTTGAGAAATTCGAAAATTCTGTGGTTGAAAAAATTGGTCAATTTTAAAAATTAAACTAAATAATTAATATTAAAATAATTACTAAATTTTGAGTACAATGTTGTAAATATCGAAAATGAAAAAAAGAACAAGAGATTTATGTACAATTGTACATCATCAAAAAATTGTATATTTTTTAAAAAGGAAAAATTATCATCATCTACTCAAAAATTGAAAAATTTTGAGCAATGATTGAGGAAATTAATTGTTTATTTTTTTTAAAAAAAGAAGAAAACATTAAAGAATCAAGAAAACATTGTCAAATTTTTAAAAACGGAAGATTTACAAAATTACAAATCTTATAAACTTCAAAAAAACTGGAAAAGCTAAGACATTGTCAAATTTTGAAAAAAATTTCATTTTCGAACTGGGGTAAATTTTGAAAAATCGAAAAAATTGCCAAACTTTAATGATGATGAACCAGCTAATTCGAAAAATTGTAAATTTTTTTAAAACAAAAAAATTATCTACCCACGCAAAAATTGAAAAATTTTGAGTAATTGAGGAAATTAATAAATGATATAAAAATTTGAAGAAAACGTTAAAAAAATCAAGAAAAAGTTGTCAAATTTTTCAAAATTGGAAATTTACAAAATTACAAATCTTTTAAACTTCAAAAAACTAAAAAGCTAAGAAATTGTCAAATTTTGAAAAACTTTTCATTTTCAAACTGGGGTAAATTTTGAGAACTCAAAAAAATTAATGAATGATTTAAAAACAGAAGAAAACGTTTAAAAATCGAGAAAAAATTGTCAAATTTTTCAAAACTGAAAATTTACAAATTTTACAAACTTCAAAAAACCAGAAAGCCAAATAAATGGTCAAATTTCGAAAAAAAATTTAGCTTGAGCTGGGGTAAATTTTAAAAACACGAAAAAATTGAAACTTTGATAAACTAGCGAATTCAAAAAAAAAATCCAAACATATTTTGCGAATCAGATGTTTGATTAAGTAGATGTAGTTTGGTAATCTTTACAAAAAAAAAATCATTTGTAGCAGTAAAAGCAAAAGTTATTATCGAATGAGCTGATGATAAATACCTTTACATTTGAATCTGGATCCTCCGCCAAATGGGTGAAAGTATTTTCTCCACTTTAGGAAGTCGTACAGAATTGGCGAATTCATGTGCGCTGCCGATGACTGCAATGGTAAGTATTCTCAAGCATGGTAACGTTTTCCTCATCTGTGACTAAATAATTATCGATGTCAACCATAAGAATTTCATCTGGAAAGAAAAACAACACATTCGTTAAAAATCGATACAAAAGAATGAATATTATTCTATACCAAAAGGATAAATAAATTATAATACAACTACAAAATAAAAAAAATTAAAACCACTAAATAAAAATTCGCAAAAATATAAACTTGAAAAAAAAATAGAATATTTAAATGAAAATTAAAAATACATAAAAATAGGAATTACAGCGAAATTCAAAAATCATCAAAACGTCACTTTTCACCCAATTGAGAAGTTTTTCTCAATTTTGAAAAATAGACAAGACACTTCAAATCTACAGAATTTCCAATTTTTCATCAGGTATATTTTCAAACTTTTGAACATTTTTTATCTCATAAATTTCCAAGATCTGTCTAATTTTAAAATTTTAGAAATTAGTCAAACAAGATTTGTGACATGACATGAGGAAAGTGGGCTTACGGTAAAAAAATAAATTTTACAGGAGAGCCAAAAAGCAAAGCCGTTTTGTAGTATAAATTGGTCACTTTGAGTGAATTTTTAGGCATTTTAGAATTTTTTTGCAATTTTTTTGACCATACCATCGGATAGAGGAGGTCTTTCAGAACAAAAAAAAAAAAAAAAAAAACAACAACGTTTTTTTTACCGTGAGCTCACTTTCCTCATGTCATGTTACATTTATTAGTATAACGATAATTAATAGATTCTGAAAATTTATTAAAATTAAAAAAACGACAAATTCCAATTTTAATTGAATTTTTATGGTAAACAAAAATTACAAAATTCAACAAATTTGTCAATTTTGAAAACGGATGCGCAATTTTGTGTACCTATTTAATTTATGTAAATTTGAAAATCACCAAATTTCGATTTTTATTAAATTGAGAAATTTCATTTATTACCCCACTGTAGCCTCAGTTTCTGTATACCTACAACGTTAGAACAAATTATTCCATATGTTGAAAATGTGCTAGGTATTTATAACAATGTGAAAATTGTTCGAACTTCAAAAATTCTGTATAATTTGAGTGTTTTTTCAATTATAAAAATTCATTAAAACATTAAAATCACTTAAGTAAGTTAGGTACCGAATTACAATTTTTTCACATTTTTAAATTTTGTATAAATTACAGAATTTTGAAACCTACAACATTAATGAAATAATTGTAAAAATTTATCAAAAGATTGAGGAATTAGTTTAATTTTCAAAATTGAAAAATCATCAAATTTACTTAGAACTTTTAAGAATTATGTAGCGTAAAATTTTACTTTAATAAACTTCTAAAATTGATATTATTCTCATGAATTAAAATTAAAAAATGACCAAAATTTTAATTTCCACCAAATTGAGAAATTTTTCACATTTCTAAGTTATATATTATATATTTTTTTGAATTCTGAATTTTTGAAAGATTTTTTTTTAAATTTCAAAGTCTTGGTGAATTTTAAAAATTTTGGGACCCAACCAAGCTTCAAAAATTTATCGAATTTGATGAGAGGTCAGATTTTGAAAATTTGTCATAATTTAAAAATCACGAAATTTCAATTTTCATCAAAATAATCTCGAAGGTGAACGAAATTTACCAATCTTTGAAAATTGATGCAATTTTTGAATGATTAAAATTTACAAACAATTTAAAACAATTTTTTCATTCAATTTCAAAAATTTTCTGAATTTAAAATAATAAATTATAATCATATTAAAATTTACAATTTATGATAAAAATGTGACCAGATTTCAAAGTCTAAATACATTTTGAAGATATGATTTAAAAAATAAAAATTGATCGAATTTCAATGAATTTCAAAAATTTTAAATGTTACAAAATTTCAGAGATTTATTCAAATTTCGAATTTTCAGCAAATTTCAAGGATATACAAAGTTCATGAAACTTTAAAAAATCGTAAAATTTCAAAAACCAATAAAATATAAAAAAAATCATTGACATTTTAAAATGACCAAAATTTCAATTTTTGTCAAATCATAAAATTTTTAGCCAAATTTTCAAAATTATTTGAATTAAAAAAGTTAGGTATTCCCATTTTTTGAAATTACAAAAAATTTTCAAACAAAAGTTGAAAAATTTTAAAAGTCAACGAATTTTGAACATTTTGATAATTTTGAGTGATTGCAAAAAAATATATAGGTAAATTTTCATTAATATAATAAGTAGGGTAACCGAACCCATTTTTTTATAACTTTTTTTGCCAGCTACTTAGCTCTCGGAAGTTTCAATATTTCTCGACGAATCAAATCACTCTGATCAACATATAAAAAAATACTAGCACATATTTTTACATATTTTGAGGTTAGCACATATTTGTTACATATTTAACATTTTCTCATTTACACTCCAGGTTTTTGCCATTTTTACCCCTTTTTTCAGCTAAAATATGCAGAAAATGCATATTTTTTCATTCAAAACCGTAATTTATGAAAAATTTTGCCCTCGCTACGCTCGGGCAGCATGCTATTTTCTATTTTTTAATAGTGATAAGAGAAATGGAAATTTTCAGCAGTTTCAGTTGGCATTTTTAGTAATTACCCCCCCCCCCAGACGAACCACTCTAATTGGAGGCCACGAACATATTAAAACATGTATACGAATTCAAAACAGAAAAAAAACAAAAAAATGAATACCTATTTTCACATATTTTAGGTCTTAAAAAAATATTTGCACATATTTTAGCTTTTTAAAAAAATATTTGCACATTATTTTGCACATATATCGAGATTTATTACCACATATTTCAGACGAATAAAGAAATATTTTCGGTTACCCTAATAATAAGGCAATATTCCAAAATAAAAGAAATGCAGATTTTTGAAAAACGTGTGATTTTGAAAAGTATAAAATGAAAAATGAGTGATTTTTGAAAACGTTTGAAATTTGTTCCAAATTATATGTAGGTATGTAGATGTACTACCTATGTATAATTATAAAAATGAAAATTTTCAAAAAACAAAAGGATTTACAAAAAATTCGACGAATTGACACGAATGTAAAAAAATAATATCTAATAATAAACGAACAAACTCTTTAAAAAATTTCAAATTTTCAAGGTAAAATTGAACAAAAGGGCAAATATTACAAAGCTGTAAATTTTTGAAAAAAAGAATCGTGAGAAATTCTAAAAAACAGACGATAATAAAAAAATTGAGTAAACAAACCAACTCTATAAAAAAATTTAAAAAAAAAAAATGAAAAAATCTAATTTTGAAGAACCAGATAATTTAGCTGAGTTGGTGAGTTTCAAAAAGTTATAAAAAAATCGAGAAATTTTAAAAAGCCAACGAATTTTGGAAAATTTGAAAACTTAGGACGATTGAAAAAATCGGTAAATTTTTGATAATGAGATATTCATATTGAAAAAAAGTCGAATTTTCTTGAAAAAAAATGATAGTTAACACTAAAAAAATTGAAAATAACGATTTGAAAAAGAAATGAAAATTTATCGTAATTTTTTTTTAAATTCAGGTAACATCATAAAACAAACATTACGAAAAATTTGAAAAATAATATTTAAAAAACACAATAAATTTAATGAAATTATAAAAAATCGACAAAATATCGAATTCGATAAAGTGTCGCAAAAGTTCCGCCTAAATCGTGAAATTATCTTTCGATATTATAGATATATTATCGATAAAATATCTTACTATAATCTCGAAATTTTTGCTAACTATAATTCGTCGATAATCTATCTATATATCGAAAGATAATTTCACGATTTAGGCGGAACTAACGCGACACTTTATCAAATTCGATATTCTGTCGATTTTTTATTTCGATAATTTGTCGATTGTGCTGCTCGGGATGTTCCAAATTTCATCAATTTTTTTAAATCTCAAAAATTTAATAAAATAAAAAAATGATCAAACTTAGAATTTTACCTAATTTCTAAAACTTTCCGATTTCCAAAAATGTATTACTCGCGTTACAATTCATGTAATTTTGGACATTTTTATTAAATTTTAAAAATGAAAAAAATTCAAACTTGAACCAAATTTTGGAATTTCAGTCAATTTTGAATTCTTATCAAATTTTTAAAATTCATTTTAGTTTAACAATCGGAAAAATTCCATTTTTTTTCAATTTTTGAAGGATATCAAAAATTGAATACAATTTTAAAAATCACCAAATTTCCAAGTTTCTCAAAATTCAAGAAATAAGAAATTATCAAAATTGAAAATTATTTAGCAATTCTGAATTTTTCTTCATTTTAAAAATTTCCCAAATTTCAAAAATTGATCACAATGATTAGAAATTAATATCATATCGCTTATAGGTCCGACAGTACTTTATGTAAAGTAAACGAAAAACGATTGAAACTATAATTTCGTAACAAACGCGGTAACATAACAGGGCTAAAAATCGGATCTAAATTTACAAAAATAGTATCATTTTAATTCACGTAAAATTTTGTTCGATTTTGGGATAAAATTAAAATGAGACGATAAATAGTCGTACACCAAATTTGGGCAATTTTTTTCAATTCCAGAAGTTTTGGCAATTTTTTCATTTTTTTCAACCCTATAACTGTAGACGTGTAGATATAGGGTTTCTCGGGTAATTATTTCAAAAAAAAAAAATTAATCTCGTTTTTAAAGTAAAATGGAATAAAAACACAGTTTACTCAAGTTCGAACAAATTCTTTCGATTTTAAAGAACTAGTACCTAATATAGAATCGAGTAGAAAGTCAAATTTAAGAAAAAACATATGTAAAAAAATGTTCTCTATTTATCTACACTTCACTTTCACGAGGCAAATTCGACCAGAAGCACGGAAATTTAATAAAAATAGGCCAGGACACTGATTCAATAAAATTCACGACATAACGAGATACTCTATTCGAAAACTCGCCAAAAAATAGAATAAACTCACCACAAATGAATATAATCTCCATTGAAGACCGATTGAAATCGTGCAGGTTTATTTTCAGCACAGCAGCTCTTCTTCAGAGTTTGCAAAATACCAGCTCGAATTTGGCATACAGATGGATAATAGTTGAACACATACCTAAACAACACGAACAAATTTTCGATTTAATAAAAAAAATGCAACGTAGCAGTCGAAAAAAAATCAATCTCATTTAAAGTATTTGAAATGAAATAAAAAACATAGTTTACTCAAGTTCCAACGAATTCTTACGATTTCAAAGAACTAGCAATAGATTCCAGTTCAAATTTAGAAAAAAAGATACGTAAAAATGTTATCTTTTAGTCGATACTTTCACGAGGCAAATTTTGCCAGAAGCACAAAAATCTAACAATAGGCTAGGACACTAGTTAAATAAAATTCACGAGATATTGTAAGAGTAGAATAAACTCACCACAAATGAGTATTATCTATTTATCTCCATTGAAGACCGATTGAAATGGCGTAGGTTCATTTTCAGCACTTTTTCTTTATCGCTTTTGCAAAATACAAGATCGAATTCGGCCTACAGATGGATAATTGAACACGTACCTAAATAACACAAACAAATTTTTGATTTAATAAAATAAAATGCAACGTAGCAGCCGAAAAAAATTTTGTCTTAAGTAAATTGAAATAAAAAACACAGTTTATACTCAAGTTCGAACGAATTCTTTCGATTTCAAAGAACTAACAATATAGATTCGAGTTCAATTCAAATAAAATTTAGGAAAAAAAATACGTAAAAATGTTGCTCTATTTATCGAAACTTCACTTTCACGAGGCAAATTTGACCAGAAGCACGGAAATTTACTCAATACAAATAGGCTAGGACACCGATTCAATAAAATTCACGAGATATTGTATTTGAAAACTCGCCAAAAAATAGAATAAACTCACCACAAATGAACATAATCTTCATTGAAGACCGATTAAAATGGTTCATGCAGGTTCATTTTCAGCAGTCAGCAGCTCTTCTTTATCGTTTGCTAAGTACAAGTTCGAATTTGGCGAACAGATAGATAATTGAACACGTACCTAAGAAACACAAACAAATTTTCGATTCAATAAAAAAAATGCAACAATTCACATTAGCAAACTAAAAGTCTAAAAGTACAATTTATCTCGAAACATTTCGATTTCCTATACTGTATTTCAACAAACGAAACGAAACGTAAACCGAATAGCAAATTTGATGAAAATTATTTGTAACATAAAACAATACAACCGCTTCGATCATTGTACTTTGAAAAATACTTAAATATGACCAAAAATGTCACTTTGAAAAAGTTCACGAGCTATTACGTTTCAAAATTTGATAAATAATTTAAATCATAAATCAACTCACCATGACTAGCTGAATCTCTTTTTCCAAAGCTTTACTTTACAGTTTGCAAAAAAACGAACTCGAATAGGCCACAGCGCCGGCGGATAATAACACACGTACCTAAACAAAACAAACAAACCAACTTAACAAACGAAAAACGATAAACATGTACCCGAAAAAAAAATTAAATGCGTTTTCATTAATATACTAACACGAAGCGAATTAAAATTACACTTTTATCCGAAAAATTTCGTATGGTGTTTCAATAAATATAAGAAACAAAACGTATAACACCATTGAGCAAACTTTGACTCGTTTCACTACAAAGCCAAGATGGCCGCTTCGAGCGTTGTAAATTAATACGAGAATATTATTCAGAATAGACTAATAACACTACTTCGAGTTTTCGTAAAATTTCACGAGCCATAATTTAAAAATTACTGATAAATAAAAAAGAATAAACTTACCACAAATTAGGTAAAATATCTCCGTTGAAAACAAGCCTCATGACGTAATAATCCTTTCGGCAACAATTTCAAATCGAATGAACCTACGTAAACGACACGAACAAACTTTTGATTTAACGCGTAAATGATCACAAAGCTAATTATAATCGAACGTTTTTCAGAACATAATAAATTTTCATCTTATTTTACGAAAACTAAACATAAAACGTTAGTTGCATTCGGATAAAACCCATTCGCAGCAAAAGAATTCTGCTTAGTGCTTTTCCAAGTTCAACAAGTCATACTTGGAAAACTGATGGGTCGCGTGTGAGCGTGCGTGCAACCAACGTACGAACAACGCAAACAATGACATCCCCTTCCAGCCTTCCTCCTAGAAAGCGGTTCAACATACTCAACTTTTCGGTACTCGTTTCTGATTGGTTGTTCACGCGTACCTGTCACGAGATGGTACAAAAGCGATATAGTAATCGCTACCCCCGCGCTACCCTTACAACAACAAAATTTACCACCACACTCGTCACGAAATACTGATACAATGATACAATCGAAATGAATATTATAGGAAGAATGCTTTGTGTTCGTGTATGAATCACGATCTTTATCAATCTAATGATTCATGTTTCAACTTCTACTTTCAATTTTGCATTAGAAAAATTACTTTCGTCCATTTTACGTACGATTAAGGGCCGAATTCATAGATGTTACTCAAGTACTAAGTAATACTTTGCCAAGTGTACTAGCTTAAGGACCGAATTCATAGTTCTCTCTTTGAGTACCAAGTAACACTTGGATAAGTTAGGACCAAGTCACACTTATAAAAACAAAGAAAATTCGTTAAAATTTTGTTTCATAGTCACCAAGTGTTACTTAAGTAAGTGTCAAGTCATACTTAAGGGCTAGTACAAGATTTCCTGTACTTGGACTTACTCAAGTCTACTAACTAACACTAGCACTAAGTTCAAAAAACGTCTATGAATTCGGCCCTTAAAGAGCGATAATTATGGACTTTCGATTTGGGTAAATACGTAATACTATACTTCGTAGTTCGTATAACATCCATGATCCAACTACCCTTTTAAAAATATTTCCTCCCAATAAATTGTTCACAATAATTCCTGATGAAAATCGTAATTTTTTTATTATAAAATCTTCGAGAAAAGGTCTTATTGCAGAAAAAAATTCGAAACAATTTTTTATAAGAAATTAGTTCAATAAATAAAATGATAAAATTATTTTCAAAAATCCCCTCTTGAAAAATTTGTTAGGATAATTTTTTTGATAAACCTTCCAATGCTTTTTTCAGATTTTTAAAAAAAATTCCCGTTCTTGAAATTTGTAGAAAATTTCCCAATTATCATGGATTTCTTTTTTCAAAACTTCCCTTCAATTTTTTCAATTTCTCAATTATCTTGGATTTTTTTTCTAACATTAAAATTCCCCTTAACTATTGTTTTCTGTTTCTTCAAAAAAAAAAAAAATTGTTGGGAAAGAATCATTTTAAAAAACATTTTCTTTGAAAAATTCACCTTAAATAATTCTGACAAGAATTGAGGTTTTCTCATTAGCATTTAAAAATTCTTTCAAAATAACATTTATTCAAAAAAAGAGAAATTTTTTTATGAAAAATCTCTTTAATGCAATTTTTTTAAATCCCCTAAAAATACTTTTTTTCGTTAATTTTTTAAAAACAAAAATGATAGAAAAAAATAATTAATAAGACTTTCTTGTAAAATTGTCTCTCTTTAAGATTACTAGAAAATTTTTCAAAAATTCTTAAAACTTTATATTGACAATTTTTTGTGAATTTTAAAATTTTCGATTAGACCCTTCCTTCCTCATCCTCTCCAATTTTTGCATACCTATGGCTTCGAAACTTATAAGTTATAATATTAAAATTTTGTGGGGTATACCGTATACGGGACCAATTAAAAAAAAAAATTCAAACAAAAGTTGTAGCTTGAAGTCTTAGAAATAATTTTTGTTATCACAAAAACGGAAAAATTTCGATAGGATCCCTCTCTCCCCTGCAATTTTGAACTATGAATCAAAATTCAAAAGTAAAAAATAAAAATTAAAAAATTTCATTTTCAATTTTCAATAATCAATACATACTAGCGATCCAGTGACAAATTTTAGTACTACAGTTTTGTAAATATTGTTGGCTTCACTTATTCCCAAGTCAATAAATAATCAAGCGGAAAATTTTCAAAAAATTGTTATCAAAAATTTCGTCGGTTTCGGTTTGCTTTGCTAATTACTTAAAATTCTCAAATAAAATTTGAAAACGCGGTAAAACGAGTTATTTGCAGCTCTCCACGTACAATGAAGTAACCCCGAACTGTGAAATCCATCCCAGAGTCCGGTAAGTGTGTAGTTTTTTCGATATTACATCATCCGTCCGAAGTCTGCGAACTCCCAACACAATTTTCCGAAGCAATAATCTAATTTTCTGTATTGATTTTCATTTTGTTCAGTTTGATGATTCCAAAATGCTGTTGAAATCGAGCCACCGGTTGATTCTACTACCCATATCCTGCTGTCGCAATTCAACATACCAAGTGAAGAAATTGAACCAAATTCGTTCATATATTGTACCGAAATCGTCGCTAACATCTCAGAATTTCTTTCGCAGTTATTGCATCACGAGCGAAAAGAATCGAATAAACGAGTTTTGGATCGGTTCAAAACCGAGCGATGGTCTAATTCAAGGTAAAGCCGCATCGGCTTTGCAACACAACTTCATTAAGGATTTCGTAGCCAATAAAGAAGATGTGACCGATGATGAGTGGAATACACTTCGAGAAAAGGTATTTCAAGTCACAAGAGGACATTATAATAAGACCAATTTTGATGGTAAAATGCTCGAAAGTTGTTTAAACGACAATAATTTCAATCTAGCTCGAAGCTATATCAAATTCATGAAAAATAATGGTATCAAGTATAACTCTTCTACCGTCAGCAGTTTTATCAAAATATGTTACAATAATAAAGCATTATATACCGAAGAAGATCTCGCCATGGTGGAACAATTTACCAATTATTTATTAGGCAGATTTAAAGTATTCGATCAATTCATCGGAGAAGCTGTAATAAAAGGACTCTGTCTGAAAAATCAATGGCAAACATGTTCGAGTATTTTGGAAAAAATGAAAGAATACGTCGAGCCGAACGTTCCAACAATGAGTGCATATACGACTTGTTTAATATTAAATAATGAAATCGAAAAGGCTTGGTCAGTCATGGTGACCATTTCGCAGAGTAAATCATTATTGCAAAACGAAGTCTTCCTTGCTTGGATAGAGAAGAATAAATCAAAGCCGGATCAGATAGAAAGATTATTGACGTTTTTCCAGCTGAGTAATGTTATGCCTTCGAAGTCGATCTGTGATCATTTAATTTCAGTTTATTCGGAGTTTCCGCCGGAGAAACGTCTCAAAGGAGCGTTTATTTCAATCGATACTGCGTAAGATTACATTTTATTGCTTATTTTGTGAGCGTTTTTGTTCCTAATTATTATTTTTTATTTTTAGTGGAAAATGTTCCAATTGTGGCGAAGAGCTACAAAATACTAGTATCGAAGAAGATGAATTCCAACAGCTTCGTGACGAGTTCCTTAATAGAGTTCTAATCAGAGACGATATTTTCAAAAATACCACTCCAAAAGAATTGAAGAATTTTTTCCGAACTGTAAAACGTAGCGCGCCTTTTGATATAGTCATCGATGGATTAAACGTTATGTACATGAGTGGAACGATGAAAAGCGAACGCTTCTATTCACAACTTGTAAGTTGAACTATCAAAATATCGTAAATTTTACCTTAATATTAAATTCGTTTTTTTTTTTTTTTTGTTTGTTTAGCTCTGCACTGTAGTTCGTCATTTCGTCGAACATAATCAAAAGGTTCTTGTAATTGGACGAAAGCATATGTACAATTTCGCTAAAGAAAATTTATCATACGTTAAAGAAAATTCTACCCTATTTTTGATCGACGATTTGTACGTATCTACGTAGTACCTACAGTTCTGGTTTATTGCTTTGAATACTCATCTTTCATGATTTAATTTTCTTCCAGGTCCGAAGATGACCCGTACATGATCTATTCAACTTTTTACAGCGGCCCTCACTCGTGTTTTGTTACCAGGGATTTAATGAGAAGTGAGAAATTTAAGCTAACGGATGAGAAATTGTGCTTGTCGTTCAAAAAGTGGCAGCAAAATCATCAGATATTTATCGAATACGTGAACGTTGTCTCCGGTCGAGTGTTTTTAAAGGTATAATGGAACTTTTTGCGTACTAGTACATATTTCGATGATTTTCTACGAGATTTTACATTTCTACAGAACCCAATTGCATTTGAAATGGCTGCCCAACGTTCGAAATATGGTTGGCATGTTCCTTACCACCTCGATAGTTATTCTGGGACTGATGATTACGGAGTACATGAACATTGGCTGTGCCTAAAAAAATAGATTTTTCGTTTTAAATTTTAAAAAAATTATTTTTTATTTCGTTATTATGTTTGCTTAGTCTTTGGATAAATTTTTAATTGAAATGGAAAATGTTTTGCCTTTGGTATAAACTAAACACCAGATCAGTTGTGACAACGCCGTAATTTTTTATTATTGTGAAAAATAAATTTGAAACAAACGTATCAAAATATCACATTGAAATCACTATTCGTTAAAAAAATAATATTTCAACAAACGAAACACTAAATATAGAAACTGGTTGAACATATTTAGGTACAATAGGTACGATTTAAATAATATGTGACTATCGATGTCAGTCTATTCGAAATTCGTTTCGAGCATTTCTTTCCAAGTTTCTTGACTTTCGCATAACTCTCCACAGTCACCGGAGCACTGCATTACGTAAATTTCACGATCGTGACAATGGCATTCGTGGCAAGTACTTCTGGTGATCAATACTCTTAAATCACATCTTTCTTTAGACTGGTTCTCATCATCCATGTCGAGTTCTCTGCGATCTTGAAAGCTGAAACAGGAACGAAAATTTAATACAATCCTATACTGACCAATCTTTTTTCAGAAAGTATCAAATCGACGACACCTGCTTTTGTAACAATTCTCAAACTTGCCATAGGAGTTTTCTCCCACATTGGCGTATTTTCCGCAGTCATCGTCGCAATCCATCGCATAAACTTGACGACAGAATGATGTACTTTTAGCACCGGAAACCGATACTCTCAAGTTGCACCTTACTTTAAAACGTCTTTCATCGCTCGAATCCCATCCTTTCCAAATTATCGAACTGAAATATTTATTTGAGTTATGGTTATTGCAGTCGTAACAGGTGTTTCAGCTTGTATCAGAAGTTGGGATTATACCTCGGAGTCAGACTCGTCTTCCTCGGACTTCGAATTGTTTGGATGCTGCTCCGCATTGTCTTATTTCTATCTGCCCGCTCGTAGTCGTATTTTCCAAAGAAATCTTGAAAATATATCGATAAGTTTCCAAACTGAAAGTACCTATTTTATTGATATAGATTTTTCCAACAGTTAGAATACTTACGAGGGCTGCTGCGAGAACGGGGTGTAGTTGGCTCCTCCTTGACTTTCTTTCCTTTACCATTGCTCCTTCGAGTTTCTTGCTGCAAAGTTTCAAAATAAATTCAATTCACCGGTCTGGCGATGTTGCTACGAATGATTATATTTATTACTGATCGTAATTACCATTTCGGTAGCTTTCGTCGACATGTTCGAGTTCGCTTGTTCGAACGGTTGTAAAAAACTACGAAGATCAACGCTAAAGGATTCTTCAACTGATTTAGTAATCTGATCTGTAACTTGTTTCTCAAAGTTCTGTAACATTTTGGGATTCAAATCCAGTCTTCGTCGTTCACCAATCTTTAACGTATCATTGGAGATTGGAGCCCTGATTGGCATAGAATGACTTCAAACACTGAGTAAGTTCGCTGCTCTGAAAGTAAATATGTGAAAAGAGTACATAATATTGTATAAAATTATAAATCAGAAATTTCAACACTTTCGAATGACAAATTTTCAAGTAGAAAAAACTTACTTCTGTCCTGTTCCTGTTTGAATCAAGCGATCGTAGAACTAGTAAATGAAAATTGAAAATATGAGAGTTGAATTAGACCTAGATGTAAAAATATCTATACTCAACCAAATCCAGTGAAATTTTTTTCAAAAACCACGTCCGGAAAAATGAAAATTTCGTCGTAATCGAAAATTTTGGTAAGGAATTTTAAGAAATTTTTCAACATCTCGAAAGCGATTCTTACGAGATTTCAACGAACTAAAAAAATCAAACAAAAAAAATGTAAACAAAAGCAACGTGCGATGCTTTATCAGTTTTAGTTAGCCGCCTGATAAGAAAAATTATGTAATAAGAATGAATTTTTTTAGTGAAAATGTTGGAAAAATGTCCAGTTAATGTACTCGCGATACAAATTCCATCACCGAACAGGTGTTTAATTGAGCAAATACGTCCAGCTTCCACCTAAAATGTTCCGGAGTCGAAGTATTCTACGTTTATTTCATCCCAATGGGATCCCTACTTTGAGGAAAACACCTACTACAGATTGCAACTACCACAAAATTACCCTCGATTTGCGTCCTCGTCGTATACCAGTACCGTATCGTAAGTGGCACGATAAACTGACCAGTGCCGAGCTAAGAAAGTTGAAAAAATCTCTCATTGATAAAGAACATAGAAAAAATGGGCCACTTCAAATGAAAGAATTTTATTCTGAACAGACAAATCATCTCTGCAACTTTATATCGAACAAAACATCAGCAACGGATGAAGATTGGGATAATTTATTGCGAAATGCCTTAAGTGTGCCTGGTTACTTGACCGAATCCAATATCCATGGAAAAATAATGGGATTATGCTCCAATTTTCGGAATCTCGACTTGGCCAAAAGTTATCTGGCATACTTGAAGATTCAGGGTAAAAAATTTAATGAAGTTGTAATCGCTGAGTTCTTAAAAGCTTGTTATTCATGCGAACCTATTTTAACCGAAAGAGATTTGAAGTTGATTCGTAAGTTTACCATTTACTTGATTAATAATTTTGAAGCAATGGATGCAAAACTAAGTTCGGCTACGGTTAAAGGATTAAGTATTTTGAACGACTGGAAGAAATGTATGGAATTCGTTGAAAACTTGGAAAAAATTCAAGATCCAAGTGGCATCAATGTGTATTCACCTTTAATCATATGTTTACTAAAAACCCAACAGTTCGAATTGGGTCGTAAAATTATGCTGGAAAGTCTGAGTAAAAAGAAAAACCTAACCAGTTCGGTGTATATCAAATGTATTGAGATATCTCAACATGATCTAGATCGTTTAGAACAACTATTGGTTATATGGAAAGATTACAACGTCATTCCGAGGAAAAGAGTATGCGATTATTTGATTCAAACTTATTCTCAGTTACCTCCCAAATATCAACGTAAAGGCGAATACACGACTATTAAGCCCAAGTAAATATTACGTTCATAATTTTGAATTCATTAGTATAGTATGGACATTATTCGAAATGCCTTATTTTTACTTTCAGCGGCCAGTGTCAAAATTGCACGAAGAAGTTGGAAAAAAATTTTCTACTCGAAGACGAATTCAACGAATTACAAGATGCCTTCCTTAATCGTGTTTTATTCGGCAAAGACGTTTTTATGAACACCACTCCTGCCGAAGTGCAATCATTTCATAATGTTGTCAAAACTCATGCTCCTTTCGATGTTGTAATTGATGGATTAAACGTGATGTTGGGCACTGGACGTAGAAGCATCTTTCATAGATCAAAAGCGGTCAGTTTGATGAAAATATCTCCCGTTTAAATTTTCCAGTCGCTGAAAAAATATTTTCTCGTGTTTCAGGTGCAAAACGTAGTGAATTGGTTTTTCGAGCGCGATCAAAAAATATTCATTGTTGGACGAAAACATATGAAAAATTTACCTCATTATGTGATGGAAGATATTATAGAAAAAAGTACTCTATTTTTAATAGATAATGAGTGAGTGCCATTCATGATGCAATCATTCAAATTTGTTTGATAATTTGATCGTGTCAATGTTTATGTATGAATGTAGGTCCGAAGACGATCCTTTCATAATATACTCATCTTTATTCAGTGGACCGAATTGCTGTTTTGTTACTAATGATTATTACAGAAGTGAAAAATTCCGTTTAAAAGATGATCGTCTGAGTGATTTATTCAAACGGTGGCAACTTAGTCATCAAATCATGATAGAAACGTCGAGTGGAAATTTACAAGTACTATAAGTTCATTTACTAGTTTTGGAATTTTAATCTTATCTATCAGTTTGGTACTAATATTTTTCATTTTTCTAGCCTCCTTTACAGTTTAGAGTATGTGCTCAGAAAACAACGCCGGAAAGTTGGCATATTCCTTACAAGGGTGATAATATTCCTGAAAATGATCAGTATGAGAAGAGCGATTTAACCAAATGGTTGTGTTTACGGTGATGCTGATGAAATTCGTCGTTTTATTTTCGTTATTGCAACACTTTCTAGTTTCCATCGGCGTGATTTTGTCGATTATTTTATGTCATTGTGTAAATTATTTTAATTATTGACTTAGACAGAATACATGGCAAGTGAATGCAAGTGCCAAATGATTGAAGAGTGAAGTGGTAAGTAAATAATAGAAAATAATTCTGAAATTCGAAAAACAAAAAAAAAATAATAAAATTTTCATCGAGCTAGTTTTCTGTTACTTTTTTTTCTACTAGATGACGCCACTGATAACCACTACACTAGCGCTACCTACATCGGAAATCCGTTTAACAACGTCATCTTTCTGTAACTTTTGCTCTGTGACGTACCCCCGACTTCTCTTCCTCCTTATTTTTTCAACATTTTTTTCTTCTCTCCTTTCCCTATTCAGTGAAGGTGTTGTAGTGTTTTTGTTTGAATGTTTTGGTGCTGCGCGTTCATTAGTGTTGAATTAATGAAAAAAATGCTTTAATAATTGTTAAATTGTATTAATTGCGGTGTAAAAACGGTGTATTATTATTACGGTGTGATGTGTTCAGTGTATTTACTTGGTTGAAAACAGATTTTTGGTGAATATCGCGGTGAAGATGTGATACGTGTTTGGAAGCGTTTATTAACAACCTGTTTGATTTCAAGAAAGTCCAGTACGTATTTTACTATTTGATACGTTCGATTATGCATTTTTTATATCATTTGTGCATTCTGTATCGATATTTGGTACATATTCGAGTTATTCTATCATCTAGACTGGTCAAGTTGACAGAATTATTCCTGTATCGTGTAGTAACTACGATCTATTATGATATTCTTTTCGTATGACTGCAGTCTGTAGCGAACGAGTAAAATAATCGGCAATTCTTCGACTTGGAGGATTTGTTGTAATCACTGATGCATTCTGTAAGGAAATTGAATACCGATATAACATTGCGAATACAATGAATGCGTTTATATTTTTACAATTGTTACCATACTCTTGTACTGTATTGTACGAGAAACGAATTGTTTTTAAAATCTTTGTTTATTCCGATCGCCTTGCGATAGTACACAGAGCTTTATGTTGTGCTGTTTTGAACAAGAAGAAAAAGTAACACATAAAAGCATTACTCCATTTCTAATAATAATAATCGTAGTATGTGCTAAAGTCAAGGTAGACAACACCTCGACCAGCCTGGGGCATTTTTTTAATGCGTATGTCAAAGCTTCCTTTATGACTGCAAGTCCAAGTCAAGTCGAATCTCTATCTTAGAACTGTGAGATTTGTTTGTACAACTTGTGTGAAAGTTTTCTTAGAGATAGTTTTTTGATTGGCCGGCTGAGCTGACGTCAAAATATGCGAAATATTTATTCGTATGTGTGATTTGTTAGTGGTAGTATGCGGCCTTGAGGCTCGCGAGTCGTTCTTTATCGGTTTGTAATTTTTTTATTAGCTGCGATGATTGAGATGAATGAGATTTCAGTCGTATTTATGTACATACAATCGAAACGTACTCGTCATATGGTAAAATGATGTAAATGAATAGAAAGATAATTCGCTGATTGGGTGATCATGAATGGGATTATTGGAAAAGCGATTTTTGGAGGGAATCTGCGATCGTCGATAAGAACGCTGTGGTAATTTATCAAAAAGCCAGGCGCCTTTTTCACTCTGCAAAATTACCTCGAACCAATTAAACAGAACATGGGTGCATCTCCCTTGTTAACAAATGCTTTAGACACGTCAACGAGAAGGTAGTGGCTTCGGTAAAGCACCCTGCGGTGATGGGTGTTGAATCGGCGCAGATGTGTCGATCAAACAGTGTAACTGTCGAAGGCTGAATTGCTGAAAAGAATCCGAGGGTGTATGATCCGCTCGGTCGTGGTGCTGGTTACTTTTTTCATCGGTGAAATTTCGTACCTGGTCGACTCTGAGGTGAAACAAAAGAGACCTGGAATACCTGAGCATATTAAATACTATAACTGCGAGGTGTGCGCGACACGTACGTAAAAATTTTTTTCTCCAAAGAGACGTATTGTTATTTGACACTGGTGCTGAGGCAGAGGAGAGAGAAACGATGCAAGACGAATGCGTGTGTGTATTTGTAAAGCTATCGAAGCGAAGCGGTACTCTCTGTATTTCTTCCACGTACCGAGTACGAGTACGAGTAGTAGTGTACTCGTAGTGGGCTCTCTACGTACTCCAGCGACTGCGAATCGACTAGGTAACATGATCTTGACAACCAACACCGAGTGAAAGATGAACGGAAGTTCTTGCATACTTGTCGTCGTCGCCAGGTATGTATAGCTTGTCATTATCGACGCTAATGGCCCCCCTGCGAACCTTGAAAATCTCTTGGCCCGCGCACAGTCGGGCTTGGGGAGCGACCCGCGACCCAACGACGTGTCAACAAAACCAGTACCGAAGACAGTTTTTTTTTTTTCTTCTTCTGTTTTGTGTACAAATGCACCGACTATTCCGATGCCAAAATCGCCCCCGAAATGTGTACAAAAATCGTGTGTTTTTTTTAACCCTTTCATAGTGTTTGGAGGAGAAATGGTAAACGAGCGTTTTAGTGTACATAGCTGACTTCTTGTGTGTAGATTACGTGAAACTGGAGTGTTGATGTGTCGTGCGACTATAGACCTGTAGTAAAAATACCAACATGGGTCGTAATTTACGGATGTTTATTTAAAGAAGTTATATACTTATTACTTACTCCAAAGGAATAGGTTCCATGGTTACGCCTGATTTTAATATTAACCAAAGTACACGAACTTGATGAACGATTTTTCCATTATTTCTCGTTTATGGACTGGAAAAAGAATAAGGAGAGAGAGAGAGGATTTTTCGGTACAGAGAAGTGATTTATGAGGTGATTACTTGATCGAATTTGAGTGGACGATTTGAATGAGTAGATGAGAAATTCTTGATGGATATTATAAAAAAAAATTAAATTTCCCAGTTATGACATTTTTTGTGTCAATTTTTGGCGAATTTTGAAATTTTTTGAAGCATCAAGTGTAATTTAAAAGTTTTATGATTTAATAATTATCAAAGTTTATGAAATGATACCTCAACAGATATATAATCAACGCCTTTTTTTTCAATTTTAATTATTTCCCAGTTATCCTGGAGTAGAATTTTTGGATTTTCTCCAGTGTGTCCATATTTTTCTAAATCAAGCAGGAATCGAATACCTGACGTTTCGACCACTTTAAGAAGACATTTTTATTATTTTTGAGCTATTCTGGAGCCTTCAGTAGAATTTTGAGGGTTTTCAGTTTATTTAGAACTCTTGAAAAACAAATGCAAATATACTCCAGAAGCTCAAACTTTGATGCATAAAAATATTTTCGACTTCTTTGATTTATTTACTACGTTGAAATATGCCCTGGAGCCTCCAGTACAATTTTGAATTTTCTCCAGGATTCTCAAGACTTTTCCAATTCAGTAGAAATTGACTCTTGATATTTCAATTCAACCTATGCATGGTTTTGACCTCCGCTCGAGTGATTTGTGTAATTTTGAAATTTTTCTGGAGTCTTCAGCAGAGTTACGTTTTTCCAGTGAATTAAAAATCCTTCAAAGCGAATGATAAATCTCCTGTAATTGGTCTCCGAATTTGGTGAGAAAATATAGGGACCTTTTTCTGATAAATTTTTTGCATTTTAAATATGCTCTGGAGTCTCCAGAAAAATTGAGGATTTTCTCCAGTATTTTTAAATTTTGTAAAATTATAAATAGGAATCGACTCTTGAGGTTTAAATGAAATATTCGCATATTTTTAGCGCTCTCAAACGACTTGTGTAATTTTGAAGCCCTTCTGGAGCTTCCAGCAAAGTTTTGTTTTTCCAGTATGTTTTAAATTCTGTATAACAGATGAGTAATCTGCTGTAGTAGGCTCAAATTGTGGTGGAAAAATGATGAAATATTTCAGAATTTTTCAAATAAATTTTCTGAATTTTAAATACATTGTGTAACCTCCAGCTAAGTTTAGAATTTTCTCCAGTATTTCCAAAATTTTCCAAATCGAGCATAAATCTACTCTCAAGATTTAAATTCAATCTACGCATGGTTCTGGCCTCCTCGAGCGATTTGTGTAATTTTGAAATTCCTCTGGAGCCTCCAGCAAAATTTTGTTTTTCCAGTAAATTTAAAATCCTTTAAAACAAGTGACAAATCTGCAGTAAAATACTCTAAATTTGATAGGAAAATATTTTTGGTTTTTTCATATCTATTCCTTGCATTTTAAAAATGCGCTGGGCCTCCAGCAAAATTTAGGATTTTCTCCAGTGTTCTGAAATTTTTTGAAATCGAAGAGAAATCAACTGAAAAACTTGAAAACTTAATCTGTGCGTAATTCTTACTTTCTCGAGTAATTTTTATGATCTTTAAAATAATGCTGCTGGAATTTCCTGGTAAATTAAGAATTTTTTCAGCTTTCTCAATTTTTTTTTTTCAAATCGAGGAAGAATTGATTTAAAAAGTTGTAAATTTGATTTGCGTATAGTATTAACCTTCTCGAGCCATTTTTATGTGTTTCAAGTCCTTCTGGAGCCTCCAGCAGCATTTTGAAGTTTTCCAGAATATAGTGCAGATCTGCAGAATTCTTCAAAACAAAATGCTGATGAATTCTAGGAGCTCTAAATATAACGAACTTCAAATGCTGTGAACTTGATTTGCGTGTAGTTTTAACGTTCTCAAGCCATTTTCATGTTTCATAAGTACTTCTGGAGCCACCAGTAAAATCTTGGGGTTTTCCAATATTGTTCAAAATATTTCAAAACAAATGAGGATGTATTCTAGGAGCCCTGAATTTAATTGTAAAATACTTTAGATTTCTTCAATCCATTTTCTGCATTTTAAATATGTTCTGGAGCCTCCAGCCAAGTTATGGATTTTTTCAGCATATATTCCCAAATGTTTCCAAATCGGGCTAAAATCGACTTCTAAACCTAAAAACTTCATTTCTGCATAATTTTAACCATCTTGAGTTTTATGTATGATTTTCAAGCCGTCTGGAGCCTCCAGAATTTTTTTTCCTATTCCAGTATAATTCAAAATCCTTCAAAATAAACAATACATTTCTAAAAGCTCAAAATTTAATAGGGAACTATTTCCGATTTCTTCGAGCCATTTTCTTAATTTTAAATATGCCCTGGAGCCTCCAGCTAAATTGTGGGTTTTCCAGTTCAATTCTGAAATTTTCGAAAAGGAGGAAATATAATCTGTGAGGACTCAGAATTTGATAGAAAAATATTTCCTACTTTTCTAATCTGTTCACTTGATTTTAAATTATACCTTGGATGCCTGGAGGCTCCAGCTAGATTTTATTTTCTATTGATATTTTTGAATTTTTCCAAAAATAGCTAAACTAGAGCTTGTTCTAAATTCAAACTGTGTTTTTAGATTTCACTACTTTTTAAAACAAAGTCGAAATAATTTTTTAGTTTTTCTGGAGCCTCCAGCTCATCCTTTGATTTTTCCCAAAAATTTCAAAATTTCTCCTGCGAAGAGAAAATCAACTCCAAAAGGTAAAAATTTAATTGATTTTCGATTTCAGTTTCACGATATTAATTTAAATCATTTTTGTAGTAATTCAAGAGCCTCCGACCAGTACTGATTTTTCTCCAGCATTTCGAAAATTTTAATTTTACAATAAAATCAGAAATGATTTCAGTGGTTAGAAATTTAATTTATTTATAATTATACACTTTGTAGGTACCGTCTTAATCGACTTCTAGCATTTTACTAACGTTCTGGAGCGCTCTGAGATGATTTCAGAATTTTCAGTAATTTTTCTATCCCTCCAAGAAATGATATAAATCAGCTTTGAGTTGTTTTAGAGCCTCCAGTAGAATTGAAAATTTCTCCAATGTTTCAGTTCTTGTCCAAGACCTGGCAAAGATCGATTCCAGTCATTAAAAAAATTTTTTGCAACATTTTCAGTAAATTTGAGACATTTTACATCGATCATGGAGCCTCCAGTAAAATTAAAAATTTTCTCCAGAATTAAAAAAAATCTTTGAAACCGATAGTTGATTTCTTTGATCGATTTACTCTGCTTCTCAAACTTACTGGGACCATCCACCCCCCCCCCCCCCCACCTCATGACCCGCCCATTGTCGCATATAGCCTCTAATAACCTATTTTATTTGACCTTATCGCGAGATAATCGGAATAAAAATAATTCAAAAATGGGTTTTCCCCACATGACTCCTTGAGAATTTTTTTTTTAAAAAGAACATTATGGGTGCGATATCCATATACATAGATCACCCACGATCAATTATGACTCAAATCTGATCGCATCGTCATAGACATCGGAACAGCACAGCACACATTCCAGAATTCTGCCAAATTTAAAACCATCTCGAATAATTCTTTTCTTTCGTACAGTTTGAAATCAACGTCATCTCGTGGCACTTCCAAGTCTGTTTTTTATCGTGAAATTACTCCTCACAGTCAAATCTATTCCCTACGATTGCCAGACCATAGAATTGGTCTATGGCGATATTCGAAAATAGTACATACGTGATTTTAAAGTAAACAAATGCGAATGGCGGTGGTGATGGTGATGGCGGCTCGTAGGACTTATTTTACCGTTATGTAGTGTTTACTTCAAGTACGCCAAAGATATCGGAATCCCGAGCAAGACGAAATTACAGAAATGTACCAGGATCCTCTATTACCGAGCGTTGATTTCTCTTCGCGTCTCTGTTCACCAATGTCATATACATTTATGTGTGAGACTCCTCAATAAAAGGGCTAATTATATTGGCAAATTGTACGATGCGGTTTGATTTAAACCGAGAGTATTCGCGTATTTACGAAGGTAATTAGTATCGGCGATGAATAAAATTTTACACAAAAGGAGAGAGAGCAGAGTACCTACAGATACCTGCAGTTTACCATTTTTACCAGCTCACTAGGTAAAGATTGGGCTTGGCATGGCGTACGTACGTTCTCTACTAATAATTCGAAGAAATCGACAAGAGCAAGGGAGACGAGAGTAGATTTTCGCACAACGAAAGCAGCTCTCAGGTACATACGTATAGATCATATTGTACACGATTTTACACACGTACCACAGATACGTACTTACGAGCGAGGCGATGATTTAATTACCATTATTTACGCGAGCCGGCCAGAGATAATGGCCTCTGTGTATGCAGCGGTGGCGATGGCGGTGATGTGCCGGACAATCGCCATCATAATGAAGACGTTATTGGCAGCACGATTTTTTTTCTTTTTTTGATGTTTAATGCGCGCTTAGAACTTGAAAATGTTGTGTTGTATGGATCTGTAATCGGTGGCGAGAATGCCTTACTTATTTCGTGGTTATTAGGATGTATAATACGAATGTTTGGACGAAGATTGACGATGAATTATGACGGCATGATGAAGGGGCTAGGTGGGGAACCGGAAAAAATGTCGATATCGCGAGCTCCTGATATAGTTTTTTGTATCGAATGAAGAGGTGCGGGAGGGGAATACGCGGTTTGTGAGGTGATGGCCGAATTTCGTCAAATGAGGATGAATTTTGAAAAAATAGAGGTGATTTGGGAGGGTCGAAATTTTTGTAATATTTGAAGAACGTGTATAAATATTATTTTTATTAGCAGCCCATTTCAACCTTCCCCTTAAAAAATTATTCGAATTTATTATTACTATTTATTTTTACTTTGAAATTACGAAAAATTTCAATGTATTTTTCAGAGAACCAAAAATTAAAAATTAAAATTTTTTTATATTTTACAATTTTTCTGAATATTATTTTCTATCAAAATTTTTTCAAACCTTCTGATTTTAAAATTTTTTATAGCAATAGATTTTTCAATTTCCTCAGCTTATTTTTTTAATTTTTCACGATTTTTTGATTTTTTATCAAAATTGTTCGATTTTATCTAATTTTTTTATACTTATATTTTTTTCAAATTTTTTAAGAATTTTTTTGTTTTCTTAGTTGTTTTGAATTTTTCCAATTTTTGTTTCTTGATTATTAAATTCGATTTTTCTCCTTTTACAGGTATTATAAAATATTTCTTGTTTTCTATCGATCAATTTTTCCATTGTTTGATTTTTAAAAAAATTTAGTTTTTCAATTTCCTCAAAATTTTCAACTCTTCCAAATTTTTCATAATTTTTTGGTTTTTACTTTTTTTGAATTTTAATAATTTTTTATGCCTACTCAAATGTTTTTAAAATTCGTTTTTTTTCAATTTCTTACCTCTTTATTTCATTATTATTATTTTTTTCAAAACTTCATATCTAATTTTTTTCAAAATCAAGTCATGACTTTTTACTGGACAAAATTATATTTTTTTTTTCGTTCAAAATCACAAAAAAAAACTCGAGTCTAATTTGATAAATTTGTTTACATGGTCAAAGAAATGCTAGGTATAATTATAGCTTGAAGTCCTAGGAATAATTTTTGTTGTTACAAAAATTTCGATTGAACCCCTCCCTCCCTGCCCGTCAATTTTAAAAATTAAGTATTTGTGTAATATTTCGACATTTTCAGTGATTCTTAATCTCCCCCCTCCCCCTCCAACCTGAAAAATCGACGATGAGGATGTCATTCTTGAAAAAAAAATATAGGGAGATTCACTCAACATTTGAACAAAATTCAAAAATTTGGCATATGGAAAACCCCCTGGAGAAATCATAGTAAGTCGCGACTTATTTCCAAAAAAAAATATAGGTACACAATGTAAATTTAAGGAGGTTATTTGCCGAAATTTCCAAATTCCTCATAATTTCTTAATTTTCAAATTTCCAATATTATGCAAGTAAGGATTTGATTTTTTAAATCTCTTTTATTTTAATTTCTCAATTCTTTCGATTTTTCTCAATTTTTTTTTATTTCAATTTTTCAGTTCCCCCAAACTTCTCAATTCTTCCAATTTTTTATACTTTCCTATCTTTTTAAGAAATAGTATAGTTGTATCGTTTCTAATTTTTCTTCAATTTTTCAATGTTTATAAATTATTTTCAATTTCAATTCCTTGTGAGTTGTGATTTTTAAAAAAATTTAATGTTTTATTTCAATGAATTTTTCAATTTCTCATAATTTCTTCATTTCTTGAAATTTTTAATTTTTTTTTTGATTTTTTGAAATCTTTTGATTTTATGATTTCCATTTTTTCCAAATTTTATACTTAATTTTTAAAAAATCTTGAATTCTTCTAATTTGTTTTTAGTTCATTCAATTTTTGTGAATTTCCGAATTCACCTTACTTTTTAATTTTTTTTTCTTCTTCAAAATTTCACTTTTTTATTTTAAAATGATTCATAGTTTTCAGTTTTTCTAAATTCTTCAATTTTCTAAAATTTTGCAAGACCTCACAATTTCTATACTTTTTCAAAATTTCAATTAAAAATTTTTTCACAATTTTTATTTAATTTTTAAATTACTTATTCATTTGATTTTTTCTAAATATTATTTCAATTAAAATTTTCATCGCAATTCCCAATTTTTTTTTAATTTTTTATAATTTCTCAATTTTGAATATTTTTTTATTCATTTTCAATTTTTCTACCTCCCTTAATTTAATTTATTCAAAATTCTCAATTTTTCGTGATTTTTTTGATTTTTTTTTCAATTGTGTAGTTTTTTTGTTTTTCGAATCACACGTTCGATTTTTCCTAATTTTTAATTCTTCTAAATCTTTCGATTATGAACTTTTCAAATTTTCCAATTCTTTTAAAATATTCTTTTTTTTTCATTCGTCAAAATTTTGCTATTTTTTCCAAAACTCCTACTTCTAAAAATAGCATCGACATTTTTTTCTTCTGACGATTTGAAAATTTTTATTTGGTCCTGTATTTATGTGAAATTTTCTTACTTTTTTCATATTACGACTTTTATTACCTTTTTAAAAAATGTTAATGAAAGTAAAACAGTTGTAAAATTTGTAAGAGCTGTAGACGGCCAGAGCAATGATGAAAATTTACCAAAATATATCAAAATGTCAAACACATGTCCCCCCTTCCCCTTTGAAATTTTCTACAAAATTGATCGTAATAGTCTGTCCCTTCACATGTGTACTTAAGACGAGAAATTCGACTAAAATAGTGAAAAATAGAAAAAGAGGAAGAATTATTATCGTTTTGAACGTCTCGTCGCGGATATTTTGGTACCAAGCGACGCTGTGTACAGAAGTTGTTGAAATTTTTATGGTGCCGATGAAAATAGGGAAAAAGAGGCACTGAGAAGGTGGGAGGGGGTTGAAAAGTACACGCGCACGCATGTACACGTACAAATATACTGTGCTCTGTACACTGTACTCGTACAGTACACAAAACAAGAAATTGACAACACAACGTTTCATGTACGATGGTTATATTTGTATATTTATGTGTTTTTACATAATCGATTGTGTTAGTTCGTATAGCATTGGTATGTGCTCTGTATAGGGTATTGTTTTCAGAGAGTAAATTAGTCGACGTACGTACGTACAGTACGAGTACGTATTGTACATAGAAGTGAGCAAAAATACCCAAGAGTGCAGGAATGAGACGAAAATACTGATAAGGGCTGAGCAGCTGTGACGGCAGCTTGGGCCGGCGCGAAGTTCGTGTTTGAGTTTCGCGATGTTGCAACGATAAGTCCGGTGCTTTTTGTGTTCTGTGCGCGATTTCAAAGATATTTATCGTAACCAATAGCTCGTTGGAAGCTCGTTGGATTGGATTGATATAATACTCGTATTATGAAGGTACGAAATATTACATAATTTGTTAAATTTTTTAGAAAATAATTGAGTGATCATTGATCAATGGAGATTAGAGAGACGAGAGAGAAATACGTCCATGGATGGAGAATTCGAGAAGTAGTGAGAGCCATCAGGGATAGGGCAAATGATGGTATTTCGAGGTCATCGATAATCGCGGTAATTTGCCGTATACCATTTATCCCGGAAATGGATCGGATATTGCGATTTTTTTTTTTTTTTTTTTTTTCAATGTATGCCCATCTTTTCTCGATTTAATAGATAGACCTAATTGTTAGCTCGGCGTGAAATTTGTCACGTATACGTGGGCATGATTTAGTCGAATTTTCTCTCGTGTACGAGTTCAAAAAGTATACGAACTGTTTAGTGGTTTGAGTTCAATTTCCAATTCGGTGTTGATCCGATTGGCTCAAATTTTGAGAAATAAAGATGAATTGAAATTTTCAAAGATTGAAAAAAAAATTAAATTATCGTGGGTCTTGTACAAGCATCTATAGATCCAACCAATGTGTCACATTTACGCTATCTTGAATTTTACCAATTCCAGTGCTACATAGATACTTGGTATTCAAAATTGGAGGGGAGGGAGGGGTCCAATCAAATTTTTTGTTATAATCAAAATTATTCATAGAGCTTCAAGCTACAACACTTTTGTTTGAAAATTTTTTCAATTGGACTCCTTACCTCCTCACTATTTTTAATAATGTATCTTGGGTTGTATTATCCAAAATTTGGTGGGGAAGGATAGGTCCAATCAAAATTTTTGTTATAACCAAGATTATTCATAGAACTCCAAGCTACAACTTTTATTTGAAAATTTTTTTCAATCGGACCTCTTACCTCCCTCCTATTTTCAATAATGTATCTTGAGTTGTATTTTCCAAAATTGGTGGGGAGGGAGGGGTGCAATTGAAATGTTTCTTATAACCAAAATTATTCCTGAAACTTCAAGTTGAAACTTTCTTTGAAAATTTGGAAAATACAACTCAAGGTACATTATTAAAAATAGGAGGGAGGTAAGGAGTCAGATTGAAAAAATTTTCAAACAAAAGTTGTAGCTTGAAGTTTTATGAATAATTTTGGTTATAATAAAAATTTTGATTGTACCCCTCCCTCCCCTCCAATTATGAATATCAAGTATCTATGAAGTACTGGACTTGGTAAAATTCAAGAGAGTGAAAGAGACACATTGGTTGGATCCATAGACGCTTGTGAACCACGTTTCATGTGATTACTCAAGTCAAAAAAAAATCACGAAAAATCTTCTTCTTTTTTTTGAAAAAATCTCAAATCTCTACGATCAAAACCAAACAAAAGGAAGCTAGACTCCTTTGCAGGTAGACCAAACAATGTACCGGATTTATTCCGGTCCGAAAACCGACCGTCTAGACTCCTGGAGATCACTTCCAAGAATACGTTCGACGAAAAATGAAATTTTATTCGAGCCTTGGAAATCGATCGCGATGGTCCGTCGTCTCGACTCTAATGTACTCGCGAAAGCAGGTATCTAAATACCTGAAATATTTCTGTTTGCCAATGTATTTGTATTTTACGAATTGCCAGACTGTGGGGGTAATCTTCTGCTAATACGTAGAATAATGCAGATGACGCAGTTATGACAGCAGGAGAGGAGAGACGACGATGATGGCGATACGATAACTTTAGCAAACTAAGCGATAACATCGAGTATTATTTTATTATTATTATGACGTATTGGACTAGCAGAATAATACGAGTCAGTAATTTGTAAGGAGTACAGACAGATAATGAGGTGAGAGGGGGGTAAGGTGTGTGAAAGTGATCAAATTCTGCTATCGATTGATTATTGTACGAGCTTGTCGAAGTATGCGAATATTATTCATAGGGGTATGACTCAGTCTGGTGCTCTGTGAATGAAAATCTAATAAAATAGATGAAAAGAATTTAAAAAAAAAAAAATTCAGCTGTTTTAATATTGTTTTTCATGATTTTTTTTGAAAAAATTGTAGAGAAATCAAGATTGATTTCACTTTCGTTAACAATTTTATTACCAAATTTCGTGACATGTATTTTCGTGTTGGCAATGTTTTGGACCTCGTAGAATCGTCAATTATGGAAAAAAATTGGAAATCGATCTTCGAAGTATTACAGACCTTCAGAATGATTAAAAAATATTTTCAAGCCATTTCGAAACCTCCTTTTGAAATTTTATTTTTTTCCATCACATTGAAAATTTTCTAAAACCACCAAAATCAACTCGAATCGCTGAAAATTTCATCATGTGCTCTTAATGACTCAACTGATGAACTGAACGTCTTCTACGAAAAAAATCACCTCCATTCGTGAAACATGCAAAACGCCCCATCACCTTCCCTCTTCTTTTTACCTCAGCACGACCTCCTACGTCATCTTTCAATGACCAGATACACGTAATTTTACGCGAAAAAAATATTCTCCGTAGTACACGAAGATTTTCGTTTTCATTCACGAATATTCATCGCGACTCGTACCAACCCATCAATTACCCTCTCTTTTCCTCTCATCCACGTGGTTCTGGTATGATTTGTACTTGACGCGATACTATGGAACAATTACCTAGGTTTTTAGTCTTTCGCATTGGACAGAAAATCATATTACAGAGGAAATGAATAACTTTTTCTTGAAATACGAGTGCATAATAGTGGGATGATCCGAGCGATGTGATTTTATGTCCACCGTATTACGAAACCGATTCCAAGTACACGTGGAATTGTCATAGGATTAATACGAGTGCGAGTCGACGAGCTCGAGTTCAACGTGATAATTTTCTATAAACAATAACCTTAATAAGTATTTAGTATACGTAGAATATGATACGAATAAGGAAACCTAAAATTATCACTATTTGTATCGCTGCTGACTAAATTAAAGCTGATTCATCTTCGTTTTATTTGATAATGAATTTCATGTACATACGTAGGATGTGTATTTAATAACGTTCTGGTGACTTTATCTAAATCCCCGTACAATTTTCAGAAATGATTATGCCGTGATAATACTCGTAATTCAATTTAAAAATTTAGTTACTTGTCTTTATTGGCAACTTTAACCATTTTTTTTTAGAGTACAGGGGGTTGAGGGGGTCGTCAGCAAATTAAATATAATATAGGATTACAAAAATATAATCATGAATGAATTGAACGTTTAAAAAAATTGAAAATTATCACTAAATTTCAATTTGAAAAAATAAAAAAATAAAAAATACGAAGAATCGACATAAGTGAAGGAATTAAAAAAGTTTAAAGATTGAGAACAATTAAAATTTTGAAAAATTGAGAAACCATAAAAAATTGAAAATAAGGAGAGCGGTGTAAAATTACAAAAAATTGAAAATTCGAAATATAATCGTATCGAGCAGTTTTGAAATAACAAATGAAAAAAAAAATTGAAAAATAAGTTAGATCTGAAAATTTGAAAAAATTGGAAAAAAAATTTAAAATTTGTAGAATTGAAAGATTTTGAGAAATTGTAGTTTTCAAGTAGGTATTTGAAAAAAATTTTAAAAGTTGAAAAATATTTTGAAAATTTCGAAGATTGACAAATTGAGACTTTGAGAAAAAAAATTAATAGAGAAAAAATTAAAAACTGAAAAATAAAAAAAAATAAAAAAGAGAGAAGTCTTAAAGAACTGAGAATCTGATGTTAAAAAATGTATAAATTATAAAAAATAGAAGAAAAAAATAATCAAGGAATTTTGAAAAATGAATAAATGAAAAAGATGACGATTTGAAATTTTGAAAAAACTTAAAAATTATGAAGAATTATTGGTAAATCCGAAAGCGTTGAAAAAAAAAGAAATTGGAAAAAATTAATTAATTATGAAGAATACTCAATTGAAAATATGAAAAACTTACGAACTAGGTATTACAAAAATTTCAATCAATGAAAAATGAAAAATTTAAAGTATATGGCTCTTATTAGTAAAATTTAGACAAATTTTAGAAGTATTAAAAAAATGAAAAATTGAACATTTTTAAAGGACACGATTTACAAAAGTTAAAAAAAAATCATTAAGAATTGATTTGGAAAAATAAAAATGCTGAAAAACCATACCTACGAAATTGAAAAAAAAACAATAATGAAAGATGAAAATTTGAAGTAATTGAACAATTTTTTGAAATTCAGAAATCCTTGAAAATGAACATTAAAAAAGTGACGAAGAATTTGAAAGAGTTTGAAAAGTGAAAATTAAAAATAAATTTCGAAGATTCAGAATAATTATTACTTAGGAACTAAAAATTTGAAAAATTGAGATGTTATAAAAATTGAAAAAAAAAATTGAAAGTAATAATTATGTAGCTGAGCCAAAAAAATTTAAGATCAAGAACTGGAAAAAAACAAAAATAAATTTCAGAAAATTTATAAAAATTGAAAAAAAAACAATAAAAATGACAAATAAAACTATTCAGAAAAATTTAGAAACCATAAAGAATTTTTTGAAGAGTGAAAATAAAGTAAATAATTTTTTATGAGAGTCAGTTTTCTGAAAAGGGTTAGTTTTTTTGAGGGTTTTTCAATTTTCTGTATTTGAGAGGGGGGGATCTGAAAATAAGGAGTGTTGAAGTAAATATTTTTGGGGGAAAAATTCTTGTGGACAGTAGACACCATGTTCTTATTTGAAAGAATTTGAAAAATATTAATAAATAGAAAATTGAAAGATTCTGATAAATCAAAATTTTAATCGAAAAATTGATATTGTAAAAAATTTAAAAATGATAAGAAAATTCGAAATACCTACTACAAAGAGAATTTATGAAAAAGTGAAAAATTAAAATTGAAAAAATCAAGAAATTTTGAAAACTAAAAAATTAGAAAAATTGAGAAAAATTGGAGCAATGAAAAATTGACAATATTGAAGTTTTTAAGATTTTTTAGAAAAGTAAAAAAATAATGAAAAAAAATTGAATCCAAATAAATTGTTAATAATAATAATAAAAAAATAATAATAAATGAAATTTGAGAATCAAAAAAAATTAGAGGTAATTTTTAAAAAGTTTCATTAAATCTCACAAAGAATTGAAATCTTCCACTCTCCAAAATAAATTTGGCATACATTTTTGTGGATTTTTCTTTACGTCATATCCTGCCCTTACATTGGACCATGAAAAGAGTGAGGGGGAAACACTTCAAACGATATCCAAGTGAATTCGCATTCGTACAAAAATAATCTTTCGCAATACACGCATACATATGTGTTGACTCGATAAGACACGGATATTGCTGTCGTTGTTTACCCGGTAACCCGAAATAATCGGCTCGTAAATTTACAGTTGTCGGTTTACAGTTAATTTGTCATATCAGCGACGGATTGCCAAAGAGTATAAGATACTGCATGAAGAAGGGAGAGGTCGTCGCAAATTATATGGACGTCATCGTCTCTTTTGAAACAATTATACATAAAAAACCAAACTGGCGTATTAATTTGCGTGCACCATGTATGAAGAAGATTTGTCTTGGTGATGGTACGTAGATGAGAAGAATTCGTTGATGATGAGAAGAAGAATGAAGTACCCAGGGTAGAGGACAAAGACGGTCCAGAGAGGTATACTCAATTAATACTCGTACGGTCGTACGTATGTACTTGTGTGAGAGACGAAAGAGAAGGTGTTTTTTTCTCGAAAGACGAAGAGAAGCACACGACGAGATGAACGATGCAATTTGTCTGTCTCTGTCTGTGTGTACTATAATGACATATTTATACGATCCAAAGATCGATCGAAGAAGATCTTAGGTGTTCGATGTTTAGCATGTTAATGGTCGGTCGTTTGTTGATGACGAACGTTCGCTATAGACTAAAATCTGCCTTCGAGTCGTTTAGCTTTGCATCTCGACGAATAACAATAAAAATGAGAAATTCACACGAGAAAAACGTCATCGTCATCGGCGAGACGACTCGACGACAACGATGGATTTATCATATACGAAAGATGAAGGAAGAGATGAGCCCTTGTCCTTTCTTCTTCGGCTGGCCGACGTTTCTCTCGTACTCTTGACCATGATACCGATTCGGTGTGATTATGTTGTTTGCCAAGATCAATGGGAAAAGTAGACCGCGAGGTGAAAATCGTAAGCACCTACTTAATAATATCGAGAAGCACGAGCTGGCGGCCCAGATGGTCGTCTAGAGAGGAGATTTTTTGCTTAGGATGATCACGTGCATTTTTTTTTGCTCACGGTGTTTCGATTTTTTTTTTTTTTTGAGAGTATCGACGTGGCAGATTCTCATGACGAGAGATGACATAAAAGTGTATGATGATTTCCAAGACGGTGTAGTTGCATCTACGAATGGATGTGGTTTCACTTTCACTCTGCTGGACGAGCCATTTGTGTATCTGATGGCTGATGCTCGATGCCATCGCGGAAATGGAAATTGGCGAACGAATATGGGCGGCTGACGCGATTAGAGGTGAATTATTAATCGCGCGAGCTTCGACGTTGGAAATTATCTAATTGCCAGTCGAGTGTAATTAGCGCTGGTAAATGTTGTAATACGGGTCTATGTACATGGAAACATGTGCTGGAGCGACGAGTGGATGGAATTACGAAAGGTAGAGGACGTGTCTTGGGTGAGAATGAGACGAGAGGCAGGCTAGAGAGTGTATTTGGCTTGTGAGGGGAGGGGGTTGGTCGAATTGGCGTGGAATCGATGGATAATAAAAATGGAGAAAAAATTGTGGAAGAGAGGTGTAAATTTTTTGGAGTCTGGAAATTTTTTTTTCAAGCAAAAAGAATTGTGTTTCAGTAAAAATATCCATTTTCCGAATTTTCCAAATTTTTTTTCTTACTTATTGTATTTTTATAAATTTTGACTCGGAATCGATGGATAACAAAAATAGAGAAAAAATTGCGGAAAAGAGGTGCAAATTTTTGGGAGTATGGAAATGATTTTTCAAGCAAAAAGAATTGTATGCTTCAGTAAAAAAATTCATTTTCCAAATTTTCTAATTTTTTTTTCTTATTATTTTTATTTATTAGTTTTTGTTTCAAACGTCGTATAACTTGCTTATTTAAATTACGTATTCGGATTATTTAATCGTCAAAGTACATATTTATCAATAAATTGATTTAGATATTACATAGTCGGTTAATTAAATTAATTTTATCAAAAAATGAGGCGAATTCCACAAATGTTACGAAGAACCGCGATAACTTGAATTTTTAAATTTTTATTATTAATTCAACTCGCTTTGAAATTACCTTAAATATTCTTAGTAGCTGTTTTATCTCGAATTTTGAACGATAAGCAAAATTCTTTTTGCTGAAATCAGTAAGTTACGAAGTGAATTACTCAAGCACGCGTGTACGTGAAAAAATTTGATGAAATGTTGCAATGCGATTTTTTCATTCTTTTGAGTGGAAATTTTCATCGGTTGAATGAAGGTGATGAACGATTTTGTTGACGAAAATTTAATCAAAGTCTCAACATTTTGTTTTTATCTTGAAGTACTTGAATTCCCAAACCCATCATTGTAATGTTCGACTGCTGAGATCACTGAATCGATATTTGGAAGATTACTTGATTTTTTTGGGACACCTTCTATATTTTGTGATTGAATAAATATCGGGGTTTTTAATTCGTTGGGAGCTGAGTCGTGATTATAATAAATACTAGGCGTGAGTAATTTGTTCAAACGTGCTGATAAAATTAATATAAGACAATTCCATATTTTTTTCTCAGGACACGTTGTATATTTTTTGAATAGAAAAATCGTGAAATTTCAATTCCATCAAAAATTTGTAATTGTTGAATATTTTCATTGGATTAAAAATTTTCTAACAATTTTTCAATAACAACTATTAGCAAATTATTTGAACTAAAAAAAATTGCAGAATTCGATGAAAATTCTTAATTTGTACGTTGAAAATTTAAAAATTTGATGAAAATCAAAACTTTTGTAATTTTGAAATTTTAATGAATTTTCGAAAATTTTCACAATTTTTAGATAATGTTTGCTCGTCATAAGTGAACTTTATTTTGCATTCAAAATTTGGTTGAAATTGAAAATCTTGTAATATTAAAATGGTAATAAATTCTGTAAATTGGATGAATATTTGAGATTTGTTTTAATGGAACTGGGCAGCGATTCAAAATTTGGGTATTTTTTCAATTCGACGAAAATTGGAATTTCGGTAGTTTTCCAAATTTTTCAAGTTTAGTGTTCATCTCGAAACCTTTCAGAAAATTCAAAATTTGGTAATTTTAAGAATTTTGAAATTTTGAAATTGGACAGATTTTTAGAAATTTAGATGATTTTTCAAATTTTAATAAATTTTGCATAGATTAAATCATTTTTTTTAATATTTAGTTAATTAAAATTTAATAAAAATTCGAAATTGGTTTTTTTTACAATTTTCCAAAAATTGGGATAAGGTTTATTTTAAAATTTTAGCAGATTTTGGAAATTTATTATTCATCTTGGAAAATTGGCGAAAATTCAAAATTTAGTATTGAATAATTTTTGAAGTTTAGATGATGTATTGAAATTTTTATGATTTTCAAATTAAATTTTTTTTTGATTTTTTGAAAATGTTCAGTTTGATAAAATTTGGTAAAAATTTAAAACTCAAAAAAAATATTGGAGCTCGATAAAAAATTGAATTTTTGAAATTTTGTCAATTTTGAAATTTTAAATACATTTTTGAATTTAATTTTGACAATTTTTACATTTTTCAAAACTTGATAAATTTATAAAATTTTGGAAATTTGGTTAAAGTACCTAATTCAAGTAGTGAAATTAGGTGAAATTTTTAATAAAATTGGATTTATGGTGAATTAGATTTTAATGAATAAAAACTTGATAGGTATCATTTTATTTTGAAAATTTAGTGAAATTTCACAAATTTTTAATTTTTTACATTTTTGAAGTTGCGTCTATTTTCAAAATCAACTTAAGATAGCAAAAATTGAAAAAAAACAACAACTTTGAGAGGTCGATTTTCAAATTTTGATTTTTCAAAATTTGATTTAAATTGGAATTTTAATAATTTTAATTTTAATAAATTTTCGAAATCTGTTACAGTTTTCATTTTTTTTTTTGTTGAAAAATTTTCATGTCAGAAATAAATTGAGTAGAATTCAAAATTTTGTAATTTAAAAAAATTTTAAAGCTTGAATCAATTTTTAAAATTTTACTAAATTTTTAATTTTATTTTAAATTATCAAATTGTAAATTCTGGTAAAATATAAAAATTCAAATTTTTGAGAACATTTCTTAAAAATTTTAATTACACTCGGTCATTTCAAAATTTTTCAACTAGGCATTTTAAATTTGCTAAAAAAATAATGTACCTAATGAAAAATGTTTGAAATTCGAACATTTTTCAAAGTCCTGTTCATGATTCTGCAAAAATCCAGATTTTAGCTGATTTGTTGGTTTTGAAGTTTTGTCAGACACTCATTTTTTGGACACTCGATATAATACTCGTACATCAATAAATCTGATCAGTCTTAATTTGTATAAATATTTTTCAAAATTTCTATCAAGCACTAAATTTTTTCAGTCGACACTAAATCAACCAAGACGACTCCTATTTTATTTTTATTTTTTTTAGGACACCTCGTATACGTATTTTATGAATGGGTATTTAAGAGATCCTCCACTGAGCAAATTATTCCAAGAAACGACTCGTTTCGGATTTATTTTTTATTTATCATTTTTTTATTTAAGAATGTACTCGAAAAGAACTCCACCTCCTCGAGAGAGTGAAAATATTCGGCAACGACGACGTAAAAAAATACGAGTATGCATTACGATGGTAATTCTCGTCGTCGAAGACGACGGGACACGGAGGAGTGTACTCGAGGTATTGAAGAGTACGTATATACGTAGTACGTTCTACAACTCGTTGGCATAATAATATTACAAAAAGACAAAGACGACGACGAGCTAATTGAACTGGAGATTTATTAGAGGTGTGGTACTTCGAAGCTATATTCGTACTACGTCGCCTTCGTAATAGTATCCAGGTACTTTGGCTATACCCTGACTGAACTTCCCCCTTCCCATGGACTCTTATCTTTAAGTATCGTCGATGCGTTGACATACCTATAAAATATTATTGTCTTTTATTTTGTGAATCGAGTAAAAATACAGAAGCCAGAGGTATGAGAGGTATGTGCGTGTCAGTATCAGCGAAAAGAATCAGAGAGGCCAGTGAGGAATGGCTCATTTTTACGTGACGTTTACGACGTAGCTGTAGATGGCGACCTGCAAATAAAGATACGATTCCGCAAAGACATGGACATATCTGAAGAATGAGAAGGAGCAGCCGGAGATCATTGGTCATTTTTGAACTTTCTGGGGACGTAAGAAGGGTGTGAAATAGGTGGAATTTTTCACTCAGATTGTAATTGAATTAGTACATAGCACTAGGTATGCGATTACGATTCGGAATGAGAGCTGGGCAGTGGATGGGGGGAGGGGGCTTCAACCGTATCGTAATCGTGCCGCTTTTTAAGCTGACGAGCGACGTGTTGTTGTGCTCGCCATGTACTTGTCGCCGTAGAAATATTTTCATTGCATAGAGAAGGGCTTCTTAATGGAATGAGAATTGGATTAACTATACAGAGAGAAAGAATGGAGACCATAATATAGGTAACAACATAAACAACAACATCAACGGCAAGGTAAAGCTGTAATAAAAACCTCTCTGTGCGAAGAGGAAGACTGAGGAGGCGCGTGCTGGAAGGTCGAACAGCGCACGCGTTCGGATTCGTCATCTTTATCGTTTTTGTACCGATGACGATGGCAGAATTGACAAATTATTCGGTATAGAATATTGGAACAGATTGGTCTAGGAATTTTTTTTTTTTGGGGGGGGGGCTTGGTATTTGGCTAGAGTGAGAAAGACGTGCTCAGCACGCAGGTAACCCGTTAGATTTTTTAATTGAATTAAGTCGATTAACGGGAACGATGCACGACAATGGAGGAGGTTCGCTGTCGTGCGATGATCGAATACGTGTGAGGTGGCTTATGAATTGAGTGAAGATAGAAGATGGAAGGAATACTAAAATATTCGATAATTGTTTGTGTGTCTTTTTGATCACCAATTGATGATTTCTTTTTCTTTCTGTTTGTACCCTGTAGCGCACCGAAGCTGCTGTTGGTGTCCGACTGCAAAGGCGGCCCCGCAAAATGAATCCGGAAATGGCTATGGTGATGAAGAGGAACGAAGAAAGGGAGGCGTTACGCAGCGTCATACAGCAGTGGAATGCCAATCGATTGGATCTCTTCGAATTATCCGAACCGAACGAGGTAAGCTGAAGCTGACGGTTAATTTAATTTATCGAATGCCAATGTATCTATCATTACGTAAAACGTACCTAGTCATACTCATACTTCGATCTATGTACCTACGTTTACATTTCCAACTTGTGTCGTGCTGGTAGCTGGTGCATGGTATGTAGGTTCGCACATGGAATGGGTGGTGATTGAAGTGCCAGCACGTGAATCTCGCCAGTCAGAGGCGCACCCCTTCGATGATGCGGTAATTAGGTCCACTCGACCAGTATCACCATTGATATTTATGATACGTGGAGTACTCGTGTTCGTTTTATTATGTCCATTCTTGTTTGTATGTATACGTAGTATTTGTACATACAATGATGGATAATTTGATCGTCCTTTAGGGATACGCCTGATTAACTCGTACCTTTTTTTGCTCTCGTGTGTAGATCTGTTTATTTGCGTGAGAGCCAGATTTTCCATGTTCTCTTTTACTCTTGATTACTTTACCCTAATTGTGTTGGTCAATAGTACGTGCGATTATTTGAACGGTTCGATGGGCAGAGATGATTTGAATAAATTTTTCTTTTTTTGGGGGAGGGGTAGATTAAAAATCACTGGTAGAAATTTCAAAAAATTTGGACAAATGAAACGCAACAAAATTACGAGAAAATAATTACAATAATTTTTATTAAGAACAAAAAATTAATTTATTTGACGATTTTTCAAGACATCCCACTTTTTTCAATATCAACCATGAAAAAAAAATCATAATTTTTTTCCTGGTGAAAACCTTTAGTGAAATTATTTTTTTAAAATGTCTAAAAGTCATCAAAATTAATTTCCATGGAAATTTAAAAATCAAAAAATTCTAATAAAAAAAAATAATAAAGTTTAAAAATGTCTGATAAAAAGCCTAAAAGTCATAAAAAAAATTTTAAAAATTCCAAGCTTCAGAATGTCTGACAAAATGTCTAAAAGTCATAAAGTTTATAAAATTTATAAAAAGTAAAATAAAACTAAAAAGTATGATGAAAAAATGTCCAAAAGTCATAAAAAGGTCATAAAATTTCTAAAAAAAATTTGTAAGTTTCAGAATGTCTGACAAAATGTCTAGAAAATGTCTAAAAGTCATAAAATTTCAAAAAAAATTTACAAGTTTCAAAATGTCTGACATAATGTCTAAAAAATCGAATTTATTAAAAATTTCCTAAGTTTTTTTTATGTCATCCAAACCTAACCTAATGTAACCTAACCTAACCCACCATGTCGGATTTTGGTCTCCGATTTTTGGGTCGGATTTTGTTGTCGTTTTTTACCATTTTGGTCTCCGTAAAAGCATATACTATGCTAAAAATCCATTTTTTCAAACGATTTTTTTACTTTTTTGAAACAAATTTTCAAAAAGGTTTAATAGAAAAGATAATGTATTTTTGACTTACAATTACTAATTTACTATACTTCGAAGAAAATTTTGAGGGAAAATGAATTACTTATTGTAATAAAAAATCTGAAGAAATGTGAAACACAATGAAAATTATTGAGAAATTTTGAATTTTTTTAAATAATCATAGATCACTTTGGAAAAAAAAAATATAAAAATATAGAAAATGATTTATTCAACAAAAATTTAGAAGAAGAATTTGGAAATGAAATTAATAACAGAATTTTTAGTGAAAAAAATTGATGGGAATTTTAAAAAGATTTGATGAAAACAATTGAAAAGATTTGGAAAATAATTTCTCTCTATAAATTTTAATTTTTCAGAATTTTCCCGAATTTATAATTTGAAATTTTTCAAAATTTTTCCGAATTGTATAAAAATTTTAAAAAAATCAAGTTTAAAATGATTGTTTTTTTAAAGCAAAATTTTAAATAATTCAGCAAAACTAAAAAAAAAAAAAAAAAAAAAAAATGTCAGAATGAATTTTTAAAACGAATGCTTTTAAAAATATTTTAATGTTCTGAATTGAAAACAAAAACACGAATAGGTGGGTATGTTTTTAAATAATGAAACCTGACAAAAAAATTTGAACTCAGTTTTGAAACACTTTTCTTGAATAATTTTTTAAAAGAGAACAAAAACGCAGAAAATCAAAATGTTGCTTTTGAAATGAAATTTGGGGAAGTTTCTTTCAAATTTATAATTTTAAAAAATCGGTAAAATTACATTGAATTTTTTTTTAAATTCTAACCTGTTTTAAAATTGAAATAATGAAAAAAGTATACCTAACTGCAAAAAATTGTGTTGAAAAAGTGTTTGAATGATATTGAAATTGAATTTAATTTCGATTTTGATTTCGAAAATTGATACTTACTCGTATGTGAACAAAATTTGAAAGAAATTAGGTATAGAAAATTTCAAAAAAAAAAATTCAAAATTTTTAAAATTATCATTTTTTAAGTTTAATTTGAAAAGATTTGTACGTTAAAACTAATAATTATTTTTTTAAATTTTGTATTTTAATAAGGTTTTAAAAAATTGTTTTTAAACATAATTTTTGAAGAAATTAGGAAGTTTTTTTGAGAAAATAAAATGATTCTCTATTTTAAATTGAAATTTTTTCATCTAAAAAGTATTGTGTTCAAACAAAATTTTAAAGAATTGTTTTTAAAAAAATACTGTTACAAAATTTTGCAAAACTACAAATATTTGAAGGGAAATTCGGTTGAAAATTTTCAAATCTATTCTTTTTTGAAATACTAAAATTCAATTTGATTCGAACTAAATTTTTAAAAATTACTTTGAAGCAGTTTGATGGATTTCAATAAATCGACGAATTTTCAACTAATTCCTGAATTTATTTTGTCTTGTGAATTTTTCTTTTTTTTTTATGTATTCGTCAATTTTTCTAACAGTTTTTCTATTTTGCATGTGTTTAATAATTTTTGAAATTTCGATTATTTGATTCTTTTTTTATTTTAGTGCATTTATCAATTTTTATACTATAGGTACCCAATTTTTTTGATTTTGCCAGTTTGATAATTTTTTTGATATCTGTTATTTAGTTAATCTTTGTTTTTTGTACATTCGTCAATTTTTCAGGCAGTTTTTTGATTTTGCTAGTTTGATCATTTTTTTGATATCGGTTACTAGGCAAATTTTAAGTTTTAAAGCATTCGTCAATTTTTCAACCAGTTTTTCAACTTCGATGTTCTATTGAATATTTAGTTTTCGATTAGGTATTAAATTTTTTAGTTTCGATAATTCGATATATTTTCAATATTTCCTCCATTTTGTTGGTTCAATAAATTTTCCAACTGATTCGGTACTTACATAGAATAGAATATATCGAAAAGGAGGGGCATACATATTACATACCTATACGAGTAATAAAACGGTACATCGCATGAGGAAAGAGGAAGAGAGAGAGAGAGAGAGAACTACTAAAGCGTGTTTTTTTAATTTTCATTATTAAAGGTAGTATTTTTCATTTCATTCCGCGTATTCACGCGAACGATGCTGCGTTTTAATACGAGATTGTCAACGACCGACGAACGCATCGTCATTCTCCTCCTTTCCATCTCACTCTTTCTCTTTCGCCAGTACTGAGTACGAGTACACGCATATGTAGGCTCTCTATGACGATGGTGGTGTCGATGGCTCTCTCGCCGGACCCATGGTACAGCTGGTGATGGTGGTGGTTAGTACTCTCATTGAAGAGCGTTTTACATTTTTCGTGTTCGCATTCCATTTGACGCGGCCGCGTTCTCACACGCATTTTTTTGCGAGCTGGTCGTCCCTGAGAGGGAATTGCGGGGTGCAGACTGCAGAGAAAAAAAATTTAATAGCTGATTTTGTTAAAATGAAAAAAAATCAGCTAATAAAACTTGGGAATAGGATAGAAATTTGACTGTTTTTTAAGTTGAAAATAGTTCATTAAAATTTATCAAAAAAAAAATTCGAATATTTTGATTCAATTTTGAAAAATTTGGGTGATTTTTTCATGGTAGAAAAAAAAATAATTTGAAGGGGGGGGGGGAATCATTTTTCAAAATAGGAAAAAATTTTCGGAATTTTTTTATTCAATTTTGAAAAATTCAAGTGATTTTTTCATGGTAGAAGAAATAATAATTTGAAGGAAAAAACGATGAATAATTTTTTCATGGTAGGAAAAACAAAAATTTGAAGGAAAAATGGTGAATAATCACTCAAAATAGGAAAACATCGACGTTTGAAAGTTTTTTCGAATTTTTTTAATTCAATTTTTAAGAATTTGAGTGTTTTTTTTTCATGTTTAGGGGAAAAGATGAATAATTTTTTAAAATAGGAAAAAAATTATGTTTGAAAATTTTTTGGAATTTTTTTACTCAATTTTGAAAAATTTTGAGTGATTTCTTCGTGGTACCTAGAAGAAATAATAATTTGAAGGAAAAAATGATGAATAATTTTCCAAAATAGAAAAAAATTGACGATCGAAAATTTTTTCAGAATTTTTTATTTCAATTTTGAAGAATTTGGGTAATATCTTTCATGTGAAGGGAAAAATATGAATAATTTTTCAAAATAGGAAAAAAAATGATTTTGAAAATTTTTTGGATTTTTTTTTTGTTCAATTTTGAAATATTTGAGTGATTTTTTTCATGGTATGGTAGAAGTAATGATAATTTGAAGGGGAAATGCTGAATAATTGTTAGAAATAAGAAAAAAATTATGCTTGAAATTTTTTTTGAATTTTTTATTCAATTTTTAAATATTTGAGTGGTTTTTCATGGTACCTAGAAGAAATAATAATTTTAAGGGAAAAATGAGAAATATTATTTCAAAATAGGAAAAAATTGATGTTTGAAATTTTTAAACCATTACTTCTTTCAAAATTCACTTCAAAAACATAATTGAGATGAAAAAAAATCAAAATATTTTTTTCAATTTTTCCATTGAGAGATGAGACAATATAGTAACTTACTGTCAATTTTTTTTTCTGAATTTCAAATTACTACATTCATAGCCAATATTTTTCCACCATTACGTAATTTTACTACGAATCTGGTATCGATCATTAACCTAATGTACCTGACACGATTTCTTATCATTCGATAATACAGATGGAATAGGTTTGGAATAGGTCATCATCGACACACAAGCCTAATTGCCTATAGATCTACCGCACATCTGTACAACAGATTCCATTTTTGGACACGTATCTAATAATCTTATCACTACAGTACGTATAGATAACGTAATACGTAATTGTATCCTTATTAGTTATTATCGTGTCGAGAAATTATTATTTTGAAAACAAAATCATTCTATTTTTATTTCTCGAGATTTCATTATCTTGGAGAATTTGATACAGGACACAAGTAACCTTGATCCAGGCTAAGGCTGAAAAAATCTGGTGTTAATCTCGGGTCACGATTATTATGCTCACACAGAGGGTGTCCTAATTCATCGAAAATCTGTCATTTTGGTTTCGTGTTCGAAATGATTTCCTTTGAAAAGAAAAGAAGAAAACTAGGTACGCAATGGAGCTAAATCTTGGTTCGTTTCAAAACAGTAAACATTTCATTTGACATTCTGACACGCCGAAATAAGTACCTAGACCTACGTACGTCTTTCTAACGTCAAAACACAGGCGCAGGCATCACCGATCAAACCAGTAGCACGCCTAATTCAGTAGCAGTTAATCTTCTTTATCCATCGTTTTGAGCCCAATCTTCGCTCTCTCGAGATGCAAAAAAAAAACAAACAACATAGGCAAACAAAGACACGATGCGACGCCGTTCTAGAGAAAGAAGAGTCAACAAACCAAACGCGAAAAGTGATTCGAAGGTGGAAAAAAAATAAATACTCATGTTTGAAACGATGAAAACACGTTAGCAGATCTTCTTCGCATCTCGCATCGCGTTCGTATGATTCACAATTATTAAAAAAGAACTTCGCCTCGCTTCTCTCGCGCATTATTATAGAAAAGTCGTCTATCGAGTTTTGAATTTCATTCAATAAGATTGAGTCGTCGTAAGTCGTAATATAATGTACTCCAAGTACGTTGTAAGGCGTTTTGCCGCCATCCAGCATCCAAGGCGTTGATCCGGTTTACGCGGTATACGGGTCTGACGAGTATTTATACAAACTCACGAATGGGTACGACGACTCTGGAGTCGAACAGATCGAGATATCAGAGCTAGATCGCGAACCCTTGGCCTTACATCTATAAAGTATAAGAAATTAGGAAAAAATACACTAAAATGTACCTACCAAAAAAAACTGATTTTTTTTTTGTTGGTAAATTGCCATTAAAATACGATCACTAAAAATTACTAATATTACAAGAGTAGTATTTTTACTCCCAATTTGAACGAGTTGTTTAGGACTAACGAAGATTATGATGATGATGACGAAGACAGCGACTCCGACACAAATCAACTGGTTCTATTTTTCATCTGGTTTTTGTGGTAATTGAAGGAAGAAGACTCGTATTTGCACCTATATCCAAACGTATGTTGTAATCGAGGCGAATTCTTATAGGATTTGTCACGCGGTCACAACTCGCAGCAAACATGACCAAGAAAAAAAAAATCACGATTTCAATGAGAATACGTTTTTATACGAGTAGAAGAAGAAATGCCTTGAAATATCCTCAAAGGTTCAAAACTGTTTCTAAAATCGCCATAAAAATGACACTCGGGTCAATTGATCAATTGTGAAAGAGAAAATTGCCAACCAACGAGTAGAAAATTCGATTTAATTGATACGTACGTATACGTAATCCCAGCCACAGAATCAGTGCAGGGGGCACACACAGAGGTGCTATCATTCATGATATGCTTGCTGCGACCCATTGTACAAGTCACGTATTGTGTAGAGTACTTTGTACGTATGTAAAATGGCATAATGGTCATTGCTGCGACGCCGGGCACCGGTACGATTTCCGGCCCTATACACAGCTCTGGTTTCAGATCGGTTTTAAAATTCCTATGTTCTCGAACCGTGAAGAAAGGTGCACACTACGTAGGTGAAATTTAAAGTTGAACGGAAATATAGCAGCAGAGATAAAAGTGGAGGATTGTGATGGACTCGAGTATGCAATTAGTGGACTGGTGAGACTCGATGCTGTTGACTTCGGGGTGCTGAGGTAGTTGAGCAATTAGGGTTGTGTTTATTTTCGAGATTGAATTGTTTGACGGTTTACGTCCTTCCCTCATTTGCTCTTTGAAGAGTGGTTCTTTTTTTATAAGAAAATAATTTTCGTTTTTTTTTTACCAGAAGAAAAGAGAAATGGTGCGTTTCGAGTATTTCAACGAACTAATTGAAGGTGATTTTTCATATTGAAAGAAGTCAAGCTGTATTGTACTTATTTTTTAAATTTTTAAAAAAAATTGAGAAATGATTTTCATTGAAAATTTCCAATGGAATGGCCTCGAAATATTTTTTTAAAACAAAAAAATCATTGTGAGTGCGAACTAAAAAAGTTACGAAAAAATTCTAAGAATGAAAATTGTACGTAGAACGTGAAATTTTTTCAATATAGTCATCGAATAATTTTTCTCTAGAAGGATTTTTTTTCGTGATTTTTGCTGGCGAAGTTCGTTATATAAAAAAAAAAAAACACATTCGATATTACAAAAAAAAAAAAATAATAATAAAAAATTTTATTTTTCTATATTTACGAGGAACCTGTCAACTCGTCATCTTCGATTCAGCTGAAATTTGGCTCACTGAAAGAGCATGTCACCCAAACGTCAGAATCAAGTTTTTAGGTGCCGGAGTTGGTTTTTCGAATTTTGGAGAATTTTGAAAATGGCAAAAATAGGACAGTAGAACCTCGATCATTCGAGTTTATTGAGGCGAAGGGAGATCGGATATCGTGAAAAATCGGATTATCCAGTTTTCTTTACTTTTTTGAAAAAAATGCAACACAAAGAACTTCATATTGCAAAAATTTTAAAGAAATAACTAAACAAGCAGAAAACAACGGAAAAGTACACAGTGAATCACTTCGGATTAATCTAAAATTAATAAAAAATAAGTGATGAAAAATTTCTCAATTTTTTTGAGACTTAAAAAAATGAGATGAGTTTCAGTTTTTCTTTTCAAGTGAAAAAAAATTTTTTTTTGGAGTATAAAAATTTCTCATTTTTCTAGAATAGAGATTTTTAAATTTTCATGATTTAAAAAAAAATTATAATTTTTTTTTTTTGAAATGAAAGAATTTTTCATTTTTTAGAATATTTTTTTTTTAATTTTTTGGAATAGAAAAATTCTCAATTTTTTGGAATAAAATTTTTGATTTTTTGGGATTTAAAACCTTTGAAAAAAATTGGAATAGGCATATTTTATTTTGATTTTTTTGAAATGAAAAAATTTCCTATCTTTTTAGAAATTGAATTTTTAAAAGTTTTAATAATTCTCCGCAATTTTTCAACATTTTTTTGAAAGGAAAAAATTATAAATTTTCTCAGAATAATAAATTTCTGATTACAAAAATTGTAAATTTTGAGATGAAGTTCTGGAAATTGGTTTATATGAGTCCTAGAGTCGATTACAACCACTTTCGAAGTGATCTGGAGCCTCCAGCGGAAGTTGACTTCTCTCCAGCACGATGGAATCGCTCTAAACGACGCCGTAATCAACTTTGATAGCTGAAAATGTAATCCTAGTGTCAGTATGATAACATCATTCGATTAGCACAACAGTTGCACCCAAAATATGAGATGACGAGTTGACACATTTATTTTCTTGGCATCTCAAGAATTTTGCATACTTATTAATAAAATTCTCAAAACCGTCAATTTCTCCAAAAAATCGTCGTAAACTTTGTCTATCAACCAAAGTCGATTCTTCGAGTCGATTGCGACCACTTTCGAGCGAGTTGGAGTTGATTTCAGCGTCATTTGGAGCAATTTCAGTACGCTTGAGAAAAGTCAACTTTTTCTGGAGGCTCCAGATTGCTTTGAAAATGGTTGCAATCGACTCGAGGGATCGATTTTAGTATACAAACCGATTTTCTGAATTTTATTTCAAAATTTACAATTTTTGTAAAAAATTGATTTACCTACTGGGCTGTTTTCGTCATTTTTAAAAATTTGCCAAAAAATCTAAAAATCAACTTTTGCAGCTAAAAATTTGGTTTCTGAGGTCTGAATGACATGCATTTTCAGTGAGCCAAATTTCAGCTGAATCGGAGCAGGTGACGAGTTGGCAAGATTCCCTTGTTACGGTATACTGAGTATCTGTCTGGCCAAACTAAGGATCCTACGAAAAAAATACAAAATTTTCTTTTTGCAGTAATCGATTAGTTTTTCCCTTGGAGGGAGACTTAATTTCGTGATTTTTGCAGTCGAAGTTCATATTATTGAAAATTCATAATTTTATTAAATTTTGAATTTTGATTCTCAGCATTTTTTTCGTAGGACCCTCATTTCGGCCAGAAAAGCACTGTCAATTATATATTTTTTTCATTTTCAAAAATATCGACCATTTAATTGGACCACCTTGTATAATTTTGAAAATTGGCAAGTTCTGCTGTGTAATTCGGTTTCTATTTTATTTTGATAGAATTGGAAAAATACTTTTGAGGGACCACTTTCTATGATTATGGAGCTCTAAAAATTTGAAAGAAATATTTTCTCCAAAAATTTCTAGCACCTCAATGAGCAATATGAACGATTATGAATTTAGTTAACTATATTTATCGTACATTTTCATGTACGTGCATCTTGTCCTAGAGTTTTCATAATTTCTACAGCAGCAGCAAAAACAACAACAACAACAATTTCGTTTCACCTGTTGAATTTCGTGACTTTCATGACCAAGACGCAGCGCGACGACTGCTGCTGTGCTGTGTGTGGATGGCTCAACGGTGTTTTTTCTACCTTCTTTATTATTCGCACATAATATTTATACGCTTGGAATTTCACCAGGTACGCGAGAATAGATCTTAATGGTTCGTGTCGCTGTAAGGTTGTCATCATCAATGCAAGCCGCATGTACGAGTATATTTTTATGAAGATACACGTTCGTAATGTAATCTTTAATAATAATTACGTTAGACAGGGAAGAGAAAGAAGACGAGGAGAGATTTGTCGCTAGAGTGGACTTAGTCGAATGAAGTTCATCTGCGAATGAAATACTTAGGTACATATTTAGTGTACTCAATCTATAGGGGTACTCGCATTCTCACAAACACCAGATTTCCTATCTTACTATTAGCTTGTGATACGTTTCGATTTCGAAGAAGGCAGATATCGAATGTATAGGTACTATGTTATTATATCGGAGACATAAAGCAAGTCGCAAATAGACGAGCAGACAAAACGACCTATCTAATTGTAAGTCCCTTGGAACTTGGAAGAGTATCTCAACATAGGTATCGCCCAATGGAATAAATAGTGATGAAAGGAATGGCAAATGGTACAGCTGATGGTACAATAATCATAGTATAGGTGTATCGAATAATTGCAAAAAAAAGAACGAATAAATAAAGAAAAATAGGTCTATATTTTACAAATGGGCAATAATTCGTACGTACGTATTATTTTACGACGTTACGCCTCTTTCTTCTTCTTTTTTTTTCTCTCATTGAAGTGAAGATATTAAAAGGTACATATGAGTGGAAGAGGGAAGAGAGTCGGGTACATGAGTTCGTGTCGTAAAAAAAAAACAAATGTAGGAAGCTCCTTTGTATTTCTTGGATATTTTTATACGATTTTTACGACTTTTTGATCATTAACGGGTATAAAAAATTGTTCAGTCCTATTTCAAGGGAAAATTTCACTTTTTTTGAAGAAAAAAATTTCTCTATTTTTTGAGGTGCAAAAAATATTTTTAAATTTATACAGTCAACGAATCTCATTTTTTGTGAAAAAAAGGGAGTATCTTTTTCCATGCAGAAAACATCTCAATTTTTTCAAAGAAACAATCTTTATTTTTTTGTTAATAAAAATATAAATAATAAATAAAAATTTTTTAAAAATTGATTTTATTTAAAGATAAATTTTTCAATTTTTTTTCAACTTGAATTTTTATAGAATTTTGTTGAAAGGAACAAACTTCCCTGTGAAACTTTTTTCAATTTTATTTTCAAACAGTGTTTAAAAAAACAAACAACGTTTTTCATCATTTTCATTAAAATATTTTGCCCAGGAACAAGGGGCGGGGGTTGTTTCCTATATGGATATTTTTCTTTAAATTATTTTTAAAATTTTTGTTGGAAACTTTTTTTATTTTTATTTTTATGAAACCCTTTTTTTTTACAAATTTTGCTTAAACGGAATTTCTCAAAATAATGTGATTAAAAAATTTCCTCTATTTTCATTCAATTTTGTTAAACCTAATTTTTTGGATTTTCAATTTTTTTCAAGTTTTATCATCGAAAAACAATTTTTTTTTATTTTCTGGGAAAGTTTCCTATTGGTTTTTGTTCAAACGATTTTTTTCAATTTTTGCTTTGAAAATTGTTTTTCTTGAATTTTGTTTCCATTAAAATTTCATATAGGTACCTAACTTTATTAAAAAACCTATTTTAAAAAATTTTGTGATTTTATTTTTTTCAAAATTTCGTCTAAACGAAATTTTCTAAATTTTATTAAAAATCAAATTATTTTTTATAGATTTGTTTGATTTTGAAATTTTGAAATTTTTATTAAAAAGCAATTTCACATAGGGTTGTTCAAACATAACTTTTTCGTTAAAACCCATTTTTTAAACTTTCCAACGAAATTTTAAACAACTTGTTTTAAAAAACAAAGTTTTCTTATTTTGTCTGTACAAAATTTTTTCTCAACATTGAAGAACAATTTTTTTAAGTGTTATTGAAAAACAATTTTTTGTTATTTTTTTGGGTAAGCTGTTTCTTGAGAAAAATTTGTTCGAGCATTTTTTAAATATACTTATGGTCCAAACAAAATTTTTAAAAATTGTATTTAAAATTTTTTTACCATTTTATTTGCTGAAAAATTGTAATATTTGAATTTTGTTCGAACGAAATTTCAAATTTGTAGTTAATGTGTTTGGCAAAATTATAATTTCTGCTACAAATAATTTTTTCATGATTTTTTTTTATGAATTTTGTTCAAACGAAATTTTTTTTAAATTCAGTTTTGTAGATTTTTGTGCAAATACAGAATTGAAAGCATTTTTTAAAAAATTTTTTGAAAAAAATGTTTTCTTCAATTTTTCCGAAATACTGTTTTTTTTTTTTTCAAATGAAATTTTTAGTGGATCTGTCGGAATTGTAAATTTAATTATCTCAAATTTTTCAAACACCCTAAAAAAAAATTTAAAAAAAAACTTTGTTAAAAGTAGTTTTTTATTTTGTTCAAAAAAAAAGTTGTTAAAAAAGACAATCGTTTAAATAATTTTGTTCTACCGACAGTTTTTTTTTTTTTTTTTTTTTAATAATTTTTAATTTTTGAATTTAGTTTGAGCTTTTAACTTCAAAAACAGTTTGGAGCAAAATTGAAATGTATTGTTTTTATTTTTATTATTTTTTTTTCAACAAAAAAGTTCTTTAAAAATATATTTAATATGAATTTTTCCAGTTGTGTTGAAAAGCAATTTTTCATATTTTAAAAAAAAATTTCTTTAGAGTTTTTTTTATAAATTGTCGTACTTTTTAACATCAATAAATACGCCAAAGACTAATCGACGACTCAACATCTCGATGCAGAGATTAAAATTTCATTTCGCCTCATTACCTTCTCAGTTACACGTTCGCGGTTTATTTCACAGGATCGATTGATCTTGACAAGGTACGTCATTCCATTAGGTATACCTCGACTCATCACAGCTTCTCTATATAATCATCGAATATCTCTACTGTATACCTACCTCTAGTCGCACTAATTTCAATTCGCGTTTCTACGCTCAACCTCCCAGCAAACACTACCGATTAATTCCATAGCCTGCGTTACAAATTACCGCGTCCATATCTTGACCGATAATCGTAATTCGATCGATGATAATTACGTTAGATAAGCAACTCTGAAACCATTAGCGTTTCACGATTGCACGAATCAGCCAACAGGTTGCCAGATAGCACCTGTGCAAAGCCATACTTTCCACTAGGTTATCTCGACGTCGACAGAGGAGGCTATTTTTCTTTTGCTCAAAACAACCGCGCAAAACGACGATGATCTCTTTTCGCGAAATGATGAAAAAAAAAAACGTAAACCGGCTTAATCGTTTAGTTCGTTGAACATATGTGCCGTTTACGATGCTAATCTTCGACAGTGTAGTAAATTAAACGAAAAACGACGTTTGCGTGCTTTTTTTAGTTTTTATTTTCGAAAGGAAACCGAAATGGAAATTTGACGAGAATAAAATTGAATTATTAAACACTCGTAGAGCTGCACTGGGCCTATTAGGAAGAAGAAATACATACGAATGGATTCTCATCGACTCATGTCGACAAATAGGAAACGGTGTTCACCAACGTGTGGACAAGGTTCCGGTGCGGTGACGGCCTAGGCCAGTGTTACTGGTTTTTCATTTATTTTATTTTCATTTTTTACTGCATAGTGCATATACGAGTAGGTACATAATATATAAGGTGTAATTTCGCTGGTTCGCGCGGTATACGAGGCAAACGGTCCATCTATCTGTGGTCGTAATTGGTTAATAGGTCATTATCACGATCTACACATTGGAGCTGACGATCGACCGAAGGAGGTTCATTATAATGGACATTAATTTTATCATGTACCTGGTCTTGTTTTTCATTAGAATTTTATAGGTCTGATTTTATAGATTGGATTGGTCCTTCCTCCTCCTCCTACCCCCATAAATTTGTAGAACAGTTGTACACAGTGCATATGATCGTTTCGTCTTGGTCACGGGAGAGCGAGTATATTTTTTTTTGGAGTCGTCGACATCGTACTATGGAGTAGGGTGCGTCAGTCCGCTTTTCCTTTTTTTTCACGCTATTGCGGTGTTTTCTACGTCTGTCTTGGTCGCTCTGCTGCGTGTTCCGAACAACAACTAGTTTACCCACCACCGTGAGAATAGTATTGGCAAGCAGGTGTTAGTTTTTACGTCATTATCGACGTACTCCTGTACTCGTACTGTGCGGTATACATATACATAATATGGCCAGTACGTTTACCTCGTGCGTACTATGCAGTATGCAGTATATGAACCGACGCTTCATGTACAGAATTGGAGGTAGAGCTTGGTCGACAATTAATGTAGAAAATTGCGTACCAGTTGTATGTTTATAATATGTTACATATGTCAACAGCAACGTAGTCCCCAACTCCAAATTCTGTATTCAGCAAAGCTGAGATGTACGTGAATAAAGCTGGCTTGGTGGTGACTTCGATTGAATAATGATTGGAGGTGTGAGGCAGGTTTCGTTTGATGGAGAAATGTCTAGGATAAGGGAGGATCAACTTAATCTCATCTGATTCGAGTATATTTTTTTAAAATGGATGTCCCTTCCAAAAATTAGTTTGAAGTTCAATTTTTTCAAATTGTTTTTCAAGAACAAGATTTTATACTTGAATGAATTTTTTCAAACTTTCAGAAAAAATTGACTTTTTCAGGTTTTTTTTTTTGAAAATTAATTTAGTAAAAAATTGGAAAAAAACAAAAAAAATTAATTTTTTGCCAGATTTTCAACTTGAAAAAAATTGGAAACCATTTTTTGATTTTGTTTGATTATTTCAAAAACATTTCCAACACAAATAAATTATTATTTTTATTTATTTACCTATTTATTTGTTTAATATTTTCGATTGTCTCGTACTAGATTTACTTAGATATGATTGTTTTGACTTGTTTGAAGTGATTTTTCAGTTTTTGAAGTCTTGAACTATGAATTAATTTGTAAATGTAAATTTTTGAAGCCTTAAAAATTCTTTTTCAATTTTTTTATTTTTTCTCAAGCTTTAAAATGCGTGTTTCCTTCAGTCCCTGATTTTTTTTAGCAAGCATAGCATTATCTATGCTTTTACAATGACCAACCTAGCAAAAAAAAAAAAAAAAACGCGAGGAAGAGTTTAAAATACACATTGCTAGACTTGATGAAACTCTGGAAAATTTATTCTCTTGTTTTCAAATTTCATTGAAATTTTTAAAAATTCATACTAGTTTTCAAAAGTAATTTTGATAAAATTTCCAAAGTCAAACTCTTTTTTCAGTTCAAAAAAATAAGAAAAAAATAAGTAGGTAAGTTAAGTAAACATTGAAAGAAATATGTTGATCCTCCAATAAATTGAAGATTTTTTTACCTTCTCCCTCAAGTAGATAATTGATACTTTTCTTTAAAAAATTTTAGGGATTTTTTTTCACCAATGATTTGTTTACTAAAAATATTTTGGAATTTTGTCGGAAGGAAAATTTGGAGATTCTCTCTCCAAAAAATATTTTGAACTTTTTTCCATTGTGAAATTCAGAGATTTATTCAACAAAGTTGAAGATTTTATTCATTGAAAAAAAATTTATGATTTTTTTTGAGACTTCACTCTCCCCCCCCCCCTCCCCCCTCTCACCCCGAAAAAAACTATTTTTCTTCACCACAAAAATTTAGGGATTCTTCACATGAACAATTTGAAGATCTTTTGAGCAGAAAATTTATAATATGTAGGTGTACCTTCATTATTTTTTCAAAGATTTCTTTTCACTTGAACAATTCAGAGGTTTGTTCTCCAAAAAAAATTATATATTTTTTTGGAAATGACAAAAAAAATTATAACAGAGGAACACCAAAAGATTTTTTCAAAAAAAAGAGACAAAAAATTTGGGTGCCTTTTATTTTGTTATCTTTTTTCTCAATTAAGTTCGAGAGTTATTTTTAAAAAATTCAGTTTGAAACGATTTTTCAATTTTCCAACATGAAAATAAATTTTTAAACGTCTTGAAATTTTTTCAATTTTTTTTCAAGTTTGTATTGTTTTCAATTTTTTTTATTTATTTATTTTTTCAAGTCGCCCAGAATGGATTTTTCATGCTATTTATTTTTTTTTTTGAAAGGATTTTTCAATTTTTCTAACCTCTTATAGATTAAGAATTTCTCTTTGGAAATTTTTTTTTGAATTTTAAAAAATCTCTATCAATTTTTGATTTTTATGCAGCCTTATTTCTTGTGTTTCTATCTAATTTTAAAAATTAATGATTTTGAAAATTTCTAAAAACTCAGAAATTTTTGTAAAATATATTCGTTTTTTTTTGGGGGGGGGGGGGGGGAGGTCATGTTTTGGTTGATTGTTTTCAAAATGAAACTGTGATTTTTTTTAATGGTATATCTTTCGTTTGTTTTCAAGTTGGATTTTTATTTTGTTTTAGATTCTTTTTTTAAATAAAAGTTTGAAATTTTTTGTGATTTTTTAAAAAAATTTTATTACATTAAATTTATTTTTATTTTTTCATGTTCAATTTTTTTTTCAATTTTTCAATATTAGAGATTTATCATGAAAATTGTTTTAAAAATTTTTGTCAATTTTTTTACATAAGTAACCAAGTATCTGAATTTTTTAAAAGTTTCAGTAGAAAAATCATATTTCAACTTGGGTAGGTAGAGGAGATAAGGGACGTCTCGAACTTGAATTTTTAAAATTATTTGTTCGCTGCCAACTCCTATTAGATTCTTTTCTCATTACATTTTCCACAATTTTTTATTTTTTATCTAGAAAATTCATTACTCCTGTAATTTTTCAATTTTCGCAATTTGATTCCTACTACATTACATTCTGGTTTTCGATCGATCTTGGCAAATTTCCGCTATATCCTGACACCTTCACCTGATTTCGTGCGTCGTATCACTAACTACCTCGTCCGGTCATCTCGATGTTCCGTTTGCGTTTGTGATGATAGGCAGGCGAGTGATACATAAATAATTATATCGGTTACAGTCTCGAATGCTGTCGGTGTGCGCGGCGTGGCGGCTCGCCGGCTCAGCGACCCAGTTGATAGTTAGACCATGACATTACAAGAGGCATCCACATTCCGCGAGTATTAGCGTATTAATATTGTCCAGTTCGTAGTACGCCGTACCTAATATAAATAATGCTTTTTATCATTTCATAAGCAACCAGCAACCATGCTACGGCCCAGGCTCAGACTGCGCTACGATGCATCCAGCCAAGATTCAGGTTCACTATCTCGTCTATCTCTTCTTCTTGCTTTACCTAAAAGACTCCATCACCGTTGGTATTTTTTTTCGCGGTCGTCGTCGTTTAGTTGTCGTAGTAAACGAACCGAGAAAAACGATCCACGATGGTTGGGAGGATAAAGGAGCTGGCGGAAGGAAAGAGAAAGATGGATGGATAGGGCAAGAATTATAGAGTAGAGATTTTACTTTCGATATTGCGTAGGTACTCTGCTCTGCTAACGAGAGTACGCAGACTTTATACGTGCACTTTTACGTGCGGTGATGAGCGATTTTGCGGTCGTAATAAGACAACGGATGGACGACCTTGCCTTTTTTCTTATTCTTATGGTTGCAGCAATCACGTGGCTGGCTCTAGAATCTAGACTCACGCAGGAGTGTCCCATTGAGACGATTTCTTTTCGTCACAAGAAGGTGGGCTAAGTTACTCGCTATTGAAAAAAACCCAAGGAGTAAGAATTTAAATAAAATGAAGGGGTTCTGAGGAGACTCTAATGTGTCAGGCGTTGTCTTGTCCGTTTCCTGGACGATTTTCATTATACGCTGTTAAGCAGTTCCGGTTCATGTCCGATGGTACTCGTCGTAGTTTCGCAATTGGTTTTCTCTGTTCGAATTTTCAAACCTTGGTATGGCTGGTGGCATGGCGTGTGTTATTCCAAGTCGATGGAGACGAGAAGAGGAGAGTATTGAGCTATATAAGCAGAAGATATACAGATACACGCCTTGTTTGTATCCATTGCCTAAGTATATGTATAAAATTGCGTATACTTACCTGTGTACAGGGTGTTCCGGAAGTGAGTGTTCGAACTTGAGGATTTGGGTGTAAAGGAGTACCCGTTATAAGAACTTTGATGAACTCGTTTTCGAAGGGACAAGGGTTCAGAGAAATTTCTAGATTTTCTCGAGATAAGGCAAGGAGCAGTCTGGAGCAGATATAACATCTTGAGAGAAACAAAAAAATATATGTAAAAAATTCCCCTATTTTTGAAAAGGAAGGCGCTACAGAGCTTTTCAAAGTCGATGTTTTTCGAAAGACCAGACTCTACCGAGTAAAAAACATTCTTAGGAAAATCGTGTGGGTTGCATAGTTTCTCTGGAAAGGGGAAATTGAGCAAAAATCGTGTTTATCTTCAATTTTGGCAATTGAAATTTTTCATATCATCAAAATGCAAAATGAATATAATTTTCTTTTTTTGAAAACTCCATGCATTTTATTTTTCAAAAATCAAAAATTATTATTTTTTTTGTTAAAAAAAACAAGATGAAATTAGTTTTCAATTTTTCTTCAAAACTTCATAGATAAAAAATCAAAATGACGTCATGCAAATGTTTAGAAAGTTCCGCTTGTCAACGCCATGTATTAAATAAAAAAAATTTTATGCCCCCCCCCAAGGAAATTCATTTTTAATTTTTTTCCCCTTTTTACTCAAATCATGAAATTTTTTTGACTTTCTTGAAAAGTAACTTTCAAAATTTTTTCCAAACAGAAGTTATTTTTTTTTTAATTTTAAAAATCGATTTTAAAAAAAATTGTTTATGCATAATTTTACCATTTTTACTTCTAATTTTTGTTGACTGAGGTATATATTTGAAACTTGAAAAAATCGACTTCGATGAAAAGTCATTTTCAAAAATTTTATTCAATAAACATAAAGAATTAAAGAAGTTATACATTTTAAAAGTCATGCTATTTTTTTTTATTTTTTTTTTTATGTAAGGTAGGTTGGCAATTGTTTTGAGAATTGGAAAAAGTAGCTGCTTCTTGAGAGATTTTTTTGACCAAAATAAATGTTTCCAATGATTTTTCTCAAAACATTTTCTGGGAAAAAATTTTTGTACTTTTTTTGAGTGATTTTTTTCATAATTTTTTTTTATACATCTTTACTTACTTCAGATGAGGTGATTCATTTTACTCAAGTAATTTTTTTCTAAATTAAAAAAAAGTAAAATACGAAAATTGTTTCAAGAAATAACCATTCATTGAAAATTAAAAAAAAAAAAATTATTATCCTTTCTTACATTTTTCCCCAAAGGATGGTTTGAGATCCATTTCTTTCTTCACTCGTGAGCTTTTTCATTTTTTTGTCTTTTTTTCGAAATTACGAAAAAGTTGGCAATAATGACAAAAATATGAAAAATTGACCAAAAAATGAGAAAGTGATTTTTTGAGACTAGAAAATGTCAATTATTTTTCAAAGCTCTGCAGCTCCTTTATTTTCAAAGATCGGAATTTTTTTTCCTCTTAAAAAGTTACCCCTGCTTCATGTCATTGTCTTACTTTTGGTTTCAACAGAGAATTTCTTATTGTCATATCTCCAAACTCCTTCAGTCCTTCAATTTCAAGATTAGATATCTGAATATAATCAGAACTTTGCAAGAACTATCCACTGTTGGTAATGAAATATTTTTAGAGTGCAGTGTTGAAAATTGAACTTTTTTTAGAAAAGCTCAACTTACAAAAAAAATGCCAAATTAAAAATTCCAGAGCTGTAATATAAAAAAAAAACAAAAAATTCCTCTGAGAAGATATTTTTGTATTGTATTGACAAGAATGATTTTCGTTGTGAGATTTCAAGACCCCTAGGGCGACTTTTTTTTTTTTTTTTTGATAGGAGGCTTCTCAAGTCCCAACAACCCACCAAATTTTCAAAAAAATTGAAAAAATGAAAGAAATCACGTGACATATAGTTTTTTATGTTTTCGATGGCGCTGAATTCGAATCTTACCTCACTTATTTAATAGGACTCCCCTCCAAGCCCCTATAGCTCCTCAAATTTTGAAAGAAATTGACGAAGATAACAGATTGGTGTGGCATATCGTTTATGTTTTTGATAGTGCTGAATTCGAATATTCCTGTACTTTTTTTTGTTGAGGTCTCCAGAAGCCTCATGCTGGCTGGGTCTATTTCAAGACTTGGGTGTTGAAATGAGGTTTTGGGAGACCCCAATCGAAAAAATAAGTGAATTTTGACATTACGTTTCGCCAAAATTGGACACTATAACCAAATTGGAAAAACAACAAAGACCCTCTACCCTCTCCTCGATTAAGGGTCGAAGCATCAGTGTTTTTTTTTTTAATTTTGGGATATGGGAGAACCTCGTGAATTTTTTTGAAGCAAAATCTGAAGATCTGGTCAAAACGTTGCCGAATTGACACGAAATGACTTAATTTTTAAACCTCTGCAACTCCTTAATTTACAAAGATGGGCCCCTAGTATGCATGAAGAATTTTATCGGTGGCACTTGATTATATCCAAATCTCGAGTTTAGACATTCGCTTCCGGAACACTCTGTATTTATCCGTATTATCAGAAGCAGCAATACCAGACGAGTACGTATCTACTTACGATGCGTAGAGAAATATATCGAGATCGCGAAGAGGACGTTATAATTATACTTATTCGCTCGGATAATTCTACTTTGGCTGGCAGATTCCGGTGTCGATGTTGCGGTACTCTATGTTAACCATACAACATTTATGTCTCCTAAAATGGTAGCATATTTTACGTGTGTACTTATCATATGTAAGTAGTATGTACAAACTACAAACCAAACGTGCGATAGAAAAATTTGTACCCAAGTTGCGTAATGGTAATTGCCCCAAGGCATATAAACTACATGAATGCGTACACAGATCACCGCGGATCATTGAAATAACCAATACAACGGAGTTGGTTTTTTTACTTTTGTTTTTGGGTCGACTCGAACCATACATACTTGAATCGGGTCAGGCGGAATTTAGCGCCGAAAGCCGGTCTTCGGTATCGTAATGAAATTAATTCGATACACAGTCGAGATTCAAACAGTCTATAAGTGTGAGAAAGAGGAGAGGAGTGCGAAATGCGTTAGAGACTAGTTCAAACCATAGACACAGAGGTAGCATATTAGCGAAGCGAGGCGAGGAAATCCATAATATAGTCGATGATCGGTTTTTAATGAATATTTTGTTTATGGAAACTAACACGATGTACACGCAGGCGAAAAAAAAGACTGTCCGATTTATGTATTTATAAATAGTTTTTCGACACGTTTTCTTATAACGGCCGACCGACCGCCAAGCTCAGCCTGAGAAGTCGATTTCCTAGAGATTTATTTGTGGATATTACGCCTTATAGATAGGCCGCCGCCGCACCGGTCGGTATAGCACGTGATGATGTATCCGTTATTCGAGGAAGCTGAACAGTGAACACTGAACGGAGCACTGGAACAGTGAACGAGCAACGGACCAACGGTGTAGATAGAAGATTAATTTTTAAAAGATCGAGATTTCCAAGAGGTGTTTTCATTAAATGTGACGCTTACCCGCCGCCGCCGGACGTAATTACGTGACCAAGAGGTGTGATTCGACGTCGTACTCGGTCTAGGTGAACGATGCGATGCGATGCGATGTGCGATGGTCTTGGTGATTTTTTTTCACCTTGTTTGCTAGATTTTGTGCAAGGACAAAGAGATTGATTTGAGGGAAAAGAGATGCCGGAAAACCAATATAATGAGAGTACCGTTAAAATGACCGACCAGGTTTTTTGTAGAATTTTTTCACGATTTTTGTTTGACGGATTCAGGATGACCATATGATTTCGTGGTGTTGGAGTTGATTGCGGATATTTTTAAAAAATTCATGGTATTTTTTCTTAAGGAATAGGTTAGGTAGGGTAAACTGAATTGAAAATTATTGAAAAAATTAAATTGAAAATTGTTCAAAAAAAATACAGGGTGTCCCATGTAAAACGCAACCCTGATTTTGATGGCGCGTCACTTTCTAGTGAGCGAGTTCGGAACTACTTCGCCGGGTCTGACGTCATCCCCAAACGTTTTCCAACCGCTCTAGGCAGTTTTATCTTTATATCTGCTGCCATGTTTTGTGTTCCAGAATTTTTTATAAATGAAAGTCAAAATATTTTTTTGGGCAATTTTTTGAAGTTTCAAAAACATTTATTAGATTTTCAAGCAAATTTAGGGGTCCTACAGTGGTCCTACGAAAAAATTTGTAAGAACCAAAATTGTAGAGCATAAAATTTACTTCCTAAATAGTATATTATTATATTTTTCTAGGAGTTTTGGTATCGTCATTTTTATAGTCAAAGTTCAAAAATTGAAAATTTCTCCAAACTTTAAACTTTGACTGCAAATATCACGAAAAGTAAGCCTCCTAGAAAAAAACTAATCGCTTACTACGGAAAGCAAATTTCACGCTCTACAATTTTGGTTCTTAGCATTTTTTTCATAGGACCCTTAGATTGTCCATAAAATCCATTTCAAGTCAAGAAAAATTCAAAAATACAGTGTGTACGGTTCAAATTGAACCGTACACACTGTATTTTTGAATTTTTCTTGACTTGAAATGGATTTTATGGACAATCTAAGGGTCCTATGAAAAAAATGCTAAGAACCAAAATTGTAGAGCGTGAAATTTGCTTTCCGTAGTAAGCGATTAGTTTTTTTCTAGGAGGCTTACTTTTCGTGATATTTGCAGTCAAAGTTTAAAGTTTGGAGAAATTTTCAATTTTTGAACTTTGACTATAAAAATGACGATACCAAAACTCCTAGAAAAATATAATAATATACTATTTAGGAAGTAAATTTTATGCTCTACAATTTTGGTTCTTACAAATTTTTTCGTAGGACCACTGTAGGACCCCTAAATTTGCTTGAAAATCTATTAAATGTTTTTGAAACTTCAAAATTGCACAAAAAAATATTTTGACTTTCATTTATAAAAAATTCTGGAACACAAAACATGGCAGTAGATATAAAAATAAAACTGCCTTGAGCGGTTGGAAAACGTTTGGGGATGACGTCAGACCCGGCGAAGTAGTTCCGAACTCGCTCACTAGAAAGTGACGCGCCATCAAAATCAGGGTTGCGCGTTACATGGGACACCCTGTACGTAGGGAATTTTACAATTTTTGAAAACTTATATTTTTTCTACTAAAAACTAATGAAAAATTGAAAAAAAATAAAAAATGAAAAATAGAAACTGAAAAATAGAAAAAATTAAGTTCCAAAAAACTACAATAATTGAAAAATAAAAAATGCAAATTAAAAATAATAATTTTCAACAGATTGGACAATTTAAAAAATTTGCAATCAAGTTGATGTTGAAAAAGAATTTAAAAATCTAAATTAAATTGAAAATTGAAAAAAAAAATTAAAAATAATAATAAAAATTCATAGTTGGTGCAAAGTTGAAAATGAATTGGTTTCAATTTTTTGTGACGCATAATAATCTGAAAAATAAAAAAAATAAAAAAAAAGTCACAAAACTGGGGAAAATTTACGTTTGAAAAAAAATAATCACAAAAAGTAAAATTAGAAAAAAAAATCGAATTAAAAGAAATTGGAAAATTTGAAATTTAAAAAAAATGTAACAGTCAAAAAAACTGCAAAAAATTTGAATTTACCTACGTAAAAAAATTAAGAATCTAAATTGAATCAAAAATTCCTAAAAAATTGAAAAAATTTACAATTGAAAATTTTTTCAAATCGCAAAGTTGAAAAAGAATTGGTTTTAATTTCTTAGGGCACTACAGAATCTGAATAAATCAAAAAAATAAATACACGTAAACAACTGACATTTAAAAAAATTAAAGTTGAATAAATCTAAATAACTAGGAGACATTTTCAATTGAAAAAAAAAGAATCAATCAACAGCGATATCATTTCAATGAATTACAATTCACAGCAATCAAATAAAATGTAGAAATAAAAAAATTATTGCTCTCAAATAAGTTTTCAAAATGTGAAGAACACAAAAATTGCAATTAGCTACGTAAAAATTTGGAAATCGAAAGAAATTTGAACTGAATATTCCTCAAAAAAAATTTGAAAATTCAAAGAGATGACGAAGAAAATTTCCAATAAAAAATTATCAGAAATTAAAAAGATTGGAAAAATTGATTTTGATTTTTTTAGGAATCTGAGACTCTGGAAAATCTAAACAATTTGAAATAAGTAATATAAAAAATTGTTGTAAAGAAAATTGGGAAAAATTCTAAGAACGGGGAACATTTTCAACTGTAAAAATTACTTGAAGAAATAGAAATCACTAAAATTAAAAAATTGAATGGATTTAAAAATTTAAAGAACAGAAAAATTACGATTGACTACGTGAAAAAAAAGAATGGCGTTGAACCGAAAATTCCTAAAAAAAATTTGGATAAACCTACTTTAAAGAGTTGAATTGAAAAAATATTGGGATACAAAATTGATTTGAATTTGTAAATTGCATTTGAGAATCTAAAAACGTTAAAAAACGTTAGAATGAATAAATAAATAATTGACATGAAAAATTTCAATTTGAAAAAATTTTAAAATTCATGAAATTGGAAAAAAATTCCTGTGTATTGAAAAACATTAATCAAAAAATAAAAAAAACTAGAAACTGAAAAATTGGAGAAAATCGTTGAAAATAAAAAATTGAAGGAATAAAAGTTTCGTTTCCAAAGGATATAAAAAGTGAAGAACAGAAATCGATTGCAATTAATAACGTGAAAAAATAGGAATTGAAAAAATCAAAGTTGAATTGAAAGTACTCCCCCCCCCCTCTCATTCCAAACGAAAACTTTGAAAAATTTCAATGTAATAATTGATGAAATTAAATCACAAATTCTTGAAAAGTTGAAGAAAAAAATTAAAATTAAAAAAATATGAATTTGAAAGAGTCGAAATTGAATCAAAAATACCCAAATAAGGAAAACAAATAGGTAATTTTAAAAAAAAAAGTAAAAAATTTTATATTAAAAAAATCAAAAATTAAATTTTATTTCAAGTCATTTTTTGATAAATTTTAAAATGAATATTTATCAATAAATTAAAAATTGAAAATAATTCTAAAATTCAGAGAATGCAAAATACTTCACAAAATTATAAAAAGTTTGTAATTTGAAAGTTGAAAGTTGTCAAATAGAATTTAAATTTAGAAGCACTGTAAAAAATAAATCAATTAACGAAAATTTTTAGAAAGACTGTAGAGTGTAGAAAAACGAACAATTGTAATAAATGAAAAAAATCAGAAATTGAAAATTTGAAGTGAAAGTTTGTCAATAAATTATAAAAATACCTAATAATTTAAAAAAATTTGAATATTTAGAGAAGAATAAATCTTAATTACAATGAAAAAATTAAAATAGAAAAAAAAGTCAATTGATACAGTCGAAGTTATAAAGGTAGAAAATTTCTGAAAATTGAAAAAAAAAATCAAATAACTTGAAACAAAAATTTAAAAAAAATCAGAAATTGAAATGAAATCAAAAATTACTCAGTTCTACTACTTCATTGTACAATCATATAAATCATAATCAAAAATTTCACTTCGTCAACTGCACCATCATTTTCGTCCCATAAACAAGGAACTTGTTAATTAAGTGTAATTTTCATTCGAGATAGAAATTCTCCCCTTTCCTCCACCTCGTCTCGTACATACAATATACCATACCGTTACCCTTGCTCCTCCTACAATCCATCATCAAAGCGCAATACTTGGAAAAACTCAACTCTCTTCCTCACCCCCACATCTTCTCCTAATAATCGGTGCATTGCACTCTGCATAAGAGCATCAAACGGACGTAATATATAAAACTAAACACTGGGAGGGATCCCTGGCTTCATTACATCGAAAAGAGAGGGGGGAAAGTATCCATTAAAATATTACGACACTTGAAAAAAGAAAAAAAAGAAAGGGAAAAGCAGCCCTGGCTAGGCCATTTAACCATTTAAAGTACTTACGAGTCAAGATTACACTTTGGGCTTAAAATGTACTGTAATGTAATAACAATCGAATAACTAACGTAAGCTAGAAGACTATATGACGCCACCTCCTGCACTATGCTTATGGTAGTTCTGCAGTGAACAGGACAAATCCCCGGTAAGTAGCCGGGTTCGCTGGTGAATAAGTTATTTCCTCATTAAACACGTGGGTTTTACTTGTATGTGTGCTTTGCTTTTGTCTACGACGACGGTAATATAATTTCTTCCGGTTCTCGTTTAGATGAGCAGTCGGTCTAATCCAGTGGGAATGATCATCGCCCACTTACAAATTGCCCCACACTCTTCTTCTTCGTACATTCAGAAGTCAGTACAGTCGGTAATCGTCTCTATTTAGCTTAATTTTTTCCTAGGTACCTCGATAGGTATAATAATTTATACAGACGAAATTCAAGATTCGCTTTTTTTTATAGAATTTACACCGGCTCATCGAGCTCGGTCTGTCCACTCTTGGATCATTTATCATTTAACGTGTACTTTGGTTCGAGCCATATGAATGGGGATCGTTATATGCACCTTTTTTTCACCCTCTTTTCATTTTTTTCTTTTCCTTCCAAAGTCGAGTACCCTGTTTTTAATCGGATAGCGCCAAAATAAAAAAACATCTCTCGTATTATATCATATATATGGGTGCTTTTGTTGTATAAACGCGGAAACGTTGCGTCGACGTCGACGCGAAATGATACTGATTTTATAGCATTGTAATCCGCGCCTTTTCATTTTCTCAATGGGCCTAATGAAGGCGTGGACCAGTTTTTCTAACACGTCATCGAATCCCCAAAGCTCGCCGACCGGTCTGGTAACCTGAGAAGCCGAGGCAGGAGGGTGTCTGGTGAAATGCAACGCGATCGTATTATGTGTGATGCACACCAAAAAAAGGGTTGTTTCTGCATTGTTCCATCTTTGGAGGACGGGGCCATTATCAACCAGAGTTATTCTTTCGAGTACGTCCAGGTACTCTACGCACACGATTACGATGGTTTTAATAAGCCTTTGCCCAGTTAATGAGACATAATGTTAATGTATGGGTATGGTGGAGGGAGACTCTATCAAAGGTCGAAATACGAGATCGTTAACGTTGTATCGTCGCGTCGCTCGAGTCGAGTCGAGTCATAAAAAGTGAACCGATTCCGGTTCCTCGTTTATTAGCTTTTCAAGGGTCAGTGATTTTTCGACCGGGTTGGTCGGTGGGGTGTGTGCTGTGTGATAAATGACACGACGACTTTGTCAGTGTCGTTCCCCTTTGCAAAAGCCTGTTTCATTTATGCACATTGCACAATAGATGAATTTTCCGAGTGAAAAAGTCTCATTAAAATCCTTTTTACGAGACGTCTGGTAATTTAATTAATTTCAATTTTTTATTTTTTGTGATTTTCAATTTTTTTTTATTTTTCAAATTTTTGATTCTCAACTTTTTTTTTTAATTTTCAAGTTATATTCAATCTTTTTAAATTTTCACTTCTTTCAATTTGCAACATTTTTTCAAGTTGCATTTTTTTCATTTAATTTTTTTTCAATTTTTAGTCGTTTTTAATTTAATTTAATTTTTCAAATTTTGAATTTTTGAATTTTTTTAATGCAATTTCAAACAATTCTGGCAAATGAAAGCGCCAAAAAACATTATCAATTCCATGCTCAATTTTTTTGAATTCTAATTCATCAATTTTTAATTTTATTATTATACTTAAATGCGATTTCAAATTTTATAAATTTTAATCCCAGACTACTATATTGATTTTCAGTCATAATTATTAATTTTCAAATTTCAATTTTTTTGCGATTTGGAAATTTAATTCAACTTTTTCCATTTATCACTTTCATCAATTTTCATTTTTTTTTATTCGAATTTTTTTTTCTTTTTTCCTTGAATTTTGATGAATTTTTCAATTTTGATTCGTTTAATGGTTTTTTAATTTCCAGTTATTTGAAAATTTATTTCAAATTTGAAAATTTTTAATTTTAAAAATATTTTTTTTTCAATTTCCACATGTAATTTGAAATATTTTACCAATGTATTGGAAATCATTCAAATTTTTCATTTTTTTAAATGACTGATGCAATTTTCATTTTCTTCAATTTGAAATTTTCCTAAACTTTTCGTCATTTTGATTTTCCCTTCTATTTTTCTATATTTTTTTATTTTTAAATTCAAATTACAGCATCTCTCAATTCCTAATTTTTCTTCACTGTCTTCTTCTTCATTCTCATTCTCTTCTACGAAAGAGTTTCAAATTATCAATTCATCATTTTCTTCTCTCTTAAATCTACGAGTGATTTAATTTTTTTTTTTTTTCTGAACGAAATTTTTCTCAGTTTTTTGATATTTTGGAGATTTTAAATTTTTGAATTTAATTTTTTTTCAATGATCAGATTCGTCTAATTTATTCAATTCCAATTTTAAACTTTTTTCATTGAGACTTTTCCCAGTTTCTTTGAATTTTTGGAAATTTCTGATCATTTGACGGTTTCTAATTTTCAGTATTTCAATTTTCAAATTTTTCATTTTTTCCTTAAATTTTTAACACAGTTTTTGCTTAATCGAATGGGTTGGGTTGGCAGTGAAACTAGTGAAAAAGTAGATAATGAATTTTATCAATTTGAATGAAAGAACTGAAAGAAGTGAAAAAGTCGATGTCAAAAAATAAAATCACAGTTTCGTCCTTTTATTGAACTAAATTTAAAATCGTTTTTTCTGCCGTTTGAAAATTTTTCTGTAATTAATTTGATTTCTGTTTTTGTTGTTTTTATTTTTAGGAGAAGGGGGACTTCTCAATTTTTGGATATTTTTAGAGGTTTTTTAAAATTTTGTGAAAGTAGTGAAAAAGAAGTGATTTTTGAAAAAGAAATCCTGCACACACCTATCATGTTTAAATTCAACTTAAAACTTTACCAATTTATTGTAATATTTTTAGTTTTGAAAAAATGCAATAATTTCCTATTTTTCTGAATTACAAAATCCTCACTTTAAAATTTTTTGATATTATTTTTATAAAAAAATTGAAAATTTTCATATTTTCATTTATTTCTAATTTTATTTAAATTACCAAATTTTCATAAAAAAATTATACCTATTGGTGATTTTATTTTTTTATTAAATTTTTTTTGTATTTTCTGTATATTTTTGGACTTTTTAAAGGTTTCAAATTTGTCATTTTTCGACTTTTCTAAGGTTTCAAAAATTCTACTTTTTACAATAATTATTATTTCCTCCCAATTTTTTGATTTTTTAGAGGAATTTTCAACTTTATCAATTTTTTGAAATTTCAGTTTCTATTTTAATTTTTATAATAATTTTCAATTTTTGGTTTTCTCTTATTTTTAAATTTAATTTCAAATTTTTTCAGTTGCCAACTCTTGGATAATTATTTTCAATTTTTCTAAATTCTGAATTTGTCATACTGAAAAAGAAATAAGTTTTTAAAATATTCCTTAATTACCTATGTATTTTCAATTTTACTTCAATTTTTTCATTTTAAATTTTCCGTAAATTCAATTTGAATTTTAAAAAAAATATTTATGGTTCAAAACTGATTTTTTTCTCGAAAATAAATCGTTTTCTCGAGCCCTAATGCAGGCGACTCGAATTATCTGTCCGGTATATCGAAACATATTATTCTGAAATCCAGTCGAAAAGGTCATATTTGACGAATTCATGACGTGCATTTGGCGTAAATACTAATTCGTCGTCGCGGTGTTATCGGAGCATAAATCAGGCTAGAAAGGGGAAAAGGGGACATTCTGATGATGTAAAGGCATTACACGACATAAGTACCCTGTGACCTGTCGGTATTAGGGAATTATTCGTTTGAAAAAAAAAAGATTACCTACGTGTGAGAAGGGGAAATGGGAGAAAAACACGTACCAACGTGCCAATATTTTCAACTGTGAACTGGTGATGTTTTGAAAAGACCCAAAATCTATGGAATAATGATCTAGAGTAATTTTCCTTCGAATGGAAACAAATTAGCGCGTATCGAATGACACAGCTCGAGTCAGGAGCTCTCTCTTCTTCACGTATACGAGTGCATATATTTGTACGGAGGTATAGAATAGATACTTACCAGAGTACTTACGAGTAGTATACTCGTATTCGCGTTTCGCTCTAATGATAATATTTTAGTAGTATACTTACGTGAAGTTCTCATTTCACGTATGTACTAGTAGGGTATATACCTGTAGGTAGCTCTATAGCTGGACCTACGATGGAGTATTTTTTCTCCTTCGTTTACTATTTATTATCTCGACTGTAATTTTTCTTGGATATTTAACGTGTTGTACTTACAGCTACAACGTACTGTAGGCAAAGGGACTAGGAACGTGTATAATTAGGAATTACGTACGTCGACGTCGGTGTCTTCGCAAACTCATTTCCCTTCCACTGTCCCTTGCCTCATGCATAAGCGCAATTCCTTTCGTCGACCGAAACCATTTATCGGGTAATTATTCGTCATTATTGGCCGCCGATCGCTCGAGTTGACTGGTTGTTGAGGAAGAGAAGGAGGGGAACCGAGGTATCGATAACATTTACCGCATTATTTGTGTATTTTTCTGCTTCGTACGCATAATACGTGCTGCGTGCATGTATGCAAATGTAATTTTACGTGGTATTTTAAGAGTTGTGATGAGTCATGTTCAATTAAAAAGCAGCCCAGCGTTGTGACTTTTACTCAGGTTCAGTGAAATGTGATTCGAGCGTTTGGAAAAATCGAAACGAGACGTATTTGTAATTTGTTCTTGATATTAATACAAATAGGGAAAAAAGATAATTTTGAGTCGAAAATTATGTAGGAGGGAGGGGAAGGGGAGATGAAACTATTCGAATCAAAAGTGCTGGTGTCAAAAATATACCGGGTTCCTAAGAATATGTTGACCACCTACGTCATCGATCTACGGACCAGCCAATCAGGTAACTAGAAATGGTTATCTCATTGCTCTGATTCGCTGTCGTTATCTAGGTGGTCAACATATTCTTAGGAACCCGGTAGTTGTTTCTTTTTGGAAAAAATTTTTTGTTTGAAAATGATGCATGGTCCAAAAGAATTTTTTTCAACATAACTTTTTGGGTGAAATTATTCGTATGCAAATTTTTTGTCTTTTTATTTGTCCTATTTTAAAGGAGACTCCAATTTTGCGACCCTAAAAATCAGACAATGAATGTCTGACAAAATATCAAAAAGTTGGACAAAAATTTTTTTGCTCAAGAAATTGAAATTTTTACACTTTGATGAGCTTGATAAAAAACGATTGAAAAATATTTGAAAATTTCTTCGAGAAATTCATTTTTTTTTTTTTCAATTTTATACGACATAATTTGTTATGAATGCTTATATGTATTTTTCAAATTTTTTTGGAATTATGAATTTTGCAATTTTATTATTCCTTCAAGTTTCTCAATTTTTTCATAATTTCTCATTTTTTTTGAATTTGAAATCTTTCATCATTTTCAATTTTTTCAAATTGTTTTTTTTTTACCTATTTTTATTATTTTTTTTAGTCTTCCATGTTTCAATTTCTTCAAATTTTCCACTTCTTCGCAATTTTTTTAGCCTTTATTTTTTTATGCATTTTTGAATATAATAATCTAAAATCTTTGAATTTCTTAATGATTTTTCAAATTTTTAAACTTTAATTGCACCAAATTTTTCACTTCTTCACGTTTTTCTAATGTTTAAGTATTTTATTCTTTTGGAATAAATATAAATGTATATATATTTTTTTTTTGTTAAAAATATTGTAATTTTTTTGAAAAACTAGGTACTGACATTTTTTTTTGAAAAAATATCATATTATTTTTTTTGAAATAATATTGTCATATGCCATTCCTTTGAAAAAAAAAGTATTGTTTTTTGGGAGATTTTGTTTTTCAATGAAGTAGGTAGATAATTATAGATATCAATGATGGAATTTCTTATTTTTTTGAAATTAAAATTTCTGATCATTCCCTATTTTTAAAAAAAAAAAATTTTCTATTTTTTAAGTCTATTAATTAATTAATTCCTCCAAGTTTCTCAATTCTTCACAATTTCTCAACTTTTATCGCTTTCATGATTTTTTTTGAATCTTTAAACATTTCCTCCAAAATTTTGTTATTTTTTTCAAATTTAAAGTCTCTCAAGTGTCATTTTCTATTTTTTTTTTTTTTCAAAATTGTCCCAAATATCGAGCACTAATTTTTTTTAATTCAAATTTTTCTGCTGAAATTTTTTAATCTAACTGATTTTCATTTCCTTCTAAAGAAAACCCACATCAAAATTTTATTTTAAAATTTCTAACTTTTCCCTCGTCGATTTAAAAGTTTTCTTCAATCTTGATTATTTTTTAGAAGTTTATGTGAAGTATTTTATTTTAATTTTTTTTTCAATCAAGTATAGATTTCTCAGTCTGGAATTTCTTACTTTTTTATTAATTAAAATTTCCTATGATTTCCTATTTTTCAAATTTCCAATTTTTTTCAGGTATTTATTAATTCACTCAAGTTCCTCACTTCTTCACAATTTCTCAATTTCGATCACTTTTTCATGATTTTTTTTTTTGAATCTTTAAAAAAAAATTTCAAGATTTTGTTGTCATTCTATTTTTTCGAATTTAAAATCTTTCAGGTGTCATTTTCTACTCCCCTCCCCAAAAAAATTGTCCTAAAACATCGAGTAATAAATTTTTGATTTTTGAGGTTCGATTTTTTTTGCTGAAATTTTTTAATTTTCCTGATTTTCATTTCCTTTTAAATTTGGAATCTCACATCACAATTTTATTTTAAAATTTCTAGTTTTTCCCCATCGATTTAAAATTTTTCTTCAATCCTATTTTTTTCCAATGTACGAAGTATTTCAATTTTTATATTTTTTCACTCCTTCCAATTTACAGAATTCTTCTTTTATTCACATTTTTTATTCTAAATTTCAAAAAAAAGTTAAAAATATAAGGATTTAAAACATTTATTTCCCTCCGGCCTTCTTCAGACTCTGCTCCTTGTGACATTTCACGTGATAAATTCAACACTGGAAACTACCCAACAGTAGCACCACTACAGCAGCTCTCATAACGAGATATTATTTTTTTTCGAACCGTCGTTATGGAGGATTTCTCGAGCTATTAGCGTTCAGTGCACACGATTTAGGAAAGGAACAACCCTTTCCGTATCCTAGATTCTGTTTTTATACGTCTTGATTGATCGATGAGTCCGGAGTCGAGAACACAAACAAAAACCGTTTAAGAAAAGCCAACTACCGCACAAACAACCTATGATGGAAACAACACCCAGGCTCGATAATTAGGTACACACTATACAAGAGGAGAAGAAAAAACCATCACGTCAAAGAGGTATCTGGTGAGATGGGCTGAGCACGAGAGAGAGAGAGAGAGAGAGACAGAGAGATCACCCATAGGATAGAGTGGTTGTATAGTAGCTTCGAAGAGTGCGGATTATTTAAATTACTCTCGTATGCCTGAGCCTGAGCCAGTTGGCATTTGGCAAATAATCAAACCGGGTTGTTGTACGCAGTATGATAAGACCAAGACGACGACGACGACGACAACGCAGGCAGAAGCCACAGAATAATGTACGTCGAGCCATCTAGTTCTCCTCTGTTCTCTGGGCTTGAGGTAGTATAAAGCGCTTGTATCAGCCATAGAGGCAGAAACCAGCTCACGGAAAAATTTTACTATGGTATCTAGTCCTATGGCAAGTTACTCGTGCTTAGTTTATAAGCTGCACAGTGTTACCAACGTAACGTAACGTTGCATGGATTGTGGCGGTTGTGCGCACGTCTTCGCGATTGGTCTCGGTGAGATGCCCTAAGGCTGCTGAGAGCAGTCTGCGCAGTACTTTGATAAATACGACGCTGTTAAAAGATACCTTCGGGCAGATAGCAATACGAGTCAAATGGCCCATTGGTCCAGAAGGCAGAATCATCGAGAGTATGTAGCTCACATAATCTCGAGTACGTTGACGTAAGTAGATCTCATTCTCGGATCGGCGCGCGACGCAGTTCGCCACATGAAACCAGTTCGTACGAGTTGGTAACACTGCGCATCGACTACCGTTTTGTTGCCAGCTGCAGGCGAGGGGGGAGGCGAGTCTGGTTGTCGTGCGCGCCGCAACGTCGTGTACATAGGAGAATGTAGTACTACTATTTTCGCCTCGCTTCTCTTCCTCATCCCACTGAGACTCGGTACTCAGTACGTAGCTGCGTGTGGATGTGGAAGTCTCGATGAACCAATAATATCGATATACTTTTTATCATCATTACATAGCCGTGTATTCTTTAGTTAGCTTGCCCCGTGGTTATCGATCCCCCCGCCCTCGTTCCTCTGGACCTGGGTTCAGAGCGAGACCAAAACAGGCGCACGCCAGCGAGTTAGAAAGAGAAAGAAAAAATCCAAAACTGGTTTTGTAAGTTAGTAGTAGATTTTTTCATTTGTATAAAGTCGTCGTACGACCGATTCGAATGCCATGCATGAGCACAAGGGGGACCTAATATCGTCTTATGTGGTGGCCGAACCCGAACCCGAACGCATACGCAGCAGAAAAGGCGCCACTTTATAAACCGTTTTCGTGTTCCCCTCGCCCCTGCCACCTGGGCCCTGCTGCGCCGCATCTCGTGGCTAAAATTACCTACTGCGAAATACGCGTTCGCGCCGCGTCGATTTATCTGACCAGAGACGCGAATCTGAGATTCTCACGCTGGTTCGAGTTCCGGTCCAAGTGCACAACATGTGCGATAGATCGATAGATAGATAGATACGTAGATCGATAATGATGTAGATCAGCAATTCAACATGTTGACCTAATCATTTGGTTTTGTTTGGATTTTTTTCAGAATTTGGAATTTCACGGTGTTATGAGATTCTATTTTCAAGACTCGGGTCAGAAAGTTGCCACGAAATGTATCAGAGTCGCGTCCGATGCCACAGCTGAAGATGTCGTCGAAACGCTCATAGAGAAGTTTCGACCTGATATGCGTATGTTGTCGTTACCAGAATATGCTCTGTTCGAGATACACGAATTCGGAGGTAAATTTACTCTTTTAAAGTTTCAAACGGTGAATTTTTGAGGATTTTGTATTGAACGCAGGATGAGTTACGAATCGAAGTTTAGGGTGGTCAAATTGACTCGTTATGTGCCCTAATGGCTGGCATGCTTCATTTTTTTTTTTTTGAAGTAGGTAAGTGAGTAATATAATTCTTAGAAAAAAATTCTCAAAAAACAAAATCTTTTTAAAAAGTTTTTAGAAAAATTCTTCATAAAATTTCTTGATAAAAATTTGTATTCCTTCATTAGATTAAACTATTTTTTTAGAAAAAAAATCAAGAAAAACGAGTTGAAAAATTATTAGATTTTCTAAAAATAAAATTTACATTTATTTTTTTCAAGTCTCATATTTTTTCTGATTTTTTTTTTCTTGAAGAATTTTCTTTAAAAATCTAGAAAAAAATTTTTTGAAAAGTTTCTTTAATTTTTTTTTAAATGTTGGAAAAACTATTTAAAAAAAAGAATTTCCAGAAATCTTCAACTACATTTTCGCATTGAAATATTTTTTCTAGAAAAAATCTCTTCTCGGAATAAATTGTTTTTTTTTAAGTGATGAGAAAAATTTTTATGAAAAAAATTCCAAAAAAATGATTGAAAAATTTTCTTGATCATTCCTAAAAAAAAAATTGAAACCAAAATGAGATATTTAGTGGATACGAAATTCGTAAAAATAACTTCTTGAATAAACCTCTTATTTTTCTTCAGTTTTTTTTGAAGATCTCCTTCTTTTCAATTTTTGAAAAATTTATCCAAAAATCTTGAAAATTTTCTTTGAAATGTTACTTCAGATTTTTAAAATTTTCCTCGAATAATTTCGTTTGAAAAAAAAAATAGAATAAAAATTCCTTTAAGAGTCGGAATTTTCTCATAAAAAAGTGTCTTAAAAAAATGGCAAAAAATGTGTTGAATTATTTTGGAACAATTCTCACAATTTTTTTCAAATTTCAGTATTTTCTTCAATTTTTTTTTTGGGGGGGGGGGAGTTTCTTTTGAAAAAATTGTTTCGTTCATTTTTCAAATTGTTTAGAAATTTTCTCCGCAAAAATTCCAATCAGGTAAAAATCTTCTCGTGATTTTTTTTTCAACTATGTAAATGATATTCGATAAAAATTAAGTCAAAATAATTTTCAGCATAAAACTATTTTTTTTTAGGATTAAAAAAATTCTTCTTGAAAATTTTTAGAAAATTGTTGTTAAAAATTTCGAAATTTTTCCTAAATTACTTTCAGCTTTATCGAAAAAATCAGCTGATAAAAATAATTTTGAAAAAACAATTTCATTGCAAAATAAAATTACCTAGAGCCCATTTAAGAACAAAATTTCGAGAAAAATTTTTAATTAATTATTTTGCACACAAATTTGATTAAAAATGTTTAAAAACACTTTGAAAAATCCCCCTCTCATTTTGCAAGATTTTTGGACTCGATGATAATTATTAAAAAAAAAAAATAAATTAAAAAAAAAGGTCAAAAAATTGTTTATAAAAAACGTTTATTTTTCTCTTTTTTTGAAAATCTTCCTCTTTAAAAATTTTAGGAATTTTTCTTCAAAATATTCTAAACTGCCCCTTCATTTAATAAAAAATGTCCTTTCATTTATTAGAAGTAAAAATTATTTCAAAAAATCCAGATTAACAGACGAATTTTTGTAAAGTGAAATAAAATTTTATTTGAAAATTGAATCTTTGAAATTTGCAAAAATTGTTGATTTTTTTGTTGAAAAAAAAACAAGTTTATTGAAAAAACTCGTTTTACTTTGAATTTTTCTTGTAGTTACCTACTTCTTTTTTCAATTTTTGAATTTTCTTCTTTAATCTTTTTTTTTTGGGAAGCTTCCTTAAATTTTTTTCCTATTTCTTCAAAAAATCAGTTCAAAAAATTTTTCCATCAAAATTATTTCAAAAAGTCACAGAAAATTTTTAAAAAATAGAAGAATATTCTTGAAACAAAATAAAAATTTAATTTTGTTTTTCAACAGTTGTTGTTGTCGTTTTTTTTTTTTTTTTTTTTTTGAATAAAATTTCTATGACTTTGTTTAAAAGATTCCTTATTTTTTATTTTTTCCTTGAAAATTCCTCTTCAAAATCTAGGGGAAAATTCTCAAAAATTTCTCATCTTCTCAGGAGAAAAACAATTATTATTTTCTCTTCACAGAAGTTGGTTCAATGAAAATTTATCAGTTGTGAATTTATTTGAATTTTAAATTAATTCACAAAAGTGAACGAAATGATCAAATTGAACAACAAAGTCGTGTTTTTTAATTATTGTTCCTCATCCTGCGTTTAAAAAAATACAAAAATACGCTCTAAGACGAGCCAAGAACTGTAATTTATTTTCATTATGTATTTACCTAGACATACCGAGATTTGAACTATGTAGAAAAAGGCTCGAAGCGATTTACGATATCATCTCGATTAATTCGACAATATCGATATCTCGGGTCGTCGTAGTAAAAAAAAATTCAAATTTTACGCTTTACTTCGAACGCTATTGTAATCGCTCGAGCCATATTTAAAAAAAAAAAAAAAATAGGTGAAACGTTAGAATATTTCGGGAAATGACCGGTGATCTTGTATATAAAAATTCATTGCATTTATCACTCGGCAAGAACGTATGTACAAGCTTTTGTACATTATGTTTTCCCAACATTAAAGAATTAGAAAAGAATGGATTCTGGGATGTATACTGATATATTAACGTAGTACACATTCTTCGTTCCCCATTCTACAATATTTAATGGCGTGTTCTTTCATAAGTATTTTTTGCTTTTTTTAATACGTACACACAAGAGATTATCATTATGTACATATAGTGTATGATTTTTTAACGTGACGTTATAATGGGTTAAATATGCGCTTGCGTTTTTTTTTCTTCTATTTTTTCATTTCGCTTCTTCTCTTTTTGTTGATACAGAAGAGAGAAAATTAGCCATGGATGAGAAACCATTATTAGTGCAATTGAATTGGCATAAGGATGACAGAGAAGGAAGATTTTTATTACGTAGATTGGATGACAAAACCAATGTAAGTATTATGAATATGAATCATTGGCCCGAATTGAATGGCTGCTGCAGCAGTGAGGCGAAATTTTTTTCTATCTGGGTTGTCATGTTGTCGGTTTCGTTTCGACGAGTGTGGTACTTACTGAATGGATGTGGTCTTAATATGTTATATGGTAACTGTTAGCTGTCATTTAATGGCGAAATGTTGAAGGCGAAGGTTATTTATGCGAGTGATTCGCAGAATGTGGTAGCTTTGCGGGGTAATGAAATGGAAATGATGAGGATAAATTGATTGAGGGTTGGTCTAAGTATATTTTTGCAAATTTTTTGGATTTAAACTTTTTTTTCTTTTCAACTAAGTATCTATAAACATTTTTTTTTCAATTTTAATTTTTGAAAATTGTTCCCAAAAAACTTTCAACCATTAGTATTGGCGATTTACATTATTGTTTTCAGACAATTTTGATTCATTTCATTTTCTTTAATTTCATGCATTTTTTGAGTATTTTAAAAAAATATTCTTACTTCTGTGATCCATGTTACTTCCTTTTTTTAATTTTAATTTTATTTATTTTTTATATTTTCCAATTATCAATTTTTGAAAATTTGAAAAAATTTAGTGTGTAAAAAATTGAAGAAAAATTGGTGGGGTAAGTTGTTAAGTACTCGGTTTAAAAAATTTTAATTACAGAAAATCTCAAAAATTAACTAGGTACCTAATGCTAAACAAAAGTATCCAAAATCAGTAAAAATAGGAAAAAAATTCAAGCTTGAAAAAATTAAATTTGATAAAAGTGTCTGCAGATGAAAAAAAATTTCAATTCCAACATTAAAAAAAAATTGAATAAAGTGAAAATGGCTGAAAAGAAATAACTTGTAAAAAATCTTCAAAAGATTGAACCTGGAAAAAAATGTAGGTAGAAAATTGAGATAATTCATGAAAAATTGCATAATTTGTGAAAAAAATCGAAGTGTAATCTAGTATTTGAAATTGAAAGAAATCAAAAAGTAAGGAAAATTGTATTTTATTGAAAAAAAATGAAATAGCACATAAAACTGACTAAAAATTATAAACAAGTTCACACTCTCAATTTTCTACAAATTTTTATTGTTATTCAGTTTTTGGTCGTTTTCAATTCAACTTGAATTGTTTAAAATCGTTAATTTATTGAATTTTCGAAATTTCTAAATTCATTTTTTTTTCCAGCTCAGTTCTTCGAACAATTTTTATTCAATTTTTTAAATGGATTTTGCATTTTTGTTTCAAATTTATATTTTCTCAAAGGTTTTAATCGTTTTAAGTTGAATTTGTTTTTTCGAAAAAAAAAAAAAAAAAATCAGAAAATAATTTTTCTTAAATTCCTCTTCTTTTGAATTCTGAATTTTTTAATGTTTAATTTCTCTACGATTTTCGAACTTTCATTTTTTCTTTTTTTTTCAAATCCCAACTTTTAAGTTTCATTTTTTGTTAAATTTTTCAACTGTTAATTCTTTTTTGTAATCTTTAGGTATTTTTAATTTCATGTAAATTTATTCTCGTACGCATGCATACTTATTTCATTCAATTCAGTTTCCCAGCAATTCTAATTTATTCTTATTTAATTTTGATTTTTCGAGTATTTTTTAGCATTTCTTATTCATCAATTTTTAAAAAAAATTATTGTCAGTATGTTTAAATTTTTAGTTATTTTACCTCTTATTATTTTTAGTTTTTGGAATTACCATATTTTTTAACAATTTTTTTAGCATAAGTATACTTTTTCTCAAATTTGTTGATATTGAAAAATTTGAGATTTTTTTTATAACAAACTCGATACAAGAAATTTAGTACAAGTTCTGTCACAAAAAAAGAATTACAAAAAATGGAACCCCTCAAAAAAAAAAAAAAAAAAAAAAAAATTGAAAATTGGAAATATTTTACTACAAAAAAACTCGTATTTTCTTTTAATTCCCAATTAATTTTTATTTCATGTATGGTTCAAATTTCAAACCTTCAATTTTTTCAAGTTTAAATTTTTCTATAAATTTCTAAATTTCAATTTTTTTTTTGAATTTCAATTTTATCCTATGTATTTTTTGGTGGTTTGCATTTTTTTCAGTCTTTAATCTTTTTCAAGTTTTAATAATTTTTCTTAAATTTTTTTAATTTAATGTGTTTTGTGATTTATTTTTATTTTTATTATTCATTTTTTTGCCATTTTAAGCACAATTCGATTTTTTTTTCGATGTTGAGTTTTTTAATTTATATTTTTCAAATCTTTTGATTTATATTAATTATTCTAATTATTGTTTCTCAATTTCAAACTTTCAATTTTTTTCAAGTTTCAACTGTTCTTGTAATTTTTAAATTTAAATTTTTTCACATTTTTTTGTGATTTTAAATTTAACGAAAAAAATAATCATCAATTTTAAAACTCATTTTTAAATTTTTTTCCTATTTTTTGGCCAAAATTTTCAATTTTTTCCAATTTTTTGTCATTTTAAATTCAATTCATTTTTTTAAAAAATCTTTATCAATTTCAACTCTTTAAATTTTAAATTTTTTTTTTAATTTTTCGAGTTTCAACTTTTTTCAAAACTCTGAGATAAAGAAGTAAGAAGCATTTGCCAATTTTTAGTGATTTTAAAATCAGTTCCTTTATTCGATAATTTTTTGAGTTTTATGTGAATTTGAAATTTACCTAATTATCTAAAATTTAGCCAAGCTCAATATTGAAAAAAAATTGCTCATTGTGTGCTCCTTATGTTTTTGAAAATGACAAATTTTATTCAATTTTTCGAGAGAAAAAAGGTCGCTATTTTGGGGTAATGGTCACCTCATTTATGGTTAGCTTGTGGATGACGGGGGGGGGGGGGGTCAGTGAATGACTTTGAGCCCAAAATGCGCATAAAGTTACATTAATTCTGTCGAATGAAACAAACGTACATACACCATTGAAACGAAACCGACTACGAATATTATTCCTACGAAAATTTTCCATCGATCTAAAAACGTCAATTAATATAAAACTAGCTCTGTTCTACGCCATAGAGTGTACGAACGATGCAATGCGACGAAGACGATGGATCGTAACAGGCGAAAATGACCTGTTTTTTGTCAGAAGAAGACACGCATGTTTTCTTAATACGCGATCGATGCACTCGACGTACTCCTATTTACATTGTTTATTTTTTCGCTTATCGTAATTCACGTCTTATCTACACGTATTCGCGCGTCAAGCTCGATCATGAAATATGAAACTAAACCCGATCTGTTTTTTCACCACAGGTGCCCGCTTCGGCTTTCCAACAAGACGGCTCTAGTTTTCGTAGAAAATTATCCAAACGCGAAAAGAAGCAGTTGAAGAAGCAAGAAAAAATGAACCGAATACAGAGTCGCGGCGCAGGGGCTAATGACGAAAACGACGCCAAAGTCGCGGAAAAATTATATTCAGGTTAATACGCTTCTCAATTTCAATCTCGACTTTGATGGCGAAAATATTTAGCGAATAGAGAATTTCTCTGGGATCATTTTTTTTAGTTCTGTGTGGATTTTGCTCCTTTCCAGTAAATTTTATTACTCGGGCTGGACTATTTATAACTAGGCAGTTTTTAATTACTTTTGCTCCACTCCACGGTCGTGGATTGGAAACGTGATTCGGTTGGCAGCAGTTGTCGTTATATTACGATGGCCGACGACCGAGTATAATTACTCCTATAAAAGATCATTGTACTCGTACGTATAAATTTGACGCGAAATGTCGCAGTATTAGTCCGGTTTATGGACGAATATATGTATAGTTTATTATTGAAAGGTCCGAGTTAGGAATTAAATGACCCAGTTTGATGAATAATTTCAGTCGTAGAATGATTATGGTGTTTATTTCGCTACTTTCTTGGATGGTACATGAGTCATAATGTTGTTTGGTGTCTCGTAAGAGTGCATGGGAAGTGAGAGGAGGCCTAATGGAATCGGTAGGAGTACAATAGCAGGGTTTCTAAGAGTCATGAAAGTCATAAATTTTTCAAAAAAATTACTGAGTCAAGAAAAGTTATGAATTTTACTCTTTGGAGTCATGAAATTTTGAAAATATTACCCGGGCAAAATTACAAAATTTCGCTTTAAAGTAAAAAATTTTCCAACTGTCGCATCGTCTTAAAAAAAAAAAAAAAATGCATAAAATATTGTGATTTTTTTAAAGAAGAAAATAATTTTTTTTTTCTTGAAGAATTTTTTTCAAGGGGGAGGAAAATCTCTATTTTTTAAAATCAAAAATTTGAATTTTATCGTTTTGGAATAATTGAATTATTGTTTTGAAGTAAAAATACTTTTCGAACTCTAGAGTATAAAATTCTCAATTTTTTTGGATTATTTTTTCAATTTTCTGACAAATAAAAATATTTTTATTTTTCCTGGGAGGAGGGTCTCTGTTTTTTTGGAATAAAAAAAAAATTAAAAACGAATTTTTTGGTTCAAAAATTTTTAAAAATAGTTGTGGAATAATTTTTTTTTTTGAAATATAGAAATCTCAAATCTTCTGGAGATGAAATATTTTCGAAGGAAGAAATTTCCCAATTTTTTGGAATAAAAAATATCCAAAAAATCTTTTTCTTTTTTTGAGAAAAAATGCTATAAAATTTTTCTTATGTGAAGATATTTTTTAAAATTTCTGTAAAGAAGTTTTTTACTTTTTTCTTTGTAAAGAAAAAAATTTGTTTAATTTTCAAAAAAAAACTGATTTTTTTTGAACAATAATTTTAAAAATTCTTCTAAAATAAAATAAAAATAAATTTTTGGGGATAAATTTTTTTTTGATCCTAAAATAAATAAATGAAAGTTTTTTAAACAAAAAAAAAATAAACATAGAAAAAACGTTTTTCTGTTGAAGAAGTTGTTGGAAATTTTTTTAGGAGAATTTTTTGCTAGAAAATTTTTTGTTTCACTTCCAGGAATAAAATCATTCTCAATTTCTCACATCACAACATGAAAACAATTTCAAACATCCACCGCTTAGGGAAGAAATTGAATTACACCCTTGAAAATTCTGAGTATTCATCTATTTTTTTTTTTGAAATTGTATATAGATTTTTTTGGTTACCAAAAAAATAGGGTCTTGGAGACCATATGCATAATTTGCGGGGGTTCAAGAGGCATTTGCTTCCTCTCTCAATGACTTTTTAAATAGCTATTTACCACAAAATGTAGAGAAAAAATTAGGGAATCCCACCATATTTCTTCCAAGTTATGTTTACATCAGAAGGGGCCCCTTGGAATATAGAAATATTCTTCATGAAAAAGTCATGAATTTTCAACAAAAAAAATAAAATAAAGTTAGACACCCTGAATAGTTTAGAGCTGTGGTCGTCGTAAATTTACTCGTAGAATTTATGCATTTTTAAAAAAAAAAATATTTTTGAGCAATTTTTTAACTCTTTTTTTTTTGTCATTCGCAGAGTTACCGGAAACCAGTTTCACGAGATCGATATCGAATCCCGAAGCGGTGATGCGACGTCGTCGCCAGCAAATCCTCGAACGAAAATTGCAGCAATACCGAAGCAAAGACGGCGGCCCCGATACTGGCGGCACGCTGAAAATCTACGGCGAATCGTTATGTCGCGATGTGCCTTACAAAACGCTTCTATTATCGATACGAGACACCGCTCAGCAAGTGGTTCGAGAAATGCTCATGAAATACGGTCTAGATAAAGAAGATCCGCATAATTATTGCTTAGTTCAAGTAAGTAAAGAAGCCACGAGACAGAGACCGAAACCGAAAGGGTTCTTTTGCACGGGCAACCGGTTCCAGAGAGAACGAGGTGGATGATTTTGCACGCGAGAAGTCTTCTTGTATTTTACGAGTATACGGAAGAAGGGCTTACGTTGGAGTATTTGCCCAGTGTGCCTGGTGTACATTGTGACGAGCGAAAGGTCGATTTAAATCGTGAATAGAGTAGATTATAACGATAGGGTTGATGTAGATTACCAAGAGGTTTATTGAGATTTAAAAGTCTTTGAATAATCCAAAGCAGATATTATGGTAGGGTAGGGAAAGGGTAGAAGAGATTCGAGAAAAAAGAGTCTGTTGTTTTTTTCCCTTTTATGCAAAGTGCGCGACGAGTATTCAATGTGTGCAGATGTTTGACGGAATTTTTAAATTATAGGTCATTCGTGTCTGGCTTTTAAGGGTGTACTTTACACCTGACGAGACGTTCAAAGAAGGACCTTCAGTAATCCGGTGATTACTCGCACAATATTTCATTGAAATGGTCTTTTTTGCGGTGTTTTTATACGAATTAATATTCTTTTTCGTTAATTATAAAAATCTGATTATTATTATTATTTTTCCTTAAAAATTGCTTAATTTGAATGTAAATTTTGGAGTTGGAAAATTTTTTCCCTTTTTCGTGTGCTGAATTTTTTATTCGTTCGTAATAGTCTCTTGTCTCTTTAATCAAAATATGAAAATATTGTAAAACCCTTTTAATAATACTAAAGAATTATTAAAATTTGAAATTCATTAAGAACGAATTGAATCAGTGAGAATAAGAAAATTAAGAAAAATGAGCTCTATCTAAATTATTGTAAGTTTCTCCGTTTATAACAACAATATTTTGATTAAAAAAAAAAATAATAATAAAAAAAAAATGAACTTGATGAATACTAAATTAAGTGAAAAACAGAAAATTTCAAGTTTTGTTTGTTGGAAGTGAATTTAGTGCTGATTAAAAATGAAACGAACTATTTAGAAGTGAAAAAACTGGACGTTGTACATAATGGTAATAGATTTTAATCTGAGAAATGATGTTACTATTTTTTTCTTTCCTTTTTTGTTATTTCCCTCAAACTTTTTTCAGTATTGTAATTCTTTCGTAATTATGAATCTTTTAATCGAATTATTGGTTTTAAAAAAAATATAATTATAATGGCAGTTTCACATTAAAATTTCACAGAATGGTGAGAAAATCAGTCTTAAACCACCCTATAAAAACATACGTAGGTAAATTAGAAAAAAATGACTGAAAGAATAAATATTGTGGTAGCCAAAAAAAAAAAAAATTGAGAAGAAAATCTCAAGGAGTAGTTAATTTAAAAAATTGTCAATTTCACTTTTTTTTATATCAAAAAGTATTAAAAAATTTTGAGTAAAAGAAAAAAGTCGATGGAAAACATATCTCACGAAAATCTTACGAAGAAAAAAATATGTCGAACAAAATAATTATTGCTTACTGGAGAAAAGTTCTTGTAGAAAAAAAAATTGGAGGAAAGTTCTGATTCAAAAGAAGTGTTTTTTTTTTTTGTTTTTTTTTTTTTACAAAAATCCACACAAGAATATTTTTGTTCAAAGTTATCTCAAAATTTTTGCCAAAAATTGTCATTCTATTTTTGTCTTTGTGTTTTTTGTTTTTGTTTTTTTTTGGCACAGAATAATGGTTTTTTTTTAGAAAAAAATCTTTAAAATAAATATGAGATAGAAAAGAACATGTCATCTCTATAAAATACAAGATTTTCGCCAAAATCTTTATTAGTAACTTATTTGTCCTTTGAATCTTTTTTTAAATTTTTTTATTTTATTTATATGAATGGTAATTAAGATTGCAGGCATCGAAATATGTTTAATTTAAAAAAACTTTATTGTTACTTTTTTGACTGAAGTTACTATTTGTTGATACTATTTAGGTCCATAAGTTACCAAGTATTGGTTACTTTTTCACCTAATTCGTTACTCAGTATCAAAAACTTGCTAAGATGTTTGAAAAAATTGATCATTTAAAAGCTCATTTGAAATGATGTTTTTGAGTAGAGATGAAAAATTCATCAGAACAAAAAAAAAATCATAAACTTGAAAGGATTAAACGACGATATTAATGGAGCAATAAATCGAGTGAGAATTAAAAATTTCAATGTCTGAAAGTTTAAAAAAAATATTTCGAATTAAATTTTGAAGAAATTTTATTGAAACAAAATTTTGAAACACTGCTGTTTACAAAAAATCTAACATTCACTAAAACTGCAAAAAAAAAATATATAGAAAAATTACTTTTGATTTTTTTTTTTCATAAAAATTACCTATGTTTTAACCCTTTTGTGCCCCAGAAGAAACCAACGGTCACTTTTAAAATAATTTTCTGTTAGAGTGATATCTAAGGTAGGGTTGAAAGAAAATGTCGGTAAATTTTCATGAAACTTCGATCCTTGCACAGGAAATAGGTACCTACCTAAGGTGCCTATACTTTCATTTCCTGTGTGAATTTGGAGAATAACAGCAAGCCTATGTGATAAAACTCTTAATTGCTAAAAATTAATAAGACCTATCAGAAAATTTCATACATCCACCTCCCCTGCATATCAGAGCCCCCCTTTTAAAAATGAGAAAATGTCCAAAGCGTGAAACGTCGTTCCAACTTTTTTTGGATACTATTAATTCAAAGTGGAAAGTTTTTGGATTACAAATTCTTTAAATAAAAGGTACAGGGAACAAAGAGGGCGTTTTTGATTTTAAGGAAATGTCGCACAGGAAATTTAAGTTTCAAAATCATTCGAGTCTTTAAAATAAATTACCCAAGTTATACAAATTTCGAAAAAAATTTAGGGTTGTTGACTTGAATATTGTCAAACAATGTATTGTGCACAAATATTGCAGGTACAAACATAAAAATGGCACAGGAAATGGACATTGAAAATTTCAAAACACCAAAAAATTAGTTTTTAATAAAATTGAAAGAGACACTCACACAAAATTCCTGTGTCTGGTTTACACTAATCAAAATTTCTTCAATTTTATTTTGCTACAGTTACTGAAATATAACATGAGGGATGAAAATTTTACAGATGAGAGATAATATTTTTTTCACTTCAGTTAGATATCGAGCCATCGACCACAGCCATCGCCTTTTCTGCTGTGAGATTTCCAAATTCCTGTGTGGTATTTCATTTAAATCAAAAAAGCCCTCTATGTTGTATGCATTTTCTATTTATTTATTTTTCCACATTAAAACTTTTTACATTGAATTAATAGTATCCAAAAAATGTTGGATCAACTTTTCAAGATTTGGATTTTTTTTCAACTCTTGTGATTTGAAAAAGGAGAGATTCTGCGGTACAGGGGAAGTGAAAATGTAAATTTTTATATACGTTCTTATGAATTTTCACCAATTAATAGTTTCTTCACTTTTACCCATAATTATGCATATATTTCACACAGGAAATGCAAATGTAGGTAAATATTTGCAGCTTAAGTAGGCATTTATTTCCTGTGCAAGGGATCAAGCTTTCAAAAAAATTTTAAAACTTTTTTGTATTTTATAGCATAGAGAATATGTCTGCATAAAAATTTTTAAAAAGTAACCGTCAGTTTCTTCTGGGGCACAAAAGGGTTAAAATACGTAAATCTTGACAAAAAAATTTTGAACTCCATTTTAAAAAACATCTAAGAATTTCCTTTCAAAAAAGTGGCGAAAATGTCAAAAATTAAAATATTGGTTTTAAAGTGAAATTAAAAATTCTATAAAATGAAAAAGTTGTTATCCTGTTTCAAAAAATTGAACAAAATTCGGAAAAATGTATTTTAAGTGAAATTTAAATTAAAAAATGCTGCAGAAAATTGTATGTTGAATTTTTTTTAGGGTTATTACTTATTATTAACATTTCACATTTAATTTCAAATTTACGAGTTATTTTCAAAATTTTGTATTTTTTAGAAGAAAAAAATTGAAAAAAAACGTTTTAAAAATGAAGAAAAAAAGAATGCAAACACGAAATAAAAACCTTGTTTTTAAAATTAAATCTGAGAAAATTTTGTGTGAACCAAAAACCTTTCTTATAACAAAAATGTGAACAAAATATAAATATTTTCAAGTTTTTCAACAAAATTGCTTCTTGTTAGACTCAGTTTTTGAAAAATAATCTTCAAACAAAATTTATTTTTAAAAACTTGGCAAAAAATGTTCGCTTGCAAAATTTTAATTTTTTTTTTCAACTACAAGAAGTGGAAAAGTTGAAAATTTTAAGTTCTTACACTGCTTAATATCTTCAGAAAAAAAAGTTCATCAACTATCAACTGTTTTGGAGCTTCATAATATTCTCTGTAATATTCTATTCCCCAGAAAAATCTTTCTATTGATTTTTTTCAAGTGGGAAATGACTGGATGTTTTGTATTTTTTTTTTCTAATTGAGACAACATTACTCTTTACTTGATTATTTTATTTATCTTTATTTTTTCAAGTAATTAAATAACAGGAGTATCTTTAAAAATAACGATCAAAACAGGAAACTTTTTATTTAAAAAAAATAAAAATAAATAAATAAATAATGCAATGATGTAAAAATTATGAAACCAAATTGTGTTTTTTAAATACTCACTTAGGTATTCAATAATTTATTTTTAAATTTTCAACAAAGATGTTTCTAAATAGTTATACTTAGCTACTAATTCAATTGTTTTAAAAAAAAATTTTCAAGAATTAAATTATTGGAAACACGTGCCTAGATAATAATTCAAAATGATTTTTGTATTCATTTGTTTCCAAGTTGAAAATTTATGTTCTGCTAAAACACATATAAAATATGAAAAATTATTTTAAAAACGAAATTTTTTACCTCGAATAGAGGCATTTATTATGATTTATGAAAATGAGATGTTATTATAGGTAGTTTAATTTTTTGAATTATTGTAGCACTGATAATGCATATTTTCTGATTTAAGGCTCTTCTATTCGAGTGGAAAAATCATCTCCCACATGTACCGTTGTTCTTATCGGTTGAATAATTTTTCTCAAAATTTACGAATCAAGAGTTACTATTTTGCATTTTGGATGTTTCAAGTTTTTTTTTCTCTTGTTTTCTCCCTATCTTTTCTTAAATAATATTTTTTAAAAAAAGAAAGAAAGATCGTTGACATAATAATAAATATCCAACGTAATTTTGAAATTCTACAGATATCCATTTAGGTATATTTATGTATCATAGTGTGTTTTATTTCTTTTTTCCCAATTTCTCGTTTCTCTCGACGTAAAACTTTTTTAATAAGTTTGGCCAAACTATTTCTGCAGCTGACTAGTTTGTTAACTAGTTCGCTATGTTTGTATTGCGAGTTGTATGACTATTTGTAATTTACTACCGATCTCGTAGAGCGAAGTATGCGCTACATGTTGTACTAAAATAATTAACGTGGAGATAAGTGTAAAATGTAATTATACATCGAGTCATGTCTCGTCGCACCATTTTCGTATCTATTGGATAGCAAGAGGGTATAACACATATAAGAAATCGATGGAAAGTAATTAAAAGCTTACGATGGTAGTTTTAATTGCTACAAGTACTCGTTGTTACGTTATTTGTTATAATTTGTATGTACTTCGTGTCGGCAAGTTTGAGAATTCATAAATCATTCTTAGCTTTATAGGAAATCGTATTTAGGTAATGTCTTTTTTTGGAGAAAAATAAAACAAAATAGGAGATTTGATTTTCTACTTTTGATATAAGGAAACATGCTCGGTGTGTGGGTTTTTAGGGAAAGGAGATAATGGATTTGGAAGTGATACCAGAGGTAATGTAAGATTCTCGTGATTTGGTAGCATTTCGCACGAATAAGTTTTCGAGCCGGATTGCCCTGCGAAAATACCCTTTTGGTTTTACTGATTACTTACGTGTTTGATATGGACATTTTATCTTTTATCTTACTTCTTATTCTTACGTTGTGACTTTTTTCTTTTTGCGTAGGTTAACGGAATTTCAGAGTATTCGAAAGAAAATAAGGATTATCACCCGAATAATGTGGCCAATAACAATAATAATAACCAAGAGTATATTTTGGACGATGACGAATGCCCACTCGCCATATTGATGAATCATCAGTCTTCCCAAGGTAAGAATTTGAATTTTATTTATAATTCAAAGTCCATAATTTTTGGAAAATTATGCGATGAATTTCCAATTTTCTCGCATTGTTTCGTCTGTTTAGTTTTTAAAAAACTTCAGTAGGTAGGTCTAGGTATATTATGTCCTCATTTTTGAGTTTATTCACCCGGAAGTAAAAATAACGCGAGGCTTGTGAAGTATTATAAAATTTATTTCTTTTTCCCTTTATTTTTCAAACGATTTAACAGCACAAATTATTAGACTAGAAATTTTTTCAATCTGTTGGATGTTCATATTTTTTAAAATAATTACCTGTCCTAGAGGAAAGTTTTGCATTTACCCGGATAAAACAGAGATGAGAATTTTGACTTGAGAGCTTTGGAATGTAAAGAAAACGAGAATTTTATTTCCTCTTTGTTGGTTTGGATTTTGCCAAATAAAAAATATATTATATCGAGGATGTGGAAATACGTGCGAGTATCTTGGTCGTGAACCCAATAGGCATTTGGCTATGTTGATTTTAAATTATATAACCTGTTGATTTCATTCGTGCGTAGATTTTTACGTTGTGAGATTTAGGATTATTGAAGGAATTGTTGTGAATCGGGGAAAAGGGAGTACATGGTCTGAGTTTTCTCGATGCGGCTTGTGATAACTTTTTCCTTTGAAAAATTTAATTTAAAAAAAAACTAAAAAAAACTTTCAAAGTTGAGAACCAACTTTACTGTAAAACTATATCAACAAAGTTTTAGAATGATTTGGATCGAATTGAAAAAGGAAAAAAAAACGTCGTATAGTTTTTTTTACATAAATGTTGTTGAATTGAAATTTGCTTATATAAAATTGGCCAATTTTTCTTAAAGAATTTCTTGGTTTGCATATTTGAAAAAGTATATGATCAAGAACTTTTTGAATAATTTAATCGATGTTTTTTTATTTTTATTTAATTTTTTCCAAAATATGATTTTAAAAGTGAATAGAAAATTTCTTTGAATACCTAATAATAATAACAAAAAAAATGCTGAATAATGTAGATTTTAGATTTTTTTTTTTTAATTCATCGTGAACCAGATTTTTTTTGGAAATAAAATCGAATTTTTTCTGTATTTTAATTCTCTGAAAACTTTTCTAAAAAATTATAATCCATAATTTTCTGAACAATGTATTGTAGATGAATTGATTTTCTTTTTGATGTTGGAAAATCAAATTGAAATTTTTCTGTATTATTTAAATGAAAAATTCAATGAACATTTTTCTGAAAGTTGAAATTTAGAAATTATAATCATCAATTTTTTGAATAATGTAAAGTGATTCAATTGTTTTTATTTTTGAATATTTTGTCATTCGTTTTTTTTATGAGTCAAATTAAAATTTTCGTGTTTTTTTTTTTGAAAAATTAAAATCGATGATCATATGATTTGTTTTTTTTTTTGTTTTTTTTTTGAATTCATTCCAGCTGTTTTTTTTTTTGAAAAATTGAATCGATTTTTTTTTTTTTTTTTTTTTAAATTAGGTATACTTTGTCGAAAAATTTTTGAGCAATGTAATTGATTTCTTAGAAATTCGTTTTAAATATATATTTATATATATATATTTTTTTTTTTTGTTGAAAAATTGTATTCAGATTTGCTTGTAAATAATTGTAAAATTGATTGAACTTTTTTCAAGTGTCCAAATTTCTATGCCAGTCAATTTTAGTTCAAAAATTATGGGTTCTTGAAAAATTGTCTGAATGATGGAGTCGATTTTTTGAAATATTAAATTGGAGTTTGCTGGTAAAATTTATCATTTTTTGTCTTCAAAAAATTTTTTGAATAATTTACCTAATCGATTTTTTTGTGATTCATTGTCTGTCGAATTCTCTGGTACTTTTTTTTCAAGTGGAAAATTCATTCCAAAATTTTTATCATTTTTAAAAAATTTATTAATGTTTGTTCCAGTCTAAAAGTTTAATAAGAAATTATTCAAAAGTTGCATTCCAAGAAATAAATAAAATGGGATCAATTTTTTTGAATGAATTTTCAGTTAATTTTGAAAAAAAAAATTCACTTTTGAAAAATTTGAAGTATTTTTTTTATTTATTCTTGATTAAAACAGCGTTATTGAAAACATTTTTCTCATTTTGGATTGTTTTTCTCTATGACTGCAATTATTATTTCATAGATTAATCAGTTGGGTAATCAAATCGATCGAATTCGTATCATAAAATTACTGAAGAGGGAGAGGGGCGTCAAAAGGGAAATCCATTATTGACGAGAAAACAAGGATATTTTGAAATTTTTTAAAATTATACCCCTCCCTCCTCACCGATTTCGCATAACACTCCAAAAATACTTATTTAAAAATTGGTGGTGGGAGGAAGGAAGGGGTCAATTGAAAAAATTTTCATATAAAAGTTGTAGATTAAGATCTCAAAAAAAATTTTGGTCATTATAAAAATTTCGATTGGATCCCTCCCCTCTCCTCCAATTTCTCATAGGTACTTTTTCAAAATTGGTGGAAGGGTCCAATTGAAAAATTTTTCAAACAGAAGTTGTAGATTGAAGTCCTAGAAATAGGTTTTGTTATTATAAAATTTTCGATTAGACCCTTCCTTCGCCTCCCCTCCCCTCCAATTTCGCATAATAAGTCTTAGATACTGAATTATATCACGGTTATTGTAAATTATCAAAAACTGGCGGAGGTAGGGGTCCAACTGAAAAAATTTTCAAACAAAAGTTCAGAGACGGTTTGAGCAAATTTGTTTTGGGGGGGTGTAGATCGAAAATGCCGAATGATAATTAATAGGTACAACAGTGGGAAGTAGATCCCTGCGCTGAATTTTTTGAAAAAAGTGAGTTTTCGAAAGAAGAACTTCTCACTATCCTCATAGAAAAAATTTCAAGAAGTTATGGTAGCATTAGGATTTGAACCAAAAGGACTCTTGCTGCCCGAGCGAAGCGAGGGCGAAAATTTTTGAAAAAATTGCACTTCTAAAAGAAAAGATGGGCTTTTTTTGCAGAAATTTTGAAAACGTACAATAATTTCTGGTTTTTTAAAAGATGAAAAAGTGATACGTTGCCCGAGCGAAGCGAGGGCGAAAATTTTGAAAAAATTGGAATTTTTAATTAAAAATAATGCACTTTAAGCATAATTTTAAAAGATCATGTTCATTTTTTTACGTTATAAGTTATAACAATTCAAATGCGTTGATTTTTGATTCCTATTGGCGAAAATTTTTTTCAGAAATTTACCGAATTTGTGATTCGGAATTTCTCTAAAATTTATCGAATTTATGATTCGGAATTTCTCAAAAATTTGCCGAATTTGTGATTTAGAATTCCTAAAAAATTTACATATTTGAAATTCAAAACTTTACCAAATTTTGTAAACATACCTAATTTAATTTGTCGAAAGTTTGCGGAATTTGTCGAAAATTTGCCGAATGGAAAATCACTGTAGGGGTGTTCCACCCCCCCAAACCCCCCTCTCGCACCGGCTCTGCAAAAGTTGTAGCTTGAAGTCTTAAGAAATATTTTTGGTTATCACAAAAATTTCTATTGGTCCCTTTCCTTCCCTCCAATTTTGAATATCAAGTATCTATGTAGTAGTGGACTTGGTAAAATTCAACAATAACCACCCGTCCACGTCCATGTAAACGAAATGAGTAAACTAGACACTGATATTCGATGGGGAGTTTTCACATAAAAGAATAAGAACCGTATAGGGGAAGGGGGTTGCCGGAGGAAAGGACAATGGATGTATCTACTTATTTTAGTAAAAAGGCTGAATATAAGTATATATAAAAAAAAATTTGAAATCGTCGAGAGTTGACAATATAAATACGTGAATCGTCGTCGTCGTCGTTATTATCGTAAGGACGTCGATTGTTTGTATTTGTTGTAAATGGAAAAGACAAGAGGATATAACAATGACCAAATTCGAGTAGGTATAGTTTACGAGTGTTTACGATGCGTGTAGACTGTCAACTATACGACGACAAATGATGGTGTTTTTTTTCCTAATACAGTCACGTGACGCGTGAAGAATATCCGATTAAATTTTCATACCCCTTGTGGAAGGGCAAGATTATTCGACTGGTAAAGAAAAAAAAAATAGAAAAACGGGCGTAAAACGTCAATTTAATTCTGGCCACGCGCTCCGAGGTAAATTAAAACGTCGGAAAAATTCTATTCCCGTCGGATGGCTGAGATTTTGTTTGCTGATTTTACGACCTAACCGAACACTTGCTAAAGTCTATGGTAAATATCATTTTTGTAATTTGTTTTTTTTTCTCTCTCTCCCCCCTCTCATACTAGTTTAATAGAAAGACGTGGACGTGGAAAGGGTAATTTTTTCAAGCTTTATTGAAGAAACACTATATCGTTGACGTCGTTGATGGAAAAAAAAAATCGTGTGGTGAGCTTCGACGCGACGTGTCGATGTGAGATTCACTCGTGTGTGAAGTTTTTTTCGAAAGCTCGGTCTTTAGGTGTTCGTATCGTACGGTTTTGTGATTTTTTTTGGTGCTCCAGAGTGCTCTGAGGATGCTGAGGAAGCAAAGATGGTGCCAAAATTGGACTCATGCTGAATACGAAGTATTTGCTGGTTTGGTCCAGAAACTCCAAATATAAATTAAAGTGATCATTTTTAATTTCGGGTCAGTTGAGCTAGTATGCATTTTATCGATATTCTCAGAGGCAGCCTTCGACTTTATGGAGGCTTTTGTTGAGGTTTAGTGTGCTCGTTCTTTGCTTTGTGTTGTTTTTAATACGAAGTAGAACTTCCTCGAGGCTGATGTGATTACCGTGCTGTGTCGTTTAGTGAGCAAAAATTATTACGTCCTCTATTACTACGTTAAGTACACAAAGTACCTTTTCATCTTTCATTTTAACCTACTTTTCGCTTAATAACTTTAATAAAAATTCTTCTTTCGGTAAATGTCACCCCGATGAGGCATCAGAAAGATGAATCAAAATTTTAACAAGATGCGTATTATTACTATAAAGACTCTTATTATGATACGACGAATATTACGAGGAAAAAAAACATAGGAAGGAAGAACTTTATGCTTCGCATCGATGTCAGAAGATGAAAAGGGGCAAGCAACAGGTTGTGGAAACGTTTTCGTCGATTTATTCAAATGGATGGATTTTCAATTCATAAATGCCTGAGAAATTGATTCGACCTCTCGAGACATAAGCAAGGCGTACAGATTTAACGATGCGGATGAAGAAAGTTTTTTGGTGTTTTTTCGGCATTTTTTTCGGGTATAAATTTCGTATTGACTGGATTCTAATGAGGAAAGTTTTTTTTTTGGAATTTTTTGTGGTGGACGTTGTGGAAGGAGAGGTCTAAGAATGGGGCTTCTTGAAAGATAAGAAATAATTAATGAATGAGACGTCGTTTCAAATAGAATATTTCAAAGAATTGGAAAAATAGAGGAAATGGAAATTTTTTCAATGAAAAATCCCTACGTATTTGAAATTATTTTTTTTTAAAATTAATTTTCATTCATTCATCGTGTTTTTGTAGAATACCATTCGACAACATTTAAACTTCGCGAGGAAAAAAAATCGCTGTAAATTTTTGGGTCAAGTGGAATGAAAATTCAATGGCAGATGCTAAATATTGGTACAAAATTAAAATAATTCTCGTCATCTTTACTCTCCGATGTGTTTTTCTCGACTCATATTTTTTTTGAAAAACTTTTCGTCGCATTTATGTCGAAAAACTTCGTCGTTTTATGGCCGCGTGTTTCTTTTTTCTTCTTTTTTTTTCAACTTTTTCGCTAATGGTAATTAATACCGTACTTGGGATAAGTGGAAGACAAGTAAGACGACGTCTTGTTTTCAAAGCAGTCCACGTATAATACCCGCGAGCGAAACAACAACAACGGAACGACGATATAAAATTTCGCAAAGGTTGAATTATTAATTACGATAACGATTTTCTGCTTTTTTAAATTCCTTTTTTTCTTTTCTCTTTTTTTTCATTTTTACGTTTCGTTGTTTGTTTTTTCTCTCTCGGGGTTGTTCAGTCGGTTAGTTCGCTCGTTCGCTTATATTTTGTTCTAGTTACCGAACGAAGTGTTGATTTTATTATCGAAGGAGGTATTTCAAGTGCGAACTTGGGGTGTAGTTTGGTATACGTACCATGTATTATAGGGTGTTCTACAGAAGTGTACAAATTCGAAAGAATGGGATGAGGAGGTGAGGGAGCAAGATGCCTCGAGCTTACTAAATTGAGTTTGTATGTAATGGATGATCTGATTGCGATTTTCGATTTGAAGAGGAAAAATTCAATATGTTGTGGAATAAAACTTTTCGAGAAAGTAATTTAAATTGTAAGTTCATTTCTTTTCAATTTATTTTTCAAAAAAATTGCAATTTTTCAAAGTATAAAAAATATTTTTGAAATTCAAAAAAAAAAAATCAAGATTCATTTCTTAAAAATAAACACCAATAAAAAATACAGATTTTTCATGATGTTTTATGAAAATCGAAAGTTGGCAGCCCTGCTATGAAATTTTTTCAACTTTTTTTATCGAAATATTTTTTTTGCATCAATAGGAGCCATTTGAGTCCAGTTTTGGTACCAAGCAGATGTTATTTCCATTTTTTGTAATTCAAAATTATCAATTTTTTAGCGATCTGCAACTTTTCAAGCCCTGGTTGGGGGACAAAAGTGGTATCAAATTTCAAAATCGATGGTCCAGGGATGTGTAGAAACTCAAACTGCACTTTTTCAGAGGGGTGCGGTGGGGGTAACTCGATTGGAACTACCCGAAAATAGCGAAAAACCGCGTTTTTTTCAAAAGTGACCCTACTTTGAGAGCCCCTAGCTCCGCTCCCCTGAGAGATAGGGGGCTCAAATTTTTTTTGGGAGATTCTCAACTCAAAGTAAACCATTTCTGCGAGTTTGATCGAAATCCGAGGTATGTTTTTTTTTGCTCCACCCTAATTATATATATATATATTTTTTTTTTGAAAAATTCTCAGTTTTATGAAATTTAGTTGGGTGCTTACCTATCTGTTGAATTACGAAGAAAAGAGCATTACTTCTGAATTGAAAATTTGAAATGTCAGTTTCAATTTCTTTTCGACTTCCACACATTTAAAAATTGTTCATTCCTTAAACTTTATTTCTTTAAGAATTTTTGATGTTGAAAAATTTCATTTTGAATTTTATTTTCAAAAAATTTCTAAATCTTAAAAAACGTAAAGTTGTCAAAAATCTGCAATTTTAAAAAAAAAATCTCTTGTAAATTTTTTTTCAACTTCAATTTTCAAATGATTTTGATTTTTGAATAAATTGAAATTTGTTTTAATTTTTCAAATTTTTTATTAATATTCCAATTTAAAAAAAATCATTTGTTAAAAAAATTAATGTTCAGGTAGGTATAAAACAAAATATTTTTGAGAAAAATTGAAGAAAAAAAATTATAATAATGCAAGAAATTTAAATACCTTATCTATTGGTTGAAATAAAATTTCCCATCTCAAATTTATATTTACCCACTTCCAAACAATTTTTTTAAACCTACAAAATTGAAAATAATTGATTTTGAAATTCAATTTTTAAAAATATGCTTAAATTTTCTATTTACTTTTGAACAATTTTTTTGATAGGCCTTCTTCATTTTTTTAAATATTTAAAAAAAAATTTTGTTTCATTTTTTAAAATTTTCTAAAAGTTTTAGGATTTTTGTGATTTTTTTTTTTTCAATTGCTCAAACACCAGTTCTTTAAAATTTTCGTTAAAAACAATTTTTTAAATTATTATTTTTCAAAATATGCTCAAGAACAAATTTTCTCAGTTTCTATTTTTTTGTTTGAAATTCTTCATTTCAATGATTTTTGGATATTGTTTAAAAAAAACTTTTTGATTTAAAAAATATAATATTTGAATAAAAATTTTCAAACAGTAGTTAAGTAGGTAGTGTAGATATTCCTTTCAAAAAACATGCAGTTAGAGAATTTTCATTTTTTCAAAATTAGTTTATTTTTGATCTTGAATTTTTAATTTTAAAAAATCTATACCAAAACCTATCAATAAATTTTTAAATTGAAAACAAATTGATTTTTTTAAAATGAAAAATTCTAAATTTTTTCTAGAAAAAAAAACCTATTGAAAAAGTATGAATTTGAAAAAAACAACAACAACAGTCGCCTTCTAATATTTTATTATGAACAATTGGTAAAAAAAAAATAATTCACGCTTTTACAAACATTTTTTTTATTTATTTATTTTTCCAAGTTGAATTTTTAGTAAAAATGTGACTTTTAAAAATTTTGGGCAAAATGGTATCTGATAGAGTTTGAATCGGAGTAGCTTTACCTGCAGAACTCGAATCAGTGATCAGTTTTTTTATTCGATAATTTCTTGTGATCGCTGGAATTTTAATCACGTTCAACTTGAAAAAATAAATAAATGAAAAAATGGTAATTCTTGAAAAATGATGTACATATAGAGGAAAATTTTTGTGTCAGAAATGAGCGTCCATGGGGGGGGGGGGGCGTTCGAAATATCTCTAGAGTGGCTGCTTGAATGAAAAAATATCTTGGAATAAAAATTATTCCATTTTTAATTTTACATAAGAAACTTTTTATCATTTTTTCATTTTACCCCTATTTTCTTTCACCTTGAACAGAGTTAGAATCCCCAGAAAGAAAGTACCTACAAAAAAAAACGAGAAAATGAAAACTTCTCGATAAAAAATTGAGAATTAAAAATTTTTATTTTATAAAATTTCTTTTCATGCGATTATGGTAAAGAAATTTCCAAGCAACAAATTTTCATTCTAAGTAAGTACCTATATAAAAAAATGTCGTCGTTTAGCTCCTTAACAGCTGAAAATAGCACTAATATTCATCATCATAAAGTTCATTTTATAATACTTATTGTGTTACAAAGTTATTTTCAAAAAATTCAAATTTTTTCTACAAAAAAAAATGTCTTTTGCAAACAAAAACAAAAAAAATTAACCATCATTTTTAATTTTTTCAAGTTTGAAAATTTCAAGACATGAAAAAGCTAGAGTGTCTAAACAATTATTCGGACGATTAGTTCGAGTAATTTTTAAAATTAAACAGCCGACGAATAAAAAAATAGCGAAATCTTCGTTTGTTAGAATTATACGAACGATTTCAGTTTTCACCCATTCGCGATTACACGTTAGATAATTGAAATATTCCAATAGCACGATACAAGGACACATTGACGCAGTCATATTAGTTCATAATTATGTAAAATATCTACACATCGAGAAATAGAGAGATACGGGCGCGGGCGTCGAATGCGGCGCTTATTGAGATACTCGAGTAAATGCCAATCATGGGCATGATCTTTTCGCTGCCTTTTGACGTACTTGCGTAAGTAGTAAGTACGTAGGTACACGAAGCAGGGCCATCGATGGGGTGGGGGGAGGGTTCTCTGTTGTGTTGTCATGCATAAAGGGAGGTTTTTCTATATAGTATGTAATTATAGTTTATAGCAGTAAAGTCGTAGGTAACGCGCTCTAACGAGCTGGGCTGGCAGCATACCGCGAGGCGGCGCGGACTTACATACGCCGACAACGTTGCGTCGCGAACTGCTTATCACCTACCTTAACATTTTTATTTGGAATATTTTAGTAGTGGCTGTCTTCCCTTATCTATCGTATAAATCATACTCGCTCAATGCCCGCAGAGACACGAGTCCATTCGTGATCCGTCGCGTGGTTCCGTCGTCTCATCTTGGCCCCAAAAATTCAAAAATTCTCTCGGTGGTGCTTTTGTGACGCGATAAATCACTACGTGTGTCGATTCAGTATCGTAAACGATGCGGTGCGTGCTATATGTGTTTCGATAGTAAAAAAAAACCTTTCCGAAGGTGCAATTTTTACCTTGACCACGGTGCTCGAATGCCCCCTCGACAGGCCGAGGGGGCATAAAGTTCGACTCGGGTATCATTAAAGTTCACCGTGTGCGGTTGGTGGAAAGTGACTAGACTGGCCTGGTTGGAGGAGCCGGCCTCGTTTACTCTGATTTTTCACACGTCATCGGCGTAGAAATGATGGACTGGGGGATTAGACGTGCGTATATGATTTTTACAATTTTTCATTTTTTTTGCCATATGCCCCTTCGACCTCACTTAATCCATACCATTTCTGCTTGCCGTCTCGTAAAAGGTTATTTGTTTCAATTTAGGGATTTCAGGTGATTCGAGGGTGAGAACGAGGTGAAGGGAGATCTACCTACGTAGACACGTTTGTATTTTGACAAACACGTTCTCAGCGTAAATGATTTGTGTAATCGAAAATTTAGATTTATTCCAAAATTACCATCTTGGCTTTGGCTCGTTGCGTTCTTCGCGTCTACTCGACATTGTACCAAAGAAAATAATGCTTCCTTTTAGTGCGTATTCGAAAATCATTATTTAAATCTCATGCACGCAGAAAAAGCGAGGTACACTCTTACGTTTAGATGAAAATGAAGAGCTTATATGTCCCCTTGACTTCCCCACCATGTGTGTGGTACATTACACATATTTCGCTGAGAAATCACGCATCACGTATGACTGCTTTTGTAAAGTGGAATTTGTATGTTTTTTGAAACATCCTCGTATTCTATAATATGCTGCCTTATATATCTATAGAAGGAGATGTAAAACAGCAGCACACAGGGAATATATTCCAAGTGGTTCTTTCGCCGAGTCCGACTCGTCCTCAGTGCTTTTTAACGTCGCCTCGTCGGTACGTAAATTATGTAAATTGAACGGTTTTAAATTGTTATCGTTTTCGTGTCGCCTGTGCAGTGTGCACCGTGCTGTAAGTATTCGCCGAGTAATTGAGTAATTTCCATTCTCGAGATTTATTCGGCGTAATTGAAAAATTGTTTTATGGCGAAGAGCGCAGCTGGACGGGCTGGAATGATTAAACTAGATGTTGCTCGTAGCCGTATTGTGCTTTAGTATGATCGTTATGCAACCTGCTGTTGTGCCGGTGCTAAAGCCATTAATTCGGTTTACGGCCGTCGTGTATGCGATTATGGCTATATTTTGGTGTGTTGAGGTTGCCCAGTTGCAGAATTTTAGCCTGGAAGGCGATACTGTTGGGGATTTTTTTATCTGTCTATGGTCGAAAGTGCGCCAGGAGGAGAATTTTCGAAGTACAGTACTCGACGATTCGAGTGATCGTTTTTTGATCAAATTGCTCAATTTTCTGATTTGTGTGAGGTAATTGACGGTGTTTGCTGTAGACGAAGTTTGTTGAGTATGGTCAGTTTTCGAAAGCTGTCAGTCAGCATAGGACAATACCACTGACGATTCCTGGTGGCAAAAATTGAAACCAGCAGGAACGATTTTTGAACTCGAGAATTCTCAATAAAATATCTACAACTTTTGTTTGTAAAATTTTTCAATCGAAGCCTCGGGTACATAGATAGGATTTTTTTTTTGAAAAGGAGGGTGAACCCGATTTTCATACATATTATTTGAAATTAGAGAGGAGGGAGGGTTCCAGTCGAAATTTTTGTAATAACCAAAATTATTCCTAAGACTTCAAGCTGTAACTTTTGTCTGAAATTTTTTTCAATTGAACCCCTGCCTCCCCCCGTTTTTAATAATATAATATAAGTATCGTAAGTCGTATTATGCAAAATTAAAGAAAGGGACAGCCTAATTGGAAATTTTATAAAAATCAAAATTATTTCCTGGAGCTTTATCTACAACTTTTGTTTGACATTTTTTTTGATTGGACCCTCCTCCCCCAATTTTGAGTAAGTATTATCGACATAACGTCATGTGAGAATGTGAAATGAGTGTAGAGGGAGGGGTCCAATCGAAATTTCTACAATAACCGAAATCATTTCTAAAACGTCAATTTACAACTTTTGTTTGAAATTTTTTTGAGTTGATCTTCCCCCCCCCCCCCCCTTTACCGGTTCCGAATAAGTATCAACGGAATATTATGCAAAACTGGGGGGAAGGGAGGGGTCCAATTGAAAAAAATTTCAAGCAAAAGTTGTAGCCTGAAGTCCTAGGAATAATTTTGGTTATTACAAAAATTCCGATTAGACCACTCCCTCTCCTCCAATTTTGAATTTAAATTTATCTATTTAGTATTGCACTCGTGGTATTTTCAAGAAAGATCCACTTTCATGTAAACAAATTTATCAAACTAGGCTCTAGTCTTACACTGCATGAAATTGAAAAAATTTTCTTAAATAAATATTTTATAAATGTATGCTGTGTGTGTGTCAAAAAGTAATGCTCTTGCAATTTGAAGCAACGATGACTGCATTTTCATCCCTGTTACTGAAGTTGCTTTCAAGAAAATTGAAGGGGTTCTCTGGAAAATTAGTTTAATCTGTCTAATTCTTGAAGTGTTCTGGGTTCGGATGCATGATGTTAAAAATACTTCTTGAGGGATGTAGGAAAATCCACACAGTGAATAGGTAACTCATAAAGAAAAATGGTATGTTCACACTGTCTATCTCAAAACTTGAAGGGGCCAGCGAAAAAAAAAAAATAGTAGAAAAATGTTTTGATCAATTGTATACATGTATACTTGGATAGTTGTATGGATACTTGGATAGTACCTAGCTACCTACTAAAAAATTGAACATTTTTTACCAACAATGATTGCCTAAATTTGAAAATGAAGGCGCTACAAAGCTTCAAAAATTGATATTTGCGAAGTGTGAGACGCCTTAATTTAAGGCATTCTTTTTTGAAAACAGGAAAATTTATCTCATGACACTTTTTGTTGCTCTCAAAAAGTTACATAGGTTATTTTGAAATTTCCATGTCTCAAAGGTACTCCATGATAATCTAAAGCTAATATTGTCAATGGGCAAAAAGATACGTGGAAATTGCAAAATTCCCTTCTGAGAATCCATTTTACAGTTATAACTTTGAAAGAAAAAAATATAGGTAATATTTCATCAATTTGTCTATCTCCGAAAATAAAGGTGCTATGTATGGAGCTCTGAATTGGGAAATCACTTTTTTTTTCAAAGATCAAAGTTCTATACCGCCTTCATTTTCAAAAGCAGACAAAATCAAGAGTTGAAAATGTTAATTTTTTTAGTGCTACGTATTGAGTGATTTCACTTTTCCACTGCTTCTTCAATTTTTTAGATAAAAATCATGTGTAATTGTGTATGTAACAGTTTTTCTTTCTCATGGGTCGCTTTTGCACCCTGTAGATTTTCCTACATCATTCAGGGAACCATTTTCTCACTTAAAGGAGAATCAGTAGGCAGCATATTGAACACCGATTTTTTTTTTTTTGGTGAAAATCCATCAAGCAAGTGATGAGATTGATTCAATGGTGTGGAATGCAAGTTTTTTGGGTGAGAGGAGTAGAAGATTTTTTTCATCAATTTTATTTCTTTTAAATAGAATTTCATGCTGTGTGTGCCAAAAAATGATGCTCCTGCAATTTGAAGTTATGATAACCAAATTTATGTCTGTGTTACAAAAGTTGCATTCAGAGAAAATCAAGGGTATTCCTAAAACATCAGTTTTGATAGAACATTTCGGGTTCAGGTGTATGATAAGTTGCCTATGTGAATACTGAAGGGTTTTTTTTGGCAAAAATACGCTGAAAATATCATTTCAAGGGTGAAAAGTAGACATTGCATTATACACAGATGATGAATATTTTGCATTTTTGAAGGATTTGTTTTTCATCGTGAAAAAACACCTGAATAAGATGAAGAAGGCAATTTTTTGAATCATCTACGCCCGATATTTTAAAAAAATAAAGAAATTCAAAAATTCACCTTTTTTTTTTTTTTTTTTTTTTTTTTAATAATACTCAGACCCAGCGGTAACTCACTTGGATGACCTCACCAAGGGGAGGTTCAAACCTGTTTTTTATCGTCTTGGTCTAATTTGTGAAATGTTTCGACTATTTGGTTAGTTTTCCGGGCCAAGGAATTCGAAACACCTTTCTGGTTGAAAATTTTCGCATATCGCGTCGAAGTGTTAGAAATACAATTTTATTATAGAAAAATTAAATTGGAAATTATCGAAGTTTTGCATAAAATGAATGAAATATCTCCCGCGATAGTAAATTTCTCTCATCTGGTTACGATTACTTTTAAAATACGAGTAGTGAGTACACCTACACGACTTCCTTTTACGTTTGGTTTCCCACCGCCGCCGGAATTTAAACAACGTATAGCGAACGTGTATAAGATTCGCACCAGCGATTACGTTCATTTAGTGACTGTCTGTGCGGAAAGCGAAAAAAATACACAGAAAGTTTTTCCTTTTGACTGGTGTGCTAAGGAGAGACGAATACAACGCGACGTTAACGAAGCGCCAAAAGATAACGAAGAAGATGGGCTGCCGATAGAGTATCTTCTTCTTACGTTGTATTAAAATTCAACGACGATAATGAAAAAGAAAACAAACTAGGGGAGGAAGAAGAAGAAAAATAGCCTTGGACGGTGGCAAAGACAACGTGTATTAAAATACTTTTAAAAGACCGACCAGGAGTAGGACGAGGCAGAGGACGACCTAGAAAAGGCCCAGCCTTTGGGTACGACACGTATACGATATTTTTCACTCGTCCATTGTGTATTAAAAAATGATTAATATTTAAAAGCCCTGCTCGGAGGGGTTACGAAGGTATAAATTTGGTATTTCGGTTTGGCTGCGAATTCTTCGTGGCCGGAAAGGTTTTTGGACGATGACGAAATTCGAAAATGTTGCCAATGTTTCGAAATTCTATCAGCTGTGGAATATTTGTGAACATTTTTCGGTTTCCAAATACCTCTAGACCGCTACATACACAACATATAAGGCGTACAAATTATTATAATCGACGAACTGACGTCATCGATCACCGCATTACCTATATTCGGTTGAAATATCTATATAGATACGTTTACGCTTTCCCAATACACACGCACATTACTAAAGGTAGACCGACGATGTTGGCGTTTGAAAAGAGGAGTTGGCGGCGGGCTCCCGAAACGATATTTCAAAGAATAAAGTTTCAAGGGAGAATGTCGATAGAAGCGATTTTTTTTAAATTTATTTATTCTTCTCCTTTCTGCGGCTCGGCTGCTCCTTTTATGTTTCGCGGTTTCGTGAAAAAGGTGCTAAGAAGTCAGCTAGGCTGTCACGAAACACTTAAAAAATGACTTTAAAACATGGTCACACGTCTTTTCCAGTCTCCCCCGGAGCTTTAGGGGTGTGCGGGGAGACCATCGGAAGGTTAAAAAGCATGGTATGAAATAATTATAGGCAGCAGTGGAGGATACGAGAGGAGGTATAGTTCGATATCGTCGATATTTCGTCCATCCTCACATTGCCTACCTCGTCACTGTGTGAGTGTGATACCTTTACCTTTTGAGCACTCGATGCAGGATCGTTGAAATTGCTAATTATGTCTGCCGGTATGATTTATGGTAATTAATGCCGGTATAGCGTGCGGTGATGTGCAAGTGACACGATGTGGTTGTGATTTGGTTGGTCGACGACACGACGCGACGTTTAAATACATTCTGTCACGTTATTCGATAATAAACGAGAGCTACCTACGAAGGAGGTTATCATTATGAATTCGTTATTATTCGCAAGTCGAGTATTCGGCAAGATAGGTAGTTTGACGTTAAGTAGCACGAAAGCATAGCGACGTCAGGGTTGTGTTTGTGTACTGGGTGCACTTTGGGGAATTAGTTTTTACCTTTTTTTTTTTTTTTTTTTTTTTCGGTTGTCGTTGGCCTTTTTTTCTTCTTTTTTTACGTGTGTGTGGAGATTGTATTGTTGTATGAGAGAGTAGGCGATGATTTTTTTTTTCTTTTTTTTGTGTGTGGCCAGTGTATAAAGTAAACAGAGTGGATAGGCTGCGAACTGTGACGAAAAATGACTCGCGCGTGTGTTAAATAGTGATGAAAATGGTATCGTGGGTTGTGTGCATAAGGTCGAGGAGCCTAGGTCAACTTGATACCTAAATGGAGAAAGTATCATTCGGGGAATTTAAGGCGAATAAAACTACAAGTTGTCACAAGTAGAATTTATGATAAGTTGTAAATTCGAAGGTGTTATGACAACTTGTAACAACTTATTTTAGGTATGAGTAGTATATGGGGCACTACAGCACACTTGCCCGTGTGCCTAGTGACTTTCCCGCGTAGCGTGGTGGGAATTCGCTACCTCTCGGGCGAACTGGTGTCCATATAAGTAAAAATATTTACAAGTCCTTAACTTATGAAATAATTTAATTTTTTTAGAAACTTATAAAATATTTTTTTATTTTTTTAAAACTTATAAAATTATTTTTTCAAACTTTTTTTTTAAAACATAGAAACTTTTTTTTTTTTTTTTAACTTAGAAATTTTTTCAAACTTTTTTTTATTTTTTTAAACTTAGAAATATTTTTTTTTAATTTTTTTTTTTTCAAACTTAGAAATATTTTTTTCAAACTTTTTTTTTTTTTTTTTTTTTTTCAAAACAGAAATATTTTCACTTTTTTTTTTTTTTTTTTTTAACTTGGAAATTTTTTCAAACTTTTTTAAAATTTTTTATACTTAGAAATATTTTTTTAACTTTTTTTTTTTTTTTTCAAACTTAGAAATATTTTTTTCAAACTTTTTTTTTTTTTTTTTTTTTTCAAAACTTAGAAATATATATTTTTTTTTATTTTTCAAAACTTAGAAATATTTTCAAACTTTTTTTTTTTTTTTTTTCAAACAGAAAATTTTTTTCAAACTTTTTTCAAACAAATATTTTTTTCAAACTTTTTTTTTTCAAACAAATATTTTTTTCACTTTTTTTTTTTTTTTTTTAAACTTTTTTTTTTTTTTAAACTTAGAAATATTTTCAAACTTTTTTTTTTCAAACAAATATTTTTTCACCTTTTTTTTTTATTTTTTTTTTTTAGAAACATAAAATTATTTTTTATTTTTTTAAACTTATAAAATTATTTTTTTCATTTTTTAGAAAAAATATTTACAAATACCTAACTTATAAAATAATTGGTTCCTCCTGATCGTACTTTTTAAAAATACTAAAATCCTCATATGAATAGGAATATGTTTAGGATTATGGGATAGAAAAAATCAAATACACACATTCTTATTTAGACTTTCTGTGGTCCCACCAACCACCCGCGACTCTAGTCGCGCCACAGATATAGGTCCCGTGTTTAATAGCCGTAAGGAAAAGTGTCGTAATCTTGACATATGAGCCGTTTATCAAAATCAAAACTCAATTTCTTCTCCTGTTCCTTTATCCTTAGCAATTCTTTAGTTGTCTTATTTCTCTTAATTAGGTTGGTATCCAAAGTTTCTATTATTTTTTCTGTACCATCAATTAATTTTTCCATAGCAGCCTCGTTTATTTGCAATGCATTTTTATGATGTAAAGTGAACCCTTTAACTTTGGTACACTCTTCACCAGTAGACGCTTTGAAATAATACGATTTCGGACCAGTGGTTAAAAATTTCGTAATGTAGGCACCTTTAAGCTCATCAGTCCATTCTCCCAACATATGACCAGTTTTAACTGAATTTTTACCATCATCGATATATACAATAGAGTCGGTATCACAGTAAATTACAGACTCGTTCAATTTTGAAAGATTTTCGTAAAGACGAAGACGAGCATTAGCAGTAGTATACAGAGCCACAAAAATATTAGTATTATGGTTATTTTCTACATACTGGTCTTTAAATTTATAGTCAGCTTGCACCATGTTGTCAGAAACGTAAATAATATTCAAATCTTGTATACGGTCGTCGAGTAAGACTTCATAGAATCGTGCAGGCTCAGTAATAAATTCAGTATTTCCCATGTTTTGACGTTGTCCAAATTTGCCCCATAAAGAATTCAAACATAATTTAGAAACTGCACGTTTTCCAGGATTCTCATCGATTTGATCAAGATCTAGAGAAATCCCCATGCGTTCTTTAACATCACGAGCATACTCCTCATTTGAAGGATAATGATGTTCGCTCGTTTCTAATTTAATTTTCATAAAGTCTTCGATATAGCCCTTCCATAATTTTGTAGATTTTTCAAATGTCCAAACTTCGTAAACTTTACAGATTTTATACCCCATTTCCAAAGCCTTATTAATTTCAATAGTCGACCAAGTACCGATAAACGCACGTTCCGTGTCCGAATGGTTACATTTTCTTACATCATCAGTAGCACATTTCAAACAAAGTGGAAATAGTAGCTTCTCGTTTTTATTAATTTTAACTTTAACAGGCAAAACTGGCATGTACAAATTACGAGGAGCTAAAATTTTACATTTTGCCATGCCAAACCAGTTTTTATCATAAGTTTGAGGTTCAATTATTTTAGTAGGATGGCCAATAGGGTAATTATCGTAGTACATTACAGTAGGGTATAAAGAACATACGTCGATATATTTAATTTTTTCAGATTGGCCATCTACAACTTTTTTCAATTTAAATGCTTCAGTTCGGCCACCGAAGAAGGCATCACGAGGATTTAAAGGTTCTCTTATTTGAACATTTTTAGATTTTTTATACAAGGGTGACTTTGTCCATTCGCATTCCCAAATTTCAATCACCTTAAAGCCATTATTTACAAGCAGGGCAGTGCGATCGACAGTTTTTTGGTACAAGTCACCCATACAACTTTTATTTACATTGTTTATAGTGTCTTCTTGGTAACACTTGGGACAACCATGCCAAAAGCACCCGTGAAACTGGTACACAGTCTTGCAAGTCCCATCAAAGCCATCTACTTTAGCACCACATAGTTTCACTTCGCCACCATTTGTAGCATGTTTAATATGTGGATTATTAAATGAACTTAACCACGAAATCGAAGCCTTAGAATATTGGTCTTTTAATTCTGTGTCCAACACAGCTATGGTATCACTTATTATATATTTACTACGATAAATGGCCATGCAAACACTAGCTATAGTCAAGTATTGGAAGGGGTCAATATTTGCAATTTCTAAAAATTGCTCGCGTAATTGAAGGCATCCGCGTCTTAAAATATCAACATCAGAGTCGCAGTATTCGTAAAGTTCTTTTTTCAAATCAAAAACATAGCCTTCTGCAACTTTCGCATCATGCCATATAATGAACTTTTTACGTTCATCTTCTTTCATACGATCATATGAATAGAATTCTTTATCCGGAATTGGGCCAACATAATTTGCATTTTCTACCGTATTGAACAAGTGGGGGAAGTAACCTTTTTTCAACTCGGTAAGACCAAAGGTTTTAGGAAAACTAGCCAAGGGAGCCGAAATAAAATTGTGACTATCAATAATTTTCAAGTTCAAGTGAGGAACTTCAAGTAGCATTAATTTAGTACCGCAGTATATAGTATACGGTTTTACAGTATTTTTAACACAGTACTGCATTATAAAATGACTGTCATAGCCACGAGCGTAGTGGGCAATAGCAGTGTAATTTTTATGCTTCCTACTAATAAGCCACTCGCAAAACTCATCATTATTATTAAATACATATTTTTTACCAGCAAAGTCGTGAGCTACCACCAAGTTGGCAATATGCACCCCTGACTCTTGCTGCGCTTCATAATCAAAGAAAATATATTTCTCTGTATACGTACATTTAGGATTAGCCTTGTCATGATTATTAGTACAGTTACATTCCAAACCAAGATTTTTAAATTCTTCTCTATAGTCATGACGTTCTGCGGACGTTACAGACGTTCTAATGACATTTTGCACTTTTTTAAAACTTTCAAAGACTTTTTCAAATATATGTCTATCTCCCTGTTTATCAGGGTGATGTGTTAAAATCAGTTTTCGATAGTTCTTTTTTACAATTTCGTCAAGTTTAGCCTCGGTACCGAGCATACACTTATTATTTACAGCACAATTTTTACATCCTAATTCACATTTGCCACCTTTAGCTACCCTATCTAACATATGGCACTGGTGTGTTGCAGTATTTACAATATTCTTACAATTCATGCATTTATTAAAACCACACTGGTGACCAGAGTTGCGTTTTGCAACTTTATTACATTTTTTACATTTATAAGTAGTAGGACACACTTTTTTGATGTGTTCTACCATACATTCGTTATTTAGACAGTATCGATTACAGTTGGGACAATAAATTCTTTTAATCGTGTCATCAGCGTGTTCCTTACCCATACATAGGAGACACGGTTTTTTTTCAGTTTTACATACATGCTTATTTTTATTTTTATACACGCCAAAACATTTTTCACAAAAGTATGAGGAGCCAAAGAACGCACCCATTTTTGAAATGGTGTTGAAATGGTTACCTATCTTATACAAATATACCTTAATTGGCTTCTCTTCACCGTGATGTATAAAATCATTCGAATATTCAGCACATACTATATTAATTTGTATGTCTAATAATTTTTCTACATTTTTAAAGTCATGCAAAGTAAACCCTTCTTCGTTATATACACCAAGTCTATAGCAAAGTTCTCGAGCCAACTCCCCTTGTAAATAGCGTCCTTCGCGAATATATTTAATTTCATTTTTACTTAGAGTACGTCCCAATATAACATTAGTTTGGTAGGTCAAACCTACAATAACAGCACGAGGACCACATAACTTATCATCATTGTTAATTTCAATAATGCAATGTTTTGTACGAATATCTTCTTTTAAATTTATAATTTTCGTACGTCCCTGTCCACGAGGGATTTTTATAGTGTGGACGCTAAATGTACAGTCAAACAAATCTACACTCTCGTCAGAGGTCAAGATTTGCAACATTTTATCTTTTATTTTTTTTACATAATCATCACAATGATAGCCTGTCGATATAGCGTGGAAAAATTTAGGATTCTCCACCACCAAGTTAATTTCATCGCCTTCTTGATATTTTGTACGTTTTTTAGCAAAAGTCAACATTTCATTTAAAGATTTAGTAATTATATCATCATTGGTCATTTTAGGAATGTTTTTCTTTAAAGTTATTTTATAATCGCGAAATTCCCAGTTAAATCTATTGACATGACGACGTCTTACTTCGCTTATGTTTATGTATTTCAAGTCGTCCTCGCGAGTTGTTTCAAAGGGGGTCGGTCCACCGCCAATATACACAGGTTGACTATCTAAAAATTCATAGTCAGAAGCCGAAGAAATAGAATACGAGTCATTATTAGAAGAGTCTGAACTATCCGAGTCCGAGTCATTATTAGAAGAAGAAGAGTCCGAACTGTCCGAGTCATTATTAGAAGAAAAAGAGTCAGAGTCTGAACTATCAGAGTCAGAGTCATTATTAGAAGAAGAAGAGTCGGAGCTATCCGAGTCCGAGTCCGAGCCCGAATCCGAGTCGGAGCTGTCAGAGTCCGAGTCCGAGTCCGAGTCGGAGCTATCCGAGTCCGAGTCAGAGTAATCAGTATGAGAATCCGTACGAGAACAATCACAAGTATTACATGAACAGTCCGAGTTACAATCATCATCATCAGCTGAGTTGAAATCGGAACTAAGTTCAAGATCATTTCGCAAATTTAAATTTTGAACCAAAGTACGCTTTTCTAACGAATTTTCAGGGACATGCATTAATTCACTTAATAAATTTTCGTCAGTAATTTCACGATCAGCTTCGTTAAAATTAAAGTCTTGACATGGCCCGAGTATTTGGTCAATTTCGTTAATATTTACAGTATTATTAAAATTTTCATTCCAAAATTCATTATTATCAAAAAATTCACATACCTCAGCAGCATCGTTGTCACTAACCGGTTTTGCGTCGATAACCCCTTGGATGGCTGAGTCGATGGCTTCTTGAATAGCAGCTTTGGAAATTGGCATAATTTCTTCACATTGCGGCTCCGCGTTGATAATTCCTTGGATGGCTTCTTGAATTCCAGCTTCGGAAATTGGAATAATTTCTTCATCAACAGGTAGTGGAGTCAACATGGGTGGTAATAAATTCGTCATTTCGTTTAAAATTTCTTCAACAGGTGACTCATTTAAAATTTCGGAAATAGTGTGACGGTAAGGAGTGGGTTTCGGTTCATCTTTTTTCAAATGAGAAGTCGAAGGTGTTACTTTTTCAAATTGCGGGTGTTTGAACCAAGGTTTAATTTCCCTATCAAAAATGTCATTTTTAAATTTCTGCTTCTCAGTTACTTTAAAATCGATATGTTCTTCTTCATATCGTTTAATTATAGTGATCAAATCACTCTTATTCAACTTATAATAATACTTAATATTTAAATTCTTAGCCTTAATTCTTAATTCTTTCAAAGTTAACTTATTTGATACACTAGACTTAGGTTTAACAGGAGACGGAGTTACAAAAACATCATCGTCAGATTCGTAAATTACTCGCATAGCTTCACTTAAAATATCTTCAGTGCAGCTAGGCTGAACTGGCTTAGAAATATTTAAACTATTTTCAGTAGAGTTGGACTCTACTGCCTTAGAAATATTATTATCTACATTAGTTGAGCTAGTCTCAACTACTGACTTATTACTACTTAGAATATTTTTCTTATTATTTAATGCGGCGATTAAGTCACCTCTCCTTAACTTATAATAATACTTAATTTTTAACGTACGCGCTAGCTGGCGTAAAACGCCAACTTTTACCTTACAAAAATCTACCTCTCCCGCATCCTCCAATATATTTACACTTACAGGTGGTCGCGGTGTAGGCATATCTTCTACTCGTACATTTAAACCTTCCAAAGTGGTGATCAGTTCCGCTTTTTTCAACTTCCACGCTCCTTTCACTCTTTTTTCTTTCGCAGCATCTCTTAACACCTTCACACTATAGCCCTTAAAAGGACTGTTTATAAAACCATTTGTAAAACTAGCCATCGCAAAAAAGATACAACACAAAATAGCAGGTATAGTCGTTGTATTATTTGTTATGGATAGACGTGTAGAGCAGGAGATCCTGTCGGCACGAGAGTCACAAATGCAACAAGATTCTATGCCACGGGCACCTCTATTTATACTTTTTTGGTTAGGTCATTCTGTAAGCTCCGCCCCTTTTAGTATAAAATGAGTTAAAATTCGTAATGTTTTATCTGGACCAGTTCGCCACCCTTCGAATTCTTTCAAAGGAATGTGCGCATATCCGAACACATGTATAGTAGCTCGGAAGTAGCCGGTGTAAGATTTATACCTGCTCTCGTTTGTTGTGTCTAGTTCACCATCCTTTCTAAGAAATGTGTGCATTTTTGTTTGTTTTGACGCGAGAAATACGTATTTTCTTACAAAAAAAAACATTGAAACGGTCTCAGCATAGAAATACGTATTTTTTTTACAAAAAAATTTGAAATGTTTTTGACCCGATATACAACATAGAAATACGTATTTTTTTTCTACAAAAAATATAGAGATGGTTTTATGCAAAACTACCCTGTTACAACCCAGAAACACATATTTTCTTACAAAAAAAATATTGAAATGGATTTATCAGAGTCTCAGCGTAGAAACTCGTATTTTTTCATGAAAAGTATTGAAATGGATTCATCAGAGTCCCAACGTAGAAACTCGTATTTTTTGCACTGTATCAGAGTCTGCTCTGTTACAGCATAGAAACACGTATTTTTCTACAAAAATATTGAAATGGATTTATGCAAACCTACCTACATAGAAACTCGTATTTTTTACAAGAAAAAATGTTGATATGATTTTACTCTAGTCTTAGCATAGAAACGCATACTTATTTTTTCAAAAAATATTGAAGTGGTTTTTAAAATTTAACTCATCACTATTTCCAAGTTAACAATATTTTTTCTAAATTAGATATTTTTCTTAAATATAAGACACTTGAATAGAATATTTTTTCCAAGTAGGTAATCTAAAAATATTACTGTTTTGATGTGAGCTACAGCATAGAAATACGTATTTTTTTTACAAAAAAATTTGAAATGGTTTTACGGGAGTCTACCCAGTTATAGCATAGAAATACGTATTTTCTTACAAAAAAAATATTGAAATGGTTCACTCATCACTATTTCCAAGTTGAAAATGGATTTTTCAATTTCAAAATGCGAGTTTGCCTTCATACAGCATAGAAACGCGTATTTTTACAAAAAAAATTGAAATGGATTTATCAGAGTCTGCTCTCTGTTACAGCATAGAAACTCGTATTTTTTCACGAAAAGTATTGAAATTGAAATGGATTTATCAGAGTCTCAGCATAGAAACGCATATTTTTTACAAAAAAATTGAAATGGATTTATCAGAGTCTGCTCTGTTACACCGTAGAAACTCGTATTTTTTCACGAAAAGTATTGAAAATTGAAATGGATTTATCAGAGTCTCAGCGTAGAAACACGTATTTTTTACACAAAATATTGAAATGTTTTTTGACACGAGATAGGTACAGCATAGAAATGCATATTTTTTACAAAAAATATTGAAATATTTTTATGCGAGTCTACCTTAATAAAAACACGTATTTTTTTACAAAAAAAATATTGAAGTGGTTCACTCATCACTATTTCCAAGTTGAGAAAATATTCTTTCTAAAAATAATATCATTAACCATTTTTCTTGAAAATGAAAAAAAAACCTATAAGACACAATTAAGTAGATTATTTTTTTTCAACTTAGAAATATTTTTTTTTCTAACTTAGAAATATTTTTTTTTAACAGAAATATTTTTAAAACTTTCTACTTAATTGTGTCTTATAGGTTTTTTTTTCATTTTCAAGAAAAATGGTTAATGATATTATTTTTAGAAAGAATATTTTCTCAACTTGGAAATAGTGATGAGTGAACCACTTCAATATTTTTTTTGTAAAAAAATACGTGTTTTTATTAAGGTAGACTCGCATAAAAATATTTCAATATTTTTTGTAAAAAATATGCATTTCTATGCTGTACCTATCTCGTGTCAAAAAACATTTCAATATTTTGTGTAAAAAATACGTGTTTCTACGCTGAGACTCTGATAAATCCATTTCAATTTTCAATACTTTTCGTGAAAAAATACGAGTTTCTACGGTGTAACAGAGCAGACTCTGATAAATCCATTTCAATTTTTTTGTAAAAAATATGCGTTTCTATGCTGAGACTCTGATAAATCCATTTCAATTTCAATACTTTTCGTGAAAAAATACGAGTTTCTATGCTGTAACAGAGAGCAGACTCTGATAAATCCATTTCAATTTTTTTTGTAAAAATACGCGTTTCTATGCTGTATGAAGGCAAACTCGCATTTTGAAATTGAAAAATCCATTTTCAACTTGGAAATAGTGATGAGTGAACCATTTCAATATTTTTTTTGTAAGAAAATACGTATTTCTATGCTATAACTGGGTAGACTCCCGTAAAACCATTTCAAATTTTTTTGTAAAAAAAATACGTATTTCTATGCTGTAGCTCACATCAAAACAGTAATATTTTTAGATTACCTACTTGGAAAAAATATTCTATTCAAGTGTCTTATATTTAAGAAAAATATCTAATTTAGAAAAAATATTGTTAACTTGGAAATAGTGATGAGTTAAATTTTAAAAACCACTTCAATATTTTTTGAAAAAATAAGTATGCGTTTCTATGCTAAGACTAGAGTAAAATCATATCAACATTTTTTCTTGTAAAAAATACGAGTTTCTATGTAGGTAGGTTTGCATAAATCCATTTCAATATTTTTGTAGAAAAATACGTGTTTCTATGCTGTAACAGAGCAGACTCTGATACAGTGCAAAAAATACGAGTTTCTACGTTGGGACTCTGATGAATCCATTTCAATACTTTTCATGAAAAAATACGAGTTTCTACGCTGAGACTCTGATAAATCCATTTCAATATTTTTTTTGTAAGAAAATATGTGTTTCTGGGTTGTAACAGGGTAGTTTTGCATAAAACCATCTCTATATTTTTTGTAGAAAAAAAATACGTATTTCTATGTTGTATATCGGGTCAAAAACATTTCAAATTTTTTTGTAAAAAAAATACGTATTTCTATGCTGAGACCGTTTCAATGTTTTTTTTTGTAAGAAAATACGTATTTCTCGCGTCAAAACAAACAAAAATGCACACATTTCTTAGAAAGGATGGTGAACTAGACACAACAAACGAGAGCAGGTATAAATCTTACACCGGCTACTTCCGAGCTACTATACATGTGTTCGGATATGCGCACATTCCTTTGAAAGAATTCGAAGGGTGGCGAACTGGTCCAGATAAAACATTACGAATTTTAACTCATTTTATACTAAAAGGGGCGGAGCTTACAGAATGACCTAACCAAAAAAGTATAAATAGAGGTGCCCGTGGCATAGAATCTTGTTGCATTTGTGACTCTCGTGCCGACAGGATCTCCTGCTCTACACGTCTATCCATAACAAATAATACAACGACTATACCTGCTATTTTGTGTTGTATCTTTTTTGCGATGGCTAGTTTTACAAATGGTTTTATAAACAGTCCTTTTAAGGGCTATAGTGTGAAGGTGTTAAGAGATGCTGCGAAAGAAAAAAGAGTGAAAGGAGCGTGGAAGTTGAAAAAAGCGGAACTGATCACCACTTTGGAAGGTTTAAATGTACGAGTAGAAGATATGCCTACACCGCGACCACCTGTAAGTGTAAATATATTGGAGGATGCGGGAGAGGTAGATTTTTGTAAGGTAAAAGTTGGCGTTTTACGCCAGCTAGCGCGTACGTTAAAAATTAAGTATTATTATAAGTTAAGGAGAGGTGACTTAATCGCCGCATTAAATAATAAGAAAAATATTCTAAGTAGTAATAAGTCAGTAGTTGAGACTAGCTCAACTAATGTAGATAATAATATTTCTAAGGCAGTAGAGTCCAACTCTACTGAAAATAGTTTAAATATTTCTAAGCCAGTTCAGCCTAGCTGCACTGAAGATATTTTAAGTGAAGCTATGCGAGTAATTTACGAATCTGACGATGATGTTTTTGTAACTCCGTCTCCTGTTAAACCTAAGTCTAGTGTATCAAATAAGTTAACTTTGAAAGAATTAAGAATTAAGGCTAAGAATTTAAATATTAAGTATTATTATAAGTTGAATAAGAGTGATTTGATCACTATAATTAAACGATATGAAGAAGAACATATCGATTTTAAAGTAACTGAGAAGCAGAAATTTAAAAATGACATTTTTGATAGGGAAATTAAACCTTGGTTCAAACACCCGCAATTTGAAAAAGTAACACCTTCGACTTCTCATTTGAAAAAAGATGAACCGAAACCCACTCCTTACCGTCACACTATTTCCGAAATTTTAAATGAGTCACCTGTTGAAGAAATTTTAAACGAAATGACGAATTTATTACCACCCATGTTGACTCCACTACCTGTTGATGAAGAAATTATTCCAATTTCCGAAGCTGGAATTCAAGAAGCCATCCAAGGAATTATCAACGCGGAGCCGCAATGTGAAGAAATTATGCCAATTTCCAAAGCTGCTATTCAAGAAGCCATCGACTCAGCCATCCAAGGGGTTATCGACGCAAAACCGGTTAGTGACAACGATGCTGCTGAGGTATGTGAATTTTTTGATAATAATGAATTTTGGAATGAAAATTTTAATAATACTGTAAATATTAACGAAATTGACCAAATACTCGGGCCATGTCAAGACTTTAATTTTAACGAAGCTGATCGTGAAATTACTGACGAAAATTTATTAAGTGAATTAATGCATGTCCCTGAAAATTCGTTAGAAAAGCGTACTTTGGTTCAAAATTTAAATTTGCGAAATGATCTTGAACTTAGTTCCGATTTCAACTCAGCTGATGATGATGATTGTAACTCGGACTGTTCATGTAATACTTGTGATTGTTCTCGTACGGATTCTCATACTGATTACTCTGACTCGGACTCGGATAGCTCCGACTCGGACTCGGACTCGGACTCTGACAGCTCCGACTCGGATTCGGGCTCGGACTCGGACTCGGATAGCTCCGACTCTTCTTCTTCTAATAATGACTCTGACTCTGATAGTTCAGACTCTGACTCTTTTTCTTCTAATAATGACTCGGACAGTTCGGACTCTTCTTCTTCTAATAATGACTCGGACTCGGATAGTTCAGACTCTTCTAATAATGACTCGTATTCTATTTCTTCGGCTTCTGACTATGAATTTTTAGATAGTCAACCTGTGTATATTGGCGGTGGACCGACCCCCTTTGAAACAACTCGCGAGGACGACTTGAAATACATAAACATAAGCGAAGTAAGACGTCGTCATGTCAATAGATTTAACTGGGAATTTCGCGATTATAAAATAACTTTAAAGAAAAACATTCCTAAAATGACCAATGATGATATAATTACTAAATCTTTAAATGAAATGTTGACTTTTGCTAAAAAACGTACAAAATATCAAGAAGGCGATGAAATTAACTTGGTGGTGGAGAATCCTAAATTTTTCCACGCTATATCGACAGGCTATCATTGTGATGATTATGTAAAAAAAATAAAAGATAAAATGTTGCAAATCTTGACCTCTGACGAGAGTGTAGATTTGTTTGACTGTACATTTAGCGTCCACACTATAAAAATCCCTCGTGGACAGGGACGTACGAAAATTATAAATTTAAAAGAAGATATTCGTACAAAACATTGCATTATTGAAATTAACAATGATGATAAGTTATGTGGTCCTCGTGCTGTTATTGTAGGTTTGACCTACCAAACTAATGTTATATTGGGACGTACTCTAAGTAAAAATGAAATTAAATATATTCGCGAAGGACGCTATTTACAAGGGGAGTTGGCTCGAGAACTTTGCTATAGACTTGGTGTATATAACGAAGAAGGGTTTACTTTGCATGACTTTAAAAATGTAGAAAAATTATTAGACATACAAATTAATATAGTATGTGCTGAATATTCGAATGATTTTATACATCACGGTGAAGAGAAGCCAATTAAGGTATATTTGTATAAGATAGGTAACCATTTCAACACCATTTCAAAAATGGGTGCGTTCTTTGGCTCCTCATACTTTTGTGAAAAATGTTTTGGCGTGTATAAAAATAAAAATAAGCATGTATGTAAAACTGAAAAAAAACCGTGTCTCCTATGTATGGGTAAGGAACACGCTGATGACACGATTAAAAGAATTTATTGTCCCAACTGTAATCGATACTGTCTAAATAACGAATGTATGGTAGAACACATCAAAAAAGTGTGTCCTACTACTTATAAATGTAAAAAATGTAATAAAGTTGCAAAACGCAACTCTGGTCACCAGTGTGGTTTTAATAAATGCATGAATTGTAAGAATATTGTAAATACTGCAACACACCAGTGCCATATGTTAGATAGGGTAGCTAAAGGTGGCAAATGTGAATTAGGATGTAAAAATTGTGCTGTAAATAATAAGTGTATGCTCGGTACCGAGGCTAAACTTGACGAAATTGTAAAAAAGAACTATCGAAAACTGATTTTAACACATCACCCTGATAAACAGGGAGATAGACATATATTTGAAAAAGTCTTTGAAAGTTTTAAAAAAGTGCAAAATGTCATTAGAACGTCTGTAACGTCCGCAGAACGTCATGACTATAGAGAAGAATTTAAAAATCTTGGTTTGGAATGTAACTGTACTAATAATCATGACAAGGCTAATCCTAAATGTACGTATACAGAGAAATATATTTTCTTTGATTATGAAGCGCAGCAAGAGTCAGGGGTGCATATTGCCAACTTGGTGGTAGCTCACGACTTTGCTGGTAAAAAATATGTATTTAATAATAATGATGAGTTTTGCGAGTGGCTTATTAGTAGGAAGCATAAAAATTACACTGCTATTGCCCACTACGCTCGTGGCTATGACAGTCATTTTATAATGCAGTACTGTGTTAAAAATACTGTAAAACCGTATACTATATACTGCGGTACTAAATTAATGCTACTTGAAGTTCCTCACTTGAACTTGAAAATTATTGATAGTCACAATTTTATTTCGGCTCCCTTGGCTAGTTTTCCTAAAACCTTTGGTCTTACCGAGTTGAAAAAAGGTTACTTCCCCCACTTGTTCAATACGGTAGAAAATGCAAATTATGTTGGCCCAATTCCGGATAAAGAATTCTATTCATATGATCGTATGAAAGAAGATGAACGTAAAAAGTTCATTATATGGCATGATGCGAAAGTTGCAGAAGGCTATGTTTTTGATTTGAAAAAAGAACTTTACGAATACTGCGACTCTGATGTTGATATTTTAAGACGCGGATGCCTTCAATTACGCGAGCAATTTTTAGAAATTGCAAATATTGACCCCTTCCAATACTTGACTATAGCTAGTGTTTGCATGGCCATTTATCGTAGTAAATATATAATAAGTGATACCATAGCTGTGTTGGACACAGAATTAAAAGACCAATATTCTAAGGCTTCGATTTCGTGGTTAAGTTCATTTAATAATCCACATATTAAACATGCTACAAATGGTGGCGAAGTGAAACTATGTGGTGCTAAAGTAGATGGCTTTGATGGGACTTGCAAGACTGTGTACCAGTTTCACGGGTGCTTTTGGCATGGTTGTCCCAAGTGTTACCAAGAAGACACTATAAACAATGTAAATAAAAGTTGTATGGGTGACTTGTACCAAAAAACTGTCGATCGCACTGCCCTGCTTGTAAATAATGGCTTTAAGGTGATTGAAATTTGGGAATGCGAATGGACAAAGTCACCCTTGTATAAAAAATCTAAAAATGTTCAAATAAGAGAACCTTTAAATCCTCGTGATGCCTTCTTCGGTGGCCGAACTGAAGCATTTAAATTGAAAAAAGTTGTAGATGGCCAATCTGAAAAAATTAAATATATCGACGTATGTTCTTTATACCCTACTGTAATGTACTACGATAATTACCCTATTGGCCATCCTACTAAAATAATTGAACCTCAAACTTATGATAAAAACTGGTTTGGCATGGCAAAATGTAAAATTTTAGCTCCTCGTAATTTGTACATGCCAGTTTTGCCTGTTAAAGTTAAAATTAATAAAAACGAGAAGCTACTATTTCCACTTTGTTTGAAATGTGCTACTGATGATGTAAGAAAATGTAACCATTCGGACACGGAACGTGCGTTTATCGGTACTTGGTCGACTATTGAAATTAATAAGGCTTTGGAAATGGGGTATAAAATCTGTAAAGTTTACGAAGTTTGGACATTTGAAAAATCTACAAAATTATGGAAGGGCTATATCGAAGACTTTATGAAAATTAAATTAGAAACGAGCGAACATCATTATCCTTCAAATGAGGAGTATGCTCGTGATGTTAAAGAACGCATGGGGATTTCTCTAGATCTTGATCAAATCGATGAGAATCCTGGAAAACGTGCAGTTTCTAAATTATGTTTGAATTCTTTATGGGGCAAATTTGGACAACGTCAAAACATGGGAAATACTGAATTTATTACTGAGCCTGCACGATTCTATGAAGTCTTACTCGACGACCGTATACAAGATTTGAATATTATTTACGTTTCTGACAACATGGTGCAAGCTGACTATAAATTTAAAGACCAGTATGTAGAAAATAACCATAATACTAATATTTTTGTGGCTCTGTATACTACTGCTAATGCTCGTCTTCGTCTTTACGAAAATCTTTCAAAATTGAACGAGTCTGTAATTTACTGTGATACCGACTCTATTGTATATATCGATGATGGTAAAAATTCAGTTAAAACTGGTCATATGTTGGGAGAATGGACTGATGAGCTTAAAGGTGCCTACATTACGAAATTTTTAACCACTGGTCCGAAATCGTATTATTTCAAAGCGTCTACTGGTGAAGAGTGTACCAAAGTTAAAGGGTTCACTTTACATCATAAAAATGCATTGCAAATAAACGAGGCTGCTATGGAAAAATTAATTGATGGTACAGAAAAAATAATAGAAACTTTGGATACCAACCTAATTAAGAGAAATAAGACAACTAAAGAATTGCTAAGGATAAAGGAACAGGAGAAGAAATTGAGTTTTGATTTTGATAAACGGCTCATATGTCAAGATTACGACACTTTTCCTTACGGCTATTAAACACGGGACCTATATCTGTGGCGCGACTAGAGTCGCGGGTGGTTGGTGGGACCACAGAAAGTCTAAATAAGAATGTGTGTATTTGATTTTTTCTATCCCATAATCCTAAACATATTCCTATTCATATGAGGATTTTAGTATTTTTAAAAAGTACGATCAGGAGGAACCAATTATTTTATAAGTTAGGTATTTGTAAATATTTTTTCTAAAAAATGAAAAAAATAATTTTATAAGTTTAAAAAAATAAAAAATAATTTTATGTTTCTAAAAAAAAAAAATAAAAAAAAAAGGTGAAAAAAATATTTGTTTGAAAAAAAAAAGTTTGAAAATATTTCTAAGTTTAAAAAAAAAAAAAAGTTTAAAAAAAAAAAAAAAAAAGTGAAAAAAATATTTGTTTGAAAAAAAAAAGTTTGAAAAAAATATTTGTTTAAAAAAAGTTTGAAAAAAATTTTCTGTTTGAAAAAAAAAAAAAAAAAGTTTGAAAATATTTCTAAGTTTTGAAAAATAAAAAAAATATATATTTCTAAGTTTTGAAAAAAAAAAAAAAAAAAAAAAGTTTGAAAAAAATATTTCTAAGTTTGAAAAAAAAAAAAAAAGTTAAAAAAATATTTCTAAGTATAAAAAATTTTAAAAAAGTTTGAAAAAATTTCCAAGTTAAAAAAAAAAAAAAAAAAAGTGAAAATATTTCTGTTTTGAAAAAAAAAAAAAAAAAAAAAAAGTTTGAAAAAAATATTTCTAAGTTTGAAAAAAAAAAAATTAAAAAAAAATATTTCTAAGTTTAAAAAAATAAAAAAAAGTTTGAAAAAATTTCTAAGTTAAAAAAAAAAAAAAAAGTTTCTATGTTTTAAAAAAAAAGTTTGAAAAAATAATTTTATAAGTTTTAAAAAAATAAAAAAATATTTTATAAGTTTCTAAAAAAATTAAATTATTTCATAAGTTAGGGACTTGTAAATATTTTTACTTATATGGACACCAGTTCGCCCGAGAGGTAGCGAATTCCCACCACGCTACGCGGGAAAGTCACTAGGCACACGGGCAAGTGTGCTGTAGTGCCCCATATACTACTGGTATGAGTTGTCTCAAGTATTCCTAATACAAGTAATCAGGACAACTACCAAAAACAAATCTTCGATTACTGTTGATACCTTCAAGTTGTGATAGTGTCAACTAACTTATAACAACTAACTGAGGTATAACTATTCACTACATATACATGATATACATAACATGTTCACAACAATACATAATGGTATAACTATTCACAACTTATTACAGCAAGTATTCACAAAATGTGAGGTACAAAATGAGTATTTATAACATGCTTATTCACAACACACTATATCTGCGAGTATCAAAATGACCCTCAAAATTTCTGAATGGATAAAAATCTCACAACTCCATGCAAAATTGTGAAAATCGGCTTGTGGGGGTTTTCCGCAGCGCTGAATCCATTTTTCATTTTATTTTGACTCTAGACCCAAAAGGGGCTTCAGGGGGGAGGAGCAAAACTCAAAATTACCAATAATGGCATGTGGGGTGTGTAAATCTAGGTTTTCCTAGGTGCTGAATCCGTTTTTGATATCGATTTTGACAAATTCTCAATAGGGGCTTCGAGGGGGGAGGGGCAAAACTCAAAATTAACAAAAATTACATGCGGGGTATACAAATTAAGGTTTTCTTACTTCCTGAATTCGTTTTTGATATCGTTTTTGAAAAATTCTCAACTGGGTCTTCAAGGGGAGGGGCAAAACTCAAAATTCATCATAATTTTGAAGCATTTCTGGTATATTTTCGATGGAAAATTACTGATAAGTTTTCTATTTCTATTTCGAATTGAAATTTCATATTATTATATTTTTAAATCAAATTATTTGTACAGTCATGCTGGAAGCCTAAGACCACGATGATCGATGGGGCAGCAAAAAAACAACTGTTTATGAATTATCAAAATAAATTTGGCGTTATCCATCATGAGAAGGGTACGATTTTCTTTAAAAAATGTGGCGGAAAACAATCCTAAAAAATGTTTAAAATTTCAACCTTTTTAAAAGAATACTTTGGAGACCTGTATGTTTCATGAATCATGATTTACATAATCCAAGAGTGATGGACAGTTATAAAAAAAATCATTTTACAAAACGAGTTACTGAATTTTTTCAAGTTGTATGAAAATACGATATAGTGAGATAATAATGGTCTGAAACTTTTGTCAATAAGTCCAAGTATTCAGTTGAATACTTGTCCATTGAAAATTTTCCAACTACAAAGTATTCAAAGTTGTAGAATACTTATCTACTGACAACAACTTCTGAAGAACAAGTTGTTTTCACATTGAAGAGTTGCTATAAGTAAATGAATACTAATCCATTTACAACTATTCTTGAAAAATAAGTTGTTTTGTAAAATACAACTTGTTAACAACTATGGATTACTTGTTGATGACTATTTACAACTTGTACTTTTCCGCAAGGGTTGTTTGTACACGGTATATAAGTGTCCTGCGAATTCTGTGAATCTGACAGGAATCTGGTTTCGATGAATACACCTTTTTTTTCTGAATTTGAAATGAATGCTCCCTTCTTTCAATTTTTTTAAACTAAAATCTGTGAATTTAATTTTTGATCATAATAAATTGAAGTTCTCCTGCCAATTTTTAATTTTTTTTTCAATTTTAGAACAAATTAGCATTTTTTTTAGGTACATAAAAATAAGAATTCTCATCCTCATTTTAAATAAATTTATTAATTTTTTCTAAAAGTTTTGGAAATATTATTTTTAATTCTTTTAAAAAATTGTATGTATTTAAAATTTGAAATGTTTTCAAAACTTGAAACAAAACTTGAAAATTTTTATTTTAATATTTTTTGAAAATCAGATCAATTTTTAAAGTTGAATTTTTTTCTCCTTTAATTTAAGAAAGTCTTCATTTTATTCCAAGTTCATCACTCTTGGATTTTTTTTGTTGAAAATTTGGATAAATTCCAGAAGTTGATGAAAATTGTAATTTTGGTAATTTTTTAATTTGAGTAAATTTTATTATTTTGAAATTTTAATAAATTTTTGAAGGTGAGTCGATTTTTAAAATGTCAGTAAATGACTAAAAATTTTGAAAAAACCTCGTTACGACCCCTATTGTAAATAAACATCCTTAGTATACGCTTCTAGCCTTTAATAGCTGTACATGGCGTTAGAAAAAAAAAATTTGAAAAGAATTTTGGTTAGCTAAATTTTAAATTCTGATCAATTTTAAAAATTGGGCCTACTTTCAAATTTTGTTTGATTTTAAAAATTTCACACATTGTAGTTTTCTTAAAAATTGAGTAATTTTTTAATTTCATAAAATTTTGGAATTCAGCAACATTCTCAAAAAATTTCAAAAGATCAATTTATAAACTTGCATCGAATTTTCATCTTTTTACAATTTTCACGGTTTGGATGATTTTTCAAATTTAGGAAATCTACTTAATTTTTAAAAATTCGGCGAATCTTTGAAACTTGATCGATTAAAAAAAAATTGGTGTTTTTTAAAATTTAGTTATTTTACAATTTTAGAATTTTTTAAAGTCGTAAAAAATAGAAATTCTCAAAATTTAATTCCAAATCTTTGAAAATTGGGTACTAAAAAAGTTTTGACCAAGTGAAAATTCAAAATACTTCAAAGTTTGATGAAAGTTGAAATTTTGGCAATTTTTACAATGGATTTTTTAATCGGGATTGATTTTCAAATTTTGATAAGTACCTAAGTTTGCAAATTTTTGTCTTCAAGATTTCGTTATTTTTAAATTTTATTAAATTTTTGAAGTTGGATTATTTCTTAAAATTCCACTAATATTTAAAATTAAGAATTTTTTTTTTTTAAAGTTGAGAAAAATGTTAAAATTTGGTGGAAGTCGGAAAAATTCGATATCACTAATTTTTAAACATTTTTTTTTCAAATCTACATTCAGAGTTCAGTGAATCTTTGAAATTAAAATTTTTCAAAAACTTGATTAGTGAAAGTTCTAAATTTGAGAATTTTTAAATTTAAAAAAATTTCCAGATCTGCTAAAAATTTAATAAAAATTGTAATTTTTGTAATTTTTTAATTTAGGTAAATTTTAAAAATTGGATGTAAGTATTTAAAAATTTAGCGGAATTTACAAAGAAATTCAAAAGAATAAGTTATAAGGTTGATCGATTTTTTGAGGTTGAAATTCAAAAATTTTAAATTTTCCAACTTTAATGAATTTTTGAAAATTGCATCCATTTTTTAATGTTTGATGAATTCTTATGATTTCAAAAATTTTGGAATTGAAAAAAAATTATATTGGTTTGTATTTTGGAAGGGTCTTGTTAGGAGGGGAGGAGAGAGGAGGGGAGAGGGATCCTTCAGAGTGTAGATAGATGCCTGATTTTTGGTTCTGAGATTTTTTTAAATCAATTTTTTGAATGAAAATTTTCTTTTTTTCTATTAAAGAATCTACATCAATTTTCAATTTTTTGCCTCATTTTTGAAAAAAAAAAATTTCAAATCTGAGGATTTGAGAATTTTTTTCTGATAAATGAGGTTTCTTCCTCCAATTTTAAGCACCATATGATTTTTTATTTTTTTATGAAAATTTGGAAATGGCATTTTCCAGAAAATTCAACCTCTTTTCAATTTTATTTTTTTTGTGTAAAATCTGAAAATTTTATCATAGATATTTATGTACGTATTTGGGTTCCTCCATTTTTTGAATATTTTTTTTTTTCTTCTTGGGATTTCATTAGGTATTTATTAATGTTGCCTTATTCTGACAAATTTTTAAAAAAATTTCTTGAGAACTTAGAAAATATATTTTTCGATAAAATACGATCATTATTCCCAATTTTAATTTTTTTTTGCTAAAAATTTTGAAAATTACGTTTTGGTTTCTTTTTTTTAATAAATTCTGGTTATTTTGTAGATTTTTTCATTTTTTTTCTGATTTCTTTGTTAAAAATGTGAATATTTTATTTTCAATAAAATACAGATCATCTTTAATATTATTTTCCCTTATTTTTTGCAAAAATATTCATTTTTTTCTATTTAAAAAAAAATTATTGAAAAATATTCAACGTTTGTTTTCCATTTTCAGGGTGTCTACAGGTTATGAAAATCATGAAAAGTCATGAAATTTGAAAATGGGTCATGAAAGTCATGAAAAAGTCATGAATTTTTCAAAAAAATCACTAGGTCATGAAAAGTCATGAATTTTGCTGCTGGAGGTCATGAATTTTTTTTTATTAGGCAAAATTTGCCCTTTTTTTCTTTTATAATTGAATATTTCTTTAAAAAAATTTCGCTCTCGCTACGCTCGAGCAGTATTTTGTTTTCTATTTGATAACAGAATTGAAACTTTCAGTAGTTCAAATTTACATTTTTCTTACTCAAAATTGCAGTTTTTTTCAAAAAAAATTTCCCTCGCTTCTTCTGGAATTATTATTTTCATCTCATTTGCTAAAGTTTCAAATTTTCGGTACTTGAATTTGATATTTTCAGTAATTCTGCCCTTTTCCCTTGAAAAATTCTTTCAGTTCGTCACTGTTTGGGGGTGCAAGTTTTTCTCTGCTTCCCGTGTAGCAACGTCGATGCTAATTTCGATATAAATGTCGACACATCGAAATCGGTCACTTTTCGATCGTACATGTCGACATTTATATCGACATCCACATCGACATTTGCAATGGTGAGATTTTGAAAAATATGTTAAGTTCAAATATTCAATATAAGTATATATTAAAATTACACCAAAAATAGTGTTCAAGCCAACATTTCGACATTTTTTGTCAAATATGCGGCATTGAGGCCACCTTTGTAGCTGGACACATGCGAGTGTCCAACTAACATAGAGATGATTCTTAGACCTTATGTACTAATTCACAACACACTTTATCTGCGAGTATCACAATCACCCTCAAGACGTCGACAGTCAAGTCGATGCATTATTCGACCCTCGACAATTAGATCGACATTAACTCGACTTAAAATTCCTCTGGTCAACACTGTCGACAGTTAAGTCGATGCATTATTCGACCCTCGACAATCACATCGACACTATCTCGACTTAAAATTCCTCTGGTCGACACTGTCGACAGTGAAGTCGATGCATTATTCGACCATCGACAATTATGTCGACAATAACTCGACAAGTCGTTGTATTATTCAAAACTTTGAAAAATAAGAAAATTTTGTGATTCTTTCAAAAATTATTTATTCCTGAGCTTAAAATGTTCTTATTAATTGTTTTTAGTTCTTTTTAGATATAAAATTTGTAAATTTAATTGGCAGAAATTGTCGACATAAATGTCGATGCGTTTATCGAGTATCGATTTTTACATCGACTTGTCTATGTAGAAAAACAACGTTTTCTAAATTATAGGAAAATACTGAGAAAAATTCAAAAATTTTGATTGAACAGTTATGTTTAACATAGAACATTACTTTAAATCTCAAATATCATTTTTAATTCATCGTTAACCGAGAAAAAAATGTGTCTGAATTTTGTCGACATAAATGTCGATGTCGACAATTGCTACACGGGTTAAGGACATAAAATACCAAAATACAGCTCTCTTTGTTTTCGAAGAAAAAATGAAAATTTTTATTTCAAAATGACCACCCCTGAAAGTTGAACCCCCTCCATGATTTCATCCTAGCTGCGTTACCGGGGAAAAATAAGGATTTTTTTTGCTCCCCCCTAAATATTCATTCCAAGTTACACTCATGCTGGAAGAGGGGAGGGTCCCTGAAAATGTTAAAATATTGTTCATGAAAAAGGTCATGAAAAAGACATGAAAGTCATGAATTTTCAAAAAAAAATTAATGTAGACACCCTGATTTTGATTTTCTAATTTTCAGTGTTTTAAATATATTTTTTTATTCCATAAGTATATTCTGGAAAAAAGTTCATCACGTTTTATTCTCTTCATTTCTTTTGGCATTGAGAATGATCTTCATGAATTTTTGAATTTTTTCGTCTCAAATTGCTGCACGTGCCTAACTGCCTACCAGTGCACTTTACGATCTATTTTTCGACTCTTACATGACCTCGCAGTTTATTTTCATACTCACCTATACCCATCATCGAGACCAATAACACCACTGTAATGATATTTCCGAAACTAGATAATTTTCGCGACGAAATGAAGGAATTTTCTTCAACTCCGAAGTCTTTACCCCAGCCCCGGGTACCCGCAAGAACTTACCAACAGAAAAATTAAATTCGTCGTTCGAAAATACAATTACATATCGGACCTAAGAGAGAGATAAATTTCGTGTGATACGAGTTGGTTTTTTCTCTCCTAGAACGAGAACGAAAACCATAATAAAAAGTTACTCCCTGTGTGATGAGCAGCGGAGAGGGAATGCCAGAGGAAGAAAAAGTTTCGTAATTGTGGCGCATCACTTTAAACGGTTGCTGTATATGTGCTTTGTTTATAGCCGATAAAAAAGAGGTTTTTTTATACCTTTTTTTTTCATCGTGCTTTTAACTGAACGTGTTGAAGTACGTGTACGAATACATAGATTGTTTGATGATCCCCTGTATGTGGTTAATTTTTTTTCCTTTTTACTTCCGTTTCGCTTCGTATGCTCCGGTTGAACCGTCGTCGTCTGTCCTTTATTTTGCCTCGCAAGGTTGGCTAGGAATGCTAGGATATGTAATATAAGAAGAAAGAGATCATTAAAATGTACGTAATAATTGGTACTAACTACAAACGACGTTCACGTCGAATAATACCCTTACCTATGAAAAAAGAAAAGAATAAAAATTCGCCTAGTTTTATGCAACCAAGTGTATTTCACATTGTATCGTATCAGTTTATATTGCATAATAAAGTTAATTGGATGATTAACGGAGGAGGTAAAGAGGGGGTATTGTCGTATCCTTACCAAGGATAAGAGAAAGAGTGCATATCTCTTTATTCAGAAAAAAATTATACATACTTTGCGCATCAATTGTTGTACCTGGCTGCGTCAACTTTAGTTGTTTTTTCATTTTTTTTCTTTTTTTCATTTTCCAACTTTCATTGCGTATCGATTTAGGTTTATTTTTATGTCGACGTTTTTAATGTATTTGTATTTTATCTGTAACTGACGTGTGTTAAGCGTATTGGTAATTGATTAGCGTTTAAACGCGTCCCTCTCCTATGTGTCTCCCAGAGAGAGAGACGTACGTGTATATGACCGAGACGAGAGAGGCGATAGGGCAGCATTGATGGATGTATTTTACTCTTCAGCAGCCCCCTGCCCCAGCAAAGACCTTCATTCCCATCGTATATACCGCACGTACTATCTCCATGTACACAATTCTGCGTATGTATGCAGCCACTACTATTGCTGTCAATATTGTGATAATGATGGAAGGGAGCAGAATGAGTATAGTTAATGGTTCATTGGCAATGATTACGAAGTAAAAGAGCCGGAAAAAAGAGAGCTAGTCGGGGCTCAGAGAGAGGGTTGTATCCTTAATCTAATTTAAATGACTCTATATCTGTCTAAACTAGATTGCTGAACTGGAATGCTGGTTAATAGTTTTACGTAATTGTGCATTTTCTGGGCATTCGGCGTGATTTTAGTATCGCTGTTTTTTGATACGAATTGAAAGGCAGGAAGTTATACGTACCTGTGTAGGGGGAGGGTGGAGCGTGATACGTTTTTCGCATCGTATAAAAATCAACTCGATTGTGTGTACCTAGTCGACGATGACAGTGATTTGATATCGATACGTACTACGTAGGTAGGTAGATAGGTAGGTAGTAGGTACCTATTTCAAGTGAGATGACGCTTTCGAGTGCATTGTCAAGTGATAATGATAACGGAATGCAATTCTTTTGTGTGCCCGTTTTGAGGGATGGATTTTTTTCCAAAGCGACGTTTATCAGAAAATTAAGCCTGGTTTGATTTCGAAAAGGTCGAGAGGACTATACAGGGGGATGCCAATGCAGATAATTTTATGAAATGGATTATTTGAAGTTTTGTATTCAAAATTTTAATCGGTTGTAGAAGAAAAAATATTTCCAATTTTTTTTTCATTTTTCAAAAATGATCGAAAGATGAGGATTGGCTTAATTAATAATTGAGCTTCCTGAAAAAATAGAAAAAATATCTAAAGTTTAAAATTGTGAAAAATTTTATGAAATCAAATATTTGATGTTCTGGCTTAAAAATAGTTTAATTTTAAAATAAAATAATAACCTCATTTTTTTTAATGAAAAAATTCAAGAGATGCTTTAATCAGTCGAGCCCTCTGAAAAAATTAAAAAAATTTCAAGTGTTCGAAATTAGGGGAAATTTTATGAAATCAGTGATTTAACGTTTCTCCTTCAGAATTTTGTTTGTTTTTGAAAGAAAATAATCCTCTTAAAAAAAAAAAAAAAAAAAAAAAAACTTGAAAATTGGATAAAATAAAGAAAATCCACAATGAAAAAATTGTGAATGTGGATATCGTTTGAAAGGATACGAATTTTATTGGAGTGATTTGAAAGAAAAAATTACACATCAATCCATGATGCTCATTTTTGGACATAGATAAAAATCTCAATTAATTTTTATTGAAATTATTATTTTTTTAAATAACAATATTCCTCAAATATTTGCTGGAAAAAAATCTTTAAATTTTTGGGTGGGAAATTTTCGAATTTTTTGAATGAAAAATTTTCTAAATTTTTGGAATTTTTTCATTCAACGAAGTACTCAGATACCTATTTTTGTGAGGATTTAAACGTGATGAAAAAACTAAGAACCAGGGGATTGGTTCCTAAATTTTGACAAATTTTTAATAATAATTAGAAATTTTTATAAAATACCTAATTATTTCGAGTCTGAACCATTTTTTAATATTTTTCAAATTCAGTAGAGGGGTTGGAGAAAAAAGGGGCACATAATATGGTAGGTATAGTAATTACTTATTTAGAAGAAAAAAAAGTTTCGATGTAAAGAAATTCAATTTTTTTTCTGTGAATTTTTTTGTTTTATTTTTCTATTAAAATTATTTTCATTGAAATATTTTTCGCTTGTTTTTCATTTTCAAAAATTTCTTCTTTTTTTTGTAGAATTTTTCGCTGAACGTTTTTATTGAAATTTAATTTCGATTTTTTTTATCCCTTTCCTCCCACCAAAAAATAATAATTTCTTGTCGTGTTGAAATTTTACAGTCATTTTAAAAAAATTTAATTTCCTCTTTTCAAGATAAAGTTTATTCATCTTTTTTTAAGTCCAAACTTTTCATTTTTTAGTGATGATTAATTTTTGAGAAGAAATGAAAAATGTTAAATTTGATTTTGTTACTTATCAAGATTATTTTCTTTGAAATATTAAAAAAAGAATTTGAATTATTATTGTTGTTGTTGATGTTTTTTTTACTTCTCTACGATCGTTCACTGGTTTCAAAATTTTTGTTGATTTTTTTTTTTTTTTTTTAAGACAATTTTTTCCTTCAAATTTATATTCATTAAATTTATACAACATAAAAAATTCAAATTTAAGTTGTTTTCAGGAAAATAATTTTACTTACATTTTTTCTCATAGGAAAACAAATTTATGTACCTAAGTATACGTAGGTATACATACGTATATTTTGAAACTTGAAAAAAAAATTGAGGCATTTTTTTTTCAGCTTTCTAATTTTTTTTCTACTCTCTCCAGTCCCTCCAAAGTCGTTCATTTGTGTTGAAGTTCTTCTAATAATTTTTTATTGTTTGTTCCTTTCTTTTGAACGAATTTTTATCATTATTTTTGAAAAAAAATTTTAAAAAATTTGGTCAAAAATCTTCATGGGGAAAATTTTTTTAAATAATTCTATTTTTCGATTTTTTAACATACCTAGATAACTCAAAATTTAAGTCTTCGGTTTTGTTGTAAAATAAATTTTTAATTGCTTTTCTCGTGTACTTTGTTTTTATTGAAATTATTTTTTCTTATTTTTCCTTGATAAATTTTGTTGGAAAATTTTTTCATCATTTTTTTTTCGGTTGCACTTTTTCCATAATCTTTCCTTCTTTCATTTGTGTTTTAAATTTTTCTGTTGATTATCTCCTTTTTTCAAGAAATTTGCACATCAGTTTCATTTTCATATTTTTGACGAAGTCAGTAAATACGAGTATTCTCAGATAAACAGAAAAATTTTCGATTAAAAAATACAATTACCAAGTATTTTTATAAATTTGAAAGAATTTTTTTTGGTAGGTATTTTTTTTTTTTATTAAAATTATTATATTTTCTATGAAATTTTTTTTGAGAGCTCGAACAAAAAATTTTCGATAAAAAAATCACTAGGCACCTATTTTATAAATTTGAAAAATAAAATGTTTTTCTCTTATTTTTTGTATTTTTTTTTTACTAAAATTATTACTTATCTAGATTTTTTATGTTTTTTATGGGTTTTTTCGGAGAGCTCATAGAAAATGATTAAAAATAATTAAACTAGTTTCAAAAAATCAAGGAATTCATTTGAACAATTTTGAACCTTTACAAAATCAATTTCCAAAAATTATTTCTAAAAATTTTGTTTAAATTTGAAAATTTAAAAATTTTCTTAGAAATCTAGGAAATTGAAAATTTTTTATACGAATATTTTGTACTGAAAAAAATTGAAACTTGATTTTTTTCTTGAAGAAATGATTTTTCGAGAGCTATTTCTTGGATGTTTGAGATTTTAATTCTACGTTGGCGTATTTCGTTAAATTCCCCTCTTCTCTCCTCTCTCATCAATCTAAATGTTCTCAATTTTAATTTTTTTCCCAAACACGAGGCTTTACATGTGGCACGTTTCACACTTAATTTACGGGAAATATTTCCTCCACGTATTTTCTCATAGTAATGAGTGTTATTAAAAACGTAAAATACGAGCTTCGAAAGCCTTTAGCGAGATTGGCAACTCAATCTATTTGTAATTGTTCAATAAAATAGTCATTTTCGAGCGTAGGTCGAAGTGGTAATAAAATATACGCCTTTTGTGATATCGACGCCGCGACGTAGCGTACAATAGTAAAGCACATCATACGCGAAAAAGCACAAATCTGATTAATGAGGAATGAAAAATATCAATGGGAAGGGAATGAGTGTGGAGGGAGTTGACGCGGTTTTGCGAAACTCAAGCATGCGATAGCGAGTACAAATGAAACAGAGGTGCAATGTTTTTGGTAACTATTTTGTTGGGGGCAAGTGTGGGAGTAATAAGACCACGTTCGCTGAGATGAGCGAAGAGTGGTGTGAAAACCAAAACAATTCAAACGAATTTTGCCTTTATGTAAGTTTTAGTATAAATGGTTGACCTCGTGTGTTAGATTTTCGAAAAGTCACAGAAAGGCAAACAAACGTAAAAAAAAAGGCTGAATATATTGTATATGAAGTATTCGCGATTTGTAGTATTTTTCCACCACAATATCGGCGCGAGGCAGTGGTATTTTTCCGACAGACTTTTAAAGCATTTCAAGTAAAGAATGATGAGACGTGTTGAGAGGGGGGCTGGGGATGACGCATACACGTAAGTTTGGAAAAAAATAAACGTTCACGTTGGCGCGGTTACGAGATATCGCGCGCCCATCGAAACGACGAGTAAAAATTGCCGTTAAAAATACGCGAAAATTTAATATTTCTTTCTATACTATGGCAATGGTGTGAAGTGTAATTTGTTTTTAACAAATATAATTTTTCTCGGCTTTATTGTTGGCAAAACTCAATATAAACTTTACTCGCTCTAGCTCCAACCCTGCTCGTACCCTTTCTACAGTTGGAATATTTATTGGGTGAAAAAAGTTTACACCTTGTGTGCTCTTCTCCCCAATGCTTTTATTTCGCGTAATCGATTCGTTGTACGATGATATACTTACCTACGTGTTTTATTCGCGAGGTAATGGTTAGGAATGCCATAATAAAAAGAGCACTGATAAATGTCATGTTATTTTTCAAATTCGATGAGACGAAAAGAGACACGTCTTAATGAGCGAGACATTCCCCATGTGTATAATATGCTGTGTCTAAAAAGGTCAATTCGATAGAGTGAAAAAGGTGCTTGTATATTTAATTCAATAATTATACTCATTCGTCGTTTGCCTATGTGATACCGCAGTGTTCCCCAGTCCCCTCTTTTTAAAGTAAGCGCAGATTTAACGCGTCAAATTAAAAACAGACTGATATCCGTCGCAGTTTATGAGAAAGGTACTGTGAGAGTCACATTTTACTCGGATTATGAATTTTTTTTTTTTTTTTTTTTTTTCAAGGATTACGTCGGTTCGCCCACGCATCTTGTGGATGCAGTATTTTTGTTACTGTTCAAAAGAGTTACTTGAAATTTTTTTCAAATTCTTCCCACTTTTTTTTTAATGATGAATATTGGCAAAAAAATTATTAGACTAAAATTTTGAAGAAAAAGAAAAATGTAGAGAAATGTACCTATCCCATCATTTTTGAAAAAAATTCAAATCTGAAATTTCAGTTCAGAAAGTTTAATTGTTCGTCAGAAAGTGTGAAATTGAATACATATTAAAGAGATTAAAATTTTGTATTGCTACAAAAATTTCCCAGAAATGTTTTTTTCAAATTTTTAAAAACCAAAAATTTTTCAAGTTGAAATTTTTACGGAATTTTTGAATTCTGAGAATAATGAAATAGTATATCAAATTGCAATTTTAATAGAAATTTTAAATTTTGAAAAAACTCATGTTTGTATAACGTCTTTTTCTTGATAAATTTGTCAAAGGTTAGACAATTTGTAGGAATATAAAAAATTTCTACAAAAAAATTTTCATCGAAAAATATTTTTTGGTTAAAGTGGAAAATTCGAGAACAATAATCTAGAAATTATAAACTCCCTGAAAAAAACTAAAAAACATTTGAACAGCAAGACAAAATTTTAAAAATTGTAATTTTGAATTTTTAAAAGAACAGTATTTTTGAAGAAAATAAAGTATTCATTATGCTTAAAAAAAATAGAGAATTAAATTTGAAAATATCAATCTGATGGAGGGGGGGGGGGGTTCTGAAAAATCATCTTCTCTTACTGATTTTTGGTGGGGAAAAATTCTAGAAATAAGTAGGTGTTATTTTTCAAAAATATAGCAAACTGGATAAGATTTTTAAAAAATGGTTTGAATAAATATTTTTTTAAATATTTGAAAACAATTTTAATTTTAAAAAAAATTAAAATAAAATTGGAATTTTACTAAAAATTTTGAATTTTGAAAAAACGTATTTTAAAGAATACCTGTATAATTTTTTTCAGGAAAGAAATAGTAAAATTGAGCAATTCATTTGGATAAAAAATCAAAAAAATCAGTGAGAATTTCGTTGATTTTTAAAAAAATAGTAGATTATTTTTTTATTTTTTCTTCAATTTTTATTTTTGTGGAAACTTTGAATTTTTCTAAAAAAAATTATTGATAAATTTTCACCCATAATTAATTATTTTTGGGGGAAATTCGACTAAATTCTGGTGAGAAATATCTGTTGAAAATACGTAGTTTCGATATGAAAATTTTTTCAAAATTGGAGATATTACCTAGTTTAAAAAAGAATTTTCATTTCTAGAAACATTTTTGCTTAGAGAATAAATTACATGCAAGTTGCTAATTTTTGAAATACAAAATTTTGTCAAAAATTCTTTTTCAAACGTGCAGAAAAGTTGATTTATCAAAAATTTGTTGGAATAAAAAAATAAATTTGGGCACACATTTTTAGAAAAAATCGTGGCACGAACCGCACGTTCTCAATTACACCTTGAAAAATTTTTGTAAAAATTGAAATTTTAAAATTATGAAAAAAATTGAAGATTTTTGCTTCAAATATAAAAATTTTTATGAAATTTGAAAAATCGATAAAAATAAATTTGGATGAAAAAATTCAAAACTCAAATTCTCCGATAAAATTTTGAAAATTGTAATTTTGCTGAAAAAATTGAATTCCGCAAATTATCCCCTCCAAGTGAAAAATGCTCTAAAAAATAATACTTAAGTAATTGAAAAAAAACACGACTAAATTTCAGAGAGGAAAAAAATTTGACACATTTCGTATCATGCATAACATTAGAAAAAACACATGTATACTTAATTTTCGATGACAGATCAACATCGTTGCAAAATTGCGCAACATGACGGAAAATCCTATATTAAAATAATATTGAGATGGATACGATGAAAAAGGCGTTTACGATTTTTTTTTTTCAAATACCTACTTCGCTGTTGATACCGATTCGAAACGTTATTTCGTTACAGGATATGCTTTTCTGAGATAAATTTCTCGTTTAGATAAAGACTTCTGACTGCAGTGTGAAAACACTCGTGGAAAGAAAAAAGTGAAAGAAAAAAGGTATTGTAGGTGAATAGCTTTGTAATAATATATATTTTTCTTTTTTGTTATGTTCGCAGGTACGTATAAATACAAAATCTAGGCATATACTTTTTCGTATTTCAAAATACAACCATCGCATCGTTATAATATGATGGCAGCTTTCTAAAAAGTATGTCGGATTTTCATATTTTCATCCTCGATTATTGTATTCGTGACGAGGTAAGTTAGGTGCCCTTTTTTTTACTACGTTATGTTAAAACAATCACGAGAACATTTTCTATGAATGACCATTTGAGCTAGTGCAGACAGACAGCAGATCAGCGTGTACACGTTGGGATGGATGAAACACTCGGTCTTGTTGACATTTTCGCCAACTGCCAGATGATTAAATTGCGAGAAATGAATGTCGCTTAAAGTACGATATAATTCATTAAAAACTTTCGTTGTCGGTCTTTTTTCCAGCCATTGTGGCGGTTTCTATAAAAATACTACATTGTTGAGACTGTTAAGATTACCTACACAGAGACAGTTTGTTGGTAAAATGAATGATCAAAGTGGCTGTGATGGCTTAATGTAACTTTAATTATACGTCGTCGAGCCTTCTACCCAGAGCCGGTGCGAGAGGGGGGTTTGGGGGGGTGGAACACCCCTCCAGTGATTTTCCATTCGGCAAATTTTCGACAAATTCCGCAAACTTTCGTCAAATTAAATTAGGTATGTTTACAAAATTTGGTAAAGTTTTGAATTTCAAATATGTAAATTTTTTAGGAATTCTAAATCACAAATTCGGCAAATTTTTGAGAAATTCCGAATCATAAATTCGATAAATTTTAGAGAAATTCCGAATCACAAATTCGGTAAATTTCTGAAAAAAATTTTCGCCAATAGGAATCAAAAATCAACGCATTTGAATTGTTATAACTTATAACGTAAAAAAATGAACATGATCTTTTAAAATTATGCTTAAAGTGCATTATTTTTAATTAAAAATTCCAATTTTTTCAAAATTTTCGCCCTCGCTTCGCTCGGGCAACGTATCACTTTTTCTTCTTTTAAAAAACCAGAAATTATTGTACGTTTTCAAAATTTCTGCAAAAAAAGCCCATCTTTTCTTTTAGAAGTGCAATTTTTTCAAAAATTTTCGCCCTCGCTTCGCTCGGGCAGCAAGAGTCCTTTTGTTTCAAATCCTAATGCTACCATAACTTCTTGAAATTTTTTCTATGAGGATAGTGAGAAGTTCTTCTTTCGAAAACTCACTTTTTTCAAAAAATTCAGCGCAGGGATCTACTTCCCACTGTTGTACCTATTAATTATCATTCGGCATTTTGAAAATTTTCATTCGGCATTTTCGATCTACACCCCCCCAAAACAAATTTGCTCAAACCGTCTCTGCTTCTACCCTCTCTTCCTCTGTAGTTTTGTAGTTTCAGAAAACCAATGAGAGATGTTGGGTGAGGCAGAAGTGTGGGAGGATGGTTTGAAGATAGTTTAGCTCTCATTTCCGCTTTTCAAAAAATTGTCTTGATACGGGATATCCCAGTTCGGGGTAACCAGAATTGAGATTTGGGTGTAACTGACTGCCACACGAGTGAATCGTCGCAGTGCTGTGGTTTGTTTTTTGTTTTCTGGCACCATCGTAAAGTCTAGTTCTACATAGATGATTGATATCAAAATTGGTGGGAAGGGGAGGGAGGGGTCCAATCGAAATTTTTGTAATAACTAAAATGATTTCCAAAACTTCAAGCTACAACTTTTGTTTGAAAATTTTTTCAATTGGACCCCTATTTCTCTACCATCTACCAGTTTTTAATAATTGAAGTATCTAAGTCATATTATGCGAAATTGGAGGGGAGGAAAGAGCCTAATCGAAAATTTTATGATTATAAAAATTATTTCTAGGACCTCAATCTGAAAGTTTTGTTTGAAAAAATTTTCAATTGGGCCTCTCCCACAATTTTGAAAAGTATCTACCTGATGTTATGTGAAATTGGAGGGGAGTGAGGGATACAATCCAAATTTTTATAATGACCAATTTTTTTTTAGGATCTTAATCTACAACTATTATTTGAAAAAAATTTCAATTGGCCCCTTCCTCCCTCACTCCTCAGAGTTTTGTGCAAAATCGGTGAGGAGAGAAGGGTCCAATCGAAAAAATTTTCAAACAAAAGTTGTAGATCGAAGTGTTGAGAATATTTTTGGTTATTACAAAAATTTCGATTGGAACCTTCCCTCCCCTCTAATTTTCAATAATACGAGTATGTATGAAAATCGGGTTCACCTTCCTTTCCAAAAAAATTTCCTATCTCTGTACCCAAGGCTCCGATTGAAAAATTTTTCAAATAAAAGTTGTAGACTGAGATACTACGAAGAATTTCGTTTATTATAAAATTTTCGATTGAACCCTTCTTGCCCCTCCAATTGTAATATTTGGTGAATTTTCAAAGATGCCAAAAAAACAGTGCTGTGGCTATTCACTTGTAATATAACTCCTTTAATTTCAGAGATAGGCAATCGAATGTACTCAGTACTTTTTTTTTCTATTTCAAAGTGCTATCCACTGCCAGGGTCGAAATTTTTTTTTAAGTAGTGTTGCCAACCGGTTTTGCTTTGCGAAATGCCAATTTTCATTGATTTGAGAGAATTTTTTGGAAGGATTTGGGTTTTCTGGACAAACTAAACAGTCTACGAAAAAAATTAAAGGAATCAAAATTGTACATTATGAAATTTTCTGTCTGTTAAAAGTGGATAGTTTTTTCTGAAAGGCTTCGTTTTCGTTTTATTTGCAGTCAAAAATTTTGTAGCTATTTTATTTTCAAATTTAGGCACCACGTGCACATAAAATGTTTTATTAGTGGTACTCGGTTGTATCTAAATTTCAAGTCACGTTATTCATTACCCAGGACACCCTGTATATTATCGTAAAATGATTAGATTCATGAGAAATTCAAATTGAACTGCAATGAAATTTTCAACTTTTTAATTTGGAAATGTTTACAAGTTCTGGATTTTTCGAATAAAATTATCGACTGCAGATAAAATAGATCTAAACCGAGTTAAATCTAATCTATCGTTGATACGTTTCAAATTTCGCATCCCATTAGAGACGGTACTGCACTTTTGCCACGTCCTATAAACACAAAATTATCTTCTCGTGAGTAATGACGCTGGCGACGTCAATTTAGAAGAAAAAAATCGCATCGAAATTGAGAGCCAAGGAAAGCAATGAATAATTAATGAACTCGATACGGGAACAAAATTAATACGTTGGCGAAACTTTTGCTAATTCGATCCGGCTATTTTTATCGTGACTTTTTGAAATACGCTAATAATTTCGGAAACCAGTATAGGCCGCCGCCGGTGCACGGTGACGCGACGACACGACGTCGTTGTCCGGCTCTACAGCCAAAATACTCGATAAGAAATCGATTCTTTCACGATACACTTACCCTTTAACTAATTGAAATTTAAGGAAACGCGCACTCGAAGGTAGAATTTTCTTTTTACAAGCGCCATCCTACGCAAAAATTCCATCCGTATGGCAAATCGACTGCCATTTGGGAAGGCAAAGGCGCCATAAATTCATCTAAATGGAAAGTATAGCCAGGTAAAGGTATTCGATACAGGGTATGAATATTTTATTCGGCCATAACGCCAAGGAGATACGATTTTGATTTTTATCGACAATATAGTGCCCTCCTGGCCCCCTCCGCTTGACTTACGCATGCTTCTTTTCATAATCGAATACGTCATGAGACGATTGAGAGGTTATATGGTCGTTTGGGGAGCTTTTGTGATAATTGAAATGAATTTTTTTGGTGTGAAAAATGTGAAAATTTCAAATACTCGAGTATTCATGTGTTGAAAGGAAAGAAATTATGTGAATAGAATTTGATCGATTTATAAATTTACAACTGTGAAAATTATAATTTTATAGGATGTGCAGATTTTTAATTTTTTTTCCCCAATGTAACTCTCAACTCAAGGTTTGGTAATGTTTTCTGTCAAACGTTCGCTGCGTCAATTTTTTTCAAAGGTGTAACCCATGTTTGTATGTATATTCAAGTCTAAATATTGGTATAGGAATTTATTTACAAACTTGTACATTTTAATCTAGATGTTGGTTGGCCTTCTGGAAATTGACGTTTTACTCGCCAATGCCTAATTTGTAAATTCAGAGCGACGTTTTCATACTCGATGTACCTTCGAGGTGTATAATTCTCCTGCTTTTATGCTCTTCTGTCTCAAAACAGAAGACGAACGAACGAAAAAACGAAGAATTCCATTCTCACCTGTGCGTTTTCCTGCCACTGCCAGACATGAATACTTCATCGTTCTGTTTCATTTTGAAGTGGTGTAATCCCTGACACATATTTGCCTTTTTCCAAAATAAGAGTGCCATAAATATACGTACGTCGTACATGGGCCTACATAAGTATGAAATTTTGAACACGATATTCTAGACGAATGTTTTTTTAATAAGATTGAAATAATAGGAACATTAGGAAGGAATTCGCTAGTGAGTTGTATTTTTGTGGTTAGGTGCAGCAGGTGATACCGATGTTACGCCCATGAATATTTTAACGAGGTCTTGTATTGAAGGTCATCAAAAGAGGGGTTTTTTCGGCACATTGAAAAGAGTTTTATTGGAGCAGGTGATTTGATAGTGAATTTTAAATGAATCATTCGAGAACGACGTTACTAAAGTTTGAGAAAATGTGGCTCAGTTTTATCTAATTTTTCAAATTTAGTGAATGGAAAATTGTCAAAATTTGATAAAAATTGTAAATTTTGTACTTGATAAATTTTTACAATTTTTTAAAGTTGAGTAAATTTATAAAATTGAATGAATTACTTGAAAATTTTACTTTTGGTAATTTTTAAATTTCGGTAAATTTTTGAAAATGAAAGGTATAACTACGTAAAAGTACTAGAGTGGGAATAAAGAGAGTACAATTAGATGATAATAGATAAGTAGGCTAGAAATAATGCATCAACACATACAAATTTTTAATTTTAATGACTTGAATTTTTTTAATTTAAGAAGTACTTATTTTGAAAATTTGGTAAAAATGCAAAATTTATTCGTTTTTGAATTTTGATGAATTTTTGAATTTAATATTGAGTAAATTTTTAAAATTCTTAAAATTTAGTAAACCATCAAAATACCTCACAAAATTTGGAAAATTTGGAAAATTTCATTTATTTTTTAATATTTATAAATAATAAGTAGATACAATTACTTTTTGCAATTGATCATTGATTTTTAAACATTTTTCAAAAGTATATTTTCAAAATGAGGAAAATTTGTGAATTGAAAAAATCTCAAAATTTGATTACAACTTGAATTTTATTAATAATAATTTTGAAATTGATAATAAAATTATTTATGAAATATTTTTTAAACGGACCAACTTGTAATGCTCGATAAATTTTTGATAATTTTTTTTCAATTTTTTCAACTTTTAAAATTCAGTAATTTTTTTCAAATAGGTTTAAAAAATCATTTGTAAAGTTCGATATATTTTTTAAAAAATTTTAATGTAAAATTTTTAAAAATTCAAAATTTCCAAATAATATTTTAAAACTTTATAGAAAATTGAAATGTTTTTTTAAATTTTAACAAATTTTTGTAGTTGGATCGACTTTTGAAATTCACTTGTTAAGTTGGCTAAATTATTAAGATTTGCTTATTTATTGAAATGGTACCTATTCAACATTCGTCAAATTTCTAAAATGTGTTTGAAATTTAAAATTTTGCAAATTTTTGAAACTCGGTAAAGATTTAAAATTCGAAAAATTTTTATAGTTTTTAAAAAAATTCAAAATTTGATTAAAATTAGAATTTTGGTCATTTTTTTTTTTTTTTTTTTTTTTTTTTTTTAACCGCCATATACAGCAACTAAGGCTAGAGGCGTATCGTGAAGGAGATATTTCATTAAAATTTGTCAAATTTTTAGGATGTAAAAATTTAAACGTTTACGAATTTCAGAAAGATGAAAGTTTAAAATTTGACAAATTTTTGAAGTTTGGTAAATATTCAATAGGTATTTTATAAAAATGTTAATTTTGGTCATTTAATTTATAATTTCTATATTCTAATGATCTACCTAGATAATAATTTTATCAATTTGTCAACGTTAGGTAGTAAATTTTTATAATTTTGTACATTTTGACTTTCTTCAAAATTTGATAATTTTTAGATTTTAATAAAGTCAGACCAAATTTTTTGAAATTAAGAAAAAATTTCAAAAAAGTTTGAAAATTAAATAAAATAAAAATGTGTAACTTAAAATTTAGCAATTTTTAAATATGGATAAAAAATAAAAATTTGAAAAATTCTCTAACATTTTTTAAGTTAGATTAACTATTCTAATTTGGTATATTTTTAAGATTTGGTAAAAATTCAAAATACTCTGAATTTGATAAAAATTAAAATATTGCTAATTTTTACATTTTAATAAAATCTCAGAATGTTGGATTAGTTGTTGAAACTTGGTAAATTCTTGAAATTTGATAAAAATTCGGAGTGTAAAATTCTCAAAATTGGAAGACAAAATAATTCAACTTTTGGTAATTTCAATTTTAATTTGAAATTGTAATATTTTCAAATTTGAAATTTGATTATTTTGATCATTAAAGGTTTTCAAAAAATTTGTAGATAGACCGGTATTGTAAATTTTTAAAATTATAGGGAATTGTTCATTTTTAGACTTCGAGTTTTTAAAAATTGATCAATTTGTGAAGTTTGGTAAATTTTTACAATTTGAATTTTTTTTAAAATTATTTCATAAAATCCTTGAATTTCAAAATCTTTTTTATTTATTTTTTGACGATTTTGCCAAAGTTCTTTTTTTCAAATATTTGACGAATACACGACAAAACGAAAAAAGGAAATAAGTGTTTATAATTTTTACGACACATTTACCATCGGGACTATTAACTATCTGATTTTGTTCCGAAGCTAACGACCTTCTCAATCGGTTAAGAGCCGTAGTAGAAATAAAAACTCATTCCACATAGTTTCCTTTTGTACGCTCAAACATCCCATCTCCCTTCATCTCTCTCTCTCTCTCTCTCTCTCTCTCATCCTTACGGAATAAAACGTTACGAAAATTGTGACAATACAACGTGAAAATTCTTCGCCCACTGCTCTAAAAATATCGCGGAGAAAGAATAAAGGCAAACGTAACCGGGATTCATTTAAACGACGCGATAAAAGGCGTCAAATACATTTAAACGATACTAAATGAGCAAAAGGAAACAGCACTGGTGTCGGGGAAAAGGGAAAGGTGGAAGCTGCGAGCAGGCTGCTTCGCGGAGCTCATTAAGAAATGAAAGATTGACTAATGTTACGAAATAATTACACGTATCGTTTGCTCTACGGTTTGGCTGCGATTCGAGGCGTGAATGGCGGCGCTATTGTATGCTTCACAGTTATTGAGTACCTTGCTCGTGTCTAGGGTACCCTCACATATTATTCCTATTTATGCTTGAAATCGTACTCCTATGCCCTATATACGTATAAACGTACTCGTATAGGTGCTTATGTGTATACTCTGTATGGCTTGAAGCACGTCGCAGTGCCAAATGTGTAAAAGATTACGACGTGAAGAAGAAGAGAGCTGGAGAAGGTGAACGATTAACTCGTTGACCCGGTGCTGGGTGCTCAGAACCGAGATGGATGTTCTCTGAATAGTATGTCGATTAAGAGACACTCCAGTCAGCTCGCGTTAAATAATTCATTCGTGTATCAGACGAATCGCAATTTGGAGTTTTCATAGTGTGAGACTAAGAAAGGAAGGAGGTAAATGAGTAGCACAGACGTAGGTAGTAAAAGATTAATTGAAGTCTCTGAGATATGTACTTATGTTTTTTGACAAGGACGAGTTGTCTGTACGTGCTATACGTACTCGTATGTGATTTAATGCGAATCCTATATCTCGGTGCACTTGTGTATCGATGAAATATGTACCAAAAACAATAGTACATAGATACTTTATATTCAAAATTGGAGGGTAGGGAGGGGTCCAATCGAAATTTTTGTAATAACCAAAATTATTTCTGAGACTTCAAGCTACAACTTTTGTTTGAAAACATTTTCAGTTGGACCCCTACCTCCGCCAGTTTTTGATAATTTACAAGTATCTAAGTCATATTATGCGAAATTGGAGGGGAAGGAAGGGTCTAATCGAAAATTTCATGATAACAAAAACTATTTCTAGGACCTCAATCTACAACTTTTGTTTGAAAAAATTTTCAGTTGTACCCCTCCCCCAATTTTGAAAAATATCTACCTGATATTATGTGACATAGGAGGAGAGGGAGGGATCCAAAATAACCAAAATTATTTTTAGGATCTTAATGTACAACTTTTATTTGAAAAAATTTCTAATTGACCCCTTCCTCCTTCACCCCTATAATTTTTAATCAGTATTTTCGGAGTGTTATGCAAAATCGATGAGGAAAAAGGGGTCCAATTAAAAAAAATTTCAAACAAAAGTTGTACATTGAAGCCTTAGGAATAATTTTGGTTATTACAAAAATTTCGATTGGACCCCTCCCTTCCCTCCAGTTTTGAATATCAAATATCTATGTAGTATTGGACTTGGTAAACATTTTCAACAACGATCCACCACTATACAAACAAATTGAGTAAACCAGACACTAGTTCCTCTTGCTAGCTCTCGAATCATCTAATCGATAATTTGATAGTGCCTATACCCTCATAGTGATGAAACCCATAACCCCCTTCTTCCCTCACTGTCAAACCAAGGCGATTTCAGATTCACTCCTTGTATTGTCCAACGACGTGGAAAAAATCGTACCACGTTTTAACCAAATGGACATTTTCGTTCGAGTAATTGATAAGGGGCTGTCAGGCGAAATAAGAATGCAAGCTGGTTAAAAAAAATTGATAAAAATTTGTCTCCTAAAGTAGTACTAGGTTGATTGGGACGATAGGACGACGAATGAGAGGAACTTGAACCCTCTATAGGTAAAGGTATTTCCATCGAGCCTTTTTCCTCGTTTTTTTTTCAGCTCGAACGAAAAATAACATTAAATAAAATAATACTAAATTTCAATACCGTAGAGTACGGAAAAGTGCGGCGTCGTAACCGAACTCGGATCTGAGGTTTGTTGGGGCCAGTATAAAAGAATGATGTTAAAAAACTGTAAAAAAAATAGAGAGAGACTCGTATCGAATTACTTCATCTCAGTTAACTCTTTTGATTTTGCACTAAAACGTAAAGAGGTTTTTTTCTGTCGTCGAGATCGAGCGAAAGTGTCTGTAAAAAAAGCAGGAAGTGTATGAAATGAGAGTATACATCGTAGAATTCCCCCTCCCTCCAATCATCGAAGGTGTTAGAGTTTTATAAATAAAAAATGTCATTTTTTTAGTCGTTGAGTTTTCTCTCTATAAAAGGTTCTTTTCGATTGAAATAGGTATCGAATTAAAAGATTAATTTTGAAAATATTTGAAGCGATAAAAAACGAAAAATTTGATTCAGAATCGAAACACAAGCCCAGTGATTTTCGAGATACTATGACAATAGGTGAGGTAGAGGGGTGGAACTGCGAGGGAAAAATCAATCCGTCGATTTGTTTATACGTGATGTCCGATGAAAGGGAAAAGAATCAAGGGAAATAGCGAGCTTAATGCTGACCTATGTGTAAGTAAACGGTTTGGAAAATAGATAATGATATTTCCATTTAAAAGCGAAACCATTGAAATTTTCTCGCATTCGCGTGGCCTGCTATGGCACGCATAAGCATATTTGATAGCGTTTGAAAACGTTGAACCTTTCGTAGGCCTGGTTTAGAGGCCGTCGAAGAGGATTAAACGGCGTGCTCGGTAAATTAGATTAATTAACGGGTTCGAATGTACATGTAAATGCTGACGTGGTCGAGTCGAGAGTTCGCGATGCGATGTTTATCGCAATAGACAATCGTGTTTTTTGGTGAAAAGGAAGCTTTCGAAGTGAGAAATAAGGTTGGAATGGGAGAAGTGTGTCAGAGAGGTGGGTAATGTGGCGCAATTTAGGGCCAAGTTTTCATGCTTAGGAGGACAGAACTTTTAGTTGAAATTTAGAAATTTTTATAAAGTTCAATTTTTTAAACGATTTTTGCGAACAAGTTGATCAATTTGTAGGAATTGGAGCAATGAGTGAAAATTTCTTTCGAATCGTCAGTGAACGAAAATTGGTTTTGTAAACGAATTGTTGAAATTATTATAAGAATGAATATTCATTTCAGTTTCCAAGAAACGAATCATTTGCGATACATAGAATCGTTTCTGAACGATTTTTTGGGCCAATGAATCGATGTTTTGAGTGAATCGTTCGCGAACGAAATTATTGTACGAACGAATTGATTCCAACGAACGAGTAATTTGTTAGGGACTCGGTTCTGAACGATTTTGTGTAACAAATGAATCGATATTACGAACGAATCGTTCGCGAACGAAATGATTCAATGAACGAATTCATTCTAAAAATTTAAAAAACAAATAATTCGCGAAAAATCGTTTCTGAACGATTTTGATTTTTGTGTGGGAGATGAATCTAAATTATGAAAAAATCGTTCGCGAACGAATTAGTTTTTTTTAATGGAATTCTTGACGAAAAAAATGTTTCAAATTTTAAACAATTTTTTTGAAAAAAATTATCCAAAAACTTCTTTGTAAGATTTCTTTATAAAAATTGAAGTTTTCTGGTTAAAAAATTTTCTTGGAAAGGAAACATCGAAAGTAGCTCGGATCAACGTTTCTTTTCGGGCTACATTAGTCCAAAAATATAATACGATGAATTTGAGATGAAATTACAAGCAGAGTAGGGCAGACGAACATTCGTCAAGAAAAATTGATCTCCACGTGCCAAGCCATGGTGCTATGCTCACATTTATCTTAGAATGTAATGACGTCGAGCAGTTGAGGAATTCAAACAATGGCGGAATTTCTCTTCAGCGCATATTTCTCGTCGCGAGAAAATTCCTCGAATGAAGAGATAGATCTACGTAGAAATGAGAAATTCTCGAGTAGAAAAATATCACACGATGGTTTCGTCATTCGACGTGAAACTAACTGGTAATGTGAAAGACCCTACTTGTAGGGCAGCTCATGTCAGTCTCGTAGAGCGACGTTTTCGTATGTAAAATATAAATTGGACGGTTGCCGCGCTCTAAAGGAAAAATGATGAACTGTTTGGAAAATTGGCTGAAAAGATATCTTTGTGGGTTTTTGAGATTTGTTTTTTATTGAGCTGGTTTCGGGATGATTTTGTGAGTTTTTGATTCGTTTTTTCTGACATGGGAGTGAGTGAGAATAAAAATTCTGAGAAAAGAAAAGTTATATTTTTCAGTCGCTGTCTGCTTTTGTTAACCCCCCTCCCCCTTCACTCGAGTGTATTTAATTATCTGAAGTTTTATATGCATGTTTTTGTTGAATATTTTGGCCAAGTCCCACGAGGTCTCGAGAACAAACTATTCAATTGATTTGAAAAAAAAAGGTTCAAAAAATTACCTCGATTTTCGATCGTAAAGGCTAAAAGGTCGTTGTGTGCGGTGACAAGTAAACAACCCCCAATTTTCAGGATGTACGTCTACACCTATGGATATTTTGATGTCCCAGAAGCGAGTTTCATTATTGTGTATATTCTATATTATATTGATTGCGTGAACAAAACTCATATACCTAGCGAAGAGCTACCATACGAGTATGTAGTTAACTTATCCATAAAAGTAGACTTGTTGGGAGCGGGGAGGGGGGTGAACTGTGGGTGTGTAGGGCTTTGAAATTAATTTATGTACACGTGTGAAATCGTTTCCAAGTATTCTATAGACTTATAAATTATTTTCATTGCGTGTACTGGCACTCAGCGAATTTTTATCTGCGAATTTTTATCTACGAATAGGCTACGATGGTCTCGTTTGTGACCTTGAAATTTACTCGAAAATTCCATAAAATTGAATAAGTGTTGTTGGATTTTCACGACGAGTCCATTGTTGGAGGAAAATTACGTCGAGGTGATTGACATGAACGATTGGTTTATTCTGAATGGTTCGCAAATGAAACTAATGTGAAGAAAGTACCTTCTCAAGAATCGTGTTTAGTATTTACGGCGAATTGGGTAGGCAATTTTATTAACACGTAGCATCAATCGACTTCGGTTTAGTTGTTCTCCTTTGCTTCACCTTTCCTATTGTTTTAACTTATTGAAAAGTTTTGTTTTTGTTCAAATTTTTCGCCAAATGTACCATTCAACTTTTTTAAAAATTTTTCTTCATTTTCAACCAATTACTTAATTTCTCAATTTTTCTTTTTCAGTTTTGATTTTTTCAAAGTTTTGTTCATCAAGTCAGTTTTTTAAATAAATAAAAAAAATTTAAAAAAAAAATTGTTTTGTAATCACGATTTTTTTCAAATTTTTTACCCATTGTATTTTTATATGTTTTAAATTTTTGCAAATTGAAATTTTTTTTTTCAATTTTAAATTCTGATTGTAATTTTTTCTTTTTTTAAATGCTAAAAATTGTGCAGTTTTCAAGTTTCTTAAATCGTATCTAATTTTTTTTTTAAATTTAAATTTGTTTACTTTGACCTTTTTCATTTTTTTTTCAATTTGTTTGCTTTATTTTGATTTTTTTTTTTTAGGGGTCAATTTTTGAGGAAGTTCTCAATGTTCTGACTTTTTTTTGTTTGGGGGGGGGGCAGAAAATTTTGTGGGTGGTAGTAAAAAAAAGTATTGAAAAATAGTGTATTTGTGAGGGGGGGGGGGATCATGTAGACGCCACATCTGAAGTGTTTAATTATTTTTTATTTATTATTTTTAATATTTTTTAAAATTTTATTTTCAGAACTTGATCTTCTTCAATTTTTTATATTTTTAGTCGTTTTTTTTTCATTTTATTTGCTTTCGACTTTGCCCATTTTTCTATAATTTTCTTCAAGTCATTTTTATTGAAATTTTGATTTGAAAAGCATGTTCCCAATTTTTCGATTTTTTTTTTTCAGTTGAGCTTTTTCGACACATTTTTCTAAATGCCAAATTTTTCAGTTTTTTACCATTTCTTTTCAAATTTTATTTCAATTTTTTTCCAAAAATTTTATTTGAGTCGTTTCAGTTGGGTTATACCTGGGTGAAAAGAAATCAGCTCAAAACTTTCCTAAATGTTTCAATTCTTGATTCTTCTCATTCTTTAATTTTTTATTTGAGATAGTGAATTATTTTTAATTTTTCAAATTTTTATTCATTGAAATTTCTCAAAATCGTTGAAAATCAATTTATTTTCCTAGTTGGATAAATTATTTTACGTTACGAGGGAGAAAAAGGCTTCTTTATACTACCGAAAGATCAGCGAGAGGTATATAAAGTAGCACTTTATCTCCCTAGTAACGTAAATACATATTAATTTTTTTTTTTCAATTTTTAGTTTTTTTGTGTTTGAATTTTTTTTATTTCTTTACATGCCAAACTTTGATACGAAATAGACTTGACGTACCTTGAGTACTGAGCTAATACTCAGTAGTACTACCTATTTGCATCATAATTGAGACTGTGTACTGGACACTACCGAAATAACATAATTCGTTGTCATCGAATACGTTAAATTGCTTGAATAATACATTAAGACCGGATATGAACTTGATAATTAATACAATTAACACCGAATCGCGAACCTACCTCACAGCTAGCTACTCTGCTCAGTTGGTCTGCTCGTGATACGAGTAATGTTGAAACAGAGTACCAGGCCGTAAGGCCATACGAATGAATACTGAAGAAACCTTCAAGACCAAGGCATCACGTAGCCGAGAACGGCTACGCTCATACACCCCCCCCCCCATCCCTTTACATATTACCTATCTTGGGAGCAGTGTTACCCCAGTACTGCGGGCCATATCTACCTGTATCAACTTTCTTTGCCTCAATTTTTCACGTTTTCGTCCAAAATCTCTTAGGTATCCATTTTAAATTTCATTTCAAATTGTATTTTTACCACGCTTTTATATACTTGGTATGTATGTATGTATGTTTGTTTGTTTGTTTGTTTGTATGTCTCATGGAACCAAGAGTATGTTTTCGACCAATCCTCTCTCATTTAATATTTTACTGGAATTGAAAGAACATAGTGCTCACATTAGGGGTTTTCGAGGTCGCTGAATTCGATTTTCGAACTCAAATTTACCCCGACCCCAAATTGAGCCCCTATGAAGGGGTTCAATTTTGAAAATTTCAGAAAATCACAACATTGGTATCGAAATGTAGGTTTTCCAGGTCGCTGAATTCGATTTTCGGACTTAAATTTACCCTTGACCCCACATTGAGCCCCTATGAGGGGGTTTCATTTTGAAAATTTCAAAACTATGAAATTAAAATATTTTCAACGACAAAAAGAGTTAAATAAAAATGTAAAAAAATTTTAAAAAACCACGCTTTTATTTAAAGTTGGTCACTTTGTAAAATGTTATTCATAGGGAAAGAGTAATGCCTTAAAAAACAAAAAATAAAATTTACTTTAATACAAAAATGTGTCATGAAAATTTTTTTTTCAAAAATTTTAATGATGAAAAGCGTGGTGGGGTGTGCGAGGAGCAAACGAATACCTTTTCGATTAACGCCCCACCACGATTTTCATCATTAAAATTTTTGAAAAAAAAATTTTCATGACACATTTTTGTATTAAAGTAAATTTTATTTTTTGTTTTTTAAGGCATTACTCTTTCCCTATGAATAACATTTTACAAAGTGACCAACTTTAAATAAAAGCGTGGTTTTTTAAAATTTTTTTACATTTTTATTTCCCCTATTTTTTCAGTATCTGCCTGATTTCAAATACTTAATGAAAAATCATTTCATTTTTTTAATTGCTTATATTTCGCAATTTTTTAATTTTTTAAATTTTTTTTTTTTTTTTTTCAATATTTTTATTCTTTTCCAGTTTTAAAATCAATTTTATTCACGTCACGTAATCTAATTAGAAAATGAAAATTATTTCTTCATTTTTGAAAAATTTTAATTTTTGCATTTTCAATTTTTCATGCTCTTTGATTTTTTTTCCTGATTTTTTGAAACATTTTTTTCCACTTTATAATTATATTATAGGTATTTTTTCAATTTCATTTCAGTCATTTCGATTTCAATTTCAATCAAAATAATTATTTTCATCTCGATTTTTAAATTAATTTTTTTCCTGATTTTTTTTCAATTTTTAATAAGTTATTTTTTTTTAAATTTCATTTTTGAATAGTTTTTACAAATTTTGAAAATTTTTGATTTTTGATTGCAAATTTTCTTTAATAATATTTTTGATTTTTTTTTTTTTTTTTTTCAAGTGCTAATAAAAAAATGAATTGATTCAAATTTTGTTTTGGGGTTATGAGAGAAGAGTTGTTGAACTTTTTATGGAAAAGCTTCTGTCCAGTCTTGCATAAAATTTTTTAAAAGTGGTGCTTTTTGGTGTAAATTTTGTTAGATAGATACTCTGAATTTGGATTTTCCTATTTCAATATCCCTTCCCCCACCTCCTGACTTATCCCGCACCTTCCTATTTATTTTCAGACCTATTACGCCCGAAGCTGGACATAGAAATAGAATATTTCCAGCCTTTTTCCGCGATAAGAGCCTGGCCGTTCTCGACCATAGTCAACTCGTATGTAAAAGTGAAAAACGTGGTATCTGTGAAAGAGACCATTGCGAGAAGAAGAGGTTTATAAAAATATATATACAAAGTCACTTATACATTCCTACTGGTGCAAAAACCTAGAATACGTAGTATCATCCATACATTCTGCGGCTCTGCCATTCGAAGCGTTCGCAACACGATTAAATACGAGTCGATGGTTCGTCAAGTGTGCGTATATAGCTTTGTGTATCTATCCAGTATCCGCGACTCGACTGGTACCATTGTCTGCAGAAAATACCCTTGACGGGAATTTTTTTCCATTTCCTTCGTCGCTTTCATACACTCGAACAGATTTCCATCTACGCTATACTACGAACACGTATTTCTACTCTGGCAGTCGTCAACAATAGATATAGTATGTATACCTATGAGAACCCTCCCCCCACCCCTGCGTAACCTTTCCCTTTTGTGGCCTGATTGTATACATTTGTAAACTGCTTAGATAGATTGTAATTTACCTATCCGATTTTGGGCACGGTATTATTTTTAAAATGATACTATATCCGAATTCCGAATGTAGCCCTATAATTTCACCATAAACTAGCAATTAATTTCAACCTTGGCTCGTACAACCGGAAATGGCACGCAAAGGGTTTGGTGGGTTATCAAACAATTTGGAAAATGAAAATATTACCCTGCTGTGTTGTTTTCCTGCTATTTATTTCCACCAGCCAGTAGTTGCTCGGATTTGGAGGGAACATGAACGAAATTTCTCACACTTCCTGCTTCCATCAGTTCAGATTCTGGACTTGAAATATTTCTTCCAATTAACATGTGTTTTATTCGAAATTGAAGGGGAGGGATGGGTACAATCGAAATTTTTGTGATAACTTAAATTATTTCCAGGACTTCAAGCTACAACTTTTGTTTGAAAATGTTTTCAATTGGACCTCTATCTCCACCAGTTTTTAATAATTATAAGTATCTGAGCCATATTATGCGAAATTGGAGGCGAGGGAAGGGTCTAATCGAAAATTTTGAAGGGTCTAATCGAAAATTTTATAATAACAAAAATTATTTCTTGGACCTCAATCTACAACTTTTGTTTGAAAATTTTTTCAATTGGACCCCTCCGCCAAATTTTGAAAACGTATCTAACTGATGTTATGTGAAATTGGAGAAGAGTGAGGGATCCAATCGAAATTTTTATAATAACGAGAATTATTTTCAGGATCTTAATCTACAACTTTTATTTGAAAATTTTTTAATCGGTTCCTTCACCTCTCACTTCTCTAATTTTTAATTCATATCTTCGGAGTGTTATGCAAAATCAGTGGAGAGGGGGGGTCCAATCAAAAAAAACTTCAAACAAAAGTTGTAGTTTGAGGTTCTGGGAATAATTTTGAATATCACAAAAACTTCGATTGGACCCCTCCTTCCTCTCCAATTTTGAATAAAATAAAATATTCTAAGTCTAGATAAAATTGTATAGATTCACTTGATTCATTTCATTGAATTACTCTCACGCAGGCTGGTGGAAATAACAACACCCAATTTTTTCCATCCAATGACGTCATAGTGGTTTTTGGAAAGTTTGCCCGCTTACTCGACATATTTTAAGGAGATATAAGTACAAAATGCTCGAAGGGTTATCAAGCTTACCAAAATTTGTCTGACGGTTGTAAATACGACCCTTTGATTAAGCAAAAAGCAACCAACCTTTGCCTAGTTTACCTGTTTTGGCCTTTTTAAAAGCCATGTACGAGGAAGCCGAATTCAATGCAGGTACTCGTGTTTGGTAAAAGAACATCTTACGTTGGGCTAATTAGATCATTAATCATGGTAGCTTATTTGGTCGACTATACGTGCACCTTGTTAGAGCCAGCGTAGGTAGGTACCTCTTACGTAGACTCTATTGCCGGAAATTTTCTTATCTGACGCACATTTGTCTTTTTCACCTCAGCCTTATACACTTGGCACTCGGTTTGTTTCATTTTACTCGTAGGTATCTGTGTTAGGTTATTTTGAAAATTATTATTACACTCAGTGTGGCTTGGTCTCGTCATCAGAGGACGATCTAAATGACAAGGTCGTTACGTTGATTCCTTTCCTGATCCAGTTTCCTCCTTTGGGCCGGCCCGGCATTTTGCGGTATAAAACGAGTAATTATAAATACATTTTTCGCTGTCGGTGGGTTTATTAGCGGACCGAGCCGAACGTAGCGAATAAAACCAGCACGTACATAATTTAGCCGCCGCTTTGTTTTGACGGCCTGTCTATTACGAATGCTGACACGCGAACGGTGAGTTTTATATACCGAGCTTTTTGTTGTTTTTCCATTATCTGGTGGATTTTTTCCACTCCCAGCCTCGCCCCGCCGTTCAAATGATAAACGCGTTTGTATTGTGTAATAATAAAGGTATTTTGTTCGCGCCTTTTATTAATAGTGATGTACGATGTGGAAATCGTCATCGTGCTGGGTACCCATGGGAGGGGCAGGGGGCTCTAAATGATAATGATGATGTTCCATAAGGCTTACGAAGAGGACTTGGGTTTGGTTTTGGTGGAGCTGCGTGACGACGGTGTCGTTCGCATTGGTATAATTTGTAGTAGTGCGAATTAGCCGATTTGATGTATTTGTCTATTATCAAATGGAAGTGAATAATGAACGATTAAAAAATGCCAATCGGTTATTATGCGTGGGGTTTGCTAAGTACATGATATGATGAGACAGGCTGGGTGATTTATTTCTTAGCGATGGGCAGCTTTTTCGAGCGAAATCGATGTCATTTTTCAAATTTAATTTAACGACGTGTCGAAGGTTAGCGGGTGGGTTGTGTGAATGGAAATTTGGGAGAAAAATTATACGATATGAGCGAAGGGCAGGCGAGTATTTTGAAATTTGATGGTGATTTGGGTATTTGAGTGGGAAGTTGATTTTAATTTTAGAATGTTTGTATTTTCGTCGAGAGGGATGTGATGAATTTTTTATAATTTTACAAAATTGTGGAAAAAGTTGACCTCGTGATTGAAAAAAAATTGAATTTTTGATAGACAATTATTTACCTACACACACCAAATAAAAAAATTTAATTAGAGAATAGTCAAAATTTTGAGAAAATACTTTAAGATTTGAAAAATTTCTAGTGTCAATGAAAATTAATTATGACATTGTTTGAAAAATAATGTAAAATGGGGGGGAAAAGGTTTTTAAATTTGAACAAAGTCCACACCATTTTTCAAAAAAAATAAATTAATTAATAATAATAATAATAATAATAATAAATAAATAAAAAATAACTTTGAAACGGGATAATTCTTAAAACTGAAAAATAAACCGAAAATATTTTAAAAAAAATTGTTTTTTGTGCAAAAGTACAAATCTGCTTGGCTGAAAGAAATAGCCTTACTTATAATTTCAAAAATAACAAAAATTGAGATAAAAATGTTTGAATTGATTTTCAGAAATTCGGCATTGAAAGGAAAAATTACACTTGAAAGACCACTTTAAAAATTTGAAAAAATTCAACCCCGAAATTGTGAAGTAATCTAATAAGAATTTGTAAACATTTTACATTAATGTTTTTTTATAAAGACTTCAACTTGAAAATTTTTGAAATAATTTGAATTGAAAATTTAAAAAAACGCAGTTTTTAAAATCTAATCATAAAAAAAAATTATGTCAAAATTTTCAAATGTTGCAATTTTTTAGAATCCAGTTTATAAAATGTGGCATTATTTTGGAAAAGGTCCCACTTTGGTTTTTTCATAGTTTTGAGAAAATCACATTCTTAGGTAAAAATGTTCAAAGTGGGACGTTTTGAGTTATTGATGGATTCAGTAAGTGGAAGGTGTATTATTTCATGTGGACTAAGAATTCACTAGCGCAACTCGCGGAAAATCGGTCAACTAAGGCATTTAAGTTGACCATTCATCAAAATCCATATTACGACAGGTCCAATTTTGACTCAAGGAAAATTTTCAAGGTCACCATGTTGTAGAGCATAAAATTTCCTTTCAAATGAGTGGTCAATGCAATTTTTAGCTATAATAGGGGTAATTCCACAGTAATGAGAAAAATTAGGGACAAAATTTTAAAACTTTCCAAAAAAATTCATTTTTTGAACTTTCAACTTTGAAGCGCTGTAAAACGCTCAAAAATTATCAAACAGATTTCGAAAACATCTCATTGGACAGAGAATTTTCTACCCTACAAAGACCCGATCTTAACTCATTTTGGACCGACAAGTCAAAGTGGGACCTTTTCCAAAATAATGCCACAAATTAAAAATAAAAAAATAAAAAAAAACTTTCAAATTTTTAATTAAAAAAATTTTGAAGTTGCCAATTTTTAAAAATTCCACTTTGGACCTCCCTCCCTAAAAAAACTGAAATTTTTTCGAGAAATTATGAGCATAAAAATTTGAAAGAAATAACATTTTGAACAATTTTTGAAATTGAACAATATAATATAGAAAAATTGAGTTCAAAATTAGAAAATGATATTATCTCAGAAATAAAAATAAAATCCAATTTCGTTTTTCAACTTGAAAAAAGGCTGAAAAGTTTATTTTTCAATTTTAGTAATTTTTTCCAAATTTAAAAATTGAGTTTGCATGCATCGGAACATGGTTACTTTTTAGTAACTTGGTTACTTTTTTAAAGGCAAGGTTACTTTAGTTACTTTTGGGCTCATTTTGGTTACTATTTCGTCAAAAATCTGACGAACAGCTGCCATTAAAATTTAAAATTTCTTTAAAAACGTTTTGAAAGTTTTTTTCAGAGATTTTGCTTCCAAAAAATTTGAAATATTTTATTTAAAAATGAATTAAGTAAGGTCAGTTGGGGTAACTGGGCCACCGGGGTATCTGGGCCATTCTCTTCCTAATCCCCTCCAAAATCGTCTTGCCGTAAATGGTTGGTTGCATGGTAACACTGACATCGTAAGCCCACCATAACAATTATCATTCGGTTCCTAGCTCCCCTTGAGGAGGCCTCAGTAATTTGAGTAACATGACATGGCCCAGTTACCCCAAAACTCAGATTTGAGTGGGGGTAAGTGAATTACACATCTTGAATCTTCCTTAATAAAAAAAAAATGTGGTGGCCCAGTTACCCCATTTTTCGGGGTAACTGGGCCACCATTCTTTGTGTAGAGTGAGGTGTTCCTCAGCTCAGGTATGTGCTTCACCCTCAAAATAAAAAAAGTGAGCGTACCTCTATGACACCCCTCTACACGTCCCATTTGAAGATTTAAGGTTATTCTTCACTAGTGAGGCATTTTTGAATAAAGATTTTTTTAGAGTTGTAAAAACGTGGCCCAGTTACCCCAACTGACCTTAATTGAACAATTTATTGAATCTTCTTTTAAAATTGAGATTTTTTCTGCTCGAACTTCAGGAATATTTATTTTGTACTTATGTATTGAAATTCAAGGTAGAAAAATGTTAGCTCCTAAAAAAAATTGAAAGTTCTTTTATAGGCATTTTTCAAGTCAGTATGAAAAATTGTGATTTTTTTTTCTTGAAGAATTAAGATTTATTCTTGTCTAAAAATGAGCCACATTTCTTGAAAAAAAAAAAAAAAAAGGAAGTAGATACGCCGTATTTTTTTGAAAAAATTGAGAAATTCTTTTCTCGACAAATAAACGATTTTTTCTCAAAATTTCTTTTCAAAAAAAGTAGAGGCCGTCGAAGAATAAAACCGATTTCTCCTCATCAAAAACTTTTCTTTTAAATGAGAATACCTAGTAATTTTTTCAATTAAAAAAAAAATGTGTTCGAAGTATTTGAAAATTATGTTTGAAAAATAGAGAACTCCTCAAAAATGAAACATAAAATCGTTTCAACTCGTGAACTTAAAATGCTTCAAAAATTTGATATTTCTCAAATGAGCAAAACTTTCCTTTTAAAAATTTTTGATAAGTTGTGAATTTCACATGTTGAAAAATTGTTTTTTTGTGGAGAATGAAGACTTTTCAAAAATTAAATTTTTTTTGTATTTACTCATTTTGCAATAAGCCAATCAAAAAATTGATTTTTTTAGACTTTAAATTCTTAGGCATTACAATTTTTATAAATAATTGGAAATTTTTTATTTGAATAAACATGAATTTTAGGAACGGCTATTTTAAAAAAATTAAATATAAATTGTTTAAAAATCAAAAAATTGAGAATTTTAAGTTTAATTTTTTGAAATCCAGAACTTTTTAGAAATTACAAATTGTTAATAAATTTAAATTTATAGAAATTAAAAATTGTTTGAAAAATAAAAAAAATCGAAAAAAAAAAAAATTTAAAAATTAAAAAAAGGACAGTATTGTTTGTAATTTAAAATTTTTCTAAAATTCACGTTTTTTGAAATCAACAATTATTTGAAAACTGAAAACAATTTCAAAACAAATAAGAGTTCAAAAACTTAAAAAAGTTGATATCAAGTATTTTCAAGAAAAAAAATTTTTTTTTTTGAATTTTCAATATTGAGTTCAAAAAAAATTAAGATTTGATAGGAACTCAAAAATTATTTATTGTGAGCTTCTCAAGAATTGAAATTTCCTATGATATAAAAATTGAGCACCTATTAAGCCAACTATTCTATTAAAATTCGTCATAATTATAGAAAAAGAAAAAATGCATGAATTATTATTTTTGAATAGAAAATTTTGATTTTTTCAAAATTTTTACCATTGATTTCAAGAGTTGTGAAACGTCAAATTTAGCGAAAATATGAGAAAAACGGTGATGAGGGGAGGGGAGGGGGTTATGAGTCATTATATTCAAGTGGAAATGGAAAATTTTTGGTTACTTTTTTCCATAATTTTGGTTACTTTTTTTGAAATTTCAGGTTACTAAAGTTACTTTTATTTTTTCAAATTTCGCTCCGATGCATGAGTTTGTCTCAATTTACACAAATAAATAAATAGATAAATAATTAACAGCAACATTTTCAAAATGTTAGCTGTTTAAAAAAAAACTGAAGATACGATTTTTTTCTATTTTAAGAACATTAGGGTGTATTTTGAAAAATGGTCTCGTATTGAAAAAAAATTGGTGACCAAATTTGATAAACTAAAAACATTTTTAAAAAAAAAACTATGAAAAAAAACAAAAAACTTTGAAATTAAATTATCTTCTAATAGAAAACTTCATCTGGGATTTTACAAAAATGTGTATCATTTTTTTAATAATATTTTAGTTTCAAAAATGCTCGAAACTGAAAATTGATCGTTTTACTAGAAATAAAATCTACGAAAATTTACCAACTTCTAAAAGAACTGGTATAAAATTGAATAAAATGAATCCAGATTATCTGATTTGAAAAAATTAACATCAAAATTTCACAAAAAATGGAACCTTAAACTTATATTTAAGAAAATTACAAAAAAAAAAAAAAAAAAATTGGAAAAAATCAACCTTAAGATTCTTCAAAAAACTTGGTAAGTTTTTTTGACAATTTCATATGCGCAAAATTCAAAATTAATCATTTCACTAGAAATGAAATCTACGAAGAAATTTTCAAAAATAATTGCCCAAATAAAAAAAAAGTTCGAAAAATTCGAAAAAGATAATTAAAATCGACTTCTGACTCCAAAATTTCACAAAAATTGGGACCTTGAAATTATATTTATAAAAATTACCCAAAAAACTGAAAACAATTAAGCTTAACATACTGAAAAAAAGGTAAAAAATTGCTGACTATGCTGAGGAACTTTTTGATCCTGATTTGATCAATGTTGCAAGAAAAATTTAATACGAAATTTAAAAAATTGAAAAAGAGTCGATGTCATATCTTGATTTTTTTTAAATTGTGAATATTGGAAATTTTTTCTATTTTAATTTTTTCTTCGAGTTTTTCTTTAAAAATGCTGACTCTAACATTTTGAAAAAATCTCACCATAAAACGAGGGAGGAATTGGTAATTTTTAAAAAATCCTTAAGCTGAAAAAGTTGAAATAATACACGTTGAAATTTAAGGGAAATCCTGTTTTTTTGTGTGGAAATTTTCTCAAAGATTAACGAGTTTAGAATTAAAAAAAAAGAAACTTACATTTACAATATTTATATTTCGATTTCTCAATATATTATCGTGTTAGTCAAATTAATACTTAATAAGCCAAGCCATCAACCACTCCAGTGCATGACGAATATTCTCAAAATAAACAGAATTCATCCTTGAAGAAAAAAAGGAAATACGTGAAGGATGAGACCGCTTTGTGTGGGTGTTATTTTTAACGTTTCCGTGTTCAACTTATACTATTGATAATAAAATATAGTCGAAGAAATTCTGTGTTAGTCTAATAGGGAGGTGAGTGGTAAAAAGAGGGAAAAAAGGCTTCGTCTATTTACTACACAGTAACCTTGAACTGCTGCAGGTAAAATGTCACTGTATCGACGATGGTTATTTTAATGTGCGAGTACATACGAGTTGCTCGTTGTACATACCATACACAAAAGTTGAAGCTTTTTCATGTATTATAGATACCGTAGCGAAACTAATGAAATTTTGTTTGCACGAAGCAACGGTAACACTGCTCAAATAGGAGGGCACAGAGAGAGAGAGAGAAATAGAACGTAATAAATTATTCAGACAACCGGTGATGCTTAATCGCGTGTATGGTGACATTTGACGAATATAATACCATTCCTTCTCTTTCTGTTTGGTTTCATTTTGTTTGCTGCTTTTGAAAGTATATTAGTTTTAATGATGCCAGTCGACCAAAAAGAGTGAAAGAATCGACTTTAAAGGTGGCATGTGGCAGCGAGTTCTTTCAAATTGTGGCAAGTTTTACTAGTGTTTCGGTATTTAGAGGAAAATATTTTAAAAGAAATTTCCTTCGCAGTGGTTACTCGATCATTAAAGAAACCCCATGCCTTAAAAACCGACACGACGTGCCCGAGCTAAAAGCGTTGTAAATTTAAATTAATAAATTCGTTGTTGCCGTATAAACGACGACAAAACAAAGCGAAAAAAACTCAAAAGAAAAAGAAAAATTGAAAGAGAAGAGTATTACACAGGCGGGGGAGTATACCCCAGGGTGGCGTGTTATGCTTCGCTATGTATCGTTGTTGTATGCGCCGCCATTAGCGCTGGAGATAGAAAAATTGGGTGAAAGAAATAATACAAACAACAAGGAAGAAATAACCGCTAAACAACGACTATACCAACGATGGGTTTGTTTAACAAGCGCCCGATTTTATTATTCGATTACAGAATAGCTTCCTCCTTTTTTTTTTTTTTTATCTTGTTCGCGGACGAATTAATAAAAATTGCATCGTTTAAGCTATGATTTTTCGCTATTGAATTGAACCCTATGGTGGAATGAATTTTTCGAGTATAGAGCAGATAAAGTGGCGCTTATTTTTGATGTGGGGGGTGCAGAGGAGTGGCGGAAGGGAGGAATGTATCCGGTGTTTGCGTGTTCCTGATTAGATTCGAGTCGAGTTTGATAAATTTATTTACATGGAAATTGGAAGTGGATCATTGTTACAAGTAATAAAATTTTATCAAGTTCAATGCTATATAAATATTTGATATTCAAAATTGAAGGGGAGGGAGGGGTCCAAGCGAAATTTTTGTAATCACTAAAATTATTCCTAGGACCTTGAGCTACAACTTTTGTCTGAAAATTTTTTCAATTCAACCCCTACTTCCTCCAGTTGGTAATAACATAAGTATCAAAGTCGTATTACGCAAAATTGGAGGGGAGGGAAAGGTCTAATCGGAAATTTTATGATAACCAAAATTATTTCTGGAGCATCAATGTACAACTTTTGTTTGAAAATTTTTTCAATTGGACCCCTCCGCCAATTTTGAATAATTATCAACATAATTTTAATGTGAAATGGGAGGAGAGAGAGGGGTTTGATCAAAATTTTTATAATAACCAAAATTAGTATTTATACGGACTCATTCTACAACTTTTGTTTAAAAAAAATTTCAGTTGAACTCTCCCTCTCTTACTATTCTGATTTTGAAGAAGTATCTATGCAAAATCGGTGGGGAGGAGGGGGTTCAATCGAAAAATTTTCAAAAAAATTGTAGCTCAGAGTTCTGGAAATAATTTTGACTCTTTCAAAAATGTCGATTAGACCCCACCCTCCCCTGCAATTTTGAATATCAAGTATCAATGTAGTATTGGACTTGGTAAAATTTAACAATAACAATCCACTTCCAGGTAAACAAATTTATCAAACTAGGCTTGAGTCCTGATCAGCAATCTCCCAAAAGGATCAATCTCTTTCAAAAAAAAAAAAATAATAATAAAAAGTCGATGAAATTTGTTTGAAAATGTTTTAATTTGAAAAAGTCTTTCCATAACTATTTTTTTTTTTCAAAATAATATTTAAAAATTGTAAATTGTCAGTCTGCCTGTGCTGTAAAAAAAATCAAAAATCAAAAAGTGTTTTAAGAAGTGTGAAAAATAACATTTTAAACAAATATTTTGAATAAAAAAATGGGGGCGGGAAACTTTTTTAAGTAAATGAATTGCCCTGAAAACTTTTTTCAAATAAGAAAATTCCTTGAGTGAAACAAAAAAGTTGATAGAAAAATTAATTTGAAAAATACTTCAAAAAAATTATTGAAAAATGATTACCTATTCAGCAAGAATTATTCTAAAAAAAAAAATTCCCAAGTTCAAAATTTTGCAAGAATTTTTTTTTTTTTTTTTGAAGAAAAATGTTTGAAAAATACATTATTGAAAAAAATGTTGAAAACATATTTCAAGAAAGATTTGTCTTAAACAATCTTTGAAAAAAAATATTCTCATTAGAAAATCATTCGTGGGCAAAAGATCTCTCAAATACTTCCAGGAAAGTTTTTTTCTAAATAAAAAAAAATATATGTCGAAGTTCTACTTTTAGATATAAAATATTTTCCAATTGAAAAAGAGAACTTTCAGTTTCAAAAAAAAAAAAAAAAAAAAAAGAAAAATGTTTAAAGAAGAAAAAAATGCCACTGCAAAGATCACTTAATCCATTAAAAATAACCAAAGGGGTGAACTTCGACTGTATATTCGAAGCACTGAATTCATTTCAGATTTCCCCTCAACTCTTGAGAGCTTGTGTTTCATTACGTAGGTATAATTATACTAATTTTGTGTCAGCATAATGTAGGTATTTTTAGTAATCGCATAAAAAAGTACTCTCTACGTAGGTAGGCTTTGAATTAGTTCAATTCTGCAGCTCGAGAATGCTACTTAGAATTACTTACTCGTACCTACGACGAATACTTATTTTGCTCGTGACTTGTTGAGTAAGGAGATTTATTCGTTTAAAGAAGACACGACGACGAAGATAGCTTTACAGATAGGTAATGCATTTTAGCGAGATTTTTTTCCAAAGAGACTAACAGACAGATAAAGTGAATAAGAATCTTGACGGTGAAGAGGGGTGAGAGACACTATGAGAGAATTTTGTGCAATCTGGATACGTCGACTGCTACGATTGCAGCTGTAGCAAATGCGAAGAGCTTGATCGATAAGACGTGTACTGATGAAGGCGATATACTTGTACAACGAATGTATGAAAAGAGAGAACCCCTCGTGCTCTTCTTCATCCGCGCTATTCACACATGTAGCTCTGGTAGTCCGTATTACGCCGGCAGGATATTTTTTCGAAGCACGTACACGTAAAAATTTGAAATGATTTTGATCGTTAATGGTTTCTTAGTATTATATTTTTAATGCACGTGTTCGGAGTTCGCATTTACCAGCTTTTAAGTGCATTGAAATTGAAAAGAAGAAGAACGTGTTGAAGAAAGCTTTACATGTCAGGTATTCCAAACTCTTGAGAGCGAACAGAGAACTTCCAGTCTTTCATGTTCGATTAATATAGCTGATTGGCAGACTGGAAGTGAGAAAAGCGTCCGTATTAATTGAAAAAGTTACAGTATTTGTTTAACCCGGAAGCTCCTTGGTGCCGTAAAATTATTACTAGGTGTACAAAAATACCTCAAGTTTTTTTTCACGCCTTGCCAAGTTAAAAAAAATGAGTAATTTTTTCACTCGTTTCTTCCTTGATTTGATTTTTTAGCAGTTTGATGCATTTTATGTCCTGTGGTAACATAATATGACCGACTAAACATACCTACGAACGAATAGTTCAGTAAGAAGGTAAATACGATGTAAAAGGCAATATAGTCGATTGGACCGGTGAAAAAATAGATACCAAATTGGATTTGGATTCCATTCGAGCCAAGATTTCGATAAATGTGAGAATTTTTCGCTTCTCTAAATGAAAATGTATGTAGACTGTGAAAGTGCGGATCATTTCACCGAATATGTGCGGCTGTCCATTTTCAGTCTTCATTTCTGATATTTAGAACTTTTTTTTACATCATACTGTGTGTTTTACTGAAAACAAGAACGCCTGAAAATCGTCGAATATGCAACTTGACTTGCCTTGTTGTATGTTTGGATGCCTAATTTTCGATTATAAGGTATTCGAAATAAATTTTTTTTATTTGTAAAAGTTGGTCAGTTTAAAAGAGTAGCAAGCCAGGAATATTATTTCTGAATCATGGTTTCACGTTGTCACCCTCCTTCCCCCTCCATCGTAACTTTGTTACTTACTTTTTCTTCTTTGAAATTATACAGTGTGTTCTTCGAATGAAAACGGGAACACCTTCAAAGTATTGGATATGCGACTTTATTTACACTGTTGCATGTTTGGTTGTCTAATTGTGGATTTAAGGCGTTGGAAATTATCTTTTGTTGACGCTGTTATTGAAATATTTTTTTCTTGAAAATAGTGTGTGTTCTAATGAAAACAACAATGCCTTCAAATTATCGGATATGCAACTTTATTTACGCTATTGCATGTTTGGTTGCTTTTCATATTTCTTCGCTTTGGAAATTATCTCTCCTTTATTGTAGAAATATCTTCATTTCGGAGAGTTGAGACTTGAGAGTCATATTGCTAGACAACGTTGTAGCCCTCCCCCAACACTGTGTTATAATACTTTCAAAAAATACCGTGTGTTCAAATGGAAACAGAAGCGCCTGAAAATCACTAAATATGCAACTCATCTTGCTGTGTTGTATGTTTGGTTGCCTGATTTTCGATTCGAAGGCGTTCCTTCTTGTTTTTTTTTTGCATAAAATTGATCTAATTTTGAAGAGTAATGAAATACTCGTACATGCTTACTATTATTTTTATTTTTATTTTTTTTGAATAACTTTTCAAAAAATTTAAGATCAAGTGGAGTACATAATATTTTTAAATTTTGAAAAAAATATGTAGGTAATTTAATAATTTTTCAAATTTTGAAATTTTTTTAAAAATTAATAAAAATTAAAAATCCAACATTTTAGAAATATTTATTTGATAAAACTTTATAAACTTTTGAGGTAATTTTAAAAATTTTAATCAATTTTCAAACTTTGATCAATTTTTACAATTTTTAAAATTGAGTAACTCTTCGAATTTGGTAAAAATTCGAAATGGGGCTAATTTTGAATTTTATTTATTTAATTTTTGAAGTGTTGAATTTTTACAATCAATAATTTTTCAAGTTCTGAAATTTTTGTTTAAATTTGTAGGTAAAAATTGAACATTTTAGACATTTTTGAGATAAAATTTTGAAATTGTATAATTTTTAAAATTCCAAATTTTGACCAATTTTTATATTTTCATCACTTTTTAGTTTTAAAAATTGGATAACTTCTCAAAATTTAATAAAAATTCAAAATTGGATTAATTTTGAATTTTATTTATTCATTTTTTGAATTTTTGAAATTTATTCGTAGGTTTTCTAAAAAATTTTACAATCAATATGTAGTTTTTCAAGTTTTGAAAAAATTTTCAAGAGTAGGTAAAAATTGAACATTTTTGGAATTTTGGAGGTAGAACTTTGAAATTGGATAAGTTTAAAATTTCCAAATTTGACCAATTTTTATACTTTCATCATTTTTTACAGTTTTAAAAATTGCGTAACTTCTCAAAATTTAATAAAAAAATTCAGAATTGGGTTAATTTTATATTTTACCTATCTAGGTAGGTATTTAATTTTTGAATTATTGAATTTTACAATTTATTAATTTAGATTTTCCAAAATTTTTACAATCACTCATTTCAAGTTTATTTTTTATTTATTAAATATTCGAATTTTTGGTAAATTTAAAAATATTAAAAAAATTTAATTTGAGAAATTTTTAAGATTGATTGAACCTTGAAATTTGATAAATTTTTAAATTTTAAAAATCGGATCGATTTTAAAGCTTTGATAAATTTTTAATTGCTATAGGCCTAATCGATTTAATCTTTAAAAATTTATGAAAGTTTAAAATTTGATAAAACTTGAGAAATCTTGATAGAATTTTGAAATTGGACAATTTTTTTGATGAATTGTTCAATTTAATTTTTTTTCTTGACGTAGGTACATGAAGAAAAGGGTGAAATAGGCATAATAATTTATAATTTCTTAATTGACACCTTTGAGTGGTTTCTTGAAAATGATGGTATCGCGAGGGGTTTACTATTCTACGAGCAAATGCAACGTAGAAAATTTTCAAAAAAAGAGAACAGGAAGGTAACGAAATCATCAGCGTCGTTCTTAGGTACGTATAGAATAGATAGGTCTTCGCGAACTCGTACGTCGTATATATACCTACGACGTGTGGAATGTGGATGGCGCTAAATTACGCGTGCGTTTCGCGACGGTTCGCGGTAGGCAGGGGGGAGGCGGTAGAATGTTACGTCCGTCATGTTCATCGTCGTCGCGGCACTGCTCTTCTAGTCGTAACTCATACCGTACTCGTCATCGGGCATGCGGTGGGGTTACCGGTGTGCGCCGTTTTGATCGTGGTCGCGTAGCGGGAAATGTGGAAAAAAATTGGGAAATGAAAATATGCACACGCAGTGTAAAAGCAATCCGTCGCGTCGCTCGTAATTCGTACAACACGTGAAATTTTCTCAACCATCGTGATCGTCTCATTGTTCATCAGACCGACGAAAATGACTGTATCGCGGTTATTGGTTCGTTTTTACGCGTGCTCACGTGTCGTATCTTGTTCATAATTTTTTAAAATGGAATTCTGATTGACGTTTTGTTATACGAAACGAATGATCTAATGTGATAAGTTCGATGTACGTGGGGGTGTGAATGAAAGTGACATATTTGACGGGTTTTTTAGTGGTGGTTTGCGGCACTGCAGTGATGGTTGTTTTTTGGTGATTTTGAGGAAAAGAATTTGAAAAAATTGGATTTTATATTTTTAACTGATTTTTAAAAAGGGAAAGTCAGCTGTTGAATTTTTTTCCAGTGATTTATAATTTTTTTTAAAATAATTTTTCTGGTCGTGGAATTTGATTTTATGAGTAAGTTGCTTGAGGTGAGATTTCGAGGGCAAATTTTGGTGTAATTTGATGCTAAAAATTGGCCAAAAGTGGGAGATTTTAGTGACAAGTGAGGAGGCACGATGATGTAAAAACTTTTGCTCTTATTTTATCGTAATTTTGATGAAATTTGACTCTGTGAGTAAGTTACTTGAGGTGAGATTTCGAGAGCAAATTTTCAAATAATTTGAGACTAAAAATTGGCCAAAAGTGGGGGATTTTAGTGACGAGTGAGGAGACACGATGATGTAAAATTTTTTCTCTTATCGTAATTTTGATAAAATTTCACTCTATGAGTAAGTTGCTTGAAGTGACATTTCGAGGGCAAATTTTCGAGTAATTTGAGCCTAAAAATTGGTCAAAATTGAAAGGGTTTAGTGACGAGTGAGGAGGCTCGATGATGTAAAAATTTTGTTCTCATTTTATCGCGATTTCAATGAAAGAAGAATTCTTTTCCCTTCAAAATTATGAAGAAAAAAAATTTATGAGATGAATTTTCGCGAATTGCAAAATATGTAGATACATTTTTTCAACTCAAAATTTACGACCATTTTTTCCCCTAAAGAAGTCGCATTTTTCAGTCGAAGTTATTCCCCCTCTCATCCGCGATGTTTTTTTTAATGCAGAGTCCAATTTTTCTGGCGAAAAATATGCGAGAAGTATCAAGTATGTATTATGTGTGGTACGTGTATGTGAATGATATTGACGCTATATAAAAGTGTTGGCAATCGATACGCACGTTTTTCACACGTTCACGAAGAAAAAGCTTCATTCATCAATCATTGGACGGGACGCACATTTAGTTGTATTGGCGGCAAATGGTGATGAGGTGGCTTGTTTACTACTTTATGTGTCGACGTGATTTTTTTCCCTTTCGTCGGGTTCGAATTCCACGTCAGGGTAATTTTCGTAACGACGAATGGCGAAGGAAAATTTTTAATGTACTCGTTATTCGAGTACGCACTCGGAATGTGAATTTTGAGGGTGTGAAATTAATGAAGGGGGTTGGAGTTGATGTATTTTTTTTCAAATTTTTATTCCAAGTTTACTTGATTAATTTGAAGACTTTTCAAAAATGTACAAAATGGAGAAAGATTTGAAGAATTTTTTCGTGAAAAGGATTCGAAGAGAGATTTTAAATTGTGAGGGATGTAAAATTAATGAAGGAGGTAGGTAGGTTGGAGTTGATGGATTTTGTTTTCAAATTCTAATTCCAAGTTTAATTAATTTTTGTGTTATCAAAAATGTGTAAAAAATAGAAAAATTTGAAGACCTTTTTTCGTAAAAAAATATTCGAGGGGAGATTTAATTATGAGGGTTGTGAAATTAATGAAAAAAGTACATACGAGTTCTCAAGTTTTTTTTTTTTTCAAGTTTTTGTTCCAATTTTAATTAATTTTTGAATTTTAAAAAATGTGGAAAAAAGAGAAAAATTTGAAGACTTTCGTAAAAAAAATATTCGAAGGGAAATTTAAATCTTGAAAGGTGTTTCGGAGGACACCCTGTATAGTGTATATTTGATTGAGGGGATTCATTGCAAAAATTGTGATATTCTGCTGTTTGAAAATTAGAGCTTGAATTGACACGTAATGAGTTTTCCCCCTCTCCCCTACTCTATTCTTTGAAGAAAAAATTACCTAATGAATTATCAAAAAATTAAAAATTATCTAATGGAATTATTATGTCGAAAAATCGAAGGAAAAAATCAAATACAGGTCAAATTATTGATTTATTAATTTTCATCCAAAAATATTAGCAATGTTTTTCTCATCTATCCAGGGGGGGGGGGGGGGTGTCAATGGTTAGAGATTCCATCAAGGGATATTTGGGCCACCGAACTTATCACTGAGTTAGAAAATCGATCAATTTTATAAACGAAGAACGTGTCCTAAGAAATGATGAAAAAAAATGTAATTGAATTATACTTAAATCGAGAGTAGAAAAATAGAATCGTATCGAAGAACGTTCCGATTTCGCCTTCCTCCTCCTCTATCCATGGTCACGCTAAAAAACACCAGAGAATATTCGTAAAAGTGAAACAAATCGAGCAATGTGTTTTTTCTGCCATTTCTTACGGTTCGAATTTACCAACGTCGTATTCTTCAAATGTCCCTTGATAATTTGTATATAACGATGTGTCGTTATGTAGCTTAGACGAGCTCGTCGCGATCGAACGAGGTTTATGTGTGATTTTTTCCTACATGGAGCAGCTGATCGTGGGGAAATTTAAATTGCAGAAATTTACCCGTATCAATCTTTTTCACGAATGGCAAATGAGGAATAGTATAGTGATGTTTGGTGGTGCCAGAAGAGTTAGCAGATTAATAAAAATTGTAAATTTGAGGTATACGTAGATGTTCTTCGTGTGGAATATTTTATTTTGAAAAATTTAGTTATTTTTCTTCGGATTATTTCGATGAAAAAATAAGGAGTCTCAAAGGAGATCGAGGAAATTTTTTTCATTTTTTTTTTTTTTTTTTTTCGTTTATCTTTGTGGGCGTAATTTGATATGGGAATAGATACGAGGTGATTAAAAATAGGTAAATATTGAAACAAAAATATGTATATTTTTCATTTTTCAAATTTAGTCTTATACGTAGAATCTCTTTTATATTTATTTTTGGAATATTATGTTTGCTTGAGAATTGAAATTTTCTGTTGATCGTCTAATTTCTATTTTCCTTTCTTTTATTTGTTCGCATATTTCTGATATTTCTCGAATTTTTGCTCGAGTATTTTTTTTTTGGAACGCCTCAAATAGGTCTAAATTTCCCAAAAATTTTCTCCAGCCAATCAGACCAAATTCATGATTCGTCCTTCTATCCAGGAATTTTTTCTAGCCCAATTTTGGACAAAAATGAAAATACATTAGGTCACAAATTTATCCAAATTGTGTTACGCGAACATCCATTATTTAAGGTCGAGCTTAATAAATGAATTTATTCAATATACGAGTTGGTAAAGCAACAAGATACACAGGAAGGAGCTGGTGGCGGTGGTTGAAGCTGTGAAAAATAACGAAGGGCGGATAAAAGTTGATGGTAAATTTCATCAGCAATTCTGCTAAAAAAAAAAGTTGGCTGTGACTGTGGCGGGGGTTGGTGGAGGAACGAAAACATGTATGTTTTCCATGAGCCAGACTTGGCTGAGAGAGTTTGCGGATAATGTTTTATAATGTATCATATTATGATGCTGGCGAGAAAAATATTAATTTTACGACTACAGCAACGAAAAAGTTTCGGTGTTTTGGATAATAACTTGGGCTTATAAATTTCGTTAGTTTCGTATTCGTACGCCGAGTTCATAACGAACGTGGCAGAGCTGAGGGGAAGCACGAAGGGATAATATGTTTTATAGAAAATAACATCCCAGCACCATAAGGATGAATGAGGCAGATAGATGGTCAGAGTGGAAAAAAAATGAAACGAAAATAAAGCTAAGAAGACATTTGTAAAAGTATGTACATGCGATCCTGTTCCAGTTGAAATTGGCTCCTGCTGCTGGTTTGGTAATTGAGACAGTCGAGGGTATGACGAGAAAAAATAAAGAGGATGGCGTAAATTTTCTTTCGGCCAGACAATGAAAATACGTATTCGTCATGTTTTCAGCGATGGAAGCAAAAAAAAAAAAAAAGGTTTTACCAAAATGTGTATTACTCGGTTTTACGGATTATTTTATACGTTGACGAGTAAATTCCACTTATTGCGTGCTCTTGTGATTTTATGTTGTACCATAGTTTTTTTTCTTCTTCTTCCAATGAAGATACGAACAGATGAAGGAAGTAGAGCCTCATTTTACTATTTTGTATATGGAAATCGTCTTCGTAGTTTCTTTTTACGCCGTCGCCTCGAAGTGATAAAAGCGTACCTACGATTGGCAGGATTGCGTAAAGTTTTTTACTAGCTGAGCAGACGTGCAAAGGTGATACGATTTTATGACAGGGATATAGGTAAACTTGAAAGTGGATTTTTCGTGTAAATTAACTACGGTGTTTGGCAAAGAAAGCTGTTCGGTTTAATGGACTCGAGGTCGAGGGTTAATTTTATCGTAGAATTTGAAACACAACTTCAAACTTGGAAATTTTTTCTTAGGTACCCTTTGGGCGAGAAAATTGGCGAAATTATTCGTAGGCAGGTGAACCGAGAAATTTCGTGTGGCAGAGGAGGGAAAAAATTAAAATTCTGTCGCGAGCATGGTCGCGGCGAGAAAGTAATTACGGGGTTAATTTCATAAGATAAATATTAGCTTTGTTTATTTTATTGATTCGATGACTGCGGTACGGCTTCGAGCGAGAAGGGTTTGTTTTGTTTGGAATAGGCAGTGAATGGTGTTGCGAAAGAGCAGCAGGGTTGAAGGGAGAATCGAGTAGTTCGTATGCATGAGTGCGTGGTGTTTGTTATGTTTTCGATGGAGTTTTCAAGTATTTAAGAAAACGAGCCGATCAAAGTTGTGGTAGTTTGGTAGGTGCTTATGAAGAGGTTTTGAGAGGCGAAGTTGGCTTAGTTTGGAGAAAAGGAGGTTTGATTCGATTTGAAATGAATTTTATCGATTTTTCGAAGTTCCAAATTATTGTTAATTCAACATTTTTCGCGGTAATATGAGATTTTAGTGAAATTAGAAACCGGTTACATCGGTACTAAATGTATTTGTAGGTAGTGGTAATTGATCGATTTGAATTGATTTCTCTGGTTTGAACTGGTTTAGGGGTATTTTTTTTTCAGTCAATGTAAATTTATACACTCTTATTTGATGTAAGTTGAGTTTCGGTTCACATTTTCAAAAAAAAAAAATCCCATTTAAATTAGATTCATATGATAAATAAACTGGTTGAAACCGGTTTGAACCATTTCGTTTGTAATTTTTTTCAATTTGGTGTAAATTTTTAGTTTTTTACACGCTTATTTGGTGTAAAGTCGAGTTCCAATTCACACATTTAAATTTTTTTTCATTTAAACCAGATTAATATAATGAATAAACCAGTTAAAACCAGTTTGAACCAGTTTTGTTGAATTTTTTTTCAATTTAATGTGAATTTTTACACGCTTATTTGATGTAAAGTCAAACTTACTCGTAAATTCACTTATATAAAATTTTCTTGATTCAAAATGGTTTCATTTGATGAACAAACTGGTTGAAACTATTTTCATGGATAATGGTTGTATTTTCACCATCAATAATCAATCAATTTTATCAAGAATTTTCATTAAGTATACTTTTGCCAGATTGTGTGTTTCATATAATTTATAAATAACCAGCTGAACAATGATTTATAACTGGTTTAAACCGGGTTGAGTCTTTGAAAGTAATTTTCTCCAGATAATGTGAATATTCACACCCATATTTGGGGCTAAGTAGAGTTTCAGTTCTCATTTTAAGAATTTTCTTCATTCTAACCACCGGTTTCTTGAGTGAAAGAAGTGATTGAAACCGGGTTCGTTGATAATGGTTATGTTTTCAGTGTCATTCAACAATTAATTTAATTGGGGATTTTTGTTTGATGCACTTCTCTTATTCTTGTCAGCATCTCCAGTAATCAAAGGCTTGGGCATTCATCAACGCAACGTGACGTCACTACCAAAGGAAAACCGGTTGATTTCTTGATTTAGCAGCACTGTTGTCAGATCAAGAAATCAACAGTTTTTCCTTCGATAGTGACGTCAAGTTGATCAGAGCGTAGGCCTTTTATTACAGGTGTTCTTCTTACGCTCTGTGATAAACTATAGTCGATGGTGAAGTCAAACAATGATTCGTATCTGGTTTGAACCGGTTCAAGAAACATTTTTTCTTTTTGACGTGAATATTCGCTCCATTATTCTGTGTAAAATATTGTTTCAAATTTCAATGGCCATTTTTGAAATTTTGTTCATGTAAACCAGTTTTCTGAGGAACGAAAGAAAACGGATTAAAACCGGTTTCATTGACAGTGGTTCTGCAACAAATGCCTATAATCAATCAATTTGATTAAAAGTATATTTTTCAGTTGTACTTTTTCCACATTGACTTTGTGTTCCTTGTACCCTGTGAAGAACCAGTTGAACACTGATTCATATCTGGTTGCAACCGATTCAGTTTCTATATTTTTCACTTTTCTTCTTATTTTTTTTTTTTGAATCACTTTTTGCATATTGAAAAATGAAGTAGACTGAACGGGTTTATTGTAATTTCATGTCATTATCGAACTGGTTACAACTGGTTTTAATTATCAAACTTACATTTTTCCATGTTTCATTAGTTTTTTTTTTCTTGGGTATTGTTGTTTTGAATTTTCTCTTTTCAATCGTGGAATGAATTTCCCTCGTTCTTCTTCTTCCACTTCTGCTGCTGCTGCTTCTCCTTCTCCCTATTGCATATTTTTTTATTTTTCTTTCTCTTTTCGCGTGTTCTTTTGGAAAAATTCTCTCTGGAAATAGATAACTTGATTTTAATTTTACGTTCTCATTTCAAAAGTTGATCATTTTTCAATATTTCTGCGACCAAAATTCGGCTCGTGTTTTTGAACTTTGAAAAAATTGCATTCGAGGAGAATCGTTTATACTGTGACATGTACCTAGAGCTTTAAAATTGCAGAAAATTACACGTGTACGTATCGTTTGCTGCCAATAAGATGAAAATTGATATAAAATTGCACTCGAACGAACGACCCCAGAGACGTAGAAGTTTGATCGAGGTGAAAATTTTTACAAGTTCGTATGCGAGAGGAACGAAGCGAGACGACGATGGAGTGTAAAATGCGTCGTCGTTAAACGAGTGGCATGGCGTTGCGTGCGACATTAATGAAAGGTAATTTAGGTACATTTACGACGTTCTACGAATAAGTAGAGAGTGTACAGGTATCATTACCAGTAGGTATAAATTATCTTCCCTGCTCCGAGCTCAGGTGCAAAGTAAAAGGGTTTAAATTGCTGCGATGGTCCCTACGTTAAAGAGCTTCCCAGAACACAATACGTAGGTACTAGGTACTTGCCTACGATCCATATACTCGTCATGCATATGTTCAACTGCGTCATAAACATAATTTTTTTTTCAAAATGTTATTTATTTAGGCATACCTAGTTACATTATTAATATTATAACAAAATCGAACTTCGAAGGTGAAATTCAGATTGGCCGGCGTTATTACGAACACGTTATCGTTTGTTTATATCTTGAGTGGTGCTTGCGAGACGAGGGAGTCGGGCAGAATGAAATTCTCGCCTGAATTATTCATTTTTTCCCCGTAGAGTGGTTACGATAAAAAATTAATAACTCTTTCGAATACATCACGAAATCAATTTAAATTGACCGAACGACGAAGCCACCGAGGAGCGGAGGGGAACGAAGTGGGGCTGGTTTTTAAAGTGTTTTCAAAGGTTCGCTTAAATGCTGGGGTTTGACCAAACTACATATATTCGCGTATCGACTCTATTGAACATTTTTATCATAGCTTTTTATTTTTCAATTCGATAGGAAAGGTGTGGGTGAGCAAAGTGTTGCGGGGGTGTTACATGCTGGGTATAAATTACTTGGAAAAATTCTCGGTGTCGATTTTGGTCGATTTGATGCGTGTTGTAAAAGTAATTTTGTTTTAAACTCGGAATGAAAAGGCAAACTGAAAGAAGGAGAAAAGCGATGGCAAGAAATGACGTCGAAATTTTTCAACGAATTAAGGATAAAGTGAAATGGCCAGGGGGATGTTACGACATGCAAATTGGAAATTATCGAATGTCAAATGAAGTGTATGAGTGTTCGAAAGAATATAAAAATCGAGCTTTTACTTCGGTTCGTACTCGTTGATTATTCACACTGCTGCGATGTCGATGTCGCACAGAACAAGATTTCGATCAGAATTCCTCCCCTCGTGGTTGTCAGCACGTGAGACAACCACGAGTATGAAAAAAAAATTCTTCATTTTTCTATAAATACAGAGAACTCTCAATAATGTGATAAATACGATGACACGAATGATACGATGACGAAGTATTCTTAATAATATGGTGATCAGTGATGCTGTGATAGAAAATAATCAGCTTGGAATATATATCGACTTGGGCGAAGAAAAGTCGAAGCGACCATTTTTTCCCCTTTCAAACTATACTCGAATTGAATAATTGCAACAAGTGATACCTCGTTTGGAAAACCGTCAAGATGATTGGACTTTGGTCGTATACGAATTTCAGATTACGTAATTCGAAATGCGAAGTTTTACTAGGTTTGTGTATTTTTATTACGAGTAGCTAAATGTTAATTAGTATATCCGCACGAGTGGTTGATTTTTAGCCAAATGAATTGTCCACTGGGACGCCATTTTAATTGAATAATTGTCGACCAACGTATGTAGTACGTCTTCATGCAGTCGATAGGGATGTTTGGTTAACCCGAGTGTAGCAAGTATAGTATAGAAAGTTTGAATGAAATATTATACCCGAGTGAAAAGCACGAAAAAGGCGGATTAGATTTTGACGTTTTGTTTGGTTTGCCTCGACTGGGATCAACTTGGCCAAGATTGTGGTCGCTTGATAAAGTTGCAAATTTATCGTCTCGGTTCGACCAACGATTTCCGTTCCAGTTTGAGAAATTCAATTGAATGAGAAAGTTCGATGGTGGACGGTGCTCTTGGGAATACGTTTGCAGGATGGCGAATGATTATCCGATGATGAAAATATGCGAATTATTTGGCAAAGAGGAACGACAAAAAGGTGTAAATGAGTTGAGAAATGGGGTTCGGTTGTTTACTACGATTTTTTAAAATTTTCCATTTCAATCAAGAATAATAAAATTTTCTGCTGAGAAAAAAAAACTGTTTTCTGATGAGGATGTTTTCAATGGAAAGATTTTTCCAAAATATAATTTATGTGATGAAAACTTGAAGATGATTCCTCTAACCAAGAAAAATTTCATTTTTTAAGTGAGTGGTTTTTCATGAGGTTTTTTGGGCTAAACAAATTTCTTGTGAGAGGACTATCTTTTATACATTATGCTGATTTTTTCACTGGATATTTTCTGTTTAGGATGTGATTTTTTTATGAGAATTTTTAACTTTCTTGTAAAATGAATTTTTTATATTTAAAAAAAAAAAAATTTAATTGTGAAAAATTTGAACAATTTTAAATCATACTTCTTCATGGATTGGACGAAATCATGAATATTTCGTGGTAAAATTAAAAAATGGACGGAGAAAAAAAAACTATAAAATCTTCATTAAAATTTTAAAAAAATATTCATGGCAATTTTTTTTGAATAATTCAAAAAACAATATTTTTTGATAAAAATAAAATAGATTTTATTTTCCGGGGGGGGGGGGGGGGCTTCGCGCCGAGTTTTTTAAAATGATTTTTCAAAAATCCTTGTTTTATTGAAATTTTAAAAAATTAGGAAATTGTGCACAGTCGAAATTTGAAAAAAAATATAATATAGAATTTTTACAGTTGAAATTTGAAAAAATTGTGTCTTGTATGAATTTTTTTAAAACTCAAAATTTATAAAATTGAAAAAAAATGTCCTTAACAATGTTTTTTTTAAATATTGCAGAATCAAAATTTTAAAAGAAACTAGAACCTGAAAAAAATTAACAAAAGTGGTAACAAAATTTTGAGAATTGAATTTTTAATAAATTTTTGAACAAAAAAAAATTAAAATTTTTTTTTAGATAATCTGTGTTTGACAACAAATGATGTTTCGGGAAAATTCAAGTTTTAATACAATTTGATAAAACTTGATAAAATTTCAAGAATGTTTTTCCAACAGGTTTTGAAAAAATTGACCCAAAGGAAAATCCGAAAGAATTAGTTTTTAATAAGATTTGAAAGAGAATAGTTTCCAATTTTTATGGAAATTTATGTTTGAAAATTGTCTTACATATACATACTTCTTGAAAATCAGGGTTTAATATTTGAAAAAAACAATAAAGAATAGAGAGAAATCATTTTCAACAAATTTCAATTTAACTGCTCATTAGAGAAATTTAAAAAAATTTGTTTTTTGACAAAAATGAAAAAAATTGAATCGCAAAATTTAAAGATCGTCTCGGAATAAAATTCGAGAAAATTAACAAAATTTTGAGAACCCTGTTTTCAACGAATTTTTATAAATTGGTCTTGAACGAAATTTTAAAAATCTAAAAAAATTATTATTTTTATTTTATTATTAATTTTTTTTTAAAGAATTAACTTTAAAAAAAATTTATGGTAAAATGAAAAAATTATGCATTTTTCCAAAATAGATCAGAAATTTAGGAAATTGTAATTTTTGAATTTTTAAATTTCATTTTTGAGCTTTTGAAAAATGCAAAGAGGTTTTAAGAATTTTTTTCTCAATAAATCGTGAGCCGAATTGAATCAGTAATTTAGAAAAAATTTTCATTTTTGAATTTTTTAAAATTCATTTTTTAGCCTTTGAAAAAATGAAAAGAAGTTCGTATTAAGATTTTTTTGTCAACAAATTTTGAAAAATTTGGTCTTTGGTAAAATTTAAAAAATCTAAAAGTTTTTTAGTTTTTATTATTATTTAAAAAAAATTAATTTGAGCCTCAATAAAATTTAAAAAAATATATTTTTCAAAAAATTTCTCAACTGTTAATATTGAAAAAAAAAGAAAAAATCCTAGCCCAAAAAAATAACAAAATAAAAAAAGAAATCTTAATAAGATTTCTTCAATTAGATTTTTTTTACAAGGATGATTTATTCGTCAAGAAAAAAAAATTAAACTATAGTGTTTTCCAGTGTATTCATTTCCCTCGAGTAAAATAGAAAACTATACATACAAACTCGAACGGGTGGCTATCTAACGCCACAAAAAGTAATCCCGAACTAGGAGAAGAGAGCCGTCAGAAAATTGTAATTACAATTTGCAAGGACACCAAATTACTTGAAATTGTGTACGTAGGTACGTTAACGAATAAGTACGTGTAACTTTATGGAACATCTGTAGTTGAAAGATTAGCTGAGAAGTTTAGTACTTACGTACCTAGGTAATGTACCTTGCCAACACCAGAAATAATTTCCAAGTGACAATGACTGTTGGTGAAACAGAAGCCAGTACGAAGAAAAAGATTAGGATGGCGTTGCCGAGAAAAAAAGTCATATATAGTCAGCTCTGGCGTTTAGTAATTTGCACTCCAGCAATGATTCGGCGTAATAGACGAGAAAGTGTGTGTATTTAGAATGAAAGGACGAGTAAAGGAGACGGAGAGACATAAGAGAATGCGAAACTCATTTACACTATATATATGTACCAGCACGTCCTCTACCGCCTCATCACTTGGCCATAAACCGGCAAAGGCAGACTTTCTGTGTGAAAAAAACAGACTCGTGTGTTCGTAGTAATTTGTCATGTTGCATATGTCGTCGCTCGCTTCGCGACGCAAGCAAAAGTAATTCACGTTGCCGTTCTGCCGACGTAGTACTCTTAAAAGTTAAAACTATAGAGGGAGCAGGGGAGAGGGGGTAAAACATATAATATGCGTGTGCTAGTTGATTAAAATAAAATTTAGTGCTCTTCGTGTTCGATGGTAATAAATGCGTCGTTGTCAAAATTTGATGAATCGATGGTTAAAATGTTTATCTTTTCCAGTTTAATGTACATGAGTTGAAAAGCAATCGAAAATTTTTCGCTATTTCTAAAACAGCCAAGGCGAGAAGGGAATCGCGTTAAAGCTGATTAAACTCCGAAATGTGCTGGATGAACGCGGAGGCGGAAAATTGAAAGTGTAATTAAACGTAGGAGTTTCATACTCGATCATTATTTTTCGCCGGATTGAGATGCAAGGGTGGAGACTGAAAGAGCAGCATAAATCTTATTTTTGTACCGACGTGAAATCTTGATATTTTTTCGAGCGAAATGTACATACAGAGGGTGTTTTTAGAGTATGAAACCTTCAAATCGGACACTATGCAACACTTCGGTATTTTTATTCCTACCAAGATCGAATTAGGCAACCAAATCAACTCTCAGGTCGATTAGGTAGCGTGATTGGTATCTTTTTTGAAGAATATCAAAATTTATATTTTCAAAAAGTAGCCAAATAAATCAACTAATTTGTTACGTTGATTAGTTTTGGCACTAGCGAGGGTAACATGCTTGAAATGAGGAAGAAAAAGCCAAACAGGAGAAAGCCGTTTACATCGTGTTGCTCTAGTTGAAGAAAATACTGCGGTGAACAGAAGAGTACACCTCAAGAGACTGAAATTTGAAAAACACGGTTGATTTGTAGTTTAAATTACGTTGAGTGTTAAGCACTCGGTTGGTTTTTGGAAAAATAAAAGGCCAAGAGGTTGATTTTTTCATGAAGTGTGGTTACTAGATAATCGTATTCATCTTTCTTTCTTTTTTTTTTTTTTTTTTGGTGAAGTTAGCATCGTGTAGTTTATCGACGATGTAATATAGTGGTATTTGCATTCGATTAGTATGCCAATCGAGCCTCGATAAATTTGGGCATCAGGAGAGAAATTTTTATAGCCCTTTTTAAGCTACTCAATATTACCATTAAATATGAAGTATTTCAGCTATCTGTAGTGAGAAGAAAGAACGATGTGCTCGGGGTAATGATACCTTCGATTTTGGTTAAACTAAGGGAATATCCAGCGAATTAATTTTGATTGATTATCTCCAGTGGTGTAATGATTGATCGGCATAAATAATAGTAGGTATTTTTTACCTGCGAGGTTGTATAGATAGGGAGGAGAATTGATAAATTTTATTTTTGTTGAAAATTCTGAGAAGTAGTTCAATCATACTTGTCAATTTTTGGAGAAATTTATGAGAATTTGAGTAAGTTCTCAGCAATTTTACTTTCTTTTGTCTTGGAATTGTTCGTACAAATTATTTAAGCAACACCAACCATCAATAAGCCAGTCTTATCTCAAAAAAGGAAACACTTTCAATAAATTTGCCTACCAAGGCTGAAGGCTGGATCGATTTTGAAATCCTCACTAAGTTCGTTTCCGGCGAGACAAGCCCCTCTCTCCATATGTGAAGATTTTTTCCCATCTCATTCATGTGCATAGTTACGAACAGAATGTATGTGGCGTCACGTATGTGCGAGAATTGTTAAACGAGACCAGATTTATCTGCGATTTGCCATTATCTACCTAACACACCCATCAACAATATCCTTGAAGTTGCCAGTACATTGTTATGTATGCCATGTGCAAAAGCATACGTTACATTATCAATATATCGCCGCCGGAGTTAATTTGTAGCCTATGACAAGCGATGGTTGTATTTTGTGACTGTGTTTTCATTTTCAATGTACTCGTGTCGATACAGATTTAAAGATGAATAACTCTAAATTTACCAGAATGTTTTACCATCTGTGTAGGTTCGATAATGTTCCACGTGAGGAGAAGACCGGCAGATTATCATCCGAGGAAAAGAAAGAAAAAACCACAGCATAAATGGAATCAGCATCAGTCCGGCAGTAACGAATTACTCGAGTATCGCTACGAAGACGGATTAGATAGGTTACCATTATTTCTAGAACTAAATGCAGGTTCGTATTTCAAATTTTATACATTTTTTTGGTTGGAAATTGCAATAGAATTTGTGGTGCGAGAGTTTAAAAAATGTTGCCCAGAGTTGCTCTTTTTAGTCAAGGATTTACCAATCAAAACTTCAAAAAAAAAACTTGTTCAATTTTTATTCCACTTGTTGGTTTCAAATTGGCCCAATTTTTCCACGCTGACTAGCCGCGTGTCTTTTATGTTTCTCTTCTCAATAGTACATATGTAAATAAATGTTGAAATTTTACCATAATGTATTTGACGAGGGTTTGCCGCAAAGCTAGAAAATAATGGAAAAGAAAATCGCGTCACGGATAAATGCGACGGTTGCTGCGTAGGATTTTTTGAATAGTAAGAGTATAGGATAGGTATACCTTCGTAAATTTGATATATACGAACGAGTTTTTTGTATACAACTTTTAGCTGAAAGATGAACAAAAATAAATGGACATTTGTTTTGAAATATTTCGTATAAATTATGTATATGAGCCGTATGAGCTTTATTGTGGTTTAGTATATCCGAACATTCTTGGTAGAAGTGAAAGAAAAGAAAAGATAACGGTATTTTAATTCATTTTTCTCCTATAAAGTAGGTTTTCTGCGAATAAAACATGATAAATAGGGGTTTCAATGTTTATCGCAGTCATCTAACCTGAAATTATGCGAAAGTTGGACGAATAGTGAGAGATTTACTAGTTTTGGAACAAAAGAATTTCATTTGATTGGTTATTTGTAAATATTTCCAACCTGTTTGGTTGTAACGTTACATAACTGGTTTTTTAAACAATAGAAAAACCGGCAGGACTGATTAATCTAGCAGTGTTAAGGGGCTATGTTCAAGGTCATCGCGTTAACTCACCGAAAAAACCAGCAGGACTGGTTATTCTGGCAGTAGTGATGGGTTATGTTCAAGGTCGTCGCGTTAACCTGTTTTTAAACAATAAAAAAACCAGTAGGGCTGGTTATTTTAGCAGTTTAAAGGGGTTATGTTCAAGGTCATCGAGTTAGCCTGTTTTTAAACAATAGAAAAAACCCGTATGACTGGTTATTCTAGCAGATGTGCTGGTTTATGTTCGAGATTGTCTGGTTTTCTAACAGGAATAACTCGTTTGACTGGTTTTTTCGGTATGTTCTAAGTCAACATAGAATATTCAGTTAAACTTTGGTTATTTTGTAAAATACCTATTATATTTTTTTTTGATAATGAGAGGTTTGGGAGAAATAATAATAACGCCAGCTGCAAAATACTTAAGTACTTGGAAATGCAAATTGTAAACCACAAAGCGACCATATAAGTGAGAAAATAAAACTGGAAATGTTTCTTCGGATTTATCATAATTAATTTTCACTTTTTCACATCGCTCGAGGGAAATACCATTGATAAAATTTCTCGTTGTATTTGTATTTGAAATTGTGGTGATGGTTGCTCGCAACAAACTACATTGTGTGAATATAAATAAAACATACACCCTCGCTGTTAATTAAAACAGATATTCGTCGGTCTTCCAATGCAGGTTATTGTGGTAATTTTAGTACGTAGTCATCGAATAAGCAGAGCCAGAATTAATTTTACAAATCAACAGTTACTTTAGTATGGTCTAACCTTGAACAAAAAATTTATTGAAATGATGTTGGGAAAAATTGCTTACTTTAATATTGATGGGACTAATTCTTTCACATTGCTCTTTGCAATTTTTTTATAAAATGGACAAAATGACCCCCCGAGGGTGGCAATATTTGTGAAAATTTATCAGAACTCATAGGTACACCCTGTTAACGCTTCAATTCACGTTTTTTTGTTATCAATTTGCGAAAAATTACGTTACGCGAGGGAAAATGAGAAATAGAAGACTACGACGATGGTGAAAAAAAAGACACCAGCTCGCTCATAAGATTCGATAATGGAAAGTGTGTCTATGTGTATATGTGTGAATTCGTATTTGACGCGTTGCAAAGTTGATTAAATTGTTCGCTTTTAAGTCGTGACTCGTTCGATAAATGGTATTTTAACGGCTAGGTGAGGCGTACTTGATGAAAAGAGATTGTTTTATTGGTGGAGCAGGAGGGAAGAGAGGACAGAATGAGGTAGCTGATATATGATACGATTCGTTGACAGATTAATATAGTTTCAACCTAGGTTTTCATTTTATTTCAAATTTGTCCCAATATCATAGTTTCGAGTTTTATTTTTTGAAAAATTTAGAATTGAACTAAGTTACAAGTGGTAGGTAGGACTTAGCCTTGCAATTTTTTCCCATTACAAAGTGTATCGAAATTGGTATTCATGGAAAATTTCTTGAAATTAATTGAACCGCTCGTGAATGTTTTATGAACACCCCAGATTACAATTTTCTATTTTGACAACCTGGTTAATCGTAGTTTTTGGACAAGGATCGCGTGACATTGGCTTTTACACCAACATAACTCAAAGTAATCGTATGTTACTTACCTGTGAGCTTTGGGTGGTGGTCGTCTCTGACCACCAAGTATTTTTTTAATGGTGACTTTTATCGAATCGCATAGTTACCTACGTTAATATATAATTCACGCCATAGTTATTGTATTGGCAAATTTTGACAAGTTCTTGGGTACTTCTAATTCGGTCGAATACACTTTCGTTCGGGTAAGCTGGTTTAACTACGGTTGTATTCGACATTGGTTGAAATGTCAATATATCGAATGGATTTTTTCTTCATGTACGAGTCACATTGCCGCGGTCTGAAGTGTGGTGGTGCACTGGTGAATTGAATGAAGAAGACCGTTGGGTCTAAAAAATTTTATTGTATGTTTCTCGAGTGAGAATTCGAGGTTGGAAAGAAAAGAGTGTTGGCATTATAGTGTAAGAGTGATTTTTTTTTAATGGTCATTTATTCTTGTTTGTTAGTTTTGAAGTTCGGATTTGGAAGACGTCCTGTGAAATAAGACGATTGAAAGGGTTTGTTGTGAAGGTTTTTTGGTCTAACATAAATTCTCAAATTCTTAATTGCTTATTAATGACGCTTATAAACAAAAAAAAAAAAAAAAAAAAAAAAAAAAAGGAAAAAAATGGTAAAAAAACTCAACTTTTTACCAAATTAAAAAAAAAAATCTTCAAAGTAAACTAAATTTAAACTTTTATTTTTTTTAAATAAAAGATTCACTTTTGAACAAAATTAAAAAAAAAGTAAATTGTCAATGTATAAAATTGGAAAAAAAATTAATACCTAATAAAAATAATTTTGCAAGAGAATTTTTAAAAAATATGTTTGAACAAAACTGAAGAAATTAAAAAAAAAATTTGAAACACTTTTTTAAAAAAAGTTGAGAATTTAAAAACGAAATACATTCTGCTAAAAATTTAAAAAACTTGTATATCAAACATAATTATTTTTTTCAAATTTAGGGATTCGTTTTTAAACAAAATTTAAAAATTCGAGAAAAAACATGCATAAAAAATTGGTGTTTCCAAAAAAAGATTAGTTCCGTTTTGAATAACAATTTTTCAAACCTTTTCTTTTTCAAAAAAAAAAAAAAAAAAAATGGAAAATATCTCATTTTTTAACGAAATTTTAAGTACGTAAAAATTGGGCCTAATAAATTTTCTTTGAAAAAAAATATGATAAAAAAAATGAAAAAATTCACATTGAACAAAATTTGAAGTACCGGCAGGCCTATTAAAAGAAGAAGTCTTTGGACAACATTTTTTGTAGAAAATAGAATCTGAACTTCAGAATAAAAAAAAATTGAGTGAAAAATCTTTCAATTTTTTTTTGGAACACTTGAAAAAAATCTCGTTTTTTTTTTAGAATGCTCAAGTAGAGAAATTTTATTTTATTTTATTTTTTATAAAAAAAATTAAAAAGTCTTTTAGTTTTAAGGCAGAGAAATCTAATTTTTTTAAATATAAAATTTTTCAGTTTTTTTTTTGTGAAAAAACCCATTATTTTAGAAAAAAATTCGAATAAAATTTTGAATCATAAATAGGTGATATAAAAATTATTTTTTAAAGGAAATTTAAAAGTTTCAAAGTTGAAAAAATTAGAAAAAAATTAAACACCAATTTTGAAGAAGTTGGTTTTTTTTTATTGAGGAATTCAACTTCAACAATTTTTTTTTTAATTCAAAAATTCTTCGTTCAATAAATTCTTGAAAAAGTGATAACAAAACTTTGAAAATATATGTAAATAAAGTAAAAAAATGTGCCTTTAAAAATTTAAAAAAAAAACTACTTTAAAATTTTTTTCAAAAAATCATTAATGAACGCAAAAAAATTTAAATTTTTTTTCAATATTATAAATACTTAGATAAAAATGGAATTTGCCAAAGAAAAAATTTAAAACTTTTTTTTTCAAACAGAATTTTTTTCAAGTTGTTGTTGTTGTTTTTTTTTCAAAAGTTTAGGAATTCACGTTTAAACAAAAATAAATTTAGAAAATTAAAAAACAAAACTGAAAAAAGTCCTTCAAATAAAATCTTAAAAATGAAAAAAAAAATTATCCAAGAACGCAAAAAATTGAAAAAAAATTCAAACAAGTTGAAAAAATTGTTCTTTGTAATTTGAAAATTATTTTTAAAAATTGAATTCTGCCAAAGAAAAAATATGTTTAGGTTAAAACTCATTATTTTCTTAAAACAGATTTTTTGAATTTTTTTTAAATTCACTTTTCATCGAAATTTGAAAACATTAAAAAAAGTTTATTTTTTTCAGAGATTAAAAAAATTGTCTTGAAGCAAAATTTTAAAAAATGGAAAAATTTAAAAATTGATATTATAGAAGAACAAGGTGTCTACCAGTTGGTGAAAGTAGTGAAAAAGTAGTGAATAAAATCAGTTTCGTCGTATTGGTAACATTGAGATACTTCCTGCTGCGTACTTCAAAATTTTTCTGTAGTAAATTTAGAGCCTAATTTTTTTGGGAGGTACTTAATTTTTTTATAATTTTCCGAGGGGGAGTGTCAGAAAATTTTGTGGGTAGTAGAAAAAGAAAAATCCTTCCAATAAAATGTTAAAAATAAAAAAAATCATCATTGAACATTAAACTCAAAAAATTGAGAAAAAGTATTTTTTCAAATAAATGTAAAAAAAATTTCTTTGTAATTTGAAGGATTCTGCCAAAGAAAAAAAAACATTTTTTAAAAAACTTTTTTTTTCAAAAAATAATTTTTTCTCGGTAGTTTTTTTTTATATATATATATTGAGAAATTCACTTTCAACAAAATTTTATACGTTTTATACTTTTTAAATAAAAAATCTCCCCAATAAAATTTAAATTTTTTTGAAAAATTTAGAAAAATTACGTTTTAATAAATTTTAAAAAAATGAAGAAAACATTATTCTGAATAATGCTACACTTCGCATCCATTTGGAAACCTTATCAGCTTTGGAACACCTCTCGCACCACGATCTCACCTAATTTTCCAACCTTATCGCCATATTTTTATGTACTGCGACGATAAATCTAATCTCTCTCTACTATTTGCAGACGGTACTGAAATTTGTGGCGGTGCTGCGAAACGCCATAGACTGCATCCGAACGTGACGGAGGTCGGTTGCGAGCGCAACACTTCACCCACGCAATCGCAATATTTGCAATTATTCGGACCAAATATTTTACCGAGGCATTGTGTGATCGCCAATACCGAAGGTATCGTTACAGTCACACCTTGCAGCCGTGATTCAGAGACTTATGTGAATGGACAGCGAATCTACGAAACGACTATTTTAAGAGTGAGTATAATACCTACTTACCTACATCTCTGGGTACCTCATTTCCTCCACCCTTGTACATTCAGACCCCCGAAGATTGGGTATGCAAAGAAAAGAACTCGTCGTAGAGATTTTTCTGATCCATAAAATTTAATTGAAAGTTGGCGAATAATTTCTACTCGATATAATTTCAAAATGGACCAATGAAAAGACAGCCTTTCAATTTGATGAGAAAACTGAGGACGACGAGCCTTATTTTTTTTCCAATTTTTTTTTTTTTTTTTGGCCCGTCGATAAAATACTGACGTAGAAAAAATTTATAATTCGAGCTTCTCTGTAAATTACCGCAAAAGAGGTTTTTTCTATCTAGTGATTTTGGCATGAAAAAAGTTACCACTTTGCAGTGGTCGTATCACGCTAAATTAAATATACTAAAAAGTTTTTAGTAGGTAGTTTAATAATTAGCCCTTCCCCTTCCCTCCACACAACTTTCCTCTCAAAGTTGTTCTTATTTAATGCAAAATATTCCGCAAAGTTTTTTTTTTTTTTTTTTTTAATTCGCCAAGCTTTCTTTAGTTCTTACATTTTTTCGGGGTTTTTTCACCCCTCCGGTGTATTTCCCTTTAATTTACGCTTATATATATTTAATGACTGGATATTTTTTACAGAACGGAGCGATCGTTAAATTCGGCCGAATTCATTGTTTTCGTTTCCTCGATCCGTATTTCGAAGAAAGACTTAGACAACGCCACGATTCGCTGCGAAATATCCACGAATACGCTTACGATAGGTAATTATACGAAGTTAATTAGTCACTATCGTGTGTGGGCTTTTTATTTTCAATTTTTTCGCGGCATTTTCAAACGTAGGTTTTTTTTTTTTGCGAGAACAAAAATAAAGTAGGAGAAAATGAATTATTTATGGGTTTTCCTTGTAAATGCGGTATTTTCGTTATCGAGATACTCCTTTGTACGTAATGTGGGATATAGTTAGGCAGGAAAAAAAGGCCATTTTATCGGGTTAATTTTATTGTAGCCATAATTTACTTACACGCAAACGAACATGATTGCTTTGTCGCTTCATGTAACCGGGCACCTTCTAAATTTACAGATTTTAATTGGTTTATACTTAGTTGTTGTAGTTCGTTTACCTATAGCCAAGTAGCCACCTACACGTAAATTGCATCGCGGTGATTATTCGATATACCATAATAACCTAGATGTAGAGAGTCGATTCGCCGATATAATTTAATATTAATCTGCACAACATGCATTATGGCAGGTAAAGGTATCAGATTCACACATAGGTAGAGTGCTTTTCAAAGCTATAAAGCTCTCAGAGAGCTGATCGTATCGAGATAAAGAGAGAGAGAGAGCTACGTATCGTGGTATTCCAAACGAGAAGATTTTAATTGAAGCTAATTGCAGCGGTTTTCATCGTCAAGTATTGGGTGGTTCGAGAAACGAGCAACGAGGTTTTGGAAAATCAACGGATTGTGAAGGGAGGGTTGCGACGTAATGGACTTGAAAGTCGAGTGGATAATTCAATGGAAAGTTTTCCAAATGTGCAACGAAAGAGACGGGGAAAGAGAAGGATTTGTTTTTTAGCGTGAGATTGGTCAAGGGGAAAGGGACGGGGTGTACTTGAATCGTGCTTCTGGCTACTGACGTAAATTTAATAAATAGAAATAGGTACTTATCCGATTGTGTATTAGTTATCAGCTTGGTGAGTTTTTCTTGATGAAGAATTGTGAGAATGACGATTACTTGACCTTTTTTTTGTTTGGTACAAAATGCGGTCGGTGAAGATATTCTTGGTAGATTTTTTTGGACCAAAAGCTGTTCGGGAATTATTTGAATTTCGAGTGTTTTCTTCCTTTTTTTCGAAGAATTTTGAGTGGAAAATATAATATGACTTTTTGGTTGGGGAAAGATGATCGAAGGAAGTTGGAATAAGTTTGAGAAAGGATCGCTGGAAGATCTACAGGATGATTGGCAAATGAATTGTTTGATAAAATTAAGTTGTTAAAGATTGAGTTACTCAAACATGGACAAAACTTTTCTATGATTTTTTTTTTGCGAATCGTTCAGGAATGATTTATTAGTGAAATGGAATGATCAATCTTGATCCTGGTTCTTTTTAAAGAAAACTCACAAGAAATTGGAAGAAGTTTTTCCCAAAAATTTTCCATAAAATTTCTTAATAGGTAAGAATCAAAATTTTCTCATAAAATAATTTTCTTTGAAAAAATCTCAGAAAAATTTGATGAAAAATCTTTGGATTTTTTTTTAAACATAAAATTCTCACATTTTCCTTCAGTTTATTTTTAATTTTTTAATGCTTGATTTTAAATCTTAGGAAATCATCAATATCATGAAAAGTTCATTTTGAAATTTTTTTCAAAAAATTCTCTATTTAGAATTCTTGGCGAGAATTGAACCCTGAAAAAATTTGATTAAGGAATAAAAAATTATTCTGTTTCAAAAATTCGTTAGAAAAATTTTAATGAAAATTTGATTAGTTCTCTACATAAAATTTCTATTAAAACTGCCTGTTTTTTGTTTTTTTTTTGAACAAAATCATACCTACTTATTTCGTGAAAATTTTTTCGAAGTATTTTTTTTTACTTCAAATATCTCATTTCTCTTCAGATTTTCTCTTGAAAATTTCGCTCGTAAAAATTTTTTTGCACAATTTTTCAAAAAGCTTAAAAAAACTGTTTTGAAAAAGTGTAGTTTTCCAGTTTCTTCAAAAAAATTTTAGTCAAAAAATCATTCAACGGAAAAATTTTGATAAAATTTTTTATATGAAATGAAGTTTGCTTCATAAAATTTTCCACGAAATTTCTTGATGAGAATTGAAATTTTCTTATTAAAAATGTTTGTTGAAAAAAAATTTCAAAAAATTTGAAATCGACCATTTTTTGAAAAAAAATCATTCCATTCTTCTTCTTTTTTTAATTCTTTATAAAAATTTCGAGTAAGAATTTAAATTTTTTCATGAAAAGTTCTCCCAAAAAATCACATTTTACTGAATAAAATCATACAAAAAAAAGTTATAAAAAATTTTAATGAGAATTTTCTTAAATAAAATTATTTTTCAAAAAAAAAAAAACTTGATTAAAATAATTTTTTGTATGGATCACTTATTTTCGTTCAGATTTTCTTTTCAAAACGTTTGAACAAATTCCCAAAATATATAAGTAAATTGAAAAATCTCTTTAGAAAAAGTTTCTTAAATTTTTATTTTCACCATTTTCTTCAAAGAATTCAAATTTTCTCAATTTTTTTAAGAACTGATATTTTTTCATTGAAGGATATCTAATTCATGGAAAATTCTTTATTGAAAAGAAAGAAATATCTCTTTCTTCAAAAGAATAGAAGAATAATTTTCAGAACAAGATAGTACTTTATAGAAAATCAGATTTTTTAATGTAAAAATTCTTAATTTTTTTCGACCTCTTTTTTTTCAATTCCACTCTAAAAAATTCTCTTTTTACTCTTCGAACAAAATCAAAATCATAATCATTCGAAAATAAACTTCACAAAAAACGAATAGTTCATGAACGACCGATCAAACCCCCCCCCCCCCCCCCCAATGAGTAATTTATGAACAGCTCATTAAAAACGAACGATTCATGAATCATTTATGATGAGCCAAAACGTTCATCAACGTTTCGTTCAAAAAAAATGAAATTAATCATTTATCAACTCAACTCATCAAAAATGAACAAAATCGTTCGCGAATCGATTCATGAATCATTATTCATTTATGAAAGACTCGTCAAAAATTAATGAAATCGTTCGAGACGTTCGAAAGAATGACTCATTTCAAATTGAGTAAAGAGTTCGAAAACGATTTGCCTGAAGCGATGAATAGTTTCGTGAATGATTCTGTTGTACTTGTAAAAGAGCAAAATCGTTCGAAATTTTCTACTCGATCAAAAAAACTCATAAATGGGAAAACAGCTCGACAAAAAATAACCAAACTCGTTCGCAAACTAATCGATGAAAAACTGTATCGTTTAAATGAATGATCCATTAAAACTAATGAAATCATTCTCGATCAATTATCCATTTTCAATCAAGAGTATCTCTCACGAGAGTGCCACTTCGGTTTTCGAAGTACTTTCTAATTAATTGCATTCTCAGTTAATTTTTCCCTGCCCCAATTTAATTTCAATTCCCGAAGAAATACAAGAAAAATGATAATATGTTTTTGTCCAATGATTTATTTCAAGGCCTTTGAAGAAAAAAAATGAAAAAAACTCAACCAACAACATTGCGTGCGACTCTCTTTGGATAAAATTCTAGCGGCAAAAAAATTTCAATTAATTCGATGTTGTTGTTTTATCGGTATTCTGTCTATCGACCCCCTTTCCCTTTACTTCTCTCTTCTTCGTTATTTCGATTATAATATTTCAAAGGATACTTTGCTCGACATAATTTTTTTCGAGCTGCCATGTTCGTTTGCTGTGGATATACTTTTCGTAATTTTTCTTCTCGAATATACAGTGTTGTCTTTTTTTTGTAGCGAAAAGTGGGAGACGTTATTAAAATGCACTTATTAATATTTTCTTGGAAAATTTTGTCTCAAATTTGATATTTCGACTTGGAAATAATTTTTTTTTTTTTGCAATTTGAAATCTACGACACTTTTGACATTGACACGTTTTGATTTTTTATTGAAGTGTTTCACCACTTTGCAATTTTTTTCTCGTCGGTGTTTCGCTTCACTGTAAAAAAAAAAAAAAACCTCAGAACGTGTTTGCTTTGCAAATCAGCTTATCGCCTTTCAAATTTTTATTCGTATTAGTCGCCAGAGTGTACAAAACGATGTACAGATAAATTTGTACAAACCTCCAACGTATACTTTTAGTGGCAAATTGCCTCATCTCGTACCATCGCAGTAGACTTGATTCTTTTTTTAATTTGCATTGCTTGTGTGAGAACGGCTTTGTGTTATATGGCATTTGTGTTACCTTGATTGGGCCACAGACAATCGACAAAAGACGAAACGTCTAGCCAGACTACCCTCAGCATGGACCGCAAATCTCCCCGAAATGCTTCGCTGCAGCATCATCCGCAACATCCACAACAGCAGCAACAGCAGCAGCCACATTCGCAGAATAACTTGACCGATTCGCAGCTCGCGCACAATTTCGAGACGACTTTCGACGTAGATGGAAATATCGAGACCAGATCGACGTCTAGTCAGGGAAACAAAGAAGACTCTAGATCTCAACGTTCGGTCGGCAGTGGTAGCAAAGACGGAAATAGGTATTTAGTAAACCCTGCATCGCTGCGAAGCGCTTGTTTTTTTTATGATTTTTATTTATTTTTTCATATTCATCGTAGTGTAAATAGATTGATCGCACGTTGTGTATTATAATACGTATTTTAGCAGGGATAATTTTGAGGGTAATTAACAAACGAGTGTGAGAATGGCGATCGGTGCAGGATCATGCCAAATGCAGATGGTTTCAGCAATATGACGTCATCTTACTGCATGAAGGAATTTGAATAATTTTCTACAAAAATGAATGTGATGTGATTTAAAGGAAAGAGAGGGATCCAATCGAAAAAAATTTCAAATAAAAGTTGTAGATTGAGATCTGAAGAAAAATATTGGTCAATATAAAAATTTTGATTGAACCCCTCCCTCTCTTCTAATTTTCTATAATACTACATGATACGCATATTATTCGTGATTGGAGGAGAGGGAGGGGCTCAATAGAAAAAATTTTCAAACAAAAGTTGTAGAATGAGATCTTGGGAAATAATTTTAATCACTTTAAAAAATTTCCATTGGACCCCATCCCTCTTCTAATTTTTATTTTTCACAATGACAATACCACTTGAATACTTATTTATCGAATTTGGAGGGGTGTGAGGGGTGCAATCAAAATTTTTCTCAGAATCTCAATCTACGACTTTTGTTTGAAAAATTTTTCAATTGGCCTTCTCTCAGGGTGTCTAAAGATCATGAAAAAGTCATGAAATTTGAAAATGGGGCATGAAAGTCATGGAAAAGTCATGAATTTTTCAAAAAAAATCAGTAGGTCCAGGAAAGTCATGAACTTTTGAAAATATATTACCAGAACAAAATTACAAACTCGTTTAAAAGTGAATTTTTTTCAAACTGTTGCATCTTCTCACGAAAAAAAAACTGAAATATTTTGATTTTTCTGAAGAAGAAAATTAATTTTCTTAAAGATTTTTTTTCGAGGGGGAGGGAAATCTCATTTTTTTGGAAAAATACCCATTTCTTGAAATGAAAGAAAAAAGAATTTCTTGAAATGAAAAAAAACGAATTTTGTATGGATAAAAAAAAAATGAATAATTTCTTGATACAAAAAATTTTAAAAATTGTTTTGAAATTAAAAATATTTTCACGTCACTAACCTTGGGCTTTTGCTGTGCAAGCTGTTAAAAAAAATCTCAATTTTTTGAAGTAAAAATATTTTTAAACTTTTGCGAAACAATTCTAATTTAAAAAAATCAAAAATCTAAATTTTATCGTTTTGGAATTGAATTGTTTTGAAGTAAAAATACTTTTCGAACTTCAGGGTATAAAATCTCAATTTTTTCAATTTTTTTTTTTTCAATCATCTGAAATATATATATATATATATTTTTTTTTTTTTGAAAGGAGAGTCTCAGTTTTTTGGAGAAAATTTCTTATGTTATTTTGGAATTAAAAAAGTACTCATTTTTTTTAGAGAAATCTCAAATCTTCTGGAGTATAAATTTTTTCGGAGAAAGAAATTTTAGGATTTTTCGGAATAGAAAATATCCAAAAATCTTTCCCTTTTTTTGAGAGAGAAAATCTCATATTTTGGAATAAAAAAATTACTTACTCAATTTTTTTTTTTTTGAAATACCTAGAGAAATCTAAAATTTTCTGGTATAAATTTTTTCGTAGGAAGAAATTTCAGGATTTTTTGGAATAGAAAATATCCAAAAATCTTTTATTTTTTTTTTTGAGAAAAAAGTTATAAAATTTTCTTATGTGAAGATTTTTTTTAAAAATCTCTTTGGAAAAGTTTCTTAATTTTTTCTTTGTGAAGAAAAAAATTCTTTTCATTCTCAAAAAAAAAACTGGAATTTTTTTCGAACAATAATTTTAAAAATTCTTCTGAAATGAAAAAATCTCAATTTTTGGGGATAATTTTTTTTCTTTCATAGTAAAATAAATAATAGGTACCTATATAAAATATTTTTTAAACTTGGGGACGAAAAAACGTTTTTCTGTTGAAAATTTTTTCAGGAGAATTTTTGTTTTTTTACCAGAAAAAAAATCATTCTCACATTACCTACCTACAACATGAAAACAATTTTAAGCATCAACTTCTCAAGGAAGGAATCGAATTACATTTTTGAAAATTCCAAGTATTCATTCAATTTTTTTTTTGAAATCGTATAGATATTTTTGGTTACGAAAAAAAGTGTCATGGAGGGCATAGGCATAACTTAAAAGATTCAAGGGGCATTCGCCCCTTCCTCAATAATTTTTTTAATAGCTATTTTACCACAAAATATAGGGGAAAATTAAGGAAAATCCACCCCATATTTTTAGAAATATTGTTCATGAAAAATTCTTGAATTTTCAAAAAAAAAAAAAAAAAAAGTTAGACACTCTGTAATTGACTCTTTCTCCTCCAATTTCGACAATAACAAGTATTTATGTAGTATTATATAAAATTAGAAGAGAGGGAGTGGACCAATCAAATTTTTTTATAATTACCAAAATTATTCTTCAGATCTTAATCTACAACTTTCGTTTGAAAAATTTTTTCGATTGGACTTCTCCCTTTCCTGTAAATCACATCACTTTTATTTTTATAGAAAATTATTCAAAGTCCTTCATGCAGTGAAATGACGTCATGTTGCTGAAGCCATCTTCATTTAGCTTAGCACGATCCAATCGGGGACAGGCTCCAGTTGAAGGTAGCTCTCTAACCGATGTGTTTTTCGTGTTTCAGAATACCAGGATCGTCGTACCAACGCTCCGGCACCGATGCAATTTTACCAGCGGTTTTGGAAATCCGCGAAGAGACCGAGGAAGCGTTGCTGAACGAGATCATAACCTCGCTCAATCCGAACGTACCGAGTTTCAAACTAGCACCGGCGTATTGCTTGTACTTGATGGCCAGATATCGTGCTTCCACTCATTACAGACCGGAGCTTACGCCTACCGAAAGGGCCCATCGATTGACGTTAATGCTAGAGCGTGTAGCTACGCTCATATTGAACGTTATCCAGGTGAGAAACACCTCCTCAGTGCTCACGCTGTGCTCATTTTATCCTGGTCGTCGCGTCGCGTCGTCATCGCGCGTATTACGCAAACCGTACCTCATATGACACTTGTCCGCTTGACGGTATTAATTTAGCGCGCCTTTTTACGCTCGTTTAAAGAGCTCAACACGTCTGGCCGAATAATTGATAGAAACTCGTTTCGTTTTTATTCATCTCGCCGCCCCCGGAAAAAGAACCACGGTTTAGCCTCCTCTTGCCTGGGTAACACTCGCGAGAGCTAATGAGCTTTCGGGGTACGGTTTAGATTAAAATAATGTATCACTAGGGAGGGGGATTGGAAAAACCCACCGGGGGTTCCAGGATTACGTAGTGTCATAATAGCTCGTATGATGAAACATTGATACCCTTAATTGTGCAATTTTTTTTCTCTTTCAAGTGGCTTAATAACGTGCTCGTGTCCTAATACTGGATATTAAAGCAGATGGAATGAGGTTGGGGTAAATTTTTATTTGTTCAATTTTGCGAAATAGACGTGTTTTTTCTACCATACCGTAATTACCTACCCAATCGTGTAGGGTTTTTTCGCAATATAGTTAGGTATTCCTTCCCTTTTTGAACCCCTCTCTCAAACCACTCGTATGTATACGACATACGTCGGTTTATCGTACTTTCTCGACCTTGGGCAGTCAATGTGGAATTTTTAAAAAGCTGTACGAATGTGTGTTGAAGTTGAAATTTTAAAATTTATACTAAGTACATATGTGGGCGTGGCCAAAGGTTTAGATTTTTTTCAACCCTTTTTTATAATTTTTTTTTTTTGTTTGAGGTAGTAAAAAAATTAATAGTCGGGCTTGTAAAAGGTTTCTTCATGCTGTTGTGGTCTTTCCAATACAGGTAATTAAATCGAAGACCTGATTTATTATTTATATCGAAAAAGGAAAATGATTGGTTTCGGTTTAAATGGCATGGCAGGAAGGTTCTTCGCCTCGAATATTGGTGATATGTTTCAACTATTTGATGGCTACCTATCCTATTTATTTGGAGAAAGCAAATATTTTTTGAAAAATTTTCAACCCGAGCAGCACAATCGACAAATTATCGAAATAAAAAATCGACAGAATATCGAATTCGATAAAGTGTCGCGTTAGTTCCGCCTAAATCGTGAAATTATCTTTCGATATATAGATAGATTATCGACGAATTATAGTTAGCAAATAATTTCGAGATTATAGTAAGATATTTTATCGATAATATATCTACAATATCGAAAGATAATTTCACGATTTAGGCGGAACTTTTGCGACACTTTATCGAATTCGATATTCTGTCGATTTTTTATCGATTTTTTTATTCCGATTTTTCGTCTTTTACTAGCTTTTTTCTATAATTAAAAATCATTAATTAGCATAATTAATACATTAAACTATGCCTAAACACATTATTCATGTTGCGGTAAGAGGATCATTTCAGAAAAAGTCAAAAAAAATAATAAAAAATCTGCCACCCGTGGGGCTTGAACCATCTACCTCCTGCATGGTAATCCTCTTCCTTAACCACTATGCCATACCTCATCGTTGAGGAATTAGCAATAAAACGCTTATAATAGGCAGTTTAGTACTTCCAGACGAGTTGGACTTAGAAAAATTTTCACCAATTTGGAAATAATTTCAAATATCGTCACAAAATCGTTGAAAAATCGTTTGACAAATTTCAGATTATTTGTCGATAATGTAGTTTCAAATATCGCCACAAAATCGTTGAAAAATCGAATTCGAGGAATTTCATATTACGTGTCGATAATAAAGTTTTAAATATCTTCACAAAATCGTTAAAAAATCGAATTCGAGAAATTTCAGATTATTTGTCGATAATATAGTTTCAAATATCGTCACAAAATCGTAAAAAAATCGAAATCGAGAAATTTCATATTACGTGTCGATAATATAGTTTCAAATATCTTCACGCAATCGTTAGAAAATCGAATTCGAGAAATTGCATATTATGTGCCGATAATATAGTTTCAAATATCTTTACAAAATCGGTAAAAAATCGGTTTCGATAAATTTAATATAATCTGTCGATAATATAGTTTCAAATATCGTCAAAAAATCGGTAAAATATCGGAGTCGAGAAATTTCATATAATCTGTCGATAATATAGTTTTAAATATCTTTACAAAATCGTTAAAAAATCGAATTCGATAAATTTAATATTCTTTGTCGATAATGTAGTTTCAAATATCTGCACAAAATCGGTGGAAAATCGGAATCGATAAATTTAATATTCTTTGTCGATAGTATCGTTGACAAATATCGTCATAAAATCTTAATAATATCGAATTCGATAGTTTTTAGATTTTTTGCCTATGAAGTTGTACCGATAAATCTTTATAGTATCGTGAGAACATCTATAGATTTTCAAACGATTTTTTATCGATACGTTACATCTTCCGATATTATCGATCGAGTGTGCCGCTCGGGAACGTTTGAAAATAATTTTTTCTCGAGTCCTTGTCCATTAAAAAAAAAATATATATATATGAAAACAATTTTCCTCAATTTTTGTAAAAAAACATTTAAAATTTTTTTTATGGTCAAGAACAATTCTTAATTTTCTGAAAACAATAACACTAAAACAGACTCATTACGCGGATAATGCAACATAGTGTACGACGAAAATGCCTCCTTTGCGGAGTCGAACGCCTGTATAAGCTCATCGGTCCACTTGACTGGGGTCTTATCATTTCGTTTCGTGTGTCCTTTTAACTGGTCGTTTAACACAACCAATTTTTCGGCAGCCTCCTTCTTGAACGTCCGGTAGAAATTGAATACGCCTACTACGCGTCGCAGAGCACTTATCGTTTTTGGCCGTTCCAAATTTTTTATCCGTTCTACACTTAGCTCCATAGGTAGGTACCCATCTTTGGTGATTTTGTGACCCAGAAAATTCAACTCAGACACACAAAACTTACATTTGTTAATATTAATAGACAGACCATTTTCACTCAACCTCGCTAATACCATTTCTAAAATACGATAATGTTCTTCTAACGTTTCAGTAAAAATTAATAATTGAGAATAATTTTTAATGTTACGTAACTAAGTATATTATTTTATTTTTTTTTCATGATTTTTTAAAAATTATTTTGTAAAAAGATACCTATCTTCAAAAGTTTATAAAACGTTTCAAAAAAATTTTATCCAGATTTTTGTTTGAAAAAGTGGTTTGAAAAATTTTTGAATTGAATAATTAAAATTCGTTTCTCGTATCTACTTCACATTTTGTTAAGAACGATTTTTTTGAAGTTCATTTTTCAACATTCCTACTGAAGTTTTAAAAAATATTTCAATGTTTTTATTCAAAAACTGTTTTTCAGAATAAGTTTAAAAACGATTTTCAAACTATGTCTATGCAGTTTGTCTAAAATTTTTGAAATTTTTGTTGAAAAACTTTTTAAAAATTCTTACCTATTTAAAAAATTTTCAAAAAAAAATTTCAATAAAAAAAATTTTTAGTGGACATTGGGTTTTTTCATTTTTTTAAAGAAAAAATTTCTTAAATGTCAACTTCTTGATTTCTTTTTGAAAAATCTGTCAATATTTTCCCAAATATCCAAGTATTTGAAATTTTTTTCAAAGACTGGCTTTTAGAATTTTGTTGAATAAATTTTCTTTGAAAATATTTTTAATAATTTTTTTCAACATTTTTTTTGTACTTTTTTCACATTTTATTTAAAAACGATTCCATTTTAATTATTTTAAAACTTTGGTTAAAATTATTTCTCATAAAAATTATCTAGGGAAATGTTCTCAATTTTCATAGAAAAGTTTTTTTTTTTTTTTTTTTTGAAAAAGTAAAATTTTCTTTTATTTTCAGGAATTTTCTCAGATTTTGCAAAATTTTAACCAATACTAATATTTTTTTAAATAAGTTTGCAAAATGTCCTACCTTTTTTTTTTTTTTTTAATTGACTAAAATTTTGGTCTTTTTTTTAATTCCAAAACTACACTTTTTGAATTTTGTTCAAGGATTTTTTTAAATAATTTTTAAAAAAATTTTCAGAGTTTTTATCTCCAAACTGGTTTTGAAAATTTTATCAAAAAACAATTTTCATTTTTCAATTTTCTTATGCAAAATTTTTGTGAAGTTGAAAAAAATCGTAAAATATTTATTGAAAATTATTTATTCAATAAAATGAGAATAAACACATTTTTTAAATAAATTTTTTTTTAATTAATCTAGTGAAACTCTTTTTGATTTGTTTTTAAAAAACTTTTTGAACTTTTAGGAAAAATATTTCAATATTTTCAAAAAGAAGTTTTCAGTAATTATACCTAATGTTTTATTGTTTTTCATTTTTTTTGCAATAATTTTTTTTTGTGAGATATTTTTTCAATTTTTTTTTGAAAAACTCTTTGAAATTTGTTCAAATTTTTTTTTAAATTTTTTTTGAAAAACCATGGTGCTTACCATATAGTGAAAGTAGTGGAAAAGTTGTGAATTTTGTCAAAATTTCAATAAAAGTAGGCGGTACGTGAAAAAAATCAAGAAATTTAGAAATTGATGTCGAAAAAAAATCATAAAATTCATTCTATCATTTTTGAACAAAAAAAAATAGATTTTTTCTACAAATTTGAATTTTTTTTTGTAATACCATCAACTTCTAATTTTCTTTTGAGTAGTGGATGGGGGCTTTTTTAATTTTCGGTCATTTTCTTGGGTTTTTTTTCTGATAATTTAGCGGAGGGTAATGAGAAAAGTAGTGAAAGAGGTGTGATTTTTGAAAAAAAAATCTGGATGATACCGTGAAAATAATGAATATAATATTAAAAAACAAAAAATCTCTTTGAACTATTTTTTGTTTACAAAAATTTTCTCAAATTTTGACAAAAATTTTCAAGAACTGAAATTTTTAAATTTTTCTTGTAGACTTTTTTTTCAAAACTGATTTTTACCCGTGTAGCAACGTCGATGCTAATTTCGATATAAATGTCGACACATCGAAATCGGTCACTTTTCGATCGTACATGTCGACACGATTGTGGATGGTTTGTCGAGCTTATTATCGACATTTTTGTCGACCGTCCAAATATGGCTCGACATGTCGAGCCATATTTGGACGATCGACAAACATGTCGATAATAAGCTCGACAAACCATCCACAATCGTGTCGACATGTACGATCGAAAAGTGACCGATTTCGATGTGTCGACATTTATATCGACATCCACATCGACATTTGCAATGGTGAGATTTTGAAAAATATGCTAAGTTCAAATATTCAATATAAGTATATATTAAAATTACACCAAAAATAGTGTTCAAGCCAACATTTCGACATTTTTTGTCAAATATGCGGCATTGAGGCCACCTTCGTAGCTGGACACATGCGAGTGTCCAACTAACATAGAGATGATTCTTAGACCTTATGTACTAATTCACAACACACTTTATCTGCGAGTATCACAATCACCCTCAAGACGTCGACAGTCAAGTCGATGCATTATTCGACCCTCGACAATTAGATCGACATTAACTCGACTTAAAATTCCTCTGGTCAACACTGTCGACAGTTAAGTCGATGCATTATTCGACCCTCGACAATCACATCGACACTATCTCGACTTAAAATTCCTCTGGTCGACACTGTCGACAGTGAAGTCGATGCATTATTTGACCATCGACAATTATGTCGACAATAACTCGACAAGTCGTTGTATTATTCAAAACTTTGAAAAATAAGAAAATTTTGTGATTCTTTCAAAAATTATTTATTCCTGAGCTTAAAATGTTCTTATTAATTGTTTTTAGTTCTTTTTAGATATAAAATTTGTAAATTTAATTGGCAGAAATTGTCGACATAAATGTCGATGCGTTTATCGAGTATCGATATTTACATCGACTTGTCTATGTAGAAAAACAACGTTTTCTAAATTATAGGAAAATACTGAGAAAAATTCAAAAATTTTGATTGAACAGTTATGTTTAACATAGAACATTACTTTAAATCTCAAATATCATTTTTAATTCATCGTTAACCGAGAAAAAAATGTGTCTGAATTTTGTCGACATAAATGTCGATGTCGACAATTGCTACACGGGTAATTAGGTACATATTTTTCCTTTTTTTTTTAATTTTTTTTTTTTTTACAAATAATAATTGTTAGGTATCAAATTGAGAAGAAAAGAATTTCTTTTGAAAGATTTTTACAAAAATTTTCAAGAAACAGATACAAAAAAAAAAAGTTTTTTTTTCAAATCAAAAAAATTTTTAACAGGGATTTTTTCGAAGGAGTGAAGCACTTCAAGTATAATAAAAAACTGCAAATTTTTCCTCTATCGAAAAATACTTGAAATAGCCCTTCCTTCTATTTAAAACACTCTGAGCATAAATTTTAATTTTCCCTCCCTCCCCTCATCCCCATTCTAGACGCTAATCTACGAATGTGGAAAATTCTTGCCTTTTAAATTTGGCTGACGAGATCTCATGACTTTGATGATGGTCTCGATCTCATTCTCATCCATAATGACACTCGCAATAAACGAGCGAAAGAAGCTGAACGAAATGGCCACACAATAAAAACGTTAGCTGTAAAAAATACATTAGCGACGAAGGGGCGTTTGTTTGATCGAGCTTCCGAAAGTAGTAAATTTTTAGACGATGATGATTCTCTTCTCGAAATAGAAAAGAGCTTCTACTCGTAGGTGCGAGTAGAAAAAAAATGTAAATTTCAAAATACATAACCTAGAGTCGAGTACTTACTGAATGGAGTAGATTAAAAAAGGGCGGGAAAGATACTATAATTTTAAAGCCCCTTAGAAGAGCTAGTTCTTTATTTATTTATTTTTTGCCACAGAGAGAGAAAGAGAGAAAATTAAGTAGAGAAATTGGCTCGCGAAGCGCGAAGGTGTTTTTATTTTATTTTCTAAATAACGAGCTTTTAGGATATATAATCCTCGGTCTCGGCGGATAATGGCGAAACTACGTACTACTATAGGTAATTTTTTATTACAGGAATCTTACTGCGATAAGGAGCACTACTGCGATATTAAATCGTTGGCTTTATGGCTGGCCAATTCATCGGAGTTGCTATTTTTTCTACAATTCGATCGGCATCTGTTTGCTTTCTCGAAGGATGCCCGACGTATTTTAAGCGATTCCGTTCAGATATCTTTTCGGTAAGTTGGGCAGGAAATGGCGAAAGAGAAGAGGAGTAGGAATGGTAATGATAATGTGTTTTTCCCTTTTTCATTGCAGACATTTGGTGAAACGTATTCAAAAAAGCGAACTGGCCGCGGTAATGCCTCATTTTTTCGCCGATAAGGACGATACTAGTCACGAATCAGAAGATTCTCCTACCGTAAGTGGTCTATCTTTAGACTGATTTGATGTGTTTTTGCCAATGATGTGCGGTTTTGATTGATTTTTCGACGTCTTGGTAAACAGGTGTTAGGTGTTCTGGCGTCAGCGATGGCCTTACTGCGCAGATACCGAGTCAACGTTGCCTTAACCGTGCAATTATTTAGTCATTTGTTTCATTATATCAACGTATGGGCTTTCAACACGTTAATAGCGTCCAATACTAATTACTGCTCGCGACAGTGGGGCCACAGACTGAAGTCCAGGCTGGCTCAGATTGAGGCTTGGGCCGAAAGACAAGGATTAGAGATATCCACCGATACACATCTTGCAAGGATCGTGCAAGCTGCTCATCTCTTACAGGTAGAGTATCATTTTATGATGCAGTCGATCTATACACAAAGAAATATTTCATTAATTGTACAATATTTTTTGGTTACAGGCTCCTAAATATACCGGAGAAGACTTAGCTTCGTTAAGTTCGACTTGTTTTTTACTGAACTCTTTACAGCTACGTACGCTTTTAATGAAATACCAACCGGCTCCGGACGAACCCCATTTGCCTAAAGATTTAATCGAGAATGTCGTTAGAGTAAGGATTCTTCATTTAATTCAGATCGATGTAATAGATTTATCAACCTGGATTACTAATTTTTGTTTTTTTCTCGTACAATTTAGGTGGCCGAAAGCTTGGCTGACGAACTAGCTCGATCTGATGGCCGCGAAGTAAAACTAGAAGAAGACCAAGAACTGAAGCTGGAATTCGTATTGCCCATCGATAGCTACAGCTGCGAAGTGGTACGAGGTATCCCACCAGGATTGATCGAATTCGTTGCCCCGTTACAAAGCATGGGATTGTGCAGATTATCTACTCAGCCCACCTCGAACGGGTTATGGACCGTTTATATGGAGTTGCCAAGTGCCAAAGGTGCTACGGTAAGTGATCCATTGTCCAATGAAAAATACATTTGAAAAATGATTTTTAATGAGTCAATACGTGATGTACATGTTTGTTAATTCGTTTCTGTGTGTTTTATGTTCAATTTCGTATAGATGAGGAGTCCGAGCGCCATGAGTAATCGATCGATGGGGTATTTGCCCGGACCACAGGAGCCAGAGATCCATGTTATCAAGTTACATAAATCGAATAACGGAATGGGATTGAGTATCGTGGCTGCTAAAGTGAGTTCATTGTGGTTTTTTAGAAATTTTCATTATTTTTAACGTGTTAGGCTACAATTTTGATTAATTTTATTGGTGTTACGTCAATTTTCACGATATTTGAATATTTTTTCAGGGAGGAGGGGTGACAATATATTTTGAAATCATTTTTTTTAAACATTTTTTCAAACGACATTGACGATTTTTTTCGATGTGTTCTAGAGTGTTCATAATACGTTTCAAAACATTTTTTTTTTCTTTTTATCTTTTTAAACTAATAAAAAAAAATAGTGAAATGAAAAGAACCAAAAATCTCTTGAAAAACTTCCAAAATTTTGAAATGATAAAGAATGTAAAATCTCTTGAAAAGCTTCCAAAATTTTGAAATGATAAAGAATGTATCTCGAAAAATTGATCAAAAATTCGCTGATTTTTTTCTTCAAAGTATAAAAATAATTGATCAATAATTTTAAGTTATTATGTCAAGTTTTAAACGAGTTTTTGCCTATCTACTTTTTTCATGCACAAAATTTGAAAAAATCCATAAAGTTTTTATTTTTATCTATCAATCTTGGAAACAAGTATTTTCTTCAGTTTTCGTAATTTTTTGTTCAAAAATTTTGAAAATCAAAGTTTTTTATCTTTTAATTTAGCATTGATTTTTTTTTCAATTTTTAAAAAATTTTTATGAATGGGATGGAAAAAATTGAAAGATTTTTTTACCCATTTTTTGATTTTAAAACAAAGTGAACAAAGGAACAAACTGAAATGATATTTTTTATACCTATTTTTTTTAACCTTGGGATTTCTTCGAAAATTGTGAAAAAATATAAACTTAAATTTTTAGCATTTTTTGTTTCTTTACAAATTTGAATTTTTTCAATATTTCTATTTCCAATCAATTTTCTAATTATTTTTTCAATTTTTGGAATTTTCCGAGAAAAAATTCATTAATTTTGTTGTAAAAATTTGAATTTTTGAATTGAACTATTTTTTCAATTTTTAGCATAGCTGGAAATTTTTTCATGTAATTCAACCCTACAACTGTAGGACTTCTGCGGTAATAATTTCGAGGAAAAAATTATTAATAATTTGGTAAAAATTTAAATTTATGAATTATTATAAAAATTTCTTGAAATCCTTTTTTTTTTTAAATTGCAGAAGATTTGGCAATCTTTTTGTATAATTCAATTTTATAACTTTAGGACTTCCGGAGTAACAATTTTGAGAAAAAAATCATTAATTTTGTAGAAATTTGAAGTCATGAGTTGAAAAAAAAATTTGCGGTTCGTTTTTATATAGATTTGAAAAAAAAATTGTACAATGAAGTCTTACAATTGTAGGACTTATGCAGTAATAATTTCGAGAAAGAATTCATTAATTTTGAGGGATTTTGAATTTATAAGTTGAACAAATTTTTTGAACCAATGTTTTCAATTCTAGCAGATTTGGAAATATTTTCGTATAACTCAACCCTACTACTCTAGGACTTCTGGAGTATCTAATGATTTCGAGAAAAAATTCATTAATTTTGTGAACTTTTGAATTTAATGAATTGAACAATGTTTTTGAAGCCATTTTTTCAACTTTCATTCTATTTTGCAATTATTTTGAATATAGTAATACAACACTATAACTGTAGGACTTCTGCAGTGATAATTTCGAGAGAAAAAAAAATCATAAATTTTGAGGAAATTTCAATTTATACCCAAGTTGAACAATTTTTTTGAACAAATTTTTTCAACTTTCACCATATTCGGTAATTTTTTCATACTATTTAATCCTACAACTGTAGGACCTATGGAACAATAATTTCGAGAAAATTTTCATTAATTTTGGGAAAATTTTAATTTATAGGTTGAACAATTTTTTGAACAAATTTCTTCAATTTTCAGCAAATTTGGGATTTTTTTGTACGTATAGGTAATAAATGCAATCCTATAACTGTAGAACTTCTGGAGTAATAATTTCGAGAAAAAACTCATTAAAAAAATTTTAAAAATGATTTTTGACATTTTTTAAAATAGATGATACCTAATATTTCAAAAAAAGTAATCAAGTACAAGATCACTTTTTAAAATAGATTTTCCAATAATTGGAATTTTTTCAAAAATTTTGGAAACAAATTTTTTATATTTTATCAATATGAGTTGGCTTGATTTTTTTCTAATTCTTGATTAAAATTTTCTCTAAAACGAGCAGGATAATGTAAAAAAAAATTTGAATGAATTTGAAAACATTTTTTAGCTTGGGGAGGGGTGGGGGTAATTGAAAATCTTCTTGGTGTTTTTATTTTTCATCAATTTTTCAAGTACATAGTACCGTAGGTATTTATTGAATCATTTGGATTTTTTCAAAAATTTTGTAAGGAATAGTTTATTTATTTTTCGAAATTACTTAATTTTTTTTTCAATCTTTGAAATTTTTCAAGAGTAAATAAGTAAAAATGAAAATAAAATCCTTTTTTTACATAATTTACTCATTTTTTGGTAGAAAAAAAAATAGGTAAAATAATTTTTTTTACCTAGGTACTGTTAGACTTTCTCTAAAAATTTCGTAAAAATTTAAAATCTTTTTTAGAATTTTTTTTTCTAACCGTTTTTTGATGTTTTTATTTTATATTAATGATCTGTATTTTTTGAGTGGGTATTTTTTCATTTTTTGGAATTTTTCAAAATAAATGGAAAAACGACTCAATAATATTGAATTTTTTTTCATTAATTTCTTAAAATAAATTCTTAAGTGCATTTTTTTCAATTTCAAAATTTTTCCCTAAATTTTGAAAAATGTATAATGCTTATGATTTTTTAGTACTTTTTTTCGTTGTTTAAAAAAATTTCAAACAATTTTAAACTATGTTTAAAATGTTTTTTGGACTTGAAATTCTTTTTAAAATATTGAGATATGTAAACAATATTTTTTTGTGTTTTTCTCCTACTCGATTTTGGTGACATCTCAAAAAAAAAGTATCAATCGCTCCTCCCCCTGTCATAAAAATCAAGGAATAATTTGAATAGTGTGGGAATTAATAGATAGTGAAAAAAAAATCGAACAACCTTGATTATTCTTACAACAGTTCGAAGTCGTAAATTATTAGAGAGAAAAACAAGAAAGGAAGAAATAGTAAAATTACGAAATTCATATATTATGTAGAATTCAGATTGATTGACAAGTTGTAATTTCCACACACGTTCGTACATCGTACTCGTATTAGTTTTATAAACAACGCTCGTATAACAGTATTCAAATCGAAATACGTACGTAGTACGTACACGACATAGTACATTTATAAAACAGAAAAAAGAAAATAACGAACGTATATGGAAACAAACGCCGCAATTTCTACATTGTGCGAGGCGTTTCGCTCGCTAGCCAGAAAGGTGGCAGGCTGGCTGGCGCGAAATACGTAAAATGGAGAAGAAAAAAAATGGCATTTCTAATAAGTTCAAACGTAGTCGCACTGCTCGATGTAGACGTCGAGTTTTCACAAGACGTATAATTAAACAACGATATGTACTCGTATGACCGTGTATACACGTACACTTAGCCTACACCTTGTGACGGATGGTTCTCATCATTGTCAGCGATTTTCTCATAAATTATTACGTAATTACGATAGACGCGCGTAGAACTGGTTGCCCAAACCAGAATAGTGTATCAAGTGGTCGTACGTCGCGTCATAAGGTTAAGAGTTAAAGAGTACCTGTGCGAATTCCACATTTACTCGTACAGTAGTCTTAGTTGTGGTCTGAAGTGAGGTGGAATGTGTTACGGTGGACTTGACGGTGTGATTTTTCGTGTTACAGGGCGCCGGCCAAGAGAAATTGGGCATTTATATTAAAGCTGTGGTCAAAGGTGGTGCTGCCGACGCTGTGAGTATTTCGAATTTTTTTAAATATAGTTTAAAAATCACCCAGATTTGGTTCAACAATTTTTTTTTCTGCAGGATGGACGACTTCAAGCCGGTGATCAACTTTTGAAAGTCGATGGCCAAAGTTTGGTAGGAATTACCCAAGAAAAGTAAGTACCAAACTCTCTAACCCCTCCAGTCTCCTCACATCTTTGAAAGATTAAACATTTTCTAATTAAATTTCGTGTGAATTTCAGAGCTGCCGAATATCTCGTCCGAACCGGACCCATAGTAACATTAGAAGTCGCCAAACAAGGTGCCATATACCACGGACTAGCCACCCTGCTCTCGCAACCGTCTCCGGTCATGACCAGAGGTAAGCCTAATTTTGACTCGATTTGGGCCTAAAATGTACTACTTAGTACTTAGTACCTACGAATATCTCCTCTAACGCCTTATTACTCGTATTTTTACTCGTTCGTGTAAATGTTTCGGACTAAATCGCGACTAAGGCGATGATGACGTCCGGTCCAGTTCGGTCCGGACGTACGTGAGTAGAAAGGCACCACGACCACGAGCACTGTGGCTTGTAGCCTGACGCACACGTGTTGGGAATGGCGCGGATACGGACGTCGCGTCGCCCCACGCATTCCGTAGAAATACCTACTAACTAAAATACCTACCTACTTATGTATTTGTAACCTATTGATAATTTGATACGTTCGTTTTTTTGTCGGATGAAATTTTAATTACCTATGTCGAAAAATGTAATTTTTTTAAATGGGATTAATTTGGAAACTAACACTGATTAGGAGGGCACTCTTTTAGTGGATTTTTCAAGTTTTTGTTTCATGGCCTAACAATTTTTTGGTCAATTGGATTTGACGAAATGCAAAAATTGAATTTTGACAAAGTTTAAAAAGCCAAAAATATTAATTTTCTCCCGAACAATTTTTAAAATTAAAAACATTAATTTTGTCATGAAATTGAAAAAAAAGTTGCCAAAAAATTCTAAAAAGTTCTGAAAATAAATTTTGTAGAAAAAACTAGAGATTAATAAATTAAGTTTTGCTGAAAATTCAAAAGAGAATTTTGTCAAAAAAAAAGAAATGGAATAGGTTTTAAAAAGTAAAAAAATCAAAAAATTGAATTTTGTTGAAAAATTCAAAAATTAAATTTTGTTAAAAACTGTTGAAATTGAATTTTGCTATAAAAAAATAATTATAAGAATAATAAAAATACAGCTAGAAAATAATTTTGTAAAAAAAGACGAATTTTTTTGAAACTTTTGAAAATTGAATTTCAACAAAAAAAATTTTAAAAATAGAAAAATAGAAAAAGTTCATGAATTAATTGAATTTTTGTTTGTTAAAAATCTAAAAAATTCACATTTCTTAAAATTAGTTTTTGTCAAAAAATTAAAAAATGGTTTTTGCTAAAAAAAAAAAAAAATCAAAAAATAGGATTTTTTCAAAAATTGGAAATATTTTTATCTTTTTTCAAAAAAAAGTTGAAAAATGGACATTAAAAAAAATTAAAAATTAAATTTTGCCAAGAAATTCGAAAATGATATCTTGACAAAAAATTCAACAATCATATTCTGAAAAAAAAATTCAAAAATTAAATTTTGGCAAAAATCCCAATACGGTCTAAGTTAATAAGTTTCATAGTAAAATATCAGATTCAAAAAATTGATTTTTGCTGAAAATCCAAAAAATTAATTATTTGTTGAAAATTACAGAAAATAATTTTTTGACAAAAAAAATCAAAAACTTAAACTTTGTCGAAAAAACAAAAACTTGAATTTTGACAAAAATTTCAAAAACACTAATTTGACAAAAAAAAACACGTTGATTTAGTTTTGGTTGAAAAATTTAAACAATTAATTGTGGCAAAAAAAAATTCAAAAACTTTAATTTTTCCAAAAAAATCCAAAAAATTAAATTTTGATAAAAACATTTAAAAGCTTGAATGTTGACAAAAAAATTTCTATAAAATAGGTTTTTGGCAAGAGTTGTAAAATTTCAGTTTGGCAAATGTGTTAAAAGCTTTGTGACAGGAATTCAAAAACTTTAATTTTGACAAAAAAAATCTATAAAATAGGTTTTTGGCAAGAGTTGAAAAATTTCAGTTTGGAAAATAATGTTAAAAACTTTGATTGTGACAAGAATTCAAAAACTTTAATTTTGACAAAAAAGTCAAAAACTTCAATTTTGAAAAAAAAATTTAAAACTTTAAAAATTCACAAACGTAATTTTGACAAAAAATCTAAAAAATATTTTGAAAATAATTTTTGACTGACGTTCAAAAATTTCAGTTTGGCAAATATTTTTAAAAATTTGATTTTGATAAGAATTCAAAAACTTTAATTTTGACAAAAAATTCAAAAACTGGAATTTTGACAAAAAATTTACTAACTTTATTTTTGTCAAAAAAATTAAATAAATTGAATTTTGGTAAAACATTCAAAAAATTGAATTTTTGACAAAAAATATATAAAATAGATTTTGGCGAGAGTTCAAAAATTTCAGCTTGGAAAATATTTTTAAAACTTTGATTGTAACAAAAATCCATATTGTTAGTTTTGACAAAAAAAAATTAAAAACTTGCATTTTGACAAGAATTAGGAAATCCCAATTTTGACAAATTTGACAAAAAATTCAAAAATTTAAATTTTGACGAAAAATTCAAAAACTTGAATTTTGGCTAAAAATGTATAAATTTGACAAAAAATTTGAAAACTTTAATTCTGATAAGAAGTGTAAAAACCTAAATTTTGACGAAAAATCCAAAAAATATAATTTTTGTAAAATATTCAAAAAAAAAAAATTAATTTTGGGAAATAATCTATAAAATTGTTTTTTTGACAAGAATTCAAAAAATTGAATTGTGACAATAAATCGAAAATTTAATTTTAACAAAATCACATAAATTGATATCGTTCTAAAAATCCGAAATATGAATTTTAGTGATTCGTTCAAAAATTTTAATTTTGACGAAATAATTCAAAAATTCGAATTCAAAAAAAATTTAAAAATGATATCTCCAAAAAATTCAAAATTTTAATTTTCACACAAAAAAAAATATAGAAAAAGTCCAAAGAATAAAAAAAAATAAAAAATAAAATTCCTATGACGAAACCGATTTTTAGTAAAAATTTCAAGGCTAAAAAAATTACTTGAACCAGAATTTGACGAAATAAAATAGAGGAAAAATTTCAAATCCACCTAGGTTTTTTCTAACACTAAAATGTAACATATTTCGTTCCGAATTCCCAATTTCGAGTGCCACCCTAACGACCCTATCTACCTATCATATATATACTAACAACCATGCTTTTGTTTTTATCGCTGCGCTTAAATTATTTCATCGGATACGTTGGTATTTCTGGGCTCTACTCATGAACTGGTGAATAATCTAGCGGAAAGACCTCGACCCAGATCCGAACTATTCTGCGAGCCATTACGCGAAACGTTACCAACGAGTTGTTCGATGATAAATTTAAATCATCAGAATAACTACTCGAATCATTCGGCCGATTTCGCTCCGTGGGAATCGTCTTCATCGGCCGATCCGACTAATCATCGGATGCCGCCGACAATGATGAGAGCATCGGCGTCAACAGGTGTGATAGGCAACGGTAGTTACCCAAAAGGTGGTGGTGCTGGTAGTGTTGGTAAACATTTGACTCGAATGCCTCGTAATAAAGCCAAATTCCAACCTCGGTATGGTAATTTCTTGCATCCCGATTACGCTTTACTCTACCCGAGCAACGCATGTCAGGAAGAAGACCAGCAATATAGCGGCGACGAAGAAGACGACGACGAAGATGACGCCGCAGCAAGGTCTCAACCTCCTCGAGGCATTTTGACTGCCGATAATTATAATACCAGGCGCAACACGACGGCTGGAATTTGCACCTCGTACGCTCCCGGAGCGATCACATCGTCTGAGCAGAATACCAAACTGTGCCTTTGCGAAGATGTACTCCAACAGCCCAAGGATGCGCCTAGACGGTCCATTGATTGCGGATATGCCGAGAGGGGTGTTTTTTTAGACCGGAGTAGGCCCAGATTGGGCCCTAGGAGGAGTTACTCGGATCCTAAGCCTGCCTCTTCTAGTTTGACCAAAAGGCTGGTCTCTGATGTGACCTCGTGCTGTTTAGGAGTAGTTTCAGAAAGTGATGCTAGCACATGTAACGATGAAATCGAACCTAGCACGAGGAAAGATAAATCAGTCATGACTGACGAATCGTTATTCAAGAGGAGTTACTCGGCAGACGCTACGGGGGTGACATTTCGTAACTCGTGTCCTCTGGTGCCTCCGCACAATGCATTGTGCGAATGTGAGAAGAAAATCAGAAGTGGGGCCGAGCCTGCGACCAAGATACTGTATCAGAATGGCACAAACACAGGCAGTAGTGGCGAATCGATGGTAGGTCCGGTTGCCCAGCCTGCCCCCAAGTTACCTACTGAACCGGCTGTGAAGTCTTCCTTGCCTGCGGAGGCGATCCGCGATATTGTGATGATGAACGAGCAATACCAGCAATACAATTTGAAACGATTATTGAGTAATTTTCGTAGCCTGGGCGATATGGCTCCGCCTGCCAAGGAGCTAGTCGACCTGACCAGACGATCCAGCAGCGACATAAGCCTGTACCAAAGGAGCTGCTCGATGATCGCCGAATGTACCAAATGTGGCAATAAATTCGACATCAGGGATAAATATTTCAGCGGACCAGTCGTCGAGAATATCACAACAACGACCGAATCATCGTCTACCTCTGGGACCAACACAAACGACACAGATACCTCGAGTGATAAAGAGTCAACCCACGAAATATCCGATAAGGATCGCAAGCTGACCAAAGAAGAACGCGAAAACATACTGAAAGAATTAGAAGACATCATATCGGGTGATTTCTTCAACAACATGACCTCATCTCGAGCTATACCCACTAGAGATGGCAAGAAAACCGGAGCCAGTAGTTTCCCATCGTCGATGCTTCACCTGGACCTGAACACGTTGAAAGATAGCGACACGTCGGTCAGCGAGGGAAGCCTGCAAGCTTCCAATTTGTCATCGATAACCGATTCGAACGATTTTCGAACCGGTCGAGTGGCCGAACTGGCCAGACATTTTTCACGTCTCGGAGAAGCGGGCATTATTCGTGCTCCTGGCGCAGAACTCAAAACCAAATCTGTGCCCAATTTGGCCGGCTGTGATGGAATTTACAACGATAGAGGGCGCAGAAAACCTCAAAGGTCGTCCAGTATGGAAGATCTGGACCGTAAAGGGGTCATTTTGACCGAACTGAACGACGAAGACGACGATAATCGAAGGTATCGCGTACCCGAGCCGATAACGAAACAAGAAACGCTGCTGGATAAACGACGACAATCATTCGCTCGCCAGAATACCGTGTTTTGTAAGATGAAAAGCGTCGACGAGCTCGAGGCGAAGAATCGTAACCCGAGGAAGCTCTACAGATACGCCAGCTTGGCTGATTTCCGAATGAGCTGCAAATCGAGCTCGAAACCGGCCGATGATCGTAAGAAAGTTGTATCCTTCGATGACCTAAGGGCTCGCAAACAGCAGCTCCAAAAAGAGATAACATCGCCGATCGATTCTGAGGAGAAAAAAGGCTTCAACTTGGAATCGTTCTTGGCCAAGAATAAACCTGCCTACGAAGAGAACCTGAAGATAAACTACGATAAAATGACCACAGCGATACGAGACTACCTGGCCAACAAAGAGCTACTCCTTAAACGTATGAAGAGCAACAGTATCGACCAATACAACGTGAAAAGCTGCTCGTTATCGAACCTTAATCGAACCTGCGCCAACTTCACCACGATTCGAGAAGCCGAAAATACCAGGCCGGCCATGAAAAGGGATTTGAAAGTGGGCATGTCTGTGGACGCCTTGTACTTCGGAGACAATACACCCTTGCAAGAAACCGACGAAGGAGACGACTTCACATTCAAGAGTCCCCTCAGAAGAGTCTACAAAGGATCGTACTTTAAAGGGCGCAGATTGCGTAGATGTCGAAAGCTCGATAGTCGACGTAGTTTTTTACTCTACCCGGGCGAGAACCTGAACCGGTTCAAGCTCAGCGAGGAAATGAAAAAAGAGATGTTTAATCGACACAGATGCCAGTCTCTGGATACAGGCATGGAAGCGGTGCCCAGACCGCAGGATGCGCTGCAACGGAGTCATAAGCTGTGAGAGATTAATTCAATTTACGAAATGGCTTTGCATGGGAGTTTTCGTTTTATTTTCAGTCGATGTTGTTGTCTTTTTGAGTTCTAATTTCCAGTTGGATTTTTATTTTTGAGATTTCTTTTTTATTGTTGGCTTCGTTGTGTCGTTGTAGTTTTGTTCAAATGCTTGTACGAATTGAGTGCAATTTTTTTTTATTATTGAGTTGGATCATGCCCTGTGTTTTGCGAGTGTTTGCGTGTTGTTGAGTAGATTTTGATTTTTTTTTTGTAGATAATTTTTATAGTTTTGGTAGTTGATTTACGAGTAGTGTTGTAGTGTGCCTTTGTAGATGGGCACGTATCTTACCACGTATTTATCATTCATCATTTTTTTCAGCTTTTAATTCGTGGTCGAATTTATTTAATACGCTGAATTTATTTATATTTAATTTATTATCATTTATCATTTTTGTTTACTTAAATGAGGAAAACAGGAAGAGTGGTTCTCTTCATATACGAATTTAAATGAGGTGTGTGATGTGAATTATTTCTGTTTCTTACAAAAATTTGATAATAAAAAAATAATAATTATAAAATTAAAAATTGGGAAAAAATTGTTATTCACAAAAATTTATAACTTGGAAATTGAAAAACATTGGGGGAAAACAAAAATTGAGGGAAAATTGTTGTTTGAAGAAAAAATTGAAAATTGAAAAAAAAATTGTTGGTCGAAAAAAATCAAAAATGATTAGGCAACGAATTCAAAAAAAAATCATTGAAAATATGAGAAAATTAGAATTTTTACCATGTAAAGAAATCTTCATACTTGACAAAAAAAAAAAAAAAAAAAAAAAAATGTAGAATGGAAAAACTAAACAAATTGAAAAATTGAGTTTTTGCTATTCAAAAAAAATTAAGATGAAAAAAATCAATAATTGACATAGATGGTTATTAAAAGAAAAAATAAGTTGATCGAAAAAAATTGAAAATTGGTATATAATCAAAAATAAATACAAAATAAAAAACTGAAAAATATGGTAGAATAACTAAAAAATAATAATTTCATTGGGTAAAAATTGAAAAAAAAAAAATTTTTACTGTTCAGCAATTTTTTTATTTAAAAAATAAAGTTTTAGTCAATTAGGAAAAAAAAAATTGAAAATTGAAATTGAATCAAAAAAATTATAAATTGAAAAAAAAATGGGAAAAGTTTCAGCTGAAGTATAGAATTAGACAAAATTGAAGTTTTTCAATTAAAAAAAAAATGAATAAAAAATAAAAATTTAGCGAAAATAAGGTTTAAAAAATAAGTTAATAAGTTGAAAACTTGAAAATTAAAAACTGGTATGGACTTTAAAAATTAAATTGAGGTTGAAAAAAATTTTAAAAATATTTTTTCGTTTATGAAATCGTGTCTTTTTTTATGTTTTTGATTTTTTACAAGTGTCGTCTGAAATTCATAAAGTTCATTCTTTTAATTTTCAAATGATAAGATATAAAGTATTTGAGAACCACTGTTCATTTTTTTTTTTTTTTTTTAGGATTTTCAGCTTTAACGTTGCGCTTTTTCGTTCATAATTTCTATTTTTTTTATAGTTCAGAATCCGAATGATTTTTGAGGGGGAAAAAAGGTGGTGAGGGAAGGTGAAAAATAAATAGATAAGTATGAATTTTGGATTTGGCAAAAATTGTGAATACTTTTTTCATTTTTTTTTACAATCTTTTTGTATTAAAAATATCGTTAAAAATTTCATTTTCAATAGGAAGGTCAAAAAATGTTGATTTAAATTCAATTTTTTCAGTTCTGATTAAATATACTTCTTTAGTAAAAATTTCATTTTATTTTAAAAAATAAAAGGAAAAAAAATACTGAATTCAGATTTTTATTCTCTTGAGAGGGAGGGGGATGAAAAACGGATTGCATGCAATTTTGAAACAATTTTGATAAATTCGGATTCTTCATTACTGCGCATCTCATCTACGTAATTTTTAATTTTATTTATTTTTTCCATTAATTAATGCAATAAGACGTATCATCGCAATGGCATTTTACTTAGGTTTACTAATATATTAGCTGGCTACGAATACGTGGTGTAACGTTTAAGCATTTTGCCTATTTTTTCACACAGGTGGGAGACGGATGAGCGAGAGAGACCTTCCGTCTCGGATATCGAAGGAACAAACAAACCAAGCCACTCTGCTTCCAATGCACGCCCCACTAATTCATAGTTCTAAATCTGTTCCATCTTTAAATAGCCCCGGTAAGAATGGCGTACTAAAGTAGAATTTTGGGTTCGGTTCAGGTATCGTTTTGTAATCGGATAGTTGGTAAAAAAAGAACAAAATTTGAGGTGAAAGTTTAAAGGGCCGGTGTCTGGAATTTGTCTTGGGCTATCTCACACGCTTGAAGCATGAATGCTGGTTGCTGAATTATTAACGCTTTTTTCTTTTTTAAACTCATTTTAATGATAATTTTTTCGGCCAGTGCATGGAAATGTACCGTGCAAATGGATTGAACTGGTTTATGTGATGATAAGGTGCTGATTTTGGGCATCTTATTCGTCGTTTAGAGAGTAAACACGAAAAAGAGATTCGCATACAGAGTGTTTCGATGGCAGTAGAGTGCCTTCTGTTTGATGTTGCTGCAACCCAAACTGCATCAAGTTGAATAAAATTGAACTTTCATTTTGTTTAACGATGTAACTCCTTAAATATTGACGATAGGCAAAATTTGCTAATGACCTAATTTGTAGGTCTTCTCATGTTCTATGAAATTGGTTATTTGCATTTTTGGTCTAACTTCAAAATTGAAGGAGTTACGAAGCTTTGAAAATTATTCAACTGATTGTGAGTAACTTTTGGTATCTCTATTCTCTGGTGAACATTCTACATTAACGTGTTTCGACCTTTTTTTTTTTTTTTTTTTTTTTTGCATTATTTTGTCTTAATTCAAACTCGAAAGAGTTAAAAAACTTGAAAAAGTCATAAATTGGAGCCAGCTCCTTCAATATTGCCGATAGGCTAAATTCATATTGGAACTTTTTGTCGATTTTTCACGTTCTAAAAAATTGGTCATTTGCATATTTCCTCTAAATCTAAAATTCGAGGAGTTATCGAGCAATAACTGTCGATATTTGCGAAATTCTACCCCTTCAATTTTCAGAATATGCAAATTTGTGGCTCTTAAGTAGTTTGGATTGCAGATTCGGGAAAACGAAGGCGTTGCAGCGTAATCGAAACACACTGCATGATTTTTTGGATTTTTCTAAAATAAGAATTAAGAGATTCTATTCGTCAGCTTGTGTTGATTTGGGAAGCTTCGATTGGGAATGCTTATTTTGTGAATATTTCCGCGATATTACTTTATTTCGTCGACAATTGACTCACGAACTCTTTTCTATATTTTTGCAGGCGTTAACGATGGTCAGATAGTTTCCCCAGTAGCGAGTAGATCTACACACGAAGTATATAATACAAGTTACAACAGCACTTCGTCTACAAATAATATATCAATGCAGCATCCGGCTCTTAGATCGAGGTTGGTGAACCAACGACGCATTAGGTGTTGTGAAAACCCCTATCATCAATCTCTAAACATATCCTCGCTTGTATTTTAGGTCCAGTCAAAACCTAAACGATAGCAGATCGCTGAGTAACTATTCGCAAAACGTGACGCCGAATTTGTCGAGCCGACAACCGTCGAATCCGAACCTACTGCAGAACAACGTACCATCGCCGCACTATCCATATACGACGAATCACCAAATGCCGCAACAGCAACATCCCATGTACCACCAGCACGTCCAACAGCAGCAAATGCTACTGCATCAGCAACAGCAACAGCTGCAGCAGCAACAACCACCACCACATCCGCATCATCAGCACCAATACCATTACGCTGCGGCGGCGGCTGCAGCCCAGCAGCCCAATAATGTCGAGGGCGAACGGTTCTATCAGAATTTGAACGTGTATAGAAATCACGAAATGCAAAATGGAGGCGTTCCCGACGGCGTTGGTGGCGCCACCATGATGAAAGGCAAGGTTCTATCGCCTCAGCAAGACAGGTATTAAGGCCACGAATCAAAGTTAAATGGTTGATGTAACTCGGATGGGGCATTTTTTTTCAATCTGTGCGTTTCTATAGGACTTCGAATCAATTCCAAAGAAGTTTCAGAGGATCGCAGACTTCATTGCAGCAACCTCAAGGTCGACAATCGGTTGAAATTTTACCAACTTATATGAAAGAACGTCCGTCGTCGGCGTATCTGCAAAAGGAAAATTACCCTCCACAAAATATGGTCAGTATTTAGGGTGGTTTTTGGTATTCTACCCTGGTAACCTCGTTTTGAACTTGTATTTTACCTGTTTCCAGCAGACGATGTCTGGCCGGTCTCAATCCTCCAGGGATATGTTACGTCAAGAAGCTAAACTGCAAGAGATGACCGAAGAAGTACGCAGACGCGAAATGAAAGCGAATTTTTCACCTCAGCAATACCCGATTAGTCCAGCCAGCAGGATACAGGTACCTTGAACTATGCCTTTAATTACCACTAGTGTCTAGTTTACTCAGTTTGTTTACATAGTGGTTGATCTTTGTTGTTGTACTTCACCAAGTCATACTATAGAAGATATGTACTTGATATTCGAAATTGTAGTGGAGGGAAAGGTCCAATCGAAATTTTTGTAATAACCAAAATTACTCCTAGCACTTCAGGCTACAACTTTTGTTCGAAATTTTTTTCAATTGGACCCCTACCTTATCCAGTTTTTAATTATTAAAGTGTCGAAGTCATATTAAGAAAACTCGGCGCCTCGCCAGGGGGAGGGGCTTCGCCCCCTGGACCCCCTAGTTGACTCTAGAAACATAGTATATGCTTTTACTATGTGACAAAATATCTAAAAGTCATCAAAATTAATTTCCATGGAAGTTTAAAATTGAGTCAAAAATAATTTTAAAAATTTTCAAAGTGTCTGAAAGTCATTTTTCTAAAAAAAAAAAGTCACCAATATTTCCATGGAAATTTAAAAATCAGAAAATTCTAATAAATCATAATGTCTGACAAAATCTCTAAAAGTCATAAATTTTTTAAATTTCTAAAATTTCAAAATGGCTAACAAAATGTCTGAAAGTCATCTTTCTAAAAAAAAATTCTAAGTTTCAGAATGTCTGACAAAATGTCTATAAAATGTCTAAAAGTCATAAAATTTGGAAAAAATTACAAGTTTCAAAATGTCTGACATAATGTCTGAAAAGTCGAATTTATTGAAAATTTTTCAAGTTTTTTTATGTCATCCAAACCTTGGATCCCTACCTCCTCCAGTTTTTAATTATATAAGTAAATTTTGAAAAAGTATCTACCAGATGTTATGTGAAATCGGAGGAGAGGGAGGGATCCAATCGAAATTTTTATAATAACCAAAATTGCTTGTAGGATCTCAATCTACAACTTTTATTTGAAAATTTTTTTAATTGGTCCCTTCCTCCATCACTTCTCCAATTTTTAATTAGTATCTTCGGAGTGTTATGCAAAATCGGCGAGGAGGAAGGGGTCCAATCGAAAAAATTTTCAAACAAAAGTTGTTGCTTGAAATCTTTGGAATCATTTTGGTCATTACAAAATTTTCGATCCGACCCATCCCTACCCTACAATTTCGAATATCAAGTATCTATATAGTATTGGACTTGATAAAATTCAACAATTGAGTAAACTAGACACTAGTTTAATCACTCAGCAATCGTCTGTACTTCAATTTATTAATTTTTCGGTGATTCTTGTAACAGTCTCCTGGAGAACCTCAGCAACCTGGTCAGCAATACATGCATCATAATCCACCACCTCCGGAACATCTCATGTACGACGGTCAGCCAGCCAGGCCGCCATATCCAAGCCATAAAGTTGGTACGATGAGACCTAGTATCGAAGAATTAGGATACAGAGAGAGTCCTCCTCCGCCTCCACCACCTCCTACGTCGACTCATCCATTATATCAGTCAAATCTGCAAAGGTCGCCGGATAATCGGTAAATAGAACTGGGCTGATTCTTGTGGACAGTTGTAGAGTGGAAAATAAAACTCCTTTATTTTTTTCCTTAGGTACACTGCTAGCGTAGGAGAACCACCAAAAGGAGGGTATTACCCTTCGTCACCGTCTACGCCATCCAATAAACAACAATACCAGCTGCAAGGTACCAATCCGTGGGAAAGAGAGGAAAGAGAAAGGGTGAGGTTGCGACTTGTTAGGCAAAACCTGCTGCTGCGATCTGAGGCAATTTTTTAATCTCGCATATTTTGCGGTAGGAACAGGAACGACGACGGGAAGTGGCCAAAGAATGGCGAGATCAGCAGATCAGTGAGTTGTTGTCTTTGGGACCGAATCGAAACCAGAGTCAGGAAGAGCAATTGAGAGCGTTGCGTTTGGAAAAGGAATTCGAACGGAGGGCTCAGGAAGAAGAAGACGATGACGATGAAGATCAAGTAAAAGCGAATTTGTACATGGCACAAGGTGTTCAAAAATTATGGTGATTTTTTTTTCTGGAGAAATTCGATCTATGAAGGGATATTTTTCTGTGAATCAGTTCGTTGCTTTGTAATCAGGTTGGAAAAAATGAAAATATGAAAAAAAGTTTCAAATAAAAGTTGTAGATGATTGAAAATTGAAGATTTTTTGCTTCAAAATTTTTTTTTCTTAGTATGACTAGAGAGGAGCTATGGTTTGAGGAAGAAACTTTTTAGCTATAACTTTTTTCCGTTTGTAGATAGAAAAAAAGTTGTGAAATACAAAATAATCAATTTTTAATGCTCTACAAATTTTATTTTGAAAATTTTTTCGTATCTTCACTTTTTCAACCAGTTTCAAAAATTTCTAACTAGATAAAAATGTGTCATTTACCTTGAGTTAAGAGTAAGTGTACCTTATTAATTTTTTAGCACCCTCTAGATAAATTCTCGTGATTTTTGAAACATGCTGTTAAATTTTGACGATATCAAAATAGATAATTTAATGCACCTACTTATTTTTTTTCTCTTCGTTTTAAAATAGGAAACTGTCGAACGTATCCAAGACGTAATGAGAGCAGCTCGCGAACAAGACGAATTAAGAAACCCCGCGTCCGGCCCAGGCCCCGTTCAGGCGAAGAGCAATAGTTACACACCTCCAAGATGGTCGTCCAATCAACATTCGCAAATGAACGGAGTCGCCAACACCAGATACTCTCAAGGAGCTCCAAATATGTAAGTTGATCTCACCGTTTGAATCACCCCGAAGAATTTGTGATCTTCAAAAATTGACCAGATCTTTCATACTCATTTTATAATCTTTTTTCATCTCAGAAACGAAGAAAAAGAAAGACTAAGACGACTCAAAGACATGAAAATGAAACAAGTCGAACAAGAAAACATGAAATACGAAGAGCAACGCTACAAACAACAAAAGGCAAGTCACCCAATCCTACCAATAAGAACTCCTCCTCCTACGACCTCACTAACCTCTCTCTCTGTTTCACTCCAGGAGACCGAAGACCATTCTCCGATCGCAGTCAACGGCCACATCGGATCGACGAAATCGATAAGCCGACCTACACACCTGAGACTGGATCATCTGGTCAATAACAACACCAGCAACTCGTCCATCCAACAGAATCACTCGATGTCGACGAATAACTCGTACAGCAACATCACCGATTATTCGACGCTAACCAGTCAGGCGCCTCAGCAAAGATTGGATAATTTGCTGGAGCAGAGTACTTCGGCACCGCCGCCTCCCGAACGTGGATCTTCCTTCGCTGTCATGTCGCAAGCGTTCAGGAGTCCGGTGACGACGCCTTCGCAGAGCAGAAACGATATCTCGCAGCAGAGTAACACCACACCGAAGAAGGTCTCGTTTCAGGATGCGTCGCCGGAGAGTGCGAGTACGCCGAATAATGTGAGTGCTCTTGGAGAGAAGACTCACGAGGATCCGAATGTAAGTTTGAATTACATATTTATTGGTTGAGGGGAGGAAGGGAGAATCTTCTACCTGCTCCTAAAAAAAATATCAACATTTTTACTCCCAAAAAATTGAGATTTTTTTTATTCCAAAAAAAAGAAAAAAAGAGCTTTTGATTCCAAAAAATTAATTCAAAAGAATGGATTTCTTTTTTGCTTCCAAAAAAAAAATTAAATTTTTTTTTACCCATTTGCAAAAAAAAAATAATAAGATAAATGAGTGTTGTAGTCTTTAATTTGTTGGCGAAAAAGATTTTTTCAAGAAAATTATGGATAGTTTTTGATACCTATTTTTTTATTTTTTTTTATTTTGATAATTTTACCTATCGATTTTGATTTATCAAACAATTTCTCAATTCCGAATTTAAATTTAATTTTCTTCAATTAAAATTTCTCCATTATTTTTTCGATTTCGATAAATCTACAATTTTTTTCGATTCCAAATAGCCTTTTTTTTTTTTTTTTTTTTTTTTTTTGTCAAATCAAGTCCTGAGGAGCAAAATCTCCAAATAATTTTTCAATTTTGATTAATCGGTCGATTTTTGAATTTCGATAAACCCCATTAATTTTTCGATTTTAGAGAATCGATAATTTTAAATTTCTTTAGATTTTCGTTGATCAGTAAACTTTATAGAAAATGAAGTTTTTTTTCAATTTCAATGTACTATCGATATTTTTTTCGATTTGAAAAAATTGGGTAAATTCAGTTGATTTTTGATTTTTTTTTCAATTTTGACTGATCAATAGATTTTTTCAATTTCGATATGAAATAATTGATAATTTTTTCCATTTTTATCAATTGCTCAGTTTTGATCCTTTTTTTCAAAAAAAAAAAAATTCTTAGCTCCAGAAGAGTAAAAATCTCTGAATATGATCATCAGATCCAATTTTCATTCAATTTTTCGATCAATTGATTTTTTCAAATAATTTTTCTAATTTCAACTCATCAATCTTTTCAATAAACGATCATTTTTTTCGATTTATCAATAATTTTTTCGATTTTTATATTGTATTTTGTAGATTTTGATTTATAAAATAATTTTGACTGATCGATCAATTTTCCGATTTCAATTTATCGATTAGTTTTTCACTATCGATAAATCAATAATATTTTTCGATTTTCATTCATCAGTCGATTTTATAGAATTTGATTTATCAAAATGAAAAAAAAATTAAATTTTGACTGATTTATTTTTATTTTTTTATTTTATTTTTTTGTTTGATTCATATTTTTTAGATTTTTTTCGATTGATCAATTTTGATCCAAATTTTTATTAATCATCGATTTCGATTTTCGGTCAATTTTTCGATTTCGTTGAGTCGATAACTTTTCCGATTTTCAATTATCAAATTTTGATTTATTGATCATCAATAATTTTTTCAATTTTCAATCGTCAGTTGATTTTATAGATATTGGTTTTTATCAAATAATTTTTCAATAACAATTTTTCGATTTCAATAAATCGATAATTTTGTAAATTTTGATAAAATAAATCGATGATTTTCATTAATTAGTCAATTTTATACAATTTGATTCATTACATTTTTTTCCAATTCTGACTGGTCGGCCAATTTTCCACTTTCGATTTATCGATTGACTTTTCGATTTCGATAAATTGATCATTTTTCAATTTTCATTCGTCAGTTTTGATTAATAATCATCAATTTTTAAATTTCGATGGGTTTTTTTTTGTTTTTTTTGTTGTTTTTTTTTTAAATTTGAAATACCTAATTGATAAATTTTTTCTATTTTTACCAATCTTTGTTTTTAATTTTCGATCACTTTTGCTACTTCGATAAATCTATAATTTTTTTAGATTTTCAATCATTAGTTGATTTTTCATTTTTTTCAAATAATTTTTCTAATTTCGACTATTCTATCTATTTTTAAATTTTGATTCATCGATAGTTTTTTTTTTCGATTTATACTGATCGATCAATTTTCCATTATCGATCAATTTTTCTATGTCGATAAATCAATATGATTTTACGATTTATTTTTTCGATGACAATTCTTTCGATTTTCATGCATCAGTCAATTTTATAAAATTTTACTTATTTATTAAAATTTTTTTCAATTTTGAGTGATCTTTTTCTTTTTTCTTTGTTTGACCAATTTTCCAATTTCGATTTTCATTTATCAGTTGATTTTATAGATTTTTGATTCACCTATCTTTCAATTTGGACCTTTTTTTAGACTAATCGTGATCGATTTTTTTTATTTCGATAAATCGTATTAATTTTTTGATTTCGATTCCTACCTATATCGATATTTTTTCGTTTTAAAATGATCATTTTTTTTTATTAAATTTTTATAAATTGGTTCAATTTTTGCTATTCGATTTATTGATTAATAAGGTATTCGACATATTTTTAATTTCGATTAATCGGTAAATTGTTTTCGATTTTTATCAATCATTTTTTTCTTTTTTTTCTTGAATTTCAATTTATCGAAATAATAATAAAAAAATTGAAAAATTTTCGAATTAACTGAATTATTGACGTAGTTTTTTCTCAAATTAGAGTCGACTAATGAACCATTCCTCTCATTAATTATTTGCAGAGATTCATTAACGAAGCCGAATCGATGTTGGCATCGCCGAAAAGCCCAGACGGCCAGTTCCTCGGCGCCACACCAGGAGTCATCGGTACCCAAGAGGTTTACCGGTAAGTTGACTTTCCTCTACCTCTCCACTCTCCAAAAAAAACCTTTTAAAACCATATATGTTCCACTACAGCGACCCAAGAACACGTCGTCTAGCCGAGCAACAACACCAAAAGCTCTTATCGAACAAAGTAGTCCCAGTACCGGAGAAATTGACCTTCAAAGAGAAGATGAAAATGTTCGCGATGGAAACCGGCGAAGAAGGTACGCCCAAAGATAAAGTGAAAATTTCTCGAGCTCAACGCGATATCGATAATCTAAATTCACCATCTACGCCGAACGCAGCAGCCGGCCAAGCAACCGGTATCCCTCCAACCACTCCTACCAATCACAATCACCCAAATAGAAACAACACCTCGAATAACAATTCTATCGATAATAAGGTTAAATAATTCTCTAAGAAAAAAAAAGAAGAGCATTTTTTTTGTCGTATGTTGTAGTTTTCCTACCAAAGATTCGTTATCTATCGTTTATTTACCTATTTTTTCCTCACTCGCATTTCATCTCGGCCCCCTTTTTATGATTTTTGTATTTTATTTAATTAGCACCTTTTTTTTAAAAAAAGAAAAAAAAATCACTTAGTTGCCTGTGTTACGTTGAAGATGGATTGATTTTGAAAGACGAAGGGGAAAGGGGGTCCCAAAAAAGGTGACATTCCTTTATGCATTCCTTGTTTTTTTTCTTCTAATTACATACAAGCGAAAAAAGAAGAGGGTAAGTTTGAATCAAAATAGCTCACTTTTGTTGATTTTTCATATAGTTTATTTTTTTCTCTCTCTTTGTTTTTTTTTACTTCTTCATTGTATTCTACGAAAGAACAAAATATCCAAGAACAAAATAATGTACGATATAATTTACATAATTTATATTATTCTCGTAATAATCAATATGTATCTGTATCGTATCTAGCAATACATCAATATTTACTTATACCTGTATTGTTGATGGTGAATTTAATTTAATTTAATTAATTTTTTTTTGTATCTTGTTAAATTATATCGTTCTCGTTGTTGTATGTTGTGTAATATTTAAAAGAGTTTTTTTCTTCTGTTTTTTTTTTTTTTTTTTTTTTTTTAATTAATTATATATGATTATATATAAATATAAATATTGTACGTTGTGTGAGTTATAAAGCGGTCCAGTTGTACGACTGTTTTATGTATATTAATCAATTTCCATTTATAGTACAATAATAATTATTATTTTTTATACCTCTTAAGTTTTACGACACAAATTTATATGCATAATTATAATTCTTTATAAATAGACGTGTTTTTGTTTCAAAGTGCGAGGAACTGGGATTGAGGGAGATTGTTTACGAACGAAGTAGTTTTCAAAATGGTAGGAATAATATATTTTTCAAATGGAGAAAAATACTGTTGCTAATATTTTCTAAAACTCTACAAAATACTCTTCTTCAGGGCCTGCAACTTGAAATTTTCTGGGATTTAGATCAAATTTTTCGAAAAAGGGAAGAGTTTCAAATTTTGAATACGAAACTGATTTTTTTTTCTCTCCAAAAAAATTAAGCAAATTTTTCTTCTCCAAAATTGAAAAAAAAATTCAATTACTTTATAATGCTATAAAAATTGAGAGATTTTTTACTGCACGGTAAAATGGAAAAATTTGAAAAATTGAATTAGTTTTTTCACCAGCAAAAAAATTAGAGATCTTTCACCAATACAATTCAGAATTCCCTCTACTCTCCCCCCACCACCAATAAATGCGGAGTTCTTTCTCCGAAAAAATTAATATACTTTTTTGTTTTTTTTTTATTCAAAAAATTGAACATTTTTTATCTTGAAAAATTGATCATTTTCTATCTCAAAAATTGATCATTTCTATCTCAAAAATTGATCATTTCTATCTCAAACATTGAAGATTTTTTTTATCTCAAGAATGATAATTTTATCTCGAAAAATGATGGTTTTTATCTCAAATAATTAATCAGTTTTATCTAAACAAATTGATGATTTTTTTTATCTAAAAAAATTGATGATTTTTTCCTCAAAAATTGTTCATTTTTAATCTAAAAAAAATGATCATTTTTATCTCAAGAATTGATCATTTTTATCTCAAAAAATTGATAATTTTTTTCAAAAAATTAATAATTGGGACAAAAACCCTTTTCCTCAAAAACTACAACAAAATTTTACGATGACCCCAAAAAAATGAGATATAATTTTATTCAAAAAAAATTAAATTTTTTCTCCAAAAATAAAATAAATCCCTAGATATTTTTTTTTCTTTTGAAAAATCTGAAATTGAATACCTCGTTGAGATATTTTCCATTCTGAGAGAATTCAGAAATTTTTTTCTTCAAAAAATTGAAAGATTTTTCTATTCCAAAAATTTTCTTCAAAAAAGTTCATCACAGAAAAACAAAATTTTTATACCAAAAATTGAAATATTTTTTATTCAGAGAAAATTCAAAAGTTTTTCATGAAAATGTTTTAAAAACTTGAAAACTTGAAAAAAAAATTACTCAAAAAAGTAGAAAGCTTTTTTAAAGCATAGCTAATATTTAGAATGTGGAGGGACTCGATCATTTTTCTTTTTTTAAGGATCCTAAAAAAAGAAAAATGATCGAGTCCCTCCACATTCTAACAATATTCACGTTATTATCCAATTCTTCACATTATTTTGATTTTTAAATAAATATATCATTGATATTATGAAAACGCGAAGTTATATGTTCGTTTTTATTGTTATATTTTTTTTATATTCTAGAAAAATTGAAAATTACTCTACATAAGGTAAAAAATCATTTTTTATGTACCTACCTAAAAAAAGTATTTTTTTTTTTTTTTTTTTTTTTTTTGAAGAAAACTCTTGATTTTCGAAAAAAAATCAATTTTTTGATTTTAAAAAGTTTTCCATTTTTTGAAAGTAGATAAATTTTTTGGAAAGCTGGTAAAAAAAAGAAAAAGAAATTGAGGGTAAAAGTAATTGTTTCAATGAAAATTTAATTTTCTTGATTTTAGGTATAGAGCATACATTTTTTTAATTTTCTCGAAGAAAGAAAAATCTCAATTTTTTGAGGGGATGAAAATTTTTAGTTTTCTTGGAGAAGAAAATTTTTAAATATTCTCATTGAAAATTGAGAATTTTTATTTTGATTGGGTATATTGTGCTACAATAATTAGTAGTGGGTATATTGTGTTACAATAAATAGTAGTGCTAAAAAAAAAATTTCAATCTTAATATTTTTTGCGTAACTTTGAAAGTGAAGAAGTTACGAAGTTTTAAAAATTGAAATTTCTGAACTTTGAGGCTCCGTAGCTCCTTCATTTTGAAGATAGGCAAATTTATCACTTAACAATTTTTGCTTTTCTCAAAAAGTTATGCTTATTAGTGTTATTACATGCATTGTCAGAATAATATTTCGCTATTTTGCCTACTCATATCATTGAAGGACCAAACAAGTTTTAGGATCACAAGTTATTTCATACTTCAATAATTTGAGTAGGCAAAATAGCGAAATACCCTCACGACAATGCATGTTATAAGCATAGGAACAAAAATTGTTATGTGACAAATTGGTCTATCTTTGAAAATGAAGGAGCTATAAATACCTCCCAAGTTCAAATAACATCGTGCAGAAGTTTATTATCCAAACTGGAGGGGAAGGAGTGGTCCAAGCAACATTCTTATGATAAGAAAAATTATTCCTAGAATCTCAATCTACAAATTTTGTTTGAAAATTTTTTCAATATGACCCCTCCTTCCTCTCCAATTTTGGATAACACTGTGCAGAAGCTTATTATTCAAAATTGGAGAGGAATGAGAGGTCCAAGCAACTTTTCAATAATAAACAAAATTATTCCTGGAATTTCAATCTACAAATTTTGTTTGAAAATTTTTTCAATTTAACTCCTCCCTCTCCTCCAATTTCAATAATAACACCATATAGAAGCTAATTATTCAAAATTGGAGGGGACGGAGGGGTCCAAGCAACCTTCTTATAATAAAAAAAATTATTCCCAGGATCTTGATCTACAAATTTTGTTTGAAAATTTTTTCAATTTGACCCCTCCTTCCCCTCCAATTTTGAATAACGCTTTTTGTAACAGCGAAAAATCGAAGTTGGAAAATTTTATTACTCTCGAAACAACCCACCAGGTGCACAAAATCGCCTCTCATCATTAAAAATACTCGAAACAGCGAAAATTGCAAAAAATTACAAGCTCGAAATTGGAATCGCACCGTCGACTCGTCTCACAGTCGATTGAAACGCGCACTCGCGTCGGGCCCCAGCACCGCGCATGCGCCACTCTACGACGAGTCTACGTCGAAATTTGCTATCTGTGTCTGTGTTAGTTCCATCGTGTTCGGTGTTCGTAGGTTGCGATTGTAAATACGCGAATACGTACGCGTTTTGTGATATCTTTGGTGACCGACCGTGTACACGCTTTGTGCCGGTATAGCTGTGCTTTTTTTCAAACAGATTACTCCTTTTTGGCTCTTAATTATTAGAAAATTACCTCGTGCGGTGTTTGAAAGTAAACTCCAGTGCTTTCGTAGTGTTTACGAGTCAGTGTAGTACTATTTTTCAACTCCGGATTTGTGCAAGATCCACATCGTACCTGAAGGGTGATTCGACGTCGAAATCGTGCAACATCATATCGTGTGTTTTGGATATTTTGGAATAGTACGAAAAAGGAGACCAAAGTTCGGTGTTTAAATAGCAAGTTTGTGCATATCAAGCCACACACGCGTGTAACGGAAACGCTGATTTTGTGGTGAGTTATCTTGTGCAAGTATTTTCTTCACCTTTTTAACATGGCGACTGATTCGATGCCAATTTGTACCTAGATACTTGTTCGTCGTTCTCAGATGGAACACGATAGTTGGAATTTACCTCCTAAAGACGGCTTATACGATCCAGAATTAGAAAAGGATGCCTGCGGTGTTGGTTTCATCGTCTCCATCGATGGCAAAAGTTGTCACAAGGTAAGGGTTGCAATCTTTTACCGGCATAAGTTTGTCAGAAATGTGTTACTATAATCTCTGTTCGTGATGCTGGTCCGAGTATTGGCAAAGTTCAACCCTGTGCGTATTTTTCAAGTCCAGACGTGCTCTGAGGTGGTTTTATCCAAAGTTTGGCTACCCTTGACCTCGATTTAAGTGTAGGATCGTTTCTGTATCGATGGTGATAATGTCTCAGGTGGTATAATATTCGGTAATTTTGTACGAGTATGAGAAATTACACCAAGCTTCAGCCTTGACAAGCGATATGAAATATGAATGGACTGGGGTACTTAAATCGTCATTTTGTTATTCGTTAGTTTCAGTTTCGGTTGTTTTTTTTTTGGCACAATGAGCGAATCTCGTTTGAATAAATTACTCACTACTACCTACCGAGTTACTAAAGTATTAATTATTCAAAGATGTGCTCTTTTTTTCCTTCTTTGGCCAGCTGGCAAGAAAATATTATTAAATATTACATTGTATACGAATTACGAAAGTGAAACTGCCCATATTATACAAGGTGTCCGACGAGTTGGCTGCCAGACTTGAAATTTGGACATTTTATTTACTCGTTGCCTATCTCGATTCTGAAGGGGCAGTGTTCTACAAAATTTTCAAAATTTCGTCACGACAATGCCCAAACTAGGTGTAGCTTTTTGAAAGGAACCAAAATAGTCATGTGGAAAAATTGCCTATCTTTGAAAATGAAGGCAGTACGAAGCTTCGAAAGTTGGTATTTTCGAAAGTCATCGAGGCTCCATAGCACCTCAATTTTCAAAGATTGGCAAAATTTTCACACTTTTTTGCCCACTCTGTAGATCGGAATAAATAGAAGGATTATTCTAGAAAAATAATTTTTTCTAATAATACTACCGAGTGACGAGTCATCAAGGGAGGAATTTTTATAACGAGGAGATAGTCTGTTCGGCACGTCTGCTTCACCAAGTATAGATTTCTGCTCTCTTTCGTACTCCCATAGTCTTAATTGGTAAAAAAATAATGAAAAATAAATCTCTGTCTCGGAGTTCGAAACTAATTAAACTTTTTGCACGAAAAATTGCTCGAGAGGTGAACGATGAACAAAGCAGGGTTCTAATTTAAATGTCGATCTCTGTGTGTTCGGTTTAGCTGTTCGCGAATCGTGATAGGATTACAATGCCGAAGTTTGTGTAGGATGAATGGGGATTTTTTATTAGGAGAGTTTATGGGATGAAAAGATGATTGACGAAGGTAAAGTTGATCTGTGGGATTTGTATTTTGTGGAATGGTATAAAAATTTTAGGAATTTGGTGATAGAAGAATCTGTTCAATATTTTAAAAAATTCTATCAACTTGAAATATTACGGTTTGAAAGAATATTTCCTGCTGAAATTATTAATTTTAGTTCGAGAATTCGACGTGTAAGTTACCACTTTCAAAGTTCGTATGATTTTTTTTAAATGTTGGGGTTTTATTCAACTTTTTTTAGCTCACTCCTATTTTCGAAAATTGAAAGGGAACGCCATAATGGAATACTTTCTATTTTTTTTTTTTTTAGAGGGAATGAGAATGAGTTCACCTACTTGATTTTTTATGATTTGAATTTAGAACACAGTCGATAAAAATATCTTTGAGAATTTTTTCGAGAAAAAAAAATCGAAAAATCAGTATTTTACTAAAAAAACAAGAAATAAAAACGAAAAATGCGATGTTTAATAAAACTGAATTTTCTTATAACACTACTTATAACACGATGAATTTTAAAAAATTGAAAAAAATGAAAGTGAAAATGAAAAAAAAATAGGTAATAGACTGATAATAAAATGAAATGTAGAAAAATTGAACATTTGAAGAACACATAGTGATTCGCTAAGAAATGAATGATCAATAAAATAAAAACTGTTAGTAGATGTGAATGAAAAAGTAAAAGAATTTAAAACCAAAAAAAAAAAATGGTGGTAATGGGAAAGAAGACAACTTGAATGTGGAATCGAACGTGAATAAAAATTAGATGAGGTTGACAGATATCAGAAAAATAATGAAAATTTACAAATTTAGAAAATTGTTAGTAAAGTTAAAATTTGAAAAACTTGAAGTTGAATGAAATCAAAATTTTACTACCTACATAAAAAATTAATTTAATCAAAAATAATTGACAATTTAAGGGGGATTAAGTGTAAGAAAAGTTTGGAGAAAAATCGAAAATTTGAATTGAATTAGAAATGTATATTCAAGTTGAGAATTGGATAAAAAATAATTCGAAATTGTAAAAAAAAAAAATAATAAAATGAAAATAACTGTAGATTGATAAATCAAAATCAAAATCAAAATTACTAAAAATTGAGAGGGACTGAAAATGAGTACAAAATTGTAAAATTAAGCACAATAATAATGATAAAAAAAATTGAATTTGAATAAAAATTACCAAAAACTAAAGAAATTTTTTGTTGAAAAGATAAAAAAAATTACGAAAAACTGAAGTTGAAAAAATTTGAAGTAAGTCTGAAACGACTGAAAATTACATTTAAGTAGGTAATTTGTAATTTACATGAAAAATGAAAAAAAATATCGTCTGGTAATTTTTAATTTTTTTTTTATTTTCGAACTTTTTTATACCTAATGAAATTTACTAGTTTATTAACTATGAAACATTAAACTTTTTAAACTGTTTTTTTTTTGAATAATCTAGTTGAAAATTTGAACTGAAAAATTTGATATAATCAAGCAGGAAAACTGATGAGAAAATTACAATTCAGTATGAATTAATTTTTTTTTTCTTAACTGAAGGAAATTTTTAAAAAATGAAGAAAATAAAATTTGAAAAAGTGTAATAATCCTGTAATTATAACCCCCCCCCCCCCAAAAAAAAAAAAAATTGAAAAAATAAAAATTGGTTATGTTCGTAATTTTTTTGTTTTCTTCCTTTACCCCTCCCATCATCTCGTAGATTCAAAATTAATTCAATCGATTTTTTTTTTAATTTATAGAAAAAATAGAAAAATTGGTTTTAAAATTATGAATTCTGATGTGTACTGATTTTTCTTGAAAAATTGCCCCTCTCTCTTCTCCTTTCCCTCTCCCTTCTTATGGATTCCTATATGATTTTATAGCAAATAGTTTTTTCACAGCAAAAAAAAAAAATCGAAAAAATTTTACTTTGAATGTTTTGTACCAATTTTTATGAAAAATAATTGACTGTTCCCCTTTCCCTTCCTCTTCTTCTTTCTTTTGAATCCCAGAACAATTAAATGTGAAACTGTTTTTTGAAGGAAAAAGAAAAATTTAACGTGTCACTTTTCTTTCCTCTTCTCCCTTCTCGTGAATTCGAAATTGATTTAATATATTTTTCTAAAATTTCAAGAAAAATGAGAATAGGAAAAAATTAATTTGTACGTAAAATGAATGGTTATTGGATATTGATTTTTCTAAAAGAAAATTTCAACCCCCTCCCCAATCAAATGCTCGAAATTTGGAAATTAGAGCAAACTGAAAAATTGAAAAATAAATTAATGATAGTAAGTTTAGCTATGTACTTGTAGTTTTAAAAAAAATATTTTATCTTTCCTTCCCCTCTCGTCCCTTTAACTTTTTAATGAATTCTAAATTAATTAATTTTACAGAATTAAAAAAAATATAATAAATGATTTTACCCTCTTTACTGAAAATAATAAAATTTGCCCATTTCCCTCCTCCCTCCACCCTTCTTACGTCATCCAAAAAAATTAATAGAAAATTGGGAAAGGTTAAAATTGAAAAAAATCCAAACTTGAAAAACTGAAAAATGTTTATCCTGATTTTTCTGATAAATTGTAACTTTCCCTTCTCCTCTCAATGGTTCGAAACTTTAAATTAAAGTCGACTGAGGAATTGAAAAAATAATAAACACATTTGCTCATATTTTTTTAAAATGAATCATACCACTTTCCTTCCCCCTCCCCTCTCTCTTTAACCTTTTCATGGATTCAAAATTGATACTTTTTTTTTTATTATTGGAAAATACAATACCTAATTACAAAAACCCAAACTATCAATTCAATCTCGATGAAAAAAAATCCATCAATATTTTAACTCGTCCAATAACAATTGAATTCCCTCGGTAAAATCCCACCAATGGTTTGGGAATACCTCAAGTATCGCGATTTATCGAAATTAGATTCATTATCATTAACCGTCTGAACAAGTCTCCGTGACTGAATTAGATAATTATACCAGCCCATCGATAAAAATTAATGTCTCTCGAGATAAAAAAGAAAGAGAGAGAAAAAAAATCAAAAAGTGAAGAACACGAGGACTCTATGTCTAAAAATTAAATAGCGACTGTGTTCTTTTGATGTGCTTTAAGAGCCCCTCGATGTCATTCATCACGTAATATCTACGTACTTTACAAGTACATAAAAACCTATCTAACGTGCAAGTATCTTGCTTCGTCCTTTTCCTTTATTTTATTTTTTAAGTCTCTAGCGTTAAAAGCGCAAATAAGTGTGGTAAATCTCTCTGTCGTTTGCTCATTTGCAAAAAAAAAAAAAAGTGCTACATTTCGTTGTAATTATTGAACAGCATTTTGCCATATTCTCGTGATATGGAAATGTACTTTGTCGTGTACGTAATTTTCGCAATCTGGGTTCGTTGATGAGTGAGAATGGAGGAGATAGAGAGAGAGATGAAGCACTTCAAGATGATGGGAATAGGTACCATTTTGCTAAATATTTTTTGGAAATTTTCCAATATTTTTCACGTTGAATAATTAAAGGTCAAGGATTCATTTGATTTCGACTCGTCCGCTGCATTGTTTTCATTACGGTGAAAATTTTCTCTCGCGAGAAACGCGATGCGATGGTTTCTTTTCTCTTACAATTTGAAAGCTTTTTAGTCGTAATTGAATATTTGGCAACGTGGAATTTTTTTCTAGGTGAAACTTTTTCGCATAAAAGAATTAAGGTGTCGCAAGTTTCGAAATATTCAGCTACGCTCCTTGGGTCATATTTTTCTTCGATGGTTCGTTCGAACATGATGCAATATAAACAAGAAATCTCGTATAACTTTGTTCGCCAGCAAACTTGCCATTTTATTCGTAATTTACTATGTAAAAGATGTGGTTTGAAGGGTATAAATGAAAAGGCCGTCGGGAAGTAGGAGCTTAGAAGTTGTTAGACTTGTAAAGTAGGTATCCCTTTTTTTACTTTTTATAAAGTTGTGCAAGATACGAAATGACGTAATTTTATTCTCGACCGAAATATCCTCGCGAAGGTGAGAAGGTGTTCGTGAGGGAAGGATTTAAACGAGGCAGGCGTATTTGATACGTATTTTCGTTTTAACCATTGCTGCTGCTTTTACGTCTCGTATGTACAAGGTGTCCTAGTTGGAATTAGTTTGGTAATGGGAGATGTGGCAAAAGGAACCATATATGGAAAAAATACTTATACGCCTAGTTATTTTTTTTACAATAATTTGGAAATTCTAGATACTTAATTTTTTTAACCTCCTTTTCAAAATTAAAAAATCTTTGTGCCTATTTAAAAAAAATGGTCGTTCGAATTTCCTCTCATTTTAAATGTATTTTTCTGAAATTTGCGATTTTTTCACGAAAATTGACGTTTGAAGCACTTTCAGTTTCCAAAAATAGGCAATTTCTTCGTGGAACTTTTTTTGCTAGTCTTGAAAAATTATTCTAAAATTCAAATTTTGAAATTTTGTTAATTTTATTACAATTTAAAAAATATATACATTATATCAACCATTTTTAAACAGTTAAAATATCTATCAAAAGTTGAAAAGAAATTTTGAAGAATTCAAGGAATTGAAAAAAGGTTACAATAAAACTTGAAAAATGAAAAAATTGGAAAATTGACCAAAAAAAAATGAAGTGTTGAGAGAAATTTAAAAAATCGAAAACTTGAAAAAGTTTACACCAATAAAAAAAATAAAGAGATTGAAAATGCGGAAAAAATTAAACTTGAGGCTTGAAAATTTTTTCTAATCAAAAAATTTGCAATAAAAGTTTAAATTTTTTAAAAAGTTTGAAATTTGAAAAAAAATTAAAACTTGGTTATGAAGATTTGAAGAAAAAAAATTCCAAAAATTTCAAATCAACAAATTTTTAATTGAAAAAAAAGTTTTTAAAAAAGTTGAAAATCTTGTGAAAAAACGCAACTTGAAAGATAGAAATAAAAATGATGAAAAATTAATCAAAAATTGCTAAAATAGAAAAAAAGTCATAATTAAAAATCATAAAAATGTGAAATTGGTAAAAAGTTGATTTCCTTATTTAATGAAGTATAAAAATCGAGAAAAAACTGAAAAAAGTAAGAATTGAATAAAATTGAAGTAAGTATGTTCTTGGAAAAAGTAGAAAATTAAAAAGACTAAAAAAATGAAGAAAAAAAAACTTGAATGAAAATGGAAAATATTGTAAATTTTGAAGAATGAAAAATTTAAAGAATTGAAAAAGATGGAAAATTAAAGGGGTTGAATTGTATAAAAAATTTCAGAAAATTAAAAAATCTCCAAAATTTTAATTCGGAAAACCCTGAAATTGCCAATGTAAATTTCATTAAAAATTATTGAATAAAAAAAATTGAATCAAAAATTTTTCTAAATTTAAAATTTAAATCAGAGAAAAGCTGAAATTGCAAAGAAAAATTTCAGTTGAAATATTCAAAGATGATTCTAAAATAATTGGAAAAATTGAAAAAAGGTGAAATTAAAAAAAATTGAAAATTCAATGAAATCAAATTGCACACCTAAAACAAGTTGAAATTTGGAAATTTTAGTCGAATTGAAATTTCATGAAAATTGAAAACACTGAAGAAAAAAAAATAGAAGAAAAACAGGAAAATATTGAGAATTGAAAAAATTCAAACTTTGAAAACGAGAAAAACTGAAAAAATTATTAATTGAAAAAAAAATTAAATTAAATAAAAATAATAAATACACATTTAGAATCAGAGAAGAACTGAAATTACAAGAAAAAATTTCAATTAGATATTCGAAGAGGATTCTAAAATTGGAAAAATCGAGGAACAGCTAGTGAAACAAAAATGATAAAGAATAATTGAATAAAAAATCAAAAATTTTAAATCAAAAAATTTCATGTTGTAAATGAAAATTTCCATTTTAACACTCGAGAAATTGGAAAAATTGAGGGAAAAGTAAAATAAATCATGAAGAATTGAATGAAAGTGAAGTTTTCAATTTTAAAAAAATTGAAAATTTGAGGAATTTAAAAAAAATCAACAATTGAAAATATTGAATGGAAATTTAAATTGAGTTGAAAATTCATGAAGAAAGAGAATTAGTAAGATCCCTAAAAAAATGAAAAAAATCTGGAATTGAAAAAAAAATTAATAAAGTTTTGAAACATTAGAGAATGTAAAAAAAATTACAATTATTGAAAAAATGAAAATGTACCTAATTTGGAAAAAATAAAATTTAAAATTTTCAAAATTTACCCCCCCCCCTCCCCTAAAAAACCGTAAATTTGAGAAAATCAATAATTCTAATTGTATATTTTGATTTTCAAAAGGATTTGAAAATTCCATCAATTCAAAAAAATGTGAAATTTTCGGACTCAACCCTAGCCCCTGGGACACCCTGTTTACCAACAAATATATCCATTTATAAATACCCAGTAATTCTACATAGGTATTATATCTATCCAGAGAAAGAGACAGAGTGGGATGGAAGGACGAAGAAGAGTTTCGGAATCAGCCTGAGAGAGAATAAACGTATAAAACCTAGACGGTTATAGGCGACACCGATCGATACCAGAGTAGTACACGTCCCTGCGTCACCCCTGCCACACCTCGTCCCTTCTTCGAAGCGTTCTTTTTTCCCGCAATAGCATTCGACGATATACAACAAACAGTCATATTCTTCGACGGTCTTTTCGCACCGAGCTTTTTGGAGCGAGCCAAAGAAAAGTCCAATAGAGGAATACGATAATTCGAATCAATGATTTTGCTCCCATTTTTCATCTCCTCCTCCCCCCCCCCCCGGAAGGAAGAGAGGTTAACCGCGATGACGTTATGGAAATTAGGGCAGAAGAGATGATATAAATAAAAGGCTACTTTATGGTAAGAAAATAACGTTATTATAAGAGACCGGAACAGCCTCGCGTCAAGTTGAATGTACCCAACTTCCTCTCTCTTGTTTGCTAAACGACGTGATTATAAGGATATGCTTGTGCTTCCAGTTTTTGAAAATCGATCGCAAGAGGAGGTCTGCTGAGTAGGTGTATCTCATTGCGTTGTTTTTCGCGTGAACGACGAGCATATAATACCGGATGGTTCGGTGGTGGGTTTTGCCTCTGCAAGGAATAGGGTAGGTTAGAAATATGCGTAGGACTTGCTTTTTAAAAGCTCTGAGCTCCACTTTCCTGCTCGGGTGACTTCCCAAAGGCGCAATAAGCGACAGCGACGCGCTATCTCGATCCAAAAAAAGTATGAAAAAGTATAAAATAAAGTTGGTATTTTGGTGTTTGGGAGAAATCTGTGAAGCAAGTGCCGGTGATAGATGACGGGGACGTGCTCGGTCGCCTATTTTGGGTAATTTTTCATCGTCAATCTAGTGGTAGCTAAGAAAGTTAAAAGGCAGGAGGATAGAACAACGAGCGAGAGGAAAAAGGAAAAGGTTAACGTTGATTTGTTGTGTTAACTTTACCACGTCGTGGTTAGAAGAAAAAAAAAAACCTAAAAAAAATGATAAAAAGTAACAGAGATTCAAGAAGGATGCGGGTATTGTGGCTTAAAAGGGAAAAGGGGCATAAGGAAAGGACTAAACGAGATGGAGAAAAAATATACGTACTCGATTTCGAAATCTAATTTAAAAGGTTGGCTTTTATACTCGGATTATAATAATAGGCCATCGATTGTATACCTTTAAAAAAAGCAACGAAAACAATATAAAATAATTCTCGTTATGGGATTATTAAGCTTTATTGAGCGTGACTAGGGCAGATTGAAATTGAGCTTAATTTAAAAAAAAAATCTATTTAATCGTGGGATCGATTAGGTAATTCCAACTTTTTCAAACTGTTTAGATTCTGTCCATGTCGTATGGCTCGTAATGTGTCTTTCTTTCTCATTTTTTGATACTTTTTTCATTGACAAATTTTTCTTCATTAAAAAAATAATAATTTTTGAAATTGAAAAAAGGTAATTTTAAATGATGAGGAAACCATAAAATTTTAAAAAGTGAAAATAAATAGAATAAAAAAAAGAAAAAATATATATAATTTTCATGAAAAATTTGAAGAAGAATTGAAAAAAACAAGAAAATATTTCAAGTACCTACTGAATATTATACCTACCTGTAGTTTTTGGGAAAAAATGAAAATATTTTTTTATAAAAATTAAAAATTAATTCAGTGTACTTAGGTATCTAAGATAAAATTAAAAATTTTTGATTAATAAATGTTACATAAATTACAGTAGAATCTCGAATCCGACTTCCGATTATCCGATTTCTCAATTATCCGAGCAAAAATTTGCTATCGATTTCTTTTGATTATATTTTTGCACCAAATAAATATACCTACTTAGAAGGAATGAGAAAAGTGTTTACTTGATTTTCAAAAAAATTCAAACATTTTTTCTCAAAAAATATGATTTTGTTAGTCAAAAAATTGAAAAAAAAAATTGAAAAAACGTAAAAAAATAGAATTTTTTTATTTCAGAATAATGAGAAATTTCAGTCGCCTATTTATTTTGAAAAAATAAAAATCAAACTATTTAAAAAAAAATAGGAAATTTTTTAATTTGAAAAATTGAATTTTTTTACTCAAAAAAATGAAAATAAAATTTATTCCGTAGTAATTAATTAGGTAGGTATTTAAAAATAATTCTGAAATTTAAAAAAAAAATTCTATTTCAAAACATTGAGAAAATTTTTCATTTTTAAATTTTTTATTACCTACCTATCTACAGTTATTACTGAAAAAAAAACAACAATTTTTTTCAATTTTTGGGTGAACCAAAATAGTCATTTAATTTTATTATTTTTAAATTTGAATTGTGCCCTCGCCGCTTAATTTTTATTTAATTTTTGTTTATTCGTCTATTCCTATAAAACACGGAGTTCTACTGAATCGAGGTACTTGTTTGACCAAGAATTTGAGCTCAAAAATTTTTCAAGGAAAATTCAAAAATTACAACATTTTGTTGAAAGGGTATAGCCGGGTTAAGATAGGCGATTTGGCCCACCATACGGATTTTGAAACAACTAGTGGAAGTTGGTCCCCATAGTCTAAACCCCCCCCTGTCTGGAGGGCCTAGAATTCATTTTTGGACATGTTTCAAGTCGTTATTTTTCATAAACAGAATTTTTTGCGAAATTGATAAAATTTCATTTTTTTCAACAATCAGGTAAGGTGAGATTGTGAGAATAATTTTCCGAAGTCAAAAATGTGTAATTTTATGAATGTGGGCAAAAAAATCAAATTTTCTCGATTTCACTAATATTGCAATATATAACGAATATTGGCTTGAAACATGTCCAAACATGAATTTTAAGCCCTCCAGACACCTCGTGGGACACGGGGGTTCCCAAAATGGCGTCATTCGGACAATTTAAATGAAAATTTAAAAAAATAGAAGAAATCAACGAATTTCATCCAAATTCGGGTTGCTGGTGTATTTAGGTGTATTTTGTGATATACTACGACGACAATTTTTTTCGACCAAAAATGACTATTTTTGGCGCGAAAAATGATGAAAAAAAAATCAGTTTTTTGCATTTTTGAAGGTCTTCCATCTATATAGAAAATTCTGAAAAAAGTATATGTTGTACATCCAGACTAGGTGTACAACATATATTTTTTCAATTATTGCACCTCTGAAAGAACTTGTCAAAATGACCGTTAGAAAACTTAAAACGCGCATTTCACAGTGAAGATAGGTTTGAAAATTTTTGAAAAAATTTCCATAAATTACCCTTGAGTATACCTAGCATCTAGCCGAGTTTGAAAAAAATCGGTGGAAAACAGCCAAAATCAAAAATTATAATCGAAAAATCAAATTTTTCGCCCTAGGAGAGGGAGGGGGTGAGGTAGCGACTCAAAAATTTGGTCACGGGGGGTTTAGACCATAGGGACCAACTTCCACTAGTTTGTTTCAAAATCCGTATGGTGGGCCAAATCGCCCATCTTAACCCGGCTATACCCTTTGAAACAAAAAAAATCGTTGAAAATTCAAGTAAAAGTTTTTCTATGCTAGAAGCGATATACCTAATTATTGTTGAAAAAATCTTGAGCTCAATTTAAAATATGATTTATGAAAAATTGACACGTTTGATAAAAAACTGAATTCTGGAAAAATTTATTGTGACAGCGATTTTGTTTTGAGATTGAACCAAAAAAATTGTTACAGCTTCATTATTGCATTTTCCCCATAAAATAAATAATTTGAAAAAATTCCAGACAAAATTTTTTCTAAAAATATTGGAAGTAAAAATTTATTGCAGAAGTTTTAAGAATGAATCTGTAGAAAGTTTGTATGAACTTTTTTTTTTAATGGAAGCCTATTTTTTATTAATTTTTAAGGCTAAATGTTTTGAAGATTGAAGATTGATGTTGAAATTTTAAATTTAAATGCAAAATTCAATGCAAGTAGGTACTTTTTTTTTTGAAAACTTCGAGGGCAAAAATTTTAAGATGATTTACTATAATAATATTTGGAAAATTGATGCAAAAAAAATGTTTGAATAATTCAGTTTTTTTTTCTTTCTCTAAAATTCAAGCCAAGTTTTTTTCCAATTTTCGAGACAAAAAATGTATCCAAGCATTAAAAAGAAAAATCCATTTAATAATAGCCTAAAAAATGACGAATTGGAAAAAATTATAATTCTGTGATAAACTTAGAAATTTGCAGAAAATCGTGACAACAATTTGTTTGAAAACTGAAAAAAAATTGTTGGAAATTCAATGAAATTTTTCCTCAAAATCGAAGCCTTTTTTTGGTAATTTTCGAGTAAACAAAAATGATATTCAAAAATGTTATCAATTTTTTTAAAATTTTCTAAAGGTTTTAAGACAAAATTCATGATAGGAATTTTTCAAAATTTGTTGTTTTTTTTTGTTGTTTTTTTTGGATTGTAGCAATGTTTTTAATTTTTAAGACAAAAAATTGAGGCAAAATTAGAAGAAAAAAAATAGTCTGATTTGGAAATAATGAAATTAAACTAAAAATTAAAACAAGAAAATTGTTGGAAATTCAACGTAATTTTTTTCTCCAATGGAAGTGATTTTTTTAAACCATGTAAACCAAAAAAGATATACAAAATTGAAGCAACTGAAGAAAAATCTATGTACCTAAGTAAGAAATTTTCCTCTTTTTTTGCCAAATGTTCCATAAATTTCAAGGGCGAAAATTTGAAGAAAAAAAAATCTACGTCTTGTATTTTTCCATCAAACTTTTAAAAACGTAATAAATCATCGAAAACCTTTTAAATTTGAATTTTTAATGCTGAGAAAGTCATAAATTTTAAGGACTGAAAAACAAACTTTCTTACTTGTGTATAAAAAATTTAACGAGATCGAAAATTCTCATAGGAATGGTTCGGGCAGGTACAACTTGGAATAATTAGCATTTCAATACGATTACAAATTCACACGTTCCGAACACGAAGTCTGACTACCAACTACAACCTACGTGAGCGAGTAAAAGCGAGGAGAAGGCGAGAGGGTAAATAAAGTACAGACTACAGACACAGAGCATGGCTATTTTAAAGCTGACACCTCGAAAATGGCAATTGGCAATGACGTTACAGACATGTCGTCTCTAATTATTCGCCGATTGAAATTATTGCCGAGTTTGCTTTCGTGCTCAGACTTAGTCTTATTTAGCTTGCACATCCCACAGTTCATGTCGAATGTGAATTCAGCAACTTGACGATTCGATGTTAATCAAATTAACCAAGTTAAATACACGTAGTCGTAGGTACGTTGCATTTGAAATTGGAAATTAGATCGGGACTGAGGATGCAGAGGGGGGAGAAAGAAACGTACAAAATCTACTTATTTGTTCAAATTAAGTCTGTTTGTTTGTGGAAAATACGTGTACTGGAATGTTGATAAAATAAAGGCTTCTTCGAGGTACGATTATCCGATAATAAATTTCCACTGGCTTTTAATTGTTTCTCAACCAGCACGTTGTTGATTTTTTTTGGTACGTTTGGGTTGTGCTTGAGCTATGTGTAAATTTCCTCGAAAGAATTCCAATTAAGAATTCGTCTCTTTCTTGTGCTCCTTCGCCATGGCGACGACTCCTTCAAAGGAAAACAATTGTTTTTGAAGTACGATCGAAGTGAAGTAAAGTTTGAGAAAAACACCGGCTGAATTTTCCTTTCGAATTAATTTTTTCTCATCTTGGTGATCAAAATTATTTTTTCGATTGGTCTAGAAATTTAGCAGAGAAATATTCGAAGATTTGAGAATTTGGTAAAATTCTACTGTAAAATTAAAATAATTCAGCTCGATACGTAATTCGTCTTGTCTCGATCCATTTGGCGTCATCGTACAAACGAATTAAAATTATTACCTGGCTTATTCAATAAACAATCTTTTAATATCGATTATTGACAATTACCCGTGTAAAAATTGAACCATTCGAGATAACAGCGTCGAACAACATCTCGATAAGAAAGCTAAGCTACGTTTAATGGATTTTTATATGAGTTTTACTATACTCTATGTACATTTATTCGTTATCTCAAGTATCGTAGAATTCCTTCACTAATGCACATTTCTTCAGGTAAATTACGTAGGTAATTCGCACTTGTACCTACTTGACCGTAGTGAAAAAAGTAGCAGATTCTTTCTCCACAGGTGGTGTGAATGTATAAAATGCAAAGGTTTCCGGATCTCTTTACTCGGTCTGCGAAAATGACGTATTTGAATTGGGGTAGAAAGTATAGGAAGGTGAAGTTGTCGCATGGGTACTGGCCCTAAAATAAGGACGAACGAGAACAATAGGTCTTTTATCGATTGCCAGTTGTTACCAAGACCACGACGAACCCGAACGGTAGCAAATGTCTGCAAAATTTCACCTTGAAGTGAGCCAAGGTAAATGTTACGTCGCGTTTTGCACGTGTTTATGAGCACCAGCAGCCAAAATTACTCGAATGGAGCACCCTACGTCGAATGAAATGCAACGTGAGTTTCGTGCAAGGTTCGAAGAAGAGAGAAAAAAACAGGGTCGAGTTTCTCGTTTAATCGATGAATTTTAGAAAATCGTATGCAGGGCGTTGGAGAATAATTTTAGCCAGTTAATCAAGTGCAAAATTTTTCGAATAGAAAATTATCAAAAATAATCGAGATGAAAGCCAATTTTATCAAATACGTAGAAATCATTCGCCAAATTTAATTTTTAATTTAACAAATGGTTTATGCAAATTGCAATAAGTGAATCCAATTAAAATTGAATTCTTGCATCTGGCAATGATAGATGAATTTCCTCGAAATTATTTTAAATTCCAAATTGTCGTCCTTGAATAATACGCTACTCGAATAGAATTTTTATCAAGTTTTGTAACCCCCTTCCTCCTTCTCTTTATAGTCCTATATCAGTGACGTCAGTTTCCGTTAATGTTGCAGAAATTAATGAAGAAAAAAAAGTGAAAAATATGTGTTATCCGCATCGAAATTGACGTATTTTTTCCAATTTTTTGATAAGGTTAGGAAGATATTCGCTAGTTCTGTGGGTTTCGTAAGAATGTTAGAATTTATATAGAAAGGTGAACGAACCAGCGTCATTGCGGATTTACTGATAAGTTTGAGACCACGACTGCTTATACTCGTAAAGTATATTTTGACTGTGAAATAATTTTTCAAATTTTAATACGTAAAAACACATTTTTTCTAAACTTTTTTCAAAATTTATTTTTTCCAAAGTTGTGAGATGAGTTTTTTTTTCAATTTAAATTTTTCGTTATGATTTTTTAAATTTTTTTTATTAAAACATAATCATTTTCATATTTTGATGAAAAATACTTTTCTTTGAAACTTGAATCTTTTGGAATTTTATAGAAAAACTTTTTTTTTGAAGTTTTGCTCAAAATCAATTTTTTATAAAATGTATTACAATATTATTGTTAAAACATTAATTTTGTGAATATTTCGTTCAAACGAGCATTTAAAAAATTTAAAAAAGCACAAAGTTTTATTGAATTTCTTTGTACAAGAATTCTTTAATTATAGGTAAATGTTGTCAAAACTCACATTTTTCACATTTTGTCTGGGTAATAATTTTTTAATATTTTGTTGTTTTTTCGTAATTTTTTGAAAAACGATTTTTTTAAAATTTTATTGAAAACTTTTTTTTAAAAATTATTCTTTAAATTTTTTTGAGAAAAAATTTTCTCAATTTCGTTGAAACCCTTTTTTTCAAATTTTGTTGAAGAATAATCTTCTAAAAAGGGAAACAGTTTTGTAAAATTTTGTTGAATAATAAATTTTGAATTTTTTTTAGCACTCCTTTTTTTTTAAAGTAACAAACTAACAATATGTCTTACTTTTTTTGAAAAACCGTTTTTGTTTATTATTATTTTTTTTTAATAGAGTAACAAATATTTCAGTTTTTTGAATTAAACAATGTTTTGATTTTTTTTTAAATTCCTAAATGTCTTTTTTTTTTTGGGGGGGGGGGGTAATTTTTTTGGATTGCAATTTGCAAACATTTCTCTTTTTTTCTGAGAAAAAAATTCCCAATGAGAAATCTTTAATTTTTTTTTGAACATTATTTATGAAAAATTATCTTTTTTTTTTATACCTGCCTAGGTAGATAGGTATAAAGCAATTTTCAATGTTTTTAAATTTTTTTATAAGAGTCTTTCAGTTTTAATTTTATTGGAAATGAAAATGATTTCTCAATTTTTGTGGAGAGAAAATTTCTAATTTTTTTTTTTTTGAGTAAAAGATTTATTTTTTTTGGACCATTAATTTCTCGAATTTTTTTAATAAAAAATTTTTCATTTTTTTTTTTTTGGTAGAAAACATTTTTTATTTATTTTTCTAAAATCACGATTTTTTTGGAATAAGAAATCATTTAATTTTTTTGGATTGAAGAATGTTTTCATTTTTTTTATTTCTCGTTTTTAAAAAAAATAAAATTAATTTTTATTTTCAAATAAGAAATCTTTCAATTTTTGCAATCACATGAAAAAATTTCTAGATTTTTATTTGGAATAAATAGGTAAAACAATTTCCTAATTTTTTGGATTTTTTTCAATTTTTTGCCACATAAAAGTTCCTATTTTTTTTTTTCAATTTTTCGAGTTTTTTTAGATGGAAAAAATCTTTTTTTTGGTGAAAGAAATTTCTCAATAATTATATCAATTTTTGAATTTATTGGCCTGCTATTTTTTCAACTGAACTGCTAAATCTTTCGAATTCGTACATATAAAACCAATTGATTTATTGATCAATTTTTGGGTAATGATCGATCATCTTATATTAGGCCATTTTTATCCATGTAAATAAATTGAAAAATGATCGTAAATGTTTGCAAGATACTGTATATCATATGGAGCACCATCCCCTCCCTTCCTCTCAATATACCACTGTCTTAGAGTGGTTTACAACAAAATACAAAAAAAAATGCAGGGCTGCTCTAAAAGCTTGATTGAAAAATTAATTTCGAAACCGAGTTCGGTGATCTTCATAAGCTGTGTTTTGAATCAGATAATTGATACGAAGGATTTCGATCAGTTTGAGATTCTTATCTGTTCAAAATCAAAATGAATAAATCGACGTATTTAGTTCGAGATGGTTATTAAAATAATCTGTGTAATATTCTGTTCAAAGTCTTCTGTTTATTTTTTTGAGAAGCCAGCGAAGGAAGAAGTGCTATTAAAGTGATACTTGAAAAAATCTAATCGCGTTTGATCTTAGCTTAAAATTAATCTTGGATTTGAATTCTACGCCCTCGAAAACCTACATATCGATAGACATGACAATATTGACAACTTTTTTAAATCAATTTTTATGATATTTCTTTTATCCCTCCTCCCTTATTACTCTCCCACTATAATCCTTTCTCGACCTTGATAACCTTACTTTGACGTAAGACGAGTAGCTTTTCGAATTGTTTTATTTACGTACTCACTTTCGAGAAGGTGATAAAAAATTCTTTTGACTTATATTACTACTTACTTCACCTTCTGGGAAAGTGAAAGAAGTGGCGAGGGAACTCATGATGAAAAATTGATAAAAAAATTTCTTGTATGTCAAAGTGTATATTTCTGAAGGCGTAGAATACAAAAATGAAGTCAATTTCGAGGATCGCCCTTCCTATTTTGATATTGGCGTGGGTGGTGGGGGTAATGGTGGGGAGCTCGTGATAAAAAATTGATAAAAAATCGTCACGTAGGTCAGGTCAGAATGTAAGTTTTCAAAGGCATAGAAATTAGAATACGAAATCGATGTAACTTCTGCCTGAATCTTTGCAATTCATTGGTCTTTGATGTGGGTGTGGCGGGGGGAGAGCCTGGTCTCAAATTTGGTAAAATATCGTCACGTATATCGAAATCTTGGTTTTCGAGGGCGTTCATTTACAAAAACGTGGCTATTTTTCAAATATATCACTTTTTTCTGGAGCATTGCGTCGATTTAGGAGCTTCGAGTATCTAATCTCGTTATTGTATTTAAAGTCGAGTAGCATTGGGCAAAGTGGTATCGTCGTCATACGTCAAAAAATACCAACTACGATTATCGATACGTAGAGTGCATGTTAAATTGGTTAACGATCGAGTGTTGGTTGTTTTTTTTTATTCTCGATATTCGTCGCTGGTTCGAATTTCGAGTGGGGCTTTATTGCTACGAGTACACCTTATAATTATACATTTTTTCTATCGAATAAAAGATGAAACTTGACGGTTTGTGCTACGTTCACGTAGGTAAGTAAGTGCTCGTATGAAAAAAGGGCGGAAAATATGCTCCATAAAGTGTCCCATTATATGATATACCTAACCTAGTTGGCGGATAATTTTCGTACGAGAAGTGTATTGAAATAGGAACAGATAAGCGCTCTCGATCATCGAGTTTTTATCGCTGAGGAAGTGAGGAAAATAGCAGACAGTTCGTATCAGTCGTATAAAGCAGTTAAAGCTCGACGTGGTGAAAAAATCAGATAATTGAAATATGCAAAAGTATACGTTGTTCGTTGTTGGTGCTTCAAAAGGTTATCGGGGTAAATTGGCCGCGATGATTTGTAATATTAATCAAAATACATGTACGATATTTACACTACACTAGGTATTTTTTTATCTTTTTCGAGATAAGCTGGGACATGGGATGATGCGTGTGCTTTTTTTAGATTTGTCGAATTTATTACATATTCACCCAGCTGATTTATAAGGTACAATATTGCCAGTTGAAATTGAAAATCATTTCGCAGAGAGGCAAACCCCTAGTGGCCGGAAATAATGTGAAACAGCATCGATTTTTTTTATCTGACTGTACTTGCGTCTCTCACTCTCGCTCTGTATGCTTTAATGTAACAAATACGACGGTGACCGGATTTTTAGTGACCCTGAAAATATTTGTATGTAAAGAAGCGACATTATCAGCTCTTATGGGTTATTTTTGGAACAGTACGAGTACGAGTGTAGTATACGGGATGGTGGCGTAAATGATTTATACATTTGTGAACTGGTTTTTTCGGGTGTTTTCTCTCAGCAGATGCTGTGACAAATAAGTTGTGGTGGAATTTTTTCGAGTCGTTGCAGCCAAGACAGGTTTGGTTTTCGTTTTGTCCAATAATGGAGTGATGGTAGGTCGAGATATTGATGAGAAACGCTCGTAGAAGGGAAGAGTTGCATGGAAGTTAAGACTTGGGAGAAAGATTGCATGCATTTTTGGAATATTGCCGAATCGAGTCGAGAGTACCATTACAATGACAATTCTAGTTTACCCGAAAGTGATAACTGAGCCTGAGGACAGAATGTTCATAAATTTTATGTTTTGCGTAGTTTGATAAATTTCAAAATTTAGTCAAATTTTACGATTTGTGAAATTTTGGAAGTTGACTTTGAAAAACCAACATTTTGAGATTTTCATGATTTTCAAAATTCACAAAGAAATAGAATTCCAACAAATTTGATGATTTACAAAATTTGTAAACATTTTGTAATTTACACTACTTAGAAGATTTTCAAATTTTTCACGAGTGTGTAATTATTGCAAATTACACTAATTATAAGATTTACTCAAATGCCATGATTTGCACGATTTTCATAATTTACACAAATTACAAGATTTACGATTCATATAATTTTTACGGTTTGCAAAAATTACAATAGGTCCCTACTGGATTTGCAAAAAGTTCATAATTTACACAAATCACAAGATTTACTCAAAATTTATGATTTAAAATTTTCAAAAATTAATAACAATTTGCCAGATTATAAATTTTATGATTTACACCATTTTCAGAATTGCGTAATTTTCTTAAATTATAATTACAAAATTTACACGATTTTCGAATTTACACATTTTACAAGATTTACTCAAACTTTACAAATTTATAACATTATGCCTTTTGAAATATTCACAAATTTTTATAAATTTACACAATTTTTATGATTTGAGAAATTTACACCAGTTGTAAAATTTATGCAAATTTCATCATTTCCATGATTTCTCAATTTTGCCAATTTCAGGACTTCCTGAAACTGTATGATTTATACAATTTTTACAATTAATATGAATCACAAGAATTACACAATTTTCATGATTCGTGTACGTACTTAATTTATAGAAATTCAAATGTCGAGGCAATTGTCATAATTTACACAATTTTCAATGCAATTCACCACAATTACAAGATTCACAAAAATTTTATTATTCAATAAATTTTGACGATTCTCACAGATTTTGTGATTTGTATCCATTACAAAATTTACATTATAGTCTTAACGATTTACTCAATTTTTAATTTTTATTATTGCTTATTTTTGACAAATAACACTAATGTTACGATTTTCGCAATTTTTGCAAAATAATTCAATAATATTTACACTTTCTTTCAATTTTCACAAATATGTTGTGATTTACTCAATTTTCATGTTTTAGAAATGTTTGCAAATATTATACGAATGACAAGATTTACTAAAATATGATTTATTCAATTTTCACAATTTGTGCAAATTATGCAAATTTTACGATTCATGGGAATTTCATGATTTTTTCCGAATTTTCACAAATTTTGTAATTTACGCCAATCACAAAATGGTGCAATTTCTATTATTTTTGCAATTTACATAAATTTTACGATTTACTCATTTTTTGTTACTTATGCCAATTACAGACTTAATGCAAATTTTATAATTTACAAAATGTTTACGATTTGTGCAAATTACACGAATTACAAAATTCTTACACATTTCATGATTTACAAAATTTTTGATATTTTATTCAATTTTTTCACCGATGTTAATTATATGATTTACGCTAATTTCACGATTTATTCAATTTTCATAATTACTCAGTTTTTACAAATTACACCAATCACATAATTTACCAAAATTTTACGATTTTCATAATTGTAATCATTCGTGCGATTTTCCCAAATTTTATTAAATACATTGTAGTTGTGAATTACAGGATTTACATACATGATTCTCGCAAGTCACACTATACAAGATTCATGCAAATATAACTTACACAATATTTTGTACTTAATTCACGCAAATTACAATAGTTACATAACTTTTAAGATTTACTCAATATTTATGATTGCCTAATTTTCACAGATACTAACAATTGGACAATTCCCTCTGATTGTAAAATTTACACAATTTTCACGATTTGCACAAATTATGCAAATTTTACAATTCATTAAATTTCATTACAATTTTTTTTTTTTTTTTTACAGATTTACACAATTTTGCCATTACTGATTTACTCAATTTTTTATGATTTATACAATTTTTACGATTTGCAAAAATTATGCACACGATTCATACTTGACAAATTTTATGATTTACAAAATTTTTTTAAAATGATTTAAACCAATAATTACAAAACTAAGTAAATTTCCTGATTTGCACAATATTTTGTAATTTATACCCATTACCAAATTGCCCAAATTTTATGATTTACACAATTTTGTAATTTATTACAATTACATTAATTACACTTTAATGATTACTCAATTTTTATGATTGTCTAATTTTCACTCAATCGCATAATTTACTCCGATTATGATTTACAAAATTTTTGCTATTTTGCAAATCGCACCAATTACACCATTTACTCAAATTTAATGATTTATAATTATGTAAGTACATACAATTTTTATGATTTGCAAAAATTATGTAAATTTCACGACTTACAAAATTTACTCAAATTTTACAATTTACACGAATAATGTAATATAAATTTTATTTACGAAATTTTTTTTTTTTTTTTTTTTGATTTTTATGATTTATACCAATTCAAAAGTACGTAAATTTCATGATTTACTCAATTTTTGTAATTTACGACCATTTCCATGATTTACTTACCTATTAATTAATTTCGTATGATTAGGGAAAACACTGATTGCAACATTTTTGATGCTAAAGTTCTCTGACTTCGTAATTTTTTTTTCTTTGAAATTATTTCTTGATTGTAACAATCTCTAAATTGACAGTAGTAAAATCACCACCGAGCACATATCACTGATGAATCATTCGAACTATATACGTATCCGATTCTTGGAATAATTTCATTAGATAAAACTTATCAGCATATTTTTAAATTATTTATATTACCAAAAGTATTTTAATTTCCTCTCTTCGAGTCTCTTAATTTTATTTATGGTGAATATTTTAAGTCTATGGAATTGGATTCGAGTAAGCTGAGCACATCAGAGAATGCAGTTGTAACACTGTTTCAAGTGAAATTCCTTCTAATAGGTCTTGTACATACTGTATCGGTAGTTCGGTACGCATAGGAAATTTCCTATGTTTGTTGGTCACGGTTCGAATCAAACTAATGTAAAATTGAAACTTGGCGAGTGACACGCGATATCACTTTTACCCAATTCGGTTTTCCTATAACCCTCTCGATCAAAGTCACCTTTTAAAAGACTTTTGAATTTATGCTCGATCGTAGGTAAGGTACTCTTCAATAATTCAAAACCAAAAGGTCCATTAAGTAGGTGCTTAGATCCACCTACCTACACCTATATCGTCGCAACGTGTTCAATTTTCATTCGTATGCACCTATGTTTGAATTTAGGACACCTAAAAAAAATTTTATGGTGTACCTCGTACCGGCATCACCCTCCCATTCCTTCGCGTTACTTACCGATGATGACGACTACGACGTCACCTAACTGGCAGACACGTCTAGCTGGCGACGGTTTTTATACAGCTCACACTGTCTCTAGCACACCATAAATTATATTGATTTACAAAGCACATTCGCTTTCAGCGAAACGGAAAGTTCCTTTTGAGTCGAGGGTTCAATACCATGCCGGCCTTAGCATTTACATTTTTTTATGTTCAACGAGTAAGGAGGGTGAGGGGGGAAGCGTTGATGTAATTAAAAACGTTGAGCTTTTATCGCACTCGATCTGCCATGCGGCGATGATTTCATTATCTTTGTACGTCGTCGATACGATTAAAACGATTATACCCTTGTTACGAGTGTCTATTAGGGTGGCCCTTATTTTTCGAATTTTGGAAATGTTGTCGGGACGGGGGGGGGGGGGGTCAATTGGTGACATATTGGTAGAAAATAATTCCCTATTTTTTATTTTTCCTTTAACTGAATTTTAAGCCGTTTCTCAGGGGCCCCCAAATTTGAAAAAATCAAAAAATAGAAAAAATAGAACATTTTGAAAATTTTTGAAAATTTTTAGCAAAATGGTCATAGGGATGGTATTTCTATAAGACAAGACCATTTTCGATGATTTCTTATCTTTACCCCTTTTTTCATGAGACATGAAAAAACGTCATTTCTTACGTTTTTTAAAAAATTTGAAAAAAATGGCTAAAAATTAAAAAAAAAAAAAAAATTGAATAAAATGGTTTCAACATACATGTTATCACCCAAAAAGGTCATTTACGGTGATTTTTCACCACTGCCGTATCAGTGAGAATTTTTCAAAAACTATCAAAAATTGAAAAAAATGAGGTTCCTAAAAATGAAGGTAAGGATGAAAAATCGCCGTAAATGACCTTTTTGGATGATAACATGTATGCTAAAAACATTTCATTCAAAAAAAAATGTTTCTTTAATTTGTAGTCATTTTTTTTCAAATTTTTAAAAAAACGTAAGAAATTACGTTTTTTTATGACCCATGAAAAGGGGGGTAAAGATAATAAATCATCGAAAATGGTCTTGTCTTATAGAAATACCATCCCTATGACCGTTTTGCTAAAAATTTTCAAAAATTTTCAAAATGTTCTATTTTTTCTATTTTTTTGATTTTTTCAAATTTGGGGGCCCCTGAGAAACGGCTTAAAATTCAGTTAGAGGAAAAATAAAAAATAGGGAATTATTTTCTACCAATATGTCACCAATTGACCCCCCGTCCCGACAACATTTCCAAAATTCGAAAAATAAGGGCCACCCTAGTGTCTATAGACGAGCTCGAGTGGTACCTTTTGGTAATTGCGGGTGGTGGCGAAATTTACACGTAATTCTGTTTAAATTGACCAAAATGTGGAGTTTCAAATTTTAGGATTTTTCCAAGCTGTGTAGCTCCTTCGATATCGCAGTTAGGCAAATTTTGCACATTACTGAATTTTTAGGTTTCGTCGAGATGGACAAAATAGGTCGTATGAAAAATTGACCTATCTCGTATATTTTAGAAGTTATCGAGCTTTGAAGTGGTTTTAGTGATATAACGCCTTCAATATCGCAGTTAGGCAATTTTTTCATATAACTAAATTTGTAGTTCTAGTCGAGATGGGCAAAATAGGTCATCTGCAAAATTCACCTAGCTCGTATATGTCTCGAGTTATCGAGCTTTAAAGTGATTCGAATGATGTAACACGTTCAATAATCCCAAGGCAAATGCAGTTCATCATCTTGATCTACTTATGGTCTCGTTTAACCCGAGAAAATACAAAATACTCGCGTCAGAGATGTAGTACTTTCAATTTATACGAAATTTCTACACTCTCGAATGTGCTTCTCTGGCTCATTGCCATCTTCCCAATCTCCACCGAACCGATGCACGCAACACTGTATAGTGAAGAACACTGAAAAGAAAATACCAATGTCTTGGAAGTTGAACTACCGCGAATTTGAGAGACGAAGACGACCAGCTAGAGATTCACAGATTATAGATCAGAGCAACGTGCATGCAGCCTGCAGGGGTACTCCGTCAAAGTCTAAATTTCCATTCAGTTTTTTTATTAAAATTCTTAAAATAAACGACGACATGGTGGACGATGAAGCCACATTCGCGTTGTTAAATAATTATACAATTTCTGAGCATCCCAGTGAGGTATTCGTATTGTGATATATGACAATGTCGACGACTGCGACAGCAGGGTGCAGGTGTGTGACGGTATTTTGCTTTTGCTTTAGTCGTTTACCTGCCAATGTTTGTATGCTCTTTACATGTGTTATGCGTTCAACCATCGACCTATAAGCTGTGTATACCGCTACCGGTCACGTGGTGATCACGTGACTGCCAGTGAGTGCTTTTCTTTCATTTCTGTATACTGTGTCTGTGTGATTGACAAAGATTGGGCCAGGGCCTGGGCCTGTGTACTGTAGTTAGAAAGCTAGTGGTGTTAAATTCGATAAATTGCAACGAAAAAAGAATTCTTCTCGGAATCGTCAACGTGGTTTCTATATTTGTAATTTTGTAATGAGTTTCAGTGTGGGTGGGTGGAATGTAGCTACGTTGGGCTGCGAAATTATTCATTGAACGGTTGGTCGACAGTGGTGCTATGCAATTACGACGATGACGAAGGCAGAAGACGACGACGCGACGCTATCAGAAATTATTTTCAGGCGATCGATCGACCATCAGGCCTATCCCAGTTGCCCTCGTATTGATGTGTTTGCTATAGAGAGGTGCACGTGGTCGCCTTGTCTGGTGCGAAATTCGTTTGGCTTGTGATGAAAATTTTTCTTCGCCGAAAGAATACATACTCTGCTTTCATTCGCCCAGTTTTTGCTTTCTGTAGACATTATGAAACTAAAAAATTGATAGATTTATCTTAATCGTAAAATTATCTGAATTCTGAATTTGCAAAATATTAAGGAATTATCATAGCATCGATCGACTTGGGCCTGGCCTAGACTGCTTTCAAAATTAAAAAAAAAAATTTGAAATCAAAATCAAAAATTAGATTTGAAAAATTTATCAATTTGGCAAAATTTACATTTTTTTAATGAATGAAATTAGAGAACTAAAAAAAGGATCGATTTGACGAAATCATGTGTTGATATCGCAAATTTTTAAGCCCGTTATCGAAATGAAAAAAGTCTTGTAGCTGATTTGTCAAAATCGAAAAAATTTTCGATTTCTTATAATCGTTTTAAATTTATTAAATTGTTCAACGGATCAAAATCAATCAATTTGTCTATCGTGAAAATTTTATCAAATTGACGAAATTGAAAAAAATTGTCGACTTATCAAATAAAAATATTGTTAATTTAATAGAAGACGAAAAATCTAAAAATTTGATTGCTTTGTCAAAATACTCAAAAATGATTTTTTTTTGTGCTGAAAATTTTTTAAAAATAAATTCGAAGTTAAACGAAATTGAAACATTGTGGATCTATCGAAGTAGAAAAATTGTTTGAATCAAAAATTTCATTAATTCGAAAATTTTTCAAAAAATTGTTTGATTTGTCGAAATCAAAAAAAAAAATCAATCGAAAAATTGGAGAACAATCGATCGACTTATTGAAATCGAAAGCCAAAAATTTTATTTGATCCAAATATCCAAAAAATTTATCGAAATTCAAACATTTGTGGATTTATTGAAATAAAAAATTGTTTGAATCAAAAATTTCATTCATTCGAAAAATATCCAAAAAATTGATTGATTTTTGTTGAAATTAAAAAAAAATTGAATCGATAAATTGTCGAATATAGTCGATGACTTTTTGAAATCGATAAATTAACTGATACAAAAATTTTATTGATCGAAATATCCAAAAATTGGTTGATTCGTTGAAATCGGATTTTTTAAATCAAGAAATAATTGACAATCAAATTATTCGATATTAAAATTGAAAAATTTATCGATTTATCGACATTGATTTTTTTTTTTTTGGAATTTATCGCAACCAAAAAATCGATTAAATAGAAAGTTTTATTGATCGGAAAAATTTCTAAAAAATCGGTTAATTCTTTCAAATTGAAATTTTTTCTGAATCGAGAAAGTGAAGAAAAAATTGAGGATTCGTCGAAACAAAAAATTTTTCAGCTGAAAAACATCCAAAAAGTTGATTGATTAGTGAAGATTATATTTTTTTATTGGTCAAATCGAATGATTGATTCAATAAAAAATTTTATTGATGGGAAAAATATCGGAAAAATTGATATGTTTTTCAAAATTAGGAATTTTTTCATATACTTAATAGAAAAATTGACGAACAATGATAATTTTATTGAAATCGAAGAATCTGATCATCTATGGGAATCAAAAAATCCAATAAATCAAAAATTTCATTCCAAAGAAAAACATCAAAAAATCGAATAATTTATTAAAATTTTAAATTTTTTAACCACAAAATTGATGAATAAACGTATCAATTTATTGAAATAGAAAAATTTGTAGATTTATGGAAATCAAAAAATTAATTGAATCCAAAATTTTATTGAAATGGAAAAATATCAAAAAACTGATTGATTTGTCAAAATAAAAAAATTTCATAATCGAAAAATTGGCGATTAAATTGATCGATTTGAAATCGAAATTGATTAGATCAAAAATTTCATTAACTGGAAAAATATATAAAACATTTATCGATTAGTCAAAATTAAAAAATTTTTAATCGAAAACTTGTGAACGATTCTTCAAAATTAAAATCTTTTCTGAATCGAACAATTGACGAGCAAATTTTTTAATTTATTGAAATCAAAATTTTTTCAAGTCAAAAATTTTATTGATTAGAAAAATTTCGTAAAAAACTGAATTATTCGGTCAAAAATAAAATCTTGTAAAATCGAAAAATTAATTAAATAATTGAAACAAAAACATTTTATTGGTCGGAAAAATATCCAAAAAATTGATTGATTATTCAAGATTTTTTTTCTGTAGGTTAGGTATAATAAAATCGAAAAACTGGGTACCTAGGATTCCCGTTCATTTTCCCGAATCCATCGTCCCGAAGGACGTTTTCCCGAATGAAAAAGTTCCTGAAAGTTGTTCTGCCGAAAATTTTTACCCCGAAATTTTTAAACCCGAATTTTCCCCTCCGAATCACTCTCTATCGAACATCACTATTTCGAGGAATTGTCCTTCGGGACATTGAGTTCGGGGTTAATTTAGTGAAGGAAGGGATATGGTACATATCAAAAATTTTGTAATAACCAAAATTATTACTAGTACTTCAATCTATACCTTTTGTTTGAAAATTTTTTCAGTTGGACTCCTAGCCCCCCCCCCCCCCTTTTAATAATTTTATAACTTTTCAAGTATCTAAGTCATTATTATGCGAAATTAGAGGGGAGAAAAGGGTCTAATCGAAAATTTCATAATAACAAAAATTATTTTCAAGACCTCAGTCTACAACTTTTATTTGAAAGTTTTTTCAATTGGACGCCTACCTCCCCCAGTTATTGATAATATTAATTAAATAAGTCATATTATGCGAAATTGGAGGGGAGAGAAGGGTGTAATCGAAAATTTTATAATAACCAAAATTATTCCTAGGACCTCAATCTACAACATTTGTTTGAAAAAATCGCCATTTTCACTAGTAAAAAAATTCGGGAAAATTTCGGGAAATCATTCGAGGTAACGGATTCGGGAAAAAGAATTCGGGGGGAAAAAATTCGGGGAAAACACATTCAGGAAACTGACTTTCGGGAACTTTTTTATTCGGGAAAATGTCCATCGGGAAAAGGGATTCGGGGGAAGAGACGGAAACCGGTACCTAGCTAATAGCTACCTACTTAAAAAATTGATTTTTTCGTCCAATTTTTTTTTTTTTTTTTTTTTTTTTGAAATAAAAAAATGTTTGGTTTATTAAAATCGAATATATTGATGAATTGAAAAAATCGGCTGATTTACGTAGTTATCAAATGAAAAAAAATTATTGAAACAAAAAATTGAATAATTTAAATCTTGTCTGTTAAAATTGAGAAAAAATTTGGAATAAATCTTATTTTTATTTTTTATATAGTAAAAAATTCCTTATTTTTTGGAATGAAAAAAATTCTCAATATATTTTTATGAAATGAAATTTTGCAAAAAAAATTCATTGAGGTTCTGCTGTATTTCATTGTGCCAATAATTTTACTGAAGAGTGCAGAGTGTACAATTGTCTGATTGTTATGCAAAACAAAGTATATATCGAGAAGGATTACAAAGATGACGTTATCTGTCTCGAATTCATCGTCGGCGCATTCCTAATTTCCTACCGTCTGCGTTTACTCTGCAGACGTCGTAATTGCTATCAAAGAAGTGCAAATTAGTTTCACACTAGGATTTTACGACGTGTTATGTGTATATAGTTTTAAATTTAACGTATGGCAAACAAAAGGCACACAAATACTACGTTGGTAGCATAACTTTGGTATTCGTATCGTTGCTAGACGATTTTCCTTTCATGTAGTGAAGCAGGGAGTACGTTTATGTGTTCTGTCGTCAATATTTAGGTAGGTATACTTACCTACCTACCTATATGTGCTTTTTGAAAGCCCACATCGTAAACCATACTTATTCGAATTACCTATCAGGTTTGAATACGCGTTCATTAACAAGGTATTTATCAACGTCTGTCCTTTGTCGTTTGTCGTGTCGAGTAAACAAGTCAGCGAGACGAGAAAATACATTATACAAACGGTAGAAAAAAAATAATCTCGTCGGAATGGAATTCGACAGCAGTGGTGCGAATAAGAAGCGGTCGATAAAGAATCACAAACAGCAACGCGAATAATTAAAGGGCATAATGCTACTTTGCTATTCAATTCACTCGGGCTCAACAAGTTGATTTGCCTCCCGTCGCTAGACCAGTGTAATACCTTTCACGAATTCCCTTCTCAGTTTCTATACAAATGCTAAAATTTCCATTCGATCATTGTTTTTGCATGTATGTACTTGTACTTGCATATATTCATACGATTGCTTGGTTTGTGATTACAGATCATAGAAGATGCGGAGAAGCTTTCGTCTCGTATGAACCATCGAGGTGCCTGCGCCTGCGATAATGATACCGGTGACGGAGCCGGGGTATTGACGGCCATTCCACACGAATTTTTTCACGCTATACTCAAGTAAGAACACTTCCATAGTTCCATGTACATTTTTATACGTCTTAAATTGACCGAAATTTCATTTCCCCGACGAAAGGAAAAAATAATGAACACGTTTGCGTCAACTTTTTCGCGCAATTTTCTTCTGCGAAATTGAAGAATTGCTCATTCTAGTGGAACGAAAGTTGAAAGAAATGTCGCGATGCGTGCACATCCTCCGGGGAAATGAAATTTATGGCTTAGACTACCCAGCCCATCGCATCCCTTGCTCTGTGTAATACTTACTTTATAAACGTTACTAAACGAATTTTATACCCGTGGGAAACGACGACGGAATTATTAATGGTGAAGTAATATTGAGTTGTTCAAAAAGCACATACCTAGTTTCGCGAAAAGCTCAACATTTTGTTGGTTTGCTTTTTCGGAGACGAGAGTTTGAAGTATGGTGGAATGCTTCGAGGTAGGAGAAAAATAGTACCGGATTTGATTTCCTCGGTATTGAAAATATAGACTTTCACACCAATGATGGGGGTTTATCATTTTTTAAACGGTTTGCCCTCTCTACTGATTGATCTCCCTCCCCCTTTTACTTCGCGTATAACTCGTTTTTGAAAGAATTTGTTAATTCCAATTTTAATTTTTACTACATACTTAGTGTTCCTTTGAAATTAAAAATTATTGACTTTATTTCTTAGAGGGAGTTTTAATGAAAGGATGTAGGGTGAGCCCCAATAAAATCTATGTTCTTGAGATTGCTGAATACAAATTTGAGATTTCATTCTAAATTGAAAACACTTTCCTACAAAATTACAAGATTTCAATTGAAATTTTCCTGATTTTATTTTCTCGTCAAAACCTTGCAAATATTCCAAATCAAAATTTTGCTATTTTTTTTCAAATTTTTCCCGTCATATTTGTATTGAAATTTTTCCATATCTTTCTCAATTTTATTTCAAAAATTTTCTGAACTTTTTCCAAGTTTAGGTATAGGTAATCAATTTTGAGAAAATAACCTTTCAAATTTTTTGGAAATTTTTTCAAGCTAAAATTTTTGGAATTTTTGGGAATAAATGATCCTAAAATGCTTTTGGAGTAGGCGAATATATTTTTCAAATTTTTGGGAAATCTAAAATTTTTAATTCTTACTCGATATTATTATCCTTTAAATTTGAAAAAATTGAATTTTTAATTTTTTTTTAATTTTCTAATTTTATTGAAACCGTTATTTTTCAAATTTACAATTATTTTTCAAACTTGAATCTTTGATATTTTTTTCTTTTTTTTTCAAGTGTGGCACTAAGATCAGTGTTTTCTTCAAAAATTTCAAATATTGATTTAATTTATTTTCGAATTTATATTCAAATTTTTATTGATAGTTTTTTTTCAGCTAAATTTTTGCTGACAAAAATCTGATGTTTTTTAAAAAAAAAAAAAAATCTTTCAACTTATTTGGATTAAAATATTCATTCGTCAGATTTTTAGAGAAGAAAATATACCTAAATTTTTTTGCAAAATAAATCTGAATTTTTGGATAAAAAATTAACATTTTTTGGTAGAAAAAAATCGTCAATTTTTCGATGAAAGAAATACCTAACAAATTTTTTTGTTGAAAAATAAATTTTCATTTTTTTATATTAGAAAATTTCTTAATATTTTTTTGATGTAAAAAAAACACTTTTTGGTGAAAAAAATACAATTGTTTGGTAGAAAAATTTACATCTTTTTTTTATGAGAAAAAAATGATAATTTTTTGGTGCATAAAAAAGTCTATTTAGGTATTGATGGACAAAAGTAGCTGTTTTTTGGTGGAAACGGGAAGGGGGTTTCCGAGTTAGTTATTCATTGAATTTATTTCGGAATTTTTCATCAAAATTTTTACAATTTTTTTCTAGAGAAATTGTTGAAAGGTCATTTTTTCATTTTTTTTTGTTTTAATCTTAGAAAACAAATTTTAAAAAAAAATTCTCTAAATTTTCTTCAAACGAATTATTTTGAGAAGAACTTTCCCCGAAAAGTTCTTTATGTAGAAAACATATATTTTGATGAAAATTTGAATTTTCTCATTTCTTGAATCAAATCTAATTTCAAAGAAATCTGTGTAAAAAAGTTGTTGTTGAAAAATAATTCTCATGAAATTAAAAAAAAAAACAAAAAAAAAAAACATGTTTTCCTGACCTTTTCTGAAAATTTTCTTTTGAAATTTTAGAAAAAATTCTTCAATATTTTGAATTTTTTTTTTCGAAAAATTCATTTTTTAAAAATTTATTAAAAGTTTCGTTTAAAAAACATTTATTCAAAAAACAACTCTTCTAAATAAATTCCATGGCATAGCAGGATAAAAAATTTTTTGAAAAAAATTCGCGAAGAAATTTTTTCAATAGATTCTTGAATATTTTTTAAAATCCCACATAATGTTTTCAAAAAAACTTCTTCTTTCTATGATACTCGATAAAAGTTTTTTTTTGAAATAATTTTTTTATATAAATATCTTTTCTTCTCCAAAACTTTTGGAATTTTTTTCAAAAATCTCGAAAAAACTTTGTTGGAAGGTTTCTTCATTTTTTTATCAATGTTTTCAAAAATTTTTGGTCAATTATTGAGAAAGAATTTCCGTAACAATTTTTTTTACAAGAACTGAAATGTTCTCATTAAAAATTGTTCAATGGAAAAAATCTCATCATATGAAAAATTTTATGCTTTAAAAAAAATCAGAGAAAACGTGTTTTTTTCAATCTCTTTCTTTTATAGGAGCAAAAAATTTACAATAAAATTTTCTAGAAAATTTTGAACTCCAGTTTTTTTGAAAATTCTTTTGATTTTTTCGTCTAATAAAATTTCTTACATTTTTTTTTTAAATTCGTAATTTTTATTTTTTTTCAGATGGGATTTTAAGCATTGAAATCTTGGAGAAAATTCTCAAAAAATTCATGGGGGGGGGAGGTACAGTTGAGATATGATAAAAATAAGTTCTGGGTATGGAAATCTATGTTTTCGAGATCTCTGATTACGAATCTGATGTTTATTTGGGGTGTTTTTCCACAATATGCTAAATTCGCGAATTTGAAGAGTATCTTTGCGTCAGTGTTTTTCGAAAATTAATAATTATACGAGTACGACTATTCGTGTAGCTAACTAAGTACTTACTGGTGATAGCGAATTATACTCGACTTCATTCTGATTAATTATTCTCTGTATTACAAATTGAAGCGATCCATTATCTTTCGAGTACCTTTTCAGACATTTATTTTCGTTTTATCGAATCTGTGTGAATTGGAAACGAGTACACGAAAACTGACGTGCGCTTTTATCGTAAATTCGATACAAGTGTTGAAGATAACGATACTTATTAAATTACCCTCGTCGATTACTCTACTTTTCAGCGAGAATCGAAAATGATACTTTATAGCGTGATATAACCCAAATTTTTTACGTGCATAAAATACGCTAACACATCGAAACAAATCCTCATATATACAGATTAGAAATTCGAACGATCGAATTTTTCCACAAAAGGGTATATCGAGACGAGAGGAAACGGAATATGTATATATTCTGTCGTCACCTCGCAGCCAATGAACGTGAACGATGAGAGGAAAAGAGAGATTTATTGGCTGCTTGCGCTTGTTTTGGATTTCAGACCCCTTTTGTATCTCGTTTTACCCCTTCGTTTGTTGTATGAAGCAAAATTTTCAAATTGCGATGATAAGGCGCAACCCATTGGCGCGTGCAAATGACACATAACAGATGTGCCTGCAGCTCCACCCGAACCACCATCTGTTTTAGGTGAAGGTTTTTTCGAGTGTAGAGTTTGTACGTGTTTCGGTGGGAGAACTGGGGATTTGTAAGCTATGTCAAATTTTTGTGCTCTTTTTTGTGGCGTCAGTGAGATTTAGGTGAGGATTTTTTCATTTTTTTGGATTTTTTTTTTCAATTTTCTGAAAAATAAAACAATTTTTTTTTGGGGCGGGGGTCTCTGTTTTTTGTAGAAAAATTCTCAGTTTTGGAACAAAAATTCAAAACGAATTTTTTTGTTTAAAATTTTTTAAAAATTGTTCCCGAGCAGCACAATCGACAAATTATCGAAATAAAAAATCGACAGAATATCGAATTCGATAAAGTGTGGTGTTAGTTCCGCCTAAATCGTGAAATTATCTTTCGATATATAGATAGATTATCGACGAATTATAGTTAGCAAAAATTTCGAGATTATAGTAAGATATTTTATCGATAATATATCTATAATATCGAAAGATAATTTCACGATTTAGGCGGAACTTTTGCGACACTTTATCAAATTCGATATTCTGTCGATTTTTTATTCCGATTTTTCGTCTTTTATTAGCTTTTTCCTATAATTAAAAATCATTAATTAGCATAATTAATACATTAAACTATGCCTAAACACATTATTCATGTTACGGTAAGAGGATCATTTCAGAAAAAGTCAAAAAAAATTATAAAAAATCTGCCACCCGTGGGGCTTGAACCATCTACCTCCTGCATGGTAATCCTCTTCCTTAACCACTATACCGTACCTTATCGTTGAGGAATTGGCAATAAAACGCTTATAATAGGCAGTTTAGTACTTCCAGACGTGTTGGACTTAGAAAAATTTTCACCAATTTGGAAATAATTTCAAATATCGTCACAAAATCGTTGAAAAATCGTTCGACAAATTTCAGATTACGTGTCGATAATGTAGTTTCAAATATCGCCACAAAATCGTTGAAAAATCGAATTCGAGAAATTTCAGATTACGTGTCGATAATAAAGTTTTAAATATCTTCACAAAATTGTTAAAAAATCGAATTCGAGAAATTTCAGATTATTTGTCGATAATATAGTTTCAAATATCGTCACAAAATCGTTAAAAAATCGAAATCGAGAAATTTCATATTACGTGTCGATAATATAGTTTCAAATATCTTTACAAAATCGGTAAAAAATCGGATTCGATAAATTTAATATAATCTGTCGATAATATAGTTTCAAATGTCGTCAAAAAATCGGTAAAATATCGAAGTCGAGAAATTTCATATAATCTGTCGATAATATAGTTTTAAATATCTTTACAAAATCGTTAAAAAATCGAATTCGATAAATTTAATATTCTTTGTCGATAATGTAGTTTCAAATATCTGCACAAAATCGGTGAAAAATCGGAATCGATAAATTTAATATTCTTTGTCGATAGTACCGTTGACGAATATCGTCATAAAATCTTAATAATATCGAATTCGATAGTTTTTAGATTTTTTGCCTATGAAATTGTACCGATAAATCTTTATAATATCGTGAGAACATCTATAGATTTTCAAACGATTTTTTATCGATACGTTACATCTTCCGATATTATCGATCGAGTGTGCCGCTCGGGTTTTTGGAATAAAAAATATTACTCAATTTTTTGAAGTAGAGTAATCTCAAATCTTCTGGAGTAGAAATTTTTTCGGAGGAAAAAATTTCCGGATTTTTTAGAATAAGAAATATCTATTTTTTTTGAGAAGAAAATGTTATAAAATTTTCTGATGATTGTGAAGATATTTTTCAAAATTTCTGTGGAAAAGTTTCTCAATTTTTTATTGTGAAGAAAAAAATTCGTTTTATTTTCGAAAAAAACTGGACTTTTTTTCAAACAATAATTTTTAAAAAATCTTCTGAAATAAAAAATTTCAACTTTTTTTTCTTTGATAGTAAAATAAATAAAATATTTTTTAAACGTTGGGATGAAAAAAAACAGTCAGATTGTATCGATATTAAAAGTGATTTTGTTCCAAATTTTTCGAAACTTGACCTCAAACTGCCTAGAATGGCCAAGCAATGTCAGTAGTAATAGTTTAAATTTTCACCCATATCGAATCGAAATTTAATCCATTATCACGTGATACACAAAGAGTCAAACCATTTGACGAACGTCAAAGGAACAAAGGCACGCACTTGAATAAACCATAGAAATTTCGCGTCATCAAATCCACAATATTATTTCTCTTACGTTAATATTAGGCCTCGTCGCCTACTCAGGGTGGTGCAGCAGAAGAAAAAGAGGACGTGCTTTTGTGTATCGCTGACAATTTACATAGCATTTCCTGTACATGTAGCAAAGCGAAGCGAAATTCGCAAAGGGGTATGCAGTGCACAAATGGAAGATATTTCTCTCACATTGAGCACAACGCGACGTATTTAAGCGTACAACTGCGATATTCGTATTACGTATCGTATACGTAGCTATATTTATACGAGTAATTTATAACACACAATTCAATGCCAACCAACGAAGCTGTATAAATTTTCTCCAATGCTTTTGTTCGCAGGGATGAAAATATCGATTTACCAGCCAAGGGTAAATACGCTACCGGAATCGTCTATACTGATAAACAGCACCATCAAGATGGCGAAAAGATATTCGACCAGATTGCACAAGAGTGCAAATTACGGGTAAGCCTAGTTCCAATTTTAGTATGGTAAAAAATCGTACCTGTAGTAAAGGTCATCAGATTTCAAATTGAAACTTTTTTTTTTTACTTTTTTCATCATTTATCTAATCGTATATCGATATACTCGTCGTATGTGGTCTCCAACATTCTCATTATTTTTATGGTTCGGATGATGATTTTTCTCAATTCGAAGCATGAATCATTTCAATTGAAAAATATACAGGGTGATTTGGCGAAATGCTGGCGTTCCTTTGGTGTGCGATGTAGGCAACTTGTGATACATGTATGGGTGTGTTGTATGTGTTGCTGCAGAAATTCTCCTTTGTGAAGGTATATTTTGAGGGTTTTTTCGCCTTCAAAATGAAAATTTGTATTATTGTTTTACAATATTTTCAATTTTAAAAGTTACTTTTATAGTTTTTGAAAAATTTCAAAAAATTATACAGAAAAAATTTATTTTTTCAATTCGGATTGTTTTAAATAAATTGAATGCAAAATTTGACCCTAAAAAATGTAGGCATCTTTAAGAAAATTCAAACACTTTTATTTATACTTAAAATGGAAGAAAATCAAAATAAATTTTTTAAAAATAGCTTTTGAAAAAATGAAGATGTTATTTTGGTGCCAACCCCCCCCCCCCCCCTCTTCCCAAAAAAAAGAAAAAAGGTTTTTGTGCAAAATCTATAAAATAATACCCAACAATAAAATAATTTAATTTTTTTTTAATTATGATACCCACTAAAAATTGAATAAATAATCTGTTGTTTGGAAAAAATTGGGAAATTCTCATTGAGCAGAAAAAAAATGAATTAAATTTTAAAACAATTTTTCAAGAAAATTTCATCTTGAAAAAAATTAAAGAAAATAGAAAAAAGTACCTACCTAGTACCTAGGTACCTACTACCTACCTATTAAAAAATGGATTGATTCTTGTTGAAAAAAATTTTGAAAGGTTATAAAAATGTTTGCTTTTTGGGCAAAATTTGAATTAAACATGAGTGAAAAGGGTTGTTTTTGAAAAAAAAAAAAAAAATTACGGAACACTTGTTTTCATTTCAAAAATAAAGAAATCTGAAAAAAATTGAAAAATCAGTTTTCATAGTAAATCTTAAAATTTTCTTCCATTGTTGAATAATTTTTCTTCTATTGATTTTGTACATAATCTTTGATTTGAATTAAGAAATCGAATAAATTTTTGAATTGTTTTTCGAAAAAAATTAGAAAAAATACTTTCATGCCAAATCTGAAAATGTTAGATTAAGATAAAATACCTAGTCATAAAAAAATTAAAAAAAAAAAAAGTTTTATTAACAAAATTTGAAATAAAGACGTATAGAAATCGTTCTTGAGCAGTACCTATTTTTTTTTTGGCAAAATCGAAAATTTAGAAAAAAAATTGCTCTTTGTGAAGTTTGAAAGAATTGAATGAAACTCTGCTTTTGGAAAAATTGGTAGATATAAGATTTTTTTTTTTGAAAATTGTAGAAATATATATTTTTTCAATTCATTCAGAACATTCTTTTTTTTAAATTGAACAAATTTATTTCAGTTTTGCAGAAATTAAAAAAAAAAAATTTTAGTACAAAAGGAGGAAATTTTCACTTGAAAAAATTTTAAATAATTTTTTTATTTGAGTTAGTTATTTCAGATATTTAAGCAACAATATTTTTTTTGAATTTTGATTTTAAAAAAATTGTTCTGGGAATTTAAGGGTAAAAAATTCTAAAAAGGGTATCGTTTTCATAAATTTTCTAATCATTTTAAAATAGAATTCAAAATTTGAAAAATGTTTTCAAAAAATTAAAAAAAAAAAAAAAATCAAGTGTAAATTTATTGCTTTTGGCAAACCCCAAATAATCAAAAAACTGAACAAATGATTTTTGAAAAAATTGAAAAAAAAACATTTTTGTGAAAAAGCTGGAGGCAGAATTTGAATAAAGAAATCGCTTTTTTGAAAAATCGATCGAAGTTTTTTTTAACAAAGTTTGAAATTATCAAACTTGTTTTTGTGCAATATTTCAATTGGGAAAAAATTGTACAAAATTTCGAAAAAATGAGATAGAATCGCACAATTTATTCTGAAAAAATCGAAAAAATTGAGATATTTTTTCAGAAAATTTTCAAAAAAAAAAGTAAATAAATAAACAATATTTTGATAAAATTAAAGAATGTTTTTGCGTAAAATTTGAAAAAAATCAAATAAAATATGATTGATTTTTGAAAAAATTGTTTTGAAAATTTTCAATATAAAATAATTACTTGGAAACAGTTTTCCTTTTTTTTTTTTTTTTTTTTTTGAGAATGAAAATATTATGTTTTTGGAAAATTATTTTGAAAAATATTTTCAGAAACGTCGTTAATTGTTTGAGTAGGTAAATCAAAGTCTTTTAAAAAAATTTCAATGAATCATGACATCATGAGTTATTTAAATTAAAATCTATATAATTATTATCATCTCGAAATTTGGCTTTCAAAAACTTTTAAAACAATTTTTGAATAAAATTTGAAAGAACCTTCGTTTTTTTTTTTTTTTTTTTTTTTTTTTTTTGTTAAATTTAAAAAATACTATTAATCTGGAAAAATTATAAATGAAGCGTGGAAATGCAAAGTATGATAAGCGCCAAAAATTAAATTTTACAGGGGAGCTTTAAACTCGTGTCACGGGTAGAAGAGGGGAAAAGGAGAGGTTTCTCAAGTACACACATTGGTTCAAAGAAATCTCGAAGTGAACGATTTGTCTCCGAGTGAGAACGATTCTTCGTAACCCATTTTTTCAACAAAAATATGGCGCTTATCATACTTTGCATTTCCACCCTTTAAATGTAGAATTGAAAAATCATTTTTGTATAATTTTTGAATTTTTTAAAAGTTCTTCTTGGCTCAAATCGTGAAGATTTTTTTAAAAGTAATTATTAAAAAAAATTCTCCTCGAACTAAATGTGAAAAATTTTCTATTGAGTAAAATTTGAATATCTGAAGAAATAAAATAAATTTTAATTAAAATTGTTTTTTGAAAAAATTGATAAAATTTTTTTATGCAAAATTTAAATAAACAGACGAGTTTGATTTAAAAAAAATCAGTACCCAGAAGAAATCTTTCGATAAAAAATTTAAAAAAAAGTTATTACTGCCCAATGAATCTTAATTCAAAATTTCAAAGAATACTTCAGAAAAAATTATCTCATTGGTTCTGAAAGATATGGATTTTTTTTTCTCCAAAATTGAAAAAAAAAAAATCAACGAAATTGAAAGAAAAAGAAACATCTGAAAGAATCAATGAAACTGGATTTGAATAATTTTGCAAAAATTCGCCTTCCATCGAACCGATCGGCAACTATTTCCTCTCATGTGTGAAATAAGTTGTCTATCTCGATTCTCGAAAGACCCACACATACCATACGAATCACCCTGTATTTGCATATTTTTCTCATTAATCACATATTCTAGATACATTCTACGCTTGTGGCTTGAATACACACCTCGAATTTTGGAATTTTTGGACGAAACAAAGTCCAAATTATATTTTTAGATTAGTTTTCGCTTCCAAAACGCTTTTTCTTTAGCAACGAAATTTTTTTTTTTATAAAAATGACAAAGGCGTCGTTCGACGAAGTACGAGCCAGCCTCGCTCTCGGCCTGCAACGCACAATGAGGAAGAAGTGGGTAGTATAATTGTATATAAGGTCGGTTGGAGACCCGCCGCGAAATTAATTAGTAAACAAATTAGCATAGCTAGGTAAGGTGTTATTCATTCCAGAATTTTCGGTTCATTGCGGGGTGTTGTGAAGTTGGCATTGTGCGCTCGAACGCCATTCGTCCAACGTCATATCGGTAAATTTACAATAATATAATATGTACTTTACTATTCGCCTTTTTTTTTTTCTTCTTTTTTTTTCTCTCTTTTATAAAAATTATCTCTTACATGTGTGTAATTTCCAAACGATGCGAGTTATGATGTACCTACCGAAGAAATGCGTATTCTAGGTATGTATATATTGCTCGGAATAGATTCGATACGACATCATGGTCGTATATTCGTATCATCGAGTGCGCCTCACAGTGCGTCACTTTTATGTACGAGAGTATCGTGTTGCGGTGTAATTCGCGAAAGGCGAACCGAGCCGACCATGATTAAATTGCGAATACGAATTCATACGATGATACGAGTGGTATTTTCATTTCATTACACGTACGAACGATGATTATTGGAATAATAAATTTTCTAGTATGTGGTTTTACTCGCATACTTTGCCGAAAACTAATAATACGAGTATTTTGTATGTACATACATAAATAGTGTATTATATTCGGTTGATGATAATTTTAAAGGGGTGGTTTTGTATATTAGATGTATTTTTGTACATGATATTCTTGTATGAAGATGATAAAGGTACACGATTCGACCATTAGTATGCCTATGCGTATACTTTTGGTAACAGCTGCAAGATTTTTTTTTTTTAATATGCCTATGTCACGTATACTAAGTATACTTACCTAAAGACCTACCTTACATACTATATATAATATACCTACTACGTATCTTTGGAAAATTTTTACTGGGATGGATTAAAATAGTACGAATATTGGTGCTGTTTACAGGTCGTGTATTGGCGAACGGTGCCTACGAAAAATAGCGGGATCGGCGAGGTCGCCAGGGGCAGCGAACCTTTTATGCGGCAAGTTTTCGTCGTTCAGGATGTGGAAATGGAGGAAGAAGAGTTTAAACGACAGGTGAGTTTATTTTTTGTTATTGTTTTTTTTGACGTTTTATTAAAATAATATGCCTAGATTTTGATGAATGGAAAACGTGTGGGTATTTTGACGTGTGGAACTGAATAATGACATGGCGGAGAGGGAGAAAGAGAGGAGGATAAAGGACATGAATCGTGTGGGTGGGGGTTTTAGTCTGTGAAAATGAAAAATGAAAAATGAAAAATGATTGAGGATACAGAGGGACTCTTGCAGAACACATGGCCAAGTTTTCATTTAATTTTTCCAATTTTAGATATTCGATCAATTTTTTCTATTTTTAAAATGATTTCATTTTTTCAATTCTCAATTTTATTTCAAAATTTTCATTTTTTCAATGTTTTTAGTTTTCAGAATTCAGTACAGTTTTTTCTCATTAATTTTTTTTTTCATATTTTACTTTTTGATTTATTTTTTAGTTTGTTGGTGTTAGGTATTTCAATTTTCAACTCTATTGATTTTTTTACAGTTTTTATTTTTTGAATTTTATTTAATTATTTTAATTTTTTCTGCATTCATTTTTTTTTGTTTTTTGACTCTATTTCAAAAAAAAATTACCCCCTCTAGTTTATAACTTTGTTTAATTTTTTTTATCTTTTGTTTTTCAATTTTTTTTTGAATAATCAATTTTTTATTTTTTTTATTTTATTTCAATTTTGCCAAATCTTATTTTTTGTTTCATTTTTTATTTTTTCACAGTTGAATATTCTTGATTTTTTTTTACAATTTTACTATTTCAATTTCAGTTTCATTAAATTATTATTTTTTCTGCATTCAATTTCTTTTTTCTTTTTTGGATTTCGACTCTATTTCAAAGTTTTCATTTGTTCGCCAGTTCATAATTAAGTTCATTTTTTTTTCAACTCGTTTTTTAATTTTTAATTTGTTTATATTTCGATTTCATTTCAATTTTTCTCATTTTAATTTTTTGTTTCATTTTTTGGATTTCGGTTTCATTAAATAATTTTATTTTTTTCTGCATTCAATTTCTTTTTTCTTTTTTGGATTTTCACTCTATTTCAAATTTTTCATTTGTTTCCCAGTTTATAATTATAATGTTCAATTTTTTTCAACTCATTTCTTAATTTTTAATTTGTATACATTTCGATTTTATGTCAATTTTTCCCATTTTAATTTTTTGTTTCATTTTTTGGATTTCAGTTTTATTTAATTATTTCTATTTTTTCTGCATTCATTTTTTTTTTTTTTTGGTTTTTGCCTATTTCAAATTTTTTATGTTTTTCCAGTTTATAATTACGTTCAATTTTTTAAATATTGTTTTTCAATTTTTCACATTTTTTTTTTGGTTTATCAATTTTTCATTTTTCGATTTTTTTTCAGTTTTTCCCAATTTCATTTTTTTTAAAGTTTGTTGTTTTTAATTTCTCAATTTGTGATTCTGATCAATTTTTTACGATATTCTTATTTTCTGATGTTCAGTTTTATAATTTTTCTTTAATTTTTCATTTTTTCTCAGCTGCTGAATAATTATTTTAAAGTTGGTTGATTTTATTTGTGATGTTGGCCATTTTTGAACAATTGTTATTTTTGAATGGTCAGTTTCATTTTTTTTTTTTTTTTGAATTTAAAAAATTGTTTTTTGCTTCAATGATTTTTTTGGTTGCAAATTTCATTTCATTTTTCCAAAGTTTTAATTCATGTGCATTTTTTCTTTTCTTAATCAGAATTTTTCTTACTTAATTTTCTTTGATCAAATTAATTTTTTAAGTTGAAAATTAATTACAGTTTTTTCTCCAAAGTTTAATTTGTATGTACTTGAATTATTTTTCAATTGAAATTTTTTTATTGTCAATTTTATTTTGATTTCCTATTTTCTTCAATTTTATTTTGGTAATTTTGTATGTTTTTAAAATATTTCATGTTTTCTCATTTTTAAATAATATTTCATTTTTTTTTCTTTGGTTGATTCAGTTCTTCAATTTTTTCAATTTTCTCGGGCAATATTTTTTCGAGTTGTGAATTTTATTTCAAGTTTTTCTAAAATTGAATTTGTGATTCAACAAACTTTTCTTCAGTGAACTTTTGTTTGGTGGACTGAATCTTCAAGTTTTCTAGTTTTATATTTCAATTTTTCTTTTTTAAAATTGCAATTTTTTTTCGTCCAATGATTTTTTTGATTGCAAATATCATTTTAATAGTTTTAATTCTTGTCTTTTTTTTCAATCAGAATTTTCCTAGTTGTAATCATTTTCTCATTTTCTACCATTTCCTGTTATTTTTTTGATCCATCAACTTTTTTTCAAGTTGAAAATTAATTTCCCCTTTTTTTTACTAAACAATTTTTTTAGATTATAATTTCTTTAGTTGTCAATTTTATTTTCATTTCCTATTTTCTTCAATTTTATTTTTCTAATTTTTTACGTTTTTGAAATTCATGTGGATTTTATTATTTTTAAATAATATTATTTCAATTTTTCTTGTTTGTTTACCTGGTGGATTCAGTTCTTTAATTTCTTAAATTTTTTGGGGCAATATTTTTTCTAGCTGTAAATTTTATTTCAATTTTTTCATATAAAAATAATTCATGTATGTATTTTAATTTTTTGTTGCAAAATTAAATTTTTTTTTACTTGTGCGTTATTTCTTTACTTTTCAATCCATTTTTTCAATTTTTATCTATTATTATTAGTTTTTAGTTCCATAGTTTTTTTTAGCTTTGTTTTAAATTCTTTTCTAATTTTCTAATTTTTTTAAAGCGATTTTTCATATTTTTAAAAATTCATGTGAATTTCTATTTTTTAATTGATTCTGTAAAAATTTTTAATAGTTTTTTCTTAGGTAATTATTTTTTTTTGTTGATAGGTAAGTGTTTTGGTTAGGTATTAATTTTTAATTCTTCATGCTATAAAATTTATTTAGTGTGCAATTTTATTTTTGATTTTCCATTATTTTGTTAATTTTTTCGAAATTCATGATTCAATTTACCTCGTGTTTTTTTTTAATTTATTTTTTTAATGTAAATTTTTGATTTAAAAAAAATCATATTCATTTCCACACCAAGAAAATAGATAGATATTCTCGTTGATTTTTTTTTTCTCGCTATAATAACTTTTGACGAAACCAGTAAAATAAATAATACGTCTATTTATCTTTAATTTGCCATAAAAAAATTACGCCATTTCACATTTTTCATCCTCATCACATTTAATCGACCTATTTTATCTCGTAATGATTTGGAAAAAATTCCGATAAAATTTCGTAAAATTTGCTAATATTTCGCATGTAATATAAAAGATGTGGAAAATTTCAATTAATTTCCATTTTTAATGTCTGTCAAACTTGGCGTCTCATGCTTTAATCTCCCTCTCAGCTGTTCCTTTCTTCTGCTGATAAGTTTAGGATGGCAGAACAATTTTATTCGCTTCAAGTAATTAACCCCTCCCACTCTTCCCGCCTAGCCACTCCTTTCTTCATCCCTCTGGCAGTCCTAGCATTTCGCTATTAAATTCTAGTTAAAAGCCGCGATTAATATTTTGACGCTCGAGGTGGCGTTATGTTATCTTTACGATGTCATTACGAACGCGAATTTATGCACGTACGTAAATGTACGACGAGAATTTGGAGCAAGAGAGAGAGAAAAGAGCAGAAGAGGATTTAAACGGTACAAACGGTACAATAATTCGTTTCTCGTAAAAGCCAACGTACGTAATTTGTATGAGCCAAAGCAAATTTGCTCTAATTAACTATATACCTCGTACATGGTGTAGGTGCGATGAAGTGGGGGAAAATATGATACATGTTCGGTTGCGGCAGAAAGGAGCTACAGGGAGCAAAAATATGAAAAACCAAAAAACAGGAAGAGAGCTTAGCAGCCTCTTACTTCGCCATCGTAACGAAATTAAAACGGAGCGAGATAACTTCAAAATTGGATACATTATTTAATGGCGAATAATAAAAATTGGATTTCTGCCATTTTCGATTTAATAGCAGCTACGAGAGTTCGTGAAATACTCAACAGAGAGGAAGCTTGAAAGACAGACGTACAACATAATAAACAAATAGCCCGAGAAAATGTACATTTGTGCTATTTAGTGTGAGTCGTACGCAGAAGTACGTACCAGGTGTACGATTCTTGCGTATAAGGTCGCAATACCTAATAAAAAGTAAGAGTGAGGAGCTGCAAGGGGTTGTGACGAGCACAGCACAATCTACAGAGGAATTAGTCGGGAAAAAAAACTTGTCGAAAATAAAATACGCAGCACTTTTGAATCGACATGGAATGCTTGTGTAAGGGTTGTGTAGAGAAGAGAGAGGAAAAAAGAATTTTACGCTTACATATTTCTTGATAGAGGAAGAAATGAGGAGGACCGAGTCACCGCAATATTATTATAAGGTCGTGTTGTTATAATCGATCGACTATGGTGCGTATGCTTTTTTTTACATCGTTATGTTCCTCTTGCTCCTTCTCATTTTGGATCCACAAATGAGAAACTTTATACTGTTGAGATATCATATGTATGTACCCCTGAAGAGTGAAAAGGAGGTAGAAAGGGAAAGTAGAATGAACGTGAAGGTAGGCTCACGATATGTGTTTTTAATTCGATGAAAGTTTGACACAACCACAACCTGTCGACGTGCAGGCCTAATAAAATAATAAATCAAACGACTTACCTCACCCCTCCGCCTCTCTATTGCCTTTTGTTCGTCATCCAGGCCAAAAAAAAACTTATAAAATTTGCTGTCGAAGGAGAGCTTTCCTCGGTGAGGTGGAGAGAATGGGATGATAATTTATAATAATGTTGACGTGATGGTTGTCGGTGTGTCGTTGACATACCCGCGACAGTTCTCTCGTGCTGTGTTGAATAGAAGAAGCCATGGGCGTGATTAATGAACAATTAATGGTGGTTTTTTGTTTTTGTTTCTGTTTTGCAGATATTTGTGTTGAGGAAAAGAGCAACTCATACGATACCGAAGCCAGGACGAAGATTTTATATATGTTCGTTATCTTCGGCCATCATTGTCTACAAAGGACAGCTTACCGGTGATCAATTATGGACGTATTTTGTGGATTTGAAGGTAAGTTGTGCACCGAAAATTAAGATTGACCTACGAAAAATCTTGGAGGCCTTGAAATGAACAAGAAAAATTTTGGGGAATGTAAAATTCAAAATTTACAAAAATTGATGAATTGATTTTTTTTTCAAAAATCAAAAAATCGATCTGATACATGGTTTTTTCTGACAATTAATTAGGCTTTTTCAAAATTTTTCAAAAAATCGATACAACGAAATTTTCTTCTGAAAATCGATAAATCAATATTTTTTCAGTAATTAGTAAATTTAAATTTTTTCCTAAAATTCATTCATCTATTTCCTCAAATATTGATTTTTTTCAAGTATTGGACCGAGTTTCATAAAATCCAGCTATAAAATTTTTTCAAGAACGAGTTAACTCAATTTTTTTGCAAAGAAGGAAAATTGAATTTTTCTTAAAAAATTCATCTTCTTTCGATTTATCAAATTTTTTCAAAGATCGAAAAATCTATAATTTGTCAAAGATATTCATAATTATTCTAAATTGATAATTTTCTAAAATCCATGATTTTTTTTTAAATATGGAAAAGTGATAACTGATTATTTTTTCAATAATCAAAGATTCAATAATTTTTCAAGAATAATTTACAAGTTTTTAGTTTTTGTAGAATTGACGATTTTTCAAAAATTTTCAATTAAAAAAAATAAAGATAATTGATTATTTTTTAAAAACTGAAAAAGCAATCAATCTCGAAGAATTGATAATTTTTTTGAAAATTGAAAAAGTGGTAATTTTCAAGAATAAAAAAAATTGATAATTTTTTTGAAAATTGAAAAAGTGGTAATTTTCAAGAATAAAAAAAATTGATAATTTTTTAAAAACTTAAAAAGTACTTAATTAATCATTTTTTTTAAATTTGTAATTTTGTTTTAAAGTCAGTAATTTTTCAAAAACCCAAGAATGGTAATTTCGGTGATTCTTCAAAAATAAAAAAATTGGTGATTTTTTGATGACTGAAAAAGGAGGTAATAATTTTTCAAAAGTCGAAAAGTGGTCATTCCAGCACTTCTTCAAAAATAAAAAATTGACGATTTTTTTAAAGTTGAGAAAGTAACTTGAGTACCTAATCTTTCTAAAAATTGAAAAATTTTCCAAGGTTTGATGATTTTATAAATGTGTTTTTTGTGAAAAAATCTAATCAAAGAATTTTTAATTTTATAAAATCAAAAATTGATCATTTTCTTTACAAATCAGAGAATTAATGATTTTTTTTCAATTGAGAAATAGTATAATAATTTATTAAATTGACAAATTTTTCAATTTTTGATTTTTTTTTAAATGAAAGGATGGTTAATTTTTCAAAAATCGTAAAATTGGTGATTGAAAATGTTTAATGATTTGATGACTGAAAATAGTGATTTTTGGCAGTCGAAAAATTTACAATTTTTCAAAAATCAAGGAATTAATGTTTTTTTGAAAATTGATGAAGTATGTAATAATATTATTTTCAAAAATTGGCAATTGATTATATTTTTTTCAATAATTAAAAAATTTTACAGTTTTCCAAAAATTTATAAATTATTTAAAAAACAATTTATTTAAAAAAAAATAGATTTTCTAAAAATTGTAAAATAGTGGCGTCTTTTTAAAAATTAGCAGTTTTCGAAAAATTATCAAATCCTTGAATATTCATCAATTTTTAGACAGTCATTAGGTCATCATTTTTACTTTCTTACTCAACTTTTGAAAAAATCATCAACTTTTCATTTTTGAAGAATTTCCAAAATCACCATTTTTTGATTTTTGAAAAATTATCAATTCAAAAAATCATCAATTTTTGAAAATTATTACTTTCTCAATTTTCAAATTCATTTTCTAGAGTAGAACCTATTTTTTGATTTTTTCTAAAAATGGATTAATAAAAACTTCTAAAAATTTGTACTTAGATCTAAATTTTGCTAAAATTAATAAATTGAAATTTCAATATATTTTTTTGAAGGCTCCGTTTTTTTTTTGTTTTTTTTTTGGGCGCTGGTTCCGTGAATTTAGTTTTTTCTCAAAAATCCACCTGTATTGAATTTCATCTCCAATATTTCATTTATCAATTTTTTTAAGGGGGGCTACTTTTAAATTTTTTTTTAATGCATAGCGTTGACAAGCGGAATTTTTTAAGACTTTTTTATATGATGCATTTTTGATTTTTTTTATCTGAAGTATCGAGGAAAAATTGAAAACAAAAATCATTTTGCATTTTTTTACAAAAAAAATTAATTTTTGATTTTTGAAAAATAAAATGCATGGAGTTTTCAAAAAAGAAAAGTTATATTCATATTGCATTTTGATGATGTCGTTTTGCAAAAAATATTGATAGATTTTTTGGAAAATGAAAAATTTTAAGCGTCAAAATTGGAAAACAATGCGACTTTTTTTAATGCCCAGTTTCCAGAAAAACTATGCAACCCACGAGGTTCTCCCTCAGAATGTTTTGTATTTAGTACAGTTTGGTCTGTAATTTAACGAGAGGATTTTGCAAAATTCCTACTTTCTACCCGATTTTATCAAACCCTCTCATAGTTTCTCATCGAAGTATTCCAGTCAACTCGAAAGAAATCGTCGACAAATTAAAATTTTGCAAAATCCTCTCGTTAAAGTATGGGGGAGAACTTCTTCTACAACCCCAAAAAAAGATGAGCTCGATACCTCCATTAGTTATTGAGATAATGGGGCATTCATGTGAAATGGGTAGGACAGAAAAAGGGTAATTAGAGTTTTTTGATTTTGCAATAATACATTCATATGTTTTTGTTATTTTGTTGACCAAAGTATAATGAAACAGAATTATTTTGAAGTCTCAAAAACTCTATGCATTTTTTACTACGAAATCTAGGAAATCACAATTTCAAAAATATTCAACTGGAATTTTTGAAATTTTTAATTTCCTATTTTTATTGGAGTCAGTGGAGCCGGGGATGGTCCGGTCTTGGCGTATTCAACTATACTGTCAATACATTTGTACTCTATGTAATAAAAAAAAAATTGATTTAAAAGTAGCCCCCCCCCCCCCTTAATTTTTCAAAAAAAAAAAAATTTAAATTCATGGATTAAATTTTTATTCTAAAAAATTGATCAATCAATACTCTCTGAAACTAACCCCCTTCTTTCTACTTTCGCAGAACCCGCAATTCGAAACATATCTAGCCTTGGTACACACCAGATTCTCGACGAACACGTTCCCCAGCTGGGAGCGAGCCCATCCTCTAAGGATGCTGGCCCACAACGGCGAAATAAACACATTACGGGGTAACGTGAACTTCATGAAAGCTCGCGAAGGTGTCATGAAGAGTTCCTACTTCGATAACATCAAGCAGCTGTATCCGGTAGTAGAGCCGAACTTGTCTGACTCCGGATCGTGCGATTGTGTATTGGAATTTTTAGTCATGGCCGGAGGCCGACCGCTGCCAGAAGTAGGTGCCAGTTTAGCCTCCCAGATAGTTTAATCTGGCATGGCGCCTCTCTTATTCGTTAATCTAATCACCTTTTTCTTTCTTTCTTTTTAAAAAAAATATTTTGCGCTCATTTAGGCTATTATGACTATGGTTCCGGAAGCTTGGCATAATGACGTGACTATGCCAAAAGAGAAAAAAGATTTTTATAATTGGGCAGCCTGCGCTATGGAGCCTTGGGATGGTCCGGCATTGTTTACCTTTACCGATGGACGTTATGTGGGTGCTATTTTGGACAGGTGCGTTGAACGAATCGAATTTTATTTGGGAGAGAGAGTTGAATCAGTGATTTATTGATCTTTTTTATTTAAAAAAATTTTTTATTCTACAGAAATGGATTGAGGCCTTCGAGATTCTACGTGCTTAAAGATAATATCATGGTAATGGCGTCCGAAGTCGGAGTCTACGATACGGATCCGGAAAATGTGGCTTTGAAGGTGAGAAAATTTGGTTTATGAATTTTTCCAAGACTGCTGGATTTTTTTGTAAGGGGAAGGGGACGGAATCAAATTTTTTAAATGCTTCTTCAGGTAATTCAAAAAATTTGGGGGTTGTGTATCGATTTATATCAATTTGAATTTTTTTTATAATTTTATAAAGCAGTGTTGCTTCGATTGAAACACAAAAATTAAATTGAAAAATAATTTCCAAATTTTTAAATATTTTTCAGAGTCGTTTAAAACCAGGTCGTATGTTATTGGTGGACACGAAAGAGAAGACCATCATCCAAGATGTCGAATTGAAAAAGTTCATCGCCACCAGCCGTCCATATACGAATTGGTTATCAGAACAGGTACGTCGAATTTCAAATTTTTATTCAAATTCGATCATGGTGGAAATGAGTAAATTTATGAAAATTGGAAAACAGAGTATTTTAACATTTTTCGACCATCAATCATCTCGATGTCTTGTTTATAATCCTTTCAAATTAGCTATCATTTTTTTTTTACCTCGACAAAGCATGAGAAAAAAACCTTTACGTATGTAGGTGAAAGGTGTCGGCCATTTTCAGAAAAAAAAAAAAATAGAAAATGGGTAATTTTAGTTGTTATCAAATACATACTTGCGTTTCATTTAAATCTAATTAATTGCATTTTTATGTGTTTTTGTTGTGCCGTTCGTTTATATTGAAACATTGTCAAATTTAACAGAGGGTGAGTTTATCAGAACATTTTATTGTTTGGGTTTTCCTTTTTTTGTTGTTTTTCTAGTTAGTTGTTTTTTTGTTTTCTTTTGGGATTTTCATCGCCTTTTTATGTATTATGCAGTTTTTCATGTTTTCCTTTTTTTGGAGTAGAATGTTTTACTCGTATCACGAATTGTTGGTATCGCGTGCAATTTAGATAAGCTTTTTTAATTGTTGTAGTGTTTTTTTTTTTTGTTTTTTTTTTTGGACATCGCTCGTTAGAAGCTGGTAAACTTCTATTTTTTGCTGTAAATATTGATAGCATGTTATCGCATTTATAATTTGATGTTGATCTAGTAAATTTTTAGTATGTAGTATCAATTAATGAAGTGTAGTCGTAAAGTAGTTCAATAATGCATGTGAATTGCTTTATGAATGTACACAGCATGGTGAACTATTTGGGGTTATTTTTAGCAATGATGATTTTATTAATCATCTATTTTGAAATGGAAAATAATTTCTTTTACAAAGAATTTTTTTTGGATGGTTTATGGATCGTTAACTCGAAAGTATTTGGTCAAAATAAGCGAAAGTGCCCTCCCTCTTCTACTAACTGCACGAAAATGTAAATATATTTATGTTGGGTGTTCCTACTCCATTAGATTTCCTTTGATTCAGCGACACTGCAAGCCAAATTACTCCAATGTTGATAAGTTTGCCTATTCTGAGATTGTAGGATTGGTATTTAGCTCTAAAAAAATTTAAAAAAATAAAAATGAAACTCTCGTTGACATGAAATACGACCATCATAATTTATTTTTTAAAAATTTTTGGAAAAGAAAATTGTTGAAAAAAATTTGGTAGAAAAGAAAAATTTAAAAAAAAATGCCTAAAACTTGAACAATTAGGTACCTATTATAAAAATTACCCCAAGGAAAAAATTCTTTGAAAATAAAACATATCAATGTCAAATTTATTAGTGCTGACTTAGGTACTTATTTTTTTTTAATCTCTCAAGGACCTTTTTTTTTAAAAAAAAATTAGAAAAAAATTTCCAATTTACCTACTTTAGTTTTTTTAAAATCAAGTTTTCATGGGTAAAAAAAATTACAAAAAAAATCATGAAATATAAGCAGCTGTTTTTTGAAGAAAAAAAAATGAACAAATTAATTTAAAAAAAGGTGACCCTAAAGAAATTCTCTGGAGAAAAAAATGCAATTGAAAAACACTCTGCATGGTAAAATTGCTCTGGAAAAAACTCGAAATTTTTTCTTACCTAAAATGTTCCAAGTGAGTTTTGTCAATTAAAATTTCTTTATGAAAGATTATTTTGGACGTACCCTACCTAAGAAAAAAAAGGACAATTTTTAGTTTCATAAAATGTGATTCATAAAAAAATGTATATTTTTTAAATCATTCTCTGTTTGTCTTCTTCTTCCTTTTTTTTTTTTTTTTTTTTTTGATCGGTTTAGTCTTCATTGTACCTACTTGAATAGAATCGAAGTAATATCGTTCCCTAGTCCTAAAAAAATCAAAATCATATGTTTAAGGATGCTGGGCTCATGTCTTTGGGAGGGGAGGGGGTGTTGTACATGATCCCGATATTTTTCAAGCTGACTCGAAAATAGGCGAGAATTTTTCGAATATACTCGAAAAAAAAATTCATTTTTTTTTTAGTGAAATTTAATGCACCTCCATGAAATTGGTCCATTTTCAAAATTTTTCCTAAATATTGATGAGAGAGGTTTCCGTTATATCAAATTTTGATGGAATTTATTTGAAAGTGGTCAATAAAAAAAATGATTTCAGGTTGTCTGTGGTTTAATTTGATGAAAAATGTGGGGTCATTACCAGTACACACATTTTTCACATTTTTCAAAAAATTCACTCGAACTTTTCTTAGAGAAAATCTTAAAGTTTCTGAAAAATTGGAGGCAAATTTTTCAAAAAATATTTTTCTAAAATTCTATTTAATTTTAATTAATACCATTTTTGTAACACGAGTTATAAGCAGATTGAAGGCGACATAACATAGGCACCTATTTTAGCACACCTTGCATGCATAGTTCATCATCATAAATAATCCATATAATTGGTAGAATGCACTAGGTTTTTTTTTCTTTCTCGCATGTTTTCTTTTTTTTGATGGCAAAAACTAAAAGGTTTTATGGTTTTTGGAAGCCCTCGTTGGTGCACCAATTATCTAAAAATTATGCTGATTCGCCATTGCAGCTTTGTATCTAGATCTTTGGCATTCTGCTACTATTGATGATCTTCTTATTTTTCTGTTTATTTTCTTTCTACAATAATTTCTAACTGACGAAATGTTTGTGAAAAAATGCAGATCTTAATGGAAGAGTTACGTAGCGAAGCTGTGAAAAAAGTCGGCCTAGTTAAAGCCAAATCTATCGAATTCGTGAGCGGTGGAAAGAATAAATATATATCGGATAATTTACCAGAACACGAGATCACGAGGATTTGGGGCGGTGATCGAAGACTTTCTTTGTTCAGCTACACCATCGAAACGATTACTATGCTTTTATTGCCTATGATTCGTACCAGGTAATTGAACGTCAACTTGAAATTAATCTGATTTTAATTTTCATAATATATAAATCTAATGTCTTGGTTTTTTTGGCACATGCAGCAAGGAAGCACTTGGATCGATGGGTAATGATGCACCTTTGGCTTGTCTGTCTCGATTCCAGCCTTTGCTTTATGATTATTTCAAACAGCTGTTCGCTCAGGTGAGAATTCATGATTGGATTAATAGCATAAATTTATAAAATTATGATTGTGGTGATAATTTATTCATATTTATAGGTCACTAATCCGCCTATCGATCCGATTCGTGAGAAAGTAGTCATGTCTCTGATGTGCCCGATCGGTCCAGAAGGAAATATCCTGATACCAGGACCTCAGCAGTGTCATCGTATCTTCTTACCTAATCCTATAATATCGCTATACGATCTGGAAGTGCTCAGATGTAACACTCATCGAGGATGGAAGGTAAACTCAACCCCACTCCACATGTCCACACGCCCACTGATTAAATCATGTACTAATTTGTTCTTATTTTCTGCAGACCAAAGTGATCGACATCACCTTCCACAAATCCGAAGGCAAAAAAGGCTTCTTAAATAGTTTAACGAGAGTCTGCGACGAGGCCTGCCAAGCAGCCAGGGACAACTACCAACTGATCATATTGTCAGATCGTAAAGCTTCAGTGAATCGGATCCCGTTGAGTATCTTGTTGGCTTTGGGAGCCGTCCATCATCATCTGATCGAAGAAAGGCAAAGGATGAAGGTTGGATTGATCTTGGAGACCGGAGAAGCTAGAGAGGTGCATCATATGTGCGTTTTGCTCGGATACGGAGCCGACGCCATTTGCCCTTATTTGGTATTCGAGATGGCGAAGAGTTTGAGAGAAGAAGGCGTTTTGGATACGTCTTTCACCGATAAAGTAGTCTTTGAGGTGAGTACCTGGGAAATGAACTTTCTCCAAGGGAGGATAAGCGAAGAATCGAATAATTTGAGACCATTTTTGTTCAATTTAGAGTTACTCCGAAGCTATGGATAAAGGTATATCAAAAGTGATGGCTAAAATGGGCATATCAACGTTGCAATCGTACAAAGGTGCGCAGATCTTTGAAGCTATCGGTTTGGCCGACGAAGTGATCAACAGATGTTTCAAAGTGAGTCTTAAAAATACCTCCAAAAAATTCCTAGAACTTGATAACTGATTACCATGATTTTTTCCAGGGCACTCCTTCTCGAATCGGTGGCGTAGACTTTGACGTATTAGCTGAGGAAGCCTTTGAAAGGCACCATCTCTCATATTCGGAACGTAGCGTCGATATGTTGGTGCTACGTAACCCTGGATACTACCATTGGCGAAGTGGAGGCGAGAAACATATCAACGATCCATTAAGTATCGCTAATTTACAAGTAAGGAGTACTCTGGACCAATGATAAGGTCAAATCGACTCCTCTGACGTTTCTAAATCACCCCATTTGGTTCTAGGAAGCGGTCAACAATAAAAGCGAGAACGCTTACAATAAATTCTGCGAGTCAACCATGGATAGTGTGAAAGAGTGCACGTTACGAGGTCAATTGGAGTTGATCCCGTCCAGAAGTCCGGTTCCTATCGAGCAGGTCGAACCTGCAGCCAATATTGTGAAGAGATTCGCCACTGGTGAGTATTTGATTCTCCAATTTCGGGCCAGAAACCTGACCTATGTTAACTTTGGGATTGATTTTCAGGCGCCATGAGTTTGGGTAGTATTTCAATAGAGGCTCATTCCACATTGGCCGTAGCAATGAACCGAATCGGTGGCAAATCCAATACCGGAGAAGGAGGTAAATGAAAGATACCACACTTTGATGGCCTCAGCCAGTAATAAAATACTCACCAAATGTCGATTCGTGTCCCCAGGTGAAGAAGCAGACCGATATTTAGACACAGACCCGCAGAATTCCAAACGTTCAGCCATCAAGCAAGTGGCTTCTGGACGATTCGGCGTCACTAGCTCGTACCTAGCGCATGCTGCCGATCTGCAGATCAAAATGGCTCAAGGAGCTAAACCAGGAGAAGGTGGAGAGTTACCAGGTTACAAAGTTACCAAAGAGATTGCCCGTACTAGGCATTCGGTTCCTGGAGTAGGTTTGATATCGCCTCCACCTCATCATGATATCTATTCGATCGAAGATCTCGCCGAATTGATTTACGATCTCAAGTGCGCCAATCCGAACGCTCGAGTTTCCGTCAAATTGGTCTCCGAAGTCGGAGTTGGTGTTGTAGCTTCAGGTGTTGCTAAGGTAAATATACAGAAGTGCAGAAGAAGCATTGTGGATGCGAATCGTTCTAAAATATGGATTGATACAGGGTAAAGCTGAACATATCACTATTTCTGGTCACGATGGAGGTACCGGAGCTAGTTCTTGGACTGGTATCAAGAATGCTGGTGTTCCTTGGGAATTAGGAGTTGCAGAGACCCATCAGGTGTTGGTTTTGAATAATCTGAGGTCCAGAGTTGTCATCCAAGCTGATGGACAAATTCGAACTGGTGAGTAAAAAATCGACTTGAAAAAATTTCTCATTTTTTGGATCTTCATATAAATTTTTTGGAGTAAAAGAATTCTTTTTTTTTGTTAAGTAAAAATCTGTGACCCCTTTTTTTAATGAAAAAAAAAATCTAGAGAGAAAAATTACGATTTGTGTTCCCAATTTCTTTGAAAAGAAATAGCAGGTATTCTATTTTTTGGGAGTTTATGCAAAATTTTGTTTTGATTTGTAAAATAATTTTTTTTTGAAAAAAATATTTTTAAATTGTGTTTGGAAGGGGGAATGAAAAAATCTCTAAACTTAGTTGAAGAATGAATCATTCACTTTCACTTCTTTGGAAAAAATTCCTTAATAAAAATCTATTTTTTTTAAGAAAAAATATTTTTACTTCTGGAGAAAAAAATCGTGATTTTGTTATAATTTTTTTTTTTTTTTTTTTTTTTTTTTTTTTTTTTTAAATAAAAATCTATAGTTTTTTATGATTAATTGAAAAAAAATATCTCCTATTTTTTGGCAAAAAAATGCTTAAATTTTTCAGTAAGTATTTTGTACCTATTGAAAAAAATTGCTCACTTTTCAAAAGAAAAATCAATTATTTTTCGTCTTATACATTTAGAAAAATTAAATCAAATTTTTCAATTTTGCCGGAAAAAATTTGTAATTTTTTAAATTACTTATTCATTTAAAAAAAAAATCCCTTAATTTTTTTTAAAAGAATTTTTTATTTTTTCTGAAGTAAAAAATTTAAAAAACTCTTAACCTAATTTTTTTGGAGAGAAAAAACAAGTTTTTAAAGAATAAATAATTTTAAAAATTGTTTTGGAGTAAAAATCTCTTAATTTTTTTTCAAAAAAATCTGTTTATGTTTTTTTTTTTTTAATTTTTTATGGAGAAATGTTTTATTTTTAGAGAAAAAAATAATTATGTTAATTTGTGGAGTAAAGAAATTTATTTTTTGGTGATTTTTTCCCCCTCAGAAAAAGTAATGTAAAAATCTCTCAGTCGGATTCTTTTTCTAACTTGCTTCTTGTTTATTCGTCAGGTTTCGACGTAATAGTCGCTGCCATCTTGGGAGCAGACGAAATCGGCATGAGTACAGCTCCGTTGATCGCGATGGGCTGCACAATGATGCGAAAATGCCACCTGAATACGTGCCCAGTCGGTATCGCCACCCAGGACCCCGAACTGCGCAAAAAATTCGCCGGTAAACCGGAGCACGTGATTAATTACTTGTTCATGTTGGCCGAAGAGGTCCGAGAACATATGGCCAACTTGGGCATTACTCGGTATCAAGATCTCATCGGAAGAACCGATCTGCTCAAGGCGTCCGAAAATGTAAACAATCCTAAGGCCAGGTTCCTAAATTTGGGATTGATTTTGAAAAATGCCCTACACATGAGGCCCGGTGTCAATATCCAGGGTGGAACTAAAACTCAAGTGAGATTTTCAACAGTGTGGTGAAAAATTCGGTGATTATTTGATTATTATATTTTAATTCTTCCGTTTTTTAGGATTTCCAATTGGAGAAAAGACTCGATAATATTTTGTACGAAAAATCGCTCCCGGTCTTGAACGGTGAAAAGAAAAGCGTCGATATTGAAATGGTCATTAATAACGAATGTCGAGCTTTCGCTTCAACGCTCAGTTACCATATTTCAATGTAAGTGAGCCTTTATTCACTAATCATTCAAACTCCTGAATCTTCCGCTATCTAAACTTATCTTATTTTTTTTTTCTTCAGGAAATATGATCAAGGATTACCAGACAACAGTATCAATATATTTTTGAAAGGATCGGCAGGTCAGAGTTTCTGCGCATTTTTAACCAAAGGAGTCCACGTCACCTTGGAAGGAGATGCCAACGATTACGTCGGCAAAGTAATCAACTGCCCTACTATTTTTTTAAATTTTATTTTATTCTCATGATTTGCTAATCGATCGATTCGTTTTGTGTTTTACCTCAGGGCCTATCTGGAGGTGAAGTCATCATCTATCCTCCAAAATCGTCGACTTTCGAATCGCACAAAAATGTCATCGCTGGTAACGTCTGCCTTTACGGTGCCACCTGCGGTAAAGCTTTCTTCAGAGGTATCGCTGCCGAAAGGTTCTGCGTGAGAAATTCAGGAGTTGTTACCGTCTGCGAGGTAAAGTGTTTCAACAGAAAAATTATCAGAGTTGCAATCATCGACTAGTTAATGATCGAATTTTTCTCTATTTTTTAGGGTGTCGGTGACCACGGTTGCGAGTATATGACTGGAGGGTGCGCTCTGATTTTGGGATTGACTGGACGTAACTTTGCCGCTGGAATGTCCGGTGGAATTGCTTTTGTTTTGGATGTCGATGGCAGTTTCAATAGGTAAGATCAGTGAGCATTTGGGCTACAACAAGTATTTTGAATCGATTTTATGGATATCTGTGTCACTATTGGGAAAGGTTTTGATTTTTCCTAATTTTTGTGAGTGTTTGAGACAGATTTTTTAATAAAAATTATTTTTAATTTTTTTTTTTTTTTTTTTTTTTTTTTTTGAAATTTGATAAAATTTTAAAATTTCATTCAAATTTGAATTTTGATCATTTTTGAATTTTAATAAATTTTCAAAATTGTATCAATTTTTAAGGTGTCATAAATTTTAAAAATTTTTGGAAATGTCAAAATTTGACCATTTTTTAATTTTATTAAATTTTTGAAATTTTTAAAAGTTGGAATTTTAGTAATTTTTCAACTTAATGAATTTTTGAAATTGAAACAATTCCTACAATTTGATAAATTTTTACAATTGTTAAAATTTGATAAAAATTCAAAAATGTCCAAAATTTCAAAATTCGATTCAAGTTTGAATTTTGTTCATTTTTAAATTTTGATAAAAATATTCGAAATTGCATATAAAGTGTAATCAATTTTTAGGACTAAATTTGACCCATTTTTGGAATTTTGAAAAAAAAAACGAATTAATGAATTTTTTTTTTTTTGAATAATCGATAGGTAACGCAAAGATAAATATTAATAAGTATTTTATTTTTTGAAATCCCCCCCCCCCCCCGATATCGATTTATTGTTTTTTTTTGTTTTGCATATTTCTTTCGACTAAAATAATAATGAATTTTTTAATTCTTTCGCAGCAAATGCAACAAAGAAATGGTGGAATTGTTACCTTTGAACGATCCTAAGGATCTCGACTACGTTAAGGATCTCTTAATCGAATTCAAAACGAAAACCGGTTCGGTGATCGCAGAAAATTTGATCGAAAATTGGCCCGCAGCTGCTGAGAAATTCGTCAAAGTGAGTGTGTTTTTGATACGAATATATATAGATTTTTCTCTTCCAATTCTAAACCTTTTTTTTTTGGTATTTTTCCAGGTATTCCCGTACGAATATCAAAGAGCTTTGAAGCAAATGGCCGCCGAAGAAAGTAAAACTCCTCAGAAGCAAGCTTCAGGTGATCAAGGTGTTGCCAAAGTGACCTCTAGCTCTGTAAAAGATATCGAAGAAACCGTCACCGATGCTTCGTTCCAGAAGAAGAAATTGGACATGATTTTGGATAAAACTAGGTACTTGAAAAATGACTCGAATCAGCAGGTTCATCTCTTGACTTTTTTTTTTCAATTTATTTTACCTTTTTTGCAGAGGTTTCGTTAAATACGGTCGCGAAACGAACCCCTATCGTTCGGTCGAAAAACGTCAAAACGACTGGGACGAAATTTACAACTTCCCATACGTGCGTAAGAATCTGCAAGTCCAAGCAGCCCGTTGCATGGAATGCGGCGTACCTTTCTGCCAATCTTCGCATGGATGCCCCCTAGGCAACATTATCCCTAAATGGAACGACCTGGTTTTCAACAATAACTGGCCCGAAGCCCTGAATCAACTACTGCAGACAAATAATTTCCCAGGTACTGGGCTCGTAGTCGAGTATTTAGATGGATTTTGAGAAGTTCTAATCGATTTGTGATGTTTAGAATTCACTGGTCGAGTATGTCCAGCACCTTGCGAAGGAGCTTGCGTACTTGGTATTAACGAGCTGCCTGTTACCATTAAAAACATAGAATGCGCTATTATCGATAATGCTTTCGAAAAAGGATGGATTAAGGCTGAAATTCCGACAAAAAGGACTGGCAAGAAAGTAGCCGTCGTCGGATCAGGTCCTGCCGGATTGGCTGCTGCGCATCAGCTCAATAAGGTAAAGAGAATTGTGAAACAGATGTCAAGTGATTAAGCCAGGGCTAATTCAACGATTATTGTGATTTTTTCTTCGCAGGCTGGACATTGGGTTACGGTCTACGAACGTAATAATCGAGTCGGTGGACTTCTAAGATACGGTATTCCTACGATGAAACTTTCCAAAGAGGTTGTACAAAGAAGAGTCACATTATTGGCCGAAGAAGGTATTGAATTCAAGACAAATATCAACGTTGGAAAGGATATCTCAGCTAAAGTACGTATCTTGATTTCTATTTGAGTCCAGATTGCCTTACGTGAATCTCCAAATTTTTCTTAAGAGTTTGAAAAGTTTTTCAGATTTGATACAATGTTGATATTTGGACATTTTTTGATTGTATAAAATGTAAAAATTTAAATTTTTGTTATTTTTAAACTTGAACAAATTTTTGAAATTGTAAGATTTTTCAAAATTTGGTAAATTTCTAAGTTTTTTGAAATTTGATAAAAATTCGAAATTGACTGAAATTTCAAAATTTGATTCAAGTTTGAATTTTCTTTATTTTCAAATTTTTATAAATGTTGAAAATTGCATCAATTTTTTGAAATTGAGCAATTTTTGGAAAAATTAGGTAAAATTCTAAATTTTGATCATTTTTTAATTTTATTAAATTTTTGAAATTTGTAAAAATGGTAAAAATCGGAATTTTGGTCTTTTTATTGAATTTTTGAAAATGAATCAATTTTTAAAATTTGATAAATTTTTAAAAACTAGGTCTAATAATTTTTTTCTAATTTGACCAATTACGAAGAATTCAAAATTGTTGAAAATTTGAATTTGAATAATTTTTAAATTAGTAAATTTTTAAAATTTTGGAAAATTTCAAAATTTGACTATTTTTTAATTTAGTTGAAGTTTTAAAATTATTGTTAAAAATGGGAATTTGGTTAATTTTTACAATTTTTGAAAATTTGATAAAAATTTAAAAATGGTTAAAGTTTTATAATTTGGTTAATTTTTACAAATTTTTAAATTTGATAAAAATTGAAAAATGTTTAAAGTTTTATAAATTTGATTCAATTTTGAAATTCGATCCTTTTTAAAATTTTAATGAATTTTCAATGCATCAATTTTTAAAATGTAATTTTTGAAATTTGAGATTTGATCAATTTAAATTTTAATTAATTTTTTTAATTTTTTAAGAATTCAGAATTTTGCCATTTTTTATTTTATTAAATTTTTGACATTAGTAAAATGGTAAAAATTGGAACTTGAGTAATTTTTAAAGTTGAATGAATTTTTTAAATATTGTAACAATTTTTTACAATAATTTTGTTAATTTTTAGAAATTTCAAAATTGACCAAAATTTCAAAATTTGATTCAAGTTTGGGTTTTTAATATTTTAATCAATTTTAAAAATTGACCAATTTTTGGAATTTGGGAAATTCTAAAAAATTAGGTAAAATTCTAAATTGGTAGAAATTTTGAATTTTGATAATTTCAAATTTTACGTACCGAAATTTGGAAATTGCATAAATAGCTCCTTTTAATCGATTCATTTTCCTGCAGGAATTGGAACAAGACTACGACGCCGTCATCCTATGTACCGGAGCGACCTGGCCTAGAGATTTACCCATACCTGGAAGGCAACTGGAGGGAATTAATTTCGCGATGAGTTTCCTGGAATCGTGGCAGAAGAAACAAGCCGGCGACATGAACGTACCTCCCATTTTGGCCAAAGATAAAGACGTAATTGTGATCGGAGGAGGTGATACGGGTTGCGATTGTATTGGCACTTCATTCAGACAGGTAACTAAAATTTCCACAGAAGAATTTTCAATTCCTCGAGTCAAAGTATTGATCGATGAACATTTGTTCGTGATTTTTTTTTTTTTTTTAGGGTGCTAGTTCGGTGATAGCTTTCGAAATTTTACCAGAACCACCTACCACCAGGGCGAAAGATAACCCTTGGCCTCAATTCCCTCGAGTTTTCAAAGTCGACTATGGACACGAAGAAGTTCGCGCCAAAACTGGCAAAGATCCTCGTCAATTTAGCATTTTAAGTAAAGTAAGTGACTGGTTCCTTGGTGGGCTGAAATTTTTCCAACATTGATTCTAGGCCTACATGTATTTTATTCTAATGGTGGTGGGTTTATTTCGACAGGAATTTATCGATAACGGTAAAGGACAAGTCTGCGGGATAAAGACAGCTCAAGTCAAATGGACGAAAGACGAAATAGGCAGGTGGAAAATGGACGAAATACCCGGATCGGAAAAAGTAAATAGAAACCCATCAAGCTGTTTTCGAGTAGGTTACATTTGCTCATGGAATTGTACGAATTTTTGCAGGTATTCAAATGCGACCTTGTTCTATTGGCTATGGGTTTCTTGGGCCCAGAGAAATATATCTCGACTGAATTGGACTTGAAACTAGATCCTCGTTCGAATTACGAAACGCCTGCTGGAAAGTACTCCACTTCGCGTCCTAAAGTTTTCGCCGCTGGTGGTAAGTGTGTCAATTTTCAAAAAGTTATAATTTTTTTGGAAGAAAATGAGTCTGGGAATGTATTAATTTTTTATTTTATTTTGAAGATTGTCGAAGAGGTCAGTCGTTGGTCGTATGGGGTATCACCGAAGGTCGTCTAGCGGCCAGGGAAGTGGATCAGTACTTAATGGGCAGCACGGATTTACCAGGCTCTGGTGGCATGATCACAGCATCGTGCGTTTCTTAATTCCTACGTAAAATTAATTATCTATTGTACCATCCAGACGAGGACGATCGAGTTTGAGAAAAGGTGAGTACCTATTTTAAATATAGTGCTAGTGTAGGGCTGGTTTCAACTTACGCAGCTATGAAGAAGTTGCTGAGAGATTCAAATATAATTTTGTGTAGTTTCAAAAAAAAAATTATTGCCCAAAGTTGAATTTTTTTAAATTTTGGTTTAAACATAAATTTTGTTGTTAAATTATTTTTTCTTATTTGTTTTACTTGTTCGAAAATTCTGAACATTTTTTCTTCAGATTTTGGTTCAAATATGAATTTTACAATATGTAGGTAGAGTCATACTTACTGTAAGAAATATTTCTCAAGAATTTGTTTAAAAACTATAAAATTCTATTTTTCCCCTCTCTAAATGGAAACATTCAGTTTTTTTTCGAATAAAGTCAAATGTTTACCAAAATTTTCAGTTGGAGAAAAAAATTTTAAGCTGAAAAAATTAATTTATAAGAAATGAGTTAAACAGAATTTTTTTGAAAAATGTCATTTTATTTTTATTTAATTGATATTATAATTTTCAATTATTGAAGAAACACTTAATTTTAACATTAAAAAAGCTAAAATCCAAAGAATTTTTTATTCTTATTCAAAAACCTATTTTTCTAATTTTTTAAAAACTTGAAAATTCTTCAAAATTTCATTCCAACACAAAAAGATGGATTTTAAAAAGTATATTTGATTATAAATTTTTAGAATTTTCTAAATTTTTTTTTGAGAATTTTGTTGAAAAAAAAATATCCTGCATTTTTATTAAAACATTTTTTTTCTTAAAGGTTTCGTTTGAAAATAGACCCATAATACATTTATTTATTTTTTATGGATGAAAAATATTAATCCATTAATAATAAGGTAAGTTTTCAAAATTTTCTATAAAAAATCTTTTTTGGAATTTCGTTGAAAAGGCGTTAGGCGTTTCTATTTCAAACACATTTTTTCGAAATTTTTAATTGAAAATTTAAAAAAAAATTCATAGGTACCTATGCCTAAAAATCTTTTTAATTTTTTTGATTTTTTGATTTGATTTTTTTTTTGAAAATTGAACTTTCAAAAATCTGTTTTACTTAATAGGTTTTTATAATTTTTTATAATTTTTCTGTTCGATCACTTTTTACAAAACCAATTTTTTGAATTTCGTTGAGAAAGAAAAAAATTCTCAGCTCATCTCGTGAAAAAGAATTGATGATTTTTTTCTGAATTTTTGATAAACAAAAAAGTGAAGAAATTACCTAGGTAAAAAAAAACTGAATGGTGAACTTTGAAAAATTCGTCGATTTTTCATATTTTCATTGCGTTACCTCGAGCGTGAATTTTTTGAATTTCGTTGAGAAACAAAAAATTCTCAGCTCTTCTCGTGAAAAAAATAATTATTGATTTTTTATGATTTTTTTCTGAATTTTTTGTTCGCAAAAAAATTGAAAAATTGAAAAAACCGAATGATGAATTTTGAAAATTTTGTAAATTTTGCATTTTTTCTTTGTGTTTTCTTGAACGTTAATTTTTTGAGTTTCGTTGAGGAACAAAAAATTTTCAGCTCATCCCGTGAAAAAAAATATTGATTTTTTTTGAATTTTTTGTAAATAAAAAAATTGAAAAATTTGAGAAAAAAACTTAATGATGAATTTTGAAAATTTTGTTAATTTGCATTTTTTTCATTGTTTTTGTTCGATCATTGAAAGAAAATAAATAGGAAAAATATTCGAATTTCTTAAAATTTTAAATAAAAAATGTTTCTAAAAATTTTGTTGAAAATATTTTCATTTTTTTGTTTGAAAAATATTTTTTTGAAATTTTGAAATTTTTGTTTGAACAAATTTTCTTATTTTTTGTTTGACCTTTTTTTTTTAAAACAATTTCATTCGATTACAAAATTTTTTACAATAACGATTTTTTTGATTTTTTTTCTGAAAAACTATAAAAAAAATTATTTAAACACGAATTTAAAAAATAAAATTGAAACATACCTAGTTGAATTTAAAATTTTTGTTCGATCAGATTTTTTCGATTCGGGCATTTCTTTGAATATGATGTGCTATTAAAAATTTCTTTACGAAAATTGTTTTTATAATTTTTTTTAAATTATAAAACTTTGAGTTCAAAGTTCAAACATGAGTTTTTCAAAAATTTTGGTTCGGTATTTTTATAAAAATTGTATTTTTTTTTTAAATTTTTATGAAAAATTATAGCAAACAAGTTCTTTGCATTTTGTAAAAAAAAAACAATAAAATTTTTGTTTCAAACTTTTAAACACATATTTTTCAAAATTTTTAGTTCAACATTAAAATAAAATTGTTGAGAAGTAGTTTTTTTTATTATTCTTTTTTTTTTGAAAAATTATTCTACTTTTTTTCAATTTTTCTGAAAAAGAAAAAATAACCAGTGTGAACATTTAAACAAGTATATTTAATTGAGCGTTTTAATAAATTTTTTCAAATTTTTTTGTAAAAAATTAATTTTGAAATTTTGTTTGAGATTTTTTTTTAAATTTAATTTGTTTGCATTTTTGAAAAATTTTCTTCAAAAACTAAGCATACTCGTATTTTGGAATGAAAACAAACTTTTCAGTCAACTTCAATACAAAATTTTTCAAAATGTTTAGTTAAAGATGTTTTGAAAAAAAAAAAAAAAAAAAAAAAAAAAACAACGGTGAAATAATATATTTTTGTATGACTAATTCTTAAACATAATTCTGATTAATTTTTTCATATTCTTCGAAAACAAACTTTTAAATTATTTTTCGATTTGACGATTTTTTTAAAATTCTATGTTATCAGAACAATTTCTTACTTATTTACGTATGTAGCTCGGTTATTAAAAAATCTATTTATACATTGGTTTTTACAGACGAAAAAAAATACATTTACATGGTGCTATGCGTATGATACGATCGTCATCACTTCGAATCAGCTCAATTTTAATTATCATTCCTTCGATAAGAACGGATCAGATTTTATCATGTATAATTTTGTTTCATTCTCGCAAGAAAAATTTATCATCAACTGTACGCTTCACGGATTTAATTTCTTATCAATTTATTCCCCTTTACTACGCTACTCGTCTCGAATTTACGTTGGAATCTCGAGCACAGAAAAAGGCAACATTTTTTCCTTTCAATTGCCTATGGTACATAAAATTTGGCTTCCATTTTTACATAATTATTTATCTTTTTTTTTTTTTTTTTCTCTCTACAATCACTTGCGACAATAACTTTGAACTTGATTTTTTAAAGGATTTTTTTCTTTTGTTTTTTTCCTTATCATGGGTTGTATGTGTATAAGTTTTTCGTTATGTAGCCTTAGTATTTTTTTTTCTTTTTAAAATTTTCAAATCGCAACCAAAAAGGAAAATCAAAATTTACGGCGGCGATGTGAATATTTACGTGCCTTGAGTGATGATGCTTTTATAATACTTACGTTTGTTTTTAATTCTAGTCAAAATAATAATAATTGAATAAAAGTTGTATTCGTTGTAGAGCTGTGGGCACTGTTCATAGGTTACATACTGATTCGTCTTCGGTCTCCACGTATTCCCCCCTCCTCTCTCAATTCTCACCCTGTAATGAAATTATTGCGGTGGTTTTGTTGTTTTTTTCCTCCCCTTTTTTGTAAATGAAACTTTCGAATGTTGAAAAATTCTGCATTTAAGGCTGTACTTTGGAATATGAATTGAAAAAAATATATATAAATATATTCTCAACTTGTTAAATATGACCTGTGATTTTTTTTTCAATTTTTAAGGGTGTAAAATTTTCTTTAAAAAATTCAATAGCCAGTTTGTTGAAAAATTTTAAGACGAAAAAATTTTGAACAATTCCATTATATTAAAAAAAAAAAATCAATAATTTTTCAAAATTTTAAAATTGAAAAAAAATTTCAAACTTGAATTTTTGGAAATTTTAACTACGAAATAAATCAATTTTTTGGCAAATTCGCATAAAATAAAAAATTACCTATTGTCAAACATCTTCGGAATCTGAAGTACAGCCTTCATTGTTGTTACTAAATGTTACTATACTTTAAATGAAAATTATTACGATTACTATCGGTTAATTACCTTATATAAATTATTGTTAAGTTACCTTTGTTTTTTTGTTCTATTTATATATTCGTCATATACATATAGATTTATATAATTATTTATGGTTATTAAGCTTTGAATGTTTTATAGCGCTTTGGTAATGTTTTATCTTTTTTTTTCTTCAAAATACCTATTTACCTACCTACCTAATTATGTGAACAAACGGCGGACTTCTTTTTTACCCCCTCAAAAAATTACGCACAGCTTGGCCTCTTTTTTCGATTTTTCTTCTTGTTTTTTTTTTTGGTGAAAAATTTTGAAACTATTAGGGTACGTCTAAAGTCAATTAGAAAAGCGTGTTGAATCGTGTGAGATGTTCTTGATGCTCCATCCAATTTTTTTTTTTTGAATTTTTTTAATCGATTTTTTTTCTAAATGGTTACCTGGGAATTGAAAGTGCAGGTTTTGTGTTGATTTTAATAAGATTGTTCACATAGACGTTAGACAATAATTATTATTATGTTATTTCTCGAATTCTTGGAAATTAAAAGCTTTCACTGAGACGACGCGTGTTTATTTTTTATATTAAAAAAAATGTAAATTGGGTTATAATTTCTTGTACGCAGTTTCCTTCAAGAGGAATTTCGGTAGGTGGAGTTTCAGGCTGAATTGTGAATGAATGTACTTAACTATTCTTCTCTAGAAAAAATTGAGGATGTCTTTCTTCGAAAAATTGAGAATCTTCTTCATCAGAACAATTTAGAATTTTTTTCTTCAACAATAAAAAGTGAGCCGTTTTTTTCTATGAAAAAATTGAGGATTTATTATCCATAAAAATATTGTGATTTTGAAAAAATGTTTTTCTTGAAAAGATTTTTTTTCCAAAAAATTGAGTTTTTTTTGACAATTTAGAATTATTTCCTTCAAAGAATTGAGGAAAAATTGGTGAATTCTTTCGTGAGGAATACATTGATGATTATTTTTATTTAAAAAAATCGAAGGATTTGGTTCTAAAAAAAAGTATTTTTTTCAAAAAAATTTACATTTTTCCATAAACAAGGTGACTACATTTTGCTATAAAATATATTGAGACTTTTTTTTTCATAATAAAAAGTAGAACTTTCTCTTTGAAAAAATTGACGATTGTTTTACGAAAAAAATGAAGGTGATTTAAAAAAAAGTACCTACGGTTTGACCCTACGACTCGTACTTTCGCTACGTTCACGCTTTTTTTGAGTCATTTTTTTCAGAAAAATCATTTTAACCCAAAAAATCGAAAATGGTGTGCTTTTCGACTAATTTTGGGTCGTTCTGCTCGAATTTTCACTCAATTTCGGTGTACGCTCATTTTTGGAGTTTTCCACCAATTTCTGAGGCGAATTTCTCGACAACGATGCGCCGGATCGCAAAACTGACACCGGATCTGAGTCGGACGGGGTCGAATTAGTCCAAAAACACATTTATCTCGATTTTTTTGGAGGCTCGAAAAATGGCAAAAAAACGTGAACTAACCCCTTATGATTTTTTTGGGCAAAAAAACTTTTTGTCAGATTTTGGTTCGCGGCACATGCAAGTGGGGGTATTTTGACCTGGCGAATCGATTGGCGCCATCGGTTCGGCTGTACGACTCGTCATTTCGCCGCGTACAAGATTTTTTTGTGTAATTTTTTCAGAAAAATCATTTTAACCCAAAAAATCGAAAATGGTGTGCTTTTCGACCAATTTTGGGTCGTTCTGCTCGAATTTTCACTCAATTTTGGTGTACGCTCATTTTTGAAGTTTTCCACCAATTTCTGACGGATCGCAAAACTGACACCGGATCTAAGTCGGGCGGGGTCGAATTAGTCTAAATCATGCCAGTACGTTGGGTTAGTATCTCAGTGTTGTTTTTTTTGCTTGTTTTATCCGTAATACGTTTTTATCAATTTGATAATTATTTTGGATCTTCCTTTAGAAATGCACATGGAATGGTTGTTCTAAAATCTTCCTACAAAAGTCGAGCTTAAACAGTCACATCAGATGTGTTCATGAAAAGGAAAAAAGTCATGTAAGTATATTAGTTTTTGATCTTTTTTTTGAATTTTTTATTCGTCTTTCGGTCCCAAACGTCGAAAAATGGGGTCAGAACTTTTCTACCCCCCCCCCCCCTTCTAAATCAGGGCCGGACACAATAGCCATCATTTTTTTTTTAAATTCGGCTAAAAAAGAATTGAGAAGTTTTTCTCTGAAATAATTGAGGATTTTCTAAAAAAAAGAGGTTTTTTTTCTTCAAATACAAATTGAGTATTTTCTACTTCAAAAACATAGAGAATTTTTTTCTTCCAATTTTGATTCTCTCTTACAAAAAAAAACAAAAGAACAAAAAAAAAACAACTAAAACAGCTAAATTTTCTATCTTTGCTTAAAAATAAAATAAAATAAAACATTTTACAAGACGTATTTATAGCATATAGAATTTCATCCAAAACCAATATTTATGACATGGAGTTTCATACCTACATCAATCAATTTCACGTGAAATGTAGTGGACTTGATCTTTGCTCAACGTGTTGAAAAATGTTTTACTCGGCAGGGTAATCGTTCCTACAGTTATTACCTGAGGACAAAAAGCAACTTTTAGGTATTTATGGTGTGTGTATGTGTACGTATGTCAATGATTAGCTGTCCAATTTACCGGACGTAACCTTTCCTTCCATTTGGCATTGGCCATCAAATGCAAGTTGAAGAACAAAAGAAGGTAGAGGACTGTTCGTACTAATCGTCCAAGCAAAAGCATGTTGAACGTCGATCAAGAAAGCAGTCTGTAAGAAACTGAGGGTTTTCTATTTAGAATTTTTACAATTAAGAGTTGTTATTTTGATGATGGTAAATCGTTTGTGATAAAATGTGCTAATTAATGAAAGTTTCCAAGATGACTAACGTAAGATTATTTCAATTAATATCTACGGGATTTTGAATTTAGAAACACGTACGAGGAAGTATAGCTTGGATGTTCAGTTACAGGGTGTCTCGAGAGTGCTAGGCACCTCTTGAGATTTGATATTACTTACGCTTACTTCGTAAAATACAAACATTTTTTGGGTAACTAATTTTTTTTCAAAAATTTTTTAAATAAAAAAATCAAGGTGAAAAAAGTTGTAAGAAATTTACGATTGTTGGTGATTGAAAAAAAAACCCAAATTGAATTCAAAATATCCAAAAATGGCATAGGTGAAATTCCTGAAAAAAAAATACAAATAATGAAGAATTGAAAATTTAAAAAAAAAAAAATTAAAAATCATGAGATTTTTTTTAATTGAAAAAGAAATTTAGCCTACCTAGATCAATTTTTTCCCAATAGAAAAAAAAATGAAAATAGCAAGAAAAACGTCGAATTAAGATTTGAAAAACTGGAAATAATTTTTAAAAAAAAATTAAAATAAAAGAAATTGAGCTTAAAGAATAGGAACATTTTGTTACCCAATTTTGAAAAAATTGAATTTGAACTAAAAATAGGTAGAAATTCAAACCATAAAATTGAAAAAAAAAATGGATTCAAAAATATTGGTTAGAAATTGGATTCATTAAAAAAAAAAAATTTTAAACTTGAAAATTTCCAAAAATTGTAACCTTTGTGAATTAAACATCATTTTTGGGCCCATTTATTATTATAAAAATTTCAACTGCTCAAAAAAATCAAAAATCAGTGCGAATTTCGATGAATTGCAAAAATGGTAAATTTTTAATTTTGAGCATTTTTTTTCTAAGCACATTTTCAACAGATTGTTCCCAAAATTTCGATGAATTTGAGAGTGACGGCAAAACTGATATGTTAGTCCAAAAACCCCCCTTTCTAAATTTGATTGAAATCTAAAAAAAAAAAAAAAAAAAAAAAAAAAAAAAGTTAATGAGCCCATTGGTATTTTTTTAACTCGAAACTTTCTGTCAGATTTTAACGTGTGATATGTACTGGGAGGGATGGATGGAGGGAGGGGGAGGGAGGGGTATTTCGAGCAGTGGAATCGATACCCACCGACGTTTTCGCTGTGGGAAGTGTACTTTGCGAAATATGGACCATTTTTGAGTCAATTTATCTCTCGAAATTTCAACATTTCGTCCAGTTTGAGTAATCTCAATAAAACATGAACTATCACCTTTCAACTCTTGAGAAAATAAAATATTAGGAAACCTCAAAGAATCAATTCGAGATGTAAGTATAAGTACATAATAATTATAATTATTATTAAAAGCGACTAATCCGATATTCAATCTCAATCTGCTCTTGAACGTTTCCCTATCTCTTCTAATAATCAATTGGTATCACTAATCGATAGATAATTTTCGATCTTTTCCCTTATTGCGATTCTTAAGAGCTGTACGTTTGTTACAATGTGTTGGAAAAAAAATGTAATATTTTGGGTTAATTTTTCAATCAGTTTGCATTCTTAATTGCTCCTCTACCTTCGAAGACAAATCTGTCATTAAACATGAAAGTCCTCTTCGCCTTGCTGCCCATTCTAATCACATTGGACATATCATTAGCCCAAGACGACGAAGGACAAATGGACAACGAGCAAAATGTAGATGAAAGTCAAGACCCAGATGGACCACCCAGAGGAGCCCAATACCCGGATGAGGATCCAAACCAGGCAAATCACGATAATCAGATGAATTATGGGCCACCACCACCACCCCCACCACCACCTCAGGGTCCACCTCAAGGTCCACCTCAAGGTCCACCTCAAGAGCCAGAAGTTCGATGCCAATGCGGTGATATAGCCAAACTGTAAGACCTCGTATTAAAATTAAACAAACTCTTATTTATTTTATACAGAGTGTTTCATATAGCTACACTGATTTCCATCCATTGGGTGAATAGGCAACCCAAGGAACAAGGAAACTTGAATTAAGATTTGAGACAAAATAATTTCTGATTGGGCCAATGAATAGTAATAAAAAAAATCAACTTTTTTTGTTCCAGACATCTTTTTCCTATCTTTGAAAATGAAGGCACAAGGGAGCTTTGAACTTTGAAAAAACCGGTTTTTTAAATTTTCAAAGCTCTGTAGCTCCTTCATTTTCGAAGATAGGCAAATTCGTCATATAACTTTTTTTGCTTATCTCAAAGAGTTACACCTGTTTCGTGGAAAATCTTGACAAATTTTGCCGTTTTCATTTGCTAATGATGTACACTGATAAGGTGAAGCTCAAATGATCAATAGGTATGAATGAGACATGAAAATTGCAAAATTTCGTCAGATGATAAATGAAATAGGTGTAACTCTTTGAGATAAGCAAAAAAAGTTATGTGATGAAATTGCCTATCTTCGAAAATGAAGGAGCTACGGAGCTTTGAAAATTTAAAAAACCGGTTTCTTCAAAGTTCAAAGTTCCCTTGCGCCTTCATTTTCAAAGATAGACAAAAAAATGTCGAGAACAATTTTTTTAATTTTTTTAGTAAGTACTATTCATTGGCTCAATCAGAAATTATTTTTTCTTAACTTAATTTTCCCTTGGCCCTTGAATTTTCTAGATAGGCAACATGTTTATATAACATTTTTTGTTGCTTATGGGTTGCCTATTCACCTGATGGAACGAACTCAGTCAGCTATGAAACACCCTGTATGTATAAATACTTATTAATTTATTGGTATTCTTTGGACAGATGCATGGTGAGAAAAGATTCGCCCAATAAGGGTCGTGGAATGTACGTGTGTCCGAGACCTCGGGAAGACCCAGAAAGATGCAATTTCTTTTTATGGGCTGATCAAGCTGATGCAGGTGGAGGTCAGAATTTCGCGAGATCGAATCGTGGCTATGGAGGTGGTGGCGGCGCTGGAGGTGGTGGCGGCGCTGGAGGAGGAAATTACCAACGGAGGAATAATTTCAAACCTAGAAACCCAAGTAAATCCATACTAAATAACTTGTGGATAAACTGTGATTGTTTTATTACATATATGTATTTGTACGTTCTTTAGACTACAACCAAGGCCAAGGCGGAGGTCCCCCCAATGGACCACCTTCTTACAACAGAGCAAAGCCTAATTTCGCCCGATCTTATGGTGGACCTCCTCAGCCACCTCCACCTGGACCAAACGAAGAAACTATCCAATGTGAATGTGGCTCTCCTGCTAAGAAGTAAATACTTATGTTCCATAATATTTGAAACCACTAGGTACAGGTCCGGCGAGAGGTGGGGACAAGGAGGAGACAAGTCTTGGCCCCGAATTTTTCTCCGACGAGACTCCAGATCCCCCCCCCCCCCACCTCAGGGCTCTTAGGGTAAAATGGCAAAATTTCTTTGGGCCTAACTATTTCATAACATTAAAAAAAGATGAACAATTCTAAATTTCATATCATTCGAGTGGTGAACGTGGTCTCAACACACATAATTAAAGAAAATTATTTTAAAGTGAATTTAAAAATTTTCTTCTCGATAAAATTGAAAAAAAAATTAAGAAAGAAAATGAATTTTGGCTAAACGTTTTTTTTTCAAACTTTCTTTAATTTTTGATTTTTAAAATTTCTACAAGGTATTTTTTCCAAATTTTGTCAAAAAACATTTTTTGAAGATTTCTTTTTTACATTTTCGTTTTATTCAAAAAATTTTCAAATTCCTCTAGAACATTTTTTTTTTTTTTGGAAATTTAGCAAAGAATTTTTTTAGAAGAGGTCTCAAATTTACCTTCTATTTTTTTTAATTTCTTTTCTTAAAAAATTAAAAAGCAGGTTTCATTTTAAAAGGTAATCTCTTTGCATTTAAATTTTTTTCAAATCTCTTTGAGAACCATTTTTTTTTTAATTCAGCGAAAAAACTTTTTTTTGAATTTCGGATGAAAGAATTTTTCATATTTTTTTTTTAATTGAAAAACTTTCTAATTTCTTTTAGTTTATTCAATTTTTGTATAGGAACAAGTTTTATTGAAGTTTTTTTAAAAATTTATTCAATTACTTTATTATAAAAATTTTTTCTAGTACCTTTGAAATTTTTTTTTTTTTTAATAGGTACAGTAAAAAAATCATTTTTCAAATTTTGGTAATTTTTTTTTCAATTTTCCTAAGTTGAAAAATTTGTCCAGGGAATAATTTCTTGGAAGTTTTTTGATTTTTTTTTTTTTTTTAATTTAGTCATTACTTTGCATTAAAATTTTTTTCAAATTCCTTTGAGAATTTTTTTTTCTTGAAATTATTTAAGTACAGAAGAATTTTTTTGTTTGTTCAATAAAATAAAAAAATAGGTGTTTTTTTTTAGAAAAAAAAGGGACCCCAAAATTTTTTGTCCTGGGGCCCGACCTCGCTTTCGCCGGCCCTGATTAGGTATATCCAATTTGAAAAAGAATATAATTTGATTGAACCATTCTTCGATAGATTCGTCGTGAAGAAAGATACACCAAACAAAGGTCGAGAGTTTTATTGCTGTCCAAGAATGCGAACTGATCCTAATAGATGTAATTTCTTTTTATGGGCTTGATTTTAACATCGCACCTGTAAATCACGCACTGCCATTGGAATTGTAATTGATAAACTAAGTAAATCGAAATCGAAGGGGATAAAATACAAACGCAACTATTGTATTGTGGAAAAATTTCTTGTATGAATTGTAAACTTTAAGTATACGTATTTTTTGTTTTTACAAATTTTTAATTTCAAATGAAAAGCGTGATTCACGACATGAGAAAATTTTTATTTCCCGAAGTTAGCAACCCTGAGTGTGTAGTTTGATGAATTAGTGTTTTTTAATGGAGAATTGTGTTCGTGATTCGTAGATTGTTTCTCTTTTTAACGTGTTTGTAAAATTGCAATTTGAATAATTTCGTTTGTCTGAATAGCAAAGTCTTAAAATCGCCATTTGATATGTTTTCGTTTGATGGGGATTGAGAATCTCAGTTTATCTACTTGATGCATGACTAATAGATTGTAAGATATGATAGGTACGAAAGGCCTGTGTAAATTCGTCATCGTAGCTGACCTTATCTATCCCACTGACTCGACACCCTGTCCCAACACGATCGGCTATTTTTACGGAGACCTTGCTGCTTCATTTGCTCCACCTTGAATTTTTACCAAGTCCAGTGCTACATAAATACTTTATATTCAAAATTGAAAGGGAGGGAGGGGTCCAATCAAAATTTTTGTAATAACTAAAAGTATTTATAAAACTTCAAGCTACAACTTTTGTTTGAAAATTTTTTCAATTGGGCCCCTTACCTCCCCACTGTTTTTAATAATGTATATGAATGAGTTTAATTATCCAAAATTGGAGGGGAGGGGGGGGGGGGGTCCAATCGAAATTTTTGTCATAGCCAAAATTTTTTCTAAAATTTTGAGCTACAACTTTGTTGCACAAAATTTTCAATTGGACTTTTTCCCCTTCCCCCCTTCAATTTTTAATTAGTATTTTGGGAGTGTTATGCAAAATAAGTGGAGAGAGAGGGGCTCAATTGAAAAAGTTTTCAAACAAAAGTTGTTGCTCGAAGTTCCACTAATACTTTTGGTTCTAACAAAAATGAAAAATTGCGATTGGACCCCCCTCCCCTCCAATTTCAGATAATCCAACTCATTCAAATACATTATTAAAAACCGGGGGGGGGGTAAGGGGCCCGATTGAAAAAAGTTTCAAACAAAAGTTGTAGCTTGAAGTACTAGGAATAATTTTTGTTATGACAAAAATTTCAATTGGACCCTTCCTTCCCACCAATATAACTTTATCACATTTATTCAAAATATATTATTAAAAACTGTGGGGAGGTAAGGGGCCCAATTAAAAAAATTTCCAAACAAAAGTTGTAGCTTGACGTTTTATAAATAGAATAATTATCGAAATAATATCGATATTTCAAAAATTTGAAAATTGATAATTATAATGGGGATAGCGATGAGAGACCAAAAATGGGCAAAAAAATTTATTTTTTGAATTTTGATTGATATTTTGTGGATCCTGGATCGTGCTAAATGCAGATGGCTTCAGCAACATGACGTCATCTATCACATAACTGCATGATAATTATGACAGACTTGGAATAATTTTCTACAAAAATAAAAGCGATGTGATTTAAAGGAGAGGAAGGGGCCCAATTGAAAAATGTTTGAAACAAAAGTTGTAGATTGAAATCTGAAGAATAATTTTGGTCATTATAAAAATTTCGATTGGACCCCTCCCTCTCGTCTAATTTTGTTTAATACAACGTAAACACTTCTATTATTCGAAATTGGAGGAAAGGGGGAGGGTCAATTGAAAAATTTTTCAATCAAAAGTTGTAAATTAGGATTCTGAAAATAATTTTGATCATGGAAAAAATTTTGATTGCACCCATCACACGCCTCTAATTTCGAATAATAATTATTTACATACATATCACCTAGTATTGTGATTGTGAAAAATAAAAATTAGAAAAGGGGGGTCCAATAGAAAGTTTTAAAATGACCAAAATTATTTTATAAGATCTCATTCTACAGCTTTTGTTGGAAATTTTTTTCAATTCAACCCCTCCCTCCCTCCCTCCCTCCCTCCCTTTCTTCCTTCCTTCCATTTTTACTCCCATTTATCGATTTTGAGCGTTTTTGTACTAATATGCAAATCGAGAGGGGAAGGAAGGGTCCAATCGAAATTCTTATAATAACAAAAATTATTTCTAAGATCTTAATCTACAACTTTTGTTTGAAATTTTTTTCGATTGGAACCCTCCCTCTTCTCTTAATTTTTCATATTAATATACATGGGTACTCATTTCCATTTCATTATGCTGAAATTTGGGGCGAGGTAAGGGTTGAATTGAAAAAAATTTCAAACAAAAGATGTACATAGATTAAGACCCTAGAAATAATTTTGATTATCATAAGAATTTCAATTGGACCCCTCCCTCCGCTCCACTTTTGCATATTAGACTATTAGTACGAAAATACCCCAGAACCAATGCAAAATTCTGCTCTGGTGGAATTTAAAAAAAAAAAGAAAAAAAAGGAGTTTTTGCAAAATTGCATTTAATCAATAAAAAAAATCTGAAGCATTTCAAATTCAATAATTATCAAATTAATCAATTTTTAAATTAAGAGACTAATAAATAGGTAGGCATTTTCATTTAAAAAAAAAATATGAAAAGTTCATCTTTTTTTTTTAAATTTCAAAACAAGTAGGTATTTAAAAAAAAAATCAATGCCAAAATGCTTACTTTTCGAATTTTTATTTTTTTTTAATTTAATAAATTACTCTGTAAATCAAAAAAAAAATCTTCAAAAATTCAAAATAAAATATAAGATAATTTTTCATTTGTTTTTAGTCTAATAAAAACATATGTACCTAGTCTCTTTTTATCATAAGGTACTTACTTCAAATTGCCTACCTAATATTTTAAATTACATACCTACTTTTGTTATTCAGCCAAATTGTATTTAGTTATTTTTTTATTTTTATACTTTTGGAAAAACAATTTTAAAAATTAATTATTTAAAAGTTAGCAACAAAAAATTAAAATTAATTTATAAATTAATTTTAATCATTTCTCTGGTATTGAAAATTTTTATCGCTTCAAATTAAAAGTCTAATAAATATTTTAATTTGAAAAAAAAATGCTTGATAGTAAAATTATGAAGAAGTTTGTTTTCTTTAAATTTAAAAAAAATGGAAAAAATTTAATGCCAATATTCTATTATTTCAAAATTTTACTTTAGATAGGTAATTTGAAGTATATACCTAATATTTTAAAATTATTATTCAGTTAAATTCATTTTAGTGCCTTTTTTCTTAATTGTTAAGGGGAAAACAATTAAAAGTTACCTAAATATAAAAATTTTTTAAAAAAATCAAATTTGTAAAATTTTTTATCATTTTTCTGATATTAAAAATTTTTATCGCTTCAAATTAAAAGTCTAATTAATATTTTAATTTAAAAAAATTATGAAAAGAAAAAAATCCATTGCAAAACTCTGTGCTGCTGAACTTTAAAAAAAAATATACATTTCTGAATTTTTCAAAAAAATAAAGAGTTATTTGCAAAATTGCATTTGATCAATGAAAAGAGCCCCGAAAAAATCCAATGCAAAACCTTGATGGAATATTAAAAAAATTGTTTTTTCAAAGTTGCATGTAATCGATGAAAAAAGCTCCAACTAACTGAATTTGGGAAAATTTTTATTTTCAGTAATTTTCAAAAAATGAGAAAATTCACTTGATCGATGATAAAAGCTACCATTTGATCCAATGCAAAATCCTCCCCTAACTGAATTTGTGAAAATTTTTATTTTCAGTAACTTTCAAAAAATGAGAAATGTATTCAATTAATGAAAAAAACTACCATTTGATCCAATGCAAAATCCACCTTTGAAAAAAAAATTATAATCACTAATTTTCAAAAAATATGAGTTTTTGCAAAATTGCATTTAATCATTGAAAAAAGAGCTCTGATGAAGTTTTTGAATATTTCTTAAATCATAGAGCTCTTTTTTCAATGATTAAATGCAATTTTGCAAAAACTCATATTTTTTGAAAATTAGTGATTATAATTTTTTTTTCAAAAGTGAATTTTGCATTGGATCATATGGTAGTTTTTTTCATTAATTGAATACATTTCTCATTTTTTGAAAATCACTGAAAATAAAAATTTTCACAAATTCAGTTAGGGGAGGATTTTGCATTGGATCAAATGGTAGCTTTTATCATCGATCAAGTGAATTTTCTCATTTTTTGAAAATTACTGAAAATAAAAATTTTCCCAAATTTAGTTAGTTGGAGCTTTTTTCATCGATTACATGCAACTTTGAAAAAACAATTTTTTTAATATTCCATCAAGGTTTTGCATTGGATTTTTTCGGAGCTCTTTTCATTGATCAAATGCAATTTTGCAAAAAACTCTTTATTTTTTTGAAAAATTCAGAAATGTATATATAATATATATATATTTTTTTTTTTGTAAAAATTTTTTATGATGGTGATTTTATTTTAAATTTTTATTTATACACAAACAGAATTTTTTATAGTCCTAATTTCAACATTTTGATTTAAAAAAATATAAGTAGGTACATAGGTAATTGAGTAAGTATCTACTTTAATGAATTAATTTTATTTGGTAAGTACTTAATTTAGGCTACGAATACAACTTGGAAAATTTCCATTTCTGATTAAATTTTATTTACTCGGCTACTAAATACCTAAAAATACAAAAACACTTAAAATACAATCAGCAAGTTGATTATTTCCATTCGAATTATTACGAAGAATTATTATAGGAGTTCGAGTGAGAATCAGAATCATCATCCGTATTGGCATCAGTATCAGTATTAGTATCAGTATCAGTATTAGTATCTGTATACGATTCGTCATTTTCATTACGGAGCTCCTTCATTTTATTTTCGTAACTGCTTTTTTGACGCCTCATTTCAGATTCGTGATGTTTCTTGAGCAGATTAATATGCGATTCCTTACGTAACAATTTATGGTACACCGAGTTGGGAATTTGAACCTGAAGGGGGTAAAAAACACATCAAATTAGGTAAAATACCCACCAACAAAAACCGAATCAACTGTCCTATTTCCACATCAAAAACTTACCAAATCCTCGGTCTCGTTCGCTTTAATATGCGAGTCTGGGAAAACATGCATGAACACTTTCAGACTCTTTTCCATCAGCGGATGATTGACAAACTCGGAGATCTTATGATCATCACTGGGCATCGGTCCTCGATTGTACACGTACGAATTATGAGACAGGATAAAATAAGCCTCGGCTATTTCGGTACAAAAAGCTGACCGATTGACTCCAGATTTGGCCAATTCTTCGGATAAACTTTGCACCTGATGCAGGTCCGAGTGGTTTTCGAAAATGTATTCCCATTTTTGACGACGGATTTCGATACTTTGACGACAGGGCGAGCTCCATTTGTCCACCTTGGACCAGTCCGGCACGAAATTCAAGGCGAAGTCGGTTTCGAATTCTTCGATGTGGTTTCGAACGATGTATTGTTGTTTAAGAATCAGCAGTTGTTTCTGGGCGAGAATTCAAAAAATGGGAATATTTTAATTTACACGTAAATTACGATAGGTATTTTATACTAGAAAATTAAGCGAACGAGTTAATCAATTACCACGTCGGCGTCCTTCTTTTTTAAATCGGTGTTGTAAATTTGGTGAAGATGTTTTATTACAACGTGATCTGCGTCGTGGTTCGACGAGCTACTCGTATTGTTGGCATCAGAATCATCGTTTACGATCTAAAAAAGAAACACAAAAATTAATCTCAAATAGGTACCTATCTAATTTGATCATTTAAATCGAAACCGCAACTTACTCGTAATTTAGATTGAGAGCTAAAATTAACGAAAAGAAGTAAATTCACAAAACCAAACAAAATCAACATTTTGACGAATTTTAAATAATAAAATATCAAAATAGAAAAATCTTTCTCAACTACGACGACCTAACTCCCCAAGATCTGAACTAACAATGATCTATGCTTTGGTAAATCTTTAAAAAATAATTAGCTTTTCAAAATAATTTTCTCGATTAATTTTCTTCCGTGTTGCTCAATAAACCGAATGTAAATTTTGAAAGGGGTCATTTCTTCATTATGGTCATCTTGATTAATTTGAAAGATTCTGTATTAATATCTAGTTGGGCATATTAAGTTACTGTATAAAATTATTAGTCTATCATTTGATTGAATGATTGAGAAATCTGATAAAGATTTAATATTTTTATTTCCATTTTTCATAAATATACATAGATCAATTTTAATCCGAAATCGATGAATTTTCATCGAATAAGTTCAAAATTTGAAAATTTGAAATTTTTTGCTCGCATGTTTGGCAACGAAAAAATCACTTCTATAATTTTTAAATTATAACATTGACATTTATTTTCAAAGATAGGGGAAGGGGACTGGAAATTCCCAGATTACGGTAATTTCATCATCAAGAAAATTACCTAATTCAATTTTTTTGGATGGATAGATTTTCGAGCTGGGATCTCAGTCAAATCAAAATTTTGAAATAATATAAGAAATGGAATGAAGTCGAATGGAATTATAAAATTTTATCGAGTTTTATTAAGTTGATAAAACGTTAAATGTGAAAGAGAAAAAAAGATGACGAAAGAAGGAACTGGAAGGGAAAAAAGGGGAGAAAGATAATTTCAAAAATAGAAAATTCTCAACATTGAAAAAAATCTAAAACTGGTTTTGAAAAAAGTTGAAAATTGAAATTTTAGGAAAATGTACAATTTTAAGAAAATAAAATACCCAGTTGAAAAAAATAATAGGTACCTACAAAAAAAAATTAAAACCCTTGAAATAAGTAGGTATTAAAAAAATGATTTACAAAATCTGGAGCATCTTAATTAGAATTTTTTTTTAAATATGGAAATAAAATTTAAAAAACAATTTTTAAAAATTCTGAAAATTTGAGTACCTAGGTAGAAAAAAATTAAACTTCCAAAGATTGAATTGAAAGTAATAATTTTTTTAAAAATTAAAAATTTGAGTAGAAAATAATGTGTCAAAAATTTAAAATTTGAAATGTAAAAAAAACGACGAAAAAATGGTTTTGAAAAATTTTAAAACTCAAATTTTAAAAAGTATCTCGAAAAATTGAAACTCGCAAAATAAAAAGGATGTGAATTTTTAAAAACTGGAAAATTTAAAATTAAGAGAAAATAACACAACTACAACATTTTTGCTTAAATAAAAAAAAATTAAAAAACTTGAAAACAACACGAAAAAAACCAACTTAATTAATAGGTAAAATTTTTTTATTTTTTACCTATTCTCAAAAATGGGTAATTTTCAAGTTCTAACAAATTTTTTTGTTTGAAGAATTTTTGAAATTAAGTTTAAAAAATCAAAAGGTCATGTTTTCAAAATTTGAGAAATTTAAAATAAAAAAATGAAAAATAGGACTTAGGCTAACTTTTAAAACTTATTCTAAGCGACCTAGAATCTCTTCCCAAGAACGCCCTCCTCCTCACTCAGAATCACCGAGAAACAATCCTAGAAAAAAATAATAGTCCCAAAATTCGAATTTCAGGACCTCTAATGGATCAAAATTTACACCTACCTCGAATTTTTGTTCAATAAAAAATGATGAGATGACCCATAAATTTCTTGAAATTTTATATTTTTTGTTCTTTGGCATATTAAATATTTCTTTCAAATTTTAAATTTTCCCAATTGTAAATTTTTTTCATTTTTTTTTCAAATTTTGAACTCAAGGTATACGTAATTTTTTGAATTAAGAGTTTTTCAATTTTTTTCAATTTTATTTAATTTTTTTTTGTAGTCTTTTTCGATTTTAAACTTCATTACTTATTTTAAATTTTCAGAATTTTTAATCTGATTTCAATTTTTTTTTTTTTAAATTGTACTATATTTTACTAGGAGACATATTTTGAAGTGCATGTTTTGAATGGATGTGGGAGGGAAGTGGTTGGGGAGGGTACATGAACAAAAAATAAGGAAATTTTGCATCCGAGAAGAGGCCAGAAAAGGGTGAAAATTTCGCAATTTAAATAAGTAGGTACCTATTTAATTTTCAAGTAACGAAATGAACTCACGAAAAAAATTAAAATTTCGTTCATTTCGCTAGTTGAGATTTTTTGAAACCAATATTTGGCAATTCTTTCGAAATAGGAGTATGAGTTGGGAAATTTAATTTAAAAAAAAAAAATGTTATCAATTCAGAAACATAGAAATAAACGAAGTGGTCTGTATATCTATCTATGTATAAACCTATTTATTGATTAATTGATTTAGTGGGTAATTATTATAATGAACTTCGATTTTCTAAATTTTGATTGAATCTGAAATTATATTTGTGGGTAGGTACCTAGTGAAAAATACACGTAAGTTCAAATTTGAGACAGGGTAGGTCATATTTTGTTAAAACGACCGTCAAACTTGATTTTAAAAATTTTGAAATACGAAATGATTAATCATGTATTTTTTATTTGAAGTTTTTATTTTTTTACATTTTTCATCTTTTGAGCAAATAATTAACAGCAAAATCTTTTCCATTTTATTTATTTATTTTTTTTAAATACAAAATGTGAATGACTTCTAAGAACATACCTACTTGAAATTTTTTTACTCGTTTTAAAATTTTCTTTTTTTTTACTTACCTACTTTTTTTTCTTTTTTTTTTTAAACAAAAATTTGAGGGCAGACGAATAATTATCCCCTTTGAATGAATTGAAGAGAAACAATATTTTTTTATTTCAAAAAAAGTTCTAAAGTTCCTCTCCAGTCGCCTGCATTTTTGTGGCGTGGAGGACAGATTTTTAAAGAAATTATTTTCAATTTTTTAAACGATTTCAAACCAGATAAAATAATGTAAAAAAATTAAATTCAAAAAATTTACTTGAAAAAATATGCACTAGGTACATAGTGCACAATTGCACAATTGCACATATTGGAAAAAAATATAGATAATTGAAAATTATAATCATTTAAATTTTTATAAATAAATTAATGTTTTTAAAATCATTAAAAGTAGGTACAATATATTAAAATATCGAAATGAAATGGTAGCATATTAAATCGAACAAAAAATTAAGCAAGTGCTAAAAATACGATAAACATATTTTAATTAAAATTTATACCTAAATATTAAAATTTTAAAAAATGTCACAAGACTGGTAAAAGATAGGTAGGTACTAGATGTAGATCTAGCACCACAAGAACTAGTAGGTACTCAAAAAAAAATCCACGTCAAGTCTGGAACCAATCATAAAATTATTAGGTAATTTAAATCTAATCACTCCAAGAAGAGTCAGTATCACTATGCCAGTCAGTGCTAGAATCGTCTGAAGAGTCATCAGAATCGTCAGAATCGTCATCAGAATCATCATCAGAATCGTCAGAATCATCAGAATCATCAGAATCATCATCAGAGTCGTCAGAATCGTCAGAATCATCATCGGTATCGTCTGAGCTGGAAGACTTGGAAGCATTCAATACAGAATCTTCAGTCGTGGAGTTGGTCGGGATTGGGGTCGGGGAGCTGACCAGGGTCGTGTTTTGAGCGGAGTCGTGAGGTTGAGGCGTGACTTCAGAGTGAGCAGTGTCCTTGCCGTGCTTGTGATGGTGATGATGACTTACTTTTTGATTCGTTCCATTCCTACAGATGCTTTGGTGGTGTTTTTTCAACAGGGACATTTGGGCGTCTTTACGGAGCAGTTTATGGTACACTGATTTGGGTATTTTGATCTGTGAAAATTTTTTAGAATTAATTAGGCAAAAAAATTTTAAATAGCTATTTCCATAAATTCTTAGATTTTTCAAATTTCTCACCAATTCTTCGGTATCGTTGAATTTGAAATCAGAATCGGGCAAAGTGTGCATGAAAATTTTCAGACTCTGGTCCATTTTCGGATCGTGGACGATTTCGCTGACGTGATGGCCTTTCTCATTCGGAGCAGGTCCTTTGCTGTACACGTACGAATTATGGGACAGTATAAAGTAGGCTTCGGCTATTTCACGACAGAAGGTCGACTGATTCAGTCCAGATTTAGCCAACTCGTTGGCTAAACTTTGGACTTGCGGTACGTCCGAATGTTTCTCGAAAATGTACTCCCATTTTTGGCGACGAATTTCGATACCTTGACGAGCCGTCGAGCTCCATTGGTCCACCTTGGACCAGTCTGGGACAAAATCTAGGGCTAGGTCGATCTCAAATTCTTCGATGTAGTTTCGAGCGATGTATTGTTGTTTCAGAATCAGCAAATGGTGCTGTGTGAGATGAAAAAATGAGGCTAGATATGAGTATAAAATGGACTTGAAAATATTTTTAGGTAATTTTAATAGGTGTTAGATTGTCTTACCAGATTTGTATCTTTGTTTTGGACCTCGGTATTGTACATTTGATGAAGTTGGTTCATTACATCTTGGTCTGCGTTATTTTTCAATGAATTGTCGCCCTTTTTGTGGCGAGAGGCGAGTGTGGTCGAAGTTTTAGATTCTTCATTCAAGACCTGAAATCAGAAAAAAAAAACAAGTTAAAGGGTTTTCGTACAAAATTAGGTTTTTTTTTTTTAGATTTTTTGTCACGTACTATTTTTCGACTCGAGGCTAGATTAAAATTTACAAAAAGGAGGCACAAAATAGTGCCCGTGAAAAACATCTCGTTGGATTTACGAAAGTTTCTTGTAAAATAAAAGATATAATGTTGACGATCGAACGTCGTAATAAATAATGGAGCCAGATGAAATATTTATTCAATTTTAACCCTATCGATAGGTTGAAGATTACAGCATCCTGTTCCTCGTTGCTCAATCGGTCGAATTTAAATTTGGAAACCTCATTTATATTTCAGGTTATCTAAAAATTGATTTTACTCTTATCTAGGTTTTTATAGCGAATTTCAAAATATTAATAAGATGCTAAGGAAGAGTGGTATTTTTTCATTTCAGTTTGATCAACGAGTCAAATAAAGTATTTATCTTTGAGGGAATTTGAAATTTCGAAAACTCCTTCATTACTCGAAGCAGGCAAAATATTTAAAAAAAATTTTAAATACAAGTTTGGGCAAATTTGATAAGTATTGTGTCATTTAAATGAGTTTAGGTTATTTGAATATGTAGTTTTCTAATGACTGGGAGAGTCGATTCTAAAATTTGTACATTACGTTTTTTCCCCACATTTTTGGCCTTGAACTTGGTGACGAGTTCAAACTTGGAAGAAATTAAAAAATTAAAAAAAAAATCTATAAATTTTGTTTTGAGTTTTGAAATTTTAGTAGGTAACTTATTAGTTACAAAAAATAGAGTGATTTTTTCCTCGAAAAAAAAAACAATAATAATAAAATAAGTACTTACCTAATTTTATCTTCGTAAAAAATTGAGCGAATTCTTTTTGAAAGAAATTTTAAAAAATCTTTAAAAGACTGAGTACCTGAGTAGGTATTTATTTGTTTTTTTTTTCGGTGATTTTTCTCTTTGAAAAAATTCAGTTGATCTTCTTGTCCTTTAAAAAAATAAGTAATATTTGTCTCAAAGTAATTTTTATTCTCAAAAAGTTGAGTAATTCCTAAAAATTCATTTTAAAAATGAAAAAAAAAAAATGAAACCAAACAGAAAGGGAATTGGACTTGAGAAAGAAAGGGGGAAAACAGTGAAGAAACTCTAACTTTTAAAAAATAAATTTTGAAAATTGTCTATTTTTTTTTTTTTTTTGTATTTTACAAATTTACAAAATTCTCATAGTTTTGAAAAGCTATCGAACGTTGAGAATTCACATCTTGATTTTTTTGGAAAATTTAGGCTTACCTAAACTTGGAAAAGTGTCGAAACAACAAACATTTGTAAAAATTCGTCAATTTTGAATGTTTGACCAAATTTTAAATTCTGAAAATATTTTCAATTTAAAAAAGCAAAAATTGTCAGCAACAAAAGACATGAATTTTAAATCAAAAAACTTATCAGAATTCCAATCTTGAAAAAAGTTATGAAATTTTTAATAAAAAGGTTCTTCTCATTTTTCGCCAGTTTGGTTATCGCAAAAGCATAATAAGGAAGTGATTATGCTGAAATAAGAATACATTCTAGGCGAATTATACTATTTGCCCCAACAAAGTGGAGGGAAGTTTTTTTTTCACATTTGATTATTTTAAAAATGATGTTTCATTTTCAATTTAAAATTATTAAACTTCAATTTTTTCACATTTTTGGTCGTTTTTTAGCTGATTTTTTTATTTGAAGTTTTCTTCATCAATTAGGTATCCTTTGGATTTTAATTTTTTTATGGACTAATTTTAATGCTTTTAAATTTTCTAAATTTCTAATCAATTTGAATTTTACTATTAAATAATTCAAGTTTCGGTCATTTTTGATTATTTTTAAAACTTTCAATTTTTTCATTTTTTTTCAATTTTTTACTCAATTTATTAATTTTTTAACTTCCTTAAATCACCGAATTTTTCTTGATTTTCTTTTGAAAATTTTTGGAAATTCAATTAAAAGAAGTTATTTTGAATATTTTCCATTAAAATTATTTTTTTTTGTTAAGTTTACCATTAAAAATTAATCTACCTACTGAAAAAATCTCATTCATGAGAAAATTTTTTACACAACATTTTTTTAAAAGATCTCATTCTTGGCTGATTGTTTTTGCAAAAATTCATAAACTTTTTTTGTTGGAAGAAATTCTCGAGATTGATTTTTTGAATTTCTCATTTTTTCCAATATTTTCTATTGAGAAATTCCTTTCAGAATCTATCAGTTACCTCTCATTGCTTTTCAAAAAGAAAAAAAAGTGGCGACGATGACTCGAGTTTCCATAAATGATAAGACAGTTCGTGAACATTGAACGACTTAATTATATTTTGTAAAAAAATTTTCTGTTAGGTACATATTTAATTCAAGTCTCAAGTCTAATAATCTTCAGAATTCATCGAGCTATCCATATTATGTACTTCCCATAAGGACCCACCGTCTCGAACTTCTCGAACCTTCTCTTTCCATGCATCCTTCAAACGTTTTATTCTATCTTTTAATTTTTCAATTTCATGGTGATTGTAGGCGTCCTTATTCACAAATTCCATGTATACTGACCTCGGAAGCTGGACCTGATTAGAAAAAAAAAATATTAGGTATCGAATTAAATTCTTCAACACTGGACAAAGTAAATTTTTGAATTACTGTTTCTTTGCTTTCACCCAGATTCACGAAGATCTCCTTCATAAATGTTAAAATATACTGTCACTCTGCAAAGGATCAACACGAGTTTGAGAACCTCCCCTCGTTTCTTTCGAACTTGGCGCCTTTTTGAGAACAAAAGCATTATCTGAAAGTGCAAAATAGCTGTCTGCTATTTCGTTACAGAATGTGGTTCGATTCAGGTTAGATTTTTCCATTTCAGAATTGAGATTTTTGACGAAAAACGTATCATTAGCTTTGTCCAATATATATTCTCATTTTTGTCGACGAATATCAATTTCCCACCGGATTGGCGAATTCAACTCGCCCACTTGGATCCAATTCGGTAGGAAAAAAATTGCGTAGTAATTTTCGAACTCTTCTATGTAGTTTTTCACAATGTATCGATATTTTATACGGTGAAGTTCCTCCTGTAAACCACACAGATGGGTAAGTAGGTTGGTAAGTGTAAGTACAGATAGGTTTGGATCTAAAAAAATTAAGTAAGTATTTTCTCAATAAAAATTTTCTTGAAAAAAATCTTCCTTCTCATGCAGAATAAAATTATTTTGGAGAAAAAAAATCACCTGAAAAATTTTCTTGCATAAAATTATTTTTAACATTCCAAAAAAAAACACTGTTGGAAAATCACTTTTTGGCTGAAAGATGGTTTTAATCAAAGTGGTATTTTCATGAGAAATGAAAAATTGAGAAATTTTTTTCACGAAAACATTGAATTTTTTCGAAAAAAACAGGAAATTTCATAGTGCAAAATTTTTCGAAAAAGTCCAAAAAATTGGAAAATTGTTCTACCTACTTACTTACTTACTTACTTACTTACTTACTTATTCCAAAAAAATCCAGAATTTTTTTCAAGTGATGCCAAAAATTAAAAGATTTCTTGTTTTTCAAAAAAATACCTAAATAATGAAAAATGTTTTTCATGAAAAAAGTGAAAAATTTTTTGTAGGAACAAGAAAACTCAAGAAATATAATGTATTTTCATTTCCAAAAAATTGAGAAATTTTCTCCCACTGAAATTGAGAAATCATTTTTTCTTTCCAATAAAACTTTTAAAAAAATTTATTAAAAAAAATAAAATGAAAAAAATGGAAAATTGCTTTACCTAGATAGAATAAGGTATACATTTCAAAAAAAAAAGGATTTTTTAAAATATTTAGTGTAAATCAATTAGAAAAAGATTTCTCATTCCAAAGAAAAAATGAATAAAATTCACTAGGAAAAACAAAAAATTGGAAAAAAATCTCCTAAAAATAGAAAATTTTATGGTGTAAAAAATTGAAAAAAAATCAAAAAAAATTAAGAAATTGTTTTACCAAAAAAAAAAAAAAAAAAAAAATCCAGTGACCCCAAAATAAAAAAAATATATTTACTTTTAAAAAAAACGGGGATTTTTTTCTAAAAAAATTGATACATTTTTCTCTAAAAGAATTGATAAATTTTTTTCTTAAAAAAAATTGATAAATTTTTCTCTTAAAAAAAATTGATAAATTTTTCTCTTAAAAAAAATTGATAAATTTTTCTCTAAAAAAAATTGATAATTTTTTTCCCCCAAAATTGAAAAATTATTTTTCTTTCCAAAAAAAAAATGATGGAAAATTGCTTTACCTAAGGAGGTATTCAAAAAAAGAGAATTTTTTTATAAGTCGCTTGGTGTTTCAAAAAATTGAAATATTCCTCAATCAGAAAAAAAAGAGAAATGATTTTACCTACTCCAAAAAAAATCGAAAAAATACGTTTTCAAAAAAATGCGAAATATTGTACGGTAACTCTCAAAAACAAAAAAAAAATTTGTTCCCTGAAAAAATGGGATTTTTTTCAATGCAAGATACATGTAATATTCTCCAACTTTTTTGTCTCACTTGCAATTTCAGAAATTAGTCAGAGAAGTGTGATTGCACTTTCATTAGATAGAGGGCAATCAAGGTACAACCATCAACACCTGAAAACGTCCAAAATTGGACTTGGATGGTTTGGCAATAAATGACCGATTTAAATGAACTTCAACATCATTTTCAACTAACCAGTTGTGATTTTTCAGTAAAATTGTCTGACGAGTTGATTTCATTCTGAAAACTTTTCATTTGCTGTTTTGAATCATCTGTCGCGTTATTCTTTGAATGACTATGAAGCTTCAAAACAATAATATTAATTAATTATTACGAATTGAATAATTCTCCATTAAAACATCCTATAATTTTTAATACTGTTCAGCTTATACTACTTACTCGTCCATTTCCAAGTTTAGCTTCAAGCGAAAAATTGATGAAAAAATTAAATGGAAGGTGAAGAATAGAAATAACATAATTTCGACTGTCGATATCGAAACAGTACACATGAAAAATGCTAGAAAATGGGAAAAGCACCTAGTTTCTTAGAGTGAATTTTGATTAAAATAAGCTTCTTTATAATTATATCATTACACATTAGATAAGATGTAATTTTAATTTACCGGTTGTATGATTAATTCATTATTACCAGCAGCGATGCAACAACAAAAATTCTCTTCGCGCATTTTTTGATCTTAACTGAAGGCCCTTAAGTACCTATTTCAAAATTTTTAAAATTAATTTAAGTACCTAAGTATCTTGATGCTTAATTTTTTTTAAATTGTTCAAAGTTCAAAATTTAAATTTTTTTGACGAAACTTGATAATTTGTAAATTTTTAAAATTTAATCAATTCTCAGAGTTTGCAGAATTTTTACAATTTTTAAAATTTGATAGAATTTTTTAAATTGGTTATTTTGCAATTCTATCAACTTGAATGAAATTTCTCTGAATTTCCAATGTTTTAAGTATAATATTTTTAAATTGTTAGGATGTCGGAAAAAATAGAATTTTTAAAATTAGGTAATTTTTAAATTTTACCAACTTTTTAAAAATGAGACATTGTATTTTTTTAATTCGTCATAATTTTCAAAAAGATTTATACAGGATTATTTTTCGACAAACATAGACAGATCATTTGAAAAAAGATCGATCGAAAAAAAATCAGATAAATATCTTACCTAGTTTCGAAAAAATAGATCGCATTTTTATTTTTGTGTTGGTAAATTTATATAAAGTTGAAAAATCAAATATTAAAAATTTATAGAACTCAAAAATTTGTAAAATTTTAAATTTTCGTCAATTTTTGAAATCTGATAAATATTTATCATTTTTGTTGAATTCTTACGACTGAATTTTGAAATTTTGTAATTGGGAAATTTACTGAAAGAATCTCATTAACGAAAATTTGTTTCTATAGGTAGGTACAAAATTCTTTCAAAAAATTCCAGAAAGACATGTTTTTTAAAAATCCAATTTTCGAAATATATATATATTGGCCCGTTTCCAGACATGTCGGCCACTTTTCATATATATTTGTCCAATTTTCAAAAAATGTAAAATTTGAAAAACACTCCTAATCTTTGTTCTAATTAATTTATAAAAATTTCAATCACAGATTCGATCTAATATACAAGAAATACACCTTGAAAAAAATAATGAGACTCTTAGGATGAAGTTTGCTGAAAAAAGTTGAAAAATTGGCCCAACTAATTCAAATTTTAACAAGGTCTTCAGATTAAATAAAAGCCTGGAGTGTATTAAAAATTTTAGTATCAATAACTTTTCTGTGCATCAATAAAATACTGAAAAATTATGAGTCAAATTTGATGTCTTGTATATCTAGTTTCGGCAAATTTTCATACATAACGCCCAGTGCTTGTGATTCTTCACACTGTGCATTAATTATAGAGCCCGCGTTCATCCCTGTGACTAGATTTTGAAGGGTTGCGCGGATGTGATGAAGTTTGTGAAACCCTGTAGTCGAGGGTGGCTGAGAGTGGCCGACTTGTAATGTAAGTTTAACCCGTAGGAAGTCAGCCATGGCCGAGAAGTGCGGTGGCCGACTTGTAATGTAAGAATAACCCGCAAAGTGGCCGACATGTCTGGAAACCTATACCTATATATATTTTTTTTTTAAACATTCTTTCAGATTTTTCTTTTTTTGGAGGAAGCCTACCATTCTTCTTCTGATTTTTTTCTGTTGAAAAATCCCCCTCAAAATCATTGGGGTATCTAATCCTGGAAAATCTTTCATCGCTTTTTAGGGAGGATGGCGATGATGACTCGAGTGTTTCATCAACCTTGAACTTGAACGAACTCGTTTTTAGGATGGTTCGCGAATGACTTGAAAGAATTTTGAAAAAAGGGCGCCTTATTTTGCAGAATACATTTTTCACGAGTCGAATTTTTAAAAAAAATAGTCAAGATTATAATAATTATAATTTAGGTACATAGTTTAAACGTTTGGTTAGTAATATTGCATTAAAAATGGTTTCACGTGACAGAATTCAATTGAGTAACATGTAAAGCTAATAATTCCGCGAATCAATCTCGCTACTAACACATTGGTCATGTTGAGCGAACTGAACTTTGTCTCTATATGCGGCCTTCAAACGTTTTATCCTATCTTCATAATCTCGTTTTAATTTTTCAATATCACGGAATTTGTAGGAGTCCACATTTACTAATTCCACGTATAGTGATCTCGCATGATTGACCTAGTAAAAAAACCAAAAATTAAAAATAAATAAAACTTATTGTTGTATCAATTCTTCAACATTGGAAAAAGAACATTTTTGCATTACCGTTTCTTTGCTTTCGCCCAGATTCAACCCTATGTTGGAGACCGTTCTCATGAATGCTAAAATACTTCTATTTTGTAACGGATCGCCACCAGTTTGAGAACCTTTTCCTCTTTCCTTCGAATTAAAACCGGTGTCGAATAAAATCGAGATATCTGAAAGTGCAAAATAGCTTTCTGCTATTTCGTTACAGAACGTGGCTCGACTAAGGTTGGATTTTTTCAATTCAGATTTGAGAGATTTGACGAAAAACGTATCGTTGGCTTTGTTCAAAATATATTCCCATTTTTGGCGACGGATACAAATATTCTGACGAGCTGACGAATCTGTTGTATTCACTTGAGTCCAATCTGGTACAAAATAAATTGCGTAGTGATTTTCGAACTCCTCGATGTAATTTTTCACCATGTTTTGGTTTTTCAAACGAATAAGTTCAGCCTGTAAACAGCGCAGATGGCTGATTAGGTTAGTAGGTCTATATTTTACAGGTAAGTACTTAATCGTGCAATTCCTAATAAGAAAGAAATTTTTTAACGTCGTTCATTTTTAAAAAGTTGGTGAAATTTAAAAATTACAAATTTTCCAAAGAATTTTGACACTGAGTGATTTGAAAATACATGATAAAATTTTGATAATACAGAAAAATTTCAAAAATTTAATCAAATTTTAAATATCCAATCCAATTTTTAAAATGTTAAAAATTTGGCAAACTCCCAAAATGATCAAAAACCCAGTATTTTTTCTCCAGATTTTTTTTTGTACCTGTGTCGAAGTGTCCACATGTAAGACAAATTATAGGGGGAGAGCTGAGGGAATATTTTTTTGGATTCGAAATTTTAACGCCATTTTTAACTTACCAGTTGTGATTTTTTAATAAAATTGTTCAATTCGTTGGTTTCATTTTGTGAATTTTTCATTTCCTGCTTTAAATCATCTACTGCGTTATCCTTTGAATGATGATGAAGCTAAGAAACGATATCAATTGATTATTGCCTACCTATCGAATAACTCTCTATTAAAAAGTTGAATATTATTTAAGCTTACTCGTCCATCTCCAAGTTTAGCTTCAAGAGAAAAATTAACGCAAAAAATTAAATGACAAATTACGAATGTGAATAGCATTTTGACAACCGAGGTGGGAAAAAGACTGATTACGAAATATGTTCTCATCATAGGCACCTCACATAAATACAGATGAAAGATGTTTGAAAATGCAAAAGTAGGTACCTACTACCTATTACAGTGTATTTTGACTAAAGTAAACCTTTTTATCAGATTCATCAGATAAGATTTATTTTAATTTAAGAAAGGTTATTTACAAATCATTAGATTTTCGTGATCTTAATTTTTCATACCTACTGATCCAACTACCAATGGAGTTGAGATATACATAATTATTATAATATTCAGTCCAAGTCTAAAATGAAATAAAAAAAAGTCGTCCTTGCGACCAAAATGTTGGAAACGAAACAAAATTTTTAGAATTTTAAAATTTTGTCAAGTTCTGAATATTCATTAAATTTTAATACCTAATTTTGTGAAAAATGTCAAAATCAACTAAATTTAAAATTCTGTCAGTTTTTGAAGAAAAAAAAATGAAAAAATGTAAGAACCTTTTAAAGTTGATCCAATTCTGCAGAATTTAAACATTTTCAAAGTTAAACTGTAGATATCAAATTTTGATCATTTTAGAAATTTTATCTTTGTGCAAATGTTTGAAAAAGTTTTAAACATTAAAAATTTACTAAAACTAAAAAAATTTCCAAATCTTGAAAATTGTTAAAATTAAACTTGATTTTTTTTTGTAACTTGACAGAATTTTAAAAATTAATCCCATGTTAAGAAACTTACTACCTAAATACATACCTATTATGGAAAAAAAATTCAAACCTACCAAATTTTGAAGCTCTATCAAATTTTACTAGAACAGTTGAAAAAAAATAAAACTTTTAAAAATCAATGTATAACTAAGTATTTACAATTTTTTTTATGTAGGTAGGAATAATTTCTAAAATAATTTCAATTTTAAATTTTTTTTATTGCGTAATTAATATGTACTTAAAAAATTCAATCAAATTCTACAAATTCTACAAAGTTTTTTACCGATAAAAAATCTTAATGAATCTCAATTTTTTTGAAAGGAGGGGGGGGAGGGGGTGATAATTCTTCAAACGCTTGGAGAGAAAAAATCTCTTAATTTTTTTATAGAAGCAAATCTCACATTCTCATAAAAAAAGAAACACTATTTAATTTTTAATTTTTTGGGGATAAAAAAGCACTAGGTAGCTCAATTTTTTGGAGCCATTTTTTAAAAAGTTCTCAGTTTTTAATTTTTTATGAAACAAAAAAAAAATGTTTAAAGGAATTGATCTATTTATAAAAGTACATATAAGTTTCGGGATGTCTGATAAAATGTCTAAGAGTCGTCCAATTTTGAAGAAAAGTTGAATTTTTTTCGATTTTCATTTAAAAATAGATCAACTGTCCAGTTCTTCTAAAGTAGGTAGATGAAAATTATTTTCAAAGTTTTAAAGAAAAATTTTCGAAATAAAAAAATATTTGTTGAGAAAAAGTCTATTTTTTACGCAGAAAGAAAGCTCTCATTTTTTAGAATAAAATTTTAATTGAATAAGTATTCCCAAAAATATTTTTAAGGAAAAACCTTTCAATTTTTGAGAAAAAAATTTTTGGACAGGGAAATTTTTGTTTTTCTAAAATAATACAATTTTTCAAATTTCTGGATAAAAAAATTTTTGAAAAAAATCTTACATTCATTTGGAGAAAAAATCTCTATTTTTGTTGAGTAAGGAAAAAAAATGTGATTTTTTTTTTGAGAAACTAGATAATCTTGATCATTGTTGTCAAATATTTTGGAGCAAAAACTCCGTTTTTCAGTTTGGAATGAATCTCTCATTTTTTAGGGGAAATTTTTTCAGTAATCTCTTAATTTTTTTAAGAAGAAAAGCTCACTTTTTCATGAAAGAAAAAAAACCCTTTTTTTTGAAAAAAAAGAAAATCTTTCAAATCTTTTGGAATAAGAAACCTTGAAAAAAAAAGAAGGGTATCTAATCCTGAAAAACCTTTCTCCACTTTTTAGAGAGGAGGGCGACGATGACTCGAATGTTTTGTCAACCTTAAGGCTTGAACTTGAACGAACCTATTTTTAGGATGGTTCGCGACTGAATTGAATGAATTTTGAAAAAAAGGGCACCGTATTTTGTAGAATACATTTTTCACGAGTTGAGTTTTAAAAAAAAATAGTCAAGATTATAATTATAATCTAGGTACATAGTTTAACGTTTGGTTAGTAATATTGCATCAAGAATGATTTCACGTGACAGAATTCAATCGAGTAACATGTAAAGCTAAAACTCTCCCGAATAAATTTCGCTATCTACAAATTTGTCATGTTTAGCTACATGAACTAGCTCTCTACATGCGGCCTTCAAACGTTTTATCCTATCTTCATAATCTCGTTTTAATTTTTCAATATCACGGAATTTGTAGGAGTCCTCATTTACTAATTCCACGTGTAGTGATCTCGCAAGATTGACCTTGTAAAAAAACCAAAAATTAAAAATAAATAAAACTTATTGTTGTATCAATTCTTCAACATTGGGAAAAGAACATTTTTGCATTACCGTTTCTTTGCTTTCGCCCAGATTCAACCCTATGTTGGAGACCGTTCTCATGAATGCTAAAATACTTCTATTTTGTAACGGATCGCCACCAGTTTGAGAACCTTTTCCACTTTCCTTCGAATTAAAACCGGTGTCGAAAAAAATCGAGATATCTGAAAGTGCAAAATAGCTTTCTGCTATTTCGTTACAGAACGTGGCTCGACTAAGGTTGGATTTTTTCAATTCAGATTTGAGAAATTTGACGAAAAACGTATTGTTGGCTTTGTTCAAAATATATTCCCATTTTTGGCGACGGATACCAATATTCTGACGAGCTGGCGAATCTGTTGCCTCCACTTCGGTCCAATTAGGTACGAAAAAAATTGCGTAATGATTTTCGAACTCTTCGATGTAATTTTTCACCGTATTTCGGTTTTTAAAACGGGAAAGTTCATCCTGTAAACAGAGCATGATGGGTGATTACTTGATTAGATTGGTTAGAGGTTAGTTTACATGTAAGACAATTTAGAGGGAGGGCTGGGGTATATTTTTGGAGTCGAAATTTTATGGTCATTTCTAACTTACCAGTTGTGCTTTTTTATTAAAATTGTCCGATCCGTTGGTTTCATTTTGTAAATTTTTCATTTCCTGTTTTGAATCATCTGCTACTTTATCCTTTGTATGATGAAGAAGCTTCGAAACGATATTATATAAATTATTACCTATCGAATAACTTTCCATTAAAAAATTTAATATTACTTTAGCTTACTCGTCCATCTACAAGCTTGGCTTCAACAGAAAAATCAATGCAAAAAATTAAATGACAAATAGCGAATGTGAATAGCATTTTGACAATCGAGGTGGGAAAAAGACTGATTACGAAATATGTTCTCATCATAGGCACCTCACATAAATACAGATGAAAGATGTTTGAAAATTCAAAAGTAGGTACCTACTACCTATTACAGTGTATTTTGACTAAAGTAAACCTTTTTATCAGATTCATCAGATAAGATTTACTTTAATTTAAGAAAGGTTATTTACAAATCATTAGATTTTCGTGATCTTAATTTTTCATACGTACTGATCCAACTACCAATGGAGTTGAGATATACATAATTCTTATAATATTCAGTCCAAGTCTAAAATGAAATAAAAAAAAGTCGTCCTTGCGGCCAAAATGTTGGAAACGAAACAAAATTTTTAGACTTTTAAAATTTTGTCAAGTTCTAAATATTCATTAAATTTTAATACCTAATTTTGTGAAAAATGTCAAAATCAACTAAATTCAAAATTCTGTCAGTTTTTGAAGAAAAAAAAATGAAAAAATGTAAGAACCTTTTAAAGTTGATCCAATTTTGCAGAATTTAAACATTTTCAAAGATAAACTATAGATATCAAATTTTGATCATTTTAGAAATTTTATCTTTGTGCAAATGTTTGAAAAAGTTTTAAACATTAAAAATTTACTAGAACTAAAAAAATTTCCAAATCTTGAAAATTAAACTTGATTTTTTTTTGTAACTTGACAGCATTTTAAAAAGTAATCCCATGTTAAGAAACTTACTACGTAAATACATACCTATTATGGAAAAAAAATTCAAACCTACCAAATTTTGAAGCTCTATCAAATTTTACTTGAACAGTTGAAAAAAAATAAAACTTTTAAAAATCAATGTATAACTAAGTATTTACAATTTTTTTTATGTAGGTAGGAATAATTTCTAAAATAATTTCAATAAAAATTTTTTTTTATTGCGTAATTAATATGTACTTTAAAAATTCAATCAAATTCTACAAATTCTACAAAGTTTTTTACCGATAAAAAATCTTAATGAATCTCGATTTTTTTGAAAGGGGGGGGGGGTGATAATTCTTCAAATGCTTGGAGAGAAAAAATCTCTTAATTTTTTTATAGAAGAAAATCTCACATTCTCATAAAAAAAGAAACACTATTTTATTTTTAATTTTTTGGGGATAAAAAAGCACTAGGTAGCTCAATTTTTTGGAGCCATTTTTTAAAAAATTCTCAGTTTTTAATTTTTTATGAAACAAAAAAAAAATGTTTAAGATCTATTTATAAAAGTACATATAAGTTTCAGGATGTCTGATAAAATGTCCAAGAGTCGTCCAATTTTGAAGAAAAGTTTAATTTTTTTCGATTTTCATTTAAAAATAGATCAACTGTCCAGTTCTTCTAAAATAGGTAGATGAAAATTATTTTCAAAGTTTTAAAGAAAAATTTTCGAAAAAAAAAATATTTGTTGAGAAAAAGTCTATTTTTTATGCAGAAAGAAAGCTCTCATTTTTTAGAATAAAATTTTAATTGAATAAGTATTCCCAAAAACATTTTTAAGGAAAAACCTTTCAATTTTTGAGAAAAAAATTTTTGAACAGGGAAATTTCTGTTTTTCTGAAATAATACAATTTTTCAAATTTCTGGATAAAAAAATCTTTGAAAAAAATCTTACATTCATTTGGAGAAAAAATCTCTATTTTTGTTGTGTAAGGAAAAAAAATGTGATTTTTTTTTTTTAGAAACTAGATAATCTTGATTATTGTTGTCAAATATTTTGGAGCAAAAACTCTGTTTTTCAGTTTGGAATGAATCTCTCATTTTTTAGGGGAAATTTTTTCAGTAATCTCTTAATTTTTTTAAGAAGAAAAGCTCACTTTTTCATGAAAGAAAAAAAAACTTTTTTTTGAAAAAAAAGAAAATCTTTCAAATCTTTTGGAATAAGAAACCTTGAAAAAAAAAGAAGGGTATCTAATCCTGAAAAACCTTTCTCCGCTTTTTAGAGAGGAGGGCGACGATGACTCGAATGTTTTGTCAACCTTGAAGCTTGAACTTGAACGAACCTGTTTTTAGGATGATTCGCGAAGGACTTGAATGAATTTTGAAAAAAAGGGCACCGTATTTTGTAGAATACATTTTTCACGAGTCGAGTTTTAAAAAAAAATAGTCAAGATTATAATTATAATCTAGGTACACAGTTTAACGTTTGGTTAGTAATATTGCATCAAAAATGATTTCACGTGACAGAATTCAATCGAGTAACATGTAAAGCTAATAATACCACGAATGCATTTCGCTAATTACTAATTGGTTATATTTAGCTTCTTGAACTTTCTCTCTATATGCGGCCTTCAAACGTTTTATCCTATCTTCATAATCTCGTTTTAATTTTTCAATATCACGGGATTTGTAGGAGTCCTCATTTACTAATTCCACGTATAGTGATCTCGCAAGATTGACCTAGTAAAAAAACCAAAAATTAAAAATTAATAAAACTTATTGTTGTATCAATTCTTCAACATTGGAAAAAGAACATTTTTGCATTACCGTTTCTTTGATTTCGCCCAGATGCAATAATATCTCGGAGGTAGTTCTCATGAATGCTAAAATACTTCTATTTTGTAACAGATCGTCACCAGTTTGAGAATCATTTCCACATTCATTCGAATTAATAACCATGTCGAAAAAAATCCAGGTATCTGAAAGTGCAAAATAGCTTTCTGCTATTTCGTTACAGAACGTGGCTTGACTAAGGTTGGATTTTTTCAATTCAGATTTGAGACATTTGACGAAAAACGTATCGTTTGCTTTGTTCAAAATATATTCCCATTTTTGGCGACGGATACCAATATTCTGACGAGCTGGCGAATCTGTTGTATCCACTTGAGTCCAATCTGGTACAAAATAAATTGCGTAGTAATTTTCGAACTTCTCGATGTAATTTCTCACCATGTTTTGGTTTTTCAAAAGAATAAGTTCAGCCTGTAAACAGCGCAGATGGCTGATTAGGTTAGTAGGTCTATATTTTACAGGTAGGTACTTAATCGTGCAATTCCTAATAAGAAAGAAATTTTTTAACGTCGTTCATTTTTAAAAAGTTGGTAAAATTTAAAAATTACAAAATTTCCAAAGAATTTTGACACTGAGTGATTTGAAAATACATGATAAAATTTTGATAATACAGAAAAATTTCAAAAATTTAATCAAATTTTAAATATCCAATCCAATTTTTAAAATGTTAAAAATTTGGCTAACTCCCAAAATGATCAAAAACCCAGTATTTTTTCTCTAGATTTTTTTTGTACCTGTGTCGAAGTGTCCACATGTAAGACAAATTATAGGGGGAGAGCTGAGGGAATATTTTGTTGGATTCGAAATTTTAACGCCATTTTTAACTTACCAGGTCTGATTTTTTAATAAAATAGTTCGATTCGTAGGTTTCATTTTGTGAATTTTTCATTTCCTGCTTTAAATCACATACTGGGCATACTGCGTTATCCTTTGAATGAATATGAATCTAAGAAACGATATCAATTGATTATTGCCTACCTATTGAATAACTCTCTATTAAAAAGTTGAATATTATTTAAGCTTACTAGTTCAACTCCAAGTTTAGCTTCAAGAGAAAAATTAACGCAAAAAATTAAATGACAAATTACGAATGTGAATAGCATTTTGACAACCGAGGTGGAAAAAGACCTGGTTACGAAATATTTTCTCAACATACCTGGGCACAAGTATCTACATATAAAAAATACAGATGAAAGATGTTTGAAAATGTAAAAATACATGACTACTTACAGTGTATTTTGATCAAAGTAAACCTCTTTATCATTTTCATCAGATAAGATTTATTTTAATCTGAGAAAGGTTATTTACAAACAATTATATTTTCGTGATTTTAATTTTTCATCTTGGAAACTTTTAGCATTTCAAAATTTTGTCAAGTTTTGAAAATTCATTCAATTTTAGTAATTATTTGTTAAAAATGTCAAAATTAACAACATTAACATTTTCAAATTTAAACTCTAGGTATCAAATTTTGACCATTTTATTATAAATTTTATCTTTGTGTAAATGTTTGACAAAATTTTAAGCATTAAAAATTTACTAGAATGAAAAAATTAGCAAATCTTGAAAATTGTTAAAATTGAACTTCAATTTTTTTTTGTAACTTGACAGAATTTTAAAAATAATCCCTTGTTGAATAACTTACTACCCACATATGAAATACAAATTTCAAAACTACCAAATTTTCGTATCGTTGGCTTTGTGCAAAATATATTCCCATTTTTGGCGACGGATACCAATATTCTGACGGACTGGTGAATCTATTACCTTCACTTTGGTCCAATCAGGTACGAAAAAATTGGCGTAGTGGTTTTCGAACTCCTCGATGTAATTTTTCACCATGTTTTGGTTCTTCAAACGAATAAGTTCATTCTGTAAATAGTGCAGATGGGTGAGTAGGTTGGTAGGCCTAGGTACATGTAGGTAATCATGCAATTTCTAATAAGAACGAAATTTTTTAATAACGTTAATTTTTAAAAAGTTGATCAAATTTTAAAATTACAATATTTCAAATTTGATTATATTTAAAAAATTCCGACACTCGAGTGATTTGAAAATAAATAATTATAAAATTTTGAGAATTCAGAAAAATTACAGAAATTCAATCAAATTTCAAAATGGCCAATTTTAAAATTCCTATTTTTAAAATATTAAAAATTCTGTAAGCTCTGAAAATGATCAAAAGTCGAGTAGGTATTTTTTTTTCTCTCCATCTTTTTGTCCCCGTGTCGAAGTGTCCACATGTAAGACAATTTAGGGGAGAGCTGGGGGTATATTTTTGGAGTCGAAATTTTAACGTGATTTCTCACTTACCAGTTGTGATTTTTTAATAAAATTGTCCGATTCGTTGGTTTCATTTTGTAAATTTTTCGTTTCCTGTTTTGAATCATCTTATACTTTTAAGGTTTGGCAACATTTTATTCGAGTTGTTTATTGAAGTTTAAAATTTTCTTAAACATTGCTCAAGAAGTAGATTTTATTAATTTTTTAAGTTTGATAAAAAATAAATATTTTGTCATTTTTTTTTTAAATTTATTCGTCTTTTGAATTTAGAACAATTTTAAAAATTCTGGATTTTTACAAATTTTGAAATATTAATTAATTTTAAGTATGCAATAAATTTTTCAGATGAGATTAATTTTTGAAATTCTGCCCACTTTAAAAAAAAATGTAAGAAACATTAATTACTATTGAAATTTATTTGATGTTTATTTTTTTCAATTGTTCTTGAGATCATATTTTTGCAGTTAATTTCTTCAATTTTTTCTGGAATGGGCAATTTCTTTCAATAAATGTATTTAGCCCTACAATAATTTTAGGACGATATTGTATAATAAATTTGATAAGCAATTCATTAATTTTGAGGACATGAAAATTTTAAAATTGAATAGTTTTTTCGAATTCCAAATTATAGCAAAACTCTACAGTTTTATATTATTATAGGTACTTATATTACTTTTTCCATTTCCATAAATCATCGTGTTTTTCCAGATTTTCTTTTGAATATTTCGCTCTTAAAAATTTCTAAAAAAAATAATTCTTTATAACATATTAAAATATCACCATTAAAAATTGACCTACTGAGAGAATCTCATTAACAAGAAAATTTTTTTATGTAAAAGTCTTTCAAAAAATTCCAGAAAAACATGTTTTTTAAAAATCCAATTTTCAAAATGTTTTTTTTTTTTTTTGCAATCATCCTTTCAGATTTTTCTTTTTTTGAAGGAAGCCTATATATACCATTCTTCTTCTGATTTTTTTTCTGCTGAAAATTCCCCCTCAAAATCATTGGGATATGGGTATCAAATCCTGGAAAATCTTTCTCTACTTTTTAGGGGGGATGGCGAAGATGACTCGGTTGTTTCGTCAACCTTAAACTTGAACGAACCCGTTTTTAGGATGGTTCGCGACTGAATTGAATGAATTTTGAAAAAAAAAGGCACCTTATTTTGTAGAATACATTTTCCACGAGTCGAGTTTTTATAAAAGTATAATAATTATAATCTAGGTACACAGTTTAACGTTTGGTAAGTAATATTGCATTAAGGGGGGGGGGGGCATCAAATTTTTTTTTGTTGAATGCATAGCGTTGACAAGCGGAATTTTTTAAGACGTTTGCATGACGTCATTTTGATTTTTCATCTATGAAGTTTTGAAGAAAAATTGAAAACTAATTTCATCTTGCTTTTTTTACCAAAAAAAAATAATTTTTGATTTTTGAAAAATAAAATGCACGGAGTTTCTAAAAAAGAAAAGAAAATTATATTCATTTTGCATTTTGATGATGTCAATTTGTAGAAATTATTGATAAATTTTTTGGAAAATAAAAAATTTTTAGTGTCAAAATTGGAGAAAAACACGACTTTTTCTTTATGCCCCGTTTCCAGAAAAACTATGCAACCCACGAGGTTTTTCCTCAGAATTTATTTTTATTCAGGAGAGTCTGGCCTGTAATCTGATGAGAGGAGTTTTGCGAAATTTTGATTAGTCGACGACTTCTTTCGAGTTGAATGGAATACTAAGATGAAATTTATGAGAAAGTTGGATAAAATCAGAGGAAAGAGTAGGAATTTTGCAAAAACCCTCTCGTCAGACTACAAACCAAGCTCTCTTGAATAAAAAACATTTCGAGGAAAAACATCGTGGGTTGCATAGTTTTTCTGGAAACGGGGCATAAAGAAAAAGTCGTGTTTTTCTCCAATTTTGACACTCAAAATTTTTAATTTTCCAAAAAATCTATCAATTAATTTCTACAAAATGACATCGAAATGCAACATTAATATAATTTTCTTTTTTTGAAAACTCCGTGCATTTCATTTTTCAAAAATCAAAAATTAATTTTTTTCGTAAAAAAAAACAAGATGAAATTAGTTTTCAATTTTTCTTCAAAACTTCATAGATGAAAAATCAAAATGACGTCATGCAAAGGTCTTAGAAAATTTCGCCATTTGTCAACGCAATGCATTCGACAAAAGAAAGTTTTTGATGCCCCCTTTAAAAATGGTTTCACGTGACAGAATTCAATCGAGTAACATGTAAAGCTAATACTCTCCCGAATGAATCTCGCTACTAAGCCAATTGTCATGTTTAGCTGCTCGAACTCGCTTTATATATGCAGTTTTCAATCGGTCAACTCGATCTTCACGTTGTTGTTTTAAATTTTCGATATCATGGTGTTTGCCGGAGTCCTTATTTACTAATTCCTTGTATATAGACTTCGCAAGATTGACCTAGTAAAAAAAAAATAAAAATAAAAATAAATAAATAAAACGTATTGTTGTATTAATTCTTCAACACGGGACAAAGTAAATTTTTGCATTACTGTTTCTTTGCTTTCGCCCAGCTTCAACCCTATGTTGGAGATCACCCTCATGAATGCTAAAATACTTCTATTCTGTATCGGATCGCCACCACTTTGAGAACCTTCTCCACTTTCTTTCGAATTGGAAGCGAGAAAAATCGAGTTATCTGAAAGTGCAAAATAGCTTTCTGCTATTTCGTTACAGAACGTGGTTCGATTCAGGTTAGATTTTTTCAATTCAGAATTGAGACGTTTGACAAAAACCGTATCGTTAGCTTTGTCCAATATATAATTCCATTTTTGGCGACGAATGCCAATATTCTTACGGGCTGGCGAATCTATTGACTGCACTTGGCTCCAATCAGGTACGAAAAAAATTGCGTAGTGATTTTCGAACTCCTCGATGTAGTTTTTCACCATGTTTTGGTTCTTCAAACGAATAAGTTCAGCCTGCAAACAGCGCAGATGGGTGAGTACGTTGGTAGGCCTAGGTACAGTTAGGTAATCGTGCGATTTCTAATAAGAACGAAATTTTTTAACGCCGTTCATTTTTAAAAAGTTAGTAACATTTAAAAATTACAAAATTTCAAATTTGATTAAATTTTAAAAATTCAGACATTTGAGTGATTTGAAAATAAATTATAAAATTATGATAATTCAGAAAAATTTCAAAAATTTAATAAAATTTCAAAATTTCCAATTTTAAATATCCTATCAAAATTTTTAAAATGATAAAAATTCTGCAAACTCCCAAAATGATCAACTATTGACTATTTTTTCTCTACATCTTTTTGTCCCTGTGTCGAAGTGTCTACATGTATCTAAGACAATTTAGGAGGAAAGCTGGGGGAATATTTTTGGAGTCGAAATTTTAACGCGATTTCTAACTTACCAGTTGTGATTTTTTAATAAAATTGTCCGATTCGTTGGTTTCAATTTGTAAATTTTTCATTTCCTGTTTTGAATCATTTGCTGCGTTATCCTTTGTATGATGATGAAGCTTCGAAACAATATTAAATAATTATCACCTATCGAATAACTTTCCATCAAAAAATAAAATATTATTTTAGCTTACTCGTCCATCTCCAAGTTTAGCTTCCAGAGAAAAATCAATGCAAAAAATTAAATGACAAATAGCGAATGTGAATAGCATTTTGACCATCGAGGTGGAAAAAGGACTGATTTCGAAATATGTTCTCAACATACCTAGACTCAAGAACATACAAATTACAAACATACAGATGAAAGATTTTGAAAATTTAATAATAACGTTATTTTCAGTGTATTTTGACTGAAGTAATAAACCTCTTTATCAGTTTCATCAGATAAGGTTTATTTTAATCTAAGAAAGGTTATTTACAAATAATTTGATTTTCGTGATTTTTATTTTTCATTCTATGGATCCAACTATCATTGGAGTTGAGATACTTACATACCATAATATTCAGTATCAGTCTAAAATAAAATTTTTAGCATATTTTACAATTTTGGCAAGTTTTGAAAATTCATTCCATTTTAATAATTTTTTTAAAATGTCAAGATTAACTAAATTCAAAATTCTGTCAGTTTTGAAGAAGAAAAAAAATGAAAAAATGAAAAAACTTTTAAAAATTGATCCAATTTTGCAGAACTTAAACATTTTCAAATTTAAACTATAGGTCATTAGGTATCAAATTTTGATCATTTTAGAAATTTTATCTTTGTGCAAATGTTTGAAAAAATTTTAAACATTAAGAATTTACTAAAATTAAAAAATTCACCAAATCTTGAAAATTGTTAAAATTGAACTAGCATTTTTTTTGTATTAACTTGACAGAATTTTAAAAATTAATCCCATGTTAAGAAACTTAATACCTACATAATATTATGAAATAGAAATTTCAAAACTGCTAAATTTTGAAGTTCCATCAAATTTTGCTTGAACAGTTAAAAAAAATTAAACATAAAATTTTAAAACTTTTAAAAATTTATATTCACAATTTTTTTTTAAGTACCTAGATAGGAATAATTTCTAAACTGATGGCAATTTTAAAATTTTTTTATTGTGTAATTAATATTTCAAAAATTCAATCAAATTCTACAAATTATAAAAATTATACCTAAAAATTATAATTCAAAAACTATTTCAATTTAGAAAGTGAATAAAAAATAAAAAAACCCAAAATTTTATATCAAATTTGAAAAATTTGAAAAATCTTCACCTTGAATAAAATTATCAATTTTTTTGGAGAAAAATCTACCCTTCTGTTTAGAATGAAATCTCTCATTCTTGGAGAAAATTTTTAATCAATCTCAATCTTTAAAAAAATACCTTATTCCTATAGTAAAAAATTTCACATTTTTTGAAAGAAAAATTCTCTTCTTTGTTTAGGATGAAATCAGTCATTTTCAGGAAGAAAAATTCTATTTTTATCGATAAAAAAAAACTTAATGAATTTCGATTTTTTTTGTAGAGAAAAAATCTCTCAATTTTTGTATAGAAGAAAATCTCACTTACTCATGGAAAAAGAAAAACTATTTTATTTGCAATTTTCTTGGTATAAAAGAAAAACACTTGAGTACCTAAAATTTTTGGAGTTACTTTTTAAAAAATCCTCAGTTTTTTATAACACAAAAAAAATTATTTAAAAGAATTGAACTTCATAAAAGTATTCGTTTCGGAATGTCTGATAAAATGTCTAAAAGTCGTCCAATTTTGAAAAAAGTTATGGTTTTTTTTTTCGATTTTCATTTAAAAATAGATCAACTGTCCAGTTCTTCTAAAGTAGGTAGACGAAAACTAATTTCAAATTTTCAAAGAAGATTTTTTCAATTATTATGAAAAAAATTATTTTTTGAGAAAAAGTCTCTTTTTATGCTGAAAGAAAGCTCTCATTTTTTTAGAATAAAATTATAATTAAGTAATAAGTACCTACCTATTCCCAAAAATATTTAAAAGAAAAGCACAATTTTTTAGAAAGGAAAATTTCTGTTTTTCTAAAATAATATTATTTTTCAAATTTTTAGGTAAAAAGAAAAAAAATATTTTGAAAAAAATCATTGAAAAAAATCTTACATTCTTTTGGAGAAGAATTTCTATTTTTGGTGAGTAAGAAAAAAAATGTGATTTTTTTTTTGAGAAACTAGATAGGTAGTCTTGATTATTATTATTGTCAAATATTTTGGAGTAAAAACTCTGTTTTTCAGTTTGGAATGAATCTCTCATTTTTAGGGGAAATTTTTTCAATAATCTCCTAATTTTTTTAATAAGAAAAGCTCACTTTTTCATAGAAAAAGAAAAACATTTTTTTTTTCGAAAAAATCAATCTTTCAAATTTCTTAGAATAAGAAACCTTTAAAAAAAATGACCAAAATTTTGAATCAAAATTCGTTCTCCTTCGTAATTTTACTCAATTAGAGCACTGTACAAGGTAACTATGTACACAAGTAGGTATGTAAGTTAATAATTATAACAATTATGCATTTCAACGTTTGGTTGGAAACATGTATTACATTAAAAATGGTTTCACGTGACAAAATTCAATCGAGTAACATGTAAAGGCTAATAATCGCACGATTGAATGCAAACATGCATACATGAGCTTAGTTTGAGTTGACTATATCGCTGGTGAAGGGGTGTCAACTGGTGACGGGACACCCTGTATAAATACAAATGAAAGATGATTGAAAGTGTAAAAGTACCGTCTTACAGTGTATTTTGATTAAAGTAACCCTCTTTATCAGTTTCATCTGATAAGATTTATTTTAATTTAAGAAAAGTTATTAAAAAATCATTTGATTTTCTTTGGTTGATTTCTAATAAAAAACTTATTTTTGAAAAATAAACTTTCAAAGACTCTTTTTTTTTAGTATGTCCGTCCGTTCCTCCAAAAAATTCCCATCCCTGTACCTAAGATCTCAATTTAAAACATTTTCAAACAAAGGTTGTGGACTGAGATCTCTGAAATAATAATCATCATTAGAAAAATCACGATAGAACCCCTCCCTCTCCTGAAAATTGTAAAAATTAAACTCGAATATTCTTCTTTAAAACTTGAAAGAATTAAAAAAAATTAATGCCATGTTAAAAATTAATTAATTACCTACGCAATAAAAGTTCCAAGTACCAAATTTTAATTACATTCGGAACTTGAACAGTTGAAAGAAAAATTGAAATTTAAAAAAATTTAAAAGTGGGTAGAATTTTAAAAATTATTCACACATTAAAAATTCATAAAATCTTCATCTGGAACAATATTTGAAATTTTTTAAAACTTCAATGAAAAACTTGAATTTGAAATTTTGTCAAATTTTCTTATTCTTCTTCATCAGTTGAGAAAAAATGAACATCAAATTTTAAAACTTTTGAAAATTAATATAAGTAATTTACAGTTTTTTTTTGAAGTGGTCAAAAGTTAAAAAAATAATATTTCAACCACCCATTTCAAAAATTTACACACAAATTATAAAATCGTATATTTCAAGAATTGTTCTAATCCAAAAAGTGAATAAAAAGTAGAAAATGACCAAATTTTTAAAAATTTTTAAAACATCAAGGAACAACTTGCATTATTTTGAAAAATTGCCAAAGTTGAAACAGGTAGGTACCTAATTTTTCATTTTTTCATTTTTTTTTTTTTTTTTTTTTTTTTTTGAAGATTAGATATTGTTAGAATTTTAAAAATTGGCTGAATTTCAAAAATGAGTGAAAATTGAAAAATGACCATTTTTCCAAGTTCTATCAAATTTTTAAAGGTTTTAAACATTTGAATTTTGAACAAAATTTTAAAAATTTTAAAACTTTGATGAACAATGTGAAATTTTAACAATTTGCCAAGCCTTAAAATTATAAAAATTATTTCTCCGAATTTTAAAAAAATAAGTATGCCGGAATTTTAAAAGTTTATACAATTTCAGAAAGGTATGGAAATTGAAAAATAATCAGACTTACAAGTTCTAAGATTTTTTTCTGGTTTTATATTTAATCATTTTTCATTTTGATAATTTAATTTAGGTATTTTAAGAAAAGTTGCCAAATTTAAAAAGTTGTAAACACGTATTTCCCATTTTTTTTAAATTTTGATTTTTGATTTTAAAAATTTAAAAATTACCAACATTTCAAAATTCCACCAAATTTTTAAAAATGTACTTACCTACATATGTGACAATCAAACAAATTATAAAAATTTGCCTGAATTTTAAATTTGACTAAAATATGAAATCTTACAAATTTACAAGTTCTTTTATTAGAATAAATTTCAATTGTTCAACTTTTTAAAAAATGCATTCAAATTCAAAAAAAATTTCGATCAGATAATTCATTCAAAAAACCAGATTAGATAAAAGATATTGTGATCTTTATCTGATTTTTTTTTAGATAGATTTTTTTCCATTTCTCTGTACGCTCTGTCAAAAAGTTATGAAGAATTAAAAAATTGAAGCTCATTTTTCAAAAATTGGTAACATTTTAATAATTGTGTACGTCCATTGATGTAAAATGAGACTAAGAGGAGCCCCCTAGCCCCAAAACTCCCGAAGTTACAGAAATTTAAATTTGAAATTTGAAAAAAGTAAGTTTTGAGAAAAATGCATTTGAAAAAAATGAAGACTAAAAAAATTGAAAAATTGAAATTTTTTGATCCCAAAAACTTATGAAGGGGTGAAATGGATATGAACGCATGTACTCTAGTAGACATCAACCCCTCACTGTATGGGACAACCACTGAATCGCTCAGGTATGCAATCAATACAACACGACAGAATGTGCCCTTTTTCGTATTTCTAGAAATTGTCGTATTTATGGGGTACATCCCATGGCTAATGAGGTTTAGCATTCGTCCCAGTGGTTTTTACCATAATTTTACAATTTTTAAAATCCCCCTCCCCCTTAAAATTCTTTATTATATAAAAATTCTTGCGTCTTTTTAACAAACTGAATGAAAAATAAGGAAGCTTTATCGAATTCATTTCTCTAATTAGGAACAACAATAGTACCTATACAAAAATTTTATATATATATATATTTTTTTTTAATTTAAAAAACATAGATTTTTTTCCCAGACAAATTCAGTTTATTTTTTTTTTCAAAAAAACGAAAAAATATCTCTTTTTTGGATTTTTCCCTTATGAAAAAGAGAGCTTTTTGACAAACATTTCTGAAATATTTTGTATCTACTTCAAAAAAACAGAACATTTCTTCTCTACAAAAACTAATTTTTTATCAAAATAATATTAAAAAAAAATTATAGGTAATATAAATTATACGGATAATTATTAGAATTCTTCGAATTGAATTACACGAGTTTGACTTCGCGGTTTTTCGTGGTAGAAGCTGGATTTTTTGAGGGGAGGGGGGGTGAAAAAACAGTGTCTTCAGCAACCCAATGTCCAAAAACCGGAAAATTATACAGAAAATTGAACATCGACAGAATGGGCCCTTTTTCAAGTTTTCTTGAAATTGCTGCACTGCGGGGAAAAAACTCGACCGAGGCTTTCTGCTGAGTTGGAGTGATAGACCAGTGTTACCTACACCCAAAAATCCAAAAAAACGAAAATCACACTTTTTGACCTAACTTTATAAAACTCGCTGTATCTCGAAAACGGTGATCGACGGAATGGGCCCTTTTGTTATGGACGTACACAATTATCAAATTTCAAATTTGATCAAATTTTAAAAATTCTGACATTTTTGAGTAATTTGAAAATGTTATAAAACTTTGATGATTCAGAAAAATTTCAAAATAATCTCAATTTTAAATATGTTATCAAATTTTTAAAAAGTTAAAAATTCGGAAAACTCCGAAAATGATCAAAATTCGAGTATTTTTCTCTCTCCATCTTTTTGTCCCTGTGTCGAAATGTTCACATGCAAGAAAATTTAGAAGGAGAACTGGGGGAATATTTTTGGAGTCAATGATGATTGATGGTTCATCATTTTCTTACAATAATGTGGTCCCTTCGAAATTTACATCACCTTTTAAAAATTGAATAATAATTCCTTGGCGATCAGTTTTTCAATTTTTTCTGGAATTGGCAATTTCTTTCGATGTTTAGCCCTACACTTGTTGTAGGACACCTTGTACAAAACATTTGAGAGAGAATTCACTAATTTTCAGCACATCTGAAATTGTTGATATTTTCAAAAAAGGAAAAATTTTTGAGATACGTACCGTCTAGTAAATAGTAATTACTATTTTTTTTACAGGAATTGACTTTTTTTTTTTGCAATATTTAGCTCTATACAATCATAGGCCATAAAGTGTAATGACTAATGAATTGAAGAATTTTTGTCTGAAGAAATGTGAAATTCATTTATGAAAATTTTGAAATTGAATATTTTTTTTGAATTCCCAAATAGCCCAAATTTACTATGTTTGTAATTAATTTTTCCATTTCCACAAATCGTCGTATTTTTCCTAATTTTCTGTTGAATATTACGCTTTTAAATTTTTCTAGAAATAGAATTTAACGAAAACGTTTCGAAAATTTTCTTTCTATAAAAATTCTTTATAACAATTGAAATATCTCGTCAAATAAAAATTGACCTACTTTAAAGAATCTTATCCGCGAAAAAAATTTTCTATAAAAAACTCTTTCAAAAAATTCAAGAAAATGTTTTAAAAAATTGAATTCACGAAAAATGATTTTATATTTTTTATATACCTATTATAGGTACTCAATTTAGGTTACAAGTCTAATAATCTTCATAATTATGGGATAAGCTATCCAATTCCATTGCATATATATCGTCCATTGTGTTAGCTCCTCGAATGCTTCGAACCTTCTTATTCCACGCGTCCTTCAAACGTTTTATTTTATCTTCATATTCTCGTTTTAATTTTTCAATTTCATGGTGTTTGTAGGCGTCCTTATTCACTAATTCCGTGTATATCGACTTCGGGAGCTGCACCTGGTTTGAAAAAAAAAACGTATTAGGTATTGAATTATTACTTCAACACTGGACAAAGTATAATTTCAGCATTACTGTTTCTTTGCTGTCGTCCAGATTCAACCTAAAATCAGAGATCGCCCTCAAAAATGCTAAAGTACTTCCTCTCTGCAACGGATCACCGCCATTTTGAGAACCTTCTCTCGTTTCTGTCGAGTTGCAAGCGCTTTTGCGAACAAGAGGGTTGGATGAAAGTGCAAAATAAGTTTCAGCTATTTCGTTACAGAACGTGGTTCGATTCATTCCAGATTTTTTCAATTCAGAATTGAGACGTTTGACGAAAACCGTATCGTTAGCCCTGTCCAATATATAATTCCATTTTTGGCGACGAATGGCAATATTTTGACGGACTGGCGAATCTATTGACTGCACTTGGCTCCAATCAGGTACGAAAAAAATTGCGTAGCGGTTTTCGAACTCTTCGATGTAATTTTTCACCATGTTTTGGTTGTTCAAACGAATAAGTTCATCCTGTTCCTAAACAGCGAAGATGGGTGAGTAGGTTGGTAGGTATATTTTTATTTATAGATAGGTAAGTAATCATGCAAGTCCCAATAATAACGAAATTTCAAAGGTACATATTTCTAACTTACAAGTGGTGATTTTTTAATAAAATTGTCCAATTCGTTGGTTTCATTTTGTAATTTTTTCATTTCCTGTTTTGAACTATTTGTTGCGGTATTCTTTGAATGATAATGAAGATAAGAAACGATAATCAATAAAATTATTGCTTACTGAATAACTCTATGTTTAAAAAGTTTAATATTATTTAAGCTTACTCGTCCGATGCAAAAAATTAAATGACAAATGACCAATGTGAATAGCATTTTGACTAACGAGGTCGAAAGGGGACTGATTACGAAAGACATTTGCAACATGTCTAGGCACAAGTACATATAAATACAGATGAACGATGTTTGAAAATGTAAAAATAAGTATGTACCTACTTTCAATGTATTCTGATAAAAGAAAACCCCTTTATCAGTTTCATCAAATAACATTTATTTCAATTTAAGAAAGATGATTTACAACCCATTTTGATTCTAATGATTTCAATTTTTCATATTATGTTTGATCAAACTCTCAGTGTAATCAAGATAATTAATTAAAATATTCAGTCTATGTAAAATGAAATTGAAAAGTTGTCCATAAGATCAAAATATTAGAAACGATTTTTTTATCTAGGACTAAATTTAAAAAAAAAAATCTTTCAAGCGTTCATTTTTCGTAGTATCCATCCCTTCCCCAAAAAACTTCCTATCTCTGTACCTAAGACCCCAATTGAAAAAACTTTCATGCAAAAAATGAGAATTGAAATCTTTGGAATAATTTTCGTCATTAGAAACATCTCGATAGAACCCTCCCTTCCCCTTTAGTGTACCTATATGCTTTTACGATGACCAAACAAACAGCCGAACAACAAAATTCGAAATTTCGAATTCTAAATTTTTGCCAAGTTTTAAAAATTCATTCAAAATTGCTAATTTGTTAAAAACGTCAAAATTAACAAAATTCAAAATTCTGTCAATTTTTGAAAAATACAAAAAATGAAAAAATTTAAGAAATTTTAAAAATTAATCCAATTATGCGAAATTTTAAAATTTTAAAATTTAAACTCAAGATATCCAATTTTGATAATTTTAAAAATTCCATCTTTGTGCAAATGTTGAAAAAGTTCTTACCATTAAAAATTTACTAGAATTAAAAAAATTGGCAAATCTTAAAAATTGTTAAAATTGGACATGATTTCTTTTTCGTAGCTAACTTGACAGAATTAAAAAAATTAATCCCATTTTAAACCTTAGCTAAGTATTAGCCACATGAAATAAAAATTTCAAAACTACCAAATTTTGGCGTTATTAAAAAAAAAAAAAAAATTTGGACAGTTACAAAAAAAATTAACATCAAATTTTAAAACGTTTAAAAATTGATATACCTACCTAGCTACGATTACAATTTTTTCAAAAAGTGGACATGATTTCAAAAATTATTCCAATTTTAAAAATTTGTCCTATAAATGTATTTCAAAAAATATTCCAATTTAAAAAGTGAATAAAAAATTAAAAAATACCAAATTTTCAACTTCTATTAAATTTTAAAAATCTTCACCTTAGACAAATGTTCTAAATTTATTAAAACTTCAATAAACAACTTAAATTTAAAAATTTGTCACATCTAAAATTCAAAAAATTTATGAAATTTAAAAAATGATTGGAAATTGAAAAATAACCAAAAAAGTTCTATCGATAAATTTTAAAACTTTTAAAAATTTGAATTTTGAAAAAATTTCAAAAATTATTTGAAAATTTCAATATTAATAATTTGCCATAATTTAATCTAAATTATATAAAATTTTGTTGTGATCTGTCGCTAAATAACTCTTCAGCTGAAAATTCGACAAAAAAAATCATTTTCAAAAAAATACCTGATAATAAAAACATTCTATATTTTTTAAAACTGTTCAAATTCAAAAAGTAAACAATAAATAAAAAATAACCAAATTTTCAACTTCCATCAAACATTCAAAATTTCAAAAATTTCCATCTTGAACAATATTAAAAAACTTTTATGAAACTTCCACGAACAACCTGAATTTAAAATTTTGCCAAATCTTACGTTTGGAGATAAGTATACTAGATGAATTTTAAAATTAGACCAAATTTTAAAAGCTTCGAAATTGGAATTTTCAACAAAATTTTAAAAATTTCAAAACTTTAATGAACAACACGAATAAAATTTAATAATTTGCCAAAACTTAAAATTCCAAAAATTAATCCTTCAAATGTTCAGAAAACATATCAGAATTTTAAAAAAGTGATCCAATTTCAAAAATGAGCGAAACTTGAAAAATAACACAATTTCAAGTTTTAAAAGAAGTTTATTTAGAGTTTTGAAATTCCATCATTTTACATTTTTAGTAATTTAATTTCTTATTAAAAAAGTTGCCAAATTTTAAAAGATGTAAAAATCTGTTTTACAATTTTTAAAAAGCAAAATTTCAAAAAAAAAATCATCCAAAATAATTGATTTTTAATTAAAACATTTCAAAATTACGAAATTTCAAAATTCCACCAATTTTGAAAAATTTACTCGCGAAAGTTAAACGAAAATAATAGAGAAACTAACATGGAAGGCTAATAATCTTCCGAATTAATGGAGCTGTCAGTATCAGATCCATACCTATCACTGGGATTCCATGAATCGGGATCAAATTCTCGAAGGTGTCGCATTTTCCTTTTATATATGTCCTTCAAACGTTGAACTCGATCTTCATGATACTTTTTTAATTTTTCAATTTCGGGATCATGGGCATCCTTATGTAGTAGTTCCAACCATATTGACCTCGGAAGCTGAACCTGGTTATATAAAAAAAAACTTTTTGTTGAATTTATTCTTAATTCTTATACATTTGGCAAAGAAAATTTCTGCATTACAGTATCTTTTCTTTTGTCATCCTGATTCAATCCTAAATCAGAGATCGTCCTCATGAATGCTAAAATACTCTCCTTCTGTAACGGATCACTATTTTCATTCAAGTTGGAAGCGCTTTCGAGAAGTAACGAGCTATTCGAAAGTGTAAAATAGGTTTCAGCTATTTCTTTACAGAACGCGGTTCGATTAAGGTTGGATTTTTCCAATTCAGATTTGAGAAATTTGACGAAAATTGTATCTTTGGCTTCGTCCAAAATATATTCCCATTTTTGGCGACGAATACCGATATTCTGACGAGCTGGCGAATCTGTTCTATCCACTTGAGTCCAATTTGGTTCAAAATAAATTGCGTAGTGATTTTCGAACTCCTCGATGTAATTTTTCACCATGTTTTCGTTCTTCAGACGAATAAGTTCATCCTGTAAACAGCGCAGATGGGTGAGTACGAGTAAGTAGGTTGGTAGGCCTAGGTAGTATGTACAGCTGGGTAATCGTGCAATTCCTACCAATGACGAGATTTCAACGCCATTTCAAACTTACCAGTTGTGATTTTTCAATAAAATTGTCCGATTCGTTGGTTTCATTTTGTAAATTTTTCATTTCCTGTTTTGAATCATCTGCTGCTTTATTCTTTGAATGATAATGAGGCTTCGAAACCATATTAATTAATTATTAAATACCTATTGAATAACTCTCCATTAAAAAGTTCAATACTTTTTAGCTTACTTGCCCATCTCCAAGTTTAGCTTCAAGAGAAAAATTGATGCAAAAAATTAAATGACAAATAACCAATGTGAATAGCATTTTGACTATCGAGGTGGAATATAAGTACTGATTGCAAAATATACGTTCACAAGATACAATGAAAGGAGGCACAAATACATTTAAGTATAAATAAAGATGAAAGATGTTTGAAAAGCTTAATTCTAACGGAGTATTTTGATTAAAGTAAACCTTTTTATCAGTTTCATCAGATAAAATTTATTTTAATTTAAGGAAGCTTATTCACAAACCATTTCATTTTCGTGATTTCAATTTTTCATTCTACGTCTTTTTGATCAATCTCTTGGTGGAATTGAGATTAATACCTATTCATGCAACATGAAATGAAATCGAAAAGTCCTCCTTGCGATCAAAATGTTAAAAACAATTTTGTCGTTAATTTGTGATCTGGGAGATCCATCCCTTTCCCAAAAATCTTTCCATCTCGTACCTGGTCCAAGAGACTTCAATTGAAAACGGTTTTTAGCAAAGATTATGGATTGGCACCTTTGGAATAAAAATTTCAAAATTACCCAATTTCGAAGGTTCATGAAATTTTAAAAATTATGATTAATATCTGCATTCCTTTTTTTTTCAAGTGGATAGAATTTCAAAAATTAATCCCATTTTAAAAAGTAATTGCATAATTAATATTTCAAAATTTAATCAAATAAAAATCCTAAATTTTTTAAAATTGAACCAATTCAAAAAGTAAACAAAAAATGAAACATAACCAAATCTTCAACTACTATCAAATTTTTAATTAAAAATTATTTTTAAACTAATTGAAAAATAATAATATTTTCAAGTTCTACCAGATGTAAAAATTTGAATTTTGAACTAAATTTTAAAACTTTGATGAACAATCTGAATTTAGTGGTAGCCAAATTTTAAAATTTTGAAAATTAATCCTTCAGTTTTTTAAAAAATAAGTAATTGTAAGAATTTAAAAAAATGATTCAATTACAAAAACTAACAAAAATTGGAAAATAAACCAAATTTACAAATTTTGAAAATTAATCCTCCAATTTTTAAAAAAATACCTAAGAATTTAAAAAATTGATTCAATTAAAAAAATTAATTTTAAGTTTTAGAAATTTTTTAACTTATGACTTTTGATTATTTTTTATTTTTTTATTTTTATTTCATTTTTTATTTTTAACAATTTAATTGATTTTAAAAAAGTGGCCAAATTTTAAAAAATGTAAAAATATATATATCATATTTTTTAAAAGCTACTTTTCAATAAAACACACTATTGCACCCAATATTGATTTTTGATTTCAAAATGTCAAAATTTTAAAATTATAAAATTTCAAAAATCCATCAATAATTTTGAAAAATGTACAAGTAACTTTCTATAAAAATTTGTCCGATTTCAAAAATTGACTAAACTTTTTTTACGAATTTTCTACTTGAGTCGGTATAAGTTTTTAAAATTTTAATTTTTCAACTTTATAAAAAAATTTACCAACAAAAATTTAAAAAATGCAAATTCAAAAATCAGTGCGGAGAAGATGGCCAAATTTTCGATCAATCAATTTTTTTCAAAACCATTTGAAATTCAAAAGACGAAATCAATCTTTTCCAACAATGAAAAAAACTGAAAAATTCAGAACTTTTTCATCAGAACCTCTCATAATAAACCAGAATAATGAGAAAAAATTTTTTGAACAATTCTTTCAAAGAAATTGAATGTTAAGAAAATTTGAAATTCAAAAGACGAAATTAATTTTTTCCAAAATGATAAAAATTGAAAAATTCAGAATTTTTTCATCAGAACCTCTCAGAATGAACCCGAATAATGAGAAAAAAAATTTTGAGCAATTCTTTCAAAGAAATTGAATGTTAGGAAAATTTGAAATTCAAAAGACGAAATCAACTTTTTCCAAAAATGATAAAAATTGAAAAATTTAGAATTTTATGAAAAAACCGGAAACTGAAACTGAACTGAAACTGAAATTTTTGAAAACTGAAACCAAAAACCGAAAACCAAAACTGAAACTGAAAAATTTCGGTTTTGCCAGCTCTGGTTTGGTTTGGAGTGGTTTGGTCCACAGCAGGCAAAACTGAAACCGATTGAAAATTGAAACCAAAATATCAGAATATCTCAGAACAGACTCAAATAATGAGAAAAAAATTATTTGAGCAATTCAAATTGAATTTTAGGAAAATTTGAAATTCCAAAGACAAAATCAATTTTTTCCAAAAATGAAAAAAACTGAAAAGCTGCTATGCTAGTAGGTGGTACATACTATATACATATCGCACCTCGCCAAAATGTCTGTATGAAATGAAATTGAAAAAAAAGAACCTCTCGTAATGAACCCTAATATCTAGAAACATTTTTTTGAACAATTCTTTCAAAGAAATTGAATGTTAGGAAAATTTAAAATTCAAAAGACGAAATTAATTTTTTCCAAAAATGATAAAAATTGAAAAATTCAGAATTTTTTATCAGAGCCTCTCAGAACAGACTCCAATAATGAGAAAAAAAATTATTTCAGCAATTTTTTCAAAGAAATTGAATTTAAGGAAAGTTTAAAATTCACCATGTTAAAAGTACCATTTGGTACTTATTACATGGCAAAATGAATTTTTCTCAAAAATAATGGGAATAATTGAAAAATTCCAAATTTTTCCATCAGAACCTCTCATAATGAACCCTAATATCTAGAAAAAAATTTTTGAACAATTTTTTCAAAGAAATTGAATGTTAGGAGAATTTGAAATTCAAAAGACAAAATTAATTTTTTCCAAAAATGATAAAAATTGAAAAATTTAGAATTTTTTCATCAGAGCCTCTCAGAAAAGACTCAAATAATGAGAAAAAAAATTATTTCAGCAATTTTTTCAAAGAAACTGAATTTAAGGAAGATTTGAAATTCACCATATAATAAGCACCACTGGTGCTTATTACATGGGGTAATGAATTTTTCTCAAAAATGGGAATAATTGAAAAATTCAAACAATGTTTATCAGAACCTCTAATGATGAACACGAATAATGAGAAAAAAGTTTTTGAGCAATTCTTTCAAAGAAATTGAATGTTAGGAAAATTTGAAATTCAAAAGACAAAATTAATTTTTTCCAAAAATGATAAAAATTGAAAAATTCAGAATTTTTTCATCTGAGCCTCTCAGAACAGACTCAAATAATGAGAAAAAAAATTATTTCAGCAATTTCTTCAAAGAAATTGAATTTAAGAAAAGTTTAAAATTCACCATGTTTAAAGTACCATTTGGTACTTAAGTATTACATGGCGAATTTTTTTTTTTCTTCAAAAATGGGAATAATTGAAAAATGCAGAATTTTTTGGTTTGGTTCGGTTCGGTTCGGTTCGGTCTTAGTTTTTTTTGTTAAAAATATCAAATTTTCCTTACCCCCCCCCCCCCCCCCCCCCCGGAGAATAAAAAAAAAACAATCAATTTCGAGGTCAGTTATCTGGAGACTGTGTACGAGTTTGTAAAAATTCAAATTTCACTTTGATACGTGGTGACCGAGGTACCAAGCATGGGGTTCTACCAAAAAGTCGCAGATTATTTTGAGGGTCCCCAGCCCCATCTACATCCACCTTTGAGGTGGGAGTGGGAGTCCAAAATTTTCTATTCGGGTATTCAACTCAAAATTGACCTTCCATTTTGAAATTTCGTCAAACTGCACGATCAACTTGATTAATTGATTATAGATAGCCAGATAGGTATTAGGTACCTAGATGAACTTCACTTTGAGTTTGAGAAATAAATTTTTCGCCGGATATAATCAGATTTTAAAAATCATTTACTTTAAGTACAAAATTAAGCAGTTCAACGCGTGGTTTGATAAATAACCTACATTAAAATTGGTCCTACTCGAAATTTAGAACATCCAGATTTCATTCAATCTGGATCCTTAAGCCTCTTGAATCGTCTTTTCGTACTCTCCAATCAAATGTTGAGCTCGATTTTCATGATCTTGTTTTATTTTATTTTTAATTTCCGTCTTCGTAATGGTGTTTTAGTCTGAATGCATCAAGATTATTTTTTTGGTCTCACAGCTACAAAATTGGGATTTCTTCGTACCTGGTTAGGAAAAAAAAGCATATTATCCAATGCTTTGCAATTTGAAATTTTATACGCTTTAGATGCATTAATATCGAACCTTAAATCGAAAATCACTTTCAAAAATACCAAAATACTTTTTTTCTGCAAAGGATCACAAATCCACTTGCGACGTTCCTTCTCCTTGTACAATTTCGGTTCTCGTTTTAAGACATGCACGTCGATGCTTTTTTTAAGCGTAAGATAAGATTGGGCAATTTCCTCGCAGAACGTGGTGTGATTCAGGCCTTCTTTTTCCATTTCCGAATTGAGACGTTTAACGAAAACCAAATCGTTGCCAGTTTCTAATATGTGCTTCCACATTTGACGGCGAGTTTCATCTTTCCGAAGAGGTGATAAATTTGTTTTGTTTAATTCTGCCCAATTGGGTACGAACGAAGATTCGAATTTATTTTCGAACTTGTCAATGTAGTTTTTTGCCCTCACCATGTATTGATATTCCTGCAAATAGCAGAAATCATTAATCAGTAAAATTATACGTACAATAGGAAGTTGAATGATGAATCTCAATAGGTATATAAGCAACTAACCATGTATGATCTATCGTTGTAACCTTTCGATTCTCTGCTGATGGTAGTTTTTGTAGTAGGAATTTTGGTGGTTTTATTCTGAAACTCTTGCATTTCCAGCTTCGAATCATCCTCCTCGTTATTTAAATGGCGATAACGATGGCGATGACGATGACGCTTCGAAACCATAATAATGATGTATGAATTATTACCTAAACGTTCGATAATTCTTCATTTAAATATTCTAATACTGTATAGTAGAGCTTACTCGGTCAGGTGTGGTTTTATTAGCTCCCAGCGAAAAATCAATGCAAAAAATTAATTGACAAATGATAAATACGAATAACATTTTGACTATCGAGGTCGGAAAGGAACCTACTGCGAGGTGTGATCGAAGCATAATATGTGGCTATCCTACGTATGAAAAATATTCAGAGATAGGATGAAAACTTTGATTAAAGTAAGCAACTTTATCATCAGATAAAATGAATTTAAATTGAAAAAATACCACCGATATACAAATTATTTGGTTTTTATTATCTAAACTTTCCGTGCTATTCTTTGGTCGAATTTTAGCCACAAATTTTAAAAATTTCATCAATTATGTAATCTGATAAAAGTTTTTTGAATGCCTAGAGCTTTTTGAATTCCTACAATTTTCAAAATTGAAATTATTTCCTATATCTACCAATTTTTTGAAATTTCGTCGAATTAATGAAAAAATTGACAATTTTTTTGCGAAGACCAATCATTAAAAAATCAAAAAAATTTTAATGTTTCTGTAAAATTCACTAATGATGATTTTTTTGAAAATTTTCGCCATCGCTTCGCTTGGGCAGCAATCACTTCTCACTTTTTGATTAAATTCATTTTTTTTCTTCAGACAAAAAATCTTTTTTTCTTTCTTCTCGTTTTTTTTAAATAGCTAAAATATATTTGAATTTTTTGGTATTATAAAACTATCAATTTTTTTTCTGAGAAAATAATTTCTCAAAGTTTCTAGAAAAAGTAAAAATATTTTAAAAACTTTTTAAAAAATTTTTTTTTGTCAAAAATTTTTCAGTTTTCTGGATATTTTTTAGAATAAAATTTATAGTTTTTTGAAAGAAGAAATATTTTTTTAAAAAAAAGAATCAATTTGAATTGTTTAATAAAGCACAAATTTTTCTAAAAATAAATATTTTCAGCACAATTTTATTTCACATCAAGCAAGTACGTAAGTAGGTATTATGTTTCAATTTCAACATAAATTTTTCAAAATTTTCTTCGTAATTTAATATGAAACTAAAAAATTTAGCACAAATTTTTAAAATTTTGTTTTATGTACCTACCAATGTACCTACATTTTTCTGTAATTTTCAGAGTTTTAGTTACGAATTTTAGAATTTAAAATTTTCTTCCCAATGTAGGTACAATTATTTCAGAATTCACCCTTTTCTCAAAATTTACATTTTTTCGGTATTTGTATTTCTCCAAACCTTCTCAAAAAAAATTTCTCTAAATTTAAATTTTTTAAGAGTTCTTTAATTTTTACAATTTTTACAATTTTTAAAATTTACAATATTTTTAATATTATTTGAAATTTCTTCAAAATGCACAATTTCTCGTAAAGATGATTTTCTCAAAATTGACAGTTTTTCTGGAATTTTGATTTTTTTTTTTTTCAAATCTTCGATTTCTTTTTATTCCACAATTTTTTTTTCAATCTAAAATTGTCTGAGCTTACATTTTCCTTCAAAATGCACAATTTTCTCAAAATCCATGAAAAAGTAGTAAGTATTGAAATAATTGTACCTAACTTTCGAGAAGATCCTAAATTTCGAGGAGATTGTAAATTTTGAGAAAATTATAAATTTTTGGAAAATTTGAAACTTTTAGAAAATTTGAAATTTTGATAAAATTGTAAATGTTGATAATTGATAAAATTGCAAATTCGAGGAAATAATTGTAAATTTAGAGAAGATTGTAAATTTTAAAAAAATTGTACATTTTAAAGAATTGTAGGTATATTTCAAAAAATTGCAACTTTCCAAAAATTGTAAATTTTAAGAAAATTGCAAATCTCGAGAAAATTATAAATTTTGAGAAAATAGTTGATTTTAAGAAGATTGTACATTTCGAAAAGATTGTAAATTAAAAAAAAAATAATTGTACATTTTTTCAAAAAATTGTGAATTTTGAGAAAATTGCAAATTCTAGAAAATTGTAAATCTTGAAGGAATTGCAATTTTTGAGAAATGTATTTCAACTTCGAGAAGATTAGAAATTTAAAAAAATTGTAATTCTAAAAAAAATTGTAAATTTTGAAAAATTGTCAACTTTGAAAAAATTGTACATTTCAAAAAATTGCGAATATTGAGAAAATTGCGAATATTGAGAAAATTGTGAATTTTAAGACAAGTGTATATTTTAAGAAAATTAAAAATTTCAAGAAAATTGTAAATTTTGAGAAAATTGTAAATTTTGAGAAAATTGTAAATTTTGAGAAAACTGTAAATTTTAAGAAAATTGTAGATTCTAGAAAAATTGTGCGGTGGAGGAGATTTCTCAACTTTACTGAAGTGTAGTATATTTTTTATCTAAGTAAGTACGTAAGTATTTTTAATTTTTTTGAGAATTTTTTTTTTTCGATTTCTTGGAATAAAATGATTTTTAATTTTCCTTTTCTTTCAATAATTAAAATTTTTTAATTTTTTATTTATTAATTTAATATTTTTCTTCTTTTTAATTAATATAATATTTAAGTTTAAGAATGCTATTTTTTTAAATTAAAAAATTCATGGTAAATTCTTTGAAGAAAAGTTCAACTCTTTGGTTTTATATAACATAATAAAGTGATAAGTATAGCTAGGTATACATTTAATAAATAAAATGGAAGTGTTGATTTTAATAATCTCCAAAACTAATCGAGCCATCAACTCTTTCACCATAGTCACAAAGTTTTTGATAATTCATTTTGAACGCGTCCTTTAAACGTTGCATTCGACTTCCATGATTTCGTTTCAATTTTTGGAGTCGGCGCTGTCTATGGATATCATTTTGCACAAAAGTTGTGTTTAATAATTTCGAAAGCTGTACCTGGTCGGGAAAAAACACTTATTATGGGAAACTTCAACACTTGGCAATTAGAATATTTATATCTAGACCTACTGTCTCTTTTTTTCCGCCCGCATCCAACTTTAAACCAGAAATCGATCTCATGAATATTGAAATACTCTCTTTCTGTAAAGGATCCCAAACCGAATGGCAACCTTCTTCCTTTCTGGTCGAATTAAGGGTCTGGTTGAAGACATAAGAGTTATTCATGAGCCTAAAACAGACTTCAGCAATCTCCTCGCAGAACGTGGCTCGATTCAGGCCAGATTTTTCCATTTCCGAATTGAGACGTTGGACAAAAACCGTGTTGTTGGCCTCCTCCAAAATATAGTTCCATTTTTGCCGACGAATTTCAATGCTCCGATGAGCTGTTGAATTGAATTCGTTTAATCGGGCCCAGTCTGGTATGAAAAAAAATGCGTAACGAGTTTCAAACTCGTCTATGTAGTTTCTAACCTTGTATTGGTTTTTCAAACGAATAAGTTCCTCCTTTAAAAGAAAAAGGTAAATAAGAGCTGAATCAGAAGATTTCCAGTAATTAGAATTTTAATCGGATTGTCAACTAACCAGCTCTGATTTTTTGATTAATGTTTCTGATTCGCAAGTTCCATTCTGTAAATTTTTTATTTCTTGTTTTGAATCATCTGCTCCATCCTTTTAATGATGATAAAGTTTCAAAACGATATTAATCAGTTATTACTTATCTTGAATTATCATTCATCAAAAACTTAAAAATATTGTTTAGCTTACTCGTCCATCACCAAGTCTAGCTTCCAGAGAAAAACTGATGTCAAAAATCAAATTACAAATCACGAATATGAAAAACATGTCGACGATCGAAGTGAAAGATGAACATTATTTACATGCAAGAAATGTTTGGAAATGGAAAAGTACTATAATGTACTATTTCGATTAAAACCAGCAGAATTATCTTTTTTGTAGATAAGATAGATTTTAATTGAAGAAAGCTCATTTACAAAATCATCGAATTTTTAATAATACCAATTTCACAAGCTATTTTTTGATCGAATTTTTATTTTAATATATTTTGGAGTTTAATATCAAGCAGTTACGACACGATAAAATTTAGATCTGGTAAAAACATTGCGTGCACCCAGTCAAAGAAACATTATAATGTGGAAGAAAATTCCAAAATGAACCAGAAAAAGAAATCAAGAATAGGCACAACTGGGTTCGGTATGCAAAAAAAAAAATATTGAAAATTCGGAGATAATATGCTCTAAATCCAAATAGGGGTTTGTCTTGTACAACAATTTTAAAATATAGTTCCAATTTAATATAATTTTGGATAATTTTTTGCGAGGTGTTCGAAATTTTATAGGCTATTGAAAATATAAATTAAAAAAAAAATTGATCTAATTTAATCAATAGGTAGGTGTGTGGGACTTAATCCAATTATCTAATAGATATGACTATTATATTAAGCACAATGGAAAAAAAATAATAAATTCAATTCATCCAATTTGAACCCCTTTTTGGCAATGAGACATGAAATTTTTTTTAAAGGTAGTTTCTAAGAATAGGTAAATTTTTTTTTATTCCAAAAAAATCAAGTTTTTTTCTTCAAAAAATTGAAATTGAAAAAATCAATTTAAAAAAAAAATTAAAATTAAAAAATCAAGTTTTTTTTTAAAACTTGAAAATTAAAAAATTGAGTTTTTTTTAAATCCAAAAAATTCAAAAATATTTTCCCCAGAAAATTGAGATTTAGTAAGCTTTTTTCTCTATAAAAATTAAATATTTCATCTTAAACAAAAAAATTTTCTTTCATAAAATCAAAGATTTTTTTCACTATTTCTTCTCCAAAAATTTGAGAAATGAGTACCTATCTAGGTACTTTTGCTTTAGAAAAATTTAATCTTTTTCTTCAAGAAATTGAGGTTTGGTAATTGAAAAAAATTAGCCCAAAAATGGGAGATTTCATTCCAAACAGAAAACCAGATTTTTTTGCACCAAAATATTTGACAATAATCAAAAGTAGGTATCGATATTTCCTCAAAGAAATTCACCATCATTTTTTTCAGAGAATTCCTTCAAAAAATTGTAGGATTTTTTTCTTTTTTTCTGAGAATTTAAAAAAAAAAAATTTATCCATAAAATTATTTCAGAAAAAAACTGAGAAACTTTCTTTTCCAAAAAAATGTATTTAGAGGCTTCTTTCAAAAAATAAAAGATTTTTCTTTTTCATAAAAATTAAAAAAAAAATTGTTTAAAAATTTGAGAATAATTCTCAAATTATTATCTACCTACTTCATACGTAAGAACTTCAAATAAAATGAGAGAAAAAGTTCAACTTTTCTTTAAATTTTGTCGGACGTTCTGAAACTTAAATTTTTATAAAGGTAGACTTTTTAAAATACTATACTATATTTTTAAATCATATAAATTGTGGATTTTTTAAAATGTGGATGTAAAAAATGAAGTTATAGGTAAGTATTTTTTATCACTAGATTTTTTTTTTTTTTTTTGTACCTAATAATGAATTTGAAATTTTATTTTTCTATAAAAAAATAAGGAATGTTTTTTCTGCAAAAAAATGACAATTTTTTCGCTCAAAATGAGAGATTTCATTCTAAACAAAAATGGAGATTTCTTTTTGTAAAAAAAAAGTAAAAATTCCCTTGAAAAAAGAAACAACAAAAAATTTATTTATTCCTTAAAAAATTGGATTTTTTCTTAAAAAAAAGTCTTTTTTATTTTTAAATTTAACATTTTTTTTCTTTAAAACCTTTGGAAATAATTTAATATTAATCGTTTTATAATTTAAAATTCAGAAGGAAAATTAAAAATCGTATTATTCTAGAAACTAATATCGACAAATTTTTTTTTCTCGAAAAAATGAATAATAGGAAGATAAATCCTTTCACTCCAAAAAATTTTGAAATCTCCTCACCCCAAAAATTATTCTTTTTTTTTATGAGAAATACATATTTTTACTCCCAAAAAATGAGAAATTCTATCCTACAAAAAATTTGAAAAAATTTCCAGAAATAATTCGAAGATTTTTTTACTAAAAAAATAATAATAAATAAAATGGAATATTTCTCTAAAAAAGATTTTGAAGGTACTTCTATTCCAGAATGTTTGATAAATTTTTTTCTCAAAAAAAAAAAAATGAATAAAATAGTTTTAAAATCTCGAAGAATTGAAAAATTTTCCCTTCAAAAAAATTGAAATATTTTTATCCAACGTGAGCAAATCAATTTGGCAGAACCGGTCTTCGATTTCAAATCAATGGATAAAATTAAATGATAAATGATGAATATAGCGATTTTAAAAAATCCAGGTTACCATTACCATCAGATTACAGACAGAAGATGGGCGATATTGAAAAATTTACTTAGTTTATTTTGATTAAAAAAACCTTAATCACTCCCAAAGTCGAAGGTTATTTTCAAATTACCCATATCTAATTAGCAAAAAATAAATTGAAATCAGTGATAAGTAGGTACATGTACTACATACCAAATAATATTAACTTATTGACAAATAATGTATAATAATAATAAAAAAATAAAAAAAATAAATGAAATAAAAAACCTAAACAGGGCTCTAAGCCGAATCAAAAATTTTAACAAAATTAAGAAACGTCGCTCATTTTACTATCGAATCTCAGGTTAACCTTTCCATTAACTTTTCCCTTACGAATGATTTGACGATGCTTATCCTTCATACGTTCCACGACACGTTGTAATTCTTTTTCGTGTTGCTGCTTCGTAAGCTTACCATCGTCATCACCACCTTTCTTCATCAATTCTTCGTACAAAGATTTGGGAATTTGCACCTGATCAGATAATAAAAACAAGATCATCAATAATGAGATGTGAAAAGCTCTAGGGTAGGTATCTATAAATTATTATTCTATTCAATCACTCTCACCATTTCTTCATTCTGATCCCACAATCCTTTTGAATCGGAAACGACCTTCATGAACACCTGAACATATTTCTGCTTCAATGGATCACCAACAACTCGAGAATCTTTCTTTTTCTTATCCGAACTAGCTTCTTTATTAAGAATGTAAGCATTATCCGACAAAACATGATAGACTCCGGCGATTTCGGTACAAAACTCCTTTTCTTCAATTTTGGCTTTTTTCAATTCCGATTTCAGATTTTCGATCAGGGCGGAATTCATCGCGTTGGCCAAGATGTATTCCCATCGTTGACGACGAATCTCGTGGTCTTGATCAGCTGGCGATTTAATCAAATTTACCTTGGACCAATCGGGAACGAAACGAAGGGCGTAATGAGTTTCGAATTCGTCTAAGTGATTCTTCACAATGTATCGTTGTTTTATATTGGCTAATTCATCCTGTAAGCGAATAAATAGGTAAGTATATAGATAAGATAGGTAAGTAGATAGGTAGGCAATTGAAGGAATATTTTCTTTACCAAATCTGATCGTTTGATGAAGTTTTCAGGTGTTTCGGTTTTGAATACTTTCGGGGTAGTGGATTCACGACGAATGGTTCCTGTCTCATTTGTTTCTTCTCCGTGTGTTTGGAACTTTAAAAATTAATACAAATGGGGAATTACTCGAGCTGGCTTTTTTACAAGAATAATTTTTCAAAATCGAGTAACTTACCAGTCTAAAATTCTTAAAGCTGATTCCAACAGATAAACCGACAGAAAAAATTAAACAGCAGAAGAGAATTGCGAAATTCGAATACATGGTGAGTCTATGTGTAAAGCAGTACCAAGAGTTTTTACTCGACCACGGTCACATCAGCTCTGATATTGAATCTATTTCTTCTTCGATGCAAAAAAATATGCGACGTAATTTGGTTAGGTATTTTTTTAATCGATAAATTAATTTAAATCGAAATTAATCAAAAATCATCTACGTTTCGATCAGAATGGCCCAATAGATCGGTATTTTATCAACTTGCTTATTTAAATACAAATAAGGAGAGTTTGGCATGGGAAAAAAGGTCTGTCTGAGGGGTCAAGTCTAAATTACCTAAATTAAATCCAAATCTGATCGAAAACAAATAAAGGGCTGATTTAAGCTCGAGTTGTTAATAAATTTGATCGATGTTTTTATTCGACGATTTTTTTTTTAGATCCTTAGCAAAGAAAATTCCATTTTGGGTCAACAAAGATTTTTTTATTTTGAACTGAAATTAGCTACACCTTGGAAAACTGAGGAAATCAAAAATCAAATAGATACCTATTGAAATCTCTAATTTTCCGAAGAAAAAAAAATCGCATAACTTTCATGCCCTGATTTTTTTTACTAAAAAAATATACCTACTTATCTCAAATTCTTGACAAAAAAAAATGGGTAACAATTTTAAATTTTTTTTTTTCTCGATTTATTTGGAGAAAAAGCATTAATTTATTTGAACTTTGGAAAAAAATTGTTTTCATATCAGTTTTGTGGAGAAGTAAATAAATCAGTAACTTTTTTTTTTTTAAAAATGAGTTTTCACCGAATCTCATTTATTCGATGAAAAAGCAACAGTAAATTCCATGCAAAATCTTACTGTGATGGAATTTTTGAAGAATTTTAAATTCATCAATTTTGTGAAAATTTTTATTTTCAGTAATTGTTGAAAAAGAGAGTTTTGCCAAATTGCATTTTTATCAACGAAAAAATTTATCGTAAAATCCAATGCAAAATCCTCCTCTGAAGGAATTTTGGAGGATTTTAAAGTGTGAAAATTTTTATTTTCAGTAATTTTTGAAAAATGAGTAATCATTGCATTTAATCAATGAAAAAAAACTACCCCAAGATCCAATGAAAAATCCTCCTCTTGCTGAATTTGTAAAAATTTTAATTTTCAGAAAATTTCAAAAAATGACAATTTGTATTTTTTTTGAATTAATAAGGCTACCATACGACCCAATGCAAAATCCCACCCTCACTGAATTTCCAAAAAATTTTATTTTCAGTAAATTTCAAAAATGGCAATTTTCATTTAATTAATGACAAAGGCTATTTGATCCAATGCAAAATCCTACCCTAAGCAAATTTGTGAAAATTTTAATTTTCAGTATTCAAAAAATGAGAAATTGCATTTAATCAATGCAAAAAGCTAGTACTTATACCTTAAGATCCAATGCAAACTCTTCCTCTAACGGAATTTTTAAAGATAGGTATTCAGAATCATTACCTCTATAAAAAATTTTATTTTCAGTAATTTTTGAAAAATGAAAAACAGCTTTTATTTCTAGGAAAAAAACTACCACAAGATCCAATGCAAAATCCTTCTTTGATGAAGTTTTTGAAAAAATTTAAAATCATCATTTTTATGAATAACTTATTTTTATTTTCAGTAATTTTTGAAAAATGAGAGATTTTGCCAAATTGCATTTAATCAATGAAAAAAGCTACTTTAAATTCAATGCAAATTCTCTTTTGACGGAATTATTGAAGATTTTTAAAACTATCATCAATTTTGTAAAAATTTCAATTTAAGAAACTCCACATTTTTGTCTCACTTGAACTTGTTTAAAATTCCTGACTCATTTTGAGACTAAAAATCTCTTTTTTAGAGCCAATGTAAAAAATCATATTTTTTTTTGAAAAAAAAAATCTTTCAAATTTTTCTTTGAAACGACCTTTTTTTGTTTTCTTAATTTCTGCATAATTATTTAAAAAAGAAAAATCTGAATTTTTTAACAAAAATTGATAAGTATTTGTGCCCCATTTGAAAAAATCCAATTTCTAACTGTATTTTTTGAGAAAAGGATTCACTCAATTTTTTTGAAACAAACGAAAATGAAAAAATCTACAACTTTGGATTGCCAATGACAGCGCACTGAAAATCCTAATCCGTCTTAAAATTAACCATTGTAAATTTCCTCATATTTTCGCGATATTTTCATTGTTATTCAGAATATCTACCTATGTATAGATTTTCAAAGCTGGTTGCCATTGTTAAAAGGTTTCAGTGTCGAATTTTTTTTTCTTCATAATCTTTCACCGTTATAATTAAAACTTGGTTTGGTGTATGATGAGTAGGAAAGGATCTTTTTAGAATCTTTTTTACAAACTCGAACATCGCACGCTGATTCGCCAACCAGTCTGTATCTCGGTACCTTCTCCCAAGCCAGAGATAAGGGATTTTTACGTCTTTTAATCAAGTGCATTCGGCCTTTATCATTCTGTTTCGTTTCAACGGTTTGTGCAACTGCCCAGAATTCAACGATGTATAGAAAAAGGTAAGTACGATTTTTGAGAAATTTTTATACCTACTAGGTTGACTTCAAAAAAATATTTCTTACTCCCAATGAATTACGATTTTTTTCTATTTTTTTTAAACGAATTTAAAACAAAATTTACCAAAAAAGTAACAGATATTTTAATGGGTACCCAATGTACCCATTTGTGTATTAAATTTGTCCAGTTTCGGAGTTCATGTGTAGCTTATTTTACGTACTTTTGAAATTTTAGGTGTACCTTTGAAAACTCTATACTGCTAAGTTTCTGGCCATGAAAGTTGATTTCATTAAAAATAGATTTTAAGGTGAATTCTCATTTTTTTTAACCTAGAATTTTATTATTTTAAAAATAATATAACCTATAAAAATGACTCCTGCTTAATTTTTATAAAAAGGGCTTATATGTAAGTATTTTTCAGATGAAAATATCTAGATAATGATCTACTTTCTTCATTACAAAAAAAATCGTTACACATTTGTACATACGTTGTTATCCGTATAATAGGCAACTTTTTAATGTGCAAGTGATATCTTTGTCTCTAACTTCAAAAGGGTAGATAGAAAATTTTTCTTTAAAAAGTGAAAAATTGGAACAGAAATCCTTCGTTCCCTCTCTGAATATAAGATTTCATTCTAAAAAATGAAATTTCAAAAATTAAAAAGGTTTCACAAAAAAATTTATGATTTTTTGTTTTTTTATTTTATTGACAACTTTCAGTTTTTGACGAGAAAAATTGAAATATTTCCTTGTGTAGTAGATGACGAGAACATGTAGTACGCCAATATCAAAGAAATTGTTGTAAGTAGATTATATTGACAGAAAAATGAGTATACTTACGATGAAAACATACTCACCATTCCCATTTACGAAACTGATCATCTCGATCAAAGATAGACAAATGCCAACAAACAAAAATACCTACTAGATCAATCATACTCAAATATGACTCAAAAATTCCATATTTTTGACCAAAATAATTATATTCGATACACCAAAATGAAATCAACAACATTGTATTTCATCATTTAATTCATTTCATCTCATATAAAAAAAAAAAAATCACAGAATTCATGGGTGCTAAAAAAAGTAGATACAAAGAAACACTGTACAAATCAATAAATATCAGACTCGAGTTCAACTCAACACAAAATTATTAAATGCACAATTAATTCAATTATGTAAATTAAAACTCAATATTCAGCGGTCGTTTGACAATTCTTAGGTAATGCTACAAGCTACATGCATAGGTAGTAGGTACGGTAAAAACAACGTTTATGTTACATAGAATATAATAATTATGTAAATATGACGATGACGAGAGAATATTCGCTTTGAAAGAAGTCCCCAGAAAATGAAAAACTACAACACGAAGCGGAGCGGAGGTAAGTTTCAATTCACTTCATGTCGCAAAAATGTTGACTAAAAAAATATATTCTACCCCTTCTCCCTCCCCCGGAGAAAACACGGTTGGACATTTAGAGGGAGATGCAATTTCTTTATGTGATACAAATTATTCTTCAATAGATATCATGCCGTGTGATCGAGATTTAAATGTGGCAAAAACTGAAATTGATTATCAAAGGTTCTAAGAAAATTGAGCTCCACTCTCGGTATAGGACCAATGTAAATCTATTGTTGTCGCCAGTCTCAATGACTAGCAATCTGCTCTGAGGTATTCCTGAGGTGACCTTCTAACTCAAGTTAACAAAACCAATTTATTCGAACCAAGAGTAGGTCTCTAAAATTCTCGATGCTATAAACAAATATCTTGATAAAATGTCTCTACAAAATTGGGTTGATTTTAACACAGCAATAGAAATTTACAAATACCAAGGTTTCAAGCCAGATATAATGCTGATGGAAATGCTCCAAAAGGCCACAGCATCACCAACTGGTCCTTCTCAATTTACTGGTCATTTAGTGTTTTTAATTTCAGTATTCCACATGCGTGGTCCCAACATCACGGCCATCACGAACAAATCCTCAGTCAAGAAAGACTCAATGGACCTCCTTTCAACTTGTCAGACATTGTACGGCATTAGGCCAAACCCTGTTGGTGGAACTACTCCAACGCTTAGTAGAATTTCCGCTGCACTTTCATTCGCGTCATGGCAAATTTCTTTAAAACTTAGTGAAATTAACTTCGTAGTAAGTCACTCAGAAATGGGGTGCACTTTCAATATCAGCCAAGTGGGTAATTTTGTACCAGGACTAATTAGCATTAAAAATGGACTTGATATCTCTCTAGCGCACACTTATCTATTTTACATTATATATCAAGCTAGATTAACAGTTAAAACTTATAAATCCTCAAACTCAGGAGCAATTCAAAATTCAGCCGAAGCTTTTGGAGCAGCAACATTTTATGCTGCAGCTGCCACTAATGGATCCATTGAAACTCAAGCAAATCGCAAAAAGTTTGCTAGCAGCTCTGAGCGGAAGATCGCTTCTGAAGATATGAAAAAGGCAGTCAGGAAATTTATAATTGATTTTAGAGCCGCTGGTGGTGTAAGTAAAATTAAGAAATCGGCAGAAAATATTCCTGCGATTTCTTACATTACATCTGATGGGAAAATTGACAAAGTTGTCGATCTTATAATGACCGCTCCAATTGAAACTGGTAAATACACATTTAATATCCTGTAATAATATTTAGTTTTAAGTCATCAAGTTTTTATAATACATTTTATTTTAAGTTTGAAAGCCTTCGGGCTAATGCAGATTTAACCATCTACCCTTACTGATGATGTTTTGTAATAGGTATATGGCCTGCCAAACTCTCAAAAACTGTTTATCTTTTACTGGATAATGATACACCATTAACTTTAACTTTAGCACCAGACCTGCAACATCCTCTCTGCTATACTTGTATGAATTCCAAAATATATCTCTATGAAGAGAATGACATTCAAATTCATCCAGTATATCTAAAAGCTCATCTAATAAAACGATGCCAAGTTTAGAAGCCAGAAATAGTATTTTCCGAACAGTCTCGTCTGGTAATTTAAGTGAAGCTGACATTTAAAATATTATATAGAATGAAACCGTCCGGACTTGTAATTGGGCTAAGGCTGGAAAATGCGCCTGCGGCACACAAAATTGTAAGTAAGAAATAATTAATATTGACAAAGTTAAAAAAGTGAAGATTCTTTTTTATTTTTATTTTTTTTTGTTGGGGGAGGGGGGGTCATTTTTGGGGAGTAAAAACTACAATTCATTCAAATTTCTAAATTATCTTTAATTTAGAAATCACATTGGTGAGCGACATCCTGAAGATCGGTGAAATCGCGGAAGACATCAAGTCGGAAAGGTTCGCAATAGCCGAAGAGAAATTAAAGATCATAAAAGATGGCGATGAGGTTGTCCGTCTGATAGTTCGAGAGCTCCTCAAGAAAAACAACAATTTAGACGCAATTTTTCAATTCGGGGACAGCATTTTAAATGCGAATGAAAAAATAACCCTTTACGACGCGCTTCTCAATCAAATTCTTCTCATCGTAAATAACAAAGTTTGTTATTTATTCAAACTAAGAGAAGCGGTGAGGAAGGAGTTGCTTGAGAGAGACCGTAAAGGGGGAAAGGAAAAGGAACTGTACAGGCGGATTTGTGATAAAATACAAACAGAAGGAGTGAATCCAATCATCGACTCCTTACTGAGTAATGGCTCTGCGATCAAAAGATACGAAGATGAACAGTGCTTCCCAAACTCCATTGCTCTTTTTCGAGAAGCAATCAAAAAAATTTGGAAGGAAATACCTTCAAAAACCTTATTGGCCAGTTGAATTTTTCGCGGTTTGAAATTTTTTTCATTTTCAAAAAATTTTCATCGCTTTACCGAGTGTCGTTAGTTGATTTTTTCACGGTTCGAAATTTTTCGTTTGTCAAGTTTTTTTTATTTTTACTGTTCGCGTCTTACAAATTATTTCTTCTCTTCAAGTGTACACATTCGAAATAAAATCTACTTTTACCTTCACTTTATCATATTCAACTATTTTCAGAAAGTTCTTAATTTCAATTAACAAGATGTCAGAATATATGAAATTTGCAACAGAGTTTGCAAAAAACTTCATGGAATATGGGAGCTTAGAGGATGATATCATTCTAGTCCAGGACCACTACAAGTTTGAGGGCTTCAACTTAGAAGCTATTGCTGTTAAGTTGCAGAGCTTTCAGACAACTCGCATTATCCAGCTGTTATCCAGCTGTTATGTGTTTTCCATTTAAGAGGCACAATGATTTCGAAAATGAAGAAGACCATGAATAGCACTCATCTCCCAGAAATATTTAAAAATCTCCTGATAAAACAAGGAATTTTTAAAATGGCCGAAATTTCACAAACTGCCGATGTTTCTACCACATTGTCTAAGTACAAGAAAATTCAAAATATAGAGGTTACTGCAGAAGTCTACAATGAAGACGAATTTTGGAAAAAAGTTAAGACACCAAAAATCCCTCAAATTACTCAAAATCAGTTCGTAAACGCCCTCCATCTATTGGTATGTCCAACTTATCAATGTGTGTAAATATACCTAATATTTAATACAATTATTATATTTTTTTTTCAGAATATACATGTTCATGTGGAGCAAGGTTTCAATACCATACATATATAATTAATCGCCACCTGAGCTCCAACAGTGGGTGTATTATTTTATGTTTATATAAATATATCTTGAAAATGTATCATAATATATTGTTTTTTTGACCCTCAGAACATTTAAATATAGTTGAAAACATGTCGTTGTCCGATCGAATTAAAAAAAAAACAGATAGAAAGATATTTTGAATGCGAATGCGGTAGTGATCGTATACTATTACGGAAGGATAATATCAAACAACACTACAAGTCTAGTGAGTAGTATGATTTTCTTTATTAATCAAGGATTTTGTTATCAACTTTAACTTTATTTATTTTGTAGAAAGACATATGAAATATGTGAATGGTAAAACTGAGTTTACTTCTTGAGCTCTCCTATGCATTTTGTGGTACAAGGTAAATATTTTTAAATTTAAAATATGAAATCACATTGATTTCAATTTTATGTATGAATTCAGGTGTTCCTCTTCTATCTAATGATAATAATGCATATCATGTGAATCAAGTTGCTGTTGATGACACACATAATGAACAAATGTGTATGTATATTTTTGTTTAGTTTTGCATACCATTACATAAATAATTATATTATATTTTTCATTTAGATATAAGTAGTTCTATTGGCACGGCTCATGAGCTTCACCAGGATCGCTTCGATCGCTTCAGCATCATGAGCCATGCCAATAGTAAATTGACGAATATTTTTCAACATATCTAAGAGATAAGGGGAAAAAAAGCACACACCTTACCCACCTTACCCTACCACTGACTCTTTATACCTACTTGGTCGGGGTTTCCAGAGGATTTGGAAACAACGTTAGATATTCGGGATGGTGTGAGGGTTAAGGTGATTTTAACAGTCTACTTAAAAAAATCTGGATTGGTCGGGGATCGAACCGGCGACCCCTTGGGTGGAGAGCGACGTCTTAACCAAATTTTCAAGTGGTTTATAACCGTTTCAAGATAATTTTCATAATTATTACCACAGAGCAAATTTGCTTTGACGTCATATCTCCCTTCTTTTTTCCAAAAAAAAAAAACAACAAAAACAAACAATCCAGCATTAAGGTATGCTGAAAGTTCTTTTTATACACACAAAATGCTATTTTGATCTTCTGACTGGCTATTGCATATGTTGACATCAGTAAATTAACCAAAATGAACAGACGAATAAATTATATTGAGAGATTTTTTACACACAACACAAAGACGTGGAGCCCTACAATTTTTTATAGCTTTTTTACTCATTTTCACACAGTTTTAGGCGATTTTCAAAACGTTATTTCATAATTTTTATGCTCATTTTCACATATGTTTACACGATTTTCAAGACATTTTTTTTCATATATTTTTTACAGCTTTTTTTGCTCATTGTTGCTCACACTTAGATGATAGCCTTTACTTTTAAGGCATTTTTAAACATTTTTAGGTGATCTTTAACAGTTTTCAATGGCATTTTTAATATGATTTTCAACACTTTTCAAGCATTTTTTCACATTTTTACATATTTAGGTTATTTTTTAACCGTTTCAAGCCATTTTTTTTTCATGGTTTTTAAGGTGCTTTTTTACACATTTTAACCGATTTCCAATAGTTTCAAGGTATTTTTTACATGTTTTTAGGTGATTTTTTTTAACAGTTTTACGGCAAGTTTGCCCAAAGCGGCTCCACGACCTTCCTCAACTGCTAGCACAGACAGTTCGATCAATTCAAATCAAGAGGAAGAAGAGGAAGAGGATGAAATTTAGTTTCCTTTTTGGTTGCTCGCACGAAATTTCTCCCCCCTTCCACCACTAGTTCTACTACCTTGCCTACTGATTCTCCTATACCTATTGATAGTACTCTTAACGTCTCTAATTAAATATAGTTGGAAAATAAGTTAATTTAGAATCCTATATTATAAGAATCTAAATATAGAAAAATAAAATTGTACACGTATGTTGAATAAAATACGTAGAAATGATCGTAGCGTTTGTTTTCATTTTTTACTCGTTTCATTTTTTAGCAGAAAAAAAATATTACAAACATCGTGTAGGTATGATGAATGAGTGAGAGAGAGATAGAAAATTAACACACGACGTTCCAAGAGCTCAGCTCGTCGTCGTCGTCGTCAGCGTGCTGGAATATAAATAATTCGCAAAACCTAGGTTTGCACCTTATCTAAAAGATTAGGAATAGTCACCGAGGCGGATATTTTTATCGAAGACAATAAAAATCTCCAATATTCTCCCGATGTTTTTTTTAAATAATCGACGTCTTCGGCAGGTGGTTTGGGGATGTTAATTGTTTTTTCTCCTACTCGATGGAAAAAATCGCCAATATGTGAGAAATGATTTTATTATTAATTCAGTAGTCGAAGTGGACACGTGTTTCTTTCATTGTTTGCAGACTTTGGTTTAATTTACGAAATCGGTGAGTTGTCAATAATTATTATTATATTTTTTTTGTTTCAATTAGCTTAGTGGTGAAATAAATGATTAAAAAAAAAATCAGATTTCAATTGGTTTATTTATTTACGTTTAAAAATTATAGGTATGTTTCGTTCTCCGAGTAATCCGTGGGGACTCGACTTCGTTCAATGTCCATTTAATAGACAACATCGGTTTAATAAAAAGAAGGCAAACAAACACCTGACAGAGTGTAAAACAAAGCATACACACCTTCAGAATTACATGGGAGCATGGGATTACGATCCTATTGTAAGTAACTTACTTATGAGTTCCATATCTACTTAAGTATATTCATTATCTAATGTACATAGGTTGACCGTTGGTTAGACGAAAATTATTTTTGGGTGAAAGGAGTATGCGTATTTTGTGAACAAGATATACATTGCAAAGGAGATCCTCCCACTTTCGAAATATGCAAGTCCGAACCTAAACACCTGTACCATGATGTTTGTGGAGCCATCATGAATACTGAAAGGTACTACATTTATTTAGCTAATATTGTTTTCTAATTGAAATAAATTTTTGTAATTATTAATTATTATTATAAAATTCGTTCAATGTCCATTTAATAGACAACATCTGTTTAATAAAAAGAAGGCAAACAAACACCTGACAGAGTGTAAAACAAAGCATACACACCTTTAGAATTACATGGGAGCATGGGATTACGATCCTATTGTAAGTAACTTACTTCTGAGTGCCATATCTACTTCAGTATATTCATTATCTAATGTACATAGGTTGACCGTTGGTTAGACAAAAATTATTTTTGGGTGAAAGGAGTATGCGTATTTTGTGAACAAGATATATACATTGCAAAGGAGATCCTCCCGCTTTCGAAATATGCAAGTCCGAAACTAAACACCTGTACCATGATGTTTGTGGAGCCATCATGAATACTGAAAGGTACTACATTTATTTAGCTAATATTGTTTTCTAATTGAAATAAATTTTTGTAATTATTAATTATTATTATAAAATTCGTTCAATGTCCATTTAATAGACAACATCGGTTTAATAAAAAGAAGGCAAACAAACACCTGACAGAGTGTAAAACAAAGCATACACACCTTTAGAATTACGATCCTATTGTAAGTAACTTACTTATGAGTTCCATATCTACTTAAGTATATTCATTATCTAATGTACATAGGTTGACCGTTGGTTAGACAAAAATTATTTTTGGGTGAAAGGAGTATGCGTATTTTGTGAACAAGATATACATTGCAAAGGAGATCCTCCCGCTTTCGAAATATGCAAGTCCGAAACTAAACACCTGTACCATGATGTTTGTGGAGCCATCATGAATACTGAAAGGTACTACATTTATTTAGCTAATATTGTTTTCTAATTGAAATAAATTTTTGTAATTATTAATTATTATTATAAAATTCGTTCAATGTCCATTTAATAGACAACATCGGTTTAATAAAAAGAAGGCAAACAAACACCTGACAGAGTGTAAAACAAAGCATACACACCTTTAGAATTACATGGGAGCATGGGATTACGATCCTATTGTAAGTAACTTACTTATGAGTTCCATATCTACTTAAGTATAATCATTATCTAATGTACATAGGTTGACCGTTGGTTAGACAAAAATTATTTTTGGGTGAAAGGAGTATGCATATTTTGTGAACAAGATATACATTGCAAAGGAGATCCTCCCGCTTTCGAAATATGCAAGTCCGAACCTAAACACCTGTACCATGATGTTTGTGGAGCCATCATGAATACTGAAAGGTACTACATTTATTTAGCTAATATTGTTTTCTAATTGAAATAAATTTTTGTAATTATTAATTATTATTATAAAATTCGTTCAATGTCCATCTAATAGAAAACATCGGTTTAATAAAAAGAAGGCAAACAAACACCTGACAGAGTGTAAAACAAAGCATACACACCTTTAGAATTACATGGGAGCATGGGATTACGATCCTATTGTAAGTAACTTACTTATGAGTTCCATATCTACTTAAGTATATTCATTATCTAATGTACATAGGTTGACCGTTGGTTAGACGAAAATTATTTTTGGGTGAAAGGAGTATGCGTATTTTGTGAACAAGATATACATTGCAAAGGAGATCCTCCCGCTTTCGAAATATGCAAGTCCGAACCTAAACACCTGTACCATGATGTTTGTGGAGCCATCATGAACACTGAAAGGTACTACATTTATTTAGCTAATATTGTTTTCTAATTGAAATAAATTTTTGTAATTATTAATTATTATTATAAAATTCGTTCAATGTCCATCTAATAGAAAACATCGGTTCAATAAAAAGAAGGCAAACAAACACCTGACAGAGTGTAAAACAAAGCATACACACCTTTAGAATTACGATCCTATTGTAAGTAACTTACTTATGAGTTCCATATCTACTTAAGTATATTCATTATCTAATGTACATAGGTTGACCGTTGGTTAGACAAAAATTATTTTTGGGTGAAAGGAGTATGCGTATTTTGTGAACAAGATATACATTGCAAAGGAGATCCTCCCGCTTTCGAAATATGCAAGTCCGAAACTAAACACCTGTACCATGATGTTTGTGGAGCCATCATGAATACTGAAAGGTACTACATTTATTTAGCTAATATTGTTTTCTAATTGAAATAAATTTTTGTAATTATTAATTATTATTATAAAATTCGTTCAATGTCCATTTAATAGACAACATCGGTTTAATAAAAAGAAGGCAAACAAACACCTGACAGAGTGTAAAACAAAGCATACACACCTTTAGAATTACATGGGAGCATGGGATTACGATCCTATTGTAAGTAACTTACTTATGAGTTCCATATCTACTTAAGTATAATCATTATCTAATGTACATAGGTTGACCGTTGGTTAGACAAAAATTATTTTTGGGTGAAAGGAGTATGCATATTTTGTGAACAAGATATACATTGCAAAGGAGATCCTCCCGCTTTCGAAATATGCAAGTCCGAACCTAAACACCTGTACCATGATGTTTGTGGAGCCATCATGAATACTGAAAGGTACTACATTTATTTAGCTAATATTGTTTTCTAATTGAAATAAATTTTTGTAATTATTAATTATTATTATAAAATTCGTTCAATGTCCATCTAATAGAAAACATCGGTTTAATAAAAAGAAGGCAAACAAACACCTGACAGAGTGTAAAACAAAGCATACACACCTTTAGAATTACATGGGAGCATGGGATTACGATCCTATTGTAAGTAACTTACTTATGAGTTCCATATCTACTTAAGTATATTCATTATCTAATGTACATAGGTTGACCGTTGGTTAGACGAAAATTATTTTTGGGTGAAAGGAGTATGCGTATTTTGTGAACAAGATATACATTGCAAAGGAGATCCTCCCGCTTTCGAAATATGCAAGTCCGAACCTAAACACCTGTACCATGATGTTTGTGGAGCCATCATGAACACTGAAAGGTACTACATTTATTTAGCTAATATTGTTTTCTAATTGAAATAAATTTTTGTAATTATTAATTATTATTATAAAATTCGTTCAATGTCCATCTAATAGAAAACATCGGTTCAATAAAAAGAAGGCAAACAAACACCTGACAGAGTGTAAAACAAAGCATACACACCTTCAGAATTACATGGGAGCATGGGATTACAATCCTATTGTAAGTAACTTACTTATGAGTTCCATATCTACTTAAGTATATTCATTATCTAATGTACATAGGTTGACCGTTGGTTAGACGAAAATTATTTTTGGGTGAAAGGAGTATGCGTATTTTGTGAACAAGATATACATTGCAAAGAAGATCCTCCCGCTTTCGAAATATGCAAGTCCGAACCTAAACACATGTGTACCATGATGTTTGTGGAGCCATCATGAATACTGAAAGGTACTACATTTATTTAGCTAATATTGTTTTCTAATTGAAATAAATTTTTGTAATTATTAATTATTATTATAAAATTGTACTACGAAGTCGAGGTGATTAGTAACGAGAGTAATCCACTTATCAGAAAATTTAACGTGAATGTCGTTGCTATAAACGACGAGGAAAAAACATACGAATTGCTAAGTAAGAGTCATATTTCAGAAATTCTTCGAGGAACTAAAAAAATTCAATCAATCCGTCGCTTGCAACGCATCTACCCAGCAATCCCTTTTCATAAATTCTCTCGTAACACAAATATTTGTGAATTCCAAATTTTTATGAATGTCAACACCACCAGTTGTGAAACAAGTGCTTTACCAGTTTTGTACAAAGTCTGGTATCAATTATTTGAGAATCGCTGGCTATTCGCCCAATCTCAACATTCTACTTTCCAAATTATTGATCAAAATAATGACATAATTTCAAACTTTGATACCAAAACCATCAAAAATATCGTAAGTCATCTAAATCATCATAGAAACCACTATACGAATGGTCGCAGTTGTTCTGCTGCTGGTTTAACAGTTTCTACAGTCACATAAAGAATTCGACAGAGGACGAGAAGAAGCCTTAACATCACAAACTCTGATAATTGCCCTTGTCAGACAAATATTCCAAATGATGATTATAAAGATTTTGATGATACTTCCACAAATCTGTACACTATGGATGTACACCCTCCAACAACAATCCAGCCTAAAATATTCAGAGAAATAAATTTTTCATCTCACCCAGAATCTATCACACCTGATGTATCGCACACTTCAAATTTACCTTTTCATACACAACCTAACCCGACACTACAAAAAAATAAAAATTTTGGGGGAAAAATTCAACCCCAGAAACAATCGCACCTGAAGTGTTACAAAAAATCAAAACTCTCAGTTATGTTCGAGTATTAGTGATGATGCAAAACGTGCTGTTTTGATCTTGACCTGTACACCGAAAGAAAGATATTTCATACCAACAACCGTTCCACAACATTGGCTCCCTGTGGACCGTCCAACAAAACAACAGTCAGTATATTGAGTTTTACTGAAATTACGATCCAGCTATTGTTTCTCGACTGTATAAGAAAACCACAAATAATACCAATGTGTTGCGGTGTCTTCAACGTATTTCATTGAAAACACACTCGATAGTAACTCGAAACTTTCGAATGTACGTACCTACATAATATGTACATACTTAAGTAGAAGAAATTTGATGTACAATAATGTTATTTTATTTTATTTTACAGTAATCCGGATCCGATAGTCGATCGTATTTATAATCAAGTCAAGGAAGCGGGTGAAGACGGGTTAACTGAGAGATTGATCGAACCCACTCTAAGTAGAGGTTGTGTCTTAAAAGTCCTAAACAAAATGATGCCATCATCCAGTTTATGTGACAAATTGTTACAATATTTCTATGAAAAGAGGCGACGCTATCAAGTGTGAGGGACTTGTTGTAACTTCGTCTCCTCCAGAGGAGTTTTCCAGTTTTTACTTCCCCGTTGATCTATTAAAAAAAATCATTCATATTACTAGATCAAGTGGTGACTTTTGATTCCCGCTCGCGAATTTGAGGCAAAAATGACGAAATGATAAAATCGTATGAAAATTTTTACACGATTAATCTCGGCAAGTGTCTTTTTTTTTGGTGTAAAAAACAAATACCGTAGATTTCATGGTATGAATTGTTGTTTTCTTACAATCAAATTACTCAATTATTTTTTATTCATAAGTATTTTATAGATGACTGCATACTATAATTTAAAAATAAAAATTAGACAAAAATTTTTTCTAAGGGAATTGAGACAGGGATGTTACAATTAGAGGTAGGGTTGGGAGTACTAACCAACTTCTTAAACCATTCAGACTTAGATGTCTTCGTTAGAAAAATAAAAATTACCTACTTTTTTTTGATAATAGGTTCATAATAAACACTTCCGAGTATAATTATCGAATACGAAGGTAGAACATCGTATTGTAGCTCTTACGTAATTCTGTTGAGATATTGTCTTAGATTAAAATAATACGTATTTCGAGCATGAGTATTGAACCGAAAATTCAGTCGAAAATATAGGTATAAATTACAAAATATATATGATACACTTATTGAGTACGTTTTTTTTGAAGGTTTCATTAATTAGATAGATTAATTTCATTTTTGAGTGATTTCGGTACAAGAAATACCAATAATTGATGATTATATTTATTCATTGCGTCTGCGATGGTTTGAACATAAGCGGACGTACCGTCGTTTGAAATTTGATGACTTACGTAAAAAAATTCATCTCCACTATCCGGTACTTGTGTTGAGATCTTTATGTAGAATTGAAGTTTGTGGAAAATCTACATAAATTCAAGCAATCATATGGAAGAAATTTTAAATTTCATAAAAACCTCATTTAATCCTCAATTAAACAGTAATGTAAAAAGTACTATTTTTTTAAAAACAAATAACGAAAGTTTCATCAATATCGTAAAGAATTTTGGAAAAGGGACTTTCAATATCGGTTACAACATTAACAAAAGAAATCCAGCATTTAATTGTAATTTCGGACAGTGGTGTTGATGTGGTAAAACATACAGTTGAAGATATTGATCTTTTACTTTTGAAGTAGAAAATCTCAAAGGATTTGTCTTAATTTACGCAGTACGTAAAGTAATATCTTTTTTGTATTTTTCATTTTCAGAAAAAATACCTAATTATTAACATATCGTCGTCATCGACGTCTTCAGAATCTAAAATTTGGTTTAAAAAGGATTATACGCCAGATGAGAAAAATTGTCTGAAACGTTTCAGAAACCGTATTGTAGAAATCGATTTGAAACCGATTATTTATATTCAACGCTACAAGCGTGATTATCAAATTCTGCAAAACTGGAATGACGTTCCAATTTCATTTGCCCAAGAGTGTTCATATACCACCAACTCGAATGCGTCATCTGCAAATTAGCGTTTTCTATTAGTTTTTTTTTTTTTTTTTTTTTTTTTGGTCTCAGTCGAGCTTTTATATTGGTATTACGTATAAAAATCTCTTGGTCGGAACCTGGAAAAAAATTTGAGCCCGGTGCAAGTGCCCTTCTTGCACTTCCTCTCGCCATCCTTAGCATTGCTAACCTCCAATTGAAAAAATTGGGAAATTTTTTGATCTAGCATCTTGAGTTGTTTTTTTAAAAGTAAGTATTGGAAAATATTTTCCCATGCTCGATTTTTCCATTACTGAATTTTAAGTGAAATTTGAAATTTTTTTAGCATGTCATGTGTACAATAGCAAAGGCTAAGTTCACCCAAAATATTTCTACTTCGAAAAAAAAAATTACACAGCAAAATATTTTCCCATAAAAATAAAACGAATAATATCTTTCAATTTTGCAAGAAAAAATCTGTATCATTTTTAATGAAAAAAAAATAATCCCATAATCTTTCTATAGGGGGAAAAAAATTACAAATTTTTCAGGAGCAAATAATAATAGGGGGCTGGGTGGGCCCTGGAGAGGGGAGAGCCTTTTAAGGCGCATTTCCCTGATTTTTTTTTAAATTTCCCATTTCAATTTTTAATAGGTCCAAAATGAACGCAACGACTGCTCTGATTTTGATCTTGGGACTATTCTACCAAATCAATATGACCAACTACACATTGGTGAGCGACATCCTGAAGATCGGTGAAATCGCGGAAGACATCAAGTCGGAAAGGTTCGCGATAGCCGAAGAGAAATTAAAGATCATAAAAGATGGCGATGAGGTTGTCCGTCTGATAGTTCGAGAGCTCCTCAAGAAAAACAACAATTTAGACGCAATTTTTCAATTCGGAGAAAGCATTTCAAATGCGAATGAAAAAATAACCCTTTACGACGCGCTTCTCAAACAAATTCTCCTCATCGTAAATAACAAAGTTTGTTATTTATTCAAACTAAGAGAAGCGGTGAGGAAGGAGTTGCTTGAGAGAGGCCGTAAAGGGGGAAGGGAAAAGGAACTGTACAGGCGGATTTGTGATGAAATACAAACAGAAGGAGTGGTTGATATCCCGAAATGTGAGTACCGTAGAGTGGAACCAGGAAAAAGAGATGTTCATGGCTATATACTGCAGAGCATTTTTATGAAGCCGATTATTATCAAGAAGTGTCAGGTTATGTTTTCTCGCAAATCATCCTTAGCTCAAAGCATGGGTCCTATGACCACGCTGATCATGCTGCAAGCACAGAAGGGGAACGATGTCTACGCAAATAAATGGAAAGCAGCCGCAAAAAGAGCTATTTCTCACATTCCGGATTCAGACGACATCATAGATGCGATATCAGGGAAGAGCCTGAAGGAAACTCGCGAGCTAATGTCCGCCTTAGCTGACGTTTTACTCATCGTCGAAGGAAGAGAAGCTAACAGAGCTAGCTTCCCTTGGAATGCTCTAACTGGGCTGTTGTCACCTGCCCAATTATTGTACGTGTTGAAGAAACTCCCTGGTGGAGAGTATCCGAATACTAAGCCTCCTGGAAACCCTACGCCTACTGCAGAGGGCATCGACTACTCAGGCAAAGGCATGTGGTCCACTTATAATTCGATGGTTGACTTCGAATTCAAATTGCCTCAGTCGTACGGCGTGTTTGCTGGCCAAAGATTTGTCGCTCCTGGAACAAGTCTCGGAGGTCAAGAAATGGTTTACGAGAAAGGAGATCGGTCAATCGATGCAAGGGACAGGAACCCAAATTGGAAGAATCTTGTCACAACTACCACGGTTTGATTACTTTGCAAAGTTAAAGTCTGCAAATATTACAGGATTGTTAACTGCGTCCAACAACCAAGTAACAACATCGTCCGTTTTCTCGGGAAAGGCAGTCAAACATTTCAATGAAAGGTTCTTTGAAATTCTTGAGAAAAACGCCATAACGGCAAATGTCTCTGGAAAAACCGCTAGTGCTTTGGCAGCCTCATTAAGAGCATTAAAGATGCAGCTCTTACAGGAAATTGGCAAAGGCAACAACGTCAGAGGTCGCTGAAACCCTCGACGAAAGTAGGCAGATGGGAATTATAATCCCAAAGATAAGAAGCTGTTCAGTATGAGGTAAAATAAAGAAAAATATATATATATATCTTGTGTAAACTAATCTAGTCACTAAAATTTTATTTTTATACTAACTATTTTAATTATTATTTTAATTTTTGTCGCTTTTAGCGAAATTAATGTCGTTCTCTAATCTTATCTAATTTTTAATTTTTAACAATTTTCCTAGTTTTTACAAGTAAGATGGGGGTTGTTTGGTCCCTCCTCAAGTGAAACAAGACTAAATTCACTTATGCTTCATACATATATTTACCATGTAGATATATGATTTTCTGATTTTGAATGTTTTTTAGGAAATGAATGGAAGTAGCAACATTGATCATGATGATTTTGGCGACCTTCAAGAAGATCAAATCTTCAGCGGAGATTATGATAGTGAGGAGTCTGATCTGAATCAGCAACCAGTTGATGATGATTATGTAGAAGAACCTGAAGAAATTTTATTGCCTGCAAGAGACACAGTGCCAGATAACCTTTTTGTAACAAAGTTTTCTTCAACTGCTACAGAAATCGTATCAGTTACCACGCCATGCACAACTGAAGCTTCTTCACCTTCAAGAGAAGCGTCATCAAATACCACAAAAATTGAAATTTTTAAAAATGCCAACTAAATATTCCCGTTTTGGACTCGATAAGTGTCTTTTTTTGAAAACGTGTTTTTATAACGTAAAGGACGCCGAAGCAATGGGTTCATTTGTTTTTTTCAAATCCCTGCTTCGTGATGCCGAAGAAATGTTGGCCCGAAATGAATTTGCCGTGAATGATATCGTCGAATTTTTCGACAAACCTTTATTAATCAAGTGGCTCGTAGTGTCTTGGTTAAATGATGGTCTCCATTTCTTCCTAAACAATTTGAGAAATAATTATGTTTAGTAAACATGTTTGCTTAAAAATATTGAAATCTTTTTCTTCCAGAATTAAAAAAAAAAAAAAAAAATCTTACTCGTACTAAAAAAGAATGAGTAGGTATGTAGGTTTTTTTGCTCAAAAATTGAGACATATCTTCGATTCCAAAAATTTGAGAAAATTTTTCATTTCAAGAATCAGGAATTTTTTATGTTTTTTCCAAAAATATTGAAAAAAGTTTTTACCCCCAAAAAATTGATTTTTTTATCATAAATTATGTGTTTTTACAGAGATCAAGATGGAAATTTAAATTAGACATCCCCCCCCCAAAAAAAATAGAGAAAAATGTGAAAATTAAAAAAAATTTCATTTCCAAAAAAAGGAGAAATTTTTTCTTCTCAAAAAATTTTGAAATGGGTATTTTTACTCCAAAAAAATTGAGTTTTTTCCAACAATGACTCCAAAAAGTTTAGTATCTTTCACAAAAAATATTGAGATCTTTTTCTTACAAAATTTAGAAAATGTTTTTATTTCAAAAGAATGGGTATTTTTTTGTTTGAAAAAATAAGTATTTTTTCACTCAAAAAATTGAAAAAATTTACGCCTAGGTTGAAAAAAAAAAGGATTTCTTTCTCTATTTTTCAAAAGGATAAACTAAATATTTTTTATACTTCAAAAAATTCAGGAATTCCTAATCAAATTGAAATTTTCTCTTCACAAAAAATGTACCCATTTGTTCTAAGTATCCCAAAAAATGAATCCTAATTTTTTGATTTTGTTTTGAAAAAGTTTTCTGTCCTCAAAAAAATGAAAGATTTTTTACCCAAAAAAATCTTACCTAGAAAAAATGTTTACTCCGGAAATTTAAAGATTCCTCAGAAAATAATGATTTTTATTTCAAAAATTGGGAATTTTTCACTCGTTTTTTCAATTTTAGAAATTTTTTGAAAATTTACACTGACTCTTGTATTAGGTACATATTAACAAATTTAGATTTTTTCATCCTAAAATAATTGAGAAAAGAAATTAAAAATTTGTTTTCTTTAAAAAATTTAAGACTTCCACCCCCTCCCCTTAACCCCAAAAAACATAATTTTTTCAAGATTTTGAGTAATAATTTTACTAATTCCAAACGATGAAGATATTGAGTGATGATTTTTCATTTTTTTTTTGCGTGGGGGATTCACAACTATGTACCTACTTGCAAAAGAATGAAAATTTTGATTTAGCTTCATAACATTTTTTTAGGATTTGTTGCTCCTTCATTCCCAAACTTATGCACTATTTTGTATGAAACATTTCTTGTTAGTTTTAAAATTAAATAAAAATTTTAATTTCTTCCTGTTATCTATACTTTTTTCAAAAAAGTTTCTAATAAAATTTAATTTATTTTTCAAAAATTAGCTTTTATACTCATATGAAAAAATTAAAATTGAAAAGAAATCGAGTAAGGCAGAAAATTGATGAAACGTTTGAAAAAAGAGAAGTACAGACCTAATGGACAAAAAAACAAGGCTAATAATTATTTAAAAAAAAACTAAATAAATAAACTATAAAAATCAAGTAAGTAGAAAACTTACCTAAAACTAGTTTTGGAATAATACTAGATACAAATAAAAAAATTGTTTGAAAAAAATTCAAAAAAAAAGATTGGAAATAAATTGAGAAAATTTGTTCAAAAAAAATCCACAGGATTCGTAATAGACTGATTTCGAGATCTGCCAAGTCTTTATAAAGAAATTGTAATTTTTAATTTAAAAAAATAATAATAAAAAAATACCTAAATTCCATCGTATTTGGAAATTTCCCTCAAAACAATCCTATCACAAAACACACAAGCCTATGGCTTCGTAGAAACCCTAACAACCAATCGAGGAACTAAAAAATTCAATCAATCCGTCGCTTGCAACGCATCTACCCAGCAATCCCTTTTCATAAATTTTCTCGTAACACAAATATTTGTGAATTCCAAATTTTTATGAATGTCAACACCACCAGTTGTGAAACAAGTGCTTTACCAGTTTTGTACAAAGTCTGGTATCAATTATTTGAGAATCGCTGGCTATTCGCCCAATCTCAACATTCTACTTTCCAAATTATTGATCAAAATAATGACATAATTTCAAACTTTGATACCAAAACCATCGAAAATATCGTAAGTCATCTAAATCATCATAGAAACCACTATACGAATGGTCGCAGTTGTTCTGCTGCTGGTTTAACAGTTTCCACAGTCACATAAAGAATTCGACAGAGGACGAGAAGAAGCCTTAACATCACAAACTCTGATAATTGCCCTTGTCAGGCAAATATTCCAAATGATGATTATAAAGATTTTGATGATACTTCCACAAATCTGTACACTATGGATGTACACCCTCCAACAACAATCCAGCCTAAAATATTCAGAGAAATAAATTTTTCATCTCACCCAGAATCTATCACACCTGATGTATCGCACACTTCAAATTTCCCTTTTCATACACAACCTAACCCGACACTACAAAAAAATAAAAATTTCGGGGAAAAAAATTCAACCCCAGAAACTATCGCACCTGATGTGTTACAAAAAATCAAAACTCTCAGTTATGTTCGAGTATTAGTGATGATGCAAAACGTGCTGTTTTGATCTTGACCTGTACACCAAAAGAAAGATATTTCATACCAACAACCGTTCCACAACATTGGCTCCCTGTGGACCGTCCAACAAAACAACAGTCAGTATATTGAGTTTTACTGAAATTACGATCCAGCTATTGTTTCTCGACTGTATAAGAAAACCACAAATAATACCAATGTGTTGCGGTGTCTTCAACGTATTTCATTGAAAACACACTCGATAGTAACTCGAAACTTTCGAATGTACGTACCTACATAATATGTACATACTTAAGTAGAAGAAATTTGATGTACAATAATGTTATTTTATTTTATTTTACAGTAATCCGGATCCGATAGTCGATCGTATTTATAATCAAGTCAAGGAAGCTGGTGAAGACGGGTTAATTGAGAGATTGATCGAACCCACTCTAAGTAGAGGTTGTGTCTTAAAAGTCCTAAACAAAATGATGCCATCATCCAGTTTATGTGACAAATTGTTACAATATTTCTATGAAAAGAGGCGACGCTATCAAGTGTGAGGGACTTGTTGTAACTTCGTCTCCTCCAGAGGAGTTTTCCAGTTTTTACTTCCCCGTTGATCTATTAAAAAAAATCATTCATATTACTAGATCAAGTGGTGACTTTTGATTCCCGCTCGCGAATTTGAGGCAAAAATGACGAAATGATAAAATCGTATGAAAATTTTTACACGATTAATCTCGGCAAGTGTCTTTTTTTTTGGTGTAAAAAACAAATACCGTAGATTTCATGGTATGAATTGTTGTTTTCTTACAATCAAATTACTCAATTATTTTTTATTCATAAGTATTTTATAGATGACTGCATACTATAATTTAAAAATAAAAATTAGACAAAAATTTTTTCTAAGGGAATTGAGACAGGGATGTTACAATTAGAGGTAGGGTTGTGAGTACTAACCAACTTCTTAAACCATTCAGACTTAGATGTCTTCGTTAGAAAAATAAAAATTACCTACTTTTTTTGATAATAGGTTCATAATAAACACTTCCGAGTATAATTATCGAATACGAAGGTAGAACATCGTATTGTAGCTCTTACGTAATTCTGTTGAGATATTGTCTTAGATTAAAATAATACGTATTTCGAGCATGAGTATTGAACCGAAAATTCAGTCGAAAATATAGGTATAAATTACAAAATATATATCATTTTTGAGTGATTTCGGTACAAGAAATACCAATAATTGAGGATTATATTTATTGATTGCGTCTGCGATGGTTTGAACATAAGCGGACGTACCGTCGTTTGAAATTTGATGGCATACGTAAAAAAATTCATCTCCACTATCCGGTACTTGTGTTGAGATCTTTATGTAAAATTGAAGTTTGTGGAAAATCTACATAAATTCAAGTAATCATATGGAAGAAACTTTAAATTTCATAAAAACCTCATTTAATCCTCAATTAAACAGTAATGTAAAAAGTACTATTTTTTTAAAAACAAATAACGAATGTTTCATCAATATCGTAAAGAATTTTGGAAAAGGGACTTTCAATATCGGTTACAACATTAACAAAAGAAATCCAGCATTTAATTGTAATTTCGGACAGTGGTGTTGATGTGGTAAAACATACAGTTGAAGATATTGGAAAGTTTATTGATACAAAAATAATAGAAAACCAGAAAAAAGTAGTGGTAAATGCTGCTGTTGATGTGCACAACTTCTTCAGCAATGAGCCAAAGAAAGTTATCAATGATGTGGGTGATAAAGTACAAAATGCTGCTGTTGATGTGCACAACTTCTTCGGCAATGAGCCAAAGAAAGTTATCAATGATGTGGGTGATAAAGTACAAAATGCTGCCGTTGATGTGCACAACTTTTTCAGCAATGCGCCAAAGAATATCGATGATGTGGGAAAGTCAACACAGGTCGTTAAAACATGGCTGAATGATATAGGAATATCCTTTCAGGTGAGCACGGTGGATAAAAAGTAAGATTTGTGTGAAAGATATATGCGTTTTTTCCAACTTATGGTAGACTCTTCCTGCAAATTCGTGATAAAAATACGGAGACTTATGATCAGAAGCATATTCGAGATTATTATATCTAAGTATAATGTGCAGTTTTCTGCTACATTGCAGATCCCACCTTGCGATGATTTTTTATCGATTTATTTTTGTAAAATATTTTTTTCTTTATCAAATAATATAAACTATCGTACTACTTTGTGTTATTCGTTGAAAGGGTGTAAAACACCTTTTCGACAGTTCATGTACGGATTGGACTTTGTGGATTGCATTTTGGATTGTTTCGCGGATAATGTTGTAAATGAAATCATTAAAAAATGGAGAGTCGTAGATTTGAAGAAAAATGATTATAAATAAAATTAGCAAATGTATTAAGTTATAATTACGATATATCGCATGGTATGTATTTAACAGAATCTATTTTAAATGAAAATGCGATTAAGTATAAGATTATAGAACAAAAAATGGGACAAGTAGTGGTCCTTGAGCATAACATGTTATATTCTATTTTTCATTGTCACCCTAATCTATCTATTAGCACTGCGATAGGCAGTATTAAGTGGAATTTCGAAGAATCAATAATGGGCTATTTAAAACATGATTGTACACAAATGCCGGATGAACATAACGTGAGAGATAGTAACATTTTGGTAAAAGTAAATTGTAAATCTAAGCCAAATTGTATCATGTGCGAAACTACTAGATGCAATAAGGTGTTATTTAGTGAACCAGCATATAAGAAACATAAAAAATTGTGTGGTACCTGTCTTATATGCAAAGAAGACTTTAAGAATCTACCAGCGCATTACGGCACTGCGATTCACAAGAATCGGGAAGCAATACAACAACTACCAAAGTCAAAATCAGTTCGTAAACGCAATCCATCTATTGGTATGTCCAACTTATCAATGTGTGTAAATATACCTAATATTTAATACTGTAATTGATTATCCATTCACTCGTCTAGTATCGGAAAATTTGGATATTAAAAAAATTCAATCCCTTTGGACTATGTTCCGCACCGTGATGAATTATCTTTCAAGAGAAGTTCATTACATACCTGTAGCAGTCTGCTTCGAGATCCACCCAAGAAGAAATATCGTCAATTCCAGAGAGTGGATTGTACAAAAAGTCACCAATGAAGAATTTATCCAAGATTTTATGTTTACTGAAGAGGATATTGCTAAATTGATCAACCGTTACAAATCAGAATCCGATGATAAAATTCCAAATAAAACGAGTAGCACAATTGTCGAAAGAGATTGGCGAATGCTACGGAAGAACATCGACTTAGTTACAGTAAAAAAAAAAAATTCAAAATGGAAAATAAAACTGGCTAATGAACTACGAAAACTTTTGAGACATTAAACGAAGAAATCAATATCCGCCACGAAGACGCAATACCAAGTGAAGGGTTGACTCTTTTTGAATATTATAATCGCTCAACGTACGGCCATCTTCTAATTGTTTACCAGCGAAAATCAATCTTTGCTGGTCGGGCGGAATACCTTCCTTATCTTGAATTTTTGCCTTCACATTCTCGATGGTATCGGATGGTTCGACTTCCAAAGTGATCGTCTTACCGGTTAAAGTTTTTACAAAAATTTGCATTCCACCACGTAATCTGAGTACCAAGTGAAGAGTAGATTCTTTCTGAATGTTGTAATCACTCAGAGTACGACCGTCTTCCAATTGTTTACCGGCGAAGATCAATCTTTGCTGGTCTGGTGGAATGCCTTCTTTATCTTGTATTATCGCTTTTACATTTTCAATGGTATCGGACGGTTCCACCTCCAAGGTGATGGTTTTTCCGGTGAGCGTTTTAACGAATATTTGCATACCACCTCGAAGACGTAGGACCAAATGCAGTGCTTTGTCCTGAATTTTGGCTTTGACGTTCTCAATGGTATCGGACGGCTCTACTTCCAATGTGATCGTTTTACCGGTAAGAGTCTTTACGAAAATCTGCATACCACCATGTAGACGTAAAACTAAATGCAGCGTAGACTCTTTTTGAATGTTGTAGTCGCTCAAAGTACAGCCGTCTTCTAGTTGTTTACCAGCGAAGATCAACCGTTGCTGGTCGGGTGGGATACCTTCTTTATCCTGGATTTTAGCTTTGACATTTTCGAGGTAGCACAATTGTCAAAAGAAATTGGCGAATGCTACGGAGGATATATGTTCAATTTGTTTTGCCCCGCATCGGTAGTTTTGTCGAATACCATGGAGTCGTCATGTCAGGGAATATAAGAACGCGATCCCAATTTTACTTATGGGCAACAGGTACATATAACCATATTACTATGTTTCCATTACCGAGTTAGGATCCTTACGGAAGCTCGTGGCCTGAAAGATTGGGCAAGGAACAAATTCCTAAGCCGTTGATTTTTTATCTATCTTCATTAATATTTTTTAAACTTTTTTTTACCTTTTTTTTTTTACTTATGTTTTAAGAATTTTTTTAATATACCCATTTCAGGGTAATATCAATTTTATCGTGACTTTTTTATCTATATATTTTATTTATTTTTTTTCTCGTTTGTTTGACTGATCACCATCACACACGACTTCTTCGAAATCGTAGATATTTTAATTTTTTTGGTTTTTTTTTGCGATAAAAAAAAAATTACCCGAATTGTGATACGTTTGTGATCATTGATCAATTTTTTTTTGTCCTTAACTAATTTTTAAGAACTTAGACTAAAATAAGTTTTTTTTTTTTTTTTATTAAAACGAGTTAAATTTTTCTTTTCGTTGACTTTTATTTTTCAAGAAAGATTATATTTTTTTTTGACTTGAATTGGTCGGTATTTTGACCAAAATAATCGATCAAGGATCGATGAAATAAAATAAAATAATATTTCTTCGAAATGGCGTCTGAGGTTTAGCCAGCCTCGCTAACAAAAATTTTAAGGATCAAAAGTACATTCGCAGAGTTTGGAATGCATGTAGTGTAAACGGCAACGCATATGATTTTTTTCGCAGATATGCAAATAATATTAATTTGGTGAAATTTATTTGGGAAAATTGCTCGGAGGATGACCGTTGTACGATTGCGAATGACTATTCAATATGCGACCAGTTTCATGTCGAGAACAACACAACAAATTCGAGAAACTATCATGTACGACAGTTCGTTGGATGATGATGCTCTGAACTGGTGAACTGGTATTTGCAAAATAATATTTTTAATTTTTCAAAATTTGTAGATACGTGCTTTCCGAATATCAATTCGAGACGGAAATATAAACTGTACTTACGCGATAAACTATATTGTTTAGAATTGTATGTAAGACTTTTGGTGAACGACGAATCGTCGGAATTCTTATTATCTTTTTTCGAAATTAAGTCGCCTCCCGACCTTTCTTCCATATATAACATTGAAATATTCGTAGATGGAATTATAAACGGTATGAAAAACAACAAACTCAATAGAGTAGAATGTTTAGTATCTGTATATGATCCGAATAGATATTTTACGGTCATTTCTTGAGTAGTAAGTCTAAGTGAAACTGGTTCGTTTCGTATTCCTACAGTGTTATATCCGTAGCAATCGTACTTCAACGCGATAAAAATGTCAACTCCCGGCGATGCTTGCGCTTACGCGACGCTGATACTACTGGATGCGAATATTCCGTTAGATGTGAGTATTTGCATTCTAATTTGTATTAATTATTATCTTTACAGTGCACTAGAATAATACCCCACTATTAATTTTACGTGTTATCGCGAGTAAACTACTCTGAGAAGGTTGTAAGCCATTTTTTTTCTTCAAAGTTTGGCCCATTTTACATTTACGCGGTACAACGAATATTACCCATTCAATAAAAATATACATTACTTATGCTCAGAAGCATATTCGAGATTATATATCTAAGTATAATGTGCAGTTTTCTGCTATATTGCAGATCCCACCTTGCGATGATTTTTTATCGATTTATTTTTGTAAATTTTTTTTTTCTTCATCAAATAATATTAATATTGAAAATTTTGTAAAAATTGGTCTACATTGAAAATTACCCTTTTCAAATTTTTTAAGATTTAACTAAATTTTGAAAATTCATGTAATTTCAAAAATTTATTACAATTAAGAAATTATTAAATGTTGAAATTTTACCTAAATTTTAATTTTTGCTGCATTTAAAAAATTTATCAAATTTACCAATAATTTTGAAAATTGACCAACTTTTGAAAACTGATCTATAGTTTCAAAATTTTATTAAAATTCAAAAATTATCCAATTTCAAAATATTTACCAATAATATTAAAAATATTGTAAAAATGGGTCAACATTGAAAATTACCCTTTTCAAATTTTTCAAGATATAACTAAATTTTGAAAACTCATCTAATTTCAAAAATTTATTAAAATTTAGAAATTATTAAATGTTGAAATTTTACCAAATTATTCATTTTTGCTGCATTTAAAAAATTTATCAATAATTTTGAAAATTGTAAATATTGGTCAAATTGACGTTTTAATTTTTTTATCTTAACTATTGGTCTTATGTCATCTTGTGTAAAATTGAACAAAGTTGAATGTTTTTTCATTTTGGATTTCCTTGAAAACTGAAAAAATGTTCCTGTCGTTTCCAAAATGGTTTTAAGGGGCAGATAGGTAATCAATGGGTAATTGTGCTATTCATACTTGCCTACTTTCAAATATATGAAAAAATTTGCGGTAAATCATCTGAATCTTCTTGGGGTTTTAAGGGTTAAATCATTTTTTTTTTAAAAAGCTATACTTTTTAAAATTTAAAAAATTTAAAAAAATTCAATATATATTTTGCTATCATGTTTGGAAAATTTTGGATGACTCTTCAAAAATTTTGGTTTTCAACAAAAAACTCAAAACTTTTGATTCAAATTTAGATATGCTCTACAAAAATTTGATAAATTCTCATAATTGAAAATAAGAAATTAACTGATGATTACAGATCGAGGTCTTTGTATACATGTATAAACAAGGAAGAGCAGATGTTCTAGGCAGTTTGTGGAAAGTAACAATGAAGCGAAAATTGAGTCACGAAATCGAATTGCAAAAAATGAAAGACTTCTTGATGAGTGACGACTTTAGTACACGCTATAGAGTGTATAATTCTTACTTCGAGAGCATTGGAGGACAATCCGACTTACATCACAGTTTTTATACACTGGAACTTGGCAAAAAGAACGTAAGCAGTTCAAATTGTTTCTTATTCTCATTTACTACAACTTATCTTACTAAATTAATGTCAATTACTTATATTATATTTCATGGTTTTTTCAATTTTTTTATTTCAAGATTTTTATTTTAAATGCCCGACGTCTTAAAGAATGAAAGCTGGATGATGATACTCTTCTTCGCTGCAATTTTTTTCGTTCAAGCAAAATTAAAATTTATTTTTTTTATGTGAAAAAAAACAACTAATAAATTGTCTAAAATAAAAAAATAGTTGAAAATAATTTTAAAAATATATTATTTAGTTAACAGGTACTTATATTTGAAAGAACAGCAGTTTTGCAAGCTAGCAGAAAGAGAGAGACCGCTTACCGAACAAGAGACCATAGACATCCGAGGAACGGTACAGGAATTTTTCAATTCAAATCCGAACAACATCACTGCTGGGTCTATAATACTAGGAATAAATGACCGTGAGACCTTCAGTCTTGTCGTAACAACTGTGAGAGCTTGCATGGATGGAATAATGTCAAAAGGAAGAGATCCAAAACCATGGTGTGACATCCTTATTGAACAGCTGAATATTGCGACAAGATCTGGACATCTCAAAATACTCGGAAATGACAACGAACTGAGAAAAGTTTTAGACTCATATCATGACCAAGAGTATACAGACTCTGGAGAGGAGGATCGCGACATCGAAATGCGTTATACCGAGGAGACCGAACGAGAATCACAAGCCGGTGCATCAGGTGTAGCACAATCGAGAGGGGGTTCAGGAGCTGGAAGAGGAGGACGTGGGCTTCCACCGAGAAGGGGTATCAACACTAACCGCAGACAGCCGCAAAGACAATTACCACCATCTCAGCAACAATTAAGCCAGCAACAACAGGGAGCTCAGCAACAAGGAGGAAGACAACAACAGGCTGCTGGAGGGCAAGTATCAAATCCAGGAAATGAACAAGAAGTAGATTATGATGCTATGGCTCGAGCCAGACTAGCAGAACTTGTTGGTTATGTATCTCCGAATGTGCCAAGAAATTTGCCTGGTGGTTTAATTTCTATTACACCTGTAAGACAGCAATCTGCTAGAGTGAATGCATGGGCTTTGTACAAAATGCTAGCCGTAGAAGGTAGGCTGCCAAATAGGGAAAGTACTCAGGGTTTTCTCCATATGGGACAAAGTCTGTCGAAATCAATTGAAGATGCTAGAGGTAGAGGTCTACAGAGAGTTGGTGTGTCATTCACAAACTTAGCAGGAATAAACGATAATATTGTCTTCAATATCAGAAAAGATGGAGAAATAGGACCATTAGAGTTCACCAAAACCAGATTTTTTGCGGTTCTACACATCCACAATTCAGAATCAGAGTTCGGAATAACTTCTGCCATTGGAACAAGAATTGACTGGGGACTGATGGACGAAGAACATGTTAGATTATTTAGGCCGCTTGTTGGATCTGGATTCCAGTTTTTGGGAGCGTATTTAACAGATAGACACATGGCAAGTATGAGCCAAGCAAAATATGCAGATACAATGTTTGTGTACACACTATTGTGTGATGCTTTAGACATGTTGTCATTCATTGGTGGGAAAATTTACAATTAAAGAACTGGCAAGAAAAAAATAGGGTAAAAAATATTTCTTTAAATATTGTGAAATTTTTTAGAACATGATACATTTTTTACATCTACCTATTTCAGAGAGCGCATCCTTATAAATATGAAGAAATAAAGGTAAAAGAAATGGATTTGTTAAAAAATGTGTCGTTTTTTATTGACTTCATTTCTTTTACAGAGCATTGCAAAAAGAAGAACCATCCTCGGCTGAAGAAAAGGTAAAAAATGGTTTAAGTTTTAAAAAATTTTATTTTCTTAAGACTTTCCCATTTTTCAGATAATTGAACCAAGGTAAAAGAAATGGATTAATCTGAAAATTTATACAAAATTCCTTTTTTTACGTCAAATTAAGCGAAAAAGCCATATTAATTAAACGAAAAGGCTATATCTAACGTTATACCATTGCACAAAGTCAGGCTAAATCTACTTTTATTTTCACTGCATTACTTTTTGGTAATCTTCATCAAATCGCTAATCATCATTCTCAATATGTCTGAGTACATGAAATTCGCTAGTGATTTTGCCAAGGCATTCACTGAATATGGAGCCTTAGACGATGATATTGCTCTTGTACAAGAACAATATAAGTTTGAGGGCTTCAATTTGGAAGCAATTGCTACAAAATTACAGAGTTTCCCAATCCACCGCATCATACAGCTATTATGTGTATTCCACTTGAGAGGAACTATGATCTCAAAGATGAAAAAAACAATGAATAGCACTCACTTATCATCCTTCAATGCTCTGACTGCAGGTATAAAAGACAACAGTAGGACAGACAAGTCTGCTCTAACATTAGCTCGCATCTCACTAGTTGTGCCATCCGTGTCATTTATTGTTGCATGTCAAGTTGGAATGAACCAAATTTCAATTGATTTCTTAGGAGATTTAGCACTTCTTTCTTGTAATGCAGTACCAAAGTTAACGACAAGTCTTTATTGCGCTTGCGTCTGTTGAGTGGAGTGGCGCGTTCCTAGTCTTAGCACTAGTTGGCACGCTTTGCAATAAACCACGCAAGTAGGTAAAGCTACTCTCGTTAACGAAATTTGTATACTTATTACCACTTGCTAGTGTTCTAGGTATACGCGATATGCCCGGTAAAACTTCCGGGCAAAAAATCCATGAACACAAGTGTTCATGGTGTGGGTGTGTTTATGAGCACACCCATAGGATGACCTCCCCTTACCACCGTCAGTTACCCCATCAATGCCCGAACCCCAATTGCGAGTCTTTCCATAATGGAAAAAACACGACCCGCGCTGTTGTCGTATCTGCCAACCTCCCTGTCCAGTTCTACACTGCTGCCGCTGAGCAGAAGAAGACCACGTCGTGCAAAGGAAAGACGCAAGGCACGAAGCGCTACTACGACGAGATGGACACGACCTTCTTTGATGAGGTCTTGGAATATATCCCAGACGAATGGGATGAAGGGTATGCAATCCGTTGTAAATTATGCAACATCTGGTTGAAAAAGACCGAGCGTAGCAGTCACGTCCGCACACACGACTGGGAGATCCAGGACATGCGACGAGAACAGGTTCCTGTTCACACCAAGGACCGTAAGAGTAGGGCCGCTAGGTGCCAGAGCCTTGGTTTACCCTTCGTCATGATCGAAGAGCTGTACGACGCCGCTGATAATGAAATCATCAAGATTGATCAGGCGCTAGAACGCCTGATGTCGCTAGAACCTGCTTACCCCAAGCGGAACGAGACTCCTGAATACGGAGTGTGGTCCACGAAGCCGGAGGAGCAACTCGCCGAAGAGCGCGCTGCACTGCTGAAAACCTCTTTTTTTTAGCGTAGAGGTACCATCGCATTCATACGTGCGAACGTCGGAGGATTTCATCAACGACGACAAATTTCAAACCCGTCGCAATAGGTTCGAAGAAGCCGTAGCGGCCGCTAGAGCGGCTCGAGAAGAGAGGGAGGCTGAAGCAGCCCATGACAAGGAGGAGGCACTAGTGCCCAAGAGCGTGGCCACCGAAACCGGTATTGATATTGAAGAAGTGGTCGTCGTTGGCACATTACCAAGCGTGTCGACGATCTAATAAAAAATAGAGACAAAATTTGGAAGATATATATCTTATCAAGTGTTAACTTGACGAAGATTGTTACGAAATCATCAAACATTCAGGCCGATTTACTTAATAAAACTATTTCCTTTCAATGTCATACAATCCAGGTACATTAGGTTTTCTTTTCAATTTCTTTCACTCGTCAGGCAAAACTTTAATTAAATTATTATTTTAGCAAATTTATTTTCAATCCAATTTGGTTAGGAATTGGTGATCCAAGTTGACGACGTCACGGGAGGAACCTTCGCGTGCGTCGAATATCATGGAGTCGTCATGTCAGGGAATATAAGAACGCAATCCCAATTTTACTTATGGGCAACAGGTATATCCATATTACTATGTTTCCATTACCGAGTTAGGATCCATACGGAAGCTCGTGGCCTGAAAGATTGGGCAAGGAACAAATTCCTAAGCCGTTGATTTTTTATCTATCTTCATTAATATTTTTTTTTACTTTTTTTTACCTTTTTTTTAACTCATGTTTTAAGAATTTTTTTTATATACCCATTTCAGGGTAATATCAATTTTATCGTGATTTTTTCCAACAATGACTCCAAAAAGTTTAGTATCTTTCACAAAAAATATTGAGATCTTTTTCTTACAAAATTTAGAAAATGTTTTTATTTCAAAAGAATGGGTATTTTTTTGTTTGAAAAAATAAGTATTTTTTCACTCAAAAAATTGAAAAAATTTACGCCTAGGTTTAAAAAAAAAAAGGATTTCTTTCTCTATTTTTCAAAACGATAAACTAAATATTTTTTATGCTCCAAAAAATTCAGGAATTCTTAATCAAATTGAAATTTTCTCTTCACAAAAAATGTACCCATTTTTTTCTAAGTATCCCAAAAAATGAATCCTAATTTTTTGATTTTGTTTTGAAAAAGTTTTCTGTCCTCAAAAAAATGAAAGATTTTTTACCCAAAAAAAATCTTACCTTGAAAAAATGTTTACTCCGAAAATTTAAAGATTCCTCAGAAAATAATGATTTTTATTTCAAAAATTAGGAATTTTTCACTCGTTTTTTCAAGATGATTTTTCATTTTTTTTTGCGTGGGGGATTCACAAATATGTACCTACTTGCAAAAGAATGAAAATTTTGATTTAGCTTAATAACATTTTTTTAGGATTTGTAGCTCCTTCATTCCCAAACTTATGCACTATTTTGTATGAAACATTTCTTGTTAGTTTTAAAATTAAATAAAAATTTTAATTTCTTCCTGTTATCTATACTTCTTTCAAAAAAGTTTCCAATAAAATTTAATTTATTTTTCAAAAATTAGCTTTTATACTCATATGAAAAAATTAAAATTGAAAAGAAATCGAGTAAGGCAGAAAATTGATGAAACGTTTGAAAAAAGAGAAGTACAGACCTAATGGACAAAAAAAACAAGGCTAATAATTATTAAAAAAAAAACTAAATAAATAAACTATAAAAATCAAGTAAGTAGAAAGAAAACTTACCTAAAACTAGTTTTGGAATAATACTAGATACAAATAAAAAAATTGTTTGAAAAAAATTGGAAATAAATTGAGAAAATTTGTTCAAAAAAAATCCACAGGATTCATAATAGACTGAAATCGAGATCTGCCAAGTCTTTATAAAGAAATTGTAATTTTTAATTTAAAAAAAATAATAATAAAAAAATACCTAAATTCCATCGTATTTGGAAATTTCCCTCAAAACAATCCTATCACAAAATACAAGCTTATTGATCATAAATAATGACATAATTTCAAACTTTGATACCAAAACCATCGAAAATATCGTAAGTCATCTAAATCATCATAGAAACCACTATACGAATGGTCGCAGTTGTTCTGCTGCTGGTTTAACAGTTTCCACAGTCACATAAAGAATTCGACAGAGGACGAGAAGAAGCCTTAACATCACAAACTCTGATAATTGCCCTTGTCAGGCAAATATTCCAAATGATGATTATAAAGATTTTGATGATACTTCCACAAATCTGTACACTATGGATGTACACCCTCCAACCACAATCCAGCCTAAAATATTCAGAGAAATAAATTTTTCATCTCACCCAGAATCTATCACACCTGATGTATCGCACACTTCAAATTTACCTTTTTATACACAACCTAACCAGACACTACAAAAAAATAAAAATTTCGGGGAAAAAAATTCAACCCCAGAAACTATCGCACCTGATGTGTTACAAAAAATCAAAACTCTCAGTTATGTTCGAGTATTAGTGATGATGCAAAACGTGCTGTTTTGATCTTGACCTGTACACCGAAAGAAAGATATTTCATACCAACAACCGTTCCACAACATTGGCTCCCTGTGGACCGTCCAACAAAACAACAGTCAGTATATTGAGTTTTACTGAAATTACGATCCAGCTATTGTTTCTCGACTGTATAAGAAAACCACAAATAATACCAATGTGTTGCGGTGTCTTCAACGTATTTCATTGAAAACACACTCGATAGTAACTCGAAACTTTCGAATGTACGTACCTACATAATATGTACATACTTAAGTAGAAGAAATTTGATGTACAATAATGTTATTTTATTTTATTTTACAGTAATCCGGATCCATGTTATTTTATTTTATTTTACAGTAATCCGGATCCGATAGTCGATCGTATTTATAATCAAGTCAAGGAAGCTGGTGAAGACTGGTTAACTGAGAGATTGATCGAACCCACTCTAAGTAGAGGTTGTGTCTTAAAAGTCCTAAATAAAATGATGCCATCATCCAGTTTATGTGACAAATTGTTACAATATTTCTATGAAAAGAGGCGACGCTGTCAAGTGTGAGGGACTTGTTGTAACTTCGTCTCCTCCAGAGGAGTTTTCCAGTTTTTACTTCCCCGTTGATCTATTAAAAAAATCATTCATATTACTAGATCAAGTGGTGACTTTTGATTCCCGCTCGCGAATTCGAGGCAAAAATGACGAAATGATAAAATCGTATGAAAATTTTTACACGATTAATCTCGGCAAAAGTGTCTTAAATCGTCGATTCTTGCTGGAAAGGAGAAGAATTGGATAGGTTGGTAAAAAAAAAGAACTGGATTACTCCTTCGGAGGAGACGAAGTTACACAAGTCCCTCAGCCCTCATCCAAATGTTTATATTCAACCGAACAGTTATTGATACTGGGTAATTCATGTGAAGAAATGTAGTCCATTTCTAAAAACAAAGCGCATCTACAACACTTCATTTGACCTTTGAAATGTGAGACTAAATTTCATAAAAACCTCATTTAATCCTCAATTAAACAGTAATGTAAAAAGTACTATTTTTTTAAAAAACAAATAACGAAAATTTCATCAATATCGTAAACGAAAAATATTCTAAATATTTAGCCAACGAAGACGTTATATTTATTTTAAAGGATTATGATGACATACCTATTGGTAATGATAATGTATCATCGCAAATTCGTGATAAAAATACGGAGACTTATGCTCAGAAGCATATTCGAGATTATATATCTGAGTATAATGTGCAGTTTTCTGCTACATTGCAGATCCCACCTTGCGATGATTTTTTATCGATTTATTTTTGTAAAATTTTTTTTCCTTCATCAAATAATATAAACTATCGTACTACTTTGTGCTATTCGTCGAAAGGGTGTAAAACACCTTTTCGACAATTCATGTACGGATTGGACTTTGTGGATTGCATTTTGGATTGTTTCGCGGATAATGTTGTAAATGAATCATTAAAAAATGGATAGTCGTAGATTTGAAGAAAAATGATTATATATAAAATTAGCAAATGTATTAAGAAGGCTCCTCAACGTCCCATCTATGTGTCCTTATAATTACGATATATCGCGTGGTATGTATTTAACAGAATCTATTTTAAATGAAAATGCGATTAAGTATAAGATTATAGAACAAAAATTGGGACAAGTAGGGGTCCTTGAGCATAACATGTTATATTCTATTTTTCATTGTCACCCTAATCTATCTATTAGCACTGCGATAGGCAGTATTAAGTGGAATTTCGAAGAATCAATAATGGGCTATTTAAAACATGATTGTACACAAATGCCGGATGGACATAACGTGAGAGATAGTAACATTTTGGTAAAAGTAAATTGTAAATCTAAGCCAAATTGTATCATGTGCGAAACTACTAGATGCAATAAGGTGTTATTTAGTGAACCAGCATATAAGAAACATAAAAAATTGTGTGGTACCTGTCTTATATGCAAAGAAGACTTTAGGAATCTACCAGGTTGGTCAACTGAATGATATCACATGTAAACATAAATGTTTAGAAGATCTGGGCAAAGGGAATGATGATTGGCGGGATGAAATATCATACAAATGGCCATTTTGGACCATGTTTTTTTTATCAAGAACTGAGTGTTAAAAATTATAATTCACCCTTTTATTATTATTGTCAATTAGAAGAGGCTACTTGTTGGAATCCAAAATTTACAGTGTATGGACTGTCAAAACGTGAGCGATTGTGTATGGAAATTGGTTATTTGAATGCTCATAAGTGGAATTTTGTATTGTTAGAACTAAAGAAATCAAATTTAAAATATAGTGAGAGTTTGGTAGGACATAATGAAGTTTCTATTCATACGGTTTATGAGCGAGAGCAAAAAATTGATTATGAGAAAGAAAATTTCAATTTTAAATTACAAAGACATCTAGATTCTACAAAAAAGTATGTCTTGGCTGGATTTAGAGATAATAGTGTAGGTGTGCATTCAGATCATGTATATGTAATCGAAGACAAAGATGATGTGACTGAATTTTTTAAGATCGGTCATAAAAATTTACCGCAAGTGGGAATTGGTGAAAATAAAAAATATTCAAAAGATTTGATAACTTTAGAACAGGATTATGAGGATTTGGCTTCTTTATTGAATAAAAAATTTAAAAGGATAACAAAAGATTTTGAAATTGGTTATGTGATAAGAAAAGTAGAAAATAACAAAATAGAATTTGATTGTATTAGCAAAGATATTTATGATACTATGCCTGCAGATATTAAATCAAAGAATAAAAATGAAATGTGTTCTTATTTGAGACCTACTTTGGAAGTGTTTAAACATGAAATAAGTTATGGTATGTTGGAATTGGAAATTGAAACAAAAGAAAGTGTTGTCCGTCAAGAGAGTCAAAAAGAAAAAATTGAACTGAAATTAACTAAGTGTGTTGGCAATAATTTTGAAGTAAATGGCTACTTATTGGATATAGATGTAACTGATGATTATTATTCGAGTTTGGTCATTTTTGAATGTGTAGTAAGTCCTAATCATTGTGGTAGTTTTATGGTTGTAGGAAAAAATGGAAATTATAAAGTACGTTTTACATCTAGTTTAATAGGAAAGCACAGTTTTAAGCAAGTTAAACCGTTGATTGAACAACCAAAAATTTTTGAAGTTAATTGTATATTAGTCAATGACACAATAGAGTTGTCAGAAATCGGAACACATACTAGAGCTGGCATTATTAAACCTGAAAAATTTAGTTATAAGGAATTTTTTGTAAATATAAAGCATAATTTACAGGTATTTTATCAGCACTTAATTGGGATTTTTGATTTTAGTTGGTTATTATATTTTAGTTATTTTTATTTTATTAATCGTATTTTTAAAAAAGTATGTTTTGTAAAGAATTATAAAAATGTTTAAAAAATTTTAAATTTTCATTCTGTTTATGAGAAATCCTGTATAGGTGAAATTCCTATATAGCGTTGGGATGTCATCTTTCACTGAGATTAGATGTTCAAACATACAATAGAGTGATTAGTTTGAAAACCAAAAAAATAAAAGTATAATAAAAAAAATAAAATTTAAATTTAAAAATCTAAAACTTAAAAAATAAATCAGTTCGTAAACACCCTCCATCTATTGGCATGTCCAACTTATCAATGTGTGTAAATATACCTAATATTTAATACTGTAATTGATTATCCATTCACTCGTCTAGTATCGGAAAATTTGGATATTAAAAAAATTCAATCCCTTTGGACTATGTTCCGCACCATGATGAATTATCTTTCAAGAGAAGTTCATTACATACTTGTAGCAGTCTGATTCGGGATCCACCAAAGAAGAAATATCGTAAATTCCAGAGAGTGGATTGTACAAAAAGTCACCAATGAAGAATTTATCCAAGATTTTATGTTTACTGAAGAGGATATTGCTAAATTGATCAACCGTTACAAATCAGAATCCGATGATAAAATTCCAAATAAAACGGGTAGCACAATTGTCGAAAGAAATTGGCGAATGCTACGAAAGAACATCGACTTAGTTACAGTAGCAAAAAAAAAATTCAAAATGGAAAATAAAACTGGCTAATGAACTACGAAAAATTTTGAGACATTAAACGAAGAAATCAATATCCGCCACGAAGACGCAATACCAAGTGAAGGGTTGACTCTTTTTGAATATTATAATCGCTCAACGTACGGCCATCTTCTAATTGTTTACCAGCGAAAATCAATCTTTGCTGGTCGGGCGGAATACCTTCCTTATCTTGAATTTTCGCCTTCACATTCTCGATGGTATCGGATGGTTCGACTTCCAAAGTGATCGTCTTACCGGTTAAAGTTTTTACAAAAATTTGCATTCCACCACGTAACCTGAGTACCAAGTGAAGAGTAGATTCTTTCTGAATGTTGTAATCACTCAGAGTACGACCGTCTTCCAATTGTTTACCGGCGAAGATCAATCTTTGCTGGTCTGGTGGAATGCCTTCTTTATCTTGTATTATCGCTTTTACATTTTCAATGGTATCGGACGGTTCCACCTCCAAGGTGATGGTTTTTCCGGTGAGCGTTTTAACGAATATTTGCATACCACCTCGAAGACGTAGGACCAAATGCAGTGCTTTGTCCTGAATTTTGGCTTTGACGTTCTCAATGGTATCGGACGGCTCTACTTCCAATGTGATCGTTTTACCGGTAAGAGTCTTTACGAAAATCTGCATACCACCATGTAGACGTAAAACTAAATGCAGCGTAGACTCTTTTTGAATGTTATAGTCGCTCAAAGTACAACCGTCTTCTAGTTGTTTACCAGCGAAGATCAACCGTTGCTGGTCGGGTGGGATACCTTCTTTATCCTGGATTTTAGCTTTGACATTTTCGAGGTAGAACAATTGTCAAAAGAAATTGGCGAATGCTACGGAGGATATATGTTCAATTTGTTTTGCCCCGCATCGGAGATAGTATAATTAAATATTTATTATAAAATATTATTGCAAATAATATTAATTTATCTTATTTAATTCAATTAATACAATTTATTTTAATTTCATAAATTAGTGAAAAATAAATAAATAAAATAATTAATATTATTAAAAAATTAAATTTAATTCAATTAAAATTTTTAGATAAAATAATTAAAGGTATTATTAAAAAGAATTCTATATCGAAAATTAAAAAAATAATTATAATAATGAAAAAATTCAATTTGTTTTGCCCCGCATCGGTAGTTTTGTCGAATACCATGGAGTCGTCATGTCAGGGAATATAAGAACGCGATCCCAATTTCACTTATGGGCAACAGGTACATATAACCATATTACTATGTTTCCATTACCGAGTTAGGATCCTTACGGAAGCTCGTGGCCTGAAAGATTGGGCAAGGAACAAATTCCTAAGCCGTTGATTTTTTATCTATCTTCATTAATATTTTTTAAACTTTTTTTTACCTTTTTTTTTTTACTCATGTTTTAAGAATTTTTTTTATATACCCATTTCAGGGTAATATCAATTTTATCGTGACTTTTTTATCTATATTTCAGGGTAATATCAATTTTATCGTGACTTTTTTATCTATATGTTTTATTTTATTTTTTTCTCGTTTGTTTGACTGATCACCATCACACACGACTTCTTCGAAATCGTCGATATTCTTAATTTTTTTTTTTTTTTGCGATAAAAAAAAATTACCCGAATTGTGATACGTTTGTGATCAATTTTTTTTTGTCCTTAACTAATTTTTAAGAACTTAGACTAAAATAAGTTTTTTTTTTTTTTATTAAAACGAGTTAAATTTTTCTTTTCGTCGACTTTTATTTTTCAAGAAAGATTATATTTTTTTTTTGACTTGAATTGGTCGGTATTTTGACCAAAATAATCGATCAAGGATCGATGAAATAAAATAAAATAATATTTCTTCGAAATGGCGTCTGAGGTTTAGCCAGCCTCGCTAACAAAAATTTTACCTCTACGCTGAAAAATTGAAATCATTCGTCTTTGGATCTTGTTCGTGTTCTCACTGTAAAACTTTTTTTCGTGCTTCGTCAAAATTTCATCATCGTTATCTAAAAATGAGTTACACATGCCAAAATGTCTTCGAACATCAACTAGCCGATAATTCAAAGAGAATTGAAATACTTCAACAAAAGTTAAAAACAGTCCACAACAAATTCGCTAAGGAAAAAATCCAAAAGAAACTCGAAACCTCATCGGTGCTCAAACGTTTCATTGGAGGAAATAAAAACGATTGTAAGTATACCTATACGTAAGCACACTTAATATACCTAACTTTGATATTAATTCCCAATAGTGGCAAAACGACAATTGAGGTTCGACAGCACGCCGGTTAAGAAACCGAATCACTCTTCCAGAGAGGAGGTCCTAATTCAAGATTTACATAGTATGCAGGAGCTCAATAGGGAAGCTCTGCATATAGTAAATATGAGGACAATCAGCCACACCAATAAATTGCGAGAGATTCACAACGACGTCGCTTGCATAAAAGGACTACTAGAGGCCGTCCTCATGAACTTCGCAAACCATCCTCAACCCGGTCGCCTGATTTGCCACCGTGGAGCTGGCACTCGCCTAGGTCGCCAGTCTACTCGCCACTCTCCGTGCTGGAAAATCCGTCCCCAGAGTACGTTAGAGAGCTCGAAGTATGGCAGTGGCACTCGCCACAACCAACTCCATTACCGGACTCACCCACAAATTAAATCCCAAACGACCCCTTCCAACGACAGCGAAAAACCCCAACAATCGACCTCACAACTCCGGCAAAGTCGTCACGGCCCTCATCTCCTGCCTCCCTAGAGGTCGCTGAAACCCTCGACGAAAGTAGGCAGATGGGAATTATAATCCCAAAGATAAGAAGCTGTTCAGTATGAGGGGAAATAAAGAAAAATATATATATATATATATCTTGTGTAAACTAATCTAGTCACTAAAATTTTATTTTTGTACTAACTATTTTAATTATTCTTGGCGGGGATCTTGTTCTCGAGTGTCAAACGAGGGACTCATATGAGGGTTGTTACTTAAAAATAAAATGTTAAAGATAGTAAACATAAATATCTAAAATAAAATAAAAATATTAAAATAAAAAATGGAAAAACAAAAAGTTACTTACTTTTATTATTTGGGACCTGAAGGACCAATATACTGTGCAGCCTAATTTAATTTGGTCTGATATTATTTTAATTTTTGTCGCTTTTAGCGAAATTAATGTCGTTCTCTAATCTTATCTAATTTTTAACAATTTTCCTAGTTTTTACAAGTAAGATGGGGTTTGTTTGGTCCCTCCTCAAGTGAAACAAGACTATAAATTCACTTATGCTTCATACATATATTTACCATGTAGATATATGATTTTCTGATTTTGAATCTTTTTTAGGAAATGAATGGAAGTAGCAACATTGATCATGATGATTTTGGCGACCTTCAAGAAGATCAAATCTTCAGCGGAGATTATGATAGTGAGGAGTCTGATCTGAATCAGCAACCAGTTGATGATGATTATGTAGATTGAAGAGAGTACAGCGCAAAGGCGCTACGAGATATAGAAATTTTATTGAATGAAGCGTATGGAAAGATACTCGTGAAAAAAACGGCCAAGCCTAAGGAAACGTCTTCGTCGCAGTAAAAAATCGTTTAATTTCAATGTAATATCTCCTTACTCGATTTTATGTCTCGTTGAATTACGATTTCTATGACGTTTCGTTACGAAATGAAATAAATTACGTTTATTAGAGAATTGAATGGATTTATTTGAATCGTTCCATGATTGCCAAGTGATTGGTCCTTAGTAAAGTGCATGTTCGATATGCTAGTGTTGGCCGACTACGACGCGAGTAAACTACTCTAAGAAGGTTGTATGCCATTTTTTTTTTTTTTTTTTCAAAGTTTGGCCCATTTTACATTTCCGCGGTACAACGAATATTACCCATTCAATAAAAATATACATTACTTATGCTCAGAAGCATATTCGAGATTATATATCTAAGTATAATGTGCAGTTTTCTGCTACACTGCAGATCCCACCTTGCGATGATTTTTTATCGATTTATTTTTGTAAATTTTTTTTTTCTTTATCAAATAATATAAACTATCGTACTACTTTGTGTTATTCGTCGAAAGGGTGTAAAACACCTTTTCGACAATTCATGTACGGATTGGACTTTGTGGATTGCATTTTGGATTGTTTCGCGGATAATGTTGTAAATGAAATCATTAAAAAATGGATAGTCGTAGATTTGAAGAAAAATGATTATATAAAATTAGCAAAATAAACATTTATTTTATAGCGTTAGTCCTCTTATACATTGGGCGATTCTCCGGTTCGTACAATTTGTGTTTGGATTTACGTTGAAAACACACCAAGCCGTTTGATTTTTTTCTCAATTCGTCCTCACATTGCACTCCAAATTTCACTCAAATTGATCAAATTAGGATAACTTTCCGCGAATGATATAATTTCTTCGATCATTATTATGATATAATAAGAAAAATACGTAATTATGTAAGACACACTGCGTCTCGCCGTTAGTACATCTTTAGTTGATGCATGTTACGAGTATGATAGGTATGATGATGTTATTGCCATTTCTTTAAAATATATACGAGTAAGTACATAGATATTATGCAGTATTACAAAGTCTACTTTAAAAATAACAAGAAACATCTTGGCTTGGCGAATATACCATGCCATCATCCAGTTTATGTGACAAATTGTTACAATATTTCTATGAAAAGAGGCGACGCTATCAAGTGTGAGGGACTTGTTGTAACTTCGTCTCCTCCAGAGGAGTTTTTCGGTTTTTACTTCCCCGTTGATCTATTAAAAAAAATCATTCATATTACTAGATCAAGTGGTGACTTTTGATTCAAGCTCGCGAATTCGAGGCAAAAATGATGAAATGATAAAATCGTATGAAAATTTTTACACGATTAATCTCGGCAAAAGTGTCTTAAATCGTCGATTCATGCAGTATTACAAAGTCCACTTTAAAAATAACAAGAAACATCTTGGCTTGGCGAATATACCATGCCATCATCCAGTTTATGTGACAAATTGTTACAATATTTCTATGAAAAGAGGCGACGCTATCAAGTGTGAGGGACTTGTTGTAACTTCGTCTCCTCCAGAGGAGTTTTTCAGTTTTTACTTCCCCGTTGATCTATTAAAAAAATCATTCATATTACTAGATCAAGTGGTGACTTTTGATTCAAGCTCGCGAATTCGAGGCAAAAATGACGAAATGATAAAATCGTATGAACATTTTTACACGATTAATCTCGGCAAAAGTGTCTTAAATCGTCGATTCTTGCTGGAAAGGAGAAGAATTGGATAGGTTGGTAAAAAAAAAAAAACTGGATTACTCCTTCGGAGGAGACGAAGTTACACAACTAAAAAATGGATAGTCGTAGATTTGAAGAAAAATGATTATATAAAATTAGCAAATGTATTAAGAAGGCTCCTCAACGTCCCATCTATGTGTCCTTATAATTACGATATATCGCATGGTATGTATTTAACAGAATCTATTTTAAATGAAAATGCGATTAAGTATAAGATTATAGAACAAAAAATGGGACAAGTAGTGGTCCTTGAGCATAACATGTTATATTCTATTTTTCATTGTCACCCTAATCTATCTATTAGCACTGCGATAGGCAGTATTAAGTGGAATTTCGAAGAATCAATAAACATAAAAAATTGTGTGGTACCTGTCTTATATGCAAAGAAGACTTTAAGAATCTACCAGCGCATTACGGCACTGCGATTCACAAGAATCTGGAAGCAATACAACAACTACTATAAGTCTAAGAACATGAATCCAAAATTAGGAGTACTCTCCATTTTTATCTTCATGAAATCTCGAATATATTTTTCCCGAAATCTTCGGTTTTCTATTCATATACAATTCACCAAAGTTTTAATCCAAATAGGTAAGTTTTTTTCAACTGTTCACCTACATTACTCGAATTTCCAATAAACACCACTCGAGGTCCTAAACGAGTTCATTTAAATAACGCAATTTGCTGTAAATGATTTTTTTTATAAGGACTAAAAATTTAAATAGTTGAAACAAGAAGGAAAATACATAATGTACTTGGTGTAAACTATTCAAAATTAATGATTTAAAGAATTCTAATTTTTTTTGAAAAAAAGAAAATGTTTTCAGTTTTTCAGAGAAACGTTTAAATTCTTTACCAAAGAGAGAACTCTCAATTTTTTGACAAAAACATTGAAATAATTGTCCAAACTCTTGAAAAAAATTGTACACTTCCCCTATACTTACTCCTCCTTTCTGGGAACAAAATAAGTTTTTTATGATATCAATGTTGAAAAAAAAATCAAAAAGCAATGTACAATGACACATTGGGAGGGGGTGGTAATTATTGACAAAAGAATATGTGTGCCTTGGGAATTTTAAAGAAAAAATTCATTGTTCCAAAAAACTGATTTAGAATTTTTCTATTCCAAAAAACCTATTTTTCAAGTTGAGTACATACAAAAAAATTTATCAATTTATACACAATTCCAAATTTACGAGTATAAACAACTTTTTCACGGAAAAAAAATTAATTTGAAAACATTTTATTTAGAAGTAACTACCTAGAAATAAAAGTAACGTAGTCGTAGGGGAAGTTCATTATAAGCGTCAGCTTTGGCTTTACAATGTAGATCAAGCTGCCAATGCCATAGCAGCTCAGATGATAAACTTTCCAGAGAACGATTGTAAATACAATCTGTCCTCTGCGTGTATGGCATAGCATCAATTTTAATTATTCTATTTTTTTTAGAACACGTCACAATTCGTGTACCAGGATTGAACTTCGACGATGCCACTAGAGCAGCGAAAAAAATATCCTTTTTATACAGAATATTAAACTCGCGAATTCATGGATACTTGGAGACCGGCCAGCTCGCTCAATATCTCTTCCAAGAAAGTATAATGAATGAATTGACGTCCTGCATATCTAATCATATAAACCTATCTTCGACTTTGGAATTGCGTCAGCCAATTTGTTGGATACTAAAGATTACCACATAACATCGGCGTTATGGTTACGTATCAAAAGTTCCAATCCTACGGTGTACAAGTGTAAGAACTCCTTCAATCCCAGAGAGCAGTATACATTTCGTCGTTGACTTCTTCGATATTCGCTCCGTGGTCTATTAAAGGGATAGCCAGGTCGAAATGTCTGAAGAAAGAATGTTCTGTTCCAACAGAAGACGATTTGCTCCCTTTCAGCGGGATTATCGGGGAGATCCTACAAAGGGAAATCGAGTATTTTAATGGAAATTAACCTCGTTCAATCGCCACCATAACTTTGTGTCCTTCTCACGCAGCCTCCATAAGAGGTGTATACATTTCGTCGTTGACTTCTTCGATATTCGCTCCGTGGTCTATTAAAGGGATAGCCAGGTCGAAATGCCTGAAGAAAGAATGTTCTGTTCCAACAGAAGACGATTTGCTCCCTTTCAGCGGGATTATCGGGGAGATCCTACAAAGGGAAATCGAGTATTTTAATGGAAATTAACCTCGTTCAATCGCCACCATAACTTTGTGTCTTTCTCACGCAGCCTCCATAAGAGGTGTATACATTTCGTCGTTGACTTCTTTGATATTCGCTCTGTGGTCTATTAAAGGGATAGCCAGGTCGAAATGCCTGAAGAAAGAATGTTCTGTTCCAACAGAAGACGATTTGCTCCCTTTCAGCGGTATTATCGTGGAGATCCTACAAAGGGAAATCGAGTATTTTTAATGGAAATTAACTTCGTTTAATCGCCACCATAACTTCGTGTCCTTCTCACGCAGCCTCCATAAGAGGTGTATACATTTCGTCGTTGACTTCTTCGATATTCGCTCCGAGGTCTATTAAAGGGATAGCCAGGTCGAAATGCCTGAAGAAAGAATGTTCTGTTCCAACAGAAGACGATTTGCTCCCTTTCAGCGGGATTATCTGGGAGATCCTACAAAGGGAAATCGAGTATTTTTAATGGAAATTAACCTCGTTCAATCGCCACCATAACTTTGTGTCCTTCTCACTCAGCCTCCATAAGAGGTGTATACATTTTGTCGTTAATATATTATTCCGCAATTTGCTTCGCACAACATACTCAATATGCTATATTATGATAACAACAAAATCTTGGATCGTATCAAATTTGGTTCACCTAACGAAATCGAATTCAGTATGAGTAGCGAAAATTTATCAAACGGGTTGGACATTTGCGACCTTGTGCCATGCGAGCACCACAATCACGTATATGACGAAGCGATAATTTTGATTTCGTCGTTCACACGCGAATATTACTCTGTCGTCGATAAGTTAAGCAAAAAGAAGTATACAATTCAACGTAACATTTATTGTACGGGTCGCGAAGTCATCGATGTTAAATATACAGTGCAGAAATTATTTGTACGCATTCATCAGACGCTCGGGCCAAAAATCAAATCTAAGGCGTCGTACGAATACGACTTGTCTTCGCGTGAATTTAAATTCAACGAAGCGACTTTCTCTGTGCCGGATAAAAGTAATCTATCTGTTTCATTATCGATGCGGTTTTGGGTACACCTTTCGTTTGGCGCTGCGCAAAAATTGTTCCACAAAAGACACTCAGCTTAACGTCGAATGTGAAGACAACGTATCCGTCATACACTTTACCAAAGTCGCCGTATTTTTGCTCTCTTACTGAATCGCTCAGTACAACAATTTTGGTTGTATCGTCGATTATCTTCTGGACAAGTCGTCCGAGTTTTATAAAACATTTTCAACTTCATTGCGACAATTACCAAACGATTTAACCGAATCATTTTATAAGACAACATTCCTGAGACAGGGCGTAAATCCGACCGATGTATTTTTGTCGAATAGGATAGCATGGATGAAATGCCTGAAGAAAAAACGTTCTGTTCAGACAGAAGAAGATTTGTTCCCTTTCAGTGGTATTATCGGGGAGATCCTACAAAGGAAAATTGAGTATTTCTATTGGAAATTAACCTCGTTCAAGTAAAATCGCCACCATAACTTCGTGTCCTTCTCACGCAGCCTCCATAAGAGGTGTATACATTTCGTCGTTGACTTCTTTGATATTCGCTCAGAGGTCTATTAAAGGGATAGCCAGGTCGAAATGCCTGAAGAAAGAATGTTCTGTTCCAACAGAAGACGATTTGCTCCCTTTCAGCGGGATTATCGGGGAGATCCTACAAAGGGAAATCGAGTATTTTTAATGGAAATTAACTTAGTTTAATCGCCACCATAACTTCGTGTCCTTCTCACGCAGCCTCCATAAGAGGTGTATACATTTCGTCGTTGACTTCTTCGATTTGAGGTCTATTAAAGGGCTATAGCCAGGTCGAAATGTCTGAAGAAAGAATGTTCTGTTCCAACAGAAGACAATTTGCTCCCTTTCAGCGGGATTATCGGGGAGATCCTACAAAGGGAAATCGAGTATTTTAATGGAAATTAACCTCGTTCAATCGCCACCATAACTTTGTGTCCTTCTCACGCAGCCTCCATAAGAGGTGTATACATTTCGTCGTTGACTTCTTCGATATTCGCTCCGTGGTCTATTAAAGGGATAGCCAGGTCGAAATGCCTGAAGAAAGAATGTTCTGTTCCAACAGAAGACGATTTGCTCCCTTTCAGCGGTATTATCGTGGAGATCCTACAAAGGGAAATCGAGTATTTTTAATGGAAATTAACTTCGTTTAATCGCCACCATAACTTCGTGTCCTTCTCACGCAGCCTCCATAAGAGGTGTATACATTTCGTCGTTGACTTCTTCGATATTCGCTTTGCGGTCTATTAAAGAGATAGCCAGGTTGAAATGCCTGAAGAAAGAATGTTCTGTTCCAACAGAAGACGATTTGCTCCCTTTCAGCGGGATTATCTGGGAGATCCTACAAAGGGAAATCGAGTATTTTTAATGGAAATTAACCTCGTTCAATCGCCACCATAACTTCGTGTCCTTCTCACGCAGCCTCCATAAGAGGTGTATACATTTCGTCGTTGACTTCTTCGATTCGAGGTCTATTAAAGGGATAGCCAGGTCGAAATGCCTGAAGAAAGAATGTTCTGTTCCAACAGAAGACAATTTGCTCCCTTTCAGCGGGATTATCGGGGAGATCCTACAAAGGGAAATCGAGTATTTTTAATGGAAATTAACCTCGTTCAATCGCCACCATAACTTCGTGTCCTTCTCACGAAGCCTCCATAACAGGTGTATACATTTCGTCGTTGACTTCTTCGATATTCGCTCCTAGGTCTATTAAAGGGATAGCCAGGTCGAAATGCCTGAAGAAAGAATGTTCTGTTCCAACAGAAGACGATTTGCTCCCTTTCAGCGGGATTATCTGGGAGATCCTACAAAGGGAAATCGAGTATTTTTAATGGAAATTAACCTCGTTCAATCGCCACCATAACTTTGTGTCCTTCTCACTCAGCCTCCATAAGAGGTGTATACATTTTGTCGTTAATATATTATTCCGCAATTTGCTTCGCACAACATACTCAATATGCTATATTATGATAACAACAAAATCTTGGATCGTATCAAATTTGGTTCACCTAACGAAATCGAATTCAGTATGAGTAGCGAAAATTTATCAAACGGGTTGGACATTTGCGACCTTGTGCCATGCGAGCACCACAATCACGTATATGACGAAGCGATAATTTTGATTTCGTCGTTCACACGCGAATATTACTCTGTCGTCGATAAGTTAAGCAAAAAGAAGTATACAATTCAACGTAACATTTATTGTACGGGTCGCGAAGTCATCGATGTTAAATATACAGTGCAGAAATTATTTGTACGCATTCATCAGACGCTCGGGCCAAAAATCAAATCTAAGGCGTCGTACGAATACGACTTGTCTTCGCGTGAATTTAAATTCAACGAAGCGACTTTCTCGGTGCCGGATAAAAGTAATCTATCTGTTTCATTATCGATGCGGTTTTGGGTACACCTTTCGTTTGGCGCTGCGCAAAAATTGTTCCACAAAAGACACTCAGCTTAACGTCGAATGTGAAGACAACGTATCCGTCATACACTTTACCAAAGTCGCCGTATTTTTGCTCTCTTACTGAATCGCTCAGTACAACAATTTTGGTTGTATCGTCGATTATCTTCTGGACAAGTCGTCCGAGTTTTATAAAACATTTTCAACTTCATTGCGACAATTACCAAACGATTTAACCGAATCATTTTATAAGACAACATTCCTGAGATAGGGCGTAAATCCGACCGATGTATTTTTGTCGAATAGGATAGCCAGGATGAAATGCCTGAAGAAAAAACGTTCTGTTCAGACAGAAGAAGATTTGTTCCCTTTCAGTGGTATTATCGGGGAGATCCTACAAAGGAAAATTGAGTATTTCTATTGGAAATTAACCTCGTTCAAGTAAAATCGCCACCATAACTTCGTGTCCTTCTCACGCAGCCTCCATAAGAGGTGTATACATTTCGTCGTTGACTTCTTTGATATTCGCTCAGAGGTCTATTAAAGGGATAGCCAGGTCGAAATGCCTGAAGAAAGAATGTTCTGTTCCAACAGAAGACGATTTGCTCCCTTTCAGCGGGATTATCGGGGAGATCCTACAAAGGGAAATCGAGTATTTTTAATGGAAATTAACTTAGTTTAATCGCCACCATAACTTTGTGTCCTTCTCACGCAGCCTCCATAAGAGGTGTATACATTTCGTCGTTGACTTCTTCGATTTGAGGTCTATTAAAGGGATAGCCAGGTCGAAATGTCTGAAGAAAGAATGTTCTGTTCCAACAGAAGACAATTTGCTCCCTTTCAGCGGGATTATCGGGGAGATCCTACAAAGGGAAATCGAGTATTTTAATGGAAATTAACCTCGTTCAATCGCCACCATAACTTTGTGTCCTTCTCACGCAGCCTCCATAAGAGGTGTATACATTTCGTCGTTGACTTCTTCGATATTCGCTCCGTGGTCTATTAAAGGGATAGCCAGGTCGAAATGCCTGAAGAAAGAATGTTCTGTTCCAACAGAAGACGATTTGCTCCCTTTCAGCGGTATTATCGTGGAGATCCTACAAAGGGAAATCGAGTATTTTTAATGGAAATTAACTTCGTTTAATCGCCACCATAACTTCGTGTCCTTCTCACGCAGCCTCCATAAGAGGTGTATACATTTTGTCGTTGACTTCTTCGATATTCGCTTTGCGGTCTATTAAAGAGATAGCCAGGTTGAAATGCCTGAAGAAAGAATGTTCTGTTCCAACAGAAGACGATTTGCTCCCTTTCAGCGGGATTATCTGGGAGATCCTACAAAGGGAAATCGAGTATTTTTAATGGAAATTAACCTCGTTCAATCGCCACCATAACTTCGTGTCCTTCTCACGCAGCCTCCATAAGAGGTGTATACATTTCGTCGTTGACTTCTTCGATTCGAGGTCTATTAAAGGGATAGCCAGGTTGAAATGCCTGAAGAAAGAATGTTCTGTTCCAACAGAAGACAATTTGCTCCCTTTCAGCGGGATTATCGGGGAGATCCTACAAAGGGAAATCGAGTATTTTTAATGGAAATTAACCTCGTTCAATCGCCACCATAACTTCGTGTCCTTCTCACGAAGCCTCCATAACAGGTGTATACATTTCGTCGTTGACTTCTTCGATATTCGCTCCTAGGTCTATTAAAGGGATAGCCAGGTCGAAATGCCTGAAGAAAGAATGTTCTGTTCCAACAGAAGACGATTTGCTCCCTTTCAGCGGGATTATCTGGGAGATCCTACAAAGGGAAATCGAGTATTTTTAATGGAAATTAACCTCGTTCAATCGCCACCATAACTTTGTGTCCTTCTCACTCAGCCTCCATAAGAGGTGTATACATTTTGTCGTTAATATATTATTCCGCAATTTGCTTCGCACAACATACTCAATATGCTATATTATGATAACAACAAAATCTTGGATCGTATCAAATTTGGTTCACCTAACGAAATCGAATTCAGTATGAGTAGCGAAAATTTATCAAACGGGTTGGACATTTGCGACCTTGTGCCATGCGAGCACCACAATCACGTATATGACGAAGCGATAATTTTGATTTCGTCGTTCACACGCGAATATTACTCTGTCGTCGATAAGTTAAGCAAAAAGAAGTATACAATTCAACGTAACATTTATTGTACGGGTCGCGAAGTCATCGATGTTAAATATACAGTGCAGAAATTATTTGTACGCATTCATCAGACGCTCGGGCCAAAAATCAAATCTAAGGCGTCGTACGAATACGACTTGTCTTCGCGTGAATTTAAATTCAACGAAGCGACTTTCTCTGTGCCGGATAAAAGTAATCTATCTGTTTCATTATCGATGCGGTTTTGGGTACACCTTTCGTTTGGCGCTGCGCAAAAATTGTTCCACAAAAGACACTCAGCTTAACGTCGAATGTGAAGACAACGTATCCGTCATACACTTTACCAAAGTCGCCGTATTTTTGCTCTCTTACTGAATCGCTCAGTACAACAATTTTGGTTGTATCGTCGATTATCTTCTGGACAAGTCGTCGGAGTTTTATAAAACATTTTCAACTTCATTGCGACAATTACCAAACGATTTAACCGAATCATTTTATAAGACAACATTCCTGAGATAGGGCGTAAATCCGACCGATGTATTTTTGTCGAATAGGATAGCCAGGATGAAATGCCTGAAGAAAAAACGTTCTGTTCAGACAGAAGAAGATTTGTTCCCTTTCAGTGGTATTATCGGGGAGATCCTACAAAGGAAAATTGAGTATTTCTATTGGAAATTAACCTCGTTCAAGTAAAATCGCCACCATAACTTCGTGTCCTTCTCACGCAGCCTCCATAAGAGGTGTATACATTTCGTCGTTGACTTCTTTGATATTCGCTCAGAGGTCTATTAAAGGGATAGCCAGGTCGAAATGCCTGAAGAAAGAATGTTCTGTTCCAACAGAAGACGATTTGCTCCCTTTCAGCGGGATTATCGGGGAGATCCTACAAAGGGAAATCGAGTATTTTTAATGGAAATTAACTTAGTTTAATCGCCACCATAACTTCGTGTCCTTCTCACGCAGCCTCCATAAGAGGTGTATACATTTCGTCGTTGACTTCTTCGATTTGAGGTCTATTAAAGGGATAGCCAGGTCGAAATGTCTGAAGAAAGAATGTTCTGTTCCAACAGAAGACAATTTGCTCCCTTTCAGCGGGATTATCGGGGAGATCCTACAAAGGGAAATCGAGTATTTTAATGGAAATTAACCTCGTTCAATCGCCACCATAACTTTGTGTCCTTCTCACGCAGCCTCCATAAGAGGTGTATACATTTCGTCGTTGACTTCTTCGATATTCGCTCCATGGTCTATTAAAGGGATAGCCAGGTCGAAATGCCTGAAGAAAGAATGTTCTGTTCCAACAGAAGACGATTTGCTCCCTTTCAGCGGTATTATCGTGGAGATCCTACAAAGGGAAATCGAGTATTTTTAATGGAAATTAACTTCGTTTAATCGCCACCATAACTTCGTGTCCTTCTCACGCAGCCTCCATAAGAGGTGTATACATTTCGTCGTTGACTTCTTCGATATTCGCTTTGCGGTCTATTAAAGAGATAGCCAGGTTGAAATGCCTGAAGAAAGAATGTTCTGTTCCAACAGAAGACGATTTGCTCCCTTTCAGCGGGATTATCTGGGAGATCCTACAAAGGGAAATCGAGTATTTTTAATGGAAATTAACCTCGTTCAATCGCCACCATAACTTCGTGTCCTTCTCACGCAGCCTCCATAAGAGGTGTATACATTTCGTCGTTGACTTCTTCGATTCGAGGTCTATTAAAGGGATAGCCAGGTCGAAATGCCTGAAGAAAGAATGTTCTGTTCCAACAGAAGACAATTTGCTCCCTTTCAGCGGGATTATCGGGGAGATCCTACAAAGGGAAATCGAGTATTTTTAATGGAAATTAACCTCGTTCAATCGCCACCATAACTTCGTGTCCTTCTCACGAAGCCTCCATAACAGGTGTATACATTTCGTCGTTGACTTCTTCGATATTCGCTCCTAGGTCTATTAAAGGGATAGCCAGGTCGAAATGCCTGAAGAAAGAATGTTCTGTTCCAACAGAAGACGATTTGCTCCCTTTCAGCGGGATTATCTGGGAGATCCTACAAAGGGAAATCGAGTATTTTTAATGGAAATTAACCTCGTTCAATCGCCACCATAACTTTGTGTCCTTCTCACTCAGCCTCCATAAGAGGTGTATACATTTTGTCGTTAATATATTATTCCGCAATTTGCTTCGCACAACATACTCAATATGCTATATTATGATAACAACAAAATCTTGGATCGTATCAAATTTGGTTCACCTAACGAAATCGAATTCAGTATGAGTAGCGAAAATTTATCAAACGGGTTGGACATTTGCGACCTTGTGCCATGCGAGCACCACAATCACGTATATGACGAAGCGATAATTTTGATTTCGTCGTTCACACGCGAATATTACTCTGTCGTCGATAAGTTAAGCAAAAAGAAGTATACAATTCAACGTAACATTTATTGTACGGGTCGCGAAGTCATCGATGTTAAATATACAGTGCAGAAATTATTTGTACGCATTCATCAGACGCTCGGGCCAAAAATCAAATCTAAGGCGTCGTACGAATACGACTTGTCTTCGCGTGAATTTAAATTCAACGAAGCGACTTTCTCGGTGCCGGATAAAAGTAATCTATCTGTTTCATTATCGATGCGGTTTTGGGTACACCTTTCGTTTGGCGCTGCGCAAAAATTGTTCCACAAAAGACACTCAGCTTAACGTCGAATGTGAAGACAACGTATCCGTCATACACATTACCAAAGTCGCCGTATTTTTGCTCTCTTACTGAATCGCTCAGTACAACAATTTTGGTTGTATCGTCGATTATCTTCTGGACAAGTCGTCGGAGTTTTATAAAACATTTTCAACTTCATTGCGACAATTACCAAACGATTTAACCGAATCATTTTATAAGACAACATTCCTGAGATAGGGCGTAAATCCGACCGATGTATTTTTGTCGAATAGGATAGCCAGGATGAAATGCCTGAAGAAAAAACGTTCTGTTCAGACAGAAGAAGATTTGTTCCCTTTCAGTGGTATTATCGGGGAGATCCTACAAAGGAAAATTGAGTATTTCTATTGGAAATTAACCTCGTTCAAGTAAAATCGCCACCATAACTTCGTGTCCTTCTCACGCAGCCTCCATAAGAGGTGTATACATTTCGTCGTTGACTTCTTTGATATTCGCTCAGAGGTCTATTAAAGGGATAGCCAGGTCGAAATGCCTGAAGAAAGAATGTTCTGTTCCAACAGAAGACGATTTGCTCCCTTTCAGCGGGATTATCGGGGAGATCCTACAAAGGGAAATCGAGTATTTTTAATGGAAATTAACTTAGTTTAATCGCCACCATAACTTCGTGTCCTTCTCACGCAGCCTCCATAAGAGGTGTATACATTTCGTCGTTGACTTCTTCGATTTGAGGTCTATTAAAGGGATAGCCAGGTCGAAATGTCTGAAGAAAGAATGTTCTGTTCCAACAGAAGACAATTTGCTCCCTTTCAGCGGGATTATCTGGGAGATCCTACAAAGGGAAATCGAGTATTTTAATGGAAATTAACCTCGTTCAATCGCCACCATAACTTTGTGTCCTTCTCACGCAGCCTCCATAAGAGGTGTATACATTTCGTCGTTGACTTCTTCGATATTCGCTCCGTGGTCTATTAAAGGGATAGCCAGGTCGAAATGCCTGAAGAAAGAATGTTCTGTTCCAACAGAAGACGATTTGCTCCCTTTCAGCGGTATTATCGTGGAGATCCTACAAAGGGAAATCGAGTATTTTTAATGGAAATTAACTTCGTTTAATCGCCACCATAACTTCGTGTCCTTCTCACGCAGCCTCCATAAGAGGTGTATACATTTCGTCGTTGACTTCTTCGATATTCGCTTTGCGGTCTATTAAAGAGATAGCCAGGTTGAAATGCCTGAAGAAAGAATGTTCTGTTCCAACAGAAGACGATTTGCTCCCTTTCAGCGGGATTATCTGGGAGATCCTACAAAGGGAAATCGAGTATTTTTAATGGAAATTAACCTCGTTCAATCGCCACCATAACTTCGTGTCCTTCTCACGCAGCCTCCATAAGAGGTGTATACATTTCGTCGTTGACTTCTTCGATTCGAGGTCTATTAAAGGGATAGCCAGGTCGAAATGCCTGAAGAAAGAATGTTCTGTTCCAACAGAAGACAATTTGCTCCCTTTCAGCGGGATTATCGGGGAGATCCTACAAAGGGAAATCGAGTATTTTTAATGGAAATTAACCTCGTTCAATCGCCACCATAACTTCGTGTCCTTCTCACGAAGCCTCCATAACAGGTGTATACATTTCGTCGTTGACTTCTTCGATATTCGCTCCTAGGTCTATTAAAGGGATAGCCAGGTCGAAATGCCTGAAGAAAGAATGTTCTGTTCCAACAGAAGACGATTTGCTCCCTTTCAGCGGGATTATCTGGGAGATCCTACAAAGGGAAATCGAGTATTTTTAATGGAAATTAACCTCGTTCAATCGCCACCATAACTTTGTGTCCTTCTCACTCAGCCTCCATAAGAGGTGTATACATTTTGTCGTTAATATATTATTCCGCAATTTGCTTCGCACAACATACTCAATATGCTATATTATGATAACAACAAAATCTTGGATCGTATCAAATTTGGTTCACCTAACGAAATCGAATTCAGTATGAGTAGCGAAAATTTATCAAACGGGTTGGACATTTGCGACCTTGTGCCATGCGAGCACCACAATCACGTATATGACGAAGCGATAATTTGGATTTCGTAGTTCACACGCGAATATTACTCTGTCGTCGATAAGTTAAGCAAAAAGAAGTATACAATTCAACATAACATTTATTGTACGGGTCGCGAAGTCATCGATGTTAAATATACAGTGCAGAAATTATTTGTACGCATTCATCAGACGCTCGGGCCAAAAATCAAATCTAAGGCGTCGTACGAATACGACTTGTCTTCGCGTGAATTTAAATTCAACGAAGCGACTTTCTCGGTGCCGGATAAAAGTAATCTATCTGTTTCATTATCGATGCGGTTTTGGGTACACCTTTCGTTTGGCGCTGCGCAAAAATTGTTCCACAAAAGACAACTCAGCTTAACGTCGAATGTGAAGACAACGTATCCGTCATACACTTTACCAAAGTCGCCGTATTTTTGCTCTCTTACTGAATCGCTCAGTACAACAATTTTGGTTGTATCGTCGATTATCTTCTGGACAAGTCGTCGGAGTTTTATAAAACATTTTCAACTTCATTGCGACAATTACCAAACGATTTAACCGAATCATTTTATAAGACAACATTCCTGAGATAGGGCGTAAATCCGACCGATGTATTTTTGTCGAATAGGATAGCCAGGATGAAATGCCTGAAGAAAAAACGTTCTGTTCAGACAGAAGAAGATTTGTTCCCTTTCAGTGGTATTATCGGGGAGATCCTACAAAGGAAAATTGAGTATTTCTATTGGAAATTAACCTCGTTCAAGTAAAATCGCCACCATAACTTCGTGTCCTTCTCACGCAGCCTCCATAAGAGGTGTATACATTTCGTCGTTGACTTCTTTGATATTCGCTCAGAGGTCTATTAAAGGGATAGCCAGGTCGAAATGCCTGAAGAAAGAATGTTCTGTTCCAACAGAAGACGATTTGCTCCCTTTCAGCGGGATTATCGGGGAGATCCTACAAAGGGAAATCGAGTATTTTTAATGGAAATTAACTTAGTTTAATCGCCACCATAACTTCGTGTCCTTCTCACGCAGCCTCCATAAGAGGTGTATACATTTCGTCGTTGACTTCTTCGATTTGAGGTCTATTAAAGGGATAGCCAGGTCGAAATGTCTGAAGAAAGAATGTTCTGTTCCAACAGAAGACAATTTGCTCCCTTTCAGCGGGATTATCGGGGAGATCCTACAAAGGGAAATCGAGTATTTTAATGGAAATTAACCTCGTTCAATCGCCACCATAACTTTGTGTCCTTCTCACGCAGCCTCCATAAGAGGTGTATACATTTCGTCGTTGACTTCTTCGATATTCGCTCCGTGGTCTATTAAAGGGATAGCCAGGTCGAAATGCCTGAAGAAAGAATGTTCTGTTCCAACAGAAGACGATTTGCTCCCTTTCAGCGGTATTATCGTGGAGATCCTACAAAGGGAAATCGAGTATTTTTAATGGAAATTAACTTCGTTTAATCGCCACCATAACTTCGTGTCCTTCTCACGCAGCCTCCATAAGAGGTGTATACATTTCGTCGTTGACTTCTTCGATATTCGCTTCGCGGTCTATTAAAGAGATAGCCAGGTTGAAATGCCTGAAGAAAGAATGTTCTGTTCCAACAGAAGACGATTTGCTCCCTTTCAGCGGGATTATCTGGGAGATCCTACAAAGGGAAATCGAGTATTTTTAATGGAAATTAACCTCGTTCAATCGCCACCATAACTTCGTGTCCTTCTCACGCAGCCTCCATAAGAGGTGTATACATTTCGTCGTTGACTTCTTCGATTCGAGGTCTATTAAAGGGATAGCCAGGTCGAAATGCCTGAAGAAAGAATGTTCTGTTCCAACAGAAGACGATTTGCTCCCTTTCAGCGGGATTATCGGGGAGATCCTACAAAGGGAAATCGAGTATTTTTAATGGAAATTAACCTCGTTCAATCGCCACCATAACTTCGTGTCCTTCTCACGAAGCCTCCATAACAGGTGTATACATTTCGTCGTTGACTTCTTCGATATTCGCTCCTAGGTCTATTAAAGGGATAGCCAGGTCGAAATGCCTGAAGAAAGAATGTTCTGTTCCAACAGAAGACGATTTGCTCCCTTTCAGCGGGATTATCTGGGAGATCCTACAAAGGGAAATCGAGTATTTTTAATGGAAATTAACCTCGTTCAATCGCCACCATAACTTTGTGTCCTTCTCACTCAGCCTCCATAAGAGGTGTATACATTTTGTCGTTAATATATTATTCCGCAATTTGCTTCGCACAACATACTCAATATGCTATATTATGATAACAACAAAATCTTGGATCGTATCAAATTTGGTTCACCTAACGAAATCGAATTCAGTATGAGTAGCGAAAATTTATCAAACGGGTTGGACATTTGCGACCTTGTGCCATGCGAGCACCACAATCACGTATATGACGAAGCGATAATTTTGATTTCGTCGTTCACACGCGAATATTACTCTGTCGTCGATAAGTTAAGCAAAAAGAAGTATACAATTCAACGTAACATTTATTGTACGGGTCGCGAAGTCATCGATGTTAAATATACAGTGCAGAAATTATTTGTACGCATTCATCAGACGCTCGGGCCAAAAATCAAATCTAAGGCGTCGTACGAATACGACTTGTCTTCGCGTGAATTTAAATTCAACGAAGCGACTTTCTCGGTGCCGGATAAAAGTAATCTATCTGTTTCATTATCGATGCGGTTTTGGGTACACCTTTCGTTTGGCGCTGCGCAAAAATTGTTCCACAAAAGACACTCAGCTTAACGTCGAATGTGAAGACAACGTATCCGTCATACACTTTACCAAAGTCGCCGTATTTTTGCTCTCTTACTGAATCGCTCAGTACAACAATTTTGGTTGTATCGTCGATTATCTTCTGGACAAGTCGTCGGAGTTTTATAAAACATTTTCAACTTCATTGCGACAATTACCAAACGATTTAACCGAATCATTTTATAAGACAACATTCCTGAGATAGGGCGTAAATCCGACCGATGTATTTTTGTCGAATAGGATAGCCAGGATGAAATGCCTGAAGAAAAAACGTTCTGTTCAGACAGAAGAAGATTTGTTCCCTTTCAGTGGTATTATCGGGGAGATCCTACAAAGGAAAATTGAGTATTTCTATTGGAAATTAACCTCGTTCAAGTAAAATCGCCACCATAACTTCGTGTCCTTCTCACGCAGCCTCCATAAGAGGTGTATACATTTCGTCGTTGACTTCTTTGATATTCGCTCAGAGGTCTATTAAAGGGATAGCCAGGTCGAAATGCCTGAAGAAAGAATGTTCTGTTCCAACAGAAGACGATTTGCTCCCTTTCAGCGGGATTATCGGGGAGATCCTACAAAGGGAAATCGAGTATTTTTAATGGAAATTAACTTAGTTTAATCGCCACCATAACTTCGTGTCCTTCTCACGCAGCCTCCATAAGAGGTGTATACATTTCGTCGTTGACTTCTTCGATTTGAGGTCTATTAAAGGGATAGCCAGGTCGAAATGTCTGAAGAAAGAATGTTCTGTTCCAACAGAAGACAATTTGCTCCCTTTCAGCGGGATTATCTGGGAGATCCTACAAAGGGAAATCGAGTATTTTAATGGAAATTAACCTCGTTCAATCGCCACCATAACTTTGTGTCCTTCTCACGCAGCCTCCATAAGAGGTGTATACATTTCGTCGTTGACTTCTTCGATATTCGCTCCGTGGTCTATTAAAGGGATAGCCAGGTCGAAATGCCTGAAGAAAGAATGTTCTGTTCCAACAGAAGACGATTTGCTCCCTTTCAGCGGTATTATCGTGGAGATCCTACAAAGGGAAATCGAGTATTTTTAATGGAAATTAACTTCGTTTAATCGCCACCATAACTTCGTGTCCTTCTCACGCAGCCTCCATAAGAGGTGTATACATTTCGTCGTTGACTTCTTCGATATTCGCTTTGCGGTCTATTAAAGAGATAGCCAGGTTGAAATGCCTGAAGAAAGAATGTTCTGTTCCAACAGAAGACGATTTGCTCCCTTTCAGCGGGATTATCTGGGAGATCCTACAAAGGGAAATCGAGTATTTTTAATGGAAATTAACCTCGTTCAATCGCCACCATAACTTCGTGTCCTTCTCACGCAGCCTCCATAAGAGGTGTATACATTTCGTCGTTGACTTCTTCGATTCGAGGTCTATTAAAGGGATAGCCAGGTCGAAATGCCTGAAGAAAGAATGTTCTGTTCCAACAGAAGACAATTTGCTCCCTTTCAGCGGGATTATCGGGGAGATCCTACAAAGGGAAATCGAGTATTTTTAATGGAAATTAACCTCGTTCAATCGCCACCATAACTTCGTGTCCTTCTCACGAAGCCTCCATAACAGGTGTATACATTTCGTCGTTGACTTCTTCGATATTCGCTCCTAGGTCTATTAAAGGGATAGCCAGGTCGAAATGCCTGAAGAAAGAATGTTCTGTTCCAACAGAAGACGATTTGCTCCCTTTCAGCGGGATTATCTGGGAGATCCTACAAAGGGAAATCGAGTATTTTTAATGGAAATTAACCTCGTTCAATCGCCACCATAACTTTGTGTCCTTCTCACTCAGCCTCCATAAGAGGTGTATACATTTTGTCGTTAATATATTATTCCGCAATTTGCTTCGCACAACATACTCAATATGCTATATTATGATAACAACAAAATCTTGGATCGTATCAAATTTGGTTCACCTAACGAAATCGAATTCAGTATGAGTAGCGAAAATTTATCAAACGGGTTGGACATTTGCGACCTTGTGCCATGCGAGCACCACAATCACGTATATGACGAAGCGATAATTTGGATTTCGTAGTTCACACGCGAATATTACTCTGTCGTCGATAAGTTAAGCAAAAAGAAGTATACAATTCAACATAACATTTATTGTACGGGTCGCGAAGTCATCGATGTTAAATATACAGTGCAGAAATTATTTGTACGCATTCATCAGACGCTCGGGCCAAAAATCAAATCTAAGGCGTCGTACGAATACGACTTGTCTTCGCGTGAATTTAAATTCAACGAAGCGACTTTCTCGGTGCCGGATAAAAGTAATCTATCTGTTTCATTATCGATGCGGTTTTGGGTACACCTTTCGTTTGGCGCTGCGCAAAAATTGTTCCACAAAAGACAACTCAGCTTAACGTCGAATGTGAAGACAACGTATCCGTCATACACTTTACCAAAGTCGCCGTATTTTTGCTCTCTTACTGAATCGCTCAGTACAACAATTTTGGTTGTATCGTCGATTATCTTCTGGACAAGTCGTCGGAGTTTTATAAAACATTTTCAACTTCATTGCGACAATTACCAAACGATTTAACCGAATCATTTTATAAGACAACATTCCTGAGATAGGGCGTAAATCCGACCGATGTATTTTTGTCGAATAGGATAGCCAGGATGAAATGCCTGAAGAAAAAACGTTCTGTTCAGACAGAAGAAGATTTGTTCCCTTTCAGTGGTATTATCGGGGAGATCCTACAAAGGAAAATTGAGTATTTCTATTGGAAATTAACCTCGTTCAAGTAAAATCGCCACCATAACTTCGTGTCCTTCTCACGCAGCCTCCATAAGAGGTGTATACATTTCGTCGTTGACTTCTTTGATATTCGCTCAGAGGTCTATTAAAGGGATAGCCAGGTCGAAATGCCTGAAGAAAGAATGTTCTGTTCCAACAGAAGACGATTTGCTCCCTTTCAGCGGGATTATCGGGGAGATCCTACAAAGGGAAATCGAGTATTTTTAATGGAAATTAACTTAGTTTAATCGCCACCATAACTTCGTGTCCTTCTCACGCAGCCTCCATAAGAGGTGTATACATTTCGTCGTTGACTTCTTCGATTTGAGGTCTATTAAAGGGATAGCCAGGTCGAAATGTCTGAAGAAAGAATGTTCTGTTCCAACAGAAGACAATTTGCTCCCTTTCAGCGGGATTATCGGGGAGATCCTACAAAGGGAAATCGAGTATTTTAATGGAAATTAACCTCGTTCAATCGCCACCATAACTTTGTGTCCTTCTCACGCAGCCTCCATAAGAGGTGTATACATTTCGTCGTTGACTTCTTCGATATTCGCTCCGTGGTCTATTAAAGGGATAGCCAGGTCGAAATGCCTGAAGAAAGAATGTTCTGTTCCAACAGAAGACGATTTGCTCCCTTTCAGCGGTATTATCGTGGAGATCCTACAAAGGGAAATCGAGTATTTTTAATGGAAATTAACTTCGTTTAATCGCCACCATAACTTCGTGTCCTTCTCACGCAGCCTCCATAAGAGGTGTATACATTTCGTCGTTGACTTCTTCGATATTCGCTTCGCGGTCTATTAAAGAGATAGCCAGGTTGAAATGCCTGAAGAAAGAATGTTCTGTTCCAACAGAAGACGATTTGCTCCCTTTCAGCGGGATTATCTGGGAGATCCTACAAAGGGAAATCGAGTATTTTTAATGGAAATTAACCTCGTTCAATCGCCACCATAACTTCGTGTCCTTCTCACGCAGCCTCCATAAGAGGTGTATACATTTCGTCGTTGACTTCTTCGATTCGAGGTCTATTAAAGGGATAGCCAGGTCGAAATGCCTGAAGAAAGAATGTTCTGTTCCAACAGAAGACGATTTGCTCCCTTTCAGCGGGATTATCGGGGAGATCCTACAAAGGGAAATCGAGTATTTTTAATGGAAATTAACCTCGTTCAATCGCCACCATAACTTCGTGTCCTTCTCACGAAGCCTCCATAACAGGTGTATACATTTCGTCGTTGACTTCTTCGATATTCGCTCCGAGGTCTATTAAAGGGATAGCCAGGTCGAAATGCCTGAAGAAAGAATGTTCTGTTCCAACAGAAGACGATTTGCTCCCTTTCAGCGGGATTATCTGGGAGATCCTACAAAGGGAAATCGAGTATTTTTAATGGAAATTAACCTCGTTCAATCGCCACCATAACTTTGTGTCCTTCTCACTCAGCCTCCATAAGAGGTGTATACATTTTGTCGTTAATATATTATTCCGCAATTTGCTTCGCACAACATACTCAATATGCTATATTATGATAACAACAAAATCTTGGATCGTATCAAATTTGGTTCACCTAACGAAATCGAATTCAGTATGAGTAGCGAAAATTTATCAAACGGTTTGGACATTTGCGACCTTGTGCCATGCGAGCACCACAATCACGTATATGACGAAGCGATAATTTTGATTTCGTCGTTCACACGCGAATATTACTCTGTCGTCGATAAGTTAAGCAAAAAGAAGTATACAATTCAACGTAACATTTATTGTACGGGTCGCGAAGTCATCGATGTTAAATATACAGTGCAGAAATTATTTGTACGCATTCATCAGACGCTCGGGCCAAAAATCAAATCTAAGGCGTCGTACGAATACGACTTGTCTTCGCGTGAATTTAAATTCAACGAAGCGACTTTCTCGGTGCCGGATAAAAAATACGTAATCTATCTGTTTCATTATCGATGCGGTTTTGGGTACACCTTTCGTTTGGCGCTGCGCAAAAATTGTTCCACAAAAGACACTCGGCTTAACGTCGAATGTGAAGACAACGTATCCGTCATACACTTTACCAAAGTCGCCGTATTTTTGCTCTCTTACTGAATCGCTCAGTACAACAATTTTGGTTGTATCGTCGATTATCGTCTGGACAAGTCGTCGGAGTTTTATAAAACATTTTCAACTTCATTGCGACAATTACCAAACGATTTAACCGAATCATTTTATAAGACAACATTCCTGAGACAGGGCGTAAATCCGACCGATGTATTTTTGTCGAATAGGATAGCCAGGATGAAATGCCTGAAGAAAAAACGTTCTGTTCAGACAGAAGAAGATTTGTTCCCTTTCAGTGGTATTATCGGGGAGATCCTACAAAGGAAAATCGAGTATTTTTATTGGAAATTAACCTCGTTCAAGTAAAATCTCCACCATAACTTCGTGTCCTTCTCACACAGCCTCCATAAGAGGTATATACATTTCGTCGTTGACATCTTCGATATTCGCTCCACGGTCTATTAAAAGGATAGCCAAGTCGACATGTCCTCCACAAGCGGATATATTTTCAAGTAAACAAAATTTATTTAATTTTTTTTTAGAAACCTGTCAATAGCAAGTCTTCTTTGATTCATATGCTAAAAGGTTTCAATTGATATTAAATGGGATTTAAATTCGGTGTATGCTGGTGGCAATTTATCGTACTGACCAGAGTAACCAGTATTTTACCATGATAATACGAAACTGTACTCTCAAGTACCAAGTTTATCGTTCAAAAAGTGCTGTTTGTAAATGAGGAAATACAGCATATCTAATTATCTATACTTTGGTATGTGCTGCATCATTTCCGCGCAAATTTTGTTGCGCACTCAATAGATTACGCTGTAGCATCGGCGATGCTAAATCAGAATAACAACGCTGCCGACCGTGTAGCCAATGCTCGCGTTTTCATTAGATGAATGAAGAAATTTTTAAAAAAGAGTTTCTTCTGGAATCAATATACGCACCAGTAACATTATTATTTCAATCGACGAGATGGTATACCTCGAAATTCAAAATGACGGAAACCAATGATAAGAAATTACAAAAATTAATTGAGGTAAATATAAAAAAATACTTACTCATTTTAATTCGCAGATATACAATCATGAAATAACATTACTAACAACTCAAGAACTTGCAGAGGAATGGGAGCGGATACCTCCTCAAAACAGGCATTTTGCAACAATAGAAGACCCAATGAAATACTATGACACTGAATACAATAGCTTAAAAAATGAAGAGATTGAAGACAAGCCACTGGACTTGACGACAAAAAAGCCACTGGACTTGACAAAAAAGCCACTGGACTTGAAGACTAAAAAATTCTCAGATCTTTCCTGACCTCCACAAGCGGATATATTTTCAAGTAAACAAATTTTTTTTTTTTTTTTTTTTAGAAACCTGTCAATAGCAAGTGTTCTTTGATTCATATGCTAAAAGGTTTCAATTGATGTTAAATGGGATTTAAATTCGGTGTATGCGGGTGGCAATTTATCGTACTGACCAGAGTAACCAGTATTTTACCATGACAATACGAAACTGTACTCTCAAGTACCAAATTTGTCTTTCAAAAAGTGCTGTTTGTAAATGAGGAAATACAGCATATCTAATTATCTATACTTTGGTATGTGCCGGTCATCATTTCCGCGCAAATTTTGTTTAGATCAATGAAGAAATTTTTAAAAAAGAGTTTCTTCTGGAATCAATATACGCACCAGTAACATTATTATTTCAATCGACGAGATGGTATACCTCGAAATTCAAAATGACGGAAACCAATGATAAGAAATTACAAAAATTAATTGAGGTAAATATAAAAAAATACTTCTCATTTTAATTCGCAGATATACAATCATGAAATAACATTACTAACAACTCAAGAACTTGCAGAGGAATGGGAGCGGATACCTCCTCAAAACAGGCATTTTGCAACAATAGAAGACCCAAACACTGAATACAATAGCTTAAAAAATGAAGAGATTGAAGACAAGCCACTGGACTTGACGACAAAAAAGCCACTGGACTTGACAACAAAAAAGCCATTGGACTTGAAGACTAAAAAATTCTCAGATCTTTCCTGACCTTTTTTCAATGTTCTGATACCTTGAATTAGCGTTATGCCTTGTGAAAGAAATGTTCTGATACCTTGAATTAGCGTTATGCCTTGTGAAAGAAATTTACTGAATATAACGAATGAAGAATATTTATGCAAGGAAGCATTTAAAAACTTCTTGACTACTGGTCCGGATGCTTTTCTCATTGAAAAGGAGTCAGGGGTGTACCCCCTCTCGGAACGCAGGCTGAAGAGGATCAGCTCTGGGAATTATACGACGAGGCAAGGGAACTAGAAGGGAATGTAGCCCTTCAAGAGGAATTTTTTGAATTCCTCCAGGGTGTCAGAGCCACTGGCCACTGCTACGGCCCAGCCAACTTCAACAATTAAGACATGCATGCCCTAATTATATTTTAAACCCTATACTTGTAAATAAATTTTTAATATCTAATCCTATTTTTTAGGAAATTTGACCTTTTTATAATTAATATTTTATCATTAATAGCACATTTTTTCTTTTCAAACCTTTCTACTTTCCCTGAAAATTCCGTTCTACTTCTCAAATTCTATTTTCGAGATCTAGACTCCCAAAGATACCTGTACCCGATTTCGCCGTTCCATAAGCTGCTCCCAGGGCACTAAGAACTATAGCCGAAGCCGCACCCATAACGCCGAAAAACTGTCCGTAAATTGGATTTGTAGCATCAGTCATTTTGAAAAATTAATTTTTTAGAATAAGTTAGAACTAAAATATTAAATGTAAAAAATTAAGAGAATTAAAAACCACTCCTCAAACCACCGTACATATTATCACACAAATTTACCTATGCCCTACGGTGACAGCCCAATGCAACTTTAGTACTGTACGTCCCTGTTTCAATTTACATAAATGTGGGAGTGTACTTTACCAAAATAGGACCCAATCGTACTCATTTTTTTTTTTTTTTACAAGAAATAAGGTTCAAAATTTTTCAGAAAAAAAAATCGGAGGGCCGAAGCCACCGCGAGATCTGACGCAAAAGTCAGTCTTAGATCTTTCATTTTTGATACCAAAAAGGTTCGCGAATAAGGGTATAGGGGACTATTTGCGAATATTCTCTCGTCTATGCACATCGCATATGTAAATTATACTATACAAATAAACGCAATATACGAAACGAAAAAGTATAAAAATAAAAAAAAAGGAACCAACATATTCATCCGTTCAATAACAATTCAATTGTAAGCACTGACCTTTGATCCGCTTCATTCGCCGTATAAGTGAACAATCAGCCAAGACAGTCATACCAGCATTGAAAACGTCCGCCGAAACAAGTTGTAAACAATAAATGGAACACAGGAACATGAGCGAAGTTCAAAATAAAATCTTCTTCAACTTGCGACATTCATCATCGCGAAATAACAATTCTTTTACGATTCTTCGTCGTCGTCGTCATCATCTTCGTCGATGTTAATCTCGTCTGGATTCGCAACCTTTTGGCCATCGTTGCCTTTATCGCCGCCGGTCGTTTCTCCACGTACGAAGGATATTTCTACTCGAGGACCGCGATTTTCGGCAGCTAAAACAAAACAAAACAAAAAAAATAGAATAAAAATTAATTATTAGGGCACCATAAATTTTTTTTTTTAAAATACGAATAAGATATCAACGAAGGTACATTTTGAGTCCATGTCTATTACGATCATTATGCTCTTCTCGTAGTGATTGGAAATGATTTTGCTATGATTTTACTAAATCGATCAAAAAATTATTAATAATGACTGGTGAAAGGGGGCAACTTTTTTGGCATTCTATGTACATTTTGGAAAATTGATTTTTTTCACAGAAAAAAGAATGAACAAATATATATTTTTTGGTAATTTTTATTCAGTGACTTCTATCATTTAAAAAAATATATCGAAATAAATCTTACAACGTGTTTTCCTGATAATTTTCCAAGAAAATACTAATTTTTTCAACAGCGTATTTTTTTAGGGACTAAGTATCATCAATTTTATAGAAACTTTTTTTCGAAGAATTATTTTCAATACCCAAGTAGGTATTTATCATCAATGAATTTTTGACACTATTATTTTTATCCAAAAAAATTGTTATTTTTAAAATTTTTGTTGAGTAGGAATACTTTCCAAAAGATTCCCCCTCCAATTAAATGAAAAAAAGTACTTATTTTCTGGGAATAAGAAAGTATCATAATTATTTGTTTGAAGTATGAGTGAAAAGTTGAAAAAAATTATCAAAATTTTTTCAACACTTCTGGCTGGCTGGACTAAAAAAAGATATCAATTTCTTGTGAAAAATTAAAAAAAATATATTAATTTATATTTTTTTGAGAAATAACGACTTGATCACAACTTTTTTCACAGAAGACATCTTGATTAAAAACGACTAACTAGTTATGTTTTCGATGAAAAGAATTTCATTTATCAGATTTTCCAGAAAAAATTTCATAATTAGGTATTATTTCGTAGGAGAAAAAAAATCTCCAAAAAATACTTGAATACAGAAACGGTGACTAAATATTAAATTTTTTGAAAAATCTATTTTTTAGCGAAAAAATATACTTTATAAAAATTTTTCATTTGCGATGTATTAAAAAAAATCTCTATTTTTTTTCTTAATTTCTTTGAAGAAGAAAATATATTGGTTTTACCAGAGCATACAATTATACATACTTCTCAAAGTTTGTAAAAAAAATTCTTACCTTCGCAGAAGAAACACTCAATTTTTCATCAGTAAAAAAAAAAATATTTTTCACACTAGAAAAAAATTACTACAGCTATTTTCTTTGCAGTTTAAAAAAATGCTACTTTTTTCGAAGTGATGAATTCGTTTAATTTGGCCAAAAAAATCTCTCATTCTCAAAGAGAAGACAAAGAAAAAAAATACTCTGAAAGAGCGCGATACGTTGCTACAAAAACACCATACTCGCGAATACACGAACGGACACAGTCAACGTCAAGACAAAGAAAGGATACAAAATAATCAACAAATTCGTGATTCTCAAGGTTAACACTATCGACGACGAAAACGTAGTTAGAGTGGGGGGATGATGGCGGAGGCCGCGAGGGTAGAATAAGAGGGGTGAAACGGAATGTGAACCATATGTGAACGAGAAGCAGTTTGGTGGTGCGAGAGGAAAAGGGAGAAAATAGAAAGTGGTTGAAGTGGATCTCAGGAATGTAGATTTTTAGGGTAGTTCTGACTTCTAAAAAAAAAACACCTGGTAACCTTGGGAAGTTCGGAAACGTATAACTATCTCACTCAAACATACTCAATTTTTCAGAGTAAAAAATTCTATTAATGTTTTTCGATCAAGTATAAAATTTCTCAATTTTTGAGAGAAAAATACCATAATTTTTATAGGAGTCCGCATAAAAAAATTCTCATTTTTTTTAAGAGTCGAGTTTTCGAGGAAGAATTTAATTTTTTTGAAAACATCACAATTTCATTGATGAAAAGAAATCTCATCAGTCTCGATTATTTGAGAGAAAAAATTTTCAATGTTTCCGGAAAATAAATGAATAAAATAAAGAATTCAGTAGGAAAATTATTCAAGTCTGAAGTCTTAAGTCTCAATTGTTTAGGACTACAGGAGTAAATATATTTTTCGAATTCTTGAAGAAAAAAATTCATATGTGAGTGTGGATGGGAAAAGGGGCCTAAGCAGGAAAAACGTTTTTTTTTTGGTAATGAATGTTTTAAACTTTGCAAGTCTGTATCTCCGTAATGCAATAACTGATAACTTTGAAACTTTGCACAATCATTGAGGGGTCCTAGTGGATTATTAATTCCCTAATAATTTTGACCCCTCATGTTTATGGCCTATTTCACAAAAGGGGCGATTGAGTAAAATCAGGGTTACCGAAACTAAAAAAAAAAAATCCAAAAAATATTTTCAAACATGCTGATTACGAATATCATACTCATTGACAAATTTTTTAATGTGTTTCATGACAATCTCAACCATTTTTAACAAAAAAACAATAAAAAAATTATTTTTATTGATTTTGGGTAAACCTTGCCCCCCTGGGAGGCTGAATATTGTTCCTAGGTCTATGAAACCATTTTTAAATGAAAGTACAGGTCGAAACTGACCAAAAACAGTCAAAACACCAAAATAGATTTTTTCCTGCTTAGGTCCCTTTTTCCATCCACACTCACATATATAATTTTTTGGAGTAAAAAAATTTCAACTAAAATACTTCTAATCTTCATAAAAAAAATACTTTAACAAAAAAAAACAAACTCAATTTTTGAGAGCAAAATTTAGGTACCTATACCTAATTCAAGTTTTTCTTTTCGACCAAGTTGAAAATATTCTAATTTTTGCAATAGAAAATATGGAAATTTCTCAAATTTTCTGGAATATATTTTTGAAATTTTTGAGGAAAAAAATCTCTAATTTTCATAGAGGAAAAAACTCGATTTTTTGGAGTGAGGAATTCATTCAATTTTCAGACTCATCAAAAATATGTTTCTGTTAGGAGAGAGAGAGAGAGAGAGAGAGAGAGAGAGGGGGGGGGGGTCGTTATCATGGAAAACATTTCATTTTCAAAAGAAAAAAATATGCTGATTTTTTCGGGCTTGATGCATCACGATAAAAAAATTTCTCAATTTGATTTAGGTTTTAAAAAAAAATGGTCAAAGCCTAAAGAAATTTTATTTTTTTGAAGAATAAAAATACCTCATTTTCAAAAGTAAAAACATTTTTCAAATCTTTGAGGAAAAATTCCAAAAAAGAAATCAATTTTTTCACTACAGAAAAGTTTTTCAAATTCTTTGAAGTAAAGAAATCTCTTCATTTCTTTGGAGTACCAACCTAAATTCATATTTTTTTCTTTTCTGAGAAAAATTTATATCACAGTTTTTTTCAATAAGTAGGATTTTAACAAATTTCAAAGATTTTTTTTTCTTGTTAAGAAAACTAAAAAAAGCATGGACAGAATTTTTAATTTTTTTGAAAAAACTTCACAATTCACGAACCAAAAGAATGGAATAAAAAAATCGAAAAGACGAAATTGATGATGATAATACGATCAATAACAACCTCAAAAATAATGACAATCAATTTTCGAGCACTACTTTTTAAGTGGTAGGGAGGGGGGGGGGGCTGACCAAATATGAATAATTTTTAACTCAATAATTTTGAAAAATTAAAGAGTTTGTAGAAACATTCACAGAAAAAATTTACACGATCGTGGATTTTTTAAATACCTCAGTTATGTTTCGAAAAAGGAAAATTCAACTTTGGCACTCGCTCGCCTGTAGTCATCGAAGCCAAATCGACACGACACTATCAAATAAACAAAATACATAGTAAGAAAACACATACCGATGATTTCTCCAGCGGCGGCCGACATTTCCGCAGCCTTCGCCTCTAACATTCGCATACCATCCTTGGCACCTGGAGCCAAGTCTGCCACGGTACCGGAAGAAATCGTAGCTGCTGCCAACATCTGCGCAGACATCATGTTGACCTGAAAGAAACGATAGAAATTAGAAAACTAAGTACGATATAACAGAAAGTCGAGACGAAATCGCACAGAATAATCTACGTACTTGGGTATTATACGAAGCTTGCACACTACGTTTGATTCTGAGCATCTCTTTGAGCGTATCTTCGCTACCATGTTGCACTTCGAAATTAGTCCACGTCTCCCAGAAGTCGGAGGTAACCTGGAATAATTTTCAAACATTGTTATCTGTAGATTACTTCATCGGAAAACACACATCAGTTTCTTTTTTGCAAAAAAACACCCAGCAACAAACCATATCAGAAAGTAACGCGAGATAGTTATCTGTAGATTATTTCACCGGAGAACACACATCCGTTTCTTTTTTGCAAAAAAACACCCAGCGACAAACCATATCAGAAAGTAACGCGAGATAACATAACGAAGATAAGGAATTTCATCTCACGTCAGTTGCACATATTATGTTCAGAGTCCGAGAGTTTAAAATAAACTAAGCAGCGGAAAGACGAGACGTGATGTTGATAAAATTATTCGTGGCTTTTTTCCAACTCGACCACGCCTGTTTTTCGTGTGCGTGTTAAATTTACTAATGTGTTACACTCGTAACACGTACAATTACTTTATATCTTATGGGTCGTAATTATTCAACATTGTACTTACCCTAGGATCACACATCTCGCTGCAATGCGCATAAATGGCCCGAGCACGATCAATTTCGCCAAGTTTGGTTTCCAATTCAGCAAACTTCAAATGCATAATTCTAGAACCTTCCACGTCTAGGTTTTCAATGGCTTCCTCGTAAATTTGACGTACTTTGTCAATGCCATACATCGTATGCGCTTTCTTGATATAAATTCCATACATCTACAAACAAACACATCATGTAAATAACCGACGAATTACGCTTTCTTAAAATAAACTAACGGGAAATGAGTGGGGAGAAATCGCCGTTGACGTGTCTGTCTGCCATGATTTTAATTAATCGTTTACGTGGCCAATCCCTACCTCGAGTTTTTCTTCGGGTAAAACAGCTTGCGTAGCTCGTCTGTAAACTTCCATGGAATGTCGAGCCAGTCCGTATTTTTCTTCCATTTCAGCGTACATTAAATAAAAATCTATCGATTGAAAAAAAAAAATGGTTAATACGACGTTAATTAATCCAGACGAGTGAAATTTCAAATTTGTAATGTACCAAACTTACTTTTAGCAAATTTAGGAGGGCAATGTTCTAAACATTGAATAAATAAATCTCTAGCTCGAGCCAGTTGCTTTCCACCATATCGGTTTAAAAATTTAGTCAGGTACGTATTCCATATATCGAACACGTTCGGCCATTTGAATGATGAGATTCCTTTCTCATAAGCCTGTAAAAAATCGAGACAAAAAACAAATGTAATTAAACATCGACGAATTATAAATTTAAAAGTAGGTCGAAATTAATTGTATTCAACGTTTTCTTACTCTGAAGGCTTCCTCGAAATATTTATTTTCTTCCAAAAACAGGCCATAATTAATGATCAACTGAGGATTGGCTATTTTCAAGTCGATTATTCGATCGTAGACTGCTTTACAAGACTAAAAATAATAACACAGTTCGATTAACAATGTCAATTATAGTAATTATACTTTAAAATAACAATGAAAACGTAATGAGCTTCAGATTTACCTTGAAAGTGCCCACACTTTCTTCTAAATCGGCGTACATGGACCAGAGTTTCAACGATTTATGAACTCTAGCCTGAACAGGTTCTTTTTCGTCATGATAAGCTACCTTCCTGGAGGGTAGTACAGTGGCTTTCTGGAGTAATTTCAAGGCTTCGTCGTATCGTTCTCTTCGTACCTCCATTTCGGCCCATTCGCACCAAACGGCAGCCAAATCGTCGACTTTTTGATAAGGAACTTCGACAGCTTTCTGGAAGACTAAGGCTGCTTCTTTGTACTGTTTATTTTGCTCGTAGAATTTGGCGAATTCCACCCATAACGTGTGTAGTTTTCCTACAGCTAACTTAGGTTCGACTGTTTGAACTGCGTCCGAGTATGTTTTTATTATCTATTTCGATAAAAATAGCAAGATCATTAAACGTGTTTAAAATTGGAACGTAATAAAAACGACGAAATAACAACGTACCTCGTGTGGGTGACCTTCGTACAACTGGACTCGTTTATGCCATTCTTGAACATTGTGGGGGTTTTGTCTTAAAAGTACCGAATTTAAAAGTAACATACGACGTTCCATGAGATCAGCCAAACGAGCCATTTTTAATTCGACTTCGGTTTCCTCTGAAAATAATAAAAAATAATATATAAGGATTAGTTATAGGGCTGATAAAATTCAAACGAAAAACGTATCTATACTAAATCATTCATACCTTCTGGAGTTGGATCGCCTTCGCCCAACTCTTCTAATCTTTTCGCCAAACTAATCTCTTCAAATTGCGAATACGCGTCGAAAATTTGCGTAAAATCTCTAACAGTGGTAACAGTCTGAATAGCTTCTTCGTAAATATCCCTAGCCTAAAAAAACCACACACGTAATAAAATCTGAGAATTAAAATAGTAAAAAAATCAAACACAATCAACATACCCTTTCGAATAAACCACTCCTAACGTAATAATCGGCCAGAGAATTCCATAAATGACCCAACTGATCGGTATACCTTCTGATACCACCTCGAATAATGGCGTCAACTTTTAAAGATTTCACTTTATGAGGATTTTTTGAGATCAATTCGCATAATTCGTTCCATAGCTGATGATTCGATTTACCATGCTTCGAGTGGAAATGTTCTCTGTTGACGATTTCGGCCAGTTTTACAGCAGCTTCGTCTAATCTATCGATGGACGTCAGGTATTCGACGTAGTCTTCGGCATCTTCGGGCGAGTACTGCGAATATTGATCGTTAAAATAAGCTTAATTTGATATTTATGGTTATAAATTAAATATCTCACTTTTAAAAATCTTCTGTAAGCTCGAATGGCCGTTTCCGGTATGTTGTAAGTTCGAACGAATTTTATATACAGAGGCCATATCCGGTTATGCTGTGTGATGGGTAAGGCACGTAGAGCTCTATCGAATACTCGTCGAGTTCTGGTGATTTTATGTTGTAAGAGCATAAAGTTACAATAATCTATCCATATCCGAGGCATCTGAAAGATAAGAGTTGGAACATAAATAATTATACAAGATGACGTACGAATGAGATAACAAAACAAGAACAATACCTTGTGCATAAACACCAGCGCCCTTTCAAAGGTATTGTTCACATCTTCGTAAGCTGGATCGGTGATACATTTAGCACGTACTTGTTTTCTACGAACTCTAAGATAGTTGTACCATAACTTGTAACTGTAAAAGATCACACTTTCGTATAATAACACAATAGACAGTTTAGAAATGATGCAAAAAAAAACACATACCTGCCGGGTAATTCTTTCAGAGCTCTTTCGTAAATTACATTTACTTGGTTTTTCGGAGAGTCACTTTTGTGTTCGATGTACCGCATCCATGGCTTTACCATATACGGGTTACGAAGAATTTCTTCTTCATAAGGTAAATCCTCTTCGTTGAAAACGATACGAGGAGCTCTCGTATCCACCACCATTTTTACGAGTTGAACGGAGTTAATCAAATAATCGAAACAACACAATTTACTAACGCATTTTCAATACAACAAACTCATCACAACCTAAATTACCGATGACGAAAACGTGCAATAATCAGAATCATCAAGTTTCAAGTTCAAAGTTCACTTTGCACTTTTGCACAACTTCCACGTCATTCCAAAAATTCCCCACCATCAACCAACTCGTCAATAACGGTTTTGTACGAAAAACTGGATAGCGCATGATCAAAAAAGAAAACAAGAGGTAGTTTTAAAATAAAACGGGAGCGCTAACAACAAACTCAAAAAATCAAAAAATATTACCGGTTTCTTTCAGTAGAGGTCGCTAGTGGAGGATTTTTTTTTCTCTTATCACAATCATGTAAACATTCCTCAACACGTGCAGTTTAGAAATTTTGAATTTGCGGTGCGAATTATGTGCGAATTAATGAACTAAATCACTTCGAAATCCGGTTTTTATTACATTATTTCACCAGCCAAAGTTCATTAAACAATTAAAAATTCATTTCGAACCAATTACCTTCAAATACAATGATAAATAATTCCATTTAGTTCGATAAAACACTCGCAATGTCGGTAGCAACGAAACGAAAACTATCATCGATTGAAAACTGTACCCCAGGCAAGGCACCTAAATTAATATCCACCAGCTTCGGACCGTCTTTTCGAAAAAGACTGAAAACTGAAAACGCCATCAGAGGTAATACACTTCACTTCGTACGTATTTAATACAACATTTCTCTAGTCTCACACTTTGTTTTCATTTCTTTTACAGCTATAAAAGAATTCTTAGAGGCGAATAAAGAACGCGATGTCGTCACCGAATACATCAATGCTGGCGGTAGTGCCAAAGAATTGGTCTCTTTGATGAAACAGTTCGATGGGAAGAAAGATTTAACCGTAGCTAATCCTCTTTTAGCAGCTCTAGAATGTGTCATATCCAAGTAATTATCACTTCTCTCACGTATTTCGTTATCTTTTGGTGGTATTCTCATATAAAATACATTTCAGATGCAATACAGATCTGTTATTGATACAGAAAAACGTCGAAGAAGCTTGCGAAGAGCTTCTATGCGAGTATCAACATACCTTGCAGAATATGCTAAGTAGTGTAACGAGTTCAACTAGTCACCGGAAAGTTATTCTGAAGCTTTTCACAGGTTCGAAATATTTCATATTTTTTTCTAATAATTTTCGATTGATAAATAATCACGGATTATTTTGTTTAGGAATGGTGAACTTGAGTAACGGATTAGCTAAACGATTACTAACGTTGTTTCCAATTAATGTAAAAACGATGAAAATTTTAACCGATACGAGAACTTCTTCGGCTAAACTGAGAAAGTGTTTTATTCATTATTTGTTATCGTTCTTGGTCGACGATAATATCGTATTGATTTCGGAACTTCTCCAGAAAAAAGGTACCAAACTACAGGTTACATTAATTCGTAAATACTTTCTTTCTACGTATTAAAATGTTTCAATTGTTCCAGGATTACTTACGAGTATTATACCGGGATTAATTAACGATCCACCAGATACGATTGTATTGGTTGTTAACACGTTACGTTTGAAGATCGTAGAAAATATCAGAATTTCAAAAACACATAAGCTACATACCTTCAATACGTTGGTACTTCGGTCACTGGAGAAGCTCTACGATTACAATATTTCTATCGAAGAATCCGTTGAGGTACGACGAGTGCTCTTGTTACTTACCAATGGAATCTGAAACAGTAATAATTGGTGTTATTTTAGGATCGTGAATTACTTGCCAGTGTAGCAGACACTGTAAAAAATTCGGTCCATTTATTATTAATGACGCTTTGTACGTCGAGCAAGAAAGGTATACTGTTCAAAGAACGCAGTTCGGTTGCCGGAAAGAGCGCTAATCAATTGATATTCACGTTGCTAGAGGTAAATATTGAAATAAATGGCGAAAGCAAAAGGCCAAATATGATTTTAAAATTATTTCAGACTATGCCAAATCCTTGGGATCATCCTTTACGAAGTGAATTAGTCACAGAGATTTTGAAACATTGCCCAGAATTCATCAAGACCGTGTATCACTCAACTGAGCTATACATCCAGCCCAGTGCTTGTTCGAAATGGATCAACTTGATTAATTTTATCGAAAAAGTAATCTTGACGATTTAAAAAAAAAATTAAATGTCGTCTTTTCCAGAGCTCTAAATTAATCTCATTTTTTTTTCTTCCAGACGATAGAAAAGCAAGAATTACAATCTGAGAACATGGACGACCAGAAAGTTATGAATTTTATCATATCTTGGGTATTTCCACCTCAGATACAAAAATTACTACGAGAAGTGAACGAAGAAGGTGTGCATTCTCATCCTGCAATACGATACCACATTTTATCACTGACTCGATGTCTTCTTTTGAAAATAAAGACAATTTCGAAAGAGTACACGAGTCGTACCAAAAATAATTTCGAGCTGCAAGTCGATAATTTTCTAAATAAAGTACGTAATTTTTAATAGGTTCTAATTAAATCCCTTTTATTCGATACTCACACTAGACTATTATTTTTCCAGCACTTGGTACAAAGTCCAAATATACTAAAAGCTTACAAAAATGGATTACAAAACGTTCTAGAAGACTCTTCAGATCTATGCCAACTTCCCGAGCTGAACGAATATTTATCCTTAGCTGCGGACGTACTTCTACTCTACAGCGAACTCACGCCTTTAAATTTCAACCAACTAAGATTTCAAGAAAATATCGATCTTACGGTTCAATCCGAAGACCCAAACCTTATGTTTAAATTGGCTCAACTAACGTTTCAAATTCATACACCGGAGCCTGGCCAGGTACTTAAGAAACCGAGTACATATTTTCCTCTATCATTCTTTCTGTTCAATATTTTCTACATCCACGTATCATTTCAGGACCAATTTTCGTTCATGATGAAACAGTTTCTGGAATGCTACGTCACCGGAGCCAATTCCAAGCAGGATGACGTTATTCAGAGCGTGCTCCTGGCCACCGGATTCTTCGACGGGTTCGAAGAAGAGATAATAATTTGGATGCATTGTTTCAAGAACGTTACTCCTGCGGCAGCTTCCATAATTAGTAATTTAATAGTGAATACGTTGAGCACGTTGAGTAAAAAGAATGATAAATTCGTCAAAGATGTGACCTCCGTTAGTTCGTACGAAGATACAGAACTCAACGTGTCTGGTATCAGTGATGCTACCGTATTTGTCGAAGAATTTGGTAATTTGCATTAAAATCGATCGATAAGGTAATCCTAAGAGAACCTGGACATAATTCTGATTCATTTCTTTACAGGCACCTTGTTGGATTTCGCCAACGATGAATTCGAGTCTTATACAACGATGCCTGTGAAACTGAGTCCGGTCGTGCCTGCTTTTTTGTATACTTTGAAAAATACCAAAACGAGTGTCAAGAATGAGATTAAAATTATCCAAAATTTTGCATCTTCGGTCCTCGTGAATCTATTACATTCTCAGGTAAAGTTGAATCGATCAAAATATTACGCTGTGGTGATTTCGGTCGAGTAATTTCTTAATTATTACAGTGTACTTATTACGGATTGGCAACGCTGGTTAGTAAATATAACAACTCGTACCTTACGAAAGACTTACTCAAATATTTAAATTATTGGGATCCGGAGTCGGAAATGGATTCGTTGTATTCTTCGCTCATTCCTGATGTGCTAACAAAGCGTATTTTCAGCAGACTCGTCACCTCGAAAGATAATTCCCAAGATTCGGTAAGAACTTTTTTGACTTGAATTGATATTGAGAAGTTATGGCAGGAAACCTGGCAGTGGCTCGGGCACTCCAGCTATGCACAGAATTTTTTGGGGTAAAAAATTTCTCAATTTTTTTTTAGTAAAATTTTTTTCAACTTGCATAGAGTAAAAAAATTAAAAATTCTTAATTTTCTTCAAAATAAAATATTGTTCCATATTTTTTTTTTTTTTTTTTTTTTTGAGAAAAATTTCTCATTTTTTTGAATGAATAAAATATTTTGTGAAGCAAAAATTTCTACTTGTATGGTATAAACAGTTTTTTCAATTTTTTTAGAAAAAAAAAATCAGCTAAAAATTTATCAATTTTTGAGATAAAATTTTCTAATTTTTTGGAATGAAAATTTTTAAAATTTTATATTAGAATAAAAACTTTCCTTACGTTTTATGGGGTAAAATCTCTCAAGTTTATGAAATAAAGGAATTTGGAATCTTAATTTTTTGAGGTAAAAAAAATTCCTTTTCTTGGAATAAAATAAAAATCTTTGAATTTTTTTAATTAAAATTTTCTCATTCAATGAGACAATTTTCTGTGATGAAAAAATCTCATTTGGAAGTCAGGTGGAGGAAAGTAAAAATTTCTTTATTTTTTTTAGAAAAAAAAAAAACTATTTTCAGTTTTCTTTTTTTTTGGAGTAAAATATTTCTCAATTCTTTAGAGTGAAAAATGTCTATCAATTTTTTAAAGCAGAAAAATTCATAATTTCCTGTGATAGAAAAATGTTAATTTTTATGAAGGGAGGCGGTTGAAATTTCTCAATTTTCTGGAATTAAAAAAAAAAATCTCAGTTTTTTCAAACTAAAAATTTTTACGATTTCCTAGAATAAGAAAATTTTCATTGGGAGGGGGGAGGGGAGGGGGTAAAAATTCTTCAATTTTTCAGAAAATAATAAATTGTTTAATTCGAATGAAAGTAAACTAATTTTGAAATTTTTCGCGCACTTTTAGGTAGTAAAAAGATCTCAATTTTTCGGTGTAAAAAAAATAAATCTTTTAATTTTTTAGAGTGAAAAATGTAATTTTTGTGGTGTAAAAAAATTATTAATTTTCTGGAATAAAAAAATTATCTTAATAGTTTTAGAATCAAGGAATTTCTTAATTCTTTGGTGCGAAAAATTTTAATTTGAAAAAAAAATTAAAATAAAGCTATGAATTTTTCTAATTTTTTCGGAATTAAAGAAGTTAATATTTTTTTGGGGGCAAGTAAAAAATATTATTGACTTTTTTTTTTTGAGTAAAAAATAATTTACATTCCAAGTTGCCAGCCATGGCTTAATTTTTCAAAATAATCAATTCACATTTTGTTTCATTTCAGATCGAGTCATACTTTGGTGATTTAAAAGAAATGGATTGTATTTCACTATGGAACTCGTGCCTCTTCTACTCGATCCAATTACAAAGAAAAAAATCGCTAAAAAAATCTACCATCTCTGAAATAATTTCGATACTGGCTCTCCTTACAGAAAAACTCCAAGCCCAAAGTGCTCTCTGTCTGAAGTTACTTTTGACTAATTACACTTTCGTGAATGGATTCTCAATCGAACGTAATAAATCGAACGCTTTTACCGAAATTCTTCTCAAGACTGTGGTTCACTTTGAAGGTCAAAAGGTCGCCTTAGATTACTGCTCGAAGTTCTTGTCTCCGTTCAGACTCAAGTAAGATGATCATGAGGAAGTGGGGAGGGGGAGAGTTTACGTCAATAAATAAATTCAATTTATTTTCATCTCGATTTCTTTTAGGTTCATGACGACAATATTGGAAAAAATCAGAAAAAATAAAAGAATTAAAATCAACTGCGAAGCTTATACCATCGATGACGTCATAAAATTCGTAGCTCTGTCTGGTAAACAAACGATTGAACTTCTATCAAAAATTTTACATCTTCCAACGAGGTAAAACATACCTACTCCCTGGTCTAGTTATTTTTAAATATTATTTCTTGATTTCTAATAAAATAATATAATAATTTTTCCAGCACCTTATTGAATGAAAAACAGACCAAACTATCCGAATGGTGCATTCTAATCAAAAGTTTATTAAACGACACAGCATCCAATCTTGAGCATCCCTTAACCAACGAAGACTTCAACTTATTAATTGTCAAAATGATCGAAATACTAAAATGTAATGTATCGACAGACGACCTAGACGAAACCGTAATTTACTATTTGAACGTATTTCCTCATCATATTCAACACTTGACCGATGGTAAGGCACTGAAAAAGTTCAAACGCTTCATTTTGACATTTCAAATATTCTAATTCTCGTTTAATTTCCAGACGACGTGGAAAATCTACTCAATCACCATCCTCGAATCAACAATCTAGCAGTATTTCTCACCCAGTATCGTACCAGTTGCCTGAAAACCCTGCAATCGAAACTTCGACCTGTTGAAAACTACCTAAACGACATCGAAGGCCTATTGGACGTTTTGAACAAAATCGAACTAGTCGGAGAGATCGAAGAAGAAATCTTGCAAGAAATTTACCAAAGCGAAATTTGTGATTTGAATAAATTACTGGATGGTTGCTCGTGGCTGAAAGAAAATAAACCATTGATAATGAAAATTATACAACAATTTGGTGGTAAAGTTATATTTCCCATAGATTCGCTGCTTTTACGAATTTTTCCCCTTTATTTAAATTTCAAATTTTACAGAAAAGAAGAAATGTTCCAAAATGTGTAATACTTTAAAATCAAATTGGTCCGAGTACGAGCTCGATGCTGATAAATACGACATTCTGAGGATAATTTTTGAAACAGCTTCGAAAAGCGAAACATTGGTGGAGCTTTCTTTAACCAAATTAAATCTACTTTTAGCTTCCGGTGAAGAAACGTGAGTAAAAAAACTTGATTTTAGTGTATTTCTCATCGTGATATTATTTTGGAATATTTTTTGTGTAGGAATTGGCTCTGCGAAGAAATCCTGTTGGTAGTGGAAGTACTAGAAGACATAGGATTCATTTTAGAACTCGATGTATGGAAAGAGTTTGTGAAAGCTTCACTAAAATATGGTCTACAATCCGAGAAGAATTTATTAATCCGAACTTTGAAAACATTCTGCTCTAAATTATTCGAGAAAGGCGAAGCTAAAGAAGAATCCAATGTTATTTTTCAAATGACCATATCTCATTCTGAATTTATCAACGTTATGTTGGGTGATTCGGAAATAAAATGTGAGATTTTGTCGTAAAATACAGAAAGGTGTTTTTTCAAGATTACAAAATAGCAAATTAAATGTATTTAACTTTTTTAGGCGATCTGGTGGAACTACTGAGTACTTTGACGATCTCGAATACATCCCTAATGTCATCCAATCACGTCCCTCTGCTTCTGGGCGCCTACAAAGCGACACTTTCCAAATGCGATCAAGCTATTTTTCATGTAAATTGTCTTGTAAATTTAAAAAACGTGTAATTATCACTTTGAAATATTTTAAAACTGGAAATAATTTTTTTTTTTAAATAGCTTCTTCGAGCTTACGAAGACAACGGAATTCGATTCAGCGACTGTAGACCGTACCTATGGGGAGATGCAGCAGTTACTCATCATAGTATCCGGACAGAACTGAGCGTTTCGTTGAAAAGACTCCCACTACCAAGCCAGGTGCTCGAATTACTCGACGCCGAATTGATTAAAAATACCATTCGGTATTTCCCTCTGGATCGTTCACTAAAGGTAGCCTCATCAATTCATCATTCATCTGTGAAAAATTCGTCTTCTTTTTCTCAACCTTAATTGGTCAACTTTGTTGCAGCCTGAAGACCCATACATCGCATACGATCACAAAATGTACGACATCTCTTTCATGTTACCTCTCATGAGTCATTTGCTAGCTCCCGAATCACGAGTCAGTGTCCAGAAATTCACTCGAACTGGCGCCTTAGCTTTGATCGTATGTGCCTTGGCCAGCCAATCCGAGGATACCAGAATGGCTGCGTATCACTGCTTGCAAAGATTCAAAGCTCGTTTATTCGGGTACGAGTCGAGTGCACAATGAACATTTTCCATTTTTCACGATTACAATAATTTTGAAAATTTTCAACAATTGAATTTTACAGTAAAGAAAAAGAAATCCAACTCTGGGATCAGTTCGTGACCTCGTTACAAACAGGAGTCAGTAGTCATCCGCCGGAAGACAACACACCTCCTCGATTACCCTGCATAGTTACCGTATTTTTAGCTCAAATGTCCTTAGTTATCGGCGAACCGTTGCATCCTGTGTACATCTCGTTGGCCAAATTCCTTTTGGCGAAACCTTCCTTCGATATAGGCACCGTACCGAATTTCTTGGCTTTATTTTATAGTGTCGATGAGAAGCACAGGTAAGCTATCCCCCTCCCACCTCCCAAAAAAGTCAGTTTATTTTTATGTAGAAATTATTTGACATTTTTTTCGGATTATAGAGATCAACAGGAGTGGATTTTGAACGTCGTGAAGTATGGAATGCGGTATAAGGCTGATTGGGTCGTATCGCAGAAGTGTTTTTTGTTCAAATTACTTCTCCAGTATAGCTTTTCTGCCATCTCGAACGAACGTACTGATGTGAGTATTTTTAATGGCTCGTGAGAAGGCATCGATGATACTATGAAGCTTCCTAAATTTGAATTTTTTTTTCAAGTTTGTTTCCCTTCAGGAATTTGAAATTCTTAATTAAATCAATCTAAGATCTGAAAAAAGACATCATAGATGAATTTTTACCTTTGAGTGTAGGTAATAAAAATATAAAAACATAAAAAAATCACAAAGGATTAAAAATTTAAGAAAATTTTGAAATACATATTTTCATTTTGAAAAAAGTAAAAATTTTCAAAAATTATCGAATGGAAAAAAATGAGAGAACTGTAAACAATTGAAATTTTTTCAAAAATGTAGAAAATATAAAATAAAAAATAATTGAAAAATCCAAAAAAGTTAAAAAAATTGAATACCTACTGAAAATTTTCAAAAATTATTAAATAGAAAAAAATGAGAGAACTGTGAAAACTTGAATTTTTTCAAAAATGTAAAAAGTATAAAATGAAAAAATAATTGAAAAATCTAAAAAGTTGAAAAAATTTTAAAAACAAAAAATTGTGAAAAAAATAATTTTTTGCGAAAATTGGAAATGAAAAAAAAATTAAAAATCAAAAGTTATGAAAGATTGGAAAATTTGAACGAATTAAAAAATTGTCGGATTGGCGATTTGGAAAAAAGAAAAGTTATTATCTAAATAAACAAAAAATTGAAAATAAGTGAAAAATTATGAACAAATGAAAAGCGAAAAATTAATAAAAAATTGAAAAAAATATGAGAAATCGTAAAAATATTCCAAAATTTAAAAACTGAGAAAACGTAGGAAAATTACGAAAAATTATGAATCGTAAAAATTCCATATAGAAAAAAAAACATTTTGTAAACATGGAAAAATCTTCAAATAGCATCGTAAAATTCAAATTAAAAAAAAAAAAAAACTTGAAAACTTGAAAAAATAAAATTGTAAAAATTCGAGAAGTTTAAAAATGAAATAAGTTGAGTAAAAAATTTAATTTTAAAAAAAAGTTACAAAAATTTTTCAAATAATAATTACGTATCTAAAAGTGATGAAAAATTTAAAAATGACAAATATTCGATATTGAAGAAATATAGGAAAATCAGGTAAATAATGAAAAATCGAAAAAATTCGAAAATTTTCAAAAATCACAGTAGAATTGAAAAATCTGTAAAAATTAGGAAGTAACAGCTTAAAAAAAATACGAATTGGAAAATGTTGGAATTTTTGACAAATTAAAAATTTGAAGAATTAGAAATTTAAAAAATTGTTTTTTTGCAAAAATTGGAAATTGAAGAAAAAAATTTTAAAAATAAAGAAGTTGCAAAAATTTAAGAAATTTAGAAAAATAAACTATTATACGATTTGAAAAATTTAAGCCAGTCAAAAAATTGGCAGATTTTTATAAAACGGAATTTAAAAAAAATAATTACCTATAGTTTCTTAAAATAGTTGAAAACTTGAAATTACAAAATTTTATTCAAAAATTGAAGTGTAAAAAATTTAAATTGAAAAAAAATAGAAATTACTAATGTAAAAAAGCATAAAAAGACTGAAAAATCTGTAAGAATTAAAAAGTGACAGATTTAAAAAATACGAATTTAGAAAATGTTGAAATTTTGGAAAAATAAAAAATTTATTAAAGGATTTAAAATTAAGAAATTGAAAAAAATCAATAATTTGAAAAAATTGTAAATACTAAAGAGATCATAAACTCTGGGAAATGAAAAAAATTAGTAAAAAAAAATATTTTTTAAAAAAGACAAAATTCTGAAATTTGAAAAAAAAATTCACTACAAACATTGAAAAATTATCGAGGAATTGGGCATCATACATAAATTATCAAAATATTTATAAAGGTGACTTAATTTGAAAAATCATGAAAAAATTAAGAGAAAGAATTGAAAATTTTAAACTTTTTAGGTGATAAATTAACAAAAGATAAGAAATCATAAAAAATGACGAAGAACCATAAAAATTGAAAATTATGAAGAAATTAAAATTTTTGGAAAATTCGAAATGTTTTTATGAGCATATAATTAGAAGAATCAAGAAATTCCAAAAAAAAAAAAAAAAAAAAAAAAAACAGAAAAAAGAAAAAAGTTGAAAACCAATTTGAAGAATTTTCGAGAAAAAAAAATTATTTTAGAAAAGAGGTAGGCAGTATAGAGTGACAAAAATTTTGAAATACATAATGCAAACGTCTCATTGAAAAAAAAAAAAAAAAAGTGATATTTTTTTAACTTTTATTTTTTCTAAGCTTCAGATTCAGCATAGATTGTCTTTAAATGACCCCCCCCCCCCAACAAAAAAACCTTCTGGTAAAAAATGCATTCAATTTAAAATCTTCTTCTATTTTTCAGCTCCTTATCCTGGACATAATCACAGCCGGACTACGTATCCCCGAATGTCGCCAAGATCTCATCACAAAATACAGCTTCCTGCCCTGGCTCAGCCAAATAATCCGCCAAACCACCTCCAAACCTGGGCTCTCCTCCATCGTCGAAATCATCGGCTTACTCATCAGTGCCAAAAACACCTACAACATAATCTACATCTTGACACATCTTCTGCGCAAACTACGTCTCGTCTCGATCCCAGACGAAAGCTTAACCTCTCTTCTACGCTCATTAGTCCGAATCCATGCCTATTGCCGGATCGAAGAAGCCTCCAGCACGGTCCTAGCTTCCATAATCGAACTCCTAGGATTACTACGAGACGGCCAAAACTCGCCCGATGTCACCAAAATCATATCCCAACTGGTTTGCACCCTGCGCGGAGTCCCAATCTGCGAAGAGAACTTGAAACCGAGGAGCAAATCGAGCGATGATTGCGACAACCACCTCGTGCGTATTTTAAGGTGTTACTTGAAGACTTGAATACCTAATATACCTCTTTTTTACCCGTAATTGTTTTCATTTCGTTTACTCGGCTCTGTGGAGTGGCCGAGGAAGGGTACCAGGTAAGCTCGGATACCTGTGCGAGGTCAAATACTAACACCAGAGTGCGCCTCGCATCCGCTCTCGGTTTCCAGCCCGATGCGGCGGCACGGAAGGTAAACAGAACCAGTTCTTGGCTGATAGACGTTCGAATTAAAAGCGTATCGCGGTTCGTAGCGATGTTTGTAACGTATTAATTCGGTACTACTCGCGTTGTTGTTGTTTATTCGAACCGTACGAATTAATTCATTAATCGATTTTACGATTGTGTTTTTTTTTTATTAGAGTTTGTAAAATTGGTGTTAGTTTCGTGCCTGTGAATTGTACAGTGGTTCGAGTATTTACCTTTTGGATTGAGCAAAGCCCATTCCCTCGACCGCAAAAGGAAACTATTTAAATTAACCAATTAGCAAGTGAGTTCGGTGTAGAGATCTTACTCTTCTTAGATACTCTTAATTGCAACTGGTTGTCAGCTCTGGCTCTGCCAGGTACTTGTAGCCAGCTTGGAAATTCACTAGGTACCATCTTAGGTACAAATCGAATCAACCTATTGGCTCGTGAATCGACCTAGGTACATTTTGACGGTTAAATTCGAATTCATTGTTACCTAAGAAAAGGTTATAGATTCGTGGTTCGGCTTCAGCTTCACGTACAAGTGGCAAACCTAGCTTGAAGCCTGCGGGTAAACTTTTACGACTATTGGTTTTAAGTGGTTTTTTAAAAGATGATTTTTCGTAGAAATTGGTACCCGAACTCGACTCTATATCGTCTTTAATCTTCCTAGATATATTTTTTACACCGGCGTACGTATTAATCATAAGGTTATTTCCAAAGCTCGAGTCATCGATACTGCTGCTCCTACTGCTGTGTTTTTTTCGCACTACTCAGCAAAATTGAGTATTCAGCTGGGTTTCAAATTCGTAGACGATCTCGTCATTTGTATTGTTCCAAGAGTCGATTTAAAATGTAAATACACTCTGGTAACCTTGAACGTTATCAAAATACAGAAGTATGGAAGTCTGGAAGGTGCGTTGGACCACCGAAGGTCTCAACCTCGATGTAACTTAGCAAGTTCTCGGCGATTGAAACGAAAAGAAACGTTTATCGTGTATAAGACGTAAGATATATTATATACATAGCTGAATAACCGTCATTTGGAACGATTTAAACCGATAATTTGTGCGGCCCTGAGGCCATTCAGAGGCTCGTCTCGCCCCCGTTAAGCTCGAAGGCGTTTTCAAATTCCGCCAGTGTCATTCTACTCGATGGATGGCGTGCGTATGTCGGTCTTTGGGCTCGTTGTGAGGTATATATTTACCTATACGTATCCGGCTGATGAGGATGACATGAGGATTTGTGTTTGCAATTTGCATCGATGAGGCTGATGTTCGATTTGAAGGGATTTTAGAGGTGTTTTTGTATCTTGGGCTAGGTCAACGGATGCCTGTCGAATGAATTTTGACTATAAATAAATTTTTTGGCGTAAAAAAAATCATTTTTAGGAATAAGAAAATTTCACAATTTTTTGAGGTTTTTCAAACTTTTGGGAATACAAAAATGGAATAAACAAATTTTCAATTTTTTTAAACGAAAAAATTTCTAAACTCTTTGGAATAAAATTTGTAATTTTTTCAGGATTTTAAAACCTTTAAAAAAAAATTAATTTAATTTTAATTTTTTAGGAATAAGAAAATTTTACAAGTTTTTGAAGTGAAAAACTTTCTTACTTTTTCAAAATAAAATTTTCAAGACTGAAAAGATTTCATTTTTTTTAAATAAACAAATTTTCTATTTTTTTTCCAAATGAAAAAATTTCTTACTTTCTAAGAATGAAAAATTTTCTTGATTTTTAATTTTTTTATTAGGATTCAGCACATTTAAAAAAAATTTAAAATAATTCAAATTTTTTTGAGATTTTTTTTTTGAAGTAAAGAAATTTTACAATTTTTGGAGATGAAAAAATTTTATTTTTTTGGAATAGACCATTTTTTTAACTTTTTGTTTTAAATGAAAAAAAATCGAATTTTTAGCATAAAAAATGTTTTTTAGGAATAAGTATAAGGAAATTTCACCATTTTTTGGAATGAAAAAATTTTCTATAAAAAATTTTCATACTTTTAAGAAAAAAAACATTGCATATTTTTGGAATAAACAAATTTTCTATTTTATTTTTATTTTTAAATGAAAAAGTTTCTAATTTTGTCGGGATGTTAGTAGGACCTTTAAAAAAATTGAAAATAAATGAATTTTATTTTAATTTTTTTGGAATAGGAAACGAAATTTTACAATTTTTTGAGATGTAAAAATTTCCTATTTTTTAAGAATGAAATTTTTCAAAATTTCGTTTTTAAAATTTTTTAAAATTCAATTTAAATAAAACATAAAAAATATAAGGTCAATTTTTGTATTTTTAATTAATTAGAAAAATATATAGGTATAGCGAAGATTCTTTGATAATATGATTTTTTCGATTTTTGTATTTTTGATAAACTTTTGTAATTTTTTGAACCGATGTGAGAAAAAATAATTTTTATTTATAAATTTTTTTAAAAATTATCTATTTTAAATGTTTGCACTTTTTGATCAATTTTTGTTTTAAAATTGATAATTACATTTTTTAATGTTCACATTTTTCTCGTATTTTTTGCCAGTAAAATTTTTTCAATTTTTAATTTTTTTTTTAAATACAATTTTCCAAATTTTTGCATTTTTCAAACTCATTTTTTATAATTTTGATCAATTTTGGAAAAAAAAATGATTACTATTTGAAACATTAAAAAAGTAATGAATAATGATAATGTATGAAGAATTGAAGACTACCACGAATTACGAAGTTCGATTCAGAATTGAGTAGGAATACAATCTTCTTGCTAATTTTTACGATTTTATATCTGTCTGAAGTAACCTTCGTCGAAATTAGAATCCCATATGGCTTCTTCTACCTTCCTACACATTTTCTTGAAATTAAGGAAATGATGCATTGAAAGTGATACGTTGCGTTGAGTCTAATTTGGGGAATCATAACCCTGAAATCTTATGCTTATTCATAAAAAAAATTAAATTTCTACTTCTGAATTAAATTTCAACACTTTTGAATACAATCTCAATCCTGGAGTTGGATTTTTCCTTCTGAATTCAACTTCAGCTTTAATTTATTTCATGATCAAGTCGATTCAATCAATGCATTTGCAAATCAGAATTGTTTCAAACTTCTACATTTTTTTTTTATTTTTGAAAAATAAGACAGAAAAATTTGACTTTCTAAATGTTGCATGATAATTTATTAAATTTTATTTCAGTTTTTTAGTTACATATTTTTTGAAATTTTTTCATTTAAATTTTATTCTAAATTTTTCTCTGGAAACGTGAAAATATTTCTAAAATGTCGTTCGATAAATTTTCAAGATCGTTTCTCGAATTTATTCATTTAAAAAAAAAAAAATACTTTTACTTATTGTTGAAATTTTTTTCAAGTTTTTTTTTAAATTGAAAAAAAAAATATTTGTAGCTGTTCATGATGTTTGAAAATGTTTTTCGAAGTATCTTGGAATTTTTTTTAATCTTAAAAATTTTGAATGATTTTTGAAAAAAAAATCATAATATTTCTTCTTAAAAAAAATCTAAGAAAATTTGACTCCTGACTGTCCTGAGGATTCATTCAAATTGACAAATTTCAAACTTATCTCATCCACTTTGCCATATTATTCTTTGTTATTCGTTTAGGAATTCTTTTTCATTAAAAAGAATCCGACCTGAGACGTCTTGAAAAAAAAAAAAAAAAATGGACAAGCTGTTTTCAGTGTTTTTCAGTTTCTCAACTTGATTTTTTCCAGTCTGTTTAGTTGTCTCGCAATTAGACACCATTCTTATTACGAGTCAGTTGATTTTACACTGATCCCAGCTGCGATGCGGATTCTACTCGTACTCCAGTTCAACCAGAACTCATGGCAGTTGCTGGAATGAGCCTGCTGAAGGTTCTCTTTCTTTTTCATCTCAAATAATTTTTTTTTGTCTTGTTCGAAATGTAGTGGTTGTGACCATTTACACGTATAATAATGAAGTGTGAGTGCAGGAGGAGGGGTCTTGCATCACCCAGGACATCGAGTTATTAGTGTGCTTTTTTTTTTTTTTGAAAATACCTACCTACCCTGTTTTTGTTTTTGATCACTGAATTAATTGAATTTTTCCAAATCAATTGCTTGTAAAAAAATATATGTATAATTAGGAAACTTCCAAAACCTCTAAAATTTTAAAATTTTACAAAATTGAAAATATCCTAGAATTTTTAATATAATCTCGGAAAAACTTTCCTAATTTATTATTCTAGGATTTTGAAAATTCTAAAAAAATTGAAACTTAGTAGAATTTGAAAATATTAAAAATCATTACAACAGATTGTAGAATTTTTGAAATAGTTTAGAATTTTAGAATATTTTACAAAGTTGAAAATATACTTACTAGAAATTTTAATATTCTAAATTTAAAAAATGTTGGAGTAAAATGTATTCTATTTTTTTTTTTTTTTTTTTTTTTGAAATTTTTCAAGAAATATTTTAGAATTTACTTGAATAGTTTTTATTCATCCACTTTACTATTTCACAAGGAGAAAAAACTATACCTCCCCCTGTTAAAAATAATCCAAGATTCAGAAACCACACAGATAAATATTTGCATTTTTCAAAAATCTACAAGAATACGTTGCACTCGTACTTTGAAAAATCACTCTCCTCTTCATCCACCATTACTTTCTACAAAAACCAGGTCGACATGCAACATCCTCAGCCTTCATTAATCATTTGATACCTGGAAAAATTCGGCTTTACAAAAAATCTTCGCCAAGATAATGATCTCTGCACGTAGCATACTTGTAGGAACATACGCATATACACACGTTCGTTCTTCGTTCCGTTATAATTAATCGACATTGATGATAGCGTAGTCGTCTTTACATATAAGGTAAAGCTGGCCAGGCAGACTGGGACGTTTTTTAAAAATTTTATTATTATTACGATGGAAAGTTATATTATTATACTGATGCACATTTTGAGACTCTCTTACCGGTATAATAATTTTTACGAGCTTACCGAATATAATAATCGAAAGTAAAAGCAAAAAAACCAGTGTAAGTGTTTGACTTTTCTATCCATAATCTCAGTCACGTTTTTTTATTAGACCACTATTTACCTACTAATTGTTTCAAATCGTATCAAAAATTAAATAAGGAGCTTATCGCGAGCTATAGATGTGATTTAATTTCCTTAAAATGAAAGTAAACTCGTTGATAGGTGCCTATCTCTCAATAAAATATACTCCTATAAAATGAACGGGATCCGTTTTTTCACGATTTGCACCCGTCAATGATGAAGATATCAGATCAAAATATGCTGGTAAAAGAAAAAGATTTGTTCAGATCGCAGATTCCGATCGACAGTTGGTTTAATTCATTAAAGAGCACGAGCGGTATTCGATCAATTAACATACATAACAGAGTGTCGATTAAAATATAAAAAGGGCAACATTTCAACGTTCCTACGGTTCGGTCTTCGGTATTTATGACGATATATCGATGAGTTAGCTGTCAGCTGCGTTTCGCTTTACCACACCGTTATACTTTTTCGACTCGATCTTCGGGTATTTGCAGATCGTATCTCGGGTAAAGGCGCCGCTTCATTTATGCGAATTGCGTTGGTTTAATAATGAGTGTCCGATTCGATTTGAAATTTCCGAGCGCCAATTTTTACACATCTGATTGCGGTTTGACGTTCGAGCCCTATACCGATGTGTCATGTGTCGTGTGGTCATATAATTTCGTATTGAATGAATTGACTCTCGAGCTTACTCGTCAGCTGTGAGCTTGATGCAGAAAATGTGGGATTTTATCTGCCATGCCAGCTTACGATACGAATAAAATCGGTAAATGATTTTTTTCTTTTCGATGAAATGATCTAAATTTTTAAATTATTTTTATTTTGGCAATAAATGAACGAGCACATTTTCGTAGATTTTTGAGAATTATAAATTTTAATCGTCGCAGTGTGCTTAAAATAATTATGTAAATTTTGGTCTCGCATTTCTGAAACTTTTTTTTGAGCTCGTATTTGAATTAGAATTTGACGAGTGTAAATTTTAACAATTTTTATTAAATAACCAATTATTTTTCAAAATGAATAATTTTTTATAGAAGTTTTTTTTTACAATTTTTTCAATTATTAAGTGGATGCCTAAATAAATTTCGGTTTTTGTTCGTTAATTAAAAAAACAAAAATAACTTTCATTCATTTCTTCAATTGTTACGTTGGTATTCAAAATTGGAGGGGAGGGAGGGGTCCAATCAAAATTTTTGTTATAAACAAAATTATTTATAGAACTTCAAGCTACAACTTTTGTTTGAAAATTTTTTCGATTGGGTCCCTTCTCTCCCCTCAGTTTTTAATAATGTATCTTGAATAAGTTGTAGTATCCCAAATTGGAGGGGAGGGAGGGTACAATCAAATTTTTTGTAATTACTAAAATTATTCTTAGAACTCGAAGCTACAACTTTTGCTTGAATTTTTTTTTCTATTGAACCCGGGGTCTCCTAATTTTCAATTTGTATCTTGAATAAGTTGTATTATCCAAAATTGATGGGGAGGGAGGGGTTCAATCGAAATTTTTCGTATAACCAAAATTATACCTGAAACTTCAAGGTATAACTTTCCTTTAAGAATTTTTTCAATTGGACCTCTTCCCCCTCCATTAATTTCAGTTAATACAACTTACTTGAGATAAAAATCAAAAATGGGAGGAAGTATGGGTCCAATAGAAAAAATTTTCAAACAAAAGTTGTAGCTTGAAGTTCTACGAATAATTTTGATTATAACAAAAATTTTGATTGGATCCCTCCCTCCCCTCCAATTTTGACTATCATGTGTCATGTAGAACCGGACTTGGAAAAATTCAAGAAAGTAGAAAAATGTGCACATTGGTTGGATCCATAGACGCTTGTGGCTGATTTCGATTTTTTAAAAATAAAATCCTACCCAAATTTTCTTTGCAAAGTTGTCAATTTTCAATTTTTCTAAAAAAATCAATTTTTATTACAAAAAATTGTGAAATTTTTATTTTTTTAATAGGAATCGAATGTTGGCAACTCTGTAATGGAAATTTTTCATTGTTTTCTATCTAAATTAAAAATTAGATAAAACTTTGAAAATCATTAATAAATTGGAAAAAAATTATGTATAAGTAAAAACATCGAAAATTTGTAAAAATCACCAAGAAAAAACTGAAAATCGAATAAAATGAAAATTGAATGAAAATGACTAAAAATTGTAGTAAAATTTGAAATTTAAAAAAAACAAAAAAAAAATAGAAATGGGAAAGTTTTGTGATTCAAAAAAATAATAATTGAAGAAAACTTTAAAAAAAACACGAAATAGAGTCAAAAATAATACATAGGTACCTACTTTTAATAAAACTGAAAACTGAAAAATGCAAGCCAAAAAAATGCAAAAATAGAAGAAAATAAGAAAAAAAAAACAGAAATTGCAAAAAATTAAACAAAATGAGAAAGATGTTCAATACATTAATCCCGGAAAAAATTAAAAATCGAAGAACTTGAATCAAAAATTATTATAAAATTAAAAATAATATTGGAAAAAAACTAAGGTCAAAAATGACTTGAAAGTGAAAGAATTTAAGGGTTGAAAAAAAGAATGGAAATATCAAAAAATGAAAATTGAATCAAGAATGAATAAAAACTGAAATAAAATTGAGAACTTTGGTAAAAAAATTTGATAACTGAATTTTTTATTCAAATACCTAATTTTTTTTGAATTTTTGATCATCAATTTTTTTGAAAAAATCTTAATACTCAATCATTCAAAAAACAAATTCTAATGACCTTTTTTGTTTTGAAAAATGTCCTTGAATTTTGGAGTACCTAACCAAAAATGTCTGCTAATTCAGCTAAAACATTTTTTTCTGTGCTCAATGAAGATAATTTCTGGTTATCCCAAAATCCATAAACATTTTCCAAAAAAATTATATTGTTAATTAGGTATCAGATTTTTTTGAAAATTCGTGATTGACCATTGTAGAATTTTGCTGATCATTTTTTTTGAACGTTTGATCGTCATTTTTTTTTTTTTGAAAAATGTTGATTATACCTATTAAATAGGTCCATTATTCAAAACAAGGGTGAGGTATGAGACCCAACTAAAAAAAATTTCAAACAAAAGTTGTAACTTCAAGTTCCAGAAAAAATTTTGGTCATGACAAAATTTTCGATTGGACCCTCCCTCCCTCCCTCCCTCCATCTCTCTAATTTCGAATAACAAGAATAATTTACTTAGTATTTAGAACTGGGCTTGATGAAATTCAAGGTGAGCAAATGATGCAGCAGGCAGGTTTTTTGGAAAAATAGCCGATCGTGTATAATATGCTGGTTTATCTGCGTGATCTGCGGGGTATCGCGAATCCAGATCGTATCTGAAGGTAATTCATGGACATGGGTGCGAAAGAGAAGACGAGAAATTATACCAAAACCAGCGGTATGGCCAGGGCAAGGCATCTAATGCCCAAGTCGAGCGTATATTTACCTAGGAAACTTGTTTTTTTGAAGATTAACGAACATAGCAAGACGAACAATTTACGTGTACAAGATGATGATGTTGGAAATAATGGCGGGAAATCTCCGCTACCAGAACTGTACAAACGTCTTGCGGGCATGGATCTTTACGAGCTCGCGGCCAAGTCGGCCATTACCCACGCAGGAAATAACCGTAATTCCAGAATGTTATTTGGGCAATATTACTCGAAAGAGTGAAATTTTTTAAACAACTTCGGATGTTACGGGATCATTTGAAGTGTTGCAGAATCATTAAAGAGAGAATGTAAATATTTCTCGGCCAGTGTTCGTTCGGTCCATGGGGCTGGACAATGATGGCACCAAAGTCGACGTAATTATTATGCCATGTTGGTTGGTTAAACTCGTCCGTGAAATTGTCAGGTTGCAAAATTTTTCAAAACTCGTGGACTCGAATTTCACGCTCGTCTACCGAATTTGAAATAATTATTCGCATCGGGTGCAGAATATAATCCACGATGGGGAAGCAAATACCTCCTGTGATCGTTTCAATGAACCTGCTCACAAGAACGAATACTTTATATTTGACAAGATGTTTAAAACGATTTTAAAAGATCTGTCGCGAGATTTGTTAATTTATACCCAAGTTTCTCTCGAAAATCAACTCGATATTCGTCGATATCGTTCGAATGCCAAGAATTCGTCATCTCTTGAATGAAAGCCCGCCTTTCAAAAATACCAGTACGAGATGAAAAAGAAACGAGGAAATTTACGACGAAGCCCATAATCGTTATTTTCATTGGGAATTTAATTTTTTGGCCCGGAACAGGAACCGGTGACGTGAAAAATGGCGCTTTCAAATTCTTACGTCGCGCTGTCGGTTTTATTGGCGATGTCGTAGCGGCAGTGATGAATTAATTGATGTGATTTCAGGGTACCGTGCGTTTGGAGTTGATACTTTATGATATGGAAAATGAAACCAAGTTTTAATTACGTCGATATTGAAACCTACATCTATCAATACCTACCTAATTGTTTTTAAATATTATAATTATATCTAAAATTTTCAAAAAATTGATTATCAAATTTTTTCAAAAATACCTAATTAGTAATTATGTAATTACCTATTACAAATCAAAAAATATATTTATTATAAATTATTAAAAACAGGGAGGAGAAGGGACCAATTGAAAAATTTTTAAAACAAAAGTTGTACTTTGAAGCTTCAGGAACAATTTTGGTGATGACCAAAATTTCGATTGGACCCCTCCCTGCCCTACAATTTAGGATACTACAATTTATTCAAGATGAATTATCAAAAACAGGGAGGAGAGAAGGGACCGAATCGAAAAAATTTTCAAACAAAAGTTGTAGCTTGAAGTTCTGGGAATAATTTTGCTCATGACCAAAATTTCGATTGGACCCTTTCCTCCCCTCCAATTCAGGATACTAAAATCTATTCAAGAGAATTATTAAAAACAGGGGAAGGGAAGGGACCAAATCGAAAAAATTTTCAAACAAAACTTGTAGCTTGAAGTTCTAGGAATAATTTTGGTAATAATGAAAATTTCGATTGGACCCTTTCCTCCCCTCCAATTCAGGATACTAAAATCTATTCAAGAGAATTATTAAAAACAGGGGAAGGGAAGGGACCAAATCGAAAAAATTTTCAAACAAAACTTGTAGCTTGAAGTTCTAGGAATAATTTTGGTAATAATGAAAATTTCGATTGGACCCCTCCCTCATCTCCCATTCAGGATACTACAATTTTTCAAGATGAATTATTGAAAACAAGGAAGAGAGAAGGGACTGAATCGAAAAAATTTTCGAACAAAAGTTGTAGCTTGAAGTTCTGGGAATAATTTTGCTGATGACCAAAATTTCGATTGAACCCCTCTCTCCCTTGCAATACTGGACTTATTAAAATTCAAGGTGAGCAAATGATGCAGCAGGCGGGTTTTCAGAAAAATAGCCGATCGTACATCTTACACTTCGGCTCTGGTAATCTTCTCCGAGCGTGAATTTGATTAAAAACTGTCTCAATTCGATGATTACCTCATTGGCCTTTTGAAAACTGCATAATTTTAACACGTTTCCAAATACGCCGGAATTTCGTGTCCGATTCGATTTGTATAGAGGAAAATTACCAGCAACCTGTGAAGCTGGAGCTCGAGCCAGTTACGCACGACTTGCATTTTACGCACGTAAAATTCGCTGCTTAGCCACGTATTTCCACCAGACCAAGAGCCAGGCCCCGGTAAGGCGTACTTTTCAACTATTATTATCGAAATTGCATCTTGATTAGTTTATTTTTCAAACTCGCCAGCAACATTTTGTTAAACAAATTCGAATCGTATCGAGCTTCGATAAAATACCTCCAATCTTCCATATTCAAACTCGCACTTAATCAACACTCGAAAACGTCACGATTCGGCGTGAAAAAAAAAACCTATAACGGGCTGAAGATGTGCTATGGTTAATTTCATCGCAATCTCGCCATACCTACAAGAACAATTTTCCTGCTAAAGATAATTTTCATGTATTCGTCGCGCAGCCTGCCAAATCAATTGAATAAATGCGCTCGTGGGATGTGTTTTACGACCGATCGTATCGTCGTCCATTTACCAATTTCTCATTCATAAACGATGCCCATTCAGCCAGATTAATAAGCTAGTTATAGTATGTTTATTTTGATAGACCACCTTGTGCACTCGTATGCTTTCCAAATTATCTATATGTATAGGTACCAAGGTTCGAAAGTCTCTCTCTCTCCAGGTACGATATCGATTACCATACGTATTATAGTCGTACTCGACATCGCAACATTCCATTTTGATTTTTTTCCTCTCATTTTCGCGGCTAAATTGCCCCGGCTCGGGTGATAAATTAGCTTGTTTACACGTGACCGACGTTATTAAACGGAAATTTACTCGGTATCGTGGATTTTTTTTATCTATTATTTTCATCTGCTCTGGTCACCCACCCCCTCCTCCCTTCCTCTGCCCGCCAGCTGCCGCGCATCTGGTACGTTATGGGTTTTTTATATTCGATTTTACGATCATCTCTGTAATCCTTTCTGAAGGTATCGTCACCAGTCGAAATGATAATAGTCGTTATCGTATAAGTTCGACCATATGCACTATGTAGATTCGAAAAAATGTACGAATAAAGTGTAATTCTTGGAATTCCCCAGTAAAGATTCACTTGAGTGAAAAAATTCTAATGGAATTGTGTTCAACAGCTTTAAAAATAGAGAAATCGACGATTTTTCATCAATTTTCCTCTCCTCTTGTCAAGACCAGTTTTCAGGTGTTCTATTCGAAATGAGGGACCCAGCAAGTGAATTTTGAAGCACTTAGAAATTTTTCAGGTCAATTTGGGACTCTACTCTCGAGATCACTTAGGAGAAGGAAGTGGAGTCGACGCTTTATTTTTCAAAATTAATTTTGATGATTTCCAACCATAAAAAAAAGTTTCCAAAATTTTTCGAAAGTCCAAGGCAATTTTCAAAAATAATAAATTAAAGATACATACCTAATAAAACACAGCGAGTATGGTTTTGAGAAATTAATTTTTTAGTCCAATGATCTGAAAAAAAAAAAAATTGGAAAATTGTTGATGAAAATTTTCAAAAACTTCTATATTGAAAAAATTGGTAGTACTAATGTCAATTTTTCGAAAAAAAACGACAATATGAACTATGGAACAAATTAGATCAAAAATACCATACAATATTTTTAGTGGAAAATTTTGAAGTGAATTTCCAAGTGAAAATTGTCGAAGAGAAACATTGGAAAAAATATGAAAAAATTGGTACATGTAAATAGATCAAGTATGTCGATGAAATTGGATAAAATTTTTCGAAAAGAAGTTTGTAAAAAATGGGCAAAATAATTTTGAAAAAAATTAGAAGTTTTGAATTTTTAGTAAGTGAAAAAAAAATTGAGAATAAAAGTGAAGCAAAAATTGTCTAATTTTATTTCAAAATGTTTTATTTTACCGTAGGTACTTGAGTAATTAGAAAATGAAAAAAAAAGTCGCAAAAATACAATGTTTAATGGAGAATTAACTAAGTAGGTATTTAAAAAAAAAATTAAAGTCCTGTGTATTTTATTTTGTGAAAAAGCAAAATTGTTTTTGAAAAGAAGAGCAGAAAAAGTGAACAAAAACCATTAAAAAACTCATACAAACAATAAAAAAAAATAAATAGTGAATCTTGAAAAATTGAAAATTTTGTATTTTCAGCGAAAAAATGAAAATAAAATTTCCATCGAAAATATTAGTACCTAAGAAAAAAGTTTTTTTTTGGTGTGACGAGCTCATTGGAAACCTTGGTTTTTTTGTCCATGTCCAGATTTTGAGTACCAATGCAATTCTTAAAAAATTCTTCAAATGCCTCAATGTTGGAATTTTTTGCTGAAACAGGACATGCGAGCAAAGAAGCGACCCCTCCCATCCCCTCCACTCACATCTCTTCAAATTTAATTAAAAAACTGATCACTTCAATGATATTTTCATTTTTTTCTAAATTATAATTTTCACTTGATTTTTTTTTGCAAATTCATTGTCACCGTATTTTTACAATTTTGATTTCTTTTTTTTATTAAAAAAAAACTCCAAGTTTTCCAATTCTTTTTTCTTGATTTCTCTAGATTTTTAATTTTTTTTTTGTAAATGGATTCTCACTAGATTAGAAAAAATTGAAAAGCCTGTAGTGAAAAAATTCTTAAAATTCCCAAATTAAATTTTTCTCTCAACATTTCCTTTTTCAATGATATTTTTCATTTTTTTCAAATTGTAATTTTCTTTGATAAAAAATTTGTACTAGAATTTTTTATCTCGATTTTTTTTGGAGAAATTCTTTTCTCAATTATCATATTGAATTTTTTTCAATTTTCACTAGGTTTTTAAATTTTTTTGCGAAAAAGTTAATTTTTGCCAAGTATATTTTTTTAAAAATTTTTATACCTATACCTACTGCAGTTTTCTGGAAAAATGAAAAAAAAATTCTTCCTCAAATTTTTCAAAGATATTTCATAATTTTTTTTTATTTAAGTAAGTACTTCTAAATTTTTTTGCCGTTTTCAAAAATTCACCAAAAATCGAAAAATAATAAACTTCGACAGCTCAAAATTGAATTTTGAGGTCTAGATGATATCTTGTTTCAATTAGCCAAATTTAAGTTCAACCAGAGTAAACAAGTTGCCAAGTTTCCCTTACAAGTGGAAATTATTGAAGAAAAACATTGAAAAAAAAAAACTAAAAAATATATGAAATTGTAAGAAATTTTTTCAGCAAAAATTTCAAAAAAAAAAAAAAAAAAAATGTAGAGGGAGTAACTTATAAGAAAAAAAATAAGGACTTTTAGATTTTTAGTGAAAGAAATACTTAATTACTTACTTACTTACCGACAAACTTATCTAAGCTTGAAAACTTTGAAAATTTTAAATATTTAGTAAAAACTCAAAATTTGATAAAAAATTAGATTTTAATAAATTTTTAAATCGAAACAATTTTGAAAATTTAGTAAATTAAAATTTTTTTGTACATCTTCATGATTTGAATAAAGTTCGAAATTTCATAATTTTAAAATTTTTATAAAGGACCGTTCACAATGGAGCTTTACTTTTTGCTTTTGCTTTTTGCTTAACACTCACTACTGTCTGCACCAATCTGGTAGCCAGAAATTTGTGTATTTTTATACGTTTGCTTATGTACTGGTAAAAGTTTAAGCAAAAGCAAAAAGTAAAGCTCCATTGTGAACGGTCCTTAAGTTTTTGAAGTTGGAGAAATTTTGAAAATTTTCAACAGCCATTAAATCTCTTCAATTTTTCAAAAATCCAAAATTTGCTAATTTTTCAATTTTAATAAATTTTTGAAGTTAAATCAATTTTTATCAAGTAATAATTTCAAAGATTAAAAAATTTACACGATTTTAAAAATTTCTTGGTTTTGAGAATATTTTCAAATAAAAGTCACCGAGACGAATTTGTGACCAAATTTTACCTCTATCAATACCATTTCACTACATTTCACTTTGCTCACCCTCTCGCACCTGACTTCACCTATCACACTTGCGGTAATGATCACACATAAAAGACTACCTAAGATAATAATTAGTCCGGAACCCAACACGAATACGTTGCAATGAAGTGTTAAAAATACCCACCATGGCCCAAAGTGTTGTACTTATGATCGTAAAAATCGCCACAGGGTATGAAAATAAAAAAAGAAAGAACCCAACCAACAACTGATTCAAACCATATACTTTGTTGCCTACCGCTCGACACAGGTGTAATATGTAAGAATCGTATACAGCAACCTACATATTTCACGATCACAATAGAGCTTCTATTCCATTCTACTTGACGATGTAGGTACAGTACAGTACAGTACGCGAATTCTTCTTATTTAATGGTTAATGCAATTTGTATGTTAATTTCGTATCGTACTAGAAAACTCGTGGCTCTGGCATCGTGTTGTCCAATGTCTAGAACCCAACACTTCTCCATTTATACATTTCCATGTACCTACGAGTACCCGATGAGTACAGCAAATGTCCGCAGAAAAACCCACTCGTCGCAGCAAAAGACTCATCGCATCGGTCTGGCATAAGACTACAAGTATACCCTGCCACAAGGCTGGTGAACAATACTCTCGGATAGACTTTCATACCATCTATGGACTCACCAACGCCATCGCCATATTCCTTGTTATACCTTATGGAGCTTTTTTCTTCAAACTAACAAATCAAACCGCATAATAGGAGGTAATTTTCCGCCTAAAAATGTTACCAGATACGAGACGCGATGATTGTATTTGAGTCGACATGTAGGTTAAAAATTTTCCAAATTTTTATGAATTTGTACTTATTAGAAAAATTCTAACTCAAAAACTAAAAGAGATAGGAAGATGATGCTGAGGAACATTTTGTAGAGGAAGCAGAGGAGAATCATCTGCTGACAAAAAATAACTAGGTTAATGATGCAAATTTGTTTAAAAATTACAAAATTTCGAATTTTTTTACCCAATTTTTTTGGTAAAAATAATTTGTTGAACACCCTATTGCATCGATTTTGATGCAAATTTTTTCAGACATCACTGCAACTATCTTACTCTATTTCCCACAAGTTTCATCTTTCTATCTGCCTCCAATCAGAAAAAATAAATTTTTAATTTCAAATGAAAAAATGAAAAAAAATTTTTTTACCATGCAGTATCTCCAGCCCCTTCAATAGTAAGGATATGCAAACATACCTTCACGTTGTCGAAATGAGTTGCCCTCTTACCAGGTTGAAGGCTATTATTCTCAACCGCGACACCCTGTATAGTATACCTACCTGCGAATTCATAAGTATTGGAAACAATCTGCTCCTAATGTATTCAGGTGTCAAAAGTTCATTAACTCGGCCCAGCTCGCAGCTTCATTAATGTACTCGCCCAAGAGAGACTGCTCGTCTTGGCTGGCCGAGTGAGGCAGGAGGACGTTTAAAGAAGCCATATAAGTACTCGCAAGTATAAAATATATACGTATGAATTTTTCACGCCAATAAAACATATCTCATGGTGCAGTGAACACGATTCCTGTGTGAGGAACATACCACGACGGAAGGCAGGCTCACCAAGATAGGATGACATTCGAAATAAGATAATTTTTTTTCATTCCATCGTCTTGATGGTCCAGTATGTTACATAGAGGTACCTTGTATTATCGCTTTGTTCGCTTTTCGATGGTGAATATGCTCGATCTAATGTCAATAACGTGTTCGCTTCGTGTAATAAAGCACGTCCATCGTACAGGTCTCAGATACAATAGATTTTTTTCACTTTATTGCGTGTGTTTTGCAGTCGAATAAAAAAGCCAGGTACCGTTAGGAGGTTTGGAAATGATTCGCCATTCATAGGTGATACCATTATGGGTTTCATTAACGATGTCCAAATTGCCAAATGCGTGTATTTCTGCCATCTATGGAAACATTTCCATGCATATTGAAAATTACCTGTACGTATTATTGGTACGTATAGGACTAGATATTTATATTTATGGACGAAAAGATGTTGAAAATTGACCGTGAAGAATGTGATGTATGCGAGGAGACTGTAGATTGAGTATGCGTATGTATATTGTGCCTTTAAACTTGATCTTCATTATCGATACACTTACGACGCGATGACGACGACCTACTAAAAATCACTCGCCATAGGTATATTTTTGTTGGTGTAAACGCATTATTAATGTCGTGATCCCATGGTCTAGATTTTATATATCTTTTAAAGTATAAAGTATCCTATCTCTTCGTCGTGTGTAACGGATAAGTGGACATTTTGTCGTGAATAGGTAAAGGTATTCCGGTAATTGGTATACTTTGTTTATATAACCGGTCAAGATTATGGATACTAAAATAATTCAGGTTAATTTGTTGGTAAAATGAGAAGAATACAGATGAGGCTAGCTCGACGACGATTGACTCAGATGCACAATCTGGAGGCAGAATCGAGTGAAAATAATTCCATTAATTTTTTTTTTCTTCAAATTTTTGGTAATTTTTTAAATAATATTAGTCTATTTGTCTTTTTAAAAATTGACATCTAAAAGATTTTATACTCGAAAAAGTTGCAAAGAAAAATAATCTTATACTATGATAAGAACAATTTCTGAAAAAATAAGAGGAGAAATTTGAAATTAAATTTTAAGGGAAATTTTTCGAAAATACTGAAGTTGATAAATTTTTTTTAACAGTAAAATTTCTCCAAAATTAAAAAATAAATAATTAAAATAAAAATGGTAAGAATGATTTCGAAACGATAATTTCAAATGAAAAAACTAATTTACAGATTCTAGGGTGAGTGCAGTACACAGTTTGAGGGTGAGTGCACTACACCAAGGGTGAGTTCAGTACACCAATTGAGGGTGAGTGCAGTACACCAATCGAGGGAGAGTTCAGTACCCTCAATTGGTATACTGCACTCACCCTCGGTATACTGCACTCACCCTCGGTGTACTGCACTCACCCTTGGTGCAGTGCACTCTCCCTTGATTGGTGCACTGCATTCACCCTAGAACGATGTACTGCACTCACCCTCGGTATACTGCACTCACCCTTAGTGCAGTGCACTCTCCCTTGATTGGCGCACTGCACTCACCCTCGAACGATGTACTGCACTTACCCTCGATTGGTGTACTGCACTCACCCACGAACTGTGTACTGCACTTACTCTTGCCTTGGTGTAGTGCACTCACCCTCGGTGTACACTTGAAGTTTTTTCAATTTTCTGAACAAGAGGGGAAAATTTCAAGAAAATTCAAAAAAAAAAATTCAAAAAAAAAATTGAAAATTTTTATTTTAAAAAATTAAGAATCTTTTTTGTCAGAAAATTGAGAATTTTTTTTTATTTTAAAACGTTGAACGACTTTTCTACTTCAAAAAATTAAAAACTTTTATACGTCGCGTCGACTCAGGAAAAACATTTTTATCGAGCTTTATTTCAAAAAATTGAGATTTTTTTACCCAAGTATCAACTATTTTTACACTTGAAAAAATTGAGATATTTTTTATCCCAAAAAATTCAGAACTCTTTCTTGAAAAAGTGTCTGTAAGTTGGACAAAATTTTAAGGGAAATCGCTTAAGAATTCTGAACTAGTTGATTATTGAAAAAAAAATCTAAACACGATACGAAGATAGATTTTAAAAATTGAAAATAGTGTATCTACTTTTGATGAAAAAAATTTCATTTAAATTTAAAGTGAAAATTTTTCAAAATTTTTTTTTTTTAAATTTATTTTGTGAGCTGAAACAATATATTTGGGGAAATTGCAAGAACATTGAAGTTGATTACCATTTCTCCAATTTTTTTTTAATTTTTCGAAAAGAAGTGTTGAAAAAAAATCAAATGTGAGCTCAGATATGGAAATTGAAAATTTTGTATTTTCAGTGAAAAAATTAGAATTATAGAATTACCTATAGAATTTCAAGAAAAAATTGTTCAAAAAAAAGTAGGTAAGCAAAACGTGTTAAAAAATCCAAGTAAAAACTGCTCAAGAAAATTTCCTTAAAACTGATAGAAAAAAATTGAAAATTCTGAGTTTTCAGTAGAAATTTTTAAAATAAAATTTCAATTAAAAATCCTTCAAGAGAAATATTGAAAAAAAAAATGAAAATGAAGAAATTTCATTTCCAGATTCATACACATTGCTGGAGACTTTTATGCCATTTCAAAACCTTTAAAGGGGAGGGGGAGGAGGAGATGAAAAATAAATAATATAAAATACAACCAATTTGTACACTTTCAACCTCACTATTTTTTTTTTTTTTTTTTTTTTTTTTTACTGATTCCATTTCAAAACTCACTTCTGGCTCACTTCGAACCAATTAGCACGCACGTGTAAATTTATGGCACTTTCCTATCGCGTCTGTTACCTGCAAACACTCAAAACCTTCTCTCCTCCTTCCTTCTACCTTCTGTAATAAAAGTTTGACAAACTTGCGTAAACTCGTACCTACTCGTACATCCTACGAGACATCGAGACAGATTCTCACGAGACAAGCGAAAAAACTTTCCATTCATATTTAGCCCGAGACTGCAAACTCGGCCAACGCAGTCTACGCTACTCTCCACCATGAAAATGGAAAAAGTTGGCAAAACAAACATTTTAGTATTTAATAATGCACCGAGTCAGAAAAACCCGACGACGACGCTGACGGTCGACCGTACGGTAGATACGCATTAGCAAAACGTGACACGCTCGAGGATTGATTAAACAAGGTAAAAGAGAGAAAAAAGCCTTTAATTACCATCAACAACAGCGTTTATTCGTATTAACTATAAGAAATAACGCGTTACTCGAAACTAATTAGTATTGTTTTAAAATGTAGATTAATTGCATTCTTTTAACTTATTCTCTCGATTCCAAGCTCGGCTGTGGCCATTTTAGTAAATGTTCTCTCGTACATAGGTATCCTATACTCGCTTTTGTAGGTAAAATAAGCTCGTACACGATGTCATTTTTTTATGGGTCGAGTTAGTTATTACGACATTGGTGCTGAGGCTGCTGTGAGCTCCTAAATCGTACGTACGAATTAGTCTATAGTCTCTTATGGTAAAAAAAGGCGACCATGCGATCGAAAGATTAAAAGCGATTTAATGATCGATTCGTAATCTAGTACGTATTTTTAAAAAAATGAGCTGGGGTTCCACCTTTTTGAGACTCCCCTTTTCCAAAAAGTTTTTAGATCTTCGTACCTAAAGCTCCAATTGAAAAAATTTTCAAACAAAAGTTGTAGATTGAGGTCCTTGGAATAATTTTGGTTATGACAAAAATTTCAATTGGACCCCCTCCCTCCCCTGCAATTTTGCATAAAACGTATGCGAATCGCCGGCCATCATTTTCATAAATGTTTTATGCAAAATTGGAGGGGAGGAAGGGGTCCAATCGAAATTTTTATGATGACAAAAATTATTCCAAGAACCTCAATCTATACAAATTGGGAAAGAGTATTTCATTTTAATTTTTTTCCATTTATTGAAGGTCCACCCTCTATCAATTTTTTTTCTATCTCAATATCTAAAGCTCCAATTGAAAAATTTTTCAAACAAAAGTTGTAGATTGAGATCCTAGGAATAATTTTGGTTATGACAAAAATTTCGATTGGACCCCTTTTTTCCTCTAATTTAGCATAAAACGTATGAGAATCACCGGATCATTTTCATATTTTCAATGATCCGATGATTCTCATACGTTTTATGCAAAATTGGAGGGGAAAGAGGGGTCCAATTGAAATTTTTGTCATAACCAAAATTATTCCTAGGATCTCAATCTACAACTTTTGTTTGAAAATTTTTTCAATTGGAGTTTTAGGTACAAAGATATGATAAATTGTTGGAAAGGGGGGAGTGAACCCTGAGAAAAGGGAGTCTTCAAAAAAATGGAACCCCGCTCATTTTAAAAAAAATACGTCCTAGATTACGAATCAATCATAAAATCGTTTTCAACCTCTCGATCGCACGGAAGTGCCTTTAGAGACTACACTAAATTAATTCTCGCCTATTGAGCAGATTTTTTTTAATTGTACCTTATTGGAAATGCCTGCCTAGGCTAAGGCCGACAGATATGGTCGAAAATATCGAATATTAAAAAGTCCGAGAAGGGAGATAATTCATTATATCGTGTTATATATCGACGTATTCATCAATATTTAAATTAATGTAAATGAACGTTAAGAAATATATACGAGTTCGACTCGTATATAACGTATTTAACGAACTCGTACGAGGATAGGTATATGGTTAATATTTCATATTTTCAGCGAGCCCCTATAATTGGTAATACCACTTCGTACTATACATAACTTTTTTTTTCTACTATCATCTTATTTTAATTTACAGTTATGAAGTATCGAGTAAATTTGCCTATCGGTGTTTTTTGACTGACGTTGGTAATTTTTCGTACTTTGTGTTTCCCTCCCCCCTTTCGCTTCTTCTCCTTCGTACCACACACCGTTTAGGCTCGCTGCGAGATACCTCTCTTCTCATTCCTTGTGTACAAAAACAATTCATTTATTGTGACATTTTGTTCCGCAGATAATGTCAGCGTCGGGTAATGCTGGAAGAGGACTTTCTTAAAGCTATTGTGAAAGGTGATTCTCAGCAAGTGGTCCGGTTACTTGGACAGATTACAAATACAGGCACTCTCAAGGTAAGCTTTCGCGCTGCGTTTTTATTCTATACCTTTGGTTTGGTTTTTTGGAATCTTTTTCACGACTCCAATATACGTGAGGCATTTCACGGTTTCACGAATATTCGATAGGGTTGATTTGATGGGCCTATGGAGCTAGAGCTGAAGAAGCGATCTATGTGGTCAATTGAATCGTCCACTCTCGTTATCAAAATGACCATTATTACATACGCTGCTGGCTGCTTATGAAATCGACGCGATATGGCGTCGTCGCCGTATTTACGCCGCCGCGCCTTCCTGCAGGCTCAGACAGATTCTTCGAATGGTTGAGGAGTTTCTTATATTATAGTGGGTTTAATTACGCAATGTATAAAAGATCAGATGCGGGCACTGGTGCGGTTAAAAAAGCAAGGTTTTCGAAGTATACGTATCTTGAGAAGGAAGTGGATTATTTGAGTGGATGAGGGGGATTTGGTGGAGTTAATTAATCCGACCAAGTGGTCAGTTTATGCAATTGTTATACGTAGTATTCGTACAAATGACCTGAGGAGGGTCCTTTCATGGGAGAGTAGAAAATCTTGAAAAATTCGTCAGAGGAGGGTAGCTCTTTTCATTGGTTAAATGCAATTTCACAATTTTTCTGAATTTACTAAAATTAACAATTTCCACAAAATTGATGGTAAAAATTCGTAAGAAGAGGGGCAGCTTTTTTCATTGGTTAAATGCAATTTGGGAATTTTTCAAAATTTACTAAAATCAAAAATTTCCACAAAATTGATGGTTTTAAAAATCTTGAAAAATTCGTCAGAGGAGGGTAGCTTTTTTCATTGGTTAAATGCAATTTGGCAATTTTTCAAAATTTAGTAATTTTTTCAATTTTTTGTACCTATTTGTTTTAAAAAAAAAATTCACATGCTTAATTAGTATTTTAAAACACTTACTCGATTGAAATTCTTCCAAGGATTGTCCAAATGTCCACATTATGAATAATTTGCAATCTGTAAGTAAATAAAAAAGGAATATTTTTAGTCGATCAACAACTTCTCAGAGCTCATGCGAAGGACTCTCAAAATTTTTCCAAAAAAATAAAAATTCTCTGGCAGAATTTTTCCAAGAAAAATGTTTAAAGATAACTTTCACAAAATTTCTTGAAAGAAATTTTTTTCCATTCATCGAAGAAATTTTAATTTTGTTTTTTAATTGAGAAATTTTCTACGATTTTTTTCAACAAAAAAAAAATCTTAAAAAATTCTCCCCATAGAATTTATAGTTTTTCAGTGAAGAATTCCTCACAAAAAAATTGTAATTTTTTTCATGAATTATTTAAAAAGATCTTTTAAAAGTATGTTTCAAAAATACGGCTTCAGAAATTGAAAAAAAAAAATCTTTGGGGGGGGGGGGTGTGAGAAACTTTGAAATTTTTTTCAAGTCTTTAAAACATGTCTTTTCGAGAATTATTTCAAAAAAAAAATTCACAGTAAGAGAATTTTTTTAGAATATTTTCAACGATTTTTTTTGTAAGCTACATATTTTTTCACACCTATGCTTACCTGACTAGGTAGCTATAATTTTTTCAAAATTTCTCCAAGAATTTTTTTCTCATCATTACCAAAAAATTGCATTTTTTCATTTTTACTATTTATTTCAGTCAAGTTATGATTTTTTTAAGAGCTTCATCCCAAGTTCATTTTTCTCAAGAAATTCGCAATTTTAAAAAAAATAAATTAAAATTTCATCACTGTAGAATTATTGTTTATTGTAAAATTTGTATATTTTTCCTGGAAAAATTTTAAAATATACCTTTTAAAAAAAAATGAAATGGATGATTTTTCAAGAAAGGGTAGGTAAACTTGAAAATTGTTTTCATGTAATTTCTTTGGAAAGTTCTTTCGAAAAGGATTTTCTTTTAGAAAAATTAGCTACAACAAGATAATTTTTTAAATTCTTTTTCAACATTTTTTATTTATTATTTATTTTTTATTGTTCTATTTTATTTTTTGATAAATGAATATTATCAAAAAATTTATGTCAACATTTTTTCAATAGCAATGTGATTATTATTTATTTTTTTTTGAAAAACTGTTGATCTTTGGAACGAAGAATATTTGATAAACTTTGTTAACATTTTGATTTTGATAGAAAAAAATTCATTAAAAACTATTTTCGGGACAACCTTTTTGAAAAATTTTATCAAAACCTATGTTGAATAACTTTCAAAAAAAATTGAACAACTTCAAACAATTTTGAAATTTTTGATCAATTTTTCTTTCAAAAGAGTTTTTTTTCTCAACAACATTATTTCTAAAAGATTATTATTAGTTTTTAATTTTTTTTTTTTTTTTTTTTTGGAAAATGATCGAATTTTTTGACTTTTTTTTTCAAACATTTAATAATGACTTGTTTAGAAAAACAATACAAAATATATATATCTGTGAGAACTTTTTTTGGGGGAAATATTTTGACCTTTTTGAGGAGAGGGGGTGTGTCTCATTTTAAATTTTATATGAAAAACTTATTTCAATATAATATTCATTTGGAAGAATTTTTTGAGTGAAGTTTTAAAAAATATATTTTATTGAAATTTTTTGTAGGTATAAAAATTTTTTTACGATAATATACTACAAAAAAATTGTTTTTTTTTTCAACTGTTTGAAGAACTTTTTCAGAGAATTTTTATGAAAAATCAAGAAAAAGGTGCTAATTGTACAATGCAAATCATTTTTGCGATTTCTCCAGTAACTATTCCTCTCAAGAGAATTTTTAAGCAACATTTTTCCGTATGATTTTTTCAGAATGAAATTTTTTAAAAGAATTTTTCTTGGGATTGTACGAATTTTCCATGACTTTATTTTGGCAAAAATTTTTTTACGAGATTTATTTCCAAAAAAATTATTTTTAAAATGCTCAAGGGGGGAGGGGCATACATTTTTTTTGTTGAATGCATAGAGTTCACAAGCGGAATTTTCTAAGACCTTTGCATGACGTCATTTTGATTTTTCATTTATGAAATTTTGAAGAAAAATTGGAAACTAATTTCATCTTGCTTTTTTTTTACGAAAAAAATTAATTTTTGATTTTTGAAAAATAAAATGCATGCAGTTTTCAAAAAAAGAAAATTATATTCATTTTGCATTTTGATGATGTCATTTTGTAGAAATTATTGATAAATTTTTTGGAAAATGAAAATTTTTTACAATTTTTTTTGTCAAAATTTGAAGAAAAACGCGACCTTTGCTTAATGCTCCGTTTCCAGGGAAACTATGCAACCCACCAAACTTTTTCTTAGAATGTTTTTTATTCAGTAGAGTCTGGTCTGTAATCTGACGAGAGGGTTTTGGAAAATTCCCCCGTTTTTATCAAACTTTCTCATAATTTTCTTTCGAGTTGACTGGAATACTACGATGAAAATTATGAAAAAGTTTGATAAAATCGGGGTATTTTCCAAAACCCTCTCGTCAGACTACAGACCAGACTGTACTGAATAAAAAACATTCTGAGGAAAAACCTCGTGGGTTGCATAGTTTTTCTGGAAACGGGGCATTAAGCAAAGGTCGCGTTTTTCTTCAAATTTTGACAAAAAAAATTGTAAAAAATTTATCAATAATTTCTACAAAATGACATCATCAAAATGCAAAATGAATATAATTTTCTTTTTTTAAAAACTGCATGCATTTTATTTTTCAAAAATCAAAAATTAATTTTTTTCGTAAAAAAAAGCAAGATGAAATTAGTTTCCAATTTTTCTTCAAAATTTCATAAATGAAAAATCAAAATGACGTCATGCAAAGGTCTTAGAAAATTCCGCTTGTCAACTCTATGCATTCAACAAAAAAAAAAAGTTATGCCCCCCCCCCTTAAATAATTAGAAAAAATTATTTTGCAAAATAATTCCAAATTTAAACCCTCATCACTTCAGCACCATATTATCGCAGTCATCACTTCGCTATAACGTCATCCACACCACCTCATACTATACGTTTTACACACCTAGCAACATTGTCCATAAATTACCCTCCTCCCCAGACATTTTCCCTTCAAAATGTAACCATCTAGTCGAGCCTCGAAAGGAATGCTCACAGCTTGTACTCGGTACTCGGTCGGTGTTCTGGTAGATAACTACACGAAAATTGTGGGAGTTTTGTGCGTGTTTTACAAAACAATTGAACAATCTGGGATTTGACAAATGACAGATTCATTAAAATAATAGCCAGCCCGCGAGGTAAGGCAACGAGAGCGCGGATACCTTTATAACGAATTTCAAATCGACCCGGTCACGATTACCGGAATAGCTCTGGCAGCAGTTCAAAAGAGTACCTACTCGAGTAGGTACTGGTCGAGCTCGAGCAGCGGTATATGTTTGGTGCTGTGTGAATGAATATATATACTATATCACTTTGAAAATCTTATAAACCAGTCTCATTGTCCACTCGAGTTAAACTCATACGACTGGAACATGTTCCTAAAACACTAAACAGCTGTTTTAAAATACATTTGGAAGAAGTTTGGTTATTTTTTTCTTTTCCACGTTTAGAAGCTGCGAAGACCATAATCTCTGGTCGTAATTAGTTTTCAAGACGTAAAGTACTCGAGATCAAACACTGTATGGGATATTAAAGATGGATTTTCGCTGTTTCTCGAATCTCGAAATAATTAGCGGTATGGGGTATCGGACCGAATGCCAAGAATTAGGTCGATGTTGTCATTAACAAATGGAAACGCGTTGTAATTGACGTTAATATCGTTAAATTTATCTCGACGAGTTGCTCAGCCTCTCGTTGATGTACCATACTATATAATAAGTGAATCCATCCGTGACGTAGTACTACGTACTTCATCGTGTACTTAGAGGTCTCGTCCGCTACATTGGTAAATATGCCGATTAATCATTATCGCGATAAGCTTATCGTCTTGGAAGTTGGAATAAAAAAACAATCGAGTCGCGTTTTATCAATATTTACCATGAAGACTCGTGCTATATACTTTCAGGCTGCACTTTTGCAGAACCAGAAAGGCAATGCTCTTATTATTAGTATACACTCGTAGTCGTATCATTATAATAATTGTGTTTCACTCGAGCCATGCACAGACAGAGAAAGAAAGAGAAGCTCTGGCGTTATAAGATGCCCTGTTTTAATAAAGATATCACCGCGTTTTACAACCGATAATTGCTGGACCGCAAGTAGCTCGTTATTAGCTCTCAATCGGTGCATAGTATTTGAAATTATATACTTTAGCATGGCTACATCGTAGATACAAATCGTTTGTTATTCTTTTCACCGTGTTCTATGTGGCTTTTACTTATCGCCTCCTCTCTCACTCTGGACCCTCTGCGACCATCTCATACAGTGGTCGTGTCCGCGTGCACCGAGTCCCAGCGAATTTCTTGTCGATAAACCAGCAGCAGAAATTTTCGCCCATTGTTTACTCTCACAAAAGCTATCCAAACCCATGACTGTAATAAATACCTTATTTACTATGTAAAAATTACCTATATTTACAATTCACGACGCTTCGCGAGTTGGTATTATCGAAAATTTTCTCATATTTTTTCCCCCGTCTCTCTCGGTAGTGTTCGGTATCGTGTCTTAATTAAATCGATGCAACGATACAACGATACAACGCCCAAAAGTCGTGAGGTGAAGTTCGATTCGCGAAAAAATTTTCTAATAAGAAATCGATAAAATCGTATACCTAATTATTGATAGGTAGTACCTCTACTTATGATGATATCTACGTACGAGTATAGATCCTGAAATTTGCGCCTTCTGCGAATCATTAAAAATTAAAATTTATTTAGGTGCTGCTAGTGTAATGACCGATGAATGTCTATCGTGAGGAGGTAGGTACTAGGTAGTCGTACAAGGTAGCATGATAACTGCGTAGATACCTCAATATGAGTCGAGGTAGCTTTGCATACTTGGTACGAAGATAGCATGGTGTCTTTCTTAAGTCCTGCTGGTTGTTGGCAACGTCCAATTGAGACCAGTTGAACCAAATAGACGCCATAATGTCCACATATACTTCTACTAAGTATAATTTATTGTCGAGCATTTACATTGTTTTCGATATTGTCAATTCGGTGCAGAGGCGAGTACAACAGAAAGTATCAGATTTTATGATGATTTGTTGATTTATGAACGAGGACACCTCGATGGCCAACAAGGAGACTTGATTTTTTCATGTACGTAATAATATGGACTTGAGCAATCATCTAAAAAGAGTTTTCTCGATAAAAATTCTCTAGGAAAACGACTTATTGAAGAGAATTTGTATTAAAAAGTTTACCAATTGAAATTCTGAAAAAATTCTTGAAAAACACTGCCTTAACAAAATAACTATCTATTCAAAAAAATGAACCCCTGGAAAATTCAAAAAAGAAATATTCTCAAAAAACTTTTAAAAATTTTGGAAAATTATCCAACAAAAATTTTTATTATTTTTTTGGAAAAATTGCAATCAAATAGATATGCCTCAAAAAAATTAAAAAATATATTTTTATCGAAAAAAAAATGCTTGAAGAGAGAATTCTGAAAAAAAAAATTCTTAAAAAAACAAATGATTAAAATTATTTTTAAAAATCTTAACGCATCTTTTTAAAAAATCTCAGAACAATTTCTCATTAAAAAATACTAAAAAAAAAAACTAAAAAAATCTTCTCAAAAAAAAAATTTCAGAAAGTTTTTTTTCGATAACCTTTAGAAAATCACCCAATCTAACAAAAAAGGGTTTCTTTTTGAAAAATTTTAAATAAGATGAAAAAAATACATTCAAAAAATTCTTCAGGTAATTGAAAAAAATTAACTTTGGAAAATTTCTCCCAAGAAAAACTCTTAAAAATCTCAATCTAAAAAACTAGGTTGGTAATTTAAAACATTAGAAACAAAATTTTTTGAGAAGTAATCTTTCTTCGAAAAAGTCTAGAAAAAACTTTTTAAAAATTTACAAAAAAATACATCTCAAAAAACTTGGAAAAGATAACTCTCTGCAAATTCTAAAAAAAATTCAGCATTTATTTTGATAGAGAAAAAAAAAATCAGCTGAAATGATCATAATCAATAATCATACAAAAAAAAATGTTTGAAAATCAAAACTAAAAAAAAATGCTGGTAAAACATCTTTCGAAAAAATTTCAAAAAGAATACAGTAACAAGAAATTAATACGTGTGTGTTTAGTAATTTTTTGAAAAAAAAAAACTAGAAAAATCATTTTGAAAATGTTCACGAAAAATCTTCTCATGAAATTCAGGAAAAATTCATTTCGTTTTCCAACAAATTTTACAGTCATAAAAAATCAACTGAAGAAGCATCTTCATTATTTGTTTTAATGGAAAACATTTGTTTTAAATATTTTTTTTAGAAAGTTGGTTTTTGTTGTTGTTGTTGTTTTTTTAAAAAATAATCTTAGGTAATGAAAAAATTATACTTCAAAAAATTCGGTTTTGAAACATCTTCTAAAAAAAAATCTTTTGAAAAATTTTCAGAAAAATTCTTCAATAAAAAAATAATGGAAAACGGCATTTTATCAAATGGAAAAAATCTAAGAGAAACTGTTCAAAAATTGAGAAAAAAATGTTAAAAATCAAGAAAAAATCGTTTAAGCAAATTTTATGAAATTCCTCTTTTCCTTTTTTTTCAATCCAATTATTAAAAATATGCAAAAAATTTTCTAGCTAGAAAAAATTGCTAATTATTTTTTTCTAAGGAAAGTTCTCAAAAAAAATTACATAAATAAAAAAATTCTTACGAAAATACTTTTTTTGAAAACGTTACCCTCTGACAATTAGACATTTCCAAAAAACTTCTATTACAATACAGTTTTAAAAATATCAGGAATATTTTCCAGTAAAAATTAAAAAAAAATTGTACACGCAATCTTTTCAAAAAAAATTCATCGAAAAAGATTTTTAAAAAAATCACAAAAAATATTTTCAAAATATGCTGGAAAAAATTCGTCTTCAACAATATTCGGACCGTGCAAATCATTTCGTTCGCGTGTTATCACACTTGAAAACGGGACTCACGGACTTTTGAAAACGGGATCACTGACACTTTTGAAAGAAAAAAATACACGTAACTATTGAAAAATTAAATAATTTATTAATATATTGTTTAATTAAAGATATGATTTATGAAAAATAGTTGGTGAAAAGTTGATTGATGTGGTGATACACCGGTTATTTACTTGCGTTTATGATGAAAAACACGATATAATCATACATACTGCAATTCGCGCCATATATAAATTAGATAGAAATTCAACTTTGTGTAACATTTCAAACTTTTTAAAACAAAAAAGATCGACAAAATTGGATAAATTTGTGTCTGTTGTTATGAAAAATTGATAACAACGTCCCGTTTTCATTTGAGCGACCCGTTCAAAGAACGACTGATTTGCACGGTCCGAATTTTGAAAATACTACAAAAATCATTTTTTAAGAGTGCTTGAAACATTTTTTCTAAAAAAGAAAAAAAAATTATACTAATGAAAAATAATAGAATAAAAATTTCTTGCAAAATACCTACTTTTATGAAAAAATTTCAAAAAATTATGTCACCATAAATTTTCAGATTTTGTTTATATTAGGTATTTTATATTTTTGAGATGAATTTCAAAATACCTACTTACTCTAGAATAGTTTTTAAAAATATCTTTAAATTCTCTTAAATTCTGAAAAATTGGTTGAAGAAAAAAAAAATTCAACTAGGTACTTACGTACATCATTGGGGGGGGGGGGGGTGCAAAAGTTTATTCTCTTGGGAAAAGTTTAAAAATTTTCAACCCTGAAGAATGCACGAAAAAACCTTCAAAATAACTTTTGGAATTTTTTTGACAAATTACAAAAATCGATTTTGAAAAATCACTCACGATAAAAGGCATATTATTTGTATTTTAATAAATTTATGTACTTCAATAACATTCCCTCAAAAATCTTACTCAAAAATCCGCTTGAACAAATCTCAGGTATATTCTCTCAAAACAATTTACGAAAATTCTAAAAAAGGAAATGTTTTTATTGCAAAAATTTCAATTTTAAAAAGTAGATAAATTTGGAAAATGATTTGTTTTGAGAATTTAAAAAAAAATGAAAATTTACAAAAAACCCTCCAGAAAAATTGTCAAGACAATTTACTTAAAGTCTGTCTATTAAGTACCTACAAAAAAAAAAAGAAAAAAGGAAGAATTTCAAGTCATGTAAAAAGTTTTTGGAAAAAAAATTATCAAGTAAATTTTCCAACTAAATTTCACTTACCTACCTACAATTACTTTTAAAGAAAGAAAAAAAAATCCATAAAATTCTAAAAAAATTAGTTTCTTGTTAAAATAAAGATTTCTTTCAGAAAAATTTTCATCTCCTTTCAAAAAAAAAAAAGAAAACACGAAAAAATAATGTTATTGTTTTTGAAAAATAAAAAACTTTACCTACCTATTTCAAGAAAAACTTGATTTCCTGAAAATTTTTTAAAGTAACTAAGACTCCTAAAAAACATTTATTTAAAAATTCTCTTTGAAAAAATCAATCAGAAAAGTCTCGTAGTAAATAAATCCTTCAAAAAAATTCTTTGAAAAAAAATCTTCAAAAAAAATTCTATCTAATAAAAAACTCCTTTGAAAAATACTCTTCTATCAACTCATTCAACCTACACCTTACGTACAAAATACCCAAAAAATCGGCACTTTTTAAAAACCACTTTTCGAACTCACTTAACAATAATTCATCCCAACAACACGAACTAATCCTCCGCACACTTTTCAAAAAAAAAAAGAAAAAAACACATACACACTTTTCTGGCCATTTCACTTCCTCTCCGAACCATTCCTTCAGCACAACAAGAGCCAGGCTCGCGACACCACTATCTCTAAAAGGAAATACTCGTACGTAAGCAACTCACCGAACTCACCTAATCAGCATGTTACCATAAAATCTTCACTCTTGGCAGTCTTGCAGTCTTGGCGAGCTTTCTTTTGTACACTAAATCATTGGTTGACAATACCACCTGTCTGAATATTCAGTCTGCCCACCTCTGCTATTTCCTATGACAATGCAAATGCACCTCTACCTCTACATATACGAGTACGACTCTACGTAGTATGTACCACAAAATTTTGGCCATCCTGGGTAATATTTCATCGACACCTTCGCAATCACATATTTTTACACTTAAATGGTTCTACTTATACGATACATACCTATCTCATTAGCTCTCAACTTGGCATACCACTCGTAGAAAATCTATCTAATTAATAGATCCCCTCTAATGACCATGAAATATAAATTAAAAAAAATCATTCGTTCCAATTGATAGAACCTCAGCTCCCCCTTCATCTCTATAATTTTATAATAACCGTACGATTAGACCTATTAAAAAGTAGGTATATAGGTACACACATCTACGTATTATTTCTTCATTAAAAGCCCAATTACCATATCACACCGGCTCGCGGCTCGACTCAGCCTTTCTAAACGTTTCCTCCAAATAAAAATAAGAAAAAAAAGAACAAATCACCGTTGATAAAAATCATATATCTACTATATCTACGTACGTATACGTGAACCTATTAGAGATATCCATACGTACACTTACGAGGATATACTCACCATAGCATATCTTCGCTGCTACGACCAGTTACGCCCATCTTTGATTAGTTCCCTAACGGGAAATACTTTAAGAGGATAGTCACGTTTGGTGCTAGGACGGCGCGAAGTAAACATCCCAGAATGGATTTGCCGATTTAGCACGCTGCGCTGGGCCATTCGGGCGAAAAAATTTGGTCGTTTGGGGAAAAATGAGCGACCATTATAATAGGTATAGTTATACTCGAGCTCGACTGGCGAGAAGAGCAGAGTCCATATTTGCCCCGAAACCATATCTGCGTGTAAGTGTATCCGAAACACAGCATCGAGAGCTCGGCGTCGTACGCCGGGGAATAAGAAAGCGATATAAATAATTTATGAAAACTATCCAACGTACTTATTATCTTATCGATAAGGCCATTGGCTTTTCGCGCATTGCATTAATGTCACGCAATAACAATTCCATCATTGAAAAATATTGTAGACGCGAGGGCTCGTACAGAGTATTATGGTTTCATCGTCTCCATGATGTACATACAGGGTGTCCGGTGAGTGGTCTGCCAAACTCTTGAAATTTCCATTTAACCGAGTACGACTAACAAAAAAGTTTATACACACATATTGCCTAAGTTTGACAATGAAGGAGCTACGAAGGTTTGAAAATTGGTATTTTACCTAGCGAAATTGATTGGCAACACAAAAGTTGTGATCATATTGGATTGCCTATCTTCGAAATTGAAGGAGTTACAGCACCGCGAAATCCCAGTCAAAAATATTGCCTACCTCAATTTATTGCGATGCAGTGGTGATACATGAAAATTGTGAAATTCGGTCAAAAAATTCATGTAACTGGTGTAACTTTTTGAGAGGAACAAAAAAAATTCATGTGAAAATTTTGCCTATCTATGAAAATTAAGGCGCTACGGAGCCTTGAATTTCGAAAATACCAATTTTTAAAGCTTTGTAGCGCCTTCATTTTCAAAGATAGGCAAATTTTAGACACTAAATCGAAATGTCTAGTTTCCTAAGTTTTTGAACTTTAAAAAATCATTTGTTTTAAAAAAATTTCAATAAAATTGCAGACAATTGATCATTTTTTAAACTTACAAATTTTCAATATTTTTTTTCTAAATGTTTTTATTTTCCAAACAATTTTCAATTTCTATAAATTTTATTTTATGAACAATTCTCAATTTTTTTAAATGTTTATTTCTAAAAAGTTCTACGTAGATTGAAAGAAATTAAATTTTTGAAGTTATCTATTTTTAAAATTTTCAAAAATTTTGATTTCTAAAATTTTTCAATTTTTGAAAACTTTTTAATTTTTGAAAAATAGTTGTTTCTAAAAAGAAAAATATACTCGTATTTATGTGTATTCAAACTAAAAATTCAAATGCCTAAAAAATCATAGATGGAAACTTTTTTTAAAAGTCTTTATTTTCAAAAAAAAATAAAATATGTAATAATTTGTGAAATTTCCAACTTTTCAAAAATTTTGGAATTTTGAAACGTTTTTCTCATTTTAAAAAAATCCAATTTTTGCAGACATTCAAGTTCACGAGTTCAAACAATTTTGTATTCCGTTTTTGAGGAGTTTTCTATTCTTATTGTAGCTATATACTAGCTAATGGATTTAAAGTTCAATTTTCAACCATTGTTTTTAAATACTTTGGTTTGGTCATATATATATTTTTTAAATAAAAAAATTGCTGATAAATTCTCGTTAAAAAAAGTCTTACTCTTTATTGAGGAGAAAAAAAACTAAATTTTTCATTCCTTTTTCAAAAAATAAAAAAGAACTTTCAATTTTTTGGATCAAAAAATTTTTCCCTTGCGTTTCAATACATACAAATGAATATTCCTCAAGTTTGTAAAGGAAAAATCTCATTTTTTAAATTTATTATTAAATTTTGTAAATTTATGTAAATAAAATATTTCAATTTTTTGGAAAGAAAATCACTGAATTTTTTGCAGCAAATTTTTTTTCAATTTTAAAGCGTGCATAACAAAATTTTGAATATTAATGGCAGTTTTATTTTTTTCAAGTCCGATTTTTGACGAAATAGTAACCAATTGGTAAAAAAGTAACTGAAGTAACGTTCTTCGTGAAAAAAATAACAATAAGTAACCTATATAGCATGAAAAAAGTAACCAAGTTACTAAAAAGTAACCGCGCTCCGATGCATGTTATTTCAGAAGAATTTTTAAAATTATTGTTCGAAAAAATCTCAGTTTTTGATCGAAAATGAAACGAATTTTTTTCTTTGCTAAGAAAAAATTAAGAAACTTTCCCACAGAAATTTTAAAAAATATCTTCACATAAAAATTTTTTAAACGTTATTTACAAAAAAAAAAAAAAAAAATTGTATATTTTTTTATTCCAAAAAATCCTGAAATTTCTTCCTTCGAAAATTTTTTTACTTTATATAAGTTGAGATTTCTCTATTTCAAAAAAAAAAAATTAAGTCATTTTTTTTATTCCAAAACAGTTTAAAAAAAATTTAAACCAAAAAATTCGTTTTTAATTTTTTTTATTCCAAAAATGAGATTTTTTCTCCAAAAAACAAAGACCCTCCTCCCAAAGAATAAAAAGATTTTATTTTTTAGAAAATTTGAAAAAAAATCCAAAAAATTGAGATTTTTTTTATTGTAGAAGAATTTTTAAAATTATTGTTCGAAAAATCTCAGTTTTTTTTCGAAAATAAAACGAATTATTTTCTTCACTCAGAAAAAATTAAGGAACTTTCCACAGAAATTTAAAAAAATATCTTCACACAAGAAAATTCTATAACGTCATTTTTTCACACACAAAAAAAAGATTTTTTGATATTTTTTATTCAAAAAAATCCTAAAATTTCTCCCTTCAAAAAAAATTTTACTTCATAAGATTTGAAATTTCTCTATTTCAAAAAAAAATGAATACCATATTGTTTTTGGTCCAAAATAAATTTTAAAAAAATTTTTAAACCAAAAAATTCGTTTTTATTAATTTTTTATTCCAAAAATCAGAATTTTTTCTCCAAAAAACAGAGACCCTCCTCCCAAAATATTAAAAGATTTTATTTTTTAGAAAATTGAAAAAAATTCCAAAAAATTGAGATTTTATACTCTATAGAGTTCAAAAAATATTTTTACTGCAAAAAATTTTTGAATTTTTTTAACGCCTTGTACACTGTAGTGTACAGTAATTAACTACCTTAGGCTAGTGGCGTGAGAATGTTTTTTATTCCAAAACAATTTTTAAAATTTTTTGTACTAAAAAATTCATTTTTTTTTCATTCCACAAAAGTTTTTTTTTTCATTGCAGGTGTTTTTCCCAAAAAAATAGAGATTTTCATCCCCTCGAAAAAAATTCTTTCAAAGAAATCACAACATTTCATGCGTTTTTTTTTTTTTTTTTTTTTTTGAGAAGATGCACCAGTTTGAAAAAATTTCACTTTTAAGCGAATTTGTAATTTTTCCCGGGTAATATTAACAAAAATTCAGGACTTTTCTTGACCTAGTGATTTTTTTTGAAAAATTCACGACTTTCATCATTTTCATGATTTTCATGACCCTTAGACACCCTGACCACTGCCCCTTCAAAATCGAGATAGGCACCATGTGTACATCAAGATTTTTGTTAGTGGTACTGAGTTACACCCAAATTTCAAGTTTGGCACACCACTCGCCGGACACCCTGTATAACAGATGCACGATGAAAGTAAAATACAAAAGATCTTTTTGCATAATGCTCGCATCAGCGCCAGCCAGCCAGCGCAAAGAGTATGCAGGTAAAACCTCCGCATGTACACGATCCAGGCTCATGCCCACTGCTCGGGCGACCACTCTCAAAATAATAACACCTTTTAATAGTATTGCCGATTTTTTTATAATAAATATACAAATAAAAAAATGAAAAAGCTCCTCACGATGTGAAAATCACTTTCTAATCATATCACAATACCTCTCTATGTCTGGGTTACCTACACGTCTCCTTATGTACGCCTAACTGCATATCTATGCCTATGTTTATTATATATTCGCAACATTGTGTCTACAAACGTACACCTTAAGGTTCACTCGACATCGCATCGTACGTAGGTAGAGGTACTTAGTGCATATGTATGAGAACGATAAAATGTATATTGTATATCTACTCTTGAGATTATTATTATATTACATACGTATGTAGTTATATTAAACCGTATAATTAATTTGTTGCTCGGTGTTTGATGTGTTTTTGCAGGATGGCCGAAACGCGTTGCATTTAGCCGCTCAGTATGGTAATTCGGATATTGTTTCTGTGCTATTACTTTCCGGATTATACGATTGCAATACGCCGGATTCGGTAAGTGTATTTTTTATTATTATTATTACCTACGAACGAGGGCTGTGTGTACCGTCTATGTCTCGCTTCAGTTGCTTCATTTCCTCCTCTCACTCTCTTCTGGAAATTCGATAAAGTTGCACGTTGCTTCATTCATGCAGGTGTTAATGACTGCGGTAGATCCTCAATCGTCATACATTGTAAATGTGTGCTAAAAGTTTTTTTTCCAACTTATAGGCAGGTATAGATATTGAGAGTTGCTCTATCCAAGGGTATAATTTCGTGGCTTTCGTCGTGATAAGTTGAGATAAATTTTTTAAATTATTGGTATAAACGTAAGTAGGTGCATACTTAGGAAATTCATTCATGGTGGTACAGATTGCTGCGATCGAGTTGTTCTCTCGTGTCGTGTTAATTAAATAGAGAGAGTATTTAATACCTACATGGGTAATAAGTACTATAAGTATATAGGTAACAGAATGCACACTATTATTGACGCCGGCCGCAGCACACACGTACTTTATACCTATGTATGTGTCTGAGATCTCGTTTGAAATGAAAATAATTGATAAGTAGTTGTGGAGTTTGCGATGAAAAGTACAAGTAGGTAGTCAGGAATTATAAATAGGTGAATTCCAAAGGTGTTGGAAATGACATTTTTAGAAAATAAATTTTTAAATGTTGGAATCGGTGATTTACAAAAATTCAAATAATTTTGAAAATTTACCTATTACTTGAAATTAAATTTAGAAAAAATTCATTGCCACAGAGTTTATAAAATTTTCTTCTACTTCAAAATTTGTACGAGCCATATTTTTCAAAAAAAATTGAAGTTTAAAAAAAAAGTTAAAATACACTAATATTATCACAAAAATTGTTGCAACTTTGCAAAAAAAAAACGTTGAAGTTTTAAGTAAACCTAGTGTTGAACCAATTTATTTTTTCTATTTTTTATTCTATGAAAATTGAAAGATTAGAGAGAGAAAAAACGTTGTTTTTCTTTTTCTATGAAAATGAGAAATTTCTTCCATTAAAAAAAAAAAAAATTTAAAACACTTTTTCCCAAAAAATTGAGATTTAGTCAAATTTTTCTCAAAAAATGAGATTTCATTCAAACCAAAATAGATTAATTCTTTCGAAAAACCAAAGAATTTTTTTCACTATTCTTTTCTCCAAAAATATAAAAAATACTTTTGCTTCAAAAAAATTGAAAAAAAAATTCTTTAGATTTTTTTTACCTATTTAAATTTTTTTTTTTTTTTTGTAAATTGGTATTAATTTTTTTTTAGTTCCCAAAAATGAGAGATTGTATTCTAAACCGAAGAACAACTTTTTTTTTTTTTGCTCTAAAATATTTGGCAATAATCAAAATTTTTTTTCTAAAAAAATTGCCAAGTTTTTTTCTTTAAAAACGATTTTATTCTTAAAACAAAATTTCTCCCAAAAAATGTCAGATTTTTTTTTTCAAAAAAAAGAGAAACTTCTCTCTTCATCATTTTTTTTAGCAAATAAATTGAAAGATTTTTAATCCAAAAAATGGAAAAATATTACCTACTCTCACATTAATTTCAAAAAAAAAATCCTTTTCCAAAAAATTGTGGTTGTTTTCAAAAATTGAAACGTTTGTTTCTTCGAATTTATTCTAGAATAAAAAATGAGTTTTCTTTCTGCAACAGCAAAAAGACTTTTCTCAAAAAATGAAAAATTTCTTTCTTATGAAAATTGAAAAAATTTTCTTTAACAATTTGAGAATAATTTTCAAATTACCTACCTACCTACTTCAGAGGAACTGAAAAAAATATGGCAGATTTTTTTCAAATTTTGGTAAAGTGGAATATATTTAAATTTTTCATAAACCGGAACACAAAACTATTATTTTATGAAAAATTTCTGAAAATTTTCTTCAAATTCGATTTTGAAAAAAAAAAATGTAACAATGAACTGAAAATTTAAACCAAAAAACGCAAAATGAAAAGGTAAAAAAAAGTTGATTTTGGAAAATTTTACAAAAAATTAAAAATAAAAACCAAAAAAAAGGTTGGCATCGCAGAATTTCATGGAAAATTGCTAGCCTAAATCATGCAAGATGAAAAATTCGATTAAAACCTGAATAAAGATTTCAGAATAAACGATCAAAAAAATGGTTAAAAATCATAGATGGAAGAATTTCACAAATTTATTCAAAAACATATTAGGTGGATTATGGAATTTAGATATATTCATGATTATAAATGAAAGTAGGTAGGTAATTGAAGGTTTTTATTGATAATTGATAAATAAATTAATTTATTTGCTTATTTAATGAGTACAAAAAAACACAGTAAAAAACTCTGATGCAGAAACGGCGTCAAAAAAACTTATTTTCGAAATATTTTTAGAACTCAGAAATTTTTTTTTTCGAAAATTTGAAAGTCAATTTCACATTTGTAAACTTTTTACAAATTTTTCTGAAAAAAATTCAAAGTCCTGTCAAAATATTTTATGTAGATGCGGTAAGTAAATTCTTTGAACGAAAATTTTTCAAATTTTTTCAGAAAAAAATTTAGAAGTCCTACTAAAATAATTATATTATTTTCATGAAATTTCACCAAAAAAATTATATTTTTTGAAAAAAACATAAATACTGAAATAAGATTTCAGAATTTTTTTCTGAAAAAATTTGAAAAATTTTCGTTCAAAGAATTTACTTACCGCATACCTACATAAAATATTTTGACAGGACTTTGAATTTTTTCAGAAAAATTTTGAAATATTTCCTTTCAAAATAAATCTTTTTAAGATTTTTTGTGAGAATTAGGTACTTAAAGAAATAAATTTGATATTTAAGATTTTGGATTATTTTAGGGAAATTTTGAAACATTTTCTCTTGATTTTTTTCAACGTCCTTTTTTGTAAATTAAGAAAAAACGATGAAATTTTGAATTTTTGTGGAAAAAAAAAATTGAAAAGTAATTCTTTCAAAAAAAAAAAAAAATGAATGGCTCAGTTTTGTAAAACCAGTTTTTAAAATATTTTGATTTTTTTTCATAAAAATTTTGAAAAATTTCCTTTAAAATTTTTTTAGACCATTTTTTTGGTTGAAATTTTTGATAATAGGTATTTTGAATTTTGTAAAACGGAAAATTCTGTTTACATCTTTTTTGTACTTATAATGACGTATGTCAGTTTTCAACTAACCAAAACGTCTATAATAGACTTTTTTAAAAAGCAAAATACTTTTTTTTTGCCTGAGATGTGAGATAGAAAATATAAGAAAAAAAATTTAAAAATTAAAAAGAAAAGTGAAGAGCAAAATGTCTTTTAGTGGTTTTTAATGAAGTAGTGACAAAGTCACTATAAATGTGACTCGCAAACATTCATGTGACTACGTAATAATAATATGAATTTCATTTTCGCCCAACTTCTTCATTTTTGCATATTATACGGTACCCATTTCTCAACAATTTTTCCTGCAATTTTCAGATCGGCTACACAGCAATACAAATCGCAGCCGCTGATGGCCACTTAGAAATAGTCAAACTGCTAATCAAACACGGCGCTGATGTCAATTCGGCCGATAATGTGGTGAGTAGATCTGGATACTCGAGCTCACTTCGAGCAATTCCGACATACCTCACATACGTATTTATAATACCATACATTTTCATTTCAACCCACAGCACGGCAACTCAGCCCTGCACGAGGCAGCTTGGAAAGGCTTCAGCCAAACCGTATCCGAACTCTGCAAAGCCAAATCCAATTTAAATGCTAAAAACTGGGGTGGCTTCACAGCCCTCCATCTATGCTGCCAAAATGGCCACAATCAAAGCTGCCGAGAGCTCTTGTTGGCCGGCTGTGACGCCGATGTCCAAAATAACGTAAGTACGATTCAATTTCAAACTACACTTGGACATTTTTTCCATTAGTATGCTACAATGCTACATTTTATACTTTATGAGAAGCGTGAGAAACCCATAAACCGCGCTGACAGAACTATTTAACACGCGGAAAAAAACAACCGAGAATCGAGATTGTCCTGCCTACACGAATAAATAGACTGTAAAAGATTGTTTTTAAAATGTATCCAGTTCATTATCTATGTGTGAGATTGCAATACCAGTACTGTCTCGCAAACGCGAGTTTTTTAAAATATACTTTATCTGCATATTTAACTCGTACACGGTTTTGTTTTGAAGAAATGAAATACGAAAAAAAGTATCTCATAAATCGTTACTCTATTATTTTATTTTATTTTTATTTTTTTTTATTTTTTTGCAGTACGGAGATACTCCGTTACACACGAGTGCACGATATGGCCATGCCGGAGTTATGCGTATTCTTATTAGCGCTCAGTGTCATGTTTCGGATCAAAACAAAGTAAGCGACGAGTTTCTTTTCATTTTAGTCTATCCTGGTGCTAGGTACTTTACAATTTAGTGGTTTTTTTCCCTTCTTCTATTTAAATGTATCCGTGGTTTTTTTTTTTCTACCTTGAATTATTTATACGCACTAGCGACGTCTGCGGCTTCGTTATAATAATTCTGATAAGGTCGTTAGATCTGTGATTTGAGGTACTGATTCGGCGAAAGTACTTCCAGTATGTAATTATTTCATTCGGATGAAGTTCTTTTTGTCTGGAGTAGGCACATTTTTTAATTAAGAATATCCCTACGGAAAATGGTTTTTGATGTATTCGTAGCTTGTGAATTTTCAAAGCCTCGTAGCTCCTTCAATTTTCCATTTAAACAAAATATGAACTCAGTCTGTTTTATAGGATTTTTGATGATCTACAAAATAGGTTATATACAAAATTTGCCTATCTGTGATATTTCGGAAGTTATTCAACGTTAGAATTAAAATTGCAGCTCGTGAATTTTCAAAGCATCGTAGCCTCCTTCAATTTTCTACTTAGACGATATGAACTCGACCTATGTTATAGGCTGGATTTTGATGAACTACTAGTCTACAGTTCCAGAGGCAAAAATTGCTCATTTGTGTGATATTATTTCTTTTGAGTATTTTTTGAGGATTTTGAGCCTAAAATTGAGTCGAATTTTGAATCTCTCACTAGAATATCAATCGACCTATCAAAGTGGGTCAAAATTTTGCGAGAAAATCAAAAACAACAATGAAAAGAAATGTTGAGAATTTTGTAACACTGAAAATTTTGAAAAAAAAATCAAAAATTCCAATAAAAATTTTTTTGAGAACGTTGAAGCCAGAAATTGAGTCGAATTTTTTCGGCCTGATATTTTTACAAAAATATTACGTAACCTATCAAAGTGGGTTGAAATTTTGCAAAAAAAAAATATGGCGGTACAATGAAAAAATTTTTGGAGAATTTTTTGAAAATTTTGAGTCCAACGTTGAGTTGAATAATAATGTTTTCATAAAAATATCACGTGACTTCGGAAGTGGGTTAAACATTTTGCAAAAAAAAAAAAAATCAAAAATACAATGAAATTTTTTTGAGAATTTTTTGAAAACGTTGAGCTTGAAATTGAGTCGAATTTTTAAATATTTCCTCAAAAATATCACATGACCTATCAAAGTGTGTTAAAATCAGGGCTGGTGAACAAAACGATCGTTTTGTTCTGTTCTGTTCAAGAACAAATCATTTTGTGAAGTTATTGTTCCGTTCTGGTTTTTGTTCAAGAAAAAATTTAATGTTTTGTTCTGTTCTGTTCTGCACATTTGTTGAAAAAAAACGAAAAAAAGTAGCTAAACAAGATTTTGTAAGGTTTAATAGCTAAAAATGGTACTTCAAACAGGAGAATTTAAGAACATGAACAGAACAGAACAAATCGATTTGTTCTGTTCTGTTCTTGTTCATTTGTTCAGAGAATTATTTTGTTCTGTTCCGTTGGTGTTCAACTTAAAATGATTTTTTTTTGTTTGTTTTTGTTCTATTTCGTTCTGTTCTGTTCAACCAGCCCTGGTTAAAATGTCGTAAAAAAATCAATAATTACAACGATTTTTTTTTTGAGAATTTTCTTGAAAATTTTGAGCCTGAAGTTGAGTCTAATACCTAATATAATGTTTTCATAATATCACGTGACCCAAAAAAGTGGGTTAAAACTGCGAAAAAAAATCAAAAATTATACCTAACTAATGAATTTTTTTTTTTTTTTTAAATTTTGAGCTCGAAACTTGATTTGGATTTTTTAATATTCTCACAAAAATAACACGTGATCTATCAAAATTGGCTAAAACTTCGCATAAAATCAAAAATTACAATGAAAAATTTTTTGAGAATTTTTTGAAAATTTTGAAGCCCGAATTCAAGTCAATTTTTTAGTAAAATGTTTTCATAAAAATATCACGTGACCTCGGCAGTGGGTTAAAAATTTGCAAAAAAAAAACAAAAATTATGTTGAATTTTTTTTTGAAAATTTTGAGCTCGAAATTGATTTGGATTTTTTTAATATTTTCACCAAAATATCACGTGTCACGTAATCTATCAAAATGGGCTAAAGCTTCGCAAAAAAATCAAAAATTCCAATGACAATTTTTTTGAGAATTTTTTGAAAATTTTGGGTCCGAAATTGAGTTGATTTTTAAAAAAAATGTTTCCATAAAAATATCACGTGACCTAACGAAGTGGGTTAAAATTTCGAAGAAAAAAAAATCGAAAATTATGCCTAGTGATTTTTTTTTTGAAAATTTCGAGCTGGCGAAATTGATTTGGATTTTTTCATATTTTAACAAAAATTATCACGTGATCTAAGTATCAAAATGCACTAAAATTCGAAAATTCCAATAATTTTTTTTGAGAATTTCAAGTGTGTAATTGAGCCGAATTTTTGAATATTTTCATAAAAATATAACGTTACCTAACAAAGTGTGTTAAAATTTCGCAAAAGAATTAAAAATTCCAATGAAAGTTTTTTGAGAATTTTTAGCCTGAACTTTAGTCGAATTTTCTAATATTTTCACAATAATATTACGTGACCTATCAAAGTGGGTTAAAATTTCACAAAAAAAAAATACTATGAATTTTTTTTTGAGAATTTTTTGAAAATGAGCTCGAAATTGGGTCGAGTTTTTTAATATATTCACAAAAACCTTAAAAAATTCGACTCAATTTCAAGCTCAACATTCAAAAAAAAATCTCAAAAAAATTTTTCATTTTTTTTTTTTGCGAAATTTTAACTACGAACTTTTGACTGATTTTATGAGATTTTTGATGATTTACAAAATAGGGTATGTGGAAAAATTATCCATCTTCAGTATGTATTTAACGAGTTATTTCAAGTTCAATCTTGAATTCAATAATTTTACCCCTTCAAATCTCAATTTTGGCAAACCTTCCAACACTAATGAGATTTGGGTTGTTACATTGCCAGGAAATATATGTACTTGTAACTTTGACCAGAACACTCCATATAAATATATAAGTTAGGTATTTACTTCAAAAAAAAAATGGGAAATCTTTTAAAAAAAATAGGGATTGATGCTGGCAATTTTTTTAATCAAGGCATCATTTATCCACCTAAAAAAATATCCATACATTGTACGTTGCTCTTTGGCCTTCTTCGATGCGAAAATTTCATCTCAAGAAGCATCACACAGCCGCTGGGATTTCACTCTGACGAGATATTATCTCACGCTACTCATTTACTTCACGTATGGGTTACAATACGTATCCTATCTTTATCGGGTCGCATCGATGGCTCTTCCAACATGTTACCTCTAGATACGTAAACTTAATTACCTTACGATAACAAAGAGGAAAAAGGAACGGAAAAAATGAGAATATAATACTACTTATTGTAAAATGTTCACTGAACAATATCGAGTTAGAAATGACGTCGAGCGACGAGCTCTGCGAGCTGCCTACTGCCTAGGTTACGCACACATTACGCAATTTGGAGAGAGAAAGAGGCTGAGGCTGGCTTCAAAAGAGGAAATGCTTTTTCGAAAGCATTTCCTAATTTTGTCGTTGCTTTTTCACTTTAATTTTATACTCGAGTAATTTTTTTTTTATTTACACATTTTCAAGACATGCTGCGTGATTTCATTGACGCGCTCTTTTTCACCAACAAAACACTTTGGCGTAGAACTTTCACGCCCTAGATTGAATGAGCTGAGGCCGACCATGCTGGTTTTTTTCCTACTGCTTTACGCCTGCAAATTTTCTTATCTATGTTGTTGTTTTTACAGAACGGCGATACTGCTTTGCATATAGCGGCCGCAATGAACCGCAGAAAATTAACGCGGATTCTATTGGAGTCGAAGTGCGATAAAAGCATCGTAAATAAGGTATCTTGGCCATGTTTTTTTCTGTTTTTAGCTTTTTTACTCTGAAGAGTGTGCGATATTCGGAGTGAGTGTAAATTGAGATAGTTTTTTTTTACAGCGTGATTAACACTGGTGATATTTTATTTTTGTTTTTCGCAGCAAAATGAAACTGCCGAGGCTATCGCTGTGAGAAAATCGCATAATGAAATTTTGGATATTTTGACTAAACCTGCGTCAGCTTCGAGTAAACCGAAAAATACAACGAGCAAAGAAAATGTCATCACGAAGAAGACCAAACATCACGAGGTATTGTTTTTTCATTTTTTTAAAAATAAATTTTTCAACTTTCAAAATAACCAATATTGTCACAATTTTGTAAAATACTTAATCTCAAAAGTGATGATTATGTTAAAATCAAAATTTTGACAAAAAAATTGAAAAAAAAAATCTTGACAATAGCTTCCATTAACAAATTTTCAATTTTTTTCAACAAACAATTTTCTACTAAAAAATTACCTACCCAGGTATCCAGAAATGCAAAAAATTTTTGCTGACGAAAAATTGGCTGGAAAAATATTCTTATAAACAAATTAGGAAAAAATTTTCTTTGGAACACATTATCTCAAAAAACAATTTTTTGAACAAAAAAGTTTTGGTTTTAAAATGTGTCAGCTCAAGCAAGATTATTTTTTTTGTCAAAGAATTGACTAAAAAAAAAAAATCTGCAAAAAAGTAACGACAAAAAGTATTTTCTCAAAAAAATTTATTATTCAACAAAAAATTTATTTTGAAAAAATTATTTTTTTATAATAGCAATGCAAGAGAAAACTTTGTTGTTGAGAAATTGACTAGGGAAAAAAATTTTCATGAACAAATTAAGAATTATCTATTGACAAAAAATTCTCTTTCAAAAATTTTTTCTAGAGTAATTTTTTCAACATAAAACTTTTTTGGAAAAATTTTCTCAATTTTTTTTCAGAAAAAAAAATCTATAACAATATCTAGCAACTAAAAAAAAATTGTCAAAAAACTGAAAAAAATACTAAGGAAAAAACGTTTTTATAAGAAAAGCTTCCTTTGAAAAAAATTTCTCGATTTTTCCAAAAAAAAAAACAACTATTCAGAAAAAATTCTTATGCACAAATTAGGAATTACCTATAGAAAAAAAAGTTCCTTTGAAAAACATTTTGTCAAAAAACAATTTTTTGAACAAAAATAATTGTCAAAGGACTAACTTGAAAAAAAAAATTCCGAAAAAAAAGTAATGAAGGAAAAAATATTTTTTCAAAATTCATAGATATTTTTCATCAAAAAATTTCTTTATAGAAAAAGTTGTGTAGCAATGCAAAAAAAAACATTAGCGAAAAATTGACTTGAAGAAAAGGCGAAAATGAGAAAATTTACAGGATTGACCAAAAAAAAAAGAAATTATTAACACACAAAATTCAATTACAAAATTTGGAGAAAGGAAAAATTCTCTGCAAAAATTAAGAAGTACCTACTTTGAAAAAAAAATCTCAAAAAATAATTTTCGTTTCTTTCTGTAGAAAAAAAAAATCAAAATTTATTTTGCATAAAAAATTCTAAGAAAAAAAATTGTCGAAGAAAATCATTTCAAAAAATTTAATTAGAAAAATTTTTGATAAATAAAACGATTTTTTGAAAAACTCTCTTGAAAAAAAATAGAAATTTTTTGTACTGCTTTTAGATATTTGTTTTATTGCAAGAAAATATTTATTGATGATAATTGATGAACTGACTCTTGGGTTAAGGATTGTTTTGAAATTTCTTTCAGCAACAAACGAAAAAAAAAATATGAACAAAAAATTATGAAAAAAATCGTCCAACTCAGAAAAATACCTAATTCTCCATAAATTTTTAAAAATAAAAAATAAAATTTTGAAGAGTTTTTGTTAATTCTCCATGTTTAGCTTTTGAAAAGATGTAGATAGTTCCAACACCTCACTTTATTTTATTCTCGCAACCGCAGATTTCAATCTCACCTCTAATCTCAATTTCTTTTCCATAGACTGCTAAACCATCAGGAAAATCTCACACAAGCCATAAAAAATCATCAGCAGCAGTCGCCGCAGTTACAGGTCCCCAAGCCAAATCCTTGGCAGCAGCGGCGGCGGCAGCAGCAGGGGCATCGGGAAACGTCGCCATACCATGGTCTCCGTACGGCTGTCATTACTACCCAGAGAGTAAAGAATTTCCAGAACCAAATTTAGACTCGTTACCTCCTGAGCCTTTGCAAAAGGGCGAACAATACTACCTCGATTTGGCTGGAAATATACGTAAAGTAAGTCTATTCACATCTCAATAATTTCCTCGACCAATTTAGTTAATTGCCTTCAATTCACTAATCACCTCTTCTTCATTATTTTTAGGGTCCAGTCGGTGTAGGCTACTCATGCTACTGCGCGCCATTCTTCCACGAGCTCGAAACCCGAATCGAGAAAAAGGCTAAAAAAATCAAGAAACAACTCCATCGAACCGAGGACGCGATAAATAAACGTCTCAACACCCTCGAGTACTGTCTAAACGGTCAATACGCCGAAAAAGTAGCCAACAATCCAGACCATCCGGCTCCAATAACCACCACAGATGCTAGTCCCAGTCACCACATACCACTCTGTCAAACACGCAGCTTCGACTCGGTTTTCAACTCGAACTCGCCCCAGCAGCCTCCAAAATCTTCCTCAGTTGGCGAAGATATCCGTCCCAGTATCCCATACTTCCACGCCTCAGCTGGCGACAAACCGCTCAGCAAGCATACTTCAGATACTTCTAGTCCATGCTGTCAACCAGACCTCACCCGACGTCAATATTTCTCTTCCGGCTGTCTCGACACCACCACCAATATAAACCTGTGGAAAAACAGCCGATTGCCGGACGCCGACAGTTGCGAGTCCAGCGACGAAGATGGCGAAAAAGTCGATATACCTTGTAACGATTCTGGATACAGTACGAAAATGTGTAGCAATTCTCAAGGACCTTCGCCTTCGTTATCTGGTAAGCATAATAATATTAATAATAATAAAAAATAAACATCTCGAGGACTATACTTTTACTCTCTTTTTTTTCTACGTCCAACTTTTTTTTATATCCATTCTTAACTCGTTTTTATGTGATACGCAGGGAGGCTGGAGAACGACGGCTTATTATCAGTAACTCCGTCCCAAGAAGAAAAACATCTCGAACAGATACATTCTTACGTTACGACTTTTCAGAATATGACCATTAAGCAAGCCAGTATGGTGTAAAATAGTCTCTCTATTATTACTTCGTCCTTTTCATTTTTTTTTTATATCTTCAGTATTATGTAAAGAGTATTGTTGTAATATTTTTCTCTTTTCTTTTTAATATTTATTAAATATATATTTTTTTCATTTTGATATTCGTGATTTACCAACTCGCAAGTAGCACTCACACTGATGAAGTGATGAAGCTGTCAAAATTATTATGTAAGTTAGACCACGAAGAAAGCATTCTAGATTTAAAAGTACAAGATGTTCCATAAGTGAATGTAAAAATTTGAGATTAGGATAAAATCAAATACATGCCACGTAACAAAAAGTTATGTGAAAAATTTGCCTATCTTTGAAAATGAAGGTACTGCAGAGCTTTGAAAATTGATATTTTCTTATCAAAATTTATTGACAGCACTGCACTCAAAAATGTTTCTGACACAGACAGGAGGGATAGTACAAGATAGAAAGAGAAGAACTTCCAAAGAAGTGAGAAATTTGAAGCTATTAAAAGAAATTAAAGATTTACAAAAAAAAAAAAATTAACAGTTCAAGAAAAATATTGAAGAACTTTGTAAAATTAAGAAGTCATTAAAACCAAAAAATTCAGGAATATCCACTTAAAGCATTTGAAAAATTAGAACTCTATAAGAAGTGAAAAATAGTAACCTACGTACCTAAGAGGATAAAATATTATGATAACCTTATCTCAAATTTGTTGGGAAAATCATTGTGAAAACCTCATCTTCATTTTAAATTCACTGTGATAACCTTATCCCAGGATCATTGGGATGACCTTATCACGCATTCGTTGTGATAACATTATCTCAAATTTGTTGTGAAGACTGTATCCTGAATTTGCTGTGAGAACCTTATACCGGATTTGTTGAGATGACATCATCCCAAGTTTGTTGTGTTGATCTTATCCTGAATTTGTTGTTATAACAATATCCCAGATTTGTTGAGGTAATCTTAAAAATGGCAACGTTATCTTTTTTCATTTTTTTTTTTTTTTTTTTTTGTGGTAATCTTATCCTGAATTTGTTGTCACAACTTTACCACTTATCCCATATTTGTTGAGATGACCTATCCCAAATTTGATGTGAAGATCGTATCCTGAATTTGCTGTTATAACAATATCCCAGATTTGTTGAGGTAATCTTAAAAATGGCAACGTTATCTTTTTTCATTTTTTTTTTTTGTGATAATCTTATCCTGAATTTGTTGTTACAACTTTACCACTTATCCCATATTTGTTGAGATGACCTATCCCAAATTTGATGTGAAGATTGTATCCTGAATTTGCTGTTATAACAATATCCCAGATTTGTTGAGGTAATCTTACTAATGGTAACGTTATCTTTTTTCATTTTTTTTGTGATAATCTTATCCTGAATTTGTTGTCACAACTTTACCACTTATCCCATATTATTTTGTTGAGATGACCTATCCTTTTTTTTTGGATAATAATCTTGTCCCAAATTTGTTGTGATAACTCCATCCCACATCTGTTGTGATATTGTGATGATGATCTTATCCCGAATTTGTTATGATAACATTACAACTTATCCCAGATATGATCAAGAAACGTTAACCCAAATTCGTTGTGAGAACAATATCCCAAATTTTTTGTGATGATCATATTATCCTGAATTAGTCATTATAAAATTATCTTAACTATGTTGAGATAAACGTACCTATCCCAAATTTGTTGTTATAACTCACCCCAAGTCAATTTGAATAACCTTACCCCAAACTTGTTGAAATCATTTTATCCTGAAGTTGTTGTAATAACCTTATCACTTATCCCAGATTTGTTGCATCTCAAATTCATTATGATAAAACTATCCAAAATTCACTTTGATGATCTGATGAACCGTTCAATGTTGTAGAGTCCTTACAATATTTTTAAGATGAGCAAATTTTTCAGATAATTTTTTGTACTTTTCAAGAAGTTACACATGTTTAATGCATTGCCTTGAAGAAATTTTGAATTTTCCATATTTCATTAGTGCCCCTTGATAAATTGAGGAATGTATACAATTTCAAAGACAGACGACAGACTCACAGACATTCCAACTTGATCACAACTTTTTTACATTTTCAAAGTGCTATCCATTGCCTGAATCAAAATTGTTTTTGCATGCAGTGTTGCCAATAGATTTTGCTTAGAAAATACCAATTTTTAAACCTCGATAGCGTCCTCATTTACAAAGATAGGCACCCAGTGTACATAAAGTTTTTTCTTACTGGGACTCTGTTATATCCAAATGTCAAGTTTACACATTCACTTCCGGAGCACCCTGTGTTGCTCGACATGAATTTGTACTCGTTTACCTGTGTAATTGAACAAGACGAATACATTATTCATTAGAGATATTTCGCTAAGTATTTTGAATTTATTACAACGAGCTAACGTTACCTGATTCCACTTAGAAGAATTTCCAGTCCACGACGTACGTCTAGGCTCAACTATATAGGTGCACAGTAAACATAACCCAATTACGAAAATTGTTTCACAGCTCATTTTCGTATTCTTTTCAATTCCACCTCGACATCTCGACACCTAAAAAAAAAAAAACCAAACGTTTGATTTTCAATTAAAAAAAACACGGTTAAGTATTTCTCAGGCAAAAATCTAAACACGAAACATGAAAAAAACACACCATAGTCATGTAATAAAACGCTTCAATAGATATGACACTCAAAGTACGGCAGAGTAGACAGACAGAAATATTATTTCTTTGATGTTGGTCGTCGTCATAATCGGTACACGCTTCTGTACCTTTGTATATCGTGTATTGCATTGCGAACCCATCCACAAGCATAATACAACATGTGAGGTAAGTACTTGGTAGATATAGATAGGTACTTCTTTTATATGCTATTAATGATGGTTGGATGGAAAGAGAGATGAGAGAGGGTGCTTCTGCATCGTGCATGTATAAAAACAACAATTGTATAATCCTCTAATTGCAAAACGTTACACTCGAGAACATTTATTTACAACAGATTAACTAATGAAGTGTTTATTCATTACGCGAGGTAAGCCAAAGAGTATAGTGTTTCAAATTCAAAACACATACTGGAATATGTCTTCTGTGTACCTCTCGGTACTCCCTGTCTCGGCTGAGTCGTCATCATTCGAACCGTATAAGATCAAATGTACGAGTTGTTACTACAAGTATGATGTAGCTAACAAAGAGATAATAGTACTTGAAAAAAAAAATCATCGAGTAATTGATAAAGTGTTACGAGAGAAGAAAAAAAAACACGGTGATTTGGTTTTGATGTTGGAAAAAAATCAAAGCGAATGTAAAGATCATAGAATGTGCGGTAAGGTATATCATCATTTTTTTTTCTCTCTTTTTTCTATTATTCCGAGGGAATATGAATTATGAGAAATGAAACAATATTCACAATAGAAATTGTTTGCGACGTGGTGTACGCGTGTGATTATTTTCAAACAGTGTTGCTAGCTGTTTGAGAGATGGAAAAGGAACGAAGCGAGCTTTATTTTGAAGAAGTTGGGTAAGATTTTTTCAAAAATAGAATTCGTCAATGTTTGGAATATTCTTTAATTTTTTTCCATTTTTACAAAATTTTCAATTTTCTTGACATCAATTTTTTAAATTTTTCTAATAAGGAATAAACCTTGGCAACCCGACAACTCTAATGGATTGAGCTGGAATTTGACTCAATAAAAGAGCACGTCATCCAGACTTTAGAAAAAAATTTGAGCTACCAAAGTTGATTTTTTGATTTTTGGCGAATTTTTGAAAATGGCGAAAATAACAATAAATCATTTTTTTACAAAAATTGTATATTTTAAGATGTAGTTCTGAAAATCGGTTTATATGCCAAAGTCAACCCCCTCCCTCCCCTCCTCTCCGAGTCAAATGTTATAATTTTCGAACCAATCTGGAGCCTTCAGCAAAAGTTGACTTTTCAAGATTTAAATCATACAAGTGTCAACTTGTCTCCTCAGATTTTGTGTTCAACTGTGCTAATTTATTGTTAGGTAATATTATTCTAGGGTTAGAATTAAATTTTTAGCTGCCAAAGTTGATGAAAAAGCAATCTGGAGCGATTCCAGTGTGCTGGAGAAAATTCAACTTTTGCTGGACGCTCCAGGTCAGTTCGAAAATGGTAAGTAGAAATCAACTCGGAGGGTCAACTTCAGTATATAAATCAATTTCCATAATTTTTTCTCAAAATTTACAGTTTAAAAAAATTGATTTACTAACTTGGGCTATTTTGGTCATTTTCAAAAATTTGCCAAAAATTAAAAAAAATTAATTTTTTGGCGGCTCAAAATTTGGTTCTGAGGTCGTGATAACATGCTCATTCAGTGAGCCGATTTAGAGCTCAATCGAAGATGACGAGTTGACAAATTTCCCTTATTGATGAACTTTCAAAACCGTCTACCAGTTGAAAAATTTTTTAATCTAAAAAAATTACAAAAATTAATAAAACGAAGTGTATTCCAAAAAAATTCAAAAACTCAAAATATAGGTACTTCAAAATTTCTCAATTGAAAAATATTGAAAATTAAAAAATTATAAGAGCTTGAAATTAAAAACTTTGAATTGAGAAAAATAAAATAATAATCAAGTTAAAAATTCTCAAAATTAGAAATTTTTGAAAAATTTTAATATAAAAATGCGAAATTAAAGAAAAAAATACGCAAGTAGGTAAGCCTAAGTACAACTTGAATTATGAATTTTTTTAAAATTTTCTAACAATGATTAAAAGAGTTGACATTTTTACGGAGGGGGGAGGAGATTTTCTCATACTTAGGTATGATTATGCATTTTTTATTTTCAAGGGAACTGGAAATTGTTATACATTTTTTGGAAAAAAATTTCCTTGAGTAAAAGAAAAAAGTTTATGGATCAATTTCCCTATTAAATCATCTGAAAAAAATTCATTTTCAAAAAAAAATTTCACGTAATTTTCCAAAAAATTCTTCAGAATTTAAAAAACTCTGAGAAATTTTTTCAAAATGAAATTTTCCTACAATTTTTTTCAATTTTTTTAAAATAATTTTTCGTAAAATTACGTATTTGTGAAAAAAATTTTGGAAAAAAATTTTTCTTCAGATTATTTAATAGAAAATTTTTCCATTAACTTTTTTCTTTTGCTCAAGGAATTTTTTTTCCAAAAAATTTTTTGGACCAAGTATATCTTCATCATCATTATCCTCATTAATTTTTTTCTCTACTCATATTTAGAAGTTTTTTCATTTTTTTCGTTTTTTTTTCTTCAGAAAAATGGTTGATTTACTTTTAGTTTGAACTTGAAGTCCACCATAGAAAATTTTAGAATTCTAGCTTAAAGGAGTGTCGAGCTTAGTGGCTCTCAAAATAGGGTTACTTTGACAAAAACCTTTTTTTTTGTTGAAATTTTCAGGGTGTCACTTGTATATGGCCTCATGAAAAAGTGCAATTTGAGTTTCCACACCTCCCTGGGCTACTGAGTTTGGAATTAGATATGACTTATTGCCCTCTACCAGGGAGGGATAGAAAAGTTGCAGAGAACTATGAAAAATCGAGATTTTTGAATTTCAAAAAAAGGAAACACCAGCTGCTTAGCACCAAAGCTGGGCTTATCCTATAAATGCAAAAAAAATATTTCGATAGAAAAAGTTGCGCATTTTTCATTGCAGGAATGCCAACTTTCAATTTTCCTAAAAATATTTTGACACTACCCAAAAAATAGCAAAAAATACCTCTCTTTTCAAAAGTGGCCCTATTTTGAGGACCCCTAGCTCAACTCCCTTTGGAGCTCAGGGTCTAAAATTTTCTATGGTGGATTCTCAACTCAAAATGAACCATCCCTTTTTAATTTGGTGAAAATCTCAGTTTCTTTTTTAGTGATGCACCCTAAATTTACTTACTTATGTCCTCCATAGCCTACCTACGTCAATAACAATAAGAAGAAGGAATGCGATTACCTATAATAAAACATGCTACCATTTTTTTCTCCCGAAGAATGAAATAACTATACCTACCTTATCATCGATCAATACAAACAAATTACTTCCTCACAATAAACAAGATTATCCCAGAACTAGATTCGAATCACCTGGAATCACACCTCATAAAATTACCTCAATCAACCCCACAAATTACACCTCAATAACCTACAAATATGTTTTCGTTTCGTTTATCAAACCATACACTGCACACTACGATTACATGAGCCTACCTCATCTTTACATATTCTTCCTACATATAACAATTCACGCGTTCTTCTATTTTTTTCTTCCTAGTCCTACTTCGGCGAAGATTTACTATCGTGACAAAGTAAGCCCATAAATTACTATAAGAAGACGTTAGTAGTGAAGACGCTGCTAGCAAGTACAAAAGCAAGGCATGCGGTATAATAAAAGTATAATTTAATGGTTTTCTTTTTGGAAACATCTGGAAAAGACGTTGGAATTACCGTTTCTCTATTTGAAAATACATACGTTAAAGACAATTCCGAACCATAATTTTTTCCACAAAATTTAACTTCAAAGTCGTAAACTGTGACGTTTTCTATGAAAATTTTATATTCCGAAGCCTTTTTCTTATACTCGTGGATATTTTTTGCACAGTCTTTTGCAAAACGAATCGTTGCATGTAGTGAAATAAACGCCATCGCGTAAGAAAAAATAGCAATATTTATCTACGTTTATTTCGTTATATTATGGTTGTATAAATGGAACCGGTATGTTCGAGGGGGTTGTAAAAACATGCATTTTTTTGATCGCTTTTATGGTATAAGCATACGTATTGTATTATATTGTACATTTTATTATATATTATTCGATTGTACGTGCATTTTATGAAAGCTTATATCGAGTAGCACACGGTTTAATACTTCGTAAGGGTTAATTTTGGGGTAAAACGAAAGATAAATGTGATACCTTCTGGAGAAGTACCCGCGTAAACTCGGTACCATTCATTTTTCCTTGGATATGATCCAGATACAACTATTTCGACATATGTTAATGCGGTTGCATATTTGGCAGGGGTAACGGTACCGTCAATTGAATAGAAAACGCCGTAAAACGAATAATGCTCGTTTATTTCGCCTGATTTTTGACGAAATACAACCAGACTGCTTGGAAGGAGCAGCGTATATTTTATGCAGTTGGCACGATGTTCAAAATTTTCCTAAGCTTGATTAGAATTTCGAGGGTGGGATTTTGTATGATTTCATTCCAAATCGATTGGGTTTCAAATTATTTTCCCATTTTACTCGGGTTGGATAAAAAAAAATGAAATACTCGAGGAAATGAAAAAATATACAAGTGATTGAAAAAATTGATATATTATGCCTATTGGTAAGTATCTTTTTTCTCATCAATTTTTCTCGTCTGATTAAATTTTCTAAAAATTTAAAATCATCCATATATTGCGAAAAATTTTATTATCAGTAGGTAATTTTTGAAAAATAAGAGCTTTTGCAAAATAACATATTTTAATCAATGAAAGAAACTACTATAAAATCTAATGCAAAATCCTCCTCTGATGGATTTTTAAAAAATTTTAAAATCTTCAATTTTGTGACCATTGCAAAATTGCATTTAATCAATGAATAAAGCTCCAATAAAATCCAATGAAAAATCTTCCTCTGATGGAATTTAAAAAAAAAAATTAAATCATCAATTTTGAGAAAATTTTTATTTTCAGTAGTTTTCAAAAAAATGATAATTTTTGCAAAATTGCATTTAATCGAAGAAAAAAGCTCTGATGAAATACAATGCAAAATCCTCCTCTAATGAAATTTAAAATAATTTAAAATCATCAAAATTTTGAAAAATGTTATTTTTAGTAATTTTTGAAAAATGAGAGTTTTTGCAAAATTGCATTTAATCAAAATGAAAAAAGCTTCCATAAAATTCAATGTAAAATCCTCCTCTAATGAAATTAAAAAAAAAATAAAATCATCAATTTTGTTAAAAATTTCAAAAAGTGAGAGTTTTTGCAAAATTGCATTTAATCAATGATAATATCCAATGCAAAATCCTCCTCTGGCTGAATTTGAGAAAATTTTTGTTTTCAGAAAATTTCAAAAATTATTAGAGTTTTTGCAAAATTGCACTTTAATGAATGAAAAAAGCTCTGAAAAAATCCAATGCAAAACCCTGCCCTGGTGGAATTTTTAAAAACTGGAGTTTTTGCAAAATTGCAGTTAATTAATGAAAAAACTCCGATGAAATCCAATGCAAAATTCTCCTCTAATAAAATTTAAAAAACAAATTAAAATCATCAAAATTTCAAAAAATTTTGAAAAAATTAAAAATTTTCAATTTTGTGGAAGTTTTTGAAAAATGAGTTTTTGCGAAATTGCATTTAATCAATGAAAATCCAATGCAAAATCCTCCTCTGTGCTGATGGTAGTTTTGAAAAATTTCAAAATTATCGATTTTGTGAAAAATTTCATTTTCAGTAATTTTTGAAAAATGAGTTTTTTGCAAAATTGCATTTTTTCCCCTCTATGATGGAATTAAAAAAAATAATAAAATCATCAATTTTGTGAAAATTTCTATGCTCAGTAATTTTTTAAAAATGAGAGTTTTGCAAAATCCAAAATAATTTAAGAATTGTTCCAATTTATCCCAAATTTTTGTAATTTTAGATCTTTTTTCGGCCGAGTGTTCCATATTTTATAGGCTTTTGAAAAAATATACATATAAATTTTTTAAAAAATGATCGAATTAATTTTAAAAAATATTTTAGAGTTTAGGTAGAAAACAATAATTCAATTCGAATCTTTTTTTGTCAATAATAAATGAGAATTTTTTTTAAAGGCGGCCCTAAAAATAATGGTTTTTTTATTCCAAGAAAATTGAAAGATTTTTTCCTCCAAAAATTTAACGAAAAAATCCGTCAAAAAATTGAGATTTAGTAAAGTTTTTTTCTCAAGAAAGCCAAGAATTTTTTTCTTTCAAAATTGAAGATTTTTCACAATTTTTTTCTCCAAAAATTTTCGAAATACCGTAACATGGGGTTACTTCGGCCCTATGGGGAACTTTGGCCCACTCTCGGAAAAAATATATTTGCCTGTCCAACCACAACTGTATGAAGTGGAGGGAGTTTGTAATGAGTTGAATGAGTGTCAACGATAGAGGGGCCTTCATACATCACTCCTATGCGATTGTCACAATTTTTGTGTCGCAAGTCTGGTAAACCTGATTTTTTGTTAATTATTACGTTGTTCATGTGGTTTTTTTACCTTCAAAACTTTTGTTTAGACGAAGTAGGTATCACGAATGGTCCAAAAAAAAATTTCTTATAGACACAGATCGAAAATTTTATGTAGATTTGAAATCGCATTTTAACACCGGTATGATTGACACGAGCTCGTATAGAAAAATCGATTTTGTGAAGCGGTTGTGAGATAAATTGAAATTACTGGTCAGAGGACCGTTTTCGTCGTTTTTGAAGTTACTTTGGCCCACGCATAAATATTATCAAAAAGCGAGAAAAAAAATTTTTTCCTATGAAAATCAATCGAAAATTTAACGTAGAGTCAGAATCTGTCATGAAAATACCGGTTTGGTGAAGGGTTTGTAAGATAAATTGAAATTACCCGTCAGAGGACCGTTTTTCGTCGTTTTTGGAGTTATTTTGGCCCAAGCATAAACATCATCAGGAAATCTCTAAAATACCGATGTTTGATCATATGGCTTCAACCGAACAAATTGTTTTTTGAAGTTTCACGCCTTTGGCGAGTTATTATTATGCCTAGAAATCGATTTTTTGCGAGAAAAAAAAAAGAAGTGGACCAAAGTAACTCCAGAGCAGGGTAACTTTGGCCCATGACTTTGACTAACCACGGAAGAGGGAGAGGGTTTGACGAAAAATTTGAAAAAATTTACAGAGCTTCCCACAAGTGTCCGACACTATTTAGAGTGAAAACCGAGCCTCTTACTTCGATTTTGAAAAAAACAGGATGAATTTTCAAAAAAAAAGTCTCAACAAGTGGGTCAAAGTAACCCCCTGTTACGGTACTCGTACTTTTACTTTGGAAAAATTGAGAATTTTTCATCTCCAGAAAACTTTGTTTCTTTTTCTCAAAAATTCCTAAAAAATGAGAATTTTTATTCTAAACAGAGAAACAGATTTTTTGCTCCAAAATATTTGACAATAATCAAGATTACTTTCTCGAAAAAAAATGACAATTTTTCCCCCTAAAAATAAGATATTTTGCATCCTAAACAAAAATATCCTAGAGATTTTTTTTATCCAAAAAAAGAGAATTTTTTCTTCATTATTCTTTTATCTCAAAAAAATTGAAATATTTTTTATCCAAAAAATTTGAGAAATACTATTATTTCAGAAAAACTGAGAAATTTTCTTCTCTAAAAAATTTAATTTTTTTCAAAAATTAAAAGGTTTTCTTTAAAATATTTTGGAATAATTAAAATTTTATTTTTTAAAAATAAGAGCTTTCATTCTGCATAAGAAAAGCGACTTTTTCTCAAAAAATAAAAGATTACCTATTTAAAAAAATTAAAATATTGAAAAAACTTTCTTCAAAAATTTGAAAATAATTTCAAATTACCCGAGCGGCACACTCGATCGATAATATTGGAAGATGTAACGTATCGATAAAAAATCGTTTGAAAATCTATAGATGTTCTCACGATATTATAAAGATTTATCGGTACAATTTCATAGGCAAAAAATCTAAAAACTATCGAATTCGATATTATTAAGATTTTATGACGATATTCGTCAACGATACTATGGACAAAGAATATTAAATTTATCGATTCCGATTTTCCACCGATTTTGTGCAGATATTTGAAACTACATTATCGACAAAGAATATTAAATTTATCGAATTCGATTTTTTAACGATTTTGTAAAGATATTTAAAACTATATTATCGACAGATTATATGAAATTTCTCGACTTCGATATTTTACCGATTTTTTGACGACATTTGAAACTATATTATCGACAGATTATATTAAATTTATCGAATCCGATTTTTTACCGATTTTGTAAAGATATTTGAAACTATATTATCGACACGTAATATGAAATTTCTCGATTTCGATTTTTTAACGATTTTGTGACGATATTTGAAACTATATTATCGACAAATAATCTGAAATTTCTCGAATTCGATTTTTTAACGATTTTGTGAAGATATTTAAAACTTTATTATCGACACGTAATCTGAAATTTCTCGAATTCGATTTTTCAACGATTTTATGACGATATTTGAAACTATATTATCGACAAGTAATATGAAATTCCTCGAATTCGATTTTTCAACGATTTTGTGGCGATATTTGAAACTACATTATCGACAAATAATCTGAAATTTGTCGAACGATTTTTCAACGATTTTGTGACGATATTTGAAATTATTTCCAAATTGGTGAAAATTTTTCTAAGTCCAACACGTCTGGAAGTACTAAACTGCCTATTATAAGCGTTTTATTGCTAATTCCTCAACGATAAGGTATGGCATAGTGGTTAAGGAAGAGGATTACCATGCAGGAGGTAGATGGTTCAAGCCCCACGGGTGGCAGTTTTTCTATAATTTTTTTTTACTTTTTCTGAAATGATCCTCTTACCGTAACATGAATAATGTGTTTAGGCATAGTTTAATGTATTAATTATGCTAATTAATGATTTTTAAAAAAGCTAGTAAAAGACGAAAAATCGGAATAAAAAATCGATAAAAAATCGACAGAATATCGAATTCGATAAAGTGTCGCAAAAGTTCCGCCTAAATCGTGAAATTATCTTTCGATATTATAGATATATTATCGATAAAATATCTTACTATAATCTCGAAATTTTTGCTAACTATAATTCGTCGATAATCTATCTATATATATCGAAAGATAATTTCACGATTTAGGCGGAACAAACGCAACACTTTATCAAATTCGATATTCTGTCGATTTTTTATTTCGATAATTTGTCGATTGTGCTGCTCGGGTATCTATACAGTACTTCAATTCACCTACTTTGAACTTCTGCTAGAAATCACTCCTACATGAATTTTTCGACCAGCTAAAAATCTAGAGAGAATTAAATCCTCATTCCTCACGAATACTCATAATGCCAAAAATCACCAGTCCTTTCTTTCCATCGCAAAGCATTAAAAAATTAATTAAATTCGCCACCACCTATAAGCTGCTTTCTCAACGAAGGCTTGAAAAAAATTCCAGGCCAACGAACTTACGTTATTTCCTTTAAAATCAATGAAATTGCGAAACAGCCATACTCTCCATAGACGAACCATGCAAAGAAGACTAAAAATAAAAAAAAAACATCCCACGACGGAGGGCACTTAATAAATTCCCATTCGGGACGCATCGAGAGACGACGCGATGCGGCTGCAACCGATGAATTAATTATAATTGCGAAACAGAATTAAAAAAAGAACGAACGCAAGAAGGATGGGAATTTGGCGCGAAAAAAAAATACGTTTTAGAATTTTGATTAAAAAGAATAGTCGTGTAGAAAAAACACCCCTCCCCAGCCCCGTATCCGCTTCTACAGAGACGAAATAAGATATAAGACTCTGTGTAGTAGGTCTGGGTAACTATATCCTCCGGCACAGGAGAAAAAATATCGTTATATAAAGGTTTTATGCTTTATGTAACCATGAGCAGTATTTTGCTTTTATGGAAATTTTCGGTTGATTTTCCGAAAGAATGGTTTTACTACCCTTCGAGTATTTATTATACGCGGAATAAGGACTCCTCTTCCGGCCTCTTATGCCTTCATCCTCGTCTTGGCACACTCTGTATTTATATCTGAGTACGTGGTATTCGGTACTGTTCAATTTTTTCCTCACCTCTTTCTCGGTGCAAGCCCAAAGAGAGAAATCAGTAACCAGAAACTTTTTGCATATTGCACTTCATCTCATACAGATATGAGTTTTTTTACTATCAGATTTTCCTCTTATTTCCACCCTATATATCGTAGATATGGGATATCGGATACCTATACATTTAATACGACGACGATATCAGGTATTATAGGAATATAGGTAGGTAAGTACGCGTTTCTCAAGCGTGATAATTTGTTCAGCATATCGAATCAGTTTGAAATCTCGCCGTTAATAGCATTATACATTAAGAAGATTAACTCCTCTCTATATTTAATTACACCCGGCTTCTTGATCTATCTGTGTATTTCCATACAGTCGGCGTTGAATTAAGCTCCGCCACCACCACCCAGTCAAGCTGTAGTTATACATACTTATTCGTCTTATGTTAGAAAGAGTTTTAATAGTAGAAGATTAACACAGTCAGTCAGTCATGTTTTTTTCTTATTTTTCATCATTTTTGAAGGCGTCATAAAAATTCCAAAAAAATTGATCAATTTTTCTCACAGGATATTTCAAATTCTACGCTCAGGGCCAAATCACCCTCACAAATCAGGCTAGGATATTTTCTAATTTTAAAAAATCTCAGAAAAATCTTTTGAAAAATTATTAGATTTTTTTGAAAAAATGAAGTCACATTTTTCTACTAATTTTCATTTCAAATTGAAAAGAAATCCTCTATCTTGAAGAAATTTCTGGTAAAAATTCATAAAAATTTTTCAACATAATTATTTTTTTAAAAAGAATTTCAGAAAATCTATTGTGAAATTCTAAATTCATTTTTGAAGAAAAAACCTAAATTTTTTCTTCATCCCCCCATTTTTTCTTTACCTACAAATCTTGGAAAAAATTCTTGAATATTTTGGAAAGTACATTTCTTGAAAATTTTGTAAGAGGAAATTACCTACTTTGAAAAAAAATTCTCAAAAAAATTCTCTATCGATATTTCTAAATAGGATTGAAATTTTATTTTAAAAAATTACCTTAAAAAAGTCTTTTTGCAGAATTGAATCATTTTGGAATAAAAAATTACAAGAAAAATTGCGATTGAAAATATTTTGCATGAAATTCATCTCATAATGCCAAAAAATGTTATTAAAAAATCATTCCTTCTTCGAGATTTAAAAAAAAAAAAAAATGATATTTAATCATTAGGGCCCGGATTTTTATGATATTGCTTATTTTTTCCTGCTGCACTAGTTAGGGCATATCACAATTTTCTTTACGTTTCATGCGATTCTGAGACGAATGGTGAAATTTTTAAACGCTTATTTTTGCTTATTTTAAGTATAAATGTTTAAAAACGCTTATTTTTGCCAAAAAACATCAAAACCCCGCATATTTTGCGGGTTTTTTAGTTTTCAGCGCTTTTTTTTTGAAAAAACTGAAAAACCTGACCAAAAAAAAAATTAAAAAATACAAAAAATTGTATTTTCAATTTTTTTTTTTTTTTTACTTTTCAAGTTGCAATTTGAAGGAACTTTCAGTTGTGGAGGCGTTTTTCAAACTATAATTTAATTTTAATTCAATCTAATCGATTTCGATTGTGAAATCTCATCGCGTTCAAATTTATTGAATTTCGCATTATTTGTTTTAAAAATGAATGTTTTAATGTTTTTCTGCTCCACATTTGTTTCAGTTTCTACATATGTACGATTTGATAAGTTTTTCGAAAGCGATTTTAAAATACCTGCATTTTGATACCCATGAAGGTATAGTTTTAAAACACTTATTTCTGTTTTTTTCGGTTTTATAGAGCATATTTATGCTTATTTTTCATATTTTAACCGCTTGACATAAGCGCTTATTTTGCTATTTTAAGCGCATAAAAATCCGGGCCCTATTAATCATCAAAAAATAAAAAAATAAAATTTTTATAAATTTTTAATTTGTCTTCAGAGAAGTAGGTATTCTTTAAAAAAATTTCCCTGTTCAAATTTTTTTTTAATTTTCTCAAAAATCATGAAAAGTTCATTCTCAAGAATTTTCTTCAATTTGAAAAAAAAAATTAAAACAAAGTTGGATAAAGATCATTAAAAAAATCTAAAAAACATTTTCTCTGAAAATCCTCTTTGAAAAAGTCTCATTCATAAGGAAATTTTCTTGCATAAAATTACTTTTCAAAAAATCTATTTCTTTAAAGAAAATAGAGAAATTTTCCTAAAAAAAAAACCTTATATAAAAAATCCAGTTCTTGAAATTTTGAACTGACCGAATTTTTAGGAGGCTGAAAAATGATGAAAAAGCGAGAAAAACATGGCTGAGCCATGGGTGTGCTACAACGTCCGTGTAATTATGCCTACTTTATCGGATTTACATAAAATTTAAAATTTCTTCAGACGACGACAGTATACACGCTAAGATGCCATTAACGAATGTGAAACCGTATAATCTGATTATCATTTTGAAAGTTCGACGTTGTTAAGATTGTATAATATTGTATAGGTAGCTTAGGTTTTAGTTAAGTACATGTACCTAGCTACCTACCACGTATTTCGTGTGCGAATTTGCCTATGTGTGAACATGACGCCGTTTTCATGCATATTCAAATTATTTCATGTAGGTAGTAAAAGTCGTACAATACGAGTACACTGAGAAAAATGGATTTTCAAAAACCGTAATGATTCTGGGTAAAACACAGTAAAATTAGGATACGTCGCCAATTTTAGAATCATTCCGGTGAAAAACAGAAAAGATTCAGTTCTATTCCAGAATGATTACGGAGTTCAATTGAATCTCTTCTATTTTTCACCGGAATGATTCTAAAATTGGCGACGTATCCTAATTTTACTGTGTTTTACCCAGAATCATTACGGTTTTTAAAAATTCATTTTTTTCAGTGTAGGTACAATGAGAGATTATTCGAACGAATTTTACAATATTTTCAACAAAAAAAAAAAAATTGAACAGCATTTTTTAAAACCATAAATACCTTAAGTAGATAATAAAAAACACTTGTTTTCAGATATTATTTAATAGAAAAAAAAAAAAAATTAATTTTTTAAAATTTTGTTCAGAAATATTTCTTTTTGTTTTTTATAAATTTTTAAGTGAAACGATATATTAAAATTTTCCCAAAACAATAAAATTTTCAATGAAGAATATTTTTAAAATTCAAAGTACATACCTTGATATGAATTTTTTTCTCCCAATTTTTTATATGAATTTGTCAATAAGTAAGTATTTTTCCAACTGAACAATTTTGTAAAAAAATAATAATATAATAATTTTCGAATAAAAACTTTCTTCTTTTGAAAAAATGTTTCTTTATCAAAACTGTATTAAAATTTTGATCAAAACTTTGAAAATAAGAAATAGGTTTTGGTATACTTATTAAATTTCATAGAATCTTATAAAAAGTTTTTTTTTTAAATTCTATTTTCAAACTCAAATTCTTGGTTCCACAGAATTTTTTCTTAGACCAATTTTTCCATTTCTTTAAATGGTAAATTTTTTTTGAATACATATTTAATCCTACAAATATCGATCGAAACCGTGGTATGACATTCGAGAAAATTTTCATCTATTTTGAGAGAATTTTACCTAAATTGTAGAAAATTTTTCACTTTTTTAAATTGGTAATTTTTTGCAATATTTAACACCATTAATTTTAAAAAAAATTATTCATCAATTTTTTGGCTTAGAATATACTTTTTTGTGTAATTTTTTTCAATTTTCTTTGAATGGGCAATTTTCTTGCAATATTCAACCCTACAAAAGGTAGATTTTCAAGTTCTGTAAATTTAAGAGAAAATCTCATTAATTTGAAAAAAAAATCATTGACAAATTTTTAATTTCAATTTTTTTTTGGAATCAATTTTTGCAACTCAAAAAAAATGGTAATTTTTTGGTAATATTTTTAACCCTACTAATGTAGCTTTATAAGTGGTATAAATTAGAGAGGAACTCCGAGTAATGGAGAAAAATTATGTATCAAATTTTTGGATCGCTGAATTTTTTATGAGCTAATTTTTTTTAATTTTTTTTTTTCAAATTGGTATTTTTTTTTAGTAGTAAACCCTACAAATGCAGATCTTCAAGTTGTGTAAGTTCGAGTGGAATCGTCATTAATTTGTAGAAAAATAATTCATCAACTTGTTGGTTTCGAAGAATTTTTTCTGGAATCAATTTTTCCAACTTTTCATAAACATTGTTGATTTTTTGCAATATTCAATCATGCAAAAGTACCTACGTCTTGAAAAATATGTATTTCATCCCTGGTAATGAGAATGATTTTTTTTTTTCAATGAATCACCGAGATTTTTTCACTATCGAAAATTGAGACATTCTCTTCTCCAAAAAGTTTGACATTTTTTTCTTCAAAAAAAAAAAAAAAAAAAAAACCTGATGAAAAAATAGGTTTTTTTCTAAAAAAAATTAAAATTACAGAGGAAATTTACATATTCCCAAAAAATAAAAACAGTTTTTTTCATCAATAGATAATAGAGATGTTTTCAAAAAATTCAGAAGTTTTTTACACTATGACTTCAAAACAATCAAGTTTGGTTGAATCATTTTTTTAAATTTCAATTTCTGTCAACTTTTCATTTCATGAAAAATTTGAAACTTTTCTTCGAAAAATTGAAATTTATTTTACTTCAAATATTTAAGAATATGGTTTAACTCCAAAAGTAAATTGAAAATTTTTTCTTTCAAAAAATAAAATATTTTTCTTCTAAAAAATGGGGGAAATGTCCCTTGAAACAAATTTTGAAATATTTTTACACTGAAAAAATTGTTGTTTTTTTTAAAAAAAAATTTTAAAAAATAAAAAATTTAAAATTTCAATTTGAGAAAAACCGTTGATCTTTTTTCAATGGAGTGATTCATTTTCTTAAAATTAAGAGATTTCTTACTAAAGAAAGAAGAAAAAAAAGGAAAAAACTTCAAAAAAATGATTATTTTCTTCGAAAATTTGAAAAATATTTTGTTCTTACTTCAAAAATATTTAGAAACTTCTTCTTCAAAAAAAACAACAAAAAAAAAAAAACGCGAGTTTTATCATAGTTTTATCGTCAAACTTTGCTCAAAACATATGAGATTTTTTTCTGAAAAAAAAAACAATTGAAAAATTTTTCTCTGCGAAAAAATTGAGGATTAATTTTTTTTTTGTTGAAAAAACAAAATTTTAATACCTACCTATTATTTTGATTTTTGCATTTTCAGACTTTTCTTTTTTTCTATAGGGTTCAGCTCAATTCACTTTTGAAATTTTGTGTGTTGTTCGAACATTCCAGCTACTCCTACGTACACTATGCAGTATTATCTCGAGGCAGAAAAAAAAATCAAAATCAAATTACTCCATCGGAACATTTCCATTATAAACTAGACTAGTCAAAAATCGGTCCACAACCTTATTTTATAGGTGAAAAAATCTCCGATTAATTGAAAACTGGAACGCTATTAGGATACGTCTTGTTCATTCCGGCGCGGCCCGGCGGTGTTTAGAAATTCCGTCTTTATTCTTTTAAAAATTCATTAATTTAGCTTTCGTCTTCGTCGTATTTTTCTCGTGATTTTTCATCGTCTCGCTGCTAACATGGAATCGAGTCGCATCCAAGAGCGCACTTCGGACAAGTCATCGTCGCTCGTTATTGTTCGTATGGGTATTAATATCTCCGAGCCAGATCCATTCGCCTCCGACGACCAGTCCGAACATCGAATTGTTAATGCATATTGAATGTTTTTCCACAAAACTGTCAACATTCATTTTGTACATTCTTGATCGTAAATTTAAGCGTAGAATTTTTTAAGCGAACACAAAAACAAACGCATTACAAGCCTATTTAACGCTACCATTCCCACTAATAATATATTTCCAGTTTGTTTCCAAGTTGGTAAAGAAAAAAAAAATTAAAAGAGTAGCTGCCAATGTTGGTATATTTTAGTCCGAAAGGCAGGTCACAGGATGGCGGGGAAACTTGATCTGGCATCTCGTGTATTTGTCCGAATAATATATGCGTCCGATATCGTATTAAAAAGGTGTTCTAATTACTGAAAATACCACAAAGCGTGCCGTTCGCTTTTTCAAAGCCATTTGAAAAATATCCTCAAACCCAAACACCATCCAGGTAATTTGTTTAATTTCACGTATAATCTCGCAGTACAAATTACCCGCAGCTTATTTGCACGCAAAAAAAGAAAGGAGTTTTAATTTAGTACGCTCGAAAAAAAGCTACATTTTTCAAAAGAAGAAATTTCCAATCGAAAGAAAATTGAGCCCTGGGCACTTGGTTCTTTTTAGCCAGAAAATATTGCCCCTATTTCGTAGCAAATCCGTAAAAAAAAAATTACCATAAAGTAAATTCGCCAAATTGTTTAATAACCACGAGACGAGAATACATTTTGCGGATAAAAATTACTCTCGAGGTAAGCACGAAGCGCTCAAAAAAGTAAATTTAATTTTATCATGTTTCCAGCGCACTCGGATACGGAATTTTATGTCTGAAGGCGATTAAAAGATTTCGCTTTTTCGTTTTAAACATGTTGGCCAATTTGCGTGAATTTTATTGGCTCATTTTTAGTCGCAAATTTACATTTAATGTGGATTTACTTTCGCGCCATTTTGGCAGGATTTTTTTTTAATTTGCGGAATTTGGTTTGAGAGAAGCGGAGCCAACGGCGAAAAGAAGCAAGAGCAATGTTCTCGTTAGGAATTAGGAATTCATTTTGTAGTAAAAATGCTCGAAATAGGAAAAAGGAACGACGAACTTGGTTTTAGTTTGGGTAGGGTGGAGACTTAACCTATATACTCGAGAATAGATAGAAAATGCGATCTAATTTCATTTTAATGTCGAGAAAGTTCATCGTTTTGAATTGAATTTCGCGAATTTTATTCCAAACGACGAGATTCCTTTTGGCTTCATTGTTTTATTAAGTATTTGAAGTATAGAGCAGAAGCAGTGCGGGGTTTTAGTCGATTGCAGCGTGATTTTTGAGATGACCTTGACTGAAATTTCGCTTAAAATATCTATCTTTCATCCGGTCTGCATTTTGCAGCTATCATCTTTCGAGGAATTTTTAAAGGCATTTTCAACATTAAACAATAGTATAAAAATGGAAAAAATATTTACAAGTTTCGGAATGCCTGACAAAATGTATAAAAGTTGTCCAATTCTAAAAAATCAAAGTTTTTGAATGTCTGAATTTTTTTTAAATGTCTAAAATAAAAAAAAAGGTGTAAAAATCATAAGTTTTTCTAAAAATTTTACAAGTTTCAAAATGTTTAGGTACAAAATGTCTGAAAGTCGTCCAATTTTTAAAAAATTGACAAATAACAAAAATGTCTGAAAAATGTGTAAAAGATTAGGTATACAAAAAATAAAAAAGTGAATAAAATTATAAGTTCAAAAATGTGTACAAAAATATCTAAAATTTATTCAATTTATTATTACAAAAAATATATGTTTTAAAATGCCAGATATTATAATAGGTAACTATGCTTTTTTTCAAATCGATTTTTTAATATGAGAAATACCAATAATTCTAAACAAGAATTTTTAAAAGAATTTTCTTATGAAAAAAAACATAATTATTTCTATCTACTATGCTGAAATTATGAGCGAAATTTTTCAAGATAACTACTTGTGAATTTACCCAGAAATTTAAATAAAAATTTCTTTCCTATTAAAAATCACCATTAAGGTATGAAAAAAATCTCTCAGAATAAAATTATTTGGCATAAAAAAATCACCTTTATTGCATGAAATTCTTTTAAAAATTCAAAAAAGCAACTTTGAAAATTCTCTTTATGAGAAAAACACACTGAAGTAGGTACTATTATAACACCTGAAAAATTCAGAATTTTTTTATCGAGTAATTATATTTCTTATTAAAAAAAAAAAAAAAAAAAAAAGTCGAAAAAATTTGGAGGACTTCTAAAAAATCGAAAATTTTTTCGAAAAAATCAAAAATATTCTTCAATCTACAAAATTGATTGCTAGTTTTTACTCCAAACCATAAAAAAAATCTCAAAAAAATGAATAATTTTTCTCTCCAATAATTAAAAGACTTTTTATTCAAAAGATTCTTCATTCAAAAAAAAAAAAAAAAAAATTAAATGAGGAACATGAAAAAAATTTCCTCAAAAAAATCGAGAAAAACATTTAAAATGAAAAATACTGCGGTAAAATTAAAAATTCGCTTTCGTCACCCAAAATGATTATTTTTTAATGAAAAATATTTCATATTCCCAAAAAAAGAGAAAATCTATCTTACAAAAAATTTGAAAATCTATCCAGAAAATCGGAAGATTTTTTACAAAAAAAAAAAAAAAAAAAAAAAAAAATCGAAACATTTTTTTGAAAATAGATTTTAAAATCCTATATACTCTAGAATTTTTTTTTCAAAAAATAAATAAATAGGTAACAATAATAGTTTTAATTTTGAAAAGTTGAAAAATTTTCCCTTCAAAAAATATTAAAATATTTTTCATAAAAAAAAAGAAAAGAAATAAATTTTTAGGAGTAAAATTTCTCTTATCCTTTTTTTGAAGTCAAGAAATCTCTCAAAGGTTTTTAAAAAAACCCTATTTTTATTAGGAAAAATTTCTCAATTCATTTGAATATAAATTCCCTAATTTTATTGAGATGAGAAAATTCATCCAATTCGTCGTCCAAAGAAAAATTTTCTCATTTCTTTGAAATGAAAAAAATCTCAATTTTTTGTAGGTAGGTAGCTAGGTACCTATGCAAAAATTTCCCCATTTTTTGGGGGTGAAAAATTTTATTATTTTTTTTCTAAATAATTTTGGACCTAGCTAGTTTAGCAAATGACTCGTTTCATTTATTCTAATGTAAAATTGAAAAACTTAAATTGGCAAAAATCTATACAAACTGAAAAAAAAAAATTAATAAAAAATATAAACAGAAACATTACCTATTTATTTAGAACATTGCACTAAAATATTCAAACCAAATGTTTCAAAATTTTTAATAAAAATCTTTTTTTCTCCAATGAATAAAAAAGACGAAAGATTATTACGAATGCACATTCAAAATTGGGAAATGGAAAGGGAGAGGGAGGGTCCAAATGAAAAAATTTTCAAACAAAAGTTGTAGATTGAAATCCTACAAATAATTTTGGTTATCATAAAAATTCCGATTAGACTCCTCCCTCTCCTCTAAATTTTGCATAACAATATGTAAATACGTATTCAAAATTGCGAGGAGGAGTTCAATTGAAAAAATGTTGAAACAAAAGTTGTAGATTCAAATCAGAGGAATAATTTTGGTTCTTACAAAAATTTCGATTGGACTCCTCCCTCCCCTCCAATTTTGCAAATAGTTGTTCAAAATTGAGGGGAGAGGTTCAATTGGAATTTTTTTAAAACAAAAGTTTTAAATTCAAACCCTAGAAATAATTTTGGTTATTACAAAAATTTCGATATAACCCCTCCCTCCCCTTTAATTTTGAATACTTGGTAAATTTGAGCAAAATGTGAAAAACAAAATTTCATCTCAAACAAAAATGATGTAGTGGGTAAAACTAACGCCTCGTTGTAAGTACAAACACCATGTATAAATTGAAACCTAAAAAGTGATAGGAAATTTTGACAAAGTCCGGAAAAAATGGTAAAATAAATAAACTTGTCGAACTTCACATTTTGTCGAATATACCAAGGATGCCGAACGATCCCCAAGAATTCTGTAATGACGCCTCAAAAAAAAATTCTCCTCAATGGGTAACATCTTGTATTATTGAAACCAAGTTTTTCTCGTGGTTTTTTTCAAATACTTTGGCTTTCTTGCCGAACTAGATAAAATTATCTAGAAGTACCTAACTAGAAGCTTTGCTAAACACCTTTACACTGTCCATCTTCTGATCAAGGTACCAATACAACTGAATCATCATTCTACGTGCTGAATGTAGAATTTATGCAGATTTTGAATCGTGATATAGAAGTATCCATTAAGGTGATTTTATTGAACTTTCATCAACAGATGCCATCGACGAGGTTATTTCCCCTTCCTCCTCCATTTTCTCATTCTCCACAAACTTATCAGGTTTAAGGGCTAAAAAAATGATTCGATTATAATTTTAACCATATACCTTTGTAAGATAATTTATTCAGGATACTCACTCAGCCTACTCACAATTTTCGACATGAAATATACCCAATATAGGTACTTACGATTTAAATAATAACGGTCATAAAGTCTGTATGCAACAAATGCCAATACTGCCAGTAACAACAACACGACACCCAATATTATCAAGTAAATCCACAATTTTCTCAAGCGAAGTCCGTGTCTTACTAAACATTCATTGCGCTCTTCCAAAGCAGCAGAGGATAATGACACGTCAGAAGTTCCTTTAAAAAAAAGAATTGATAAGAAAGAAAATCACTTATTAACCTTCTGTTGTGCTCTTCGAAAACGAACATATTTCATTTTTACCATAACAATGCAAATTCTTATCAACGCCCGATATATTGAACGTCTTTGTCCATACAACTATACCCCAACACTGTTCGCTTTTATCCGGAAGGTCTAATCTACTTTGAATACTAATTCTCAACTCTCTGAGTAAGCAAAACTTGGCAATATCTTCGTAATGTAAATTATCCATGGCTGGAGAGTTTAATAAATTTATTATAACCAAAGGTGTTATTTTACTCAATTTAGGAAGATCGCTGCAAATAGTTTGAGCCATATGAAGTTCCACCAATTTATCCAGTACAGAAAAGTCGAATTGCTCGCCTTTATCCACTTCATTCAACAGAAAATATTTCAAATTGACGGGCAATTTGGTTGGAATTTTGTAATTTCCATTCGAGCCGGATATATCCAAATACTCCAGTAGGAGTAATCCTTTGAAAAGGTCTTCTGGAATCGAGTCTTCGCGATTCAATGACAATCCTCTCATTTCTAAAACTTGAAGCTTTTTATACGCGTCAAAATCGGATGTTTTGAATTTTTCGATGGCGGTGTAAGATATATTTAAAATCTGTTGAGATAATTCGTCGAGTGGTAGGTGAACAATTGCATAGATATTTGTACAACGAAAACACCATAGAATTAATCATCATACCTCGATATTTGCAGAATCATAACCTTGTGGAACTTTGTCAATGCCATCATTGGCACAGTCTAACATTAATTTCCCACCCCCACTTTTAATCGTGGAACTAGCACATTCTTGTACGGCAGAAACTATGACGAAATTTTTTGTAACCTGTGTCATTGCAATTACAAAACCTGCGATTAGAAAATGCAACAATTTTGTATTACATAATATGATAACTGATAAGTAATTTACTATTACTTCAAATGATTTTCAATTCAGTAATTCATCGAAAGGATGTACCTGCGAACCATTTTGAGATATTTAGCATTGTGTGGATGAATCAAACGATTTCATAATTATAAATTCATGTGAAAAATTAAAATATAGACACATGTTTCAGATTTCATTAAAAAATATTATCAAGAATTGTTGCCACTTGGAAAAAACACGTTTTCTTTTCTGCAAACATTTTACTTTTTTGTTCAATGAGCATCATGAAGCCAACAATTGTCAAGTTGACATAGACATTGGATAATAAACATGGACGCGCCTTGGCATAGAATAAAATCACAGATTTTGTGGGACCCACATAACCTAGCGATCATTGATACAGGATAGTTTTATTGTTTACTTTTGGGATTTGGAGGGCGGGGGTGACGCGACCGCGCCACTTGATCAGTTTAAAACTTACGAAAACAATTCATTTCAAACTCGAAACTTCATTTTTTGAATAAAAAACCTCGTCAAGGCACATGGAATAGGGAAATACAATGAACAAAATTATTATTCCTTGATAATTCGCGCCAACAATAATAAAATTTATTACGTAGTTTATCCTGTATCAATGATCGCTAGGTTATCTTGGCCCCAGCTTCTTATCACAAAATTATACAATGTCTATGCAAGTTGACCTTATTTGGGACAAACAAAACTAACCAATCAAATTATTCGTTCGAGAAATATTCGGTTCGATTTTTTCCTGCAATATTTTTTCCAATTTATCACCACAAAAAGCCAATAATTTTTTTAGATTCTTCTAGTAATTTAAAAATCACTGGTTGCCAAACTGAAACTGATCGATACGAAGATTTCATTTGATGTCAATTTCAAGAGTGTTTGCAACAATTTCACCAGATAACTGATAATGTGATGAATACGAACATTGTCGTTGCAAAAATTGATTTATTCGATAAAGGTGTTACGTTCGAATTCATAAAGATTGTGGTTGATCCGTAAAGATGAATCTGCAGGCAAATGATTAGAAAACGTAACCGATCATCTTACTATGCTGATGACGAGACGAAATGAAAGAACGACTTAGCTGCATTTTCTACTGTTTTGGTAAGTAGGAAAGTGGATTCCTTTGTTGTTTTATCAAACTGATCTTTTCGATACGAGCTGCGTTACACGTTGATACCTGACCAAAGGTCTTTCCAAATTAAATCTATGTTTTTTTAATTTCAAGGAAAATTTTTGAGAACCTATTTTTGAAAGTGTTGTAAAAAATTGAAGAAGAAAATGGGAACAACCCCCAGTGTCTGACTTTGTTACCTTACAATTTTTGAATCATAATATCTTCGTGAGTTTTCAAGGTAGATAACTAGAAAAGGTCTCATTTAAAAAAGAAATGATGAGGGACACCCTAAATTGAAAAATGTTTTCAAAAATCCAACAGTAATACCTATTGAAAATTTGAAAAATATGTAAAATTGTCTGACTTTTCAAAAATTGTTGAAACCTATTGAAAGCTTGTAGAAATTAAAAACAAAAAAAAAATTATCAAATCTACCAATTTTTGAAAATTCAATTCCATTGATAAAAGGACTTTTGAAAACTTATAAATTATCTAAAAAAGGGTCCATTTAGTCAAAAAAAGAGATTTTGGTAAAAAAAAATCATCTTAAAAAAATTCTTTTATAAAAAAAAAATTATTTGATAAGAAACGTTTTGAGAAAAACTTCTTCTAGTCAAAAAATCATTCTACAAAAATAACTCTTGAACAATATTATAAAAAAAATTTCCAACTCAAAGAAATCATAAAAAAAATAAAATTGTCGAAAGTTGGAAACATTCATTTATAACATAAGTAGGTACAAATTCTTTCACTTTACATTTTTCCAGAATTCAACTTCTGAAAGTGGTTACGAAAATGACTGTTTAAAATCTAAAAATGTCCATTTGACCTTATAAATTTTAAGGATATTGGAGCAGAGAAAAACATTTTTAAAAATAAATTTTTTAGAATGAGCGGACCCTTTAAAACCTTAGAAGTACTTAATCCTTCCATAGAAAATTTCTTTTAAAATTTTGCAAAAGAATTATTTCAAAAAAAATTCTGAGAAATTCGTTTTAAAAATTACTTTCTCATTAAAAATTCACCTGAAAAAAATCTCAAAAAATAAAATTACTTTGAGGTAAAAATATTTGAAAAATTTTCTAGCATAAAATTATTTTCAAAATCCCCCCCCCCCCCCCCCGAAAATAAAATTTTTAGTTTGATTGAAAAGAATTTTCAATCAAAATTATATTTTTATAAGAAATATCATTACCCCCGAAAAATTGAGAAATTATTGAATTTATATCCAAAAATAACTCGAGAATTTCAAAAAAATTAAAAATATTTTTTCTTCAAAAAAATAGGAAATTTAATTCTGTAAAAATTAAGATTTCTTCCTAAAAAAAATTTAAAAACAGGAATTAAAAAAAATATAATATATTATTTTGCTAATCAAAATAATGAAATAAAATTTTAAAAAACGATAAAAAAAATGCGTAAACAAGAAATTTTTCACCAAAAAAATCATTTAAAAAATTTGAAATTTTTTTAGCAAGATAAACATTTTTTCCAAAAAAATGAGAAATTTTTTTCAATAAAATTGAAAGACTTTTTATTTTAAAAAATAAAGAAAAATTGAAAAAAAATTCCCCTTTCGCCATAAAAACATTTTAATTTGGGTATCTAATTTAAAACTTTCTTTATTTCCAGAAACTAAAAGATTTTTATTCCAAAAAAAAAAAAATAATAAAAAAAAACACATAAAAAGCACCTATAGTTGAACGAGAAATTTTTTCGTCACAAAAATATATTTTTATTTCCAATAAAAATGAAAATTTTTCTCCTATGAAATTGAATGACTTTTTATTCAGAAAAAAAAAAAAAAAAAATAGTTTAGCTAGCATACTTACTTATTCCAAAAAAAAAGAAAAACTAGAATTTTTTATAAATGTTCCAAAAAATAGAAAGATTTCTCAATCCAAAAAAATAAAAATTTCTTCTCTCTCTCTCTCAAAAAAAAAAAAAAAAAAAAAAAAAAATTAGGGACATAGGTATTGAAAAAAACTTGAGAAATTATTTTTCAAAAAAATTAAAAACATTAGATACCTAGGTAAGTATTTATTTTAAGAAACTAAAAGATTTTTATCCCCAAAAAAAAATTGAGGAAAAAATAGGTTTTTCAAAAAAATGAGAAATATTCTCGAAAAATAAAAAAAGAATTATTTTTATTATTTTTTTTTAATGCAAGATATTTTTACTCCCAAAAAAATGTTTTATTGTGCAAAGCAGTCAACCATAATTTTAATTAATTAAAATAAATTTTCATCATAGAAATAATATTCGCATTGATGAATACTGAAAGTACAACTTATGATAAACCGTCAACAACGAGGAGCCCTCGTATACCATACTGCAACCAGACACAACTGCCCAACGAGAAATTTTACCAAGACTGTTCAGCAAAAGGCTGGTTTGATTTTCCTGTACTTGGAAGCAGGGAAATTACAACCAATACTGAAGTAATTAAATTAGGTACATTAGTAGGGTGGATCGTCAATTTTTTTTTTTAGAATTTTTTCCCGTCACTTCGGTAAAAAGTTGCCTTTTGTTGCAGAATTTCAGAATTTAATCTCCTTGGAAAAATGTTCGGATACTTCAAGAAAAAAAATATTGTAAGTGTATACCTGATGTTTTTAGTATCACCAAAGGTAACTTTTTACCCAGGTCCGCGGAAAAATTCGTGTTTTTTTTTTTGATGATCCACCTTTTTGTATCTATGGTGCTTCTAATTCTTCATACAATAATTAAATTTTACGTTGTATAGATTTTGAATATATCATCTAATCCGATATCAGTAATCAGGTCAAACTTCGATTACTTAGAAAACCTTAAGGAGCTGATTATGTCAAACCTAAGTGGCCCAATATACAGTAATTGTTTGACAAATTTGAAGAAACTTGAAATTTTAGACATAAGTTTTACAAAGATTTACGATATATACGGTCCAATGGAATTTCCTAATACGACTTTTCGTCTATTTGCGAATAAGCTAGAGCCGTGGAGGACTTCAACGAGCCAGATAATCCAGCTTGAATTAGCACATTTGAATTTAACCGATCTGGCCGTCGCCTCGAATAGTTTGAACTCTTTTCCAAATCTAGACAAAATGTGCCCTATTGTTTCAATAGACTTGAGCGAAAATCCGCTCGAAAATTTCACCTATTACGATTTGGCGCCGTTTTGTACCCTTGAAACTTTAACATTAGACAATACGATATTTTCGAAGTCCGAAGCATGCTGCGGTGTCAAGACGTGGACTGAAGAAAATGCTATTTCGTCTACGTTGACCTGCGGTAAATAGAAATTTTAAATATTTGTTTATGATTGTGTTTATTTTTTTCTGACCTGCTAAATATACAATTATTATATATTTTTTTAATTTGTTGCTAAATCTAGAAGCAAAATGCGATTCCGATTTGGATCAGGCGGCCATAGATGCAAATTATCAATGTGAAATACGAACAGGTCGCATAAAATCGAACCCTTTCTCATTATATTTTGAAGTTTTCGTGGGTGCAAGCTTAATATTGGCCACATGTTATCTCGTTTTTAGGTATTATAATTCTCATGCCGTGAGTGAGTATTCTTTTCATCAGATTTATATATATTTTTTCTTCATTTTTGACGTTTTTTGATTCCTAATTTTTTTTTTTTAAATTTCAAGAATTCGAAAAGAAACTTGCAACCGAAGAAGCGGTGGAAGAAGAAGAGGAAGAAGAAGTAATACAGATAAAAGCCGTCACGGAGAGAAGTTGAAACCTTATTTTGTCAAGTTCATTTTTTGGAAAGTACTTACTGATTCATCGAGTTTGGAGGAAACTATTTATGCCGATCGACCAGAAATTGAAACGTAATTAGAAATAATCACGTGCCAGAACCAGATGACTTAGGAAACATGATTGTAAGCCTGTGGAAATACAATTGGGTCATTTTTATTTTTATTAATTTGTTTTATTTTAAAATACTTATCATAGAATTGTATTAGAGTTGATTTAATTAAAGAAAACTTTCAATCGAAAAAAAATTTGAAAGTAATAGGTATACAATTTTGAAAAAAAAAAATTCATGAAATAATTTCTCAAATTTATTTCAAACTTATGAAAGAATTTGCAGAACGCTCATTTTTTATTTTGTTAAAAACACACGATAAAAAACTGGGGAATTTTTTCTAATTTTATTGGAAAATGGAAAAATATATTTTATAGAATTTCCTTTTGCAAAATTCGAGAAAACATTCCAATTTTTATCATTTTTTTATTATTATTTTCAAATTTCGAATACTTTTTAAATTTGGAAAAATTTCCTAGACAAATCTATTCATTATGTATTAATTTTAAATTTCTATCAGACTTTTAAAAATTTAAAAATTTTGAACTCTTAATTTTTTTTGATAATTACTTAAGTAAGTACCATAAAAAATTTAGAAAATTCTTGAAAATTCATCTTCTTCCAGAAAATTTATCAAAATTTTAAAATGATCAAATTTCCAATTTTTTTGAATTTTGAATTTTTCTAATCGTCAACTTTCATTGATTTCGATTTTTTTTCCAAATTTTAAAGATTTATGAAATTTACTAAATTTAGAAAATTTTAAGAATTGATCAAAAGCTTCAAAAATTTGTTAAACTTGCAAAATTTGAAATTCTTGAAAAGCGACAAATGAAAAGGCGTGACACTCGAACAGAGGGGTATAGGTGTAAAAATTTGTCGTAATCTTTTTCTCATCATGAGACACCATTTGAGGCGATTTCGATGTAAATCTGAGTGGGGGTCGATGTCACCCTTAACCTGATTAAAATGGTCAAAAATTCAAAATTCTCATTTTTCGAATTTTTAATTTTTCCGATTTTGATTTTTTTCCAAATTTTAAACATTATTTTATAAAATTGACTACATTTAAAAAATTTCATAAAATGATCCAAAATTTCAAAAAAATGTTAACATTACAAAATATTGCAAAATTTTGAAAACGTATTTTTTTTTAGAATTCCAATTATTTTCATCGAGTTTTTAAATTACCTCAAATTTTTGTAGGATATTTGCCAAATTCGAAAATTTTTCCGAATATCAATAATTACTCATAAGTTGAATTGAAATTAAGAAATTATTAATTATAAAATTGATTCAAACTTCAGAAATTTTAATAAAATTTAGGAAAAGACTAAAGTTTGAATTTTGTTCAAATTTTGAAAATTAATTCCACCAAAATTAATTAGAATATTTACCTATTAACTTCAATTTTTTTTTGAAAATTCATCCAACTCAAAATTTCATTCAAGTTTTGAAAAGTCTAAATTCCCCCTTATTGAGTTTTTAATTTTTTTTTCAAAATTTTGAAGATTTGCCGACTTTGAAATTTTTTTTTAAATATAAAAATGCAACAAACATGAAAAATTTTAAAAAATTGATCCAACTTCAAAAATCAAAAATTAAACTTTTGAAAAAATTATCTATGAATTTTGAAAAATTTATTGAACTTCTTAATTAAAATTAAAATACAAAAATGAATAAAATTTCAATTTTTGTTAAATTTTAAATTTTTGGAATTTTTAAAAGATTTCTTATTCATAAAATTGATCCAACTTCAAAAATTATTTATGAATACCCTATTTCAAAATTACCAAATTCCAATTTTCGTTAAATTTACAATTTTTCATTTTTTTTCAAACTTTGAGAATTTATTACGAAACTAAAAAAAAAATATCAAAATTTGTTTTTTACAGAATTTTTGAAATTCATCGAATTTTAAAATTGATTCAAATTTTTAAAAAAATGAATTACCAAAATTTTAAGTTCCAAATAAATTATTTTTAAATTTTTTCAAATTTTAAATTTATACCAAATTTTTAAGATTCGACAATTTTTTTTAAAATTCAAAATTTAAACGAATCATTGATCCAAATTATTAAAACTGAACAAAATATACATTTAAAAAATATTTTTGAATTAAATTCTAAAAATGACTAAGATTATAATCTTTATTAAATGTTTTAATACCTATTTTGAATTGTATTCAAAATTTGGGAAGATTAACTAAAATTTGATCTTTTTTATTGACGTTCAAAAATTTTTCTATTGTTTAATTTTTGCTTGAATGCCAGGATTTCATTTGGAAAAAAAACACAGTACCTTGGACTTTAAAGCTGGACTTTTGCAGGGCTATTATACACTCTGTTATTCATTTATGTATCTATTAAGAGAAATTTTAAAGCTATTATTGAAATTCTTGAATGTTGACAGGAATTCAAAGGCATTTAAAAAAATTATCCAGAGTTTGAAAAAATTTGCAAAAATTCATAGAAATTGCCAAGGGGCTGGATAAATTGACAAACACTCATAGAAAATAGGAATTCACAGACATTCGCATAAATTCATCAAAATTCTGAGAAATTATAAAGTTTTTGCTAGAGTTTTAGAATGCTCATAAGAATTCACTGACACTCAAAGAAATCAAAAAAAAAAAACCTCACACATTAACAAATTCTTTGACATTATTAGAAATTTGCCAGTATTAAGGGAAATTTAATTTAATTATTTGTGCCTCCATCTCTTGATTTTCAGACCACTCCACATGAAATCCAATAACCCTCTTCTATATTGGCTTCAAAATATTCAAAAAATGTTACGTACGAGATAATAATAAAGCTGAAATTCTACGCTACACATATTTTCTCTTTTTTTTTCTTCAATAAATTACAATCGTTTCCTCGAGATATTCTTTCAATCACATCCGACTACGTAAAAAGCAGGAAAAAACATACATTCCAAACCTGCATCACACATCTCGTATAAATCAATCCTTCGATATTTTTCTTTTGAAATTTACATTTGTTACGATTACATAAAACTATACAACAAACCCTGTAGGAAAAAGGAACACCTCTCACCTACAGATTCAGGAAACAGGAAACCAAAGGACATATACACGCGAGAGAAAAATCCGAACCCGGCGAAAGGAAAAAATAAATTGAAATCAGAAAAGAACTGTGAACTGTAAGTTCGAAAATTTAATTCTTTTCCCTTTTGGTTTTCGCCTGCGTTGTTTCAAAATTTATGTAAAGTACTTGTATAAATAGGCTCCACTAATGGCAGTTAGCGTGTAACTTTTCACAATACCAAGAAGTTATGTAAATCTAACTCGAGTTTTACAACTTAATTAACTTTAGTTTGAATCAATTTAATATTTCTAACTCGAATTTCCTCGTTCGATGTGTATCATCTTTGTGTCCTATAGAATATGTGGAGTTAATCTTTTCACCAATCGTAAGTACCTATTTTTCTTTCTTTATTTTTTTACGAGCGAGTAGATGAAAAAAATTTATGAATAAAATTACCCAGATCTTTCGGATAGCCAGACTATACAATTACACTCGAAATTGAAATAATTTCAAATTTTATTACACTCGTGATTACATTACTCGTGTATATTTTTACACGATTCTCGAGCATTATGAGAGCCCTGGATACAAAATATCCCTTCAGTCGTAGTTTTTATCGAAACGTTAACTCGGTAATTAAAATTTTTATACGATAAATTACGAAAAAAATAATTTAAAATTGTTTTACACCGTAGCAGTTCGTTAATCTAGGAAATTTATCGTTTCCATATTATAAAAAATGGCTCGTTTTTTTTTTCAAAAGAAAACCATAGCCAGAGAAACGCGTGTGGTAAAATCGTTTGGTGGGATATTGTTAAATTCGTTGTAATTATTTTTTCTCTATATAGCGTACTTTTTCCAAGTACAAAAGCGCCGGATTTGATAGCTGTGGGGCTTATGAAAAAAAAAAAAAAAAAAAAACTCGTACCATTTTTAGCTTTTTCTCCGGCCTCTTTTCTGTTCACAATACTCTCGTGTGTACGTTATTTACGCGCCAAAGTTACTCGTACATTCGTACTACAGTTTCGAGTCAGATTTATTTTTTCCCTTTACTACATTTATAAATACGAGCCTACGTACGTCTCCTATTTTCCCGCGGCAATATGTGACCTCGAGGTTGGCCAAATTTTGAATATGAAAGGTTTTTATATTTTTTTTCCTTCTCGTATTTGAATAAAAATGATTTTTCAATCTGTACTTATGTAAAATAAATGCCAAAGGGAGCTGAATTCGAAAGAGCTATATTGTTTTATCAGCGAAAAATCAAAATAAGTTTTTTTTTTCTCGAATAAGCGAGAAAATTGAAACTTGATTTAGAAACGTTTCATTTTTCAATTTATTTGAAGCATAATTTTCATTTGTTTCAAATTCTAACCAAAATACAATTTTTATTCATTTCTTTAAATCAACGTACAATTGAGCCTTTCCCAATAAAAAATAAGCACAGAAATTGATTTTAATATTTTGTTCCAGCATAAAATTCACGAAGAAACGTTCGAAAATTCTTCTAACATTGAAAAATGATGTGTTTAATTTTTTTCAAGCATTATATTCGATAAAATTGAGCCCATAATTTTCTCTAAAAAATGTAATCATTATTTTTTGTTAATTTAAATTTAATTTTGAATAACCAGAATTACTCTAATTTTTATTCAAGTAAGTAGATAATTGAAATTTTCATAAAATTTAGAGCTAATTTTTTTCTTTCTGTTAAATTGAGCTAACAAAATTTCTTTCAAAATATATTACTTATGCACAAAATGTAATTTTTTCAATATTTTGTACAAAAATGTCAATTCAACAACATCCTTATTTTTTATGAAGTTTTATGCAGAAGTAGGTAAAGGTATTTCTTAATTTTTGAGAAAATACAATTTTTTTACAATTTTGTGAAATAAGTAGGTTAGTTATACTTAATAATTACGTATTTCTTATTTTTTAATTTTGTGCATAGGTAAATCAATTTTGTACAATTTTTTAACAACGTTTTGAATTTTTTTGTCAAAGTATTTTCATAATTTTGTGCATTTCCGCCTTTTTCAAAAATTTCCCTTAAATTTTGAGAAAATTTTATTTTATTTTTTTTGTGTAAAAATGTCGATTTTTTATAAAAGTGTTTTTTATGAAATTTGGAGCCAAACATAGCTAATTTTTTTCTTAATTTTGCAAAAAATGTAAATTTTTTCAAAAAACATTTTTTTTAATTTTTTGCAAAATTCAATTTTGCACCATTTTTTAACAACAAATTGAATTTTTTTGCTAAAGTATTTCTGATAATTTTTTGCAATGTTAATTTTTCCGAATTCTCAACTTTATTTCTGTGTAAATGTCATGTCGATTATTGTGAAAACATAATATTTTATGAAATTTGGTGACGACATAATTTTTTCTTACCTAACTTTGAATAAAATTATTTTTTTGGCAAAAACGTTTTTTTTTTTAAATTTAATTTTAATTTTGGGTAATTTTTATTTTTTTTATTTTGTAGAAACATATTATCTATTATATTTTTTCTGAAAGTTTCAAGGACATAATTTTATAAAATACTGTACAAATGCCAATTTTTTGAAATTCTGGGCAAACATTGTTGAAGCAAAAATTGATTTTGTGCAAACGTCAATTTTATGAAATTTTGTATTTTAATTTAATTTTTTTCTAGTTACAAACCTCAAAACTTTTAAAATTTTGAGCAAACATTGTTTTTTTAATTCTATGAAAAACATTATTTTTTTTGAAAATATTGTATACACATAAAAATTGTTAAAAAGAATTTGATAATTTTATTTGAAATTCAGAAAATCTTGTTAGTACCAATCAAATTTTTAGGTAACAGGCCATCTATTTCACATTTTTTTCTGCAGCAAATTTTTCAATTTTTTTTAGCATAGTATATGCTTTTACGGAGACCAAAATGGGAAAAAACGACAGGAAAATCCGACACCAAATTGGGTTAGGTTAAGTTAGGTAACATTAGGTTAGGGTTGGATGACATAAAAAATAAATTTTTTAATAAATTCGATTTATTAGACATTATGTCAGACATTCTGAAACTTGGAAATTTTTTTAGAAAGATGACTTTGACATTTTGTCATACATTTTGAAACTTGGAAATTTTTTTTAGAAAGATTACTTTCAGACATTTTGTCAGACATTCTGAAACGACTTTTAGACATTTTGTCACAGAGTAAAACCATATACTATGTTTCATACTTTCAAACGTAGTGTGGAAATAGAGCCAACCAGGGGGTCGCCCCCCTGGTGAGACGCGAAGCGCCGAGTTTTTTTTTTCAAGTGGAATATCAAAATTTTTACCAAATTTTTAATTTGTTAAAGAAACAACAGCTTATACCTCACTCCTGATTTAATCTACCTACTCTTCGAAATAATCACACCAATCTTCGACTAGTTCCGCATCTCCACTTTCAAATACTTCCAAAAATTCCAATAACTTTAAAAAACAAACGAGCCAAATAACACATTCGACTATCTCAATTTCTTCACGAACCGTATCAGTATCATCACCACGCTCTCTTCGTCCAAAAAAAACCCGGACGCGGAGAGCCGATCGCTAAATTAATTTAAGTTTTGACGCATCTCACAATGCCTAAACCTGACAGGCTGGAAACCAGATTGCGGCCTAGCAGGCGTGTTTAACATCCAATGAACTACTTCTAAAGATACGGTCGGGTCGGTGCGGCGAAAAATAAGATTATTTGCTCAAGCTATTATTCTATTTGGCGTTTTACAGTCTGTCGGATTTAATTTCGGTTCATGGCGCGTATGCTTATATATTTTTATAATTCAATAAATATACAGGATACGATATCCACCTAGACCTCTAGACGTACGGTTATTTTCCCCAATAAAAATCAATTTTTAAACACAGTTTCGGTTTTAGAAAACATCTGTTTTTTTTCATCAAATATTTACAATTTTTTTTTCTCTTTTTTTCTCCTTTATTTTTTTGGAAAGTTTTTGTTTAAAGTGTATAGATACAATGTACGATTGTTATCAATGGTTTTAATAGATTGTTTAAGGAGGGTGCTGCGGAAAAACTTCCCTATTGTGAATGATTCGATATGCTCGGTGAATATACAACGAGAGCATTAGATGCGAACATTTTATCATTTTTGTCTGTAGCTGGTCGAAGCAATAAGCCAGGTATAGGCTGAAACCAGCACCAAAGATGGGTATTATTTATTCATCATCTTTTACGAACAAGTGTTGATATTTCGGATTATATAGGGCTGCAAGGAGTTCTATGAAGGTAATGGTGATTCGAATGGTTCAGATATGGGATAAATAGGCTTAGGTTTACTGATAAAAAGCCAGAATTAAATAAGCTGGCGGGTAAGTCGTGAATTTATACCTTCTGGCTTGTCTTTGCAAGACGAAAAAAAAATGGAAACAATTAAAATATATCAAAACGAGCTTCGAGTGGTCTGAACTCGAAAAATTATGCTAATATTGGATTCAGCGTCGTTGCGAACCTAGAAAACGATACCCCACACGAATGCCTTATCAATTATCATCATCAAGTGTATTTAGCCCCTTGAACGGATAAGTTAGGCAACTTATTCAACATATATGGAGTAAATGTTGCATTTCAACTTTCATTCGTGATAACACACTGCATATATATCGTATTTTTTTTTTTGATAATATGGGTTCCAACTTCCAAGTTCACTAGCTCCTAGTTTGCACTGCCGAGATTGAGATTGGGCTGAATTTTTCCAAGTCCAAAACTATATACACACCTAATATACGAAATTAGAGAGAAAGGAGGGGTCCAATCGAAATTTTTACAATAACCAAAATTATTTCTAGGATCTTAATCTACATCTTTTGTTTGAAAATTTTTTCAATTCAACCCTTATTTCTCCCCAATTTTCAGTAATGAATATCAAAGTATTAATATGAAAAATTAGAAAGGAAGGAGGGTTCCAATTGAAAAAATTTTTAAACAAAATTTGTAGATTAAGGTACTAGAAATAATTTTGGTTATTATGAGAATTTCGATTGTACCCTTCCCTCCCCTCTAATTTCGCATATTGGTACGAAGAAACTAATTAGTAATTATTGAAAAAAAGGAGGGAGAAAGGAACGAACGAACGAAATAATTTATTTTTATCAATTTTTAACAGGAAGGAAGGGAGGAAGGGAGGGAGGAAGGGAGGGAGGAAAGGGGTAAAATGAAAAAATTTTCAACCAAAAGTTGTAGATTAAGATCCTAAAAATAAATTTGACTATTACAAAAATTTCGATTGGACCCCTCTCTCCTCTCTAATTTCGTATATTAGAGGTTTATATAGTTTTTGGATTTTGAAAAATTCAGCTCAATCCCAATCTCGGCAGTGCAACTGCAAACTAGGAGCTAGTTCTATGTTCCTCTGGCTGGACTCGACACATCGTACTTCGAAATTACCTCGATAAAACTAATTTTACAATCGGTCTCTTGGCTTGAATTTTCAAAAAAAAAATTCCAAAAACCATAAAAATTGAAAAAACTCAATTATAAGGACTCAAATACGGATTTTTTTTTTCAAAATTCAGTCTAGCATCCTTGAAACTCATGTAAACGACATCCTACTTGATATTCGGTGAATTCTGTTACCTTCAAAGATCACATATGCAACTTATCCATCGCAAATACTCGTCAAATAGTATTTTTCTTACAAATACTCTTCACACACCGCATATTTCTCGTTTTTAGACCTGTTTTTCGAGATAATAACTCCTTCTGGGTAATTTTCTTTCTTATCAAATACTTTTCAAGTAACCCCCCCCCCCAATCAAATCTGCTCGACGACTGACGTTGTCAATCCGCAAACTGTAAATTTATTTAAAAAATTATTCACGCGACAAAAGCTAGAACAGAGCTTAAAGCGAAGACAGCCCTATTGACAAAAAAAATTTGAGAATGCTAGCATCAGTTGCCTGTTTTTGAACCACTTTGAATGCTAGTGCTAGCATCCTAGTAGCATTTTAGTAGCATTCTAGTAGCATTTTGTTAGCACTTGGTATTGTGCTAGCATAGGTGCTAGCATCTAGCATTATTAGGTGGTCCAAAAAAAGTCAACATGAATGCTAGCATTTTCGTAACACGTGCTAGCATAATGCTACTGATGCTAGTAATATGCCAGCATGCCGATGCAATGCTAGCAAAATACTAACATAATGCTTTATGAATTGTCGATTGGGAGAGGGCGTATGTTTTCCAACATGAATATTTTTCATGGAGAAAATTCGCCTTCCGGGGGTAAGAGGCGGTGTTTTCTTTTCTTCGCATTTTTTTTTTCGCCAGCGAATAATAATTTCATGTTAAATTAAATTTAATCAACATTTTCATTTTTATCGAAGTAATTTCCCGAACAAAAAAAGCGAAGAAAGAATTAATTTAATCCCGCGTATAATATTTATAGAAGGCGGAAATTCGCATCCGCTGTTCCGTTCGGTCGGTCTTCGGTTCGGGCGAAGATGAAAAAAATTCCTATAAGAAGATGAAGGAACGCTCTGTGTGCCTTGCGCTGGGGCATCGTAAGAAGTAGAAGTCGCATTAAATATGTACGACTCGGTCGACAAAAGCACGAATAAGTAAAGCAAATTGAAAGCTAAAAGCTTTTAACTAAGTAAAAACAAGAAAGTTTTAAATTTAGGGTGTATCTTGCCCGCGCTCTGGTCTTCGGCTCTGGCTTGGCTTTTCCATTACTAAATTTATGAATGGCTTCGATGCGAAATAAATTCTCAATTTTGTTTACAATATTGTTATAGCAATGCCGAGCAAAAATTACAAATTAAAATGAAGACGTCGAATTTGGAATTTACTTTTCGATTTATGCAGTGCCCTGAACTGCATACAACCACAACCAGCAAGACTCCACGCAAGTTGTAAATTTAAATAATTCATTTTTAAACGACTTCCTCGGCGATGGCTGTGCTTATATAGCCTGTATATGCAGACTTGTGAAAAAAATTACCTCTCTAGGCCCCCTTTTCCTTCTTGGCCACCTTAACCACAAAGCATTTGCTTGCGAATAACCCCCCGTTGGAAAAAAGTTACATGCGAGCTTTCAATCAACATGTAAATTTCATTACTTCTGTACGTCGTACAATGTTCTACGTTGCTTTCTCTCGAATGCATAAATAATTCGCCACGTCTACACAATTTTCCCTAATAATATTTCATTGCAACGAGCGAACGAAAGAGAGAGGGAGGGAGAAAGAGAAAAAAAACTGTACTACAACGTTTGTCGGCAACACACTTTAATTGTCATAAAATAGCGTTAAAATCCGCGCTGTAAAGGGTTAAAAAAATGAGTTTGTATTTTTGCGAATAGTTTTTGCAATTAACTGGGGCAAAGCGAAACGTGGCATGGCGCCCCCTGCGACGGCGACGTGCCCTTTGAAAAAAATTCCAGCTCGTAACAAAGTCCTCTATACATATAGGTAGTAGGTACGAGTTGCTCATCGCTCGTCGTTTTTTTACGAGTTTAATAAAAACTCTCGAGTAAGCTGCTTTATTCCGTTAATTGTCAGTTCAATTACAGTCTCGTGATAAGCTACAGGGTGTTATTAAATTTCGAATGTAACCGGGAAGGGGAAAAAATGTATTTTTTGAAGAGGTGCTATAATACAGGGTTGTCCGGAAAAGAATGTCCCAACTAAAGATTTGAATGTATTCAGGCAAAATACAAATTTTTCTTCAAAATTAAAAAAATTCTTATCAATTTTTTTTCTTTTTTGAGAAAGATTTTCATCAAAGAAATGCTCATGAAATTTTTCTATAAGAATTACAAATTTTGCATACAATTTTTTCTCATTGTTGGAAGGTAGGTAATTATGATAAAAAGTTCTTCGTTTTTTTTTTTGTTTTTTTTTTGAAAAAATCCTTGGCCTATTTAAGTCTCAATTTTTTCTTCAGATTTTTTTTTTTTTTTGAAAATTTCAGTTTGAAATCCGGAAAAAATTTTCTTATAAAAATTTCTCATAAAATTTTGCAACACATTTTTTCTTCAAAATAATTTTTTATAAAAATTTATGAAGACTGATGAGAAATTAAATTTTCCCATTAAAATATTTCCCCTGAAAAAATTTCGCTGCAGGAAAAAAATCCTTTAAAAAAATTTATGAAAAATAAATTAATATTAAACACTTTTAAAAATCTCCTTTTAATTTTCTATGCTTGATTTATTTTTCAATAAAATTATGAAAACAATTATTAAAACATTTCCTTATGAATCAGTCATTTTCTACAGATTATCATTTCAAAATTCCCTTTTTAAAATTTTAGAAAAATTTTCCAAATTTTTTTTTGAAAATATTTTTTTAACTTTTTAGATTTCTTCAAAAAATGTACTAAAGGAGAAAAAATTATTTTAAAAAATAAAAATTTTCTATTAAAAGTGAAATTTTTTACAGGTAAATCTTGGTAACTGTCAGCTTTGATGGAGCTGAAATTTGGCTCACGAAAAGAGCATGGATATCACACAGACCGAGACCTCAAAACTAAATTTTAAGCTACTGAAATCGATTTTTCGATTTTTTGGCGAATTTGAAAAATATTAAAAATAGCACATTCGTAAATCAATTTTTTACAAAAATAGTCAATTTTGAGAAAAAATTCTGAAAATCAGTTTATGTATTGAAGTCGCCCCCCCCCCCTGTAAAATTTTTTTTTTAAATTTATTTTGGAGATTTTCTTGCATGATAATTTTTAAAAAAATTCTCAAAACTTTTTCTAAAGGAAAATAAACTAAGTATTATAACGAGTAAATTGTTTTTTGAAAATTTTTCATACGAAATTTTGAGTAGGTAAAATCTTTAAAAGTTCGAATATCATGAAGTTAAAAAAAATGAAATTTATTGAAAAAAAAATTTAACACATTTTTTCAAAAAAATTCCACCACAAAAATTTCTGGTGAAAAATGAAATTTTCTTATCGAAAAACTTTTCTGGAAGAAATCTGGAAGCAAAATAGAACGATCTTGAAAAAAATTCGAGAAAAATTTTCATAAAAAATTTCTTGCATAGAATTCGTCTAAAAATTCCAAAAAATCCATTTGTCTTTAAAAGATTTTTATTAAACAAAAATGCATTTAATAATAATTTTATCATTGTTGCATAATTCTTCTCTTTTTAAAATGTCTCTTTTCAGAATTTTTCAAAATCTTGAAATTTCTTCCAAAACAGTTTCTTTGCATTTTTTTTCTTCAATTTTTTCAAAAAAGTTCGTTGAAAAAATAATTTAAAGAAAATTGAAAAAAAAAAAATCACAAAAATTCTCTGTAAACATTGATGTAACTTTCTCATTAAAATTTCTTCTGAAAACCTCGTTCTTAAAAAAAATTTCGGCACAAAATTCTTTCAAAAATTTCAATTAAAAGAAATAAGTACCTAAATGTTAGATTCTTTCAAGAAGTAAAATATATATTTTTTTTAAATAAGTTTAATTTTTAAATTTTTGTTTTTGCAAAAATTAGTAAAATTTTTTTATTGTAAAAAATTGTGGGGTAAGAATTTTTTCAATCTTTGATTTTTTCCAAATTTTGTCTCTTGAAAATTGGTCTTCCTCAAAACTTCATTTTCAAAGATGAGCAAATTTTTCACATAATTTTTCTTCTAGATAGGTACTTTGAGGGGCTTTTGCAATTTACCATATGTCTTTTTAGTGCCCCTCAATAAATTCAGGAAGGCAATACTATTGACATGAATTATATTCTATTCCAACTAAAACTCTTTCAATTTCAAAGATAGGTATTCTATAATGAGCTTAAAACTTTATTCTAAATTTTTGAAGAGCTGTGAATCGGTGATTTGAGAAATGCAGTGTTACCAATGAATTATGCTTAGAAAATATTAACTTTCAAAGCTTTATGTAACGACTTCATTTGGAAATGTAGAGACTCACTTTATATCCAAATCTCAAATTTAGACCTTAATTTCTGAAACACCCTGTATAGTAAGTATATTGGTACTCGTAACGAATAAACAACGCAGATAACACCTGCGTTATGATACTCGTATGTATCCTATATGATACGGAGACGTATCTTCTATATTTATAAAGATACACTTTATATTGAATCATAAAGCGGCCGCGGGATTATATTAAAAATGTAACGTTATCTAAGTCCACATCCACGTCAGTTTTTATACGTTTATATATTGACAACAGTGCCACAGTAAACACGATACTTCACGATATGATTTCATATATAAACAGGTGGCTTTTTAAATGTAACAATTCCGTACCTACTTCTTTTTTTTGCCTCAAATAGCACCAAAAAAAAAGGAGAGAAAAAACAGCACCGCCGTAAGAACGGAATTATCAACGCAGACAAGTGTATTTCCCATGGGAGAGTAACCCTCACACTTCCACCACATCCCTAACCCCACATCGACTAAATATCATACATAGTATGTCAAACTACCACCACTACCATACGTACACTTGCGAAATGCATCTCTTTTCTCGTTTAACTCCGCACTCTTCGGAATTATTATACTGACATTCGTGCGTGAAAATTTTTCTTTTCCCCGCAATCGTATCACTACCCATATTGTATACGTACCTACTATATATGGAGTATGTATTTGGAGGGGAGGGGGTTGTATTGCTACAGGGATAGGAATGAGCAACGTTTGCAGAGTTATTTGACATTTGGCTTAAGAGTCGATCGAAGACGACGATGCTCAAAGTAGGCTCATACAGGCTCAGACTACACAGGAGTAGAATTGATCTCTTTTTTTTCGACATACAAAAGGCCAGACAGTTTAACGAAATTTTAATTCCGCGTCGAAGATTCTCGTTCCATGTGGATGTGGTTGTGGATCCCTCCAGCCATTCAGTTACTCTCCCATCGTGTATCTATGAGCAGTATGATGCGAAGATTCTACCGTAGACGTGAATTCGAGAGGAGAGGGATGCTGTGAGAGATGACGAGATGGCCGGAGGTGAAGGCGGTGCTTTTTATTACGTGTGTGTTTTGTGTTTTTCGTATAAAAGTAAGGAGCAATATTTTTGCTTGTGTGTGATTCTTGGGAAAATATTTGCTGAATTGAAAAGGGTTAATTTTTTTCTGACTTTGATGAAGAGGTTTTTTTTTCAAGTTTTTTTTTTTTGGCACGTTGTCATAAGTTCAAAGCATTTAGTAAAATGGACATTTTAAATTTGCTGTCAATATACCCTAATTTATACTTTAGTGGGACCAACTCGTTAAAAAATTACATTTCTCAAAAAGATCGATTAAAAAAAAAATTTAACTAGAAAAGTCATTTTCAAAAATGAAAAAATTCAAAGTATTTAAGTTTTATAAATAAATTAACAAATTTCTAAAGCAAAATAAAAAATTTCAATACTGCCCGTGTAGCAATTGTCGATATCGACATTTATGTCGACAAAATTCAGACACATTTTTTTCTCGGTTAACGATGAATTAAAAATGATATTTGAGATTTAAAGTAATGTTCTATGTTAAACATAACTGTTCAATCAAAATTTTTGAATTTTTCTCAGTATTTTCCTATAATTTAGAAAACGTTGTTTTTCTACATAGACAAGTCGATGTAAAAATCGATACTCGATAAACGCATCGACATTTATGTCGACAATTTCTGCCAATTAAATTTACAAATTTTATATCTAAAAAGAACTAAAAACAATTAATAAGAACATTTTAAGCTCAGGAATAAATAATTTTTGAAAGAATCACAAAATTTTCTTATTTTTCAAAGTTTTGAATAATACAACGACTTGTCGAGTTATTGTCGACGGTCGAATAATGCATCGACTTCACTGTCGACAGTGTCGACCAGAGGAATTTTAAGTCGAGATAGTGTCGATGTGATTGTCGAGGGTCGAATAATGCATCGACTTAACTGTCGACAGTGTTGACCAGAGGAATTTTAAGTCGAGTTAATGTCGATCTAATTGTCGAGGGTCGAATAATGCATCGACTTGACTGTCGACGTCTTGAGGGTGATTGTGATACTCGCAGATAAAGTGTGTTGTGAATTAGTACATAAGGTCTAAGAATCATCTCTATGTTAGTTGGACACTCGCATGTGTCCAGCTACAAAGGTGGCCTCAATGCCGCATATTTGACAAAAAATGTCGAAATGTTGGCTTGAACACTATTTTTGGTGTAATTTTAATATACTTATATTGAATATTTGAGCATATTTTTCAAAATCTCACCATTGCAAATGTCGATGTGGATGTCGATATAAATGTCGACACATCGAAATTAGCATCGACGTTGCTACACGGGTGGAATTAAACAAAAAAATCATAAATTTTTTTTTCAAATCATAAAAAATTTGAATTTCGACGAAATTGATGAAAATTTTCTCAAAATCATAAGTTGAGAAACCCTACAATTGTAGGGTTGAAAAAACGAAAAAACTGTCAAATCTGCTAGAATTTAAAAAAAATCGATTAATAAAAATTTTCGATTCATGAATTAAAATTTCCACAAAGTTGATGAAATTTGCCTCAAAATTGTTACTCAAGAAAAAAATGAAAAAATTTTCAAATTTGCTAGAATTGAAAAAAAAAATGATTGAAAAAATTTTTGACTCATAAATTCAAATTTCAACAAAATTGATTAAATTTTCTTCAAAATTCTTACTCGAGAAACCCTACAGTATGTAGGGTCGAAATTCGAAAAAACGAAAAAAATTGTCAAATCTGATGGAATTGAAAAAAAAATGCTAAATACGCTGAAATTCATCAAAAATTGGCTAAGTTGAATTTTTTTGACTCATAAATTTGAATTTCTACGAAACTGATGAAACTTTCCTCAAAATTATTACTTGAGAAATCCTACAGTTGTAGGGTTGAAAAAAAGAAAAAATTGTCCAATCTCCTGAAATTGAAAAAAATTTCCAATTCAAATTTCCACAAAATTGATGAACTTTTTTTTTATTTTTCACTCGAGAAACCCTACAATTGTAGGGTCGAAAAAATAAAAAATTGTCAAATCTGATGGAATTGAAAAAAAAGTTGTCAATCCTCTGGAATTTATCAAAAATTGGTCAAGTTAAATTTTTTCGAATCATAAATTCGAATTTCTACGAAACTGGTGAAATTATCCTCAAAATTATTACTCGAGAAACCCTACAGTTGTACGATTGAAAAAAAAAAAAAAATAGCCAAATCTGCTGGAATAAATTGAAAAAAATTTTGATTAAAAAAAATTTTCGAATCATGAATTCGAATTTCTAAGTGATTGATGAAATTTTTGTAAAAATCATAAATTGAGAAGTTCTACAGCTTGTAGAGTTGAAAAAAATAAAAAAAATTGTCAAATAGTTTATTAAATTAGATTGTAGTTAGAATTTGAATAAATAAATAAAAAGAAATCTGCTCGAATTGAAAAAAAAAAAATTATAAAAATTTTTTCGACTCGTAAATTCGAATTTTTACGAAATTGATGACATTTTTCTCAAAATCATGAATTGAGAAGTCCTACAGTTGTAGGGTTGAAAAAAAAATTGCCAAATCTGGAGAAATTGAAAAAAATTTATTAAAAATTTTTTTGACTCTAAAATTCAAATTTTTACAAAATTAATGAAATTTTTCTCAAAGTTATTACTCGAGAAATCCTACTGTAGGGTTGAACTGTACAAAAATTGTCAAACCTCAAACCTGCTAGAATTGAGAAAAATTTATTCCAAAAAATTTTGCATCTCAAAAATTAAAATTTCCTATAAAATATTGAATTTTTTCTCGAAATTATCAGGCACTCGAAAAGTCCAAAAGTTGAAGAGTTGAATTATCCAAAAAATTTCCAAATCTGATGATAGTAGAAAAAATTTATCTAAAATTTTTTTTCAACTCATAAATTCAAATTTTCTCAAAATTGATAATTTTTTCTCGAAATTGTTACTTTAGAGCTCCTACAGTTCGTAGTAAGTATTGAATTGAATGAAAAATTTCCAAATCTGTTAAATTTGAAAAAAATCAGTCCACAATTTTTTTCCAACTCATCGATTCAAATTTCTCCAAAATTATTGAATCTTTTCTCAAAATCATTACACCAGAGAACCTACAAAAATTTCTAAATCTGATGAAAGTTGAATAAATTGGTTGTTCCACACGTATAAATTCAAATTTCCTCAAAACTAATGAATTTTTTACTTTAATTTTTCTACGTCGAATTTTTATTTAAAATGTCAATTTTTTCAATTTTGGACACAATTATCCCTGAAAGGGCATAAATCGGGGTAGTTTGACCAACAAAACTCAAATCCCTGAAGCCTGAATTGTTTTTCAAAATCGGTTTATGTTTTTATGAAAAAATGGAAAAAAATGATTTTTAATTAATTTTCAAGTTTCTCTGATGTTTTGAAAATTAATTAAGTATTCCTCAATGATTTTCTTTTAAACAAAAAAATGGGGAAAATGTGGAAAAAATTTGAAAAAAATGATTTTTTTAAATGTTCGAATGCAGGACGATGACTAATTAAATTGAAAAAATTTTACATCCACCATCCATATACTTATCAATTCAATATTTTGTGTTCTTACCTTATTCGCCTTTTTGAGTAATTGCTACAAATTCGTCGAGGTTTTCCAAATTCTGAGCAGCGCCTGAAATCAAAATAAAATAAATTTAAGTTCTAAGAAAAATTAACGAGAAATAACCTAATTATTATCAATGCAACAATAACAAGTTTCATTGGAATATTCCACATAAAATCAAATCTACACAGAGAATGAGTGCAATACACTCGACATGCACTTCCTCGGAAAAGATTTCACATCATCTTTTATCCACCCAGGCCACATCTGGTGGATCCACCATCTTAATGAAATCACATCACACATTACACAAAACGATCATTTCTACTTACTCGGTCGTGTATTAAAAGAACAAAAAATAAAAAACCTCAAACCAAAACCAAACCAAACCATCCACAGAGGCACATCAGAGACCCACCTCCTCCATCGTTTGGAAATACCTCTTGGCACATTATTAAATGGCAGTAGCCGCCCTAATCTTACCGCTAACGACGCTTATTTATAATTTCAACCACCCATGTTTTAAAAAGCACGTTTTTTTTATAACCGCCTATTCTTTCGAGTTGGACATTTCCACTACATAATTACGTGTACCGGGTAACAGAGTGTTTGGTTAATTTGGCCGGCACGATAACGTCTTACCAGTGCATCGTACTGGGAACTGGTTTAAAGACGCGATCGATACGACGATAACAAATCAATTATTCGATTTGACTTTTTAATGTAGCCATTATACACACTATGGAATGGCATACAGGGGCACTTCACATACATATAAGGAAACGTGGCGCGGCTTCTGTCGACATTCGTCATTTTCTTACGCTAACACGAAATCTCCTCTTCGGGTGTGCGTAATGCCAGGCAGCCAGGCGATGGATGGCGTACGCACGAATACCATATAGCGATAATTACCAACTCGGCACGAAATGCCTGCGTTCAATTTACGTCGAGTCGCATGCCTCCCAACCCCATCCATCTCGATCCTTTGCAGCGTCACTTACCATGTCGCTAGCGCCTCCTCACACCCTCCCCATATACGTCTCTAATTACCATATATCGAAGGAGTTGTAAAAACCTTACTCTTAACATACGACTAGCAGTAGATATACATAAGAAGGAGAAGAGAGCACGAGTGAAATTTAAATATTCGTTGTAGGTAGGATCTTGAAAGGAATACATTAAAACTCAATTTTCGCGCTTCGATACCTTTTTCGTGCCGACGAAATTTACCCAACGATGACGTAGAAATGAAGCTTTGGCACGTGTGAAGGTTTAGGCAAAAAAATGCCACGTGAACGTACGAGAAGGAAGAATTAACTCCGGAGTTTTAAAATAAGATTAGCGAGCGTAAGAAATACGAGAGCAAGAGCGATGTTGGTAGGTCTAGGTACCTACTTCAATTTGAGATTACCTATTGAAAATTTCACGATTTGAGAAAATCAAGAAATCAAAAACGTGAACGAATTGAATAGGTACCTATTAACTTTAAAAACTGCAGATTACACATGGTGCCTATCTCAAAAATTGAAAGGCAAAGGGAAAATAAAATTAAGAAGAAAATTGTTCGATTAAAAATACAAAAGAATTTCAAGAATTTTAAAAATCTTTTAAAAAATTCAGATATTTGAGTTACCTACTTGATTGAAATAATTTTAAAATTTTGAATAATAATTCAGACTGTAGAATAATTTATAAATTTGAAATAATTTATTGGATTGAAGAAAATTGAAGAATTTGTAGAATTATAGTAAAACTTTTTTTCAAAGAATTGAATTACGTAATGGAGAATTTAAGAAATTTAAAGAATTCAAGAAGATTGCATATTTTAAGAATTTGAAACAGTTTGACAAAATTAAGACACTTGAATAATTCAATAAATTCGGAGAATTTGAACAATTCATAGAGTTCAGAAAATTTAAGAAGATTGAAGAATTCAAGGAATCGGAAGAATTTGAAGTTTGAAAAATTCAATCATTTAAGGAATTGACAGAGAATTCGAATATCATTTAAGAAAATAAAATAAATCAAGAAATTGGAGACATTTACATAACGTCAGAAATTTAACAAAATTCAAAAAATTGAATTATTTAAGAAATTTTACTAATTCAAAGAATTGAAGAAATTTGAAGAATTCGCCAATTTTCGAAAATGAAAATAATTCAAGAAATTCAAAGCAGTTAATGAACCGTCAGAATTTGAGGAATTTGAAGAAATTCATTAAACGTGAAGAGCTGAAGAAAATGAAATAATTTAAAGAATTCAAGAAATTCAACGAACGCTTATCATCTAAAGAATATAAGAAAATTAAATAATTCAAGTAATTCAAACAATTACTTATTATTGATGGAAGAAATCCAAGAATTGAAGGAAAAGAAATAATTCGTGGAATGTAAAGAATTTAAGGCATCCAAAAAAATAAACAAATACATAGAATTTAAACAATTGAATAAAATAAAATACTTAATTCAAGGAATTTTAGAAATTTTACGAATGCATAGCAGTTAAGAATTTAAGAAATATAATCATTTTAATTCAAATGATTAAATCGACTTCAACGATTATTGATAAAAATGAAATAATTGAAGGAATTCAATAAATTTAAAACAAATGCATAGAATTTAAAAAGCTTATGAAAATGAAATGATTATGAAAATCAAAACAATGAAGAAATTCAAAAGATTCGAGAAATTGAACGAATGTGTAGAATTTGATAAATTTAAGAAAATCGAATAATTCAAGAAATTCAAAAAAAATCTAAGCAGCTTGAAGAAATCTAAGAATTTAATATACAATGAAATCGAAATTAATCATGGAACAAAAAACATTTAAAAGATTCAAGAAATATTGAAGATTTAGAAAATTTAACAATGCAGATAATTCAAAGAATTGAAGGAATTGAAATAATTCAAGGAATAGAAAAAAAAATTAAAGAATTTATTGAACTTGAAGAATTTAAGGAAATCAAAGAATTAAAGAAACTTGAAAAAAATCCATGAATTTTAGAAAAGGAAATAAGTTAAGAAATTTAAAAAATTCATTCAAGGAATTCGAGTAATTTAATGTATTGAAGAACCGAGAGAATATCAAGATTTTTAATAATATTGATTAATTCAAGAAGCTCGAGATATTAAAGCTTCCAAAAAATGTGAAAATACAAAAAATTCAAAGAAATGAGGAACCTCAAAGAATTCAAGGATTTTATAAAAATGAAATAATTCATGGAATGTAAGGAATTTTGAACTTTCAAAAAATTCAAGTGATTTGAGAAATTTAACGAATGCAGAAAATCTGAAGAATTCAAGAAAAGAAAATAATTCAAGGAATTTGAAAAATATTATTAAAGCACTTGGTAAGCTTGAATACTTAATTTAAGGAATCCAACGAATTGAAGAAATTTAAAGAATCTAAGAAAATGGGAGAAGTTCTGAAATTCAAAACATTCAAAAAATTTAAGAGAGTCAAGAGATTTACCAAACTTGAAGAATTTAATAAATTCAAAGAGTGAAGTGAATTTAAAAAAATTAATGAAATTCAAGGAATAAAAAGTTCAACAATTTAATAAATTAACGAATGTAAAAAATTTCAGGTTTCAGCAACAAGAACTTAAAGAATGTGCAGAATTAGAATAATTCAAAAAATTTATTTAATATAATTTTAATAAATTAAAAATTTGAGGAATTTGGCTTTTTAGCCTGATAAATTTTGGAGGATTTATAATTTGGCAAATTCAATTTTTAGGAACTCGAAGAATTAAGTCATTTAAGAAATTGAAAAATTTGAATAATTTTATGATCTGGGGAAAATTCAATAAATTTATGGAGTTCAAAATTTGGATAATAATTTATCAAATTAAAATTTTTTTGCAAATTTAGCTTCTAATAAGCCAAATTTACCAAATTAGGGAAACCTATAATATACCAAATTTGGAAATTTTCATAATTTTGGCAAATCACAAATCACTCAAACATTCTAAAATCCAAAATCCTCGTAAAATTTTGTCTCACAAGCCACATCGACATTTCCATACATTTCGATATTTTCCCAGGCCACAACAAAACACAATCCGACGTCTTCAAAGATCACAATCGGCTCTTCAAAATCACACCACGTGAGACATTTCCTTATACTGGACATTACATAACAATAGCCAGACCATATTCATTGTAGCCATCTACTACAATATCCGTTTTCTTCACCCTCCCCCCTTCAAACTACTTTCTCTTTTCGTATCCGGAGGTGGAGGCGAAAAAATATATCTAAATCGTATAAGGCAACAAAGTAAATAGAATTTTGCGGTTTCTACGTTATTTGTTCTTTCAAGATACACATTGAAGCAAAAAAAAAAAAAAAAAAAATGCCAAACGTCGACAAAGAGAGGCCGATTTTTCGGATATCGAATGTACTAAATGTATTATAAGTTTTATTAGGTAAGGGAATATGGCATCGTGTCTAAATACATTGGGCGTACCAACCGCGATCTTTTCTTTATTTTTTTCCTCACCACAATGGATTCCTTTCTTCGGCAAACATCCTGTTCTTTGAACCGGCAACAAATACCACCCTTCACGCGTGTATTTTTTAAAAACTCTCACCCTGTTACGTCTCTCTGGCCGCGCTAAATCTCTATATGTGATGCCGCCGCGCCGATACAGATGGGCGATTTTTTTATAAAGGAAATGTATTAGAAAACCATATAATTTATTTCAAAAAGCTATTCCGAACATTTGAATCGTTATGGCCTTTGATGGTGCATACGTGACATAACCGAAACGCTACCGAATTACCGCCACCATAAAGATGGTAATCGGGTTACACGAAAGGGTTAGAGGTGCAGGTCGTGGCATCGGAGACAAAATAAGGATTACAGGAAAAATTGTGTTTTTCGTCTTACGTTTGTGTAAAAGTATAAGATAATACGTTCGCGGAAGAGATCGAGTCGAGTCACTTGGAATAACGACGACGCTGTTGTAATTATAGCCACCAGAAAAACTGCCAACATGTTTAATTTTTAATGAAGTTGAGCATATCTTTTTGAAAAGTTCCTAAGGTAAATTACTCGGAAATTTAATCTGCGAAACGAATTGTTATACGTGAGTTTTACGCCCTCAAAATGCTCCGAAGTACCGGGTCCTTTTGCGGTGCATATCTCATTTAGTGGTTTTAAAAATTGTATTAAAGTTTTACCTCTGCGAATTCAGGTTGCCGGTTGGAAAAAATTTCAAGTTTGAAAATCAAATTGTGCGATTGCACAATCTGAAAAAAATATTAAAATTTGAGAAGTTGATGCTAATTCTTAAGAAAATGAAAAGATGTGATTACACAGCATTAAAAATTGAATAAAAATGAAGTGATAACAGCAGAAGTTGGAAGACTTTCAAATTTTAATTCAAAAATTTTTCAAGTACGAAGTGGGGTAAAGATTACACCCCTTGAAAATTAGAAAGCTTAATAAAAGTGAGATAGTAATTGAACTGACTGAAAAACAAAATTTTATGAATAAAAACAAACAAATAAATAAATAATTTGGGATTGTATCATACCCAAAATAAATCTCGAGAATTTTACAATTTCTTGAAAATTTAAAAAAATTTACTGCACACGAACGACTTAAAATTGGAAAAATATTCCTACAAAAAAACTTCTAGAAATTTAGAATAACGAACTACAAAAAGATTAAAGGTACTGCAAGAAAACGACAAAAAATTAAAAAAAAATTTTACATAAAAAAATTGTAAATTCTTTCATAATTGGAAAATTGGAAATCTTTTCACTACAAATTAAGAAAATTTTTACAACAAAAAAACTACAGAAACTACAAAACATTAAAAATATTTTTCTAATATTTTACAAAGAAAAAAAAAACAAAAACGAAAAATTTTTCACTTCAAAAAAAGTACAAAAAATTGATGGGAAATTTTATCAACAGGAAATTGAAAAAATTTTCACTACAAAAAAAAACTACCAAAATAATGAACTTCTTTAATACAAAAAAAAAGGAAATTTTTTACTGAAATAAAAAAAAAACAGGAAAAAACAACAAAAAATATGGAAAATTTTTTACCAAGGAAAAATTACATCACCAAAAGTTGGTAATTTTTTTTACTGCAAAAAAAAAATAGAAAATATTCTACAACAAAAAAAGGAGAAAAAAATACCAAGTATAAAAACTTTCAAGACATTGAATTGAAGTTAACAAAAAAATATAGAAATTTTAGTAGGTAGGTACTGCAAAAAAATAAAATAAAATAGGAAATGAATAAAAAAAATTTCTACCACAAAAAAAAGCTGCAAAAACTAGGTACAAAACATTAAAAAAAATTTATGCTACGAAAAACATGAACATTTTTTTCACAATAAAAGAAATTACCTACAAAAATAGTGGATTTTTTACCACAAAAAATTGGAAATTTCTGCATAATATTTTAAAAATGAGAATTTTTTACTGAAAAAAAAGTACAAAAAAAACGAGACATTAAAAATATTTTTAAAAAAAATTTGCAAATTTTTTCACTATAAAAAAGCTACGAAGAATTGAGAACGTTTTTTACAAAGAAAAAACTACATTCACAAAAAATTTATAATTTTTATACTGCCAAAAAAAACAACAAAAAATTAGAAAGTATTTTACAACAAAATGAAGGGGACAATTTTTACCATGTACATTTGTACAAAAAATTTCAATATTGTATTAAAAATATTGGACTGCCTATACAAAAAATATACCTAGAAATTTTATTACTGCTACAAAACGAAAAACAATTTAAAAAATCTTTATCACAAAAAACTCAAAAAACTAGAAAAATTGTAAATATTTTACTAAGAAAAAAATTGAAATTTTTTCGCTACAAAAAAAATTATAAAAACACTAATAGATTTTTATCACAAAAAATGGGAAATTTAGTAAGCTGCCAAAAAACTACAAAAAATCAGCTAAAAACAACAAAACATTGAAAATATTTTTGTAGAAAAATTGGAAATTTTTTCATTATAAAAAAGCCACGAAAAATTGTGAAAAATTTTTCACAAGAAATTGGTTATTTTTTCACTACAAAAAAATCAACATAATGGATTTTTTCAACACACAAAAAAATTGAAATTCCGTTATGACTTGAAAAATGAGAAAACCTATTTTACTGCCAAAAAAAAAAAAAAAAAAAAAAAAAAAAAAAAAGGAAATTTTTTTACCAAATACAGAAAAAATTCAAGACATTGAAAATATTGAACCAAGTATACAAAAAATATAGAAATTTTACCACTGCAAAAAAATTATAAAATAAAATACAAAAATAATGGACTTTTTCTCAAGAAAAAAAATAAAGAATTTCTTTATTGCAAAAAGAAAAAGAAAAGGAAAAAGAAACTACAAAAAAACAAGACATTGAAAATATTTTTTCGAAAAATAATTTTTTTTTTTTAGAAAATTTTTCACTGTAAAAAAAGGGGAAATTTTTTGATAACTGTAAGAAAAAAATACCTAATCGCAAATAAATTAGTAATTTTTTTACAGTAAAAAAAAACTTCCATTGGAAATTTTGAACTAAATATCTGCGTAAAGTAGCATTTCTTAAAAAAAAAAAAAAAAAAAAATTGAGGATTATAAAAAAAAAATTTAAATAAGTGATATGGTGTGACTAACAATATAATTTCAAAAATTAATATTAAAACTTTTTTCCAAATACGAGTTATTATTGCAATTACACCATTTACTCGTAAAATAATCAAGATTCTCGAAAACTGCGTTAATTTTTAAAAACCTCGAGCCGGCATAATTACACCATCTAAAAAAGTACACTTAAAAACCTAAATACACTTTTGATACCGCGCGCGGCTTTAATTTCAAATAAAAGCAAACTTTACAGAAAAAAACCACCACCACTCGCCATAAAACCGCACACAGCTCCAATAAAACTTGCTTTAAGAAATAAGTAAAACAAAAGCACAAAGAAAATATTTACCAGGTTCTTTCTTTCGTAAATCTTAAATTTAATCCGAGCTGTTTTACCAAAAAGGGAACTTCTTACCCGTATTTTGAGTTGTATATCTGGTATACACGTAATCTTGAAGTACGCTCTTTTAAGTATACCAATCTTCGTTCCCTTTAGCTTAGATTTATAGTAGGTAAATGGTGCTAGCAAGTTTGTTATTATGATTGCGCAATGTACAAGTTAAATATACCCACCCACTCTGATGGCTGCTGCAAAGCTCGGTCATTCGCGCTCCGAGCTTTTGTTGAATTTTTAAATTACGCGGATTTGAGTTTTGCTCGTTTCATAATCTTATCATATTTTTTTTTCTAACTCGCGAAAATACCTCGTATAATTTAATCCAACACTAATGGGGAGAAAGAGAAAAAACACCACGATATATACGTCGAATATCGAATGTCAAGCTCGATTTTTTCGCTTCCTTTGTCATTTTTTTTTTTTTTTTTGGTGACATCAAAACGTCGTCAAAAAAAAGTCGAGTCAACCTGACACCGAAGACATTATTTGTATTTTTAACGCGTACACACGTAACTCGCGAGTAGGAAAAAAAATCGAAAAAAAAACATACCCGATAACGCAAAACTTTATTAAAAGTATCAAGTCAATTTTCCTATCACGACGCCAAAGGCAGGGCAGAAGGGTGAAGGAGAAAACTGCGTACGCTACTCACACACAGGTATCTACATATTTATGGTAAAAGCTCGACGTATTTTAATAATTTACCGACTGACGTCGAAATGCAAATGAACCGGAGTATGAAAAAATTATAAACACGTATAGATTTACGCGTTCGTTCGAGGGATGAAAAGCATTTTCTTCTTTGACTCGCAGTCGTTATATACATATTTAGCTTCGTATAAACGCATGGCGAATATTCGTTCGCACGATTTCCTACTACTTCCTGCTGCTCCTTTGCCGAGCATGTCGTCGTATCAAACGGAATTTTCGAAATATTTCAAATTTCCCATGTGTTTTAATAATACGAGCAAATAAACACGCTAAAAGCGAATATCTCTGTATACAGGGTTAACAAATGTTTTACTTCCTCACCTACACTCCTACGTCTTTCTCGTCGTCGTTCGTATGAATAATTTCTTTGCTGGTAGGTACTAGGTACCTATACCTACCTATCTAGTTTTACAGTAAGAGGAAAAACCGAGCAGAGGAACGTACATATCTTTGCTGATGTGCCAAAGGACAAGCTTGATACGTTGTGTAATGGTGATGGTACTCTTACTGGTAGGTATACCATTTGAATGTTAATCTAAGCTGCCGCCTTATTATGATGAGAATTTCATCTAAGTCAAAGAGATGACATAGTTCGATAAAAAATTCGTTTTAGTTTTACCTTTAGCTCAAAGGGCGCGTAATCTGGGTTAACCCGAATTTTCCTAGAGCGTTTTCTTGCTCTTCGTGTATTTTATCATCGTAATTCCGCAATTTTAGAAAATTATGTTTCCCCGAGCAGCACAATCGACAAATTATCGAAATAAAAAATCGACAGAATATCGAATTCGATAAAGTGTCGCGTTAGTTCCGCCTAAATCGTGAAATTATCTTTCGATATATAGATAGATTATCGACGAATTATAGTTAGCAAAAATTTCGAGATTATAGTAAGATATTTTATCGATAATATATCCTATAATATCGAAAGATAATTTCACGATTTAGGCGGAACTAACGCGACACTTTATCGAATTCGATATTCTGTCGATTTTTTATCGATTTTTTATTCCGATTTTTCGTCTTTTACTAGCTTTTTTCTATAATTAAAAATCCTTAATTAGCATAATTAATACATTAAACTATGCCTAAACACATTATTCATGTTGCGGTAAGAGGATCATTTCAGAAAAAGTCAAAAAAAATTATAAAAAATCTGTCACCCGTGGGGCTTGAACCATCTACCTCCTGCATGGTAATCCTCTTCCTTAACCACTATGCCATACCTTATCGTTGAGGAATTAGCAATAAAACGCTTATAATAGGCAGTTTAGTACTTCCAGACGAGTTGGACTTAGAAGAATTTTCACCAATTTTTAAAATTTGGAAATAATTTCAAGTATCGTCACAAAATCGTTGAAAAATCGTTCGACAAATTTCAGATTATTTGTCGATAATGTAGTTTCAAATATCGCCACAAAATCGTTGAAAAATCGAATTCGAGGAATTTCATATTACGTGTCGATAATATAGTTTCAAATATCGTCATAAAATCGTTGAAAAATCGAATTCGAGAAATTTCATATTACGTGTCGATAATATAGTTTCAAATATCGTCATAAAATCGTTGAAAAATCGAATTCGAGAAATTTCAGATTAAGTGTCGATAATAAAGTTTTAAATATCTTCACAAAATCGTAAAAAAATCGAAATCGAAAAATTTCATATTATGTGTCGATAATATAGTTTCAAATATCTTCACGCAATCGTTAGAAAACCGAATTCGAGAAATTGCATATCATGTGTCGATAATATAGTTTCAAATATCTTTACAAAATCGGTAAAAAATCGGATTCGATAAATTTAATATAATCTGTCGATAATATAGTTTTAAATATCTTTACAAAATTGTTAAAAAATCGAATTCGATAAATTTAATATTTTTTGTCGATAATGTAGTTTCAAATATCTGCACAAAATCGGTGGAAAATCGGAATCGATAAATTTAATATTCTTTGTCGATAGTATCGTTGACGAATATCGTTATAGAATCTTAATAATATCGAATTCGATAGTTTTTAGATTTTTTGCCTATGAAATTGTACCGATAAATCTTTATAATATCGTGAGAACATCTATAGATTTTCAAACGATTTTTTAACGATACGTTACATCTTATTCCAATATTATCGATCGAGTGTGCCGCTCGGGTCTGTAATTTTTTCGTCCTTTTGAACAATTTAGTTAATTTTTTATACTTACAAGGGAACCTCGCCAACTCGTCACCTCCGATTGAGCTGAAATTTGGCTCACTGAAAGAACATGCCACCCGGACCTCATAACCAAATTTTTAGCTGCTGAAGTTGATTTTTCGATTTTTGGGGAATTTTTTGAAAATGGCTAAAACCGCCTCCAAAAAACCATTTTTTGAAAAAAATATAGATTTCAAGATAGAATCCTGAAAATCAGTTTGTACACTAAAATCAACCTCCCGAGTCAAATAGCACCATTTTCAAAGCGATCTGGAGCCTCCAGGAAAAGTTGACTATTCTCCAGCAGACTGGAATCTCTCCAGACAGCAAAAGTCAACATTTTCTGGAGGCTCCAGATCGCTTCGAAAACGGTACCAATCGACTCGGGGGGGTCGACTTTAAGAGGTAGACAAAGTTTCGGGTGATATGCTGGAGAAATTGATTTTTTGGAAATTTTTTTAAAATGCAGAATTTTCAAGTTGTCAAAAAAAAACACGCGCGAACTCGTCTCCTCGGATTTTGGATTCAACTACGTCAATCGATAGATGGCATCATACTAACGCTAGGAATAAATTTTCAGCTGCCGAATTTAATTACAGCGCCGTGTCTGGAGAGATTCCACTGCGCTGGAGAAAATTCAACTTTTCCTGGAGGCTCCAGATCTCTTCGAAAATGGTTCCAATCGACTCGGGAGGTCGACTTTAGTGTACAAACCGATTTTCAGGATTCTATCTTGAAATTTATAATTTTTTTTTCAAAAAATGTTTTTTCGGAGGCGATTTTAGCCATTTTCAAAAATTCGCCAAAAATCGAAAAATCAACTGCGGCAGCTAAAAATTTGGTTGTAAGGTCTGGGTGGCATGCTCTTTCAGTGAGCCAAATTTCAAATCAATCGGAGGGAACGAGTTGGCGAGGTTCCCTTGTGAGTTCAGTAGCGATGGGTACTGGCGTGAATTTTGATTTTTTACAAAAAAAATGTTGAATTCAATTTTTTTTAGCTTTTCAAAAACCAATTTATAATTTTTTTTTATTGCCTGAATATTGTTTAAACTTTTTGGCCAAGATGAAATACTTATTTCACACATTGATCAAAATATCTTATTTTGATTTTTTGATGACACGATTTTTTTGAAACAGTGTTTTATTTGGTACGTTCTTTTCTTGGAAAAAAAATATGAGGTTTAAATTTTTAAAACGATTTCAAAAAAAAATATTATAAGTTTAAATTCTCCCCCCCCTCTCAAAAAACAAACTGTTCTGAAAATTTTCTTAAATAGGTAATTTTTTGCAAGTTTTTCATTTTTCTGAAAAACATTTTATTTGTTTTGAAAATTTTTAATAATTTTTTTGGCGAAAACATGTTTGAAAATTTCAACCTTTTTTTAGGAAATAATTATTTTCTCTATTTTTCTTTCAAGTTTTTTTTTGATTTTTTTTTTTTATCAAAAAAATCTTATTTGGATGGAAAACCAATAGATAAATAACCAAAAATTAATTTTAATTTGTTTTTTCAAAAATAGTTCAATAATTCATTTTTGTTGAATTTTTTGAAATAATTTTCAGAAGCAATTAGAAAAATTTCGATTATTTTAAATTTTCTGTTTTTTTCTCATATTCATCGAATAGATTTCATTTTTTTAAATTGTTTTTTAATTTTTTTAAATTCAATTTTTTTCATATTTTCAAATAACATTTTCATTTGCAAGTTGTGAACATGTGTAAAAAAATTTCTCCATAATTTATTTATTTATTCATTCATCTATATTTTACTTATTGCATTATTTTTTCCTGTTCTAAAAAAATGGGCAATGCGAAAAAAGAACTCAAATACGAAAAAATAGACTTCGCAAAAAGAGGCAAAACTTTGTAGGTATACTTTTCGTTATCTCTCTTGTAGAATACCCCACAATTGTAAGACGTTTTCCGAGAGTTTTCTTAAAAGATATACGATTATCACATTGTCAGCGCTAAATCGTAACAACACAACAAACCAGAGAGACGAGAGACTCTCTCAAATACAGCTCCTGCGAGAATACACACCCTTAACTATATAGCAGAGCAAAAGCAAAAATAAACCATAAGCGTTTGCTTTTGTTCGATTGCAACGAGTTGAATTGTTTTAGATGTAATTACTTTCTTCGTAGCTCGCGTCATTTTCAGACTTGTACTCGTTGTACACGAAATGTGTGCTCGGGATTATTTTATTTTTCTCGAAATGTTTATGCGAACGTTGATACGTTTTTATTTCCTCCCTCACCCGATGTGCTCTGCGGTGTTATCTCCTTATTCTTATATTTCTTTCGGTACGATGCTCTTCCTTATGGGGCTGCAGTCGAGGTAATGAGGCGATGCATGCATCGGAGCGAAATTTGAAAAATTAAAAGTAACTTTAGTAACCTGAAATTTCAAAAAAAGTAACCAAAATTATGGAAAAAAGTAACCAAAATTTTTTTATTTACACTTGAATATAATGACTCATAACCCCCCTTCCCTCCTCACCGTTTTCTCATATTTTCTTTAAATTTGACGTGTCGCAACTCTTGAAATCAATGGTAAAAATTTCGAAAAAATTAAAATTTTGAATTAGGTAAAAAATACCTAATAATTTTTATGCATTTTTTCTATAATTATGACGAATTTTAATTGGCTTATTTTAATAGGTGCTCAATTTTTACATTATAGGAAATTTCAATTCTTGAGAAGCTCACAATATAAATTTTTGAGTACCTATCAAACCTTCAATTTTTTTTTTTTTTTTTTTTGTAACTCAATATTGAAAATTAAAAAAAAAACATTATTTTCTAGTTTTCAAATAATTGTTGATTTCAAAAAAACGTGAATTTCTGAAAAATTTTCAATTACCTACAAACAATACCGTTATTTTTTAATTTTCTAATTTTTAATTTTCAAATTTTTTTTCAAATTTTTTATTTTTCAAACAATTTTTAATTTCTATAAATTTCAATTTATGAACAATTTGTAATTTCTAAAAAGTTCGGGATTTAAAAAAATTGAATTTTCGAAATTCTCAATTTTTTTGTTTTCAAATTATGAAAAATTTTGATTTTTAAACAATTTACAATTTTTTAAAAATAGCCGTTCCTAAAATTCAGGTTTATTCAAATAAAAAATTCCCGATTTATAAAAACTGTAATGCCTAAAAATTTAATGTTCAAAAAAATCAATATTTTGATTTTTTGAATGGCTTGCAAAATGAGTAGATACAAAAAAATTTTCATTTTTGAAAAGCAGTCTTCATTCTCCACAAAAATCAATTTTTCAACATGTGAAATTCACAACTTTTCAAAATTTTTAAAAGGAAAGTTTTGCTTATTTAAAAATATCACATTTTTGAAGCATTTCAAGTTCACGAGTTGAAACGATTTTATGTTTCGTTTTTGAGGAGTTCTCAATTTTTCAAACATAATTATGTACCTAATCTTTAAATACTTTGACCACATTTTTTTTAAAACTGAAAAAATTGCTATTCTCATTTTAAAAAAAGTTTTTAATGAGGAGAAATCGGTTTTATTCTTCGACGAAGTAACCTCTACTTTTTTTGAAAAAATTTACAATTTTTTTTTTGAGGAAAAATCGTTTATTTGTCGAGAAAAGAATCTCTCAATTTTTTCAAAAAATACCGCTTATCTACTTACATTTTTTTTTCAAGAAATGTGGCTAATTTTTAGATAAGAATAAATCTCAATTCTTCAAGAAAAAAAATCACAATTTTTCATACTGACTTAAAAAATGTCTATAAAAGAACTTTCAATTTTTTTGGAGCAAACATTTTTTACCTAAAATTTTAATACATAGGTACATATAAAATGAATATTCCTGAAGTTCGAGCAGAAAAAATCTCAATTTTAAAAGAAGATTCAATAAATTGTTCAATTACTTAATTCACTTTTAAATAAAATATTTCAAATTTTTTGAAAGGAAAATCGCTGAAAAAATTTTTCAACGCGTTTTTAAAGAAATTTTAAATTTTAATGGCAGCTGTTCTTTTTTCAAGTCAGATTTTTGAAGAAATAGTAACCAAAATGAGTCCAAAAGTAACCATAGTAACCAAAATGAGCCCAAAAGTAACTAAAGTAACCTTGCCTCAAAAAAAGTAACCAAGTTACTAAAAAGTAACCGTGCTCCGATGCACGCGATGGGGTGATTGCAATTTTTTTCATTACTTTTATATTGTTATTACCGTTGGCTCTTTTTTTTCGAGCTGCGCAGATTTTTTTGCGATACGTATCTGTGTGCTCGGTGGTATAAATGAAGTATTCACTACTTTTTCCCTCGTTGTGCACTTGGTTAGGGAAAAGAACCCACTGAGTGTGTGGTATTCGTGGTATACACGTTGTAATTGAAATTTTATCAGTGGTTTCCATGAGTACATAGAACCAGGGTCGATGTCGAACGAAAGTTTTCATTTTTACCACAGAATGTGCATTAGGGTGGCCCTTATTTTGGACTTTTGGATTTTTTTAATGTCACCCTCAAAGTATTTTCATTTCATGAGAAAATCATCCCTTTTTCATTTTTGCCCTAAATGAATTTTAGATGGAGCCTTAGTCATCCTTTTTTTTTTGTTGGAAAAATAAAGAAATTGACCGATTTTCAAAATCAAGAGAGGAACGTAGATATCTCTCAAGTATTTCCCAAATTTTACGAACTCATGATCTCGAGTTATGAGGAGTAGAGTCAGTCTCCCTTTTCCAAAAAATTCTGATAAATGAATTTTCAAAAAAAAAAAAAATTGAAGGGATATTTTTTTTAAATGAAATATATTTACATACCTAATTATAAATATACTTATTTTTTGGAGTAAACATGCATCGGAGCGAAATTTGAAAAATAAAAGTAACTTTAGTAACCTGAAATTTCAAAAAAAGTAACCAAAATTATGGAAAAAAGTAACCAAAAATTTTCCATTTCCACTTGAATATAATGACTCATAACCCCCTTCCCTCCCCTCGTCACCGTTTTTCTCATATTTTCGCTAAATTTGACGTTTCACAACTCTTGAAATCAATGGTAAAAATTTTGAAAAAATCAAAATTTTCAATTCAAAAATAATAATTCATGCACTTTTTCATTTTCTATAATTATGACGAATTTTAATAGAATAGTTGGCTTAATAGGTGCTCAATTTTTATATCATAGGAAATTTCAATTCTTGAGAAGCTCACAATAAATAATTTTTGAGTTCCTATCAAATCTTAATTTTTTTTGAACTCAATATTGAAAATTCAAAAAAAAATTATTTTTTTTCTTGAAAATACTTGATATCAACTTTTTTAAGTTTTTGAACTCTTATTTGTTTTGAAATAGTTTTCAGTTTTCAAATAATTGTTGATTTCAAAAAACGTGAATTTTAGAAAAATTTTAAATTACAAACAATACTGTCCTTTTTTTAATTTTTAAATTTTTTTTTTATCGATTTTTTTTATTTTTCAAACAATTTTTAATTTCTATAAATTTAAATTTATTAACAATTTGTAATTTCTAAAAAGTTCTGGATTTCAAAAAATTAAACTTAAAATTCTCAATTTTTTGATTTTTAAACAATTTATATTTAATTTTTAAAAAATAGCCGTTCCTAAAATTAATGTTTATTCAAATAAAAAATTTCCAATTTATAAAAATTGTAATGCCTAAGAATTTAAAGTCTAAAAAAATCAATTTTTTGATTGGCTTATTGCAAAATGAGTAGATACAAAAAAAAATTAATTTTTGAAAAGTCTTCATTCTCCACAAAAAAACAATTTTTCAACATGTGAAATTCACAACTTTTCAAAATTTTTAAAAGGAAAGTTTTGCTCATTTGAGAAATATTAAATTTTTGAAGCATTTTAAGTTCACGAGTTGAAACGATTTTATGTTTCATTTTTGAGGAGTTCTCTATTTTTCAAACATAATTTTCAAATACTTCGAACACATTTTTTTTTAATTGAAAAAATTACTAGGTATTCTCATTAAAAAAAAAAGTTTTTAATGAGGAGAAATCGGTTTTATTCTTCGACGGCCTCTACTTTTTTTGAAAAGAAATTTTGAGAAAAAATCGTTTATTTGTCGAGAAAAGAATTTCTCAATTTTTTCAAAAAAATACGGCTTATCTACTTACATTTTTTTTTTCAAGAAATGTGGCTCATTTTTAGACAAGAATAAATCTTAATTCTTCAAGAAAAAAAATCACAATTTTTCATACTGACTTGAAAAATGCCTATAAAAGAACTTTCAATTTTTTTAGGAGCAAACATTTTTCTACCTTGAATTTCAATACATAAGTACAAAATAAATATTCCTGAAGTTCGAGCAGAAAAAATCTCAATTTTAAAAGAAGATTCAATAAATTGTTCAATTAAGGTCAGTTGGGGTAACTGGGCCACCAATTTTTTTTTTATTAAGGAAGATTCAAGATGTGTAATTCACTTACCCCCACTCAAATCTGAGTTTTGGGGTAACTGGGCCACAGTTGTTGGGAGTAACTGGGCCATGTCATGTTACTCAAATTACTGAGGCCTCCTCAAGGGGAGCTAGGAACCGAATGATAATTGTTATGGTGGGCTTACGATGTCAGTGTTACCATGCAACCAACCATTTACGTCAAGACGATTTTGGAGGGGATTAGGAAGAGAATGGCCCAGATACCCCGGTGGCCCAGTTACCCCAACTGACCTTACTTAATTCATTTTATAAAATATTTCAAATTTTTTGGAAGCAAAATCTCTGAAAAAAACTTTCAAAACGTTTTTAAAGAAATTTTAAATTTTAATGGCAGCTGTTCGTCAGATTTTTGACGAAATAGTAACCAAAATGAGTCCAAAAGTAACCATAGTAACCAAAATGAGCCCAAAAGTAACTAAAGTAACCTTGCCTTTAAAAAAGTAACCAAGTTACTAAAAAGTAACCGTGTTCCGATGCATGAGTAAATAATTAGTATTTTTCAATTTTTTTTAAATTTTTTCTACGTACCTAACAAGTACTGGTTGGTACTTATTACATGGTGAATTTCTCCATTTCCTCAAATTCGATTTTTTTGGAAAAATTACCCAACAAATTTTCTTCTCAATAATCGGGTCCATTCTGAGAGGTTATGATGAAAATAATTCGGAATTTTTCAATTATTCCCATTTTTGGAAAAAAAATTTTGCATAGTAAATTTCACATTTTTTAAAACTCAATCTCTTGGTAAAAATTGCCCACTTTAAACTTGGAATTTTTTTATTTTTTATAAATTTAATGACTTTTTGATATTATTTTAGAAATTTTACGACTTTTAAACTTTTTAATTTTAATTTTTTAAAAGAAAAATTTTTTTCCATGGAAATTTATATTCGTGAGTTTTAGATATTTTGTTAATTAGGTATTTTAGAAATTTTTTGAATAAATTTTATAACTTTTAGACATTTTGTCAGACATTCTGAAACTTGGAAAATTTTTTAAAAATTTGATGACTTTTAGGCTTTTTATCAGACATTATTAAACTTGATTTTTTTTATTAGAATTTTTTGTACCACTTCCACTGACCATGAAAAAAATGTAAGATTGACATTTATGCATTCACATGACCTCTTTCCCTTCATTTTATGACGATTTCCAGCCTCGCAGCCCCCGCGCAACAAACAGTTTTTCTCGATTTCCCAAAAAAAAGAAAAATGGACTTGTTGCGTTTTGAAACCCACCTCCTTACCTCTTCTGGCAGCATAGCTTCCACCTCTTTTAACTTTCCCAAACTTGGGCTAGGAAATGCCTCACTGTTATATTGGGTCGCTTCTTCCAAATACTGAAAATTAAGAACAAATTGGTCAAATTGTTCCGACTGTAGTTTACACAAGTAGTCCAGGAAAATTAGTGTGAAAATCGATGTTTTTTCTGACAAATTGATACAAGAATTTTTTTTTGGAAATAGGTAGTACTATTGATGCCCTCTTCGATATTGTGTTATGACGCGATGTCGTAGGACGCTTGCTTCGCGAGCTATGGGGTGGAATTCACCCCCTCGCGGCGTTTTTTACGATTACTTCCAAAAATATGTCCTTTTTCGAAAAAATGATGTTAACATAAAATATTCTACGTACAATTTCCTACGAAAAACGTTCTTATAATTTTTTGTAAAACGTACCTTATTTTTTGAATTTTCGTTTTGAAGAAATTTATTCTCAAAATTTTAAAAAATTTGTAAAATTAACTCATCTTTTCAATAACAAAAAGAATTATCGCAAAATTTGACAAATACCGTTTTTCATGAAAATTTTATTATTCTGTTAAGTACTGAAAAGTTCATGATGTTTATTCAGAAATTATTCAAACTCCTCAGAAATGTTTTAGTATTCCACAATTTGCTAAAATCTGCACCTCAAAATCAGCCCCCGATAGTGATAAAATAATGATTAAAATAATTATACATTCGTATTTCTCGATTTCTCAAATGATCTCCATTCAAATCGAAAAAATCGACTGATACGATTCGAACATTACACGACCGCAGCAGTCAGTAGCTTCGAAGACGACACGATGATACGACAAATTACCGCATCTATTTTTTTCCACGTTCCTCTAGATTAGGCCGCCGTTAAAGGGTATAGATATTTTCGTGACCGGATATCGGAATTATTTCACAACCGATCAGCCACCAGCTTCTGTGCAGCTAGTTCACGCCGCCGAAACAATTATTCCTTCTAAATGATTCGCCCGCCCCACCCCGCGCAGCCCACATTGCGTGGGCCACCGGGGCTGGGAGGCCGCGAAGCGCACAGCAGCACGTGAATTGCTCACCAGCGTATAGTTTTCATTAACAACAATTCCTCTTCGGTGTTCGTTCATCTTCGATGTATCGGAATTTTCGACACGGTTCGCTACCATCCGCGTAACTTTTTCCACCTTCATTCACTTGTACCGAGCGATGCTCATCTCGCCTCCACCTGCGCCTCCGCACACTGGTGCTTTCAAAACAACAAATTGATGAGAAATTTCACGCTGTGATGATTGTAATGAGCAGAACACCAAGCTATGCCAACATATTCCTGAGGTATCTATGGGCCTATGTTATATAAGGAAGATTGCGGAGTATAAAAACAAAACAAAAAATAAAAATAAAACGAGGAAAGAGAAAAAAGGAAAACAGTAGAAAAAGGAAAGAAAAAAAATGAGAAAAATCTTGGTCGGTTCAATGGTTAAAATAATGAACGTTACGATCCATCGGCCGACAAAAGGAAATTCGGTTCTTTACTGCATTTCAATATCAAAGCGCGATGTAATTTTGGGTCAATAGGGTGAAAAAGATAAAAATGTCTACCAAATACTCCAACTCGTATGTGTAGCTTTGTACTTCAGCACATTTCACCCAACCAATCGTTTTCTCTCTCTGTGGGTGCAGTATCTACGAGTCCCTTCTCTACACCTCCTGCCAACTCTCATCTTACAGTACTTGTGTATTTTATTCTTTTCTATACTATTCAACATACGAGTATACATCGAAAGCTCGAAATCGAATTGCATTGGCATCGTGAAAACCCAATGTTATATCCGAGGGTTAACGTAAACCTTGAATTATTGTAACTTTCATTCCTAAAGGCATATGCTTATATGGTGGAAGAAAAAAAATTCAACTTACAGTTCGCCTAGCTGGCTTTTTCTCCCTTCCTATAATATATTTTATCGTCGCATTGCAACGTCATTCTCCTTCGACGAATCCGAATCAACATCACCATACTGTAAACTGATTTCGCGTGTGCTTTCCCCCTTTCTTCACTTTCTCCTAGTCGTCTTCTTGCACATACGTAGGCGTACATACGACTAGGTATTCAATACATTGTGTATCTGCCACTAAAAACCAAATAGGTACACGTGAATTCCGCACTGGGGAAATTCTCCAACAGATGAATAAGGTTTTTATTTTTATTGTGTATCAGGATTTTCTTCTATAGATTTTTTTTTACGATTTTAATTCATTCCACGATGATAGTTGGAAGTAGATTTGAATTCAAATTCGAATAGGAAATTTCGAATCTGAACGTAAGCCAAATTTTTTGTTCTAGTGCACAATGTAATATTCTTCTTTTTTTGAAAAAAAAATTAAAGTCATCTCAAACACAATTTCTGATTGTCAAGTTTTCTATGCTTATGTATGGCGTAAAAAATTTTTAAACCAAGTTTTTAAGGAAGGGAGGGCATGAAAAAGTTAGTTTTTTTTTCTATTTTAAAAAAATCAAGAGGACTCACTTTTAGATCACTCATGCATCGGAGCGAAATTTGAAAAAATAAAAGTAACTTTAGTAACCTGAAATTTCAAAAAAAGTAACCAAAATTATGGAAAAAAGTAACCAAAAATTTTCCATTTTCACTTGAATATAATGACTCATAACACCCTCCTCTCCCCTCGTCACCGTTTTTCTCATATTTTCGCTAAATTTGACGTTTCACAACTCTTGAAATCAATGGTAAAAATTTTGAAAAAATCAAAATTTTCAATTCAAAAATAATAATTCATGCATTTTTTCTTTTTCTATAATTATGACGAATTTTAATAGAATAGTTGGCTTAATAGGTGCTCAATTTTTATATCATAGGAAATTTCAATTCTTGAGAAGCTCACAATAAATAATTTTTGAGTTCCTATCAAATCTTAATTTTTTTTGAACTCAATATTGAAAATTAAAAAATTTTTTTTTTTTTTCTTGAAAATACTTGATATCAACTTTTTTAAGTTTTTGAACTCTTATTTGTTTTGAAATAGTTTTCAGTTTTCAAATAATTGTTGATTTCAAAAAACGTGAATTTTAGAAAAATTTTAAATTACAAACAATACTGTCCTTTTTTTAATTTTTTAATTTTATTTTTTTTTCGATTTTTTTTATTTTTCAAACAATTTTTAATTTCTATAAATTTAAATTTATTAACAATTTGTAATTTCTAAAAAGTTCTGGATTTCAAAAAATTAAACTTAAAATTCTCAATTTTTTGATTTTTAAACAATTTATATTTAATTTTTAAAAAATATCCGTTCCTAAAATTCATGTTTATTCAAATAAAAAATTTCCAATTTATAAAAATTGTAATGCCTAAGAATTTAAAGTCTAAAAAAATCAATTTTTTGATTGGCTTATTGCAAAATGAGTAGATACAAAAAAATTTTAATTTTTGAAAAGTCTTCATTCTCCACAAAAAAACAATTTTTCAACATGTGAAATTCACAACTTTTCAAAATTTTTAAAAGGAAAGTTTTGCTCATTTGAGAAATATCAAATTTTTGAAGCATTTTAAGTTCACGAGTTGAAACGATTTTATGTTTCATTTTTGAGGAGTTCTCTATTTTCAAATACTTCGAACACATTTTTTTTTAATTGAAAAAATTACTAGGTATTCTCATTTAAAAAAAAAAGTTTTCAATGAGGAGAAATCGGTTTTATTCTTCGACGGCCTCTACTTTTTTTGAAAAGAAATTTTGAGAAAAAATCGTTTATTTGTCGAGAAAAGAATTTCTCAATTTTTTCAAAAAAATACGGCTTATCTACTTACATTTTTTTTTTTCAAGAAATGTGGCTCATTTTTAGACAAGAATAAGTCTTAATTCTTCAAGAAAAAAAATCACAATTTTTCATACTAACTTGAAAAATGCCTATAAAAGAACTTTCAATTTTTTTAGGAGCAAACATTTTTCTACCTTGAATTTCAATACATAAGTACAAAATAAATACCTATTCCTGAAGTTCGAGCAGAAAAAATCTCAATTTTAAAAGAAGATTCAATAAATTGTTCAATTAAGGTCAGTTGGGGTAACTGGACCACGTTTTTACAACTCTAAAAAATCTTTATTCAAAAATGCCTCACTAGTGAAGAATAACCTTAAATCTTCAAATGGGACGTGTAGAGGGGTGTCATAGAGGTACGCTCACTTTTTTGATTTTGAGGGTGAAGCACATACCTGAGCTGAGGAACACCTCACTCTACACAAAGAATGGTGGCCCAGTTACCCCGAAAAATGGGGTAACTGGGCCACCAAATTTTTTTTTTATTAAGGAAGATTTAAGATGTGTAATTCACTTACCCCCACTCAAATCTGAGTTTTGGGGTAACTGGGCCACAGTTGTTGGGGGTAACTGGGCCATGTCATTCAAATTACTGTGAGGCCTCCTCAAGGGGAGCTAGGAACCAAATGATAATTGTTATGGTGGGCTTACGATGTCAGTGTTACCATGCAACCAACCATTTACGTCAAGACGATTTTGGAGGGGATTATAGTAAGTTCGGCGAAAGATTAAAACTGGCAAATTTTGGCGCGAGAAAGGCGGAGCGAAAATGAACCAATCAACGCGCCAAAAAGAAAAATTCTAGGCTTCTAATTGCTTCGTTTTTTCACTGCGTCCCCCACTTTTTATTTTGCCAGGTTTAATCTTTCGCCGAACGTACTATAGGAAGAGAATGGCCCAGATACCCCGGTGGCCCAGTTACCCCAACTGACCTTACTTAATTCATTTTTAAATAAAATATTTCAAATTTTTTGGAAGCAAAATCTCTGAAAAAAACTTTCAAAATGTTTTTAAAGAAATTTTAAATTTTAATGGCAGCTGTTCGTCAGATTTTTGACGAAATAGTAACCAAAATGAGTCCAAAAGTAACCATAGTAACCAAAATGAGCCCAAAAGTAACTAAAGTAACCTTGCCTTTAAAAAAGTAACCTTGCCTTTAAAAAAGTAACCAAGTTACTAAAAAGTAACCGTGTTCCGATGCATGGATCACTGAGCTGAGCTATTGAGAAAATAGTTAGTTTTCTTATTTTCTACTCTAATTTCAATTAAAAAAAAAATCAACTTTTAAATTTCTATTTTTTTAGCATTAGACACGGAGTCTGGATGGCTTGGACATTTCTTATTCAACTGTATAGTGACTATAGTGAGTCCTCTAATACTATATGAGACTGTGAAAAAAAAATTATAGGTCCCCCCTTAAAGTTTTCTTCTTCTTTAAAAAAAATTGAACCATTTCTTGAAAAAAATTTCTAGAAATAATTTTTCTCTAATTTTCAAAGGGAATAGGTTTTTTAAACTGTTCTTGTAACGTTTCTATAATTTTTTAGAGATGCGTTTAAAATAATTGTTTTAAACACTAATTTCGTCAAAAAAAAATTCGAAAAACTTTTTTTAGAACTTGAACAAATTTTGAAACCAAAGTACGTTAGTCACTGAGTAGGCAACTTCTATTTTTTAAAACAGTGCTTTTTTGTATAACAAACTATAGGTACAAAAAAACTTCAAAAACAGTTTAAAATAAGAATGTATCTTTAAAAGGACTTTTCTCGTTTCTTTTCTTTTTTTAGTTGAAAGTTGAAAAAAAAATGAAAATTTTTTGCAATTTAAAAGAAGCTGTGTTTTTGATTTTTTTTTTTTCAAATAGAAACAATTTTTCAATTTTTTCTGTACCTACAAATATTATTGAAAATTTTATAATTTTATTGAAACACAAAAAAAAGATAATAATTACACATCTCTTTCAAATCATGAAAATTTTTTGCAATTTAAAAGAAATTGTGATTTTGATTTTTTTTTAATAGAAAGTATTTTTCAATTTTTTTTTTTTTTTGTATTATTTTTGTTGAAAATTTTATAATTTTATTAAACACAAAAAAAAAGATTAAAAATTGAAAAATAAAAAATTGATTTCAAAATTATTCAAACAAAAAATGTGAAAGCTTGCTATCACCCACTTGCTATAAAATGTGCCTTTCTTTCTTGATGTAAAAAAAAAAAAAAATGAAAATAGGTAAGTGTATAAAATTTTTCTGAACATTTTGAATTTTTTTTTTTTGAAAACAATAAAATAAATGAATAAGTAATAATTAAGTAGGTACCTAAGTAGTCAGCATTCCAAAAATTTTTTAGAAACTTTTCTCTACTTTTTTTGGAGTTTTAAAAGAAATAAATCATTTTATTGGCAATTTTTTCAGATTTTTTGGAAAAAATATGTTTAAAAAAATGAAAAACAATTTTTCAAAATTTTCATATTTTTTATGCCAATAGGTGCCCCAATTTTTTTAATTCTTGAAAAAAATGTGTTTTTGATATAAAAAGGTAGGTACATAGGTACAATGTTTGAAAAAAAATTGGATTTTTTTTTTTTAACGCCATGAACATTTCCTTTCTTCTTTCAAGTAGAAAAAAAATCAATCTAATATTCTGGTAATAAGTGATTTTTTCAATTTTTTTGTGAAATTTTCGGAAAAAACTGCTCATAAAAATTTTTGAAAACTATCATTTTTCAAAATTTTCATATTTTTTATGCCTACCATGGTTTTTTTTTAATTATTGGAAAAAAATGTAATGTTGACCCTGAAAAAAATTAAACTTATTCAAAAAATGTACTTGATACCTGAACTCTTTTATTTTGATTTTTTTGTATGTAGGTAGGTAATTATTTTTGAAACTGAAACTTTGAAAAAAAAATTTATCTATCTTAAATGATTTTTTTAACTATAAAAAATTGGATTTTTTTTAAGTAGAAAAAAATTCCAATTCAACATTTTGATAGTAAGTAGGTAATTTTTTCATTTTTTTTGTGAAATTTTTTTCTTCATAAAAAATTCAATCATGTCATTTTCAGAGCAATTTCAAACAGTTTTTTATATATTTTGTTTTACTAAGGAAATGTATTAAAATTTTATTATTTTTTATAAATTTTTTGTAACATTTACTTACTTCATTTCAAAAAAAAAAAAAATCGAAAAACTTTTGGTATTTTTTCATGCATGATTTTGAGAAACAATATAGCGTGGTGGCAGTTTTTAAAAATTTTCACAAACAGGGTCTTTTCAAATGTAAGTTTCAAAGTAATTTTTGCAATTTTTTTTATGAATGTGTGATTATTTTTTTTAGTTTTAAAAAAAGTTATTTTTTCTACATATTTTTCAAATTTTCTAAAATTATTTTTGTTTAATTTATCAGGATCGAATTTTTAGAAATTTTCTGGGACCATTTTTTTAATTTATTCAATTTTTTTACTTTGAATTTAAAAAAAAATTGTATATGAAACGAAGCAAAAAATTCTAGATCTTCTGAATTTTCTCGTTTTTACTTTATAATTTCACGTGTCTCAAATCATCAACAAAATTCACCAATCAAAAATATCCCCCCTCTTCTACTTCTCCTGCGTCCATCTAAGCATCTCCACCATTGAACACCAGACACATTCGAGACATTGTATGCGCACCTTACACGACGACAAACGATACACCAAAAACGGTTCATGTAATAAATCCAAACTCCTTTATCATTCTATTCGATTCATTTGCCAGAAGAATGGTTCAATTATTGGATAAAAATATACGCATCTCGATCTCGGGTCTTAAGTTAGCATCTTGTATAAATGTCGACCCGGGCCGCCAAATCGAAACACTGTGAACGAATCGAATCGAATCGAATCCGGTTGATAAAGCTACCGCGCTACTTGACGCGCGGCAATCTGTATTAAAAATGCATTTACAGATTTACATAATATTATAATAATATATCTAATACTGAGCTGAAAAAAAGACCGCACGACATACTACGTGCAGACCACCTCGCACATTATAACCAGTTCGATTCATATGTAGTGGTATTACCTATATCTACCTCCTCTGTATAGTGAAAATCTATCAAGAGGCTATTCCGGAATTTGATTTTCTTTGAAATATACCCGCTTGTATTGCGGTTAAGGGGCGTTGAAGCGCGAGTTTATCAAAATAAGTAATTCGCAGCTGGATACAGGAAGTGAAGAGTAAAAAAAGATACGAGTGAAAATTGAATCGTACTTTTCAATGACACCAGCGACGTGATGTTTACTTTTTCCATCTATCTATATAATATTTTCCCATCCTCTCGCGCTTCTTTTACAAGTTAATTGGCTCTTTAAAAACCAAGCTTCGTATCATATTACACAAATTTCAATTCCAAAATCAAATACGTCTAAAATATAGCCTAAAGGAATACGAAATGAAAAAAAAAAAAAAGTTATCCGTAATTAACCTCTCTGCCCAATCCTCAGATCGGTATTTTACAAAGAGAATGAGCTTTGAAAAACCCTCCCGACCGAAAAAAAAAAATTACGTGTGTGTGGAGTATAAACAAAAACACGTGACTGGAGCTAGATTGCTGTAGCAATTAAAAAACAATCCAACACGTGTAGAGTACACTTTCTAACCCTCTGACCATCTCAACGATGCTGCGAAGAAATTTACGAACTAAACGAGCCCGAGTGGCCTGTACTGGACACGCGTTTTCGTCGCCCAGGCCCAATATCGACGCGAGTCGTACGAGTTTAATTTACGAGCGAAATTTACGACCGAATTAGCATCGTCTGGGGAATGCTTTTGCCCAAGACTCGTCTTGTCCTCGGTTGTCGTGCTGTAGCCTTTTATACGATATAGTTATTTTATTAGAAGGATGAGCTTATCTCCGAATACGCACCCGACCCCCTTGCCCCTTCTTCATCCCATGTATACTTAGTCTGAGTCGACTGTTTTAATTTATGAATAATAGACCCTGCGCCCTCTGGAAAGAAAGCCAGCGTTGAGAATGGGCACGGGGCCGGGGGTGTAAATTTTACGCGTTTTAAAGCTCGCAAAACGCAACTTTATAGAGTTGTAATTTTAGACTTCGCGATAACGCAGCAACGAATGAATATTAGGATGTTTTATACGTGATGCAATTACAGCCCCCCTCTGCGTGGATCTGAGATTATAAGACGGTGACTTGTGGTGTAAATAAGCGGGATAATTACTTAATTTTATCCACTTTTTGAGCTTTTATTGCCATTGTTTGGGAGCAGGGCTGGAATTATGGGGTAGGAAAGGGGTTCGTGGAAGTGATAAAATTCACCGAAAGAAGGAGGAATTGTGGTTAGAAATATGAGCCATCAAATTTTAATTTGACAAATTAAAAACGACTTTGAGAAGAAGGATTTTAATTTTTCATTAATTTTAGGTTTTTTTTTCAAGCAGTTTTTTGGTTATTTTCTACATTTTTTTTTTGGTTTGTATTTTTTTTTTTTTGGAAAACTTTTTTTTCTATCACTTTTATTTCATTTTTTTAGAATTTTTGGAAATTATTTTTTTCCAACTATTTTTCACGATTTTCGACCATTTAAAAAGTTGTTGTACTTTTTTCTTATCACAAGAATTGATTCAGATTCCCCAAATGTTACCCACCTACTATGACTTAAATCCCCATTTTTTGAAAAATATTTTGATAGTTTCATTTTTTTCATACGTTTTTGAAATAATTCTTGAATTAAAAAATATTTTATTTCCTGAATTTTTTTCAAATCCCCTTGCTTTCACGAGTATTTTAAACTTTTGTGATTTTCAAAAAAAAAAAAAAAAGCATAATTTTTTTTTTTTAAAGACGAAATTTTTTGGCAAGAATAGACACATTGCTAAGAATTTGAAATTTCCTAATTAAGAAGTAGTATTTCTCTTTTTTTCCTTCGAAATAATTAACGTGCATTTTATTTTAGTCTTTAAAAAAATCCATGTTTTTTTTTTCAAAACAGCCCTTTGTTGTATTTTTAAAATTTCGTTTTTTTCCTTTTTTTCTTGAAGAAAATACCTACCTAATGTTTAGATCATTTAAAAACATTTTTCTACAAACCTGTCAAAAAATAATTTCATCATTTTTTTCAGAACAACCTCTATTTTTAGCATTTTTTTCTGAATTTTTAATACACTTTTTAAAAAAATTCTAAAAATATTTTTCAAAATAAGTTTTTGCAGACCTACTTGAGATGTTTAAAAATTTTCTAGAATTTTTTTTTTCAGAATTCGCACACCTAGGTACATTTTTTTACCTTCAAGTAAACAATTTCTACGACTTTTTCGAAAATAATTTTTCAATTTTTTTCAAGACAATCCTTTTTTTCAAAATTTTCTTCTCAAAACAAAAAATCTAAAAACTTTGTTCAAAATAAACTAATTCAATTCTTTGAAAACTTTTTGCTGAGATTTTTTTTATTATTTTGTTCAACTAGAAATTTTCAAAATTGTGTTGGAATTAATTTTATTTTATTAAAAAAAACAAAGCTTTTTAGAAGATGTTTTTCAAATTTTTGAAAAGAAAATTTTGAAATTTTTTTCTGAAATAATTTTTTTATAAATTTGTTTGTTTGAAAAAATGTAAAATTTCTGCTGAGAAATCATTTTTTTCAAAATTAGTTCAAAAAAATATCAAAGATTGTCTTTACATCACGGATTTTTTTTGAAACGTTGTTTCAAAACATATTTTAAAATTTCGTTCGTATTCATTTTTCTAAAAAAAAATTTGAAGAATTTTTTTCTGATTTGTTCAATGTTTAAACTAAAAATTTTCAAAATTATGTTGGAATTAATTCATTTAAATTTTTTTTTAAGATACATATTTTCATCAAAATTTTTGAGGAGTCATGTTTTTTAAATTTTTCAGAAATTTTTCGGAAATAGGTAGATAATTTTTTTGTAACTCGTATTCTGAAAAAAATTCTTAAAATGTAAGTAAAACAAAATTTTTAAAGTTTTATTCATACTCATTGTTCTATAATTTTTTAATAACAATTTTTCAAAACTTTTTGCTGAATTTTTTTCTTGATTTGATCAAATTTTAAATTGACAAAGTTGTATTGAAATTAATTTCTCACATTAAAAGAAACTTAAAAAATATATAAAAAACATTTTATCAACATTTTGATGGAGTCATTTTCAAAATTTTGGTGTGGAAATCAATTTTTTTAAATTTCGTTTTCACTGATGAATTATTTTATTAAAATTTGTTCAAAACAAAATTTTTCAATTTTTTTTTCATAATTCATATCTAGGTATGTAGGTAATCTTTTTAGAATTTTATTTTTTTAAACAAAATTAAAAAAAAAATTGGGAAACTATTTTTTTTTTTTTCAGATTTGGTAGAAAAAAATTTCCAAAATTTTACGTTTGAAATTAAAAAAAAAAATTCACGTCATTTCAATTTTTCTTTGCAATGTGCCTTAGTTTGTTTTAAAAATTGAATTTCCATTTAAAAATTTGCTTTAAACCAAAAATTTTCCAAATCTTCTTCATAAATTTTTCATACTTATAATATTGTGAAATCCCATTTTTCAAAACTTTGTCAGTTGTAATTAAATCACTTCTTTTTAATTCTGTTCGCGATTGTTTTTTTTTTTTTTTTTTTTTTTTTACTTTTTTTCTAGAACATGTTTCAAAATGTTTTGTTTATTTTGTTGAAACCAAAAAATGTTCAAATTATCTCCACATCTAAAATTTGGGTTTCTCAAAATTTTGAAGAGAAATCACTTTTCAATTTTTTTTTAAATAGTCCTTAAAAGAAAAGAAAATTTTTGTTAAAGACCATTTCTTTCCATTTTTTTTTTTTTTTGATCAAACTAAAAATGAAAATTTTTAAATATTATTCAACTGCCTTTTCAAGGTGTTTTTTTAAAAATAGTTGAATGAAAAATTCTTCAAGTTCTCTTCAACCCAATTTTTTTCATAATTTTCCAGAAAAATTGTTTTTAAAATAAGCATTTTGTTCAAAACTTTATTCAAATTCTTGTTTAAAATAATTTTCATAATAAAAAATTTCAAACAACCGCCAAATTTCATCACATTTCTACACCCACTTCAAAAAGTCGATCTAATTAATCAATCTCACCCCACCAGATCCTATCTTAAACTAATTCGTTACCTAATTGACCAATAAATCACATTTCACCTCTGCGAAATACATATATACCTAATAACGCATCAGAGACACATTTGCATCGGCTTCTTTTGAATTCAAACCACCCAAAAAACTCGACACCTCCGTTGCGACCTTATAAATTAAAAAATTTCTCAATTTTCCTCCAAAGCTGTTCGCATTTTTTACTCGTGCTACTCGTTGTAGTGTTGTGCTCATCGTCATCAACCTGTGGCATGGCATGGCGGTCGCATTAACATCGATAAACCCATATTACGAAATCCAGTTACCTAAACACTGTGCACTCTGCACTACCTATTCATTCTGTCGCCGTAATAAATTCCCAGCTTAAATTACCCCGATAAATCACCTCTCAACAAATTATTCCAACTTGTGGAAAAAATTCAATATTTTATATAAAAACACCTCATCGCTCGATAGACATACCTAGTTGCCTACCTACGAATAATATAATGAAAAATCCTCAACTGCTCATACATTCGCGACGCGGTGTTGAATTTCAACGCTTATATTACCATCAGCGGATTATTCAAAACGTACATTCGTACATGTACATTTATCTAATTAAAAACCACACCTCGTCGTTTCATATCTCTAGCAACAATATATCTTTGTACAGGCTGACACCGCCATATTAAGTCTGTCTATGGCCAAATATATATATATAATGTAATGAAAATCCTCGCAACTATTCCAGGCAAACCTACGACTATGTATAAGCTAGGCGAGAGATAAAGTATGGCCAAGTATGACACACTTGTTGACGTATGGTCTCATTAGTCAAATATATAGCTCGAGTTTCAAATCGACGAATGCCGATTTTTTAAAAAATATCAAATGAGGTGTTTTTAATTCCGATATTATGTTAAAATAGAATCAACTTTGGAAGAATTTCTCATCCAGAGTTTATAAATTCGAGTAGTTGAAAGGTACGAGGTACCTACGTATAATATACGACGAGAGGAAATCGCCATTACAAGGTATTTAATCCAAATGGCGGTTAATTAACCGTTCTGGAGGCGATTGGAGCTGGACTCGTATGCGAAAATTCGCCTCATCGCATCGTACAAATAAACATATCGTAAAAAGCGGAGGTCGAATTTACGAAATTTATTAAGACCGCCGGCGCGACGCGGTTGCGGTCTCTGCAGATAGTCGATCCGATCAATTGACAGCAGAAGCGAGTATCGGTCCAGCGTATAAATTACAATTTCAGACCACACGTGCTAGTATGTGCTATCTACAAATACTTCGTACAACTCGAGTCGTCCTTCTCGTATATTGACGACATATGCGGCGAGTTCGCAAGTGCTTCAAGATAAAAAAGAAGCAGCAAAGTGAAAAAAAAACCTAACTTATGGCAAGGCGAACACCGAAGAGCGAGCCGAACTGCGCGAATAAGGCTATTCATTTTATTGATACGAATCGTGGTTGCATTTTAAAAGCTCGAAATGTATACGTGCCACTGTATATCCTATATACGTACGGTACACTTTTCAGGAAGCAGCCAAAACAAATAATTGAGATTTTTACATTTCAATTTATATATAAAAGGCGCGCTCGAGCTTATCTCTTAATTATATATTCGATTTTTTCTTAAATAAAAGGTGCTCCGAAGCACTTAACCATTTATTATGAAAACACAACACAGCCATGAGAAGTGGGGCAGAGGGGCCGGCAGAGGCGAGGGAGAGCAACACGGGCAAATTTACATAACTACTTTTTCGCCTCTTAATGTACCCAAATCGTAATCTGTTCTATTAGCATAAAAACGTTTGACAACAGCCTGCACGATCTCATCGATCAAAAAAAATTCTTCTTTCTCACTCTCGTCTTATCCATACTTCTACGTATACAGGGTGTTCCGGAAGATGAATATCAAAACTTGAACTTTCGATATGACTGAATATCACTAACTGAAAAGTAAAAATTTTATGGGCATCTGGTCCTGGTGTCTATATTTGAAAATGAAGGCACTTCGGAGATTTGAAAAGTGCTATTTTTTAAGCAAAGTCCATTGGCAACACAGTATTCAAAATTTCTTTCGACACCAATAGTTAATAACAACTCAGAAATGCAAAAAAAAAAAAAAAAATTATAATCACATCAGCATGTCTATCTTTGAAATCGAAGGAGTGTTATCAACAAGTATGTACTTACTTAATTATTGTCAAAAGTATTGCTGTCCACGAATCTATGAAGGGGCACTAACAAAACATGAAAATTTTCAACAAGTAGAATTTCAAATTGAAAAATTAGCGAATTTCAGAGTTTCGCCAAATTCTGAAAAATACCAATTTTCAACTTTTGCCTGATTTTTTAATTTATCAAAATTTTGGGAAACTTGAAAAATTGACTTCATAGGCCCGAGCAGCACAATCGACAAATTATCGAAATAAAAAATCGAATTCGATAAAGTGTCGCGTTAGTTCCGCCTAAATCGTGAAATTATCTTTCGATATATAGATAGATTATCGACGAATTATAGTTGGCAAAAATTTCGAGATTATAGTAAGATATTTTATCGATAATATATCTATAATATAGAAAGATAATTTCACGATTTAGGCGGAACTTTCGCTACACTTTATAGAATTCGATATTCTGTCGATTTTTTATCGATTTTTTTATTCCGATTTTTCGCCTTTTACTAGCTTTTTTCTATAATTAAAAATCATTAATTAGGATAATTAATACATTACACTATGCCAAAACACATTATTCATGTTACGATAAGAGGATCATTTCAGAAAAAGTCAAAAAAATTTATAAAAAATCTGCCACCCGTGGGGCTTGAACCATCTACCTCCTGCATGGTAATCCTCTTCCTTAACCACTATGCCATACCTTATCGTTGAGGAATTAGGAATAAAACGCTTATAATAGGCAGTTTAGTACTTCCAGACGTGTTGGACTTAGAAAAATTTTCACCAATTTGGAAATAATTTCAAATATCGTCACCAAATCGTTGAAAAATCGTTCGACAAATTTCAGATTATTTGTCGATAATGTAGTTTCAAATATCGCCATAAAATCGTTGAAAAATCGAATTCGAGGAATTTCATATCACGTGTCAATAATATAGTTTCAAATGTCGTCAAAAAATCGGTAAAATATCGAAGTCGAGAAATTTCATATAATCTGTTGATAATATAGTTTTAAATATCTTTACAAAATCGTTAAAAAACCGAATTCGATAAATTTAATATTCTTTGTCGATAATGTAGTTTCAAATATCTGCACAAAATCGGTGGAAAATCGGAATCGATAAATTTAATATTCTTTGTCGATAGTATCGTTGACGAATATCGTCATAAAATCTTAATAATATCGAATTCGATAGTTTTTAGATTTTTTGCCTATGAAGTTGTACCGATAAATCTTTATAATATCGTGAGAACATCTATAGATTTTCAAACGATTTTTTATCGATACGTTACATCTTCCAATATTATCGATCGAGTGTGCCGCTCTGGGGTACAAATTTTTGAGAATTTTGCACATTTCGACAAATGTAAGTACAATTTTTTTTGAACTGTTCCAATTTAAAAAACTTTAAAATTGAAAATATGTGTAAAAATACGCCACTAGCCATAGTTGCCGTACATGGCGTTATAAAAAAAAAAAAAAAAAAAAAAAAAAAAAAAACTTTTTAAATCTTGATTCCTATTTTTTCACAAAAATGTCAGATTTCTAAAATTTCATAAATAAATTTTGAATTTTTGCCAATTTTTTTTAAATTTTAAAATTCATCAAAAACTTTAAAAAACAACTTTTAGAAAATTTTTGAGGATTCTGTCAACCTTCGAAAACTGCAGAAAATTTTCAAAATGAATCCGATTTCAAATTAAAAAATTACCGAATTTCAGAATTTCGTCAATACTGAAAATTTACCAATTTTATTTTTAAATTTTGCCTATTTTTTTAATTTTTTAAAAATTTAGAAAATTTGAAAAAATGACTATACTTTTTGAAAATTTTTCACAATTTTGACAATTATTGTGCAATTTTTTTTTGAACTGTTGCATTTTTTTTAACTGTTTCAATTCAAAAAACTGAAATTGAAAAGCGTTCAAACTTCAGAGTTACACCAAATTTTGAAAACTTGACTTTAAAAAAATTATCAAACTTCGAAAATAATTTTTTTGAAAAATTTTAAAAATTTTGTCGACTTTTGAAAACCGCACTAAATTCTCAAAATAGCTTTAATTTAGAAAATTTTGATAATGAAAAATCACCTAAAATTTCAGAATTTCATAAAATTTTGAAAATTTACAGATTATGAATTTCTGTAAAAAAATTTAATTAGAAAATGTTTATTAAAATTGGGAGATTTGACTAGACTAATTTTTAGAATTTTAAAATTAACCAATTTCAGAGTTTTATCATATACTGAAAATCTTCCAAATTTTCAATTTTCGTGTAATTTTTTGATTTTAAAAATTTTGAAACTTTGGAAAATTAATTTTATGAAAATTTTGTCTACGTTTGGAAATTGTGCAATTTTTTTTAGAACCGCTCCAAATTAAAAAACTTTAAAATTGAAAAGTGGCTAAATTTCAGAGTTCTTATGATTCTATAAAATTTTAATAAATTACAAATATATCAACACCACACCTTGAAAACCCAAAAAAGTTTTAACTGCATTGAAGTGTCTAACTGTGTACCTCTGAAATTGACGGAGTGATAACAATTAAAAATCCTTTCCCAAAAATTTCGGTTATCTTATTTTTTTTTAAATGCACAGGCGAGCCGTAAAAATGTCAAAATTCCGTCAAGACGACATATGAAAAAGGGGTAACTTTTTGTGAGGAACAAAATTGGTTATGGTGAAGATTTGCCTATCTTTGGAAGTTTCAATGCACTTGAAGGAGTTGAAAATCAGTATTTTCTAATCAAAATGGAATGGCAACACTGCTTTCAACTAATTTCTCAATTTAAGTATTTTAGCCTATTCAATCGTTTTTTGTTTTTTTTTGTACCTAATTGCCAATATGAAATATTGAAAATTTGTCATACCTAATTAGGGCATCTTTCAGGATAACAAAAAACTTTGAAATTTCATAAAAACTGAGGAATTTGAAGAACTAAAAAGAATTTGGATAAAACGAAGATATCTTGAAATATCAAAAAATTTTGAGCGAATAAATTTTAGAAAAAACTGAAATAATTCGAAACGTCAAAATGTCATGTCATAATGTAAGTATAGGATTGAATAATTCGTTAATAATTAAAATTTTAAAAATCGGAGCATTTCAAAATGAATACCTCTACCTCCTTGAAAAAATTAAGTAGGTAATCACAAAAAAGAGGAAAATTTGAATGAGCTAAAAAATAGAGAAAATGGAAAAAATAATTTTAAAAAAATTTAACTAAATGACTCGATCAAACTTTTTGAAAAAATTAAAATTTCAGAGCAGAAAAAAATTTGAAATATGTATTAAAAAATTATAAAAATCAAAAATCATGAAGGAGTAGGAAATTTGAATCTATTAATAAACTGAGAAATCACAAAAAAACATAATTCAAAAATTTCAAAAAACTCGAAAAAAGTTTAATGAGAAATTATAAATTTGAACACTAATTGAAAAATCGAACAAACAAAAAATTTTAGTACCAGAAAATTTCTTTAAATCACGAAAAAATGAGAGGTTATTTAAGAATATTGAATAATCCGAAAATCCAGAAAAACCTAAAAAATATTACAGTTAAAATTTCATAAAAATTAAAAAAAATTGAAAAATCTTGCAAATTAAAATATTGAAAGAAAAATTCAAATATTAAGAAAATGTACTTACATATAAAACTTAGGTATTCCCAAAATTAGGGTGATTTGAATGTGTTTAAAAATGGAAAAAATTGAAAAATCAAACAAAAGAAAAAAAATCATGAAATAATGAAAAATTTGAATGTGTTGTTGAAAAATTCATTATAAATGTACATTTCATACTTATAAAAAAATTGAAAAAATTTAAAAACTGAAAAATTAAAACCTTATCTATCATTTGAAAAAATTGAAAAATCACGCCAAGGCGCAAAGGTTACTTCTTGAGATGATCAGAAAAACTTATGACTATGAGAAAAATTTGCCCATCTTAATTTTCAAAGATAGACAAGTTTTCCACTCAACTTTTTTTGTTCCCTCAAGATTTCAAGAAGTATCACCTTTTCATGCTTTGCATTGACTTTTTTTTTCTAAATCACTGCTCCCTTAAAAATAATTGAGGAAGACACTTGCCATACATAAAGTTCTCTTTGTGGTACTTGGTTTTTTCCAAATCTCAAGTTTTAACATTAATTTCCGAAACACCCTGTGTACCGTATAAATGAGAACAAACGAGGGCATAAGACGAGGTAAAAATCAGCAGGATTAATCACCTCTCTTTCGGGTAAAAAAATCCATCTTACCTACTCGTACATACAAACAGCGATAGCGTAATTTACGACATCGAGCTTTTAATTTACCATCATCATCATCATCAACATCATCCGGTGCATACCGTCCACTACGAGCGAGGCCTTCACAAGTAGAGAATTTCCCATGTACATGAACCAGTTAGCTTATCTCTCTCTTTGTCTCTGTCTCTGGTAGGTTTTTAACGAAAATCATTCGAGTGTTTAATTTTTGGCCAATGAGTACTCCCTTCTTCGCCCTTGCTTTTCTGCTGGCTCGTCTATGACGCAAATACCTACATGGTGAATTGTTGATGGCGATACCGCTCTGGACCTAGGCATTGACTAGTGTTCTCTTCTTTTGTGGTTAATTTGGTAATTTTAGCCGTATTTGGTTGTATCTTGTTACGTTATACGTCGTCGTATCTTTATACACGATCTTCAAAGACTTGATACCTCTCTCATTCTGCCATATACTTTTGCTCTTCTCATTTTGCCGCGATCAATTTCAACGTTCAAGTGATCGATTCTGACAACTCGATGGGATAAACACATGTTTCTGCTATTTTCTATGTATGCAGAATTGCAGATACATAAATGACCAAGACCTAAACATGTGTGGCATTTTAGTACGCGCCAATATGGGTAAAAATTGGTGGTCGGTGTGGTATTTGTATAAGTAGTATTTTTTGTAGTATTCGTATGCTTATCAAATCTTGTATCTGGTGAACAAACAAATTATCATCATCATCGCGAGAGCCTACAAGAAATTCTAAATATTTGTAATCATCTGATGTATGGGTACTCGAATATGTTTACTTAATCGAATACGTAAATTTTTTTTTAACCTGGTGAGTATGCAGAACGACTTTTTTGCGGTTTCAAGTGGAATGTGACTCGTTGAAATTTCTGAAGATTTAAGAGATACGGATTTTTCAAGATTGAGAGGATTTGATTTTTTCTAATTTAAACATCACTTCGATCTATTATTGATATTGAAAATATTTTGTGGAAATTATTTTAAATTTTTTTCCAAATTTAAAAAAAGTTGTGATCAATGGGGCCTTTTTTCAAATCCATCGATCTTATAAAATTGAAAAAAATGAGGAACCTTAACGAAATACATAAATTCATTACCCTAATCGAATTGAGATTTTTTTTTATTTCAGAAGAATTTTCAAAAATTATTGTTCGAAAAAAATCTCAGTTTTTTTTTTCAAAAATAAAACGGATTTTTTTTACGAAGAAAAAATTAAGAAACTTTCCACAGAAATTTTAAAAAATACCTTCATATAAAATTTTTTTACAACATTACATTTTTGGATATTTTTTATTCCAAAAAATTCTGAAATTTCTTCCTTAGAAAAAATTTCTACTCCAGAAGATTTGAGATTTCTCTATTTCAAAAAATTGAGTATTTTTTTTCACTTCAAAACAATTTAAAAAAAATTTTAAACCGGTAAATTTGTTTTTAATTTTTTTTATTCAAAAAATTGAGAATTTTTTCTCCCAAAAAAGAGACTCTTCTTCCCCCCCCCCCTCCTAATTTATTTTTATTTTTTAGAAAATAGAAGAAAAAAAATCCAAAAATTTGAGATTTCAAACTCTAGAGTTCGAAAAATATTTTTACTTCAAAACCATTCAATTCCAAAACGATAAAATTCAGATTTTTGATTTTTAAAAAAATAAGAATTTTTTCGCAAAATTTTTAAAAACATTTTTGCTTTAAAAAAATTGATATTTTTTCAACGCCTTGTACTGCAACTATACCTAAGGCTAGTGTTGAAAATTTTTTTTTATTCCAAAACCATTTTTAAATTTTTTCTACCAAAAAAATATTTTTTTTCGATCCAAAAAATGGAGGTTTTCCCCAAAAAACAGAGACTTACATCCCCTTGAAAAAAAAATCTGTAAGGAAATTAATTTTCTTTTTCAGAGAAATCACAATATCTTATGTTTTTTTTTTTGAGAAGATGCAACAGTTTGAAAATTTTCACTTTTAAGCCAATTTGTAATTTCGCCCGGGTAATATTATCAAAGATTCATGACTTTTTCATGATTTTCATGACCTGTAGACACCCTGAAATTTCAATTCCTGAAAAGCTCCTAACTTTCACGTACCTATCTAACCTTCAATATGTAAAAAAAGTCAATAAAGTCAATAGGTAAGTAGTATTCTTTATTTATTAAAAAATTTCTCTTGTTTTTTTTTTTTGTGAAATAAGAATTTTTAACTTTAGACTGAAGAATAATTTTGACTTTTTGGAAAAAATTACCTACCTACTCGTTTTGTTTGTTTGTTTTTAAAGGAAAAAAAAACAATTTTTTCCAAATAAGTGAAAATATTTCTGATTTTTTTTAGGAAAAAATGTTATACTTAATTTCTCACAAAGAAGATTTTCAACAATGTGCATTCTTGGATTTTTAAATGAATTTCATGCAAAAAAGACGATTAATTTTTTTATTTTTAGGGGGGGGGGGGGCGCATTCAAGAAGGGATATATGAGAACAACTAATTGAGGATCGCTGTTACATAGAATTTTCAACTTCATAAATTTTGCAGTTTCATAAAATTTTTGGAATTTGAAAAAATTACCCGTTTTACCTAATTTTAATTTTTACACTTTTTTTAGTCAAGTACTTATCTATCCATCTTATTTTTCAATTCTTCAAATATCACATGATTTTTTAAAAAATTTTCACAAAATGTCAGAATATTTTCCCAGCCTACTTTTACATAATTTTTGCATTTTCACAACATTCCTCAATTTTTCAAAAATTTTCAATTTCATATTGCATTCTTCTTTCAAGAGAAGAGGAAAATGGAGCAGCTTCTTCTTGAAACCAGCATACTTGATTATTGACACAAAACAAGCCCATTTTCCAGGGTAGGTACCACTACTTCGTAATAAGTAGCTGGTTTATTGTTAAAAATTTTAAACCATTGCCTAATCCAAATATAGTAGGACCAGCTTATTACGATCAATTAGCTCGATTATTTTCCATACCATAATTATTATTTACCGATAAAGCGTTCAGCATGATACATTGATACACCTTTTTATCCAGACATCCAAAGCCCCGATCACAATCATAAAAAACCAACCATCCTCGTACCCAGAAAAAAAAAGAAGCCGACTAATGCACGACATTAGAATAATAACGACGCTGAAAGACTAAAAGGGAAAAGGAAACCGCGAGACCCGATCACGTTAAAATGTAAAATACGAGCAGCTCGGATAAACTAATGGCAGGGGCCAGCAGAGTACGGGGCAGGTTGGGGGCACAACAAGTGATATTTCGAAATGATCGTTTCGACACATTCGAAGCGACGACGACGACTAGCTCGAGCATTTAATAAAGCTTTATTTGCGGTATCGCGTGAAACGCGTCCTTCTTCATCCCAGGCAAAGGGGTAAGAGCACCATTTGTGTATAAAGTGTCGAGCTCGTGTATATTATACTACTATACCAAGTACCCACTACGTATATACGTAGACACTGCTCGAAAAAGAAAAAGGTCCTAGAAGTTTTAATATGCCGGCAAAGAGAAGCGAAAAGAAATTATTTACATTAACTGGCATCATCGAGGTATTTGGAACGGATTAAGAATCGTAAAAATTTAATTAAAATCGGATTATAACGGGCCGGCTAAATTGAAACGACGCGGCAGCGATTATGGCGGGGCGCTTTTTCGGCTCCCCCACCCTCGCCCCTCCCCGCCGGATGCGTTACGAGACGCCTCGGCTTCGCTTACCGCTATCAATAACTTTGATTAAAGCTAACAAAGTTCGTTCATGTGAAATAAGTCCTCGTTACGTTGTTTCTCAGTGACTAATGTGTCTTTAGGGGGTTTTTCAAAAAGGCAATCGCGCCCGGGACGCGTTCAAATGCTCCCCCCACCCTCAGCCCTTGTCGCCGCCGCCACATACCAACTGCGATACGCATATACGACAAAATCCTCTCTCTATTTTCCTCTGTGCTGTAGTCTGTAAAGTACTTATACGACAGGGCGAAAGCGAAAGCTTTTGTAAAACCGTCGCCAAAAATTGAACGCTGCATAAACGGTTATGGTGGTTATTTTTACGCTTTTTAATTTCCTTTCTACGCTCATTTCGACCCCCTCGTCACCCCCTCAGCTGGTCATTTTCCTTCTTTTTAACCCATTCGCTGTGTACTACGTACGAATGTGTTTTGTAACGTGTATTTGCTCGATGATGCGTTTTTCCGTTCTGCAATTTCGAAAATACTCGTATTCCACATTGAGGGCGAAAAAAAAAGATTTCGAAAATAAAAATCGAGCCCCGAGCGGCGTATTTTGAAAAATATCGCGTTGATAAGTATCGTGGGAAATGAAACAAAACGCAATGAAATTTAATTAAAATTCTTTAAGCCGCTTTCATTAATTTGAAACATAAACCGAACTGTAGGCTGCGTTCTGCACCATCGCCATCTTTCTATCCTCCTGTGCGCTATTAAATTTACGGTTTTAAGAGCAAGAAAAACAGTTTAGCCAAGTTTATTAACGGTTTTTCTATCGAGTTCGATTCGACTATATTATATATACGCGCCAGCATAAACCGAAGGCACAGTTCGTATTTCTTGGAAGGGCTGCAGGAGGGACGAGGGAGGATGGAAAAAATTCGCTGCTGAGGAATGTAATCGTGCGGAAAATTTCGTCGTTGACCGATGAAAACTTGCCCGAGGAGTTTTTCCAGGCAGATGAGTTTTAGCAGAGGTTGCCAGATGTGTTGGCCGCTGGGCGAAAGACTGAGAGGAAGTTTTAAGTGTATGTTGAAGACTGATACACGAGCGAGGAGGAAGGAGAGAGGATGGTATTAAAATTGGATAGATTAGTTCAATCGAAGTCTTATTGGAGTTGATTCTCATTGAAAATGATTCCCTGTAATCTTGTTTTTTTTTCAATTTTTGATACTTACTGTTACTTTCACTCAGGAAAAATTGAGAAATCGCCCCCCCCCCCCCCTATAAAATTTTCATAATGATTCTTTTTTAATTAGAAATAATTCTACTTCCAAAAATGAGAAATTATATACTACGTACAAAAAATATGAAAACATAATTACCTATCCAGAAAATTGAAAGATTTTTTACTAAAAAAAATCGAAGCATTTCATTGAAAATTTTTTTAAAAATATTTTTACTCGAGAAAATTCGAGAAATTTCTGAATTTGTACATTATTGTAATTTTCAGAAAATTTCAAAAAATGACAATTTGCATTTTTTGAATTAATAAGGCTATGATTTGACCCAATGCAAAATTCTACCCTGCTTACTAAATTTCTGAAAAATTTCATCTTCAGTATAAATTTCAAAAAATGGCAATTTGCATTCAATCAATGACAAAGGCTACCATTTGACCCAATTCAAAATCCTACCCTTACTGAATTTCTGAAAATTTTGTTTTCAGAAAATTTCAAAAAATGACAATTTGCATTTTTTGAATTAATAAGGCTACCATTTGACTCAATGCAAAATCCTACCCTTACTAAATTTATGAAAAATTTCATTTTCAGTAAATATCAAAAAAGGGTAATTTGCTTTCAATCAATGACAAAGGCTACCATTTGACCCAATGCAAAATCCTACCTTTACCATGGTGTCTAACAAAATCTCAAAACCAAATTGCAGGACTTTTGCATGACTTTTGCAGGAATTCAGTTTGAATTTTGCAGGTGTTTTTTTTCAACAGTGTCTTTTTAAAATGTGACCCCCACCCCCAAAAAAACTCCAACAAACTAACATTTGTACTTTAGATTGGGGGCGGGAGGGGGGGTTCGAAAAAAATTCACATAATTTTTTACACAAAATTAAAATTCAAAACGTTTAGAATTTTTTTTGACTTCTGAGCTTCATTTCTACATTCGAAGCTATTTTGAATGAAGTGAAGTGTGAGACTCAAATTTTCCCAACTTTTCTTCAAATTTTTTGAATTTAATATGTGACAAACTGATAATAGTTTTATATATGAAGTTTAGAATTGACAGATTTCAGATCCCCCTTCAATGAAAATTTGGGGTAAAAGTAATTTTGAATAAGTAAAAAATTAAATAAGTAATTCAATAATCATTTTAAATTAAAACAAAATTGATTTTTGATTGGATTAAAAACCAGGAGAACATTAAAGTTGCCTGAGCGAAGCGAGGGCGAAAATTTTGAGAAAATTTGAATTTTTAATTTAAAAACAATACATATTTTCACTTGAATTGAAATGAATGACCGTTTTTTTAAATCAAAAAAGCAGGACATTTAACCTAATTTTGCCAAAAAACAGGACTTTTGCAGGACTTTTGCCTTTTGCAGGACGTTTGAGAAAAAAGCAGGACTTTTGCAGGTTTTGCAGGTTGTTAGACACCATGTTTACTGAATTTCTGAAAATTTTTATTTTTATTAAATTTCAAAAAAATGACAATTTTAATTTAGTCAGTGGCAAAGCCTACCATTTTGTTCAAGGCAAAATCCTACCCTTATTGAATTAATAAAATTTTCAATTTATGAAAATTTAAATAAATAAAAATTTTAATTTAATTTATGACAAAGGCTACCATTCGGTCCAATGTAAAATTCTACCCATACCGGCCATACCGAAATTGACATTTTTTTCAATTTGAATAATATTTGAAAAAATGACAATTTTAATTTAATCAGTGGCAAAGGCTACAATTTCGTCCAAGGCAAAATCCTACCCTTACTGAGTTTGAGAAAATTTTTATTTTTAGTAAATTTATAAAATGACAATTATAATTTAATAAGTGGCAAAGGCTACCAGGTGGTATAATGCAAAATCCCACCCTTACTGATAAGTATTTAAAAAAATTTAATTTCAGTAAAATTCAAAAAATGAGAAATTGCATTCAATCAATGAGAAAAGCTACCCTAAGATCCAATGCAAAATCCTCCTCTGGCTGAATTCGTAAAAATTTCAATTTTCAGAAAATTTCAAAAAATGACAATTTGCATTTTTTAAATTATTAAGGCTACCATTTGACCCAATGCAAAATCCTACCCTTATGAATTTCTGAAAATTTTTATTTTTAGTAAATTTACAAAAATGGCAATTTTAATTTAATCAGTGGCAAAGGCTACCATTTCGTTCAAGGAAAAATCCTACTCTTATTGAAATTGAAAAAATTTTATATTTATGAAAATTTCAATAAATGACAATTTTAATTTAATTTATGACAAAGGCTACCATTTGATTCAATCCAAAATCCTACTCTAAAATTTGTGAAAATTTTTATTTTCACTGCTACTTTTCAAAAAATGAAAAATTTCATTTACTTGATAAAATTTTTTGTAAAAATGAAATTTTCAAGAAATTGAAAAATTTTGTGAAAATTTTGCATTCAGTTAAAATGGGAATTTCGTACAAAAATCAAGTTTTTCAGAATAAATTTTTTGACAAAATGAAAAAATTCCGAAGTAGCTAGGTAATCGAAATTTGTAAAATTGACAAAAAAATATTATAAAACTAAAATTATTTTCGTGATTTCTAATAGTTTGGTCAAAGCCTTGAAGAATCTTTCAAAAGTGATACCGAAAATTAAAAATTAAATAAAGAGGAAAAATAAAAAAAAAAATTTAAAAAAACAAGAAATTCGATGATGCTGTAAAGGTTAAAGGAAACAAAAAAAATTTAACATTAAAAATTCTGAGAAATTAGAAATTCCATGAAATAAGAAAGTTTTGTAAAATTAAAATTTTTTGGAACAAACTAACAAAAAAATATAAGGTATACTTGAATTAAAATTGATATAAAATTGAATAAAAAATTAAACCTGATCTCTAATCGAAAATTCTATAGGCAATGAAAATTATTTCATTTATTTCTAGGACCTCAATCTATAACTTTGTTTGAAAATTTTTTCAATTGGCCTCTTCCTTTCAGCTCCTTCAATTTTTAATTATTATCTTCGGGGTGTTATGCGAAATAGGTGAAAAGGGAGGGGTCCAATTGAAAAAATTTTCAAACAAAATTTGTAGCTTGAAGTCCTAGGAATAATTTTGGTTATGACAAAAATTTCATGTAGACCCTTCCCTCTCCTCCAATTTTGAATATCAAATCTCTATACTATAGTATCAGACTTGTTAAATTTTCGATGGTGCCAAAAAAACAGTACCTACTCCAGAGATCCTCTCGTATCTGTAATCTCTTGTGCACGTCGAGCCACCACGATAAATTTTCGACTTCTCGAGCCACCCAAGACACCAACATCAGAAGCACAGGCTCTTACCCATGTGCTAGAAGACACCGCAAACTTCACAAATACGTGCGCTTATCCGGACCACATCGCATAAACGCGGACGCTTTTCCATATTTCACAACTGTAAGTACACGTATTTCGGGCCACGGCTGGGGGGAGGTGAAACCCTCATCTAAATGAAAATTTCATTCCACAAGTAGGTACGAAAATGTTTAAAAGGACCGGTGCAAATGGGGTACCCCGAGCAAGAGACGGCGTAGACTTTGGGTACGGCGGTGGCGGCATCATTAATAATAAAATACCTCGTAAAGATTAACTTAAAACTGAGAGAGAAACTTGGTAATGCGGCACAAAGCGCAATACTAGAAATTGTACTTATCTTCGCGAATAGTTTGGTGTTACAGAAAACGTGTGTAATATTGCAAAGCGCGTTAAAAGCATGCTTAACAGTAATGTATTCCGTTTAAAGTTCAATTGTACAAATACTACGTATGATAAATGAGAAAAAAGAAAGAAGAAAAAAACTCGACTCGAGGGAATGTCGTGTCGATTCGACACCTCCGCCAAGTCGGCACTTTCACGTTGAAATAACATTATTAAATCGTAATAAGTGTAAATCGCATAAAGACACAAGGAAAAAGTACCCAAGTACGAGGAGCTAAGCAGTAAGCACCACGCTGTGATTTAAAGCTTTTCAAAATCGTACCCAGCCCAGATCGACTGCTTTAATACGCTTTGTACAAATGAAAAGAAACCTTTCAAAGTTTTTGTTTTTGCTCGCTGCTCGCGAACACCGCCACTGAGAATGTGTACATGTGTACAAGACACATACTCCAAAAGAACAAATAGCGTTCGCGTATGTGCTGAATGAAAGTTAGTCGAAACTTTTTTCCCCTCTCTTTTCCTCTCGCCCATGCCAGCTGTTGCTTTTTCGTAGTATAAATGAATTCACACATTTTTAAAGCGCGTAAAAAGTTTTTCAAAAAGTTTAACTCTTTCTTTCGCATGTTCAGATGCTCGTTGTTATACCAAGCGGAAAGTTATAATGCACGTTTCAACAGCTTCAATTGCGGCTCGCGAGTTTAATTTTCTTCTCTATTTTCTTTTGTGTTTGCAATACATAAGAATACGAGTATATTTCTGGATGTAGTCGGGAGTCGTGTCCGTTTAGATTATTGGGGCTCTTAGTTTGATAAATATACAAATTTAGAGTTGCTTTAGAGCTGCAGCGAATTATTTCAATTAAGTACTTAATGAAATTAAATTCACTTCGAAAGACATTAATAACATCAAAAGTATTTCTTTCCTGGGCACCGTTGGGACTAATAAAAGACCAAATTATATGCAGTTTCCATAAAAAAATAAAAAGTAACCACAACTCACAATCTTTGGAATCACTGAATTTAATTTTTTTCTTGAAAATTAATTTATTGTTTTTCGGCCTTAATTTCCACAAAGAAAATTTTAAAAATTGAAATCAATTTTTTTTGTGAATTTCATTTAATTTTTCGAGATTTTGTTCAATTTTATAACACCAACTCTTTCCTGAGTTTTTCAAAATTTTCTCATATTCCCACAAATTTTTTCAAAATTATTTTTGAAATTTTGCAATAAAGACATAATTAAAATATCTTAAAATGTTGGGTAATTTTTTAATTGTTATTAATTTTTAATATTTTCAAACGTTAATTTTTTTGAGTTTTTTGAAAATATTTTATAATAGTAATTTGTCTCAATTTGGAAACGTTTTTAAAATTTTGATAGATACTTAAATTAGAAAATTTTTTGAAACATGAATGGTATCTACAGGATTTTTCCCCTCAAAAATCACAACTGTTTCACTTTTTTCTCACTATACTTTTTTTCACCTAAGTAATACCAACTAAATATTCAAAACCCCTCCCGAGAAATTGCAGATAATTAAGGACCCCTAAAAAAAAATGGGGTCCTATGTTAGTATAGAATTTTTTCAAATGACCGTAAAAATCTCAATGTTAACTACCAATACAAAAAATTTTCTTTACAGACGAAATTGATACCTATTTTGACTTTCAATTTTTATTTTTTCACTATTTTTGCTATAAAATCACTTCTTTCACTATACTTTCACTACCTGTCAGACATCCTGAGTAGGGTAGGTATTATTTTTAATTTTTGAAAAATTTAATTTTTTCAATTGTCTTATACTTAGTAAAGATTTTCAGTTCTGATGTTATTAATTTTTTTTCAATAATTTTTTCAATTCTTATTTCCATAATTTTGGGAGGGGGGGGGGGGGGAACTCGAATCTTCGAGTAAAATTTTTGTAATCTTTATTTAAAAATCATTTTGAAATTGCATTACATTTTCTTAGATTTTTCTCACTATTTCAATTCAAATTCTCGCTTTGAATATTTTTAACTCTTGGCAAAATTTTCAAAATTGTCATGATTTAAAAAAAAAAATGCCCAGTTAAGTTTTATGCCTAAAATATTTTCATTTGATTTTTCGATTTTAATTCAGTATTCATTTCTTTAAGCCTCGTTCTCACATACTTACAATTTTTTTTTTTTTTTTTTTTCGTTAATTTCACTTGAAACTTTTATCAAGTTTTAGAAAAAAAATTTATTCAAAACTTTTTGTTTTAAAAACATTTTTTTCAATTTTTTAGTTCAACTTGGAAGTCTTCAAAAATTTCAACAGTTGATTAATTTAAACTTAGATATTATTTTGTCTTTTAACTTATTTTCAATCTTTTGAAATTTTACTCTCGTGAATTATCTTATAAAATTTGAAATAGGTATAAATTTCATTCAATTTTTTTGAAATTTAATTCAACATTATTGTTTTCAGTTTTTGTTCAATTTATCAATCCGAACTCATTTTAAATTTTCAGAATTCTTACACTTACTCACAAAAAATTCAAAATTTTGATTGATCTTTTTCTTTTGGAAATTGTGCAATAAAATTTCATAACCTACTTGATTGAAATATTTCATTTCATTATGTAATTTTAATTTAATATAAATTTTTTGGAACCTTCTTCTAACATACTTTTTTTCCAATTTGAAACGATATTTTTTCTAATCCCATTAAAAATTCAACTCGTGAATTTTTTTTCAAAATTTGTTTTTTAACGTTTCATCCATTTAATTCATCAGGAATTTTTTTAAATTTTAATAAAATATTTTTAAAATCCTATTATTTTTTTGTTGCATTAGATTTTATTGACTTTTTTAATATTACCTAACATATTTTAAATCATCTATTCAACTATTATTTTAACATGAAAACTTTCCAAAATACTGAATGAATTTTCTTTTGAGATTTTCCAATGAAATTTTGTAATATGAAAATACGTATTTTTCTAATTTTAATCTTTTTCAACCCTTGTTCGCAATTTTTTTTAGGTATTAAAATTCAACTCGAAAATTGTTTTTAAGTTTATTTAAAAATTTGATTTTTGGGAATTTCATTCAAATAAAAAAAAATTGAAAAAAATTGAAAACGTTTTATGAATATCGTTCAACTTGGAAGTCTTCCAAAATGTCAACAGAATGTTTGAAATATGTACCTAGTTGTTATCGTATTTCAATTTTTTTATTTCATCAATTTTTTCACTCCACTTATTTTTTTATTTATTCAAAACGTTTTTTTTTTTTTTTACAGTTTCCAAAAATGTTTTCCAGTTCTATTTAAAATTTAATTAATTATTGAACTTGTAAAATTTTCAAAATATCGGTAGATTATTTTGTAAACTTTCATTCAATGGTTTAAAAATTCATTTTTTTCTTTCTAAATTTTGCTTCAGAGTTTTTCCTTACACATAATTTTCAATTTTTTTAAACGTTATATTCTCATAAACAAAATTATTTAAATTTTGGTTGAATTTGATTGAAGAACTTATTTTTAAAGATTTTATTGGAAACCAATTGTTTGATATATTTTCATCAATTTTATAAATGTTATCCAGATTTAAAAGTCATGCTCAAAATTCATTAGAAGCGACCTAGAAAATTAAAGTTGTGCTCACCTGATTACTTTTGATTTGCTTCAAGGTGAATAAAATGAGGTGCTTTGGAGATTTCCTCTGAAAATTCCATAAAATTATAAGGAGTTGAACTGCTCAAGATCCTGAAAACAAAAAACAAAAAAAATAATTCATTAAACATCTTCAACCATATTTTGTATCAAAATGTTGAAATTGAAATTTTGAAAAAGTATAAAATAAATATTATTTAGTCTTGAAATTATAACAGAGAGTTTTAAGGAAATTTTTCTGTGCGCATGTGCCAGAAACCAGTTTCTAAGGCAAACCAATTAATCGGTGTAAACATGTATTCACTGCGCATGCGCTAAAAACTGGTTCATCATGAGAAGTCGTTAACAAAGCATGCGCGAAATGAAATGCTTGGTGCGCATGCGCTGAAATAACCCATTTACGAGGATAAAACCTCTAATGAAAATTCACAAAAATAATTATATCGATTAAAAACACCTACCTAAATGCATTCTACATGATTTGCTAGATCTTAAAAACACTTCTCAATTTTGAGAACCACTCGTGATACAGCTACTTGATGGTTTCTTCGCCATTTTCACTTCTTCAGCCGAAAATTGACGTCATATTCCAAAAATTTTTCCAATTCAAAATAGCCCATATGCATTCAACACTACCCTTATTTCGGTTCGACTAAAAAATATATTCTTTAAAAGTAAAAATTTCTTTTCTCTCGGGATTTAACGAATCATCATCAATATTTCTCGAGTAAAAACTCGCTACCTATTTTGATTTATTCGTACAACAAAGGAAACAAAAAACTCCGAAAAAAGATTCATTCCTTTACCATACATTTTCTCACACGATTACGACAAAGTTCCAACAGGCTGGGAAGAAAACGACCTAAATAAAACAAGAAAGAAAAAAACTAAAGAAGAAAATGGTTACTAAAATTCAAAACTTTTTCCCCCTAAAGTATCGGATTTAATAATACGCCAAGCTAGATTATTGTTTCTTATACATATCCAACTGCAGGGACTTCTTTTTTCCTCAACGAAAGATAAAAAAAAAGGAGAGAAATTTCGTACACAAGGAAGGAAGAAACACACAACTCGGAGTAAAGTAAAAAATTGTCTACAATTTGATTTGACGACGTATTCCACTGTTGATTGTACGGTCGCTGGCATTTTGGTTTATCTTTCAAATAGGGGAATACACAGTCGAGTTGTTTTCGTCGAATAAAAAGTAAATTTCATGTCTGACTGGAGATGTATTTCTTTTATAAAGAAAAATGACTCCGCTCCGGCGTTCAAAGAGCAAACTGCGTTGCTCGCACCGATCTTTTGCCTGCGCTATAATTAAACATAAATCTTGGCTATATCATTTTAAAACCCGTCATCTCATTCTCTATTCCCATCCAACCCTTTAAATTAAACCATTGAATAATGGCTCGCGATTGCGAATCGTTTATAACGAAAATCCCATCGTCTATGCGTCTGGTCTCGGGTACCCGGGTACACTTTTTCCAAAACCATAGAAGCAGGAAAAGCGACGCATTGCGTTTTTATTAGCTTTCAAAAATGATGAAATCGGTTCGCATGGCGTGGTGCGTTAATCGAAATAAAAGTTGGCCGGAAATTGGATCTTTACGTGTGTTAAGCTGCTCCATATCCCTCTCTATACTCGCAGATTTAATTTCGTTTCGCCTTATTTACGTATTGTGTACGTACGTAGATTTAATTTATCGCGGTGGGAAATTTGCCATAGATGGAAAAAATCCACGATAAGGTTTTGTTAATGGGAATTTTTTCCAGCGAACGAATTATCGAAGCAGCGCCAGTCGGTCGCCACATTCAGCAAAAATCAGCTATTTTTCACAAACTATCGAATAAACTGTAGTTTTTTTCACGTTTTAACAAAAACTCTAGAACTTTATCTCAAAACAGTTTTTTTTCTTTTTAGTTGATTTTTTTAGAATGATGTAAAATATTGAATTTCACCAGATAATGATGAAATTTAAAAGGTGGGAGTATAATATTTTTCGCTCGACGTCACATGTCAAAACAAGACATTTGAAATAAATATGAATTCAACAGTTCGGTGTCTCTTTTTAGACTTTTTAAAGAAGTAGGAAGGGGCATTAAAAAGTCGATTTTTTTCTATTTCATATAATACAAGGTGACTCACTTTACAACTGAATAAGAAGTATCCCTGATGTCACAGATCCCATCGAACTCTAAAAAAATTAGAAATCAGAAAATTTCAATTTTTATTTTAAAAAATGTATGCACCCCCCCCCCCAAAAAAAAAATCATGGAAAATGTGCAGCCTTAAGTAAAAATAGTTTCTTATTAAAAATTAAATTTAAAAAAAAAAAACAGAAATTCGAAAAAAGAGTTTAAATGAAATTTTCAAGCTTCTAATTTTGACTTGATTAGTTTTAAACATAACTTTGAAAAAATCAGAAACCAAAATGGAAGAATTAAAAAAATCTCTGAACAAAATTTTGAAAATTTTGATTTTGAGCATTTTAAAACATTTTGATGCTGAACAACATTTTTAAAAAACTTCAATTTTGAGTATTTCTACAGATTTTGACTTCGAACAAACTTTTACAGTGTTTGAATTGAACACAATTTTAGAAAGTAGGTACTTACCTACCTATTATAAAAATTTCTGATTTTTAACAAAATTAAAAAAATATATATTTGACAAAAGTCAGAAGGAAATTTTCAATAAAATAGTAACAATGTTTAAAAAATTTTCACAAAACTTTCATCATTTTTAATTTTTTGTATTATTTTTCAGAAAATATTACCACAGATAACATAAAATAAATAAAATGAAATAAAAATGAAAAAATGTGCATGGAAGGAAGGGTTTTGAAAATCTTGATTTCGAACAAAATTTATAAAATATTTATTTTGAACGGAACCTTGACATTTTGGATTTTGAGTGTTCCAAGTTCTTTTTAAACAATTTATATATTTTAGATTTTTTCATTTTGAGCACATTTTTTGAAAAAATTTCAAAAGGTTTAGTTTTGAAGTAAAATTAGAAAACTTTGATTTTTGGGGGAAATTCAAGAAAATGCCTACTCCTTTAACAAAATAAAATACTTGAAAAAAATTGGAAAAATGTGCGAGGACAAAATTTTTAAAATTTTGATTTCAAAAAAAAATCCTAAACTGAATTTTGAGCATTTTGATTAAGATCACATAAATTAAATATATTATATAAAATTTATTTTTTTGTTAAAGTATATATTAGTATATGAAATTATAAAAAATATTATATTAATAAAATAAATTAATAATCATAAATTATTTAATAACAATAAATTTTAATTTTTTAATATTTTTAATAATTTATTTTATTTATAATTTAATTAACTTTTATATTTCAAATAATTAAGTTCAAAATTCAACATTTTTTTTTTTTCAATTTCGAACATTTTTATTTTTATTTTAGAAAAATGCTCCTTCAATAAAATAAAAAAATTGAAAAAATCGGACAAATCGAAAAAATGTGTTTGGACAAAATTTTTAAAATTTGGATTTGGATTTTGCACAAAATTGCGCACATTTGGATTTTGAACACAATTTTATAAAATATTTTTCAACATGATCAAAAAACAATTATTTTTAGTGATTCTTGAAAATTTTGATTTTTGTCCAAAGTTTTGAACGTTTTGATTTTGATTTAAGCATTTTAAAAAGTTCTCATTTTGAACAAAACTTTTTAAAATTTTTGTTTTGTTTAAAATTTTTTAGAATATGATCATACTTTTTCTATCCCTAAAATAAAACTCAAAGTTTGAAAAAAAAATTGAAGATTTTGATTTTGGCCATTCAAGAAAATAAATTTTGATTTTGAAAAATTTAACCAACTTGAGAAATAGTTTCAAAAATAGGTATTAATTTTGAACAAAATGTGTAAAATTTTGATTTTGACAAAATGTTTACAATTTTGACTTTGACAAAATGTTTAAAATTATGATTTTGACAAAACTTTTGAAATTTTAAATTTGAATTATCGACTAAACTTTTAAAATTTTGATTTTGACAAAAAATTTTAAAACTTTGATTTTTTACAAAAAATTGTAAAATTTTGATTTTGACAAAAAATTTTAAAACTTTGATTTTTTACAAAAAATTGTAAATTTTTTATTTTGACAAAAATAACTATGTTGAAAATTTTGATAATCTTCAAAATTGAGATTTATAGGTATTTCTAAAAGTACTAAAAAATTCCGAATTTTCTAAAACCGACTTTCAAAATTTCATAAATTTTTATGAGTAAAAATTTTTGGATTTTCAATTTTTCATCAAAAAAATTGAAAGTTACCAAATTTTCAGTTTATAAGATCTATGTACTATTCAAATTTCAAAAACTGTAAAAATTGTTTGAAGTGGTATAATACGAAGTCAACAGTAAAAATTAGCCTTTCTGACGCAATTGCTGCATAACAGCTTCATTTTTTGAATTCGCTGAAACCTCTCGCATCCTGAACAAAATTTCACTTGTTCAAACAAGAAGTACTTAATCGGCAAAAGAAAAAAAGAATCGTGGAAACGCTAGCAAAGCAAACTAAATCTATAGGTAATTTTTATGTCATGCGGAACTCGAAAGCTCTTTCGCTATAATAGCAATAACAAAAGCGAAGACAAAAATTAAATTAATCGCTTGATTTTAATGACATTATGAATAACTTCCTGCGACTGCGAATTCCCTTATTAATAGGAAAACCAGACTGGAAGTTTGAATTGAGGTTCAGCCAATACGACGAAGACGATAGGCTACAATTTTCTTCGCTTTTGAAATCACTAAACGAAAATAATTACCAATGAAGAAACCAACTGAACTGGAATACAATAGAAAATCGTACTAAATAATAATTCTATCAGAGTCATCGAATGGCAACTTTGATGAAACGACAGAAGACGGGTCCTTTTAGTAAATGAAATGTTTATTTCTGCTACGTCGAGATTACCTAAACTTTACGTTACACTGAAGTGGGTAGTTCAATTTTATCATCGTATGTATGTTTTTATGAATAGATTTAAAATTTTATACATCACTTTTTTGCTGGTACTGGCCTTACACAACTTTTATAATATGAACTCGTCTCATCGTAATAAAAGCTTCGAGAAAGTTTGACGTGCATGCTATACCGTCTTACGTTCGCTACGATGATTTATGCGAAAAATGAGAGTAATCGGTTCAAAATTTGATTACAAGACCAACTCGAATGGTACTTTCATTATGGACATGGCGTCTTATCGATGTAAGGAAAAGCGACAACTCTTATGTATTTATATTAGATGCATGGGAAAAGTTTTCCTTCAAAGATTTTCCAGTCTGGCGAAATTAAAATGGGTGTTTTGCATGCAAAACAGCACAGAGGGCATCAGTGAGATGAGCTTATGATTTTTCAGTAGAAAAGATGTAGATAGTTATTCCAAAAATTATTCTAAAATTTAGATTCCCCACGTTAATAATTCAAAAATTTGTAAACGATTGAAATTAAACTCAAAAATATTGAAATTGATTTTTTTCATTCTAAAAATAATTTTAATAATAGGTATCATGAAAATAATCTCAAGAAAATTTTCCAAAAAATTTTTGAATTTTTTGCACAACACTTGAAAGATGTTTAGACAAAGTATCAACGAATTTTTCACAAAAACTGTTCATCAAATCCCAGAGAACTTAACACCCTAAATCACAGAAAATTTTTCACAAATTCTCAGAAATTTTTCAAAAAAAAAAAATCCAGAATATTTTGTAAAAAATCTCAGAACATCTTGTAAAAAATTTACGAGAATTTTTCCAAGAATTTTGAAAAAAATTGCTCAAAATTAGAAAAAAAAAAAAAAAGGGAACAGTATGTGCAAAAATATAAAATTTATCAAGGTACAAAAATGTCTTCGATTTTGCAAAAAAAAAAAATCTAAAAATGAAAAAATTGCTCAATTACTTACACAATAATAATATAATACCTATATGCTCCAAAAATTTCAATTTAGTGAAATATTCACTAAAAATTCCCAAAATATGTTTTTATAGATCAAATATTATACAGAAAAATAAGCTCCAATAAATTGGTTTCATTTTATTGGAAATTTATGAAACCTACACATAATTAAAAAATTCCCTATCTTACCATGAAAATTCAAGCTCTGGTATTTGGTAATAACCATAAATTTCAATACTCTATTTTTTCTAATGTACCCACAATTTTTTCCATGACGCTCTCTTGCCTTCTCTCCGGTCAAAGCCTTTTCAGCCTATTCTCCGAACAGCATTTTCTTCTAATTTTTTTCTCATCTCCTCTAAAACCTCATCCCATCCCAACCACAACATGTTGTTGCTTCGCGAGATATAACTGTTATAAAAATAAAAATGGTTGACAATATTGTGGGCGCTATTTCGTATTCGATTCGCGTTTTTCTCGTCTTTTTCTTTCGCTCGCTCATTGTTACTAAACCACAATTACCGAAATGAAATAGGAAGCGACGCGAGCTATTCGTTTTGTTCCGTTCAACTTTTCTTCTTCTCTTCTACCACCCTCTCCGGCAGTTTCTTTTGCCTACTTCGTGCAAGTCTTATTACCGAACCAGCTCGTGGTAAAAATTTTACCACGTAAAATTACTATACTAACAATTGCAATTTATTTTAAATGTAATTTTCGCCATGCCGCCGCTTCGTGTAAGTGGCGTTGATATATAGAAGTTTTTTTTTCTCTTTTTTGTCTTCCTTTCTCGTCTTATTATTTTCTTTTTCATTCATCGTCGGTTCGTCGTCTCGTCGAGTTGTGCGAGGAAAAAAAGATTAAATACAAACTTTATTAAAAAAAAAATTTTAATCAAAAAGAATTAAGAAAAAACTGAACAAATGAAAAACATTTAAATTGGGTAAATTAAACATCGACGCCACAGAAAAATTTTAAAAAATGAAAATTAACAACGAAAAAAAAAATGAAAATTAGAACGTATTGAAAAAATACGAGAAAAAAAATTAAACCATAAAAATATTGAAAAAAATATAATTAAAGTAAAATTCAATTTGGTTGTTTGATTAAAAATTGTAGGTAAATACGATACAACTGAAAGAATTAAAAATCAAAATCAGATTTAAAAAATTAAAAATTTATTAGAACAAAAAAATTGGGAAAAATTAAAATTGAATTAAAAATTGAAACAACAAATTAAGAAAAATGATCCTGATTATTGAATATTATGTACCTGGTATTATTAAGATAATCTTAATTTTAAAGAAAAATTTTCAAATTTAAAAAAAAAAAATCAAGAGTTTTTCTATCAAGTTTTATTTATTTTCAAGAAAATTCTTCTATTTAAAAAAAAAATATGAGATTTTTAAAAGGTTTGGAATGTCATAAAATGGATGATTTCAAGGGGAAATTTCAAACTGGAGAAGTCAGAAGAAATATGAAAAACTTGGAAAAAATCTTGAGCATTTTTTTCAACAAAAATGAAATTTTGCAGTTGAAATAATTGATGAATTTTATTTTCTGAAATGAAAATATTTTTTAAAAAAATTTCTGATGTTTTTTTGAAAGAATTTTATGTCGGACCTTTTTCGATAAATTTTTAGAAATGAAGGAAAACATAAGCTTTATAATAACACTAATAAGTATCATTTTTTAAAAAAATAGGTATTTCTAAAAATAAAGACACTTTTGGTTTTTTATAGAGTAGGTAATTTTTATTAGCTTGGTACAAAGAAAATTTCTCACGATTTTTTCCAAATTGTTTTATTTCACAATAATTCTTTTTCTGGTAAAATTTTGTTTGTACCTCATGAAAAAAATCTTAATTTTCTTTAGAAATTTTTGTGGAGAATTTTTTGGAAAAATCTTTTATAAAAATTCAATTTTCTAACAACATTTTTGAAAAAAATTAAGATGAAAAATTTAAAAAAAATAACTTTTCAAGATATGTATTCGAGAATTTTCCCCTTGTAAATTTTCTAAAAAAAAAATGTGCATCAAAATGTGAGATTTAAACATAATTTCATGAGAAATTTTTTTTAAAATACGTTAATTTTTTAACAAATTTTTGTGCGGTTTTGGCTAAAAAAATGTCCATGTGAAAAAATATTTTTTTTTGAAAATTTCGAATTATGGGAATTAGTAAAAAGATAATATGAAATTAAAGGAGTCAGTTTGCTCATACCTAACTCGGTTTTGAACTTAGCATCCCCGGTTCAATAAAAAAATATTCTTTCGTTCGAACGATGAACCGCAATTTAATTTATTTATGAATAAAAAATCCACCAAAAAAGAATCAAGATGTCCTGTGTTTTTTTCCACCCTTCTTCCTTCGCCACATAATACGCTGGTGGTTTAATTTATTAGGCAATATGGTGTACCACGAGTAGTATAAAATTTAAACAGGTTTGGGTTAAAGGCTTTTTATACAAATTACAAGGCTTAGGAAAGTTATTTAATAACTTAGTATTCTTTAATGTTTTCAGATTATCTTAACTAAGATTAAGTTTACGTTTCAACGCTTTGATTTATATCGTTAATTTGATATTAAAACGAGGGGCTTAAATTCGCAACTTGCCCGCAACTTTTTTCAATCCTACTCGTACATTCTCAAGTTAAAGTCAACTTTGAGTATGTGCAAAGTTTATGTAGAGAGTTACGTTGATTCGACGTGTATAAAGAGTAATTTGTTGAGCAAGTGAGAGTTTCGTATAATACTTGGCAAGAAATTAAGGAGCCCAGAGCTCGAAGAGCTTTTCACCCTCTTAATAAGTTGCTTTTATACTTTCAATATCGATATAATTTAACCCAAGATTAAAAGTTTTATATAGTAGATTAACGATGTCGAGATTTTACAATGCAGCTCTCTATAAACGATGCGATGTGAGGGATTTTCATAGAGCCTGCCACATGTAACACTGTGACATGTACTGTGGGGAAGAATAATAATACAGAGCTGGATAAAAATATAAATTGCACGGAGCGAGAAGAGACGCCATAAAAGGCAAAAAATTTCACCGAATTACTCGGGCTTTTACCATTTTATTCGGGATATAAGTATAAACTGTTTTTCTTTTTATTTGGTTCGCACCCTCTCGCTCTCTCCGTACGCCTTAGACCCTTCGGTTGTTTTCTTTGCTTTTTAGATAAATGACCTCACGCCTTTTTACTTCCATATTGCGTTTCTCTTCTCACTCACAATTCCCTCAAGGTACGTAGCCAAACGTACCAAAAATATATATCAACTTGGCAAGACTCAACTTAATAAAGCTGTTATCGCGTGACTTTCTGAATTACTTTTTTTCACAACCGAATCTGGGACTGGGCTCAGTGGGCTGTGCGAGAGTTGACTCGCGAGAATCGAAAAAAAAATAACGTTAAATCTGCGACGACGTTGCTAACTTTATACGCCTGGTTTTTTAACGTCGTTTTTCTTTTCTCGAAAAAAAAATGAAGGAAAAATATGAAGGAAAAAACAGATCATCGTCGACTCGACTTGTCCAAAAAATTCGTATCAGAAGTTTGTTTTCGGAGCAGCTTAAGATGGGCATCAATTAAAACGACCAAAGTACCCGGAAAAAGGTTACCAGGGGTAGGCTTTAGGGTACGGGAGGAGGGGGTCTCTGACAAGCGTCTTTCTTTGAAAAGCAAAGGACATGGGACGCGAGAACGGACGCAACTAATTCGTATTCAACGGCTCGTGCACAATTTACCAAATAAGTTGGAAGTAGGAAAACTTCGTCAATTGTAAGCCACCATTTAATGAGTGCCATTTTCTTGATGCTTTTATTGGATTCTCGCTTTAAAATTCAACACAGACAGCTTTGACTATCGTATCGTTTACGTGATAGACTTGATGGGCCGCCGAGTCTTATATAGGGTCTCCTCGTTGCTATCTTTCCTCGGTTTCCGTCCTGAACTCGATAAATGTATAAGCATAGTTTCCTCCCTGGACCCGAGACCATTGGATCTCTTGGAACGTATATTATTAATACGATTTTTGATTAAGACAGGAATTTCACCCGAAGATTGGTATTCCGAGAGGCGAATTGTCGTTCGAAAGTAATGATGGCGATTAATCGTCGAGAAAAAAATTTATATAATGTTTGGAGTAAATTGCGAGTAATTTATGGCGAAATTGTGGAAATAACACCGCAGGGATTTGATCTTTGAGAGAATGTTCCAGAATGAAACTTGAAATTTTTTCGAATTGTGATCGTTTTTATTCGAACTGAACTTAATTTTTTTTATAATTTTTACTTTATTCATAATTTCGAATTTTCTATTGGAAAAAATCAATTTTTTCAGCTGTAAAAGCTCCATTTTTTTCAAGTTTTTTATATTTCTTCTGACTTCTCCAGTTGAAAATTATTTTCTTTTAAAATCGTTAAAAAAATTAGTTACCAGACATCTTTTTTTAAAAATTTCATGAAAAACTTCTTCAAATTCAAAAAAATTTAACACAAAAATATTATCTAAGAAACTTCGACGAGTAAGGATCAAATTTTTTCATTAAAAAATTCTCCCGAAAAAATTTCTTCGCGTTGGATAAATTTTCATGAAAAATTTTGGCATAAAATTTATTTAAAAAAAATTCTTTTTGAATTTTAGTAAAATTTTCTGAAAATTTTGAAACATTCTCTTGAAAAATTTCATTAAAAATAAAGAGACTTTCAAAATTTTATTTTCAAAATTTCCTATAAAAATTCTGTAAAAGAACTGAAATTTTTTCATTAAGAATCTTTCTGAAAAAAAATTGCATTCAAAATTTTCTACACAAAATTCTATGAAAAAGTTCTAAAAAAATCTCATTTTTTGAAAAAATGGAAAAAATATCTTGAAACAAAATAAAACAATATAAAAATTCTTGAAATTTTGACTTAGTATTGAATTATTGTTGTATGAAAAAATATTTCAGATTTTTTCAGATTAAAAAAAATTCTTTAACCTCGAAAAAATTTCAGATCATCTTGATAATGTTTTTATTGAAAAAATTCGTCGTAAAAATTTTTTTCAACGTTTTTTTTAGGAAAAAAATATATTTAAATTTTTTTTCGCTTTTTTTCAAAAATTATTGTGAAAAAAATTCTTTCATGAATTTCTTATAAAAATTCTCAAAAGAACTGAAATTTTTCCATTAAAAACTTTTCTGAAAAAAATCCATTTATGGCATTCCAAACCTTTCAAAAATGTCATTTTTTGAAAAAATAGAAGAATTTCTCAAAAAAAAGTAAAACTCGATAGAAGCACTCTTGGATTTTTTAAAAGTTTTTATTTGAAAATTTTTTCCTGAAAATCCAGATCATCATTTATTTTGATAAGTAAGTTTCTTTTGAAAAAAATCGTTATAAAAAAATTCATCAACGATCTTTTTCGGAATAAAACTATTTTTGAAAAAATTTCTCGAATAAATAAATAAAAATTTTCTAAAAGAGCCGAACTTTTTCTATTAAAAATTTTTCTGAAAAAAGCCAATGATGACATTCCAAACCTATTAAAAATCTCATTTTTTGAAAAAATGGAAGAACTTTCTCGAAACAAAATAAAACTCGATAGAAAAATTCTTGATTTTTTTTTAATCTTGAATTTTTACATAATTTATAAAGTTTCAGATTTTTTTAGGATTCTTTTCTGAAATTTTTTTGGGAAAAAATTTGCGAGCAAAAATTTTTATGAATGATATCTTGAATAACTTAATATAGTTTTTAAAAAATTCCCAAGCAACACTTTCGAAAAAAATCTTTCCTTCTTTGAATTATATTTTTTAATAAAACAATATTTTGCAATGTTAAAATAATTTTTGTCACAAATCTCTAAATTTTTTCAGATTTTGTTCTTAAAATTTTTGAAAAGTACCTACCTCAAACAGCTCGAAAAAATCCTGTTGAAGAGGTTACTTCAAATTTTTCTCATTTTGTACAAAAAAAAGTGAGTATGATACCTAGTTGAAAAAAAATCACAAAAATCCTTCCATACGCTTTCCATAAAAATTGTATTCAAGAACTGAATATTGTTCCAAATTGAAAATTCCATCCCACTCCCCAAAAAAATCGCTCATGAGAAAATTTTTAACATAAATTTTTTCAAAAAAGTTATGATTTTTTTTCAAATAGTACCTATACCTAATATTTTTTTTGAATAAAATCTTATAGAAAATAATTCTTAAAATTTTGTTTTTGAAAAAATTCATAAAATTTTCTTGTTGTTAAATTTTTGGATTTTCTCGTAAAAAAAAATATATATATATATATTTTCAAGCTCTTCGAATTGTTTCTGTTTAAATTTTGTTTTATTCTCCGAAAAAATTCTCATAAGAAATCTCATTGCTTTTCAAAAGGAAACTAACTATTTTTCCTGCATAAAAGTTGCTTTAATCGTGCGAATTTATCAAAAACTTGAAATTACTTCACTTAAAACCTTGAAAACAGCCATTTGAACGAAATGAGTCGTGTTCGTTACGCATCCCTCGCTCAAAAAAAAAACTACGCAGAATGGCAAATAGGTAGAAGGGAAATTAAAACGAGGTAACACTGCGCCTTCCGTGCGAGTCGAATTATACGCGAAAGCGAGTTACTTTGACGCGAGTAAATTCGCTTTTATCATGACACAGAATAAATTGCTGAGAATATTAGATAAGAAAAAGAAGGGCGACACCTTCGACTTCACCCTCGGTGCTTTCCACTATTCCAGCATACCGAGCATGGATAAAGCTGCTAACATTATTATGGCTCGCACACAATACTCTCTCTCACTCTCTTTCTGGCAACAGCTATTTCCTAAAAATTCTTCTCTCATCCCAGCACACTGCACCATCAGAATCGCACCCACAGCAACGTTGACTACATAATCCTAACCCTGCTGCTTACAAATTTCCGTATCGAGTCGCGAATTACGTACTGTATATTTTCTTCTTGGTACGTACTTGTCCTATACTCCTAAGTTCCTCATGCTGTTCTCGTGCTGAGAATACTCGCGGGAAATGCGGCCACAGCGAAGCCAAAGGTATTGTAATTTTCCTCTTTTTTGTATTTTGTAGATATGTCCAAGAGCTCTCTCTCTTTCTCTCTCAGCATGTCTCTGCTTCGTAACTCGAGTCGATGTGCAGTTTTATTTATTTAACGGATTACGTATTTGTACGCGTGGTTTTTCGCCGACCGGATTACGTACATTTTTAACGCCTTATGCCCCCGAAATACGCTATAGTAAATGCTTACAAATGATTCTTCTACATTGCAAGCTGCTGGCACGGTTGCCGATGCTGCAGTGTGGGGCTTTCGTTGGTGCGAGTCACCTCTCCTCCTTGGCTGATTTATCACATCGCTCGTGTCATTACGTGTCGAGATTTATTTCAATAATACCGCAGCCTCTGACAAATAAATAGGAGAATATTCGGATTCCTGCGGGGTTGCTTCTCTTCACCATTGCCATCGCGGTATAACGATGAGTTCTACTTAACGTCGCCAGATTTTGGCGTGATTTAGATTAATAGATCAGTAGCCAAACGTATCACAATGATTTGTGATCGTTGTGTAAGGAACGCGCTGGTGAAACTGATGAATAGGTAGTGAAGAATAAAGTGAATTGTATTTATTTCTTTTTTTTTTCTTTTTTGAGGTGAGCAGGAGTGAAACTTATAAGTTGAAATTTTAGGTACCTGCAGTTTCCGAAATTTTTTTAAAAGATTAGAAAATAGATTTTAAAAAACAACAGCATTGTTTTTGAAGACTTTCTCATTGAATTATTATTTTTGAGCGAGCTCAGGGAAAGTAACACAGAAGCAAGGGGCCGTCTTGAATTAAAATTTCTTCAAAAGATCATACCTATTAATTTTTGTTATTCACCTCTGATGAATTTTTTCATGAAAAACAAAACAGATTTTCAAGAAACGGGAGCTGACAAACCAAAATAGCAATTCAGACACCCCCCCCCCCCCCAAGAAAAAAATCGTTCATTTTTTTGAGAAAAAATACTTATTTTAATTTCTTTGGAAATAAATTCAAAAAACGTATCTAAATTTTTAAATAAATGCAAAAATTCTAAGTATTTGAAAAATGCTCTAAATTTTTTTAAGAGAAAATATTTCAACATTTTTCTGATTTTTTATTTTTATTGAAATGATATTTATTTTCTCGTTTAAAAAAATCTTACGACAACTTTTTGCGAAATTTAAAAGTATATACCCGAGCAGCACACTCGACAAATTATCGAAATACAAAATCGACAGAATATCGAATTCGATAAAGTGTCGCGTTAGTTCCGCATAAATCGTGAAATTATCTTTCGATATATAGATAGATTATCGACGAATTATAGTTAGCAAATATTTCGAGATTATAGTAAGATATTTTATCGATAATATATCTATAATATCGAAAGATAATTTCACGATTTAGGCGGAACTTTATCGAATTCGATATTCTGTCGATTTTTTATCGATTTTTTATTCCGATTTTTCGTCTTTTACTAGCTTTTTTCTATAATTAAAACTCATTAATTAGCATAATTAATACATTAAACTATGCCTAAACACATTATTCATGTTACGGTAAGAGGATCATTTCAGAAAAAGTCAAAAAAAATTATAAAAAATCTGCCACCCGTGGGGCTTGAACCTTCTACCTCCTGCATGGTAATCCTCTTCCTTAACCACTATGCCATACCTTATCGTTGAGGAATTAGCAATAAAACGCTTATAATAGGCAGTTTAGTACTTCCAGACGTGTTGGACTTAGAAAAATTTTCACCAATTTGGAAATAATTTCAAATATCGTCACAAAATCGTTGAAAAATCGTTCGACAAATTTCAGATTATTTGTCGATAATATAGTTTCAAATATCGTCACAAAATCGTTAACAAATCGAATTCGAGAAATTTCAGATTATTTGTCGATAATATAGTTGTAAATATCTGCACAAAATCGGTGGAAAATCGGATTCGAGAAATTTCTGATTATTTGTCGATAATATAGTTGTAAATATCTTCACAAAATCGTTAAAAAATCGAATTCGAGAAATTTCAGATTATTTGTCGATAATATAGTTGTAAATATCGTCACAAAATCGTTGAAAAATCGAATTCGAGAAATTTCAGATTACGTGTCGATAATATAGTTTCAAATATCTTCACAAAATCGTTAAAAAATCGAATTCGAGAAATTTCAGATTATTTGTCGATAATATAGTTCTAAATATCGTCACAAAATCGTTGAAAAATCGAATTCGAGAAATTTCAGATTACGTGTCGATAATATAGTTTCAAATATCTGCACAAAATCGTTGAAAAATCGAATTCGAGAAATTTCAGATTACGTGTCGATAATATAGTTTCAAATATCTGCACAAAATCGGTGGAAAATCGGATTCTATAAATTTAATATTCTTTGTCGATAGTATCGTTGACGAATATCGTCCTAAAATCGTAATACTATCGAATTCGATAGTTTTTAGATTTTTTGCCTATAAAATCGTACAGCTAAATCTGTATCATATCGTGAGAACATCTTTAGATTTTTAAACGATTTTTTATCGATACGTTTCAACTTTCAATATTATCGATCGAGTGTGCTGCTCGGGTACCTACATTTTAATGAAATTTATGAATTTTTTCAGAAAAATTTTAAAAAACTTCTTTTCAAAAAAAATAATAAAGGGTTTTTTAGTGAGTGAAACAATTGAATTTTTTGTAGGATTCTGAATTTTTTTAGAAATTTTTTGAAATATTTCATTTCAAAAGTAAATCTAGACGATTTTGGGTAGGTAAGTAATTAAAAAAAAAAAAAAAAAAAATTATGGGATGTTTGATTTTATTTTTCCAGAAAAAGTACTTACTATTTCCACACTGAAAATGCCTTTTAAACGATTTCTTGAGAATGGAAAATTGTAAGATTTTCAATTATTTTCTAGAAAAACTTGTAATGAACAACGGGGGGGGGGGGGTAATTATTTCTTTTCGATAAATAAATAAATGGAGAATTTTTTGTGAAAGTGGTTTATAAACATTTTTGATCCAAATTTTGCATTTTTTTGGAGAAATTTTTTTAAAAAAAAATTCCTTAATCAAAAAATTTTTAAGAGGTTTTTTTGCGAAATTATAAAAAAATATTTTGATGGAATTTTCAAATTTCTTTAAGACAACTTTGAAAATAATTATAGAAGTCCCATTACATGGTGTCTAAATTATTTTTTTTTTGAAAATTCATGACCTTTTCATGACTTTTTCATGAACAATATTTCAGCATTTTCAGGGCCCCCTTTCCAGCACGAGTATAACTTAGAATGAATATTGGGGGGGGGGGGGGGACAAAAAATCTTTTTTTCCTCAGTGGCGTAGCTAAGATGAAATCATGGAGGGAGTTCAACTTTCTGGGGTGGTCATTTTGAAATCAAAATTTTCATCTTTCTTAGAAAACAAAGAGAGCTGTATTTTGGTATTTTGCGCCCTTAAGCAGAGAAGAAATCGCACCCCCAAACAGTGACGAACTGAAAGAATTTTTCAGGGAAAAAGGGCAGAATTACTGAAAATACCAAATCACGTACTGAAAATTTGAAACTTTATCAAATGAGATAAAAGGAATATTGCCGCAATTTTGAGTACGAAAATACGCATTTTTTGCATAAATTTGAGTTATTAAAGGTAGGATTTTTGCAAATATTTTACAAAAATAATCAAATATGTACTGCTCGAGCGTAGTGAGAGCGAAATTTTTTAAAATTATTCAGTTCTAAAAGAAAAAAAAGGCAAATTTTACCTAATAAACAAAAATTTCATGACTTCCAGCAACAAAATTCATGACTTTTTCATGACTTTCATGACCCATTTTCAAATTTCATGACTTTTCATGATTTTCATGACCGTTAGACACCTTGCATTACTTTCAATTAAAAAATTCATAATTTTCAATAATTCCCTCTATGATTTAAAAAAAAATCATTTTTGCAGGAATGCTTATTCTCTTTCAATTTTTAGTAATTATATACTAATATGGTAGTGCAATGAGCTTACGAAAAAAGTGAAGCTTTCTGATGATTAGAAGTGCCATTACTTTCCACTTAAAGATTCAAAAATTCAATAATTTTCTGTGATTTGAAAAATAGTAATTTTTCCTGGAACACTTTCTCATTAAAATTTTTTAGCAATTATAAACTAATTAAACTGATATGGTAGTGGAATGAACTGAGAAAAAAGGTGAAACTGTCTGATGATTAGAAGTGCCATTACTTTCCACTTGAAAATTCATATCTGTGATTCTAAAAAAGTCATTTTTGCAAGAATGCTTATTCTTTTGAAATGTTTAGCAATTATACACTGATAATTTGAATATATTAAATGCTTAGAAGTGCTATTACTTTCCATTTAAAGATTCAAAATTCCAATAATTTTCTGTTGTTAAAGTTTTGAAAATATTCCCTTTCAAAAAACATGCGGTTACATAATTTTTGTGAAAATTATAGAAAAACTTTTGATAGAATAAATTAAAAATTTTTTAGAAATTTTTTTAAATATTTTCTTTTAAAAAAATATTATTTTTTGTAATTAAAAAGTAATACCTACTTATGAGAGAATTTTTTTTTTCAGAAAAATTTTGAAATACTTAGTACTAGGTATAAAACAATCAGTATTTTCTTTCCATTAAAGGTTTTTTTTTAGAGAGTTTTTTGAAAATTATTTTATAAAACTTTTGTTTGAAGTTTTGATTTTTTTTTAAAGAAAAATTCTAAAAACTTGCATCGAAAAAAATTTGCATTTTTTTGCCAAGTTTTCAAAAAAAAAAAAAAAAAATGGACAGGATTTTTGATGTTGTACTACAGGAAATTTAAAATAGTGTTTAGTCAGAAAAAATTACACACCACCCCTCCCCACCCCTCAACTGCAAAAATATTCATTTTGAGATTTGAAAAAAAAAACAACTTCGCAAGAACGTTAATTTCACTCAGAATTTGGGTTCACTGATCCCACTTCAAATAACGTTGTCTATGGTCTAAATAGTGCGTTTGAATTCGAAATCTCGCCTTCAGAAATGCCCCATTAGGCAACCATTTACACTCGATTGTAAATGCACTCACGAAAAAATTTCCCACTTCAAACATTCACAGCCAGGTGCCTTCACTCAGGTACTGCATAGACACACATGCTGAGTGCCTTCAAAACTACTTGCGAGTAAGGCAGCAAGTAAGTAAATATATTCAAGACAGTAACTACTTAAATGAAGGGGAAGCTGATGTGTGCTGTTCTGCTGTTTGGCTGCTGTCTTTGTCGAAAATCAATGAACGTTTTCTCGACGTTACAGATTAAACCGCATCTATCACTCGTTCGACGTGAACGGAAGTTCGGCAACTAGTTCAAAGTTACAAGGGCACGTGAACGGAATTTCTCCAGTTGTGACAGATGAACCTGAACTCGAGCCATCAATACAGAAGAATTCGTTAATGCGCTGCAAGGCTCGCGATCACGAACTACGAAAATCATTTATTTCGATTTTTTTTTCTTTCTTTGTTGTTCAAACGTGTCTTCCTTTCCTCCCTTTTTTCTGGTTTTCAACTTTTTTTTGTAACAAAACTAGAATTTATTTAGGTACCTAGCTCTGTTTAAAAAATTATTGAAGAAAAAAAATCAAAAATTTTCACATCATTTTTCCACTTAAAAAAAGAAGAAAATAAAAAAAGTAGAAATATTTTCATTTTAGCTCAATTTTGAAACTCCAGCTCCAAAATCATTATTCACAATTAACGCCAAATCCAATTTACAGCCCTCTTGTTCAACTACACCCTTCAAATTCTGTTGCAAAAAAAATCAATTCGCACTCTGCTAAAAAACCATTCGAAATTGCGAGCTTTTGGTCGACGCGAGTAATAGGTTCATTTAAACAATACGTAGACCTGGCAATTCGGTGCAAGGATTACGCAGGGGAGGGGGCAGTTGCAAGGTTAGAATTGTCATTCGATGCACGTCAACAAGGGTGGCATTTTTACAGTGTCATTACGATTTTAAGCAGCAATGGCGGCGCGAATAAACTAAATTAGCGGCGCAATTCCAATAACGAGATCTGACAGACATACGTCTACTTTTGGTTGAGCATGGTGGAGCCAAGGGGGGGGGGTATCGGGGTCTATAAATTAAAGCAGCGAATCTACACTGCGTCGAGGGTGAGATTCTTGAAAACGGCGTAAACCGGGTAAACTATAAGGGCTTTTGATGAGATTTTGTTTCACAGGATGACTGATGCTGAATGAGTACGAGCGAGGGATGCAGAAGGCAGAGGAAGGGTTTACTGTTACTTTACAGCATCGTAGAACATAGTCACGCGGCATTGGCAGCCGCAAAGCCACCTCTGCTAGGCATTTTAGGTACGTGAATGCGGAGACTAGACTTAGTACGATGTAGTATACCGAAACCTGTCTCTAATCCGATTTTCGTGAACGGATTAGATTCGTTAATGGAAATAATTGTTGTAATTTTGTTTTTTTACTCTTCATCTTCGTCCTTTTCTTTGCTTCGTTGCTGTCCAGGTCTTATGTCAGCGTCAAATGAAACATGTTTCGAAAAACTCGTCCAATGTAGTGGTACTCCAATGTTCTTCAAGCATCAAGCTGGTAACATATTTCCTAATTGCCATCCGACCATTATCCTCCGTAGATTCTTCGAGTTCGACTTGTGCTGTTTTTTTTTTTTTTTTTTTTTTTTGAACAAGATGACACGTGAGATGAGTAGACGCAGGAGGGGATGTCTTATTTCATTGATATTGTGGCTCATTCTATGTTTCACCGTATCGGGTGTGAGTGAGGTTTTTGAGATAGGTAGGTCCATTTTATTCTAGTAAACGTAGCACATTGTGCATTGAGCATTATAAGGTTGAAGGTGCGTACTCCTATAAAACATTTGCATTGGACACACTCGAAATCGATCCAACTGATCACGCACGAATGATCAGTTTAATGACAGGAAATCGTACCCGGTCCGCATACCTTTACGTAGAGACGCTTAAAATGTGACATAATCGTTTCCAATACGAGTAGAATCGTGCTTGGATGCGTTTTTCTTTTTTAACTTTAAAATATTATGAGGAATTGTGGCTGGGCCTGTGGCTAGAGACATTGGTCAAAAAATATGATCGCGATTCGCGAAACTCTTCGATCAATTGGTTATTTTTGATCTGAAAATATTATAATCTACAAAGAAATCGATGAAAATACAGAATGTCTCGAGACTAAAATTTTTCATTTTCAGGGGTTCCAAAATTTTTTTTTTAAATTCCATTCATCGCGAAATTTGCATTTTAATTATTGTAAAAATTGTGTTTTTGGAGCACAAAATAATCGCAAGTAGGGTAAACGTACCAGTTCGTGACAGTACCCCCGGTTTGTGACAGTTTACACTAAAAAATGTAATTACTAAGGAAGTTATGGTAAATTACAACGTAGTAATATTTTTCTGTGAAACTCTCATCCATATGGAAATCAATGAAACCAAAACCTTTCGAACACAAGGCATTAATATGTTACGAATGCCTTCTCAAAGATTTGTATCTGTGAATTTTCTGTACATGTGCGGTTTTTTCCAAGAATGTGAAAATGAGATGTGATTGATTGATCGATTATATTCAGCTTTAAACTAAAGTGATGAAGTTAGGTTATGTTTTTTTACATTTGTGGGTCCTAAGTGATTTGTTTTTTAATCAAGTTGACCAAAAATTATTAAATGCTTAATTTTTATTCACAATTGACAGAACTGGTACACCAAGTTTTCAAAAATAGACTGGTGTACCAATTTGTGACATGGGTGTCACAAACTGTTGCATTCTGAGTTCCGGTTTGTGACATGTCAAAAATCAGCCCATTGAAGCATTTCCTGTTCATATCAAGGTGTATTAGGTATGTTTTATTGAATTTATTGTGCTTAGGAACCTTTTAGTCAATAAATTGCAACAAAAATTATCAAAAACACAAATTTTTAAAAATGTACTATTGGAGCCAAAATGAAGAAATTATACAAGAATTGATTTTTGGTGCAAAATTAGAAAAAATACATTTCGAACTAAAAATTAGTAAAAAAGAATATCTATTATGAAGAAGAGCAAACAAAGTCTTAATATCTAATTAGATTTACTTTTCACTTTAATCAGCAATTTATTACTCGATTTTTGTACTGTCACAAACTGGTACATCATACGACACAAACTGGGACCTAAGGTGTCACAAACTAGAACTTTGGAGATTTTTGAAAAAAATTAACGCCAAAATTATTAGACGCTAGTTATTTTTGATATTTTTTGTATTTTGGATGCTTTATAAAATTCCTCATCCATTGAATATAAACATCACCACTTTTCAATGCTTTAAAACCGCTTAAGATTGATTTGAAGTTGAAATTTCCTTAGCACTGTCACGAACTGGTACGTTTACCCTACTGGGTTTTTTTTTCGAAAATGAAACGAATTTTTTTCTTCACAAAGAAAAAATTAAGAAACTTTTCCACAAAAATTAAAAAAATTATAACATTTTTTCTCCAAAAAAAAAGAAGATTTTTGGATATTTTTTGTTCCAAAAAATGCTGAAATTTCTTCCTTCGAAAAAATTTCTACTCCAGAAGAATTGCGATCTCTCTATTTCGAAAATTGAGTATTTTTTTATTCAAAAACAATTTTTAAAAATTATTGAACCAAAAAATTTGTTTTTAATTTTATTTTTATATAGGTACTAAACTTATTCCCAAAAATGAGAATTTTTTTTCCGAAAAACAGAGACTTTCCCCCTCACAAAAAAAAAATCTAATAGATGAGTTCGTAAAGTATTTTCACTTCAAAACAATTCAATTCCAAAACGATAATAAAATTCAGATTTTTGATATTTTTTTTAAATGAGAATTTTTTGCACGAGTTTTAAAAATATTTTTACCTACTTACTTCAAAAAAATTGAGAAATTTTTTTCAACCCCTTTGTACAGCAATACCTAAGAATATTGGCATGAAAATGTTTTTTATTTTTTTCATTCCACAAAATTCTTTTTTTTTTATTTCAAAAAATGGGGATTTTCCAAAAAAAAAATAAATAGATTTCTCTCCCGCTCAAAAAAAAAAAAATCAAGAAAATTAATTTCCTTTGAATTTTGCCCAGGTAGTATTATTATTATCAAAAAATCATGACTTTTCTTGACCTAGAGATTTTTTTGAAAAATTCATGACTTTTCCATGACTTTCAAGACCCATTTTCAAATTTCATGACTTTTTCATAACTTTCATGGTATTCATGACCCTAGACACCCTGAGTCTTTCAACTTTCTGGGGTTCCAAAAGTATTGCACTTGTAGTTTAAAAAATTGCAAAAATTTAAATATCGATACAAAATTATTTTTGAAAAGTTCAATGAGTGTAATATTTGCAGCACACGAGACTATCAAGATGATTTTGCACTTTCCAATTAATAATTCGTCATCAGTTAGCTTATCTACCAAAATTTAAAAAAAACATCTTTTGATAAAATTTCATTTCAATGGACAAAAGATTAGTGTTTTTGGTGCACAGTTTTATTAACGACGATTTTTCAGGATAATTCATTTTTCGGGAATATTAAAATTCAGTCGATAAAATATATCTAAGCGACCCCCTCCCCCCCCCCCCCCTCAGTGAGATGAAATTTAGCTGAGAAATAAAACTGTTACACTTATGATAAAGAAATATCACATGATAACTGACCCAGTAGCTACAGTAGTTATAGTTACCTACCCTACGGTGTAGGCGAAAGACGTAATAAACTTTATAAGAACGACGTTGTTAGCACGACTGTAAATTTTAATTTAACCTTATTTCAGCCATTTGAACTTGCAACTTTTATACGTGAGCTACATATTAGCAACTTTGTTATGCTTTATTGTGACAATGTCGAGTGTTTTTTGTCGTCCTGGAGCGGTTATTGTATCTTAACGACGTGCGTCGTTCCTTTCTCGCTGCAAGTTGTGCTTTTTTCTCAACTCTCCCATAACAGCGTCTCTCCCCTCGTAAACTTTCTCTCTCCGCAATGTTACCGTGTTTCTCTTTACTTGATTGTTAGTGGTACCCGCGGGTCGAGTATTTTAATGAATATTTTCCTCAAGTCGATGAACCTGGAGGTGAATTCGTTGTACCCATCGGGCTTGTAAATCTTTTTTTCCTCGGCGAGGTTGGGGCAGGTTTGCAAATTTCTTCGAGATGAGTTTTCCTTTGTTTTGTATCTGTTGTTGTTGTTGTTTTTCTCGCCTCTGTCGAATACCTGAGGGAAGAGTTGGTTATTGTGCTGGGAGTATTAAAATAAAAAGAATGGACGTTTTTACGTTTTTTTTTTTTTTTTTTTTTTTTTTACAGCGATTATGATCCCTGTTTTTTAGATAGTGATTTATTTTTAATTGGAGCAAGTTTTTTTTTTTCAGTGGAAATTTCATTTAGTTTTCAAAATGGAAATGGTTTTTTAGAAGAGGGATTCGCAAAAGGGATGTTATCTGTTCACCAGTCTTTGGTAACTTTCATGACTGGAGGTCTCGAAAAAATAGAGAAATTTACAAGCTGCGGGAAATCGAATCACTCGAAAGACTTTTTGCTCCAGTTTTACTTTACAGGGTGTTCCGGAATGAATGTCAAAATTGTTATTTGGATATAAGCGAGTACCACTAACAAAACCCTTCATGTACACTGGTTGACTATCTGGATTTTGAAAGGGGCAATGGCTTCAAAATTCTTTAAAGGAAATGCATGAATCAGTATATCAAAAATTTGTACATCTTTGAAAATGAAGTTCTTGCATGAGATTTGAAATGGGCATTCTTCAGAAAATCAAAATCATTGTATAGAAGTTCAAGGCTCTGTAACGCCTTTATTTTCAAAGGTAAGCGAATTTTTCTCGTAACTTTTCTGTACTTCTTCTCAAAAAGTTACATCTTCATCGTGTTTCTTCAGTTTTTTCAAATATTAAATTTTTCAATATTTTAATTTTCCAAGATTTCCAATAATTTTTAATTTTTATGATTACTTAAGTATTTAACTATTTATTTTTACAATTTTTAAAATTTTTATAACATTCCAGTTTTTTCAAATTATTGGAAAATTTCCAATTTTTAATGCATTTTTTCTCACTTCTTCTGAATTTTTATTTTTTTCAAAAGTATTCATTTCTATATTGTTTTGATTTTAACTATTTACGTTACCTATTCTTGAATTTCTATGACATGTTTTTTTTTTAGTTTGTTTAAATTTTAGAATTCTTTTTAATTTTTTTTAAAGATTTTTTCTCAATTTTTTGATAAATTCAAATTTTTTACTTTTTCTTGATTTACTAATGTTTTCAAAAATATTCATTTCTTTTTTGTTTTGAATTTTTTCATATTTTAATTATTTGCCAATTATTCTAATTCTTGATACATTTTTTTCACTTTTCTAAATTATTAGATGAGTAATTAGGTAAAAATTTTTCGATTTTTTATGATCTTCCATTTTCTCGAATTTTTTAGACTTTCAATTTCTCTACTTAGGTAGGTATTTTCATTTTTCCTCAAGTTTGTACAGTAAATTTTCAATTTTTTAATACATTTAAAATTTCAAACTCTTTCATTATTTTTTTATTTTTTCAAGTACCAATTTTTTTGCTGACCTTTCAATTTTTCAATATTTTTTTCAGTTATTATTTACCAGTGTTATCAATTTATTGAGCATTTTGACTTTTAATTTTTTTTCAGTTTTATTGAATTATTTGATAATTTGAAATTTTTTGATTTTGTATGATCTCTCAATTATCTGACATATGTAGGTATTTAATACATTTGAATCCCTCTTTTTTCTGATTTTCTAATTTTTTTCAAAAATATTTATTCCCTTATTGTTTTGATTTTTTATTCATTTCAATTATTTACCAATTTTTAAAATTATTATGACATTTTAATTTTTTAGCATATAGTATTCAAAATTCTTACTTAGATCATTGGAAAATTTTCGATTTTTGGATCTCTCTATTTTTTATTTTTTTTTAACGAAATTAAATTTCTCACTCCATCGTGATTTTCCAATTTTTAACAATTTTTTCAATTTTTCAATGCATTCATATTACACAATCTCTTGTTATTTTCAATTTTTTCCAGTTTTTGATTTTTCAGTATTTTAATAATTTTCCAATTTTTCAAATTTTCAAGGCATTTTAATAATTATTAAATTTTCCGTTCAATTTTTTAATGCATTCAAATTACTTAATTTATTTTGTTATTTCTCTATTTTCTCTATTTTTTTTTTTTTTTTTTTTTGATTCCCTCGGCATTTAAATAATTTTCCAATTTTTTAAATTGTCTATGCATTTTAATTAGGTACCTATTAATTTTTCCTCCGGTTTTCTTGAATTTAATATTGAATCATTTTTTTGATTTTTCAATTTTTTCCATTTAAATTTTTGAAATGATCGTTCAATTTTTTTATGCATTCAAATTCCTCACACCTCAGTGATTTCTCTATTTTTAAAAAAAATAGATATTCAGTTTAGGTTATTAAATTTTGTGATCAAATAATTACTCATTAATTTTTTCAGTTTTTCCAAATTTTTTAATTACTTAAAATATTTTGATTTTTGTAAATTTCTTAATTTTATTGAATTCTTTTCATGCCTATTTTTGCAAAACTGTTTTCTCCTGAGTCTTTAAATTTTTTTATTGTTTTTATTTTCCTGCTTTCTCGTAGTTTCGTAAATTTTTCGAATATTTGATTTCTGATTTTTTCTGAATTTCTTAATAGGTATCTGAAAATTTTCTGTTTTTTTTATAATTTTTTTTTATATATAATTCCTCAATTTTTCAAATTTTTATTAGGTATTTGATACATTTGAAAAAAAACATGTGTGGTTTTCTTCAAATGGAATTTTTAAGCAGATCCCTGTTCTTTTCACTATTTCTGTAAGCTGAAAACCATTTAGGGGGAAATTTTGTGAATACAGTGTTGCCAATCGATTTCACCTAGAAAATATTGCAAGGCACTTCTGCCTTCATTTCCAAAGATAGGCACCCGATCTAACTACGAGTACATAATGTTTTTCGCTAATGGCGCTTGAATTATATATATTAAAATTTCAAGTTTTGACATTCACTTCCGGGACACCCTGTACATCTGGGGGGCATCTCTATGGCATATTTTTATCGATTTTTGAACCCAAACCGAAAGCCTAGTCGAGGCAACGATGACCAACATTGATATTCGCCTCGCATCGAGCCGATTAATAAAAGATTAGAGCGACATTCTCGTCACAAACCGAATGAAAAAAAAAGCAGAAGAAGCATACCCATTTAACAAAAAATTCCGCCTCGAGCGATTAGACATATACGTAGGTACGTGGGCAGCGCAACTAATCTCTTAAACGTATAAAAATTAACCCAGGTTCCAATAAAATAATTCTGTCACTGGAGAATCCTCCTATGTATAGTGGTACTCTTACTCTTGGTACAGAAGTTAGTCGTCGTCTCGTGACACTTGGCCTTTTATAGAGCTGGCCGAATACGCTATTTGGCAAATTATAAACGGTCGAAGCCGCCAGAGGCATGAGCACGCAGTCGTTTATTCAAATCGTAGTGTCAAGTCGACAAACAATAATATCCGCCATATAAAATGTATTAAGAGAACTGACGTTGAAGTTTCAATACGATAAAATGAAATGTTAACCTATCACACCTTTCAAATTAATCCGGATAAACTGGTCGTTAAAAGAGAAGGATAAAAAAACCCTTTCATATGGTTTGAAAAATAACACAAAGTATACAGATCGAATATCGTGTTCAAACACATACCGAGAGAGCTGGCACTGCTAAGATGGAAAAAAATCGCACACGCATACGCTTTGAAAAAAATAATGTTTAATTATCGTGTATTTATAATCGAAGCTACTGGTTTCGAATATTACGCGGTTTCTCTGTTCGTCTGCGCTTCTCCTGTTGCTATTTTTCCCTTCTCGGGTGCCGCTTCTTTGGTTTTTTCTTTCTTTCTCATTGCTGCGGTAGAATGTAGCATAATATTCCGCTGCATTATCGAGAGGTGTCGACCGATCATCGTGAATCATTCGAATATTTTTATACGGTTTTAAACACGCAGACGTATGAACAATTACGCAAATGAAACCAGACGACAGGACGCTGAAAAAGTTGAAGAAACACCATCCAACCATAGTCTTGCCAGAGATGATGCTCCTTGGCCAAGATAGGTACCTCGTATTAAATGCCCTTACAGCACCAAATACGCTACGGGAATTTTTATTATACGAGATCGAAATTCGAACTTGTTTCGCTGTTTGTTACATCTCGAATGTGAGTCAGCGTGTCGTAAATACCTGAATATCATAAATTATTTACCGCCGCGCTACGCCCGCCCCCCCTGCGAGATCGTGGCGTATCTCTAGCCAGCAGTATATCTATAGAATTTATACTTATTATGACGACTGCCTCGCGTACCCAGAGAGAGAGAATCTTCACCATCCGATGCCAAGTTTAGACAGAAAATGAAAATGAAAAAAGTACCAGCACGTACGATGATTTGTTCAAAACACACCCTGTGTGCTCGCTCTATCCCGGCCAGAGAGCGAGAGAGAGGATGTCATTTAGACGATAAATTTCAGTCAACCGAGTAATGAAAATCTGAATTCCAACATATGAGCTATTTGCGTTATACGCCAGCCTCGTAGTCGCGCAGCCATGCAATCAAAAGTCCAATAAAAATAGCAATGCTATGGTCGTAATTCAACTGGGGTGCGAAGTTATATAGTCTATACTGCCGAACAAATACCAATAATGTGGAGGAAAAAAAAGAAAAGGGAGATTCGTCGGTCCGAGCGAGGTGACGATGTATTTATGTAGCGGGCACTGCACTGCATTGTACCTCCCTTCGTCTTTATTCACGCTCTGGCTCTATGGCGTATACCAATAATAACGATGAATTATCTATTGTAAAAGCAATGGTGAGGTTAATTGGACTATATGAAAGATATTGTTACGTGCGGCATTTTGGGTGGCGAAAATAGTTATCGACTTTTGGGAAGAAGATGTTGAGACGAGTCGAGCCTACTACATTATTTGTCAAGAGTGATTTGTGCCTGGATTTAGAAAACGTATGTGTATCTCTATCTATTGATGTGCAATTGTGCAGGGTGTCTCAGATTGGGATCCCTCTTTCAAACCTGGTAGGTAACTCGCCAATTCGTTTACTAGAAGATATGGGACACCCTGTATGAAATTTCAATCAAAAGATTGGATTTTTCACTACAAAATTAGGTATCAATTTTTACACTAACAAGGAAACCTTGCCAACTCGTCATCTCCGATTGAGCTGAAATTTGACTTACTGAAAGAGCATGTCACCCAAACCTTAGAACCAAATTTTTAGCTGCCTAAGTTGATTTTTCAATTTTTGGTGAATTTTTGAAAATGACAAAATAGCCTATTAATAGGTAAATCAATTTTTACAAAAATTGTAAATTTTGAAATAAAATTCTGAAAATGGTTTCATACAAAACCACCTAGACAATACAAGCCATGAACGTAGAAAGGCAACGTCGCATTTTCGTGTAGTAGACGGCACACTTTCAAATCCGTTTTTTGACGATAACTCGAGAAATATTCATCGAATCGAAATTCTGACAGCACATTAACGAAAGGAAATTTTCTGCTCTACAACTTTGGTTCAGATCAATTTTCACGAAAAACGCTTCGTTCGCACTGAAAATGAGAATATGTGAAAATTTGCATATCCAAGAAAACAATTTACGCTGAGAAATCGAGGTATTTTCGTCAAATCGAAATTTCAATGATTTTAGGATGAAAGGACATTTTTTGATCTACAATTTTGGTTCTTATCAATTTTCACGAAAATTGCTTCGTTGGCCGGGAAAATGGGAAAATTTGGTAGACGGCCAACTTTCAAAATCAGTTTTTCAACGATAACTCAAGAAATATTCGTCAAATCGAAATTCCGACTGCAGCAAACGAGAGTAAATTTTTCAATCTACAATTTTGGTTTTCATCAATTTTCACAAAAAACGGGTCGTTGACCTCGAAAATAAAGAGTTTTTTGACGATAACTCAGGAAATTAGTCGAATCAAAAATTTTAAAAGCACTAAAACTGAAGGATTTTTTATGCTCTACAATTTTAGTTCTTATCAATTTTCATGAAAAACGTTTTGCTTGCCCGCGAAATAGGAAAAAATGAAAATTGGCATATCTGAAAAAACAGTTTTTGCTAATGAATCGAGGTGTTTTCGTCGAATCGAAATTTCAACGATTTTAGAATGAAAGTATAGTTTTTGCTCTACGATTTTTGTTCTTATCAATTTTTACGAAAATCGTTTCTTTGATCGAGAAAAAAGGGAAAATCTGGTAGACGGCCCAATTTTCAAATCAGTTTTTCGACCGTAACTCGAGAAATATTCGTCGAATCGAAATTCCGAGTACACTAAACGAAAGTTAATTTTTCGCTCTACAATTTAGGTTCTCGTGAATTTTTGCGAAAAACACTTCGTTTGCCCGGAAAATGCATAGTCAAGTTGCTCAAGTCGGCCGTCTACCGCAAGGTTGCCAAATTTAACTTCATGGCTTATAGTGTCTAGGTGGTTTTGTTTCATACCCTCTAGCAAGGTGTCTAATTTCATTATTATTATTATTTTTTTTTTTTTGAAAATTCATGATTTATTCATGAGCAATATTTCCCAAGACCCATCTCCGGCATAAGCGTAACTTGGAAGAAATATTGGGGGAAATTTCCCTCAGTTTTTCCCTAAGTAAATTTTGTGGTAAATACCTATAAAAAAATTATTGAGTGAGAAGGCGAATGCCCCATGGACCCCTAAGTTATGACTATGCCCTCCGAAACCCCCTTTTTTTGTAACCAAAAAAATCTATACAATTTCAACAAAAAAAGTTAAATGAATACTTAGAATTTTCAAGGGTATAATTCGATTTCTTCCCTAAAAGGTGTATGCTTAAAATTGTTTTCATGCTGTAATGTGAGAATGATTTTTTCCTAGAAATTAAACAAAAACATTTTCACGCGAAAAATTCAAAAAAAAATTTAACAACTTTTTCAAATGAAAAACATTTTTTCTGTTTTTTTTTTTTGGTCCCAAAGTTTAAAAAATATTTCATTTAGGTATTTGTTCATTTTACTATCAAAGAAAAAAATTGATCTCCAAAAAATTAAGTTTTCCCTTTTAATCTTCTAAGAAATTACAAAAATTCGTTTATAATTTATTTTTATTCTAAAAAATGAGAATTTTTCTCCAAAAAACAGAGACCCTCCTCCCAAAAAAAAAAAAATAATATTGTATTTTCCAGAAAATTGAGGGAAAAAATCCAAAAATTGAGATTTTATACTCAAGAGTTCGAAAAGTATTTTTACTTCAAAACAATTCAATTCCAAAACGATAAAATTCATATTTTTTGATTTTAAAAAAATGAAAATTTTTTCGCGAAAGTAAAAAAATATTTTTACTTATCTAAGGCTAGTGGCGTGAAAACGTTTTTCATTCCAAAACAATTTTTAAAATAATTTGTACTTACCAAAAAATTCATTTTTTTTTTTATTTCACAATTTTTTAATTAAAAATTCCTAATTTTGAGGAAAATTTTTAAAATATTTTTTTGATAAAATGAAATACGAGTAGGTAGTAGGTACATGTTTTGGAATTGAAAAAAAAAAAAAAAATGTGTATGAGCAAAATGATAATTTTTTCTCAATAGAATCATTAAAGAATAACATAAGATTGAAAAAATAAAAATAGAGTTTCAATAAAATTGTCATTATATCGAATTTCTGGATTTTCTCTTTTAATGTTTCGTCAAATTTTTGAAATTGTAAAACTTTTGGAAACTTTGAAAATCAATTTTTTTTTAATATTAGAAAATTCAGTTAGATTTTAAAAATTTATTGTATTTCCAAAATTTATTAAAATTTGAACATTTTGAACTTTTATTAAACTTTTTATTTTCGACTAATCTGGAAGATCTAAGTTACCTATATTTCGTGAAGAATTATTGTGAAGTTGATAATGAAAATCAGGTTGTTGAGTCAATGTTTTCCATTTTATTTAATTTTTTTTTTTTTTTGCCAGTGTAGTTTTTCCTAGATTTTTTGAAAGTTTGATTGAAAAAATTTTGAGATGACGTCTTTATTTTTATTTTTTTCCGAAATGGTTTTTACAATATATCTGAGATTCTTTGGTCAGAATTTCAATCTTTAGATTTTTAAAAAAATCTAAAAATAATTTTAAAAATTTTCAAATACGAAATAATATTAAATATTATTTTCTTATTAATCCTTTTTACATCTCATTTATCATCAATTATTTGTGATTTTAATTCCCCTTTCCACCAAAAAAATCGTCCTTTTTTGAATTTCCATACTTTTTTGGGGGAAGGGGAATTCGGAAACATTTCAACTCAAGTGTAGCTTTAGTACCTATTTTCAAAATTGGGGGAGGGGTCCAATTGAAAGAATTTTCCAACAAAAGCTGTAGACTGAAGTCCTAAAAATTATTTTGGTTAAATAACATTTTCGATTAGACCCTTCCCTCCCTCCAATTTTGCAAAATATAACTTAGAAAGGGTTTTCAATTTCCCTCGAAATTATTCTTTCATTTTAAAGGGGAAAGAAATTCTTTAAAAATTTCAATACTTTAGCTTGTTAAAATGTTTTTTTTTCTTGATTTAAATTCTTTTTAAACTTTTATTAGCATAATTTTTTTTTTGACCTAATGAAATGAATTACATGATCAAGAAGGGTTATTATCGCTTTGAGAATGATTTTTGAATTTTTTTATGAAATTTGGTAAAATTTTAAAAAATTGTAAGTAAAAAAATTCTAAAATTTTTCGAATTTGAAACATTTATTAAAATAAAAAAATTAATAAATATTGTATAAGTGTTATTTTGGATTTTCATCAAATTTCTCAAACTGTAAAAATTTGTCGAACTTCAACTTTTCAATTTTTTTTTTTAAATGTGGGTAAATTTTGGAAATTAATTTAACTTCAAAAATAATTGAAATGTGAAAATTGTCCATTTTTAAATTTTCATTTCATTTTGAGTTTTCCACTGTAGTTATTAACTAGTTAAAAATGGTCTAATATTTTGCGAAGAATTATTACCAAGTTGATAAGAAAAATAAGCCTTTCTGACGCAAAGTACACGTCTGCGATTCAACTTTATGACCTTGATACTTCTGCGAGCTACCGTTTGTCGACTTTGTCGTTGGTTTCATTTTCTTCTCGACGAGAGATTTCTTTCTTCGTGGAAGAAAAATTAGCTCCGATACGAGCTAATAATATAATAATTTATTCATTAAATTTTCAAATCATTTCGGCGTGTAATAATTTTTATTAATGATGTCAGTGGCAGTGGCAGTTGCAGTGGCGATGGCGCTGCTGTTCAGCGTTATCAAGTAACCAAAAACTTTCTTGGTCGTGTTTAGCTCGTTCGATACATCAATGTCAGCTTTATTTTATTATTTTAATCGCGTTCATTAATCACCATAATATGTATAATAATACGAATTGCACCTCGAATATCTACACAGTACACTGCCATAGTAAAGTATTATACGATTGGAAAATTTATTTTGATTTTATAGGTTATCACGAGTTGGCGAAGAGGCGTGTCGTCCACGATATCATCGCGGGCTCAGGCTGTAAAAAGGGATCGAGCCTGGTTCGTGTGTAGAAGTACGAACGGAAACGAAGACGAGAAAAATTACGTGGCACGAAAGCTTTTTGAAAAGTTAAAGGTAAGATTAGAACGGATTACTCGGTAAATTAAATATTAACGCCGGCTCCATAATTGAATTACTAGTTCAATTAAGGAACCGGCTAGATTAATCCATTCGATTAGCTTTCGAAATGGAGAAACAATCACGAAATGGTATAGAGGAAATCGCGAATACCCGAATGGCACACAGTGCTCGGCGCTCTCTCAGGCTATAAATATTCATAGACATTAAAAGGTCGCCGTTGTTGCGGTCAAATAATACGATGGTATTTTTTCTGCTTCTTTTTTCGAGCTATTTTTTTATCAAAAAAAAAACAAAAAAACAACAACAACAAAAAAAACCAACGAAGGCAATTTCTCGACTCGTATAGACCGGAAGGATGTTTTAACGTTTATGTGTACGTTTGTCTATATTTTTTGGGGCTACTTAGAAGAAGACGAAAAAAAGGTTTTTTATCCAAAAGAGAAATATGGTCTGACGTTATAGCCAATGGTATGCCCCTGTTTCGCTATCGCGTATATTCGATGCTGGCAATACGAGTAACGGGCGAATTGATGCCGATAAAAAGAAATAAATCAAGTTTATCTCCATCGAGGAAACTATCATCAGATCTGGATTTCCTCTGGTGGGCGATGGCGCTTATTTTCTTGGGACAGTGCCCCTGCTTCTTCGTCTGTCTGCTTCAGCGTCCCGAGAGCCGAGAACCGAGTACCGAGCTTTCTTAACCATCGAAATATCGGCACTTTTAATTTATTTCGACTAAAACGAACGCGTTAATATTCAGTGAACAGGAAAATTTGGCTTCGTAGCTGTCACTATCAGAATATACTGTTATTTCGCGTATTTACACCTCGGTATCGGAGAAATTTTCGTTTTAAAATCTTCCCCAATCTTGAGCTGCGCTACGCGGGCGGTACGTACGAGATGAGGCAAAGGCAGGGAGGAGGATGCAGATGAAGGTGGAGGAGTGGAGTCGCTGGTGCTGGGTAGTTCTTTTCAATTTGCATGAAATCTTAGCCGAGACAATCTTGTTGAAAGCTTTTGCACCTTGTGAACGTACGCCAGGGTGAAATACGAGCACGAGCGGTGCCACGATATGGCATGTTTTTTTGCGAAATTATAGTAGAAGGTTAGAAAGGTTTCGAAGGTGAGAAATTACGTAGAATGGAGTTGAGATTTTTATCGGTTTTCTTTTCTATGGCTTAAAGAATCATTAGAATTATTGGAACTTTATGGGGAACGGTTTTGCTGGATCGAGTGTTTTTTGTGTGGTTTTGCTTTGAAAAACAAAAGGAGAAAAATTCAGTCAAAATTAAGTATCCTGGGCGGCACACTCGATCGATAATATCGGAAGATGTAACGTATCGATAAAAAATCGTTTGAAAATCTATAGATGTTCTCACGATATTATAAAGATTTATCGGTACAACTTCATAGGCAAAAAATCTAAAAACTATCGAATTCGATATTATTAAGATTTTATGACGATATTCGTCAACGATACTATCGACAAAGAATATTAAATTTATCGATTCCGATTTTCCACCGATTTTGTGCAGATATTTGAAACTACATTATCGACAAAGAATATTAAATTTATCGAATTCGATTTTTTAACGATTTTGTAAAGATATTTAAAACTATAATATCGACAGATTATATGAAATTTCTCGACTTCGATATTTTACGGATTTTTTGACGACATTTGAAACTATATTATCGACAGATTATATTAAATTTATCGAATCCGATTTTTTACCGATTTTGTAAAGCTATTTGAAACTATATTATCGACACATAATATGCAATTTCTCGAATTCGATTTTCTAACGATTGCGTGAAGATATTTGAAATTATATTATCGACACGTAATATGAAATTTATCGAATTCGATTTTTTAACGATTTTGTAAAGATATTTAAAACTATATTATCGACAGATTATATGAAATTTCTCGACTCCGATATTTTACCGATTTTTTGACGATATTTGAAACTATATTATCGACACGTAATATGAAATTCCTCGAATTCGAGTTTTCAACGATTTTGTGGCGATATTTGAAACTACATTATCGACAAATAATCTGAAATTTTTTGAACGATTCTTCAACGATTTTGTGACGATATTTAAAATTATTTCCAAATTGGTGAAAATTTTTCTAAGTCCAACACGTCTGGAAGTACTAAACTGCCTATTATAAGCGTTTTATTGCTAATTCCTCAACGATAAGGTATGGCATAGTGGTTAAGGAAGAGGATTACCATGCAGGAGGTAGATGGTTCAAGCCCCACGGGTGGCAGATTTTTTATAATTTTTTTTTGACTTTTTCTGAAATGATCCTCTTACCGTAACATGAATAATGTGTTTAGGCATAGTTTAATGTATTAATTATGCTAATTAATGATTTTTAATTATAGAAAAAAGCTAATAAAAGACAAAAAATTGATAAAAAATCGACAGAATATCGAATTCGATAAAGTGTCGCGAAAGTTCCGCCTAAATCGTGAAATTATCTTTCGATATTATAGATAGATTATCGATAAAATATCTTACTATAATGTCGAAATTTTTATTAACTATAATTCGTCGATAATCTATCTATATATCGAAAAATAATTTCACGATTTATGCGGAACTAACGCGACACTTTATCGAATTCGATATTCTGTCGATTTTTTATTTCGATAATTTGTCGAGTGTGCTGCTCGGGATGTTTAAGAATTAAAAATCTCGTTTAAAATTTTTTGAAATTTTAGCTGTAAGTACCCATTTTTAAAATGATTTTTTGCAAAATCTAAATTTTCCAAATCAATTAAAACACATTTTCTAGAATTGAAAACTTTTTTATGAATTTGCTGAAAATGTATATTTTTTCTTCAATTTACATCAAAATCAAAATTTCGAAAATATTACATTCATTCACAACTCTTTTTTAAATAAAAAATACCTACTTAATGCTATTTTCTTTTTGAAAAAAAAATCGAGAATTCTGTTAGAGAGCACTTATCTATGAACTTTGTTTAAAATATTTTGAAAAAAAAAAAAATCTTAAAAATAAAAAATCAGCTTAAAAAAATTCTAAAATTTTGTTCAAATCAAAATTTTAAAATTTTTTATTGAATTCCTAATTTTACTTTATTACAGGTCTATTGAGGAAGTGTTTTTAATAGTTTGATTCATGCAGTTCAAAATTGGTCAAAATCTCCAAAATTTCATTCAAACTAATAAAAATTAAAATCTTCCTAAAATTTTTCTAATTAGTGAAAAATAAAAATAAAAAATCAGCATCAACATTAAGCTAATAAAATTATTTCAAATTTATACCTAAATACTTATTTGGAATTATTTTCATTTTTAATAAGGGGAAATTTTTTTGTACTAGTAAAAAAAATAGAAATTGAAAATAAATCAATGCAAAGAAAAATTGCTTTCAATTGATCGAACAAAGATTTAAAGATCTAAGTTTATTTCAATTTCTTTTTTCGTTCATCATTCAGAAATTTTCGTCATCAATGAAAAGAACAAATTTTAATCAAGGAAAAACAGTCATAGATTCAAACCTAAAGAAATGAAAATTTTGGGTAAAATCTTTCAAAAATATTGTAAAAACCTTAGAATCATTTCGAAAAAGAATGAAAATAAATTTAAAAAAAATTAAGTACTCCGGTAAAAAATCTAAAAAAAATTCCAATTGAAAAAGAATTCACATGTTAGATGACATTTTTAAAAACAAATTTTTGCAGAAAAAATATTTCCCAAATAGCCCCGCAAAAGAGACATGAAATAACTATAATTTTAATTGAGGTGCTGATGTGAATCAAAAATTTATGCACACTTTTGAGGTACGCATGCAAGTTTGAAGGTCATAAAAAAACTATATTTTTCCTTTTTTTCAAAAAACAAAAAAAAAACAATAGATACTAAATTTAACCATTCAAACATCACCACAACAGTATCACTTTTACTGCCAAAGCAAAAGTTTCAAACTACATTTAATCGAAGAAGGTTTTTTTGACAGCAAAATCCAAACCATTTTCGTCTCTCTTTGGTGTGGTAAAAAAGTACCCCGATACCGGGTTAAGTTTCAATTTACATTTTAAATGGTCCTTTGGACGCGGCAAACTTGTCCTTCGAAAAGTTTTTCATTTGGTAATTTTAAACACGTTTCAGTCGTCGACGAGCCAAGATCGCCGAATAAAGACAGCCTCGCTCCGAAATTATGTTTATCTCTTTAAAGTGAAATTTATGCCTAATCAAAGTCATTATAGGCGTGTCATATAATACACGACCGGCGAACCGAGCCGCGAGTTTTCCAAGAGAATATTTTCGTCGAGAGATATCGTCGTTCGTCGCATCGCTCTCTTTATCCTTTCTGCAAAATTTTCCTTCCGTCATAAGTTTCCATAACTTGAAAGAGAGAGGCTCGTTCTGTCATCTTCTGCAAAGTTCATCGGCTTGTGAAAATGAATTAATTTTATTTAATTTTTTAGTTGGCGTTTACGCAATTATCGCACGCGCTTCTTTTCTTCGAAAATTTCGACTCAAATTAACGAGTATAAAAGCGAAAGAATGAAAGGAAAGGGTGATGTTCTAGGAGCGCGGGGTATTTTTTGATGTTTTCAATACTTAATGTTAATGCAAGTATACTATACGTACGTAGTTCATTTTTACGCCAACATTTTTGTGTTAATCTTTCCTTTTCGATATTAAATAAGTACAAGGTAAATTATTACGAAAATTTTGGTTCTGAAATGTTTTGAATTTGAAAAACCTTCGAACGTAATTAAGAGATAAAAATAGAAGATATAAAAATCATGACGGAAAATTGATCGACTACATTAGAGAGGCCTAGAGGGAGAGGGGAAACTTTGGATTAGAAACCTACAATACCAAAAAATGGGCAAGTTTTCATTTGGATTTTTTTTTAACGACGGTACATCCCTTAAATCAAGCTTAGGCATAATTATTTCTTTAAAAGTATTTTTCCCGATTTTCTTGAGGAAGCATTTTTTGAAAATTGGTTCAAAATAAAAATTTTAATATAATTTTCCCTCATTTTTTTTCTCAACAAATGTTCAATCTGTTTTTTTTTTCTTTTTTTTTCAAAATGGTAACTATGTTGAGAAATACGAAGTTGAATACAAATATTTTTGGAAAAATTTTAGAAATCAAAATTTACAAAACATTGTTTGTATTAGGTATTATTTTTTTCCAAAAGATTACATTTTTATTTTATTTTTTCAAAAACAATTTTGTAAAATTTTATCTGAATCCTTTTTTTTGGTTTTACAAGGAAAGTATTTTTACAAAGAGGTACTTATATGTTTTTAAAACATTTCAAATTATTCAAATACAATTTTGTTGATCTTTCCTCATTTTTTCTTATGTTGTAAAAAAGAAGAAGTTTTTGAAAAACTAGTCAAAAATTAGAAAATTGAAACGTAATTTTCAAAGTTTTACATAAAAACACATTTTTTTCTTTTTTGATTTCGTTGAGAAACAATTAGACTCAAATTAACAATATTTTCTCATTTTTTAAAAATCAAATATTCGAACACAAATTTTTAATTTTGTTCCAATTTTTTTTATTTTTTCAATTTTTCAAAAAGGTAGATAATTGCCTACATACGCATTTATAAAAAAAATAAAATTAAAAATTTACAAAATTTTAATGGTATTTTTATTTAGAATAATTTTATTAAAATTACTTTCATTTGCATCTTTTGTAGTTTTGGAGGCTACAAAATCGAAAGTTTTTGAAATCCTCTGATTAAAATATGCAGGAGCACATCCTTGTCAAGTGGCATAAGATGAATTCAACTTGAATTTTGAACATTTTTACCTAAAATATTTCGATTTCTTGAGAATGAAAGACAATTTCTGAAAATTTTGTACAAAATCGAAATTTACAAATTTTCATTCAAAAGCACCTTTTCTTGATTTGGTTGAGAGAGAATTTTTTTTATTGCAATTTTTTGTAAATTTGATGTTTAAAAAAATTAACTTCAGATTTTTTGTTGAAAACAAATTTTTATAAACTCCGATAAAAATCATTAGGTATAATATTTAAAATTTTATTCAACAATTTTCATTCAAAAAATTTTTTATTGGCTTTTTTGAGAAAATGTATTTCAAGGCTTGTTAAAGATTCGAAACTTCAGAATTTTATTAAAATTGAAGTAAAATTGTTTTTTGACATCCGCGTTCTGATTATTATTATTTTTTTGATTTATTTAACAATTTTTTTTGCATTTTTTTCGTTAATGATGTCGAGAGTATCTTTTTTTATGCCTATTTTTTGTAACTTTTATAATTTCATTCGGACACTTTTTCCTGATTTTGCTGGGAAAGTATATTTTCAAAATTTCAAAATCCTATTTAAAACATTTTCTTCTGATTTTATTGAACGTAGAGGAAGAGGTCTAAATGTGGTACCCCCTTTTGTTTTTGATTGCTGTACTCTTGCTAAGTCACCCAAAGTTGAAAGTAAATAGGTCAATGGAATCAGGAACTCATCCACAATCACCCCCGGGGTCAGATTTTCCCCACAATTTTCAATCTTCTGAAGTTAGTCAAAATCACCCATTTTGAAAATGGGGTCTAAATGTGGCCCCCTTTTGAAAATTTTCTAAAAATGAATGAAATGACATATGATACGGGTTGGACATAAAATTTTGTTGGAAATTATTAATTTTTTTAGATAAACTGACACTAAAAAACACTTTGAAAAATATTTATTTTTATAAACGTGCATCGAAGAAAATCTATGGCTGGATTTTCTGTAATTATAGAAGCCCGCTGCATTTGGAAATACTGGCAGTCGTTGAACCCAAATTAGTCAAAAAATGAAAAAATAGTTCATCAAAACCCGATTTTAACAAGTTTTTATATAAATTTGCAAGGGGTGCCACGTTGTCACCAAAACACGCTTTTATCAATTAATGAATTATGAGCTCAACTATGAAAATTTTTCAAATACGATTAGCTCATCTTAAAGAGTCGTCTTTGTACACCAAATGTACAAATTTTTGTTTTGTGAAAATCGGTGGACAATTGCTAGGTAAACAAATTTTTCTATAATCATGTAAAAAAATTTCGAAAACAGCAAAAAAATTAAAACAACGATAACGTTGTTAATAACTGCAGGTAAAATTTTGAAAATAGGATGGTATTCGTTCCTTAGACCATCAGAACATACTTCACCATTTTCCCGCCAAGTTCGCTCATAAACACTCTGAACAGAACGGGGTGCCACTTTACCAGGGGGAGTTCACATTTAGACCTCTTCCTCTACCTAAATGTATTCAAAAGTAATTTTTGAAAAAAACATCATATTTTTTAATCTACTTTTCTTCAGTAACTCAATTTAAAAATTTTGATTTTCAAAATTTTACTCAAATTCAATTTTTCATAAAAAAAATTTAAAATAATTTCTTCTGATTTTGTTAAATTCAAAATTGGTATCTAGTCTTTAAAATTGTTAAAAATGTATCCAAACACACTGTATTAAAAGTTTGTTCAATTTTTTTCTTCTCTCATTATGAAGTAGATATGCATTAGAATTTCGTTGAAGATCAAATTTTCAAGTATTTTATTCACACAATTTTTTTTTTTTTTTTTTGAGAAGGAAGTTTTAAACAATTTTTGTTAAAAATTCAAATTTTTACGATTTTATTCAACCACATTTTTCAAAAAACTGTTTTCAATAAATTTTTTCCTGATTTTGCTAAAGATATTATTTTCAAAAAATTATGCAATCCCATTTTTTCGAGAGAAAAAAATATTTTTAATACGATTAATCAAATTTTATTCTAGATTGTTTTTTTTTTTAATTCTGTGGGAACGTAATTTAAAATTTTTTTGAACCATTGATTAAAAATTCCTCGACAAACAATTCCTTCAATTATATAGGTAAGATTAGATATTATTTAAGAAAACACATTTTAACTAAATAAAATTTTCAAATTTTTAATTTTTTTTTTTCAAATTTTGTTGAAAAAATTTTCAAAAATATCTTTCGAAGACAAATGTTTCCATATTATATATAATTATTATATTTTTAATTTTCATAAAATTTTATTCAAAATTGAGCAAATTTTTAGATTCTCTTAAAAAATTAATTTTGAATCCACAATAACAATTTTTTCAATTTTGAAATTAAAAAGATCTTAGAAATGAGCTCTTATTTTCTCAAAACGATTTCACACTACATGCAACCACATCTCACGTCATAAAAACTCAAAACCCACAGAACATCATTCCCAGAACACAGCATCTCAACTCAACTGCTAGAAATTCGTTCCAAGAAAAAACTCCTCTCAAAGGTCAAAAAAATGTAACTCGACCCGAATCCACCTCCTCACTCCATTTAGCACCCATCCATCAACCCAAACGCCATATAAATCGCAGACAAATCACGATGTCGAGTCTATATACATACCTCTACATATACGACCATTAACACAATATTCAAACGTCTAAATCAACACCTCCGACGAGTACACAAACGTTTACCTATGCACCGCGCTCTCAGTACCGACTATCTTGACATCTTAATTGAAACACCCCTCTCATCACACCTTCTCTACCACTCGCCAATCACCTCGATAGATCATATTGGCTGATTAATCAATCAACTCTCCTCTCTGTATCTTCTTGGCACTAGCCTAGCACTAGCAGAATTCAGCCTCGAACCAAGCCATATAGCAAAGTGTTAACTCGCCATGGCGAAAATTACTCGCATATGTACAAGTCGTAGACCTCTCTCAGTGGTGCCAAACCGGCACAATTATACGCTCGTAAATCGTATAATTACGTCCAAAAATCGCCTTTTAATTACACTTCAACGAAGCCTCGAAACTAGCCCGACCAATGATACGTCTTCGTTTTCTTCACATACCTACAAAACAATCCTCACATAAACGAGAAATTAATACCACCGACGAAAAAAAAAAACACCACCATAAACCGTATACCAGTAAAATAATTTGTTTAATTAATGTACATAGGTAATCATCGGTTCTGGCTGCAGAAAAAAAAAACCTAAACCGACGCCATATTTGTTGCGATCTACTTACTTTTCGAATAATAATGTAGTGTGCTCGTTATTTCAAGTACTAATTACATGCCAGAAGAAGAACACAAGTACACGTATTAAGAAAGCAAAGGGGGAAATACGTTATAAAAAATAAGTGGATGTCGCATTTTAAAATAAAGAATGAATCGAAAAAATAACCAAGACCAACCAAACCCAAACCACGGTGGGCAGAACCATTTCGATGGTTTTTTAAAAGGTGGGATCTCTCCCTCTATTTTCATGCCCGCACCCGTCAACTGGTTAGTGGCGCACTCTGCACGGGCTCGCGGTGAAATTACTTCTTTAATCAAACACTGCCTACTGCAGCATCAATGTTTACCCATTCAGTTTCCTACGGTTACGATTGCGGTCATGTCGGCTGTTTCGGATTGCCGCGTATTTTTGTTTATTTAATTTCGAAAAAATTTTTCAAAAATTTTCTCTCGTCGAAATACCCACCGAATTGTGATTTAGTTTTGAAAATTACCAAATACAGTGCGCGATTCATTTATTTTTTAATCCATTATTTTTTTCGAAATTAATTTTTTTATTTTCCCCACGAAAGTGTTGTTGTGGTTCGCGAATGATTTTTTTTCTTATCAAATTTGAGTTCGAGTACGTTTTCAAAAAAAAGTGAAAAAATTGGTGAATTTTAGTCTACTGGAAATAATCCTCGAGTCTATCTAAATGCATTTCGCCTCCTACAGTGTCCAGTGCTTCGCCCAGCAGTCCAACCATCAATTTGGAAAAATTAGTTTACTCGTCTCGAGTATTTGTTTTTAAACGATTCAACGCACACACAAATCTGAGAATAGAACAAGAAGAAGGGGAAAAAAACACACCGTATGATAATATTAATAAAAGTTGGAAAGATTGTATAAATAACGTCCATCGTGCAAGGCAGTATATTCAAAGTTAACGGCTCCAGGCTCAGCGGGAGTTGACATATGCTTGTAAAAAAGTGCCGTTCGGACATAACTCGTTTATTAATTTTTTTATAAAATAAAAATAAAAGAAAAAAAAGTTCGGTTTGTTTTTTTCTTTTTCACTTATACAAATCTATTAACGATTATTTATTCATTGTATTTATGCTAATTTTATTCGACGACTGACACGAGAGATGGCGCGTATAAATATGTTTTATTTGTGTACATTGTTGTGGCTCGGGCTCGGTAGTGTTGTCGTTTTGACCGAGGAGGAAATCGGATCGCCTTTGAGGATCGCTCAGTGTAGAGCTCATTGCATCGTTAAGGTATGTATTGGTTTATTTTGTATACAGGGGTTCAAGGGAAAATGGGAAAATGCGAGGTAAGCAGGGTGTTGTGATGACTGATGAGATTTTTTGTAGTTCCAACTTGGAGCTGGGCACAATTCAACTGGTATGATTTTTTTTACCAGTATAAGGCCTCGCAAGGGAGCTAGAAAAACTCATCAATTATCCATTTTAAAAAAAATTATCATTTAAAAAAAAAATATATATATAAATTCGTCAAAACAAAAATAAACAAAAAACCAAACAACATTCTTCATAACTCGACAAAAAAATAAAAATAAGCTGAGGTTCTCCCAAAAAGAGTAAAAATTGTTTTAAAAGAATTCCCATGAGAGATTGATTCTCTCTTTTCCTTCAAAAGCAAACAGGGTAACTATTTTTTGAATTTTGAGTTTCAAGTTTTTTTTTTTTTTAATTCAGGGCAATTTAATATTTATTTTTTTTGTGCCAGTGAAAATTTTTGAAAATCACTATCACAAGTGGATACAAAACTTTTGGGAAAATTGAGCAATCTCGTAAAATGAAATTTTTAAAGATAGATTTCCAAAGAATCGTTACTTTGAGACTTTTTGAAGTTCATGTTCAATTTGAACATAGAATTATTTTTTCAAAAAAAAAAAAAAAAAAAAGATATCAACTATTTTTGAATTTTGAGTCTATTACACTTTTCTGAAAAAAGGGAAAGAAAAATAAAAGAATAGCTTTAATTCAGAATTAATTTTTCAAAAAAAAAAAAAAAAAAAAAAAAAAAACATTTAAGTACCTAGTTAGGTATTTTTTAGAGAAAAAATTATTCATTTTTTCAAGATTCAGAATAGTTAATCAATAATATCATCAAATTGAAAATTTTAATTTTGAAAAATTTGAAGAACCACCAAAAAATTAAATTTTTAGACACCCCCTCCCAAGAAAAATTACAGAAAATTGAGGACCTCGGGCCTCTTGAAAAGTTGAGATCCAAATTTAGTACAGAAAAATTTTCAAATAGCAGAAAAAATCTCAAATGTTACTAATACGAAGAAATAATTAGCTGCATATATTTGTTTATACTCGTAGACAAAATTGATTTTTCAATTCCAATTTTGATTTTTTTTCAGCAAGTTTACTCCAAAATCATTACTTTTTCACTACTTTCATCACTACCTGATGACACCCTATTCAAATATTTCTTGCAGAGCATTGATCCCTTTTTTCAGTTCCAAAAACAAGTAATTTGAAATGGCAATATTCATTTTTTCAATGTAAAAATTTTGAGATTTAAAATTTTTCTTAAAATAAGTAATTTATGATTTTTTTTTGTGAAATTTTAGAAGTTTGGATCAATTCGATTCGATAAAAATATTTCTGCAAAATTAAATTAAACAAAAAATAATGCAGAAAACACTGATTTCTTTCAATTTTTAATTTTTATTATATTTTTTAGAAGGGAAAGGGAGGAAGGGAGTGATTCTAATCAAACAGAACTTATTTTCACAAGAAAAATCATTCTCTGATTATCTTTTTTGGTTGAGATTTTTAAAAAAATCAAAATTAAATCCCTGATATGCGGAATTTTAACATTTGAATCCAATTTATTTTACAAACATTTTCACAAAATAAAGGTAGGGGACTTTAATCTAGCAGAACAAATTTTTCCAAAGAAATTGATTTAGGTTTTTAGTGTTTTTTTTTTTTTTTTTTTATTTCATAAAGTCGATTTTTTTTAAAAACGATCGGTAAAAAAAATCTTGGATTTGAGAACGTTGAAATTGAAAAAAAAACTTCAGAAGAAATGATTTTTTTTTATTATTGTAGGAAAAAATTCACTATCTAGACATTGTCAATTTATTTTGAAAAATTTGAAATTTTTGTGATTCAAGCTTTTCATAAATTTCATATCCCCGCAAAATTAAAATTTTTTTTTTTAAAAATCAACTGTTTCTAAACCACTAAATTTTTTCAATTTTAGAAAATTCACTGTTTCTATGAATTCTAAAAAAGTTACAATTTTAATAATTTCCAAAAAATGTGTAAAATCAAGTACTAGTTATACTTATATTTACAGTCTATTTTTTTTTCTAATGAAAATAATTTGTAGGATTTCGAGGAATAATTTTTTTTGACTTTTTGCATTTAAACCACAATCATACCAAAAAAAAAATACAGAAGCTTGCATCGTTCAAATTCCCATCCTACCTTGACACATAATTAAATCACGATCCACGGTAGATAATTTTTATTCAATTTCTTCCTCCCTTAAAAATTACTACAGGTCCGTTTCGACATAAAAAGAGGGACATATCGCCCATCATCGCCACATACACGAAATAATTTTCAAAACACCGTTCATCGGATATGATAGTCTGTTATCAAATCTCCATTAGACAAGGCGACGAACAACCAAACCTTACGTCCAATTAACCGTACCGTGTTTGGTAGCCCCCTTGGGGTAAATGGGGATAAAGATACCCTTCAGTTGGGCGCAAATGACCCGGCAATCAACAATGCAAAGGTTGAAAAATTAATCTAAAAATGATACTGTTCGGAATATTTTTTTCATTACATCGCCATCGAACGCCGGAGGTGCTCGATTAAAAAAATATTTGTATTGGGGAGGGTTCCGTAGGTATTTTTTTTTCGACGTCGCAGCAGAGAAATACGATACAGGTGGAATGAAAATTTTCAAAGATGAAGCCACCGAGAACAATTCGTGTATCGATTTCGCGAGTACGAAAGTAAACATTGTAAAGCGAACGTGTATAACGAGGAATGGCGAATATAAAATATTTCGTTGACTGAAATTACCATCGTAATTTTCTTACATGAAGTTATTAGTCCAATTAAGCGACTATATGGCGTAGGCTGGTCGTCTAAACTCGGCGATACACGCGTCTCTCTGAAATTTAATAACCACCTTTTATGTCACGATATTTACTGAAAAAAAAAAGGAAAGAAAGAAGGAAGAAATAAAACTTCCACAAACCGTGTCGCGCCGCAAGCCGCAAAACACTTTTATATAAAAAAGAAAAAATCTCTTTATAGGTATATTTACACGTTCGGAATACGGAATAAAAATATTTATAATATTCACGCGTATTATAATATACGTATAGGTATAATTTTTAAAGGATATTTTTCAAATTGATATTCGTAACACGTATGTCAAGAGGCTGAAACTCGGCGACAAAATAAGTCGTAAAAATATTACTCCTTTGGACGAGAGAAAAAAGTTATGAAAATTGTAGGTACGCCTAAGAAATCAACGGGTGTGATCGTCGAATGAGAAATGAGTCTAATAAAGCTTATCTGGTATCTCGAGAAGAAGAAGAAACTCGTGTTATCGTCCGAACATGTTTTCAGATGAGGGTTTTTGTTGCTGCGATTGCAGCTACGCACACATCTGACATCGAAAAAAGAGAATCTAGTTTTTATGTATTTGTAGACTATTTTGTAGAAGAGATCTTGGTCTCGGTTCTCTGGATTTGTGAAAGGTTTTCTTAAATGTCTCGCACACGCGAGATTACCAAGGCGACGACGACCCTGTAGTATTTTTTTCCTACTATGAAATATCTTCGAATGGTCGTTGTGTTGAAGAGAGTATACATATTGATACCATTTTTGGTATCATTAATTTCGACTGGAATTTTTTTTTGACAAATTGGACGTGCCAGGGCATGATAGTTGGGAGGAACTTTTACTGTTGTGGTTGTTTTCGATCGAATAAGCGAATTAAAAGTGGTATGCGGCGACGACGGAGACACTAAGATTGATTTAGAATGTGACAAAAATTGATATATTGTGGAAAAAAATTAGAAGTTTCAAGAAAAAAAAATTGTAACTTGAGAGAATCTTCAGTTGTTATTATTTTTAGGATTCGAAAAAAGTACTTATCTTACAAGAAATATTTTTCAAAAACTTTTTAAATTTTTTTTATCAAGAGAAAAAAGTGCATTTTTTGTAAAAAAAAAAATTGTATTTCTAGATCTCTAAGAAAATGGATCAATTCTCTGCTTGAAAAATTTCTCAAAAATTGTTTTTTTTTCATTGTAAAAAAAAAACTAAATACAAGAAAAAAGCAAAAATAAAAATAAATAAATAAACAAACGAGGGATAGTTACATACCTAGGTACAATAAAAAGGGAAAAGTATTAAACGCAAACAATGGACCATTCATAAACCAGCAAAACATTCACAACATTCACTCATCCATGATAACCATTTAAATAAATTAATTCAAATCAAATAAAAAATAATTTCAAATAATAATAAAATCCATTCAAAAAATTAAATTAAATTATTCAATCAAATAATCTTAAAAACATATTTAAATTCAAGGTATCTATCAACGCTAAAAGTCGCAAAAGTCGCGAAAAAGTCGCCAATTCAAAAGTTGGTTGCGAAAGTCGCGAAATTCCTCCAAAAAATCATTAAAGTCGCGAATTCATTCCTAATTTCTTCAAAATTTGATCATTTGAAAATCTTCAAATTTATGTTAAAAATGCATTAGGTATTTCGTCATTAAAAATTCCAGTTTTCTCAAAATTTTCGCCCACGCTACGCTCGAGCAACATGTTGCTTTTTTGTCTTTTCATAATCCAAAAATTATCGTATGTTTTCAAAATTTTTGCAAGAAAAATATCTTTTGCTTTTTCTTTTAAAAGTGCAATTTTTTCAAAAAATTTCGACCTCGCTTCGCTCGGGCAGCGCGTGTCATTCTGTTTCAGTTAGATCCTAATGTTATCATAAGTTTTAATAAAAATTTTATTCATGAGAACAGGGACAAATTTTTCTTTAAAAAACTCAACTTTTTTGAAAATTTTTATCCTCGCTTTGCTTGGGCAATATGACTATTTTTCTGGTTTTCAATCTAATCAGAAGAATTTTTTTTTTTATTTATGAAGAAATTGAACTATTTCATTTTCCATTCAAAATTACATTTTCCGCAAATTTTTAATGAAGCCCTCCTCCCCCTCACCCCAGGGCACGGAATCCGACCGATTTGGCTTCCGACTTCCGGCTCCAAACTTCCAATAATTTAAGCTTGGCTTCCGGCTTCAGCTTCTGGCTTCCAGGTATTTTCCAAGTATTCGGCTTCCGGCTTCCAGCTTCCGTTTAATTTTTTGGAAAAATTGGTTTTTTTTTGGCTTCCGGCTTCGCTTCCACGCCCTGGTAGCGATCAGGGGTGCAGATTGTATAAAAGCTCGTGAAAATGCCGTTAATAACCCGAAAAGAAGCTAGTTTTTTACTGGCTTCCGGCTTCAGCTTCTGGCTTCCAGTTATTCGGCTTCCGGTTTCCAGCTTCCGTTTGATTTTTTGGAAAAATTGGATTTTTTCGGCTTCCGGCTTCGGCTTAGCTTCCATGCCCTGCCTCCCCCTCCAAACCACAATTTATTTTGAAGACCCTAACGCAGACATTCTGATTTTAGTTAACAACCGTAATACTCATGAAAAATTGTAATTACAAGAGAAAAATATCACGAAAAAATCCTGAAAAAAGTCACAAAAAGTCGCGAATTTCAGTTTTCAAAATTTGGTAGACACAAGACACCTTGTTAATCAAATCTACAATTCCCATGGCAGGTTGTCGTAAACATGCACAATGTAATATTGAAATTGCATCCTGGACCTAGACCTCATCCATGCGGTGAATAGTGAAACACACAGCAATTTCATAATTAAAACTGAAATTGCAGAAAGTTTTGAGCAAGCACATAATAAGTTTGAGACATGAAATAAGATCAACTTTTCACCATCTACAACCTCGAGTTTTTTTTCAAAGTTCTAGCTCCAACCAATTTAAAGTTGTGAGAGCTCAACTGCCAATTTTATAACTGTGGAAGAGAATCAACATAGTAACATAGTAAAGCTGAGACACCTTGAGCAACCCCAGGAAGCTGAAGACCAGCAGGGAAGGAATATCCCAGCATTCGTCAGCCACTACCCAAGCAGCTCGCTTCTGGAGCATCAGAAGAGGATGTATTCAGCAAAAAGCTGCATCCACTCCCCTCACAAAAACACAGTGCCTCAGTGAACCATCAAACACTGCCACATAGAATCTCTGAAGACACCACATATACAACCATAAAACAAAAACCACTTCGATGAACTCACCTTTCCCTGGACACTGCAGTTTCATTCTTGTGGACTCTGTGGCATAAATCGTGGAATCAGCATCGCCTGTAAACATATATCCAGCCAATAACAATTAATCCTTTAAAGCTTCCGAGAATCGTAGCACAATAACAGTCCATATATAATATCAACGATATGGTATAAAGTCTACTTTACCAAGCATTGAGATACCACAACACTACACAACTACACTACAGTGAAAATATAGAAACACGGTACAACAGTCCGGAAAAGCTAAACAATGAAAACTGTCAACCTTTCCGCTTCTGCTGAATGTTACGTGCAGTATTTTTTGAAAAACTATCCAACCCAAAGGTACCTGGCTTTTTGGTCGGTAATTGCGGTTGTTTATAGGTTACGTAATTAATTCCGTATCAACGGATTAATACCTTGCTTTGGTGTTTCATTTCTTAATAAATAATACACTTAGGATAACGGGAGCCAAACATGGCCGCCGATTGGACCCTTGGCTCGTAAATTCTATTCTTATACGATAAAGTATCCCTTCGAGGATGGGTTGCACGTTTTCGGATTCGAGATAAAATTTAAATAAGGTTGGTCTTTATTTTAGCACTTTGCATACCTTTGAACCAATCTCGAAACATTTGGATGCATATCAATTAATCATAAACATAACCAGAATGTGGATGGAAATCATTCCGGTTGTGTCATGCAGCGTGAGAAGTGGCTAGTTTGGGGGGGAGCAGTACTGGTACTTTGGCTACTTAGAAATATGACATGTTCATTTTTTCTTCTTTTGATACGCGAGGAGGTGCGGTTACTTTCTAGGGTACAATAAGTTCATCGATACAAGTAGAGAGTCGAAGAGAAATTGTAGTAAAATAAGAAGCGTACTCGACAAAACGTACCTTATGTTATTTTTACTGGGTATATATTTATTTAACGCGCCGGTACATGCCGCTGAATTCATTAATAAAAGCGAGTAAACGAGCAAACAGTACCAACACATACAGTATACGTCATCTATATGCATACAACAATCGTGTAACAAGTGTTTGTGTACGCATTTCACTCCACCAAATTAGCTATTCGTACATAAGTATACGTATTACAAAATTACCTACCGATTTGCCTTCGTACGTCTGCACCTTTCCACAGGCTCTTGACACTTCGCACACATCCACAATTGGAATTTTTAGCTCCCCTTTTCATTTTTCTCACTCTCTCGTCTCAGGTCTCACACCGCACACTCTGTAGCTCGATAAGTGGAAATTCGTCATTTTCTATTTCGTCGTCTCTCGACTCGAGCAATTTAAATGAAATTTGTATTCTCGTATTGTATCCAACAAAATGACGACGATGACGACGACAATGAAGATGATGAGTATATGCACTACTAACTACATTACATAGCGAACTAGAACTCTTTTGGCATTCTATCGGTTTTAGGTACAATAGCCGAGTTAAATGCAAATGAAAAAACCTTCGAAAACTTAATGTGAAATGTTTCTTCACTTTTTTACACTCGTCGTAGTGTGTCTCACCTCGTCTGGAATTTTTTTCCTCGCAATTCTCTCGTTCTCTAGCACCATAAAAACGATGCGGAAATATCGTAACACAATTTTCTTATCTGCTGTTTTAAAAAAGCTTAAAAAACGACAAAATACTCGAGTACTGTATACACCTATCTCGGCAACGACGAGATGCCAGAGACGTGTTGAAGACGATAAACGCCTGTATCGATTTACATTATTCTGCGACGAGAGTTTCTTTCTTTCCTAGGACAGTTTTAGTATTAAGTTTACATATTGTTGCGCTATTACGTCAATTTTTTATACTGAGAGAAGTGTATCGTAGAATGAGATATTCGAATCAGACGATTTAACTAGGCGATTGCGTGCGAAGAGTTTTTACGATTTCGAGCCCGATACCAACCAAGTTTTGTGAAGGGTTCGTTAAATTTATAAAAAGTTCCCTAATATAAGAAACGTCCTGAATTAAGAGATACTCATTTTTATCTCATTCTTTAATGTCAAGTCGTCCAGATGCACGATATGTAAGTACGAACGCGTGCATATGATCACATTATTGGGTAGTTCTTGTCGAGTAGAATAAAAAAGTTGAATGAAAATTTTACCTAAATTCAATAATAAACGACTTATGTGCGTGTGAAATTTTATAGCTTCTTCAATTTTTCAGATAGGCAGTTATCAAAATGAAATATTTCGCATTTTCGTAGAATGTAACCAACATAGGTAATGACATTCTATCGTTAGAATTTAAATTCGATGACATTTTTCAAATGTACAATTTTTTATATGAAATGTAGTATTGGCAACGTAGCATTTTTCAAAAAGTGGCATGTTTTATTGTCAAGTTGATTGAATTCATTCAAAAATGAAGAAAAGTTGAGTTGGATGTGAGATAGTTGGACTCATAGATCCAAAGCAATTTTTCAAAAAAATCATTTACCTATATTTATTATTGGCAACGTTGCATTTTCCTTGAAAAATGGTCTCCTTTAATTAAAAAATAGGCAATTCTGACACTTTTTTATGTTTTGTACAAATGCTGAGTGTTCTCATCGTGTTTTTTTTTGTTTTTTTTTGTTCAGGGTAACATCCTCAAAAGTGAATTTTCAGGAGGGAGAGGGGTTAAAAATCACTTGTTGCCAAATATAAAAAGTGACACTGCCCGAGCACAGCTACGGAAAACATTGTTTAAATATTGCGATTTGGAATGAAAAAAATATGCTAAGTAATTTTTCTTAATAAAAAGTTGAAAATTCATGACTTTGAACAAGAAAATCCATGGATTTCCATGACCCGTTGGGGAAGGGGCAAAATCCATGATTTTTCTATGACTTCCATGGCCAGTAGACACCTTGAACACGAGCATTGAAAAAGTTCTTATTACACAATATCTTTTCTATTTTTAATATTTCCAGAGTTCCTATACAAATTGTATTATTGGCAACGTTGCATTTTCTTCAAAATATTCTATATTCAAAAATTTAATCAGCGTGTTTTATAGTGCTTGTCAAGTGTACCAAAAAAGTTCATATGGCCATTTTTCCAATTTTCAATATTCGAGAAGCTGCAAAATTTCAAAGTCTTTTAGCTCTTTAATTTTCTAGATGGGCAATTTGAGCAAAGAACCTTTTTTGTAGCACTAGAGAAGCTCTATCAGACCAACTTTTCTGGGGCACTACAGCTTCACTTAGGCAGAATCCATTCTGCTATTTCGAGTGCAGAATCGAAAAAGAACGATGAATTAGCGAGCTGGGCATATATTGGAAGTCAGTTAGTTGATAGAAGTCTATTCTGCACCCAAAATGGCGATATCGATTCTACCCAAATGAAACTATAGATGCCTCAAATTTTTCAACTGGCGAGATATTAGACCCTAATCATGGCTCCACTCCTAATTTACACCTCAAAAAATCAAAAACCAACCTCTTCCCTTACCTTATCTCGCCAAGTAGAACAAAATGGGCAGATCAAATCTCATCTCCGATACTAACCCTCGAAATTACACCCATTTCAGGCTTTACACTCGTATTTCCACACACGTATAAAAATTCTACACATTAATATTTCTTGTAGCATCCCTTAATAAAGAGTGGTACCACGTAGGCTTTTTATTCATACCAGAATACTCTATACTATGTATACACACTTCGGTATATTTACGGGATCTCTGCATCTATGCTCGTCGCTCGGTCGTAATGATTTATCAACGTAATTGCCTATTCATTCCCGAGAGTTCGGCAACATTCAGCGCGGACCCATCTTTATGCCTCGTACAAATGAACGGATGACTTGCTTATCCCATGTTAACGCGAGTGATTTAAAATTGCTGCTGCGAATGGGGCCTGCCTCGAGGGGGACGGGGGCTGCAAGGGATGGCAAAACAATAGAAGTATTCTTGTTAATACAAAGGGTTGCGAGATACCCTCTTGGTTCGAAGATAAGGTCACGTTTACGTATGGAAAGCTTGTCCTTAACTCACATATTACCTCTATCTTCTCTCTCTACACCTAAGTATAATATGCAACTATACGTGTACACATTTTGCACCATGCACCTTTATACCGGAGAGATATGTAGCTGGTTGTACACGTGGACGTGAGGACAACTACAAGTCTACGAAGACGACAGAGTCTCATCTTGTGGTTGTGTACGAGGAAGAGGGAAAAAAATTACGAAAAATCTTTACACGAAAACGTACTTAGAAGATTGCATTACCGGTACGGATACGACGTTCTTCTTCTTCTCTTACGTACGCAGCGACCATTTAGCGAGCAACACGGTGACAATAATCGCACACCACTCGTATCATTAGTCAACTCTCAGTCTCAGTGTTCTGTGTACGCATGTCATCTCTTCCACAAGTATAAGGTACATTCCTACGGTGCCTAATTCGCCATTCTATTGTTAGACGCACCACGGAAGCTTAATAATTGGCTTATTATGTATACACGACGATAGACACGTAATTTATGACACCGGTAGTCCTGCTATTCTTTTATCTATCGCGAATACTACAAAATACACATCGTACGAGCCAAGTCTGTCGTCTCCTCGCTCTACCAAAAGAATAGCTATTTGTTTTTCTTTTTTCTCCTACAATACAAAAGAGATCTGAGATTCGTCAAACCTGTTCCGGCATCCTCAGACCCTGCTGACTTGCTATAGTCAATCTATACCAAATTCTCTTTCTTTTGGCTTAAAATAAGCAAACAAACAGATAATACTATTATGATTCATTGACAAAGTTACACATCTGACATCACATGGTCCCTCTTCATCCATCGATCCGATGAAATTAATGGATTTTTACGTAAATCTAAACACCCTCGTTGAGCACATGCTGAGCCAGAACGATCCACAGCCGCGTAACGAATTTGCACATTGCTTTATATTTCCATTTGCTTAAGGTTTTCTCACATAATGAAAATCAAACAAAACAATAAACGACAGGTACTCGAATATATCGAGCGAGGAGCACGCGGGGTCTAGGGCAGGGTTCGTTATTAAAAAAATGAGAAAAAATCCCACCGTCGCGTTAACAATTTGTAGTATTTTGTGAAGAAAAAAAAAACAAGTATAAAGAAAAATAACAACCTTCGCTTGTGGCCTGTTTACCAACACAAAAAAAGCCCTGAGTCGTTCTCTGTGCTATTGTAATGTGCAAAAAAATCAATTTTTACCAAGTGTTCTCCAGCATTACGAAAAAAAAATCCACCGTTACATAAAATGAATTTGTTTTTCTTTATCCTATACGTAGTATTTTTCCTCTTATACGTATACATGTGTAACCAGTGAAAGAATCCAGGCTGGAGGGGAGGCTGGGGTCTCATCTTTTTCGATGAGATCACCTTCGTACATGCGATAGGCTTTTTCGCTATTGTCGTCGTTAAATTACACCACACACCGTGAGCTTGTTTATTTTTACAAGATTTGTTTTCATTTTCGCGCCAACACACGCACGTATATAGAGTGTAGGTATCGAATTTGTAGGTGCGATTTTGTTTACGAGAGTATTTTCTTTTTCCACTTCGGATGTGTGTGTGGATTTGTATAACGAACCACCAATCTTATGCATCGAAGGTTCGAAAAAATAATATCAATCATATTTTTATACAGGGGGTTTCAAAATGTTCCAAAGGTCGTCTCTAACTGTTCTCTGAACTAGGTAGTAGGTGAACCTGAATATTTTGAAATGAAAATTCTCATCAGCAATGTGTCTGAGAGAAAAATTGAAAGAATACTTTTTTGTGGGAAATTTTAATATGAACAACTTTTGTATGAAACATTTTTTCGTGTAGTCAAAAAATTGAAAATTATCCAGAAATTCACAAAAGTGGGTTCAATTTTTTTTTAAATACCTATTTTCAATAATTCCGATGAAAATATCATCGTGAGGGGAAAACTCTTCAAACAAAAATCGTTCCTCATTAAATTTCCTTTAAAAAAGTTTTCATACTTTTTTTTTGTCAAACTTAAACATAATGAATGAATTGGCCAAACTGCAGGTAATCTGCAGGTGAATGGTGGCTTATGTTAGATTTATGGAAGTGAGCCCAACCAATAAAATACTTTATATACACATGTTGCCTCCTTTGATTTTTGAACGAGCAATGATTCACAAAAATTGCAAAGTTATAATTTTTTGAGAAGACTAAAAAAAGTTGATTGAAAAATTGGCCTATCTTTGGAAATTAATGCACCACAGAGCTTTGAAAATTGATGTTTTTCGCTCGCAAAACCACGAGCTGATTGAAGCTCAACTCAAGTAGTATTTTGTTAGATTAAAATAAGAAAAAAATTTCCTTAGCTGTTAATCGAATTTTAGAGAATTTTTTTTTGAAAAAAGAGTTGGAATAATTTCAAATGCACCTAACTTCCTCAAGTGAAAGAATTACAAAAAAATGCATAGAATCATTTTTAATGAAAATTCAACGAGGAACAATTTTTGTTCGAAGAATTTTTCTTGGCATCTTGAAAATAGGTTTAAAAAATGAGCTTTTTAAAAACTTTTTTGAGGAATTTTGTCAATAACTTTGCATTATTCAATTATATGAAAAAATGATACATAGAAAAGTTTTTCCTTTTTAAATTTCCCACAAAAAAGTATTCTTTCAATTTTTCTCTCAGACGCACTGTTGAGGAGATTTTTCATTCCAATGTACAACAAAATATGTTGATACTGTACTCCAAAAAAAAACATTTTCTGCGCCCACACTTGCTCCTTGTACAATTTGGAGTATTTAAAAATATGAACTTGTTATACACCAATATTCATCTACCTCCTGGTTTGAGTTTGGTATACGTTGGGACACCCTGTATGGTTAAAAGGGTTGTTATTTTTTCTCATTCTCGAAATATGTAGCTACATTTATACATAAGATGCCCCGAGCTGTTTTCGTATCATTATCGATATAATTAGACCGGGCTATAAACCATCTCTCTCTCTCGTATGTATCGAACGAGGCAATAATGTAAACATTCAACTTCGACTCCGACTCTCGTATGATTTGTTATTCAAATTCACTACTCCTCGCCAACAAATAATCGACTCTTCTGTACATAACCCCCCGAACAAACCTCCGCCTCACATTCCCAAGAGTAATTCGTCGTTTTTTTCCCTTTACACGAGCACTAACTTACCTTTTGGAGAAAGCTTCGTGAGGGGGCAAGACTGCGAGGAGGAACTATCGAGGGATTTTCATACACAGAGAGGACTACTCTAGCAATCTTGTTTCGCAATTTAAACATCTAGCAAGTTAAATTGTCGAGATTGTTAAATTGAAAGATACTCGTTTTTGATACAAGACCAAGAGAAGAGCATTTCGCGAGATAGGTAGGTCATTCGCAAGCACTCGTATTTCTCTCTTTCTATACCTACCTATATACTTTTGAAATTCGCGATGAAACTGTAACAGCTTTTATATACGACGTAGAATGACGGCGACAAAAGGCAAAACCAGGATTACACTTCGGTATATTCGTATATATTGATCGATTACAGCACAGGAAAGTTGGCAGAGAGAGAGGCTTGTGCGTATCGTACAATTGGCCGGATTAAAAAAAGGACATATTTGACGTTAATCCTGCCAATGTCGGTTTATACTGGAAATGATATTGCTATATATTGTTTGCTTTAAATCTGGTCGTTGTTGTCCTCACGTCTCTCTGTCTCTCACTCTCTCTGCATCTCTGTGATGTATTTACTCCCAGTCTCCTATATATACATAAACAAGACATCACACGTGAATATGTATAGCTTATAAACGGACGACATCTGCGTTCGTTTTTGAAAATTGATACCTACGTGTACGTTTACACAGTTTACAATATCTCGTCTCAGGTCCGATAATGAAATATGGTCGTAGTTTTGCTCGCTGCTGCTTTATTGCTGTGCTCTGTCTCTCTCCATGTGTGTTTTTCTTCTCCCCTACCGCTCCCCCGGCCTAGGCCTGTTTCGAGGTGCCATGCCATACCGAATAAACGCCGCGTAGGAGGCGATATATACGTTGTTTCAAATGATACCGATAAATCTTATTCTACTTTTTCGGCAATTCGCCTCCACTATATAACATTCGAATTCGACCTATAGCGACGAACAAATGGCTCTTTAGTACAAAAAGAGATTATCGACGGAACAATATATATCGTTCGAACGAGATCGAATTTCAAATTAGAGCTGCCTCTAAGAGGTTGAAAAATTCCCAAGGATTTTTCATTCTTTAGACGTTGAGAAGAAAAAATAGAAGTGAAAAAAATTCCACTGAGAAAAAGGCCGGTTGGCCCATTTAATGAACGGAATTTTAAACGTAGGACGATAAAAACAATATACCTGCGTAAGTGCGTATACCTTGACAATTTATCCTTTTCGTTTCGAATTTCTCTATATGCATACTCGTAAACTTTCAATCTTCATTAGCAGAAAAAAAAGTCAAAAGCTGTATTGATATTGAAAATTTGAAAAAAAAAAAATGTTAACTTCGAATTCCGATGTGTTTTCGACAGAAAAAATAAAGCAGAAATTTTTCAATTGGAAAATAAGTAATTGAAGAATTTAGTTATTTTTTTTTCAACTCGATCCCTTCCCCTTTCATTGAGTGAGTTGCTACGTAGACTGGAAATTTCCCAAAAAACAACAGCCACAAGGGATAAAATCGAAGAAATTTCATCTTTTTTTTTTCCTTAAAATTATTTCTCGAACATTTCGTACGAATTTTACACCCAAGTGGGTATTCGTGCCTCATTCGAAAATTCCACAATATAAAATGATGGAAAAGTACCTAAGTAAAAATATTTATTTTAATGATGATTCAAAAACAAGGATTATTTTATTGATTCTTAACATTTTATTCAAATTAATTTTTTAACAAAATTTGAATGTAAAAATAATGAACAAAAAGTTAAGAAATAGCTTCGAAAGACAATTTTGAAAAAAACAAGTTTTGGAAGAAATATTAAAAAAAAAAATTTGAAAATCACTTTTTTTTAAATATATGGGTTCTAAAAATATTATAATTTTTTTTTTTTTTGAATTTTGAAAACTCTTTTTATTTTTGAAAACATAATAAAATTTGTTTTTAAAATAATAAAAAAATTCGTTCTGAAAGGATAATTTGAGAAATTTTTTCAATAAAATTTGAACGTAAAAAACACGAAAAAAATAGTTTTAAGAAGGTGTAACACATTACAAACAAAACATTTGAAAAAAAAAACACTGAAAACTTTCAGAAAAATATTTTCCAAAGAAAATTTTTCATCAGCAAAAATGCTTTTCAACAAAAATTTGAAAAAAGGATGCTCAAAATACTTTTAAAAAATTATTTCCTCTGCAATTAATATCATTCTTTTTCAAGATTGTAAAACAAAAATCTTCCCCAAAAAATTGATTAAAATTTTACATTTTTCCAAAAAAAAAATACTTATACCTAAGCTGATTTTTCAACAAAACTTGATTTTAAAAAATTAAACAAAAAGAGATTTGAAATAAAATGTTGAAAAAATATTTCAAAGGAAATGTACTATAAAAAAAATGATGAAAAACAGAAAAATTCCATCAGAAAGTTTTCCAAAAACAATGTTGGATAATTTATTTTTCAAATGAAATTTGAAAACTTATTTTTTAACTAAAGTAAAATTCATCTTATTTAAAGAAAATAAAAAATAAAAGTTTTTTCCAATTAAATTTTAGAAAATCCAATTTAAAAAATAATTTTGAGAAAATTGTGAAAATTTCTTGCAAAAAAAATTAAAACCTCATCTAAAAATTTTGAAAAAAATTTAAAACGAATTTCTTCAAAATTTCTTGCAAAATAAGAAAAAAAATTGTTTCAAACGTAAAAAGTTTGGAATCTACAATTCTACATATTTCAAAATTGAGTATTTCGGTTGTTCCGAAATTTATGATCACTCCAATAAATATTTATGAAACCTCATAGGTAATAATTTTTCTGAACTGCACAATCTGTGCCCATCTGTTCTCCTAATCCAGCTCCCAGTTCTAAAAAATCTTCACCATACTGTATACGAATTTTCATTTAAAAATAAAATCCCAACAACGACGACGCCACGCCATATGGCGAAAATAAACCCGTATAAAAAAGTCAATTACACCATGGACATTAAATTTCGACTCTAAAAATAACCCCTTCCATTCATTACTTTTTGATTACGCGAGTATTTTCATTTCTAGTTTTAATAAAAACTGCAACATCGACGTCGTCCTCGTCCTCTTGTCTGTTTTATTTATCCGCAACACAACAAAACGCACCCTCGACGATTAAACGATTTTAAAATTAAATCAATAAACAATGATACGACTGCGACCCGGGCAATAAACCTAACAGAGGGAGATCTATAAGGCGCGAGGAGCACTGCAGCGCACGAATCTTTCGCTATAATCCTTCGTTGTAGTGGATCTACATACGATATACATAAAGTGCTGTAAAAAAGCACATACTCGTAGCAGTCGATTTCGGGGCTAATTGTGGGTCGAAATTAATAACGCGGAGTAATTTCAAAACACACGAGACGTGCAATCGTGCCATGGTCCTGGAAAAAAAAGGAGAGAAAAAGGACCATACCAGGCGTCGTGTCGATCCTCTCCGTATACACAGATGAGAGAAAGATTAAGCAAATAATCCAGCTTACGTCGACCTATAAAAAAAGAAAAGGACTAAAGGGAAGTAGGGAGGTGCCAATGCATAAAAATCACCAACACCAGAGAGGGAAAGTATACAATGAAAAATCCAAGGGCACAAACCAGCATACACATTCGTTTCCAGGGGATCTTTTCCGAGGCAACCCGGCGACATAAATTAATCACAATTTATTTCCGGACATCGGGTACCGGGGACTCTTTATAAAGAAGCACTTTATCATTCTCCAATCGAGTTTCGAGTGTATACTACGAAAGCCTACATAAACGATGGAGAAACTATCGAGGTAAAATACTCGGAAAATTTTCCCACCACTGTACACCTCTTCTTTGGAAACCTAGAGAGATGCTTGCGACGATAACGTAGAAAACGATTTTCGACCGTTTAAAGAGCCAGCAAACGGGGGAGGGGAGGCCGGGGGGTGTGAAAGTCGAGTATATCGAGCAACTCGTCTGTTTAATTTGAATAAACCATTCGATTGGTATTTCGCGACCCAACTTTAGGTAACGTCTATACAGGGTGTCCCCGAGAACATAGTTGCAAAATTTGGTTTGTGCCGTGTACTGTGTCAGCAAAGTTTGGAGTGAAAAAATCTCCTCAATAATGCGTTTGAGAGAAAAATTGATGGATTACTTTTTTGTGCAAAATTTTAATAGGAACAACATTTGTATGAAACATTTTTTCGTAGAATTGAAAAATGTGAAGTTATCAGCAAAACACATCATTTTTAAGCATATTTTCAATTATTTCAGAAAAACTATCACTGCCAGAGAAAAATTCTTCAAATAAAAGTTGTTCCTCAAAAAATTTTATATCAAAATGATTCCATGTATTTTTTTGTAATTTTTCACTGAAGGAAGTTATGGAAGTATCAGCCAAATTTTTCCGTGAAAATGAAAAAAACCCGTCATTTTTGAGCATATTTTCAATTATTCCAGATTCCAGAAAAATTATCACTTCCAGAGAAAAATTCTTCAAATAAAAGTTGTTCCTCGAAAAATTTTGTATCAAAATGATTTCATGTATTTTTTTTTGTAATTTTTCACTGAAGCAAGTTATGGAAATATCAGCCAAATTTCCCGCGTAAATGAAAATAAGTTGCCCGGGCATTGCCGAATTTTCAAGTTTCATTGTAAACGTTTCATTAAAAGAGAAAATTTACTACATATTTTTTGAAAAATTTCTCAATTGAATTATTCATTAATTTTTTTGAAAATTCAACAATTTTTATGAAAATTTACTCATTTAATCCATCATTTCCTAAAAATTATTTATTTTTAAAAATTTGACAATTTTTGAAAGTTTGACAATTTTTAAAAATTTTGGCAATTTTTAAAAATTTGACAACTTGAAAATTTATCAATTTTTGAAAATTTGACATTTTTTTGAAATCTGACAATTTTTTTGAAATCTGACAATTTTTTTGAAAATTTGACCAATTTTTTTGAAAATTTGACCAATTTTTTTGAAAATTTGACCATTTTTTTTTTGAAATTTTGACAATTTTTTAAATTTGTAAATTTTTGAAAATCCATTATAAATTGTCAAAAAGACAAATTTATGATTTTTTGAAAAATTATCAAAAAATAAGTTTGATACCTATTTCTTCCAAAATTTATCAATTTTTTACAAATTCATCAACTTTGTGAAAATTCAAAATTTTTTGAACATTTTTTGTTTAGGTATTTAAAAACTTTATTTGAAAACTTATCAATTTTTTGAATATTATAATTCTTAAAAATCTATCAATTTTTTGAAAATTCAAACTAACTAAAAAAGTTATTGATTTCAAAAAAATTTCAAATTTTTCAATTTTGAAAAACTTTTGTACCTATACTTACCTACGTATTTTTGTTTTTATTCGTGATTTTTCCAAATTCCTTCTTTAAATTTTACGGGTCAAAATTTCCCATTTATTCGAATTTTAAGAAATAAGTTACTCATTTTTTTCGAATTAAAATGAATAAAAAAAAAAACGCGAAACACAAAAAAAAAAAAAATTGGGGAAGAAGTAAGGAAACAAAAAACAAAAGTTACCACTAAATTGAAAAAAAATTCTTTATTTCAAAAAGAAATAAAGAAAAAAAAAAATCAGAAATGTGAAACTTCAAACAAAAACACCATGAAAAAAATGGGAACGAGAAAAGAATTAAAAAAAAAAACACCAAAAAGCACTAACCGATAAATGTAATTGAAAATCCAAAACTGTAAACAAAAAACACCACGAGAAACAATATTGAAAAAAAATAAATAAATAACGCCGCACTATGATGGAAAAAAATTCAGAAAAAATAGATAATATAGAAACAAAAATTACCACTGAATAAATTAATAAAATAAATTTCACTCACTATATTATCTGAAGAAGTAAACACCTCAAACGGGATAATATATCGATATTCGATATCGCACAGAAAAATCACAAATTTAAAAAAAACGGGAAACTCCAAACGAAAAACACCAAGGAAAAAAGAATAAAATCGCGAAACAAAAAACACAAAAAAATAAAAACGCGCGGAAATGCACTAACACTGTATCTATGTAATTAATTAAAACGCTAAACTGCAAACAAAAAACACGACGAAAAAAATAATGGAAACGCGGAACCACACTAAAGAGATGAGTATGTAATTAAAAACATGAAACTATAAACAAAAAACAACACAAAAAAAAAACAATAGTAAAAACACAAAGCAGCACTAACGCGATATGGAGTATACTTTATTTGATAAGAACTGGTCGCATCGACCATCAAAATCATACTGAGACCAAAGTAAACAAACCAGACATTTCCCCTACTTTCTTCTCTCCATCTTCATTACCAACTTCGCATCCACTATACTTTTTTCCCCGCTTCCCATAATCTCAATTATTAATTACTCCGTAATTATTGCATTTTTAGAAAAAATAAAACTAGCGTCCCCTGCTACATGATAAATCAAGTCCACACCCAAAATTTCATTATTATTCTATGTGCTACGGTTACAGAAAACATTCAAAATAATGTTTTCTAAAATCCCATTTCGAATACATAAGTCCGAATTTTATAGAAAATTCGGCTAAAAACACGTCATTTTTGAGCATATTTTCAATTATTCCAGAAAAATTATCACTGCCAGAGAAAAATTCTTCAAATTAAAGTTGTTCCTGACTGAATTTCCCACAAAAAAGCTCTCTTTCATTTTTTCTCCCAGACTAATCTTTGAGGAGATTTTCTACCATTTGATGCATCAACGAACGTGAACTTTCAGGTATCTCCTTCTTTTGGATCCGGAGTCATCCTAAGGACACCTTGTATACGGCACTCGTGTAGGCAATATGCACGCTGCACACCATACCGTAGCATTCTATACACGAAGAGAAGAAAATTTATGAACTTTTGTCGACGTCAGGCGATATTTCCAAAGCCAAATTAACCGTCGCCCCCCTTCGTTGGCTTTTCCGCCGAGAGGCTCGTGATTTTGTCGTTGTCGTTACAATATATAGGTTAATGTTTTCATCGTCGAGCTTTCGACTCGACGACTTTCGAGTACCTATACGATCGAATTATGAGGCAAAGCGTACTCGTCCTCGTATCGAGACCAGCGCTTGAAAAGGCGCATCGAAGCCGCAATTAAAACCTCCTGCCCTGCTTCCGACTCGAAAAAATTCTCGATTATGAGGACGCGGATGCCGTCGAGCAATACGAGAATTGCACCGCAGTGCGATGAAAATTAAGTCTACGTGGCGGTGCTTTAGAAAAAGATGCAAACGACGTTTTGGCGAGATTTTTAGCACGGATAAGCGTCGCGTCGCGTCGTTTTGTATCAACTTTAAGCCTCCGGTCAAAAAATAATATCGTGGAAAAAACAAACTGTATCTACGCTGCAATGTAATGTTTTCGCAAGTCACCGTAAACAATAGTAGGGGTATACGCCCCATTTTGTTTTACAACCGGTACCCCCTTGGCCCTGGCATTTCCTCTGAGCACAGACTCTTTCTTCGTTTCTTCTCAGCACCGCTTCATCACTCCTTTACCTTCTCGTACACTTCATTTACTACCCTTACACGTTTTTCTGCCTCATCTCGCTCTCTTGCTTCGCCTGCTCCATCGTGCATCCCTCTATACCCATTATTTTCGTGTGGATGTACTTAGCGGCGGATGATTTTTTTTCTGTATCCGAAGAGCCGAGCAGCGTATACAATTTTTTCCTCTTTTCTTCATCTCGCGAGCTGCGAGTAAAATGCAACTTTGGTTAAACTCGTTTACATCAACGAGAATCTCGTCGTATTCTGGTACGCCGATTAAAGGACACGCAACAAACTTTTATGACAAACGTTTCGAGGTTAAATTAAAAACGGTGTTGCTTTTTAACATTCCGTCGGCGTCGTCTGCCTCCTACCCTTCTGTGCCTTTGCTTTTTTATCCTTGTCGTTGTCGTCGTCCGTTTCATTTATTCATAATTTTTTTTCCTCGCCTCGTGCTACAATTCGCACCCGCAAATGTCACCGCACACAACAGGAGCAGCAGCCATATCGGTGTTTAATTTCGCACCCCCTCCCCTTCGAGAAAAAACTATACACGTGGAATTTATGTTCGATTTAATCGAACTTGTTATTCAATATGAACTATGCCATATACAGTGTTATACGAGTAGCATAGGTTTGTTTACCAAATCGAGACAAATTACGCACAGAGTGAGGGAAAGTATTCGACATTGTATATACGAGGGGTTGTATTTGGGCTGTCGTCGATGTCGCCGCATAGTCGGTTAATTAGGATGCGATTGTTACAAAATATCGAGCTTTTGTTGAGCAACCATCCCTGCATCATGTGTGTTATGATGCTGCCTGATTACTGTTTTTTTTTAAACGCGATGACACGTGTGGTCCTAAAACTTGACATTGGGGTGGGTTCTGCAGCTTCACTTCTTCGCGTGTAGCGTTCCGGTGAAATAAATCTTCGATAGTGCTCGCATCAGGTGATGAAATGTGCATGCGATGAACTCCAAAGTAGGCAGAATTCGTTATGCGTTACAGCAGCGATTCAGGTTTGATTATATTGAAGGATAATGCTTAGAAGAAAATATGGGGAGTTCCAAATTTCGGGGTGTTAAGTAAATTAAGAGGAGAAATAAATTTTCCTGATGTAAAACAGTGAATATCTTGAACAAGTACTGCTCCATCTGGGCATTCATTTTGAGCAAAATAATTTAATACATTTGATACGTGCGAGTAAGGTGGTATGTGTAGAAAGAAGACGTGAAATGCGTTGCAGCGGAAAATGAGAAAAACAAGTAACGAAAGGCCCGAAACTTCGAGCGGTTAAAAATAATCGAAAGTTGGTTCGAAGCAGAGAAGCATAAGCGCGGCGAACTTTAGCAACAATAAAACTCGAATCTTGGCTCGGTATAAAAAGTTACTATTAAAAAGCTTCGTCCAAGCGGATAACGCGAAATGGAAAAGTTTTTATAAGTTTAATTGTGTGATTGATGAGTTGGATCCAGTTGATACAGAGGAAAATCACACGAATGGAGCTTTGAGGAGCAAGGTGGAGGAAACCCCCCAAAGACCCAGAGAACCAGAAAAGGGGGTTTTGTAAATGGAGAAGCTAAACCGTATGGGAAGAGGGATCTCTCTAACGAGGGTAGGAATCGCGTCATTACCTTCTCGTTACCATGTAATAATGATGAGCTCGCGGGCTCGCTGCTTGCATCGCCATCAAAAATAACATGTTTTTTTGTTAAACTAAAGGTCCTATTTCGTATAAATTGCCTTCTTTTTTTTTCCAACGAGCCGGGCGCGTATAAAATGGTTTTAAATTAGCCGCCGGCCGAGTACTTTGTTACCTCACCCTTCGCTTTCGGCTTTACCCATTAGCCCCCTTTGGATCGTACGTCTTGGCTGGCCGGACGCTTCGAGGATAGATTCGTGTCTTGCAGTAGCGCTAAAGCCAGCATCGGCGATGCTTTTATAGTAAATTTCCAGACTCTCATAAACAAAATCCTTTTTAATTAAGCTTTCCATCGTGTTCTTTAATGTGCTTCACCGGTGTGTGCCGGCCACACTCGACGCCCATAGTGTTTCTTCTCTTTTTCCAGCAGCGCTTTCGCGTTCACCCTTGTTTAGAGCTCTTACTTCCGGATTGATAGAGAGAGAAACGCTTGTTGTGTGTATCCAAACAATGTTTTGTTTACGACGTCCTCTACCCTGGTCCCTGTGCCCTTCCACTGCGTTCACGTAAGAGTACGTGTGTTTACCTCGACGTCTACCGGAATTATCGTAATTTCCGCACGGTTTATCCGTCCCCCAGCTCCAGCCCCAGCCAAAGCCTCAGGCAATGAGGAGAATATATCGAAGTTTTCCATACTGAAAACGTCACATCTCTCTGTGAACTTTTTCTCTATGGTGATTGGTCGACGTTGTCTCTCCAGTGCACCATACAGATAAATGCAACCGTCGTTCAATCCGTCGAGTGTAATTTATTTGCCCCGAGAATAAGAAGACCGAGCTGAAGGAGATATCCGAGGTTTAGACGTCGAGCGCAAAGATAAAGTACTGTTTTTTTTCCCTCGCTCTTGTTTATTCCTCCGGGCTTATACGGATTCCAACAATGTATTCTCGAAATCGTCAAACTGCGTTTGACCTTTGCACTGATCCCAAACTGGAGCTAAATTTTATACGAGTTTTATTCGGTAGTCGAGAGAAGTTTTATCGTCTGCTATAATGATAGTTCGGAGATTTCGAATTATAGTCCTTGTAAATACGCGGCCTCTGTAATGAAGCTGAGGGGCGTATGTTGAATAATGGATATGATAGAAGAACGTATATAGAACGTGTATTTCAAAAATATACTCGCCGGTGTAATCACCGGCTCTATCTACCTGGAAACGACTTATTTTACATTCATTCCTTTTCACTGTTGGCGTAGTATAGGGGTGTTCGAAAGGTGGTCTGAAATCGTGATACCATAAATGGTGTCGAAATGCTATGTTTTTGTGAGATTTTCTGACATGATTGAAGATTTCCAAGGAATTTGGCTGGTTTCAAGTCGAATAGCTCCTTCAATATTGAATATAGGCAAGTTTACTACATGCAATTTTTCGTAGCCTGAGTCAAGTAAAATAAGATTTCTAGATTAGATTACCAAAAAATATGATTTTTGTAAATGCGACGTTGCCAATAATCTGTTTTAGATAAAAATTGATATTTTTTTTGAAAACTGATCATCGGAAATAGCATAACTTGTTCAGGGCTACAATTTTGTCTACATATTTTCGATATTGCATGATCTAGGAGGGTTGGAAATATCATAGTCCCTTCAATATTGAAGATAGGCAAAATATTCATATGAAATTATTGGTTCAACAAGTCGAGTAGTACAAGGTTCAGCAATTGGTTTGTCAAATAAATTATATTTACCAAAAAATTCCTGTCGATGCAACGTTGCCAATAATGCATTTTGTATGTGAAATTAGTCAAGTTGTGAAAAATTGAAACATTGAAAATCTTATCATTGGATCTGATGGTGTTCGTCTCAGACTACAAAATTGACTGATGAATTTTTTGTCTATTTCCAAAATTGAAGGGGCTAAGAATTTTTGAAGTCCTCTAGCGCCCCAAATATTGAAAATAGGCCAATCACGTCCATAATATTTTTTCAAGTTTGAGATGAGTACTACCAGATCCAACGATGAAATTGTCTGTAACTGCATCACTGCATTACTTGTCCTCACTTCGGCGTCGACAGCATGAATAATGATTCCTTACCCCGGCCAAATACCCTGGTAAAGATCATGTTCTCGACTTGGCGCCATACTAAATCAAATATTACACGCCAAGGTACCCACTATATCTTTTAAATAAGCCAGCAGAGTAGATAATTAACACGCCTGTACGACAAGCAAAAAAGATGGCTAGGTACAAATATGTAGCACGGAAAAGCATCACCATCGCTAGTACCTACCGGCACACATATGTCTGTTTATACATATTTTTATGTATCGTGGCATCGGACGATGACAACAACGACAACGACCATGTACCCTTAATTGGACAAATGGCAGGCGCGGGCGCGTAAGCCTGGCTATGTGTGCGTATGTATGTATGAAAACATTCGAGATATTTGTAATTTAACACGTTCTCTGTTTGTTTTGTATTATTAGCAAGATGGCGTTAACGCAACATGATGTATTAGAGAGGATGTTAACTAATTCAATGGCTCCGGTTATATACGTACTATGCGATTGTTTCAACGAAACGCTGATAATTTATATTAGTGTTGTATTTATAGTACACAAAGTACTTACAAATACGAGTATGATGAAGGAGCTGGAACTAGGCAGGAAAAAAACCAATATGATATATCAAATAATTCTTCAAGCACAAGACATACAATACATGTACAGAGATGCCGGTGTGTGGCTTGCCTGGCTTCCTCCTCATGTGGACTATCACATGGCACTCATTTGGCATTAATTAATTTCTCGTTGGCGTGGTGGTAATTATTAAAATTACAAACGTCTTGCGTTTTTTTTCTTCATTTTTTCTGCCACGCTGAGAAAGAAATTAGACTCATACGAGACTGCTGCTGTTGCTGTCGCCATTCGAAGGAAAAAATATTATCACAAAGGGTAATTCATACCCTCGTGAACGTGTATAATTTTATATCCATCAAAAGGCTCCGACTGGTTTTTCGCTCCAGAACGGAATTCATATCTCAAAGTAAACTCACTGGCTGGAAAAGCCAATATTGCCAGTTCAATATTCAAATATTAACAAAACCTCCATCCTGTTTCTATATAATATATTTTTTCCAAACCTACTGACTTTTAGTTTTAGATAGAGAAAAAAAACGAATTCACTTAGAGGGTGTTCAAAGGGTCTAAGGTCTAAGGTTATACGTAAGTATACGGTAAATATTTACAAAGGTCTTTTTACCGGCATCGCATGGCACGATCGTCATTTAAAGGATTATCATCGAGTCGCTAATGTGCTTTAATTCGATAGGTTAAGTTATGCCATGTCGAGGGTAAAAAGCTATTTACGAAGGCGAAGCGAGGCATTTGAAAAAATACCATTTCCTCCATATCGCTTACGCTACGAGTCAACAGCCTACAACTGCAGCGTCATTAAAGAGCCAACTCGGACCTTTTTTTTTCTTCTTTTACATTTAACTAAAAATAAACACCGAGCAGTTTTTCAACGAATAACATTCATTTTCCGTGAAATTTCACCTTTATACACTTCGCTTCCCTCCTGCCCAATATTGTTGTCTAGTATACATGTAGCTTATTTATGAAGGTATCTACTCGTACACTCGTGTACCGTCGTAGTTTCATTCATGAATTGTACTCTCTGTACATGGTTGGTCCGTCGTGACGTAGCACATTGTGTAGCCTTTCAAATCATCATAAATTCAGCGGCACGATTTATGCGATGCCGAGCATTGCTTGCTGATGCCCGCTCCATTGGGAATATGTAACACGTTTAATTGTACGTACTACGTATAGACGGTCACCGGTCATTTGTGCGGCTGGTTAAGAAATCATAGTAGTGGATGCGGTAGCGACGGATCCGATGTCCGAGTCTTTGTTCCGCTATGTTTAGACCCTATACCGTGATTCAGCAGATATCGTAATGTACTCGGCTAATATGGTCGAAAGGAGGATTTGTCTGACAGGCTTCTGCGCTGCGGTCAATGTCTGTGTAGTGGTGTTTTTGTAGGTAATCTGGTACGAGATGTTACAAAACTTTTTTTAGAATTTATGTTTGTTACAACTGAGAGAGTATTTCAAATGATTTTTTTTGCAACAATTTTTTAAAATTTGGATTGAAAAAATTCTTCAACTATAAAAGAAAAATTCATTTTTTATAGGTAGCTGCTTATTTAGAAATATTTTCTATCGATTTTTTTTTTCAAACATTTTAATTTGACATCAATAGTAGGTAGTGTTTTGAAAAATGTCACTAATTTTTTTTTTTTTTTTTTGATTTCTTTTTCGATTTTTACATGGTGAAAGTTCCAATATTAATTCAATAAATATTTTCTTTGAAAATTTCCCCCTCTCCTTTCAAAATTGGTCACTCCACGCTGTGGCTTATTTGGCTCAAAATACATCTAATCCAGCACCAACCAGTCCCCTGACTGCATTCGTTCTTTTTTTGAATTTCACCACACTTTACAGAGAGAAGCTAAAATTATATTAAAATACCTCGTTCTTCTGTGTCTGAACGCAATGGCCGGGCTCTCTGGCAACGGCTATACTATACGTTTCGCTCATACAATGGATATATCACATCACGCCCATATGTCCAACAAAAGGATGTACACTATATATACATACGCCACACGGTGTACTGTACATCGTCGTCCTCGGTGTTCGTAAATGTAAATTTACTTCCATGGCTTTGTTGTTAACACAGACACTCACGCAGTGAGAGAGAGCAGATCAGATGAATAACAAATACATATAGCGTACTACAGAGTACACTATAATAGATACAGAAAACAATGAACGAATATTCAATTACCTCTCTCTGTGTCTCTCTGGGTCCATGGTGCTCATTTCGAATACACTCGTACTTTTCCAGACAACTTTTCGACGCTTTCTGTACACTCTATTACGGTTTCACGCCAGTTCATCACACGTGGGTATACTTGGTACAAACGACGCTGACGTGCGGTAAAAAGGAAAAATCTGAAATTAGATTTTGGTTTTCGTCGACGACATCGACAGCAGAAAAAAGACTCGACCTGTTTATTACGACGATGGACGTATCGATTCGCCAAAATGATAACTAAATTTACGTACGTACATTTTCATTTTCGTAACAACCCAGACCACACTTCGAGTCATGTTCCAAACTCTTTTTTCTCGCTCTTTCTATCTCTGTAGCTCTGGGGGTAACCCAACAACTTCGTCGAACCACATTTATATAAATTTTATCCACGTGGTATTTGTATTTACCATTTTATATACGCGAGATAGACGCTCGGCTGCACCAAAGATACCAATTTAATAACGTCGCATCGACGGTCGACTGGTGTGCCTGTGCACTACATAATGCATTTATGCGGTTCTTTCACCCTCTCGTCAGTCTATCTTCGTCTTTCTCACTTCGTTGCTCGAGTATGTATGTATATTATTATTATGTGCACCGTGTATACAAACTCGTGAATCAATGGATGGTACCACTTTATAGCTGGTACTGTGTATGTGTATATTGTTATTGTATAATTTAAACTGTCGTTCGAAATTATTACGACGGTCGTTTGCGCGAGGCGAGCAGGACGAGAGGAGTCATCCGTCGCGTCGTCGTCTACTACTAATCGTGTGCGGTTTGCGCCATTTAATACGCTCAACATTTACCTCGTAATTATCCCTTCGGTACATATATTTTTTAATTTACACGAGAATTAATTTTTTTCGTTTTTTTCTTGTATTTTTGCAGGTAAGCAGCTGATACGAAAAAACATATAATTACGTAGATACGAATCCTATTGTAGATGGCAAAATTGTCGATTACCTAGGTCATTGGCAGTATGTACTTAGTTTAGAGTAATTTTATATAAATTATCTTTCTACTCAAAAGCTTAGAAATTAGAAAAACCCACCCAGAGAGAAACATTTTCGTTCGCTTGATTCATTACCGAAGTTAATTTTCGTCAGAATGCGATGAATTGTGAATGAAATGGTGAAAAATTCAAATTAAGTTGTACTGGAATCATGCCATTCGAATCGTTCATTATTATCATTCAAATACGAAAATATCATCGAATTTCGTATAAAAGAGTCGTTTTTGTCATGCTTACGTGAGAACGAGTCATCTGAACGAAAAATTGCCAAAGCTCACATTAATTTGAATTCAGATCATGTCATTCAAATCGCTCATTTTTCATTTTAAAATACGAAAATATCATTGAGTTTTCTCTAAAAGAGTCGTTTTCGTCATGCTTATAATTGAGAACGATTCATTTGAACGAAAAAAGAACACTGGAAACAGATTCAGCGACCATGAAAACCAAACAATCGATATCTATGACGATATTTTATCACTATCTGATTACCTTCTCAAAACACCCCCTTACACATCACCCTCCAAATTTTTATCATGGACAGTGGAGGATTGAGAAGGGATTTTTTCAAAATTGTAGTAGAATAACTAATAAAAGCAAAGTCACATGAATAAAACTGAGAACTACCTCATGTATTAGGGGAAGAACTCCATCATGGGGAGCTAGGGGGGAGCTCATTTCAAAAAATGATGGAAAATCGTTAGGTATATAAAATTATAAATTATCAGATTTTTGGGAATGAAAAATTGGAAACTTGAATTTCATGTCAATCATGTCATGTCATATAAATTCTAGCAAACCAAGAACCATCCCTTGTATTAGAAACAGAGATCCATCATGGGAAGAAATGGGGAGGTGGGGTGGTTTATTTCAAAAAATGAAAGAAAATTGTCATGTATTAGATTCTTTGGTATGGAAAATTCAAATCTGAAAATAATAGTCCGCTATAGCAAACACTCTATTTCTCCACATGGATTATTTCTCATGTCTCGAATGAATTAGTGGAGAAATAAGGGGAGCAAGTGGGGAGGTGATTAACAAAAATGATAGAAAACGATTATGAGTTGTTGGACTTTCAAAGAGATGATTTCCCCTTATGGAAAACACTCGATTTCTTCTCATACATTACTGGTACATTCTCATGTTTCCCATAAATTAGTTGAAAAATGTGTGGGGAGCAAGTGCCTCCTATGGATTAGTTGGGAAATTCGTGGAGAGCAAGAGGGGACTGGGGAGTCGATAAACAAAAAATGATAAAAAGTCATGATACATATCGATTGTTAGGTTTTCAGGGACGTAGATCTCAAATCTGGCATTATTTCTCATCTAAAGATGAGTTTACTCCGGCTGAACACAAATTCGTCATTTGGAACCTCCATAACGACGATGGCCCAACTCCAGGTCATTTTTCTCTCACCATACACTCACATCACACTCCTACTATGCCACAGGAAACCTCGTAATTAAACTCAAGATAAACATCGACGCTATCATTCGATTACCACTCATCGGAAATTTATCTCCACTATGAAAAAAATAAATAAAAATATGACACTATCTGTTCGTCCAGCAATAAAACATCGAAGTCGTTTATATTTCACATTTAATTTACGTCGCACCCTTTTCATATTTGTAATTGCTTTTCTCGTTAAATTACCCTTTTATCGGTGACGATCCCGGCAACTGGTTATTATAAAAAAAATAATGAAAAAAAAAAAGGAGAAACCAACACAGCGACAAAAAAATAAATTACCACGCGACCCGTCTCCTCTCTCTCATCTCTCTAGGAGACTACGAGTACGAATCCATATCCACGTTAATGTTTTGGGATAAACAACTTCAATTACGTACATTGGCCATTTCGAGTCCGCAGATAAGCTCTCTATGGTCGAATAATTAATGGGCGAAATGAAATCGCACCATGTTACACATTGCAGCGTACCAGCAGCAGGGCAACCAAACATGTAAAAAACCACCGGTATATCGTATCGTTTCGCACCACCTACTCTGAAAAAAAAAGAATAATTGCTTTTTGAACGTTGATCGAAAGAGTCACCCGAGCTGGTTGGCGTAGTAACTGTTATAATTACGCAGTCTTTACTCGTCCTATAGACACAGTATACCTTACCAACTTAGGAAATCCACTTGTCACGTAACATTTAAATAATGATCTGTGTTCAGAGACCAAAGACTCCTCAGCCTGCACCTAGAGCATAGCAATCGAAAATTCACCGTGTACCAAATGCTGCTCTTCGAAGTAACCAGTAGCAGAAGAAAGGTATCTGCGAGGCGAAAGGGGGGGTTTGTATTCATTCGGCAAATACACAACCGGTTAGGAATTTTAATTACATTTCAATGTATGCGAATTAAATTAACGTAATGTTTATTCTCCTATTTTCCTCTCCATCTTCTCCTCCTGATCGTCACATCATTTACTTGGAAATGAAGTAAGGAAAAAAACAGGATTAAATGAGGCAAAAAAAGAAGCTCGGATGCTGCTCCGGTGGCATTATTTGACACATTATATTTATTGTATAAATAGTCGATTATTTTCCAACATTGTAATTAGAGAATTAATCCGACGCTGACTACAGTTTATGATCTTATTCGTCGGTAACGAAGACAAGACGTGACGATTGCGACTCCTCGTAGGCTTCGTACATATGATGAGAAAAAAACCTTCGACTGATTATTTTATCGGTCAGTACAACTATTTGACACATTCGAACCGGACCAATCATCGCGTCAGGTAATAAAATAAGGCAAAATAAACAGATATTTATCGTTATATTCTTGCCACGGCTCGTTAATTTACGATGATTTTTATTTGACGCGAGCATTAAAAAAAAATAACCGTAGATATTCCGCGCTCTCTTCGTCGTATATTCCGAATAATTTGTACGCTAATGACCGCGTTCGTTCGTATATTTCATTTTCATCGTCATGGTACCTCTTCTTTATTTTATTTTTTTTTTTACAACCAACACGAGGAATCTCGTACATAAAGAGAGAAGATAAGCAATCCTTGTGCTCTCTCACACCGGCTCTCTTACGGGTTAACATAATCGTTAAGCATGTTTAGTTTACCCCATCGCCAAATGCCGATGATGGATTGTGCGAATAATATTTTCTGAGGTGTCACGAATATAAGAAAGACATCGTCGTCTTCGTCGTACCCATGGTTGGTACATAGATCGAGGACAAGCGAAAAAAAAACTCATCTCTAATGTCGATCTTGAATTTGGTGCGTCAATGAAGCAAGCTTTTCGTCGATATCTCGCATAAGCCAATATAATCAATCGTATAACAGACTTAATCTGTACACGATACGAGTTCATGGGTTCGGGAAAATTTTACTTTTCGGTTTTTAGTACATATGTACATAGTTGTAGGTGTACGTTGCTGAGTTCCTCGTTATTCACCTTTCTTATCGCTGGACACGATCAGCGAACATTTCGTGCATGATTTTCGTCGTAGCTTTGGCCAACTCTCCGCGATGTTTCATAATTGAATAAAATGAGCAGAGAAAAAACTATGCACCAGCAGGTGCCTTGTTTTGATATAATGACCGAATTTTCTGAAAAAAATTCCATTTGATAGAAAAATAGTTCTTTTTGGATGGTTTTTTGAAAAAATTGCTTGAAAAGTGGGTTTCAAGGAGGAGAAAGAGGAAAGGGGGGAAAACATAACATGGCAGATTGACCAAAAAAAAGTTCTTTAGTGACTTTTAACAGAACTTTGACAATTTCCTTTGAAAAAATATGACTTTTTCAGGACATAAATGACTTGAAAAAGAAATCAAATCATAATCATGACCTTACTTGCAGTGTTACCTATTTCATTTTTATGACTTTTTAAAAAAAATGTTCATGTCAGAATTCACAGATTTTACAACTTTCTCTGTGACTTTTTTGCCAATAAAAATACTCATTCATGACTTTTTTCCAATTCAATATTTTTTTCAAAAAATGATGTCATGACTTTTTTGCAAATAGGTATTACATTATTTTTATGAATTTTTGTGACATGAATTGCAATAAATGATCTATTTTGATGATTTCATGTCAAAATTTACGGATTTTGTGACTTTCTTTGTGACGTTTTACAACACACTGCTTTTTCAAAAAAAATCCTTCCATGTCATTATGATGACATTCTGTAATGTTGCCTAATTTTTTGCGGTTTTTTGTGACTTTTTTCGCAAAATGGTCAGTTTATCGATTTTATGTCGAAATTCATAAGTTTTATGACTTTTTCGTGACTTGATTTCCACCATTTAAAATATTCCTCGTTAAAATCATGACATTTTCAAAATCTCAAGTTTCACCTTCGACAGAAACATAACTTTGGCATTTTCTGTCAGCATTGTGACTTTTCTTCAGATTATTTGAATGAAGCGATGACTTCTTTGTGCTCATTCACTGGAAAACACATTCTCTATTAAAACTCAACGAAAAGTCTTTTTGGCTAAAATCATTATTTCACGAGATATGAGCGAAAATCCGCATTTGAAAACATAGAAGCCCACATATTTTGATCATGGGGAACTTTTACGAGCTTTTAAACTCTATTTTACCAGCTTGATTGCAGCATCTAACCGATAAATCACTCTTATGCACATTGGAACAAATTACCAGCACGTGTCTCTATTCGAACCCTTCTCTAACCTAAGGCTGGGTATGCTGCTAGTGGTCAAAAATTCGCCATCATTTGGCTTGGCGGAGTACTGGCGACTAAAAAGCAAAAGTTAATTAAGGTCATCGATCCGAATTATTGTATGTGTGGTGTGTGCTAATTCATATACAAAAATTCATACGTCGTATACGACTTAGGTACCTTTATATGTAGACCAATGAAACCGCGGGGAACGGGAGGATAGATTTGATTAATAGTAATATCGCGTTACTAATTAAAAACTAGTGCGGGCGGGAGAGATGGCTATAGAAGACAAAACCCCTTGGCCCTGCACTTGGTCTGGTGCGGACTCCGAGTCCTGTGGACGCGACGCGACGCACACCGCCACACGAACCAAGCCCGGGTAATAACGGTAACGTAATAAAACCTTATGTATGGCTCGATTCAACCTGAGGATATTTATTGATTTATTTAAAGCGAATTTTTACCAACAAACGAGCAGCAACTGAAAAGAAATTCAAACAAAACGCATACCAAACATGGCCGGCCTATTCCAAGGCCTCGTGATAATCTGTGGCTATGTACTCTGGTCTTCTGCTCCTCCTTTCTGGTACTCTGTGTACCCTTTCTATATGTCTCACTTGCTGTACGTAGAGCTGAGGTTCAACACAGACACACATACACGTAGTAGGTACAATATAAAGTGAAAAATCTAAAATGATTTATAGTGTATGATATAGCTGAATAGTATTTATTTTCTCATTTTGATTTACGGCTTGTTGCGTATTATCCAAATATAATAGCTATTCTGAGGATTTTACCATTTGGACGCGGCAGAACGGACGGATAGACGCGAGAAGATGCGATTTTAAGCTTGATTTATCATTATTCGCTTCTCACATGTGAGTGTTGATCTTGGTGGGTACTGCTTTCTTCCTATGAGGTGAAATTTTTTTCTATCCACACGTGTACTCGAGTAAACAAATCAAACACCAGCAGTACAGGGCTCTTCGGCAGTAGCATGAGCATGAAATACCGATGCCTTGGACTTCTGCGAAAAATCACCATTCTATGGTCTCGTCTGGTTGACTGTTATGGCATGTGCTCTGAGCACTCATTAGCGACTTGTTTGGTTCGTGTTGGAATCAAGAGCTGGTTTTTTTTGCTGCGTTTCATGTGCAAGTCTCGATGCAAATTCGTCGTCTCAATGAGTGCATACTTTTCTACAAGTTTTTCTCGTGCTCACATCTCGGTCTCGGTGGACGTGCAATCATCGCATTTGAGCCGAAATGCGGACAACGCAGGATCCATAGATGGCAGAGGGGGCAGATAAAAAACGCATTGTGCTTGATGAAAAAAAAATTCAATCGTGTGTCGGCATTCTTGCGCGTTTGCCAGTTGAACAAGACGTCTTATTTACAATGAAACGGCCAAACGAAACGATTTGCAGTACGATGACAGCTCCGGTACGTTCACTCTGTCTCGCTCTCTTCTCCATGTGCAGCTTTATCGTTTACAGCTTTAGAAAATTACTAGTCTCGAGCCTGCCGGTATAATTGAATCACATAGATGGCCGAGTTACAACCACGATGATGGTGCGTCGCCCGTCGCGCGCCGCCACTTTTAAGTAATTAATTAAAATTTTAACCGCGGGCTGTGCCAGTCTCCCACTAGCTTTAATTTACCTATATACTTTTTCAGCCTGCAGTCGCATCCGTTCGTCGAGCGAATCATCTTTCTTTCTTTTCTTTCCTTTTTTTTTTACCTCGCAAACAATACCACAACATACAGAACACACAGACTTGGCATTTGATTGGCATATACGGCTCCGTTCGTATACTTTGATTGGAATTTCTATTAAGATTTTCTTAGCCTGGTCATCACCCCCTCGGTACTCTCTCGACAGAGACACGGACACACCACAGCGAAAAGAGACTATTAGCACGTGTGGGTTTTTAATATGTTTGTTTTATAGTATCTCATCTCTCTCATCCAGCGTCTGTCTCTTAGTCTTCATCGTCAACTCGTCATCTTCTTATATACCGTACAAAGATTCTATTCGGAAATTATTCCAAGGTGTGGGTGGAGACGCGTATACGCGCTCGGACACATTGAATAATTAATTCGTAGCTCTCGACGACATGACGTTGAACCACATACATAGGAATACGATTCGCGGTAATAAACCAACCGAGGAAATTCGCTTTATGCAATTTTCTCGACTCGAGCTTCCGCCACCCACACCCTTTTCCTTACTCTTATACACGAGTGCGGTTCGAGAGAGAAAAAAACCTTCCCGTTTATGCTGTCGAGACGCGAAAGATTTCGATTGTGTTGCAGACGAGGAGGAGTTCATCTCTGTGGCGTATACGTAGTCTCGAAATGTTGGTTTTTTCACTCTTTGACCTAATTTTTTAATCATAGCGAGTTGTTCCGCGAACGTCTGGTAAAATTGAATTATTAGTTTATAATTAAACGTTTGTACGCGATATTTTGGTGAGATGAAGCGCGAGGAGGGTGGTCTGAAAATCTTTGTTGGCTTTTTTCTTCGAAATTTATGTTCCTTTCATCGTGTCGTTCAATGTCAGAATGTCAGGGCTTTCAGAGGATGAGATGAATTGAGGCTAAATCTTCCAATTAATTGTTTAAAAAAATTATTTTAAAACTTACATTTTTGAAGTTTGAAGTTTATAGTTCGAATAGACATAATTAAATCATTGATATCGTAAATCTCCAGCTCACCTGTAAACAAAATAAATGAAACAGGTAAATTATGTTTATGATGATGACGATAAATTACGGTACTTGGCTAATTCTTAAGGGGGGGGGGGCAACTTTAAAAAAATATATTTTAATGCATAGCGTTGACAAGCGGAATTTTTTAAGACTTTTTTATATGATGCATTTTTGATTTTTTTTATCTGAAGTATCAAGGAAAAATTGGAAACAAAAATCATTTTGCATTTTTTTACAAAAAAAAATTAATTTTTGATTTTTGAAAAATAAAATGCATGGAGTTTTCAAAAAAGAAAAGTTATATTCATATTGCATTTTGATGATGTCGTTTTGCAAAAAATATTGATAGATTTTTTGGAAAATGAAAAATTTTAAGCGTCAAAATTGGAAAACAATGCGACTTTTTTTAATGCCCCGTTTCCAGAAAAACTATGCAACCCACGAGGTTCTTCCTCAGAATGTTTTGTATTCAGTACAGTTTGGTCTGTAATTTAACGAGAGGATTTTGCAAAATTCCTACTTTCTACCCGATTTTATCAAACCCTCTCATAGTTTCTCATCGAAGTATTCCAGTCAACTCGAAAGAAATCGTCGACAAATTAAAATTTTGCAAAATCCTATCGTTAAAGTATGGGGGAAGAACTTCTTCTATAACCCCAAAAAAAGATGAGCTCGATGCCTCCATTAGTTATTGAGGTAGTGGGGCATTCATGTGAAATGGGTAGGACAGAAAAAGGGTAATTAGAGTTTTTTGATTTTCCAATAATACATTCATATGTTTTTGTTATTTTGTTGACCAAAGTATAATGAAACAGAATTATTTTGAAGTCTCAAAAACTCTATGCATTTTTTACTACGAAATCTAGGAAATCACAATTTCAAAAATATTCAACTGGAATTTTTGAAATTTTTAATTTCCTATTTTTTTTGGAGTCAGTGGAGCCGGGGATGGTCCGGTCTTGGCGTATTCAACTATACTGTCAATACATTTGTACTCCATGTAATAAAAAAAAAATCGATTTAAAAGTAGCCCCCCCCCCTTAATTGGGATAATTGCATCAATATTCATTCCAATGCAAAAAATCAGAAGATGTGAAATATTCGAGTTAAAATTTAAAAACACATTTAAAAACATAAAATTTGAGAAAAAATCGAAGTAAGGTTAAAATGAAAATTGAATAAAATAAATAAATTAAAAATAGGAATAATGAAATAGGTAGATCACAGGTGAGTTTTAGAAAGAATAAAAATAACAAAAAATTAAAAATCCAAAATTTGGAAAAACAAATGAAATTGTTAAAAAAAATAGAATAAGAATAACATTTATATGTATTTCAAAAAAATTCAATATCTAAAAAAATTGTAACAAAAGAAAATTCTAAAATTCAAAATAAAAAAAAATAAAAGATTGGAAAAAATTGAATATTGAAAAATCGGATCAAAATTGAATCAAATTGAGATATTCTGAAAAATTGAAAAACGAATAAAAAACTGAAAAACTGAAAAAAAAAGTTTGGTAATTCCATGTCAAGACAGACACGTTTGGAACTTAGGTCTCCGGATTTTGTTCAAAAAATTTTTATGGGTTCTCCCAATCCCAAAAGTACGAGAACCACCGTTTTCTTTCACCTCAGCTCCCTGAGGGGGGGGGCTCTTTTGTTTTTCAACTTTGGTGATGTCTAGTTGTTATACCCAACTTTGGTGATGCATAAGTCGAGATCGGCAATAGATAGCGAAAATCTGTAAACGGTAATTAAAAGAGCATTGAAAGCAAATTTAGAAAAAAGCTCAACTTTCAAAAGTAGATATGCCACATCCAGATGCTACCATTTAAAAATTAAAAAAAATTTCGATGAAGAGACATTTTTATATTACATTTGAAATTGTTACTTTCGTCGCGGGATCTCAAAACCCGTGGGGGTACGGCGCCCCTAAATTTGGGTCAAAATTCAAAAAAATAAGTGGCATATCGTTTGTTACATTTTCGATAGCGCTGAACTCAAATATGAGCTTCATTTTTTGATAGGACGCTTATTAAGCCGCCCTAAGACGCCCCAAATTTGAAGAAAAATTGAGACAAATGGAAAAAATCGTGTGGCATATCGTTTCTCATGTTTTCGATAGCGCCGAGTTCGAATATCTTGTTCATTTTTTTACAGGGCCTCCTCAAGCCTCCCCCCCCCAAGGCCCTTCAAATTTCGAAAAACGTGTACGAGGGCAATGGAATGGTGCAGCATATCGGTTATGTTTTTGATGGTGCTGAATTCGAATATTCATTTACTTTTATGATTGGGGTCTTCCAAAGCCCATTGATCGATCTATTTCAAGCCCGATTTTTTTTCAGAAAAACTTTGAAAAATTGTATTTTAGAAGTTTTTTTGATGGAATTTTGATTTTTTTTAAAGAAAAAGTTTGAAATATTTCTATACAAAAAATTTTGAAAGATTTTTTTTTCAGAAAATTACCGAAAAATCAGAAAAAATTTCAGTAGAATATTTTAATTTTTGGAGAAAATTTTGAAACACTTACTTTGAAAAAAAAAGTTACTTAGTGATTTTTTGTAATTTAAAAGAAAATAAGAATTTTGATTTTTTCAGGAAAGTTCTGAAATATTTCCTCTAAAAAAATAGACGATTTTTGTGAACTAAACGCAACTCGCAAACATGCCTGCATTTTTTCAATTTTTTTTCTGAAAACCCTGAACTGATCTCTTGCTCAACGCATCAATAACTGCTGAGAACCGTCGATGTTGGTTGCTGGTCGTCGCAAATCTGACTTCAACGACCGGGGCCCGTCCCCCACGCTGGACTTTTTCTCTTCTCGTATTTTTTTTTTCGGCCAACTCTACATTATTACGAAACACAACACGGTCTACGGGTCCAGTTGAAATATTTATATCATCCAAGTTGTCTTTCTATGTTCGCCACAGATATGTTCGCAGCGTTATATCGTTGTTGCCTGTTTTTCTCCAACACGTCGATGTTGTTGTTGCCGTTCAGAAAGACGAGACGGTATATTTGAAGAAAAAAAAACAACACAGAACTAAGGCACAGGTTAAGGCTAGGCAGAGGCGAGTCTATGGCGAATACGCGAGCGAGCGGTGATAGAAAGTATAACTCTACTACCACAGGTACCATATTATACTCTGTCGATTTACGCCGATAAATTATGTTCGCCATTGACAGGTTATCATGTAAATTCTCGCATCATAGCGCCTTTAATGCGTCCGCGTGTTTTTTTTTCTCTCTTTCTCTTTCTATGTGTATGTGCCTTTCCATATACTTTAATATTTTATCGGCGCGATGAAGCTGCAGTCCGGATAGGAGTCGTTTGGACAGACGACGAGGTGCGTATATGTACACGTATTTTACTCTTGTCAGCTTGTGTTGCTGTTGTTTTACTTGGATGCCCTGCCCTGCTCTGCTATGCCTGCCATCGTCCTCTCTAGTCTGGTGTCAAGTCTGGGCACTGCATGTACCACAAAAATTTCCAATAGCCATGCATCCTATATTGGGTGTTGTTTTTTCAATCGAATACATTTTTCAATCTGTATTAGCTTTTGGGAGCGTATCCAGACGTATAATATAATGATTTCCAGTCTGTGGAGAAAAAAAATCACCTCTAGCTCCTCTAGCTGTAGTTTCGATGATAATTTATGGATTATTTTGTAGCATTAGGGTGGTATGGGTCTTGAAAAATGTCTACGAGGTTGCCAGAAGAGAGAGTACCTGTATTGAGGACGATAATAACGAAAGTCTGTCTCTAATTGGAGCGATTACGAAAGCCTCCCCAGGTCTCCTCATCGTCCGATACTATTATTTATTAAATAATCGACGCTCGCATCGTCGTCGCTGCGTCGCGTCCTTCCCCTTCGCTCTCCCTTTCTTCTAGCATAGGTGTAATTGGTCTAGCTGTGGCAGCGAGTTACTTTGAGCAACACTTTATATGGGTACGTAGGATAATTAAAAGAAAATTAATGACGAGATTAGCGCCGGTGTACGTGCCCTTTGCCTACAACCTCACACGACGTGCTCGTAGATCGTCGGCTGCATTGCGGCGTTCTAATGTACCTACTACCTACCTATCCGAGCAACATACTGTACACTCGACACAATCACTTTTTCGCGCTCAGGCTCTATACCTATGGCATGGCTCGCACATTTACGTATAAAGTCGTAAAAAGTTTTCATGTTGCGGAATCTGCACAACACTCTCGAGTGTGCTGTAATTTTAACCGCGTTCGCCGGGCTGTGGATATATTCGCAAGATGGTTTTATGTCTATGTACATTACATATATGTACATGTAAGTACTCGTATTGTATACGTACGTACAAGCTTGGGCACAGTGCCGACATCCACATCGACATTGGTATGCGTTCGCTCACATCTTAGGTCTATATTACCTCTCTGTTTTCTGCCAACGTTATATAGAGAGGTTTTATTGAGTTGTAATTACGCTCATTTATGCCAAAGATGTTGCTGTGATCCGTAATTGTATATGCGTACGAGGAATACAGAGATGTTTTTAATACTTCTTATGCATATAAAGCGGCGTTTTGCAATTGCGAATACCGCCGAGAGTATGAGTATCGCGGTGAGAGGTTTCTTGCCGGCGGAGTCGCGGTCGTGTCCGTCTTGTTAGACACGGTAGCGAAACCATTTGCTAGGTATTTGCTCTAAAGTTCGTCGAAATAATTATAAGCATTTGTTTCAAGAATATCGAACTGTCGAACGATGCTTTTTGAATCCTGCCAATCCGCCAAGTGCGAGAGATCTGCAGTTTTCAGCAGATGACATTTGGCTAATACATATTCCTGAGAATTTTCAATAATCTGACTGAAATCATTGGTTTTCTAACTTGACACCTTCCCGAGCGGCACACTCGATCGATAATATCGGAAGATGTAACGTATCGATAAAAAATCGTTTGAAAATCTATAGATGTTCTCACGATATTATAAAGATTTATCGGTACAACTTCATAGGCAAAAAATCTAAAAACTATCGAATTCGATATTATTAAGATTTTATGACGATATTCGTCAACGATACTATCGACAAAGAATATTAAATTTATCGATTCCGATTTTCCACCGATTTTGTGCAGTTATTTGAAACTACATTATCGACAAAGAATATTAAATTTATCGAATTCGATTTTTTAACGATTTTGTAAAGATATTTAAAACTATATTATCGACAGATTATATGAAATTTCTCAGCTTCGATATTTTACCGATTTTTTGACGACAATTGAAACTATATTATCGACAAATTATATTAAATTTATCGAATCCGATTTTTTACCGATTTTGTCGAGATATTTGAAACTATATTATCAACACGTAATATGAAATTTCTCGATTTCGATTTTTTAACGATTTTGTGACGATATTTAAAACTTTATTATCGACACGTAATCTGAAATTTCTCGAATTCGATTTTTCAACGATTTTATGACGATATTTGAAACTATATTATCGACACGTGATATGAAATTCCTCGAATTCGATTTTTCAACGATTTTGTGGCGATATTTGAAACTACATTATCGACAAATAATCTGAAATTTGTCGAACGATTTTTCAACGATTTTGTGACGATATTTGAAATTATTTCCAAATTGGTGAAAATTTTTCTAAGTCCAACACGTCTGGAAGTACTAAACTGCCTATTATAAACGTTTTATTGCTAGTTCCTCAACGATAAGGTATGGCATAGTGGTTAAGGAAGAGGATTACCATGCAGGAGGTAGAAGGTTCAAGCCCCACGGGTGGCAGATTTTTTATAATTTTTTTTGGCTTTTTCTGAAATGATCCTCTTACCGTAACATGAATAATGTGTTTAGGCATAGTTTAATGTATTAATTATGCTAATTAATGAGTTTTAATTATAGAAAAAAGCTAGTAAAAGACGAAAAATCGGAATAAAAAATCGACAGAATATCGAATTCGATAAAGTTCCGCCTAAATCGTGAAATTATCTTTCGATATTATATATATATTATCAATAAAATATCTTACTATAATCTCGAAATTTTTGCTAACTATAATTCGTCGATAATCTATCTATATATCGAAAGATAATTTCACGATTTATGCGGAACTAACGCGACACTTTATCGAATTCGATATTCTGTCGATTTTTTATTTCGATAATTTGTCGAGTGTGCTGCTCGGGTTTTATAAACTAGAAATAATTTCTATTATTCAAGCATTTTTTTTTCAATTTTCACAAAATTAATTTTTTACTGACAATTTTTTCCATTTTTTCATTTTTCTCAACTAATATAAAATTCAATTCAAATTTTTCTTTGTTGTCAATTTTTTTCAACCTTTTTTACTTCGATGTTTCACAATGAGGTATGTTAATTTTCATTCAATTTCGTTTCAATTTTTTTTGCTTTTTCCAATTTCTCGTTTAAATTTTATTTTGGTGAATTTTTCCAATTTTAAACTTTACTTTAAAATTAATTTCCTATATTCTTTGGGATTTTCATTGTTTTTTTTGTGCTTTGTTTTTTTCAGTATCTCTGATTTATAGAGGGGTTGGGCGGTGAAAAAATATTACTTCTCGATTTTATACAGTATTCAATCTTCTCCCATTCCTTTCAAGTTTATAATTTCATAATTCGTGTTTTCTGTCAATTTTTAGCTAATTTTTATTATGATCAATTTTTCCATTTCTTGATTTATTTATTTTTTTATTTTAAAAACAGGGCTTTAACACTTCTGCTTCTCCTGCAAAACTCTTGCTTTTTGCTCAAACCTCCTGCTTGTCCTCCAACACTCCTGCTTGTTGAAAATTACAAATTTATCATAGAACTTTTTCTAATTTTGTGAAAATTATATTTTTGGTTGGGGGGGGGGGGGCTCACATTTTGTATGCAAACTCCTGTTTTTGGTTTTGAGATTTTGTTAGACATCCTGAAAAAATCTTCTAGTCATTTTCCTGTTTTGATAACTTTTTCTGATTTAGATTTATCCAAATTTTTCCAATTTTAAAGTTATTGTGATTGCAATTTTTTTTCATTTTTTTATAACTTAAAAAAAAAACTATATCACTTAGGTACTTATTTTTAGAGAAAAAAAATCTCAACTTTTTTGAGGAAAATTTTCAATTTTTTTTGTGAAAAAAAGTACCTATGTACCTATTTTAATTTTAAGAAAACTTCTTAATTTTTTGAGATTGAAAAAATTTTCCAGTTGGAGATGGGGTAAAAAATTCCTTAATTTTTTTAAATAAAAAAAATATATCTATCATGCACATTTTGAAATTTTAAAAAACGAATTTTTTCTATCGCGCGTACATTTTAAAAATATTTTCAATTCAGATTTATTTTTCACAATTTTAATGTATTTCAAATCTTTTCAGTCTTTTGGATTTTCAATATCCTAATTTTTAATATCTTATACAATTTTTATTTATTCTCAATTTTAATCTTTTTCTTTTCCACAGGTATTAAAATTTCTCCATCTTTCAATTCAATTCAATTGTCAATGTATTCCTCTTCTTTATTAAGGTTTTAAAATTTATTTCAGTTTTTCTCTACTGTTATTTTTTTAAACGTTCAATATTTCAAATGTCCAACTATTATTAATAAAATCCCCATTCAACTAAATTTTTTTTTAATGTTTTCAATTTTTCAATTTCATTTTTCCAAATTAAAATTTATCACCTAAATTTTTTTTTAATGTTTTATATTTGAATTTCTTACATTCAAGTTCCTAATTTATTAAATTTTCATTCTATTTCATATTTTCAACCTTTTATTTTTTTAAACCATTTCTTTCAATTTTAAAATTTTCCAATAATTCATGTTCTCTACCAATTCTTCGTTTTTTTAAACATGTTAAGGCCGATTCCGTTTTCTTTTTTGCCTAAGCTACAGGCAGAATCTTAGTTTTCAGATCTGGAGAAGTAACGAATGAAAATTAATGAAACTTGAAATATACACACTTCAAAGCATTTAGAAAAAAATGTCGCATGCGATTTTTAATTGAATCAGTAGTTTCTGAGAAAAAAAGAATTAAGAATATGGTCCAAGATTTGGGTGTTTTCAACTTTTTTCCTGGATTTTTTCTTTTTTTTTCTTTTTTTCAGAAACTAATTGATCAATCGTAAAAAGCATCCGACATTTTTTTCTAAACACTTCAAGGTATATATATTTCAAATTTCATCAATTTTCATCCGGCAGATCTTTAGATCTGAAGGATTAAAGATTTCATTGTTTTTTAAGGAGCAGGATAGGCAAACGTGTAAACGGAATCGGCCCTTAATTTTAATCGATTTCTCTGATTTTGGACTTTATTTCAATTTTAATTTTTTCTTGTATCTTTTGACTTTTCATAGTTTTCAATTTTTTTATGTGTTTCAGTCATTTTCTGTTTTGATAAATTTTTCTGAATTTTATTTATGCCAATTTTTCCCATTTTTAAATTTACTACCGATTACCAATTTTTTCAATTTTTGAATTTTCATTTCAGTTTTTTTGATCTACAATTTTCAGTATTCTAAATTGAGATTGTTCCCAATTTTCAATTCAATTCCAAATTATTTTAATCCTTTGAATTTTCAAGTTTTTTTTCAGTTCTCTACATTTTTGATTTTTATCATGATTTGAGAATTTTTCAAAGCTGTTTTAATTTTTAATTTTGATATATTTTGTTGGGGAGGGGGTGGGTGGGGTTGTTAGGAACATAAATTCAGGATTTTTTCATTTCCAAAAAAACAAAATTTTGGTGAAATTGCTGTAAAGTTGATTTTGAAGAATAGAAATTATAATTTTCGAGTTGCATTCCAATGATAATGTGGTTCACTCAATTTCATTGTAATTTATTTTTGATCAATGGCCATTTCTCGGTGCGAGATCGCAACTTTGAAGGCTCCCAACACCAAGTATTGCCACATTTTAGAGCACGGATCTCTTAATAGGTGCTCGAGTCAGCGTGAATTCCGCATGCAAGCTCGCCCTATGGGGCTGCTCTACGATCGAAACATGCACGTACGAAGGAAATTTCGCTAATTTGACGAATCTCACATATGTAACGCATCCGAGCTGCCCTACAGGTCGCGCTCTAAAAATATTCCGGGCAATTAAAAAAAACCCACCTAGTATATTAATAGTTCAATTACCAGAACGACCGGGTCGTTTAATCGTATTAAACATCATGATACCGGGCACGATACGATGCGGACTAGCAGGCGAAAAAAAACACCAGTTTTTTAATTGTTTTCGAAATTACGATTCTTTCAAGGTATCGTACCTATCATAACATAGCGGTTCTGGTTTTCTTTTTTTTTTCGTTCACGTATTCATTTAATATTTCGTTCGAATGTTGGTATAACTTCTCCCCCAACTCGACCCGCCGTGGCTTTCTAGGCATCGATTCATTATACAAATAAAAAAATGTATATAAATTTTCTCGCCAAGTATATCTGTCTTGTTTCTAGTTTTCAGTATAAGGCGCGGTCCTAGTTTTTTTCCTCCTCAGTTGCTCATCTCGACGATAATTAAAACACCGGTATACGAGATAGTATTTTTTGTTTGTTGGTTTTCCCCTCTACCTTTCGTCCAATCATCGAATTATTATCGATCGTTCGTCATAAATACTACACGAGACGAAGACGAGTTCGCGGTTTATTATGTTTTATGATTTTTTGAAAAATCTACGCCTCGTTTGCTTTTTTTTTCGTCGATTTTTTTTTTCGCTTCCTCGATGGGCTTCGGAGGAGCGATGAAAGGTCTTCTCGTATAAGGGAGGAATTTATACGACATCGGAGTTTATTACTATTCGATTCCAGCGTGAGAGTAGCGAACTGGTTTTTTTTTTTTGCTCAGTTCGTGAACATATTGAGTGAATTCCAACGTGCTACGTGAAACAAGTACATTGCAGAGTCTTTTTGGTTGTTTTCATCGTCCATATGAGGTTTTTTTTTGCGCCAGCCAGCCTGCCAGTGCCAGAGAAGCCTGAGCAAGCTCCTCGATGCCAGCGATGTTTTACGAGTACCTGACCAGAATGATTTTTTCCCAGTTCAATATGGCAATGAATACAGATTACTCGTATTAGCCAACTATGCATGTGTGAGAGAATCTTTATAAGCGAGATGACGAGCAGCAGGGTCGAAGCGAGCGGGGCGTGCGTTATATTGGCAAAACAACACCGATATAAATTATCGTGTCCGAGTATAGAGAGGAGTATACATTGTGTTGTCTTTTTTTCTGCTCGATGTGTATGGTAAAAGGGGAGGTTTTCACATACGTATACGTATATCAGCTTCACGTGCTGTGGTAATGTAGTAATTTATCGACTAGAGCAATTTTTTAAAAAGCTCTCTTTTTTCGTAGCAGCAACAACAACGTAAGCAACGCAGATTTATGGTATACATTTGCGAACGAAAGTTATCCCAGCTCTCTCTTATCACGATGTTGCTGCTGATGCTGGTTGCAAAAGTCGAAGGAAATTTACTCGATTTGCCGGGCGTTGTTTGGTCCTCCTCTCCCTTACCCACTTGGCGGATTCTCCGACGATCTGGAGGGATACAAGAGGTTGTGTTTCTTTTACCTACAGTCAATGATTGATTGACAAAAGTTCTCGAATAACGTCAAGGAGGTAAGACAGTTACGGTCTGCTCCAGACTCGATGTTCTGTTGAAAAGGTTTTATTGCACTTGGGGATTAAAAAATGTCCGACGGTGGAGTACTTACGAATCCAATGGATTAATGTTTTAAAAACTATGCTCTCTCGAAAGAACAGTGGTTGATGAGGTGAGCAGGGTGAACACTATCTTCTCTCAAAATCATGTGGTCAAGGTGTCTGACTGTATTATGAATCATGAACCATGCCAAAGTCATGATTTCAGTTTTTTCTAATTTCTTGAGAAAATATTCTTAGAAACAAACTAAAAATTGAAAATTCTAAACATTGACGAAAATTAGATTTAAAATAAAGGGTATAAAACGTAAAGATATTATTGACATTTGAAAAAATCGTCCTAATAAGTTGAAAATGGCTGAAAAATTTGGAAAACGGGAAAATCCTTAACTTATATTCCTGACCCCCCCCCCCCCCCAAACAAAGCTTTAAAATCAAAAATGCATAGGTATGTAATGCGAATGCAAAAACTTTTTAAAAATGGAATAATTGAAAATTAATCAGAAAAGTAGGGTTGAACAATTCTCAAATCATAATAAAATTAAAAGTTGAAAAAAAAACGTTCAAAAACATGAGAAATTCAATTTTTAAAAATGAAAATATACAAAATTGTCTAAAGAAATGCACATTCAAAAAGTTGAAAAAAGTAGAAATTCGAAAAAAATTGAATATCAAAAGAATGAAAAAAAAAAATTAAAATTATTAGGTAGTTATATAGGAAATTTAGATTTTTTTTTTAAATGGTCAAAATAAAAAATAGGTACAAATTGAAAAATTACAAAATTTACCTAAAATAAAAAAAATGAAAATGGAAAAAACTTATAAATCTGGAAAATTGAGAAGCAAAAAAAATTTTTTTAAATAAAAAATTGAAGAAAAAAATCAAAATGAAGTAAAAATTGTTACCTATACTTATTTGAAAATAATTGAAAATCATCAGAAGAAAAAAAAAATTGCGTAAAAAATTAAAAAAAGAAAGAATTGAAATTGAAAAACAAAAAAATACTAAAACTAAAAATTCTATAATAAATTTAAAAAATTGAAATTGAGATTAAAATTGAAAAAAATGAAATAAAATAATGCTAAAAATCGGACCCGTGGGAAAATCTGAAAGATAGAATTTATTCTAGTTAATAATGACCAAAAATTAGAGAAGATACTAAAATTTACACAATAAATTGGAAAAAATTAAAATTATTGGATGAGTTTTGCTGACTTCCTGAATCGTAGTATCCCCTGATTTTTAAAAAAAAAATTTTGGAATATGCACACTGGATATTTCATCTGTCGACTGTCTTACAAAATTTTGTCCTCAACTCCGAATTTCTACCATTCATTTTTCTTGAAGTCTGATTAACTTTTGAAAAATTAGAGACAATTTTAGTACGAGGTAATAGGAGTTTTTCATTGTAATTAAAAATCACACAGAATAAAAACAGCATTTGGGTGGCGTGTCAAAATGCCGCTGCTGTTTGTGTTTCTGAAATCGACGATATTATTTTTCTCTTTCTCCTTCTCCTCCCTCGCCCAATCCAGCTTCGAGAAGGTAAACATTAGAGTAGAGAGAGCGTAATTAAGCCGAGTAATTGGGTAATTTATTCGAATAGGATAATTTACGGAGCGATATCGACCACGCGATTTTATCAACGGAGAGATCGCCATTAGCGGATATTTGCAGGCGAGTTATGCTAATGCAAGGTTAGATTTCTTTGCCTTTTTTTTTTTTAAATAACGCTTTATTCAAGTACTCGTTGTACATAGAGAGAGAGTAAATTGCGAATGTGCGACCGAATGAGTCAACATTGATATGGTCAGAGATGCGGATTGATAAGCGAAGCAAAAAAGTTAGATTGTACGAGAGCATCAGCAGGCTATTTGAGTTAATGTAATTACGCGGAAATTTTTCCATTTCGAGGTAGATGTATTTTTTTCCCCGAGTCTAAATCGGCCGTCGACGACGTCAGCGTTTAATGAATCGTAGATTACACGCGAAAATACACAACAATGTGATGTCCAGGCCGTATTAAGTTAATCTGACCGGCACCGGTTCTGGTTCGCTATTGTCTCGCGCCATAAATCCGACAGAATGCTATGAAATTGCTTCGATGGCAAAATTCTCCACTGTTCGCACAAGCGAGTTTTCTAGCTTGGTAGGTTGCAATTGCGAAATGCCAACTCAGCAGCGCCAATATGGACACAAAATTCCACAAGGCTGGGAATTTCGATTACTTGGCGAAATATCGAACAGACTGTAGACTGGCGACTGGGGGAGGGGAGACTCCGAGCTGCATAAAAAGTAAACGATTAGATAAGTCGAACCAGTGATAAGGTTTAGCCGCGAGACCGACACGACTCGATAGTGACATCGGCGACCTCGACCTTATCTTATCAGTGCTTTACTATATTACTTGCGCTCCTACTGTACGAGCGAACGTACCTACAACCGGTTTTTCGTGCTGTATCTGCACGTAAACCATACCTTTACGACCGACAGACCGCGACGGTTTCTTTCATCGATCTCGAAACTAGAAGTGATGCGAAGCAGGTGCAGGTGTAACGCATTCAGATAAAGCACCTCGCCGTATGGACTGGTCAAGATGCCCTATGGTTTCCTTTTCGACGACGTCCTTGATAAAAATACCCCCTTAAATGAATTTTACGTCATCGTAGCCGGAATAAAGTCGAGCTGGAAGTTACTCGAGAGTAAATTATACGATATGGTAGAGTAGGAAAAACGACTGCAGAGGGTATAAAGTTTCCAGAATCCAGGTACTATGCGAGTATGTCAGAAAAAAAAACCAGGGTAAAGAAGAGCTCGTGTTTTCAACTCTCACTCTCGGTTCGTTGATATTTTAATCACTCTCGTCGGAATAAATTTGCGCCAGGCGAAAAGACCGAGACCGAAGTTTTCCTCCACAGGCGAACGGACTCTCCTCCTTCTCTTCCTTTTCCTCCCTGCCTCTATAAACTTGACACATCCCCGGGGAAATTATCAACTATTAAAAAGCTCTCCCTTGCTCTACCATTTACGTATGCTATAAGTGTATCCGAAATATTATATATTTTAAGTTATTTATTACAACGTACTAGTACCTCTTCTACCCTGCCCCATGTACTATTTTACATTTCGGTCATGGTGTCATTTTTCAGCCTCATCTTACTGTGTCTGGTCGTTGGCCCCGCCACAGAACCAATGTGACGATGGATGCGAGGTGTATTATATGAATTATTGCATTATTATCTTGTACTTTGGTGTATATTATATAGGTTGTTGGTTAGTGTTTTTTTTCCTTTCTAGCCCGGCAACCGAACCGTGGCGAATATCGCGACGATGTAGCGTTTTAATTGAAGTAAAGTGCAGTGTAGAAATTTGATAGGGATGGCAGGTCGCATGCTAACGAATAGTTTTGCTTTGAGGGTTGCTTTCCTTCTTTCGCAGAGGAGATGTGAGATGACAGCGGTGTGCAGATTTACGTAGCGAAAGCAGGGTGCATAAGACTTGAAGATATCGGGTATCGAGAAGGGGTGCCCGGGCTGGTTCTTGGTGAATTGGTTCCATTTTGATGGAGTTTATCGCGTGGAAATTACGTACCATGGTTGGAGATTTGCACGAACAAGCGAGGCTAAATTGGCGTGTAATTGGAATGGTGCTGGTGGATGTGGTATTTTCCAGTTACAAAGTTTCAATTTTTTGTACAGCTTTTGGCGGTTTTGATTTTGAAAAATCAAAAAACAGATTTAGAAAAATCCTAGAAATTTTAAGTGATTGAGATGTACGTACGTATTTTGAAAAACTTTTTTTTTAATAAAAGGAAAAAATACAAAAACATAAAAAAGTTTCGCGAAGATGTACATTAATATTTTATTATAAAGATCAAATTTTAAGCGAAACAAAAAATATAAAATACGAATAATTTGGACGACGTTTCGAATTTCATCGAAATTTATTATCAAGTCCGATAAGAAAACAACGAAATGATGAAAACTACTATAAAAAATACAAAAATACAAATTTAAAAAAAATCAAAATAATATAGCCAAATGTTTATAGGGTTCTATACCGTTGACGTCGTTTTTGTCGTTAATTAAGTTAGTATCATTGGTTAAAAATAAAATTTGAAAAATTCAAAAAAATTATTTTTTAAATTTTGAACCAAAGACCATTCCAGATATTTTCAAGAAAAAAAAATCGCGAACAAAAAAATAAAAAACCTAAATAAAATTGTTGCTGAAAAAATCAAAAAAATTGCTATATAGGATAGTTTTTTTTTTAAAGAATATATATATTTTTTTCAAATAAAAAATTGAAATGAAATTATTGCGAAATCAATAATCAATCAGAATTGGACAATTCAAGAAATTTTATTTTAAATATTCAAAAAAAATGTTCAAAACTAATTTGAAAAAGAAAATTACAAAATCCAATAAAACAATTCTTGGAAAAGTTTTAAAACATTCTATTCAAAATTTACGTCGAAAATAAGAAAACGAGAAAATATCAAATTTTGAAAAACCCATGTTCAAATACTTCGAAAAAAAAATTGCAAATATAAAAACACGATTGGCGATAAAAAATTAGGTATTCAAAATACAAATTTCAAAAATAAAAAAATAAATCCCCAAAAAAATTACTGAAAAAAAATTATTTGTTGCGAGTCCAAAAAATTCCACTCAACACATTTTTTGAAAAAAATTGAAGGAATAATGTTTTGAAAATTTTCAAACATTTCAAACATTTTTTTGGAAAAAAAAATCCAAAAAAGATTTTGGAAAAAATTTGAAAAACTTTTACTTGATTTTTTTTTCAAAATAAGATAAATTTGGGGAGGGGGAGGGGTTGAAAACAGAAAAAACACAATAATGAATTCATGAATAAAACCCAAAAATAATTCAAACAATGAGATGATATTTAAAAATGTTAACATATTTCGAGTAAAAATTTGACAAAACTCCAAAAACAAGTTCATGTTGGGGAAAAAATGGAAAAATAGAAGTTAGGAAAAATCGAAATTTTTAAGTCAAAACATTTCAATTTCCGAGACTAGGTATACTTATAAATGTTTTAGAATTTTGGAATTTTGTTTTTTGTAAATTTTTAGGGGAGGGGGGGGGGGGGTTCTACCAAAATGCTCACCAATTCTTCAACTTTCATCTTACAAAAATTCCAATCGTTTAATTTTTTTCCACGTTCGATACCTTCGAATACCTTTGTTTTTAAACTCGTCTTTGAAAAAAATAAGACATTCTTTTCTGAGAAATCATCTCCATAATAATCCCAATCCCAATCCTGATCCGATCTAATCACATCTCGCAGACTACCATAGCCTTTTTGGTATTTCCTAAATACACGCTCATCATCACATTCCATCTCGGAAATAAAGAAAGAAATCTATCTATCGAATAAAAAAAATAATATAGATAGATTAGTTTTGAAAAAAAAACACGAACTCGAAAGCAAAAAAAAAAAAAAAATCACTCTAAAATCGTTAATAAGCCTCTGCTAAGTAGCCCGCAACAACAACAATGACCAAGATTTTCTATAATAAGACATCGACGTCGCATATTTTGGTCGGTTTGTCTATGTGATGTGAAAATAGGTCCGCGTAATTACGTACCTCTAACTATACCTTATGTACCTGCACTACCTCATACATTGCGTGTTTTTTTCTTCGGTCTTTTAGAAAAATGATTAATACACCGACGAACCAGTTTAGAGGGCGACCGATCGTTTGACAAATGATGGAAGTCACATTAGTCCAGTTTGACAGAAAAGAGCCGAATATCAAAATGCTGCTGTCGGCACCTTTTAACCCGCGCCAGCACCCTTTCTCCGCGGAATAAAAAATACCGCGTGTAAAGCCGGAAGGTATGTGGAAAGATAGAATGAAAAGGGGTTACGCCTTAAGGCGGCCATAAACGTGAGATTGAATGAAGTACACAATGAGGGGAGGAGGGTTCGAAGAATTGGTATCTACCATTAATACATAAGAGTATGTGGGTATACTTTTCGTCATTTTTTGATACCATGCATGATGATAATTTGCGTGTTTAATTTATTAATATCGTGACACCGCGATAGCGAGAATTTAACCTTAATTATGTATTTAAATCACGTTTGAAATTTTTACAAATTGTCACCTCACAGCTCTTGGGAAAAAAATATTTTGGGTGTACCGTAATTAAGTGGTTAAAAAGTTACGATTTTAATTTTTAATTTTTGGCACTCGAACGGTTTTTTAATTACAAATTATAGCGGGAAAAACAGTTATAAAATTATTACCCGGAGTTCGAATCGTTTTAAAGGTAATTAAAACGTTTACGAGAAGACAGGTTCGATGTTTAGGATTTTTTTTCTCATCTCTTCGAAGGTTACAAGAGTGATTTTGGGATGTCTAGTAATCGATTTATGGTGTTCTTTTTTTTAGTTAAGAAAGTTCCTGACTCACATGTCTGTGATGGGCTGTCTTGGGCAAGTAGTTTAAAATTGATTCAATATTTCCTTTTCCTTCTTTAATTACGTTTATGGAAAGGAAACTAAAGGGCATTATCATTTTCTTTCAATATTTCTAAAATTTCACTATAAATAGCTTGATCTGAAAAAATATGCAACCCACCCCTCTCCCTTCATTCACACTCCAAATCACTTTTATTTTGACGCAAAATATACTGAAAATACTCGAATCAAAAAAATGCCAACCGCTGTTTAAATTCTCATTAAAATTAAATTACTACGACTCGCAAACTAAACTATAATTTTCTCCACAAAACATCTATATACATTCGATTAAGTAAAAAAAATAAAAATAAAAATGATCTAATAAGCAATTCGTATCAACTCCCTGACTCTTGGCAACTGATCCGAGACACGAACCATGGAAATAATTCTCGGTACTCTGGAACTGGATCAATTATCCTCAGCGAAATAATTTACGCGAAACTACACACTCAGATTGAACGTGATAATACATTATTTATAATCGCCAGCGAATCATTACATGGAAATAAAGAAAGAAAACACACACACACACCCAATCTCTTCACATAAATATCACATCGGTTAAAACCACGAAGGCAAATTGGGTGTTCGCACGTGTGTTCTTACATAAGCTTTGAAAAAAAAAATCGTAGAAACAGTCCAGTCCAGCTCATCCTGACAACACCACAGGTACCTGGATACTATCTCATGGTACAACCAAACCTCTAACCCTTTCCAAATCACCCCGGCTCGTTGGCTCGTAAACTAACCTAGACTAAAAGAGCCGAAAAAATAAGACCACATACGGGAGCATTAGCAAGAATCAATAAACCATCGATGAAAGGCCACAATGGTTCGAAAAATATTTGCCAAACAGATCGTGAATGACATCGCACCGATTTACAACGACGATGACCAATACCTCGGCCATAGAAGAGAGATAATCGTACCGTATAAAATCTCGTTTCGCGTTTCTTAGAAAGCCACCTTGACCAAAGAGACCACATGTTCTGCTCTCCCCGTCCACCTCATCAACGGCTTAAGGTATACCAATCGAACCGTGTCGATAATCTATCAAAACCTTTCGCAGGTAGAAAAATATTCCTACTAAATGGTTTTAAAGAAATCTTTACTTGGGTATTATCGGAAGCTTGTCCGAGCATCTTCGAATAGAAATAAGCGGCTAATTTATGCCTCATCTGAAATACGCCGAGCCGGAGGTCTGAACTCTGTGTGAAGACCGAATACCGAACCACCCTATGGCGTGCGATGAAATACATTTCACGGTTATTTTGATGACCAAACATCCAAATCAGCGCTGTCAACCTACGCTAACCTTATTCCTCGTATTTTTAGATATTAACTAGAATCGCCCTTTTTCCAAAACTAATGATCTAATTGGATTTATTGTGTTTTTTGTTCGCAGTTTTCCCAAGATGTCGAATCGCAAAAGATGTGCTTCCAGCATCCGGATTGTTTTATGGTGAGTGTGAGTTTTGAGTATTTTTTTAGATGAGTTTTTATTTTGAAAAAAAATCTTATATCTCGTGGAAATTCACTAAAAAAAATTAAACTTTCTTGAGAGATCATAGCGTACCCAGAATAGAAGAATGTTCATTTTGAGAAAAATCGATTAACAGGTAGTTGAGAGATCCGCAATGTAAATTTGTGAAGTTCTCCAACACATTCAAGGTGTCTAACATGTCATGGAAGTCGTGAAAAAGTCATGAATTTTTCAAAAAATCACTAGGTCATAGAAGGTCATGAATTTTACTCTTTGAAGTCATGGATTTATGTTGTCTTCTTATTGGGCAAAATTGGTAGGTATTTCCTAATTCATCTCGGTGAACTGGTTCTCAAGATATCCGCAATATGAAATTCCAAAGCCCTCTAACACCTTACATTCAAGGTGTCTAATATGTAATGGAAGTCATGAAAAAGTCATGAATTTCTCAAAAAAATCACTTGGTCATGGAAGGTCATGAATTTTACTTTTTGAAGTCATGGATTTGTGACTTCTTGTTGAGCGAACATGGTTTTCCAGATATCTGCAATGTAAATTTTTAAAGTTCTGTAACAGAATGAATACAACAGATAAGTAAAATTTATGCATAACCTTTCTCATACCACTTTATAATCTAAAAGAAAAAGTTACTTATTAACTGCATCTTGTTGGACCAATTCTCGAGACAACTGCAAACTAAATTCCCGAAGGCTTCTAACACAATGAATACAACAGATACACAAAACTTGTGCATACCTTTTTTTTATATCACTTGAAAAAATCTACGAAAAAAGTTATGTGCTAATTTCATCTCGGGGTACCCATTCTTGAGATATCCGCAATATAAATTTTCAAAGCTCTTTAACACATTAAATACTGCAGATATGCAAAATTTATACATAACCTTTTTTATAGTACATGGAAAAATCTATGAAAAAGTTGGGTACAAATTTTATGTGAATGAACTGGTTCTCAAGATATTTGAACTAATAAATTTTCAATACTGGAGACCCCATACTTTTTCAGAAAAATCTGCATACTCTCCACTGTAAAACTACGATAGAATTTTTTCTTTCTCAAATCGAAGACCGAATTAATCATTTCTCATCATCTCGAGTCATTATCTCAAACAAATTTCACGATAAAGCCACACTATAGCAGTAAATTATGACGATAATTATGTTCGCAAGAGTAAAGCGGATAAATTAAAGGGCGGTTGTTTTTACACACAAGTAATATAATACACACGCGTCAGGAATTTATTTTGAATTTCTAAAGAACAAGCTTCGTAATTAAAGTAGAAAACTTGAAAGCTTTTGTAATGCGTTACCGTCATCCCTACCTTCCCCCATCAGTATGGTTTATCTTGGTGCGGGCCAGCCCACCTTCTCGGTTTTATTCACCCCTACCTTGTACACCATTCCGGGCCTTTATTTTACCCAATTTACGAGCTTTAAGTGTTGGATTCTCGGTGTTTCAACGTTTTAAACCTATATCTGTAATAATGAAAATTGGTACATGGGAAAAGATTCCATGTTGTCTGCTTCCACTTTCTCGCTCCGCTTTCTTATATTTCGAAAAACTTCCGATAACTTTTCTCCACTCATTCTGTCGTTTGCTAATATTTATCTAATTTTAAAATTCATTTTCGCCTCATAGCTAGCTACCTACCTACCCAGTAACCCCTTAACACATATAAAAGTATAAATGTAGGAAAAATCGATACCAATTTAATCAAAATATATGGCTCGAGGTCGTATACTACAAGTACGTACAAAGTATTTACTTAACATAAAACTTTTTTTTTTCCTTTTTTCCACCTTCGAAGAGTTCCCTATTTTTGCGTATTACGTAGAATTCACTCGAATATACTTTCCACAATCGGCCAACTTATTCAAATTTACATTTTATAACGTCCTCTCTAGCCACATTGTCGATGCCAGTTGCCACCCTCTGGCTTTCCCCGCAACGTGTGTATGTTTCGCACTCGCCATATTTTCAAGGCAATTCCGCGACCTATTGTATTTTTAACAAGAGCGCTTAACTAGTCGATTACAGTATTATTTTAACACTTGACTGACTTATGGATACCATACCAAACTATATATATGTACATTTCGTCATCGAATCGTGACCCCCCTTCTTCAACCATCTCGAACGTTTACAGCTTGCAATAACGTCTATAATAATAACCATATATACTCGTATTTATATACGACACACACATCCACACGAAGCAAATTAAAATACCAATCAAAAAACCAATTCGCCCCCGTTACACCGGATGAATTCTAAATTCGCTTTTGGTCATTTTTACTTCGTATACGAGTATCTAACGGGCTATGTTTAATCCTCGTGGCATATCCCTAATAGGGGGAATTGTTTTAGTTCGACTATGTGTGACCGTGGACCCTACGTTTCCTCTCTCTATACTCGACTAGGAGGGAAAAAGTTGAAAAATACCGAATTTGTTGCCCCGAACGTAAATACTTTTATTGGTTTTTCACGCGTAGGGTGATTTGATCGGATCAGCGAGTAAAAATCTCGCCCGTATTTGGTGGAAATGTGCACATACGGTGTCAGTGCCTATACGAATATCAAATATATTCCTGAAAAAATGCTGAATACGATAATCGAACCGTATCGTATTTTATTTCTCGTCAGAAGAATTAGGTACAATTTCGAAAAACTATATTTTTGATGGATCTATTTTTTCGACTCGTTATCGAGTGATTTTTGAGTGAAAATTGATTATTGGCAACGTCGCAATTTCGACCAAATCTTTCCTGAAAATTCATTTTACTTAATTTTAAGAAAATATTTTCACAAAATTTTCTCATTCTCATTTTCTTGACAGAATTCCGTAGTTGATGTTTAATTATAAGTCAATTTTCAATTGGAAACAGATTATTGGCAACGTTGGAATTTCATAATGTTTTAGATAAAATCGATTCGTATAACTTTTTCATTATTTTTCCATTTTTTTGATCTAGTCAGATCTTTAATGCTTCATTTCATGATCAAATTATCCTACATGAATCATGAGTGACTTCTTCGTCCCAAAAATATATTACTGGCAACGTCGCAATTTCATAATTTTTCAGACGAATCTCGTCATAAAATTTTACATTTTCTTTCACTTTTCTGGTTGAATCTTATCCTTATCAATCCTTAACTCAATAATAACATTTTCTTTTTATGTGTGTTTTTTTCATTCAGAAGTGAGTAATTGGCAACGTCGCAATTTTGTTATTTTTCGAAAAAATTGTTTGAAGAAATTCTTTCTTATCTCTATGATTGAATCTTATCTAACTAATCGATTTTATGATCAATTTTGATCTTTTACAAGTCTTGAAAGTGGATTTGTAACATCCTAATCCATAAAATTTCTCAAAAAATGTTTTTTCAATAATAGGTAGGTATAGGTAGGTACCTAATCTAGAAAAAAATCATTTCATCACTCAAACTTTTTGGAAACAACTTTTTTAACTTCGAAAAACACTTTTAATTTAATTCCAGACAACTTAACAAATTCCTTCCTCCGCTCCCGTCACTCTAAAAACTCTCAAACCAGTCCCAATTACCTACAAATTATTCCCAATAACCAATAAACTAAAACGATTCATTACGGACACCGAGAGATGAAAAAAAAGCTAATCGAAAGAAAAAAACAATTTCCAACCGAGAGTTTCGATATTCACTCGTATAAGTACACCTGATAAGACACGAAATTATCATAATTACTCAATTAACGTTTCCAATTATGTATTCATAGAATACTAAGTTAAGCGCGATTGCATGGCATTTTTTTTCTTTCCTTCATTTCGTGAGAACGAACACGACGTAATATTAAAATTTCAACTAAGGAAAAAATTTAGCTTGACGTAAATTACGATTAGTAGACAAGACGTTTCAAAATACATAGCTCGTCGAGTCATTTTGAAGAAGGAAAAAAAATCATTTAAATTTACCTTGAACATGCTGCACCGGGCTGTCATCTAAGTAGATCATGACATTTCTATTCCGACTTGAGCGATATGTCTAGGTAAGGTACCTGTAAAGCAGAAAAAAATACACCATTCGAATTAATATACGTGTCGATCGTTACATTTTATAAATAATTACACTCGGCTTGGAAATTTTTCACCGTTGAAATCATTCGTTCGTTATTGAACTAATTACATAAATCATTCGGCAGACTCGCTGGTGTAATTATTACCACACGATTCGATGCTTTGGAAGTCGACAGGTATTCTGGGCAGCAGGAGGGTGGGGGCTTCTCTTAATCTATCGTTTAATTCGTCTTCGCTGCTGCTTCGTACAGCAGGTATGATCCGAAATTCCCAACCTATCCGATTGTTTACACTAAATCATACCCGTTCACGAATAAACAACCCATAAATCATTCCTTCCTGAAAATTTACCTCTGCCAAGTCAATGTTTATAAAACAACCGCAGCTTTAAAATTTCTTAAAAACCGCCGACGACAGAGCGTTCTTACATTCGCCGAGTGACATTCAATCCTTAACAAACTTTCTTGCTCGAGAACTTGTTACTCTTTTTGATGTGCTATTTTGCAACATAACAAAAGAGGCTCATTCAACAGGTGAAACGACGAGAGTACCTACTGCATTACGTGTTAATCGATTTAAGTTCCATCCCATCGCCGCCCGCCAATTACATGCTCGACTATTAGAAGAATATTCAAATGCATGGTCGGATAACCCACCATCAAAGTATTCGGTAGACGTTGCTGGCAGAATAGGTGAGAGAGGGTGACGATGGATGGCGCTCGTCTCGAAAATTTTAATTAAATTTTCTACCAACGTGTAAATACTTACGACTATGGTATTCTCGTCTTCCTCTCTCTTCATTTCCTTCTCTTGTCTTTTACGCAGCTCTATGAGCTGGCTGTGGAGCTTCGCTCAATTCATCCCTCTTTAATTACTATTTATAGGAATTGTATAATATTTGTGTATTCTACGTATTTAGCAGAGAAATAATCGTGACAGCAGCGCTCGTCACAGCCTTCGTCGATCGTCGAGTGTTTCTCGGGCATCTTTTTGCCATCCTGGTACCCTCTGCCCTCTCGTTCATCGTGGCCATAGTTTTTAAGCAAAATTACGAATTCAACGACGAGAATTCGTTTGTTTATATAATTCCGGCGCTTTTGAAAATTTAAATACTTTTTCAATGGGAACAGTAAATTACGCAATTTAAATATTTATGAAGTTTATATATATTACACGAGTTTGGCGGAAAGTCTAACTACGCGGGTAGAGAAAAATGCAAAACACCGCGACAAAGGACGGCATCAGCGCATTCTGCTGATGACGATTTTCTCCTCTTCCAGCTCGTATAATCGTATTTAAACTAGATACAGGGTCGAAGGCGACTAGAGTGGAGGAGAAATCAGCAGGACGAGATGTTGATTCAGCCGGCGGTATTCTCAGCATAAACGTTGGCACCTTCGTTTGCCTCGGTAAGACAAATTGCCACCGACGACTAGTAGAATTCTGACAAATAGCGCAAGTTTAGGGCATTTTCGTCTTCGCAAAGGTTCGAAAATAAGCGACCGCCGCGCTGGGCCACCGAAAACCTAACAGAGCGAAACGATATTAATAAAATGCCAACTTCATTGTGCGAACTCAAAGCGGCAAATTGGATGACTTGGAAACTGCGCTGGCTTTCCCTTTACCCCGGCACTGCATTCGACCCGACAAACACATATCACAATCGGACCAGGGGGGGAGGTCATTTATTGTAAAAGAAAACGGTAAACAAGAAAACACCAACCGTCTTTTATCTGTTTCCCCCTTGCTTGCTTTTTTTTCACGATCCGCAGCGGTATAATAAAGGTACTGCGTGACTCTTGCGCACACCTTCTATTAAGGTTTTGCTTTCCATTGAAGTCTTCTTTATCGTGCACGTTGCCTTCGATTGCCTCAGAAAGGGAAGGTAATTTCCGAATCTAAGTCCAATGTCGTCGCTTCACTGGTCAACACGTCATCGCAGTAGGTTCGAATGATCGATTTAGCAGTCATGCGCTTATGGCCACAGACTCGAGAAGACGAGAACTGGGTAATTTTTCAAAATCTTCCCTCAGGTTAGAACGTCCTCGACTGATGATGTTCGTCTGGAGTATATTTTGATACGGTTTTCTTATTTTACTCGGTTTCGTTTTTCGACTCGTTCGGTGTCTTGACGATGGTACGTCGTTTTGTAAGAAAAAAGGGTTAAAGTCATTAAGACGTGCTCGTCTTCTTAATTACCATTCTTAAGGGTGTTCTGAAATGAGATCGTCATTTGCGTACGAACTGTTGTAGGAATTCCCCCTTTACACAGTTCGACTTCCATTTACTCGAAAGGTCAAGAAAGGGTATGAATTCAATTCGTGAAATTTACGATAAACGCGGACGTAGGTAGAAGGTGGTACACCTTCGACTTGCCAGGATATTAAATGCTTTCTCGAGCTATGGCATCGTTTTGATTGATTACGTCTCTTGAAACAAAGAAAAGCCTAATGTTTCATTTTTATAGCTCTTATAAAGCATATAGACCGGCGGAAAAGGTTACAGTCGTAAAATAATTCGTCTAAAAACATCAAAAATGTAATGAATCTTCGAACTTTTAAAGCACCTTCAGTTTGAAAGGTAAATAATTTGGACAATGAACACATTGAGCATTTCTGTGAAACTCGATAGATACCGCGAGATCCGATGATAAAAATGATTGATTTCGAGAAATCAACTCAAAATCAATTTATGGTATGAAATGTATAATTGGCTACGTCGCAATTCGGAGAAATTGTTTAAAAAGCAACCAATTTTGGCATCCCATTGTTCCTATTCAGTTAAAATAGACAATGAATGTAGATTATCATTTTTTTCAGTAACGAAAAAGCATCGATTAATTTTTGACTTTATTCATTTTCCCTCAAGTCTATTTTCCAAGCAAACTGTATTATTAGCAACATCGCATTTTCAAAAAATGATTTATATTGAATTCAAACTAACACATCGTTTAGGTTCGGACGAAGGTTTTAAAAAGTTTATGCAAGTATTTGGCCTACTTTAAATATTCAAAAAACCATCGAGTTCTACAAATGGACTGTTCCTTCAATTTTTAGTATAGGCATGTGTAAAAGAGCGAAATAATTCTATAAGATCAGTACTAATAGGATGATTGGTAAGATTGTCAGTTTTAGGAATTTTTCTGTCAGACCATTTCTACAGCAAAATGTATTATTGGCAACGTCGCATTTTACAAAAATTGATTTTTTTAATGTTTGGAAATAGTGAGTTTTATCATTTTTTATCATTTATTTCAATACCTGTTGTTTTCTTGACATTTTTCACCCTTATGTCACTATTGTCATTTCTTTGTCTTTTTGACTCTTGAATAAAATTTTTGGTAAAAAAAAACAAAAAACAAAACACACTTGAGGGATGAACAAAAATTGCACAGAACGGGGAAAGAAATACCATAAAAAATATAAAAATTCTCAGTTACTGTTTAGTGTTTACTCTTTTTTTTTTTTTTTTAATTATAAAAATGACTGAAAAATAATTACTCAGATTTTCAGTACAAAATAGGAAATAGTCTTTTTTTCACATTTACCTATTCTGAGAATGCCATTTTTAGTCATTTTCCATCCTCTTGTCATTACTTCAATTTTTCATCCTTTTGACTCTTTCGTCTAATATTTTAGTTTAAAAATAACTAGTAAATGCTATTTCAAGTAAAAATTTCACCAAAGATGAAGAAATTAGTTACTCTCAAACCACAACAAAAAATTGAGTTCATCGTTTTTAAAAAATTCGAAAAATATACCAATGAAAAAATTTCTCTGACTAGAATACAAATGAAATTTTTTATAAGTAGAAACCTAGAAAAAAAAAAATTATAACAACGAAAAAATTCAAAATTTGCGATTAAAAAAATTAAAAAAAGATCCTAAAGAAATCTGAAAAAAAAAATGGTGTTAAAAATTGTTTGAAAAATATTTTTTTTTAAAAAAAAAAAAGATAATATTATTATAATTTAAAAAAATGAAAAATTTTGCTAGCTGAAATTTTTTGATCAGAAGTGAAAAAAGTTTTTTCAAGAAAATTTCAATGAAGGATTCAGCAAAAAATTGTCATTTTTATTTTTTTAAATTAAAAAAAATTTCAAACATGTTTTTTTGAGAATTGTTTATTTAAATTTTTTCATTATTTTTTTCTGAGTGTGTAATAATTTTTTAATTGACTATTTTTCCAATAAATTTCTTCTGGGAGTATAATATGGACTTTGGCATAAAAATGTCATTATTACTATAGAGTGTAATGACTGAAAAATTAATTTTCTGCCAGAAAATTTTCTAACAAAATGTATTATTGGCAACGTTGCATTTTTCACATTTTCTCCAAAAATTGATCAATTTTGAAGTATTTACTTGCCAAATGTTTGAAAAATCCGATCCCTTGCTCTTTCTGTCCATCTTGAATGTTGCAGTAATTGTGAAAATTCCAACTCCCTTTGTAACTCCTTCAATTTCAAAACCTGCAACTTAATTTTTTTCCAAAACTCGTAAAGATCCCTAACACCAAACGAGATAACTACACATTTTTACACCAATCTAACCGAAAATCTGCCCATTCAACCTCCTTCGAATCCCACCTCACCTTTCGCTGCTCCGTCATCGGTAACATATAATCCAAATTTTATGGTAAATGTTTGGCTTTTATACGCGTTGACACCCTTACCTCTATAAGGCTTACCCGCCACACTAAATACATCTGACCAGGTGTCGATTCTACCTCCACACAATGAGCACAGCCGGTATGCTACGAATATGTGTATACGGGTCAACAAAGATACAGGCTTAGTTACGCTTGCTTTATCGCCAAAAAAATCCATTTCTCGTCTAAATACCCTCCGTTAGTTTCTCTATTCTCCCATTAACATGTCAATCGCGCCAATATCGATGGAATTTTAAATAGACAACCGATGAATAGCTATAGACCTTGGTGTACGATAAATAGCATCGCGTAGTCTCCTCTACAACGTAATGGTTCTCTCATTCTCGCATACTCTTTCAGCAATTAAATACTTATCTCGCGTCTGTCGTTATCTGATGATCGTCGTTTTGCGAGCCAAAACCATATATACAAGAAGCTGCTAGATATAGGCGTAGAGAAGAGATATGCTGCGAGCTTAGATTGTAATCTCTATGCCTCGTGTATGTTTGCAGTATCACGTTTGATTGAGAAAAAAAATCCTCGATAGAGATAGATTGGGTCTGAAAGGGGTAGCACGAGGATAGACTTGGCAAGTGCCAAATTTCACATATTTCACCATCGTTCGCAGGCTTGGAAAATGCACCAATGTGGGGATATTTTACACAATATTCAGCCAAGGCTTTAGCAACTTCTGTTGTTCTATCAGTCCTCTGTTTATAAACGTACGTACGAGTAGGTATCTAATAATAATAACAGTTCAAAGTACTCAATTAGCATATTGAAACGTTGCGTCGATAATGATACACTATGTCGTTGGTATTCTGTTCCTGTGAACGGGTTCCTCTCTCTATTCTTCACCACGACGAACAGGTGGACAGGGTAAATGATCTACGAAGCTTGGTGGAATTTATAATTAAACGTTTTGTTTCTACTACATACTACTGTGCTGTGCGCGGACAGCCAAACAGCAGATAAAGTTTTCCATAAAAAATTAATATTAATTTCGAATTATTGAGTAATAAGGGGCCGTTTAACGCCGAGCAGATTTTCTACCGCTTTGAGCAATGCTAATGAAGTTGATCGGTCTGGGCACCCGGGCACTTCCTTCGTACTACAATAATAACACCTGATAAAAATACGACCGTAATTTCAACCTAGGTACCTTTCTCTGTGACCGCCTAAGCGCCTCTGCACTTGAACCGAAACACGTTATCAGACGCAAGGTACACGAGTAAAAGTTCACCAAGTTGACAAACACATCCCACTTCGGAGATAATCGACCAACTACCGAACTTTTCAACTTACTATCGTAGTTAACGATCGTCTACCTCCCTTCATTTCCACTCCATCGTTTGTTGTGTATTTCGTGTATCGAGTCAATACCAGAGCACGTCATACGAACAAAAAAATGAATAAATTCTCCTTACTTATATAAAGTAAATTATATAGCGCAGTGCCGAGTACCCCGACTAGTTTTTATTATATGATACGCGGCCACTGGTATCCTAAATGTACCACAAGAGTATCGCAGAGCTCGCACTCGGAAAACAACTCATATAGAGCTTCTCGATGGGTATTAACAATTTATTGCACCGTTCCAACCCCGTTATAACTTAATTTTTGCTGCCTTCGACGTCTGTGCAGTAAGTAATAATTTTCGAATTTCGTCTCTAAACCGAGCCACAGTTTAAAATACTGGTAATTGAGCTATGTTCGTAATTATATACGTAGGTACGTGTAAGCAGAGCGAGGGTAAAATATTATACCCATATGATAGCTATACATTCGTGATTGCAGAAAAAAAAAAATTTCACCGATGAAACGAGCAACTGGTGTGGTTACCATGTGCATATTTTTTCAAACCGACAAGTTTAAACTTTTAATTATGGCACGATACGGGTTACCCGGCCATGTTCGAGTTAATTATTCGTATTTTTGTTGCAATTAGTCAGCTGTGAATAGAATGCAAGTCTAGAGACAGATAAATGCTCCTAAAATCTATTTATCAAAATTTTTAATATTTTTAGTATTTTTCCTCTGTAAATTTCTCTAAAAATTTCTAACTAAAAATTTTTCTTCTACTAGAAAAAATATTAATAATGAAAAATAAAAAAATTAAATTCAAGATTGGAAATTAGAAAATAAAATTTGTCTACCTTTTTTTTTTCACCAAGTATTACAAAAAAAAACTTGATATCTAGTTTTATAAAAATAAAGACGCCACTTTTAGTGTAGGTGGATTTCCAGATTTAAGAAAGTAAGATTTAGTCAATATTATGAAATTTGTTGATATGATAGAACATTCTAGTGACTTTGTACTTGAAGTTTGAGAACTTAATTTCAGGGATGTTAACCAAACCGGAACCGAAAAAAACCCGCTTAAAATCATAAAAACCAGAACCAAAACCAATACGTTCGAAAACCATAACCAAAACCCAAACCAAAACCAGTAAAAATCGAAAGCGGTTTTGGTTTTTTCATTCCCCCCCCCCCCCATTCCCTTCCCTTGAGGCTGAGGCTTTGAAATTGTGCGAGTGCGAATGCGAACAACACGAAAAAGGAGCAGCTAGCGGAAATCACGTTATAAAAAGCTAAAAACTTGATGGAAAAGTTGGAAAGTGATAAGACCGCCAAAAAAGTGACAGATTTACATCGTATTTGGTATTTCAAGACGATTTTAATTTAATTTAATCGTATAATTTGTTATATATTTTCGTATTTCATATTCATATTTCAAAACTCAAAAGATTAATTTTGAATTTCAATGTTTTTATTACTTGTTTTGTTTTGTTTTTAAAGTCATTTATGATAGAAATTTAAAAAAAAAACGAAACCAAAACCGATACATTTTGAAAACCAGAACCAAACCAAAACCAGAAAAAATTTTTAACGGTTTTCCATCCCTGCTTAATTTTAGAATTGTGCCCAAAACAGAGACAGACGTTGGTATTATTCTTTATATGAACCCTAATCATAACTGTACATTGGACACACCCTTACATACAGGTGATGGAATTATATAATAACATGCATTTTATATTAAATTTAGAATAAGTCGTAAACTTCAAGCCAGAATTTAAATTACAAACTGAAAAAAATTATCCAAATCAAAAATCACAAAAAATAAGAAGAAAAAAATTCAAGATTTGAAATGAGAAAAATTGAGAAAATTCCCATACTTTACCTATATACTTATTCCAAAAATTGAGAAGTTTTTTTTTCAAAGAATTCAGAGATATTTTTAAAAAAGAATTGACATTTGATTCGTATTTTTCTGCTTTCAAATTTTTCTCAAAAGAATTTTCTCCTCAAAACCTCTTATTCGATTTTTTTTCATTTTTGAAAAAAAAGAAAAAAATGTTCATAAAATGAATATAATAAGTTCAAGATTTGAAATTTTTATTAAAATTTAAAAAAAAACAATGAAGATTTGAGAACATTTGAAGGGCACCGGTTCTATATGGGCTAAGTACCAAAAATGAATTTTACAGGAGAAGCAAAAAACTATCCGGTAGTTGAGTAATATCAAATTTTTTTTTTTTTTGTAAAATGAGGAGTTTGGCACCTTCTACATACCCAGTTAAAATTTCAACTTGATCGACTCTCACTTTTTACGGATCAAAAGGGGCTATGTCCACTGCATAAATGAGGAACAAAAGGGGCTCAGTCCAAAAACGTACGAGCCTGGCAATATTGGTAAAAGGTTAGCGAACACAGTAATACTACAAAAATTCTTCAGATGGCATCATTCGACCTTAACTTATTCTCATAACACCCTACCACAATTATAAAATATCAGATTTACTGGTATTTTCTGGACTTAGCCCCTTTTGAATTTTCTATTTACATGGACTTAGCTCCCAAACGAGAATTTCAAGTACGTTTTTTAGCCGAACGGAGGGCTAAGTCCACGTAGGTTCTTGGTGGTGGATGATGTTTGGTGAGGGGAATACTTTCAGCCAATAAAACCACTTTGGCCAAAAGTGGCACTTAGCCCATATAGAACCGGTGCCCTTCATTTTTATTCAAAAAATGTTGGGAAAAATTGAAAAACGTTTTGAATCTCAATTTTGGCAGTTGATCCATATTTTTTAGTTTTCAAAATATTTTCCAAACTCGTTCTCTAAAAAAAAATTTCTTGGAATGTTTTATTCGGATTTTTTCACACTTTAAGATTATTTTTATAAAAAAAAATATAAAAAAATGTTCAAAGAAAATTTTAAGAAAAATTGAAAATATAAATTTTTACGTTAAAATCATGTAAAAAAATTGAATGTAAAAGTTGAAAAAAAATTTAAAACTTCGAATTACTCAATTTTGACATTGATTCGTATTCTCTTGTTCTTAATAGTTTTCTACACTTTTGTAAATGAAATTTTCTTTTTGAAAAAATGTTAAAGAAAGTTTCCAGATGAGAAAATCTTTACTTCAAAGTTTTGAGAAGAAAATTTCAACACTGAAAATTTCTGAAAATTTTTATTCAATTTTTTCAATGTGTGAAGAAACTTAAGCCTTTACTTTGCGATACAAATCCAGGGAAAATATTCTATCATCACAAATATTTTCATTTTAAAACTTTTTTCAAATTTTGAGCAACCATTTATTGTAAGTAAAAAAAAAAAAATTGAAAAATTAGGAAGAATAAAATAATAGTATTTATCAAGAATAGATAACTTTTCCTTTGAAATTGAAAAAAAAAAATCAAAGTCCAAAATTTTGAGAAAATTTTCAATTTAAAACGAAACATTTTATAGAAAATTTTTGAAGAAAAATCACTAAAAAAACTTTTAAAAAAATTGAAAAATATTTCAATACTTCAAACTTGAACATAAAGAATCTAAAAAAAAAGGGGGAAAAAGTCTATTTTCAAAAATAACTATAGGAGCATTCCTGTCTCTAGACGAGAGTAAATTGGCGACACGCGCTCCGTCGACAATTTGTCTGAATTAAAAATTAAAAATGTAACCGAATACGAGACGCATAAGGGTCACGATGTTCTATATTATTTATTTTGCTGCGATGAGCACATCATCAACCATTACATAGTTGGGTGGTTATATCAGGTATCTTCTCTTTTCTATTTTATTTTGTTTTGTTCCTTTTTAATGGCTCTTTATGTGTTCTACGTACGTATATCCATCTTTAACTATATAATTGTGGTAGGTTAACTGCGCATAGCCATCCACCAAATGGTTCATTAATTTTTTTTCCTGCTCCTTGGCTGGCTGTGTTTCATCCTCACACAGCACACTTTTATGTGTCGCCGTCGTGACTATGCCCCCGCGCTCCGATTTACGAGCGTAATATTTTATTCGGCTCCGGATAGTTACAATGCACTATGATCAGCGCAAAGACGACTAACAGATACCTGTGCTCAGATTGAACGTTTTATCGCTTCCGGGCAATCTATTATAGATCGATCGCAGCTCCATACACGTTAATTCTCCTCTCTGGTTATTTTTTTTTCGCCCGAATTAGGGATATTATACCAGCTATACGATGTATAACTAGGTATATACTTATTTAAGGTCTTTTTCTCGTTTTTTACCCTCCCGTCATCGTCATCGTCTTCGTATTCTTCTATTATTCTTCCGATGATTTTTCATTCTTCATTCTCGAGCTATTAATTTATACGGTACAATTTTTCGCTCGTATACGTAAACGCTGCGTATAGTATATACGTACGTGCCTATTATTATTAGGTATTATTTAGCGAATACTCGTCGTAAATCACCGTTCTTCCGAGTCTACAGGGTAATCAAAGGTCGCGGAATAGTTTGTAAGTCGACCCTCAGGCCGCAGGGAGACTGGATCCAGTTCGAAGCGAGATGATTTTTTAAAATGGGAATTTTTCAATAGAAAATTATACCGTTTAGTACAAGACTTTGAAAAATGGTGAAAAATTGATAATTCATTGAATAATGGGGTAACTATTATAACTCCATTTTGGGCAGGGAGGGGGGATCAAAATCTGAAAGAAAAAAAATGAATAAAAATAGTTACGAGGTTTTTCAATAAAAATCGAAAACTGTGTAAAATAAATTTATGAAAATTGATGAAAAAATTGGAAAATTGACCAATGATCAAAAAGTAGTATAAAATTTAATAATAAAGAATTGTTAAAAATGTGATTTTTGAAAGACGATAATCGTGAAAAAATGATAAGAAATCTACCCCGAGCAGCACACTCGATCGATAATATCGAAAGTTGAAACGTATCGATAAAAAATCGTTTAAAAATCTAAAGATGTTCTCACGATATGATACAGATTTAGCTGTACGATTTTATAGGCAAAAAATCTAAAAACTATCGAATTCGATAGTATTACGATTTTAGGACGATATTCGTCAACGATACTATCGACAAAGAATATTAAATTTATCGAATCCGATTTTCCACCGATTTTGTGCAGATATTTGAAACTATATTATCGACAAATAATCTGAAATTTCTCGAATTCGATTTTTTAACGATTTTGTGAAGATATTTGAAACTATATTATCGACACCTAATCTGAAATTTCTCGAATTCGATTTTTTAACGATTTTGTGAAGATATTTACAACTATATTATCGACAAATAATCTGAAATTTCTCGAATCCGATTTTCCACCGATTTTGTGCAGATATTTACAACTATATTATCGACAAATAATCTGAAATTTCTCGAATTCGATTTGTTAACGATTTTGTGAAGATATTTGAAACTATACTATCGAAAAAGAATATTAAATTTATCGAATTCGATTTTTTAAAGATTTTGTGAAGATATTTAAAACTGTATTATCGACAGATTATATGAAATTTCTCGAATTCGATTTTTCAACGATTTTGTGACGATATTTAAAACTATATTATCGACACATTATATGAAATTTATCGACTTCGATATTTCAACGATTTTGTAACGATAGTTGTTGAAACTATATTGATTTTTTTCTAGCCTACTTTATATTCAAAATTGGATGGGAAGAAAGGGCCAAATCGAAATTTTTATAATAACCAAAATTAAATCCAGAATATTATTCTACAACTTTTGTTTGAAATGTTTTTTCAATTGGACCTCATCTCTAGCCTCTATTATTTTGCATTTACCTACTTACGTGTAACAGTAATATGCGAAATCAAAATTGAAAAAATTTTCAAACAAGTTATCTAGTTTTTTTGGTTTACTAGGTATTTTACTTGAAACCAGATCGTTGTTCTTAAATAAAATTTTACCAAGTTCAATACTACGATTACTATGTGAATACTTAGTATTTAAAATTGAACGGGAGGGAGGCGCCCAATCGAAAATTTTGTAATGACCAAAATTATTCTTAGAACTTTAAGCTACAACTTTTGTTTGAAAATTTTTTCAATTGGACCTCTCCTTCTCCTCCAATTTTGCATAATACTCCGTTGATACTTATTCAAAATTGGAGGAGCGGAGGAAAAAGGGGCCAATTTGAAAAAATTTTCAAACAAAAGTTGTAAATTAAGGTCCTAGAAATAATTTTAGTTATTATAAAAATTTCAATTGGACCCCTCCCTCTTCTCCAATTTTGCATAAGATGTTTGAATATTATAATCCAATTCGTATTATGCGAACGAACTCCGATGTTCGCAACAGACGCTTGTTTTGGTAGAAACTGCTGTATTTGGAACGAAATTCGCCAGCCTTAAGCGTAACTACGACTTCAAACTCGCCAGCCGGTCTTGAAAATGTGCGCGCGCATATACCCATATATGCTAAATTATCTACAAAAAATCGATAGAATATCGAAACTAGATAATCTACAAAAAATCGTAATACAAAATCGATAGAATATCGAAATTAAATCGAAATAAAAAATCGATAGAATATCGAAACTAAATCGAAATAAAAAATCGACAGAATATCGAATTCGATAAAGTGTCGCGTTAGTTCCGCATAAATCGTGTAATTATCTTTCGATTTATAGATAGGTTATCGATGAAGTATCTAACTATAATCTTGAGATTTTTAAAAGAAAAATCGTTCGATTTTATCGAAAGTTTATCTGTTGATGGATTTTGCCAACTATAATTCATCGATAATCTGTCGATATATCGAAAGATAATTTCACGATTTATGCGGAACTAACGCGACACTTTATCGAATTCGATATTCTGTCGATTTTTTATTTCGATAATTTGTCGAGTGTGCTGCTCGGGTACAAAAAATTCTAAAAATTTTATAGGTACCAAAAATTTCTAAAACATTAATTTTTCAAAATTAAAAAATACCTATTGCAAATATACTTATTTTAAATATTTTTCAAAATTTTCAACATGAATACAATGAAGAAAAAAAAATGAAAACTTCATTTAAAAAGAAATCATATTTACTGCTCAGATCGAAATTCTACTTTTTCTGCTCTAAAATTTTCAATTCATTCTTTTGATTTTTCAATTTTTTTGTTCTTTTAAAAATTCTCACTTTTTCTGCTCAAATATTTTCAAATTACTTAATTCTTTTGATTTTTCAATTTCTCTGCTCTAAAATTTTCAATTTTTCATTTTTTTGATTTTTCAATTTTCAGTTTTTCAATTTTTTTTAAAAATTCATTTGATTGTTCAATTATTCTGCTCTAAAATTTACAGTTTCATTTTTTTGATTTTTCAATTTTGTCTTTTTCATTTTTTTTAAATTCAATTTTTTTGCTCTAAAATTTTCAATTTTCTTTTTTATGGAATTTTGAATTTTCAGTTTTTCAATTTTTGCCTTTTAAAAAAATTCAAGTTATCATTCATATTCAATTTTTGTGGATATTCTTTTCAATTTTAAATTTTTTGTCATGAAAATTTTAAATTTTATTAGTGTTTTCTGTTTTTTATTTTTTTTTCTCATTTCCATCTTTTGAGCATCCTTATTTTTTGTATACTTCTGTTTGTTTAGAGTCAGTTTTTCATTTCAAAAGTTTCCGATTTGTTTTTCTTTTGCTTCAAGTAAATTCATTTTTAAATTTATTTCAAGTTTTCAGAGATTTTAATCTAATTTATACCTAATTTTTTTATTAATTTCATTATAAAAGTAAAAAAAAAAATATTTTGCCAATTTATCTATGTTTTTGAAATCCGGACGTAACCCATGTCTTTTTCTTCTCATTTTTCAATTCATATAATTCTTATCTCAGTTATCCCTTTCAACTCTTTTTTTTTCTGTGATAGCTAAAAATTCCACACCTAGTTCACTTGCACAGAAATCTCTCGAAATCTTCATATCACTCCGCCATTCGGTATAATTTCCCAGAGAACCCACACATGGCTTCCAAGTCCATATGTACAATATTCGAAAGCCTTTTTATATTTTTTTCAACCGACGACATCGTTTAAACATTTTTATTCTTGACAAAATGGAGAAAAAAAACACTGCGAGTGATTACGAAAAATATCTGCTATCGACATTCGGCTGTGTATCCACCTACGACTCTTTATGCGTCTTTATTTCGTACACCAACCGACACGATGCGATGGTAGGAGCATCATGAGGAGAGAATTGTACCAGTGGCGTAGCATGGCATCAGCATTTGCTGTGTTCTGACTTCTGAGCGGCTACCATGTGTAAAAAACTCATTGTAGCTCGCAGGTATCTCGTGTACGTCAAGTACCGGGTATTCAATTTAAGTATACGATGGATATACAATATATAGTATGTATATAGAGCCTTGTGCATCTCGCGATGCCGCGGCCGGCCAGCCGCGCTCGGATCTCGGATGTTGTTCGAGTTGGATATTGAATGGATGCATTCTTTATCTGCGGGACGTATATGTAAATCGTGGTAATCGCGCTACCATTTAATATGGTATACATATAAGCTATATATACGATAGAGGAAAAGGTAGAAAACTCTCTGAAAAGAGATGCCATTTTATAACTAATTATATACGAATACGAAACGTACCTATAGATAGATAAACTGGTTTAAATTAGGTGACCTTTTATCTATTTATGTAACCAGCCTAAGCCTGGATCTTTTTACGAGATTATACGATTGACGTATATAGTTCACAAATCCATCATCTTTCCAACTCGAACATATGACCGATGTGGTTTCTTATATTGACCACTGAGCCGAGTAGGTACATTAGCAATTGAAAACAGTAGATAGTTGTAAGTTGTAGTAGACTTTGCAGTACGACCGAGAACAGATGCACTTGTCTCAAGGTGCAGGAATTTCTCTCTCTAATTTACATATTAGATAGTTGCGCCAGCCAGCATCGTGGACGTATTTTTTTCTCAATCTACATATATTCGTGATAGTATTATTGATCGATGACACCGCTGCTTATAAGATTCGGTTACACATCGAACAAACTTCTTCTTTGGAGGTATCCCCCCAATCGACGTGTACAGAGAGACGGGTGCCAAGACCAGAATCTATTTCCACGTTGTTGGTTTCGTGTTTTTTTCCCTACATTTCGAGAGAAACATAGACGAAAAATCATCCGTAACGTCGGATCGGTTCTGCTAATTACATTTTATCACGACGTGTGGTCATCGCCGTCGCTAATACCACAAAACAAACTCGTACCGACGTATCAACATCCCAATATGAGCAGATCTGGGCCCAGGCGCTATCCACGAACGAGTTTCCGAACCATCGATGTTCGGACGATGATGCCAGGCCCAGCACACAGAGAAAGAGAGAAAATAAAAACCGTTTATTAAAATTATATACCTTTAAACAAAAAAATGATAGACCGTTTTTCCAGCACATCCGAGTTATGCTGCGTGTAGATAACTCCACGAAATATATGTATTCGACGAAATGAAATATAAGGCAAGAGGGGCGGCTAGTTGCTCGGGATGAGGTAGCCAGAGCTAGTATACTGCACAGGAGACGAGATACGAGTGGATAAATGAACAGAAAGAGAAACCAAACCCGCATATTGATGATCGAATAGCTTCGAAACCATCATAACTATCAATTTCATACCATTGGCGTGATTCTGGCCGGTAATTCGGCGTACTTTGCTCGCTTCGGCGATGCTAGAGCTAGGGCCTATATGCCTAAATGTTGGAGACTTATACACGCGAACCTCTCTATTTCGATGAAGCGGTAACGAAAATATAAAAAATAGAATGAAATGTCGATCCGGATCGCGTGTTCGGGTCTGTAGTTTAAAATGCGCCCCGGTATATAATGAGCGTATTTATTTCGTTTACGCTATATTCGTCTCCTTTTTTATATGGTTGTTTCAGCCCAGCTCGGGCAGGCTGCTGAGGTGCTGCTTCTGGTCGTGCGGTAATTTCGTAGAGTACTTTTCGATGTGCGGATAATCGATTTCTCTTTTCGCTCAATTAGAGTCGTTTTCTTGCTCGCAATTTGTAATTATCTTTGTAATTTTATATGGTCCGGTGGAGGGAGGGGAGAGAGGGGTCGATAGTTGGCTAAATTATAAGGAATGGAGATGAGTGGAAAAATGAGTCAAAAATTTAGATCAGTTATCAGCTGCCAATTGATTTTTCAGTATGGATGGATAAGGGGCTCAATATTTTATAATCTGGTCAATAATCGTGAAAATTGGGTCATTTTTATTTTCCATGAATTATTTTCATGTTACAATTATTCTTTCCATTATTTCTGTTTTTTTTTTTTTTTTTTTTTTTAATTTAAGAACTAGAAAAATATAGAAATTGATCAAAAAATGGTTTCAATTTAAAAAAAAATATAAAACTCAAATATATTGTTTGAAATCCCAATTCGAGGGCATTTTCGAACTATCTGTTCAAATATCTACCAATTCTCATCCAATCCTATGACTCATAAGCTTATACCTCGGAGCGAAATTTGAAAAAAAAAAAACCTAGGTAGTAACTTAAGTAACCTAAAATATCAAAAAAGTAACAACAAAAAAATGTTATACTTATTCATTTGTATCCAATAATGAATGTGAAAAGGTGATTTTGCTCCAAAGAATCTTTCAATTTTTTTCAGAGAAAAAATCTTCTGATTTTTTGGACAAAAATATTCTCAACTAATTAAGAAAAAAAAATCCAATAATTTTTCAACGAAAAAAAAACAAACTTTCTTTAATTAGAAAATTATTTACAAGGAAGTATTTTTTTAAAATTTTTCAATTCACTTGGTAAAAAAAAGTAATAACTATGTTGGCTTAATTGAATTTTTATAAATCCAATTTTCACTTTATAGGAAATTTCAAATTTTGAAAAACTTCCAATTTTTAACGCCTACCTAAAAAAAGGGTCAATTTTGAATTTACGAAATGTCCAATTTCCTAAGTTTTTATAAACTTTTAAAAAATTATTTGTTTTGAAACTATTTTCGTTTTTCAAATAATTTTTGAAAAATTTTCAATTGCAAACATTGTTTCTTTTTTTTAATTTTTCAATTCTTGAATTTTTTTGCCTTTTCAAAATTTTTATTTTCCAAAAAATTTTCAATTTATGAACAAATTTTCAATTTTTTAAAATTTTTTATACCTATCTAAAAAGTTCTGGATGAAAAGAAAATTAGTGTTTCAAGTTATCAATTTTCAAATTTTCAAAAATTTTGATTTCTAAAAATATGTTTACTTATTGAAATAAAAAATTCCAAATTTAGAATAATTTGAAATGCCTAAAAAAATCAATTTTTGTGTGGTTTGCAAAATAAATAGATTACACGAAAAACTTTTAATTTCCAAAAAAAAAACATTCAATTAAAATTTGTAAAATTTCTAATTTTTCAAAAATTTTAAATTTTGGAACATTTTTCTTATTTAAAAAAATTCAATTTTTGCAGACTTTCCAAGTTCACGAATTGAAATTTAAAAAAATAATTTTTCGTTTTTGAGGAGTTCTCTATTTTATAATACTTTGGTCAAATTTTTTTCAAATAAAAAAATTGCTGATGAATTTTCATTTTAAAAAAAGTTTTTGATGGGAAGAAATCTTTTTTCTTCTTCTTTGGGAAAAAATACTCAATTTTTCATCCCAATTTAAAATATATAAAAAAACTCTCATCTCATTTGTAAAAGATTTTTTGATAAATTTTTTGTTTATTATTTTTTTAATTTATTAATTTTTGAAAAAAATCTTTCAAATTTTTTGGAAAGAAAATCTCTGAATTTTTTACAGCAAAATTAATTTTTTTTTTTTGAAATTCATTTAAAAAATTGTACTTAGTATTGGAAAGCGAAGAAAAATGAACGAAAAATTATACAGTGACCTTTGCAGGTACACGTTAAACAAAACTATTTCTTTTTTTTTTTTTTTTTGTATTTGGAAACGTGTTTAACGACATTTTGAATTTTAATGACAGATTTTTTGGCGAAATGGTAACCAAAATTGGTGGAAAAGTAATTAAGTAAAGTAACCTTCTCGTAAGAAAAGTAACTAAAACTAACCTAGCATAAAAAAATAACCATGATAACTTCGCTTCGAAGCATGTAAGCTGATTCAAAAAATTGACCAAAAAAATTAAAGAATTGAAAGGAAAAAATACATCTAAAAAAAGGTTGAAAATCAAGACAAAAAATCGTAAATTAAAAAAAAAAAGGTAAAAATTACAAAATTTATTTCAATTAGTTAAAATCCCAATTCGAGACTATTTTCCCATCATTTTTTATCGTATTCACTCAAATCTCATTCAACTCCATGACTCACAAGCTGATTCAGCGTTCGCGTCTAAATTTGGGTGGTTTCGCGCAAATTCCACGCTCCGCAGGTTCCCTCACAGTGGACACTTTTTCTCTCGGTCTCGACTCATGTACAGATCCATTACGATAACGAGATGAGATTCGCCGCATACGGTGAATTAAATTCGCTAACCGGTTATTTAACGCATTGAATTATACTCCGATGCCTGTGCACTGTGCTCGGTGCTGTGTTTATCATTGCAACGCCATGCCAGCCACCATCGCGTCAGTCACCGCGGGTCCACGTATAGTCACGTAACTCGCCAATGTAATTAGCCCGAGCGCCTTATAGCTTTTTAGTAAATTATTTTTTATCGCCGGTGTCACGAATACGATCGACATTCTCGTAGGTAGTACGAGTACGAGCATAGCGAAGAGACTCGCTGGTCGCAGCACTTCGATAATACGTTTAATTGTGTACACAATTCGGTTTATAGCGGCGCCTTGGTAAAAAAAAAGCCGCACCGGTGACGTTAATAAACAACCTTAATGAAGCTTTCCTCGACGCTGAACGATTTATTGGCTCGAGGATCGAACGTCGTTTACTTTTCGGGGCTAAATTAATTACCACCTACGTTTATTTCGTTTGCTCCAGTTAAATCGCGAAATATCAAATAAAAAGAATACTCATTTTGGGATACGAAATCGAATCCAATCTGGTACTTTTTACGACTCACTCTCGGTCGTACATTGAACCAGCCAGCATCTTATGCTACGTACATGCGATCAACGTGTGTTACTACACGCAGACGCGTGCTACACGAGTATACGTATGTAATCATACTCACAATGTATTCGTCTTGAGGTGAACTTGACTCGCACAGTCAAGGATTTTTCTCCACTTTAGGTATTACCATTCTAACATTGCTCCGGGAGTAGAAAATTTATTAACCAGTGTATTATAAACGCGCACGTACCGTACGTATGCCCGCGTGTACTATATTCTCCTCCACCTTCCAGAGTCTGGTCTGGTGTAGATAAGTAAGTGGCTACCCCGCATTACAAACGTACACGTACGTGTACCTACCTATGTTGCATACCCGGACCAGACTTTAGGAACCGTCTTTATGGGCGGGTTTGACCCCAAGGCAGTGGTAAAATTTACTGTTTGATTATCTTCTTTTAATTAGAGAAGTATACACTAGAATTGTATAAGAGTGTGACGATTTCAGAGGGGTTCCATGTTCGTTCGTAGCTTAAGGCTCGTACGTACAGATTCTGTTCTATCGTCAAAATGTGCTGCGTAGTTGCACAGAGGGCTTCAGTTTAGGGTCTTACGATAATTCTACTCGTAGATACCGATTAAGTAACCTAAGAAGTGCAAATTCTTCGAATTTAATTTTAATTTCGACTTTATTTTGTTTTTTTGCAGGTAAGCATGACTCAAATACGCTCATATTCATACCAAACGTGGCGAAATTACGCATTAAATCCATCAAATAGAGTAAGTAACGTTTTAAACAACGTAAAAAGCTCAAATTTGTTCATATTTCAATTCTCAACCTTCGAAATTTTCGTTGTTTCCATTTAAAATCAAAAAAATATGGTCATTTATTCATAAAAGAATCACTATAGCCATCCTCATGCAAGAAAGATTCATACAAACGAAAAAATATCATCAGATTCGGAATCAGCGACTTTGAAAACTATGAAATCGATATGCATGACGATATTTTATCAAAGCCTCAACACCCCTCCCCTCTCAAATCATCCCCACAGTTTCCTCCCCAAATCCTCAGCACTAAGTGAGCAAGTTGTAAATATTTTTGAATTGGAGTTCGAGAATGAAGATTTTTAACCAAAATGAACACTGATGTGGTATGCTATTCCTCACTCCTCACTGCAGTGAGGATCATAGGAGGGAATTGTGAGGAGAAAATGGGGAGCCATATTTTAAAAATGATAAAAAATCGTCCCGCATATTGATTTCAAGGTTTTCAACGCTGTCAAATCCAAATCTGTCACTATTTTAGTGATCAAAATTTTGCTTTTGATATTCCTTATTCACCCTCCTCCCCAAATCTTCGATGAATTGAGGATGCTGCAGGGAAATTATGGGGAGGTAGTGAGGAGGCATGTTTGATAAAAAATTGCCTCGTATCGATTTTAACATTCTTGAAGCTACTAAATCCAAATCTTACGCTATTTCAGCGATTGGAATTTTTCTTTACAATATTCTAAGGACCCAATCCTTAATTTTTCAACAACTGATTGTGGAGTGGGGAGCTGACGAAGAGCTGTGTTCAAAATTTGACAAAAAATCATCCCACATATCAATTTCAAGACTTTTATGAGCCCTGAATCCGAATCTGAAACAATTTTAGTGATTAGAATCTCCTTTTCTATATCCTCACCACTTCTTCCTTCAATTTCCAACCACGTTTTGAGGAGCTGTGAGGAAAATATTCAGATAACAATTCAGTTGTGAATACTTTTCAGTTCGATTATGATATTTACACTATGAATCAAACTGTATCATAGCATACCCTCAACAAATTAAGGATAATGAAAGGAAATTGTGAGGAGCTACGTTCAAAATTTGAAAAAAGCATCCCACATATCGGTTAAAGGATTTTATAACCACTAATTGTAAATCCGAATTTGATACAATTTTAGGGATTGGAATCTCCCCCTCAAAACTCTCAAAATCCTCACCACCCACTCCTCAATCAAATTCCCCACCACATTTTGAGGAGCTGTGAGGAAAATATTCAGATAACAATTTAGTTATGAATACTTTTCAGTTCGATTACGATACTAATACGGGGAATAAACCGTATTATAGCCTCTCGACAAATTGAGGATAATGAAGGGAAATTGTGAGGAGCTAGTGAGGAGCCACGTTCAAAATTCGATAAAAAATCGTCCCATATATCAATTTCAAGGGTTTCATAGCTTCCGAATCCAAATCCGATACTGTTTTTGGAACCAGACACACCTGTAGGCTATAACACTCTACACAATCGCTTTTAATCTGACTAAAAACCAGCTTAACGTAATCTGCTTCGTTTCATTCAACGTGGCGCGTATTACACGCGAAATAATGACTACATCTCGTTAATATCTAATCTAATTTACATCCAGCCAGCTATTTTCTCGTCGTCAGCGTCGCACAAAATTACACAACAGCGTGATAGTAGGTACTTCGCCGATATAATATTTCACTCCAGCGGAAGACCAATCAACACCCGATAAATTCTGTCTCAGTAATGAATCTATTTCTCGTCGTACAAGCAGCGTGATTCTTTTTTTTTTACAGACAAATTTCGCATTTACAAAGGCAATAGTACATTTTGGCAAATATCTACTAGTCTGCTCACCGTGCGTAGTTTTGGCTGAAATCCAGCCAAAAGGGAGAAAAAAAGTATTAACGGGCTTAGGAAAAAAATCCGAGTGAAAAAAAAGGGTATTCGATCACATTGGTAAAAATGTCTCTGGTATTATACGAAATCGCTAAATCATTTCCGTTTCAAATCACTGTATTATTTGGCTTTATCCGGGACGAGATTTTTATCGCCTTTTATAAAAATGCGAGTGAAAAAAAAGACACAGAGTGAGTATGTGAGAGATAAAGGGTACTCGAGAATGTTGGCGCCATACTATTGGTTGTACATGCGAAGAATACCTATCCCGGTAGCATAAAAATACCTATACTAGGTTAGGAAGGTATTTTATTGGAAATCGTATCTACAAATATAGGTACTCGATACACAGTGAAAGATAATTAAGCCAGGATAGATACATGTTTTGGAAAAACAATCGTCGAATTATAGTCGAACGATTTATCACACTCTGTGCCTCGCTCGCCACCGTTGTTAAATATTTCGTTGACGGGTAATTTCGATAGATGGACCACCTGATAAGAGAGACGTGATATATAGGCGGGGCAGCCTAGTAGCAACAGCTACCTGGGGAAATGCACGTTTATTTCTATACTATAAAACAACCCCTTTTGCTTTTTCAAATTACCAGATGGCCAAATACGTCTGATGCGGTCCTAAAATCCAATCCTTATAACGGGTCCGCCAAAAATGACGCTTTTAAAAATACAAAACAAAAAAAAAAAAAACATTTCCAAAAAAAAAAAACTAAAATAGACGATTATTCCGGTTGAAAAATTAGAACGTATTTTTTTCACCCCAGCTTGGTGTTTGTTTATCTTTTAACTCGATTCGATGGTTTATTTTGCACTTTTAACTAGACGCGAATTTCGTCTAAATTTCCAAGAGCTTTCCAGAAAGATTTCCCCCCTCTTGCCTCTTGCCTCCTGCCTTGCCTTAGCTCCAAAGAAAAAAAAAGATATAATTTGTTACGGAATTAAGGATTTATGTTGCGCGACAGGATAACGTTACACGCCGAATTGTTAGAATAAAAGTCACATTTCGTATCTGTTGTGAAACTTATCCACCCCTCGTCGGCCCCCCAGCCCATTTCCATGCCCCATATTCGAGCTAGAACGTACATACGTGAGACGAAGCCTCCACGTACGGTATGGTTTTTCATCTCCTTGCAAGATTTACGAGCGTTTTCAGCCGAAAGCAGCAGATTATTGTTTGATGCGAGAGCAGCCAGCTAAATTATAGCGATTTTTTGGATTTTTTTTTTCGAAAAAGAACGAACATCGTTTATCCAAAAACCTGTATGATTAACGATTCGTACGATACGTATATACTCGCACGAGCATGAGCACTGGATAACCCTCTGGTTGAGCCGATAAGCTTAAATTCGTTTGTTGTTTTACTGTGGAATTTCGCCTGCGGAGGCGTCTTATCGCTCGCGTTCATTTTTCATCCACGCGGTATCATTTCTTTGAAACGAATACTACGCATACGAAGTCCTCTCTTCTTTCACCGGAGTAATTTTTCAGCTCGTAGAATTTGACCCTACTAGGGTCTACTCTCACGCGAGTACAGAAGCAGGCCATGGCAGAGAAGAGAAGAAAAGTGAAAAGGTAAACAACACACGGCGCCGATGAACTATACCGACGATTTGTTGAAAATTAGCCAAAATCTACGACACCTGTATGGGTTTTTTTTTTTTTTTTGTACGAACCCAGCGACGTATATAAAACATCATTATCAACGTTACGTATCGCTCAGCAGCATCGACCGGAGCGCGAAATTTCATCTCTGGGATCAGAATCAGAATTCCATTATGTAACTGAACCGGTCTTGTGGTGTTCTAACAGCACAGAAGATCGACCGAGCTACCTGTATTCAGCGTTCATAAATCGTCCTATGGGCCAGCTAGGTAAAGAAAAGTACTGCTGCCAGTTCGACTACCGCGCTGCTGGCTTTGGCTCCTACTCCGTGCCACTCTATGCTATATTTTTCCATAAATTAACGCCGATATATTATTTGGAAATATTCCCTATACGAAAAAAAGAGAGACAAGCGCTATGTTTATTACAACGCCGACCGCATCCATAGGTATAATACTCGTACGTCTACGTACGGCTATAGCAGACCAAGAAAGAGACCAAGACTGTGCGCGTTGACAAAATATTTAAACCAGCTCACGAAAAATAATTCTTTAAACGGATATACCAAATGCAGCGAACGCGGCAACGGTTTAATGACTTATTTTGTTCTTTTCTTCGCCTTTCGTATGCCTTGTACCTGCCGAAATGGTGAGCGATTTTTCTTCTTATATATTATATAAAGATGTTGGCTGGCTGTGGCTTTGCAGCAGCGTCCTCTTGCCTAGATTTATTTGTCTGGATTTCGCGCCTCAACACACCGGCTCGCAGCGATAATATGGAGGCGCGCGAAAATTTATTCGCCACCAAAATCATAATACATGATACGATAACAAAACGCTACATGGGTTATGTAGAACATAATCTGAATACGAGGACCATATCGGGTACAAGTTCGATATCAATATCTATGAAATTACAAGTCTATTGTTTCGGCAGAGGTTGATAATAGAGGCGAGGGTCGGTGAGGGCTGGTGGGAGAAGAAGATTTTGAACGAGTTGATACCTCTAATAAAATCAAAAATTACACATGTTGTAGCGAACGTGTTTCTCATTTGCTTTTGGAATGGGTTGAATGAAATTTTTGAACGTTTATCAGAAGGGGAGGAGGGGGGGGGGTCATTCTCGTCATTTATTAACATCTTCCTTCAGAAAAAAAATGTCACTTGGGCTTGAGTTGGGCATTTAACTTTTTTCATAGTGTTAAAAAGATTTCCCAATTTTTTCAATTTCTTTTTTCAATAATTTTTTTTTCAGAATATTTTTTTTTAGAAAAAAAATAAATAAAAAAATATTTAAAAAAAATTTCCATGTGAATTTTTCAAAAAATCATCAACAACAATTTCACTATTTACCTAGGTACCTATTATCATTTTTTAAATTATTTTACATTTTTTCAAACAAGTGATAATTTTGAAGAAAATGGTAAAAAAAAAATTAAAGGAGAAAAAATGAAATTGAAATCAAAATCAAAAAAACACGAACTGATATCAGTTTGAGCTGTATTTTTTTGAAAAGTAAAAAAACAACGTTGATAGAAAAAACTAATGAAAAACTCGATTTTTGAATTACAAGAAATATAAATTGGCATCGAATAACTCAAAAACGCAAAAAAATTCCAGCTGGAAAATTTTGAAAAAAAAACAAATTTTTTCATGATTTTTTCTGCAATTTTTTTTCAAGAGGAAAAATAAATTTCAACATATCTAAACTTTTTCAAAAAAATTAGTTTTTTTATATAAGCTAAGTAACAACTTGGATTATTTTTGAAAAAATTGGAAAATTTGAAGAAAAAGAATAGACAAATTCCAGTGTATTTTTAAAAAAATTATTTATTTTTTTCATTATTCCGCAATTTTTTTAAAAATAAAAACAAAAACCCGGCGCTTTGCGCCTCGCCAGGGGGGCTAAGCCCCCCCTGGTTGGCTCTATTTCCACACTACGTTTGAAAGTATGAAACATAGTATATGCTTTTACTCTGTGGCAAAATGTCTAAAAGTCACGAATATTAATTTCCATGGAAATTTAAAAATCTAAAAAGTATAATAAATAAAAAAATTTCAAGTTTCAGAATGTCTGACAAAAAGCCTAAAAGTCATGTCTAAAAGTCATAAAATTTCTAAAAAAAATCTAAGTTTCAAAATGTCTGAAAGTCATCTTTCTAAAAAAATTCCAAGTTTCAAAATTTCAGAAAGTCATATTTCTAAAAAAATTTATAAGTTTCAAAATGTCTGACCTAATGTCTACAACACCGATTTATTAAAAATTTTCTAAGTTTTTTATGTCACCCAAACCTAACCTATTGTACCCTAACCTAACCCAATTTGGTGTCGGATTTTTCTGTCGTTTTTTTCCATTTTGGTCATCGTAAAAGCATATACTATGCTAATAAATAAATAAACTGGGTAGGTAGATAGAAAAATGTTGGTAAAGAATTTAAAAAGAAAAATCAATATTTACATTTTCTTAAAGATTAAGTATATAGGTATTGAAAAATTAAAAAATTAAAAATAAAGAAATTATTGAATTAATAAATATTTGAATAAATTTTCAAAGTTTTCATAATTTTTTCAAACAATTGCATTTTTTACAAAAAATTTAAAAAAAAAGAGAGAGGAAGAAAAAAGGAACACTTTGGCGAAAATTTCAAGAACCTACACAATTTCAATTCCAAATTTTAAAATATGTTTTTCAACACAAAAAATTCTGTAATTTGACTTTGAAAAAAAAAAACGAAAATTGATTTTTCACTATGTACTTTTACTTAAAAATCACTACTTTCACGCCCCATTTTTCAAATCACTACTTCAGAACTAAAAAATATTTCCATAGGTAGGTAGAAAGTTTTCTGATTTTTTTTTGTTGAAAAAAATCAATTTTAGTATTTTTTTTTAAAAATGTGGAGATTATGTTGATTAAAAAAAAAAATCATAAAAGATTATTTTTGTTATTTTTTTAACAACCCTCCAAAAACGAAAAAATAAAAAAAATTGAGATAACTGAATATTTCAAATGGAAAGTGTTTTGACACAAAAATTCTGAAAAAATTTGAAAATAAAATCTTCAAAAAAATGGAATTTTAGTAATTCTTTAAGAAAAGAGTGAGAAAAATTTGATTAAATTTTTTTAGAAAAATGAAATTTTGGTAATTTTTTAAAAAATATTCAGAAAAAAATATGAATAGGTAAATAATTTAAAAGAACGTAGGTAATTTCAATTTTTTTATTCATTCAGATTTAATTTCTTATTTGCTCACAACTTGACAAAAAAAAAGATAATAATTTTGATTGAAAACAAATCAAAATATCAAAAAAAAATTTCAATTTAAAATTTAAAAATATTTTGATACAAAAATTCTGAAAATCCTGGAATTTTTTTTTTTTTTTAAATCATAGATAACGTAAATGTTTTGCTTTTATTCGTTTAAATTGATTTTTAAAATTTTTTGCACAATTTCTCTGAGTTATTTTTAAAATTAAAAAAAAAATGAAAACATTCTGATAAAAGCATATTCAACGTGTTCAAATTTCAAAAAGTCCCTACAAAAAACTTGACGTTAACCTGAAAAAATTTCAAACAAAAAACTTCAATTTCAACGACCGTTCTCCTCACCCTCCCTCGAATAACTTCGCCTTTCAATAAACAAATTGAATCCACACCCTATATACGATCACTAAATAAGATATCATAAATTTGGAAAAATACAGCTTAGCACTCACCGTGTCTGTCTGGCAAATTCCCATATTTTCTTCTCACCTTCTTACAAGGCTCAGGCTCCAGGACCAGGACCACGGACTGGATAAAAATGCGAATTCGCTGTCATCTGCAACATGTACACAATATTTTTAGAGATTTAGAACGAACCGTGCCTAAAAGGTAAACCCTGCATACGCTATTTAGAAATTAAAATTAATCCGGCGTGTATACGATATAGTAGTGTCAAAGCGACGCATATTATACAGCTTCTTTATGCTCAGAAAAACTCGTCCTCGTCCCTCACCTACTCACTCTCTCTATCTCAAGTCTTCGTTACATTTCTATGTATATTCATACACGAAACCGAAACCAACACACGAATGCAAATCGTCCAAATAATTTATTACTTTTCGCGTCAAAATAGAATAAAAAAATTACATCGAGTAAAAAAGTGTTTCTCAGCTGGAATCAAATCATTAAAGCCATAAAGAATGTACACAAGAGCCTGGATATTTACGTAGATCTAGCGACAGTGGCGATTGCATGGGAGAGGGGTCATGGGCAGGGGAAAGGAATATCGAATAATGCAACCTTCATCTTTTAAGGAGTTTTCGTTGGCCTTATGGCGAAACAATGGACGACCTTATGGATTCGAAAGATGAAATAAATCACTTCATATGCACCAAGTTAATTTTACTATATATATATATATATTTTTTTTTTTTAATTTCAAACTGGGCAAAAAGCTCGGGTATAGTGACCGGTGTCCAAAATAAACACCATATAGACTTGTTATTGTTGACTGGGCGCCGTCCTAATGAGACATGCGTGTGTAATGTGTATACAATTTAGACAGAGAAGGAAAAAATTAACGATGATTTGATGATAATATGGTAAAAGATACACGTGGAAATGTGAGGAACAGAGAAAGACCGAGCCATAAAAATCTTTTTGCTGCGTTGATGCGTTTACAGAAGTTCATTTTGTTGTGGCAAAATGTTTATTATTGGTTTGTTTCTACGTTGTTGAACATCGATGGTGTTTACCAAAAGACATTGATTTTTATTACGAACACATTTCGTTTATTTCTAGTTTGTATAATATTTGAAAAACATCGTTTTTCAGCGAAAAAATTTATTATAACGTGAAATTGGCGACTACTGATGGTAGGCCTGAAGAGGGTTCGGCATTAGTGATTTTCACCTTTTTTTTTTTTTTTTTGCTGAAAAAAATTCAATAATAATTACATTATTTATTTTATGAAATATTTTAATACGTGAAATATGAAAAAAATTAATACAGCTTTATTCAAATCCAAGTTCTTGAATTATACAAAAAAAAAAAAAAAAAATTGACCAAATAATTTTAGACTCGATTTGAAGGGGAGGGGATCCCCCTTCGGCGAAATTTGCTGAAAATCTACGACCAGGATTTTATAATCCGAAATAGCTGAAAAGCGCTTTCAAACTCCAACCATTTGAAGATTCAGGTGGTACGTCTTCGATCTTCAATTCATATCTGAGATCCGACAAAACACATCCGTCGCCGCCGAAAGAGTAAACCATCACTTCTTTTTCTCCTTTGCCCATAGTTATGCATTTTCTGGATTTTTCGCCCAAACGACACATTCCAACTTGATGCCACTTGGGCTCCTTCTCTGGCCCATTTTCAAACAGCACCGACACATTGGCCTCACATTTACTTAGTTCTTTCACTTTTTCTTCGCTGTAAGGATCCTGTATCTCTTCTTTCAGCAGTAGGAATAGTTTATAACAAATTTTGCTTACAAGATTTGCTAATTCTCCAACTTCGCATATACGATCACTGTAAAAAATTACAGAATGAGGGAAAACACGAGAGAGAAAAATAAAGAAATTTTTTACCCACCATTTCCACGTTTTGTATTGATCTTCCGTCAACGCTGATCCAAATTGGGAAAACGTCACGAAAAAGTACATTGCAACGAAATACAACAAATACAAATATATTGACATTTTCATTGATACTTGGAACCGATCGAAACCAGAACTGAGAATTTTTTCGAGCTGTTTTCAAAATGAAAAACATCAACCAGGGTGGCTTCGAGTACGATTGAAACGACAGTTTCAAGTACACGCATTGGAAAGTGGATACGTATCGGCGGTTTTGACGTTAATCGTCGTGAAAAATGGTATACTTATTATTCGAACAACAGAGATTAATTACTCTTGACACCTCAACCTCATCGAGTGAATTATTTCCATTGGAAATTTTTTCAAAAACAAATTTAAAATTTACGTAGTCGGGCTACACAGTTTCGTCATAATTAGAAATTTCGTCACCTTTAGGAATATGATGAGTTGGCATTTTCTTTGAAAAATTGTTTCCTGAAAAGTTAATTTTGTTCATACACAAATTTTCAAAATCTAATCCAGTTTGAAAAGTAGTTTTAAGAATTAAATAATTTTTTTAAAAATATCACAAGTTTTGCTTTTTTTTCAAATTTTGTATAAAAAAAATAATAAATGCAGATATTTAAAATTTTGTTTTTGAAATTTTTTCAATACTTACTTACTCTATTGGAGAAAATAATTATTTTAATTTTCGTTCAAAACTTTTTTTTTCTAATTCTGTTTAAGTGGGTTTTTTTTTTTTTTTTAATTTCGATCGTTTACCAAAATTTTGTCAAAAAACAAATTTTTTTCAATCCTGTTTGAAGAAATTACCTTATTTAAAATTTTGTTCAAAAATATTTTTTTCAACTCTTTAAAAACCTTTGCTAGAAATCATGTCGTTTTAAAACGATTTCTTGAAAATTTTTTAGAGAAACAAAAAATAAATAAATAAATTTTTTCTTTCAAAATTAAATATCGCGTTAAGCTTCGAGAAATAAAATTGAGTGAATTTGCACTACACACATTTTAATATGAAGGCATAATGTTACAATATTTCAACCATTTCATCAATAAAATTAATCAGATCAATAATTCGGTGCACAATAACATTGTAAGGTATCGATATAATTTTATGGCACATACGTATCATCGCTCTCATATCGATAAACGACATATCTATTATCGATGCTTTATTAATTACTGCACGCGGTATTTACGACACGAGACGACGTACGAGGTGCAACGAGCAAGCTCGGGGGGGGGGAGGGTCGATGGAAGAGCAGAAGCGCGCACAAAGTGACGTTTAATTATAGGCAATATGTATTCCAAAGATGTATCGCTGATGATCGCTAAGTAATCTCGTGTAAATCATAATTACCGCTACAGTCGCCTTATCGATATACACTTTACCGGTTAATTACCGCACATAGTAGGTAGACATCGTCTTGTATCTTCGACCGACGTTTGTACGTATAAAGAAGACGAAGCGAAGGCAAAAGGAGGAAAAAATCGTCTCGTATAAATTCGATTACCGTTATAATGCAAGGTACTCTTTAATTGCTACTAATTGACGACCCGGGTCGTAAAAATTAATAAAACGAGTTAATATCTTTATTTAAGGCTCGATTGATGTCGATGATTGCGGCCCTTTTGTAAACGTTGTATTACATAAATAATAATATGAGAAAATCAGAACTTCGTTTTATCTATTAAAGACTTCTAAGATTGCAAAAAAATGACAAAATTTTGTGGATGGAGGCTTTTAAAAAATATAAATCAAATTAATTAATTACCTAATTAGAAATATTTTTCGAGAAAGAGAGCTTTAAACTGATTGCAATTTTTTTAACTCCATTTTTTCTGCATTAAAACTAAGAACTAAATACATTAAAAAGGACAAAAATTTTAAAGAAATGAATTTAAAAAAAAAACTAAAATGACGAAGAATGGAAAAAAATCAAAAATTGAATCAACTTTTAAAATGATTTAAAATTGAATAAAAATCAAACTCAGAAATTCCTGCTTATTCAAACGAACAAAAAAATTCAAAAAATCAAAAATCATGTAAAAAAATTGAAGAAATTAAAAAATGAATAGCAAAAATTTTCAAAAACATTGGGGAAAAAATAGAGATTAGAATTTAGAACAAAACTTTAAAAGATTGAAACTGGAAACATTAAAAAACAAACAAAAATTACAACAACAAAAAAAATAAAAATTAGAATATAACTGAAAATGACAGAGGTTAAAAAAATAAAAAATTCAATCAAATTCAAAAATGGAGGAAAAATATAAAAAATCAATTCAAAAGTACTTAGGTAATTAGGTATGTTTGTAAGTACCTTACTTATTCAAAAAAAAAAAAAAAAAAAATTGAACAAAATCAAAAACTGAAAAAATTATAAGTAAAAATACTTATTTCAAGAAAATTGAAAATTGAAAAAAATTAAAATTAAAATTATTAATCAAATTGAAAATAAGTTAAGTTTTAAAAACAATGAAAACTTTAAAACTTTAATAAAATAAAAGGCCCAGAAAATCATTTGAAACTTGAAAATATACAAATTAAAATAATCCAAAACTGGTAAGGATTAAATAAAATTTTAAAATGGTCAAAAATTTGAAAAAAATTTTTAAAAAACAGAAAAAAATCGAAAATTTGAAAACTTGAACTACTTACCAAGAAATTTTGAGAGAAAAAAATTGGAATAATATAGTAATGAAAATTACCCACATTCTAAGAAATCAAATAAAAAATGAATTCAATTTGAAAAAAATCAAACTCGAAATATTCAAGAAAATTAAACAATTAATTGAACTTGAATGATTTGAAAATTATAAAATAATTTTAAAAAAAATTATTTAGAATGCAGTTGAATATTACTAGAAAAATGGAAACTTTAAATTAAATGTTAAAATGACAAAAAATTGAAAAAAAAATTATTTAAGGATTCAAAAAAATTTTTAACTTGAAAAAAAATAACAAAAGTTTTTGGGCAAATGAACATTTAAATACATATTATAACAAAAAATAACTAGGAAGGGGGGGGGGGTACATTGAACCAATAAATACGAAAATTACTGAAAATCAAAGAAGAAGTTGAACTTGAAAAAATCAAAAAATGAAGAAATTATAACTTGAAATCATTTTGAATGTGTTAAAATTGAAAAAAATCAACTTGAAAAGGTTCAAAAAAATGTTAATGGGAGAAATTGAAAAAATTGAACTAAATTAATTAAAACTAGGAAATTTTAAGTGAAAAAAAAAATCAAAATTGAGTAGGGCAATTTTAAAAATTGATAAAAATCAAATTGAAGGATTCAAAAAAATTTTAAATTGACAAAAATAATAAGAATTTTTGGGGAAATGAAAATTTGAATTGAACTAAAAATAAATGAGAATCAAAAAAAAAAAAATTTTTTAATTTTTTTTATGGGGTGTTTATAATTACAGGATTATTACACCCATCGGAAAATTTTTTAGATTATATTGGTGAGGTTGAGTTTTCTTATCAAGTTTATGAATTTCTGAATTTCGGAAGGAATATCTGGTATAACTGGGGGATTTCATTTATTTGTAGGGTTACTCTCTCATGTTTTAATTGAACCAATAAAATTTTGAAAAATTACTGAAAATCGGAAAAGAAGTTGAACTTAAAAAATCAAAAATTAAAGAAATTAGAACTTAGGTACAATAATTTTGCAAAAATTTGAAAAAAATCGATTGTATGATTATTAAAATGACTACCTATCTAAAAATTGAAAAAATCAACTTGAAAAAAAAATAATAATAACTAAATCGAAAAAATTGAAAAAACTTGTACTAAAATCAATTAAAAATGGAGAACAATTTCAAATTGAAAATTTAGTAAGCCAATTTTAAAAATGACTAAAAATGGCAAAAAATTGAGAAAATTCAAAATTGAATAAGACTGAAAACTGAAATAAAATTAAAAATGCATAAAAAACGTAAAATTTTAGAAAACTCAATATTCAAAAAATATTTTTTTGAATTTTCAATAGAAAAGGTTGAAAATTAAGTAGGTGAATCAATTACTCTTATAACTATAATAATTGAAATAAAAATAGTCAATTCTACAATTTAAAAAAAAAAAAAAAAATAGGAGTTTGAATTCCCATCTCAACTCTTAAAAAACATGGCTTCTGCAGACTTTGCAGAATTCTTAGTCATCCCGCATACTGGAATAATTTACACTGTCATTTCGACTCTTTTACCTTCGCAAATTATCTAATTAACCAAACCGTACTCTTGTCTACTAAATCACAGTTAACTTGACCAGAACCATTGAAGTGAGAATATGTTGCTCGAGTGAAAAAACCCCAGCGTTATTCTAGCATCAGCCAAGTCGAATGTATTGCATCTCCAACCTGACCCATTCTCTTTAACCGGAGCGTTCAAATACATCTAGGATAATTTATAAATACACATACGTACCTTAGTACACTCACACATAGACACTTGAGACACCTCGTACATCTCTAGAAAACGTAATGATTGAATTATTCGACGATATCCTCGCGTACCTCGTACATTCTCAGAGATCCTCTTTCTCTCGCTCTGTGGTGCGCGGAAATAACTTAAACACGTTATTTGCATTGAATCATCTCCAAATTGACGTCGCACTTGTATATTTAAGATCGTACCGCAGAAAACGATTAAATCTCTTAGGTACCTCTCTGCATCTAACATAGGTACTTGTAGTACCTTCGACGTTCACTAATAGAAAACCTCTCTCTATCTGCTCGTATTTTAATTTTCTTCTCGACGCTTCTTACTCGTAGAGAAAAAGATGACCCCAAAGTTCGTGTACACATTTCATTTCCGTCGAGTACTCGATTGAGGAAACTTGTCGATCTATGTGGCCTTTACAAATACAATTCTCGAGAGTGATTTCCTCTCTTTTTTTTTTAGATGAACTATGTGTCTGGATGGATAATTTCGATATTAACTTCTTCATCTCGTATATAAAAATTTATCGGTATTGAGAGCATTAAAAGTAGACTAGTTTTCTGCCTTGGAAATAAATAAAGGTACCTGGGCTTGAAAAGCTAACCAACATTTTAGTTGAATTTTTCCCTCGCTCTTTTATTTTTATTTTTAATGCCGCTCCTTAAGACCATCGTAGGCCATTTATTTTATAGACGTCTTCATCATCATCGTCATCATCGTTATCGCATTAAAAACTTCAATCAATTTCCCTCCAATTTCTGCGCCATGCCATGTACTTCGCATGGGTATTTTTCAATAGTAAAATTACCAAAGGTACGTCTACGTAAGATATACTCTTCGGTTATATCATATATTGTTAACGATGATAGCTCAGCGTTGTCTTATATAGCATACGTAGTTATATTCGAGCCATATCATGTTATAAAAACTAAACCCGTTAATAAAATAAACCATTAAGTTTATTGTTTGTCCATTAACGCGCCGGCCAATACTTCATTAAAACACATTGTTCCCATTTTCCCCGAAAAAAAGAGGCGATAAAAAGCCTTCGAAGCGTGTTATAAAAATCATCTCCTCCGCACGATATAGTCGAATTAACTGGATCGAAACGCGGCCATGTTTGTAACCAACGTGCCATCCGAGTTTTTTGGACGGACGTGCGGACATCGTATCCGATGATGTAATTCCAATTAGCATAATGCATTTGACTGGCTTCGACAATTGGCCGAATTCACACGGGGATCTAAGCGCCGTTTGGTTCGCAGGTCTGCATGCCCATGTGGCCTTATTTCCGCCATCCGTCCATCTTAAAAAACGTGGATACATCGAAAGGGTGGCTTCGTTTAAATGCTTAATCGGCCTGTAATCTAATTGGTTGACTAATTTTTTTCTTCTTTTTTTCTGTTTCTAGGTAAGTTCGATGAAATTGAATTGAAATGCTCAAATGCTTTTTTCGTGCTATGGCTCAAATCAGCCAAATTCTCGGGCAATGGTCTTTTTTAATACCTTGGACATCATCTTCATCACGTCACATCATCTGTACCTAAATGGACGGACGAACGACGCGACTCACACACACACAGCCATCAATGTGATAAAAATCCTCTCCGGACGAAAGAAGAAACCAGCTCATCGTAAGATTTACTAGACGATCACATGCCAATGTAATTCTTCTCTTTCTCATCGTTAAATCTCGTACAAATGTATTTTTACCTCAGCTAATCTTTGCTGTAAAGGAAGGTACCTATGGAATAACCTTGGGTAAAAACGAGGGGCATGGGTATTACTTTTTTTACGAACTTGTTTCACAAACACATAAACTTTCAACAATAATAATAACAATAATAATTTAATTACTATAAGACGCTATAATTAACGTATACCGCGGAAGAGCATGGATGAGGGGAGGGGTGAAAGTAGACCTCATAGACGGAATCGCGGATCATTTCAAAGAGTCGTTTACAGAAACCAAATTGGCCGAGACGGGCAAAAATTCTGCAGACCTACATCATATTTTCGGTCTGGAATGAGGTCGATTCCGGTATCTTGATAAAAATCAACGTGTAGGCTAGGATGGTGCAGGATGTTCCGAAAAGGTGCGATAAATTGAGTCTGCAAGAGGGGAGGAGTGGTGTAAGTACGGTAGCGAGTCTCAAGAAGGTTGCCAAACTTCATTGTGTACAATTCCATCTCAAAACTCGCAAAATTGGAAAACATTATTCGAAAATGATGAAATTTTCTTAGAAAGTTTGCGCAGAAAAGTCGAAATGATGACCCTGGGGTATCTGAGGGAAGCTGAATGAAGAATTAGTCGAAAATTGGCCAATTTTCAAAGAAAAATGATGAATTTACTTCGTTAGAGTTACGTTGGGAGTAAAAATAACCTCAGATTAGGATTTAGCGTCCGATTTTACCTTGAAATCGATATACATGACGTTTTTTTATCATAAATTGAAATTTTCCCCACTTTTATCCCCACCATTCTCACTTTAATCGTTATAAATGCTTTGGAAATGAGATATCTCAATTTCCCAATTTGAAATTGCAATCTTGAAGCTGTTTTCTAAGTACTTTGGGGAATAAATATCGGATATGATTCGATATTCGATATGAAGAATTTGGAGAATTTAGAGTGGGGAGTGGGCGTGGTCTTCCCCTTACATGTGTGAGAATCCCTTCTTGAATAACAGTAGAATTAGATTTTCAGTATTTTTGTTTTTTATGCCGAGTAATCTTTCTGAAGCTGTTTCATAGAATTTGGTTGTTTGGATTTTGGATCCATCGTGTTCATTAAATCAGAAGTGGAGATGTTACGCAAAGGGGGGGAGGGGGAGGGGGAATCAAAAACTGATAAAGCAGCTTCATGGGTATCGATTTCATGGTTTTTGAGGGTGCTTATTCCAAATACGATAATGTTTTAACGATAAATCGAAAATTTGAATGTATATGACTCGAAAGGACATTTACAAACTGTGCATTTTTTCGTCGTAGGACGCCTTTCAACGCAACGTTTTTCGCAAATACCTCAATACTAGAAAAAATCCTATTTCGAATTTAAATTTCACGTACGACACGCGAAAGTAAAGAAAAGAAACTGTTGAAAACATCGATATTACACGTCAGTTTACCCTCGTTACGTATGTAGCATAGTTGAAATGTAGCGCGCGTGAGGAAACAACTCTCGTCGCGAGTCTTGTAAACGACACGAGGTACAAGGTTATTTCCGGCGAAGAAGAAAAAGAAACAAAAAAATTAGAAAAAAAATATATAAGAAAACTCGGTAGGTACTTTAAAGAGATATAAACTACGAAAAAAAAGCATGGTCTCCTGGAAAAGGGTGGAAGAAAAGAAAAAAATGAAATAAAATTCCCATCGCGATTTGACTCTCTCGAACACCATTACACAGACCAATCGAGCGACTGCATCGAAATGTACTTTCATTGTTATACCATCAGAAGAAGCAGAGGCAGAGAAAAAAAAAGAAAAGGGTTAGAAAACTACGTCTACGACAATGTGGAAGCCGACCCATAGAAGTAGGAAATTCGTATTTACATACAATAAGTAAAAGAAAAAAAAAAGAAGCAAGACGTACGCGAACAAGAAAAAGAAGACGATGCTGGCAACATTATCGATGCGAAAATATAACCATAGCTAGGTTTTCTTTTCTGGTACCGTTGCTCTACGCATAGTTCCCAGATGGGAACGTAGTAGCTAGGCTGAAGGCAGGGGGAAGGGAGCGAGGTGTAGTTTCGACTTGGAGCGCCAACTTAGCGTGCTCGCAAACCTGTCAAAACTTCAAACCAACTCATTACTGGAAACGATATGGAAAAATATTCGCACTTTGAAAAGAAAAAAGAGACCGAGGGAGGAGTAGAAGGAGAGGAGATTTCTGTGTCGTCGTCATCATCGTCGTGGCACGATAGTGTAGAGAAACGAGCCATGTTCGAAGTTGTTGTAAAGAAAATCCATGTACGCAACACACACGAGCATCGAAGGGAGCGAAAAAAAAATTCGAGCCAACCCCTGCCCTGCCTGTGCCTTTGCTCTACTCCCGCACACTCTTAATATAAACTAAGAGCTTTGTTATAGAAAATAACTCGCGATATCGGGAAATTGAAATTTTTTTATTTTCACGCGTAAACGTGCGTTTCATATAAAAATCGTCGTCGAATAAAAAAGAGAAGGAAAAGTTACAAAGTTGAAAGACTGAAGAAAGGAAAACTAGCTCTAATTCAATAATACGTTTTTTCGAAAAACCAGCGTCGTTTTATCGCCTTACAACATGAAAATTGTAACAGAAGACGTGCTGTTTCGATATTACGAGCCAATTACGAGACGAAAATTTTACAAAATTGGGCCCAGAGATGGGTCAAAAATCGACGACGTACGTATTCGTCGTATTTCGTACACGTTCGAGTTGCGAAGAAAAATGGGTCATATGATCTGCGGACGCGAGTTCGCCGGACCAAAACCACAAGCATGACGCACGAACGATTCGACGTTATTTTCACCACCACACCGACCACTCGGATGGAAGCATCCGAAGCACCGTAGATAAAATGAAGACAGAGAAGAAAAAAAAGCAGGCTGAAAAAAAAATTAAATAAAAAACTTAAAGCATCATTTGCGGAAACTCCGTAGAGGAATTCTTTGCGCTATCGACGACGATGCGATGGCGAAAACAGCACTCAAACGAAGAATGCGATTTAATACGCTGCGAGCTGTCGAAGCGTTTCATTCCTCGAGATGCGGTTTTACTCTGCCCTCATCTCATCGTCGTATCTTTCTTACTCACTATCAGTATGTATCGGGCCTAGTCTTACGTACTGTTTCAGTGGAAGCCTATTTCGACAAAACTAACCATCTCCTCGTCTCTATGCCTCTTCCGGTCTCTAGCTGTTCTTAAACATTTTTTTTCTCTTCTTGTTTTATTTTACATATACGTACTTTCGCAAATGCCTGCGAAGTCGTATGTGCTGAAAACTATGTTAGTACATTTAATAAAGCGGGAGGCAACTTTTTCTAAATTTTTGTCATCTGCGAGCGAGCGTGGGTACGTATCGACGAAAAAAGCTTTCAATTCTACATGGTTTTTACGTTTTTACGAACGTGTAATTTTTTCCTCGACGATTTTCTACGACGAGTATAGCTCGATGTTCGATGAACGACGGTTTAAATTCGCCTTGTTCGATTTCTATACGGTTTCTACTCGTCTCCGGTCCACCTTTTTTTTCTCTTCGGAGTCTTGTAATAGAGAGAAAAAGTTCCATACTAGTTCGGATAATTTTATTTGAGCGGCAAGTTTCGTAAATTCCGCACTCTTATGGTGCATGTTTCAGATTTTAAATTCGTGATTGTCGGGTCTTTCGTGCCCTCACCCCCGTACAATTCGCTTGTATCGGGGTTTTATCTATTTTAGAAGAATTTTTCTTCGTTGTATGAGGTATAAAGAAACTCTAGTGTATCGATATATGAGAATGAAGTAAGAGGGGAAGGGCATTAAGTATATTAAAGACTTTTCAGTCATTCTAGAAATTTATTCAGTCCAATATGAATTATTATTCGCTCAAATTCGGTTCCTGGCTCATTCATGCATCGGAGCGAAATTTGAAAAAATAAAAGTAACTTTAGTAACCTGAAATTTCAAAAAAAGTAACCAAAATTATGGAAAAATGTAACCAAAAATTTTCCATTTCCACTTGAATATAATGACTCATAACCCCCTCCCCTCCCCTCGTCACCGTTTTTCTCATATTTTCGCTAAATTTGACGTTTCACAACTCTTGAAATCAATGGTAAAAATTTTGAAAAAATTCAAAATTTTCAATTCAAAAATAATAATTCATGCATTTTTTCTTTTTCTATAATTATGACGAATTTTAATAGAATAGTTGGCTTAATAGGTGCTCAATTTTTATATCATAGGAAATTTCAATTCTTGAGAAGCTCACAATAAATAATTTTTGAGTTCCTATCAAATCTTAATTTTTTTTGAACTCAATATTGAAAATTCAAAAAAAAAAAATTTTTTTCTTGAAAATACTTGATATCAACTTTTTTAAGTTTTTGAACTCTTATTTGTTTTGAAATAGTTTTCAGTTTTCAAATAATTGTTGATTTCAAAAAACGTGAATTTTAGAAAAATTTTAAATTACAAACAATCCTTTTTTTAATTTTTCAATTTTATTTTTTTTTGATTTTTTTTATTTTTCAAACAATTTTTAATTTCTATAAATTTAAATTTATTAACAATTTGTAATTTCTAAAAAGTTCTGGATTTCAAAAAATTAAACTTAAAATTCTCAATTTTTTGATTTTTAAACAATTTATATTTAATTTTTTTAAAATAGCCGTTCCTAAAATTCATGTTTATTCAAATAAAAAATTTCCAATTTATAAAAATTGTAATGCCTAAGAATTTAAAGTCTAAAAAAATCAATTTTTTGATTGGCTTATTGCAAAATGAGTAGATACAAAAAAAAATTAATTTTTGAAAAGTCTTCATTCTCCACAAAAAAACAATTTTTCAACATGTGAAATTCACAACTTTTCAAAATTTTTAAAAGGAAAGTTTTGCTCATTTGAGAAATATCACATTTTTGAAGCATTTTAAGTTCACGAGTTGAAACGATTTTATGTTTCATTTTTGAGGAGTTCTCTATTTTTCAAACATAATTTTCAAATACTTCGAACACATTTTTTTTTTAATTGAAAAAATTACTAGGTATTCTCATTTAAAAAAAAGTTTTTAATGAGGAGAAATCGGTTTTATTCTTCGACGGCCTCTACTTTTTTTGAAAAGAAATTTTGAGAAAAAATCGTTTATTTGTCGAGAAAAGAATTTCTCAATTTTTTCAAAAAAAATACGGCTTATCTACTTACATTTTTTTTTTCAAGAAATGTGGCTCCCTTTTTAGACAAAAATAAATCTTAATTCTTCAAGAAAAAAAAATCACAATTTTTCATACTGACTTGAAAAATGCTTATAAAAGAACTTTCAATTTTTTTTAGGAGCAAACATTTTTCTACCTTGAATTTCAATACATAAGTACAAAATAAATATTCCTGAAGTTCGAGCAGAAAAAATCTCAATTTTAAAAGAAGATTTAATAAATTGTTCAATTAAGGTCAGTTGGGGTAACTGGGCCACGTTTTTACAACTCTAAAAAATCTTTATTCAAAAATGCCTCACTAGTGAAGAATAACCTTAAATCTTCAAACGGGACGTGTAGAGGGGTGTCATAGAGGTACGCTCACTTTTTTGATTTTAAGGGTGAAGCACATATCTGAGCTGAGGAACACCTCACTCTACACAAAGAATGGTGGACCAGTTACCCCGAAAAATGGGGTAACTGGGCCACCAAATTTTTTTTTTATTAAGGAAGATTCAAGATGTATTCACTTACCCCCACTCAAATCTGAGTTTTGGGGTTCCTGGGCCACAGTTGTTGGGGGTAACTGGGCCATGTCATGTTACTCAAATTACTGAGGCCTCCTCAAGGGGAGCTAGGAACCGAATGATAATTGTTATGGTGGGCTTACGATGTCAGTGTTACCATGCAACCAACCATTTACGTCAAGACGATTTTGGAGGGGATTAGGATGAGAATGGCCCAGATACCCCGGTGGCCCAGTTACCCCAACTGACCTTACTTAATTCATTTTTAAATAAAATATTTCAAATTTTTTGGAAGCAAAATCTCTGAAAAAAACTTTCAAAACGTTTTTAAAGAAATTTTAAATTTTAATGGCAGCTGTTCGTCAGATTTTTGACGAAATAGTAACCAAAATGAGTCCAAAAGTAACCATAGTAACCAAAATGAGCCCAAAAGTAACTAAAGTAACCTTGCCTTTAAAAAAGTAACCAAGTTACTAAAAAGTAACCGTGTTCCGATGCATGCTCATTCCTTTCACTAACTCTTTGCTATTTTTTTTTTCTATAAAGGTTCCAGGTCTGTAGATAAGCATTTGAGACAGTTTAAGGAGGAATTGAGGTTTCAAACATGGTCATTTTTGCCCTTATGACTCTCTTACTCAAATTTTCGGGTTGGAAAAAACTAGAAAAAATTTCTTGGAGACGAACTAGCAAAAAAATCTTTGCAAGTAAATATTAAAAAATCAGGGGGAACATATCCCCTTCTAAAAAAAATAATAATCATAAAAGATGAGTTGGGAAAAAATTTTATATGGGAGAAATAAGGAAAAGATCAAAGTTTTTTTTGTTTTTTTCAATTTTGAGAACTGAATCAAAAAAATAATTTTAAACAGTCAAGTTGACCCTACCTTGCCAGAAGTGGTAACACTGAGAACGATTCGATTACATAAATACATCGAACATCAGTACCTTCGAAAACCATGAAATCGATACCCATGAAGCTGTTTTATCACTTTTTGAGTTTTACCCCCTCTTTTTGCGTAACATCCCTTCTGCTGATTCAATGAAAACGATGAATCCAAAATCCAGACATCCAAATTTCAATGAAACAGTATAATTAAGATACTCAGCATACAAAGCTTAAAAAAAAATCATTTTACTGTAATTTAGGAAGGGATTTTCACAAGTGGAAGGGGAAGACCACGCCTACTTCCCACCTTTAATTCTCCAAATTCTTCATATCCAATGTTTATTCCCCAAAGTACTTGAAAAATAGCTTCAAGATTGCAATTTCAAATTTACAAATTTACAAATCTCATTTCCAAAGCATTAGCAACAATTAAAGTGAGAATGGTGGGGATAAAAGTGGGGATAATTTCAATTTATGATAAAACATCGTCATATATATCGATTTCAAGGTAAAATCGAACGCCGAATCCAAATCTGGGGTTATTTTTAGTCCTAGTGTTACTCTAACGAAGTAAATTCATCATTTTTCTTTGAAAATTTGCCAATTTTCAACTAATTCTCCATCCAACTTCCCTCAGATACCCCAGGGTCATCATTTCGACTTTTCTGAGCAAACTTTTCTCATAAACTACCCTTATTATCGGACCTTCTACGAGGTACCATCAAACTAGCCAATACTATTCGACAATTCGCAAAATCCTTTATCACTCAAAGGCTCGTAAATCGTATTGTTTATTGGCTAAAGCCTCGAAGCCGTCCAAAAAATCCCATTTTCTGCTAACTAATGCGATCTTTGAACTGCGTCGGTTGCTTTCATGTACAAAAATACGTCTTCGCGTCGCCCCTCGCAACAGCTTACAAGCTCTTTATTTCGGTACAAATAAACATTATTGCCTTTTCTACGCGTTACACGCCACACACAAAACTCTGTAGTCCCAACGGAACGTTCAAATCGGTTTTACCAAAGACATTCTAATAAATCTCATTCTCTCGTGCCACCATTGCATCGAATCGTTTCCATGCTGTTCTCTTTTCATACTTGGGTATACTTATAACTATTCTGATGCTATGTTTATTACCTTCATCGCATTAATTTCTTTTCTTTCTCGCTCGCTCTCTTTGCAGAAACTTCACACCTCGATAATGACTGCGCTTTGCTTTTTAGAAAAATCACTCGGAACTGACAAATATACGCACTGTCAGTGTCAGTTCAGTTGGTGAAATATAAACGAGCCGAAGCCAATGACAATGGTAAAAGTCTGCTTCATGTCTGCCATACTCCTCCCTGCCCTTGCTGCTCATTCCGAGCACCCTTCCAGCGGCTGAAATAAGAGAAAGAGTGAAAAAAAGCACATAAATCACCCGTTTCGCTAAAAATGTATACAAGCAACATTTATATAAGTTGTGCGACTACCTAAACGCGTAGTTAAAACGTATTATGCATGCTCGTTGTTGCAAAACGTTAAAAACCTCACTTGGGAGTACTTTTTTCCTATATATTCGTCGTTATTCGGCCTCGCGAAATAAGATTACACTTACATATGCCCGTAAATCAGATTCGATTGGTGTTTTACACATTAAAAATGTAATCAACCCTCGTACACATTTCGCCGGTCTGGCCTGGGCCTAACCCTCACACAGAGTATCATACTCCTCGAGTTTAATATACCCGAACCCCACACACACGCGTCCGCCAGTTAGCACGCGTCGATAAGGTGGTTTTTATATTTCATTTACGACACCGTCGTTAATTTCCTTTCACTCCGAGTATAAAAGTTGGCAAGATGATAACACCAGCTATGCCCATAGGAAGAGCATGTGAGATGAAACACGAAACTTGGCTTATCAGTTCTTTTTTGTTAATATTCTTCGACCGACTCTTAACTCCCAGAACAGTGGCTATTGATTCCGGTAGCAAGTTAGGGCCCCGTCCTCCTCATCACCCAAGATAACGCCATCTCTATGTCCTATTCGACGCGGTGGCAATATAATTATTCTGCCAAATGCCTCGGGATATATTTTTTTCGAAAAAATACAACCAGCTTAAAATGTATTACTCGTATATTTCCCTAAAGCTAGAATAATTCCCTGCATCGATTTTATTCTCTCTCACTCTGTGCTTTTTAATATATTAAAAACGTCTTGCGTTTATAAATATTATTGATGGCCGCAAATACGCCATTATATCTATTGTTATCGCCTTTCATTATGCTGCCTGGCGGCCGCCGACCCCGTCAGCATATTCTCTTCATAAGGGTGAAAAACACAACACAAGGCGACGCCGAGCTGTAGGTCTGTAATTTTATTTAATAAATAAACCTATATCTGCTACAACGACAGACTGTTCAACGGTCGCAGTCTGATTTTTCCAAAAATATCGCTCTCGCTGGATACATTAGGTACGTTACCATTATTATGGCATTTTCGACTCAGGCTCGCGCCGAACCTTTTTCCCTTCTAAAAATGTGCTCTGTTTCGGGGTTTTTCTCTTTTTCGTTTCACTTAAAAATTGTGAGACTGAGAGAAAAAAGAAGGAAACCAGTTTCGAGTCATAATTCACGGCGCGCGATCACTTCCTCAATTACACGAACCTCTGGCTCGTTCAATTCAAATTCAAACAACCTGTTTTTTCTACTTCTGTTATACCTGCGGAACCCTATTTGGGATTTTTTATTGCACCTTTTAAGAAAGGAAAAAAAGATACGTCTATGGTTGATATATTAGGACGATTTGATCCTTTGGGGTTTCTCTTTCTTTCTAACTCATTTATCGACACTGTAATCGATTTTATTAGTTATGCCGCTCGTAGTAGACTTTTTTACCCTTTCCAAAGCGTAAAAAAGAGTAGAAAAAAGGTAGCAGTAAATTATCTCCTCGAAGATCTACACAGTCCGAGGAGCCTTTTGCCTTCGGTTTACTTTCTTTTCGATGAAGCAATACATCCAGTCTGACAATGTTATGTTTTTTTCGTTGCTTCGAAAAAAAAAGGACATCCTTTTAGTACAATTCGATAATAACAGGCCCCGCCGGTCATATTTTCAACTCGTTTTCGTTCTTCTGCGACCTTATACAATCTGAATTTCTGTACAAAGCTTTCCGAAGCGATCATCGAGTCCATAGTGTGGGTTGTCTCTTCGTTGTCGTAAAAACAACGTTTTCATTTTATGGTACCATGATCAGATTATTTTCGCTGTCGTTGCTGGTGCTTTTTATTTCTTTTATAAAGGTCCGTTGTAGGTAGTGTCGTTTTTTTTTCTTCTTCTTCTCCAGTCTGGGTAATTTTCTACTTTGATTTTTCTGTTTCGTATGATGAGATAGAGGGAAAATGTTGCTGGGTTTATTTCCATGCGATGCGACGATGTTCGTGTATTATTCTTGAAAAACATATACCAAGGATTTTGGATTTCCTAAGGCAGGAAATTGCGGTTTTTAAATGGGTCGTGTGGGTTTATTTCGAAGTCGTCGACTGCGCTGTTATTAACTTGTCTGGTAAATTTTTCCAATAAGTATCATCATGCGGATTAGTTTTTAGTCGAATTTTCTGTCTAGAGAAATAATTGAAGAGTATAAAAAAGAAAGTCTCAGAGGGTTTGAAATAATTTGAAAATCGGATCAATTTGTTGAATGAACTTCTTTTAAAAATAGAATTGATTCAATACAATTACGAAAAAAAAAGAAAAAGATAACAGATAATAGTTCAAAAAATTGAAGTACTCGTCGACAACTCGTAAAATTGAGTAATAAATCGATTTATCAAAATCGAATAAATATAATCTTTTTTTTTCTATCAATCAAAATCAAAATTTTTTACGATTTATCAGAATCACAATGAAAAATTAGTACGTTTTTCTCAAAACTGAAAAATTGGACAATATATCGATTTATCTAAATCAAATATGTAATCGACTAATTGAAATCAAAAAATTTCTCAAATTACAAAAAAAAAAACAAAAAAAAAACAGGAAATATAATTTTATTATAACTAAAATTTACACATTTTTCTCGAAATCATAAAATTGAGTAGAATAAATCGATGTATAAAAATCGAAAAATTGATTTATCAAAATCGAATAAATAATCAAATTCCATTTTTTTTTAAAAAGAAAAAAAAGTAAAAAACTGAAATCGAAAAATTTTCCAATTATAAAAAAATCAAAATTAAAAAAAAAAAAAAACACAACAGAAAAGATAACAAATCCATACATTTTTGAGTAAATCCATGTAAATCGATGTATCAAAATCAAAAAATTGGATAAGTAATCGATTTATCAAAATCGAATAAATAATCGTTTTTCCAAAATTGATACATTTCTTTTGAAATCGAAAAAGTGAACAATAAATTAATCAAAATACAATAAATGATCGATTAACAGAAATCGAAAAATTGAACAATAAATCGATTTATTAAAATTGAATAAATTATAATCAATGAATCGAAAAAATTTTAATTACCAAAATTCCAGAATACTCGAAATCGAAAAATTGAATAATAAACCGATTCATCAAAATCGAATAATTAAAAATAGTCTATTCTGTTTATCGAACTGGAAGCATCAAAATTTAAAAAAAATTATTCTCGAAGTCGAAAAATTTAATAGCTTTAGAAATTTTTACTCATCAGAAAAATGAAGTTTTTTGTTTAAAAAAAAAAATCAATGGATTTTTATCGAAATCGAAATAATTTGTAAAATCAACTAAATTAAAGAACTGTTGATTGAAAGGTAAAATTTGACTAATTTATTTCTTGAAATGGAAAAATTGATTAAATGAGTCCAAGATTTCGATTACTTTCTGTATTTCTTTTTAATCAATTTTTCAATTCATTTTCTCTACTTTCTCGAGAATCCAAACTCGAAAAAAACATTTCCACCCCGGAAATTCGGCCCTACCAGCGGACCAACTTCCTCTTAAATTTCATCTACACTTCCTATACGAATCCAAATCACTCGCAAAACCGTTCCAATTTTATAGCACTCGCAAAATTGTAAAATTCGACCCAAATAAGGTCATTTTTTCGATCCTAATACCACGCCGGATACTACTTTATCCAGTTTATGAGAAAGTTCCGATCCATTCGAACCGAGCCCATGATACAGCGTGGGAGGGTGATATCGGTTTAACTGCGCGACCCTCCAAACACCACAGAATCGGACGACGATTCGTTTTCGGCAATACGAAAGAGAGCTTTAAAAGTCTATAATTTTTCAAAGCTACAAATATATATATATAGGATAAAGAGGCTATATTTCCAATAAGCTAATTTTATTCTCCCTTTTTTTCTCTCATTCGCAGGGTGAAAAAAAATACCCAAGCTTGTGAAACTCCTCGCTCTCGCGAATAAACTTTATCCGCCACGTCGTGCTATAAGCGTAATAGTTCTTTTTCTGGGCGAAGAAATTGAAATTCTGCGATTGCATGGTTTTTTCGTCGTCTACGTCGCTTCTCGCAGCAAGTCTCGGAATTCCGAGCTCGTCGCCCTTCGTCGACCCCTTAAAAACCATAAATTAACCCATCTCCCTAATTTCGGCAATTTATCTCCTTTCATCGAATACTTATACTTTTAAAAAGCTGTTCTATTCGCCCTCTATCGTCTCAATGTAGAAAAAAACCAACCTTTCGCATCACTTACGGTTCGGTTCATTGATCAAAAAAGTAAGAAAAAGAAAAGCTCGATGCTATAAAGAGAAAAAAACACCTAATCGCCGAGCCATTTGAATAAAATACGTTATCGTTTATTTCACGAAGCTTTTCTTCTTTTTTTCGTCTTTAATTTTAATCGAACGCGATAAAATAACCTTTAACTGCGTCAATTTTCCAACCTCGTGCTTAAATTCGATTTCGCTCGGTTGACTGACGAGAGAATTCCAAAAGGCTAAACTGTAATGAGTATTTTTACGTAGACTCTCTTCACTTGTAAAATCTTAAATACCTATTGGTCGAAAAAAGCCCGAAGGAAAATAAAAGCTAGGTATATTAAAAAGGGCCAAAAGTCGTGTAGGTTGAACTTTGTCCTATTAGATCCGGTAAACGGATGTGAAAAAGGGTCACCGCATACCTTGTTTACTGTTTTTTTCATTTCTAACTAAAGGTATTTTCTTACAAATGCCCTATTGTTTGGCTGGCCTATATTGATGGCGGAGGGGTGAAGAGGAAAAAGGTGAAAATAACGTCGAATTTTCCTATACATACGAGGTGGGCAAATGATCGATATTTTTTCCACCTCATTTGCTTACGAAATTTTTTATAAAACGGGACGACAACTCTTCAGGCTAAACTATAAGAAGGTGTGGGTAGATTAAAAACAACAGGCTGTGCAGGCTCTCCCGTCCATTAATTTCTATCCGAGATGCCACCTCTCTCGACACGACTTTCGAAGAGAGAGAGAAAAAAAGGAAAAGGTTACACGGTTAATTTGTGTAAAAGCCGAGCGAAGGTAGCTTTATGAAAAGGACGAGTTGACAAATTTACTTTTGCTCTTTGCAACTGGTGGTATATGGCGCCTTCTTTATCCTTATGACAGATCGTACAGAACTGGCGAATTTTTCACACACGTACCAACGTTAGTAGGTATACGAGGCTATAAATAGGCTTTTTCTTATGTCATTTTTCATTATTACTATGACCTTTTACCAAATAGCTTATCCGAAATGCCAAGATAATCATATTTTCTTCCATCAAACTGGCAAGATAGAAGATATTCGTACGTTGAAAACAAAAGAAAATGTTATCGAAGTACTCCTTAGACCTTCATTTTACTTCGATAACAATCCAAAAATCTAACCATCAGTATCGTATAAAAATAATTTACCAAAGAAATTTTTTTTCTTTTACGAGTCTGGCATTAGTACAAATCGATCCTAAAATGTGAAAAAAATCCCAAAAATTGTTCACATACTTCGTGCAGTTTTTCGATAAAAGGCAGATAAAAAAAATACACCATCTCGCAAGTTTTACTTCCATTCGAAGAGGACGTAGATATTTTACGAATAGTTTCGCAAGATTCATTTTTTAAACGCAGTTTTGGAATACCATCAAAAAACTTCGCGAGCTTTTCGATTAAGTATTTTTACACAGGAGGGTGATAAATTTTTCGCGATTTTTTTTTTCTCTTCGTTGGAACAACGAACGAGGGTTGCAACGGCAGCGGTCTTGATAAATTGTAATTTCCCAATAACTCGAGAAAGCATTTTCCACGCTGCTGGAAAGTTTACTACGCAGATACACGTCGTTGTTTACGTGATGTGGGAGAAATTTCCATTCGGTAGAGCGATCGTGTTGCCAAATGATTTAGAAAATTTTTTACGTTACGTTGGGACGAGGAAATTGGCATCGGTGGTTTACAGCGTATGAATAATTTCTGGGTGCTTTTGGATTTACAATTTGAAGTCCTAAATCGATCCTTGAAATACAATCAATGGCTCGAGAAATTTCATGACGTACTCGTATTTTCGAGCTAAGCCAGTTTATTGCTTGATCCTTCGATGGGTTATCAAGACGTAAATTAACACTCACTCATTTCTGGAACTTTAAAAAAATTGCTGCAGTGAAAATTGAACACTCACCTGGAACAAAAACAAAAGGGAACAAATAGTTGATTAATTTATGGCTAAAATCAAACTAAAATTATTTACTTCTAAAATTAATATGTATAAAATTGCTAATATGGTTATCAAAACCTAATGTTTTTTTTTTCAATTTGCAAAAATCAAAAGGATTTTATTTATTTTTTTTTTATAACGAAAATTGAGATTTTTGAATTTTTTAAATTTTTTTACAAAAGATTTTCTAAAATTCAAGATGTTTGAACATTTTCAAAAATCGACCATTTCGTGTATTAAAAAAAAAAAAATTATTTTGAAAAAGAACGCGAGATTGCTAAAAATTAAGGATATTCTTCTCCCCCCCCCCCCCCCAAACCACAAAAAAGATAAGATAGTGAATTTTTCACTAAAAATTAAAGATCTCTATAAAATTGCAAAAACTGTGGAAATGATCAAATTTTCAAAAACTGAATTACATAAAATTGGCAAAAATGAAATATTCTCCAAAATTACCATATTTTTAAAAAATGCAGAAATTACGAATTTTCTCAAATTTTAAATTTTTGAAAATTGATTTAGACTTTCTTTAATTTACAAAAATTGTGGATTTTCCAAAATTTCAAATTATTCTCATGTCATAAGATGTGATAAAAGTTGAAGATTTATCAAAATTAATGTATTTTTTTCAATTGTCCGTTTAAAACTACAGACTATCGAAGTTACAGGGGAAAATTGCAATAATTAATCAAAATTATACAATATTATTTTTTTAATCACCAAAAAAATAATGTTAATTTTCTGAAATTTAAAATTTTTGAAAATTTTCAAATCTTCAGATTTTTGTCTACCTACTTTCGAAAATATTGCATAGAATGATTTTTTCTTTAAATTGGCGAAAATTGAGAATTATTAAAATGGATATTTTTATGATCGCACCCCCCCCCCCTCCTCAATCAAAATTTTAGTTTATTTTTTTCAATAGGTACTCCAAAAATTGAGTTTTTTTTTCATTTTATAATATTATGGATTTGAAAAAAACAACAAAAAATATAAAAGTCTCCAAAATTACAAAAATAAAGATTTATAAAAATTTTAAAAACATCCAATTTTCAAAATATGACAATTTTGTCCATCACCTAAAATCACAAATTTTAAAAAATTGTGCAGAAATGAAAAATTCTCCAAAATTTCAGATTTATCAAAATTGATAAAAATTGCAAATCTAAGATTTTCCAAAATTTTGGATTTTTTTAACATTTTCAAAATTCAAGGATTTTATCAATTTTACCGAAATTGGGTAAATTTTTTTTTTTTAATTGAAAGAAGCTAAAAGATTCACCAAATATGAAGATATTTCAAAATCGACTCTTCCATCTGATTTTTTATCAACTTCACTCGATTCTTCGACACTTTCTCAAAGCAAGGGCATGATCGAGCAAGATACACCAGATTACGAGAACCTTGGCGGAATTTTTTCCAACACTTATTACCATCATTATACTCGCAGAATCGCATCGAGAATCACCTATTCGCACATCGCATCGTCTTATCTGTCGCTGATACCATTTACTACACATTACATCTAGTTCTTATAGTATAATCTTGTTAGCGATAAAAACTAAAACCAATGCAACCTAACAGATTTTACGCGACAAATACCACCCAAAGCGATCACCTGAGGAAATACTTTTCTGCAGTATTTACGCGAAAACAATGGTAACAGGTTTGCATCGCCATAGCCAGCTGGCCATTGCGGCTTAGGTATACCAGAACACAGAGAAAGATGATCTAAGCAATGTATATTATTTGTTGTTAAGATACTTGTGTATATCTGAGTAAGTGTGAAAACACCTCGACTCCTCGCGAGTCGAGTTTCCACCTTATATAGTACTCGTAATAATGCGGAAAATAAAATCTGTCGTCGATTCGTTTCACCTCTCGTCTCTTTTCTTTCATACCCATTCACAGCTACCTATTTATTTCAAGGTGAATAAAAATACGAACCAAATTTCGTCGAGAAAAAAACAACATCAACATAACCATCATCGATGACACGAAAACCTTACTCTGTCAGCGAGGAATAAAACATAAACTCGCGGAAATTGTGAAAATCGTTCTTAATCGTCTCTATACAGAAAGAACAGAGAGGCTGGCAGCACCATCATCTTTCGTCTCCCAAAATATTCTCAGTTTCCTCTTTCTTATATCTCTACCGAGCGAGAAACGTTTCTCGTCGCTTATATTTCCGTTATATTAATCGTCAGTCATTTCTATGCTGTTTGAGTCGAGTAGAAAAAAAATAATAAAAAATGGAATAAAATGGCAAGAAAAACCTGCCATCACTGGTGCTGCTATATATACAGAGAATATCGATGCAAAAATGACAAACAAAGAATCGTTCCAGAGGTAGCAGAAACACAAACTCGAACAGTTCGCTTTCTTCATTTACTTTTCCAGTATCTCTCTTTAACGCCCTGTCACGTAACAATTTCGATGACACTTCAAAGACAATTTCATTATTTTTACTTCGGCTTCTTGTATATACAATTTTTTCTCCTTTCCGAGATATTATTTACCCCCAGTCCCTCGCTACACTAAAACGATGTAAAAAATAAAATCAATTTCCGCACTTTATTCGATGAGAAGGTGTTAAAAGATGGCTCCAACAAGCACTGAGACGAGTGCATCGCCGCAGTACTGTTTTTTTGGCACCATCGAAAATCTACTAAGTTCAATACTATATTTGGAGTGGAGGGAGGGGTCCAATCGAAATTTTTGTAATAACCAAAATTATTTCCAAGACTTCAAGCTACAACTTTTGTTTGAAAATTTTTTCAATTGGACCCCTACTTCCACCAGATTTCAATAATATAAATTTTTAAGTCATATTATGCAAAATTGGAGGGGAGGGGTGGTCTAATCAAAAATTTTATGACAGAAATTATTTCTAGGACCTCAATCTACAACTTTTGTTTGAAAATTTTTTTAATTGGACCCTTCTCTCAATTTTTGAAAATTATCTACCTGATGTTAAGGGGGGGGGGTGGGCTATAATTTTTTTTTTTGTCGAATGCATAGAGTTGACAAGCGGAATTTTCTAAGACCTTTGCATGACGTCAATTTGATTTTTCATCTATGAAGTTTTGAAGAAAAATTGGAAACTAATTTCATCTCGCTTTTTTTTTACAAAAAAAATTAATTTTTGATTTTTAAAAAATAAAATGCATGGAGTTTTTACCAAAAAAAATTATATTCATTTTGCATTTTAATGATGTCATTTTGAAGAAATTATTGATAAATTTTTTGGAAAATCAAAAATTTTAAGCGTTTAAATTGGAGAAAAGCACGACTTTTTCTTAATGCCCCGTTTCCAGAAAAACTATGCAACCCACGAGGTTTTTACTCAGAATGTTTTTTATTCAGTACAGTCTGGTCTGTAGTCTGACGAGAGGGTTTTGCGAAATTCCTACTTTTTCCCCTGATTATATCTAACTTTCTTATGAATTTCATCTTAGTATTCCATTCAACTCGAAAGAAGTCGTCGACAAATTATAATTTCGCGAAACCCTCTCGTCAGACTACAGACCAGACTGTACTGAATAAAAAACATTCTGAGTAAAAACCTCGTGGGTTGCATAGTTTTTCTGGAAACGGGGCATTAAGAAAAAGTCGTGTTTTTCTCCAATTTTGACGCTTAAAATTTTTGATTTTCCAAAAAATTTATCAATAATTTCTACAAAATGACACCATTAAAATGCAAAATGAATATAATTTTTTTTTTTTGAAAACTCTATGCATTTCATTTTTCAAAAATCAAAAATTAATTTGTTTTGTAAAAAAAAAGCGAGATGAAATTAGTTTCCAATTTTTCTTCAAAACTTCATAGATGAAAAATCAAATTGACGTCATGCAAAGGTCTTAGAAAATTCCGCTTGTCAACTCTATGCATTCAACAAAAAACAAAAAATTTTATAGGCCCCCCTTAAGTGAAATCGGAGGAGAGGGAGGGAACCAAACGAAATTTTAATAATACCTAACGAAAATTATTTTTTGGATCTTAATCTACAACTTTTATCTGATTTTTTTTTCAATTGGCCCCTTTCTCTCTCACTCCTTCAATTTTTAATCACCATCTTTGGAGTGTTATACGAAATGATTGTGGAAGGAGGGGTCCAATTGAAAATTTTTTCATACAAAAGTTGTAGCCTGAAGTCCTTGGAATAATTTTGGTCATTAAAAAAAATTTGATTGGAGCCCTCCTTCCCCTTCAACTTTGAATATCAAGTATCTAAATCTGTAATTACCATCTTCGGAATGTTATGCAAAATGATTGTGGAACCAGGAGTCCAATTGAAAACATTTTTATACAAAAGTTGTAGCTTGAAGTCCTAGGAATAATTTTGGTTATTAGAAAAATTTTGATTGGAACCCTCCCTCCCCTTCAACTTTGATTTTCAAGTATCTATCTAGTATTGGACTTGGTAAATTTTCGATTCTGCCAAAAACCAAAACTGCAGCGATCAAATCGTGCACCGAGCACGAAATTCAACCAGAGATGATTTCTTTTCACGGGTGGCTCTGCATGCACCTCGTTAATTAATTTATTTATCGTACAGACAAGGAAGAAAAAGGCGGACGTGTATACGTCTAGATTTTCAACCTCGCCGATCTGCAGCTTTTTATAAACGTAATTAATTAAAGAAATGTTATTGTATATGTTTTATATAAAGAATAAAAGGTTGCGTTAGGTTGAGGAAGGCTATACGCACCGATCTGGTCAGCGAGGAGGGGGTGGGGTGCAAATAAACCGAGAACCATTTCAATTAAACCGTGTAATAGTTGTAAAGGAACGCATTACACGATATTCCTTTCTCAATATAAGTACATATATCCTATTAAAATAGGCGTATTTGCATAGCTCTCTTCGTACACGTTGGCACTGCGAGGGGGCAGGGGAGATCATATACCAATGACCTCGAGATTTTCTGCATTTTTCCCTACCTCCTTTGACTCTTTTACGAAGGCAAAACAATCCTCTGATAACATAATTATTTACGCGACTGCGTGTAAATTTTTTTTTTATACTATACCAAGAATTAGATGCTCTTGGTGGAATGTTAATAGGGAGCAATTGTAAAAATTTTCTCACCATATGAGCTAGCGATAACGATTCCACGATATATAGGCGTGCATAGGTGTAGATAGTAGACTAACCACTAAAATATGGGCACTGGTGAAAGGAGCATTGGGGAGGATTTTAGGTCTATCTAGCAGGTGTATTTTATGGTCAAAAGTTACACAAGGTATAGGCGCCAGACTGGCTCGTATTTACCACCTCAGTCCTTAGCAATGTGTGGATCTCCAGTATAAACGTTACCTACCAATAGTGCAAGAGGCACCGTAGTGTATAATTGCTGGAATTAATTGAATTTAAAATAAAGCTTAAACATGGCGCTGGCGGTGGCGGTACGACTTATGTATCCGGAAATATTAATTACACCCAATGGTATTATCCGGACGAAGTAAACCTGGCTGTGATGGGATCTGGTGTGAGAGAAAAAGCCCGGCTAGTTTCTTTGGAGTTTGGACTCGGGACGAGGACGCGAATAACGCGAACCAACAAACAAATGATTTTAATAACCGCGTGTGGGTACCTAAAAACAAAATGGCTTCCTGTCAAACTAATGATAACATTCTTCTACCTACATTTTCTCCTATATGTGCGGCTATTTGTCATAAATAAAATAAATTACGAGCGTCCGGATAGCGCGCAGCGCGGCAGCCGGGTATGAAACGTTCGATGCGGTAATGATACATTATTAGGCCATATTTTCGATTAGTCGAGTAGGTAGTAAACGTATAGATAGATGCACATGGAGTGAGCCAGACAGCCATAGAGAAAGAGAGCATACTGCAGAACTCGAACTCCTTCCAACTTTATAATAATGGTTCGATCTAAAGACGAAATAATTTATACTGACAAATTACGAGTATTATGTTAATAGAGCGAACAGCATCCAGGGTATTTGGTATGGTGAAAATTTTCTAGTCGTGTTTTTTTCCTTACACTTCACCTCATCGCTCTCCATATTTCTCTTCCTGTATCTTCCGTACATCGTCGTCTTTTGATATACTGTACACGTAAAGGCGTTCTGTTTATAATATTCTATGATATAGGGAGCTGCTGTGGCTGCTCCGCGGCCAATGCTGGCGCTGTTGCTTTCGCTCCTATCGTGATTAACGAGGTTCCGAGAACGTTTTACATAATTATCGTCGCCTCTAATCGAACGAAGGAAGAAAAAGCCAAACGCAACGTGTGCTTATTCTTATAAACACCACCTTACCGTATTAGCAAAATTATAAGGTAATTTTCGAATTGATTTGCGATGTCGAAAATGTCGAATCGTGACGCGATTATTTCGGCCAGTCTGTTATATTATAAATTACCTTTGACAGGTCTGGCCAGGTCGAGCAAAACTAGAATTCTATGTATCTGGCGCGGTCAGTTCGTCTAAAGATTCTAGCAGAATGTTCATTTACGAGAGAACACAATCGAAAAAAAAGTTATCATAGAGAAAAATTTCCAAGAAGACATTTTTCGCATTTTTTCCCCTTATGATTTATGATGAAGTTTCGAGAAAATCTCGATAGGAAAAAAATCGTCCTTTGGAATGTATAAATGTAGTATCCTAACACGTCATTTTTTTTCTTCTCTCGAATGACCCAGCTATATTGTCATTTCTTTTTTCCAGCCAAAGGATGGACGTACAAAGAAAGAAAACCTTTGGAAAATATTTTACTTTGCTTCAACACCAACTCGGATATGATATCTTCGTAAACGTATAGCTCTGTAGAATGTAGATATTAGGTCTAAATAATATACAAATTCCAAAAATAATAATTTGGAAAATATTTATTTCCCCTTTTTCTTACAGTTTCTTCACAGGAAGCAATGAAAAATGAAAATTTACATAATTAGTTACACCCGAGAAAATACCGAGAATTCTTTCGGGAATACGTGTCATATCGTGAAATTGGAATATTTTCTTCGTCGCGAATGAACGAAGGTTTCAAAGGGAAACGAACCAACGAAAGTTGTCGAACAAAACGCTAGGTAGAGATATGCCTACGTAAGATGAAAGTTGAAAACCGTGAGAAGGCGAAAGGGCACAAAATGGAGCTAAAATTGATAAACTTTTGAAGTATATTTTTCTCTTTTTTTTAACGAAATAGAAAGGCATACTTATTTTCTCCGTTAAGATGATCTTAATGGGAAAATAAAAGTCGGAATTGGAATCAGCACTTTCGTGTACCATGAAATCGATATGCATGAAGGGATTTTATCAATTTTTCATCAAATCGATGAAATACACCCCTTTCCCCTCAGGGATGTATCCACCTTGGGTACAGAATAAAAAATTCAAAAAAAAACTTTCAAAGTGCAATTTTTAAAAATGTAAATCAATTTCGTTGATAGTTTTTGAGGTAAGATGCAATTTCATGGAGGGGGGGGGGGGGGAGGTTTAGAGGGGATGATTTTCCGAAATTGATAAAAATCATCTTGGGTGTCGAAGTCTGGTTTTTCGATTATATAGAATCCGACTCTGATACTACTCGCATGACACGAGTTATAATTTTCAATTCAAGATACGATGAAATTTCATCGACAAGGTGATGGGGAGCTTCTGAGGGGTGATTTTCTGAAAATGGGTTTGGTGGAGAGCTTCTGAGAGGATGATTTTCTGATGATAACAATCGTCGGAGGCTATAGATTTTCGATGTTGTAAAATTTGACTCGTAACATTATTCACATGACTAACTTATAATTTTTGAGATAATGTTAAGACGAAATATAATTGGGTGGGGTGGTGGGAAGACTCTGAGGGGATGATTTTATAAAATTGATTAAAAAAAACACCCTGGGTGTAGAAGTCAGGGTCTCGAAGAAGCTGTCTCCGAATTCAATATCATTTGCATAATTCGAATTATAATTCTTGAGATATGACTAAATATAATAAGTGGGTGAGGAGATTCTGAGGGGATGATTTTCTGAAATGATGAATATCATATTGGGTATCGAAGTCTAGGTTTTCGATGACTTAGAATTATTCACATGACACGAAGTATAATTTTTGAGGTACGACAAAATTCAATGTGGAGAGTGGTGGGGACTGTGGGGAGCTACTGAGGTGACGATTTTCTGAAAATGAGTTGGTGAGAAGTTTCAGAGGGGATGATTTTCTGAAATTGATAAAAATCATCTTGGGTGTCGAAGCATAGATTTTTGATGTTGTAAAATTCGATTTCAACACTATTCACATGACTCGACAATGATTCTTGACGATACAACAAATTCAACGGGGTGTGTGGTGGGGAGCCTCTGAGGGGGTGATCTTCTGAAATTGATAAAAAACCATGTTTGATATCAAAAGTTAGGTTTTCAGGTACGCTGATTTCGAATTTAATCGTATTTTCATGATTTAAATGATAATTTTTTGGGTATGATGAAATTGTAAGGGGGAAGTGAGGAGGTGCTGAGGGGATGATTTCCAAAATTGATAAAAAATCATGATGGGTATCGAAATCTAGGTTTTCGAGTACGCTGAGTTCGAATCTGATGTTATTGTAAAGATTGCACAAAGATTTCTATAGTTTTACAGGCTAATATTTGGGGGTTTTCCATCAATCCGTCATTATTAGGCTTTTGAGTTTTGATGAATTCGACACAATATTAACTACTCAAAACAACGAGAAAACACCTCCCTTCTTCAACCAACCATCTACATCTGACGCCATCCGTGTAAACCCGCACATACAAATAAGAGCGAAGCATTGAAAATTTCGGCGACATTCGCGAATCCGGATTAGGGCACGGGGCGAACATATAATTGCGTTGTTGTTCGGAATTTACGCGAAAGATGGTAATTAGCCGTTATTCACGACAGCCAGGCGTTAATTCTAGCCAATTCAAAGGCGAAGGCGCGCTCTGCGCCATGAGTCATAGCTGCGAGAAAAAGTCATTTATTTTAAGGGTAGCAACAGCGTGTAATCTAATTCGCTCTGTCTTTATCAAACCCTCATTCTTCATTTCCACTTTCTGTCAACTTGGCTTGGCTTTTTCCACGAGTCGGGCCGATCTCGTTTCGTGTATTATAGAACACGATCGAATTCGAAAGGAAATTACATCGGGATTTTACGTTATGGTGACCGGCCTCGCCACCGTGTCCAAGTCATTCGATCCGATTTTACTCGCTTTTTTCACCGCTGCATAATTCCAAACAAACCTAAAACAAGCCTTTGCAATGTTAGACTCGACGAAACCGCGAATACAGCTAAAAGAAACCCTTATTACGAATTACCAAGTAACTTCTCTTCATCATCGTGGTAGCAACGTAATTTAGTATTTGCGTGAGTTGTAGGTATACGTCGCGTCCCCGCCTTCCCCTGCTATTGATGTCAAGTCGAAAATTACCTCGAGAATAAAACGCTCCAGATAATGTTCGTTTGCGTTAAAAAGAACGAAGAAAAATGAATTTACTGAGATTAAATCGCGTTTGCCGACTGAAAAATTCGTGTCTTAAGGAATGGTAAATTAAGCTGCGAAACGAAGCACGAGTCAAAGGGGGGTACACAAGCAGACAAACGCCAACGAGGTTTTCCCTTTGTTTCGCCATTTTTTTTCCAAACAAATATTACAAAATACGACTTAACGAGCTTTGGTCGGATTGACTCGTTGGGTTATTTATCACCAGAGTATATCTCCCTTTGCTGACGAATGAAATTTACATCAAGTACGCTGTGTGCGATTCCAAAAGCCATAAGGATTATCCAGATATTGGATTTCGCGTTTATTTAAAAATTAATTTTTTAGAGGCACTGACAAGCCTTTTTTCCAAATCGATTAGCTCTAGAATGATTCGACGTGTCTCAATTGTGATATCATGTGACGTAGCAGAGGTAAAATTTGATAAATATGAGTATGGTCTAATCAGAAGCTTGTATTTTGCCACTTGATGTATACCTTCGATTATAAACGACGACATTTTTTTTATCGTCGTTGTATACCTACTACGTAGAAAGACGAAGTCTCGAAATGATAAATTATTCGGCTCGAAGTACCTGAAAGAGTTTCTTTTTTAGATTTAAATTACTTTTTTCTTCTTCTCGGCAAGTAGCTTTTTTCGTATAAACGGTATATACAATTTAAGAAGGGAAAATAGGTGTGTATTTGAGTGGAAGCGAGATTTGGGAATTTTATAGCGCGCTAAAGAATTTTCTAAAACGAAGAATAACTACAACACGAGTGAAAGAAAGAAAAGCTGACGAGTAAAATGGTATTTGCATTTTGTTTCGTTTTTTTGAACATGTTAAGTATTATTTTTAATTTTTCAGAGTGATTAAAAAGACCTAAAAATTTTATAAAATCAAAACAAAAGAGAATTCCATTTAAAAAAAAGAAAAAATAGAAAAGATGAGAAAAAAACAAAAAGTCAAAAATTGAAAAAATATTCTAAAAAATTAATTAAACTAAAAATATTGAAAACTGAATTAAATTTGAAAAAAATGAAAAAATTGGAAAGAAAACAAACTTATTTGAATTAAATTGCTGAAAATTTAAAAAAAAATCAAAGAATATTAAAACCTGAATTAAGAGGAGGAAAATGAGAAAATATGGCAAGTTTGCAGAAAAAAATAATCTTTGCCCCCATCCTACCCAAAAACCAACAGCAGCAGTACGTCCCACCTAAAATAAATACGATTTGCAGTGAATTTTAAACACCCTCTCCTCTTCGTACCTTTTTCTCAGCTCTCAAGCTAGGGGCAAATTCGACAAGACAAAAAAAACAAGGAATTCAATCTCGTCGATATTTTCATTTCCAAAATGAACCTGCAAATCGAACCCCTGCAGCAATTTCAAAGCTTCCTCACGAACTTATATTTTTGATTTTCGAAACATGGCTCCGGTTTCAATCAAAATCCCACCTCTTTGCACTCCAAATTTTAGCCTGAAATTAGTTTCTGTTTTTGCGGATACAAAGTGCACCGAATACCATGGTCGATGATGTTACTAGCGAATTCATAAATAGGTACGAGTACGTGCAATAGGTATGCTCGCACGTATACGATAGCAAAGCTCGGCACAAATACGTGAAATAGTGTATCTTTAATAATGTATATACCTTGGTGCGGTTTAGTCGAGGTTAATTTCATCGGTTCGCCTCGTAATACGTTCGGAACACATAATTTCGTATATAAATGGTAAACATTTCGCCCAACTTTTCCACTAACCCGAACCCATATTCTATGTATGTTTGGATTATGATATCGCGTTGCTCGGTATCGAAATTAAATACTCGTCTGGTGGAGAATTTTCGTCGCAATTTCAACGCATCCTTCCACAAGAGCCACCATTTCGTACCCGACTTCTTACTCGAAATCTTACATATTCTCGTCTATATCTGGCGAAAATAATCCACTCGAGGGACCGAGGGTGTTGTGATAAATTATTACCCCATGAATTTCATTCATATTTTACCATCGAAACATCCTAAAATCGAAACGCCAACAGGGTTATTCTTCGCGCGTTTTTATATCGCTCGAAAGGAGCAAAGCACTCGTAAAATTTTATTACGCGCCAATTTTTCTACTCGATTTTACAACCTTATTTGATCCAGTTTGCGAGAAATCACATCGATGAATAAATTTCACCTTATTTGAAGCTCTCGTCGTCCAGTTTAGAATGGGTAAATTGACTCTTTATGGGTACCAATTTAGTTTATCATCTTTACGTATTATTAGTGTTTTCATTAATTGTATGTTTTTAATTTTTTAATTTTTAATTTTTTTTTTGAAAAAAATTCTTAAAAAATGAATCTTTAAGAAAATTTCTTCAAAAAATTATTTTCAAAAATTTTGCTCAGAAAAATTATTTTGAAGGAAAAATTCAGATAATTCCTTGATAAGAATTAAAACTTCATCATCAAATTTTTTTTCGAAAAAAAAACAGAAAATTCCATAAACAGAATTTTTGAAAAAAAAACGTTATTTTTTTAGTCCAACATTTTCCAAAAGATTTTGTTTTGAAAATTTCATTTTCAAAAAGTTTTTTTCAAAAGAATACTTTCATAAAAAAAAATTTATCCAAAAATTTCTTTATAAAAATTCCTGATAAGAAGTCGAAATATTTTCATTAAAAAATTATCTTCATGGTTTGAGGTTTTTTTTTTTTTTTTTTTTTTGGAAATCCATGATTTTCTCGTGGCTTTTTTATTCATAATTTTTTTTTACATTTTATCAAAATGTTGAGTGAACCCAATACTTTTTTTTTCTGTTCAGGGTGACATTCTCATCAGTGGCTTTTCAGGTGGTGGGAGGGTGTTAAAAATAACTGAAAATTCTCCTTCAGTTTTTAGTAATCAACGAAGTACCTAGGTCTGGCTATGCAAAATTGGAGGGGAGAGAGGGGTCTAATCGAAAATTTTATAAAAACTAAAAAATTTCTAGGACCTCAATCTACAATTTTTGTTTGAAAATATTTTCAATTGGGCCCATCCCCTAATTTTGAAAAATTATCTACATATTAATGCTATGCGAAATCGGAGGAGAGGGAGGGGGCATCCATAATTTTATACTAACCAAAATTATTTCTAGGATCTCAATCTACAACTTTTAGTTGAAAATTTTTCCCATTGAACGGAGTGTTATACGAAATTGGAAGGTGGGAGGGGAGTGAGTGTCCAATTGAACAAAAGTTGTAGCCTAAAGTCCTAAAAAAAATTTTGGTCATTACAAAAATTTTGATTGAACCCCTCCCTCCCCTCTCATTTCGAATATTATTATTTTTTTATTTATTTAGCATTCGAAAAAAAAAACAATTTCGTGAAAGTTTTCGTGAGACATTTTTTTTTGGAAAAATTCAAAAAAACACGTCTTTATAATACATAAAATATCTAGTTGGAAAAATTTTCAAAAATTTTGAATTTTTTTGGAAAAGGTTTCTCTGCTATGTTTTTCATGTTCTGCAAGAAATTCACTTATGTACTTGAAAAATGTTTTTTCACGAAAATTCTCTGTAATATGATATCGTCTCAAAAGAAATGAAAAAAATTTCTTTCATATAAAAAAAAACAGAATTATTTAAAAAAAAAAAAGTTTAAAGAATCTTCTTGAAACAAAAATGAAATCCTAAAGAATTCTTGGATTTTTTTCTTGAATTTTTACAATACAAAATTTTACTATAAAAATCTCTCATTTTTTTCAGATTTTTTTTCGCAAATTTTTTTTCTTAAAATCGCGAAGAAAATTTTCATAAAAATCGCTTACTGCTTTTTGGTAGAAAAAATTCGGTTTTTCTTTCACAAAAATTGTCCAGCCAAAAATTTATCAATCAGGAAATTTTATTTAAAAACTCTCCTTCCTATCAATGTATCAAACCTCGAACAAAGCCAATCCAAAAAATCACCATCACATTCCCATTCACAAAAAAAACTCCAAAAAAACACACCCATGCTTAGGAAAAGTTAGCAAGCAATTTCCTCTACGAAGGTAAAATTTGACACGTACTTGCCACCAATCCACACATACTCAATCTAATCTCATCACGACGCCAGTAAATCTCGCAATAGCCAACTCGATTACGGTTAAAGAAACATTTTCGAAAGAAAAAGGAAAACTTCACCAAGCATCTCGTCCTCACCTCACCTAAAGAATTGGGGAAAAAAGAAAGAATAAAAGTACTCGACTGAGGAAAATAAAATGCCAAAAACTGGCAACTCTATCACTCGGAAATTCATCTTATTATCGGATAGGTACTTTGGGCGAAGCCGACGAGGTCAGGTGGTGAAAAGTATTCTGCGCATCTGGTCAAAGTGGGACAAAGTATAGTGCGCAGGGGGCGGGGGTGTACCAAGTCTCCCGGGATACCACACGAGTATACGTAACTTCTCTCTTAACAATACTTGGAACTGTCGGATCAGTTAGTTTTTCACATGTAGAAATGGTTTTTATGTAGCGTGAGTGCTGCGAGCATAGCACACCAAGGTGGGGCAGTGAGGGGCAGAATTTTATTCGCCACACATTTTCCAACTCGTAACACGATTCAATTAAAGAGTTACGTACGCGAGCTTTTTCGCAGAGCTTCGCCGGCTTTGGGTAGATACTTTGGTATGGTATTGTAGACTGGTCGAGGTGGGCGGGGTACCACGTCCGTAAAATATAATTATCGTTTAGAAAAAAGAAGCAGGTACGCGATGCGATGAGTAACTCGATCGAATTCTCTACTCTCGTACGTCTATATAGTATATCTAGAGCTAGACCTACGTATTATACGTGTCCGATGTGTATTTTTTTAATTACGTGCGCCCTGTCGCGAATCGAATAAAATATATAGAGGAGAAAAAAAATGCCATCAGATGAACATAAATATTCATCGAATACGAACGTACCTAAGCGAAGATATAAATATGCGTACTTATTATTACTATTATAACGATATTTAAAACTCTCGTCGATAACAAATACCTACTTATTTACCTTGCTCGTCTTTCCTATAGTCGTACTCGTTCGTACTACTACGTACGAGCAGCAGTATAATGCTCCTAACTAACTCGAGTATGTATTTAGAGAGATACTACCTAGTCTTAATACCTTGAATGGAAATACGTATTGTATTTAGATTTTTTCCTTTACTACTAAATTAACCTATTTATATTCAAACGCGTGTGCGCCTCGTTCAATACGCGCCGCAGCAGCGGCAAATTTCATATAGAAAAGCTCCTATAGACATATATCAAATAATAACAAGCCTTCTGAGTCGCCCTCCTCTGCACCTTTTCTCCATCGCTGGATATGTCGTTGTCGTCTTCTTATTGTTAAATAGAAAATCATCTTCGATGGTTCGAGTGTGACAACCTTTCTGAACGTCAAATTAATTTTTACGATGTTTACAAATTAATATCTGGTTCTTTTGAAAGGATTGCTGGTACTGCTGCTGCTGTTGTTTTTGCATATAATTATCTAGAGCTCAAAAGGTCATCGTTGGTTTACTGAGCGTACATCAACGGTCTTCAACTGGGGCATCGTGTAACCTAGAGACACGATTAGGATCTGCAGAGGACTAATAAATTTGTTAGTGAAAGTGGTAAAGAATCAAATTGTCATTTCATGGAGTAACAAAGAACAAAAATTTTCAAATAGATACAAAAAAAAAAGGGCAAAATAAGTAGATAGGTACCATTAATTGATCGTAAAAATTCAAAAAACCGATAAATCGAAATTACTAAAAATCGATTTACCAATATCGATTATTTGAAATTGAAAATAATCTGAAATCGTAAAAATAGAAAAATAGAAAAAAAAATAAAACATCGAACATTAAAAATCGAAAAGTCGATATATTAAAATTGATAATTTCAATAAATTACCTAAAAAAAATTTATCAATTCATCAAAATCTAAAATTGTAAAAAAGTCGATTATTCGGAGTAGAAAAATGAATGATATCGAAACATGTAAAAAATAAAATTAATTTTAAAAATGAAAATTACACCTACAAATAAATTATAAAAAAAATTGGTCATCGTAAAATTGCATACTATGTTGAAAAATCGATAATCAAAATCAAAAAATTCAACAATTTTCTAGAATTTTGTAAAAAATTGACTGAAAAATGCTTTGAAATTTTTTGCAAAATTTTCTGGAGTTTGAAAAATATCTCAGAATTCTTTGAAGATTTTTTTCTTCAAAAACTCGATGGAATTTCGTCCATTTTCTTTGAAAAAAAAACTCTGGAATTTTGTAAAGAATTTTCTGAAAAATAATGTGAAATTTTGTGCAAAATTTTCTAAACTTTAAAAAATATCTCAGAATTCTGTAAAAAAAAATTATTTAAAAAAAAACAACTTTGCAATTTTGTGAAATTTTAACCCCAATTTTCTATTATTTTAGGCATATTTTTGAAGAAAAAAAATCTCTGGAATTTTCTGAAAAATGCTGAGAAATTTTTTGCAGAATTCTCTATTAATTTTTAGACTATTTGAGAAAAAAAATCTTTGGAATTTTGTGAAGAATTCTATGAAAACGTTTTCAGAATTCACTACAAAATTTTGTATAATTTTGCAGAATAAAAATTCTCTGTAATTTTAGAAAGTTATCTGAAAAACTGTTCAAAGATTTTTTCCAGTTTTGGGTAGAATTTGCTGGAAAGTATTTGAAGTTTGGTGTAAAATTTTCAATTTTTCTTTATTTTTTGATGTTTGTGAAGGATTTTTTGAAAATTTCGAAAGAAAATTTTTTGAAATTTTATCAAGAATTTTCTAATAAATCCTGTGAAAAATTTTCTATTGTGAAAATCATTTTTTGAATTTTTTGAGCAAAAAATTGAAATAAAATTTCAAGTGATTTTCAACACAAAATAGGATTTAAAACATCAACAATTTTTATAAAAAAAATTTGAAACACTTATTGTGAGAAAATTCATTAAAATTCTGATTTGCTGGGTAATTTTGTAAAAAAAATTCAGAAATTTGGAGCAAAAATTTGAATTTTATGACAAATTCTCTGAAATTTTGTGAAAAGCATTCTAAAATTCTGAAAAAATTGATTTCTTGAAAAATTTTGTGATATTTTATGCAGAATTTTCTACGACCTTTTTTTGAAATCCTAAATTTGGTAAAAAAAAATGCACCTAGTTTATCCCAGAAACTTGGATAATTTTTTTTTCTAATTTTTAATCAATTTTTCAAGTTGTGAAAAATATAATCAAATGACGAGCTCGAAGTCTCCTGGGTTCTGGTGTCGTAAAAGGTTTAAACCCCACTTTAAAACTCCCTGCTATTTTAATATAGTTGTTATTTTCCATTATCAATCGAAAATAATTCGTCTAAAAGCACAAAACGAAAAAAATCGACTCTTTCAACAATTTGTTGTTAATTATATTTTTTCATAAAAAAGTACTCTGCAACGAGAATTTATTGGACTCATGTAAAAGACCTTAATCGAGCCACGTTTCTGTCTCGGTAAAAAATGGAGGGAAAAATGGTGTTGATGCAGATTACCCCCTACGTTAATACGGAGGATAATTTACAAGACAGAAAAATATAGCAAAGTTGATATTTTTTCGAGTTTTTTCCACACATGAACTTGGACAGTATCTAGTAAATTTTTCAAAATAAATTACGAAAATCGCATCAACATAGAAGAATTTCCATCGAGCAAAGCACACAACGACGAAACGAAGCGAAACCCAGTAATGTGGAAAATTCGCTAATTTTTTGCACCATTTATCGCGTCGAAGTGAATTTTTACGCTATCGATGGTGTAAAAAAAACGAACAGCTCGCGATAAAAGTTTAATAAAAATTAGCGAGTTTCCCTTTCGAACGTTTTGTATTTTTTTTTTTAACGTTTTCAAAAGCCCTTCAAGGTCTGGTTCTCGGTGACTATATGTATAGCTGGACCAATCGATACATTCCAATAGGGAAAATATATCGACGCGACAGGTATTTTTTTCATTTCTCTAATGAGTTCGTTTGAGTTTTGTCTTCTCGAGAAGTTCACAGAGGAATGTATCAGGTTGGAAAATTTTTAATTAAAATTCGAATTTCGCGAACTCGAAGAGCCTCGAAAGATACTTTTTCGTCGTTCGGATTTTATCAAAACGGAGACGTTTAATTAAAATTTATCCGGCGTATTTGGAAAAAAACACGTTCGAGGTGGCTCTGAGCACTGTGCCATGGCGATGGCGTCACTTTCGCTACATTAAATCGGCTGGAAAAATTCGCGTGATTTTTCAACACTAGGTTAGTTCGAAACATGGTGGTATAAATTTTTTCATTATATCGCATCTCTGATATGTCCTCTCTCTCAGTCTCAGCTCTTGCTTCCAAAAATACAAAAGTCGAACGCGGGGCAGAGTGTGGATTAAGGAAGGAGAGAATGAGAGAGAAAAAAAGTAGGAGTTCGTTAGAGAGTTACACTCTATATACAGTGGTATAGAGCTCCGGTACCTATTAGCTTCGTGATGCGCAAAGTTAGAGAAAACATGTCAAGAAAGTCTAAATAATGAGTAAAGTTGCACTAAACTTTAGCTTCTCTCTCGCCAGTCTTCATAAAAGTTTTAAAAGTTATTTGCTTCTTCGGTTAAAAGAATGTAAGCTGTATAAGAAGATTTTATCGAGGAAGAATCTTTTATAGTCCATTTCGTTGGAACGGATGTTATAAATCGTATTGCGATGCGATGCCGGAGCGAAGCTTTGGGCTTTTTTGCTCGCCAAATAAGATATGCATAATTTCCATTAAAATACCTTCCCTTCTATCGCGATCGCTCGCCAGAGCTCGTTCGTTCGTTTTCGTACGAACGCGTTCACGTTGGAATATTTTTTCGAACGTGGGAGCAAAGGGTTAGAAGGGAGAAACCCAACGAAAGGGTGTATCGGTGAAATTTTCATTTTATTCATATTTTTACGAGCAAATTGCTTCAAATTGAGGTAATAAATTCGCGAATAAAAATCACTGCCGATCCGCAGCACTATAGAAATGGTATGGTGCTTGAATAGAGTGAGAGTTATGTGTGTAGTATGAGGTGGGGTGAAGGAATATTTTGCTGAATTTTTCAAGAGATATTGTATTCTTTCTTCCTCCTTACTCGTGATTTACTTTTTTTTTATTTTGAGGGAAAATTTGGTCCTGAATGGGCGAATTTCAACATTTTGATAATGAACTTTGAGATTTATCATTTATTACACAATTTTGATTTTAGATATTGACAAATCAACATTTTTTTTTTCATTCAAAGAATATATCGAATTTTTCAATCCTGATTGATCAATTTTTTACAATTTCAAATTTTGGTAAATCGACCAATTTTTTTTCAATTAATGATATTGGTTTTCAGAATTTTTTTCAAAAAGAATAGAAAAATGTTCACAAAATTTTCGAAATACGTAATTTCAACTTTCAAGTTTGAAAATTCCATTTTCTTCGAGTTTTCAAGCAATTTTCACAAAACTTGACACACAGGTAAAGGTACTCAGAATTTTTTCATATTTTTCCAACCCATAAAATGACCTCAAAAACGACATTGAAATTTTCAAATCGCTCTATGTGATGACTGATGAGAGTTTTGGAGCTAAAATGTTGGAATTTTTTTTCTATTTTTCCAAACTATCTATTTTATAATGAACGTACTCAACATGTTTCCGTTTTTTGCGGTGGGAGGAGGGGGAGGGTGTAACATCTGAATTTTTAGAAATCTTATATACCTATTCGAGATTTTTTCCCACCATTGAAGGCTCATTTTTGATTAAAATTTTTTTTCTAGATGTAAATCACTAGAAGATACTTATTTAGGCCCCTTTTGCTCGAATTTCACCACAATTCATTCATTTTTCACAAATTCTGTTTTTTTTTTCAGTGATCATTCTGTCCAAAATTGAAATAATGACATTTTTACTAAAAATCCAACTTACAATCAGGAAAATAAAAAAAGATTGTAAAAATGTAAATTTTTACAATTTTGGGCAAAATGGTCTAAATCGGGGTAGTAAGACCTGCAGAACTCGAATCAGTGATTAGTTTTTTATTTGATCATTTCATTTAATCACTAGAATTTTACCCACGATCAATTTGAAAAAAAAAAAAAAAAAATCGTGAAAAATGAATGAATTTAGGCGAAATTTAGGTAAGAAATGCAGTGAAAAATGACTTAAAATTCAGCTAAATTCTCAAAAAAAAATAAAAAAAAAAAAAATGAAATGAAATGATTTGCATAACTAGTTGAATTTTTTTAAATTTTCAAAATTTGATGAAAATTTGAATCTGGTTATTTTTAGATTATTTAATAAAATAGGTAAAATTTTCCAAATTCAGCTGAATTTTCAAAATAAATAAAAAATAAATAAAAATAAAAATCGATTTTTGTAAAAAAAAATGATGAAAATTCGAATTTGACTACTCGTATTTTTAAATTTTAATAAAATTTTAAATTCATTTAAACTTTCAAAACATCTTCAATTTCCCAAATTTGATAAAAATGATAAAATTTTAGTAATTTTCAAAATTTGACGAAGTTTTGAATTTGGCTATTTTTAAAATTTTTATGAAATTCTGAAATCGGATCAACTAGGTAGTGAAATTCAGGTGAATTTCCAAAAAAAAAGTGATCAATTTTTACAATTTTCAAAAATCTTCAAAATTTTAGAAAAATTTGAGTTTGGTTGCTGTTTTTAAATTTTAAGAAAATACTAAACTTACTCGAATCAATGTTTACAATTCAGTCAAATTTAAAAAAAAAAATTAAGGTGCTAATTTTTAAATCAGATTAGTTTTTATAATTTCATAATAGTTTCGTAAAAATCCAAAAAAAATTGGGTCCAAAAAATCTGAAAAAACTTCCTCCTACATGCCAATTGCCAATTTTGATGAAAATCGATTGAAAATTTGCAGAGATGAAATTTTTGAGCCTAAAATCATGTAAAAATTTAACAACATTTTTGAGAAAATTCATCAGAAAATTTACAAAAATTTTCTACATTCAAGAAAATCTTCTCAAAAAATTTCAGAGAATTTTTCACAAAACTTCAATCATCGATCTGTTCCACTACATAAACTTAACTGCATTTTATTATTCAACAATTTTTTTTAGATACTATTTTCTAAAAATCTAACCCTCGTTTTTTATTTTTCTGTTCTAGGTAAGTGAACCAACACTTGAAATCTATCAATTCAACTTTCGCATTCAACATCCGAAGTTACCTTTAACGCGAGCCACCTTTGAGATAATGGTATAAAACAAAAGCAGCACACAAAGCAGACTCTCTCGCTCAAGCAATCATCTCTAGGCAGCAATTTGTTGCTTATTCGATCGTCATTCTCGAGACATCAGGCCATAAATATATTTGTAGCAACGGTTCATCTATGGTATCGAACACGATTGCACATGCACATTGACCAATTGGTATTGTAGTCGCGTACTCGTGCAACATAAAAGAACATCGATTGTTGTAATGTTCGGTTTATATGTACATACAAGACAAGTATACACTATAAAAATACTCGTGTACAACGTACGTATATCTAACCTACGTAAGCACTAACAACAAAAACAGTATAAAACTCCACCACACCTACACACACGTATAAGAAATTCGCGAACCTAAAAGGGAAATAGGAAAACCCTGTCGAGTCGACTGGAGGAAACGTCAGGGCTGCTTGGGGTGGTGCGAAGAATCGCCATGGGAATGTAATTTGGTAATAAGGTTTTTATTTATTTTATGCTCGGGAATTTAAATTAAAAACGGGTACGATGTGTTTACTTTGGTATTCGTTGCGAAGTTACCCAACCAGCAGTTCGTAGTTGACATCGTCTTCACGTAGTATTTCCTGCCCTACTTACGCTATTTGCCACCGAGCATGGCTCCAAAAAAATGCTAAAATTTTTTATTCATCCTCTTACAGAATTATTATAAAAACAAAGTACTTCTCTTTCCTCCTCCTGCTGTTCCCCTGGCCGAGGCAGTTGTGAGAAGAAAAGCCCTATCCAGGAAGAGACGTTTTAACGTAAGATAAAAATGGGCGCCGGGTCGTTTTTCTTAATATCTAAATCTACATCCGACATCGATGCATTACACCACCGATCGTTTTCCCTTTTCTCTTTCAAGAAGAAAAAAATCATCGCGATGTGGGACGTGGAGACAGACACTTTTGCGGTGAAGGGGAAAAGAGGATGAAAAAGTTTGTTATTAAAGTTTTCGTTTCGGATTTTACAAAACTGCTGCCATTCGACGCTCTCTCTATCCTATTGACTATCAATAAATCTGTCAGTTAAGATTTCTTACTTTCGTTAACTTCCTTCTTCCTCTTTTTTTCCGCTCCTCTTTTCGTGCCCTCCCCAGCCTCGAGCAATGCCCAGCAATAAGTTAGTATTAGATAAATCGTATATTTTTCGCGAGATTCTACATTATTTTTCTTGCCATTTTTTTCATCTTTCTTTTTTTTCGCGTATTTTTTCCTCGATTTCATTTTCATTCCATTTTCGACGATGAGAAAGAAACAGAAGAGATTTTCGACGCCGTCGTTGTAGCTTCGAAATAATATAAGCTGTTCAAGAATTTTTTTTTGTTTTGAAAGTTCAACTGTCCGTTGATGTAAGACACAGATGATAGGTCTGCGTCTCAAAGACGATCTGCTTTCAGCACCTATCACTCTACAATCTTACACCGTGTACTTTTTCATTACGGATATTTTGCATCATATGACTGTCTCAGGATAATTAAATTTGAAAAGGAAAAAAATGTTTTGAATTTATTTTCGAAAACAGAGCAAATTATAACCTTACAAATTAGGGATATAAGAATAAAAATTACCTGTGCGGTGTCGTGGCATATAAAAATAAAATTTTGCTTGTGATTTATTTTTTTTATTTTTTTTCCTGCTTGGAAAACGAACTTTTTGAATTTCAGACTAACACAATTTTTCTAAAATTTATTAAAAACAATTTTTTTCAATTTATTTTGATTTTTTTCGAAATTAGATTTATCAAAATGTTAAAAACCATTTTGTTGTCCTATAAGTAGGTATTTAATTTAATTCAAATACTTTTTATTTATTTATTTTTTTGAAAAATTATAGGTATTTAAAAATAATTTTTTAATAAATTCTGTGCATATATAACCAGTTTTTCTGAACATTATTGGGAATAAAAATGATTTTTTTTCTCTCAAACATAAGAAATTAATTTCGTGAGAGATCATTTTTCTACATTTTAGCTAAATATCAAACTTTACTCAAAATTTTGTTCAAATATGTTTTATTCCTTATTTTAGAATCAAATGGTTCAAAATTTTGTTCAAATACAGTTTTCTTCAAAATAAAATTTGGTTCAAGATGAAATCCATCATAACTCCTAACTCAAACACTCAAAATGTTTTTTTTTTTAATCCTACCGAATTTGAAAATTTTATACCATGTTCAATAGATAAAAATATTGTATTTTGTAAAATAATATTTTTTCAAGAGAGAATTTTTCAAAATTAACATTCAAACATAAATTTTACCCAAACGTCTTTTCAGAAAAATTTTGTTCAGATTAATTTTTTTATCCACAAAATTTTCACATAGAAACATAATCCCTTCTAAAAAAAATTGAATCAATTTTTTTGAATTGCCTATGATAAAAAAAAAATCATAATTTAAAAAAAATAATAATTCCTTCAAGAGAAAATTTTTCAAAAATAGCGGGGACAATTTTTTTTCGATTTTTAAAATTTTTATATCCAGAAAAGTAGGTTAAAATTACTATTTAAAAAAAATTGTTCAATAAAATTTTTTCAAAATTGCATTAGAAAGACTCGATTTTTTTGTAATTTTGAACACAAGTTTTTCAATAAAAAATTTTAATCTCATAAAAAATTGTTAATCCTTTCGAGAGTTTTTTAAAATCATCTTCGAAATCAGATTTTTTCATATTTTGTTCAAATACTGTTGTTTTATTCAAAATCAAAATATTTAAAATCCTGAAAATTTCCATCTTCACTTCAAACATTTAATACCTAAGCCTTTCGAATTTAATAAAAAAATTCATCGCCAATTTTTTTGAAAATTTCGGTGGTTTTTCAACTTTACTAATTTTTGTTAAGACTGTCCTTTTTTTTACTTCTTTTGAAGAAAAAAAAATCAAAATCCAACTAAAGACGAGGAATTTTTTTTTGATCAACATCGTATTAAAAAATATACACATATTCACTCCAAAAACCCATTTTCAGAAATTTTTTAAACTTTACCTCAATTTTTAGGGATTTCTAATTTTTTGGAGAATGAAAGTCCATGAAATTTGAGACCATGTTGAAAATTGTCGAAAATTGTCTTTTTGGGTAAATATGTGTATGTTGGGACGATTTTAATCGAAAAAAAATTCCTCATTTTAGTTGATTTTTATTTTTATTTTTTCAAAAAACACAAAAGTGGTATTTTTCATGCCCTCACAAGAATGGGAATAAAGATAAAAAAAATCATCAAAAATGGCCTTGTTTGATAAATGCACCTCTTTAGTGATCATTTCGTTCAAAAATATTTTTAAAACTTTGAATTCAAATTGTTTGAAAATTTTGAAATTTTTTTAAAGGGAGGCTTCACGAGACCACAAAAATTCAGTTGAAAAAAAATACAAAATAGATAATTATTTCCTCTCTACCTGTAACCAATTGGCCGAGGGTTCCGAAAAAATTCAAAAATGTCCAAGATAAGGACCACACTACTGGCTCCTGAGCAATGGTACTAGAAAACCTTAGTTACACCCAAATATTCAGAGTTTTTTTTTCTCTAAAAAAACTTGGGAGATATTTTCTTCAAAAAATTTAGATTCTTTTTTTTCTAAAAACATATTTTTTCCGATGCTCTTAAAAAAATCAACTAGGATGAGGATTTTTTTTTTCAGAGTCTTAAAATACACGCCCTATTCACTCAAAGAACCATCTTGAGCAATTTTTCAACTTCACTCAATTTTCGGAGATTTCTAATTTTGTGGAAAATGAAAGTCCCTAAAAAGTAAAAATTGAAACGAAGTTTTTTTTTCTTCAAAAAGCACAAAAATGGGTATTTTTTATGCTCCTGCAAAAAAAGGAGTAAAAATGACAAAAAATCCTCAAAAATAAGGACAAGGTACTTCAAAAAAAAAATCGATACAAAAAATTGAGATTTTTCTCTCTAAAAATTCCTTGCTAAAAAAAAACAGAATTTTTTCTGCATGAAGATTGAAATATTTCAACTCCAATTTTTTTTTTAAATTTTACCCCAAAAAAATGAAAAATAAAATTGATTCGAAAATCAAAATTTTTTATGCCAGAGAAATTGAGAAAATTTCCCACAATTATATTGAAAGCACTCAGCAAGTCATTGTTACCTAAAGGTTATACACGTACACTCGATTTCATACGTATAGTGTGGTTGTCGAGTGGCTTGCTTGGAATTATAAAGTATACCCAACAATTCTCGTATCTTTCAGCCAAAGTATTAGCTCTACTGATAAGCTTCACGTCGCTATAGTCTCGCCAATAAGCTCGTACATGGGAAATTCACTCCATATTTACTCTTTCGTTGGCTTTTACCATCCTTGAACTATTTACCGAATACTTGAAGAAGTATCTGGGCGCTTAGGCCGCCTATAGGATAGCAAAATTTATCGAAATACTTCATCAGCTCATTAAATACGCGAGGTATACTGATACGGTATACACGGTGGCGTCTTCGCGTCATTTCGTATATTAAATCGTTGCTTGTGCCGCGATTCGATGCGTACATCAATGGCAGAAGAAGAAGCAGAAACAGATACCTCTATAGACAAAGTACATAGTACACATAATACGTATAAAAATAGAAGAAAAACATTGGCAAAGAGAACGCAAGCAGAAGCCGCACATATCTGGTACTCGTCATTATTTAAATGACTGTCATTTAGCGTGCCCGTCGACAATACCAGAGCAACCGAAGGAGGCTGCGTAGACAAGCCAGAGCGCGCAAGTTAACAAGCGATCATGTTTCAATACTTCATACGACTTGAAAAGAGAAGACGAACACGCCGCCGTAAAAAGTAACATACGCCGCAGCTTCGGTAGGAGAAGAATGAATACAAACTTAATTGGATTTGTAAATCTCCGCCGCACCGGTTTAGAGTTTATAAAGTAGTGCTGAGCTGATCTGCACAGAGAAGTCTTGTCACAATTGTAGCTTCTCTCAAAGCTCGAGCTCGCCTCTCCGCTTCTCTTTCGATATAATATATCGTCTAATCCTTGCCATAAATTTCTTTCCACACGCATCTTTTTTATACGTCTATAAGCGCAGCGATGAACGCGAAATCTATGATCTGATGATATTGATACGAGCTGTCGCTGTCGTCCTTTTCTGCGTTTTTTTCCCTCTTCCATCGAGCTACCAGTTTGCTCTCACTCTATAGAGCTGCAGAGCTGGGTTCTGTTTCACGTGTACTCTACATCGCGGATTACATTATTAGCCTTATTAGTCTTTCCATTGACAAGCTGACTTCTTTGTTCTGTTCGAATTTCTAAATTTATGTCCATCTTTCAGATTTATAGGGCTATTTTTTCAGCTCGATTCTTGCGTCGGGATCTCGGCTACTTTTTTTTCAACTCTCAATACAAGCGTGGATTTTTACGCTCGCTTAGGTATGATCCATTGCGGCGGCAGTGCCTCCAGCAGCGCGAGTATAGCAAATTCGACGACTGGTACATTGTCGTCGTCTCTCTGGTTCGTGTGCCGAAGCAGTGTCCGCTGCGGTATGTTCATTTGTACGAGTATATCGATGATGATTGAGCTGTGTGCCTGAGCAACAAAGTCGTCCGAGTCGTCGCATGATTGCGTGACCCGTTGCCGCCGAGTGCTACTGGGTGTGAATTTTAAAACGTCGTAATGTGCGATTCGGTTTTCTTCTTTTTATACCGCAGCACGTTGCATCCGATGCAATTTTTTCTTTCTTCTACGATCGTTATTTTTCAATCGTATCGAGAGTAGACACGCATGCTTCGCAGGTGGCTTCCAAACACGGTGCAAATCGAGTAAACCATGTCGAGCTGATTCATCATGCGTGTTCGCAGTGTGTAATATGTGGGTGAATTATCAGTTTTTGCGGCAGGGTGCGAAGTGTAGGGGAAAGTTCGACGTGTAATCGATGTCGATTTCGCATTTAACGACGATACGTATCGTTTATCTGACGATTTCACCAAAATTTTGACAAATTTCGATCGCTGTTGGTTTCAAGTGGTTCGAATTGCATCGGTGATTGGTTTGGAAGAAATTATAGTAAATCTGAAAGTGAAACTGACTCGAAATCAATCAATCCAAAATAATAATTTGTATCAAAAACTATATATAAACTCAAAAAGCCATCAAATACTGGTAATTACAGTGAATTACCTTATACTACTGCTGTGCAACCGTAAATAATTCATAATTACCAAATTTACAGGTAAATTACCATACAATGACCACGTAATTACCACAAACTACCCCTCTCAACATAACCTTTACCATAAATTACCACTGTGTAACCGAAAACAATCCAAAATTACCAAATTTACAGGTAAATTACCATACAATGACCACGAATTACCTCCTCTTAACGTAACCTTCACAACAAATTAGTGAATTACCACTGTGTAACAAAAAAATTCGTAATTACCAAATTTACAGACAAATTACCACACATGACCACGTAATTACCACAAATTATCGCAGCCTAACTGAGAATAATCCGTAATTACCAAATTTACAAATTAATTACCTCATATGAACAAGTAGTTTACCTGAGATAACCGAAAGTAAAAACGTTAATTGCGATTTCACACGAAATTACCACTAGTACCCACAGATAGCTTCAATTTCCACCCGAAGTGGTTGGGAGGTTGAAATTTCTTTTTAAATCTTGTAGACGAACGCGAGAATGATCATTTTCTTCTCTAAAAATAAAACGTTTCTTTTCAAAAAAAAAAGATCAATTTGAGTCAGAGGAATACTTTTACTCTTAGAAAAATTGAGATCATGTTGAAAAAAAAAATTACTTCAAAAATGAAAGAATTTTTCTAAAAAGTTGAAAAACATTTTTCAAAATTTTTATCTTTGACAGCCAAAAAACAATTCAAATCTTTTCCTCCTAAAAAAATGAGAAGTATTTTTCTTAAAAAAAATTAGAAATTGGAGAAATTTTCATCTTCAAAAAAATTGAAAGATTTTTTGCTTCAATATTCAATTTGAAGAATAACTAGTTCAATCCCAGGAAAAAATGAGATTTTTTTATTCCAGAAAAATAGAGATTTTCTTTCTTCTAAAAAATTAAAAATAAATTTTGGAGAAATCGATTTTTAGGTACTCCTGAAAAATTGAAAGATTTTTTTTTAAAATAATAATTTGAAAAATAATTCAACTTTAGAAAAATTGAAAAAATTTTTTACATACACCAAAAATTTGAAAATTTTCCGATTTTATGGAAAAAATATTTCTTATTTTTTAGGGGGGAAAATTCAATTTTTTGAATGTAGATGTCGTTCTAATTTTTTTGGGAAAATTCTTTCAATTTTTGGAGCAAACAAAAAAGTCAATTTTTTTTAAGATAAAATTTCTCAAGTTTGTTAATTTTTGGAGAAAAATATTATTTTGTCTCAGGGGGAAAAAATTAGGAAAAATTTGGATGTAGTTAACATTATAAATTTTTTGGTGAATCTTTTTCAATTTTTGTAAATTAAAAAAAAATCTCAAAGATTTCCTCAAAAAAAAAATAAAATAAAAAAAAATGAATTTGAGAAATATTTTTACTACAGAAAAATTGAGGGATTTTTTCACACCAAGGATTTGAAAGTTTCCCAAAATTTCCAATTTTATGAAGAAAAATATTTCTCATTTTTTTAAGGGGGGGGGGGGGGGAGCAATATTTTTTTTTGTATGTAGGTAAAATTATAAATTTTATGGAAAATTTTTTTCAATTTTATTTTTGGAGTAGGTAAACATTTTTTTTTTTGAAGATGAAATTTCTCAAGTTTTCTAATTTTTGAAGAAAAATATTTCTATTTTTTTAGGAAAAATTTTTAAAAAATGGATGTAACATTCTGAATTTGTTGGTGAATGTTTTTCAATTTTTTGGAAAAAAATCTTCCATTTTTTGGAGTAACTTCTTGAAAAAAAATTTAAAAAAAAAATTAGGTACTCATGAAAAACAGATTTTTTCACCAAAAATTGAAAAAAAAAAAAAATTTAATTTCATAAAAATTGGAAAAATATTTTTCCAAAAAAATTGAACAAAAAAAGACGATATTTTCTCTTCGAATGTTTTCACTCCATACTCCATAGAAATTGATATATTTTTCATTTTTTCTCCGAATATTTGAGAATTAGGTACGTATTTTTACTCCATGTCAAAAAATTACGAATTTTTTTTCTTCAAAATAAATTAGAGATCTGAGCATGTAATTTTCAAACTTTCTCAGAGTATAAGTACGAGCAACCGAGCTGCTCCTTAGTTACGAACGGTGAGTACTGCATTATTACTACAAAACGCCTCACACATCCATAAAACAAATCGACTCGTTGAAAAACTTGTAAAAAAAAAATCATAACATAATAACAGTAATTGGTTAAAATAACGTCGACTTTCAAAGCAAACTCACCGAAGCAAAAAGGTAATCCTGGAAATTGACAGCAACGCCGACGTTAAACTCAACACACGACCGGACAAGATTTTTCACCACAGCTGATCCGAACCGAGGAGGTAATCCTGGAAAGTGACAGCAGCAACACCGACGCTTGAAATCCTCAACCGAGCGACGTGAGATTTCCACCTGAAAAATAAAATAAAAACTAAAGAAAGGGGCTTGAAAATGAAAACAAAAAAGACGCTAGCAATATCGAGCTGGATAACTGGAACGTTCTTGTATCTGTAATAGGAATTCTGCGCTGTCTACGCTACGGTTTTATATACGACGTGTGAGACGACGTCTGTGTCGTTGTTGAAAACAAGGGTTTCGTTGATGAGGTGCAACAACAAGTTGATTTCTTTTAGAATACAATCAATTTGGAAAAAAGAGGAAACAGTTTTACTCAAGTTAACAAGTGAGAACATAAGAAAAAAGAAAGAACAGAGAGACGAATCAATTCACGACGTGTTTAAAAAAGAAACGAGATGACGATGAACGAAGCGAAGGTAAATACGGCGATGTCAGATGATGGATAGCAAGTCGATTGGATGGGTGGAGAACGTGTTAAAGAAAAAAACTTCATTACGCGTTCGTATAAAGATGAAGTGAGTACCACTCTCTGAAGTCTTCGTATTCTGCTACAGTAATACGTACATCTACTAAGAGAGTATACACAAAAAGAAAACTACTGCTTATTTACTACTGTGTATTAAGTGTTTTTTCTTCGTCTTCGTCTTTGGTTTCTTTTTCTCAATCTCTTCTACGAATACGAAACGTAATGTAAGAGATTTTTTAGTACATGCAGCTGCGAGACAGCTCCAAGCATATCGAGTACTATATTCGAAAAATTATATGATTTTTACATTAGAATTTGCCCAATGGCGTATTGGATTCTTCGAGGTTTTTTTTTCTACCTCATATACTACCTCAGAGATATATCTGTGTAATAATTACGAAGCGCTAACATCTTCGGTCTGGTTTATTGGTACCATACGACGATTGATCTGTCACTTGATAAATTACTTAGAATGAGAGATTACCGTGTACAGTTGGCAACGAGAAGCTATACACAGACGAGATTACATTTTGATACACGATATAGTATATTAACATTTATCATACGCGTATAAATTTATCGTCGTTTAAATAGATATATACCGTATATATGCGGAGAACTTGGCGTAGAATTGATTTACTTTGCGGTCTATTAAGGAAGCTCGTCCTGTATACGAAGGCGCGCGCGATACCGTTGTCCTAATGCGTTTCATATGTACCTATTACCTACGACGAATAGTTCTCGCGCTATAAGCTATTGAATATTAATAAGAGCGGAAAATTTTTCGGCACCGGTAAAGCGCAACAGATATAACCGAAGAACCACCTGTCGTGTATCCAGTAGCTACGACGTGTAGCCGCAGCAGCGACTACCGAACAACAATTGATAATGTTTCGTTATCAATCAACTTTAGATGGAATGTACTAGCTAATGAGGTAGCTCGTACAGGTCGTCTTTTTCATCCTACGGACTAATCAATTACGTGTTTTCGAAATATTTAATTTACTACCTATGTAAATGTTTACATAAAAAGCGCATATCCGAGCCATTGTTCTCCCTTCGGCTTAGCAGGCTACGGTCCTGTTGGCCGGATCTTTCGAGAGTCATTAACGGATCGACGTAGACATGAAGTATATCTAGGTACGGTGTGAGGAGCACAGATGTGATTGGATTTAGAATTAGCTTTCAAAAACGTAGCTGATGAAATCCGGAAATCGGTAAAATATCCTTCGTTCCTTCGTACGACGGTTGCATAAGATAACGAATGGATTTGTTTACTGTATCGACGACGAACCTCCTCGACAATTCATAACGAACGAAAAATACGACCGGAATCATTGGTAGAATCGTTGGAAACACATATAACACAAAAATATAGTTGATGAAATCCGGAAATTGTTAAAATGATCTTTCGTTCCTTCGTAGGACGGTTGCATATGATAACGAATGGGTTTGTTTACTGTATCGACGATGAACCTCTTCGACAATTCATAACGAACAAAAAATACGACCGGAATCATTCGTAGAATCGTAGGAAACACATATAACACATAAATATAATCATTTGATATGAAAACAATGCAAAAATGCTAATGGATGCTTACTTTTTGTCTCATTTCTTCAAGTTGCATCTTCATTCGAGTGTAGCGTCGAGTTTTGGAAGAATTTGAATGAATCCCTGGACGGACGAACTCGACAAAGTAGCACATAGTATCATGAAACAAAGTATATAGAATAATAATACGTTAATTATTAATTATAAACTGCACAACCGAATAAAATAATCGAATTAATTAATTAATTTAATAAACGCGAACCGCCAAACTAACTTTAAAAATAAAACAGGGATGGCGTCATCAACTCAGGTCACAGATCAAAACATGTAGTATGGTTAGCAAAAAAATCAGTGGAGCGCTAGTGTCGCGCTGCAAAGCTGTAAATTTTGCTGTAAATTATCAGCGTATTTATTTTTATTTTTTAAATTTTTTATCAATTTTTTCAAAAAATTTAGTCAGTAATTTTTTTGAAACTAATATGAACGTTAAAAATTAAGTCCTTAATCTTAATTAAGTGCAATAACCGAATACAACCGAAGAAAACGACCAAGCTGAGGAAAAAAAGTAAGTTTAAAACATTAGAAATCGAAAAGAAAATCATCGTCGTAAATTATTTTCCTACCGAAATGAAAAATGACTTCGCTTGACGATCTTTAAATGAGCACTTTTATTGTACATACATTTAGCTACTAAATCATCCGCGTTGGTACTTTAATTAGCCTGCGCTTATACTTCTTGCTATCTCGAATATTACAACGTTGTAGTCGTTGTTTCAGAAGTTTATTTACTTAAGCGAGGAAATTACGAATATAAATCATTCCACTACATTCTCTCCTCAAGACCGGATTCACCTGTGGTGATTGAAGTCACCGAGCCCATATAGACAGCTGCTGGTCAACTTCTGAAGGAACGTTAATGTTACCTGGGTAATGCTTCGATGTACTAACTCCAAAGTGATACGCTATTAATGTTACATAATGACCATCTCGTTCTCTCATTTGTACTCTTGTCGTATTTAAAAAAAAAAAAACAACGATGATGGCATTTTGATGAGGTGAAAGGGTTAGAGTAATATTTAAATTCACGTTGGAATTTTTATTTTGGTAACTTTCTGTTCGCAGAGGTGAGTATTAAGTGTCCCGAGATGATTCCGCTGTTACAAAACGTTACTACGAATCTTTTCAAAACATCATGTTTCGAGTATAAAGATATAGGAAGAAAAAAAGCCAAACAAAACAAACCCTTTGTCTGCATCACTTTCGCTTGTTTCCGGAAACTGTTTCTATAGAAATCACCCTTTTCTAAAGCTTGATCTCTTGACCAGTCCTATTGTCAATTCTGGACCACCGAAAACGACACTTGAAGGGTTACGTTAGCTCGGCACCGTATGTCCATCGATAATCTACCTCGTATTGTATTCGTTAATGGCAATTGAGCTGAATCAGCAGTAACTGAAAGGAGAACTATAGGTTATAAATGCGAAATAACGAATTCATATTGTTTAAATATTCTCATCGTGATTTTCGAATACAATTTTTCGCATGTTATTACCATCTTAGCGGCACAACAATACACGCTGCAGTCTAAATATTCGCTCTGCTGCAAATTGAACGAACGGAATAAGTACACACGCGCTTGCATATTTACAGCTTTTTTTTTACTTCTTCGAAGCTTATTTGTTACGTTATATTTTCTTTTTTTTATTTCATTTCACTTTTAATAAACTAGGTTAGTATTTTCACATCAATTGTGTATGTACACGACATAACTTCACAACGAGAGTGTGTATTAAGAGTAAGAGAAGCGAAATGCATGCAAAAAATACGAGCATATCTAGTGGAGAAATGCATAGATAATGAAACCAAATCAACAATGGTATTTATTCCCGTTTTTATTATTTTTTTACCTCGTCGCGAGTGTGTGTGAATTAAGCTAGCGACAGTAACGTTGTTTATCGAGCCAGAAATGAAAAATATATATTTTTTTACATCGGCGAAATTATTAATTTCTCGATTTTTTCACGTATCGGTATCGTTTGCTCTATTGTTCCGGTAAGAATATCGGTAATTAGCGTGGGTACGAGGTTTTTTTTCTTCGGCTTATTCGAAGCCTTAGACTTAGAGTATTCTAAACGAGATACCGCGACCGTGGAACTCGATAGCGCGAGAAAATAAATTCACGAATAATTGAAAACAAGCGAAGAACGCATTCTCGACTATCTTGTTCGGCGCTCCCTTGAACTTATGAAAAATTTAGTTTGAAAAATATATTGGAAATTTATTTATACGTTCGGTTCGGTCGTAAATTTCGGTCGAATTCCGACCAAATGCGAATTGCCTTCTAGTTAAAATTCATCTCACATGGGCCCATTCCGGCCCGGCTCGCGCTCCGTCAACTTAATATAAATTCAAATTGTCTAAAATATACTTACGGGTTCAACATTGTTGTCCGGCCGGCATTTCACGTTAATTGGCCTAATTAGATAATTTATAGTTATTCTTCTTGTTTAGCACGCTGCGCGCCGCGTATTCGAAGTGAATGGATCTCGAAAAAAAAAACAGTAAAAGATTCGCCGTCCTTGTTACCTCTTGTCTTATATATTTTTAAAGAATGAACCAGTGAAAAAAAGAAGAAGATATCCGAGCGAGAGAAAAAAAATCGTTATCTCTTTATTTTCTTAAATTTCACTTCTCTCTAATTGCTTTTTGAATTAATTTACGAGATTGTTAATTCACTTTTTACACGGAAATGTAATAAAGCCAATGACTAGTTGTCCAAACCGAACTCATCTTATTGCCCATCGCCGTCTCCTCAGCCCAGCAACGCAAATAAAACCTCCGCTCTTTTCTTGCCATACTTCGTCGTTTATTTAATTAATTTTCTTTTTATCGGACCAGATAATTATACTAGTTTATTTCTTTCTTTTTTTTGGCCACGAATATACATTATACGAACTGTAAGAAAAGACCTGACGTAATACACTACATTGGCGGTCGTCTTCTGTATACGCGCAGGAAATGCAACATTGAATATTTAAATGAACTGAGCGCGGTTTTAGCTCAATCCCTGCGCTCCTCGTTTCACCCATGTTCGTCCGAACAACTCGATTGAAACGTTATTATATTGGATTGGATTGTTTTGTGTAATGAGAATTTAATTTAAGCGTTTCAAAAGACGATTTAATTAAGATCGCGTTAATTTTACAGCTTAAATAGGAAATAGTAGGTAGATTGTAGGTTCATTGATACCTACCCGAAGTGTAGTAGGTCTTATTTAGTATAAAATAACTAGAGCATTTCGTCTAATGTAATTTAATTCTATACTTATCCTTTGCTAGAATTTTTCCAAATTTTTTAATCGTGGATTTGTTTATTTTTGTTTGTTCTAGTGTTGGGAAAATTGTCAACTTCTGCAAGCTAACTATCCAATATGGGGTGGAATTTGCTCGGAGCAGGGAATTTGCGTAAGTACCATTTTTTCTTCTCATGCTGTTTAGATGGTAATTGAAGAATCTCAGGCAAAATAAGGACCAGCTGAGAAAAGTAGACAATACCCCCTCCCATGAAAACCATCGAGAGCCAATTTGGAGATTTTTATTTAAAAATTTGAACAATTCTAGGCTCAAATCTATAAAGTTGTTTATTTTTACTAATATTTCCTTCAACACCTCAAATTTGAAAAAAAAAAACATTTAAGGTAAACAATGAAGATTTTTTGTATTTTTACAAATTAAAAAAAAATTGAAAATGGAAAGGAATTTTTTCTATACCAAGATAAATTAACTTTTACAATATTTCCATTTTTTTTTTTTTTTGATAATTTTCCAATTTTCTGCAATTTTTTAAGTTTTTTTCATCAGAGATTGGTTCAATTTTTTTTAATCAACTGTTGAGATATAATAAAATAGAGTTTAGCATTTACGTAAAAAATAATATATTTAAAAAAATTGATTGATAATCTGATTTTTGATTGAAATGTTTTCAAAAACTGGCAGTCAAAAATTTTTTGGCAATATTTTTTTCGAATTTTTGAAAAATTAGAGTTCAGAATGTTAGAAAAAATATGAAATAGTTTTTTTAAATTTTCCAAATTTATTGATTTACTCAGCTTTGAAACATTGACGTTTTAAATTAATTTTATTATGTGAACGTTTCTTTATGAAAAATTGGTTTCAAAAAATAATTTTTCCAAAGTACCTACTTACCTATAATTTACTGAACTTCTACCCCTCCCCCCCTTCCTTTAATTAGAGCACAAGACGTTTTTGTCAAAAATTGATGATTTACTTTTCCAGATCTGTTTTTTTTCAAAACTGATTCCATTTTTTCAAAAGTTGAATCGATTATATTTGAAAAATTCTCTATTTTTTTTAGAAGATTGGAGTTCAGGACCTTTTTGAAAAATATGATTTTCAAAATTAAAAAAAATTAAAGATTCAAAAATTATCTATTGTTTTGAATTTTTCAAGTTTTCTATCAAAAATTGGGTTTAAAAATTTTATAAATAATACTTCATTCAATTGTTTGAAAAAATTCCGTCTTGGTTTTTTTTTGAAGTCTTAGTTCATGAAATTAATTTTTCATGAATTATTTACCTATTAATGGTAAATAAAAAAAATTTAAAAAATTGAACCAGTGCCTCTGGATTTTACGTTGAACATATCGTTTAAAAACAGTTTATTTTTTATAAATTCATGTCAGTATGTTTTTCTTCGAAAATTGATTCACATATTTTCAAAAATAGACAAGTTGCAATTTTTTTTCAATTTTTTAAAGAAAAAAAAATCGTCTCAATTCAAAAAATAAAATATAAATAAAAATGAAGTTTAGGGATAGGTACTTATTTTGAAAAAATTAATCACGTATTTTAAATTAAAAAAAAAATACTTAACTGATTTATTGAAGTTGGTAGGTAGTTTTCCAAAAATTTATTTTTTATTTTTTATTTTACAACTAATTTAAATATTTTCAAAAATTGATTGCCAAGATTTTTTAAACCAACTCCTTCTTTTTTTTACCTACAATAAAAATACAGGTTTTGGATTTTTCAAGTTTTCTTTTGAAAAATTCGTTTCAAAAATTTTTAGAACCATATTTTTTCAACAGTTTGAAAAATTCTGTCTTAAATCAATTTTTTGAATAAAATTTTTTTTATTGATTTAGGTATCACATTTCAAAATTATGGTCTTGATTTTTAAAAAAATTTATTGACATAGGTAGGCACTTTCAAAAAGTCAACTTACATATTTATTCTGCAACTTTCCAAGCTATCTTGTCAAAAATTGATTTAAAACTGTTTTTCAACAATAATTTTTCAATTTGTAAAAATTCAAATTGAAGTCTTTTTTGAAAAAAAAGTTGAATTGATTTGTTTTTTGTCCCCCCCCCCCCCCCCCCCCAGAAATCGAGGTATTGAATTTTTCAAGTTTTCTTATTAAAAATTTGTTCTTGAGCTTTAGAAATTTTGAAAATAAGAATTCAATAAAGTTAAACTTTTTAGACATAAAAATTTTGGTAAAATTTGGATTTTTTTTCAAATTAAGTTAAGTATGAATTTGTTTCCATTGATTTTTTCAATTTTCAAAAAAAAATAAAAAGGGCTGTGAAAGCAAAAATTTGTCATCAATTTTTTTTTTCAATGAAAAAATTATAAAGAATATCAATACCATTTTCATACAAAATATTTTCCAAAAAAATTTCTTAGATTTTTATGGATTTTTTTATAGGGGGGGGGGGGAGAGGGGATGGTAGTTAATTTTTTTTCTGGCCATCTATACAAAAACAAATTTTTCAGTAAAAGACACTTTTGAGTACGTAGTTGATTTTTTATCAATTTTTCTTGGAGTTGAGGATCTTTCAGATTTTACTAATCCTACAGTATAAAAATTGATAAAAATCATCTCCTCGCCAAAAACTTACAAATTTAATTTTCTAACAGCAAAAAAAAATTGAAAAAGTCACAAGAGAACCTTCCAACAGATCAAATTAACTCTCAAGCTCATCTCAACCTATCCCACAAACCACTCACCTTCCTCTAAATGGCACGCAAACACCTTCCGATCCATCTCGGAAAAATGCACTCCACACGATCCTCTTATTATTATTTATTCGTCTCTTGAGCGATCGCGACCAGCACCGGCTAATCGAACAAATTAACGCAAATTGTAAAGTAAACACGTATTAAATGCGGAGAAAAGGTGAAAGATTTTAAACTAGACAGCTATTTCGGTTAATAGTCGAGACATAGGTACTTAAACTTATACGTACCTCCAACATCCAACTTAACCACGTAAATACTCGAACGGACGTGATAATGGATACGGGCTGAGCTGCGACCAGAGCGCAGTTATTTAAACAAGACTGCTGCAGTGCATATACCTAACGTTAGGTTAGCTGTTTTTTCTTCTTCGTCTCTTCTTCGATCTCTAAAACAAACAAAATCGTCCAAATTCAATATTTGCTCGTTGTCTCCATATATTTTAAAAGGATGGACATGGGCAAGGAAGGGACTAAACGACAGAGGACAGTTCATCAGGGTGGGGAGGTGTGTGCGGGGATGAGATCGTCTTAGATGTAGGTCTAGGTATTTAGGATGTGCTTGGTTATTTTGCTGATAACAAAAATAGTAATCTCGAGGTTCAATATACAGGGTGTCCTGGTTAAGAATAGACCTAACATACTTCAACCTGGTAAGATGGACAACTCATTTCAACAACGTGTAGGTAGGTATGTTTGCATACCCTTACTGTTGAAGGGGTTGAGATACTGCATGGTGAATTTTTTTTTCATTTTTTCACTTGAAATTAAAAATTTATTTTTTCTGATTGGATACAGATAGAAAGATGAAACTTGTGGAAATTAAAGTAGGATAGTTGCAGTAATGTCTGAAATTTTTTTCATCAAAATCGATGCAATAGGATGTTCAACAAATTATTTTTACCAAAAAAATTGCGTAAAAAAATTCAAAATTTTGCAATTTAAAAAAAATTTGCATTATTCACCTAGTTATTTTTTGTCAGCAGATGATTCCCCTCTACTTCCTCTACAAAATGTTCCTCAGCATCATCTTCCTATCTCTTTTAGTTTTTGAATGAAAAATTTATTTATGAGTCACATGTACCCGAGCGGCACACTCGATCGATAATATCGGAAGATGTAACGTATCGATAAAAAATTGTTTGAAAATCTATAGATGTTCCCACGATATTATAAAGATTTATCGGTACAATTTCATAGGCAAAAAATCTAAAAACTATCGAATTCGATATTATTAAGATTTTATGACGATATTTGTCAACGATACTATCAACAAAGAATATTAAATTTATCGATTCCGATTTTCCACCGATTTTGTGCCGATATTTGAAACTACATTATCGACAAAGAATATTAAATTTATCGAATTCGATTTTTTAACGATTTTGTAAAGATATTTAAAACTATATTATCGACAGATTATATGAAATTTCTCGACTCCGATATTTTACCGATTTTTTGACGATATTTGAAACTATATTATCGACAGATTATATGAAATTTCTCGACTCCGATATTTTACCGATTTTTTGACGATATTTGAAACTATATTATCGACAGATTATATTAAATTTATCGAATCCGATTTTTTAACGATTTTGTAAAGATATTTAAAACTATATTATCGACAGATTATATGAAATTTCTCGACTCCGATATTTTACCGATTTTTTGACGATATTTGAAACTATATTATCGACAGATTATATGAAATTTCTCGACTCCGATATTTTACCGATTTTTTGACGATATTTGAAACTATATTATCGACAGATTATATTAAATTTATCGAATCCGATTTTTTACCGATTTTGTAAAGATATTTGAAACTATATTATCGACACATGATATGCAATTTCTCGAATTCGGTTTTCTAACGATTGCGTGAAGATATTTGAAACTATATTATCGACACATAATATGAAATTTCTCGATTTCGATTTTTTTACGATTTTGTGACGATATTTGAAACTATATTATCGACAAATAATCTGAAATTTCTCGAATTCGATTTTTTAACAATTTTGTGAAGATATTTGAAATTATTTCCAAATTTTAAAAATTGGTGAAAATTTTTCCAAGTCCAACTCGTCTGGAAGTACTAAACTGCCTATTATAAGCGTTTTATTGCTAATTCCTCAACGATAAGGTATGGCATAGTGGTTAAAGAAGAGGATTACCATGCAGGAGGTAGATGGTTCAAGCCCCACGGGTGGCAGATTTTTTATATTTTTTTTTGACTATTTTCTGAAATGATCCTTTTACCGCAACATGAATAATGTGTTTAGGCATAGTTTAATGTATTAATTATGCTAATTAATGATTTTTAATTATAGAAAAAAGCTAGTAAAAGACGAAAAATCGGAATTAAAAAATCGACAGAATATCGAATTCGATAAAGTGTCGCAAAAGTTCTGCCTAAATCGTGAAATTATCTTTCGATATTATAGATATATTATCGATAAAATATCTTACTATAATATCGAAATTTTTGCTAACTATAATTCGTCGATAATCTATCTATATATCGATAGATAATTTCACGATTTAGGCGGAACTAACGCGACACTTTATCGAATTCGATATTCTGTCGATTTTTTATTTCGATAATTTTTTGATTGTGCTGCTCGGGTAGGTTAAATTTTTTTCAAATTTTCAAAGTCAAATTTTTATGAATTTGTACTCATTAGAAAAATTCTAACTCAAAAACTAAAAGAGATAGGAAGATGTTGCTGAAGAACAATTTGTAGAGGAAACAGAGGGGAATCATCTGATGACAAAAAATAACCAGGTTAATAATGCAAATTTTTTTTTAAATTGCAAAATTTTGAATTTTTTATCAATTTTTTTGGTAAAAATAATTTGTGGGACACCCTATTGCATCGATTTTGATGAAAAAAATTTCAGACATTACTGCAACTATCGTACTTTATTTTCCACAAGTTTAATCTTTCTATCTGTATCCAATCAGAAAAAATAAATTTTTAATTTCAAGTGAAGAAATGAAAAAAAATTTCATCATGCAGTATCTCAGCCCCTTCATTAGTAAGGGTATGAAAATATACTTACACGTTGTTAGAATGAGTTACCCTCTTACCAGGTTGAAGGATGTTATTCTTAACTGGGACACTCTGTATATGATGTGACCATCCCTTTTGATAAATCACTGCATTGGACTATAATGCAAGATATACTCATATATTTGTTATCATTGGATAAATAACCCCATTACCCAAACGACCCTATTTAACGAAATCCATCATATGGACATGATATAAAGTACATAGAGGTAGATACCTTTGCCTTTGGTAGACAATCCAGATACTTATCCACGAAAGAACTTGACAATACACTCGATGTTCAAAAAATTAACCAACGTAGCACATAGATAGGTCTATAGAGAAGAGAGGCGCAATACACTCGGTTGAATTATTCACCTATAATGAGACCATTGTCTAAGCCATGCTTGACACGGTGCCCAGCAGTTGACCAGTACAACAAGTAATTGTCTCGGTTTAACCAAATTTGGAATACGTTATCTCTCGGTATATACAGCTTCTTAAGAATATGATACGAGTATCCCCCCGACCTACAGTCCACCTCATCGTACCATCGTGTCAATGAGACACTCTGCCTCTATGCTTAGAGCTCCTATACCGCACTCGAATAGATACCTAAAGAGCTACAAAGCTACGTACTTTGCTCACATACCGAAAACTCTCCATTGTGTAATGGCGACCGCATGCCAAGTGTGTAGGTACCTCGAATCACTGATAAAATCCTAATCTGAACGTATTGTTAGCAGCATAAGCTGGCCACTTTGCACATACGGAAGAGCCTACGGTACACTAATTTAACGCTAAAACTAACATTATTACAATTGTCGTAAACTTTACGAGTGTTCGAGCAAAGCACCCTTTTTAGACTTCGCCCGGCCAACCCTGGTGCTCCGGCAGCTTGATGTAATAAGCGATAATGGTCGCAACGAGGCGCTCGGCGGCTTTGTTAAATTACAAGCAACTTGTTTTCCGCACTCGTACGAAACTTTTCGCCAAAAAATTCCTCCAGGAGTATAGATAGACCAGCTTTGGCCGCAGACTCGCACAAATGGCCAATTAGAGCTTGCGTTATAATTGGATCTATTTTTGTGCTGTGCCAGGCCTATCGCGTCAACGTCCTTCCTCTTAATTCTCCAAAAACGAATGAACGCCTAATTAACGTACTAGAATCGTGCGCTTAGCTCGAGTTTTTTAAACTTTTATTTTTCTATAACGAATAAGTCGTCGTAATTTCGTAAGATGCGACGAGTCTTTTTTCTCTTGTTTCAATACCTCGGTAACGATCCGAATCTGTCTCTAAGTACTGTGAACAGGTTGAATGCCTAATTACCTACTCTCGAAGCGTACGCCAGAGCCATTTACACAGATATTTTTCTCCCGGTCTAATTGTCACCAGACGTAGACATCGGGCACACGCTATGCCACCCCCCTCCTGTCACCGGTCTCATCGATTTATTCTGACTGACGAATTCATCAAAGTCATTACGATTATTCTCTCGAGTTCCTTTTCTGTCTTGCTAAGAAAATTATGCCAGTTTCAAAGATGTCATGGGCACCTAATACGTATCTATGAAGATGATTTCACATTCTAGAGTTTTTAGCAAAATTTTCTTTTCAAAAATAGTTTACTAATTCACCCAATACCGCTACCACAAAAAATTATTTCATAACACATAACAATCCAAAAAATATATTTCAAATTTATTGAAAATTGGGTTAAATTGAAATAAGATTTTGAAATAGAAAAAAATTAAAAATTTCAAAAAAAAAAAAAAAAAAATTAAAAAAGCAGAAAAAAAAATTAAACTCTGAAAAAATAAATATTGTATCTAGGTACCTATGTTTAAATAACTGAAAATGAAAAATGAAAAATTTAAAAATTGGAAAAAGTTGACATTTGAAAAAAATGAAATAAAAATGTATGAAGATTGGAATTATTGAAAAAAAAATATAGTAATGTCGAAATACTGAGAATTGTAAAAAATTGAATTCAGATCAAATCTCGATAAAAAAATAAAATAAAAAATTACCTAATTAAAAAAATATGGAGAACAAGAAAAATTTGCAATTAGAGAAATCAAAAACTGAAAAAATTAATACGACAAAACTAGGGGAAAAAATCCAAAATTTAAATCACTCAATGGCAAATTAAAAAATAACTCAAAATTACCTACCTATTTGAAAAAAAAATCTATTTGAACACGACTAACAAAATTTCTATATTTCAGTTTGAAAAAATCAAAATAAAAGTTAAAAATGAGAAAAGTTTTACAATTAAAAATAATTGAAAAGTTGAATTAAAAAAATATCGAAAACTGGAATTTAAGAAATTCAAATTGAAAAAAACTGAAAAAATTGGCCATCAAAGGAGAAACTGAACATGGATTAAACATTTCTGAAAATTTGAAAAAAGTGAAATTAGAAACTCGAAAATAAGTGTATTAAAAAGGACTAAAAAAAAAGTTCAAAAAATTGAAAATTGGAGAAATTGGCCATCAAAAATTGGAAAAAATGAAAAAATTTTGCAATTTAAAAAAAAAATTGAACAATGTGAAATTGAATTTGTAACATGAATATCAAAATAGAAAAATAAAAAAAATAAATAAATAAAAGTCAAGTCAGAATATTGAAAAAAATTGAGAATTTGCCAATTTATTATTTAAAAAAAAAAAAAAAATTAAAATGAATTAGGTGTAGATAATTGGAAAAACTGAAAAAAATTGGCCATCAAAGGAGAAACTGAACATGGATATTAAACATTTCTGAAAATTTGAAAAAAATTAAATTAGAAACTCGAAAATAAAGTGAATTAAAAAGGACTAAAAAAAAGTTCAAAAAATTGAAAATTGGAGAAATTGGATATCAAAAATTGGAAAAAATGAAAAAATTTTGCAATTTAAAAAAAATTAAACAATGTGAAATTGAATTTGTAACATGAATATAAAAATAAAATTGAAGTCAGAATATCAAAAATAATGAGAATTTGCCAATTTATTATTTAAAAAAAAATTAAATGAATAAGTAAGTAATTATAAAAAATGTTGAAAATTTAAATTTAAAAAAAATGGAAAAAATTGATAGCAAAAAAATTGAAATGGTTACAAAGTAAATAAATCTAACAACATTACAAACAATTGGTTTAATTTTTTTTTTAATTTTAAATTTAAATTTTCAAAAAAATGGAAAAAATTGATAGTAAAAACAATTGAAATGGTTAAAAATTAGATAAATCTAACACCATTACAAACAATTGTTTTTAAATATATTTTTTTTAATTTTAAAATTTTTTGGAAAAAAAATGTTCCAATATCATCAATTGAACTTCCGATACAAAAAGAAATGTCTACAAATTGAAGTTGGCGTCATCTTAATCGGGAAATTACTCACACACGAAAATATAATTCACACAGAGGCTGAAATGTGACTACAACTCCGTACTACGAATACTTTGAGGGAAAACGAAAGCTTTATAATAAACCTAGCAGGCTTTTAGATGCGTCTTATTAATTTTCGAGTACGCTGAAGGGGTTAGCGCAGAGAGAGTTGGCTTTTTAAAGGCATCTTCGTCGTGGTGGAGCTCGACAGAGAAGCAGGATAGAGAAGGGTTCGGGAAAGCTTGAAGCGGTTAAGGAAGTATAAAGAGTATCTTCCAGTTTACTCATAACAGCGGCAACTTTCATTAATGAACGATTTACTCTAATCTCTCTTTTGTTTCGCTTTATACATTGCGTGTATATATAAAATATATGTAGTATCTGCTGTGTACGTACGTACTATAATAAGTATCGTATCTCGGCATAACACAGCGCACAGCAGCGTCGCCGATGAAGAACGCCAGATATTAGTCATTAGCTTGTTCTTCGCCTAGTTTTCTTCTTTATATTTGTATTGCGTTTTAATTGCGACGTCGACGTCGTCGTCGTATACACTACAGCTAACGTATACAAATATCCTATATTATATACGTATTATAATGAAACCCACACCGAAAGCTTCGCGAACGTATTCTAGTAGAACGCAAAAGTCTCATCTCGTTCTCTTTTTCTCTCGTTTCGATGAATACTCGTATAACCGCAGCCACGATGACGTATACGTTTCGCGTTCACCTCAAATAATACCCCATTATCAGATAGAACAATGAGCGATTTTTTTTTTTCGTGCTTATTATCGATGCAATGACGACCGAACGCCATCGTCGCTGCCATGAGACGAATACGCCTCGAAACGAGAAAGTATTTAGTATTTCCATATTCATTATTCGTCCTTTCCATTTAATTAAATGACTTTTATCAAGTTCTTCGAAACGTACTTTTACCTTTCAAAAAAAAAACCTTCCCATAAAACCTTTTCTTGCAGAAAATTCAAGTAAATTAATTGAAAATTTTTCGAAAATGGAAAAAATTGATTAAAAAATCGTAAAAAAATTTTCAATGTAAAAATGAAAAAAATAAAAATAAAATAAATTGAAATCCCTCAAAAATATTAAAATCAAAAAAATTATTAAAAAATTAAAAATTTAAATGAGGCTAAATCTAGTAAAAAAGAAAAATTTTGCAATTGAAGAACTAAAAAATAAAAAAAATAATCAACTTGAAATGGCTGAAAGCTTAAATTTAAAAAAGTGAAAGGAAAAAGTTGATTTAAAATTGGAATCCAAAAATGAGAAAAAAAGAAAAAGAAAAGAAAAACACTGAAAAAATTAGGAATACCTACAGAAAATTAGAAATTTGAATCATGAATATATTTTTTTTTTAAATATGCAAAATCAAAAAAATTCAAGTTGAATTTAAAAATATCTACTTAGTAAGTAAATAAATTTATCAAACTACACTCGAGTCCAGCCGAGTTGCAAATGCAAGTAAGTTTCAGTGCTCGCTGATAAATTAGTACCTACCTTTAACAAAATAATGGTACTTGAGCTTTAGCCAGGTTGAAGTTTTAATGTACGTATGGCAGGTAATATAGGCTGACTTGTAGTATAAGTCAAGAAAGGTTTGTCTTTTACTTAATCTTATTAATGTATGGTGTAGTTTTGTACTCTAATTAAACTAATGCCTTGATTTGTGTAAAAGATTTACAGAGTCTCAATTCAAGTAGTCAAGTATGATACCGATCACCACTCAGATGTGACTGATGATCTGGGTTAGGATTTTCATACTCGAGCAAATTTTTCTAATAAGTAGTTGAGTACTACTAATAACTACAAAAGTAAAGAATTTTTGAGTTATCAGCACGTTTCATAAAATTGTATTGGAGGGAAGGGTTCAATCGAAATTTTTGTAATGACCAAAATTATTTCTAGGACTTCAAGCTACAACTTTTGTTTGAGAATTTTTTCAATTGAACCCCTCACTCCTCGACGATTTCGCATAACACTCAGTAGATAGTTATTCAAAATTAGAGGAGTGAGGGAGGAAGGGGTCAATTAAAAAATTTTCCGAATAAAAGTTGTAGATTAAGGTCCTAAAAAAATTTGTGTCCTTATAAAAATTTCGATTGGACCCCTCCCTCTCCTCCGATCTTACATAACATTATGTACAGGGTTCGGACATTCTTTCTCGAAAAAACGGGAAATATGCGCATAAAAATTCCCTTAAAAAAGACGAAATATGCGCGAAAAACCTAAAAATATTCTCGAACGATATGGGTGTCAATTTAAAGAGGAAAACGCCAGCTACATGATTTTGATTCATAATTGGACGTATTTAGAACACATATTGAGAAATTACACAAAAAAGAACGAAAAATGAATTTTATTTTTACTCAAAAGCAAAAAACGTTCTAATTCTAATTCTAATTTGGTAATTCTACTGATTCTAATTAAATCAGAGAAAATAACGAAATTGTATTTTATCAAAATAAGTAGGTAAGTTTGAAAATTAAATCGACTCGCCAAGCCGGCATATGCAAAAAAGTACCACCAGTGTTGCACATTCGGGTGAAAAAAAAATAGCTGTATCAGTTTTGCTAAATTTGTAGGTGAGAAATTGCAAATTTGTCAAAATATGCTCGAAAAAACTCGAAAATCGTGAAATATTCTCGAAAAACCTAAAATATTCCCTAAAAATACCCAAAATATGCGTTTATATGCGCTGAAAGGTGAAATATGCTCAAACATGCAAAAACAAGTTGGGTCAATTTTACTTAGAATTTTCTGAAACGTAAAGATAACTTGAAAATTCTCGATCTAGTATTAAACAAAAAAACATGCTCGAGCATGAAAATCCGAACCCTGATTATGTAGATACTTTTTCAAAATTGTGGGAGGGGCCAGATTGAAAAATTTTTATAACAAAAGTTGTAGATTAAGGTCCCAGAAATAATTTTGGTCAGTGTCAAATTTTCGATTACACCCTTCTATCTTCTCCAATTCCGCATAATAAGACGTGTATACTTGAATTATTGAATTAGGAGAGGAGGGAGGGGTCCAATTGAAAAAAGTTTCAAACAAAAGTTGTAGCTTGAAGTCCTAGGAATAATTTTAGTTATTATGAAAATTTCGATTGGACCTTTCCTTCGCCTTCAATATTAAGTATTTATGTCGTATTGGACATGGTCGACCCCAAAATGGGCACTGGAGGGGGTTTAATTTTTAGAATTTTGAAATTTGCAATATGGGTATCGAAATGTAGGTTTTCTGTCGCTGAATTCGATTTTTGAAACTTGAATCCACCTTCTACCCCAAAATGGGCACTTAAGGGGGTTCAATTTTTGGGATTTTAAAATTTACAATATGGATATCAAAATGTAGGTTTTCGATGTCGCTGAATTCGATTTTTGAACTCAAATCCACATTCGGCCCAAAAATGAGAAATTGAGGGGTGGTCAATTTTTAGAATTTTGAAATTTACAATATGGATATCGAAATGTAGGGTTTCGATGTCGCTGAATTCGATTTTCGAACTTGAATCCACATTTGACCCAAAATGGGCACCTAAGGGGTTCAATTTTTAGAATTTTAAAATTTACAATATGGATATCGAAATGTAGGTTTTCAAAACAGAGAAAAATGCATTTTTAAAGAAATTAAAAATTTCAAAAAATACATCAATTTAAATTCAAAATTACCAAAAAAAAATGTAAAAATCTTAATTTTATTACTTTTAAGCTCGAAAAACACTCCGAATTTTTTTCTTCAAACATCCTACAACCATCTAGCTCCGAACGATACCACTTTCTCGAAGCTTTAATTCAATCCACGCGCCAAATTTAGGCCGGTTCATTTACTTGTGCGTGGCTTCGGCCCATATCCTGCCCATCGAGATCTCGGTAAATTGGCAAAAATCTCGCGAACCGATGGTTAAATCTAATCTTTTGTTTCATTAACCATGACGCGGTACACTTCGTGCTGAATTTTAGGCGAAATTTCGCCTCAATATAGCTGGCAAAAACCGGACGTCATTTCCCAAGGCCAAGATAAACGGATTATTTTGACACGGTTCGTGTATCGAACGGGGCGAGCCTGCGGCGTCGACGGCACCGGCGTCTTCTACAAAGTACCCTTAAAACGACCTGTAGGGGAATTCAGCTCTCGCATTTCCCCTATAGCTTATATCATTTTAAGTTTGTAACGATTGCTACCCTGTGTCGAAGCGCTGGCGCTCTTTTCGCCTTCTCTCGGCTATAAAATGCGAGCCGACACAGGGTGAAATCGGAGTCTGGTGCAATCTCTCGAGGTTGTACCATCTCTCGCAGTCTTGTACAGAGCTGGCTAATAAAAGGTTCTCTTGATCTCTTGCCTTATCTCTTACATACGACTCATCGTAGTTTGCACTCGGGGCTATTCTCCGGGTAACTACGAATACTTCGCTGTCTACGCACGGGGCTACTCTCCGGGCGACGCGATCTTACCACTGTCTACGCACGGGGCTACTCTCCGGGCGACGTGGTCTGTTGGTGTTTACGCACGGGGCTATCCTCCGGGCAACACCTGCGTCCAAGCACGGGGCTATTCTCCGGGCGACGCTTGCGTTTGAGTACGGGGCTATTCTCCGGACAACGCGGTACACTCGTATAAGCACGGGGCCATTCTCCGGGCAACACGAGTTCCCTCCACAATCTAACCAAAACGTCACCCCGGTATAACTTACGTCCTTATAGGTCAACGCGCCACAGCTCTCCCCCGCGCAATAGACCTACAAAGTGGTGCCGAAACCCGGGATCTAGTAAAGTACAAAAAAGAAAAAAAACACGAACCATGACTACTACAGCGACTTCCGCGTCACCCACGTTTACCCCGCCCGTCACATCGACTCCAACGAGTTCTAGTACTACCACTGTCACAGGTAGCATCTCCAACCCTATAATAACCACTCACGTAACTGCGCCTAGTGTTCATCGCATTTCTTTGGCTGAATTTCTACCTACAAACCCCGCTCTCTGGTTCAACCTCGCCGAAAGGCAATTTCGTACGCATAAAATAACCGATGCAGATGAAATGTTGGGTTTGATTTCTGCCAAATTGCCAATTGACGTCTTATCCCAAGCGAGCGACATTTTTGAAGCTAATAACGACGCGACTACCACCTTAGCCGGTTTAAAAGAACGCATAATCTCGCTATACCGAGTGACCGATGAACAAAAATTAGATGAACTCTTGAGCAAAGTTTCGATAGGTACGAAAAAGCCTTCTATGTTACTAACCGAAATGCGAATACTCGCAGGACCCAATACCGACCCGGAATTATTGAGACGATTATGGCAACGACGATTACCCCAGCGAATGAGAGAACATTTGACGGTACACAAGTTACCCTTAGACAGCTTGGGTGTGATGGCCGACTCTCTTCATGCAGTGATGGAATATTCGGGACAAGTTTCCAGTATTGCATCCACCAGTAATTCGCCGTCCGCTATGGAAAAGTTAGAGAAACAAATTGAGGCCTTAACTGCCCAGATTGCAGCTCTAACTGCCCCTCGCCCTTCAAGAGGCAGAGAACGTTCCCAATCAAATAATCGTTCCCGCAGTAGGTCTCAATCCGAAAATAGGCCCTTCTGCTGGTATCATTTCCGCTTTGGTACAAATGCGCGAAAGTGTAATCCACCCTGCAAATTTGTCTCTACTAACGCCACCCTCGCTAGCAGCAGTAGCAGTAATCCGGAAAACTAGAAACCGGGTTCGTGTCAGCGGCACACAAACCTTTCCCATCGACATCCCGCCGCTTGCATATACAAGACACCAACACCAAAATAGAATACTTAATCGATTCCGGATCCGATTTCTCCGTTTTACCACCGACATTCTCTAAAAAGAAACAAAAGCCAATTTTTACCCTATTTGGAGCTGACAATGGCCGAATTAACGCATATGGCTACGAGATGCAAGCTATCAATCTCGGTTTCCAAAAAGCGCTTCCTTGGACGTTCATAATAGCAGATGTCGACCGCCCCATCATCGGAGCCGATTTTTTATATGAGCACGATCTCATACCCGACTTAAGGCGACGTCGATTGGTCAAGGGAAAGGACTATGTAAAAGGATGTTTACGCTGGTCTGGAGCTTCGTCTATACATATGGTGGGAACTGTATGCGACAAGTACCACCAGTTATTAAAAACCTACTCTTCCCTTATCCGCCCTGCACCTTTCCAAGAGACACCTAAACACGACGTAGTACACCACATCGAAACCAAGGGTCCACCTGTATTCTCTAAACCAAGGCGCCTGCGACTTGATCTATACAGACGAGCAAAAAACCAATTCAACGAGATGATGGGGTCAAAAATTGTACGCTATTCCAAATCACCATGGGCTTCGCCGCTACTCCTACGTTCGAAAGCTGATGGGGAACTACGCCCGTGTGGAGATTATCGTTTACTAAATGCGATCACAATTCCAGACCAATACCCCCTCACCAACATAAACGACGTGCCGCCAAAATTACTAAATGCAAAAATCTTCTCAGTCATCGATTTAGTAAAAGCATTCCACCATATTCCTATGCATCTAGACGACGTTGCAAAAACTGCCGTCACAACGCCGTTTGGATTGTTTGAATACCTGAGGATGCCTTTTGGGCTGCGCAATGCACCAAAGACATACCAAAGGTTCATGGACATGATGTTCAAAGACTTTGATTTTGTCATCTGTTACCTAGATGACATCTTAATCGCCTCCGAAACCGAAGAACAACATTTGAAACATCTCAAATTGGTACTAGACTGCTTAGTTGAAAATGGGCTAACCATCAACCCTGCCAAATGTCAGCTAGGCAAACCTACTGTCACTTTCCTCGGGCACGAAATCTCCGCTGAAGGACTTATACCCAAAACACAAAATGTGGAAAAAATTGTAAATCTAAAATTACCAGAAAATGTACATCAACTTCGTCGAGCTATAGGATCTTTCTCTTTTTATCGTGATCACATAAAAGGAGCCGCCACTCTTCTCGCACCTCTCAACGACATGCTCAAGGGTCAAACAAAGAAAAGGGACAAAACACCAGTTACATGGACGGACGAGGCACGCGACTCTTACGTTGAATGTAAAAAAAGGCTAGCTGAATCCGTTCGTTTGGCTATACCTGATTTCTCTTTACCCTTCTACCTAACCACTGACGCATCGGATACTGGTATTGGAGCGGTACTCGAGCAAATACAAAAAAACGGAGTACGCGAGCCGCTTGGATTTTTTTCTGCAAAATTAAACGAACGCCAGCAACGATATCCAACTTATGACCGCGAACTTCAAGCCATCTACGAGGGTGTATTGCACTTCCGGCACCTCGTAGAAGGCCATCCCAACTTCACAATATACACAGATCACCAACCTTTGACATACGCTTTTACCAAAAAACCTATCAGTAATAAAAGGTATAATGCAAGACGCGCTGCACACTTGGACGAAATAGCTCAGATAACTACAAACATTCAACACGTTTCGGGAAAAAGCAACATAGTGGCTGATATGTTAAGCCGAATTGAAAAAATTTCGGCACCCATCAGCCAAACAGAAATCGCCGATGCACAATCTACATGTCCTTTACTAAAAAAATGGATCAACGGTGAAGAAGAATGGCCTTTCCCTCTCACTCTATACCTACTGCCCGATAATAAGACTCTCTATTGTCACATCGAAAAAGGTTCACCGCGACCATACCTACCAGAAAACATACGCTACTCCATCTTCAAACAAGTACACTCCCTTTCGCATCCAGGAACCAACGCAACGATTCGCTTAGTACAAAACCGCTACATTTGGCCGGAAATGAGGAAGAATATACGCGAGTGGACTCGAGCATGCGACTTATGTCAAAAAACTAAGGTACTTCGACACACAAAAACGCCTTATGTGTCATTTCCAACTTCGGAAAAATTCGAACGAGTACATGTTGATATCGTTGGACATTTTTCTGAGAGTCGCGGGTACAAATATCTTCTCACAATGATAGATCGTTACTCTCGTTGGATTGAAATTGTCCCAATCAAAGACATTCGAGCTGAAACAGTGGTTAAAGCATTTTTTGACAACTGGATATCACGATATGGCGTCCCAAATATCAATTTTTGCAATTTTTTTTCCTCTTTCTAGAATTTGCTTACTAATTGCAATTTTTTATAACTTCACTTCAACATTGACTACTTTTCTGACTAACCTTAAGTTTGTTGCGGCTCCACCTTTTAGGAGGGGAGTCTTGTAGGGGAATTCAGCTCTCGCATTTCCCCTATAGCTTATATCATTTTAAGTTTGTAACGATTGCTACCCTGTGTCGAAGCGCTGGCGCTCTTTTCGCCTTCTCTCGGCTATAAAATGCGAGCCGACACAGGGTGAAATCGGAGTCTGGTGCAATCTCTCGAGGTTGTACCATCTCTCGCAGTCTTGTACAGAGCTGGCTAATAAAAGGTTCTCTTGATCTCTTGCCTTATCTCTTACATACGACTCATCGTAGTTTGCACTCGGGGCTATTCTCCGGGTAACTACGAATACTTCGCTGTCTACGCACGGGGCTACTCTCCGGGCGACGCGATCTTACCACTGTCTACGCACGGGGCTACTCTCCGGGCGACGTGGTCTGTTGGTGTTTACGCACGGGGCTATCCTCCGGGCAACACCTGCGTCCAAGCACGGGGCTATTCTCCGGGCGACGCTTGCGTTTGAGTACGGGGCTATTCTCCGGACAACGCGGTACACTCGTATAAGCACGGGGCCATTCTCCGGGCAACACGAGTTCCCTCCACAATCTAACCAAAACGTCACCCCGGTATAACTTACGTCCTTATAGGTCAACGCGCCACAGCTCTCCCCCGCGCAATAGACCTACAGACCCAAGTCACGTACGTTTCATCCGCCGTAAATTAAATAAGAAAGTATAGAAAATCCTTTCAATGAATGCCCGCGGTGGGAGCAGGCTGGGCAGAGTCGAAGGTGCGTAAAAAAGCACCACGACTATCGCAAATTCGCTCTTAATGAACGTCGAGAGAACTTTCAGCCGAGTAAAGTTTTCACTTCGGTTTGGCCGCAGATTAAACGTTGTAAAAGTTGAATGTTTCCATTTCTTGGACCACCCCTCTCGTAACCTCGCCCTCCTTTGGTAAGTTTTTCTTCGCCGTTGCTTTTTGCTCGACGTGGTAAATGACTGGATCACGCGATATTCGCGACCGATACGACGATTTGTGTAGGGTGTCGTTAAAAAGGCGTATATACCCCGAAAAAGGGATTTGTAAATTTCTTCGTGGTAGTTTGTTTAAATTATTCCGCTCGTTGTTGTTCTTCTTCAACCATCTAGTACAATTTACAACGCAACATCGACATCGGTGACAAAAAACCACTGCATTCGATAACGTGCCACCCCCAAAGCCCTGCTTCGCCATCCGGCGCGATTAATATTTCGGTTTATATGGCTCAGTCGACGGAATTACTTTTCGCCGCCGATCCGCGGTGCTAAATTATTGAAGCAAAACTTGCGCAATATATAATGAATGCTACATCGAGACATTCTATAAAGACAGACAGAGATAGCTTCATTTTTTTTCACCCCTCAGATCGTCAAAGTTTCACTTCACCTCTTTTTCTCTCGCTATCACTTCACATCTCGTGTAGTTCGCTTTTAATCAAAATTTTCGAATTTATATTTTTTAATTTCGGATAAGAAATTAAAAAAGAAGGACTCTCAAGATGGAAATGAAGGTGAATTCATAAATATGTAAAGCAAAATTCGGAAAAGATTGCAGAATAAATTTCTCTCCTCGTAAATTTCCAAGTAATTTCGAAAGCTGCCACGACGTGAAGGTGAAAAAAAAACAGCCAGATGGTGAGACGCGGACGACATCATAGCTTCGTATCGAAATACCTACCTTTGTATACTATCTTTTTTCTCTCTTTTTCTTTTAATACAAAGTGGAATTTTGAAATGAATTTTTTCTTCCGAATAATATTCGTTTGTGTAGCAATTGTCATTAAAAAATACGTTGTATTATTTTTTTCACAAAAAAAAATATCACGCCAACGTCATAATCAACGTCTCGTCGTACGTTTAATTCTTTATTTCGGTGTTGAGTAGTTTCCGAAAAAAAAAATTACGAACAAATAATTACGAGTAATGACGTTTTTATTTTCATTTTCTCATTCCTACCCCCACCCAAATCCCTAGCTTATTTCAATCTCTTTTGTGTGCTCGCTTAGTTACCGGTCCTTAATCAGACGTCTGTGTCGGTCTCTTTTTTTCTCATGCAACCGGACGTTTGTTCGTTGCAAGTTGGGCAGACTGTACTGAAAAAATGTAGACAATGGGGAGGAGTCTCAGGGTTTTTTATAGATTATTAAAATTTTATTGGTGTTGAGTAGTCTCGAAATTTCAGTTTGTCTGGAGTCTGTAGAAGAAGAGGAGAAATGATTTGTTGATTCAATATTTTATTTTCATTTTGTTCTCGGTGATTCGCAAAATACACACATGAGACAAAGGGAAGCATAAATTATTTAAATTTTATGGCACTCGAATGATCCCAAATTCTTATCAAATTTAGAAGAAAAACTTTTCTGCGGGGTTTCTTAACAACACCCCCCTCCACCATTGGAAAGCATAAATTTTATAAAAATGTGTGCAAAATCAACAAAAGTTTTTCAAGAGTAGTTTATCATCGCCCTTCCCCCGTCTACCTTCTAAGAAAAAACATCTACTTACAATATTTACTTACTTACCTACTTGAAAGTAAATTAAAATATTCCATAAGGGAAAAAATTAATTTAATCAAAAATGAGTGAAACTTGGAATTTTAAAAAATCAGAACATTTAAGCAATTGGAAAAATCTAAGGAATGAAAAAAAAAATCGAAATAATTTGAAAGTGATGAATCACATAAGTAGGTATTTAAATTGAAAATTAATAGCTTAAAAAATTTAAAAAAAAAACAGAATTGAAATTCAATTAGAATTTTGAAAAAAAAAAATGAAGTGAGATTGAAAATTAAAAACAATTATTGACAATTGAAAAAATTAAATATAATCAGGTAAATTAAAAAAAAAAAAAAAAAAAAAAATTAAAAAAATCAAAAATGATTCAAAATTATTGGAAATGAATTTGAACAAAATCAACAGATTGAATAAAAATTTAATCACTCGAATAAATTTATTACAAACAATAAAAATTGAACAAATGTCTACTATCTAAAAGTTCATGGAAGTCATGAAAAAATCATGGATTTTACAACAACAAAAATAACTGTTATGGATAGTTTTGTGAAGTCATGAATTTTTGACTTTTGATTGTGTAGAATGATAGATTGTGTTAAATTGAATTTTTTTTTTTTTTTAATTTTTGCAGTTTTAAATGAATTTGATTTTTTTTTTTCAATTTTCGCAACTATAAAAAAAATGAAGTCATGGAATATCGTGGATTTAAAAAATAAAATAAAAAAATAAAAATCCAGTTAGAAATAATATTGTTAGGTATTGAATCAAACAAAGTAGGTAAACAGATTTGAACACTTTTACACTTTATTTTAAAAATTTGAAAATTTTGTAGATTTTTTTTATTGTGACATGAAAAATTTTTATGAAACACATTAAAAATCACTAAAAAAAATATATGAAATCAAAAAATCCCAATTGCAGTTTTTTTCAAAAATATTTTCCTTCGCTTCTTCGGGAAATATTATTTTCATCTCATTTGCTAAAGTTTCAAATTTTCGGTACTTGAATTTGATATTTTCAGTAATTCTGCTCTTTTCCCTTGAAAAATTATTTCAGTTCGTCACTGTTTGGGGGTGCAATTTTTTCTCTGCTTAAGGACATAAAATACCAAAATACAGCTCTCTTTGTTTTCGAAGAAAAAAATGAAAATTTTTATTTCAAAATGACCACCCCTGAAAGTTTAACCCCTCCATGATTTCATCCTAGCTGCGTTACCGGGGAAAAATAAGGATTTTTTTTGCTCCCCCCCAAATATTCATTCCAAGTTACACTCATGCTGGAAGAAGGGAGGGTCCCTGAAAATGTTAAAATATTGTTCATGAAAAAGGTCATGAAAAACACATGAAAAAGTCATGAATTTTCAAAAAAAAAATTAATGTAGACACCCTGAAAGAAAATTATATTCTTCAGCATTTTACTATTTTTAGTAATTTTTTTTTCAAATTATGAAATTTTCACAAATCAGGAAAAGTTTTAAATAAAAATTCGAAAAAATTAAAAATTGAAATTTAATTGAGCATTCTTCCTTCAAAAATTGGAAAAACATTCAAATAAGTTTGGAAGATCTATTTTCGTTTAATAATCAAAAATCAAGAAAAGTTTGAAATGAATTGAATAAAAATTTGAAAAAAATTGAAATTGAAATTTAATTGAGCATTACCTACTTAAAAAATTGGAAAAACGTTAAAAGTTTGGAAAATCTTACGTTAAATACTAATTATTGATTTTTTTTTTTTTTTTTTTTGTTGTTGTGATATTGAAAATGAAAAAGGTACTTTAGGTATTGAAAAAATTGTAAATTTAAAAAAAAAGTAATTTGGAAAAAAAATAAAAAAAAATAAATTCAACATCATTCCGAAAATTGGAAACAATTCAAAATTTGAAAAATTATCAAGTAAGGTAGGTAGGCAGTTTTTTTAATCGTAAAATTTGTTAGAAACTTTTAGAATTTTAATTGCTGTAAAAGTTATTTAAACGTTCAATTTTCAATTATTTCTGTTAGGAAAAATTTCCGAATAAAAAATTTTTTAAAAATGACACTATAATTATGAGCTTATGACAGAAAAAAATTTGTAACAAAAATAGATATCTGTAAAAAAATCACCTAGAAAAATTAATAGAAATTTTTCGAATTCAAAAGTTTTCATCAAAAAATTAATAATCTTCAATTGAGAAAAATATTTTTTTCAAAAAAATTCAATAAATATATTTTTAAAAGTTCTCTGAAAAAAATGATAAATGATCGATGTTTGCTTAAAAAAATTACCACAAAATGGTCGTTTAATAATTGTTTTTATAGAAGAAAAAAAAGTAAAAAAACAATACATTTCAATTTGGTGCTTTTCTCGCCGAAATCAATCATCACTCGTCATTTTTTTAGCCAAAACTAGTCATTATTGTCATAAAGTCAGAGCAAAACCATTCCTGAGCTGTGAAATAGAGAAAAAAATTTTCACAGAAAATTATCTCGTCGAACAAAAATTATAACGAATTCATTTGAAAACTGATACAAAGAAACCTGTAATTTTTTTAAATCGAATGGTGCCCAAAATCCTCCAAAAATTCAACTCGCCCAATAAAATGAATTATTCAACGAATTTTAAAAACACCTATTAGATTTTCACGATCTCAGTACATATTTGGCTGAAATTATCTAGCTCGAGAATTTTTTCAAATCCTCACGATAAAAATTTCAAGTTTTTAACAATATTCTCGAAAAAATATTCAACTATACAACTAAAACTCTTATTTGCAATCCATTAACAAAGAACTTTAACCATAATTGAACTTTCCCTATAAAAGAAAAAGTTTCACCATTTTCATAAAATTTTCTCCTCCATTTGCAATTTTTTCACATTTTTCAAGTCGTTTTAAAGAAAAAAATAAATAAATAATTTCCAATTTTTCGGTAATTTCTTGAAAATTTTTTACACCATGTTGGCTGAAAATTCGACAACACCCCCCCCCCAAACCTTAGCACCGATCTTTAAAACGATACCATATTCTCGTAATATATACGACGAAATCTACACATTCGAGCAATTTGCGAACCACATCGTAACGCAGAAAATTAAAATTTACGCCCGAGTAATAAAAAAAATTCTTATCTTGTACACGATAGAAGAACGACTGGAGCGAAAAAAACGTGAAAAAAATTTCGTAATCGTAAAAATACGACCCGGCTGTGCGCTCAGTCGGTACCTAATTTTTATGTATCTCATTTCGGCGTATTTTTATTACGTTATGATAAAATGCTCGCAGAATTTACCTGGGCCATAAATACTCGTCAAAATATTATACGCGAAATTCACCGCAGTAGCTACAACGTGCAGGAATATCTTAGGTAATAGCTTATTTTAGGGCGAGTGAGAGGGAGCAGCAGGAGTAAGAAAGGTAAATTTTAATCATAATTGGTATGCGTGGCATCGACGATAACTCGCGACGACGATGCGATGCTCCGCGAGTAGCAAATGCGATTAAAGTACTCGCGAATTCGAGAAGTAGCGAGAGAGCGAGAGAGAGAATAGATCTGCGAAGTTATTTCGACGATGCTCTTTGGGTATGTGTGGTAGTAATATGTGAAAATCTGTAAGTTTCACGTGTCACATAATCTATACTTAGGTGTGCCAGAGCTCGAGAGAGCTTTTAAATAAATTTTTCACATCTTACCCCACCTTCCCTAATCATCGTATAAGTCGTCGTGAAAATTTCGCTGCAAAATTGACAGAATTCTTATCTGCAAAATTTATTCTGACGTTGATTTTGAAAAAAAAAAAAAAAAAAAAGGATAAATCGTATGGTTACACTTTGACGACAGGTTTTTAATTAGCTCGTAACCAATGTGTCGTGATGATTTGCAAATTTCTGACATTTGCATCGTATAATTAAAATAGTCCGCATATTAAATTTGATAATCTTTCGTATGGAGCAAGGAGAGAGGGGCAGGGGCTTTTTTTATGGCATTTTAAATAGGCGTATTCGGGTTTTCATTTTTTGTTTATTATGTATAGCTAATTGAGAAGAAAGCAAAGTGGCTCGTAACGACCTGGACTTGGTAAGATTGTGAAATATTTATCTCGCAGTTGTGCCCTTGTTATAGTAAAAAAAATCGTGTAAAAAACTGGATCCGTCGTTTAGCGTGAGTCGCGAGGCGACTTTGTTGTATTTTATTATCTTTAATTTAAAACTGCCGCGCGTCAAGTCTCTTCTGTATTGCTCAGTAGGTAGCTTGTTCTTTTAAGAGCGGTTTAATCTCGTAAAATATTAGCTTTTTCAAACGTCGTCGAGATATTATTCTCCATTGTGTATTCATTTCTTACCTCCGTCTCACCCTTTTCCTCAATCTACCTCTGTGACTTTCGACAACCGCTGAGGAGTTATAACGATTAAGATCCATTTTTTTTAACTGATGCCCTCTTAAAATAAATTTTTTTCAGAGACGTACATTGAGAAAATATTTATTGGGTATTCTCGTTGCGACAGTTTTATTAATATTGTACCGAATTTAAATGTGTATTTTGTGTTTTTATTTATTTGTCTGTGAGAGTCGTAAGACTGGCGAGTATTTGAATAGAAATCAATTTTTATGAATTTTTTACATACGTACTTCTACGAAGACAACTGTCGTACCGCCGCAGCACTGGTGGCTTTGATATGAGTTTAAACGATCGTAAAATTCGCTTCTTCTGGTTTTACGCGGGTACTTGAGGTACCTTTTATCGACTTCTGTGAACGAATTTGCTCGCAAGTTGATTGCCAGAGTTGGCAGCTTGCAGCTGATTGATTGCTTCGTAAATTGAATGTTGCGGCGGGCGTTGGGTCAAAGGTGGAAAAAGGCGAGGATTTTGTCTTCAAGAGATGGACAGTGGTTGAGTGGACGTTCACTTTTATCAAGTGGAAGAGGAGTAAGTTTCATTAGTGGAGAGAATCGTGAGGATTGAGTTTCAGTTTTTTCACTCGATTCAAAAAATCCTTTAAAAATTTTTTTCAATATAAATGTTTAATTCTCATTTTTAGAGAAAACCCCTGAATTTTTTGAAGAGAATAAAATCTTCATGTTTTTTTTTTTCATAGAAAAATACCCTCGAAATTTTTTGTGAAAAATATCTTTAATTTTTTTTGGAGTGGATAAGAAAAAATTGAATTTGAATAAAATTTCAACAAAAAAAAATTACTGAACAAAATTTTCAATAAATTGAAAAATAATGGAAAAATTCATGTTTGTCAAAATTGCAATTTTTACGAAGCTGAAAAAAATCAAAAAACAGTGTTTTTGAAAATTCGACTTTGATTACTTGAATTCAAAAAAAGTGTTTAAACAAAAATTTTAAAAATTTGTTTTGAGTAAAATTTTCAAAAATTTAAGAAGTGAAAATTTTTAAAAACTTTCATTTTTACAAAACCGAGCAAAAATCAAAAAATTTCAAAATGTGTTTTTAAAGAACAATTAGAAAGAATGGGTTTGATCAAATTTCAAAAAAAAAATTATTGAATAACTTTTCAAAAAATAAAAAAAAAATTGTGTCAAAATTGCAATTCTTATAAAACTGAAAAATCGAAAAATTGCGATTTTAAAAATTGGGGTTTGATTGCTCAAATTCAAGAAAAATGTGTTTGATCAAAAACTTTGAAAATTGGTTTTGAATAAAATTTTCAAAAAATTGAAAACGTAAAGATATTGTTTTTTCCAAATTTGCTATTTTCACAAAACCGAGCAAAAATCAAAAAAAAAAAATTAAATAGAAATGTTTTTGAACAAAATTTTCAAAAAATTGAAAAAAAAAATGAAAAAATCAATGTTTATTAAAATTGCTATTTTTACAAAACTGAAAACAAATTGAGCAAAAACTTTGAAAATTAGTTTTAAATAAATTGTAAAACATTTGAACAAAAATTTGAAAAAATTGGTTTTGAACAATTGAACCAATTAAAAAAAATGAAAAAAACAAAAAGAATCAAAAAGTTGTTTTTAAAAAAATGTGATTTCGTTTTTTATAAAAATGAATGTTTTTAAAAAACAGCAAAAAAATCTTGAATGTGATTTTGGATGTTGAAAGATTTTCTAAAAATTGAAAACATCGAATGGAGATTTTTTTCAAAAACTGAGGAAAAAATGAAAAAAATGAAAAATGTTTAAATAATATTTTCAAAAAATATAAGAAAAATGAAAAAAAAAAAAAAAAGAAGAATTGAAGAAGTTGTTTCTAATAAATTATAACTTTGTTATTGATGGAAGTTATTGTATGTTATATTTACAATACTGAAAAAAGACGTGATTTTAAAAATTTCATGTTGAATGGAGTTTGAAAAAATTATTTTTGAGACAAGTCTTCGAATAAATTGAAAAAATATAAAGGAAATTATTGATGAAAAATTATTAGGTCCTCGTAGAAATCATCGAAATGAAGAAATTTTGGAAAAAAAATGTAACAGAAACAAATTACTAACTCAAATTAAAAAACGACAAAAAATCTATAAATCTAAAAATTAAATGCACATTTTTTTTTAAAAAGGTAAAAAAGTTCCTAAAGTTGAAAAAAATATAGTATAAAATATTTTTCTTACAGAAAATTTTCTCAAAAATTGATGTTTTAAGAATAAGCTTCCATAAATTTTTAAAATTATAATTACCTATCACAATTTAAGATTTTATGTTATTTTAGTTGATTTTAAATTTTTTAAATTTAAAATTAAAAAAAAAAATATCCTCCAACTGCAAAATTTCAACAAAAAATTACTTCGATACTGAAATAAAAAAATAGATTGCCCCTTTATTCCCCCTCTCTTTCCTTCTTTCAAAAAACACATCGAAAAATTCGACTTGTAATAAAAATACAGAAAAAAATATCCAAAACTTTTCACATCGACCCTCCCTGCCTCCTCCCGGTCTTTCTGCCATTATCGACGTACGATTTCATTAACCCTAAAATTTCATCTTATTATTTCAACATGCTCTAACACACGCGGCTACACTTACGAATTACTGTATAGAAAAGAGCTGCGAGGATATATTCGATTGAGGAAAAAAAGCATCTAAAATCGAAGCAACCGCCACATAACCAGGAAATTTCGCTCGTTACCGAGGCCATCGTTTCGATAACGACGACGATGGGATACGAGTAGAAATAAATGTAAATCTCAATTTCATTAAAACAAATATCGACGGACCGACTGAATAGTCTCGTAGAGCTCGTACGTACAAACGAGAAGGCAATACAATTTACATGGTAAACGTACACACATTTTATTTCGGGCTACGAGCTACACCCCCTGTCAGCCCTCTTCCTAGGCCCCCGCATCCCGTACATCGTCACCATTCTCATTCTGGATAAATTCCATACAACTCTCGAGAGTTCGATAAGTAATAAAACGTAATTGGCACTTTTTTCTTGCTTTCTTTTTAGTACCTACGTCTCTTCGTCTGCGAGTCTCACGTTTGGATGAAAAATCATCTCGTATAAGTTACGAGATTGGGGTAACGCGCGTAGTGCACAACTTGGAATGTGCGGAGTCGGTTCATTACCTCTATATCATTTTAAAAGACCCATATAAATAAGAAAAAACGCGCGAGCTAAATTAATACTTAAGTCAGTTGTTAAATGAAAGGAAAAAAATAAGAAAAAGCAAAAAAGCTCGTACGTAAGTTGGATTTTTTTCTCGTTTTTACTTCGATTCGAATTTACGATCGGATATTTATTTGGCATTTAAACGAATTTGATGCGTATTTTGTTGCAATATACGAGACGATTTGTTCCTCTATATATTATTTTTTTTTCTTTTTTTTCCTTCTTTTTTTTTACGAAGGCGAAATGTGGGTATTTGAAAAACGATAAAACACATTTATTTGCTACAGCGTTTGATATATACGTTGTTTATATTAATTTTAGAATATATATAAAGGTCGTTGGCAAATTTACGAAAACGATGATCGATTTTCTAGACTTGAAAGGTATTACGTTTATTTATACGTAGGTATATAGAGCTCGACAAGCAACGTACACACTACACACCTTTGAAATAAGAAAAATAACTCGGTAACGTTCGGGCCAAAGGTCTAATATTTCCTCTTTGTAAATGTAATTGACGTTCAAGAATAAAAGTACCCGAAGAAGTTTAATTTAGAACGACAGCTGTAAGCTGTCAAGAAAAACATGCTCTGCAACAGAAGGCATTGGCCAATTGCGTAAAATCTTTGAAGCTTTATACAGAAAAAACCAGTGCACACGAGGAAAAAAATACAAGAGAAAAGGAAAAGAAACGTAGAGACGTAAGAAAACGAACACTTTCAGCACACCATATTGTACTGACAACTGATGCTGACACCTCTGACAACTGCTGTTACCATTTTGCCCCTAATCGCCGCGTATATAGTCTCGTATGGTACGGATGATATAAAAGGTCTCTTCTTTGTATATGATATGTTTACTTATGCAACCGAACGAGACAGTTTGCTGTGGCATTGATTGTAAAAGAATGAGATGGAGAAAGGTACTAATAAAGCTCGAATTAGGAAGAGATGAGGAATGAATTTTCGCCGATAAATAATCGATGGATATCAAAAGATTCGTGTGTAGTTTTCTATTATTTCTATCTTTTTGTTTGAAAAAATAATATCAACAAATTAAATGAAACATTTTTTAAAAGTTGGAATTTCGATCTCAGGCATTAAAAAATGAGCATAATTTTCTTCGAGCCAATTTTTTTAGTTGAAATTGAATTTAAACATTACAAAAAAAATTAAGAAATAAAAAAATTTCAATAAAATTCGAGATTGATAAGAGTTGGGTTAAATAAGCAATCAGACAGAAATAGTAAAATTGTACTTTGAAAATTCTAAGAAAATCAAAACTAAAATAAGATCATTCTAAAGTGACGAAAAATAGAAAAAAATAATTTAAAAACTTTGAAAACATCGTAAACTGAATAAAAATTACTAGCACTTTGAAAAAAATAAAAATGAAAAAATATCCATTATAATTATCAATACAGGTAATAAAATTGAATAAGAAGAATAATTAAGAAATTTAAATTAGGAAAATTTGTAAAAATGAATAGTTAAGAAGTAATTTTTTGACTCTTGTCATCAAAAACAAAATTGAAATTGAATAAAAAATTCAAGCAGAATTAGAGATATAAAAAAGTTTTTTATTGGAAGAAAATTATAATAATTAGAAAAAATCACAAACCATAAAATTAAGAAATAGATAAGTAAAATCTAAATGAAAATTTTAAGAATAGAAAATTGAAAGAAAAAAACTGAAAATTGTAAAATGGAAAAAATTGAAATTACATCAAACGTAATCCCAAAAAATCAAGTGAAAGTGTAACAAAATTAATTCAAAAACACAATTTTTTGATTTTTTAGTTTTGTAAAAATATAAATTTTGATAAACGCGTTGATTTTTTCATTTCATTATTTTTCAATTTTTTGAAAAGTTTGTTCATGAAATTTGTTCTAATTTAAATGGTTTTCTATTGTTGTTCAAAAATATATTTTTACCTAAAAAATTTATTCAAAATCAAATTTTCCAAAAAAAATAATTTTTTGGTTTTTGTTCAGTTGTACGAAAAAAACAATTATAGGTATTATGGAAAAAACAAAATCTTCATTTTTTTAATTTTTGAAAATTTTATTCGATACAATTTTCCAAAATTTTTGTTCCAACACATTTTTCTTCAAATTTATTCAAAGTCAAACTTCGAAAAAATATTTTTTTTTTGTTTTGTAAAAAATGCAATATTGATCAAAATTGATTTTTCTCTTTTTTTCATTTCTTCGAAAATTTATTAAGTACAAATCAAATTTTCAAAAGCATAATTTTTTTTGATTTTTTTTTCGTTTGTTTTGTAAAAATGACAATTTCGATTAAAACAGTTTTTTTCAAATTGTTCAAGATTTTTTTTAATGTTCTGAATGTTACTTTTATTTTTTTTTAGAAAATTTAGATAAAAAAAAAACAATTTTTTTGAGGAATAAATTTAAAAAAATTTATTTACTTATTTAAGTACTTATTGATTTTTTTTAAATTCGACTTTTTGAAATAAATTTAAAAATACAGACATAATTTTTTTTATCATAAAAAGTTGGAATTCGAGCGTGTTCAATTTCAAACTGTATTGACAGGGTGCGGGGGGAGGGGTGTCACATGTCCGAAATGGGTGTTGTTATTTGCACCCGCCTGGGTGAGTAGTTGCCCGGATTTGTAGTGAACATGAACGAAATTGCTCACACCACCTACTTCCATCAGTTCAGATTCAACTTGAAACATTTCTTTCAATTAACATGTAATTTATTCGAAATTGAAGGGGAGTGATGGCTCCAATCGAAATTTTTATAATAACTAAAATTATTTCCAAGACTTCAAGCTACAAGTTTTGTTTGAAAATTTTTTGAATTCGACCGCTATCTTCGTAATTTTTTAATAATATAAGTGGCCAAGCCATTATACAACATTGGAGGGGAGGCAAGGGTCTAATCGAAAATTTTATAAAAACAAAAATTATTTCTTGGACCTCAATCTACAACTTTTGTTTGAAAAAATTTTCAATTGGACCCCTTCGACAAATTTTGAAAAAGTGTCTACCTGATATTATGTGAAATTTGAGGAAAGGGAGAGATCCAATCGAAATTTTTATAATGACCAAAATTATTTTTAGGATCTTGCTCTACAACTTTTATCTGAAAATTTTTTTAATCCGTACCTTCCTCGCTTATTTATCTGGGATTTTTAATTAATATTATCGAAGTGTTGGGCAAAATCAGTAGGGAGGGGGGTCTAATTTAAAAAACACTTCAAACAAAAGTTAAAGCTTGAAGACTTAGGAATAATTTTGGATATTACAAAAATGTTGATTTAACCTTTCCTTCCCCTCCAATTTTGAATAAAATAAATGTCAATCGAAACTTGAAAGAAATATTTCAAGTGCGCAGAGATTCAGTTGATTCATTCCTATGAACTGCTCACCCAGGCGGGTGGAAATAACAACGCCCATCAGGAATTATAATTTTTTTTGAATTTGATCTTCACATCAAAAATGCTTCTTCTGTCTTCTCTCTCAGCCTCCCTTCCAGAACTATTTATACCGACGAATTCTTCTCTTCATCAAATTGTACATTATTGTGAAAGTTTATTAACACAATATCGTAAGTAAATTTCCTACAAAGGTTTTGCCGGCGTCACCTAGTCGAATAAAGGCACCATCTAATTCTCGCGATAGGCTTGTGGAGTACTGGGGAGGGGGAGGGGGAGGGGTAGGGGTATCGCGTATTTATCGTTGAAAATGTCATTAAACCTTATTATAAAGTTCAAATATCCATCGAAGCTTAGGCGTTCGTGGAATTCTACGAATTCTTCGCCTGTTTTCTCGCCATGGCTTTCAAAACAAAGCAACAGATAGTCACATAGATTTCTCAACTGGTCGTACTCGTATGGGTATACCTACGAGTAAAATATACCTACTCTGCACCAGATACTGTTATACTCGTATTCTTACACGGTTCTCGGTGCCAAGCTGGCAGACGTATATATTAATTCGTACTTTTTATTTGCGCAGTTTCCCGGCTGTCAAGAAGCTTGCAAGTTCCACCGAGTCATGTCACCAGTCCAGCAATCGGTACCGGTTATCCAGACTCGAGGCGAAGAGGTTATTTTCGTCAAGAACCAAACCGCCTACTGGCCGAAACCTTCTCGCATACGGCACGGTACCGGTGATCCTCTAGTCTACGTCGTGATGCGTCGTCTGCCTGGCAAAATGTGGCGACAAATCACTCAAACTCTGGAAACATCGTCTAGAGTATCGGAAGACCTGTCATCCGGAGCTATGCTTCGTGTCTTGGTGGTCGATCGCGATGGCCTGCTCACCATATACAGTCCGGTCGCTTCCGAATCGTCGCTCAGAAGTGCCAATGATATTGCCAAGAGTTCCGGCCAAAATAGCCTGAATAATTTATTTACCCCGCAGAATGTTACCAATGAAAATGGGCCCAGTGGTCCGGAGAACCATTCCGGTAAAGGAAGAAGGATTAATACGGAAATTGTGAAATCGCAGCAGGATTCTAATCGTACTTCGGTGAGCAATTTTTTTATTTTACCGAGATCAATTTTAACCCTACCCTTCTCCTCGCCATTAATATGGGATAGAGCTCGAACCCTGGAAATTTTTTCAAAGAGCTTGGTTCTCTATGTGCTTGTTAAAATTCGTCGTATTTTTTCTCCTTTCAACTTTCTCGAAATGGGAAAAAATCGTCGCCATCCCCAAGAGTACTCTTTACGTTAGAGTAACTGCCTATGATACCGTGCTTGTTTTATTTCCAATCTGTTTGAATATTCCCCAAACGTATGTTATTTAAAAGAACTACCAGCAGCATTTTCAGCTTCAGCATTATACCCTTCGTCTGTTCGGCGACATCGACATCGGTATCTATAGCGTCTACAACTCTTTTCTCTTTCTTTCTCTCTCGTAATCTCAATACGAAGCACAGAACGATATGGTTCATGATTTTATCTCGCGGATGTGGTTTGATTATTTGCGACATATACGTGCTCCAGGTCTAGATACCGCCAGCGATTCTATCTCTTCTCTTACCTACTCCGAAACGTTATATTACTCGTATCGTCTGTACGAAGCTGTTTTGACCCCTCCTACCCCTCCAGTGTGCACTCTGTCGGCCAAGGCTGTGCGAATCTAAAAGCTCGATAGTCCTATTTTGGAGCTGACTTGATAAAGTACTTACTATTAGTGTACTACATTCTGCGGTTACATTTGAGATGATCGATCAACTGAATTGCGTTCAATATTATTACTCAGAATTGGAAATTCATTAGGATTCCGTTTAAGTAGGAAATATTGAACATAAGTATAGGAGTGAAGTGATTGAGTGTATGTGATTTACTTATTGCGATGACGATACAATCATCCACAAGAATATTATAGGTACAGTTATCTTACGATAAGTAGGTCGTTTGGTTGTTAGATTCTTCGTAATAAGTTTTCCTACTCTTTCTCGATGAAATAAGACGGATGATTTTTCATAGATGAAAATAAATACCGGATTACAGACCGGGATGAAATTTCCTTCAATTTGAGTACCCACATGACCGATGAAAAAATTAGAGGTGTCGTTTTCCAGAAGTTCTGGAGTCTCCAGGATATAACTTTCATATTTTCCGATACTTTGAAATTTTCCAAAAATGAATGAAAATCAATTCATGCTTCTTAAAAATTAACCCAAGAGTGAATCTTATTTTTTCAGTTATTCTAGAGCCTCCAGCACATTCTCCATAATTCTCCAGCATTTGCTAAATCGCAAAAAATTGAGAATAGATCGATTAATGTGATGAAAACTCGAATGTTGAAATAAATATGAATCTTGAACCAACATTTTTTCCTTCAATCATTCTGGACTTCTGGAGCCTCCAGATAAATTTTTACATTCTCCAGAATCTCCAAAATTTACAAAAATGAATAGAAATTAAATTATGGGCAAGAAATTGAAATTATCACATCTGGCAGCTTACCTCAAATTGAATTAGAAAAAAATTATTAGGCCTATGGAGTCTCCAGTAAGTTTTCCAGAATTCTCCGGTAAATTACTGATTATTCAAAAATTGGTATAAGTCGATTAAAGGGGTTAGAAGATTGATACTAGAGATGAATTTGCGTTGAAACTCGAAAAATTCCATTTTCAATCCTTCTGGAGCCTCCAGACCAATTCCCATACTTCTCCAGTTATTTTAAAATTTTCCAAAATGATCGAGAGAAAATGAAATTAGGTATGATTACGAAATTTGTATCATTATACGCGGCAGTTTCCCCAAATTTAATTAAAAAATTTTTTTAGTCATTTTGAAGCCTCTGCCTCCAGCAAATTTTCCATAATTCTCCAGCAAATGCTAATTATTAACAAAATGATATCAATCCATTCATGATTTTGGAACTTTCATATTAGAGATGTAATAGCATTAAAACCCGAAGAAAAAAATTGTTCACTCATTCTGGAGCCTCTAGCAAATTTTCAGTAACATACCGTGCATCTTCTACATCAAACAAAATATTTCCCCAGTCATTCTGGAGCATTCAGATCGATTTTCATACTTCTCCAAAAATTTTAAAATTTGCAAAACTGAGTAAAAAAAAATTTTAAAAATCATGCACACGTCCATGGAGCATCCTGCAAATTTTTCAAAATTCTCCAACCAGTCAACCTTGTTAAATCTTCAAAAACTAGTAAAAAACGATATTAGAGATATTTTTAAATCCTAAATCGAATAAATTTCTTTCCCCAGAAGTTCTGGAACCTCCAGATCAATTTGAAAAAAATTCAAACAAATGTTATAACTAGAAGTTCTAGGAATAATTCTGTTTATTAAAAGAATTTCGATTGAGCCCCTCTCTGATCCACTTTCTTGGAAACAAATACACCAAACTGGACTGGAGTGTCTCATTTGAACAAAATGTAAAAAAATGATAATGAGGAAAGTCACTGACTTCAAAAAAAAAAAAAAATCCAAATTGACGCCAAGGATTGGAATTAAGCTCATAGACATTATGGACTCTACATCCATTCTGGAGGCTCCAGTAAATTTTATATACTCTTCTAGCTTTTGTAAAGGAACTTCTTAAAAATGGGTGAAAATGAAATAGGGAAGGTGAAAATCTAGTGTTGGCAGTATGCCCATTTTAGACGGGTTTGGAGGCATTGTAGAAGTATAAAATTTGCCGGAGTTAACATCAAAGTCGATTTGCAGCGTAACTATTGACTCTACCAAAAAATGAGTTGCACAGATCCACTAATAAAAGGATCTAGATCAAGCTCCAAATCTTTTGTCAAGATGGATCTGCAAAAGATCCAGATCAGATCCTTCCAAAGTTAAGGGATCTGATCCAAAATTTTGGATCTTTGAATCTTTAGATCCAATTTCCAAATTTTAGGATCCAGATCAAGCCGGGCAATCAGAAGTTTTCCAGGTTTTTTGTCTTCCTTTGCGCTTTACTTTTCATTCATTTCACAGATTAAATATTGAAAAATTGAAAACACATGAAAAATAGTCAATTCACTTAGAAAAATGTGATGAATAGTAGAAATTTTTTCTGGATCTTGAACTGTTTTTAACGAAAATTTAAGGATCTCAAGATCCAGATCAGATCCTTTTCAAAATTGAAGGATCTGAATGATCTGATTTAGATCAGATCCAAATTTTTGGATCTTTGGATCTTTAGATTCAATTTCCAAAATTTAGGATCCGGATCTGCTCAACTCTGGAAAAATTAATATTCCCTTCATTTTGTTTTGGGGCAATGACCTAATTTGACTAGACTGAGGTTGGAATCCAAAATAAAATTCACATTTCTGTCATCTAATTTGAACTTGACCAAGCTCTTGAATCGATTGCATTTCTTTTTTCGCGGTCAGAATGAATATTTTCTCTGTCTACCGCAATTCATTTCATTTTTTGCCACCGTGTATAAATATCAGAGGAATAATTCAACAAGATGCTGGTAATCTGACATGGCAAGAAAGAGGTATAAGAACTAGACCACCACCTTCTTTCCGAGCATTAACCATATATACACGAATTACACATACATTACTTCGATACACATATAATATTCGAATTGAAAAAGCTCATTCAATACCATACACATATGGTTTGTGACTTGACTCCGCATTTACGTGGGTTTTAGTATCCCGTGCATCTAATAATATAAGCATTATATACGTGCAGAAGGTATAAAGAAATAAGAGTTATACGTAGAAAAGAGAGAAAAACCACATATTTGAACTCGGGCTCATAATACCACAGCCGTGCGCTGCGCAGGGTACACGGTAGAGAAAAAAGGAAACAAGGGCTTTGCGGAGGCTCCAGGGGCACGGAAAAAATCCCGAGCCCGGATAAAATAAACGGCAGACCATCTTCGAATATTCGCGTTAATTTATAAAAAAAAAAAAATTCAACATAAATAAAACGGTAATAAAAATGTTTAACCGTCATGTTGACCAGTTAGGTCATTTATTAAAACGGTTCGGTTCGGCTGAGCCAGTGGAGGTGCGACGTGCGGCGGCCATAGAGGCCACTCGTGGTCGCGTAAGTGAATTTGTATTATAACCGCGTGTCCGCAGGTATGGTAACTAATGTCGGCCCAACTACTCGGGAGACATTTGTGGAAACCTCGAGATTACATATTTTTTAACACGTTTACGCCTCATAACGTGGTACGAATTTCACTAGGTCGCGTCGCACCGTGCCAAGCCATTAGACGTAGTTTTTTCTCTTCCAACTTGGAAATTAGATCGAAATGATATACGCGAGATGCGGCGAAACGACACTATCGTTAATCAGACAATGATACCCCTTTCAAAAAAGTCTTCGCTGTTCAAAGAGGAGAAGCAAGGCGATGCCTCATGTTGGTTTTTTCTTACAATTCCGCGCTTGTAATTAGTCGGCATTCTTTATGAAAAAACCCAAGAAGAAGACAAGGTATAAAGCAAGCGCAGGCGGCAGATAGACTAACGACGACGAAAAAGAGGCGGAATTAACGACCAAAAAAAATAATGACTAAGAAATCTTACTCTTTTTTTACAAGAACAACGCGATTTCTAACACGAAAAACATAAACGACCGACGACTGTGTGGAAAGTGTACAGGAAAGCGGGAAAAAAAGCACGAAAGGAGGAAGAAAATCCAATACGGTTCTATTCGGTGCGCGAAACAAATGGCCCACTAAGAAAGTCTCGAGTTGGCGCTGCGCTGTTTATTATAAAGTTAAATTTATGTTCCAATTACTGCCTTATCCGTCCCTCATTAATAAGAGAAAAAATTTATTACTAGATCATCCTTTTTGTCTTGCTTCAAGCCTTTTATACCGGCCAAGAATTTAAATAGCGTTTTTGTAAATTATCTTGTTCGTCGGATAATTACGACCATTTCTTTAGTTAACCTATTCCTCCTCGCACAGGTGGCGGCCCTGCCAGGCGCATTCTTTTCGAAACATTTTTCACGCGTTTCCTTCAGCCTCTCCATCCTTCGCTGTGCCCAAGAAGAAAAAGGGGCATTCAGTCATCGCCATTCGTCCTTTTCGCACATGCCATCGCGTCACAACAGCCACACACAAGGCGCGAAAAAAGTTATAATTACTTTAGAGCAGCGTCTCTTTTTAATGTCGAGAGTTACCCCTTTTCGCTATTTCGTCTCCACGTACTTCTACTTACCTTGGTCGAGCACGTGCTTTCATATACGAGAAATTAAGTCGTTGGTACGCGAGAGATGCACTTTTCTAAACTTGGTTCTCTCTATAAATTAGAAGGTAGTTGGCTCGATGATGCAGTTTTTATCATTCCACAGATACACGACTGAGCGAAAAAGGGTTCAAAGATATAGGGAAAAAGTTTCCTCTTTTTTCAAAGAAACTTTCATATACTTTGATACTTGGGGCATAAGAAAAAAAAAAGTTTTTTTTCTTTTTTCTTCGTGTACATTTCCTGTGTGCTGTAAGGAACGCCTCCTGTGTAGGGGCACATCTTATATGTATGAGCTTGATTAGTTATGTAATGCACATCGCCACAGTGCTCTTACTTTTTTTAATGAACGAGTTCGTAATAAAATCTCCATACAGAAATGTAGTTTCCTTTGCCTCTAACCCTGATACAAGCAGAAAAGGCAGGGTTACTTCTGTTTTTTTTTCTTCATTCCTTCTTTGAAGAATATTACTTTATGTATAATTTTATAGCCCTTAGAACTCAAGTTTCGAACCCTTGAGTTGATTTTTTGATTTTTAATAAATTTTCAAAAATTTGAAAAAATCAGCTTATTTTTTGATAATTGAGTGTTCTGCAAACATTTGCAGGAGACTTTAGAATGACAAGAAAAATGTGGTAATCCAATTTCAATTCGGGATCCAATACTGTGCCTATGATGCGAATTCAAATCACGTGAATTGATTTCTGGTCGTTTTAAAAAAAATAGGGTAGATTGATAAAATTTGCTGGAGGCTCCAGAATGTCAATAGAAAATTATTTTTTTCAGTTTGAGGTGTGATATACTATGTTTTTGATGTGATTTTAAATCACCTCAGATGATTCCCGATTCTTTTAAAAAAATTCAAAAATGCTGGAGAAATATATTATAGAAAATTACTGGAAACTCAAGAACATTTGGAAAAAAAATTAAGGTGATTTAGAATGCAAGTAAGTCTCCAATATCCAAGTTTTAACCACATCATAACGGTTTTTGAAGAATTAACAACTGCTGAAGAATTATGGAAAATTCGTTGTAAACTCCAGTCGTCTGGAGAAAAATTTCTTTATTGCAAATACATATTTTCCGATATTCAATTTGTAACCGCATGAATCGATTAATACCGATTTTTGAAGAATTAGCAAATGCTGGAAAATTATGGAAAATTTGCTGGAGACTCCAGTACATCTGGAAACAATTTTCTTTCAATTTGGAGCACAAATTCATCTGTAATATCAGTGTATTGATCACATGAATCGATTTATATTGATTTTTAAAGAATTAAGAAATGCTGGAGAATTATGGAAAATTTTCTGGAGCCTCCTGTGCGTTTAGATTTTTTTTTTTTTTTTGTAGCACAAATAAATCTCCAATTTACATAAGAATAAGTTTCAACTACATGAATAGGTTTTCATCAATTTTTGAACAATTAGCATTTGCTGGATAAATATGAAAAATTTACTGGAGGCTCCAAAACGACTGGATGGTTCTTTTTATTAAAATCGGGGTAAACTGCCAAGTGTAATGATTCCAATTTCATGAGCATAATTCCATTTTCTCTCATTTTGGGAAACCTGGAAAACGCTGGAGAAATATGGAAATTTCCTGGAGGCTCCAGAGCGACTGAACAATTTTTTCTTTGGTTTTCAATGCTAATTCATCTCTTGTATCAAAATTTCAAAAACACGAATCGATTTATACCAATTTTTTGGTTGTTATCATTTCCTGGAGAATTATGGAAAATTAAATGGAGCCTCCAAAATGACTGAATTATTTTGAATTAGATTTGGGGTAAGCTGCCAAGTGCAATGATTCAAATTCCGTGAACGTAATTTTATTAGATCTCATTTTTGGAAACTTTGAAAGTACCGGAGAAGTATGAAAATCGACTTGGAGACTCCAGAACAACTGAAAAAGTTTTCTTCGTGTTTTCAACGCGAATTCTTTTTTAATAAAAGTTTCAACCACATGAATTCATTAAAAACTAATTTTTGAAGATTGAGCAAACGCTGTAAGGTTACTGAAAATTCGCTGGAGGCTCCAAAACGACAAAAATATGTTGCATACAGTAGGTAGAGACAGTTCTATAAATATTTATTCAATCTAGTCTATCTACTTCCACCGCAGAAAAAATGCAATCCTAAAAACCTACTTTCCATAAATTTCGATTTTATCGTCTTCAAAAAAATTGGAATTTTTTCAATAAAAAAAGTTCAACTTTCGTTTTAAAGAAAAGACTTCTAGTAAAATAAGGGCACAGCGAAATATCAGGGGTTGTCATTTGTCAACCAAGTCAAATGTCAATCGTATCCAAAAATTCGATACGTGTTCTCGTTGCCAAACATCAGTTCAAAATTTGACATGAAGCAATTTTCAAAAAAAAATTATACGTCTCCGTTACGATAAAATTGCTTTATAAATTGTAAAAAATATTCGTAAAATCAGTCGTTCGGTTCTTCAACTGTCACGAAACACAAAAGAACAAAAAAAAAATATTCACACACGAAAAATTTCTGGAATCTTTTCCTTCGACATAACACCCAGTAATAAGGCGAGGAAAGTGAAGAGGGAAGGACACACACGCAATAACATTCTTTTGCCATCTCGGAGGGAATTTTTTTCCGCGATCTTTGAAGTCGTCAATGAGGACGTGGAACTGTGAAATAGGAGCATAAGAAAGCCTACACATCAAACACACCAATCGCAGCGGCATTATTTGCTAAGAAAATTTTCTCCATCAAAGGCTAAGTATAAACGTTTAAAACAACCCTCTGCGATGAAAAAACCCTTAACCCCGAATACAGAAGTAAAGTTCAAGGTACTCCCTCTGCACCCTCTCTCTTATCTCTTTGGCTGATAAACTCCGATACTCGGGGAATTTGAAACTTAACAATTCACATGATGATGGGCAAATGAGCTGCAAGCTGTATGATAAAATAGACTCGTAGAGAAGTGGAGACCTTGAAAAAGCACCGCATCGAGAGCCGCCGACCGAAGACCAAACGAACCCGTATAATAGGCAAATATTTAGTTTCGGGCTACGAAGCGCGGTACGCTGTGTATATTTTTTATTTTGGAGAACTCCAAACCGTACTACAGCTCTCTGGTCTTTCTATTGAAAATTAAAACAATATTCTAAATAGCGGAGGGAAATTGTAAAGCAGACGTATGCTCGTATTGTACTGTGTGGTTTGCTTTTTGTAATACAAACAATTTAACCATATCAATCATCTTTAAGCTGGTGGCGATTTGTAAATGATAAATCGGCGCGACTTTCTATAAGGTAAAAATGCCGCCAGTGAGCCGACAATCACACAGACATAGCGACTGGTTGACCAACCGTGTACGAGTACAAATAGTCTGGGTAATATGAATGGTAACCCGACCAGGGGGAAGTAAAATAAAGAGTGAAAGAGTTACCTCTCTGTGCGCTCATAATAGAAACAACTTCCTTTGGCTGCGTGCGATGATTAATTAAAGTATAATAAGCGGTTTCCAATTCTTCTAAAGACTCGAATAACGTCTACCGAAGTACGATTCTATTTTGAAGCAAGGAAAAAAAGATGTCTCATAGAACGTGAGCGTGATTAGCGGAAACAAGCGACCGATTGATGGCACCCCGGGGGCTCCAGGGAATCAGAGGTGAGGTAGATTCATAGGCAGACGTTGCATGGTTGGTTTCAAAATACACAAATGGTTTTCAAATACAACCACGACCCGGTATAAAGAGAATAAAATATATTTATAGTACGTACCTAACTACCTATGTCGGTACATAGACCTTACCCGATATAATTAGCCTTTTAAAAGCATACTATATCGATGCTAGTTTTGTATCCTATACGCTGCCTGCTGCAGATAAAATAGGAATACGAACATACGAGCTCTACCTCCATTGGCCACTTTCCTAATTAAAGTGAAAAGTAGAAATTTTCAATTACTTGTGTGTTCCATATTATGTGCTAGCTTATGAACTGGCATCATCATTGGCATGCGTAAAATGTATTTTCAATCAAAAAGCATTCCTATGTTTGTATCAACGTTGAGAGCTAATTTCAATGTGGCATTTTACAGGAGATCGTAGCCGAGGCCGAATATACAGCTTGGAATTTACGCGAGATTTCGCTTATTCATCAAAAAGTGCTGGTGATCGCGGAAATAGCCTGGGACCCTGTGCCGGCCTACGTCGTCCAAAGACCAGTGTATTTCGTGACGTGGGAAGTGGATGGCGGTGGTCTAAAGGGTAATCTGTTCACCGATTCCACTTGTGTCACATTGTCTCTATGGCCAGACACCGTTTATCATATACAGGTAACATGAGCAGCGTGTTTTCTCTATATTATACCAAATAGTAGATACTATAATAACACGTATCCTAAAATACGTAATTCTGATTTATTAATATTATCGCGTTGTCCGGTTCACTAAATCAAATAACCTAAACGTTATTAATCTTTATTAACGTCCGGATTCGGAAGCTCTATCTGGTACTTGTTGTTGTTGTGTCGTATGTGAGAACGTTCCCCACCACTTGCCTCAGTATGCCCCATCGAGTTCCCTACATGCCCCCGTATGCCCCATCGACCAAACGACTACCGGTGTTGTATTCTTTTTTATTTTATAAATATGCTATTTCTTCACGCTCTCAGATTCCTCTCATTCCTCCTCCTTTCTCTCCACCTCGCTCACCCAGCCATTTCTTCGTCGTGCTTTTTGATTTTTACGAGCACCATTCACGCGGATAAAATTTTACAGAAAATTATTACCCGATGATTTGTGCCTCCAAAAAGAAACAGTTGTCGCATTTTGGCACTTCGAGTCCATCTAGCCCTACCACCCAATCCCCATCCTATCTGTCTGGTCTATTGATCGATGAGGTATTTCGGAGACATATTTATCCTCTCGAGAAGGGGACCACCTTTGCGAATTTAATTCGCCACTTGATAAATTCTTGGCTACGGTATGAAAGTCGGACTCATGACCCGAGCTTGCTCGACGCTCTTTCCAAACGTGGAGTGCGATAAAGTGGGGAATTTCGAAGGTATGCGAATTTTTTTCATTTGCGGGTCCACACAGGTGTCGAAGTGTGATTGACGACGTTGGTCGGTGTTTCGGCAAAATATCGTGCCATTTAATTTAGGTCGAAAAGATTTCCTAGTTATTTACGACCGAAGAAGTGACGAGTGTACCGTGTAATAGTTTATGGGCTGCGGTTGTACGTAGATTGCTCGATCTTTTATTTTTTGTTCGGTATCTGCACACTGCACCTAACTTATGTGCTGATAACGGAACCAAGAAAGAGTTGATTGATCCGAATGATTCCGAGTCGTCTCGTATGCCTATTGCCTACCTACACAGCAACATAGTGCTTCGTCTGTGCGTATAATGAGTCGTACAGAAGATAAATCAATTGCTAGAATGATTGTCGAAAATGATATCTACCGAGAGTCAATGATCACCAGATTTTTTCTTACTTCCTGCCTGGGTAGCTGCTGAATGAGGATGAATGGAAGAGAGATCTATGTATTTATGAGAGACAGAAACGTATCACGAAGTGATTAATCAATTTGTAAAATGAATCGTTGACTGGACTGGATCAAAAGATCACTAGGTAGTTAGCACACTGGGATGATGGATTAAACGGAGATTAATTGAGCGAGCAAATAGTTGGACTGAATCAATGAATGGAATTTTTTGACGATTGGTCGTGATCATCTAAATTGGAAAGATTCGAAAATTTGTCAAGTTCGCTGAATAACTAGATAGTTTAATCAATCATTTGATAGTATAACTGATCACTCACTAAGCCTCTTCATCGATTGTCACCCTCACATGACAAATCAGGCTTATACATCAGAGCGAAATTGAAAAAAAGTAACTTGAACAATCTAAAATTTCAAAAAAATTACCAAAATTTTTCTGTTGACACTCAAATAATGACGCATACTCCCTCCTTCTCTACCATTTTTTTCCTCAATATTTTCGCTGATTTTGACGTTAAACAGCTCCTAAAATTGAGGGCCAAAATTTTGAAAACATTGAAATTTTTAATGAAAAATATGCATTTTCTGCATTATTATGACGAATCATAGTTGAATCGTTGGCTTAACCTTCAATTTTCCAAAAAAAAAGTCAGTATTGATTTTTCCAAAAAAAAAAAAAAAAAAAAAAAAAATTGAAATGCCCAGTTTCTCGAATTCTCAAGTTTTTGAACTTCAAAAAATTATTTGTTTTGAAAATTCTTCAATTGGGTACAAACATTTTTTTTTTAATTTTTAATTTTCAATTTTTGATTTTTTTTTTTTGCTTTTTTAAAGTTTTTATTTTCTAAACAATAATTTTCAATTTCTATAAAATGAATGAACAATTTTTAATTTTGATTTTAGAAAAGTTCTGGATAAAATTTTTTGAAGTTATTAATTTTCAATTTCCAAATTTTCCAAAATTTTGATATTTGAAAATTTTTGAATTTTTGATTTTTTTTCAATTTATTTTTGAAAAAATAGTTGTTTCTAAGAATATGTTTACCTAATCAAATAAAAAATTCCAAATTTATAAAAATTATAATGCCTAAGTAAAAAATCATGAGTCGAAAAAAAAACAATTTTTGTGTGGTTTCCAAAATGAGCAGGATTTTTTTTTAATTTTTGAAAAGCCTTCATTGTCCAAAAAATCATTTTTTAAGTTTGTGAAATTTTCAGCTTTTCAAAATTCTTAAGTTTTGAAACGTTTTCCTTATTTAAAAAATTCAATTTTTGAAGTATTTCAAGTTCACGAGTTAAAAACAATTTTATATTTTGTTTTTGAGAAGTTTTCTATTCTATAAGTATCAAGTAAGTAATCATTTTCAATGGTAACATTTTTTTTTTTTATAAAAAAATTTCTGATGAATTCTCATTTACAATTTTATTTTAAAAAGTTTTTAGTGAGAATAAATCTTTTTTATTTTTTGACGAAGTAACCTGCTCCAACTCTTCTAAAAAAATTCCAATTTTTTTGAGAAAAAATTTTGATTTTTCGGAGATGTTTATTTGTATGGAAAATAATCACACAATTTTTTCTTTTTCAACTTTAAATTTTTATTATGTGCATTGTGCCATGTTTTTGAATTTTGCCCAATTTTTAGCAATGTCAATTTTTTAAATTAAATTTTTTTTTTTTGAATAATTTCATCTTTATTTCAATTTCATTTCATTTCAAATACCATTAAATAAAATTCAAATTTCAAAAGAATTATTGGCCGATTCTTTATTTTAGCACGAAGCATTTGTTTCTTCTTTTCGAAAAATATGGCGATAAAGTATCTTTACAACTCGCATAATAAATCTTTCACCTACATCCCATAAAAGTCGAGCATTTCACCGCGAAAATTTTATTAAGACTGCTGATTACAAAAGAGTAAAATAAAAGAGGAAACAAAAAATAACTTAATAAATCGATATTTTTTTCGACGCCTTCGCCTTCGCGCACGTAATTTGAAATTCCATTACGAGAACGGAAACCGTTCTTTGATTATATGAACTATACGAGAGGCTGGCTCGGGGATCGCCGCGTCGATACAATGTAACAAATTGTTGACGAAGGGATACAGAGATGGGGCAGCTGGGGGGGGGGGGGGGGTGAAGATCTGGTGCACATAGCAACCCAGTTATGATACATGTTCACGGTGATGGAGAAAGAGACACGAGTGAGAGAGAAAGTCTAATGCATATACGAGCTATAAAGAGGAGACACAACGACAACATTTACGGTGAAAAATAAAAAATAAAAAGAGGAAGGAGCGTTTATCCTTTGGGAATTTTACTCGGCTCGTCGAAGAAAAGAAGGAAAAATTCTGCTCAGAGTGCGCCTGCCTCTTGCGTTTGGTGAACGGTAAATGACAAAGTAAACAAACCAAAGGGACTTGCCTTTTGTGAAAGTTCAACGTAATCGTGATTGCTGGTAATTTAATTTTTTCTTCTATTTTATATACGTCGTACGAACTACGAGAGAGAGGAAACTCGCAAGGGTTGTGTCTCCAGGCGCATACGTCTCGGATCGATGTACGAGACCGATAATTATCGAGTCCTTTTTCTCCGGCACAAATGTCGAATAAATCTTACACGAGAAAAAGTACCTATGTAGTAAATTTCGCCACGATGACTGGCCACGAAAATAGCAAGGAAAAAAATCTCACGCAGTTAGAGCAAAAGACTCGAAGACGAAAAAAAAAGAGGAAAAAAACAAAAGAAATCCCGAGAAAAGTATTTTCAACGAAAGAAACGGATGTGGAACCGGGTGATTTAATCTTTTAAAAAGTTTTTAAAGAGGGTTACGTTAAACTTAAAAAGCTCAAAACGCTTTTTCCTACAGTAAAAGTAAAAGGAACTAAGCAGAAGCAACACAAGCGCTAGGAAGAAAAAAATGCTACACATTTAACGATTCTTAACGTTACAGCGAAATTAAACGTGTCGTTTTTACTTTCGTAACCCTGGCTCGAGCGAAAGCTTGTTCAATAATAAAAACTATAATATAAATTCGTTTTTTATAGTTGTTTTGTTGGAGCTGCGAAAAAAAGTCGTCGTCGTCGACGACGTGTCCTTTTATAGACTTAATTTCACTCGTAAAATAAATCGATTGTTGTCAATTTGTCAACGTTCGAGTATGAAATTTACTTAACACGATGGTCATCTACAGCACGAATCGATTTCTATACATAAGTTTAAGGACAACTCGCCACCATATTACATAGGTCCCCCTCACCTCCTTCTGGTGCCCACTCTAGCCTTTGAAACGTGAGTGAAACTTCATTAGTAGTCCATTCAGCTTATCTGGCCAACTATTCCCACCACGAATTTTCGCAAGTAAATCAACCCCAGCCGAGTTGTGAATTTCCATCGTCGCATTGGCTCGAATCAATAATACAACGTCGAGATGCTGCCACCCTCGGTGAATTTTTTATTTAATTACAACGTGGATCTCGTCTTCATCCCCCGTGCCCCTCCATCGTGCTGCAAAATCGAGGCAAAATAATTCATCGAGACTACAGACTGTCGAATTTCATTTTCATCGACGAAATTTTTATTATAAACAGCACCTTTAGGGGTATTTTCCAAGGCCATTATCATTCTACTTTCATACTCGTACCTTTCGTGGAGGGTTGGAGGCTTCGATAATGGTAAATATTTTCGAAAAAATATACCGGCAAGGAATTTTGCCAAGTACAAGAGCTGCATTTCAATATGATAGGATAAGGCGAGAGAAAGTTCCGATGTTATTGCCGATGACAAATGCGGTTTCATTATGTACGAGGATGTTTATAGCCGCATTTTTATACCAAATTCGCAGGTTGCGATTTTAGCTCGAGAGTCGAGCTATATGCCGAGGTAATAGTTGGCCCTGGCCCAAGTCATAAGGGGTTGAACGTTTTACATACTTATAAATTTATACCTTTTAATCTCGCCCAATTTTTACATCGCTGTTCTGTTTCTCTCGATGATTCCAAACTAGGTGCTCGATTCGAGCAATAGACGCAGGGAAAAGGGGACAAATACGGTGTAAACACTACAAAAAGGAGACTTTTTCACGTGGCTCTTCATTCGCAATAAATACCATCATCTGAGGGCTGAATTTCAGGCTCAACCGTCTAAAAATGATAAGATCGCCGTAGGTCTATTCATGTCTTATCTTAACGTACGACGAGATACTTCTTTCACTACCCTCTGCGATGTATTCAATGGCACGCTATGTTATTTCTATTTCAAATGATTTTAATTCGTACATTGACGAAACGAAGCCAAGTCCCCCGGAATCGGAAACGTGTGCAAATGTAGCCGAAATAATGGGTACTTTGGTCCCTCTATCTATCTATAAAGAAAGAGAGCGAAAAAAAGCCAGCATCCAGGGTCTTTGAATGGAACCATCTTAGCATACGGGGAGATGAGTAAATAAAGATTAGAAACAAAATCTTGAATCCAGACTGATAAGAAGATGGATAAACAAGACGTACATGTAGTTTAAGTATAAGGGTTCCGACATCCTAAGCAAGCGTGTGCAGCACTGTGCGTCCCTTTTGGCAGCATTTTAGCCTTTAATTTTTCATCTCGCAATTGCGACCTCACTTGGCCCTTGGTACGCGCCTTTGAACGTAATTTAAAATAATTTCCGAGAAAAGAGGTTTTATTTGCGGCGACGTTTAAAGCTTTTTTGTAATCTGATGCCAAGTGTGGGCGTGCGTAGAGATGTGTGTAAGTCTGCAAGTAGGTTGTACATGTATCATCAGCTCATTCGATCGAGTTGACAATTTTTTCTCCACAGACAAATGACTCGGTTTAATGAGCGTTCAAGTTCAATGGCCGATGATACAGATGACGGAGTATCGATTAGATACGCCGCTGTAGATGCCATGCCATCTTACACATCTCTCGGTTGGTAATTATTCGGTACATTGCGTTGGGCGATTAAAATTGCGTAGGTAATTGATTAGTTGGTTTTTTACCTTCTAGGTGAAAGAAAGGTTGATATTGAACTACGAACTTAGACGAGTGTTTTGTTTCGAGGAAGTCATTTTAAGAGGAGCATTACACAGTGGAATAAGTGCCACTTTGTGAGGTAGATGAGTTGTAGTATGATATTCACTTGACAAATTTTCCTCACTTGACGAAATTCAGTTGAGAATTAGTTCGCCAAGTGAAAATTATTTTGTGTGGCTGTTTTGTCAAATGACCCTCACTTGACAATTATTATTTTCAAGTGAGTTTCATATGATCAAAATAGCTCATCAAGTGAATCACTTGAATGGGTTGACAAAAAATCCGAATTATCAAGTAATTTCTGGTCGACGAAAATCAACTCTGATTTGACATCTGACATTCTTGTTGAGATGGAGTTGCCGTATCACTTGACAAACCATTTTCATCAAGTGACTCTCATAAATTACATACAATAAAACAGACTCATTGATTGATACACTTCACAATCAAATTTATCAAGTGACTTTTAGTTGATGTCAACTGACTCTTAATTTGTCATGTGAGAGTCATTTGACAATTTTCATTCACAAGTGATAATCAATTGTTGAAGTCGAGTTGTCAAATAAAATTCACTTTGTATTTTTCATTACTGATAGTGTCATCGGATGCGACGTGCCTTAAACTATCTGAAACCATACTTAACTCATTTTTGATGAAAAGTGGATAAGTAGAGTTTTGATTCTATACGCCTCATGAGTCAATTAATTACATAAATTTGTCAGTTGAGAATCACTGAGCAGGAAGGGGGAAATTTTTTGATAGCTTATTTACAGCAAAATAATATACTAGGTATAAGAGAAAATCACTTTTTTTTAAAGAAATTAGAACAATTCCCTGCACCGCCAATATTCCTCCAAAGTTACGCCTATCCTCGACAATTCAATTTTACAGAGTAATCCTCACTTGAAAAAAAAATCGATTCTTTACTTCAACGATAGGATTTGTCAAGTGACTTTTGATTGATGTCAGTTGACTCTATTTTGGTCAAGTGAGTGTCATTTGACAATTTTTATTTCCAAGTGTGAGTCACTTTTTGAGATACAGTTGCCGAATAAAAACTATTTGGTCATTTTTCTGGTAAAGAGATTCAGTTTCGTCAAGTGCCTCTCCCTTTACAAAATATTTAATTATCGAATCACTTTGTGATAGATAAGATTGTTGAGCCTAATTTGTCAACACAAATTTAAAAAAAATAATATATAGCAAAAACTCAGACAAAATTGAAAATTAAGGTATGAAATACTGCAAATAATCATTTTGAAAATAAATTAATGCTGAAAAAAAAAATTCAAAAAAAAAATGTAAAATACAAAACTGAAAAAGATTGAAAGAAACTTGAGCTCAATTCTCAAGAAATTGGTAATATTTAAAAAAAAAATGAAAGGAATCAAAAATTGATTAAAACATCAATAAAAATCAAATCAAAAAATAATGAATTTCCAAAATTAGAAATAATAAATAAAAATGACCATTGAAAAAATTCAAAAATTACTGAAAATTGAAAAAATTAGAATTGAATGAAAAATTTAGGAGACCTCAGGAAAATTGATTTTGAGCACATAAAAAGAAAAATTCAAGGATTTTGATTTTAAAATAGGTACTTAATTGAAAAATTAATACCCATTAAAAATAAAATGGAAATTAAAAACACTCAGAAACATTAATTTCAAGTTGATTGAAGCAAAGGAAAAAATATTCCAAATAAAATTTAAAAAACCTAAAAACCAAAATTACCTAAAAATGGAAATTAAATAACAAAAATTGAAAACCTTCGGAAAAATTAATTCCCAATAAAATTCAAACTTGGAAAAAATTCCAAATTTTTAAAAATCTGGAAAATTAATTTCAAAATTTCAAAAATTGGGAGAAAATATTGAAAAATCATAAAAAGTGAAATCAGATAAAAAAATTGGAATGAAATTAAGAAGTTGGAAAAATTTCTAATGAAAAAAATAAGAGTAAAATAGGTACCTAAAACATATTGTGAAAAAAAAATTAAAAATCGTAAAAATTAAAATTGAGAAAAACTAAAGCAAGAAAACCAAGGAAAAATAAATTCAAAGCAGAATAAAAAGTTGAAAAAAATTAAATAAATAAAAAAGAAATTCAAAATGAAATTCCACATGATAAAATGTGAAAAATTCAAAAATCGAAAAAATTAAAATTAAATAGAAAATTTAGCATAAAAAACGAAAATTTAAAAGTAAAAAAAAAACTACTAACCTATAATTCCAAATAAAATAAAAATTTGGAAAAATAAAAAATTGGAAAATTGTAATTTTGAATAAATCATTTTCAGTTTGAAAAAAATTGAACAATTTGAAAAATCAAAAGTTTTGGACTAAAGCAGAATTTTTTTTCAGGCAGTTAGGCAACCTCATACAATGTACCTATAGTCCTTCAAAAATCCTTCCACGTCCTGTTTTCTGTTTAATTTCGATATACGAGAAGGGCGAAGGCAGCCATAAAGTCCGTACTCATTAATCCAGTCGCTCTTCAATTCCTACTATTTGTATTTTTGGGCTACGTGTACAGCAATGCTCTGGTCACAAGGTTCATTATCATACGTATGACACGAAAATTAAGTCTAAATTTCCAGCCCGTTGGTCTATTTTAATTGGATACCATTGAAGAGCGGTTCGCGAGACATGCGACCCTTTTTGAAAGCACAGACCTGGGTCTAGTACTCGTACCTAGTTCATAGATATACGAGCTTACGCCGATGTCGGGCTTTAAATTGGAATAAGTTTAATTTCGAGTAGCGTCCGCGTCCGGGGTCGACACACGACTCGTGTATACACGTACTCTTCGACATACCGTCCAAGCATCCTGGCTTGTTTTTACTCTTTGTTGTACACCCAATTCGAAATACAGCACAGACACAGAGAAATACCACCGCACCGGCCATAGAATTCCAGATAGAGTAATAAGCGCGAATGGCAGCCTAATGTCTCATCCGATGAACCAGCAAATGATCGCGCACAGATGCAATTACCGCCACAACGCCAGCTCGTTTCAATTAAGGGCCGAATTACAATTCTCTCGTTCACAAATGATGCTCGATTGAAACTACTGCATAGGTCAACTCGCGCTCGTCCCATTCCGTTATCTAATTTACCGCGGCCAGCCTTATATATCTACGATAAAAGAGTTGATTTATCGACGTGTGTTGTGCGAGGGCGTGTGAAGTGGCGACCACGACAACTGGCTGACGATCGACGGAAGCTGGACGCGCTTTGGACAACGAGATAATGAGTATCTTATATGCCGCCAGTGCTCATCGCCACTGAACTCACAAGGGAACCTCGCCAACTCCTTCCTTCTGATTGAGCTGAAATTTGGCTCACTGAAAGATCATGCCACTCAGACCTCACAACCGAATTTTTAGCTGCCGAAGTTGATTTTTCGATTTTTGGTGAATTTTTGAAAATGGCTAAAACCGCCTCCAAAAACCCATTTTTTGAAAAAAATTGTTAATTTCAAGATAGAATCCTGAAAATTGGTTTGTACACTAAAGTCGACCTACCGAGTCGATTGGCACCATTTTCGAAGTGATCTGGAGCCTCCAGGAAAAGTTGACTTTTCTCCAGCGCACTGAAATAGCTCCAGACGGCGCTGTAATTAACTTCGGCAGCTGAAAATTTAATCGTAGTGTTAGTATGATGCCATCTATCGATTGACGTAGTTGAATCGAAAATCCGAGGTGATGAGTTCGCGTGTGTTTTTTTTGACAACTTAAAAATTCTGCATTTTTAAATAATTTCCAAAAAATCAAATTTCTCCAGCATATTACCAGAAACTTTGTCTACCCCCTGAAGTCAACCTCTCGAGTCGATTGGCACCATTTTCAAAGCGATCTGGATTCTTCAGAAAATGTTGACTTTTGCCGTCTGGAGAAATTCCAGTGTGATGGAGAAAAGTCAACTTTTTCTGGAGGCTCCTGATCGCTTCAAAAAGGGTGCCAATCGACTCGGGATGTTGACTTCAGTGTACAAACCAATTTTCAGGATTCTATCTTGAAATCTACAATTTTTTTTCAAAAAATGGTTTCCTGGAGGCAATTTTAGCCATTTTCAAAAATTCGCCAAAAATCGAAAAATCAACTTCGGAAGCTAAAAATTCGGTAGTGAGGTCTGGGTAGCATGCTCTTTCAGTGAGACAAATTTCAGCTCAATCGGAGATGACGAGTTGGCGAGGTTCCCTTGTCAGCTTACGATAAAGATAACTTTTTTTCTCTCCAGAGCTGCTCGTGAAACACTCTAGCGAAAAAATTTCTTTTCAAATAGAGATGCTCTGCATAGAGAATACATATAAGAAATCGAAAGTGTTATATTCGTGATCTCGGTATTTGTACAATAAAATGCCTATACCAGTGTACGGTATTATCGTGGCTTATGCATACATAGTATAAATAATTCCGGTACAGGCTTTTCACACTCTCTTATCCGCGTTACTCGTCTAATTTCGAAATTAACATGCTAATGTAAGCTATGCTATAGCTGCGCTGACTCTGTGTGTACTGTACTGTGCTGTACTGTGCTGTATGTACGAGTACTTGCTCGCTGTAGTACGTATGGCAGACTACGAGCTTGCTCAATTAACCATTATGAGAGCTAATAAGTAGGTTGGTGTAAGTCGTGAGTAATTTTAAATGCTCTCGGTGTACTCGATACGGCAAATATACGTACATGTGCGTGAATTGCATGAACTTACCTCAGCATCTCATTACTGAGCGCGTTGCTCTGGCTATATGAATACGCACGCAGCTTCCAACTTGAACTCTGATGGCGTTGGGTAAAACTGTGTAAATAAAATCTTCGTTTGGGTAGTTTGGCATGAACAAATAAATAGGTAGATACTTGGGGGTAAATATTGAACGAAGCGTAACGAAATAAAATAAAAATAGAGTTTACATTTCAAAAATTGAATTTTTCAAATGCCATGTTCTCTAACGAGAAAAAAGAAATTGAATTATATTTTCGAATTAAAATAAAGAGAACAAAATTGATTCTACGAATTTTTACAAAAATCAATGTGCACAAGAAATGTAAAAATAATCAAATTAATAAGGTTGCCACTGGTTGGAAATTTTCATTAAAAAATTAATGAATTTGTACACTTGAAAGTATCAGTCAAGATAAAAATTATGAAATATACTTGAATAAAGAATGTCCAAAACTTGGAATTTTTCAAAATAATAAATGAACATAAAAATATGAAGCATTTTACGACAAAATTCTCAAAACATGAATTTTGATACAAAGCATGAATAAATCTGGGATCAAAGGTATCATTTGCGAAACACAAAAATCTTTAAGAAATTCTTTCTTTTTTGGTCCATTTTTTTTTCTAAAAAATAGTTATTCGGGGTTTTCCCCATGAAAAATCTTCATTTTTTCCAATGTTTTTTAGTTTTATTCAAATTTTTGCCCAAAAAAAGTGTTAAAAAAATAACTACCTACTCAAGTTTTTTCTACAGAAATGTTTTTTAAAAATGATTCAATTTTTTCAGTTGAAAATTATTCAGCTCTTCACATCTTCCAAAGAGCTGATTGTTATAAAAAAAATCAATTTTTACATGGAAAGTTTTCTATTTTATTGTTTTCGAAACTTTTTAGTTTCTGAAATGAAAATATTTACATTTTTCAGAAAAAATCTGCACCCCCCCCCCCCCAAACAAAATCTGGATTTGTTTTTCTTTTAAAAAAATATGAATTTTCTATTTCTAAAAAATCAGCATTTTTTATCTGTAAGAAAAATCTGCATTTTTCATCTCTTGAGAAAAATTTGCATATTTCATCTCTTGAGAAAAATCTGCGTTTTTTACATTTTTTTCTGAAAAAAACTATACTTCTTCCTAAAAAAACTGTATTTTTTTTCTTAAAAAAACAAAAAACAAAAACAAAAACATTTCTTTCTGTGAAAAAACATGCATTTTTTCTCTACAAAAATATTTGCATTTTTAATATTTTTTTCTCTTAGAAAAATACATTTCTTTTTGTAAAAAAAAAAAAAAAAAAAAAACATTTTTAACCCCCCCCCCCTCTAGTAATTTTTTGTAAATTTTTAATTCATCACTTTTTCAACGTTTTTTTTTTTTTTTCCTAAACAATTTTTACTAAAATTTATTTTTGTTCTAAACACTTTTCACTTTGTTTTTCCAAGAATTTTTTTTTTCGCACTATGTACAATGTACATTTTATTCATTTATTTTTTGTTCAAAGAATTTCCTAAAATTTTTATTAAAAATTTTCTCTGAAAAATTATTCTTGTAATTTTTTTAAAATTTAATTGTAATTTCTCCTTTTTAACAGAAAATAATTCCACTAAATAATATGCAAATATAATAAACATACAAAATTGTTAAATGTCTTATTTGGAACACAAAAACTCAACACACCGTATAAACCGTTGGTATCGGTCTATCGGTGTATCAAAATTAATTAATACTATGATAATATCCCCTGCGGAAAATTCCTCGGGTTTGACCTTCCATTTGGTGAGGTCGCTCAAGTGAGTTAAAATTTAAATACATATGAACCGTATTGATGAAGACAGAAAACTTTTTCATAAGTAAGTAAGTATAGGTTATCGTACATTTCCTATCTCGTTGGAAACGTTTTTTATCGAAAAAAACAGGGAATTAAAAAAATAAATTTTTTTAAATGTAATTGTTTTATAAAAAATACTTATATTTATTGAGCGATTTTCATTTAAAAAATTTCTTCAAGGGAATTTTTATTGTAAAACAAGTGCACTAGTAAAACTTGAGAGATTTTTTTTTTCAAAAAATTACTTTTTAAAAAAAATGAGAAAAAATCGTTATTGATGAAGATGAAATAATTATTCCAAAATAATGTCTCGATCGTTGAAAACGAAATAAATTTTCCAAATTATTTCCACATGAAAATTTTTTTTCAAAACAAAAACTTCTAGAAAAGTGCTCTCCCAACTAGAATTATTTTCAAGAAAATTCTCAAAAAATATTTGAAAAAGAAATTATGGGTGGGAACCGAGTAGGAAGTTTTTTTTCGAGCTGTAGAGATGTTCTTCGGGGAGGGGGGAGGGGCCCTGCGGTTCATTCAGAAAATTCATGTATTCGACAAAATACAATTTTATACGACAAAAATGAGAGAAAAATCTTTGATTTTGCATCCTTCCATACTGCGCCAGGAGGAGATAATTGTACCTTCACAAACACATTCAATCATCTGTAGATTTTTTTTAGAATATTTTCGAAATTGCCAGACAAAATGAGAGAAAAATCGTCGATTTTACATCCTTCAATACTGCGCCAGGAGGAGATAACTGTACCTTCAAAAACACATTTAACCATCATCTGTAGATTTTTTTTAGAATATTTTCGAAATTTCAACTTCATTCTTGTTCCAAAAAACCTCAATCATGATCCAGTATTAGAAAAAATCATCAATTTGTACCAATCCAAAAATCAACCCAATTTCGCAAATCTTGCAAATTTTTGGTTTTTACCAAGTAGAAAAAATTTCTGAGAAGGGCTGAAAGGAATAAAGCAAAGGCACGTAATCTCGAAATGTATTTTTCTACGCCCCCTCTTCCCCCTCCCTGCCATCTCAAAAAGTCCATAAACGCCTTACAGCTTCACCCTTTCCACGGAGAATCCGTCTTAAAATGAAGGCTAAATGGTCGACGAGTCGTATACCACTATCGTATTCTCGCTTATCGTAAAAAGTAAAATTCGCAACGCGAAAACGTCCTTTTTTTCGACAAAATGATGACACGCACTGCCTCACGCCGTCCCCCACATCCTCACAAGGCGAAATCTTTTCATATCCTCTGCGGCGTCGAAGAAAAAATTAAATCCTTCGATAAAAGAAGGCAGCTCGCGACGTAGTAAAATGTGCAGATAAGGCCGACCAATATCATTAAAGGTAATTTTTACGTCGAATAAAGCCTCCCGTCGAAAAGTACTGATAAAAATATCGTTAAGTAGAAAATTCAACTCGGTTATAATATTCGCCAGATAAAAAATATATAGAAGAGAGTAAACCCGTCCCCCGGCTTCTCGTATATAATACCGTCGAATTGTGCACTTCGTGGGAGGGTTTGTGCTGGGGACAAAACGACGATAATTTCTTAACCCTGGCCTGGTTTCTTTATCCTTTCACTCGCCTCCTGCTAAAGAAAAGAAAAGCGAGTGAAAAAAATAAAAAATAAACCGACGAAGTATTCATAAAAGCGTATATTCGTGTATCTTATTTAAGGCAATCTCTTCGCTCGTAATCATTTGTTGTGCTTCTCGTAGAGTAATATCGTCATCGGCGTTATTACATTTCTATTTATCTGCGTTTGGGAAATTTTCAACGCGAGATTTTTTTTTCTCTTCCTTTCGACAAAATTTTATACGCGAGTTCACTTTTCGTCGCGTATTTTTCTTCCTATTTTTCATTTTTTTTTTCACCCTTCATTGGGTAAAGAAATGGTATAAAATATGACTATTTTTACGACGATATTTTCTTTTTCCACCATTGTACTAAAACAAAGACTTTGCTTCTATTCCACAGGTCGAACTAGTCAGTCAAGATACCGCCACAGGACGCCCCCAACAAAGTGAAGACTTCCTCTTAGACACTCATAGAGCTGTAGCAGTCGAACTAGAAACCTCACCACCGGACCTATCAGTCCTCACAGCAGCCCCAGACACTCCAAAAAGCCAAGATATCGATTCGAACGAAGTCTTCATGAGGCACTCAGCCCAATCAGTTCAAAACCAAGAAGTAAAAGGAACACCTCACAAGATCGATATGCTCGTCAAGAAACAACAAGTTGAGATTTTCTTCGCTGTTGGAGCTGCCTTCGCGGTCTTCCTGTTGGTCTTGGTGGTGTTGGTGTATGCGAGCTGTCGTCATAGCGATGTGATTTTGTATCCTCGCCCAAACAGTGATATATTCTCCATCAAGCCGGGCAAAAAGGTCGATTCGAGTTTTCCAAAAGGTAAGACCGAGTTAATTTGTTTTTTGATATACATAAAACGACAATGACAGATTACCAGTGTAACGGTTCGTCGATGTGATGCTGAACAACGTGAAAAAAAAGGGTGCAAAAGCAAGTGACGAGGAACTTGTTCAGCCGTGGCAAGAGTCAAAAGAGTGAGAGAGATTGAAACAAAAAAGCGAGGTGACAAAATAAACTATACGATGGAGAAAAAAAAAGGTCTCGGTGCCGACCGAAGAGAAACTGGAAGTGGGTTTTTTAGCGCCCGAATATAAAGTACACCCTTTCGATGTAACACTTTAAATGTTATTCGAACTATACAACGGGTACCTGCGCGCTCTCGATCCGCCGTACTAATTAATTTTCCTTTTTAATTAAAAGCGAAAATATAAATCCTCCAGAGATATCAACGCGCGAGCTACTGATATCAGCGAACAAACTCTTCTAATTTAATTATTAAACGAACCAATTGTAACCTTTAACTCGCTTACTTCGTCTCCTCCCTCGCCTCGAAAACGTCGCGTCCTATCGACCTAAAAATTAACTTTAATTAATTTCCGTATACCCGATTTATTTCCTTTTCATTTGATTCGCAAAAGCGACGATCGAGTTTATATTTCCGTGTCCGAGTGAATAGCACATCGAACAATTTTTTCATCTTTTTTCCTCCTTCTGCCCTCTTCGCGGTGCTTTTCCGAGACCTTTCCGTTTCGTTAAATGTAACTATGTGCGTAACTCTCCGTTCCAGTCACGGGTAACGAGAGCGAGAAAAAAGGTTCGGAGTGTTAATTTCCACTTTTGTTTGAAAAATTAAAACCTATTTTTTTTTTCAACGTTTTATTTTCAATTGCACCTTGTTTCGCGAGGTTTTATTAAATAATCTCAATGTATAGATAATTTCTAGCTTTTTTAATTTGCTGTTGAGTGAATTAAATGTATACCCCTGATTTCTTTCAATTTTATTACAATCAACTTTTACTCTTCCAACATTATGCGTTTATGAAATGAAATTTTTTTTGTATTTCTTCCGAATATGGTCGTGTGGGTATTCAAAATACAGAATTTTTTTAGCTGAACAACGTCATGCTATTTGTGGGCGTATTGTATTTAGAGAAATTTCAAATTGTTGAATAAAACTACCTATACCAATAATGACCTTCTTTGCGAAAAATTGTCTTAATTTTGGTTTCCATTTATTTTAATCGATAAAAAAACTCGAACAAAACTACTGATTCAGATGATTTTCATTTTTTCAACTCGTACAATAATTGCATAGACTAATTTTCCAAATTTGAAAAATTTTTATTGATGGTAAAAGTTTGGAAAATTTTTCATTTTTAAATTTTCATTAAATTTTAGAAACGACTCGATTTTTAAAATTCAAATAAATTCTAAACATTTTTTAATAAAGTTGATAAGTTACCATTTTGTAAAATTTAAAAAAAATTTAAATTTATGAATTTACAGATTTTTTGAAACTGGTTTTATTTAAAAAATTGAAAAAATTGAAAAAATGATTTTCAAAAGTTTGATAAATTTTCGCTTTTTTGTAAAAAATAAAAAATTGAAATTTGTGAATTTTCAGATTTTAATTAATGAATTTTTGAATGTGGCTGAATTTTTTATAAAAATTAAAGAGGTCAATAACATTTTTGAAGTTTAAGAAATTTTCATAATTTTAAACAATTTGATAATTTTTTTAATTTTAATAAATTTTTGGATTGGATCAAATTTCAAAATTTTGGTTCATTTTTAAAATTCTGTTTTTTTTTTTTGTTGCAAAATTAAAGATGTTTATTTATTAAATTTGATTAATTTTCATAATTTTTATACTTTATAAATTTTTTATTTTGAGTAAGTCTTTCAAATTAGAAAATTTTAAAAGATTTAGTAATTCATCAAAATTTGGTTAAACTTCGAATGTTCAAAAGTTGGGCAGTTTTCAACATGAACAAAAAAAAATTGAAATTGAAGAATTTTCGGATTTGATAAATTCTCAAAATTTGAGCAATTTTTATAATTCTGTTCAACCTACATTCACAAAAAAAAAAAAAAAAAAAAAAAAATAGAAAAAAATTTGATAGTTCTTTTAAATTTTAATAAATTTTTCAAACTAGATAAACTTTCGAAATTTAGGTAAATTTCGAAAAAAAATCATTAAAATATGCAAATACATTTACCTATAACAATGAATTTTTAACTTTTCAAAAAATTTAAAAATTTGAAAATTTTAATAAGTTTTAAAACTGGATTAATTTTTTAACTTGTTTGATTTTCATAATTTAGTTGTACCTACATCTAAAAAAAATAAAAATAAATAAAAAGGGCTGGAAATTTTTGAATTTCTAGATTTTAATAAATGTTTGAAACTTGTTCAAATTTCAATATTCAGTCGAATTTCAAAAAAAAAAAAAAAAAAAAAGAGAAGGTCAATCTTCTGTAGTTGATAAATTGTTGCCATTAAATAAAAAAAATGATGAAAAATGTGAAATTAGAGAATTTCAAAATTACAATTTAACGAATTTTTACGATGTTGATAATTTGTGAAATTTTCAACAAAAATTGGTAGGTATATTAAATACAAAATTTTGTCATTTTTAAATTGTGATCAAAAAATTTCAATTTTCAAAGTTTAACAAATTTTTACAATTTGAAAAAATTAATAGCTACTAAGCCTTTTAAATGTAAGAATTCTTTAAATTCTGTAATCATCGAGTCTTCAAAATTTAGTAATTTTTCAAATTCAAATTGAAACCAATTTTCAAAAATTGTGAAAATTTTTCAAACTAAAAATTCATCAATTTAGATCAGTTTTACAATTTTTGCAGTATTTTTCATCAATTACTTACACTTTGTACTAATTTTCTGATGTTTTTAATTCCATAAAAAATGATTTCAACATTTTCATTTAATTTCTCCAATTACTTTACAATCCACCAAATGTTTTTGTCATTATACATTTTATTTAAAAAAAGTAGCTGTTTTTCATTCAAAGAGTGGGTACTTAAAATACTGGAAATTTTACGCAGATTCGGATAAAATCGACCATTTGTGAATTTGACACCCCTCTCTGCCCCCTTACGATAGAATCACCTATAACGAAAGAACCCAATTAATCTGTGAGAAGTGATATTCTGACTCAGACCACCAATACTAATCTTGCCCTTATGCACCTCCCTCCACAAACCATACTAATGCAAACTTGAAAATTTCAGAATTCGCTCCAATATTAACCTTCGTAACGGAAAACAGCTCTAAACGAATGTTAAAATCGCACACCAGCGAAGCTGCGGATAAACCATCGCATTCGAAACCCGAACCTCATCGCATACGAAACGACCCCCAATCCTCGACGAATTTAACCCATTTCGTCGACGAATTACCACGTGACACGAACAACGTTTACGCAAATACCTCACACCGGTCTTACTGTGATAGAAATATTAAAAACGATTACGTAAATCGTAGTAATATTTCGTAATGGCGTAATCGTACCTACTTATCTACTTCATAGTAAAATTTAATTTTTTTTGTATTTATGTAAATACTCTCTCTCTCTCTCGTATGAAAATTTGTATTTAAAAAAAAATTGATCGCTTTACGATACATTTTTTTTTGTACTAAAACTACCATCTCCTTTGACTCAGGAGACAAGTACCTATTTACAATTAAAATATATTTCGAAGCTTGACCGATAAAGCGATATCATGATTCTTGTAGTTGCGAATCTAGTCCCGGTACGAACTTTCAAATTCGAATAGAGAAGTGCATTTTTATTATTATTATTTTTTTGTTTTTTTTTATTGTATCTAACTCGTATTATGTTTTCTTATAAAAATCAAAACAATTTATACGTAGGCTAGTAACATGATCATATTTTTAAACGAATTCTTCATCAAAAAATTCAAAACGTACATTTCGCTAGTCATTTCATTATTTATCTGGCAAAACGTTAAATACGAAGAACGAGCGAATTGTGTAGCCTACGATAGTAAAATTTTTCTAGTCAGTGACTATTTAATCGAAATTTGTACGTTTTCATTTTTTTTTTTTTGTAAATATTTTTTTCGAATAAGTTTTTTTTTTTTTGTATATTTTATTGCGAATTAATTTTTGAATAATTTCGTGTGTGTGATTTTTAAAACGATTGTTTTCCTTTTTTTTTCATTATTTGTTTACATATGAGAATTCATTGTTATTTTGTGATACGTTTCAATATTCCGTAACAAAGTGCCACAAATTTTTTAACTGAAAATACCATAGTATGTTAATTGGTTGATTTCCTTGCCTCTCTACTCTCTCTCTCTCATATAATATTTCTCAATCATATAAACGTTTATAATGACCCGGGTGATTTTTGCAAAATATCTTTTAAATAATACGTACCTATATATTCTATACCTACGTAATTAACCGTGAATGTGTATTTTATAAGTTGTTTAATGTATTTACTACATGTACAATAATTTCGCGTGTATTTATATTTCTCACATAGATGAAAAGTTTATATAAATATATTATACATAATTTGTAAATGACGTGTTGAAAATTTGTAATGTATAAAAATATACGAACGTTTTCTCAAAAAAATAATAATGGCGTATTAATTTTTATAATAATGTGTTTACTTTCATATTACGAGTATTTGAATAGGTGCACCTAGATTTTGTGGGTACTTTTTTTTAGTACCTGCTCTCAACTCTAGGTTTAATACACAACTGCCGCGTTAATGGCGCTGGCATGGCGCTTTCGAAACAAATGCACTTTGTACAAGGTTTCCGGTCGGTTTTCTCAAGGTTGTGTAGAAAACCGCAGGTAAAAAACACGTGAACTTATAACGTGGAATTAATTCGTCGTTATAGCGAGATGTAAATGCCCTCTTGGTAAATTACCAACACCACTGAACAGGCGGGTCGCCTTCCTTTGTGGTAATTTGTCCGATATTTTCGTCGGCGAAAACGGAAGTAAGTAGTGTATAATTTTAAATTGCATATTGGTCGGATCGAGTAAATGGGAGAAGTTTTATTTCAGCGAAAAAAGGACCTACAATAAAAAATTTTAAATTGAGTGATTCGATTTTTTTGAATTTTTTTTTTTTCTAGAAAAATTCTCAAGGTAAGTATGATTTTTTTTCCAATTTATATAAATTTCTCTTCGAAAAATGGTTTAAATTTGAAATCCATCTCCGAAAGAAGTTCTCAATTTACCAGAGATATTTAAATTTTCAAAATTTCAGTTCTTCGAAAACTAATTTTCAATTCTCGATTCATCTCAGATGAAGATAGTAATTCTCGATTTGCCATTAAAAAATGTAATCTTCGATTCACATATGAAAAGATGTAAAATTTTGAACTTTCAATTTATCTTCAAAAAACTAAACTTTTGAAATAATTTTCAATTTTCGACACATTTTTTGAAAAAAAAAAAAAATCAAATTCTAAATCACCTCTAAAAAAATGTTGACCTTCGATTTTTCTTCTAAAAAGCATCGCAACCTCCAAATCCAAAAAAATTACCATATCAATATTCGATTCATGTTTTAAAAAATGAAAAATTTACAATTTACAAATTCACCTTTAAAAAAATTTCAAGTTTTGAGTGATTTTCGAAAAAAAAAATCAAAATTCAAAAAATAATTTTGATCATCGATTCATTTTCGAGATGATGACCTTCGAACAATAATTTCAACTTTTCAAGCATATTTTTTTCAATCATCTCTAAAAATAATGTTGACTTTCAACTTCCTTTCTAAAAAAAAATTAAAACCTTTACACGATAATTTCAAAAAATCAACAATTTAAATTTTAACCATTTAGACGTTGAATTTGCCCTCTAAAAAATGATTATACTTTAACCTTCTATTTTTGACCGAACAAAATTTCAACCATGGATTCATATACCGTAAAATCTCGATTATCCAAGTTAATTGGAGTTATCGAAAATCCGATGTCATGAAAAGTAGGATAATCGATTTTTCGTTTATTTATTTTTTTTTTTTTGAAGAAATGCAAACAAAAAACTTCGTATAGCAAAAATTTTATAAAAATGACTGAATAGAAAGAAAACAACGAAAAAAGTACTCAGTGAGTGACTTCGGATTCGTTACCTAATCTAAAACCAATGAAAAAATAAGCGATGAAAAAATTTTCAATTTATTGAGACCTTCAAAGAATGGGCTGTTACATTTTATTAGGTATTTTTTTTAAGTGAAAAAAGAAACAATTTTTTGGAATAAAATTTTTTTCTATTTATTTTTTTGAATAAAAAAATTCTATTTTTTAATTTTTTTAGAACAAAAAAATTTGAAATAGGTGATTTTATTTTAATTTTTGAAATGAAATTTTTGAATTTTTTGTATCTAATTTTGAACCTTGAAAAAATTGAAATACCTGTAAGCATTTCATTTTCAAGTTGAAAAATTCCTAATTTTTTAATAGGTAGGTGAGTATAAATTTTAAAAAAAATTCTAGAACTGATTTTTTTAAAAATAATGTTTTCTCTTTTTTCTCAATTTTTTTTAAATAAAAAAATAATACTTTCTCAGATTTTTTGGAATAAAAAAATTTCTTCTTTTTTAGAACAAAAAATTTAATTTTTATAAAATAATAATTATGTATGTAATTTTATTTTAATTTTTGAAATAAAATTTTAAAACTTTTTTTGTACCTGATTTTGAACCTTAAACAATGGAATATACCTAAGCGTTTATTATTTTTCTTTCAAATAAAAAAATTCTCAATTTTTTGGAATAAATTTTTAAAACTTTTTTCTGGAACTGAAAAACCTTCATTTTTTTTTTCTTTGAAATAAAATAGTTTCTCGTTTTTTTGATATATAGTATACTCCATTTTTTCTCAATTTTCTTGAATTAAAAAAATAATAAGTTTCTCAAATTTTTCCATAAAAAAAATCTCTAAATTTTCTGCAAAAATCAACGTTTGATTCACGATCAAAAAATTGAACTTACGACTTACCTTTGAAAAAGTAAAACATTCTCAACTTTCAATTTGTAAAAATTCTTATTTTCAGTAAATTTCAAAAAATTTGCATTTAATTAATGACTAAGGCTACCATTTAATCCAATGCAAAATCCTACCCCAAGCGACTTTGTAAAAATTTTAATTTTCAGTAAATTTCAAAAAATGCCAATTTGCATTTAATTAATGACTAAGGCTACCATTTAATCCAATGCAAAATCCTAGCCTAAGCGACTTTGTAAAAATTTTAATTTTCAGTAAATTTCAAAAAATGCCAATTTGCATTGAATTAATGACTAAGGCTACAATTTGATCCAATGCAAAATACAACCCAAAGGAAATTTCTCAAAAATTTTATTTTCAGTGAATTTCAAAAAATGCCAATTTGCATTCAATCAATGACAAAGGCTACCATTTGAAGCAAAATCCTACCTTAAGCGAATTTTAAAAAAATGGGAGTTTTTGCAAAATTGTATTTTTTATTCAATGAAAAAAGCTACCTCAAGTTCTCATGCAAAATCTTCCTCTGGCTGAATTTGTTGAAATTTTTGTTTTCAGTAAATTTCGAAAAATGGCAATTTGCATTTAATTAATGACCAGGGTTCGGATTTTCATGCTCGAGCATGTTTTTTTGTTTAATACTAGATCGAGAATTTTCAAGTTATCTTTACGTTTCAGAAAATTCTAAGTAAAATTGACCCAACTTGTTTTTGCATGTTTGAGCATATTTCACCTTTCAGCGCATATAAACGCATATTTTGGGTATTTTTAGGGAATATTTTAGGTTTTTCGAGAATATTTCACGATTTTCGAGTTTTTTCGAGCATATTTTGACAAATTTGCAATTTCTCACCTAAAAATTTAGCAAAACTGATACAGCTATTTTTTTTTCACCCGAATGTGCAACACTGGTGGTACTTTTTTGCATATGCCGGCTTGGCGAGTCGATTTAATTTTCAAACTTACCTACTTATTTTGATAAAATACAATTTCGTTATTTTCTCTGATTTAATTAGAATCAGTAGAATTACCAAATTAGAATTAGAATTAGAACGTTTTTTGCTTTTGAGTAAAAATAAAATTCATTTTTCGTTCTTTTTTGTGTAATTTCTCAATATGTGTTCTAAATACGTCCAATTATGAATCAAAATCATGTAGCTGGCGTTTTTAAATTGACACCCATATCGTTCGAGAATATTTTTAGGTTTTTCGCGCATATTTCGTGTTTTTTAAGGGAATTTTTATGCGCATATTTCCCGTTTTTTCGAGAAAGAATGTCCGAACCCTGTTAATGACTAAGGCTACCATTTGATCCCATGCAAAATCCTACCTTAAGCGAATTTTTCAAAATTTTCATTTTTAGTGCCTAAACTTTAAAAAATGGCAGTTTTTGCAAAATTGTATTTATTCAATGAAAAAAGCTACCCTAAGTTCCCATGCAAAATCCTCCTCTGGCTGAATTATTCATTTTTAAAATGAATAAAATAATTTTTATAACTCTGATTTTGGCTAATGAAAAAATTAAATATTTTCGTTCACCTTAAAAAAGATATGTTAAATATCTAATCCAATTTTTACTCACAAAAAATATTTTTATTTTCATTTTTCATTTTTTATTTTAATAACATGAATAAGTAACACCTGCAAATTGCCTCTAAACATTCCAAACTTTAAATTAAATTTCAAATTTTATTTTCAAAAGTTTCAAAATTTATACTTCAAACAAAAGTGTGAACATTTGATTCGTCTTTCAAATTTTCATTTACCCCTAAAAAAATCAAATCTTCGATTCACTTTTGAAAATATAAAAATTCTCCACTATCGATTTGCCTAAAAAAATTAAAACCTCCGATTGAGCTTTAAAAAAAAAATCGAAAATTCCAATACCTACTTATTTACCTCGAAAAATTCCAACATTTGAAATTTAAAACTTGGACTTGAAAAATTTCAAAGAAAAAATTTAAATTACGAACATCCCAATTTTTTTTTCAAAACATCGAAATTTGAATTACAGAAAAAAAAGGCTGGAAACCAAAAGAGTAGATGAAAAAAAAATCAAAAATTAAGTACGTATGTATGTATACACAAAAAACAACTAATTACTTGATATAACTAATAATTAAAAAGGCAAAAAATATCGAAAAAATTCAGTTTTTAACTTCCTCCTTTTGAAAAAATGAAATTCGTGAGATATTGATTTCGACAAATGCATTCGATAACTTGCAATCGTATGGCATCAGTTTTAACTACTTTTCTATGACTAGACAGTCCTGGAACTTTGAAAACATCCAAATATTGTTGGATTTTCTGTATAACTTCATCCGTGTCTTCCGGACGAATATACGTCCCAAGTTCTGGATCCCTACACGATTGTGCCCGGTGAATTGCTTCGAGCATGCGCTTAAAACAATCCCGCATGTACTCAGGATCGACGGAGGAATACTCAGAATGTCTAATGAATTTGCGAATAGACTCATAATTTTTTGTGAACCCTAAATCGAATTGAATAATAGTTGCGGTATGCTTGGTTCCTTTTCGTCTCAATTTTGAATTCGTATAATACGCTGTACCATCCCGTGTAATAGTGACATCTTTAAATATCACCGCCATCTGCCAAACAAATTCATCTAGCCAGCTATCGCACTGTCATAAAATTGGTTACAAATGAAATTTTATTAATACCCCCTCGATGCAGATTTTCTACTCATTACATCCCGGGAAAAAATGGTTTGATCAAAATTGATCAGTTTGGATTAAAATCATGATATAAATTGATCAAATTTTAACGAAATCGATCAAATCAGATCAACTTAGGGTTACATCAATTTTGATCTTTGATCCAACTGATTGAATCCAATCAATTTTGATCAAATGTTTTGTGTTTAGATTAAGTTTGATCAAAGTATTGTTTGATGTGCCTTCATCTAACAGACAGAATTATATCAACTTTGACCAAATGTTTTGTGTTTAGATTATATTTGATCTAAATTTTGTTTGATGTGCCTTGATCTAACTGATGGAATTCAATCAAATTTGATCAAACGATTTATGTTTACACTAAATTTGATCGAAATATTGTTTGATGTGCCTTAATCTAACTGATGAATTCAATCAACTTAGATCAGGTTTTTTGCAGATTCATCAAATTTGATGTCTTAAATCTTTCTTATGGCATAATTGTTATTAGATTGATAGGCTTGATGATTTCCAACATTCCAACAATCTTGAGCAAGATTGCAATAATTTTTATAACTTTCAAATTTCTTTTTTTTATACCCAGGTGAAAATAAACTTAAGAAACGATATTCTCGAGAAAATCAAATTTAAGAAATGTTCTTCAAAAATTAATAGTTTTGATTCAAGATTTTGAGAAAGTACACATCAACAAATCCTAAAAATTCAATAAAACATCAAAATTTCAACACTTTGAAAAAATCAAAAAGATTAAAAATAATCAACTTCCTTTTTCTTTTTTTCTTGAAAAGTTGTTCGAACATGAATTTCATTTTTGAAAATTTGTATTTCAAAGAATTTTCCAAACCGTTCCACCAATTTTTTGATTCTTCAGATATGGAAATCATTTTTTTTCAAGTCTCAAAAAATAAAATAAAATCGATCGAAAAATCAGTTGATTTTTTTTTTGGTAAATTGTGGTTTATTGAAAAAAATTTAGGGGAAAAAGCGTGTTAAAAAAATTTAAAAATTCAAATTCAAACAAAATTTGAAAAAAAAATTCCTATAATTTTTTTCAAAATTACTCACTAAATTTCAATAATTTGTCACAATTGCTAGGTAAAACTCACAAAACCTATCTCCACTAATTTTTGGAAACGTACTTATGAAAGACAATTTTTAGAGGGGGATTTTAGGTAATTTTTGAAATTTTTACTGAAGAATAAAATATTAAAAACATCTGAAATCTGAAAAATAAATTTTTGCGCCTTAGATGCCTTTCCAAAAACCAGGTCAGATGGAGTTGGTGAGTTTTACCTGGCAGGTGACAAATTGTTCATTCTTTTTTTCAGTTTTTCACTATGAACCCCCCTTTTCTTTCATAATAGGTATGTCGCTCCAGGGTGTCTAGAATTGTGAATCTGACTTGATTTGATCCATTTTGATCAAGTTCGGATCTATTTTGATCAAATTCGAGGTTGTCTCAATACTCGCACACAAAGTGTGGAGCAAAAAGTACATAAGATCTTCGGGAATCAACATTACATTAGATCAACTTTTACGTTGATCCAAACAGGAGATGTGATCATCACGCAAAGCGCGAGGATGATTAGCTCTCCATTTTTTGATGGATTGTGATAGGAGTAGCGCTAGCATACTCATGATCATGAAATAAAATATAAAACTTTATTAGGAATTCATTACATCCTTTGATCAAAACTGATCAGAAAAACGGTGATCTAATTAGATCAAAAAAATGTCTCTATCAAAATAGATCTAACTTGATCTATTTTAATCAAGAGAAGTCAATGTTGATATATTTCGATCAAAATATGTCAATTCAGATCAATTTTGATAGGTACATTTTTTTGATCTAATTAGATCACCGTATTTTGATCAATTTTGATCAAACCATTTTTTCCCGGGATAGGTATTAGTTATTACCTTTCTTGCCCAGGAGAGCCTTTCCTGAAACGAAAATGAAAAAGTACATATCCCTAAGTTTTTTCAAGTCGTCATATACCAGTTTTTACTCATTGTACTTACTGCTAATGAGTTCCAAGCATCAGTGACAACCGGTATCAAAAATATCTGAAATAATAAAATTGAAAACGACAGTATAGCAAGAGTATTAACAACCCCCACTCCAAAAAAAAACCTGGATAAAATAAAATTCAAATGAATAAATTTTATCATTTCAAAATAGTTAATCACCATAATTAAATTTCTAGAGTTGAAAATGATGAATTTTGATTTTTTTTTTTAAATTAAAAAATTAAAAATCAATAAGCGGATTATTTAGGTTGGATGAGTGGATGATCAAAATTAGTTGAAATATATCGCATCTAGAATAAATTTAAAATTGAGAAAAACTTAGGAGGATTTTTGTAGTTGAATTATTTTGCTCAATTTCACATAAACATGATCACGTAACTCCACTTGAACCTGAACCACACTTCATTTAAACATTCTGAAGACAATTTTCTACCACCTCTTTGTTTTCTTCTTCTTGTTTTGGTCTCAATTGAGATACGATATACGAATCATAGGATTAAAATATAGCACCCGTTTGCAGAGATGAAAAAAAAAACCCCACCAAAGTAACAGCTCATGACCAAACAGTCTCTCATTCAATTTTCTGCAGTTAGGCAATTCAATAATTAGGATATGGTCCTAATTTCACACGCTAGTCCCTCCCCCACCTTCACTGCATCATCTCGAAAACTATGAAATAATGAACCATAGATTGTAACAAAAAAAAAGGTTGATTATAATGATAGACAATGCCAAAGTCGATACTTACTAGGATACTATAAAATACCAGGCTTTTCATTTTCAAAATGTCAAAACATAAACATTTATACTTTCTTCTACCTTTTCATTCCAAAAGGACCACTTTGTGAGGTAAAATTTGGGAAATCAAAAGAAAAAAATGTCAAAATACTGCACCACAATGTGTAAAATAAGATAAGTATACTCACTGTGTGTTTGAATACTAAAGCTACATACTTGCCCAGTAATTTTTAATTCAGGTTATATTTCTTGGAATTAATGATTAAAATCTTCTCGTAGATAATAATGATCGGTATAAAAGTTACGAATAATTTACTAGGTACTTACCAAATCAAAATTTTTCTTCTCTATCACTAAGCTGATAAATGGGTGAAATAAATTCAAAGGTTACTAATTTTGTGATAAATCTTTTAATCAGAACTTATTTTCATTTATTAATGAACAAGGTTTCAAATTATTGAATTAAAATGATTGCGTCAATTCAATTTCAAAAAAAAAATTGATTTACTTCATCTTCCAAAATTCTGAACTTTCAATTTTCTTTAAAAAAAAATTCCAGCCTGAAAGATTTTGAACTAGGTCAGACATTCGAAAAAAATTTCAAATTTCAATTCACCTTCGAAAACTTTTGTATTTTTATCTCAAAAAAATTGAACCTCCAATTATTGACCTTCGAAAAACATTCAATCTTTAAAATTTTAATTGGAGAAGAATAATTTTAACCATCGATTCATTCTCAAAAAAAAGTTGATCTTTGATTTACTTACATTTTAGAAAATTGAATTTTTCATTCAAATGAAGAAAAAAAATACAATTTGGAAGCCACTTCTGAAGATGATTTGACCAAGTTGCTAAATTTCAAGTTTTAAATCTTCAAAAAAATTGCTAAATTATTTCAATGTACTTACTATTAAGTTATTAATTTTCCAACAGTAAAAGTTCAAAATTTGGTAATATTCAAATTCAATTTTTCAATTAATGTTGATAGAAACACAATAATTCAAAAAAATCTGTACGTAATTAAAAAAACAAAATAAAAATGACGTACAATAAATTTCAGAAAAATGATGTGACACTGGTTTGAGAAGATTAAAATTAAATTTAGATATAAAATAATAATATTAATTGATAAAAAGTAGGAAATGTATTACACCACTTTCATTTTTTGTAAATATTTTTCTCTCAAAAAATAAAAACCTTTGGATTTCAAAATTTTAAAATCCAATATAAAAAACTTGATTTTAATTCTCGACTCAATCAAGAATTAAAATCGATTTTTTTTTTATTGGATTCTAAAATTTTGAATGTTTGATTTTTTTTTGAAGGTAAGCCAAAAGAGTCAATATTTTTCAGAGATCAATTAGAGATTTTAAATCATTTCAACTGTCAAATTAATTACACAAGTTTCAATTTTTTTATCAATTTTTTTCCTCAAAAAATTAAAACCTCCGATTGACCTTCAAAAAAATTTTTCAACGTTCGATGCAGCTTCAAAAATTAAAAGGTTAGAAATTTCAGCTTGCAAAAAATAACTCCAATTGTCGATTCAGCTTCAAAAAAAAAAAAAAATAAAAAAAAAAAAAAAATAAATATGTATTCCTTTGATTTACCACTTGGAAAATGTTGCACCTTTCAGTTAATCTTCAAAAAAATTCAAATCTTCAAAAATGTCAACCTTTAATAAATGATTTTAATCCTAGACTTAATTCCAGCAGTGGAGTCCAAATTTTTTCAAAGCTGATCTAATTTTTTCAATTAAAAAAAAAACACAATCGATTTTTTACATCGAAAGCAAAGATTTTTTATTAAAAAAGTTTGAAAAATTGAAACATAAAATCGTTTTTTTCTCTCTAAAAATAACAGGGAAACAGAAAATACAAAAATTATTTACTTCGTCTTTTTGCAAAAAAAAAAAAATCCTTCAATTTTTTGGATTTGAAATATATTTTCTTAATTCATTTTTGGAGAAGAGAAAACCTTCAATTTTCTCTATGGTTCTAGATTTCAATTTTATTAATCTGTTGAAAAAATTTCAACTATTGTACTGATTGATCTTTGAAAAAGTAAGCTAAATTTCGGATTCAAACATGAAGGAAAAAATGTCATCTTCGATGAAGTTTTAAAAAATTCTCAAATTTTTTTGGGGGGGAATTTCTACTTTTTTTAAATTTCTCATTTTTGTCAAGATGCGTTCTGTTAAAAATTTCCCTTAAAATTTTTTGGAGGAAATTCTCAAAAAAAAACCAAAAAAAAAAAAACTGGGGTCATAAAATACGTTTGTCAACGTCAGAATTTTTTTTTTTTTGAGTAAAGTATTTTGTATTAGTGGCACAATAATTGTCACTCGATTACACTCGAGTTTCAAATTATATAAGATTCACTTCCGAAACACCCTGTATTATATAGGTAAAGTTAATTTCTCGCTGTGATAATTCTATACTGCGCGAGAGGAAAACAATAATTACTCAACTTGGACTAATCGTTATTACGAATAAAAGCTTTTGAAAGGTTTTGCATTACGTTGCATCAGCACAAGCGCAGATTTAAAAAGCTTTTCGCGTAAATACCAATTACCTACTTGTACCAAAGTTGCCATTTCGCTGAGGGGGGGGAGAGGGTATTTGCGGGAAAAGAAAAGGGAGAAAGAAGACTTAATATTTCGCGAATATCTGGAAAATTCTCTGTATTAAAAATTAAAAAACCCTTTTACCCGAAAGCATCGTCGCGAATTCTTTTTCAAAGAGTGGTAGAGTTAATTGGATGGGATAAGGTTCGTTTTTTATGTATTTTTTTTTTTTTTTTAGAAAATAAAAAATAATAAAAAGAGATCCGGCGTGTATTTTTCACATGGTAATCATCGTTGCTGGCAGTAATGAAAAGCACCACTCGTCGTAACGATATTCTGTTAGTTAAGTTTTCTATCTGTCTTTTTGCCCCTTACTCGTCCTCGTCGTTGTCGTCGCGTCCTAAGCTCGTATATCTCAATTCGTGCGCTACTAGCTCTTTCTTTTTTCTTTCTTTAGTTTAGTTAATTTAACGAAATTACTCGTCTTCGGTCGAATATTCCAACATAGTTTGGTTACGCGAATCCGAGTTTTTGAAGAAGAGAGGGGCGATCCAAAGCCGAGGGATAAAACGTAATAATATTATGAAAAATACAAAACCACTTGGTACTGCTGGATGAGAGAAAAAAAATAGGTATAAGAAAGTGTGAGCAAAGTCTTTGCTTTAACGTTTATGAGCATCTCAATTTCTCTGGCAAGTTTTCTCCAACGTATAATAAGGTCGTTTGCCCGGATCAGATGAACGCGGTTAGTCCCTTAAGAGTAATGAAAAACACTCCACACTTTTGCACACATTTCACGTTGATGAAATTTAAAAACTTGACTTTACCGAGAATAAGTTTTAACACTTTTTTTTCCTCCTTTTCTTCGTTCCCTTTTTTCCCTTTCTCGTTTTCCCATTCTGATGCTGGAGGTCTTTGTGTAGAATGAGTTTTTCTTTTCGCAGCAGCGGCGGCGCGACGGTAGCGTGATGATGGCGACGCATCGAGGAGACGCTATTCGCGAAATTACTTCTTTGAAATTCAAACAGACGTCTAATAAATTGGTATTTTAATTTCATACTTGCGCCAACTTCGCTATTAATTACAAATAGGTGCGATTAATTGGACTGGATTGTTTTTTAAGTAGCTTTCAATCTGGATGTGTTTTATTCTGTTGGCCAAAGATGACATTTTTCTTTTCACGAGACGAATTAGTAATGTTGAAATGCTAATAGTGAGAGGAGAATCCATTTTGGGTCGAAAACACCTTCGGAATTGGAATCAGTGACGTCGAAAACCATGAAATCGATTTGTATGACTCTCTGATATCAGTTTTCACTTTTCAGTGTATAGATCCATCTTCTTCAGCCCCTTCATAAAATCCTATTTTGATGGAATTTTTGATTATTTTTAAAATCATGAATTTTGAAAATATTTAAAATAGGTACCAATAATTTTCGAAAATTTAAATTTCAGCAAAATTGCATTTTAAATAATGAAAAAAAACCTACTGTACTTTCAATGCAAAATCCTCCTCTGAGTTTGATGGCATGAATGAAGGTTTTTAAAACAATCAATTTTGTAAAAAATAATTTCATCAGTTTTTTTAAAAATGAGAGGTTTTTGTCAAATTGCATTTAATTAATGAAATAGGTTCCTGTAATTTAAATGCAAAGTAGGTACTCCCCTGATGTAATTTTTGAAGAATTTTACAATCATCAATTTTGTGAACATTTTTATTTTCAGTATTTTTTGATAAAGGAGAGATTTTGCCAAATTGCATTTAATCAATGAAAAAAGCTACCATAAGATCCAATGCAAAATCCTCCTCTGGTGGAATTTTTAAACAATTTTAAAATCACCAATTTTGTGGAAATCTTTAGGTATATTCAGTAATTTTAGAAAAATTGTAAATTGCATTTAATCAATGGATAAGCTACCTTAAGATCCAATGCAAAATCCTCCACTGATGGAATTTGATTTTTTTTTAAATCATCAATTTTGTGAAAATTTTTATTTTCAGTAATTTTTGAAAAATTGGAGATTTTTCCAAATTGCATTTAATCACTGAAAAACGCTACCGTAAGATCTAATGCAAAATCCTCCACCGATGGAATTAAAAAAAAAATTTAAATCATCAATTTTGTGAAAATTTTATTTTTAATAATTTGTGAAAAATGAGAGATTTTGTCAAAATACATTTAATCAATGAAAAAAGCTACCATAAGATCTAATGCAAAATCCTCCTCCCATGTGGAATTTTAAAAACAATTTAAAATATCAATTTTGTGAAAATTTTTATATTTCCACATAGATGGTTTAAAAAAAAATCCATCAGTGGAGGATTTTGCATTGGATCTTCAGGTATACTTAAAGATCCGATGCAAAATCCTCCACTGATGGAATTAATTTTTTTTTAAATCATCAATGTAAAAATTTATATTTTTAGTAATTTTTGAAAAATGAGAGATTTTGCCAAATTGCATTTAATCAATGAAATAGGTTCCTGTGATTTAAATGCAAAATCCTCATCTGATAGCATTTTTAAAATCACCAATTTTGTGAAAATTTTCATGTTCAGTAATTTTAGAAAAATAAGAAATTTTTCCAAATTGCATTATTAACCAATGAAAAAAGCTACCGTAAGATCCGATGCAAAATACTCCTCTGTGATGCAATTTTTGAAGAATTGTAAAATCATCAATTTTGTGAACATTTTATTTTTAATAATTTGTGAAAAATAAGAGTTTTTGCCGAATTGCATTTAATCAATGAAAAAAGCTACCGTAAGATTCAATGAAAAATGAAAAATCCTCTTCTAATAGAATTTAAAAAAAATTTTAAAATCATAAATTTTGTGAAAATTTTTTAATTTTATCAATTTTTGAAAAATGAGTGTTAGGTATTGCCGAATTTTATTTAAGAAATTGAAAAAAAAAACATTGTGTTTTCAAGGCAGAATCTTACTCTGGTGGAATCTTGGATGAATTCTCAAATCATGAATTTAATAATTACCGGTAGCATTGATAGCATTCCATTCTAAAGCGTTTCTAGAATTGAGGATATCACTTCATTTTTTCGACAGAAAATTTAGATTATTTTCAAGGAAATGGAAAAAATAGGAAAAAATCGTTAAAAAATACAAAGTTAAAAAAAAAATAAAAAAAAGTATTAAATTTAGAAAAATTCATGTCAATTTTTGAGAAATTTCTCAAAGATTTTTGTTTTAAAAAATGAACTTGAATTTTTATCATCTTATAATTTATTTTGTATAATATTTTTCCAATTTTATATTCATGATTTTTCAAGTTTTCAATATTTCCAAAAAGTTTAAAAAAAAATGCCAATCCTTCAATTGAAAAATGTTTTAAACAAAAGTTGTGTATTTAGATCTCAGGAAAAAGTTTTTAAAACTCACGGAGATATTGCGATTTAAAAATTGACGCTTAACCGTTTTTTCTCGTGACAAGGTGCTATGAGCACGTTTCAAAATTTTAATGATGTAGAACCTGTCACGAGAAAAGGTGGTTTAGTGGCATAAACCCTTAACCCCTTTTTCTCTTGACAAGATTGTATGGGCACATTTCAAGATTTTAATGATCCAGGACCTGTCACGTGAAAACAGGGTTAAGTGTAATAGGCCCTTGACCCCTTTTTCTTGTGACATGATACTATTAACACATTTTAAAATCGTGAAACCAGAAAATTAAGAACAGAACTGATGAACCATTTCGCACTTTGATTGAACGCACGTAGAAAAAAAAAACTACTTGAGCGATGGGTTGAAATTTTGGCTATGTCAAGATGCTGAAGGTAGAAGGAAGTTCTAGTAAAAATTTCGGTCTTCCACGTGCTTCCCTCCCCCTACCACAGACTCGCAAAATTTTGAAACTTTACACAAAATTCTCCGCAAAAGGGGGGTTATAATTTTTTTTTTTTTCAAACAACTGTAATTCAAAAACAAATTGCTCTACAATGATGATTTTGGTCTTTTTTCTCTCTCCGGACCAAAATCCAAAGATTAAATATATTTAACTAATATTTTTATTATTTGTAGTGTAACTGTAAAGTCATTTAATTATTTATAATTTAAATTAATAAAAAGATTGATTTATTTTAATTTTGAAAATTAATAGTTTATTAAAATCTTAAATTAAAGTAGGTACATGTGATCTCACGATGTGAGATATTTATGTTAATAATGCAGTTATGTATGTATTGTTTCATTAATACTCGTATATTATATTGTTCGGTAACGTATTGTCAATTTGAAGAACTTTGCTCTGCAAATATTATACTTAAATTTTATTAAGTAGATTTTCATAATCTACAATCTCTTACGCATGAATAATTCGCGTTAAAAAACATATCTAAAATAATGGTAAAAGAATGAATTTTTAATTCTGAGTATATCAAAAAAGTTATGCAATCACTATATTGACAGTGGCATGGCGTCACTTTATGGTTCTCTAACTGTAGGTGCTTAGGTATGTTTTTCTTCACTAATTTAATTTATACAACAAAAGAATCGCCAGTACAAAATTAGTTTTTACAAAGTATTTTCAAAATGTTCTATTTTTTCTTTTTTTTTTGATTTTTTCAAATTTGGGGGCCCCTGAGAAACGGCTTAAAATTCAGTTGGAGGAAAAATAAAAAATAGGGAATTATTTTCTACCAATATGTCACCAATTGACCCCCCGTCCCGACAACATTTCCAAAATTTGAAAAATAAGGGTCACCCTAGTGTGGAACCATGAGGAGTGGGGGTTGATTGGGGTAAGTGATAAAAAATTGTCATTTATATCGATTCCAGGGGTTTTGAGGGTGCCAAATTCAAATTTTAAACATGCTCAATTCAGGTTTAATATTTTTCATTTAATATTTTACCCATTTTTTGAAAACTTTGAAGCTTCAATAAGGCCCTTTACTCTGTACAAAATTCCAATTAAATTTTCTTTCAACTCGAAAACCTTGTATATCGCTACCGTCGATACAAAAACAACATTTTACGAATTACAATACTTACGCACAAATAACAAAGAAGACAAGCTAAGTGCGAAAACAAACATGTAAACGAGAACTCGGCCAGCTTTAAAAATAATCCAGCCATGAGTTTCACCCCTCGTTATAAATCCATCGTTAAAAAGTAAACGAAAAGACAGCCGCAGATTTGGGAACCGCCTTAATAACATAAATATTTCCACTCGTAATCGTCGAAAATTTTTTTTTTCGAAGTTTTTAAATAAATATGTATTTCTTTTTTTTGGACGTCTCCTCCAACTATAGTGGTACGAGTGAGTGTATTTTTCAGACTGGGACCACTATTGGGTACGTGAGGGGTTCCCAAAGGTACACTTAGACGATGGAGTTTCGTAAATACTCGCCTGGGTACCACCACATGCGAGATTAATTAAGTGAAACATCCTGCGAGTAATTGTTTATAAGGAAGTAAATGACAGAGGTTGACGGAAAATGGTAATTTAAACTTTGAAGTGTGTCAGTATGCCTGTGGGGGCCCAGCACCGTCTACGTCTGGTTTATTTAACTTGTACTGTGCCGGTACGGGTAGGTCTGGGTACCTGATACGGTTTACTCGTTTTTCGGGTAATTTCAAGGGTGTGCATGTGGAAGTGAACCAGATGAAAGTCGTTTTTGATGCTAGTTCGCTGGTTTTGGTGAGTGCGAGGTTATTTCGAGGTTGAGATGGATTCCATATGGATTTTTCGGAAGATGAAGAACAGATTGGAGTGATTGGAAGAGTACCTATTCTTATTCTATGAGTAGAAAGTCGAGTGCAAGAATAAGTATTTTAGAAATCACTTTTTCGATATTTTTTCAGTCGAAGTGAGGTCAACAAGTCCAGGAATTGGTGGATATTTTCAAAAAATTTCTGAAAGAATTTCAAAAATTCTATCGAATTTTTTTTATAATTCTATTGAAAAAAAAATATAATCATTAAGTAGGTACTTTTTTTTTTTTTTTTTTTTTTTTTTTTTTTAACGCCATATACAGCAACTAAGGCTAGAGGCGTGTCACGGAGGAGGATTACTTAGAGAAGGGATCGTAAACCAGTTTTGGATAGAAAGGATAATAAGTTTTGAATTTTAATGGGGTCATCTGATAGGACTTCTTTTGGATTATTAGAGGATAGGTATAGGGATCTTTCATTTATGTATTTTGGACACTGAAAAATTAAATGTGTTATTGAAATTTGAGTGTTACATATTGAACAAATGGGGGGAGGTTGTTTGTTGAGCAAGTAAGAATGGGTCATAAGAGAGTGTCCTGTTCGTATACGTGTGAGTAGAACGTCTTCTCGGCGAGAGATATCAAAGCAAGTTCTTGGAAGTATATCGTTTTTGATATTTTTCAGTTTATTAGTGGAGGGAATTTGATTCCAGAAGTTTTGAAAAAGAATTTGAGTTTTAGCTTTGATGAAGGTTTTAAGGTCAGTAAGAGGAATAGGAATATTTTGTATGGGAGTTATATTTAGAGCAAGTTTTGCAGCTTTGTCAGCTGATTCATTGCCTGTGATGTTCTTGTGTGAATTTATCGAAATAAAATTTTATTTTGAAATGTATTTCCCAGGAATGATGAATTATTTAATATTTACCTATGATGAATTCGAGTTGAACTTACGCGAATGAATACTACAGACTTTTTTGCAAGACACGTCAAGCAAACTCTATCACTTATTAAAAAACCTTCTCGATCCGCCTGCCTAGGTCACTTTTTTCGAGGCTCCAGCCCCCTCAAAATCAATTTTTTTCATTCATTTTGTCTGAGTTCATTTTTTCTTAGGTACTTTAAAATTGGTTCGGGTGCGGATTAACCATTTCACCAGGAAAGTCTTTTTTTTTTTCGTTTTTTCATTATTAATAATTATTGTTTTGTTACAGGTGGACGAAGCGTATTTTTTTTTTGGAATAAGGATAACACATTAAGGGTGTGCAATATCGTTCACTGTTCGAACATACATTATGCACTCGTTATGATTTTTACAAAGTCCAGTGCTACATAAATACTTTTTATTCAAAATTGAAGGGGAGGGCGGGGTCCAATCGAAATTTTTGTAATAATCAAAAGTATTTTTAGAACTTCAAGCTACAATTTTTGTTTGAAGATTTTTTCAATTGGACCCCTCTCTCCCCTCCAATTTTGGATAACAGTGATAACACTCCGAACATAGCAATTAAAAAATGAAATAGTGAGGGAGGAAGGGCCTAATTTGAAAAAATTTTCAAATAAAAGTTGTAGCTTGAAGTACTAAGAATAATTTTAGTTATTACAAAAATTTCGATTGGATCCCTCCTTCTCCTCTGATTTCATATAACATCAGGTAGATAGGATTTCAAAATTAGGGAAAGAGTCCAATTGAAATTTTTTTAGACAAAAGTTGTAGATGAGGTCCTAGAAGTAACTTCAGTTAATTCAGTTATTATAAAATTTTCAATTAGACCCTACCCTCCCTTCTCTTCCCTTCCCTTCTCTTCCCTTCCCTTCTCTTCCCTTCTCTTCCCTTCCCTTCCCTTCCAATTCAGAATTCAGCATAATATGACATATGACTCATTGACTCAAGTACATACTTGTATTATTAAAAACTGGTGGAGGTAGGGGTCAAACTGAAAAAAATTTCAAACAAAAGTTGTAGTTTGAAGTCTCAAAAATAATTTTTATTATTACAAGAATTGTGATTTGACCACTTTCTGACCTCCAATTTTGAATTTCCAATTTACATATCCCTGTAGTATTGAACTTTGGTTTGGTATAAATTTTCGATGGTGTCAATATAAAGAATTTCTTATAATTATGTACTCGAAATACTAAATAGCAATCTTTTTTCTTCAAATCAAAATGAAATAAATCGTAATCGTAATTTGTAATGAAGGGAAATGCACGAAATAAAAAAAAAAAAAAAAATTAGACTAAGTCCATTGCTCAACTGAACTAATTAAACGATATTGTGTTATCCTTATTCCAAAAAAAAAAAATACGCGTGGACGAAAAATACTCTTTGAAATGGATCAAACTGTACAATTCGCACCTCGATAACTCAAAAAAATAGAACTTCTTTATTTTTGGATATTTCGTGCTCAATTCCACAAACGAGCACGAAATACCCAAAAATAAGGAAGTTCAATTTTTTTGAGTTATCATTGTATTACTCCGGAGGTGCGAATTATACAGTTGAAAGGGACCCAATATTATATGAAATATGAACCCTCACTCGCAGTATCTTAGCTTCAAATACATTTTGGAGGAGTTTGAAGGTAAAACATAAGATTTTATTTTTTATTTTATTTTTATTTCTTTTTTTTTGTTTTTCAGATCTCAAGATGGACAACGATAAGAAAGTTTTAGAACAATATACACATGTTGTCAAATGAGTACTCCATTACATTATTAAGAATTGTATTTTTAATTTAATAACTGCATTTTTTTTTTTTTTTTTTTGCAGAACAATATTTCTAATTATTGTCATTAAAAAAGCAAACGTTGATGGATACAATAATTCTAAGAATAAATGAGAATTATTTTTCAAGTAGGTACTAGAAATATTAGATATTGGGAAATACAATACCTACTTAAAATTTACAAAAAATTATTTTCATTTTTTAAGAAAATCAAAACCTCGGACGAATTAGGTAGGTACTTTGCAAATTATTACTATGAAAAAAAAAAATTTTTTTAGATTGATTAAACTAATTACTTATACAGTTGAAAGGGACCCAATATACGAATATATGAAATATAAACTCCCACTTGCTGTATCTTTCAAATACATTTCAGAAGAATACAAAAGTAAGGAACAAAAATATTATTAAGTACCTCAATAAGTAAGTACTCCATTACATTATTGAGCATACATAATTGTATTTTTTTTTTTTTTTTTTTTTTTTTGCAGAACAATATTTCCAATTATTTGTCATTAAAAAAGCGAACGTCGAAGGATAAGCACTAACCGACAATCAAATAAATTCTGCAGGAAAACATCTAGTTGCCTTCATAGAGCTGTTGAATTTTTTCGGACAGTGAAATTTCCACTACACAACATACTTCAACTTATACTAAAATAAACAGTGATGCAAGCATCACAAACTTTCCGAATATAAGTATTGAAAAAAATATATAAAAGGTTATAAAAACTAAAAAGCATTAAAAAATTACTTTTTAGTGTGAAGATCTAACTGGAATGTGTGTTCATTTTCATTAGGTGCGGGTGACCCTATTTCTCACAGACATCTTTTCAAAATGCTCAGATATTATAAATTTCCAAAATATATAATCAATGTACTAATAACATATCTTAAAAATAGAGAAGCTCAATATACTCAAAACGGTATAATAGTTAAAAGAATTATCAGACGCGGTGTGCCCCAAGGATCACGACTTGGACCCACGTTATGGAATATCTCATTCAACCCTATTTTAAAAATCCCCTTTAAAAACAAAACAATACACAAAATTGCATACGCAGATGACTTTACTATTCTTATCTCGGCAGATACAATGGAAGAAATCGAACACATTTTAACTGATACACTTACAGAAATAAATGATTACATAGAATTTGCGGACCTTAAACTAAATCTAAATAAATGCAGCTATTCAATATTTTCAAATGAAAACCCTAATAATTATAACCTTCTCGAAATCAAAATTGACGAAACCAAAATTCAACATGTTGATAGTTTTAAATTTCTCGGAGTATATATTGACGAAAAATTAACTTTCTCAAAACATTTTGATTATCTCTATAATAAATCTTTAAAAACATTTCAATAACTCTCAAAAATATGTAACAATACATGGGGCCAAAAATCTTGGGCGAGGAAAATAATGTACGAATCGACAATAGCCTCCCTCTTTAAATACTGCTCTTCGGCTTTTATGGACAAAATTATTCTTAAGAAAAACATGAAAATTATAAGAAAAATACAAAGACAATACTGTATTAACATTATTATGGCATATAAAACTTTATCTTACGAAGCGGCATTTCTCCTCTCAAAAAGCATTCCCCTTGATTTAGATATTATTATTAGGAATTTGAGATATTATGCTCAAAGAGGGGTGCCCTTCCCAAATTCAACAATTTATACCAACATACCTCCCCCTGAAATCCATAAAGTCACGGACAAAAAATTTAATATTAAAATTTTAATACCAAAAAACATACTTGAAATTAAACGAAATACTCTTTTTGAATCTGATGAAAAAATATTTAATGAAGTAACGACAAAAGAATTAAAAAATATACTCAAAACATGGGCCCTACAAAATTTCCAAATAGAAGTTAATTCAACTGAAAACGCTGCAATCCCTAAAAAACTCGTACCAAATCTTAAATTATATTACGATTCAAATTTCGATCTAGATTATACCACTACACAGGTTTTCTCCTCTCACGGTAACTTCCAAAATTTTCTCCATAAAATTAAAAAATCTGAAAACCAAGCATGTCACTGCGGATATCATGAACAAACTTCCTGGCATCTAATTAAAAAATGTCCCTATCTAAATGATAAAAGAAACGAATTTATTCACTCGATTGAAGACGATCTTAAAAACTCACCACTTAATAAGTACTATACCCCAAACTTTAAGAAATTTTGTAGAGAAATTATGGACTTTCAGTATGAAAAATACAATTTCCCCTAACTGGACAAACTTATCTTTTCAAATAGTCTATAAACATGTATTATTCATAATTTTATTAAAAGAACTAAGTTAAGTTGTACGGACCGCCGCCCCCTACGTTATTCATAAGTTGTCTAATTAAATATTATTTTAGTGCTACCACAGAGTAACCCGAAAAACATTTGGTCAGGGGCTCTGTGGTAGTCATATGTACACCTATTTTTGAAATAAAATTGCCCCACCACGTTAGTGTGGACTGGGGTACCCCGTTAAAAAAAAAAAAAAAAAAAAAGGCGCGGGTGACCGCTTCAATCGCTTACACTCTCTTTTCGTTTTACAACAACAAAAAAAGAAAATACGAAAATTGGCCAGATAAACTTGAAAGAATATTTTTTTCCATCATTTAGAGGTAATTTTGCAACAAAGTATGGAAAAAGAAATGAGAGATGAGCTTTGAAGCTGTTCGCAAGTCGTTCTGAAGGCGAAATCATGACCAATTTAGGATTGCTTATAAACCAAGCGTATCTTTGGGCTGGTTATAGGCCCCCATGGAATTCAAAAACAAAAAAAAATGGGGACCTCATTTTGTTGGAGGTTAAATGCCCTGTTAAAGGCTTGAAAATGGGCAAGGCAGAAGTTTTGAAATGAAAAAGAAACACCTTTATTATATGCAGATTCAACTTTGTTTATTTTTAACAATTTTAAAGTTGGCTAAGTTTTTGATTTTTTTTTTTTTTAATCCAACGAAATTGTTGTAATTAATGTTCCTTATGATGCTGAATACATGGCATCTGCAAAAGGTACTTTAATTGAACTGTTTTTCAAACATGTTCTCCTTTTCCTCTACAAAAATAGAAGTAGGCTACTCATAAGTTTTTAGAGAATGAATTTATCAACATTTCTGTAACGTAAGCTATTCATTTTTTAAATTTGTTTATATCTTGTAAATTATTGTGAAAATATATTATACCTCGAATAAAGATTTAGGTATAAATAGATAGATATAGATAGATATTTATTTATTTATGAAATCCAACAATATTAATATATTTTATTATATAAAATTTTTAGGGTCTTTTTATCTTTTTAAATAAATTATTAAATTCATTATTTTAATTTAATAAAATAATTTTTTTATTTATTCATTTATTATTCACATCACCATTTAGGCCACATGTGCCACAAGAGAATCTTCCCTCTGTTGGAAAACACACACACAAAATCTGTAGGTACGTTCAATGCACCATAATCTAACAATCAAACACATCGATCATTTTCATGGATCAATTGTGAAAAAGATATTAATATAGCATTCAAAAGATTTATAGAGACTGTACGAAAAATACAAACTGAAACTACTGTTACTGAAAAAATTTCTAGAAACAGAAGTTAACGAAACCCAGCTCATAAAATTTTCTAAAAACAAAGAAAAACTATATATTGCGCTTTAAAAAATCCAAATGATGAAAATTTAAAAAAAGAATTTAAAATTGTTTCAAAATTGTTCCAAAAAATTGGAATATCTGATAAAAAAAACATACTATGATAATATGCTGAATAAATTTAAAAATGACACAAGAAAATATTGGGAAATAATAAATAAAGTTAGAGGCAGCAACCAAATAAACAACATACAAAAAATAAACGTAAATGGAACCCTACTTACAAGGGAACATGAAGCTGCAATTTGGCTCACTGAAAGAGCATGCTACCCAGACCTCACGACCAAATTTTTAGCTGCCGAAGTTGATTTTTCGATTTTTGGTGAATTTTTGAAAATGGCTAAAACCGCCTCCAAAAACCGATTTTTTGAAGAAAAAAAATCGTAAATTTCGAGATAGAATCCTGAAAATTGGTTTGTACGCTAAAGTCGACCTCCTGAGTTGATTGACACCATTTTCGAAGCGATCTGAAGCCTCCAGAAAAAGTTGAATTTTCTCCAGCGCACTGGAATCTCTCCAGACGGCGCTGTAATTAACTTCGGCAGCTGAAAATTTAATCCTAGCGTTAGTATGATGCCACCTATCGATTGAAGTAGTTGAATGCAAAATCCGAGGTGACGAGTTCGCACGTGTTTTTTTCTTGACAACTTGAAAATTCTGCATTTTTAAAAAATTTCCAAAAAAATCAATTTCTCCAGCGTATCATCCGAAACTTCGTCTACCCCCTAAAGTCGACCCCCCCAGTCGATTGGCACCATTTTTGAAGCGATCTGGAACCTCTAGAAAACGTTGACTTTTGCTGTCTGGAGAAATTCCAGTGTACTGGAAAAAAGTCAACGTTTTCTGGAGGCTCCAGATCGATTCGAAAATGGTGTCAATCGACTCGGGAGGTCGACTTTAGCGGACAAGCCAATTTTCAGGATTCTATCTTGATACAATTTTTTTCAAAAAATGTTTTTTTGGGGGCGATTTTAGCCATTTTTAAAAATTCGCCAAAAATCGAAAAATCAACTTCGGCAGCTAAAAATTTGGTTGTGAGGTCTGTGTGGCATCTTCTTTCAGTGAGTCAAATTTCAGCTCAATTGGAGGTGACGAGTTCGCGAGGTTCCCTTGTTAGTGTTGAAGATAATAAGAAGACTATTGCAAATAGTTTTAACGAATATTTTCTCAACACTGGTAGAAAATATTGCAAAATCATTCGATGGAATAAACACACTTATAGACTCGGTCTTATCCCCAAAACAGATTGTACAATCTTTCTTTGTGGCAAAAATACTACAAGATGATGTAAATGAAGCGATAAGTGGTATAAAAAATTAAAAAGGAGCCATGGCTTATTGTATTTTTTTATATTTTATAGGAGAAGGAAAACACCTCGACGAAGTCTGTACGTTACATTGATGAAAAAAAAAACTTGCGATATTTCCAATTTATAAAGCTGGTAATTTTTTATAAAGGCTCTAGCTCGTGAAAGAGTTGAACGTTCGGTGATGTCGAGAATATAAGTACGATAGAAGAAAATTGAAAAACTTGTTTTCTCAAATACACACGTATGTATTTTTCAGGATTGCGATTTTTTGGCAGGTGAATACGACAAGTTGAGACGAGGAGAGGTGATGAAATAGCCATGATGGTTTTTTGTATTCATCGAACTGCTCGTAAATCTGAATCCGGCTGAGAATGTTTCCGGGCTTTTTTTCTCTTTCATTCTTGTCCTAATTCGAAGAAAATTACTCGGTCGGGTGTTTACGTTTTTGTTGTGTTTTTGGTAGCGCATGCAGGTTCCTCCGCGTATACGACGAGTCGACGATGAGCTTAAATGGCGAAAGTTTCATTAACCGAAGGCTGCGATATGGCGGAGTCTGGCGGTACGCAGGACCTTAATTATGAATTTCAAAGCACGTATAAGAGAATTGTATATTAACGAGATCTTTAGGGACTGTTAATAGAATTTCTCGATAGAAGCTTTCTGGTCTTTATCTGCGTATATAAGACGACGCTTAAGCTCAATTTATAATTCGAGATATTGGAAAAGCCATACGGTAAAGTAAAGGCAGGGGCTTGTTAGGAAATATTGGCGCGCTGTATCGGCTCCGGTCGCGTCCTACTCCTAGTCCTGTAATTTAAGTTCAAGAGGTCTCCTCTGCGATAGTATCGTGCGCCTGTTCGCAGCGGCACCGTGGGGTGCGGTGCGGTCGACTTCTTGAAGACGGTATGCGAAAATACGACAGATGAAAGTTTCCTTTTGCCCCGAAGTGTGTACAGTTTAATGGCGTATAATTAAGATTTCTAGCCCAGGTTGTGGATCGCTACTGTGCCAAGAGTTTGAGGGTTTTGTATATTCAGGTCCAGAAGCTGTGCTGTAGGGAATGAGAACTGGGCAGGATGCATGGATATTGGATGGTGACCCTCTATGTGCAAGCAGTCGTTGACCAGACCCATAATTTAGGCTTATATCGATTCACAATTGTGTACCAATCTGGACAAAACAGCCCCAGCTGGTCATTGCCACGTACTACGATCCCTTAGAACTTTTCTAAATAATAATAGGTAATAATTTACCATAGAATTGAAAATTTTTTGAAAATTTAAAATTTTTTCATCATAAACTCTCAGTGTGGAATCGATTATTGAGAAAAAAAATTGGGAAAATTTTTCCAAAGAAAAACAAATATTAAGGAAAATGTGTTACTGGACCAACTATTCAAGAGAGTTTGTCAAATTTTTCCTCTACATACAGAAATAATAAAAGAGTAATTCATCATGTAATAGTATCAACTGGTACTTATTACATGTCAAAAATGAGTTTTTCCCAAAAATGGGAATAACTGAAAAATTATGAATTTTTTCATCATAACCTTTCAAAATGGACCAGAAGAACAGACAAAAAATTGGGCAATTTTTCCAAAGAAATTAAATTTTAAGGAAAATGTGTAATTTACCATGTAATAAGAACTGGTGAAATCTTATTTTTTTATTACATGGAAAAATTAAATTTTTTCCCAATACCTTATGGAAAAAAGAAATTTTTTTTTGAAATTTTTTCAAAGAAATTCAATTTTAAGGAAAATGTGTAATTTACGATGTGATATCTTATTACATGGCAAAATTAAGTTTTCCCCGCCAGAATGAAAAAAATTGAAAAATTTAGAATTTTTCACCATAAACTCTCAGAGTGAACTGGATTATTGAGAAAAAAATGTTTGGGAAATTTTTTCAAAGAAATTCAATTTTGAGGAAAATGTGTAATTTACGATGTGATATCTTATTACATGGCAAAATTAAGTTTTCCCCAGAATGAAAAAAATTGAAAAATTTAGAATTTTTCACCATAAACTCTCAGAGTGAACTGGATTATTGAGAAAAAAATTTTTGGGAAATTTTTTCAAAGAAATTCAATTTTGAGGAAAATGTGTAATTTACCATGTACCAAATCAGAACCGGATGGCAAAATTAAATTTTTTCCCAGAATGAAAAAAAGTGAAAAAAATTAGAATTTTTTCATCATAAATTTTCAGAGTGGACTCGATTATTTAGGAAAAAAAAATTTTGGTAAATCTTTCCAGAGAAATTCAATTTTAAGGAAAATGTGTAATTTACCATGTAAAGTATGAACTGGTGAAATCTTATCTGTTCTTATTACATGGCAAAATTACTTTTTTTCCAAAATGAAAAAAATTTAAAAATTAAGAATTATTTCAACATGAACTCCCAAAGTGAACTCGGTTATTGAGAAAAAAATTTTTCCCCAAAATGAAAAAATTTAGAATTTTTTCATCATAAACTCTCAATAGTGGACTCGATTATTGAGAAAAAAAAATTTGGGAACTTTTTCCAAAGAAATTCGGTACTTATTACTTACTACTTACAATAATATGGCAAAAATAAGTTTTTTCACAAAATGAAAAAAAATTGAAAAATTTAGAATTTTTTCCTCATAAGCTCTTAGAATGAACCAGAATAATAAGAAGAAAAAAAAATTGGGCAATTTTTCGAAAGAAATTAAATTTTAAACGGGTTCTTTACATGGCCAAATTAAATTTTTTCCCAAAAAGGAAAAACATAGAAAAATTTAGAATTTTTTCATCATTAACTCTCAGAGTGGACTAGACTATTGAGAAAAAAAATTTTGGACAATTTTTCTAAAGAAATTAAATATTACCTAAGGAAAATGTGGAATTGTGGAAATTCACTATGTAAGAAGTAGGTATCAACTGGTACTTATACAAGGCAAAAATGAATTTTTTCCAAAAAATGGGAATAATTGAAAAATTATGAATTTTTCGTCATTTAACCTCTCAGAATGGACCCGAATAATGAAAAAAAAAATAAAAATTGGGCAATTTCTCGAAAGAAATTAAATTTTAAGGAAAATGTTTTTTAATATTAAGGAGCATTCGAAAATAGAAATATGTTCAAAATTGAGTTTTGCCGAAGGCCTTAGGGTGGAAATTTCAGCAATAAAGTACAGCTTTGCTCTGACTGTGCAACTCAAAAAATCGCTTGAATGATTTTTCAGAACCTCTAAGACTTGATTCAAAAATGATTTTTTCCATTTTTCAAGTAAATAACTCAATTCTGTTCACTAAAGCACCGAAGCTGGAAGTCCAATTTTTTTCGACTCCAAAAAACATAAAAACCTCAAAGTTGAAAAAAATGTGACTTCCAGCTTCGGTCCTTTTAGTGTACAGAATTACAAATTTTCTTCGAAATAATTTTTTTGATTTTTTATAACAGATGTTTTGAAATTTTTCAAGGCTTTTTTCTTGCTAATTTTGTGGAATCCCTGAAACGTATTATTTAAAAAAAAATAATTGTTCAACACCAATAGTTAATCTGTTCACCTGCGAGTACACTCGACAAATCTTACGATGAGTTGTTGAAGAAGCTGTTAATTAGACATTACGATGTTACTACAAATGAAATCGTTGAAGAACACCGCTTCGCATACAAAGAATTCGAAACGAAGGCAAATCTATGAACAAATATGCAGCGGAATTGAAAAATATCGCAGCTGGTTGTAATTTTACGTGTTCGTCGCCAAAACTGTTGTAACACCAATAATTAATTAATTATTAATTTGCGAGAATTTTCAAGGATCATTTTTTTTTTCAAAAACCATCAAGTAGGTACCTAAGTACAATCTCAATTCAATCTTTAATTTTTAAATTCGACTTTTTTTAATATTCGAATTTTTCGAATTTTTTCTAAAAACAGGCGTTTTTAAATTGATGAGTTTAAATGAATTTATGGGTAAGGAAAATGCAATCATTGAACGAAGATAGTCCAATTTTACTCTATACAAATGAAAAAAGGTAATGATCCATTCCTTGATGATTATGACCAATTTTCAAAAGAAAATGTTCTTGAAATTCGTCAAGAAATCCATTCTAATCGAATGGCACTCATGGAACAAATTCATACAAATTAATTTTGTACACTTTAATCATATTAGATTAAAAATACGAACGTAGGTATGCCAGTAGCTTATTTATTCAGCAATAGAGAAAATGAGGAAATTTTCGAAATTTTCTTTAGCAATGTTAAAAATGCGATCATAAGTTTTTCTGGCTCAGACGATGACGATCAATTTAAAACTGACATTTTCATGTCAAACTGAGCAGAGGCTTTCTATAATACTTGAAAGAAAGTGATGCCTGTAGCTGAAAAAAAAATGTTGTGCCAGTGTCAATGGCATGTTAATAAAAACTGGGTAATAAAAGCTTCGAAAATTATCAATCAAAGTGAAAAAATGTCCGTAGTTTTGAAAACGCTGAGAAGTAGGTAATATGAACAAAGTTGATGAAAATAAATTTAAAACTGAAATGTCCAATTTTGTAGCTCAACTTGGAAAAAGACCCAGAAACTAAACAATTTGGTACATATTTTCGTGAGAATTAGATACCTACCTAAGTACCTATGCACGACCCCCTTCACTTAACAGGCCAGGAAGGCTCACTTGACAACGCTGTAATATCTCGACGGCGTAAGCTGACTTTTCGGATTCTCCATAAGACACAATGCTAATTCATAATGCAATAACTCGAAAACTATCAATTTTACAAAAAAAGTCAAAGAGACCTTTTTTAAAGAGAATTAAAAGAGCTTTCCATTCATATATAAATTTTTTGAATTTGAGTGAAATTGACGAAATTGGCATTTTTCACTTTTCACTAAAAATTTCACCAAATCCAAAAAAATTCTATATCAATAGAAAGCTTATTCAATTCTCTTTAAAAAAGGTCTCTTGGACTTTTTTCGTAAAATTGATATTTTTCGATTTATTGCAATTTGAATTAGCATTACATCTTATGGAAAAACCAAAAAGTCAGCCCACGTTGCGACGTTGTCAATTCTAGCCTTCCTGGCCTGTTAAAGTGTAGGTGGTCGTGACCTATGTCTCAAAAGCTGAAAGCTGGACAATGTGTTACCGTCTACATGTTCACTAACACACTAACATGCATCTAGAAAGCTTTCACAAAACTTTGAAATATGATTATCTAAATGGAACTCATGTTGCAAGGTTGGTTACCGTCTTAGTTAAAATATAGCTAATTATTTAATTTTCTTCATAATTTTAATATTTTAAAAATACATTTAAATCGAATTTTTTTATAGTAAAAATTAATTCTTTTATTTTAATTAATTCAAGATTAACTTTAATACCTGATATCATTATATTACCTATAATAGGTATTAATTTTAATTCACTAAATTTATTTTATTTGATCCATGTTACTTTACTAGGTAAGTATGCCTTTTTTAGTAGGCTAAAAAACAAAAAAATATAAACTTAACGTTTTCATAATTTTATCACAAATTTTTTGTAAATGATTTTATTACATTTATTTGATTCGATTTTTGATTTCTATAATAATCTATATCCAATTTTATAGAATTGGTCAATTATAGAACTAAACAAGAATGAATCAACTAAACTAATTCAGAAATGAAGAAAAATATTATCGACTTGCGAAACCAATGTGAAACTCTGCGGATACTCCTCAACAATGAAAGAAAATAGCTGACGCTAGACATCGAGAAATATGGCAAGGAAGAATTGCAGGATGTTACCCTATTATTGGTGTGATGCCGATGTTTCGTGTTTTATTAAAACAGAGTCGAATTTTAAACTTGAAATAAGAACATGATAAAAATGAAACTGATAAAGAATGAAATAGAAAATAGAAAACAGACAGATGAAAAAAGAAATAACAATACCTAACCAGTTCATCAGACCCGTAAGGGTAAATTTCTTTTTTATTAGTTTCATATTATAAAAATGTTGAAATTATTTTTAAATCAAATAATGGCGATTTTTTTTCATTAATTGGGTTAAATTTAATATTAATAATTTAAATTTAAATTATTTTTTATTAAGGTAAAGTACGAATTTTGGGACAGTACTCTATTGTGGGACAAAGAGGTTCTCAGCTCAAAGTAAACCACCTCTGCGAGATTTTTTTGAATTTTCTTTAGAATTAACTGTCGTATATAAATTGACAATTTCTTTTTAAAATAAACTTTTTACAAACCAACAAATCTTTAAAAATTATTGTTTCATCTTTATTATTTTCCTCAATTTATACCGAATACTTTTCAAAATTGAAGAATTTTTGAATGTTTATTTGGTAGAGTGAATATTTTTTTATGAGAAATATTCCGACTTTTTGTAAAAAATTAATTACAATTTTTATTTTTTTATTTTTTAAGCAAACCTTTATTTTTTTTATCAATTTATCAAAACTTTTCAAAATTGAAGAATTTTCGAATGTTTTTCAAATTGACGATTTTCCAAAGTTTCGAAATTTTTACAAATTGGCCCATCTTTTAAAAGTTTAAAATTCTTCATTTCATGCCAATCGGTACAGCTTCTTCAAAACAGTGATTAGTTTCAACATTTTACCAATCGACAAACTTTTCAAAATTTTCAATTTTGCAATTTTTTCACTCAACAAATTCTTTCAACTAATTCTTCAATTGATGCAATTTGACAAATTTTCAAAAATTCTAAAATTGTCACAAAATTTTCAATTTTAAAAAATCATCTAAAATTACGGTTCCTGTAAGTCAAGTTGAAGATGGGAAATCGCTGTAAGCGGTCTTTTTGGGTGATAATATGTGTACTATGTTGAAACCATTTTATTCAAAACCCTTTTTTTCAATTTTTAATAATTTTTTTTTTTCAAAAAAAGTAAAAAGTGAAGGAAATTTCAATTTTCTTAGAATTTAAAGTTTTTTTTAAAGGCACGTTATTTTTTTCTAAATCTATTGAACTTTCAAACACGTGATTTTGTTAAAGTAAAAATTATTTCATTCTTTTTTTTTTGATTTTTTAAAAAATCTTCTTGAAAACTATTTCAATTTTTTTTTTTTTTTGTGAAATATTACGAGATTTTTAAAAAATCCTGTTTCAGGGATACTGCACGATTTTTGTAAAAAACGTTTTCAATATTTGGAATTTTTTAAAATTCAATTTGAAAAAACTCTAAATATTGAACACGTTTTCTACAAAAGGCTTTGAGTACCCCTAAAACATGATTTTTTAGTAAAAATTTCGTAATATTTCACGAAAAAAAATCGACTGTAAACTACAACCTCGACGACTTTACACTCGAGTAAAAATGTGGGACACCTTTTATATCACGTTCAGGTTCAGCAGCATCCTACTCCAGATTTATGTTTAATTTAAAGGCCTCCCCGCTCGCTCGTCCCATCCAAATGCGAGATATTGTTACATTACCGTGCTGCTCGTTTCTTATTCTTACTAAAAGCTTATCTGTACAGAGGTTGTTTTCGTTGTTGTTGTTTCTTAATTACTTTTTTATTCCGAAGATATAGCTGGAAGATTTTTTTGGTGTTTTTATACTTTTTTTTCACTCGTAAAAAATACATATTATACTTAGGAAAGTTGCTATGAGCGAGATCGATGGTACTCGAAGTATCTCCTTTTTTTTCGTTGATTGGCGCCTACGCATCGTTAAACGTTTTATATTATATTTTGTTTCTTCCAAAATGTACGTATACGTATTGTGTACAATGTGTGGTGCTTAAAAATGAAGAAGAAGAAAGAAGCAGAGCTCGAATGGTATAATAATTAAGTGTTTTGTGTGTTTTGTTAAAACATTTAGATATATATTAAGAAACACATGGCCATTCCACTTCACTTTTTCCATTCTCAACAACACCGTGTACCAGTTGGGTTTTATAATAATGCTCCTCGCAGACATCCTCTTCATGCAGAGTAAAGGATCTATTACATGTACGAGCAAAAAACCATCCCTTAGCGTCTCAATCTGTACTGTATTCCTTTGGCTCCGTGTGGACTCGCGCTCGTCTATCTCGGAATTGCTACTTTAGTACCGGATACCGGACATAAGTTCGGTATTTCCACACTTGCACTTGTATATTTTGGAAAATACCAGCACCGCTGAGACGCTAATGATAAATTAATGATCAGATCGGAGACGATTTGCCTTTGCAACGCCTTGCGAAGTACATGAAATGAGGGGTTTATTGTCGAAATGGGTTCGTGGGGTAATAGGGCAAGTGTGTGAATTAAATAGATGTGTTGTAAAGATCCCAACGAACTGATGAGAAGAAAAAGAAAAGAAAATTACGAGTAAGTAGGAGTTTTTTTGGAGAGTTTTAAAATCTAGAACCTATTAGAAAGTCTTTGTACATACATTTGAGTAAATGTATTTGCGCTCGAATATGCTCGTAAAATAGTTACGAATTCTTTTATTTTTAGTATTATTTATAAGATAATTTTAGGTAGGTTTCACTTTGGTTTACTAGCTAATTAGTAAACGTCTGATAGGTGCAAAGTCTCGAGTATTCATGCAATCCCACCCTCACTCACTCGCCATCCGTCCACTATGAAAGCAATTGCTAGTTTGTAATACGTCATTTTTTTCTTGTCTTAATTTGAATATTTTCAGTAAGTTGAAGTTTTTTCAGACGGTGTTTTCAGCCATTTTAAAAAAATTTGTTCAATTTTTTTTCAATTAATTGTAAATTTTTCAAAAAAAATAACAAAAATCATCAAAACAGAATTTTTACTCGTTTTTCACAAATCAAAAGAAAACTCTTTAATTTCAAGGGGGGGGGGGGGTCAAGAATGGGGGGGGGGAATTAAGTCGAGAATGAATTTGTAATCTATCAAAATGTTCAACTTTCTTTGAAATCCTAAGTTCAACATTATTTTTAATGTTTGAACTTGTCACTTAATAATCTTATCAAGTGACAAGTTCAAACATTAAAAATAAAGTTGAAGTAGAATTTCAAAAAAAGTTGAAAATTTTGATAGATTACAATTTTTAATTTTATAATTAATATAGAATTAAATAATATAATTAAAAAAATAATTATTATTGAAAGAAGTGATTGATTAATTAAATAAATAAAAATTAAATCAAAAATTTTATTTAAAGAAATTAATATAATAATTATAAAAAATATACAAATTCATTTAAAATTTAATTTCGCTTCAATTCAATTTTTGTTTGTTTTGTTTTTTTCGTTCACACCAGTTTTTTTTCTTCTTCAGTTAATTAACATTTTTTGAAGATTGGATTTTTAATCAAAATTTTCAGTAATTTTTGATTCGATTTTTTCAGTTACATTTTTTTACACGTGAATTATCTGCTCTGGCTATTAATAAATTTGCGTTATAAAAAAAATAAAAAATTGAATTTTTGAAATGAATGCACCGCTTGAAAAAAAAAAATTTCACATTGAAAAAAAAAATACATTATAACTGAAAGCTACTTAATGAGAAAAAAATGGAAGTTGATGATTCAAAAAAATTAAATTTAAAAAAATTACAATTTTTTCTCACATCAGATTAAATTTGCTATTGAAAAGTGAAAACCAACTGAATTTCTGGGAGAGAGTAGATGATTTTGTTTTTTGAGGCAAACATCTGTTTTATTTCATTTTTTTCCTGAGAACATTTTCTGACTCGATTTTGAAAAATCCTTTTTAAAAATTTTTTCAATAAAAATGTTCAATACTTATTAATTTTCATTTTTAGAAAAAAAACTCAATTTTTTGTAATATCTTATAGTTATTTTGATGTTTTCCCATAAAGTTGATAAAGTGAAGAAATTTGATTCAAAATAGCCGAAAGTTAGATTAAAAGTGAAATAAAATTTGAAGAAAAAACATTGAATATTTAAAAAAAATGAAACACTTAAAAAAAAAACAGAAAATTTCCCATTGAAAAAAATCGGGGGTCCTTTTAGTCTCATTTTAAATTTTAATTCTCAAATCTTATATCTAAGGTATAGAATTTTTTTTAAATTCAAAAACTTTATTTTTGTGCACTTTTTTTGAGAAAATTTCAATTTAATTTTTTCGAGGGGTTTCATTAAGAATTTTTCTGAGAATAATTTTCTTCACGAAATGTTTTCAGGAAAGAATTTCTTAAAATTAAATTTCAAAAGATAGGTTCAATTTTAGAATTTTTCCAAAATTTAGGAATGGAATTTAAAAATATATATCCGAAGAAAAACGTTACGATTTCCAAAACAAGATTTTGAAAAATCCTTTTTAAAATTTTTTTTAATAAAAATGTTTAATAAGTACTTATTAATTCTCATTTTTAGAAAAAAAAACTCAATTTTTTGTAATATCTATTAGTTATTTGATGTTTTTCCATAAAGTTGATAAAGTGAAGAAATTTGATTCAAAATAGCCGAAAGTTAGATTAAAAGTGAAATAAAATTTGAAAAAAGAAAAACATTGAATATTTAAAAAAAATGAAACACTTGAAAAAAAAACCAGAAAATTTCCCATTGAAAAAAATTGGTGGTCCTCTTAGTCTCATTTTAAATTTTAATTCTCAAATCTTATATCTAAGGTATAGAATTTTTTTTAAATTCAAAAATTTTATTTTTGTGCACTTTTTTTTGAGAAAATTTCAATTTAATTTTTTCGAAGGGTTTCATTAAGAATTTTTCTGAGAATAATTTTCTTCACGAAATGTTTTCAGGAAAGAATTTCTTAAAATTAAATTTCAAAAGATAGGTTCAATTTTAGAATTTTTCCAAAATTTAGGAATGGAATTTAAAAATATATACCTATCCGAAGAAAAACGTTACAATTTCCAAAACAAGCGACGTGAACGGAATTGAACCGTATAAACATTTGGCTTTATTGTAATTTTCTTTAAAATTTTGTTTTTGTTTTTATTTTTATTTTTAATCAGTAGGTATAGTAGTGTTCTTCATTCATTCGTAGACTTGATAATGACGTTCGTTGAACGTCGAAACGTCGTCTTTTATTTTGTATCCAAATACCTAAACTGTTCGCGTTAAATTTGACCTTTATTCGTATTTTTTATCAATGTACTTAACGCGAATTTCTTGTTTTACTTTTTTAATTTTATTGCATTAGAATTTCAACTGATTTCTCCAAGTCTTTTGACAAACAGCTCCTCACTCAGCCCCCTCCTCACCAAAAAGGTTCGAATACGGGCAACAGGGTTTCTTAGGTAGCAGAATTCAGTGATTGGAGTGGGGATGCCCTTAAACTGAAATTCACTGAAATTGACCTAGGAGGCTGTTCCTTGGCATGTATGTTTGGTAAGAGTCCTAGATGTGCCTTTCGGGGCTTTTGACTTTCCAACCTTCCACCTCCCTCTTCCCTATAGATAAACAAAAGCAGAAATCAATAATCAAATTTCTGTTAAAAAAAAATCAATTTCACATTTTTACGTCTTTATAGTAAGTTGTTTTTTCCCATTCGGGAATAATTGAATTGTGCCTTCTTTTTAATTCTTCTTTTTTTATGTTTAAAATGAAATCTAAATTTTTTATAGAAAAAAAGCTTTTTACTTTTGAATAAAAAACACCTCTATTCTTTAGAGCCACCTTTCAAAAAATTCTCATGTCTCATGGCCAAGGAAGGGGTTAAATCGGATGAACTGAACTGATTTGTTTTTCTACATAAAGTCTAAAATGATATTTATTACATGGATTAGATTTTAAAAATTCGTTTTCGTGAGTCCAACGAAAAATACTAATAAATTGGGTCCATTTCATTCTATTTTATATGTTTTCAAAATTCTATAAAATATCGAACCCCCAGCAAAAAAAAAAAAAATCTGAAATTACTAAAAATGGAGAGGGGGAAGGATTAACAGTAGGTATACTAATAAATTGGAATAACTTTCAATTTTGGTTCTTGGAATAATTTGGCCAAAATTTCAGATAAACTCAATTCGAGCACCAAGATTTTGTATCAATGTTACTCGGTTAGGTATAAATGTAAAATTTCGAGTTTAATTATTCATTTTCGGAACACCCGGTACAATTCAAAACCCTACAAACGAGAAGTAAATTAACCCGATAACGAGAAGAGAGATCAGCGCTATCGGGTGAAAAATTCACTCGATCCTTGTATAGGTAGATTGCCAATACATAGTTTCGCTTGTGAAACTCAAAAGGTTCATTTACAAAAGACCAACGAACCCCTTTAATTAAACGAATTATCGAACAAGGCAACAAGAGAGGAGATAAGAGCCGAGCCAGACAGAATTCGGGCTTGGGCACCGATCCGAGCGTCCGCTCCGGTAAGAAAATCGTGACGGGAAAGTATAAACGAGTGGAAAACTTCCAAACTAGCACCTTTGCCTTTGATGACGTAACGTGGAATTCCAACGCTACCGTTGCGGTTGAAAAATTTATACGGCGAAGTTGTTGCGGTTATTGCGGTTCGGAGTCGCCACAGTGTGCGAAATAAGCGCATGATAGATGGAACTAAGAGCACCCAGTGGTGTATTGAGGTCCCTACTACCTATTCTTACACATGAAATACCAGCAGTACAAGTATGTACGGAGGGCATTCGAGTAACGCGACGTCTGTGTACGTAAGGTCTTCGCCGACGGATGTTTTTCCGCAGAGAGGCTTCGGTTGCCAACGAGCTTCCATGGTTTCGTAAATTATTTGAAGCCACGCCGTCAAACCGCTCCGGTCTTTTGTGTTATGCTAAGAAAACCGCATACATGCTTAAAACTTCCTCTCGAATACCGACGACGAAGAATCTTACAAATAAGAAACAATTATTTAGCGAGTGCGACTTTCGCTGAGTCGTAGACTGGCAAATCCTGCGTTTCAGAGGAAGTCTTGATGTGCCGATGTGTGCAGACTGAACTGTTCTCGGCGTGCGAGTAAATTATGGATAAATGTTTTTAACGAGTGGATCACTGCAGTACTGTTTTTTTGGCACCATCAAAAATTTACCTTACAAGTCTAATACCACTTAGAGAGATTGGCTAAATTGAACGAACGAGAATTCATCTCACCCGAGCAGCACAATCGACAAATTATCGAAATAAAAAATCGACAGAATATCGAATTTGATAAAGTGTCGCGTTAGTTCCGCATAAATCGTGAAATTATCTTTCGATATATAGATAGATTATCGACGAATTATAGTTAGCAAAAATTTCGAGATTATAGTAAGATATTTTATCGATAATCTATCTATAATATCGAAAGATAATTTCACGATTTAGGCGGAACTTTTACGACACTTTATCGAATTCGATATTCTGTCGATTTTTTATCGATTTTTTTTATTCCGATTTTTCGTCTTTTACTAGCTTTTTTCTATAATTAAAAATCATTAATTAGCATAATTAATATATTAAACTATGCCTAAACACATTATTCATGTTACGGTAAGAGGATCATTTTAGAAAAATTCAAAAAAAATTATAAAAAATCTGCCACCCGTGCGGCTTGAACCATCAACCTCCTGCGGGGTAATCCTCTTCCTTAACCACTATGCCATACCTTATCGTTGAGGAATTAGCAATAAAACGCTTATAATAGGCAGTTTAGTACTTCCAGACGTGTTGGACTTAGAAAAATTTTCACCAATTTGGAAATAATTTCAAATATCGTCACAAAATCGTTGAAAAATCGTTCGACAAATTTCAGATTATTTGTCGATAATGTAATTTCAAATATCGCCACAAAATCGTTGAAAAATCGAATTCGAAGAATTTCATATTACGTGTCGATAATATAGTTTCAAATATCGTCATAAAATCGTTGAAAAATCGAATTCGAGAAATTTCAGATTACGTGTCGATAATAAAGTTTTAAATATCTTTACAAAATCGTTAAAAAATCGAATTCGAGAAATTTCAGATTATTTGTCGATAATATAGTTTCAAATATCGTCACAAAATCGTTAAAAAATCGAAATCGGGAAATTTCATATTACGTGTCGATAATATAGTTTCAAATATCTTCACGCAATCGTTAGAAAATCGAATTCGAGAAATTACATATTATGTGTCGATAATATAGTTTCAAATATCTTTACAAAATCGGTAAAAAATCGGATTCGATAAATTTAATCTAATCTGTCGATAATATAGTTTCAAATGTCGTCAAAAAATCGGTAAAATATCGAAGTCGAGAAATTTCATATAATCTGTCGATAATATAGTTTTAAATATCTTTACAAAATCGTTAAAAAATCGAATTCGATAAATTTAATATTCTTTGTCGATAATGTAGTTTCAAATATCTGCACAAAATCGGTGGAAAATCGGAATCGATAAATTTAATATTCTTTGTCGATAGTATCGTTGACGAATATCGTCATAAAATCTTAATAATATCGAATTCGATAGTTTTTAGATTTTTTGCCTATGAAGTTGTACCGATAAATCTTTATAATATCGTGAGAACATCTATAGATTTTCAAACGATTTTTTATCGATACGTTACATCTTCCGATATTATCGATCGAGTGTGCCGCTCGGGCATGTTCTATTTTGAAAACTTGCGGTCGTGTTTGTCATTGCAAAGTGGACTTGTCAAAATTTATATTTTTTAATCCTATTTTTCACTAATTTTTCATAAACGATTTTCTAAACTTTTTCATCGAGATTATTTCAGTAGGTATGTTTAATTTAAATTTAATAAAATGTTTAAAATTTTTCCAAGTTTTCTATTCTTATTTTTCCCCCTATTTTCATTAGATTTTTGAAAAAAAAAAAAATGATTGAGGAAATTATTCATCATTCATCAAATAATTGATTTCTATTTTTCTTCGAATTTTTCATTGATTTTGTTCTGTTTGTCATTTAAAAGTTGAAACTCATTTTTTTCAATTTTCTAATTTTTTCATTCAAACTTTTGCCAATAATTTTTTCTACAAAATGCAACTAATCTTAATCGTATTTTTTCAAATTCACTTTTTGAAATTTTTAAAACGAATATTGTAAATTAAATTTATTTTTAAATTTTCATCTAGATTTTAAATTATTTTTCATAAAATTTTCACATCGAAATGGTTCAAAATCTCTAAGTACCATATTTTTTCAAATTTTTCTTTTTGAAATTTTTTTCAAGTAAATTTTTGACTTTTCCACCTAAAATTTTTCCGATCTTTTTATTGATTTTTTTTCTCAAGAAAATTGTTTATCATCCCCTCATTTTTCGATAAAATTGTCAATTGATTATTCATTAGTAATCGAGAATTGGTATCGAAGAAGGAGGCCCCTCGTCGCTCGCGCCATGGCGCATAGACGGGGGTATATTCTTCTATTTGATTGTTGTTAAAATTGATAAAAATAAATTATTTCGTTCGTTCGTTCATTCTCAAATTGGTCATCAAAATGTACCTATTTCATCTACCAACTAGATTTCTCATTCGAATTTTTCCAATAATTTTCATCAACATTTTTGTCTTCTAATTTCTAAATTTTTTTCGAGTAAATTCCAATTTTTCTTCTAAAATTTCTTTCAATTTTTTTCTTTAAATTATTCACTATTTCTATTGTTTTTACGTATCTAAACTGAGTACTTATTACCTATTATTGAAAAAAAAGTAAAAATTGAACATAAAAAATGATAATCAATATAGCATCCTACCTAAAATGAAAATCATTTTGAGTATTATGTGAGTCTTAAATAAAAAAAAATCAACGTTTTCAGAGAGAAAAAAAAATCAAATCAAATCGAATAATATCTTCCAATCGCGCAGGAGCCCTCATTGAAAATTTGCAAAAAATGAAAATTTGAAAAAAATTCTAAAATGTTACAAAATGAGTTTTATGCATTTGGTTAGCAAGTTTTATCATCGTTATTATTGAAAAAAATCCAGAATTCATAAGATCATCGCATTTATGAGGCATTAAAAAATTCATACTTTATGTTTTTAAAAAAAAAATTGAAAAAAATATATTAAAAATTAGGAAAAAATATTTTGCAATTAAAATGGGTTTAAAATGCACAGTTTTGCCCATGCAAAAAGACAATTTACAGTGATTTTTTATATTTTTTGCAAACTTGAGAATTTTTCAAAAACTATGAAAAATTGAAGAAAACAAAATGAGGAAAATTATGGTTCCTGAAAATGGAGGTAAAGATGGAAAATCGTCGTAAATTGTATTTATGGGCAAAACGTTGTATGTCGAACCCATTTTAATAAAAAAAAATTTCCCAATTATTTTTAATCCATTTTTTAAATTTTTTTTTTTTTTTTTTAACGTAAAATATGACATTTTTTTAATGTCTCATGAATGCGATGATCTTATGAATTCTGGATTTTTTTCAAAAAGTTTAGTATTAATACCCAACGATGATAATACTTGTCAACCAAAGGCATAAAACCCATTCTGTAACATTTTGGAATTTTTTTCAAATTTTCAAAAATTTGAGGGCTCTTGTGCAATTGAAAGATATTATTCGATTTGAAAGTTGTTTTTTTTTTGTTTTTCATGTATATCAAGACGTGATTTTTCAGCAGTATAACATTTTGAAAATCGAAAATTTTTTATTTTCATTCCATCCTAATATTTAGGCCTTATTTTAATGAAAACTTTTATTTATCATTATAAGTGAATGGAATTTATAAAATCACCGGTAAGTATACGTTCACAAAATTCTAGTTGGGTAAGAGTACCTACAATATTTTAAATAATGATTATATAATTTATTACTATTTAATATTTTTCATTTTATTGTTTTTCAATTTTTCAAGTTATAAAAAAGATGAAATAGATCTGACTCTTGGGCAAGGAATCATAGAAAGGTCGAAGAAAGTTTTGAATTTTTTTTTTCAACTGTAACCAATATAATCGACATCAAAAAAATCAAAAATCGGTAAGCGTCAACGTATATTGCATCGAGGTTTATCCTGTAAAACGAGTCTACAGCAAAAAAAATAAAAACAAGAAGAGGTAGACTTATTCATCTATAAAATACGTGATAAATCATAGGTGAATAAATACTTAATTCAAAAAAATTTAAAATAAAATAAAATAGTTTCGAATTTTTGTATCGTATTTTAGAATTTTTTTTTGTTAAAATTTTTGATTTAAAATACGAATAGAAAATTATAGTGCACCAAAGGTACTTGTAATATGTTCAGTCTTCAATTAAGAGCGATTAAAGGGAATGTGGAAGATTTGAGACCGATACTCAAGGAATTGAAAAAATATTTGCAATAATTTTTCAAAGTAGGTAAGTAAATGGTAAAAGAAATGCAATTTTTTAAAAAATTAATAAAATTTATTTTTCAGATTTTTAAAAATTTTTGTTTATTAAAAAATTATTAGTAGGTAGATTGTAATTTTAAAAATGAACTATGGATAATCCGACGACTGCTCTTGAATCGAGATACATAAAGTACGTATGCAAACGTTTCTTTTTTTATTTCAATTATTTCCTTGATGTTTTCGTAATTGCCATTTAACCTTTGGAATAAAACTAATTGATTCTTTAATGATGATAGTAAGTTATGTGAATTTCCTTATTACCCTGAGAGTAGAATAATATCAATTATTAGAATTGAATTAAAATATTTACCCCTTCCTTGAAAAATCTCTGTAAGCAACAGTGAAGGATAAATGATAAAATATTTATCAGAGAGAAAATATCGTGATATCTTTACATTGCGTGATAAAACAATATCAGATTATCGAGAACTGCAAAAATTCAATAGTAAGGTAAATGCATAGGTATTATAAATATGCTCAACCTGGACAAAAATGTGAGAAGGCTTGTAATATTTCGAAAAAAGGAGCAAGGTTAAGTGCGGCAATAAAAGCTGTAGCGATAAATATGAAACAGATATCAAAAATGTGGAGAAATTCGTAACGGGCTTGTATGAAAATAAAATGACTTTCAAGCAAAATGGAGGCACAGCTGAGGGCTTCGATAATTACCAAGAATTTTACGTTGATGGGTTGAAGTCAATGATGAATCCCACCATGATAATGGTGGATGGGAATTTAATATTAGGAAGTAATCTTTTTTTTTTTCAATAGGTATTTTAATTCTAAAAAATAATTGAATATTTTTTTATAGATAATTATATATTTTTAAAATTTATCTGTTCTGTTTTGTTTCAAAAATTTATAATCAAAAAATTAATGAAATAGGTACCAAATAAAATTAATATATTAATAAATTATTTTGAAAAAAACTGAATTTTTTCCCATTTTCTTTATTTTGAGAAAGAGATAATTTACTCGTAGTTTTAGAGGAAAAGAATCTCAATTTTGTTTTTAAAAAAATCGTTTGATTTTTTTGGAGGAAAGAAATACACTGCGTGTTGGTGGAGCACACCCAAGCATAGTTGTTGCCAGGCCAAACCAAAACAACAAACGCATAGTAATTGAAATGACTTCGAATCCAAATTTATCACTTGGTGAGAGAACTTTATTACTTAGCTAAGGGTGAAAAGGATGTACCATGGAGAGGAGTTATGAACCCTTCTTCTGATTGTTTTTGACTCTTCACAAATTAAGCTAACTACAAAAAATCCACAAAATTTCAACACGTTGCCTTATGGCGCTTGGTGCCAATGTTTTTTTTTTTAATTTATTTTTTTATTATTAACTTATAGCACATATGGAATTTTCTTCAAGAAATGAACAAACGAATCAACAAGTTAGAATCAAGTATTCAGCCTAAACATGGTAAATGACACGTTTCGTTTAGTCATATGGAACACCAATGGTCTCTTGGTACCAATGTGAGAAACATTTTACTCAATGAGGAGAGATTTATCGCCAACCCCAACTATGCTCGCAATGAGATGATGGAAATGGATACCAGAATTTTTGCAAGGTTAAGAAATAAGGGGTTAAGACAAATCCGCAGCGAAGAAATTAAAAACTTATAAAACATAAGCTTGAAGAATATCCCAGTAAAAAATTTTGTCCATCAAAAAGACACGAAAAATACATAATATTCATACTGAAGAGGCAAACTTTGTCCTTTGATTTTGACAAACGTTTAATAATTATTGAGTTCAACACTTTGCCTTATGGCGCTTGGTATACCAATGTGAGAAACATTTTACTCAATGAGGAGAGATTTAACGTCAACCCTAACTATTCTCGCAATGAGATGATAGAAATGGATACCAGAATTTTTGCGAGGTTAAGAAATAAAGGTTTAAGACAAATCCGCAGCGAAGAAATTAAAAACTTACAAAACATAAGCTTGGAAAAAACAGTAAGTATGATTTTTATGACAAATTAAGAAAATAATGTAATCAACAGAACCGAAGAAGTTGTTGATCAACGTCTCATATTCAACTGCGATGAAAGTGGCTTCAATTCAAGTCCGTCAAAGCCCAAGGCAATTGAAACGAGACTAAGAGGGGAATCTCTGCATAGAATTTCCGGTAGCGCCGGTCGTGAATCAGTGAGTGTCCTTGGATGTGTTTCTAATGAAGGATATGCATTCCCTCCATTGATAATATTCAAAGGTCAACAAGTGTACAGTGTATATCTTAAATCGTTGTCTAACGAAAGGGAATTAATTTGCACCTGTTGAAAGATGGTTTAAAAAACGACCTGAATATTCTAATTCACAAACTTGCAAAATTTCGAAGGATGCAACAAGCTTTCGTTTTATGGTTCAATTTTTTTCTTGTAGAAGTATCAATAATTTCAGTATTGGTGACACTAATCTTTATTTTTCAAAGACTGTACCTACTTGCTTACACTTGAACTTTTCTCATTCGTTCACTTCCTTTCATTTTTGTGTACTACAGACGCTGGGTATACCACTTCGAGAAACATTTTACTCAATGAGGAAAGATTTACCGCCAACCCTAACTACTCGTATGCTCGCAATGAGATGATAGAAATGGATACCAGAATTTTTGCAAGGTTAAGAAATAAGGGATTAAGACAAATCCTTAGTGAAGATATTGAAAACTTACAAAACACAAGCTTGAAGAATATCCCAGTAAAAATACACAATTTGTCCATCAAAAAGACACAAAAAATATTCATACTGAAGAGGCAAAACGAACTTTGTCCTTTGATTTTGACAAACGTTTGATAATTTAGGAGTTCAACACTTTGCCTTATAGATACTAAGAAAAAAATAGTGCGACGACTTTCGAGCCAATTTTTGAAAAAAACATGCATCGAATGATTCGTTTCTTATCTAAAAGTCATTCAACGACGTTTGATTTTCTGTTATCTCAAAGACATCCTGTTTTCCACTAAGAAATTTGCATGATTTTTCATGATATTGAAATAAGGTAAGATGAATAATTACTTATATCAAAAATAATGAACTTGATAATAATTTTCTATTTTCAGTGTTGAGCAACCGCTGATGCTAACACCAAGTAGAAGTCCTAGACAACTTAGATTTCACGAACACAGGAGAGGCTTTGGGTGTACACGTTATGGAAGTTACCTTTGATGGAGATCCGTCAAACTTCACCATGTGCACAACTTTTGGAGCTGATTTTAAATTAATGGAAAATCTTGAACCGAGAGCACCTCATTTTTTTTTGTTCAGTTTCTAGCTAATATTTCTTGAATGAATTACCTTTCTCATTGTGTGTGATAATTTTGAGTAGCTATTTACTTTTGTTTCAATAATTAATATAAGGTTATTTTAATGGTTATGATTAATTGGGATCAAGTATCACGCGAACCTGAGGTAGTTGACCAAATTTCAACCATTATAACTTCGTGCTAAGAATTATGATTATTTTGGATTCCTCGATAGTGAAGAAAAGCAAAAAATATTTCTTTTGACAGAGAAGCAGAATCAAATACCAAGAAGCAAAGAATCACTCAAATCATCGAAAATTTTACAAAATCTGCCAGGATCAGGGGCGGAAAAATTTTGAATTACTGGCATGATTTTGATAGGAAAAAGTATTTTTCAAAAGAGTCTAGCTGGGTTTATAGGGGTTATTTGGCCCTGAACACTGAATTTTGAATTATCCAGTAGAAGTTAGTCCTTGGTCTAAAACCCCGTGACAAAATTTTCAGCTCCATATCTCAACCATAACCCCTTCTGGAGGGTGAAATGTGGATTTTCGTTAAAAATTTATATTTTTGGCAGTTTTCAACCAATTTTTTTCAAGGGTGATTTTTGGAATTTTTAAGAGTGTCTTTGGTACCTCCTTTCAGAGGTGCAATTCTGAAAAAATATTTGGAAGGTATGCTTAGTTTAGATGTACAACCCCATGTCTCCATATTTTTGTAAGTTCAACTCAATATCGTGGTGCATCATCTTCAAATCAAAATTGCAAAAAATTGATTTTTTCGTCCATTTTTTGCTCATAAGTGCGTTATTTGTGGTCGATTTTTTCCCCTTGATGTATATCATTAATGACACCAAAACACACCATCAACCCAAATTTGGATCAAATTCGTTCATTTTTTCCTTTTTCCCGCAAAATAACCAAATGGCGCCATTTTGAGAACCCAGAACTTCTTCAAGATGACCTAGGGGCCTAACAATTATGTCTGGGCTTGTCCCAAGTCGATATCTCTCATATACCGCAATTTCAGAAATTTTGATTTTTTTTCAACTTATTTCAAGCTAAATTTTTCTCAGATCCATTACTCAATTCTTGAAAATGAGCAAAAAAAAATCAAAGTTGCTCGATTTTGCTGAAATTGCAGTATATGAGAGATAGAAAATTGAAACAAGCCCAGACATAATTTTTAGGCCCCTAGGTCATCTTGAAGAGGTTCTGGGTTCCCAATTTCGGTATTTTTGGAAAAAAACGGAAAAAGTGAACGAATTTGATACAAATTCGGGTTGTGGGTGTATTTTGATGTTATTAATGATACATTTCAAAAAAAAAAAAAAAATCGACCAGAAAGAACGCACTTAGAAGATTGTACATTGAGTGGTCTGTGTTTGCTTTCTTATGTAAGGCTGAAATTATCAAGTAGAATTTTGAGTTGATAATAAAAATCATTTTTCTAACAGTGGTCCCAGCTGTAAGCTATTGGATTTTTGTTGCAACAAAAGGTTCCAAAAAAGAAATTACGTCAAGTGTGAAGAGATCTACACACATAATAAAGGATTCGGACTAGCTGCGTTGGAAGATATCAAAAAGTAGGTGTTAGGCAAAAAATCATGTCCTCCAAATGTAATACCTTGTTACTTAAGCAGTGGATTCATATTTGGCAGGGGAACTTTCATTGTGGAATATGTTGGTGAAGTTATAGATACTGATGAATTTAAAAACAAGATTGAAGGATTATGCTGAAAAGGAATTGCAGCATTTTTATTTTATGGCTCTCGGCCGGAATCGAATTATTGACTCAACAGCAAAGGGAAACATTTCAAGATTCGTCAATCGCAGTTGTGAACCTAATGCTGAAATACAAAAGGTTGTATCATGTCATTATGCATGGAAAAATGAATGTAAGTAGGTCAACTAATTTTTCATCTCTTTTTCAATTACAGTGGAAAGTTTTTGAGCTTACACGACTGGGATTTCTCTCAAAGGAAAATATCACCAAGGGGGAAGAAATAACAATTAATTATAATTTTTAACGATATGGGTAAGCATTAAATTAATCGATTTTTTGCATTTTCTAAGATGACGCACCAGGATCAGACTAAGTACACAATAATAGATATATTTTTTTTTTTCAGAATTGCACCTCTAAAAGGAGTTACCAAAAACACCCTTAATAGGCTTAAAATGTCTGAAAAAGTGCTCGAAATTTTTTGCGAAAAATTCCAAAAATCAACCTTGATGCTGTCTTCCATTCTTGCAAATTTGAAAAAATTCGGTTAAAAACTGCTATAAACAGAAATTTTTAACGAAAATCCACATTTAACCCCCAGATAGGGTTATAGTTGAAATATCAATCTGAAAATTTTGTAATTGGGGGGGGGGGGATTGAACCATAAGGACCAACTTCCACTGGAAAATTTAAAACTCTGTGCTCAGGACTATTTCTGATCACCAACTTAGTCCAATCACCTTATACAAGAATCTTAAGAATCTCATTCCGGACATCGAAATCAAGAAAGTGAACGAAAGAAAATTTCTCATCCCTCTTCCTCTCCAAACACCCACTTTTCTAACCACTCTTGGTCCAAAACTTCACAAGATTTAAATTAGCCCGAGCCCATCGGTCTCGTCGCGACGCTAAATATTAAACAGCCGAACAGTCTGTCGGGTATAATAGTAAACTTGCGAATAACGAATCGCACGGCGAACTTTGCAAAAAGGCAGCAATCTCTCTTCTCGAGTATCATAGCGAGTAAAATTTACCTCCTCGTTGGTCTCAACGGTGATACTTATCTACAATCTTGGCGAAATCAGTTCGCAGCAGACTGCCACCTCCAACCAAACAGGCAACAGATGAATACCAATTCGGCAGTTATTTAAATTAATCGTCGAATTTTGCCAACTTACGGAGCAACGTCCCAAAGTGCAAATATTTAACGTAATTCATAATCGTGATACCTTCGAAAAGAGCATTTTCGTTTCGTGGTCGTGTTATTTGGGGGATTCGTTGAAAGAGTCATCATTATTGAGTCTCTATTCTTCAGACAATAACTTCAAACAGTGGAACGGTCACCAGGAAACATGATAATAACTGTATTGGAACAGGAGCAGTAGGGAAGGGCAGGGACAAACGTAAGCAATAGATCGAAATATACATTGGTACTACTAAGGTACCTATGGAGTATATTTAAGATTGTATCTGGGTCTAATTACCATAGAACGATTTATCTTTTTAACAAGAATGTCACGATCGTCTACTATTTATTATATTGAGGTCTTATGTAGCTCGGCGCGTATCTAAATAAAAATACACGATACTTCCAAATACATAATACAGGCAAGGAATATAATGCTGAACGCATTAATTATAATTATGTTTTCATCGAGATGGACCGAAGGAGGAGAGCGGGGCTTTGAGTAAAAATTATCCTACGCTGCGCTGTGTATCTTACATTTTAATAAATGAAACCATTATAACGAATCCAAAAAGCAGGTTATACGGTTTGAGCAGGAGGAGGAGAACATGGAACCTGCAGACCATTTCAAATCGACGCCTTTAATATCTTTGTAAGAAACTCGTCGTCGCGTATCGAAGACCTTTAAGGATCTGTCACATGTCACCCGAGTCAACACAGCGCACCCCACAAGGTAGACATGACAAAGTGATCGTGGTAAGCTTCATACACAGGTACTCCCGATCATCGATCGTATACAAAAAAAGAAGCACGAGTAGTTAACCACGCGTAGGAAAATTCCAACGACGTGGAAAATTTCGCGTCGTTTGGAAAACCCATCCAGACTCGTGCTCGTATCAAGTAAAAGTAATTCCGATATATTTGTTGCATTAGGAAACAGGCTTTGTTCGCCGTTAAAGTATCACCCGTCATCTGTGATTTATCGTCATCCTCTACTTCCATCGTTTGTTATCCTTTTTTCCCTCAATAACACAACTTTAATACTTTCCTTTTCGTTATTACCTTTCGTGACCTGACACCGTTCCGGAACAAATTTTCCCCCCTTTGAAATTTAATATCCTTTTATTTATTATGATTCCGAATACGTATATAGTACCTGAGTATAGTGTATGTACGTCTACGCGTACAGCACATATCGCCAAATCATTACTGATGCCGTTTTCATACTTGACAATCTAAATCTCATAACATTTTTCATAGCTTTGATTCCCTTCTCTCTACCTTAGTTTGGAGTATAACGTAGTATGATGTATTTTTACTGTATAATGACGTCGCTTATTGGATTGATAATCACTTGTGCAGTTCAGAGCATAGCGCTTGTTTGGAACAATTAAAATTAAAATTAAAATTTCGGTTAAATTACCACAAAGGTTCAAAGTGAAACGAATAAAAATAATTAAAAGTTATATTCAGTACAGTAGTTTAAATAAAAATAAAATCGAAAAATACCACTGAAACAATAAAATTATTCTTCACAACAGTAGGTATCTAAAACAAGTTAGAAAGAAATTCACTACACTTCATTCACAGGTCAAGGCACCATTATATTATTAATAGATAAAATATTGAAAAATTTAAAGAAGTTATTCTATTCAACTACAGGCAATAAATCGAAAATTTTCTCATTTTTATAATAAAACGCAATAAAATAATTTCGCGAAATATTTGATTTTTGAAACACCGATCATTTTCTACTCAACACCAATGAAAAGTCACATTTATTGCAAAATTGCAATTTAAAATAACAACGCTAAATATTTGAAATCAATTAGCAGATTATAGATAATTATGTATTAATTATTAACTCTATACTAGGTCTAAAATTATTAATTTTGTTTTTACGTTACTAGGGAGATAAAGTGCTACTTTATATACTTAACTCTCGTTGACCTTTCGGTAGTATAAAGAAGCCTTTTTCTCCCTCATAACGTAAAATAATTCATCCAAATAGAGAAATAAAGTGATTTTCAACGATTTTGATTTATTTCCCTCGCTTCGCTCTGTAGTAAATTATGGCATATTTTAAAAGTGAGCTGTCTAGCACAGATTAGAGAAAAAACTACATACTCCGGCTAGACTAGACTCAGTTGGGAGAGAAGAGACAAACCTCAGGAGAGGCTGCATTTCGCTTAAGAGGAACATTTTTTTTTTTTTTTTTTAAATTCTTGGGACTGTCCGGGTAACATGGTGAAAAGTGCCTCGTCACTGATTGGGACGAAACTCACCCCAAATGTTGGTATTGATGTAAAACTACCCCAAAAAAATTTTTAGATCCCTACCCCCACCCCTACCCGAGAAAAATGGCCGTATATGACGAAAATTCAATATTTTCTGTACGGGGAGGGGTGATTCAAATTTTTTGAAATTTTCACAGAAAATAGTGTCTGTGCAGGTGTATGCGTGAGAATTTTTTCAAAAAAATTTCTCGAATTTTCTGGATTTTCCAGGGAGTTGAAATTTTCAAAAATTCATATAAAAAAAATGGGGAGGGGGGTCATGGCTGAAATTTTTTTCAAAACTGTGTTATACTCTCTAGTATAACATATATTTTACTCGGGTCCCAAAAATCGGTGCAACATGGTCAAAAAAAGGAAAAACATGTAAATACCGCGTTTTTCTTCATTTTTTCGCCATATTTTAGATGTTCAAGGTCAAAATTTTGGAAAAAATCAGAATTTTGTGTAATGTACTCGTAAAAGATATCGAGGGCGCTGAATTCGATTTTGGAACTAAAATTCACTTTTGACCACAAAATGCGCCGCTGAGGGGGTTCAATTTTTATAATTTTGACATTTACAAAATTGGTATCAAAATATAGTTTTTCGGGGGCGCTGAATTCAATTTTCGAACTTATATTCACTTTTGACCCCAAAATGCGCCCCTGAGGGGAGGTTCAATTTTGATAAAGTCGAAATTTACAATATTGGTATCAAAATATAGGTTTTGGGGGCGCTGAATTCGATTTTAAAACTCAAATTCACATTTGACCTTCGAATGGAGCTCTCGAGAGGGAGTTCGATTTCGATAATTTTAAAATTTGCACTGCAATCTTATACCTACCTGTACTTCAATTTTAAACTTATAAAAATTGAACCACCCTGGGGATTTATTAAGGGGCCAAAAGTCAATTTGAGTTTTAAAATCGAATTCAGCGCCTCCGAAAACCTATATTTTGATACCAATATTATAAATGTCGAAATTGTAAAAATTGAACCCCCCTCAGCGGCGTATTTTGGGGTCAAAAGTGAATTTTAGTTCCACAATCGAATTCAGCGCCCTCGATAACCTATATCTACATACGGATCTTGCAAATTTCGATATTTAAATCACTTTTAGGAGAGAAACAAAAATGTGAATTAGAAGTCAATTCGAGCCCGAGAGATTACATGACGCGTTACGGCGAACTGCCGTGGAAAAGATCTTGGCTCGCGCGCTCGACCACCATTCTTCAAATAATGCCCCTGTGATAGGTGGGGGGGGGGTGAACCGATCAAGCTAAAATTTTTTGTGGGTTATTTTCTCATGGAATAGAACCAATCTAGAGGGGGGGGGGGTCCGCTCAAAATTTCAAATTTTTTTTTTTCACAAATAAGTATAAAAAAAGACCACCCTATAAGTGCTCAAAACAAGCAGGGTCCATGTTCCACGGGCCCTACGGCTAGTATTTAGATATTGTTAGCTTAGTACCTCGTTTTGGTATCTTTTACGAGTACATTACACAAAATTCTGATTTTTTTCCAAAATTTTGACCTTGAACATCTAAAATATGGCGAAAAAATGAAGAAAAACGCGGTATTTACATGTTTTTCCTTTTTTTGACCGTGTTGCACCGATTTTTGGGACCCGAGTAAAATATATGTTATACTTGAGAGTATAACACAGTTTTGAAAAAAATTTCAGCCATGACCCCCTCCCCATTTTTTTATATGAATTTTTGAAAATTTCAACCCCCTGGAAAATCCGGAAAATTCGAGAAATTTTTTTGAAAAATTTTTCACGCATACACCTGCACAGACACTATTTTCTGTGAAAATTTCAAAAAATTTGGATCACCCCCTCCCCGTACAGAAAATATTGAATTTTCGTCATATATGGCCATTTTTCTCGGGTAGGGGTGGGGGTAGGGATCTAAAAAATTTTTTGGGGTAGTTTTACATCAATACCAACATTTGGGGCGAGTTTCGTCCCAATCGGTGACGAGGCACTTTTCACCATGTTACCCGGACAGTCCCTTTAGAAATTTTATAGGTACCTATTCTCAAAATTGCCTCGTATCCCTACTTGACGTTGTGGTCACTACATATTTACAAAAACACGCGTCTACCTCATCCACATCACTTGAAGCTCACTCCACTCCTACCTGATTACTCTGCCATCATATACATTTAAATTGAAATTTAAAAAAAACACAAAAAAAGAAAAGAAAACACTGTGTATTAACCACGCATTTTTATTACACACTTTACAACATACTAACCTCACGTAGCAACGAGAGATAGAAGAGTCCTCTACTTCTAACCACTCAGTGGTACCACGGAAACGGAAAAGAAATACTACAGCTCTGGCAATAAACCCTCAAAATCGTTGAAAATCACATTATCTCCCTAGTTGAATAAACTACTATTGCAGCTAGCAGAAAGAACTCTTACAGAAAATAATAAAGAAAAAAATAGATCAAACAATGGCGGTAACAAAACAATTGTCAATCAATCAAGTTTATAAGTTATTATAATAAGTAAGTAACTTCATTTTTTTGTGACAACTTTTCTGTGTACAGGGATGGATAAACGATTTTAAATTTAGGAGAATTTTTTGAAGCTTTCGGCGCCTTAAATAAAAAATTCTAGGGGTTCCTTTTTTTAAAATTTAATAATACTATTACTGTTATCCCACCGAATTGGATACAGCCTTTCCCACTTCTAAAAAGGTAAGTTTTAATTGGTATTTCTCTCAAATAGCAAATGTATTAAACCAAATATTCTCTAATGTCATCTACCACAAAACACTCGACATCATGGTAAAGAAATCATTCTACAATTTCATAAAAACCATTAAGAGGCATCCAGAGTTTATTAATTTCCTAAAAAATAGAAATAAAAATCAACAAAATGTTGTTTTCGCTTAAACCAGCAACGATATACTCGTTAACAATTTTTTTATACACAACATTATGCAAAAATGAATTATTAAATCAAGTGAAAGAGAAACAAAATGTAAATAATCTAAAAAAGAAAAAGATAAAAAAAAATCCGCTTTTCAAAAGAATTCATACACTAAGCTTAATCAACAAAAGTAAGTACTTTTTTCAATTTTGTTATTATTTTTATAATAATTATGACGTTTAAAAAATGTAAGAATAAGGACTTACTTAGGCCTTGGTCAAAATTACTAAAAATGTCAAGTTATTTAGCATGATTTTCAAAAATTTTGTCCAATATGAAAAAAAGAAAGTAGAATTAATTGAAAGATTTTGAATTCCCTCGCTTTGTTTTGAGGTTCCTTCAAGTGCCAGCAACTTGGAATTTTCTAGTGTATTGCACATTTTTTTTAAAAACAAAGTTTCATCCCAAAATAAGAGGAGATGCTGAAGCCATCATTAAAAATTAAAATAAAATACCTAATGCCCGAGCAGAGTGAGGGCGAAAATTTTGAAAAAACTGTGATTTTGAATCCCAACACAAATCTACGCCAATGAGTAGAAGTGTAAAGTGTATAATGTACTGTGTTTCATACTGTCAAATGTAGTGTGGAAACAGGATCAACGCGGGGCGAGGGGGTTTAGGGGATTGTGCCCTCTGATGAATCAGAAACAAAAGAAAGTGAAGATTACGTGCAAATGAAGAGGAAAGAAATTTCATCTTTGAAAGTCTTTTAAAAAAATTTGAAAATAGAACAATTTCACTAAAAAGTAATAACATGCTTAGATAATTTGATATATCCACCTAAACATGAAAAGTTGAAAACCCAACCAAGAAAATAAAAAAATATATTTTATAAAAAATTCTCTGAAAAAAAAAACAGATTTACAAATCCACAGTAAAGAGTGTCTTGAGGTCAAGTGGTCAAGTGCCCTTTTTTGGTGTACTGAGAAGTCCTTTAACGATGTTCCATACTTATTACATGGCGAAGATGGCACACTGTCGTTGAGCCATAGTCACCCTTACTTTTATCAAAGAGGCAGCTTCAAACATTTCTTTCAAAATCTGAATACGATGACTTCTTCGTTTGGTCACCCATTGAACATTCCCATTGGGAAAGACTTTCACTCGACGAATCGATTGTGAATGAGATAGTTGATAAATCTTCTAATTTTTTCAGGACCTCTTTGCTTTCAGAGCTACTAAGAAAGTATTTTTCAAGGTCGCAATATCATGAAGATGAAACTGGAGGATCATCCACTGAAGCAGAGGATCCTTTTTGTATATAGAACACCACCAACAAGGGAAGGGCGTTGTGAAATGTTTAGATTTGAACAGCATGCCCACCAGTAAGAAGTGGGTATGTCCTTCTTGTAAAACATCAAAGTACCTAATTTATTATTATAATTTTTTTGTTTCATGTACAATCGCCATCGAGTCTTCTGGCAAATTGAAAACTATGGAAGGATCTTCTAATTTTTTCAGGACCTCTTTGCTTCCAGAGCTACTGGGAGAATATTTTTCTAGCCCGCAATATCATGAAGATAAAACTGCAGGATCATCCACTGAAGCAGATGATCCATTCTGTATATGCAACACCACCAACAAGGGAAAGACGATTGTGAAATGTTTAAATTTGAACCACATGCCCAAGAGTAAGAAGTGGGTATCTCCTTCTTGTAAAATATCACAGTAATAATAATCATTTTTTTTTTGTTTGTTTCATGTACAATCGTCATCGAGTCTTCTGGTGAATTGAAAACTATGGAAGGGTATGTCCTTTCTGTTAAACATCTCAAAAGTGTGACTTTGCACCTTTTCTTACGAAAAAGAGAAAGCACTTTTTCTCTCGACGACACAAATACGATAAATAACGGAGGACACGAGAACACGAAAATATACCCTTTTTATTTTATCCTTTTAATGAACAATTTTTTATAAACATATAACAGCTCGAGTACTTAATATCTGACGAGGGTACCCGAGCAGCACACTCGACAAATTATCGAAATAAAAAATCGACAGAATATCGAATTCGATAAAGTGTCGCGTTAGTTCCGCATAAATCGTGAAATTATCTTTCGATATATCGACAGATTATCGATGAATTATAGTTGGCAAAATCCATCAACAGATAAACTTTCGATAAAATCGAAAGATTTTTCTTTTAAAAATCTCAAGATTATAGTTAGATACTTCATCGATAACCTATCTATAAATCGAAAGATAATTACACGATTTATGCGGAACTAACGCGACACTTTATCGAATTCGATATTCTGTCGATTTTTTATTTCGATTTAGTTTCGATATTCTATCGATTTTTTATTTCGATTTAATTTCGATATTCTATCGATTTTGTATTACGATTTTTTGTAGATTATCTAGTTTCGATATTCTATCCATTTTTTGTAGATAATTTAGCATATATGGGTATATGCGCGCGCACATTTTCAAGACCGGCTGGCGAGTTTGAAGTCGTAGTTACGCTTAAGGCTGGCGAATTTCGTTCCAAATACAGCAGTTTCTACCAAAACAAGCGTCTGTTGCGAACATCGGAGTTCGTTCGCATAATACGAATTGGATTATAATATTCAAACATCTTATGCAAAATTGGAGAAGAGGGAGAGGTCCAATTGAAATTTTTATAATAACTAAAATTATTTCTAGGACTTTAATTTACAACTTTTGTTTGAAAATTTTTTCAAATTGGCCCCTTTTTCCTCCGCTCCTCCAATTTTGAATAAGTATCAACGGAGTATTATGCAAAATTGGAGGAGAAGGAGAGGTCCAATTGAAAAAATTTTCAAACAAAAGTTGTAGCTTAAAGTTCTAAGAATAATTTTGGTCATTACAAAATTGTCGATTGGGCGCCTCCCTCCCGTTCAATTTTAAATACTAAGTATTCACTAAAATTTTATTTAAGAACAACGATCTGGTTTCAAGTAAAATACCTAGTAAACCAAAAAAACTAGATAACTTGTTTGAAAATTTTTTCAATTTTGATTTCGCATATTACTGTTACACGTAAGTAGGTAAATGCAAAATAATAGAGGCTAGAGATGAGGTCCAATTGAAAAAACATTTCAAACAAAAGTTGTAGAATAATATTCTGGATTTAATTTTGGTTATTATAAAAATTTCGATTTGGCCCTTTCTTCCCATCCAATTTTGAATATAAAGTAGGTATTTTTTGACTAGAAAAAAATCAATATAGTTTCAACAACTATCGTTACAAAATCGTTGAAATATCGAAGTCGATAAATTTCATATAATGTGTCGATAATGTAGTTTTAAATATCGTCACAAAATCGTTGAAAAATCGAATTCGAGAAATTTCATATAACCTGTCGATAATATAGTTTCAAATATCTTCACAAAATCGTTAACAAATCGAATTCGATAAATTTCAGATTATTTGTCGATAATATAGTTGTAAATATCTGCACAAAATCGATGGAAAATCGGATTCGAGAAATTTCAGATTATTTGTCGATAATATAGTTGTAAATATCTTCACAAAATCGTTAAAAAATCGAATTCGAGAAATTTCAGATTATTTGTCGATAATATAGTTGTAAATATCGTCACAAAATCGTTGAAAAATCGAATTCGAGAAATTTCAGATTACGTGTCGATAATGTAGTTCTAAATATCGTCACAAAATCGTTGAAAAATCGAATTCGAGAAATTTCAGATTACGTGTTGATAATATAGTTTCAAATATCTGCACAAAATCGTTGAAAAATCGAATTCGAGAAATTTCAGATTACGTGTCGATAATATAGTTTCAAATATCTTCACAAAATCGGTGGAAAATCGGATTCGATAAATTTAATATTCTTTGTCGATAGTATCGTTGACGAATATCGTCCTAAAATCGTAATACTATCGAATTCGATAGTTTTTAGATTTTTTGCCTATAAAATCGTACAGCTAAATCTGTATCATATCGTGAGAACATCTTTAGATTTTTAAACGATTTTTTATCGATACGTTTCAACTTTCGATATTATCGATCGAGTGTGCTGCTCGGGTAGTTGTACTTCTTCTGTCCAAATCGCGACTAACTAAGCACCTATCATGTGCTAGCGAACTCACACCTCGATCATACCATTGTACCGTTATAAAATCGAATCATTTAACGGTACTTTTTGATGAAAGGAATTTTCCTTAAAATTTCATACGTAACAAAAGTTATTTACTTAGGTAAACAAAAAAAAAACAAAAAAAAAACAGTATTTTTTTGAACTTTTTCATTTTTATATTTCCATGGAAATTAATTATTTAAGGAATTTTAGACGTTTTTTACAGAGTAAACGCATGGGCGTAGACTTAGAATTTCTCTGTCTAAGGAAAATTTAGAAGAGTTGGGGGTAAACTTTTTTAGTATATCATAATATACATAATTATATTAAAACGAGGGGGGATAGAATTTTTGAGGTATCCTTTAATATATTTTAGTAAGTCTTGGGGGTGAAATTTCTAAGACAACCCTATAATAATTATATTTTAAATTTTAATACTTTAGTAACTTCATTTTTATGTGACAATTTTTTCTGTGTCCAGGGACGGATGAGCGATTTTAAATTTAGGAGAATTTTTTGAAGCTTTCGGCGCCTTCAATTAAAAATTCTAGGTAATGTTATCCCACCGAATTGGATACAGCCTTCCCCACTTCTAAAAATGTAAGTTTTAATTGGAATTTCTCTCAAATAGCTAATGTATTAAACCAAATAATCTCTTTTTATCAGTTTAGGAACATAGAAAAACAACACACTACGAAGATATGCAGTCAGAATGAAAGAGATGCTGTATTTATAATAAAAAATTTAACTAATAAAACTTCTGTGTGAGCGAAATTTCAATTTCATTCTTTAGAGTCTTTAGAGAAATAATTTGGGTTATTTATAAAAATTTATGCAATTATGTGGAAATTTTGGGAAGCCCTGTTTATCCGTTTATGCAATTTTTTAATAGATAACTGAGTTCTGGGTCACCAAGTGGACCCCTACCATCGACTAGACCTCTGAAAAATTATTTATTTTCTTTTATAAAATTTTTTATACAATAAGAAAAATCACTGAAATTTGAAAACTGTGGACGTCCTGCAGCATGGGTCAATATTCACTAAGGGGGCTAAAATTTTTACCACGTTATTTTGACACCAAATCACATCTTTTGTGCCCTGAGCTGTTTCGATTTTCGAAAAAAACTCTAAATCATTCCACCCTTATTGGGTATAATCGCACGAAATAAATATATTTTTAAACTCATAAATTCAACCTAAAAATTTTCAGAATTTCTTTTCGTAACACGTACTGGAGCCATTATCACCCCTAACATGATTTTGCCTCATAAATGATAATTTTTTTCGATAATAGGGATTTGAAAATTTTGAATAACTTTCTCTTTGGTTCTTCCCATAAAAGTTGAACTATCATTTGACCTGAGAATTTTCAGAATTTAAAAAGTTTTTCTTTTAGTAACACTGGAGCCATTATTACCCCTAAGATGAATAGACCAAATCCATGATTTTTTTTTTCAAAAGGGGGATTTGAAAATTTTGAAAAAAAAATTCTTTGGTTCTTCCCATAAAAGTTCAATTTTCATTTGACCGAAAATTTTCAGAATTTATAAAATTTTTCTTATATCTTTTGTGGTGAAAATTTTTTCATTCAGGCCACCAGATCCGTCTCAAGTCCCAAAGGGTTAATTTACATTACCTAAACAAGAATATCCTGAAACCGATTAAGTATGTACACCTGGGCGTAACGTCAAACACGCGAACCGTTCATTAAACGTATTCAAATCATTTACAAAGTTTGAAATGGAATTTAAATTTGGATACTTGGCACTTCCTCGGGTGGCATGGCAGACCTAACAGTATGGCATTTAATTGAAATACCCAATTCGTCTGTCAATTTCCGACCACTTAACGTTACATCGGAGCTGTTCCAACGATGGCTTCTTTCACTCGGAATGTTCATAAACATAGCTAATTATTCGTTTTTTCTTTCCTTTCCTTTCTTAAACATTTGATTTGTTTACTTTGGCGTGTAAACTTTTTTTTCTTTCAAAATATCTGCGTGTTGTAAAAGTATATTATCGTGAACTACTTCATTTCTGTTCTTTCCTCGTTATAATGTTTCCCCATCAAGAGTGAGACGAAGTAAGTTAATCGAGTTATGCATCAGTTCGATACGAAAATAAACAGCCCAAAAGCATGTGAAAAATTCGCCTAAAGAATGCATTGCATTTCAACTGGAATGAAGTTCATCATTTTCCAAGTTGACATTTCCTCCCTCGTCGCGGAAAATTTCCAGTATTTCGTGATTTTGGCGAACGACGTTGCGTAGGTGTACACACAAAGGTAAAAAAAAAGACACCTTCACGTATAAAGGATGAAAATATCTAGGGGAGAAATTGAGCATTAGTATTCTAGTCTAGCTCCTTATTTTCGCTTCGTTTTCAGTATCTCTCGGTAAATGAGTAGTCTGTACATCGGATCGTTATAAGGGTAAATAAAAGAGAGGCAAACGAGGCACTTTTCGTAAAATTTATGTCCCGTGGGAACGAACAGATCTATTCGTATGTTTATAACCGATAAGTGAAAGTTTTACAACTTCATCGTGAATTATTTGAAATGTCGGTTATAAAGTTTTTGTTTTAATTTCGCGGACGAGATAGAGAAATCTTGATATGGATATGAATTATTTTCCCATGCGAGTGGATAAATGAGAGCCTACTACCAGATCAGACGAAAAGCTGAGTAAGCTGGAAATGAACATACGACATACGAGTTACCTTATCCTTAACATAGTCGATGGAAAACAAAACATCACAAAAAACAAACTAAATATAAACTTGTTGCAGTAATTCGTGCGAGGTTGCAGCAGAGGAGTTCGATTTAGCCTATTTTTCCTTAAGGAGTTTCTAAATTTTGAGAAAATTCCAAAGTTTTTAAACAAACATTTACTTATATTTTCAGATCCTTGCATTCGTTCCTGTTTACACACAAGTATAGTAAGTAATATTTCATCATTGAACTATTTTCACTGTATAATATTGACTCAATTTTCAGAATGAACTTGAGCCTAATTCGAGCACAAAGATGCAGATATTTCTCAAGAGTTCTTGAAGAAAATTTTTCAATGAAAGTTTTTTTTTTCAAAAGATTATCTAGTTAGGTACTCCAATATTTCTTCACAAGGAAGTTTGCTATGAAAAAATTATCCTCTGAAAAAATATAGTTCTTACAAAAATGGAAAAAAAAGTTATCTACGTAATCTAATGAATAATGTAATGACTAACTAATTTCTCCGAAAAAAAAATTCATGAAAACTTATAAAAAGTTTACAAGAAAAAATTCTCTTTGCAAAAGTCATCTCAAAAAACATTTCCTGAAATAATTTTCCGTGAATTCTTGTTCCACTTGAAAATGATTGGAAAATTTTCAAAGCCTCTTAAAAATCTTTTTTTGAAAAAAAATTTTATGAGTTTTTTCTTGTTTTAAAGTTATCTTATTCTTCAAAGTGATTCTTTGAAGAAATTTTTCCAAAAAAAAATCATCTGTGGAAGAACAATTTTTTTTCATTTCTTTTTTTTTAGGTGTACTTTTTTTTAGAAAAATCATCATTTTTTTCAATTTCCTATCAATAAGTACACCTGAAAAAAGAAATAAAAAAAACAAAAATACAGAAAAGAAAGAAAATTATAATAGAGAAAATAAATGAAGAAAAATTTTAAAGAGTTCATAAAAAATCTTTTTAAAAAAATGTTCAATAAAATTTTTCAATAGTTTTTTTTTCCAAAATGGGTAGATATTCTTTCCATTCACTAGAAAGAAATTCTTAATAAAAATTAGTTAAATAACTTTGAAAATTGGTTATAGAATACATAATAATGCCTTTTTTAAAAATATTCTCTGAACCAAAATTTTATAGGAAAAATAATAAAGACAAAAATAAAACTTTCTCAAAGAAAAAGCTCAGCCCTACACTTTTTTGGAAAACAATTCCATATGAAGACATTGATATGTTTCTGAAAAAAATTCCACATTTCAATGCGGAAAAATCTATATTTTTTGGAAAGAAATTCCACATTTATGTATTTTGGAAAAAATACATGTTTTTTTTTTTTTTTTTTTTTTTTTTTGAAAATAAAACCTCAACATTTTTATGGGAATTTTTTTTTATAATGTACCATTAATAACAATAAATTATTCTATTTTTTTCATAATATTCTTCTCTTTGTATTAGATAGGGATTTTGTAGATATTGCTGTAGAAGTAGAATAATCTAATTTATTTTTATAATTACCTATTTGATTGTATTCAAGCATCCACATACATATAAAAATATATCCTCGGGTCTAAGGATTATTAAGAATATTGCAAGGATTTGTCATTGCTTTCTTATTTTGAAATTTCAAAATCAATATCTTTATTTTTATAGACGAATCACATGAATTTTAGGCTCTCCAGCCACCTCGAGGGACACTGAGTGTTCCCAAAGGGATATACTACGACGATAATTTTTTTCGACCAAAAATGACTGTTTTTTGCGCGAAAAATGATGAAAAAATCAGTTTTTTGCATTTTTGAAGGCCTTCCACCTATATAAAAAATTCTGAAAAAAATATATGTTGTACATCCAGACTAGGTGTATAATATATATTTTTTCCATTATTGCACCTCTGAAAGAACTTGTCGAAATAGCCGTTAGAAAACTTAAAACGCGCATTTCACAATGAAGATAGGTTTGAAAATTTTTTTAAAAATTTCCATGGATGACCCTTGAGTTTAAATAAAAAATTGGATAAATTTTTTAAAATAAAAAATTGGGTAAATTTTTTAAAATAAAAAATTGGGTAAATTTCTTAAAATAAAAAATTGGGTAAATTTTTTAATACTTATTTTCTTATGTCTAGGTTGTTTTGGAAACTGAGTAGACATTGAGTGGTTTTTCGAACTAATAGTACATTATTCCACTCTATCATTAGAGTAGGAGGTTTTTCAAAATACTTTGCGTGGCTTTAAAATTATCGAAAATTTCTCTAAATTGATATTTGTCTCCACCTTTATCCAAATGGTTCTTAAAATAATTTTAAACACCTATTTGGATAAAGGTGGAGACAAATACAGGTTTAGGTAATTACAGCGATTTTTCATCTTTTTCATACCCTTGAGAATTTCTCAAAAACTACAAAAAATTGAAAAAAATGAGGAAAATGATGGTTCCTGAAAATGAAGGTAAAGATGGAAAATGATCGTAAATTGTCTTGTTGGGCAAAACTGTTGAACCCATTTTGATTCCATTTTTTTTCCAATTTTTAATCAATTTTTTTCAATTTAAAAAAAAAAGTAAAATACTTATGACACTTTTTTAATGTCTTATAAATGCAATGATCTGATGAATTCTGGATTTTTGAAAAAAATATTGATAATATTTTCCAATCAAAGGCATAAAACCCCTTTTAATAACATTTTGGAATTTTTTTTCAAATTTTGATTTTTGCAAATTTTTAAAAATTTGAGGGCTCTTGCGCGATCGGAAGATATTATTCGATTTGATTTTTTTTTTATGTATCCCCAAGACACAACTTTTCCGCGGTATTAAACTTTGAAAATCGAAAATTTTTGATTTTTGCTCCACCTTATTAAATATACCTACCTTTCATTCTCAGAGCCTTTATCAAAATCACAAAGATATAGACAATTCTCAATTCTTTCTTCGAACGAGAGAAACAAAACTAATGCGCTATTTCCTGCCAATCAATCATTTCTATTACAGCAGACTTTTATCAAACCCCCCATCAACCCGTTCACGCACCACGTGGACCTCCCAGAACAGAAATAATTTCCAAGAAATTTACCACCGAGAGAATTTCCATCCAAGTTATTTGACGAATGCGGTGGAAATGGCCATCGCAGGCGGCGGGAAAACACGCAAAATCAGCAAAACTGAAGACTCGACGCGACAGGCCAGATTTCATGACAAATGGAAACCGATGCAGGGGCTTCAGGTCGGCGGCGCGGCGTCGTTTGCAAATACGACGAAAATTTCTCGACACTGATAAGTGGTCAGCGAGATAAAACGGATAGAGTTTTCATAACGATGATCATTAAACGGTGACCGGCGAACCGATATGAAATTCGATATACTTACCCTTTTTGTATTCGGGTAAAAGCACTCGTTTGCGAAAGAGCTCTACGTGCGAGGAGAGGGTGCCCAGGGGTTCATCCGGCGTTTAATTCATTAAACGTTTGAAAACTCTTATAAGCGTCGATGGGTATTATGGGTAAGCGAGAGGAAGAAAATCGTCGCAGGCTTTACAGTTCGCCATGTACTCGTATAATAAACGAAGAAAACGACGAAATATTCAAAGAAAATGTACCCTACGAATGAACCAATAGCAAACCACGATCTGGGAATTAAAACCATTTAGAACACAGCGTAAATATTTCCAAGTTAATAGATGCCATATCAGTGGTTTGAATTTCCCATACGTTTTTTTTTTCCTACCACGCGGTTATTTGTACACGCGAAAAATTACCTATTCCCTTTGACTCGCTTTGACATTTTTCAATTTATATGAAATGGAAAAATCATCATGAATAAATTTCGGCTTCGCAACGAATACGAAAAAAATAAAGACCCGGAGAGATTGATTGGAAATAGGAATTTTTATACAGGCTCTTTTTCTGGCATTTTTTTCACATCTTCGTCGAAATACGAATATATCAACATTTCTCATCGATGCGATGGTTCCCTTCTGGTTTTTTTCACGTATTCCCCAAGGATACCCGAAGGTTGTATTAATTCAAGGGGAGCGGATATCTGTACTTTATTTTCGAAACTATGAATATAGTATATAAGGCATGCTATAGCAGCAGACTTCATTTTAAACCAAGATTCGTTCAAGAATAAAAAATGCTTTGTGTATAAAATATTCTTGAACTAGAATCATTTGTCTTCTCTATGGCTACGTTTTTTTTCTTTTCACCTATTTTTATACATTTTCTCCTGAGACAGTATATCCAACGTAAGATAGCATCATGACCCGTATGATTTGCAAAATGTGTGAAATATACTGTAACATTCGATAGAGTGACGATGTGTACGGATTCGGTTATTTGGAAAATTTATTGACACGAGATTTTTTATTCGACGGATTGGAAGTGACGACAGGTGAACAGGGTTTCAGTGTGACTGATTGGCGAAGCAGTATTATACTGAAAAAATGATGAGTAGGTATGTGAGGGGAGCTGGTTTTTGGGTTGTATTTAAATTTCAAGTGGTAGATAACCCTTTGGCCTGCATTTCCTTCAAAAGAAACATTGGGGTAATTCTCAGAAAATCGGTAAATTTGAGTAACCAACTGATTTCTCAACTCCTGTACTATGCACAACTTTCATTTTTTGGTTATTTGTACATTATAACGTCCTTAATCCACCATGCCCAATTTAATGAATACCACCCCCCTCCCCTTGAGTACAAGTTAGTCTAAACCTCAAAATGTCCTTCGTCGTGGCCTGTAGCACAACATGTTTTTGAAAACAGATTTCAAAAATTATGGAAATCACCATGTTTTTCTGAAAAAAAAAGTAAGTACACGTCATTAGGAAGTTCAGGGTATAGGCTAGTGTGAATGATGATCAGAAAAAGTGTTTAGTACAACTACACCTGATCATTGAAAACTGTAGCAAAGATTTATGTCCATCGTCGTGGCTAATTTTTAAAAATTTGTCTCAGCTCGCTGAGTGAATATTTTTTTCTGCTGAATGGCTACACTGATTTGTTACTTTTATAATAATACTATCCGCATTTGAAAATTCGAATGGCAATGCACAGAGCGATTTTTTACGTAATCATTTGTAAAAATTTCAATTTTTACAAAAATAGTGTCCTTCGTCGTGGCTTATCATTCCTCCGGTATAAAATGTCCCATCTTCCTGAAAACTGAGAAAATTTATTCTAATTAGTAAGTATCCTATTATAGCTTATTAATAATTAATAAAATATCAGTATTATAGCTTATAGAATAACTAATTGTCGAATTGTCCATCGTCGTGGATCACAAGTGTTTGTCTTTCGTCGTGGCAATGATGAATTTTTACAGCCACGACGATGGACAATTCGCCAATTAGTTATTCTATAAGCTATAATACTGATATTTTATTAATTATTAATAAGCTATAATAAGATACTCACTAATTAGAATACATTTTCTCAGTATTCAGGAAGGTGGGACATTTTATATCGGAGGAATGATAAGCCACGACGATGTGAGCAAAAAAATCAAATTTTCTCAATTTCATGAAAATTTCTGTTTATGACAAATATTGGTTTGAAACATGTCCAAACATGAATTTTAGGATCTCCAGACACCTCGAGGGACACTGAGTGTTCCCAAAATGGCGTCACTCAGTTAATTTAAATGAAAATTTTAAAAAATAGAAAAAATCAACGAATTTCATCCAAACTCGGGTTGATGGTGTATAACTACGTATTTAGTGATATACTACGACGACAATTTTTTTCGACCAAAAATGACTGTTTTTTGCGCGAAAAATGATGAAAAAATCAGTTTTTTGCATTTTTGAAGGCCTTCCACCTATATAAAAAATTCTGAAAAAAATATATGTTGTACATCCAGACTAGGTGTATAATATATATTTTTTCCATTATTGCAACTCTGAAAGAACTTGTCGAAATAGCCGTTAGAAAACTTAAAACGCGCATTTCACAATGAAGATAGGTTTGAAAATTTTTTTAAAAATTTCCATGGATGACCCTTGAGTATACCTAACATCTATCCGAGTTTGAAAAAATTTGGTTAAAAACTGTCAAAATCAAAAATTATAATCGAAAAATCGCATTTTTCGCTCTAGGAGAGGGTGGGGGTGAGGTAGCGACCTAAAAATTTGGTCACGGGGGTTTTAGACCATAAGGACCAACTTCCACTAGTTGGTTTAAAAATTCGCTCTGGGGGCCAAATCACCCTATTTTATCCGGCTATACCCCTTTTCGAATCGTCCTCCCCCTTTCTTTTGGGAAATGAATTGACCCCCCCACACCATAAAAGTACTCGGGGGCATATATATTTTCAATTACCTTAAGAAACATTTTTTAAAAACCTGTCAAATTTCTGAACTTTTACAGTAGTGAAATTTGCCGATTTTCTGAGAATTACCCATTGCAACTTTTAATTGAAAATATTAAAAGATTTAAAAGTCATCAAAAAAGTGAATTTATGATAGACGTGGACCCAACCCCTATGTTTGGGTGTAGCACCCAAGCACAGGGGGTGGGATCCAGGATTTCAATATGAAAAATGATTTGTAGATCAATTTTCTTTGTAAGATTCAAGATCAAGAAATTAAATAAATTATATGTAATGCTGCACAGGCAACTTTGGTTTTCTTTTTCTTTTTCGAGTAAATATCGAGTAGCTACATTAGTTTTTCACACACAATTAAAAAAATTCTTCATAATTTTTATTTTTTTTTTCTGAAAATTAATTTTAATTTTTTTCTGAAAATTAATTTTAATTTTTTTCTGAAAATTAATTTTAATTTTTTTCTGAAAATTAATTTTAATTTCTTTCTGAAAATTAATTTAAATTTTTTTCTGAAAATTAATTTTACCTAATTTTTTTCTGAAAATTAATTTTAATTTTTTTCTGAAAATTAATTTTAATTTTTTTCTGACAATTAATTTTAATTTTTCTCTAATGAATAACTAAAGCAAATTATCCATCAACTTCTTTAATTTTATTTTAATAATAAGTACCTAATTTGAAAAAAATTACGAAGTCTTCGAAAGCAACTGCATGCGTTTCTTCTGCCGGTGATCAAATGGGAAATTCTTCTGACTTGTATCGGCACAATGTTCAATAGACGGGCTTAACAGTAAGCTTGATCTTGGAGCAGCTATCACAGTTGCTGGATATGCTGGATATTGGTATTATGAGAGAAAAGATTCTAAATTAAGTTGACATTCTCGTATCTTATTGCCAAAAAAAGACTTAATTGAATAGAATGAATTGACATTTTTTGTTTTCTACCTATAATTTAAAATAATTGTATTTATTAATTGAATTGATTTATGAAAATTTGTTTTCATAAGTCCAAAGAAATAATATAATTATATTTTTTTAAATGTAACAACCCACTTTTTTTCAAAAACCTACAGGTAAAATATATCGAACATCCAAACGTTTCAATTTTCCAATTCGATCCTTTTTTCAAATTTACCTATTTGAACAATTGATATTTTTCGTAAATATAAACTATTACTTGATTATTATTTTTTCAAGATGTTTTCTTTCCAATTTATATTCATTTATTTCAAATTCAATGATAAATTCAGAAAATTATTTCGAGTTTAAATTTCGCTAAAATTCGTAATTTTGACAATTATTCATTGTTTTTCAATCTTTTGAATTTTTCATTCTGTTCATTTTCAAAACTTTTTAAATTCTTTCCCATTGAAAAATCATCTCTATTTTTCATTTCATTTTTTTTTCAATTTTTATTTTATAAGGAATTTTTTTGAGTCTTTTTTAAAAATTATTTTCAATCTATAAATTTTTAATTCCATCTCAATATTTTAGAGTAATTGTTTTTAATTTTTGATTTTCTGAATTTACGATCTTAATAAAGTTTTCAAAATTTTAAACACTTTTCTGAACTTGAAAAGGTAACAATTTCTAACTTTTTACGGTTTCAAATCAAGTCTTTTTTAAAATTTTAGTTAAAACAATAATTGATATTTGAACTAGATATTCACATGATTACTTTTTTTTTCAATTTTTTTAATTTCTTGGTTTCAATGCAAAATTAAAAATTTCCGAGTGGTCGCCCTTAAAAATTGACACAACCGAATGGATGGTTCAGTTATACGCTGTAAAATAGAAACAAATTAAAAAAAAAAATAAATAAAAATAGGGAAAATTGGAAACTAGAAAAAAATCCAAGATCGTTAGAAATGAGTATAAAAAAAATAAAAATAAAATTTTGAGAAGGAAATTGAAAAAAATGAATAAAAATTTTTTGGTTAAAAGTGGGAAAAAAGGAAATAAAAATGAAAACTGAAAAATAGTTATTGAAGAATTGAAGAAATCGAAAAAAATATTAATTCCAATTGAAAATGACTAAAATTGAGGGAAAAATGAAAATTTGGAAAATTAAAGGTTTGATGATTTCATTATTATGATTATTTCGATTTCATTTTTGTGAAATTTTCGCAACAGTCTAGTTTCTTCGGGTATCGAGGTGAAGAGATGGTCAATATTAATAGCTTTACACCAATTTGAACCTCTTCTCAGATTGTAATTACGCATACCTTTTACGAAATACGTATCCAGGATGATATTTGTTGAAATTTATTCTATGGTGGTGCATACCACCAACGTTACCTCTACCACCAGGATGTTTTCTGTGTTTGACTCCTGCATCAAAAGTTTTGTTTGACAATGGTAAGTTTTTCTATACTTATTCTTCTAAAAATATTGGTGATTTCTTTTACTGATTCAATTTCGCACAACATACCCAAGTATGAAAAAATTGTGTACCCTTGTATAATGGATTTCCAGCTAACCCCCTGCAATTCATTGCACTCAACGGATTAGAAATCCCGTTAATTCAAAGGTAAGTGTCAGTTTTGATGCTCTGACTTTTGTTGACTTGACATTTGGTCGGAACTGGAAAGTCAGAAGAGAAAGGAATAGCAGATGCTAGAGCTCTGTCGATGCTTCCTGCACCAAAAAAATTTCCAGAAAGGAAAAATATGAGAGATCTTTAGCCAAAATTTCAACTTTTATTTGATACGAAAATTTTCAAAGTTTATAAATTTTTATTTTGGTATTTTTTTTTTTAGGTAACCTTATGCCATTCTATTTATGACTCAAAACATTTGCAATTTTTTTTCAAGAAGAAATGCTGGAAATTTTGAAATGTTTTCTTTGCAGAATCTGAAAATTTCCCTTTTGGTATTTTTTTGAGAATGATAATCGATTTTTTAAATTTGTCAATTTGTCACCAAACATTAACTATATGTATAGGTAATACCTTGAACCTCAAATTTCAAAAGTAATTGAGATTTTTTGCAAAAAAAAACCTCCTGAGGTCTCCTCAAGGGGAGCTAAGGACCAAATGACAGCTGTTGTAGTAGGTTTATGATGTTAGTATTATGATATTTAATTAACTAGGTATCGAAAGGGCATTTAATATTTGAATGCATTAATTAACTATCTTACTTCAAGGGAACCTCGCCAACTCGTCACCTCCGATTGAGCTGAAATTTAGCTCACTGAAAGAGCATACCACCCAAACCTCACAACCAAGTTTTTAGCTGCCGAAGTTGATTTTTCAATTTTTGAAAATAAGTAAAACCTCCTCAAAAAAAACATTTTTTGAAAAAAATTGTGAATTTCAAGATAGAATCCTGAAAATTGGTTTATAAACTAAAGTCGACCTACCGAGTCGATTAGCACTTTTTTCGAAGCGATCTGAAGCCTCCAGAAAAAGTTAACTTTTCTCCAGCACACTGTAATCTCTCCAGACAGTAAAAGTCAACATTTTCTGGAGGCTCCAGATCGCTTCGAAAATGGTGCCAATCGATTCGGGGGGTCGACTTTAGGGGGTAGACGAAGTTTCGGGTGATATGCTGGAGAAATTGATTTTTTGGAAATTTTTTGAAACATGCAGAATTTTAAAGTTGTCAAAAAAAACACACCTCGGATTTTGGATTCAACTACGTCAATCGATAGATGGCATCATACTAACGCTAGGATTAAATTTTCAGCTGCCGAAGTTAATTACGGCGCCGTCTGGAGCTTTTCCAGTGCGCTGGAGAAAAGTCAAATTTCCCCGGAGGCTCAAGATCGCTTCGAAAATGGTGCCAATCGACTCGGGAGGTCGACTTTAGTGTACAAACCAATTTTCAGGATTCTATCTTGAAATTAACAATTTTTTTTCAAAAAATGTTTTTTGGGGGCTGTTTTGGCCATTTTCTAAAATTCGCCAAAAATCGAAAAATCAACTTCGGCAGCTAAAAATTCGGTTGTGAGGTCTGGGTGGCATGCTCTTTCAGTGAGCCAAATTTCAGCTCAATCGAAGGTGACGAGTTGGCGAGGTTCTCTTGTTAGTAAGGTAGATAATCGAATATCTTTGTAGCGAAAGTTTTTTCATTCAGTCCACCAGGTTGGTCTCGGGTTGTAAAGGGCTGAATAGTTGATGTAAGTAGCTTTTGACAAAATCTGAACTAAACCATTTTAAAAAGTGTGATTCATACATCAATTCCAATTAATTCTTAGAATTACAGCGTCGGTGCAAATATGTTAATAGACCTATTTAAAAAATTACATAAAAAAATCAGACATAATTACTCTTGTCAGTTTAAAACCCAGTCGTTAGAAAATTGTAAACGTTACGGATTTGATAAAGTTATGCAATTTTCTGAACGAATTTTCCAGTCGTACGATCATAGTCCGATAAAGCAAATTGGTATCATTCCTGTCAAAGTGAGATATAAAAATGTCACCTTAAACTCAGCATCAGTCCCTCCCAACCAACCTGCCGCAATGATTTATCTCAAAATATTGTATGAAGACGTACACCTATACATAAAGTTGAACAATGCTAGTCAAAAAACGGCCATTGCGCTTTTCAAATAAAATAAAACCTAATGCAAAGTCCTGGAGTCCTGCACACCATCCGCATTAAAGGACACCCTAAAAAAAAAAGATAGGAACATTGCCGTCATTCCGTCACATCAAGCGGAGGTAGTGTAATGTAGATGTGGTCACATACATGGACGATGTAGCGGTGGAAAAAAGGTGATACAGGGACGATGCGACTCGACGCTGACGCCAGTAATGATAAAAAAAAAACACACACACGCACATAACAAACAAAATAACGTAAAACGTTTGAAGTAACGCGAACTATTTGCAATTTGTCCGTGCAGAAACGCAAAGAATAATTAAATTTTCCGCTGCTACATTCTTCGTAAACAAATTACATTCCGGATAAAGTTTAATATCAAAGGGATTGTGATGTTTGTTTAAAGCGTTAACATACCATTTGAATTTAACAGCCTCTCTCTCTTCTTAGATGAACAACAATGTTATTCATCTTTTCAAGTTCGCCTGAAGCAGTTTTTGTAGCGTTTTCTTTTATAATTAAAGAGTTTAGCCTTTAAATTTCATTACAAGTGTATCTACGTTTCCACCGATGTGCGTTGCTGCGTTATTTTGAAAACCTTTGATTGCTTTTATAATACTAGGGATTTTATCTTTTTTAATTAAAATTTTTGTTTAACGTTTCGTTAAAAGAAAAGCAAAAAAAATTGGTCAAAATTGTTGAAAATCAATAAATTTAGTTAAGCTCTCTGCCTCCCGTTCAGGCCCTAAAGGCACCGACTATTATTTTGTGGGAAAGCTCGAAGCTGTTGTGGAATTAAAAGGTTTGTGCAGGCCGAGTAGATTCAATGGCAATAAAAAAAAGTTCTTGGAATGCTTCGAATATCTCTCTTATTTTAAAATAACTATTCTTTTCTCAGTATGTGGGCTGCCTTTGAGGTCGAGTCGAGCAGCGGGAATAAAAGGCTAAAGCGACCATTTCGTATGTAGTTCGCGTCGAAAATGGGAAACTTTAATTACACATCCTCTTTTCAGTCGAAAGCACCACAGTAACGAGGATAACATATGAAGCAAATCATAAAGAGGGAATAGGGCTGTACAATGGAATAGGACACGTCTCTCTTTCTCTTTCTCTGCCAGTATGCTCATGTTTACATGTAGATTCATGCCGTGGTACACGTGTCACGATCCATATAAACCTATTAGGAACACTTGCGACTGGAAAACCAAACGTAGCCAATAAAATATCATGTAATAAAATTTTCTTAAAATTAAAGACGTGATTGCTGTGCAAATAAAACAGCAGGGCGAGTTTCGTATTCGCGATAGGCACGCTCTGGGGATGGTCAAAATATGCAAACAAATACGCGAACCAGCGTCAAAAATAGTCGAACCTTTTTCTGCGATGACGACGATGATGGTTTTTAATACGACAGTAGCACTGGTGTGAGTACAGTGAGCAGAGCACAGACGAAAGGCGACACACGGAGCGGAATAAATTTCGCAATAGCGCATTCTTGTCGCCTGTTTGTTCTTGTTTGTTTGAAAACTTTGCAAACCTTATCTAAAGTTGGTTTTGATTTGCATAATTTGAAGAACATTTTGCGGTAGGGCACTTTAGCTGAGTCTCCGCGCTACTCTGATGCGCCTTGTAAAGTCCCATCTGGCTCAACTGGAATAATTTAAGAGTTACCGTGTACTTTGCGAACCGTTTTGCATTCGAAAATTTACTTTACTAAACTAACGACTATCTTCCTGTGATACAGTTTTGTACGCTAATTTATATTGTTTTATCGTACTAATATTCTATTCCTTTTGATGAAATTTTATACGTAAACCAGACAACGGTGTATTTGCTGGTACGAGTAGATTGTTACACTGTACCTGTGCCACTACTAGCATGCTTTTGCCATCCGCAAAATATAAGTAGGCACGTGTGTATTTTTGCGTTTAACAATGTTACCCGCTAATTGGCAAGTCTCGAACTCGTGTAAGTTGCCTCCATCAACCAGCACCAACTTTCCAGTGCCGTGTAGTTTAAACGAACTGGAACTTGGAATGTGATTTTTCAAACGAGCTTCGAGTGAAGATGAAAGAGCATCAGGAAGGCAAAGAACCCACAAAGAAATCAACAAACGTAATGGAAAGGAAATAAGGGAAACGAGGCAGTACGTGGTTAATTTTTTTATCGTAACGTTGATTCTACGAGTTGCCTTGTTTATTTCGTCTTCCCATCATACTCTTCAAGTTGAAGAAACATTTCTTAAAATTTATTTTGAAAATAAGCAAGAATCGAGCTAGATGATTCTGAGAAAAATTATTGATCATTTTTTTTTGAAAATTAGCATAAATCGAGCTCGATTATTCGGAGAAAAATAATGATCACTGTGAAACACCGCAGCTGGTAGTGACGACATACCAAATATTTTTCTCAAAAATCTTCCATCCGATGGCCAATTTCTTCTACTTCGTATTCTCAACACAATTTGGAAAATTGGCAATGCTCCGTCGGCCTGGAAAAATGCTATCGTCGTACCAATTCCCAAAAAAAGAGGAGGAATCCAACGAGTAGAAAACTTCCGTCCTATCTCCTTAACGTGCACGATGTGTAAAATCTTGGAAAAAATGATAAACAAAAGATTGATGTGGTTCCTGGAGAAAAATCAGATCTTCTGCTCCAATCAAAATGCTTTTCGAAACTCACGCAATATCATGAATAATATAATCCAACTACAATCAGATATCAGTGAAGCTTTTCAACAAAAGATGGATGTTATTTTAGTCAGCCTGGATATTGAAAAAGCATATGACACGGCGAATCGTAACCTGATAATCAATTCACTAATCCAATACGGCGTTAATGGAAGAACATTGAAATTCATCAAAAATTTCCTGTCTGAAAGAACATTTCAAGTGAAAATAAATGGAAAGCTATCACATCCAAAAAAAATTATATAAAGGTGTTCCTCAAGGATCTGTGCTTAGCGTCATCTTATTTCTTCTCTGCATCAATTCAATTTGTTCTTCAATCGATGCACCTGTGAAACACCTTCTTTTTGCTGATGACATCACTATCTACTTAGAAGGAAAAGATCTTTCAACAATCTGCGAAATTCTTCAGTCAATGTTAAATAATCTATTCAACTGGAGTCAAAATTATGGTTTTCGCTTTTCGAGCTCAAAAACCGAGTGCATACACTTCACAAGAAAACGAATACATCCTGCGCAAGCTATGTTGACTCTCAATGGAAATCTCCTGAATTTTAAAACAGAAGTCAGAATTCTCGGAATCATATTCGACCAAAAACTTTTATGGAAACCGTTTATAAACCAACTGAAAATCGATTGTTTGCAACGCTTGAACCTACTCAAGATAATTTGCAATCCGAAGTGGGGAGCTGATCGAGACACTGCAATTATGATATACAAAGTGATTATACAATCGAAACTGAATTATGGTACTCAAGTCTTGTTATCTGCTCCAAATTCATCATCTGGAAAACTCGACACCATTCACCGACTAGGCCTCAAACTTGCTACCGGACTATACTCCACAACACCAAGTCTAAGCATCTTCAATGATTGTGGTACTCTTCCTCTACGATATCAAAGATTACTCACTGCACTTAAACATCGTGTAAAAGCTATCTCATCTAGTGCAATTACTCTTCGAACCATGAATATATCCAACGCTCATCCAAGAATTCCCAAACCACTCGATTATTTCATAAACCAAGCAGCAAGTTTCTTCAAAGCCATGAAAACTTCACCAAAATCTACACCGACGCATCAAAATTTCAAGAAGAAGTAGGCTGTGCAGTATTATATCACAACGAACCTGTATAAATTCGTCTACATCCAATGACAACTATTTATTCGGCTGAATTGATAGCAATCTACGTCGCCATAAAAATAATCTTGACAAAAAGATATTCCCAAAACAACATTATCATCTCTGATTCCCAATCGGCGATCACTGGTATTCAAGACATTTGGTCCAAAAACATCATTGTTAAAAAAATTATAGACCTTCTAGAAGATGCAACTCGTCAACAATTAAATATATTTTTTTTTGGATACCTAGTCACGCTGGAATCTACGGAAATCATAGAGTTGATCACTTAGCAAAAATGGCAAGTAGAATGGCACTTGAAAACTTCGATATACATAACCCACTTGACCTTTTACCACACATCAAAAAGAAAATTTGGTTGTCCTGGACAGATGAATGGAACAACTTAACTAACAACTACCTTCGTACCCACAAGAACAACACTCAACGCTGGAAATACAACCCGGAATGGAATAAACGGACCGTCTCTATTCTTGGACGTTTACGCGTTGGACACACAAAACTAACACACGAATATTTATACAAATCACTTAAAATTCCACCAACATGTAGTAAATGTTCGTCGAAATTAACCGTAGATCACCTTTTGTTTGAATGTATCCTTTTTCAACCGATTAGACAAAAATTATTTTCAACTAAAAATAAGATTACACTTTTTTCCAAATATTTTGACAAAATTATCGAGTTTATTAAATTAAGTAATTTATATAATTACCTATAAGAATATGCGCTTACTATTTTAATTTTAATTTTTTACTATTATAATTTTAATTTTTAATTTTAATCTGTCGCATAATAGCCTGATTAGTGCTGATTGCGACGTTAAATACATTAAATCAATTAAATCAATTAAATTTTCATCAAACACTTTCGGTCCCAATTGAAAAACTTTTAAATAAGGTGAACCTCATCGACATATTAGTCAGAGCTAGGAACAACTTCGAAATATTAAAGAGGAAGGAATGTTAATCCACCAGAAGAAATCCCCCCCCCCCCTTTTGATATAAATTAATAAATTGGTTTTAGCAAATGTAGGTGATCGGTTCTCCGATATTTGTAATGGAGCAGCAAACAAACTTTGCTATCAAAATCCCAATGGAATGAAAATTCCAAGAATTGAATCGTAAGTGTAACAGTTTATCATAATAAGCTCATTCGAGCAACGTAAAATTGAAGTGTTAGTGATTTTGGATTTGTTTGTCAGTCTGTTTTTTTGTTAACGTTGTTTTGTCTATTTTTTATACCAATTTATCGTCATGAACTCCCCGGAATATTTCTTCTTTTTTTGTTGACTTCAATTGACGAACTTAGCCTCAAAAATTCGCAATGTGGTTGACTCATTGTAGGTCCAGTGAAAATCAAACCACATGATCTACATGTTTCCTACCTAAGCATATCCTTTCTACCCCATCGTGGTGGAATTATGCTCACGTGTTCGGAAAACATATCCCTCTCTTGAGAGAACCCTTCTGCCCTCCATAACTCCAATCTCAATTATATCTATCGCGCTAATCAAGCGTTAAAAAGTCTTTCTGCGATAAAAATCTCGCACTTTTGCTAATCGCTGCAAAAAATTACCGTCTCAGTGGCGTATTTCACCTCATGAAACGCCCATTAGAAGCGATAAAATTATTATTTTGTTTTCACCGCTAGCTCGACGCTGCCTGCACTTGCATTACGTATTTCTACCTTTTTCACTATCCCGGCGAGGTGTTTGTGTTTGTGTTCCCTCGTTGACGATTTATATCGCGAAAAAAAAGGGTAGAGGCTGTTTTTAACTTCGGATTTCTTCGCCCACCTTTGAACTTGGTTTTATTAAAGGGTAGGCCTTTAAGCCTGTGAGAGGGTGGGGTAAATCGGGCGTATTCGTGGTACACGCGATATACTGGTCAATCACACATAATGTCTTATTTAATGCTAACGATAAGTTAAAGACGGCGACGCGATGCAGAATTACCGTCATCGCGTGTCCTAATGTCTCCTTCCTTCTTGATATATTTTTTTTACCTGCGTAGGTAATTGGTGTTTCGTCCAAGTATGGAATTATATCGTCGGTTGTGTTTTCGCGGATGTACGATGGTCGAACCTAATAAAAAAGTAATAAACGATAAATTCGTCGAGTACGGAATGGTTGAGCTGGATAATTACTAGGGAGCGTAGCGGTTGGAAAATTTACGAGGTGTAGTGGAATGAAAAATTACACAGAGGTTAGCACACCGAGCTATGCGAAGGTTTGGCTTGTTGTGCCCTTTTTTCTCGCTTCTTTGTATTAATTACACGGGGAAATTTCTGCTCGAGAGGGTCGTCAAGTGTTTGTTTCAATTTCTTGTATGACGAATGGAGAGATGAATTTTACCAGTTTGGTGTAAGTATTTCAACTTTCATGTTTAGTTGGGGAAAAAATCAAAAATTTGAACTGAGGGTCCGGTGAAGGTTAGCCAACTTCTAGCTTAGGATCTTGAAAAATGTTTTGAAAATTTACCAAAAATAAGTAGTAAAGCGTTATAATGATTTGTAAAGAAAAACTATACTGACTTACAACAGCCAATTTGTCACCAGCCATTCAGCTCAAGATTTTTATAGAATTTTTCAAAAAAATCACGGAATGAAAGATTTCAAAAAATGTCAGAAGATTTTGGTATTTTTTCAATGAAAAAACAGGTTGTCTACATTAATTTTTTTTTGAAAATTCATGACGTTTTCATGACCTTTTTCATGAACAATATTTCAACGTTTTCAGGGGTGTAACTTGGAATGAATGGGGGGGGGGCAAATTTTTTTCCCATATTTTCCCCCTAGATTTTGTGGTAAATAACTACATATTAAAAAAATTATTGAGGGAGGGAGCGAATGCCTCTTGAACCCCCAAATTATGCCTATGCCATCCAAGACCCCCTTTTTTTAACCAAAAAAATCTATACAATCATTATTTTTAAAAAAGTTAAATGAATACTTGGAATTTTCGAGGATGTAATTCGATTTCTTCCCAGAAAGGTGGATTTTTGAAATTGTTTTCATGTTGTAATGTGAGAATGATTTTTTTTCTAGGAAATGAAAGGAAAAATTTTCAACAACTTTTTCAACAGAAACTTTTTTTTCCTTTTTTTGTTCCAAAGTTTGAAAAATATTTCATTTATTTACTTTACCTACTATCAAAGAAAAACAATTGAGATTTTTTTATTTCAGAAGAATTTTTGAAATTATTATTTAATATAACAACAAAAACGAATATAAAACTTTGCGTGTTCATTACAATGATATATTTTAATAGAAATAATCAAAATCACGTGAAGAAAAAAAAATGGAAAATATCATATAATTTGACGTTTCGGCCGTCAACGTTGAATTAAACGATATTTTCCAATTTTTTTCTTCAAGTTATTTTGATTTATTAAAACCTATCATTTGAAATTATAGTTCGAAAAAAAATCACAGTTTTTTTTTTCAAAAATGAAAAGAATTTTTTTCTTCACAAAGAAAAAATTGAAAAACTTTTCCACAGAAATTTTAAAAAATATCTTCACATCAGAAAATTTTATAATACTTTTTTAACAAAAAAAAAAGGAAAAAAGATCTTTAGATATTTTTTGTTCCAAAGAATCCTGAAAAATTTCTTCTTTCGAAAAAATTTCTACTCTAGAATACTTTATTTGAGATTTCTATTTTTTTTTATTCCAAAACAATTTTTTAAATTTTTTAAACAAAAAATTTTTTTATTCCAAAAAACAAAGACCCTCCTCCAAAAAAAACTAAATATTTTATATTTTAGAAAATTGAAAAAAAAAAAAAAAAAATACAAAAAAAATGAGATTTTATAATCTAGAGTTCGAAAAATATTTTTACTTCAAAACAATTTTTTTTCAATAAGGATTTTTTCGTGAAATTTTGAAAAATATTTTTACTTCAATAAAATTGAGAATTTTTTTAACGCCTTTTACAGCAGGTACCTAATGATAGTGGCGTGAAAATGTTTTTTATTCCAAAACAATTTTTAAAATTTTTTGTATCAAAAAATTCATTTTTTTTCATTTCACAAAAGTCTTATTTTTCATTTCAAGAATTAGGGCTTGGCCTATTTCCCCAAAAATAGAGATTTTCATCCCATCGAAAAGAAATTCTTCAAAAAAATTAATTATCTACTTCAGAGAAATCACAATATTTTATGTTTATGCAACAGTTTGAAAAAAATTTACTTTTTGCGAATTTGTAATTTTTCCCCAGTAATATTATCAAAAATTCATGACTTCGAAGAGGAAATTCGTGACTTTTCATGACCTAGTAATTTTTTTGAAAAATTCATGACTTTTTCATGACTTTCATGACCCATTTTCAAATTTCATGATTTTCATGACCTGTAGACACCCTGAAAAATTTTCAGAATTTTTCACAAAATATCTTGTTTAAAAAAATGAAAAATAAAATAAAAAATATAGAAAATAGAAAATTTTACAGAATAGAATCCCAAAAAATTTTGGTCAAACAAACATGGTCAGCATATTATACATGACTCAAATTACTCTTTTTGGTGCACCCTGTACGGTATATACATATACATTACACTATGTGTAGTGTGTGGGGCGTGACTTGAATGTATTTTCCAGTATATTACGAGCCACGTTATAAATCTAGGCAGCGAGTCAGCGAGCAAGATGCGTCTTCCTGCGGCGTCATTGCGAGGGGTTTTACATTTTTCATATCCTTATTATATCGAGTTAATATTTAAATCACGAATCCTTCGATATGATGGTCTGATTTTAAAAACGTTTCGTAATGTCTTATATACGTATACGAGAGTACGTATTTCGGAGCTGTGGTATTTTTCATTCTGACGAATTTCATCCCTCTTTTTTTGCCCCGTCTGCGTCTACCACAAACGAAGAGGGAAAAACCGCGAGTCGTGCGGACGAAGATGAATCGTGACAAATATCGAGGATTGCTGCGAGCAGCATAAACGTAGAATCGAGTGCGAAATTAACGAGCGCGTGTATTTTTTATTTTAATAAAAAATTATACCAATTTTTCCAACTTTTGGAATGCCGATAAGGTATGCGTAATGCGAACTTTTTTCGATTTGATTTACGAACTTGATGTTTGCCTAGAGAATTTTTTTTTTAAATCACACATTCATGTAAGCAAAATTAAAATTTTAATTCCCCCTTCCCTTTAGCCGCACCCTCTAAATCATAACATTCTAAAACCATAGTGCGCAACCAAAATTCTGAAAATTTACTTTTGCAGCATTCTGATTCTAGACCTGAAGGGGATTCCAGGGGGAAGGGGAAAACTTAAAATTATCAAAACTGGTAAAATGGTATAATGTGGGATAAGGAAATCTATAATATGTTATTTTAATTTTTTGTGAGAAGAAATCTCAATTTTTTGATCACTCTAGATTCTTTTGAAACAAAAAATATCACAATTCTTTTAGATTAAAAAAATTGCAAAAATTCCAATTTTTAAAAAATATAGTCAATTTTTTTGAGAATAAATATATTTTAATTTTCTTGAAAAAAAAACATTCTATTTTTTTCGAAGAAAAAACTCATTTTTTTGAAAAATACATTTCAATTTTTTTAGATGATTTCTATTTTTTGAGAGAAAATTTCTATTCTTTGGAGAGGAAGTCGATTATTTGTGAGAGAACCAACGTACTATGAAGAGATCCCGCAATTTTTTTAAAGAAAAATATAATAGAATAGAATAGAATTTTATTTAATGACGCCCGGCGTCTAGGCCATTAACGTCAGCTATACAATTTATACTACTCAGAAAATAATTTTAAACAGAAAAATACTAATACTAATAATAATAACATGAAAAACGTAAAGCGAATAATATAACATGATGAAAGCGAATATTGTAACATGATGAATAAATAAATAAGTGAAAAACGTAAAGTGAATAATATAACAAAAAAATAAAGAAGTACATTAGATTTATTATATGAGCTCATATAATTTGGTAACTTTAAGAAACAATAGTATTTTTTGGCATACTATCTCGCTATCTTCATCGACATTTTCGTATTTGAAATTTGGTCAGAGAATTTTGTTTTTTTGTTCCAAGTGTACCTCACATGAGTCGAAAATATGTGGTATTGTCATGTAGGTATTGCATGGTTCGCATTTTTTTAGAGATCTTTCTGTGAATAGGGGACTGTGGGTGTATGCTGTGTGGCCTATTCAAGTAAAATAGGTAAGTATCTTTTTTTTTTAGATAAGAACAAACTATCGATTTCATTACAGAAAGAAATCTGATTTTTTTATGTGAAAATTTTTTCAACATTTTGAGATGAAAAATCTTTCTAATTTTAATTTTTAATTATTACCTATAATTGGTAATCCTGGATTGTAATTCAATCTATTCTGGCTGGGTTGTAATACCGCGGAAAAGTTGAGTCTTGGTGAGACATGAAAAATTAATAAAGAAGTTATTCAAATAAAATGATACATATCTTCCAATAGTGCAAGAGCCCTCAAATTTTTGAAATTTTGCAAAAAATCAGAATTTAAAAAAAATTCCGAAATGTTACTGAATGGGTTTTATGCCTTTGGTTGGCAAGTATTATCATCGTTATTAGTATTTTTTGAAAAAAAAATCCAGAATTTATCAGATCATCGCACTTTATAAAACATTTTTAAAATGTCATTTTTTACGTTTTTTTTTTTTTTTTTTTTTTTTTTAAATTGAAAAAAATAGATTAAAAAAAAATGTAATTAAAATGAGTTAAACATACACAGTTTCGCCCAAAAAGACAATTTACATCGATTTTCCATCATTTTTGTACCCTTGAGAATTTTTCAAAAACTACGAAACGTTGAAGAAAAATGACAAAATTATGGTTTCTAAAAATGAAGGTAAAGATGGAAAATCGTCGTAAATTGTCTTGTTGGGCAAAACTGTGTATGTTGAACCCATTTTAAACACATTTTTTTTTTCAATTTTCAATCAATTTTTTTTTTTTTTTTTTTTTTTTAAACGTAAAAAATGAAATTTCTTAATGTCTAATAAATGCGATGATCTGATGAATTTTGGATTTTTTTTCAAAAAATATTAATAACGATGATAATACTTGCCAACCAAAGGCATAAAACCCATTTTGTAACATTTTGGAATTTTTTTCAAACTTTGATTTTTGCAAATTTTCAAAAATTTGAGGGCTCTTGCGCGAGTAGACGACATTATTTTATTTGATTATTTTTATTTATTTTTTTCATGTCTCACCAAGATGCAACTTTTCCACGGTATTACATTTTGAAAATCGAAAATTTTTGATTTTCGTCCCACCCTAAATTGGTGGGAGCTGTATCAAATTTCGACCCAAGATAGCAAACAATACGGAGATGATGCGATTCGTTTCGCACAGTTGATAAAACTGTCCCTGAAAGGGTAAGCCAGAAAAATTTCAGATGGCCTGGAAACAAAGGCTTTCAATTATAACTCAGCGATCGAGGAGCTACAAAGAAAATTCGGTAACCCAACAAAGCTGCGTGACCTGTACTACGAAGACCTTCGTGAGCTTCATCCTAGCCACGATGCAAATTGCCAGAGGAAAACTCTAACCTAAATAAAGAGTTAATATCGTTTGTAATGTCACCCGGTCTAAGGATTGGTTAAAAGTTTTATAGGTCCCTAAAAAATAGGTAAAACAGAATCAATGTCGTTTGAACGAATTAAAATCTGTTTTAGAATGAAGGAAGAGTTATGTATGGAGGATTTTCTTAATAGGCCAATTTACATTATATTTGGTAAATTTTATTTACAGCTTTTGGCATGAAAAGAGTACCACTGTTTAGTTTACTATTACTATCTCATAAGGTGGTCAATAATTGGGCATGATAATTCTAAATTTAAGAAAAAATCGTTCATCATTGTTATAAGCTTAAAATTTTATATACTTAGATAGATATGCACAGATTGAAAAGATTTAAAGGGTGGAATTGCAAAGTGTAAGTAAACGCCATTTTTTCGAAGTTGTTTACCTACTGAAAAGCAAGAGTTCCCGTCACATACCACATACTGCATCTTAACAGAACTGCTGCGTTACAGCATATAAACTCTCAGTTCGCTTTTTAGCCGATTTTTTTTCAAAAAATTTAGGCTATTGTGTCCGACCCTGATTTAGAAGGAGGGGGGGGGGGGTAGAAGAGTTCTGACCCCATTTGTTGACGTTTGGGACCAAAAGATGACGATCTGTCACATGTCACATATTTATATATATATATATTTATTTATTGATAATTTTACCCCTACTTTTGGAACTCTGGGGCCGAGCCTAACAGGTCAAATGAGGTCAAACTTGATATGTAGGTTCCCCTCGGTGTAGGAATAATGCAAAAAAATTTTTGGGGCCCTAACTCAAAATTGAGGATATGAACCCTTTTTGAGGGGGGTGCGGGGGGAGCCCCAATATCATGAAATTTTTTGAAACTTGCCCCAGGGATGAGAATCCTAATTACCTACACCGTAGTCAAATTTCAGCCCCCTAAGTCATCCCCACACCGTTTTAGGGCCCAAAAAGTGGATTTTGGGGTCATTTTTTTCACCTTGATCAGGCTACAGACCCCCCAAATGGGGCTGGGGGGCCAAAATTTTCATCATGGATCAAGTTTGTGCCCCTGATGTGCCTTTTGTGGGTTTCAACTTTTGGGCCCCCTTTGACCCCTGCCAAGGGTCAAAAATCAAGATTTTTCACAATTTTTTATGTTTTTTCTCGCTTCCCAGTACGTTGATCAGCCTGCAGCCCAAACCAAATGACCTTGGATGCTAAAATTTGGTATTTAGGATAGGTAAGGATTACTGAGGTGCCTTTAGGGGTTTTTGACTCTTGGGCCCCAAAATTGGTGGTGGTCCCTTTTTGAGGGGGCTCTTAAGGGGCCCCAATGTGACAAAATGATTTGAAATTTCTACCAACAACAATGGTTCTGATTATCTCCACTGTATCCAAATTTCGGCTTCCCAAGTCTACCCCACCCCATTTTAGGGCCCGAAAAGTGGATTTTGAGGTAATTTTTTCACGTTGATCACGCTACAGACCGCCCAAATGAGGCTGGGGGGCCTAAATTTTCATCATAGATCGAGTTCATGCTCCTGATGTGCCTTTTGTAGGTTTTGGCCTTCAAACCCCTTTTGACCTTGATACAGGGTCAAAAATCAATATTTTTCAAGTTTTGACCTGTCTTTTCTGACGCATTGAATAGCCTACAGCCCAAACCAAAAGACTTAAAAAGTCGAAATTTGGGATGTAGGGTCAGTAGAGGTCACTGATGTACCTTTTGGGGATTTTCGAGTTTAAGCCCGGTGCACACCTTCAAATAATTTGATCAAATCACGTTTGATCAAATATATTTGAAGGTGTGGACCGGGCTTTAGAGCCTCATTTGACCCTCCTACAGAGTCAAAAATCAGAAATTTTTACGTTTCAACCCATTTTTCTGGTGTGTTGGCCCCCGTCTGCAAAGCCGAAAGGCCATGCCCCTGGGGCAAGGGGATCAGAAGAGCTGGAAGTAACGAGGTGGTTGGGGGCGAAGCCCCCAACGCGGGGTATGGGGGCGGAGCCCCCATCCTAAGCGCTGAAAGTGATAAGGAGGTTGGGTAGGAGCCTCAACGGGGGTATGGGGGCGGAGCCCCCATCTGAAGTTGAAATCTTCAATGCAGAGAGGAACTAAAACTGAAGACAAAAACCTGACATTTTTAAACTGAATCTGAAGTTAAAACTGATATTGAAACTGAAATACCATGGATGAAAACGTTTTCAAAGTGGTACACTAACTGGAAAAAAAAAATTCGGCTGTCGCGGAGCATCTTGACTGCTACGCGTTTTTTTTTTTTTAGATTGCTCTACACGAGGCAATTAAACTCGCTATACAGTTGTAAATAACATGATCGGCATCATCTGCACATCATTTTGGAAGAACACATCAATATAAATAGGTACAAATACCTTTTCACGCAGTTCCCACGAACTTGAAACAATTTAAATTACATCATTTGGACGATATAGGGGCCTTTGAACAGAAAAAAATACCGCCAAGCCGCCTGAGTAGCAGCACTGGCCTAAAGAGTTAAAACCCCCTCACATCGATGAGATTTCGCGACCGAGCTATTAATACGACTCGCTCACAACACAAAAGACAATTCACGATGGCGAAATGCTCTCGATCGTATACAATCAGAAGTACACTGTTTTGCCCGCATCCTCGCATATCATAATCTAGGCTGAATAAAATTTACGAGTATCAGAATCGTGTGGCTTTGCTAGAGATACAATCGCCAGCGTATGTAAGGTAAAGCAGAGGGCCAGAGAGGTAGGTTAGGTAAACATTGAAAATGTAGACGTTATAATTGGTGAGGTGTCTAGTGATACATGGCGGCTTCTCTCTCTTTCTCTCTCGCAGATACCTATGTCGTGTGTAGAGCAGTCCTTAAAGCATGGAGAAGTACACGGACGTAATATAAAAGTCGACCAAGCTGAATGCGCGAATAAACCGATTTGAAGCTGGTGACGAGTTTATGGTGTAGCATTTATCACACACAATACTACTGAAATAAATGTGGGAGGTTGTTCTATTTGTGAATACATTGCGGCCAAGAAATGCAGTTCAATGTAGGGGTTCTGCTTCTGCGAGACCTTTCATCGTCCAGCAGATACCTTCCGAAGAATTCCAAGGGTGACCACCGAATCGACGAAGATTCCCATCTTGGTCAAAAATCAGCTGGACTTTTACTCGCATTGTTCCTCAAAGTTGACCAAGGAGGCCTCCAAAACATCCAACCTTCACATAGTGAGCCCAAGTTGAGAACGACTGTCGCCAAGTGTCGTGTTATTCTTAAATTTATCCAGCGCCTTTTCATGCCCATTAATTACACGACCGAGATAACACATCACAAATCTGACAACTTGTGGCATAGCAAAAACAAATAGTTTTACTGTGTGCGGCATCGCTTCGCAGGCCAACACTCTTGACTCGGACTTGCAGCCTGCGAGCCGAGCACATCTACATAGCAAAACACATCCGTTATTTATATTATTTATTTCTAGCAATTTCCAACATTACCAGACCGCGCAGCCCAGTCTATTTAAAATGTATATAACCCATCAACCTTTGCCCGTAACATTTCATCAGCTCGGTTTTTTTGCCTCTTTCATTCTAACACGTATTAATTACGGTGAAAAAAAGAGTGAAAAAAACTATAACGTGGTATGAAAAAAATTAATAACCCGGATATATCGGCGTGTGTGAGATAGAGAGAAGGCTTCGCGCCGCGAAAAATAGCAACATAAATCTGGCCAGTTGAATTGGTCGGTATTACATACTTACTCGCTCTCCGAAGAGATATGTGTTCACGAGTCGACAGCGGCCAGCGTATGTATTATAATCGATGGTCGATATATTTATGAATTTAATTGAATGTTTATTTTTTCCCAACGTCGGGTACCGATCAGCCACAACAGGGATTCCCAGTTCCCACCATTTTCCTAAACCAGTTCGCCAGCAGCGAGCTAGCTTCATGAGACAGATCGATGACTGCTGCATAAGCTCAGAAATCGAATAAAGAAAATTGATTCATGGTGGGAGGGGAGAAGGACGTGTTGGGAAAAAATCGTTGGAGGGATTTTTAATTTTTTATTGGGATTTCTTTAAAAATATATTTTCCTTTCTAAAAATTTTATCCAATTTTGTCTGTTTTCCACAATACGTTTCAAACTAGTGTTATTTTTGGTCAAATTTTCAAAAAGATGATGATTACTAGTATTGTGTTCGACTATGATTTGGAAGTGGGGTGGGGGTAGACAATTTTTGAATACATTTCTCAACGTTTAGGACCAACAGACCCGTCGAGAGCCAAAGCGAGTCAGAGGACAAACCTATACGTCTCAAGACTTCTTTGCAGAGAAAAAACACTCAATTTTGTAACGAAATTTTTTTTCATTCCTTTGAAATAAAATATTCATTTTTCAGTTTCAACGCGAAAAATGATGGATAGGAAGCTATTCAACAACATCATTGAATATATGGAAAGTATTTCATGATGATGACTACCATATTGTCTAATGTGGAACTGATTCAATGCGAAAGGACGAAAAATTTATGGAAGAAAATTTTTCAATAAGTTTATTTTATACACTTTCTTTTATCTACCTTGAAAACATATTCGAGTACTTAATAAAGAAAAAACGGGTGAATATTTTTCCAGCTGCTCATTGTTTCGATATAGGAAGATATTGTAGTTCCACTACGAATATATGTGCTCCCAATTATTGTAATTTGACTGACTATTAAACAAGTTCAGTTTTGTAAGTTTTTCTAAATTTATTTATTGAGATGTTTTTAATTATTTTTCTAAAATTCGACACATCAACAACTGACAGTAGGTATTTGTTCTACAATCATTCTAATTATTTTAAAATCAATTTAGAGCAATGTAATTTCATTTATTTTTGCTGAAATTTTCATCATTATTTTGTTTCTCAAATAAGTCAATTTTTCACTTTTCCAAAAACAATAATTTCTCATCAAGTACATTTAAAATTATAACTTTCATCGTAGGATCTTGAAACTCCTGAGGAGCACGACGTCCCCAAATTTGGGTCAAAATTCAAAAAATCACAAAAAATAAGAGGCATATCGTTTAATACATTTTCGATGGCGCTAAACTGGAATATGACCTTAATTTTTGGATAGGACTCTTATTAAGCCTCTTACGACCCCCCAAATTTGGAGAAAAATTGACACAAATGACAATACCTAATTTTTTTAGAGGAGGAAGAGTGGTTAGAGGAAAAGACATCTGCTTCAGACGAGGAAAAGCCACACTCCAGAAAACTTTCCCAACTACACGAATTTTTCCCTCGTTAATTCGTACACTTGATATAGTACTTAAAAAAAAGCTTATACACAGCTTCGAGGGTCAAATTACCCCCTCTCTTTTTTAATTACCCTCGCGGTATATAATAACAAAACAACGAAAGTTTGAAAATTAAAAAATATAAATTTTAATTTTTTTTTCATCAGCCCTCGAAGCAATCGAGGGAAAAATGCAACTACCTTCGACTATAAAAAGCAAGCATAATGGTGCACCAAGATACTGCCGAAGGGTGGGGGCAGCCATAGGAAACACAACGTTTTACCTAAACAACCATTAAGCTACAGCTTCGTTTATTGTTTTTTTATCACTTCCTTCTCCTGCCAGTCGACTTGTATGCACTGGTTGTAGGCTCACGGGGTGCGGAGCTAGTTTTTTCATATTCCCTTTATGCCTTACGTTTTTTTAAACGTAGGTATACTAATATCGGTAGCCTGAGAAGGGGATGAGTGAAGACAATTTTATAATCCAACTGGGAAGTATATTATTTAATGCCAAAATTTCGCGTGCTTCGGGCTCCCCAGCCCTTTTCCCTTCGCAGCTGTTTCAAATGTTTCAATATTTTAATAGATAAATGGGTGCAGTTTTAAATTGAGATAGTGTACTGTGGGCAGAAAATACAAGGGAAAGTTACTCCATTAGAAAATTTGCTAAAATTAAAAGCTAATTATTTCGTGTATTTTTCCTTTTAGTACTGGAGAAAATCTCAATATTTCCATGAAAATTATTTATGTGCTCAAAATTGAGATGAGTTTTATGAGTTCTAATGTTATTAAATTTCAAGGTGCATGTTTTATTTACATACGTATGCACCTATTTGTTTAAAATGTCCAATTTTTGAATTTCTAGCCAATTATTAATTGGCACTCGTACATTTCAACATTATTGCCTACTCATTCATACATGTACACCAAATTTAAACAGAAGCTCTTATGTTTTCAATTTTTTTTTTTCAAGTAAGTAAGTATTTGTATCAGTAATTTTTTTCTTCAAATTCTAGTTACAAATAATTACTAATTTACAACTTATAATCAAAATAAATTTGATTTTTTTTTCAAAAAAATTTGATACTTGTAGAGTGGACAAAAAAAACAATAAAAGTTTAATCATCTCAGAATTTCGGTTATTTGATTAACGTTTTTCGTCTCGTTTAAAATTTTAAACGGAATTTTAACAATTTTTTTATTCAGGAAATTTTTCCACAAAATTATTTTCTGGAAAATTTCCTTAAGGAAATTTCAAGAAAACATGTTATAAAAAAATTAACTATATTCAATAAAGTAGAAAAAATATCATCGATCAATTGATGAATTGAAATCGAGAATTTTATTGAATGAATAAATGCGGAAAATGCTTCAAAATACCTTCCGGTAGATTGTATTTTTTTTTTTTTGGTAAGCGTGGAGAATTCTGAAATAGCTATTCTTTGATTTGGCCAGGTTTCAATTATACACACTGGATTTCAACACAGTGGTTCAAATCAAAAACAAATTAATTAACCGCTTTGGATAAATAATATAAATTCTAGTTCAAATAATTGATATTTCTTCTCCTGATCTTGAAATTTTTCTTTCATTCCCTTCAATAGATCTTATTTTTTTCTCAGGATTTTTGGTAAAATTTAAAAAAAAAATTTGCCGAAATCCATTTTAAAGAAATAAACATATTTTAAGGTCAATTTTTTCCAAAATTTATATTTTAAAAATGTGGCAATCTGTTTGAAAAAATTATCTCTATTTCTAAATTGCCTGGCTACTTCATTTCAATTTTTCTAATTTCTAAGCAATTTTTTGAGTAAAATTTATTTTAAAAAATTGGCGAAATCTTTGAAAGAATTTTTTTTTTTTTAAAAAGATGGTCAACTTTTCCACAATTTTATATCAATTTTTACAATTTCAGTTTTGATTTCAGTTTTGAAAAGTCGTCGTTTCAGTTTTCCGTTCCTGATAGAAAATCGCGAAAAATAGTGTATAGGAAACTATTCAACAACATCATTGAATATGGTAAGTATTTCATGATGATGACCACCTTATTATCCAATATCCATTGTGAGTTCAGGAGTCACCATGAGGAAATGGCTGGTTCAATGCGGAAGGACGCAAAACTTATGAAAGAAAAATTATCAAGTATATTTTGAACAGTTTGTTATTTTTATTAAACTTAATATTATTTTAAAGAATTTTTCTAATATTTATTTATGGATCAATTTGTTTAAATTTTTTGGTGAAATTTCATTTACTGAAAAGATTTTTAATTGTACCTATTTTAAAATATTCCTATCCTATATACATAAATCTGTCGTATAAGTCTTTTTGTGCTGATTGTGAGGTTAAAATTGACCAAAAAACCAAATTCACCTTTGAACATGAGAAATTTTTATCGTTGATAAGATATTTCATACAAATCTTATAACTTATCCTATTAAAGATGAGAATGGTGAAAAAATACATATTTTTGATAATACCTAAGACCTAACCAAGAACTTTGAAAATCTAAATTCTGAAGAATTTTTATTATAATATTAATTTTTCAATTTCATTCTGTATGATATCAATTTTTTCAACTAAGTAATAATTTTTCAATGAATAAATTATTCATTGAAAAATTATTACTTGGTTGAAAAAATTGATATCATACAGAAGAATGAAATTGAAAAATTAATATATTATAATAAAAAAGTTAATTAAATTATAAATAAAATAAATTTAAAATATTAGAAAATTAAAATTTATTGTTAAAATAAATCAATATATGTTAATTAAAGATATAGTAATAAGATTTTTTTTTTGTTCATCAAATCATCATCAACTTCATGGAGTTCGTTAAATTATTTTAATAGATAAATGGATGCAGTTTCAAAATAGTGTAATGTGGACAGAAAATAGAAGGGAAAGTTACTCCATTAGAAAATTCACTAAAATTAAAAGCTAATTATTAGAAAAAATCTCAATATTTTCATGAAAATTATTTACTTATGTGCTTAAAATTGAGATGAGTTTTATGAGTCCTATAATATTATTAAATTTCAAAGTGCATAGTACATTTACATACCTACCTATTTATTTAAAATAAAACGTCTAATTCTTGAATTTCCAGCCAATTATTAATTGGTACTCGTACTTACATTTCAACATTATTGCCTATACAAGTTACGTACAATTTGAGAAAATGATACGAAAACGCAAATAGTGCTCGTCATAATGTTATACAGCCATTATCTCATAGACATGAGTATTCAAGAGTTGTATAATAGTGAGATGTTTAGAAACGTCATACGTCGATAACCGAAATGAGTATACATATAGCATCCCTCAACTGTCAATTTCTGGTTATAGCAATTGAGCCCTTACTAAAATTAATAATTGTTGAACAAAACATAATATGTTTTTAATTTTTTCAAGTAAGTAAGTAAATATTTGTATCAGTAATTTTTTTTTCAAATCCTAGTTGCAAATAATTAAAAATTTACAACTTATAATCAACATTAATATGATTTTTTTTTCAAAAAGATTTGATACTTGTAGAGTGGACAAAAAAAAACAATAAAATTTTAATAATTTCAGAATTCCAGCATTAGGTAATTAACGAGTATTTGATTAACGTTTTCCGTCTCCTTTGACATTTTAAACAGAATTTCAACAATTTTTTTATTCAGGAGTTTTTCCTAAAAAATTAATATCTGGAAGATTTTCTGAAGAAAATTCAAAGAAAACATTTAAAGAAATGAACTATTCAATAAAATAGAAAAAATTTCATCGATCAATTGATGAATTGAAATCGGGAATTTTATTGAATGAATAAAATAATGCGGAGAATGATTCATACCTTCCGGTAGATTGTAATTTTTTTTTTTTGGTAAGCGTGGATTGTATAAAATTCTCTTTGATTTGGCAGGGTTGCCAACCAGGAGGGATTATCCCTCTTTGGAGGGATTTTTCAGATGTTTTGAAATGAGGAGGGATTTTTTCATGATTTTGAGGGATTTCTGAAAAATGGTCAGTATTTTTCGAATTTTAATCCATTTTTCTTCTTTTTTCAAGAATGACTTAAGAAAATATGTAGTTTTCATTCAAAAATCGCATTTTTTCTAAAAATGTTTGCCCTCGCTTGGGCAGCATTTAAATGTCATTTTTGGGAAAAAATAGAGTAATAATGTCCAAAAAGAGGGAAATTCGACATAATTCCAAGTTTGTTTCTCTCATTGTTTCGAGTGAAATATTTGAGAAAAAAATAAAGGGAGGGATTTTTCATTTCTTCAAAATCACAAATTAGGGGATTTCCTGAAATAAAGGTTGGCAACGCTGTGATTTGGCCAGATTTCAATTACCATACACACTAGATTACAACACAGTGGCTCAAATCAAAAACAAATTAATTAACCGCTTTAGGAATTTAGCATCACCGCACCAGGTACTCACAATTGTACTTTGGAATTATTTCTTCTCCTGATATTGAAAATTTTTCTTTCATTCCTTTCAATAAATGTTCTTTTTTCTCATATCAAATTTTTTTTAAATGTTTTGTCGTAATCTATTTTAAAGAAAAATAAACATTTAAGGTCAATTTTTCCAAAATTTATATTATAAAAATGTGTCAATCTGTTTCAAAAAAATGATCTTTAATTTGACGTTGCTGGAACGGTTGTTTTTTTGGCTAATTTTGCAGAAATATACAGTGAAGCAAAATTGAACATATCGTATTTGATGATAGGATAATGATCAATGGGTCTACATGTATGAAACTAGGACAGGAAGTACAGGTTGATTGTTCTTCACATGCAAGGTAAACCCGTACATAATAACCGGTGCAGGTTGATTGCGGGCCAGCTAATGATATACACACACCAATTTTTGAAATTCTTGACTATTCCCAAAACCACATAGGGGTAAGTTTTGACTTTGCCGTTTGCATTATTTATGCTGCGTTTATAATCGTCTGTAACTACCCATAACTTTTACAGAAGAGAAAAATAAACTCGATATTATTGTGTAAGTTACGGTTCTGTATTTTCTGTCAGATTTCTTTTTTTTTTCTTTTTAGACGATTTTTTTTTTAAATTTAGGCTATTGTGTCCGACCCTGATTTAAAAGGAGGGGGGGGGGTAGAAGAGTTCTGACCCCATTTGTTGACGTTTGGGACCAAAAGATGACGATCTGTCAAATGTCCCATATTTATATATATATATTTGTATATATATAATGTTCCCGCTACTTTTGGGGCTCTGGGGGTGAGCCCAATAAGTCGAATGTGGTCGAACTTGCTATGTGAAGTCCCCTCAAAGTAGGAATGATGCAGAAAAAATTTTGGGGCTCCAACTCAAAATTGGGGATACGACCCCTTTTTGAGGGGGCTGCGTGAGAGCCCCAAAATCATGAAATTTTTTGAAACTTGCCCTAGGGATGAGAATCCTAATTACCTCCAACATAGTCAAATTTCAGCCCCCTAAATCATCCCCACCCCATTTTAGGGCCCAAAAAGTGGATTTTGGGGTCATTTTTTTCACGTTGATCAGGCTACAGACCCCCCCCAAATGAGGCTGACGGCCCAAATTTTCATCATAGATCAAGTTCATACCCCTGATGTGCCTTTTGTAGGTTTCAACTTTTGGGCCCCTTTTGACCGTTGTCCAGGGTCAAAAATCAAGATTTTTCACGTTTTTTCTAGCTTCCCGGTATGTTGATCAGCCTGCAGCCCAAACCAAATGACCTTAGAGGCTAAAATTTGGTATTTAGGACCGGTAAGAATCACTGAGGTGCCTTTTGGGGTTTTTGACCTTCGAGCCCCAAAATTGAGAGTGGTCCCTTTTTGAGGGGGGCTCTAAAGGGTTCCCAATGTGACAAAATGATTTGAAATTTCTACCAACAACAGTGACTCTGATTGTCTCCACTGTATTCAAATTTCAGCTTCCCAAGTCATGCCCACCTCATTTTAGGGCCCAAAAAGTGGATTTTGGGGTCATTTTTTTCACGTTGATCAGGCTACAGACCCCCAAATGGGTCTGGAGGGCCCGAATTTTTATCATACATCAAGTTCGTGCTCCTGATGTGCCTTTTGTAGGTTTTGACCTTTACACCCCTTTTGACCTTGATATAGGGTCAAAAATCAATATTTTTCAAGTTTTAACCTGTCTTTTCTGATGCGTTGAACAGCCTACAGCCCAAACCAAAAGACCAAAAATGTCCAAATTTGGGATGTAGGGTCAGTAGAGGTCACCGATGTGCCTTTTGGGGGTTTAGAGTTTTGAGCACCATTTGACCCCCGTACAGGGTCAAAAATCATAAATTTTCACGTTTCAACCTCTTTTTTGGGGTGTTGGCCCTCGTCTGAAGAGCTGAAAGTGTGAAGGGGATTGAGAGCGAAGCCCTCAATCCTCTCCTGCCATGTCCCTATTGGGGGCGGAGCCCCCCAATAGGGGCATGGGCGGAGCCCCCATCTGAAGAGCTGGAAGTGACGAGGTGGTTGGGGGCTAAGCCCCCAACGCGGGGGTATGGGGTGGAGCCCCCATCCTAAGAGCTGAAAGTGGTGAGGGGGTTGGGTCGGAACCTCAACGGGGAATGGGGGCGGAGCCCCCATCTGAAGATGAAATCTTCAATGCAGAGAGGAACTAAAATTGAAGACAAAAACCTGACATTTTTAAACTGAATTTGAAGTTGAAACTGATATTGAAACTGAAATACCATGGATGAAAACATTTTTAAAGTAGTAGACTAACTTGAAAAGAAAAAATCGGCTGTCGCGGAGCATCTTGACTGCTACGCGTTTTTTTTTTGTTTTACAGCCTTATTTTATTCCAGAGCGAGCCGAGCCAATTATTCCGCCCCACCCGAATATTGGAAATGATTGTTGTAAGAAAAAATATGGAAGGAATCTATTCGTGCCAAGAAGGAAGTTTTAATGAAGAAAATCACCTTATAGTGGAGGCACATAAAGAGCTTTGGGTAAAAGTTATTGATAAGAAGTATAAGGCTCAGGTCAAGTGCCTTCTTTCCCAAGGTGGTCACGACTGCTTTAACCTGACGTAAATATATGTAAATTTTCTCTAGAATAATAATTGTAATACATATCTACCATTTTTTAAACATGTTGTAATTTATTGCATGCATGCGACACTGACGATTCGATAAAAAATTTGAAAATTCAATGGCGTAGTTCACACTACAAAAAAAAATAAAACAAAAGAAAACAACGAAATTCATTAATTAAGAAGAAGATGTACATCAAGTACGAAAAAATTTAAAAAAACATAATTAAGAAAATTACCAAAGAAAATATACTTCCGCAAGTACAAACGAAATAAGGGGAAAAATCACAAAAATCCACATTAAAAAGGCATACCAGTACAAAAATTATAAAAGCACCTTTGAATGCAAAAAATTGACTTTCAAAAAAGTTGAAGAAAAAATTACGAAAATCCTCAAAAAAATGCATTCAAATAGGCCTAAGTATAAAAAAAATGACAATTTTAATTTCATAAATTTTCAAAGGCTATACCATTTGCTCCCATGCAAAATTCTGGCCTTAGAAAAAGAACAAAATTTTTCTTTTTCGGTGAAACTCAAAAAATGCAATTTTTTCATTTTCAGCAAAATTCAAAAATGCCAATTTTATTGTTCCCATTTGGTGAATTTCAAATTCATCTATAATTGAATTTCTTTGAAAAAATTGCTCAAAATTTTTTTTCTCACTATTCTGGTCCATTCTTAGAGGTTCTGACGATTTTTTTTTTAATTTTTCAATTATTCTAATTTTTGAAAAAATTTATTTCTGCCATGATTAAAATAAATGGTGAATTTCAAATTTTCCGATGGTAACTATTAATCACCCAAGTACTTGTAATGGTTACCATTAGTTACCACTAAAATTTAAATAGTTACTTATAGTAACTATTAGTTTTTTTGTATACGGGATGTGGGGGTCCTCTAACAGGATTTATGAAAAAATTCTGCTCAAACTTGCTCGCTTGCTTTTAAACCATGATTTACTGTAAAAAAGTGAGGATTTTTGTGAAAAACATGATTTCAAGCTCAAAAATTCTATCTCCTCGAGTTTTCAATCGATTTTATTCACCAAACTTGGTATGTAGATATACAGGTACTGAAGGGAAGTAGAGACATTGTGAATTTTTTCAGATTTTGTCGACGCTTAAAATACCTTTTAATACGACTTTGAAGACTTTAAAATCGTCCTATGGAGCACAGTTTTCGTAGTTACATAATACATAACTAAAAAAAAATTTTTTGCATTCTTCACACAACTGTAAGTAAATTTTTTCGAATTTTTACCATTAGTGCAAGTTACCCAAAACTTCGAAAACCCGATTTAGTCGTACTCTGACCCCCAAATTTTTTTCCTCTATGTGCGTCACTAAATGTGCGTGATGGAAAATGCAAAGATTAGATGAAATGATCAAAGAGGATAATCAGCGGTAGCGGTACAATTTAAAATCGAAATTCCCTAATTTTTACAGAAAAGTAAAATTTGTAAAAAAAACGAGTACCAAACCAAAATGAGGCTGGAGGACGAGCGAATCAACGAATATTACTAAACAAAAAAACAAAACAAAAAAAATCCTCTCACCTCCAAAACACCTCTCCACCTCTCTCGGTAATATTTTGTCAACTCCGACACGACGTTTTGTTTACACGAATCTCGGCTGACTTTTTTCTTCTAAACGTTTATTACGACTTTTTTTCCCGTCTAAATTCCTTAAATCCGGCCAACTACCGTTTGTTAAAGCTGGCAAGTTTAATTCGAGCACCGGGGCTTGGCTTTTATTAAGATTTACGAATGGAGATATTTTTTCATCGCGATAAAAGCTGGCGCGAAATGACGTCGCGTACGCGATTATTACACCGGCGACATTATACGACATATAATTTGAACGGTTAGTTGGGCTCGGACGTTTGAAAGATGGAGGTAAATTTATCTACTCGTGTAACTATTGTTCTCATTAATTAGCTTTTAAGTTGAGAAAAATTTACGATTGTGTAATTTATAGCCAACGAGATGGGAAAGGTTAAGTTAAGATGAGAGCAGCAACCTGGTGCTTTCTTCTTTTCTATGTACCTATCATTGTGGCCATGGCCAAAAAAGAGCCGGACAAATGCACCTGAACTAGATATTAAAAAACTAGCTTCGTTCATTCGTCGCTGATGACGATCGTAAAAAAAAAAAAAAATGAAAAAAGCCTACAGGAGGAGGACATTTACACCAGCTCTGGCACACTTCGTTGGTATAAATTTCATCGTAGGTCGTAAATTCACTAATCTAATATCTTAGGGACGAGTATTTTGACATAATAGCGATAAAATTATCACTAGCTATGATTTTTACGAGTTCTTCTAATTTTAAAGGGAGTAAAAGAGATTCCGAAGAGATTGCCTTGTTCGTATTCTCTCCTAATTTTGGGTCCTTAGACTATGGCTTGTTCAGCTTGTTGACATTTTGGACGAGTTTTTCAATTTAGCAAAAAATTTTCGTCAGACATGTGTTTTTATTTATAAATACAGAGCAGAGTTTAACGAGTCATTAATTGGAAGCAGAATATGTTTTTTGAATAAACACACACGAGACGAGAGTCTATGTGGGGTATACCTTATGAGCGGTTACGCTTATTATGAAATTAGCGATGCGGTTAAAGAGTATGAAAAAAATGATTTTTTTTCTCCGTTGGGAAGTGTAGTAGCGATGCAGAGAGGCTGCTATAAGAGAGACGAGTCACAGAGAGGAGAAGCAACGTATAAAGAAAGATCGTAAACATATTAAACAGAACATAGAAAGGGTTGTAAATTTAAAAAGATAAATTATATTTTGTCGTTAATGAAGCGAACGTTTCTTGACAAACAGCGTAGGAAGATGTCGAGCGTGGCTAAATTCCACGTAGGTGGTTTCCATATATTCACATTATAAAGCGAATGGCACAAGCGGTACATGTGAAAAAAAAATGAAATAGTTTAAAAACGTATATTTTTCAAATCTGCTGTACGAAATAATCGCCTGGTTTGAGTGATGAAGACGGCAGATTATGGTGACATGGCGTAGCCGACGTGAATTGCTCGATGCGACGGATATACAAGTGAGTGGAAATTTATTCGGGGATTAGTGAGGACCCGACGAACGTTATGTGATTCGAACTTGTATGTATTTTTATAAAATTAAAGAGGAAGCGAAGCTATGACTTTTTTTAACTAAAAGAGAATTGAGTGTTGGGTTTGCAAACACATTTTCGAAAGTTTTCATAAAAAAGGTCTAATTTTGAATATTGATTAAACAGCGACTCATACTCGTATTTAAAAAATCGTAAATTTCTGAGAAACTACAATTATTAATTGGAGTTCCTCAGAAATTTATGATTTTTTAAATACGAGTATGAGTCAATCAGATTTTTGAAATAATAAATTTTAATGAAATCCTCAATTTTTAGAAGAATTGATCAATTGAAAATTTTTACGATAATTACCTATCTCATCTTTTGAAGAATTGACAATTTCCAAAGAAGAAATAAAAACTTCTCCAATTTTTTTTTTTACATTTTGGCATATTATAAACTGCTTTTACGATGACCACAATGGAAAAAAAAAAATTTCCGACACCTAAATTCGACATCAGATTAGGTTAGGTTAGATTCCCCCACTACTCTGAATAAGCCACTAGGCATCAAAGGTTTGGGGCTAAGTTGTACTCCCTTATTAAAATTTTCAAACGCGTGAATAAATTTGTCCCACCTGGTTTAATTTTGTAATTGGGGTCCTTTTTTTTTCTTTTTTTTGAAAAATGTTAGGTTAGGTTGGGTTACATTAGGGATTGGGAACCAATTTAAAAAAAAAAAAAAAAAAGGTTAGCAATAATAACAATTAGATTTAAAATTATTAATTAATAATAAATATAAATATGAAAATAAAAAAAAACTTTATTTATGTAAAATTAATTAAATTAATAATTTATTTTTTCAATAAATTAACTCATGTTATTCATAGTTGAAAATTTTGATTAAAAAAATAAAAAGAACTATTTTTCATAGCAATATCATCCGATAAGAAATATTATTTAAAAAGTTAACTGAACAATATGGTAATTTTTTCAAGTGAACTTAATAGCCACCGGCTCAATATGCTCAATACTTGTCATTCAAAATGTGCATCGATTAAAATTTTAATGAATTTGATTATAAGTAGGTACAATTTGGAGATCTAAAGTTCATTCATAATGAATCAAATTTTTGAAAACAAAACGAAATTCAATTTTTTTTCTGCAAAATTACAAGTAAAAAAATATAATCTTTACGTTACTAGGGAGATAAAGTGCTACTGTATAATACCTCTCGCTGATCTTTCGGTAGTATGAAGAAGCCTTTTTCTCTCTCGTAACATAAAATATATTATCCAACCAAAAAAAAAACGCGTAGCAGTCAAGATGCTCCGCGACAGCCGAATTTTTTTTTCAAGTAAGTGTACCACTTTGAAAACATTTTCATCCATGGTATTTCAGTTTCAATATCAGTTTTAAATTCAAATTCAGTTTAAAAATGTCAGGTTTTTGTCTTCAGTTTTAGTTCCTCTCAGCATTGAAGATTTCAACTTCAGATAGAGGCTCCGCCCCCATACCCCTGTTGAGGCTCCTACCCAACCACCTCATCACTTTCAGCTCTTAGGATGACGGCTCCGCCCTCATACCCCTGCGTTGAGGGCTTTGCCCCCAACCACCTCGTCACTTCCAGCTCTTCAAATCCCCATGCCCCAGGGGCATGGCAGGATTTGCCCCCAACCCCTTCCTTACTTTCAGCTTTGCAGACGGGGGCCAACACACCAGAAAAAGGGGTTGAAACGTGAAAATGTCTGGTTTTTTGACTCTGTAGGAGGGTCAAATGGTGCTCAAAAGTCGAACCCCCCAAAAGGCAGATCAGTGACCTCTACTGACCCTACATCCCAAATTTCGATTGTTTAGGTCTTTTAGTTTGGGCTGTAGGCTGTTCAACGCGTCAGAAAAGACAGGTTAAAACTTGAAAAATATTGATTTTTGACCCTGTATTGAGGTCAAAAGGGATTTAAAGGTCAAAACCTACAAAAGGCACATCAGGGGTATGAACTCGATCTATGATAAAAATTTAGGCCCCCCAGCTACATTTGGGGGGTCTGTAGCCTGATCAACGTGAAAAAATGACCTCAAAATCCACTTTTTGGGCCCTAAAATGGGGTGGGCATGACTTGGGAAGCTGAAATTTGGATACAGTGGAGACAGAGTCACTGTTGTTGGTAAAAATTTCAAATCATTTTGTCAAATTGGAGCCTCTTTAGAGCCCCCCCCTCCCTCAAAAAAGGGGCCACCCTCAATTTTGGGGCTCAAGGGTCAAAACCCCCAAAAGGCAACTCAGTGACCCTTACCTATCCTAAATACCAATTTTTGGCATCCAAGGTCATTTGGTTTGGGCTGCAGGCTGATCAATGTACCGGGAAGCGAGAAAAAACATGAAAAATTGTGAAAAATCTTGATTTTTGACCCTTGACAGGAGTCAAAGGGGGCCCAAAAGTTGAAACCTACAAAAGGCACATCAGGGGCACAAACTTGATCCATGATGAAAATTTTGGCCCCCAGCCCCATTTGGGGGGTCTGTAGCCTGATCAAAGTGAAAAAAATGACCCCAGAATCCACTTTTTGGGCCCTAAAATTGGGTGGGGATGACTTAGGGGGCTGAAATTTGACCATGGTGTAGGTAATTAGGGTTCTCATCCCTGGGAAAGTTTCAAAAAATTTCATGATATTGGGGCTCCCCCGCACCCCCTCAAAAAGGGGTCATATCCCCAATTTTGAGTTAGGCCCCCAAAATTTTTTTTGCATCATTCCTACACCGTGGGGACCCTACATATCAAGTTTGACCTCATTTGACCTGTTAGGCTCGGCCCCAGAGTTCCAAAAGTAGCGGTAAAATTATAAATATATATGTATATATAAATATGTGACATGTGACAGATCGTCATCTTTTGGTCCCAAACGTCAACAAATGGGGTCAGAACTCTTCTAGCCCCCCCCCCCCTCCTTCTAAATTAGGGTCGGACACAATAGCCTAAATTAAAAAAAAAAATTCGGCTAAAAATTTGTTTATAACTTTTGTACTCTTTGTACCTTCTAAGGTGCCATTTATGAAAGTGTTTTCTTTTTTTAACTTCCATTCTCTGAGTTTAGATTTCATTAATTTACAGGTTAAATTAAGTTCAATTTTATTTTTGGTTGATTTATGTCTTATCGATTTCAACTTATCCCTTTTTCGTATCAAGTTTATAATTTCGTCGGGTAATTTTCTAGTATATTCATTTCCCTGTGAGTTTTGCTGCATTTACCCAGTCGAAGATGTCGCTGTTGTTATCACATTTAAAATAGAACTGTTCATCTCGTCAATCTCCATATTATCAAAGTCCAATTTGCTAAGTAAGCTATTTAGGCTTTGTTCAAAATTATTTGCAATGGCATCGTCGATTCTTAGGTTAGGTGGTTTATGCGAGAATTTTGAAGAGCGAGTGAACTCCATTTTTAATTTGCATTTGATAAGCTTGTGGTCTGAAAAGAACTTGAAACTCTTACAAACATCAAAATTGAGTATGAACTTAGCCTTTGCATCTGATAGCATATAGTCAATGATTCTTATAAGTTTCGTTTGGGGAAAGCCACGTCCACCTTTTGCCCATTCTTTTTTTTTAAAAAATGAGTTGATTATTTTCAGGTTATTCTCTTTGCAAAAAGTGATCAATTTTCCCCCTCTTAAATTTCGACTCCCGTAGCCATAAGGCCCTAGTACGTGTTCTTCTTCCCAAGTACGAAAACCGACCTGACTGTTAAAGTCTCCCATAATTAATAATTTATTCCTAGCGCTGCTATTGTATTCGAGTATTAAATTAGTTAAGTTTGAGTAAAACTCGTCAGCGACTTCCTCAGATGACTGAGCAGTTGGAGCGTAAACTTGTATCAGTGTTAGAAAAGAATTATTAAAACAAAATTTAGCTGCGGCTATTCTCTCAGAAACACCTCTAAATTCCACGAAGTTTTTTTGAGTTTTTTTGAAAATAAAAAGCCTACCCCCTTTTGACCTGAGCTGTCACCTTTGTAGCATAAAAATTTATTGGATTTGGTTAGAATAAGCCTCTCCCCTTCCGTTCTCACCTCGGATAAACCGAGAATGTCCACATCAGACTGCTCAAAGGCATATTCTAATTCCGTTAATTTCTCGTCATCTTTTAAAGTCCGAACATTTAGAGTACCTACACAGGGTAAACAGTTTTGGTTATTTGCTTTATGGGACGAATATCTAAATTTACGCGAGTTACAATGCTTATCATACCTATCTACTGATGAGCCCGATACACCCGAGGCAGCTTGGGGAGGGGAGGTTTCCGTTGTAGATTTATTTTTATCCTGCTGATTGACGTGAGTGAAAGTTATAAAATTATCATTTGTTGCAAAGGAATATGTGAGTTTTTATCCAAATTATTAGAGCGATTCGAAAAAATTGGCTGAGAGGAAAAAGGTCTAACCTGCCCTCGTTGACTAGACGTACCTGGGCAGTGCTAACGCACATTAGTGAGCAATAATTAGACGAATTTAATAAGTACATATAACATCTGCATCATTAGATAGATAAATTCAAGTTTCGTTTAATTTCCATCAGTGTTCAAAAGTTTCTAGTTTTTAATTCTCGTTGCACTTCTTTTTGATACTAAAAATATGCAAAAAAACATATTCAATTTCACTGTTTTAATTTCTACAATTTTGATCTTATCATCGGACTGTGTTTCAAATGTGAACCTGACACGTGCATTTATTAACGAAAATTTTACTATAGGAGCTTTGTTTCCGATTCATAAAAATGATTGGCGTGTTAATAAATTTATAGACGCATACGACGGCATTCAAATCGCGGAAGCAGCTTTTTTTGCGGTGGATATGATTAATAAGTGAGTTTTAACGTTTTTTTTTTTTTTTTTTAATTAAAATTTTTATTAGTTTATTTGTATTGGTACAGCCTAGTATAAAATATACTCGTGCTTCGAGTTGAAATATTAATTTGACGCATAACCATGACTTCGTAGTCTATTTCATTCGTACCTAAGTATACATATTAAACGTTTCAAGTAAGTACCTAAAGTAATTCCAAGTTTAAATGAACACTACAATCGGTAAATTTTGATTGAGAAAAGAAAAGAACTATTCTCCTATAGTATCAATGACGGAACTTTTTACTCGAGGAATTTTCTTCGAGATTTTAAAAGGAAGCTTTCAATAGAAAAAATCTGAACAAAAATGAAAAATTAAAAAAAAGTCGTAGAGAGTTTTCAAAAAAAAAAGACAATGATTTTTACAAAATTAAGATTTTCTATTAGACAGCAGTTGAAATAATTATTTTGTTTTTAGAAAATTCTTCTATTCTACAGAAATAGGGATTTTTTTAAAGCGAAAAAACGGTAAAATGTTGAAAAAAATATTCTTATTGCCTTTAACATTTTTTTTTTTTTTTGGAAAAAAATTCAAAAAAAATATTTTTTGTGCGAAATAAAGAAAAAAAAAATCAAAAATTGAAAGTTTATACCTAGCAAAATAAAAATAAAAATAAAATTTTAAAAACCCATTTTCAGACATTAGGTACTTAAGGAAACGACTTTATTACAAAATTTAAAAAAAATGATTTGGAAAAAAATTCAAATATAAGAGATTTTATTTCAAGAAAAAGATTTTAAACTATGCTTATACACTGTAAAAATCCATTTATTAAAAAATCATAAATCCTCAATACCAATGCCGAAAAATCCGTTTCTTAAAAATGTATTAAAATGCATTATCGACTAAACTATATGGTTTTAGAAATAAAAAATTTAGTAGAAGGGTGGAATTAATTTTTAAATTATGGTAATTGAAAGAAAAACTGATTTCCACGAAATAGGTATGAGAAATTCCCAGTCAAAAACATGAAAAATGAAATAAGTATAAAAAAATTAAAAATCCAATTATTGAATGACGGGAAACATCTTTCAATTTTTGAACAACAAATGAAATTGTCGGAATGCCTACGTGGCCATGGGGTTTTTTGGAAAAACGAAAAAATGTGTCGATAATCCATTGAAAAGTTGAAAGTTTTTGGCAGATAAATATGTTATAAAAACTTTTTCAAGGTCACAATCAAAAATTTTTTCAAACAAAAGTTGTGTATTTTGATCTCGGGAACAATTTTGGTTCCTACAAAAATTTTGATTCCTACAAAAATTTTGATTGGATCACTCCTTCCCTTACATTTTCGCATTTTACGTATGGAAATCATATCACAAATCACGTACGTATAATGAAAAAACGCGTAGCAGTCAAGATGCTCCGCGACAGCCGAATTTATTTTTTTCAAGTTAGTGTACCACTTTGAAAACGTTTTCATCCATGGTATTTCAGTTTCAATATCAGTTTTAACTTCAAATTCAGTTTAAAAATGTCAGGTTTATGTCTTCAGTTTTAGTACCTCTCTGCATTGAAAATTTCAACTTCAGATGGGGGCTCCGCCCCCATACCCCTGTTGAAGCTCCTGCCCAACCTCCTCATCACTTTCAGCTCTTGGGATGAGGGCTCCGCCCACATACCCCCGCGTTGGGGGCTTCGCCCCCAACCACCTCGTCACTTCCAACTCTTCAGATGGGGGCTCCGCCCCCATGCCCCTATTGGGAGGCTTCACCCTCAATAGGGACATGGCAGGAGAGGATTGAGGGCTTCGCTCTCAATCCCCTTCACACTTTCAGCTCTTCAGACGAGGGCCAACACACCAAAAAACAGGTTAAAACGTGAAAATTTCTGATTTTTGACCCTGTTGGGGGGGTCAAATGGTGCTCAAAAGTTGAAACCCCCAAAAGGCACATCAGTGACCTCTACTGACCCTACATCTCAAATTTCGATTGTTTAGGTCTTTTAGTTTGGGCTGTAGGCTGTTCAACGCGTCAGAAAAGACTTGAAAAATATTGATTTTTGACCCTGTATCGCGGTCAAAAGGGGTTTAAAGGTCAAAACCTACAAAAGGCACATCAGGGGCATGAACTTGATCTATTATAAAAATTTAGGCCCTCCAGCTCCATTGGGGGGGGGGGGGGGTCTGTAGCCTGATCAACTTGAAAAATTGACCTCAAAATCCACTTTTTGGGCCCTAAAATGGGGTGGGGATGACTTGGGAAGCTGAAATTTGGATACAGTGGAGACAATCAGAGTCACTGTTGTTGGTAAAAATTTCAAATCATTTTGTCAAATTGGGGCCTCTTTAGAGCCCCCCTCAAAAAGGGAACACCCCCCAATTTTAGGGCTCAAGGGTCAAAAACCCCAAAAGGCATCTCAGTGACCCTTACCTATCCTAAATACCAAATTTTAGCATCCAAGGTCATTTGGTTTGGGCTGCAGGCTGATCAACGTACCAGGAAGCGAGAAAAAACATGAAAAATTGTGAAAAATCTTGATTTTTGACCCTTGACAGGGGTCAAAGGGGGCCCAAAAGTTAAAACCTACAAAAGGCACATCAGGGACACAAACTTGATCCATGATGAAAATTTTGGCCTCCCAGCCCCATTTGGGGGGTCTGTAGCCTGATCAACGTGAAAAAAATGACCCTAAAATCTACTTTTTGGGCCCTAAAATGGGGTGGGGATGACTTAGGGGGTTGAAATTTGACTATGGTGTAGGTAATTAGTGTTCTCATCCCTGGGGCAAGTTTCAAAAAATTTCATGATATTGGGGCTCCCCCGCACCCTCCTTAAAAAGGGGCCATATCCCCAATTTTGAGTTAGGGCCCCAAAAAATTTTTTGCATCATTCCTACACCGAGGGGACCCTACCTATCAAGTTTGAGCTCATTTGACCTGTTAGGCTCGGCCCCAGAGTTCCAAAAGTAGCGGTAAAATTTGAAAAATAGTGAAAAATCTTGATTTTTGACCCTTGACAGGGGTCAAAGGGGGCCCAAAAGTTGAAACCTACATGAGGCACATCAGGGGCACAAATTTGATCCATGATGAAAATTTTGGCCCCCCAGCCCTATTTGGGGGGTCTGTAGCCTGATCAACGTGAAAAATGACCCCATTGGGCCCTAAAATGGGTGGGGATGACTTAGGGGGCTGAAATTTGACTATGGTGTAGGTAATTAGGGCTCTCATCTCTGGGGCAAGTTTCAAAAAATTTCATGATATTGGGGCTTCCCCGCACCCTCCTTAAAAAGGGGCCATATCCCCAATTTTGAGTTAGGGCCCCAAAATTTTTTTTGCATCATTCCGCCACCGAGGGAACCCTACATATCAAGTTTGACCTCATTTGACCTGTTGGGTTCGGCCCTAGAGTTCCAAAAGTAGGGGTAAAATCAGGCCCAGATTTAGGGGGGGGCCAGCGGGGCCATGGCCCTGGGGCCCATCATCAAAAGGGGCCCTTCACTGAAAAGGGGCTACCGGCAGATCACTTAAAAATTGAAAATTACAGTTATTACGCGGGTATGCAAAGTACGGACGCTCAGATGGTGAAAAGATATTTCATACTGATTTTCATAACTCTCGTTCAAATTAAACGACACGCATCAAACGCAGTCAGCTGTTTTCGCCGGTTTTATCGGAGTGGCGCCAGACGTGTATACGAATATCTACCCATGCGCACTTTTCGTCGCATAAGTTACGTGATTTTTAACACAACTCAAAATTATCACTCAAGAAACCCTAAAGTTGTACAGGTAAAAAAAACAAAAAAATGCAAATTCCGCAAAAATTTAAAAAAAGTGCAAAATTAGCTCGAATTGGACGAAAATTGATAAAATAAAATGTTTTCACTCATAAATTCAAATTTCCACAAAATTGCTATTTTTCACAAAATTAATACTCGAGAAGCCTTAGAGTTGCAGGGTTTAAAAAAAATGCAAAGTCAGCAAGAATTGAAAAAAATTGCAAAATTAGCTTGAAATGAACAAAAATTAATTGAATAAAATTTTTCCAATGATAAAATTTTGATTTCAACAAATTGACGACATTTTTCTCAAAATTATGACTCTAGAAACCTTATATCGGGTTGAAAAAACGAAAAAAATTCAAAATCAGTATGAATCCCTATTTTCAATTTTTTCAAACTTGTATAAAAAGTTTTCCATGTAAATTGTGAAATTCTACCTAATTGAATTAATTTTCAGATTTTTCATCGAAATTGTTCTGATTTTTTTTTCAATTTTTTATTTAAACTTTCCTAATAATTTTCATCGATTTCATTTCTATGCCTAGATTTTCCAAGTGAATCGCGGATTAGATTTTTTTCAAATCGTTCATCTTGATTTTCTCCCAAATTTTTTCAAAACTTTTCATTGAAATTTTTTCTAAAAAAATGGTTGATGAACACTTTCCCAAATAGAATGACACTTAACGTAAGTAAAACAAATATGATGTGTTTTGGATCAGGGGTGCAAAATTTAGATATACAAGTACCAGTCAAAAAAGTAAATTGCTTGAAATTTTTAGGGGTTCACATAGAGTCTCAATTAGGCTAGAACACTCATGTGGACCAACTTTCTGGAAAACTTTCTTCAATAAATTTCCTCTTATGGCAACTAAAAAATTTGGTAAATTTACAAACACTGAAGCTAGCATATTACGGATTATTCCAGTCCAACATGGCGTATGGATTAATATTCTGGGGAGGGAATACAAAATTTGGTGATGTTGAGTTCCGAAAACGACATACTTCGCGAATTAAACTTTGACGATCTAATTGAAAGTTTCGCTATTAAAAAATCTCGACGCGTGTCTTTAATTTAGAATTAATTATTAAGTTTGATTTTATTAGTATTTACCTAAGAAATAAAATGAAAACGTGTACTTCAATTACTGCGATGGGGGGGAGGGGATTAAAGAGGCAAGAGGGCCTTCAGTAATTATATGGTCCTGGGGAATTTTTTTCCTAAATCCGGCCCTGGGTAAAATTATATATATATATATAAATATGTGACATGTGACAGATCCTCATCTTTTGGTCCCAAACGTCGAGAAATGGGGTCAGAACTCTTCTACCCCCCCTCCTTCTAAATTAGGGTCGGACACAATAGCCTAAATTTAAAAAAAAAAATTCGGCTAAAAATAAAGTGATTTTCGACGATTATGAGGGTTTATTGCCCGAGCGAAGCGAGAGAAATAATCCTAGTTAAATAAAATACTATTTTACTTAATCAAAAATTCAAATTCAGTAACCTGGTATTGCTAAGTTGAAAATTGGTAAGTTGAAAATTTAGTTGTTTTTTTCAAATCTTAGGAGAAAGAAAATCTAGATTTTTTTGACTTAAACAATTTTTATTTTTGAAGTAGGAAAATAATTACAAAATTCTAAAATTATACTACACTATTTTAATTTTTTGTAATGTAAAAACTTTCCACTTTATTTGAAGAAAAAAAAAGGATACTAAATTCTTTCTAAGTACATTTTTTTTAGAAAAAATGTTTCATCACTTTTTTCGTTTTGTTTTTTATTTTTGTTCATTTGTTTGTTTATGTTTTTTATTGCGTCCATTTTAATTCATAGTTTGATAGTTGATACCGACCAGTTTAGTTCCAGAAAGTTGAGTGACAGAAATCCTAATAGTGAAGAAGTAGGTATCTAAGCTTAATATTTCAGTTTTTTTGGTATTTGCAATACATACGCTTACCACTTGATTAACATTACCTAACCCCTTTTTCAGGCAAGATGGAAACAGAAGAATCTATTCCATCCTGTCTAAAAGCAAAACCACCCTGGAGCTGGTAAAAGGATGAATTGAATATGAAAGTTGAATGTAATAATTGCTGTAATGGTATATTTATCAGTATATTTGAAAACAAGGCAACCCCCCCCCCCTCTAAATATCAATCATCGTAATGTAATAGATATGACTCATACCCATTAACTTCACTTGCCGTGATAATCATAAAAGTAATGAAAAAACAACGAAAAAATTGTGTTTAAAAATTTGAGAAAAATGTTTACCCAAAAAAATCAAATTAGGTAGGAGAAGAAGAATAGAAAAGATGGTTCAAAGAAACGCGACTAACACTAGAAACTATTACGAATTTAATTCTGCAAAAAATACAATCTTTATACGAAACAAACAGCTTATAATTTATTTTTTCTTATTATTGGTAGGTAGGTAAGGTATTTATATGATATTTTCTTGAAAAATTTGAAAAATTTTGTGCATCTGCTTCAAAAAAATAAATAATTAAAAATTTTGCATCTCTACATATTTAATTGAATCAGGTGACCAATATTGTTCTATCAAGTAAATTTCTACAAAATTTTTTAGTACCAAACTTGGAAATGTTTTGGCGGAATTGAAAAAAGTTACAGATTTTTGTATTTTTCAACAATATTATTCTTTGATTTTTTTCGTTAAATTAAGTTTTTTTTTTATTCCAAAAAAATGTTATTATCAATCCCAACCATTTTTTATTTTGAAAAATTTAGGGGGAAAAAAGTTGAAGAAATTGAGATTTTTTATGGAAAAAAGTGAGATGTTCTCCTGAAAAACTAGGCACTTCTGTTCAAAAAATTGAGAAAAAAAACTTTACCAACTCTTAGTGTTTAAAAATCTTCTAAAATTTTATAGTGCAAAAAAATAGATAACAGAAAGATTCTTTTCTTTGAGAAAATTTGAGACTTTTCTTGGTAAAACTGAAATTTTTCAAACAGTTTTTTGCTCGAAAATCTGAGATATTTTCTGTTTGAGGAAGACAATTTTTCTTAGAAAAATGTGGTGCATGTTAGGTTAGTGAATTTGCAAAAAAAAAAATACCGAATATCCCAAAATGTGGGATAATTAAAAAAATGTGCGCGGAAGCGAAAAACTCTGTACGCGTAATCGTGAAAGCAAACAGAACACTCAAACGCAAAATAGCTATGGAAGTTCAATAGGTGAGAAATTTTTTAAAAAATGCATTCAATTCACAATAGTTTGTATCTCATACATTCAAACATAGTGTTGAAATAAAACCAATGAAGGGGTCCATGGGGACGATAATAATGTTATTAAATTAAATAATATATTTAAATATTATTTAACTGATTAACATTGTAATAATTATATAAAATAATAAAAATATTTATAAAAATAAACGAATGCACCAAGACAACATATATCCTAGGATCCCTTCCCGAGTACCAGAGTTGATTCCGAATCTCAACGAGCCGACCGAAATTATTGAGGACCTTCGCCGTTAACTCCGAACTGTACAGAGAGAATTGGACGAAGTGAACTCCGAGAAAAGGGCCATAGTTGAAAAAAATTCAAATTTTGTTTAAATTTTAATATCAGATTTTATAGATAAATATAAATTAACATTTTTTTAGGCGCGAAGCACAGAGTTTTTTTCATTGCTAGTTAATTCATCCCATAAGAGAATAAAATATCGGAAAAAGTTAATTGAACGATTTATGGTAATTTATTCAAGCTAACTTGATAACCATTTGCTCACATCATCACTTCATCACACATTTTGTACATTACAAGGCCGTGTACCCATTTTCATTGCAATTTCTGTCTATGTTAAAAATGTTTTGGAAGAACATCGCACAAAATGAATATAAAATATTTTAAATTATATAATAAATTTAATATAAATATATAAAAAATACTATAATTAATAAAATTAAAAAAAAATTAACTAAAAATATTATTATAAATAATTCTTGTTAAAAATCCTATTAAAATAGGTCTATTTAAATTCCAATTATTCAAATCAACATACGCAGGAATTTGGAAATTTTTGTAATAATCATGGTTGTAAGTATTTTGTTTTCAATTCATCTTTCATCAAGTACCTACATATAGCTTTTAAATCCAATCAATCACTCAAAATATTCATTTTGTGACCCATTCCCCATTTTTTTTCTCTTTCCAAAACAATACCAACAAAGTAACTTTGCCTTTGCCACCCATCAGAGAAATATCCACTGTCATGGGGAGACTTGGCCCAATTACCTACGTGGTAACACTGAGAAGGTGCTTGATTAGGCTTACGTACGATGTACGTAAGCTCAAAACGTCGTTCTTAGATATTCGAGGCTCAAGCTGGTCGGACGCGACGCAGCTCGATAAATTCATTATCCTAGATCCCAAGTTAATGTGGCAAGTAAAGTGTAAATTTGTTAAATTCCCCCAAAGTAAACGTGTGCCTATACCCATTCTGTAAATTTGAGTTAACCAAAATATAGTTCGTTTACGCGTATTGCGAACCACCGTGTGTTATTTCGTTCCCTAGTAAACTTGGTATGTGAAGACGGAGGAGATTTGGACCCTGCCAAGATAACCAACGTGGCAGGTAATTCTCCATAGATCTTTACATTGGTGCCGAAAACCCAGGCTTTACGTGTCGTCGACATTTGGGAAATCTGATGGTCCAGTTCCTGATGGAGATGGCATAGTAGGCGAAGCCAAATCAGCAAAATTGCGTATTTTTTGGGTATCGTATAACGTGCTACGAATCGTAGTAAAAATAGTGATTTTTCAAATTGTAAACGTGCTACGAATCGTAGTAAAAATAGTGATTTTTCAAATTGTAAACGTGCAACGAATCGTTGCTAAAACAGTCGTTACTCTGCCACTTTGCACTTTCGTGCATAAGTATTAGAACAATAGGGAACCTAGGTAAAGTACGAGCTTATCTACTTGTACCAGCTTCGTAGAGCACCACACTGTACATCGTGCGATCGAAGCAAGTAATCTCGTATCGACGTGGATATACGTAGCGTATATTTCGTCTACCGACTCGTAATTTACTCTCGACTTTGATTTTTTTTTTGATCTTGGTTTCGTGTGTGAAATGCATGAAAATTGATACGTAATCTTTTCATGCAGGAGTCACCGAAAATCAAATTGAAAAAGACCCCTAGACCTATTCGTACAGCAGGTGCACTCGCAAGAAAGCGTCTTACTGATACTTACGACAACTGGAGGCGTCCTAAAAAAATTAAATCACTCGATATGGATAATTCAGATAAGAAAGATATTTCGAAAACCAGCGAAAAAATGTCTGACGAGTCGAATGAATCTGATAAATCTGAAACGCCCGCCGGTACAATGTCGACCAAAAATGTGTCTCAAAATGTACCTAGCTCGAATAATGACTTACGTAAGAATACGACTAGCGCAACGCAGTCGAATATCGCGCCTCAAAAGCCTACGTCAGCATTTTTGTACTCTCGCATGAAGGATCATTCACTTCATTATAAGGCCTATACTTGTGCCAAGCAAGTGACGAATCCTCGGGCGTATGATTATGATGAAAACGCATACGTAAATACGGTGTGTACGCGAGTAAAGGACTCAGTTGATGAGTATGATTTGAGCGTGAGTGAAGAGTGGACTGAAACTGATAATTTAGTCGAAAATTCTCGTTTTGAATTTAATTGGGATTGGGAAAAATTCGAAAACAAGGATGCAGAAATGCATACCCTCCCACCCGGGCCCGATTTGGAATTTTTTAAGACCCTTAAAGATAGTATTAAAAAAACGATGACAGATCAAACCAATAGAATCGAAAGCTTGGCAAAAGGTTACTCGTTTGTTAGCAATAAATTAAAAGAGCAAGGTGAAGCTTTTGGTGGTTTGCGTATGCGAGTGTCTGATAACGAATTGCATACAGCAGAGAATAAGTGTGCAATTACTCATCTCATACGTAAGACGAGTGATATGCAAGTTAACACAAACGATCGATGCGAAAACATTGAGAGTGAGGTGAGTGAGCTAGGTCAGCGTTTCGCTGAGGTAGTCGACATCGCCTCATACAAGTATCGAGAGTATGATCATCGTTTAGATCAGCAAGCAGAGGTAATTCATAGTTTTTTCGAAAATTCTGAAGATCAGATTAAAAATATCTTGAAAAATAATTTGAATTATACTACGAGTGTCATAAATAAAGTAAAAACGATGCCAGTAACTGCTGCTGCGTTTAAAGAACATGGTATTGTGTTTGATGAGAAAGAGAAATTCCACCCTCATGCATTTATCGAAATGTTTGAGGCGGGTGTAGAAGGCAAGAGTGTGGACGAGGCTTACAAATGTACATTATTGCGTAATTTGGTAGAAATTGAGGGATCTCAAAGCTGGAAAGACCACGTTAAACGTAAAAATACGTACACAGATATGAAGAGAGCTTTCCTCAAACAGTTCTGGTCTAAATCCAAACAGAACCGTGCTTGGGAGTATTTTAGAGATAACCTCAAGTTCGCTAAAAATCTATGTGAGGTGGCTAGAATGATACTCAAGTGGATCGAAACTCTACGAAACGTAGAAAATAGAACACCTGAGGAACTCGTTGAGCTCGTGTGCGATAAGCTACCTCTAGTATGTATGCATAGAATTTCGAGAAAAGGTCGTGAGGATATTGACATATTAATTCAGGACCTTGAGAAAATTGAGGAAGAAAGTGATGATGTTGAGAAACCACCCAGGATCACGATAACCAACCAAAAATTTGAATTTAAACCTCGTAACGATGGTAAAATGACGCATAGGGAGTACGACGCCAAAAACTCGAAAAAAGAGTCTCACACAAAACCTGAATTTTTTTCTAAACATAAAAAAGTCGACGAATCGTCGAAAATTAAGTCAAAGGTACCTTCAGTCAATAAAATTGATACCGAAGAAGTAGGTAAAGAGTACACACCTGAGGAGACTCCCGATTCTACCCCTAATTCGCCAAAGATTTCCGTGTCAGATGACGAGACATCGGGAAACGAGGGGGGCGGGGAGTAGGTAAAATTACCTCTAAAAAAGGGTCTCCTCCTCGCCAAAAGATGGACCCAAATTGGAACATGTTTCAGGAATACGAGTTTATTGGTGATGGTTTGGTGTATTATATGAAGTACCATGAACTTGGAATAAATGCAGCGTTGCCATATCGCCGAAATCAAATTTATTTAGACAAACTTTTTGACGCCCTGAAAGCGACAAAATTTACAAAGAAAAAATTTGTAGTATCTTTTGGCCAGGTGGAAATTAATCATTCCAAAAAACCCTATCAAAAAATTTTTTCGGATATGATAAAAATTCTCGACCTATTATGCACAAATGGTGCTGAGGAAATTATTTTATTATTTCCCATTATTAAACCTCGTTCAAAATCAGATCCCAAGGTAGGCATTCATCGTTATATTACGTATCGTAAAATGATGACTAAATTGAGCGAGGATAGTCGTATCACACTTTGGAAAAAGCCAGCGTTATCTTTTCTGAAATGTGAAATGGCAACGGCGACGAGTGGGGAAAAATTCCAACGTCCAATGACCGACGAAAATAAAAAGGTTATTGCCCTGGATGAAAAATTTTTGTATGTACCTTCTCATGTTCAGTATTATATAAAGTCTACCTGTTATTCAGAAGTGAAAAATATTTTTGAGTGTGAGATGAGATCGTATGTTAAAAAGCCACGTAATTGTGAAACAACAGGTGGGTTAAAAATTTTATTTGAACCAAATGAAATTTTTCCTCCTCCAAAATTTGAACGTAAATTTGATGAAAAACCTGACGAAACGCCAGACAAAAAATTTTACGAAACGCCAGACAAAAAATCCTACGAAACGTCGGATAAAAAATTCAAAAAATTTGACGAAACGTCGAATAAAAAATCCAATTTAGATAAAGACACTCTGTCCAGTGAAAAACCTTCTGGGTCGACCAAAGCAGATACTTTGGTACTCGATTCAAAAATAACAATTTTAAAACGTAACGAAAAAACCTCGGAAAAATATGCTGAAGATTTTTCATGTCCAGTAAAAAATATCGAACCTATCGAAAATGCTAGCTGCGAGGTAGATGCCTGCGATTTAAATGTTCGCGAGCAAATAGTTACCGAATCGACTGTTGATCCGACGTGTGTGATACCAGTGCTAGTTGGCGATGAAGTATATGCAGCACAGCTAGACACTGGGGCACTTCCAAACGTCATTTCACGTGCAACGATGGAAAAATGGATTGAAAACCAGAGGAATTCTGTACAATATATTCAATTACGACGTCCTGTTAAATTAAAATTAGCAGATAATAAGCTCATTCACACAAGAGCGACAATGATTCAAATGTTAATGACTATTGGTGCTGCAGAATTCAAAATTCCATTCTATGTTATCGAGGGGTCGACTCAGACGTGTATCATTGGACGACTGTCTATGAAAATTCTTGGTATTCAACCCATGCTTCAGGAGGGGGTTGCGATTATTAAAAATGAAAAATCGAAACGGCCTGTTAGGCTGGCATTCCTCGAACCTGAGGAATTCCAAGATTTGAATATTTTCAAGTGTGATACATCTGAAGAGTATGAGCGAGAAACTCGTAATAAAATTACAAAAAATACAAAAACTATCCACTGGGCAAACCTTAGTCCAGAAGATAAAGATAACGGGCCTATGCTATTTAAAAAGAGCATGGCTCGGGATCTTCAAGAACTGGCAAAAGAAGGTCTTATCACCGAAGAGGTCACTAAAGATACATTTGAATTACTGTCAACGTATAGTGACATTTTTAGCCAGTACCCAGGGGCATACACAGGTCGCACTGTCAAATTTGAATTTCTTGGTGAGGAAAGTGAGATGAAAGAATGGATAGGAGAAAAGTTTCGACCAACAAAAAAGCTCCTACCTGGTATTAGAGAAGTTTTAAAAAGCATGCTCGCCAGGGGTTATATTCAACTCTCCAAATCCAAATATATAAATACAACCGCACCGGTTGTGAAAAAAAATGGCGAGATTAGACTCTGTTTGGCCGCATTTGGTTTGAATGGCTGGCTGAAACCCCAGTTCACCGAGGCTGCACCTATCGAGGGTTTGATTTTTGATAATGCCTTGTTCAAGTGGTTTTGTACATTAGACTTTGTGGCTGGTTTCTGGCAGTTGATTCTCGACGAAGCGTCGAGAAAATATACTGCTTTCCAGATAGATGGCCAAGTCTATGAATTTTGCCGAATGCCTTATGGTGTGAAAACAGCCTCGGCAGAATTCATCCAAATGATCAACGAGATTATTCCGGATGAAGAGGGTACTAAAAAATTCGTAGACGACCTACTTTTGGCTTCAAAAACATTTGATGAAATGGTGAAAAAATTGGTAAAAATTTTTAATATTATTCGAAAATTTGGCCTAAAATTAAATCCAACGAAAACAGCGTTATTTAAAAGATCGACCGAGCACCTTGGCTTCACAATAGGTCATAATGAGGTTGGAAAACAAAATAAAAAAATTCAAAAATTTGAGGATTTCAAAACAAAACATACAAAAAAAGGAAAATTTGTTTTAAAAAATGTAAAAGAAATTCAAACGCTCGTAGGATTGACTGGTCTATATCAAAGGTTCATACCAGAATATGGCCAAATTTTAGCGCCAATTTATAGACTTACTGAAAAGAATGTCGAGTTTGTGTGGGGCAAAGAACAGGGGGATGCATTTGAGGCACTCTACGCAGCGTACAGTGCAAATTTCAAATTAATGCCTCCTTTACCAGAGCATGATTTGCACCTCGAAACATTAGTATCCGATGACGCAATGAACTCGGTCCTTTACCAGGTCATTGAAGGTCAAGATCGAATCGTCATGTTCACGAGCCACACTTTGAAAGCTCATCAAAAAAAATATTCACTAATCGAGCGTGAAATGCAGACACTCATAACCTCTTTATCAAAATTGCAAATATGGTTACATGGGCGACGCATACACGTTCGATCAGATCTCCAATCAATCGTGTCAACTTTTACAAAGGTCATGCAAATTCATCGAAAAGCTGCGAGTTGGATTATGCAGTTAAATTGCTTTGATTTGGTATACGACTTGAAGGCGAAAAAGAAAAAACTTTTCCAAGTTCAAGCGCCTGAGTTGACTGTGAGAGCAATTAGATGCGAACGTATGCAGTCATTACCTGTTAATTTCGTAAAATGCCATGAAAAAACTCTACTTGAAAAATTAAAAAATGTATCAATTTCGCAGGAGGCTGATGCTGCATGTATCGCGATTAGAAATATTTTAAATGCAGTGGTACCTGATAACGATAAAAAAAGCCAAATTCAACAGGCGTTGAAAAGAAAAAAATTTCTCATCGAAAACGATGACGAAGGGCGACCTATACTTTATCGTATTTTCGAAAATGGTCATAAGGTACCATGCTTGACCTCTGAATTATTTTATGATACAGTTGACTACCTTCATGAAGTGTATGGGCACGCCGGAGCGGCGAAATTAGATGTAGTCTTTCGTCGAATGTATTTTTTCCCAGGTACTCTAAAGTATATTCGAGAAATATGCAGTTCGTGCATAGTGTGCAAGGTGAATAAAAATTATGCCATGCGCCGAGTACTCGAATATGCACAAATAGAATCTTATTCGATAGGTGAAATAATTTCAGCTGACCTATTTGGTCCAGTCAGCAGTGCACAAGACGAACCTCGCTACCTTTTAGTGGCGAAAGATGTCTTCACTTCTAGAGTGTGGATTAAGCCACTGCTAGATATTCGAAAGTCAACTGTCACCGATAATATGGAGATAATAATTAAGGATATCGAAAAGTGCAACATTAAAATTAAAAAAATTATAACAGATAATGGCACGCAATTTGTAAGCGATGCCTGGCACGATATGCTCAAAAAATATGGTATAAAAGTAGGCCATACTACATGCTACAATCCTCAGTCTTCTCTTGTAGAACGAACGATGAGAATGATTGGGGATAAATTGAGAATAAAAATCAATAATACGCACGATGCGAATAGAACTCATCATGGATGGCACATACACGTAGCTGCCATTGAAAGTGAAATTAACAACTCGCCTACTCCTTTTAATATCACTCCAAATGAGGCCTGGGGCATTTGCGACGAATTAACTAATCAAATGCCTGCTAAGATAAATAAATTCAACTTTAGATACGAGTTGAAAAAATTACGAGAAAAAGAATCTCGTAATAATACAATTTCCGCGACTTCAGAGATTCTACTCGCTCAGAAACTGAGTGAGAACGACGTAATTCGAGATCGAGATGGGTATATACGTATTACAGCAGATGGTGCGTGTTCTCGCAATGGAAAAGCTGACGCACGAGCTGGAATAGGTATTTGTTTTTCTCCAAAAACAGAGAAAAATGTATCAGAACGTATTCATCACGATACCTACCCAATCTCGAATAACCTAGCCGAGTTGATGGCTGTAAAAAGAGCACTTGAGATCGCTATATTTAATGATTTTAAAAAGGTAAAATTATTTACAGATTCGAACTACGCGACTCGCGCCTTAAATGATACTATAAAAATTTGGGAGGCCAAAAAATGGAAAAACAGTAAAAATAAACCTGTTGTTCATAAAGATCTTTTCATCGAAATTCTCGAGTTGATGAAAAAATTCGAGTCGATTGAAATTAGGCACGTATTTGCCCGTAAGCATGAATTTACAAATATAATTGCCGACACTTTGGCCAAAAAATCCGTGTATACTGATGATTTAGTCCAAAAACGAATCGAAGAAATGGACGATCGTCAGGTAGTAGAAAATTTCATTCGTGAAAAAAGACGTTTACAACGTATTCGCGATGAATATAATTTTAATAAGACCCACGGTGACCCGACTCCCCTCGCAGAAGGTGACATGGTTTTGGTCACAGACCATAAACAGTCATCTTTTGATAAAGGGACTTCAGGAAAATTATATCCCAAGAGGTACGGTCCTTTTACTGTTATTAAGCAGGTAGCACCAAACTGCTACCTACTTGAGTCAACTGGGGCAGAGCGCGAGGAGAGAACGGTCAATATTAGGCAAATTACACTTTACCTATCTAAGTCTCAACTTGATACACTTCGTAACGATGCTGTATTAAAATCATGCCTAGACGATCGATCTATTGAAGCTAGGATCGAACAATATTTAGCAGGGCAGCCTGACGAAGATGGCGAAATAAAAACCCAAGAGCTTCCTTTGGTAGATAAAAAATTAAAACAGGCAATTACCAAAGAGATTGCAAATAAACTACGTGATCAACGTACCGCTGATCGTAATGCAGCAAAAGACAACGCTGTGCCATCTACGTCAACGTCAACTGCTAATAATGCAACATTAGACTCGAACAATTTACCTACCAATAATCAAAATGATGAAAATCAGTCGACTCGACGAGGACGAGGAAGGCCAGCAGGTAGCAAAAATAAGGTAAAAAAGTGAAGTATATTACCTCTAGTCTCAAATTTTTTCCCCCCCCAACCTATTAATTTCAAAATTTTATTTTGGAGATGAAAAATGAATCAAAATTGTTCGACTCATCAATACCTATCTTTCTTCATTTTTAACTCGTCAACATCTCTATAGAAGTAGGCAGGTTTTAAACCGAAATTATTACTTAAATTGCGTATACGTCGTTTCTACAGCTACCAAGAACGATACAATTGAACGTTCTACTCTCTGTACATCGAAGCGATGGACGCGGAGGGAAGTGGAAGGTTGATGTAGGCATTGTCTTCACAGCTACGTATATGCCTGTTTTCAAAACGTGAAAATACGAGTAATATGGCCATCAAAGTTTTGGTTAAAGAATGAACATTTCGCTGCTCTGTACATCGTAACGATGGGCGGAGGGGAATTACAGGATGATGGCTCGTCTTCAAAGCTACGTAACGTAGTGTCAATATAAAAGGTAGATGCTTTTATCGAAAGTTGAGATGATTTTATTGAAGTTATTTGAAAAATTTTACAGCTCATTAAAATCGAATATATTTTTTCTCTCTTGACCTATCTGTTTCAAAATTCAACTTTGGTAATTTTCAAAATATAGGAAAAATTCTCTTTGGGTACAAAAGTGAAAAATAGTGTAGGTTGGACGATAGGTAAGGTAACCTCGTATCGTTGTTACCTATTTTAAAAAAGTTAATAGGTACCTATCTCTCGACTTTCAACGTGTAAAATATTTAGTAAAATTTTTGATGCTTATTTGATAGGTAAGGTAACCTCGTATCGTTGTTACCTACTTCAAAAAGTTAATAGGTACCTATCTCGCGACTTTCGACTTGTAAAATATTTAGTAAAATTTTTGATGCTTATTATACGAATATTAATTGGTGCTTTGCACCGCGTATGAGTTTCTGCATTTAGCCATTCCTTGCTGGCTGCGATCGCGTACTGGTTCCTGTGTCCTGGCGACGATGATGACTCCGGCGTACGATTTACGAGTATCTTCTCCAGCGAGTTTTCGATTGCTGTAAGAGTTTGCCGAGTTCGTTCACATCAACGTGATTTTGCCAGAGATTCAATTGCCCGATCTGCGTCGACTTCATTTTGTGATTTTTGTAAATTTTTTCATGTACAGTATATTTAGCAAATTTTTGTTCATATAGTCTACATGTGACATGCGATTATGTATATATTTTTTGATCGAAACTATTCTTGTATATTTGACATGTATCCATGTATTTGATTTTTGACGAGTATTTGCATTTTTGATCTTATCTATACTTACGTATTACCCTACTTATTTTGCATTTTTTTTTCTCTATTCTTTAGTCGCGAATCGCGATCTTTATTCTTTTGAATTAGTTGATTTCTAGGCTCAAAATTAATTTCCCTCCCAATCGTCATTTTGTTTTTCCTCGACATCCTGTGAACTGAGTAGCGGGGTGTTTGAGCAGGTTAGAATGTATATTTTTTTTTATAGTCTCGTAAATTATTTTCCCTTTTTTTTTGGTTTTCTTAAAAATTACGATGCTTGTGTCGTGCTCGATCTGTTTGGGCTTTGGCAATCCTAGGAGCAACATTTATTTTTGTGTTTTGATTTTTGGCCCTGTCGATCAGCACCTAATTTCGGTATATTTTTTTTTCATTTTTTTTTGGTCAGGTTTGTTTTTCGGACCTTTGCTTCTCTCTGTTTGCTTCTCTTTGGCATGGACCTTTGTGTTTCATGCTCAAGGTTTGGTTAGATGGTGAGTCGTAAAACCGATCAACTTCCTGACACCCCAAAAACCAGTGTTACCACCGCCCTCATTAAAACTGAGGGGGCAGTTGGTCTGGGTCATTACGTGTCCCCATTCGTGACTCGAGCTTTCCTTCGGGCGGCGCTGGGAGCTTTTGCTTCCTGGCAAAGCTCGACGGGGCATGTGTCATGGGGAGACTTGGCCCAATTACCTACGTGGTAACACTGAGAAGGTGCTTGATTAGGCTTACGTACGATGTACGTAAGCTCAAAACGTCGTTCTTAGATATTCGAGGCTCAAGCTGGTCGGACGCGACGCAGCTCGATAAATTCATTATCCTAGATCCCAAGTTAATGTGGCAAGTAAAGTGTAAATTTGTTAAATTCCCCCAAAGTAAACGTGTGCCTATACCCATTCTGTAAATTTGAGTTAACCAAAATATAGTTCGTTTACGCGTATTGCGAACCACCGTGTGTTATTTCGTTCCCTAGTAAACTTGGTATGTGAAGACGGAGGAGATTTGGACCCTGCCAAGATAACCAACGTGGCAGGTAATTCTCCATAGATCTTTACACCACTTCTGCCTCTGGGTTTATTTCATTTACATATAAAATATACTTTTATTACTAATAATTTGAAATTTTTTATTACATCGGTTGTTTTATTCGGCAATAAATTAGCCAGGTCGTTCGTATGTATATCTATGGAATTATACGCATATATCTGCTCAGCTATGCGACTGCATAAAAATCACTAAGAAAAAATAATATTAAGTAGGTAAATACGGAATAAAAAAAAAATAACGACTTCGAGTCAGAGATGAACTCGCATACTCCGTAAGTAGATCTCTCATATCGATATTTAAGTACGGTAATTAGGTGACATACGGCGCGAGATACCCTACTGAGCCTTTAATGCATAACAGTAGGCGACAATGCCGTGGTAAAGGTCAACTCGTTGAACCCATACTCATTTTTAGGATCTTAACTAGAAGAAGCCCGTCGCGAGATTCGCGACGGCTAGAAAACAGAAGAAAAAATAATTTTTCAAATTGTAAAACTAAAAATTTAATAAATAATGATTTTTTTAAAAAAATTTCAATTTTGATGGAAAAAAGTAATTTAAAAAAAATTAGAATCATCTTATTTATCAATTTTTTCAAAATGAGAATTTTTCAAAATTTTCTTTAAAAAAAATAATACTGTCTTATACTTACCTAAATAATATAATTTCAGAGTAACTGTTTTCAATGAATTCCATTATTTTAAATTTTCGTTAATTTTTTTGAAACAAAATTTAAAAAAAAACATTTTTTTAAAATTTTTAATGTTCAAGTATTATGAAAATTTTTAAAATCCTGTTTGTTCGATGTAAGAACGTTTAATGATTTAAAAAAATTTTCTTTTTGCAAATTTTACTCAAATAAAATCTTTCAAATTTTTATTTTTTGAATTTTGTTTTCAAAAAATTTATTTCGTTTTAAAAAATGAATACTTTAATTGAAAAATACCATTTAAAAAAAGAAATTGTTCAGAATTATCATATACTTTCCTTCAAGTTCTCATTCTCAATCACACCTCAAAAAAGCATTAATAAATTTTTTTTCAAACTTGGAAAAATAAGAAGACAGAATTTTCTTTAGAATTCAATGCTTGATTTACCTATAAAAAAATAAAATTTCCAGGTATTTTATAAATGTACTTACTCGTATTTTGGAAAAATTTATTTAGAACAAAATTTGGAACAATTCGATTTTTAAGTTTAAAATAAACTTTTGACCTTATATTGAAGAAACGTAAATTATTCTAAACAATTCATTTTTAAAATGGAATTTTTTAACCAAAATTTAAAAAAAGATGAAATAAAATTTTTTAAAAAAAACTGATAAAATTTGAAAAAACATAGGTACCTATCTATTGAAGTTTTTTGATTTTATTCTTGAATCGACAATTTGGGAAGATGATAATAGGGAATTCTCCCCTGTGGTGTAGCCCCGTCGCCCCGTGCACTGCACTGGTATGTACTTAAGGGTGACGTGACCCCGTATTTTGAAAATGTTTTGAATATCAGGAGTCAATGGTGACATTTATACTGGAGAAAATAATTTCCTATTTTCCATTTCCTCGTGGTGTAGCCTGTAGCTTCCGTCGCCTCGTTTATAGCACTTGTATGTACTGTACCTTTAAGTAGTAAACCCATATACACAATTTTTCCTGTATATATCGAATTTACGAAGCGCTTCCCAAATGGAACGGCGGACCACGGGTTTTTGCTAGTCGACCAGATGATGGCCATACCTTGTCAAAAATTCATGTCACGTGCCCTAGGTCGTGTAGGTAAGGCTGATCCAACTTTTGGATAATGTACTTGCCTTGCACTATGAAAAAAACTTGAGTATAATAATAATAATCACGATTTTCAACAAAAAAATTTTAATATATAATAAAATTATTAAAGTAAGAAAGGAAATTTGGAAAATTATTATTTAAAAAAATTTGATGAAAAACGATTCTGAATAAAAATTTCAAAAAATGAAAACTTTCTATCAAAATTGAAAAAAAAATTATAAAATTGAAAAAAATCAACTTACAAAATTTGAAAATAGCCATTAGAATTTTTTGAAAACAAAAATAAATATTATGAAATGAATGACTGTCTTGATACTTGATAGATTAGATAATTTTGATTTTTTTACAATAAAAGTTGAAATGCGACATGAGTTGACAAAAAAAAATGCTGAAGACCAAAATATTTATTATTAAACTTTGGAATAGAAAATTTATTTGAATAACATTTTTTAGAATAAATACTTATTCAGAATTTTATTATTGACGATTGTTTTTAAAAAGTTCAACATTTTCAAATTTTATCATTTAAATTTTTTTTTCAATTTTGGTGGAAAAAAGTAATTTAAAAAAAAAATTCAGAATCATCTTTTATCAATTTTTTCAAAATGAGAATTTTTCAAAATTTTCTTTCAAAAAAATTATAATTTTAGAGTTACAGTTCCCAATGAATTATTTTATTTTAAAATTTCGTTAATGTTTGATTTGAGAACGTTTAATTATTTGAATTTTTTTTCTTAATGCAAATTTTGCTGGTTTTCTTATTTGAGAAAAATTTGAAATAAATGCCCTGAAGTGTTAAAAGATCCATCTTGAAATGTAAAGAACCAGATCTTGAATCGGAAAGGTAATAGGGAGTTCCTCCCCGTGGTGTAGCCCCGTCGCCCTGTGTACTGCACTTTTCATAAAATTATCCAAAATTTGGGATCGGAAGGGGTTTAATCGAAAAAAATTTCAAACAAAAGTTGTAGACTGAGATTTCAGAAATAATTTTGATAATTATGAAAATTTTGCTTGGACCTCTCCTTTCCCTTAAATATTGAGTAATGAAGTATGTACTTATAGTATTGGGCGCACAAAGTAGGAATTTGTAAGGGGAGGAAGGGTTCAAACGAAATTTTTATAATAACCAAAATTATTTCCGAAATCTCAATCTACAACCTTTTGTTTGAATTTTTTTTTTATTAAACCACTTTCGACCCCAAATTTTGAATAATGGGGTTTCTACGTTTTGGGCAATGTTGGTGGGAAGGGAAAGGTCTAATCGAAATTTTCATAATAACCAAAACTATTCCTAAGGACTAAATCTACAACTTGCATTTAAAAGTTTTTTTAATTGGACACTTTTTTAAATCTGCATATGGACTTGAAAAAATATGACGTAATGAGAGCCAAAAAATTGCTATCGAGTTGGTAGGTATATAAAATAACAGGTACCTACTCAAATTTAATTATTTTACCGGTTCATTTTTTTTTTTTTTTTGAAAATTTAAATTAGCGGCACCACCTTCTCCGTCACAATTTCCTTACTCCATTTCCGAAGACGTTAACAAAGATCTAACTAACTTCGACAACATGCATGCGGAAATGTGAGGTGTGCAAAATGCAAATTAAAGATAACAAAACGGATATCAATTAATCAATCAATCAATCAATTTTATTTAACCGGTTCAGTGTACGTACACTATATCACGGATAGGTAACAGAACTAAAAGTAAGGAAAAAAAAGAAAACATGAGGGATTTAAACCTCAATTAAGGACATCTTGAGCAAGTCTTGCTCGAAGACGACGATTTACAGTGGATAATATAAACATTTTTCTCTGTTTTTGTTAATGAAAATTTTTTAAAGAATGTTAGATTTTTGTTTTTTGGTAAGATGAAAAAAAAATTATTCAGGAAGAAAACAATGGTTATTTTCAAGATTAAATAATTTTTTATTGGTGTATTTTTTTTATTTTGGCTTTGTTTTTATATTAAATAATTATTGTGTACAACGCTGGAGGCTGGACTTTGCTCATTCGATGCAGGAATTCGTCTTTGTACATATATTTTTTTTAAGTTTTTTTTTTAGTTTTTCCAAAAATTTTAGGGTTTTTAGTATTTTTGTTTTTGAAAAAAATTTCATTGAAAATGGTAATCAATTTTTCAAAGAATAAGATGATGAATTTAAAAAAAAAACGAGTGATTTCAGAGCATAATTTTTTATTTATCTGATGAAAATAGAACAATAAAGGGATGTTACAACAGAACTCGATACAGCCCAATTGAAGACCATTTTCATATACCCTCCAGATTGATTCATAAATGAGGAAATGATTCGATACCTCTCAAGTTTCAAAAATATTTTTAAAAAAAATCATATTTCCATATTACACCATAAATTAGATCAATCCACTCGGAAATCATCTTAAATAACACGCTAGAAAATATAAAATTATACCAAAGCTCGAAGCTAATCTCTCCATAAGCATTTAAGGGCAAAACACTCGGGATACCAATTTACCCAACACCGCAGATGAAAAGAGAATATCCAGGCCATCGTGTGAAATTCACATACTCTCATAGGTCGAACACATCGACAAAATTATTCCTACATAAACGATTTGACCAAGAGGAAAAAAATACGATCATACGTGGATCGACATGCTCTCCATCATTTATCGACTTCGAACACCCGTTGATTAAATATTTTTTCGAGACTTTGGAGATGAAAACAAATATCCTCAAAGTGGGTAATTACGGTAACGAATCGAAGTGCGCGCGGTACAGAATACAGAGATTATGATGAGTACGTACGATGGCGACGAGCCGCAGACATTTACCCCGCGCTCTCGCTGGAACAACCAGTTAATACGGGGGTCCGGGGTTACCGATACATCGGGCCACGAGTGAAAGAAATATTAAAAGGCGTCGCAACTCTCGAGATTTCCTTGGAAGTAACTTTTTTCTTCTCTGTTTGCCGAATAACGCGTCCGATTTAAATCCATACTTACAACATTAAAATTGATTTATAGTACCATTTAAACTCGCACCGTAATTTTAAGTTTAGTACGTACAATAATAACGTAACAGAACAGAACAGTTTCGGAGTTTTGAAATTATTGCGAAGAACGCGAGCGTTTTAATATGAAATTATAGCTTGTGATAAAAGATGTTCGAAAATGTATAGGTTTTACGAATAATTTCTATTCATTATTCTAACCTGCCGCACCTCGCCCGGCTCCTTCCTCCGAGGTAATAAAAATTATCCCTCCGCTGCAAGGTTGCATTATTTTATACAAAAGTATAAATTATACTAGTCGACTTAATAATAAAAGGGTAGCTAACTTATATACTATATACGTGTGTATACCTATGATCTACTCGAGCCAGAGTTTTTTAAACCAAAATATTTTTTTTGGCAGTTTTGTTCTATTTAAATGCCCAAGTCTGTATATTTTTTCCAATGTAGGTATTGAATTATTAAAGACGAATTAGCATTTAGTAAAACACGCGAATTAAATAGTACAGACAGATGCCTACCGTAGTCTTGTTCACGGTAGCAATTTTATTAAATGGTGGTAAACGAATGATCGTCGTGTCGTATAATCGAACAAATTATTCAATTATTTTCGGACTGAGTGGGCAGGTGCAATAAATTCACCTAGACTAGGATCTGCAATTATGGTGAAAGGTTAATTGAAGCCTTTTAATATTCGTAACATACCTAAAACTTACTGTGTTGGTGCTTTTAGGTACATCTCAGACTCAAACTGTGTAAACACATACATACATCAGAAATAGATTTACCTTCAGAGTAAAAGATTTTATTTAAAAATAAATTAAGTAAGTAATTGAAAAATTTATTGAATCTTCTTTTAAAATTGAGATTTTTTTTTCTTTACGAACTCCAGGAATATTTATTTTGTAGGTAAGGTACCTATATGTATTGAAAAAGGTAAAACAATGTTTGATTCAAAAAAATTGAAAGTTCTTTTGCACGTAATAGGTATTTTTAAGTCAATATGAAAATTGAGATTTTTAGCCGAATTTTAAAAAAAAAATTTAGGCTATTGTGTCCGACCCTGATTTAGAAGGAGGGGGTAGAAGAGTTCTGACCCCATTTGTTGACGTTTGGGACCAAAAGATGACGATCTGTCACATGTCACATATTTATATATATATATATATATTTATTTATTTATTTATTTATTTATTTATAATTTTACACCTACTTTTGGAACTCTGGGGCCGAGCCTAACAGGTCAAATGAGGTCAAACTTGATATGTAGGGTCCCCTCGGTGTAGGAATGATGCAAAAAAATTTTTGGGGCCCTAACTCAAAATTGAGGATATGACCCCTTTTTGAGGGGGGTGCAGGGGAGCCCCAATATCATGAAATTTTTTGAAACTTGCCCCAGGGATGAGAATCCTAATTACCTACACCATAGTCAAATTTCAGCCCCCTAAGTCATCCCCACCCCATTTTAGGGCCCAAAAAGTGGATTTTGGGGTCATTTTTTTCACGTTGATCAGGCTACAGACCCCCCCCCCCAAATGGGCTGGGGCGGCCAAGATTTTCATCATGGATCAAGTTTGTGCCCCTGATGTGCCTTTTGTAGGTTTCAACTTCCCCCCCCCCCCCATCTGAAGTTGAAATCTTCAATGCAGAGAGGAACTAAAACTGAAGACAAAAACCTGACATTTTTAAACTGAATTTGAATTTAAAACTGATATTGAAACTGAAATACCATGGATGAAAACGTTTTCAAAGTGGTACACTAACTTGAAAAAAAAAATTCGGCTGTCGCGGAGCATCTTGACTGCTACGCGTTTTTTTTTTCTTGAAGAATTAAGATTTATTCTTGTCTGAAAATAAGAGACATTTTTATTTAAAAAGAAAAAACAACAACATATTTTCACTAAAAAAAGTAAGTAGGTAGATGAGTGGTAAATTTTTTTTGAAAAATTGAAATATTTTTTTCAACAAATGAAAGACTTTTTCTCAAAATTTCCTCTAAAAAAAATTGTAATTTTTTTTAAAAGTAGTAGAGGTTACTTCGTCGAAGAATAAAAAAGATTTCTTCTCATTAAAAACGTTTTTTAATCAGAATAGCAATTTTTTCAATTTAAAAAAAAAATGGGGTGAAAGTATTTTAAAAATTATGTTTGAAAATTGAAAATTATATTATAGAGAACACCTTCCAAAATTTAAAAATCTTGAAGAGTTGTAAATTTCACATGTTTAAAACTTGATTTTTTTGTAGAGAATGAACTAATGAAGACTTTTCTAAAATTCAAAATTGTTGTACCAACTCATTTTGCAAACCACTCAAAAATTGATTTTTTGATGTTTGAATTTTATAGGCATTACAATTTTTATAAATTGAGAATTTTTTTATTTGAATAAACATAAATTTTAGGAATGGCTATTTTTAAAAAATTCAAAAGTTTTCAAAAATTAAAAATTATTCAGAAATCAAAATTTTTCATAATTTGAAAACAAAAATTGAGAATTTCAAAAATTTAATTTATTTTTATCCAGAACTTTTTAGAAATTAAAAATTGTTCATAAATTGAAATTTATAGGAATTGAAAATTGTTTGAAAAATAAAAACTTTGAAAAGAAAAAAAAAATTTTTAATTAAAAATTAGTATGTTTAAAAAAATGAACAGTAGGTATCGTTCGCAAATGAAAATTTTTCAAAAAATTATGTTTTTTTGAAATCAACAATTATTTGAAAAAGTGAAAACTTTTTAAACAAATGAAAGTTCAAAAATTTAAGAAAGTTGATATTTCAAGAAATGTTTTTTTTTCAACTTTCAATATTGACTTTAAAAATATTGAAGGTTATATAGGGGTGGCTTTGAGGCGCGAGGCGCCGAGTTTCGCAAATCGTTCTTTGTTTTAGCCTAGTTAAATTCCTCTGAAAAAATTTTCACAGGTGTTTGTATTTGTACAATTTAGTATTAACCCACATAAAATTTGTAATTTGTAAAAAACATAATTTTCCACTCCATCAAAGGAATCGCATAATATGCATATTGAATTACCCATCAAAATACTTATTGGGAGTAATATTTTGGAGTGGGAAAGGGATAGCGCAGTGGAATATTAAAAATTTACATGGTGAGATTTTCAAATCGGCGTGTTTATTTAAGATTTCAACCAACTTAGGGTCAAGGGCCATTTTCACAATAGTAGGTAATTGAAATTTTTGAGTGATTATTTTTGTTTTGTTTAATTTTAGGTTGGTTCCATATGGACAATTTTTTTCCTTCTAGCGTTATCGCTAATTTTGTTATTGGCGGTAATTGCCTTCATTTTTAGAAGGCGAAATAATAGAGTTAGAGTAAGTATTTATATCTACTTGTTTGAAGTTGAACTTTTCTCATTTGTTCATTTATTTTTATTTTTGTTTAGGTAGTACAGCCACAGCCATTAGTAACCATTCCCAGAAATATATTACCTTCCGAAAGACTAAGCGGAAACCCGAACTACCCTCGCATTTTTGCAAGGTTAAGAAATCAAAATTTACGAGAGATCCCTATTGAAGATATTCAAAATTTGGAAAACATTGGTGAAGGCTGTTTCAGCCAAGTATATAAAGGTATGTATGTTGAAAAGTATTAGGACAACTGCAACATTTCCTAATATCTAAAATTTCATTACATCAAGAGCACGAGCTCTCGCATTCGAAAATCGTTCAAAGATGAATTAGAAACCATGAATAACTCAACAAGGTGGTAATTCTACTCATATCTATAAATAAGCATGATGATATTATTTGTAAATTACTGTGTTTAATGAATTTTGAAATTTTTCAGATTTTTAAAAATTCTTCCAAATGTGCCTCTTTACTCTATACCTTTGGTATGCTTTTCAACTATGTACATCAACAGCAGGTGAAAAACCAAAATTTGAACACCCAGGCATCCCTATAAACTCAGATTGATTTTTTTTATCAAATTTTATCTATTCTGAATTCAAAAAAATAGAATGATAAAAAATTTATCTATTTTGAAAATGTTGTCATTTTTTCAAAAATAACAAAAATCAAGCTTTAGAACATTAGGTATGTAAGTAATTTAATTTTTATTGTTATTAATTTTTTTTCCAAGTTATATTGCATTTCGATATTTAATTGTTCCTGGTTCATAGTGAAAGAGTAGTTTCTGCTGCAGGATTAACCATTTCTAATCGAAGAAACAGTCTCTCCTGGCACTGTCGTCTAGTTCATGTTTGTGCATGTCAAGATCAACAAGGATTGGTGGTAGTTGATTCTATTTTTGTTCTTACTTCAATTTCAAAATAGGCACACAGAGTTGTTCAATGTGTCTGTAGGTCTATTGCGCGGGGGAGAGCTGTGGCGCGTTGACCTATAAGGACGTAAGTTATACCGGGGTGACGTTTTGGTTAGATTGTGGAGGGAACTCGTGTTGCCCGGAGAATGGCCCCGTGCTTATACGAGTGTACCGCGTTGTCCGGAGAATAGCCCCGTACTCAAACGCAAGCGTCGCCCGGAGAATAGCCCCGTGCTTGGACGCAGGTGTTGCCCGGAGGATAGCCCCGTGCGTAAACACCAACAGACCACGTCGCCCGGAGAGTAGCCCCGTGCGTAGACAGTGGTAAGATCGCGTCGCCCGGAGAGTAGCCCCGTGCGTAGACAGCGAAGTATTCGTAGTTACCCGGAGAATAGCCCCGAGTGCAAACTACGATGAGTCGTATGTAAGAGATAAGGCAAGAGATCAAGAGAACCTTTTATTAGCCAGCTCTGTACAAGACTGCGAGAGATGGTACAACCTCGAGAGATTGCACCAGACTCCGATTTCACCCTGTGTCGGCTCGCATTTTATAGCCAAGAGAAGGCGAAAAGAGCGCCAGCGCTTCGACACAGGGTAGCAATCGTTACAAACTTAAAATGATATAAGCTATAGGGGAAATGCGAGAGCTGAATTCCCCTACAAGACTCCCCTCCTAAAAGGCGGAGCCGTAACAAACTTAAGGTTAGTCAGAAAAGTAGTCAATGTTGAAGTGAAGTTATAAAAAATTGCAATTAGTAAGCAAATTCTAGAAAGAGGAAAAAAAAATTGCAAAAATTGATAGATAAGTGATGAAAAAATTGCAGAAAAGTGTAGAAATAAAAAGCTAGTAAATATCTTAAGCTTACATTGAAAGAAATGTAGGTGCTGATGCAAAAAAAAATGAAGAAAAATTAAAAAATTAAGTATCAATTACACATGCTTAAGCTTAGGGTAACAGGAATCTTAGATTCAAAAAGATTACAAAAAAGGAGGAAAATTACAGCTGGATATACATCTAGGCAGTTCCTACAAGAAAAATAATTAGAGAAAAACAAAAAATTAAAGCGATGAGATGATAATTACCGGAAGAAAAAGTAGTAAAAAATTAGTACAATTGCAAGGTAATAGAATCTGTATGAGAAATTGATGAGTAAGGTGTGACATGATAGAAGATTGAAAATTAGTGTCAATCAACTGATAGGTGGTCATTGATGAAGTGTAATGACTAGTATGGCAGAGCATGGGGTAGGTGCAAGATATGATTTTTACAAAAATGGAATATTTGCAAGCGCAGAGTTTGTTTGAGTTGCATTGCGCTGGGATGCATTGTTTCTGGCTCACTACTACCGCTCAGTAATGAAGTCTGAGTCTTACAATTCGGATACTTGCCAAAATGCATTTGAGTTGCGTTGAATTGTTGAGTTGGATGGTAATGTGAATAGCCTACATCATCTTGCCATGGTGTTACCAGTCATAGATAGCATTGGTCATTTTGAAGATATGTGCATACGTCATTAATCCCAGAAGTGGATGATGAACCGGATAGTAGTAATTGATGTTATTGACCGGAGATTTCCATATGGGTGAGGTGTATGTTGACCTGAGGGTGCAGCAGAGTAGCCCAAGGTGTTGAAATGATGTGTGATGAGTGAATAGCCTGAGGGTGAGCAGAATGATGTACGATGCGTATGTTAACCGAAAGGCGCAGTCCAATAAGCCAGAGGCGAATACTACGTGTCTTACATTGCAAAAATGGTGAACCCTTGATGATTTATTGACCAAAGAATTTTGTTGAATTTGTAAGTGTTAGCCTTGGGTGTAGCAGAATACACATGATGCATATGTTGGACTGAAGGCATGTCCCATGCCAGAAGTCTTAAAAATGTCATAAGTATGATGCAAAAAGCTAAAATTGTTGGAAGCCCAAGGTGGTGACATTTGAAGTTGCTTTAGTTGTCTCTTGAGATAAGCGGTGAAGAGATAATTGAAGTTGCATTGAGTGTCTCTTAAGGTGAATGGAGAAACATTATTTAGAAGTTGCATTGATTGTCTTGTGAGTGAGAGATTAACGTTGGCGTACCGAGGAAGCATCGGCTATCGCGTGAAGTTGAGTTGAAACGTAGTTTTTGTATATCAAGTCCAGAGTGAAAGGGGTATCCGCATATGGACGAGAGAAGTGAATCTCATTGTAAAAGACGCTCGAAGGAGGAAGGGTGCAAGTGAAGAACCATCCAAGTATTTCATCTGGCTGGTCCGCTGTTGTAGGCGAGATTGAACAAAGCGAGAAAGGTTGAATGGTAGTTACTTATTGAGGACAATGCAGGATAGAAGCAGTGCAGGGATGAAGGTTGGGGAAAAAAATCGAGTGAATGACAAAAAATCAGAAACATTATGCAACCAGTAGCCGTTGTAGCGGAATTCTAAGACAAAACCTCGCTGTGTCGAAAAAGGAAGAGGTTGGAACGGCGGGGGTCCTGGTGGTCGTCATTTAAAAACGTGTTTGGTTCGCGTTTGATTCTTTTTCGATAGTTTCGAAATCCCGGGTTTCGGCACCACTTTGTAGGTCTATTGCGCGGGGGAGAGCTGTGGCGCGTTGACCTATAAGGACGTAAGTTATACCGGGGTGACGTTTTGGTTAGATTGTGGAGGGAACTCGTGTTGCCCGGAGAATGGCCCCGTGCTTATACGAGTGTACCGCGTTGTCCGGAGAATAGCCCCGTACTCAAACGCAAGCGTCGCCCGGAGAATAGCCCCGTGCTTGGACGCAGGTGTTGCCCGGAGGATAGCCCCGTGCGTAAACACCAACAGACCACGTCGCCCGGAGAGTAGCCCCGTGCGTAGACAGTGGTAAGATCGCGTCGCCCGGAGAGTAGCCCCGTGCGTAGACAGCGAAGTATTCGTAGTTACCCGGAGAATAGCCCCGAGTGCAAACTACGATGAGTCGTATGTAAGAGATAAGGCAAGAGATCAAGAGAACCTTTTATTAGCCAGCTCTGTACAAGACTGCGAGAGATGGTACAACCTCGAGAGATTGCACCAGACTCCGATTTCACCCTGTGTCGGCTCGCATTTTATAGCCAAGAGAAGGCGAAAAGAGCGCCAGCGCTTCGACACAGGGTAGCAATCGTTACAAACTTAAAATGATATAAGCTATAGGGGAAATGCGAGAGCTGAATTCCCCTACATGTCTCAAGTTATTTTTCTCAAAAAATACCAAAAAAATTAGAAACTAGCAAAAAAGTGGATACAGTTTTTTAAAAAATTGCCAAAACTATCGATATATATTAACTTCTGCGTCGAAATTTATTGGAAATTTTTATACATGTTTTATGTTTATTATGCATTGTGTACTTTTGTATTATGTTGTCATCACGGTACATGGTTTTTCCTCCGTCGGCAGCGGAGGTTTTTTCGCCCAGTTCCGTGACCAACGTTTAATCGCGCGCGCTAGAATGTCGATAGTATCATGAGTGAATGGTTGCTCTTTCATATATATATAATCTGCCGTATATTTGTGTGAATACATTTTCGTATTTTCGATACTTTAAAATGTGTGTTCTTATTTCGCGATCTTCGAAATAAACCCAAAATCTAACAATATATCAATAGGTATTTTCATTCAATAGATCGATTATTCTGCGTATATCGATATTCAATTTTGATCAATATTTGCAGCACTATTTTATAACCATGTCCCAAATCAAACCAAAGAAAACTTAAAACCCAGAATACAGTGTGAAATATCATTTGCTATGTCTTTGATAGAACCCCTTACTTTTTAAATCGTGGCATTCCAAAATCCCACCAAAGCTCTTTACGCTCATCAGGAGGTTTCTGGAGGGCCCAAATTGAGAAACAAAGCGAATACTCGAATTCGGCACTCACCCTCCCCCCCCCCCCCCCGTTTCAAATCCAAAACTGGCTCATCATTCATCAGCGTCACCTAGAATCTACTCCTCATACACCCATCACTTTGAACTCGGTTCGTTTTATCAAGAACGCGCCATTAAGCCCGCTTATTGCTCGCAAAAGCCCTTATTCTGGACGATTTAAAAACCTCGAGGTGACGTTAAAAACTAATAGACTCGTTCGCGGTACATTTACTCGTGCAGAACGTAACACAAAAGGCTAGAAAATTTTCTAATTTATTCCCCACAATCTGAATCGCAATCGCAGTCAGCTCAGCCGAAGAGTATAAGGCTGAGACTGGGACCAGCCTGAAGATAGACGACTTGCGACGTTTTTGAAAATAGAAAACAACCCTCTGGGCTAGATAATGATCGCCGAGCAAGTTTCCTCTTTTAATCCGCTTATTCGGTGCACGAAAATTAAGCGGAATTTTCGACTATAAATGTTTAAAGTGCGGAGATACTGTCGAGCTTGAACGAGCGCAGCCGAAATGAATAATGAATACGATGTTCCATCAGCCCAGTAGCTCGTCATAGCGCATCAGGCCGAGGTGAAATATGCTTTCGAGAGAACTCCTATGTACCTATCACAAAGAGTCAGCACGTAGTACTTAATGTAAACAACGCCATAGGTAGCTTGGATGAAACCTACACTGCTCTTTACTCAAATAACAATTTCGTACGTGATTCGAACTGTGTCTTTCAGTACCTACGACTCGTGTAGTTCCATCCTGCTCGAAAGATGAAAATTGATTAGTAATTTTTAATATTCGCCCAAACACGATAATCAGCCACTGAGCATAGGAGAAGGCAATGGATTTTGAAATTTCATTAGTTGTTTAAAAGAATACCCAGTTCCAGGCAGACCTAAAATAAACGAAATTATAGAAGAATACTCAAGAACTATTGCCACAAAATTGCGATTGAATTTTTAACATAGAGTTGAGTTGAATTCTGATTTTTTTCGAATTTTTCCTGGTATTATGTTCTATGATTTGTTTAATGAGTTTGAAAAAGAATTAGAAATCGATTAAGAACATTTTGTTTGAATTTTCGAACCAGCCAATACGACCTTGAATTATTATTTTTTTCTTTTGAAAAATTGACTTTAATTGGTGGATCCAACAAATATTGTGAGTGATGAAAGTTCATCCGGATGTGACCTAAAGAAGGGATTCACAAATTTGCAGATACTGCCGAAGAATCCCTTGGAAATACCTGAAATCCCAATAACTTGACGAATAATTTGATAACACCAAGTAAGTAGTCTGTAGCTCAAGTTTGTGATGCGATTTAAAAAAAAGCAGCGAGTCAAAAAAGGTCGGGATAAAAAAATAAATACTACATCAAGAAAACTTCAGTTTCCAATATTCAATAGAAAGCAAATCACAAATCGAAAAAAGTGAAATTAAAAAATGGCTCCAGTGCATTTTTCTTTTTGCTATTAATCGATAAAAAATGTTTCATAGAGGACATTTAGGATCTTTCAGTCGCTTCAATTCTTTTGGATATAAAATTCAATTTTTTCAAATGAAAAAATCCATAATTTTTAGAAGTACATAATAAGATAGTCTCATTATTATTTTTATCAGGGCAGGACAAAAAAAGTATCTATAAATTTTTTGAAGAGAAAAAAGTATACAAATTTTTCGAATAGAAAACAATTGTGTATTTTTCTTTAAAATTCAATTTTTAAGAGAATTATTTTTGAATCGTCTTGGAATAGGTAAGAAAAAATACTTAAGTAATTTTTTTAGAACGTAATTATTTTTTCACCTTTTTTGAAGAAAGAAATGCATGTACGTTTTTGAAATGAAGAAAATTTCTCAATACCTATGTTTGAAATTTTTTATAAAAAAAATGCTTATTTCTTACGAAAAAATGCACTACTTCTTAAGAAAGAAAAAAAAATCTTCCAATTTTTTTGCTGATGAAACATTTTGCTAAATCTTATATCTCATCATTCTGATTAAGTATATCTACCTACGTGTATACTACTAAACTTTAATACCGAAGCTTAATGTATTGAGTATTTAAAATATTGAGTACATGGCAAATTTCTCATAAAAAGGTTTTTGTTCAAATTGAACTGTTCTGTTCTGTTCTGGCCCCAACGAGATATCTGTGCTTAGCATATTTAAAGCTGTGTGGCATCTTTGAGATGTCCATAGTATAGAAAAAATGTCCGCCTTTCGAGATATACAGTTCGAAATCTGCTGATATGCTAATGATATCCGAAGATACACGGAGAGAAAAGTTCTGTAAAAACTACATAGATTATTCTGTGTAAAACGTTAGCAAGATTGGAAATCGAGCAAAAATTACAAGGATTTTGTAATTAAAATATAATACTACAGATTTGCAACTTCTAACTCGAAAGAATAGCATTTTTTACCAGACTGTTTAGTAATTATAGGTAATTTGTCACATGATAAAATGCTATCGAATTGAACAGCAAAATGTTCTTTATTATTCCACCAATATTTACCAGACTATGTCTAGTAATTATTGGTGGAATAATGAAGAACATTTCGTCATTCAATTCGATAGCATTTTATCATGTAATTAATTACCAATAAACTACTAAACAGTATGGTAAAAATTGCCAACTGCTGCATTACATTTTATTTCAAAATTCTTGTGACAAATACAGCATTTGCAAGCACACAAATTCGTCACCTGTTAGGTAAAACCCGCCAAGTCTATCTAACCTGGTTTTTGGAAATGTATCGTAAGGGATGAAAAGTTATTTTTCAGATTTTAGATGTTTTCGATGTCTTTTACAAAAAAAAGAACAACATCTAAAATCCGAAAAATGACTTTTCACCCCTAGACACATTTCTAAAAACCAGGTTAGATAGACTTGGTGGGTTTTACCTGACAGGTGACGAATTTGTGTTCTTGCAAATGCTGTATTTGTCACAAGAATTTTTAAATAAAATATAATGCAGCTTTTTTCATTTCGAACTCTTCACATTTTCTGAATCTATGAAATTTGTACTTCTATCATCCTTTCATACCCAAAAAATATAAACAAGCTGGCAACACCTCTGGTCTCCACAAACACCCAATAAACTCTTTCAACATAAAAAAAAATCATAATACTTTTGGAAAACTCTCTTACACCTAAATAGACAAGATAAAATTACGAGTAGTATAACAACACTGAGAATTGGTCACACAAAAATCACCCACAGCTACCTCTCTTTCAAAAAACTTCAAAACCTCCTTTGCACTATCTATCTGAAACCCATTCCAACGGATGTGATCATCTTGTAATTATAAACGCACACACACACCAAAAAAAAAACAACTTGGACATACAAAAACTAACTGCACTGATGAGGTTGTTTAAAATCTAAATTTTTATTTTTAAACACAAACAAATTTATTATTTCAAACATAAAATAGTAAAACTAAAAACAAACAAATCGTTGAGAAAGCCAATTCAGGAAAATCATAATCAGTATCATACTTGTAGAAAATTTCAAAACGGATTAAAATTTTGCAATAAAAAAGTAGTCAAATCTTCATTTAAAATACTAGATACATATTTCCAAATTCGATTCCAAAATTTATATACATATTTTTTAATTTTATAAAAGTTTACTAAAAACACAAATTTTTGAAAATTTTCACAAAATCATTTTTTCAATTTTGCTCAAACCAAATTTATCAAAACCTAATCAAAATAATGTGGTTACAATATTGAAGAGAACATCAGATGAAAAAAAAGGACATATTTCAACCCATTTGAAAGTCTGGAAAACATTTCGATCATGTATGATACAATGATGATTAATACCTTTGGCTGTCTCATTTAGTGTAATAAATTCAATTACGCGATTACGAACTTAATATTCACACAGTACAATGGAAAACAAAACAGTCGAGAAAACCAATATTCAACCAAACATTTAACGCACTGAAATATTCAAATTTCAAAGAGACATTAAAATTTCACCATAAGAAAAATTCTCAAATAGTGCCTTCTTTCTAAATACTATCTGTCATACAAACAGATAACTTTTATATGACTGTTATCAAAATGTGTTGTACAGTCTGGTGATTTCTATTAGATTTCACCCCTAACTTTTCCACACCGAAGATGCACAAAAGTAATCTGTCCTACAAACAGATAACTTTTATATGACTGTTATTAAAATGTGTTGTACTGTCTGGTGATTTCTGTTAGATTTCACCCATAATTTTTTCTTCACCGAAGATGCACAAAATTATCACTTCTCATTTGTGGAATATTTACTGAACCGTCTTGTAATTTATCACACAGCTTACAAGTAATTTCTCCATAACTGTATTAGTAAAAGGAGTTTACCAAAATATGATAAATTTTATTAGTAGGTAGTCTGTCATTTTTTGTAGTGGAAAATATGGAATTTTTCTACAAAATTTAATAGAAGTTGCTGTTTATTTCATTAAAAATTGTAAGAATTTTATTTACAGCGACTATCTGGTATATTATACCCCTAATTTTGGTAATTTCTACTGAATTTCCCGTTGAATGTACCGTACATTTGAGAAATATTGCTAAACTGTACTGGAAATTTTACAGGGCATTTTTGACCGTGTATCTGAAAATCTTATAAACATCAAAAAGATATCTGACAAATTTCGAATATTTAGTTTGGATATCTTCAGATGTATCTATAATGTCTATTCTATACATCTTTAATGTAGATATCCACAGATATCCTTGAGATAGAAGAGATATCTTAAATATACATGAGATGTACAAAAAAAACGATTTTTTGCATTTTTGAAAGTGACGCACCACGATTTCAAATTCTACATAATATATATATAAGGTTGTACATCTAGACTAAGCACGCATTATATATTTTTTTCAGAATTGAACCTCTGAAAGGGATTACCAAAATGGTCGCTAGAAGGCTTAAAATGTCCATTTTACCTCAAAAAGTGCTCAAAATTTTTTCTAAAAAATTCCATAAATTACCCTTGGTACCAACTATCATCCATGTAAGTTTGAAAAAAATCTATTGAAAACCGCCAAAGAATTTTCTAATGAAACACACAACACCCCTCCCTAGAAGAGGCTAGGGATGAGATTTCGAGCTAAAAAAAATTTCACGGAGGTTTTAGACCATAAGGACCAGTCATGAGCACGGGCTGAGCTTTGTTCGGGCTACCCGGGTCAAGCTCGTCAAATATCGGGCCCGAGTCGGGCCGGGCCTCGAGCCTGAGCCCGAGTGGGCCCGGGCTAAACATCTGTATATGATTTATTTTTTAGTCTATTGTGGAAAGCATATCTTATCTACGATAACGTGGTTTAGTTGACGATAAGGTAGTTTAGTCGCACCTACAGTCTATTGTGTAAAATGTAACAAGAAAAGCCCAGGCCCTGTTCTGTTCGAACAACTGCGTGAGCCCGGCCCAACCCGACCCGCGTTTCAACGCACCAGGCCCGAACAGGGCCCGTGCTCATCACTGATAAGGACCAACTTCCACTGGATAATTTCAAAATCGGTGCTCAGGGCCAAATCACCCCTATAAACCTTGCTAAATTCTTCATTTTCATTTTTTTTTGTTAATTTTTAATTATGCGAATTTTTATTTTATAGGTGCTTTCAATCGAGCGAATTTTCCCCAGATTACACACTCAGTAGTCCCTTCAATAGCGAGGTTAGGAAACTATATCAACATATTGTTGTAATAAATTGCCAACTCAACACGTTGAACGGGGTACTCGTAATTGAGACACCCTGTATACATAAAAACACCATCCAGCGTGCTTTTTATCGCGCAGATGTTAGTTAACTGATAACAAGGCGACTGTCTTGGAAGAGAAAATATCAAACTTTGGTAATAATTTTCACCTAACCGTCTTCTCGTCCACTGCTTCACCTTGCTTTTGTTTTATTAGCGCCAACCTTTTTCGACGCAATAAACTCGGCGAGAAAGTTCAAAAAATAATGGATGAGTTGGGATATAATGAAAAATTTCTCGGCCAACGAAATGAATCTTTTTTGAACAGATTTTTTTGAAAAGAAATTTTTCAAAGAGTACTTCTTACATCGTAATAAGTTCTCGCTAAGAAAAATAACTCCGTCAAGTTTACCACTGGCGGTTGGGTATGAGGGGGAGGGGGTGACTTTACTCGTGGCTATTCTCTTCTTATTATATACTTATTCTTCTTCGCCATAGATAGCCTATTTATACATACAACTGTTTAAGATTTCATGCAAAGATATAATTCAGTCGTCATCTTATATCCTGATTATACTATCTCGCGAGAAAAAAATTCCATGGTGAAAATTTACGACCCGGAATTCGTCTTTGAAATGTAAGCCACGCTGGAGTTTTTCTATGTCGGTTGTCTCGGATTTACAAATACAAAGAGACCCGTGGCGTGGTACAAAGTATTCAAATTTATAACAATTTTCCGCGACCACGTAACACCAACTCGACACGACCACAATGGGATTACAACAATGCAAATTTACACCATTGAGCAAATAAAGTATAGGAAGTTCAAATTTGAGTAGAGAGTGCAGAGGCTCTCTTGAGTTCAAATATGCAATGACATGAAATTCATTTATTTTCCCACTGGATCAACATTAGGAATCGGTGGTCAACTTGTTTACCGGGGAAAATCTGCTATTTTTTTTTTAATTTTACAATTTTTTGGTAAGAAAAATTTCTAATTTTTAAAGGAGAAAATGATTTATTAAATAATGATATCAGTATAAATTTTTATCGCATTTTTTTTTTTGAAAAATAAATAAATAAATTTTCTTCAAAGAAAAATATGTGACCCGTCACGTTAAAAGGGACCGTATTTTACAAATTTTTCAGGAGAGCAAAAACAAACTTTGGAAATGAATATCTCTGGAACGAGTAGCCCAATTTTTCCAAAACTTTGGGGAATTGTTACTGGGTATAAGTGAAATATTTTCCAATATTAAAAAAATAATTATGGGCGAACATTTTTGTATAATGGCGCAAGGGAAATTTGACCAAACTCAGTGTTGCCAAAAAGGGAATTTTTTTTTGATAAGTAAATTTTTGAAGTTTACTGATGACAAATGTAAAATTGATTTTAGGCTAAATTATGAAGATTTAGTGTCATAGGTGATCATAATATGAAAAATACATCGAAAACCACAGTGATTACAGATTTACTAGGTCCCTTTTGTCATGCCGATTGAAAATATTGACTTTTTCGAAGTTTTTAGTGATTCAGGTGATAGACCTTGGTAAGTGGACCTCAGAACACCAAAAAAGTGAAAATCGATTTTTTACCTACTAGGTCCCTTTTAACGTGCCAGGTCACATATACAGGGTGTCTCGTCACAAGTTAACACCCCCTTCACCAGCGATATAGTCAACTCAAACTAAGCTCATGTATGCATGTTTGCCGACCCTATGAATTGAAGGGGCAAAGATATGCTCAACTGAAAATTTTTCTTTTTCAGTTTCGTTTCAGATTTTTAACCATGCGTTACTCGATAACCGAGATAAGTAGAAAGTTGCGCTTTGCGGCGTTGGAAAGGGAATTTTGTGTAGAATTTTTTAGTGGGTCGATCATTGTACTAAGTAATCAGGGAGGTCTGTACTGCATTAATTATCTTAAAAAACGTGTTCAAAAATTGTGACATTTTTGCAATTTTTGAAGAAATCTAAAAAAAAGTTTCATCATTTGGTATTATTATTATGACTTGTCTTAGATGAAAAAAGTTCGACCTTTTGAATGCCGCAAACCAGACTCTTCTATCTCACTTGGTTGAAAAGTTATAGCAATTTCAATTTCAAAATCTTAGTAAAAAAAAAATTAATTTTTTTTAAATTTTTAAAAATTTTTATTTATGTTATTTTTGGAACTTGATAACTAACATAAATGATTAATTTGAGTGAAACTCGATGTTTAAAATAAATTAAACCACATTTCAGAAAAAAAAATTTTTTTGAATTTTTTTATTTATTTTTTTTCAGACCTGATTTTGAAATTGAAACTGCTATAACTTTTCAACCAAGTGAGATAGAAGAGTCTGGTTTGCGGCATTCAAAAGGTCGAACTTTTTTCATCTGAGACAAGTCATAATAATAATACCAAATGATGAAACTTTTTTGAGATTTCCTCAAAAATTGCAAAAATGTCACAATTTTTGAACACGTTTTTTAAGATAATTAATGCAGTACAGACCTCCCTGATTACTTAGTACAATGATCGACCCCACTAAAAAATTCTACACAAAATTCCCTTTCCAACGCCGCAAAGCGCAACTTTCTACCTATCTCGGTTATCGAGTAACGCATGGTTAAAAATCTGAAACGAAACTGAAAAAGAAAAATTTTCAGTTGAGCATATCTTTGCCCCTTCAATTCATAGGGTCGGCAAACATGCATACATGAGCTTAGTTTGAGTTGACTATATCGCTGGTGAAGGGGTGTTAACTGGTAACGAGACACCCTGTATAAAATATTTTATATTTTTACGTTTATTAAGTGTTTTTTTTTTTTTTTTTTTTTTTTTGTATATTGTAGGAATTTTTTTCTGTTAGGTATCAAAATCAATTTTTTTTTTCAAAGTGAAAAAATAATATTATAAATCGATACCCGGCCAGATGATGGGTACTCTGCTAATTGTCAAATATAAAACGAGAAATGAGTTCCAAATTTTTCTGGAGAGAAATAATACGTTGAATGAGTGATGTCAAAATTCAGAAATTTATTTTATGTTTTTAGAAGAAAAATATAAGCCAGTAATTAACGATTTATTGAATAATTATTTGGCTCCGATTATTTGAAGAGTCTATATAGGAATTCGATGCCCATCGAAAATCGCAAAGTCAACATGTAGTCAATAGTCATATAATCTTTTCACTTCCATAAAATATTTCTTCCAAGCGAAGGCTAATAAACGAACAATAACTCGAGAGATGAACTCCTTTCGTCTATATCCTCGATTTTTTTACCTAGCACGTTTCTCTGGCCGAGCAATTATTACGTCAAGTTTTCATCATATTTTTTTATATTTTTTTGTTTCACAAATTGAAAACCTTTTCAGTATTTTTTCGGAGACCTCAAGAGTAACAACGTCGTACACACCGGAGCAGCATCCCTTTGTAAACGTAATTAATTTATAAAAACGCTTATATTTTTTATACTTTCTTTCCATCGTCTCCGTAAGTCGAGTGCTGGCTGAAGAGCCGATAAAAGAACGTCGACCTGTCGAGTCATCCGCCTTGAAGCCAGCCCGGCCCGGGCCAACTCTTCGTACTTGAGTTTTTCGATGCCACGATGATACATACTTCGCTGAAATTATAACTCTTTTTAATTGGATTTTGAACGGTTTGAAGACAACGGTGGTATGAGCGGAGGGGCCCTTCTTTTTCGCGTGACTGTATTTTTTTTTTCCTCTCCAGAGGTAATGAAAGAAGTTTTTGTCCGGAGTGAATTTCAGTGATGCTCAATTTTTTTGACGGATTGACTATACAAGTGTTTGGTAGAAAAATGGGCGAGGAGGCTATTGAAGGTTTTAAATTATGATAAATTTAGCGAGTTTGAAAAATTTTAGAATTTCTTTTTCATCGCTTACTTTATTGAAAGGGGTAAGCGATGAAACTTGATGATGAAGAAAAAGATTTACAAATCAAACAAAAATAAAAATCTCATAAAATATCAATTGGGTCGGTAAGTAGGTACCTATATTTTTTTTAGATATTTAGAACAAACTTTTTAGATTATTAATTTTTCCAAATTTTCAATTTTTATTATTGTCAATATTTTAATAAGTATTTTCTATCGTTCGAATCAAATTTTTGATAAGTTTTCAACTGTATTTTTAGTTTTGAATTTTGTCCAACTTTTGGCAATTTACAATCTAACTTTTTTCTCCTAATTTTTAATCATTATTTTTTCGATTTTTTTCAAATTTATTCAAGAGTACTTTGTTCCCAATTCGTTCAAAATAAATTTCTATAAATTTTGTTCAAGCTCGTGTTATTTTTTAAAGAAAAAATTTAGGTTCAATTTTTCAAAGAACTTCAAAAAAAAAATTATTAAACAAACCAAGAATAATATTGTTCACTAAAGTTCTCAAAATCTCTAAAAAATTTCAGAGAATTTTTCTCACTAAATTTTTTAAAATATTTCTTCTGATTTCTTTTTTACTGCTAACTAGAAAATTTAACAGGTGTCGCATTTTCGTCTCAAATTTTTGCTCAGATTTGTCCATTTTGGTTTCCGTAAACAGTCTGATATCAGCCTTCTGCAGTAATCAGCCTGATACCATCATTGCAGTATCAGACTGATACCAGCCCATGATTTTGCTCCAAGTAAAAAAGTGAATTTTTTCAAATAATTAGAAAAATTTTGAAGAAAATTATCTACTTTTCGGGTATTTGGCTGGAGAAAATTTGGAGAAATGCAAAAATTTGTAAAATGAAAAAAGTAACGAGCAAATTCCTTGGAAAACTTTTTCAATGAAAAGTTCAGAGAATAATTTTGATGAAAAAGATTCGAATGAAAAATTGAGAAAAAAACGTTGAAGAAAAAAAAAAACATTTTTTCCCACATATTTTCTCATCAAATTTTTTTCCATATTATTCAGTCTAAAGTTTTATTTGTACTTTTTAAAACATTTTCTTTAATTTCATTATTTTTAACAAATTTTTCTTGTCGTTTTTCCAAGTGAATTGTTGAAAGAAACTTTCAAAGTTTTTTCAGTTTCCTATTTTCTCTACCTTTTCATTTTGAATTTAATCAAAAAAATTTTTCATTTTTTTTCTCTACATATTTTTCAGTGACATGATATTTACTCTAAAAAATAAAATTTTCTTATAAAGTTTTCAATTCATTAGTTTCAAGTTAACATTTTTTTATTAAGTAACCCTAATGAAAATGAACATTTTTCAAAAGGTGCGGGATTAATTTTTTTTGAAAATTTTTTGTAGGATTTTTTATTTTAATTTTTTTTGTTGGAAACCAGATGTTCCTAATTAAAATTATTGCATTCCTTTCAATAGAATGGATAAAATTGCGATATCAAGATCGCCCTCTGCTAAAAATTATGCTTAATGAAGATATCACAAGGAATAACACAAGTTCCTTCCATTTACTGATGAAATACACAACGCTTCAAACATTCCACGGATATAATAAAATCTCGAATTAAAGATAACAGGAAACCGAAAATTTGGACGAAAATGTCCGTTCAAGAACCCAAATTTATGGGACATAGTATGAATTCGTCCATCATGATACCTATAAAATACAAAAACTCAAGAACCACCAACATAACATCAACGGTTAATATAGAGGCATACGCACTAGGGTGGCCCTTATTTTTCGAATTTTGGAAATGTTGTCGGGACGGGGGGGGGGGGGGGGGTCAATTGGTGACATATTGGTAGAAAATCATTCCCTATTTTTTATTTTTTCTCTAATTGAATTTTAAGCCGTTTCTCAGGGGCCCCCAAATTTGAAAAAATCAAAAAAAAAGAAAAAATAGAACATTTTGAAAATTTTTGAAATTTTTTAGCAAAATGGTCATAGGGATGGTATTTTTATAAGACAAGACCATTTTCGATGATTTCTTATCTTTACCCCCCTTTTCATGGGACATAAAAAAAAAACGTCATTTTTTACGTTTTTTAAAAAATTTGAAAAAAATTACATTTTTTTTGTTGAAACTTTTAGTTTAAAAAAATAATTAACTGAATATAAATTTTTTAATTTAAAAAAAAATCAAATTGAATCAAAAAAAATTTTTAATAAAACGAATTTTTTATTTTTTATTCAAAGAGAACAAAAAAAATTTTAAGAATGAAATTGAATTTTTACAATTTTTTTTTACAGATTTTTCAGTGACATTTCCTCTAAAAAAAAATTCTTATTGTTTTCAATTCCCTAGAAATTTTTTCATTTTCAAAATTTTCTTAAAGTACCTGAGTCGATCAAAATTCTCTTCATATAAATTGGAGCCACACTTTGGCCAAATCTATCTATACAATCCATATAGTATATCAGACATCGATAAAAATAGTCAAATTGGACTTCTAGAGTCATGAAACATATTTTGTACGTACTCCTCCCCCTCTCAACTCCCACATCATGATACAGCGTAATAGCTTCATTTTTTTTTTTTTTTTTTTTTTGACAAAATGAGGGAAAAAAAGGCTAAAAAAACTGAATTCAAATCACCGAGAAAGATTCGCCCATTAGAGCGAACCTGTTAAAACGACTCCGGAGAAATGCTGCGAGCCGCTTGAGCGAGAAAAATAAAAATAAAAATAAAAGCAGAAAATACAAATACACGATTTGAAATAGGAACTCGACGAGGATTTGTTTATTTTCAACCGGGGCTCGTTCTTTTGGCTGGAAAAAAATAATAATAATAACGGTAGATAATTAAGGAAACGTGAAAACGCTTACAATGACATTTTAAAAAGAAGATGAAAAAAGTTCATTGTGAAGTTTTCAACGACGATGAAAATAGAGGAAAAAAAAGAAGAAATATAAGAATAAAGAATATAGTACTTTCGTTTCGCGATTATAACGGAATTTTAGTGTACCGAACAACCCTTTGCTTTTTATTTTTTTCGGTCAGGTTATATTTAATATTTTTGTACCTATTCGGCTTGTGCAACCGAGTAGACGTGTTTTTATCCCTATACCGCACTCCCCCTCACTCCTCGATGTTTTTAAATAATTCCGCGCGCAACCGACGACGACGATATGAGATTTTTCCAATTTTTACCCCCAAAACTTTACGGCATCGTGCAAAAATTATACGCGTAATAATGGCTTTCTCAATGCTGCTCTTGTTTATATACACGTATCGCCGTATCATTCGTCCAAATTGTATTTTCGTATCGTCGTAAACTTCATTCGGGCGAATGTGTGAGCTGGTGCTGGGGAGCTAAGGTACTACGAAAAATGTATTTTCGCGCCATCATTTCGCCAAAACATAAATGTATTAGCTTTTTGTTCGACGTCGTACCATGCCACTCTTGGCCGTGGTGGTGTGTTTCCTCCTACAAATACACACTCGTGATAAAATAACTGCTGCAGATTCTAATATGGTTTGAAATTTACTACGAGTACGTTTTTCGTTCGTGCCACGAAACGACGTCGTGAATTTTGCTTTTAGATTTTTTTCTTATTTTTTCAAATACGCTGACACGTTTTTTGAAAATTTATAAAGGGGATAAAAAGACTTATTGTAAATTACACAACATACGTTGCCATTGGACAGCCGCAGGATATTCAAAATCCGAATTTTACAAGACTGCATCGCATCGGAGCGACAGTCAAAATTGCATTTAACATAGATGATGTCAAACATTTCGAGTTATTTTTTAGTGCTGTTGACGAACGATTGAAACATGTAAAAATGATATCTATTCGAAGATATCTAACTAAAGAAATTTTTGAATTCAGGTATTGAAAATTTAAAAAAAAATACATCTTTAAAATTTATTGAAAAATCGTTATTTTTTTCATTTTTAGCTTAGTAACTTTTGAAATTGGATAGATAGTTGAAATTCATTTTTAAAATATTTTTGATGAAAATTCCAAAATTGATCCTCTTCAATTTTTATTAATTTTTGACATTGGATAGATTGTTGAAATTCATTACACTTTCATAATTATTGGTAAAAATTCAAATTTTAGTGGAATTTTGATCGTTTTGAAATTTTAATAAATTTTTGAATTCATTTCTTTAAAAAAATTATGTCTTTAAAATTTATTGAAAATTCAGTTTTTTCATTTTTCATTTTTATTAATTTTTTAAACTGGATAGATAGTTGAATTCATTAAATTTAAAATATTTTTGTTAAAAATTCAAAATTTGATCCTCTTTAATTTTTACTTCCACTGGTTCGAGTCTTCGTGAAATATATTTGCAAACTTTTCGCTTGAGAACGTGTCGCACCAATACTCGGAAATTTTTTTTTCAGATAAACTTTCTATCGTTGAAATAGGATTGTACACCATAGATTTGCAAGAAATTCAAAGTTGAATCTGTTGAACTGTTTTTAAATTTTCTGCTGATTTTACATGGTGTTTTAAATACCTAAATCAATTTTCCAATAATTTTTGTTTTTTAGTTCTTCCAGAAGTTAAATTTTCATTTGGTTTTTAAGAAATAGAATTTTTAATCGTTCACACTGTCAAAAATTTTCAGTTTATTTTCAAAGAATTATTTTTTCGCATTCGTTTTTTTTAAAATTATTCTGAAGTATGTAAGTAGTTAGGCGAGTAAAAATTACTCTGAAATTTTTAAGAATTTTTTTTCTTCATTTTTTTAAAAAAGAAAAATCTTTTCTTTCTATGTGGAAAGAAAGATCTCATTATTAAAGATTATTCTCAAAAGTTTCAATGAAAAAAACTTTCAATTTTGAAAAATTGTGGAAGAATTTCTCAAAAAAAAAAAAAAAAAAAAAAAAACAATTCATCAATTCGTAAATTTAGCTTACCAGAAAAAAATTGAATCAATAACATTAAAAATAATACTTACTCACTTCCCAAGTAAAAAAAATTAGGTACGACCGGAAAGTCACATATTCTAAATCTCGAAATGTAGGTACGACCGAATCCTTTACCTACGTAATTTTTAAACTATCTATTTGACGAGAAAACCTCAAGGGAAAAACTGAAATGTAATTTTTCGACTTTTATATCTTCATTTACTTTTAATTACAATAATACTAATCTTGCTTAATTAAAATGGAATTATTATTTTCTTAAATGTTGATGAAGTGATAAGATGGAAGAGATTCCTAATCAAATTTCATTTTGAGATACTTGGTTAATAAATTTGTAAATAAATCGTAATAAATTGGGGCTTGAACCTTCTACCTCCTGCATGGTAATCCTCTTCCTTAACCACTATGCCATACCTTATCGTTGAGGAATTAGCAATAAAACGCTTATAATAGGCAGTTTAGTACTTCCAGACGTGTTGGACTTGGAAAAATTTTCACCAATTTGGAAATAATTTCAAATATCGTCACAAAATCGTTGAAAAATCGTTCGACAAATTTCAGATTATTTGTCGATAATGTAGTTTCAAATATCGCCACAAAATCGTTGAAAAATCGAATTCGAGGAATTTCATATCACGTGTCGATAATATAGTTTTAAATATCTTCACAAAATCGTTAAAAAATTGAATTCGAGAAATTTCATATTATTTGTCGATAATATAGTTTCAAATATCGTCACAAAATCGTTAAAAAATCGAAATCGATAAATTTCATATTACGTGTCGATAATATAGTTTCAAATATCTTTACAAAATCGGTAAAAAATCGGATTCGATAAATTTAATATAATCTGTCGACAATATAGTTTCAAATGTCGTCAAAAAATCGGTAAAATATCGAAGTCGAGAAATTTCATATAATCTGTCGATAATATAGTTTTAAATATCTTTACAAAATCGTTAAAAAATCGAATTCGATAAATTTAATATTCTTTGTCGATAATGCAGTTTCAAATATCTGCACAAAATCGGTGGAAAATCGGAATCGATAAATTTAATATTCTTTGTCGATAGTATCGTTGACGAATATCGTCATAAAATCTTAATAATATCGAATTCGATAGTTTTTAGATTTTTTGCCTATGAAGTTGTACCGATAAATCTTTATAATATCGTGAGAACATCTATAGATTTTCAAACGATTTTTTATCGATACGTTACATCTTCCGATATTATCGATCGAGTGTGCCGCTCGGGAATAAAAATTTTGAAACAATCAAAGTCAAACAAAAATTGAAAAGTAAGCTTTCAAACAATATTTTTTTAAAAGACAAGACAAGTTTTGTCTTTTGAGGAAATCTTTTTAAAAAACTCTACACACCTACAAATAGTAAATTTTGAAAGAAATTCAACAAAATTTGTAAAATTTATTTTCAAGAAAAATTTGAGTTGTTTAAAAAAAAAATAATTTAAAAAAACGAAAACGAAGTTACGTATTTTTTGGGTGGGAGGGGGAGGGGATAACTTAATTTTCTTCAAGAAAAAAAATCTTGATATTTTCGGGATCGAGATAAAGAAAAATTATAATTTCTTCGAAAGCAATGTCCACTTTTTTGAAAGTGTTCGTGGCACTACGAAGCCTTGCTTAATTGTTATCTGTTGATTTCGTCGATGGCACGTCACCTATATCAATTACGACATAATTTTCAATTTCATGATTCGGATATTCCAGAGTAAATTCTCCCTTGTTTTCGTTGTAATTGGTGACTTTCAAAATTTTCTCCGATACAGTAACAACATTCTATCCAATTTTTGAAAAAAAAATCTCAAAGTCCTCTCCAAAAATTTGCTTGTTTGAATGAAAATGCAGTTATGTAAATAAGTAGACATGTTGAAATAAATTTTCCTGAAAAAATATGAAACTCCGAATAGAGTTCATGAAAAAAATCTAAAATAGGTATGTTTGTTATACGTAGATATAGGAGAAAATAATTCAAAATTTTTCTGAAATTGTCTTATTTTAAGATAATTAGTCTGTCGTGCCTGAGTTACCAGATATAGTGCAGCATTTTTGAAAGATATGTAGGTATTATTTTAAACCGTTGATGTTTATTAAAATATAATTTTGATAAGATGTTTGATTTCTTGAATTTATTTCTGAAATGTTTTAAAATTATTTCTTCCAAGAGTAAGAAGTAGGTACATTGAAAAAATGGAAAAAGATACGGAGCTTGTACTACATAAAAGATTTTATTTTAAATTTCAAAAAATTGAAATACATGAATGAACTACCTATTTTTTTAAATTGAAAAAGTTGAAACTAATACCAAATACTTTACATATATAATACTGGAAACTCCAATGGGGAAAAGTGACCCCGACAAAAGCGCTCTTTTAGCGGCTCGGCATGAAACTATTCTCAGACTTTCGACCGTTCGTCATGTCTTCGACCAATCAGAGGGCGAATCACGCGACGATTAGTCGAAAACCTGGAATTAGTTTCATGCCGAGCCGCTTAGAGAGCGCTCTTCTTGGGAGTCAAATCAAAAGCATTGAGTTTCCAGTATTATATATGTAAAGTATTTGCTAATACGATTAAATTTTAAACTGAAAATTATTGGAGAAATGTAAAATATATTTTAGAGAACCTTTTACGGTTGAGCTTCAGTTGTATCTTCAATGAAGAAATGCTCATACATAGTATATTTAACGGGTTCTTCACTACAGCCACGAAGACCGGGTACTATGACCAACTCACCGTAGTCATTCGTAATGTTGGCACTAATATAAAACGATTTTCCGTCTGAGTCCATCGCTTGCAATAAAAGTTTTGACATGTCCATGAATTCCATATCGAAGTACCAAGTAGGTGTGGCGTTATAAAAGGCGGTGGAAAAGAAGTACTTGGTGCCGTTGGGATACCTATAGGTTCCGTAATTATTCAAAATATGAGACATGCGGTGATATAATTCGCAGCCATATCGATAATTTCTGGTTGTAATTGCGGCGAAGTGAATTAAAAAACATTTTTCATCATGCGCGTATTTCCGCTTTTCTTCATCAGAAATCTCCTTGTAATACGTTTTTAGTATATTTTGCAATTGTCGCGAATGATATCTATACGCCTTAGTTTTTTGTTTAATTTCTTCTTCATTGGCAGACGGGATATCAAACTGCAGTAAATTTGGATCTTCAGTAACGAACTTGGTCCATTTGCAAAATGCCTTATCATCTTCTAATTCTGTACGATGTTTTCGAGTTTTGTATATTGGTATAGGGTTTCCTGAGTCAGGCCAACTCAGGTCATTCTTTTCTCTTACTTCTTGTACACGAGATGGCCAGCGTGGACATGACCACTGGTTCTGCCTACCTATTTCTCTTCCTATTTTCAAGAATTTGATCCCTCCTAACGTCATAAAATAATATTTATTGTCTTCTTTGAAAAAGGTAAGGGCGCAAATGAAGTCGGCGTGCGGCTGTAATACATATAAATTGGAATAATTATAAATGCCTAATGATTAAAAACTAAAACTTCAACCAGTAAACTTACCAACTGTCGACAAACCCTGTTTAACGTATCTTCCCTATCTTTTAACGCATTTTCCTTAACTTTTATCGTATCCATGTTCTTCTTCTCCCGTTTCCACAGTCTTAAAAACGCCTCCCTTTTAGTGGCATCTTCGAGCTTGAAAATAGCCTTTGACTCTTCTGAAAGCTGTTCAAAAAATTTTCTGGCATCTTCAGAAAGCTCATTCGTCGATCCTGGAATATCAATAATAATCTGAATCATTGTACATAATATCAAGTTTTATTGTATAGTTGAGCAGATTGTTGATAAAAATCTCCCATCGCAAAATGATCACTTTTTGAGTAGCCATAAAACCATCATCTGATAATAACAATAGGTATACTTAACTAGAAAATGCAGTAATGTATAATTATGTACTCACCATCGCTATTTGTGGTAATTGTAACGGTCAAAAGCAATATAAAGGCACAAATTTTTAGAAGGCCAACCCTTGACATTTCGAAAAAAAAATGAAATTTCGAACCATCCGGTTAAATAGCTACCTACATACAATTTACAAGTAGATTAAAAAATTAATGAAAAGCAACTTTTCGAATTTTGGATCTGATAAGTATCAGTAAAACGCCTCAATATATTCAATATCTAATCTCGCTTTAAATAGGTTATCTACAGGAAAATTCTTTGAGTATTACGAATTATAACATGGCGAGTAACCTTCAACCATAGCGATAAACCGCATTAAAAATGCCACATAACCGAAATTATTTCTAGGACTTAAAGCTACAACTTTTGTTTAAAATTTTTTCAATTGGACCCCTCTCTCCCCTCCGATTTTGCATAACACTTCGTAAATTCTTTCGAAATTGGTAAAAATTCTGGAATTTTGGTCATATTTTTTAAAAATCTACATCTTTAAAATTTATTGAATTTTTTTTTCATTTCATTTTTAGTAATTTTTGAAATTGGATAGATAAATGAAATTTATTAGGTAAATTTTAAATATTCTAGATAAAAATTTAAATTTTGTGATGCAGTGCAAAGTATAAATATAAAAGTTGAAGCTTTTGATATTTTAAAATTTATATTTATTCATATTTTTTTGTCTAATTATGTCAATTATTCATTTTATAGTTTTATGATTTATTGATTTTACATAATACATATTTGTATTTTGTACACATAAATAATTCTATATAATTAATTATTGCACCTAAAAATTAATATCAATTGTTGCGGATTTATCCGCAACTGGCACTCTTGTTAAGTATATTTAAGAAATTGGGCGATTGTTATCTACTGGTAATGTGATGAAGTGTCAACGTCATATAACTTAGAAGAGGTTACACAGAAAAGGAAAGTAGGTAAAAATTTTTAAACCGCCCATCGACTAACGTGACGTCACTGGAAGAAGTAGGTAATTCAATTTACATGGAAGATGATGATTTTTAGCAAACTTTATTTTTTTTCTCGAAAGTGATGAAGTTTATGAAATTTTTTGTAAGGACTTAACTTTTAGAGAATGAAAAAACCTTTCACATGCGATAAAGAAATAAAACTCGGCCTTTGCGCCTCGCCAGGGGGGGGGGTCAAACAGATGATCTCGACATTGATTAATAAAAAATTCAATTTAAATTTATCGCTTTGCAAAAATGAAATTTTGATGGGCGACATTACTTAACCCAAATTTCATTTACGTTTCGAGTTTCAATTTCAAGTATTAATAAAAGTTGATTGTGTGTTAACACTGAAAATGGAAAAATTCATCTGCGTCCCTAAAATCCAAGGTATGGACCCAAAATCTTCCAGTTCCTATATTGGAATTGTAGGAAATATAACTGAACTGCGGTAATTAACCATTTAATTAGCCATTATTAATACAAAACGTACGAGCTACATCTTTTCTCGATTACATTCTAACAACAACTGATACTATTGCATCATCTAATCTAACGTAAGTAACGCGGGTAATTACGGTAATAACTAAATATTTTCCACAGGAATGTAAGTAAATTTTTTTTTAAACATTACTATTTTATTTTATTTAAGGGGAACCACCATTTTCGTCAAAAACACGTGGTGACCTTCAGGGCCGGAGATCCGAATTTTTCCCAAGGGTAGAAGTTCAAAATTCAGCTGAAGAATAGGCACATGAATTGTGAGGGGGTGGAACACCCCTCACTACTAATACAAAAAGGGTAGAGTTCTCTACTATTCTATCCATTAATCTAAGTTTGAAATTTTCATCACTTTTTATAATTTTCTAAAAAAAAATTTAAGTTTCAGAATGTCTGACAAAATGTCTAAAAGTCATAAAATTTCAAAAAAAATTACAAGTTTCAAAATGTCTGACATAATGTCTAAAAAATTGAATTTATTAAAAAAAATTTCAAGTTTTTTTGTCATCCCATATTGACAAAGTGATCGCACTCAAACGGACGTTTTTTAAAAATCGGCTGGAAATTGAAAAAATTCGGCCAGCACTTGGCGCTTGGAGAGCGTATTTCGAGAAACAGGGGAAAATTTTAAAAATTCGCCCTGCGTATTTTCATTTAGTACGTATTAATACCGTTTCTCTCACGAAGTTTTCCAACCCTCCTCCATCATAAAGGATGGGAATTTCTTCGTCGATGCCTTCAATAGTCTTCATCCAAGCGGAAAAATAAACCAACTCTCGATAATTAATTTCCACGACAAACAAGTTATTTTAATTTCAATATGGCTAATAAAATTTCCTTCATTCGGTAAAATGGGTGGGTAGGTAGAGGCACCCACACAAAAGACATAATTTCATCGAATGAAAAACCGTTCCTCAACGTTTGACCCAATTTACTAGTATAGTACTCGCAATATATAATTTAATTTCTTTTTTTATTCAATAACTAGGACACTTTTTTAGTAGGTATTTCGTGCTATCTATAAGTACATAATTTCCGCAGCAACAGCATGACAATTAATTAACGAGAAGAAAACCATCAACAAAATGCTGAAAAACAATCATGCGCTCGAATATTCTTCCAACTGTGTTTTTTTTTAGCGAAAGGTGAAAAATACCCGAATTAAGAAGGAAATAACGATGGTAAAATGTGGAAAAAACACACCACCGAGAACCCAATTATTAAACCCTTTCACTTGTGTACTTTTTACTTTTGTACGATTAATGAATAAAAGATGGTGTATTTTTAAACGAAAATACATAATACAAGAGATCCTATAAAAAGGTCAGCAGCTGTTCGATGGGCTGGCGATCGGTACTGAAAATATTAATGGGTTTTTAATTCAACTTATGTAACCACTTATATAGGTGGTTATTTTTTATATTTTGAGAAAAACACGAGTGGAGAAAAGAAGAAAGAATATACCGAGCCTTCGGGGGGTTCGGGATCACATCACGCAATACAAGAGTGTTTGGCAGATGTGTATGATACGACGATTTGGGCCTTCTATTCTTCGCACTTTGAACGAAATTTATATTATTCGACACGAACTATCATTACCTCATAAACACGTTTGGTTTGGTATTATTCGTAGTTTTTTTTAGGTCTTTGATAGCATTTTATCGATATCTATAGGCTCGTTTCGCCTCAATCAGCGTAGCTGGCTGTTTGACGAGATTTTTAATTATAAAAAAAAAACCTCAAATGCTGAGGCTGGGACGAATATTAAAAAAAAAATGGATTTTTTAAAAAATACCTACAGATAATTTTCAGATGTTGAATTTCAAAAAAAATTGTTGTTGTTGTTGTTTTACAAAGAACTTATTGTTTTCAACTCACAATTTTATGAAATTCCAATGTGATGAATAAATTTATACAAATCTTTGAAATGAAGAAAAAAGATAAAAAAAAATTTAAAAAACAACTTCCAAAAAATAGAAAAAATTGTCAATTTTGAATAAAAAAATAATAATAGAAAAGTAATCCAATTTTAGCAATGAAAATCTATTTCCTCTACAGCCCAAAAAAATTCATAATGCCAACAAAAAATATCTTTGAGGGTGATGTTGTTATCAAGTTTCACATTAATGAGAACTCCTTTCAAACCTTCAAAGAACAATCTCACCAACTCCATCTACAGCTACCTTCAAATGAGTGTAATAATCTAGCAATTATAAACACTTCCCTAAAAAAAAATTGATAAATAAATAAATGTAGATAAGAATTTGAATTTTAAAGAAGAAATAAATGAGAATGACGTAAAACCTTGAAAACCCGAAGAAAATACTCAAAATTTCAACAACTTTCAACAACAAAACATAAATAAATTAGGTACCTATTATAAATTTATAAACAAACAAACCCCTCAGAAAACTAGTTTTAAATTTTTAATTTAAAAAAAATATAATTGCCACAATTTCCTTGAAGGTGAACGGGGGCGAAGAACAAGACGCATAATAAGTTTCAAATTTTTTCAAAAGTAATGTTTTCATTTCAAAATTTTATAAATTCAGAAATGAGTTATTAAAAATACAAAAATTATCAAGTGTTTAATTTCAAAAAAAATCATTATATTTCTGTGTTACACACAACTAAAAAATTACCAACCTACCTATATGAAAAAAGATCGATACGAATTTTTCAACTGCTGAAGAATATTGTTTTTAAACATTGAAAATGTTCAGATTTTTCAAAATTTCCACGAATACAAAATTTCAACAAATTAGGCAAATAAATTTAAATTCGATTACAATATTAATTGAAAAATTTAAAAATTCAAAAACACAAACTTCCAGTCTAGTCCCAAAGGGGAAAAAGTCGTCTGTGAGATTAAGAGGTTAAAAGCAACTTCATGATTGATTTGTAATCCAGAACATATTTTGAAAAAATTGAGCAGGGGTTGCATTTTTTTTTAAGGCTCCCCTTTCTCAGGAATTCTCTCTATCTCTGAACCAAAGGCCCCGATAGAAAATTTTTTTAAACAAAAATTGTAGATGATCCCAAAAATAATTTTAGTTATTGTAGGTCTAAGGTGCGTGCCTACCTACAAAACTAAGCTTCGCGTAGCGTCAGCAAAGCGACGTGTGAGCGAAACAGAAGAGTGAGTGCGAGCCTGCTTCGTACTACATCAACAAGGCGACGTGAGTCGAAACTGCGCGTAACACAAGCTATGCTGAGAGAAATCAGGAGACAAGGGAGAGCTTAAGGTAGACTATATTCGACGAACGACCAACAGAGAATGAGCTTGCCAGTGGCAGCTCAGTTGTATTTATAATAAAAAATAATGAAAATTACAGTTTAACCAAAGTTAGATATTAAAAAATGTACAAAATAGTAAGAATGATAATTGGTACGAGTGTAAAAATAATAGTTTGGTAGCGCACTCTCAAATAGGTAAGAAGTGAGAATCCTACTTGACGCTACATTATCATAAAAATTCTATTGGAACCCTTCCTCCACCAATTTGGGAAATCATCGTTCTGAAATGACTTTAAATTTAATTTTTTGTGTTTTCTGTCGAAATTATGAAAAATTCAGCCTTTCTCCAAATTACAAGACTTGTTTAGAATCATGAAAGGAACATGTCTATTAAAAACTTCAGCTCATAGAAAGCAAAATAAAAAACCACCGAATAAATAATCATGCTATTGTGGAGAAAGAAGAGAACGCATGAGAGTTGAATTTAAATTTTTTTAAATTTGTAAGAGTAATCTTTTCACAAAATCGCCAATTCAGAGCAAGAAACGAATACAAAATCGAGTCTAAAAACTTCGCAATTCCGGTCCGCCCTGCCTTCTGAAAACGCCATTACCACGATGACAAACCGCCACCTCAAACCGACTCTAGCATCCGTATAAATCCTAATTACTCGGCCTGCCATGCCACGCCATGCACGCCGGGGCAAAGGCAAAATACACGCTCGAATTGGCAAGCCAACTTTAGCGACTTGTCACGTATTTGCGAAACAAGTCCGAGCGCAACTCCGGCTAACCATAAGTAATCCTAACGATACCGCAAGGCAGCAAAACTCGCGTACACTTATCAATCGTACAGAGTCGCAGCTCGACCATCGCATCGTACGCCTCGTGTCTCGTAAATATATATACAAATTGTCTTAAATTTCTGAAATGTTAAAAAGCCTCGGTTATGGTCTGGTTGGCATGGCGTGTTACATCACTCACCCACTCACCGCGTAGCTAAGTTTATATTGATGGCTGACGAGGTGAGCATCTCAATAAGAAGCCATTCTCTTATGCTCTCACCGCAGCACCCGTATCTCTCACGATGTCTTTTTTTTACTACTTTGAGAAGCCAACCTCTGTATACCTAGCTCACTGATCATGATCGATGGTAATATAGCGACGAGTTGGCATTATACGAGCAGTACGAAGCTGTTGGCTGGGCAGTGTCTCGCATTCATCGGGACGAGTGGCGTAATTTAGCCAAGTCTATAGTATACGAACCGTCATCGAAGACTATTTAAAAAGCGAAATATAAACATTGCCGTGATATAAAGCGCACTCACACACCGACTGTGGACGTCCAGTCAAGCAGAGAGTTTCTCTCTTTCGAGTACACACGAGCAGTTATATTATAGAAAAACAAACAAAAACCCATTTCATAAATCATTAATAAAACATTCAGTCCATTCTGCAAAGCAATTAACCAAAGGTAAAAATACCATTTTTTTCCTCCTCTACAAAGATTGTCTGCAGACTAATCATTTCTTTCATAGGTAATAATCGCATTTCCAAGTAGCCATTCTTCTCCTCCTCCTGCCCACTCCGTGCTCTTCGTAGTGGTAGTGCTATTACAGTACACTTATACAACATCCACTACTTATAATATTTGTTGTGTACGTATTATATACCTGTGAGTATAGTTACTGGATAGATATAATAAATAAAGAGCGAGTTTTTAAAAGACAGCAGCTACTTTACAAACATTCATTCCTGCTTCTAGCTACATTAACATCACATGTTTACTTTGCTTTCAGTTTTCATTAACCCAATGATTTATTATTATTAATTTTTTAAAAAGCAACTTGTCCTTTTATGACAAGTTATTACCGCGTAAGAAAGCCGCTGTACTTATACGTTTAAATTATCTTCAATATAATTTCTATATAAGCTACTTTCTTCAAAATAATGTGTATCGATGTACTTTTGTTTTGTAGTACCACAATCGAGCCTATTATTCGATATATTCGACAGGTAATTCCAACCATAGACCCTACCTTGGGCCCAATGAACTGCTCCAAATTACACCACGATTATACACGCTCGCTCATTACAACCTTTTGAATTTTTAATTTGACAGTACTGCTTCTACTTGTCAACTTGAAACTAGCTCTCCTAGTTTGCACTGCCGACTCCGTTGATACTTATTCAAAATCAAAGGAGTGGACGAAGAAGAGGCCAATTTTTAAAAAATTTTCAAACAGAAGTTGTAAATGAAGGTCCCAGAAATAATTTAGATTATTATAAAAATTTCAATTGGACCCTTCCCTCTCCTCAAATCTCGCATAATATGACTTGGATTGTTAAAATATTAGATATCAAAAACTGGAAAAGGGAGGGGTACAATTGGAAAATTTTTCAAAAAAAGTTATACAGTGAGGTCCTAGAAATAATTTTGGTTATTATCAAATTTTCGATTGCAACCTTCCCTATCCCTCAATTTCGCATAATACGGCTTGAATTATTAAAAACTGTGGGACAGAAGGGTGCAAATGAAAATCTTATAATAACCAAAACTAGTTCTTGGACCTCAATCTATAATTCTTTTGAACATTTTTCCTATCGGACGCTTCCCTTTTCCAGTTTTTAATTAGGTATATTATATAATTGTCTTCAAATCGTATTATGCGAGATTTGAGGAGAGGGAGGGGTCCAATTGAAATTTTTTTTATAACCAAAATTATTTCTAGGATCCTAATTTACAACTTTTGTTTGAAAACTTTTTCAATTGGAACCCTCCCTCCTATAATTTTTCGAAAATTCGGGAGAGCTAAAGGTTGAATTGAAATTTTTTTTAAACAAAAGTTGTTATACATTAAGATCTTAGAAATAATTTTGGTTATTATAAGAATTTCGATTGGGCCCTACCCTTCCCTCTATTTATGATTATTAGTACAAAGACACTCGAGGGAGGGAGGGAGGGAGGGATTGAATTGAAAAACATTTCAAAAAAAAGTTGTAGATTAAGATCCTAAAAATGAGTATGGGTTCATACACAGTTTTGCCCAAAAAAACAAATTTACAGCGATTTTTCATCTTTTTTGTACCCTTGAGAATTTTTCCAAAACTACGAAAAATTTGAAGAAAATGAGGAAAATTATAGTTTCTGAAAATGAGGTTAAAGATGAAAAATCGTCATAATGGTCTTTTTGGGCGAAACTGCGTACGTTGAACCAATTTTAATTACAAATTTTTTTTTACCAAATTATTTTAATCCATTTTTTCAATTTTTTTGAAAAACGTAAAAACTGGTATTTTGAATGTCTCATAAATGCGGTGATCTGATGAATTCTGGATTTTTTCAAAATATATTAATAACGATGGTAATACCTGCCAACCAAAGGCATACAACCCATTTTCTGAAATTTTGGAATTTTTTTATTTTTTATTTTTTGCAAATTTTTCAAAAATTTGAGGCCTCTTTCGAGATCGGAAGATATGATGTCATTTTTACGAAAACCTGCCTGCTGCATTATTTTGCTCACCTTGAATTTCACCAAGTCCAGTACTTCATAAATACTTGATATTCTTAACTGCAGGGAAGAGAGGGGTCCAATCGAAATTTTTGTTGCGACCAAAATTATTCCTAGAACTTCAAGCTACAACTTTTGTTTGAAAATATTTTCAATTGGACCCCCTCTCTCCACTGATTTTGCATTACACTCCGAAAATATTAACTAAAAATCAGAGGAGAAGAGGTAGGGTCCGATTTGAAAAATTTTCAAGCAAAAGTTGTACCTTGAAGTTCTAGGAATAATTTTGGTTACCTACACAGAAATTTCGATTAAACCCTCAATCCCCCCTCCAATTTTGAATATCAAGTATTTATGTAATACTGGACTTGGTAAAAATTCGAAGTGATCAAATAATGCAGCAGGCAGGTTTTCGTAAAAATAGCCGATTATGTGATAACGAATCTTCTGACTAGATCAGGTATGATCATAAAAAAAATGGTCTGTAACCTTTACAACAGCTCAAAATATTATCAGTAAATTGGATGAAATTAAAAGTTCAATAAGTCTGTCGGAAATATCGGTAGGTACAGGAGTTTTATACTCAGAGAAATACTGTGCCCTTTATTGAAAAAATTATAGCTGTATTCAAAGAAAAAGATTTACCTACTCCAGGTAGAGAAACTTTGAGAAAAATCCTCAAAGAAAATTGATTTACTTTTAGAAATGACAAATGCCGATCCAAAAATCATCCGAGGCCTGTTGTGCGACGACGACGAACTCAGCAAAGGCGATTTTACGAGCGTTCCTACTACGAGCAGCCAAAATACGAAAGGAGCAGCATTTGTTGCTGAAAAGAAAAATAGTACCGGTAATAATTCGAACGAAAATTCTAAACCTACGTGTCACAATGATTGAGACTTCAGAGAAATATTGTGCCATCTATTGAAAAAATTAGAGTTACACTCAAAGAAAGAGATTTACCTTTCTCAAAGAAAATGGATTTACTTTTAGGAAAACTAAAAAAGTGAGGAAGTACTGATTGAGACTTCAGAGAAATATTGTGCCATCTATTGAAAAAATTAGAGTTACACTCAAAGAAAGAGATTTACCTTTCTCAAAGAAAATGGATTTACTTTTAGGAAAACTAAAAAAGTGAGGAAGTACTGATTGAGACTTCAGAGAAATATTGTGCCACCCATTGAAAAAATTATAGCTGCACTCAAAGAAAAAGATTTACCGACTCTAGGCAGAAAAACCTTGAGGAAAATTCTCAAAGAAAATGGATTTACTTTCAGGAAGACTAAAAAAAAATGAAGTACTAACTGAGACTTCAGAGAAACATTATGCCATCTATTGAAAAAATTAGAGCTGCACTCAAGAAAATAGATTTACTAACTCCAGGAAAAGAAACTTTAAGAAAAATTCTCAAAGAAAATAGTTTTACTTGTAAAGGAAGACTAATGAAAAATAGGCAAGAAGTGATTGAGACTCCAGCAGTTTTTTCTGCCCGAGATAAATATTTAGATAAAATTGAAAACTATAGGCTTACTGGCCGTCCATTGGTTTACATCGACGAGATATGGGTAGACTCTAATGTGACTTTTGGAAAATTTTGGCAAGAAACTCCTATTAAATCCCCCTGATAGCGTATAGTGCAAAAAACAGAATTATCGCGGTTGATGCGTGCACTTACATGCAATGAATTCATTCCAAATGCCCGTTTAGTATATAGAGTAAACACCACAATAGGCAATTACCACGGACAAATGAACGCGGAAAACTTCAAAAAGTGGATGGGTGAAAAATGAATACCCAATTTGCAGCCGAATTCAATAGTAATTATGGATAACGCATCCTATCATTCGATCATCGAAGATAAAGTACCAGTGAAGTCCTCAACAAAACAATTCAAGATTGAATGGCAAGAAAAAAACTCGGAGAGACGATCTCAATGCAAAGACATAAAGGACAAATTACCTCTCTAGGTTAAGAATATGGTATTCCTGAATCAAGTCTGTATACAAAACATCGACCATTGCAGAGAATATCTCCGTATCGACGATAGATTCAAGTTCAAAAACCACCATAAGGTATTTATATTTGTTAAGAGGATTTTCCCAATGGGGAAGGGTAGATTTCTGGCAACTGCAATTCCACAGTGATTATCAAATAAGCATCGAAACTAAGACCGGTTCTTCCTTGAAAGTAACCAATGAGATATCTATTTACACCGAGAGATGATGAATGCTTTCGCATCTGCAGATTTTGACTCCAATTTAAAACTACTGTTCGAACACTTAATTCAGTAAAATGAATGTTTATTCGCGGATGCGCATGAAACAAGGGAATAGTAGACGTTATACATTTACCAGCAAAAGTATATCTCATCATCCCGTCTCTTCATGACGACTCAATCTTATATGGTAAAAAAGAATACACCCACTATGGAAGATTTGAGCCTTAAATATGTAAGGATTTGTCGTTCAATTTCAATTACCTATTTCATTTCTTTAAATTAATAATTTTACGCATTGAAAATTGTAAGTAAGTACTGAATTTTTTAGACTATTGTCGTCAGAGATTATATAATTTGAAAATTAGGTTTCTAAATTGAATTAAATTTAGAATTTTAGAAGAACTGATTTTTAAACTTACGTATATTAATTTTTTTTTTTTTTTTTTTTTTTCGTTTCAGACATTTAATTACCAACTAAATTTCCATATGATTATGCTTTTATGATGATTAAAATGACAAAAAACGTGAATTGGGATTGTATGTATGTGTATCTCAACTGAAAGAAATAAGGGTTTCCACTGAATTTCCTTACAAGGCGAGAAACCCATTTTTTTCCTATCAGACATCACAATATTCATTGAGGAAAGTTCGGATGAGTCTCAAGACTCAACAAGTTCGTCTTCGATTTATGAAATTGCCGAAGCTTCTGTCGATAAAAAATCAGAAGCACCAGTAGAGCCAAAGAAAAAAGAAAAAAAGATAGTCTTAATTATATCTAAAAATAAACCTAAGTCGAGTAAAGAAAAATCAAAAATAGTTATAGATAGTTCTAATACGAGTAATTCGGGAAACGATAAATCGTCTCGTCCTGAATAAAGAAAAATCGATCGAAAAAATTCCTTCTTCGAAAGCTCAGCAAAATATTTCAGTTCAGCCTACAGGTTCGGTTAAAAAAGATGAGCAATAACCAATTATACATATCCAATCAGCATGTTTAAATTGGAGAGGGCTGCACTCATGAAGGTCAAATAATGGAAAACAAGGAAAATTGAATAACATTTTCATAATTCTTAGGCAGACAATTTTGTAATTAATATTCATGTTGTATTTCTGTACAAGGTGAGAAAAGCATTATCAATCCGACATAGCCGTAGTAATAGTGAATGAAAGAATGCTAAATAGTGATATCCAACCGGCCTATCAGGGTCGGAGAAGGCAGTTTCCTTGTAAATATCAATCAAAAATGACAGAAAACCAGGACTATTCTCAGGTAAGACACTTTTTAAAATTCATATTTATGTTTTATCCCATCTAACACGTTATCTGAAAATCATATTAAATAATTATCCTATGTATAGAGATAGGCTATCGCTGATTCTAGTTTTGTTCTTCTTTTGGTAGAATGCAGTGATTATTTGAAGATGAAAAATGGTTTATACAAAAACGAAAGCCAGATTATTGAGCCAAGGGTTGCTGATGGGAAAATAATCCCCATCAGAAAGTACCCCCATATGGTAAGTTTTTTTTATCCAATTCTGCTTAAATATTATAAATGTGGATACGTACGCCTAAAATTTCAGCGGAATTGGATAAAAAAAAGTCGTTCTACAGCGATTTTTTCAATTCTTACAAGGAAAATTCAACTCTTTTTCACTTAAAATAGGTTCTATGGGCTGGATCCGGCTGATTTTTGGTATGATAGTATGTTAGGTGCTCATAAATGTACATTCCAAAAATGAGTTAGATCCAACCCATAGAACCTATTTTAAGCGGAAAAGAGTCGAATTTTCCTTGTAAAAATTGAAAAAATTGCTGTAGAACGACTCTTTTTCATCCAACTCGGCTGAAATTTTATATATGGATACAGTATGCTCCTCTGAATAAATTTTCGTGAAAACTGAATTTTTTTGAGTCATTTTTCCAAATTTTTGGTGTTTTAAATTTTAAAAAATGCATGTGCCCATATTACCCTACCGGTAGGGTAATATGGGCTTTTTATGACTTTTTTTCAATGAACTTTTTAGACATGAAGGGTCCAAATTAAGATGCACTTTTTAGTTTTTCAAAAAGAATCAAATTTCAATGTGTAAGCGCGTTTTGAAAAAAAGTGCCCATATTACCCGCCGGTACCTTATTATTCCAATTGGTCTAATTCACTGGACGAGTAGGAATGTAAAAGTATCGAAATTTACTGTTGTCAAAATAACTTGTTAGTTGTTACTATGCCTAATTTTTAAAAATTATTTATTTTTATTCATACATTTTTTTTTGAATTTTTCCTTGAAAATTTTTATCAAAAAAATAATGAAAAAAATAAATTAAAAAAATGACAAATAATAAAATAAGTAAAAATTTAAAAAATGGTAATTTTTATGTAAAAATTCATCAAAAAGAGAAATTGCAAAAAAAATAAGGATTTAAAAAAAAATTTGAGTTGAAACTCATATCAAGAAAAATTACTTCGTTTGAATTTTCCAATTTTCTAAACTTTTGAATTTTTACTTCAAATTCTTACATAAAAAATTCGAAATGATCATCACAATTATTTTTATCAATATTTTTTCCAATTTATGCACGGAATATTTTTTTTTAATGTTTTCTTGAAATTTTTTTATAAAAACGTTTCATTAGAATTCAGGAGTACTTTAAAAGAGTCAGATTTCCCATTCATTTCCCTTGGTTCTCAATAGTGGTATTGCAACTTAGGTTCGTTAAATCGTATCCCCTAAAAAATGCAAAAAAATTTATTGAAAAAAAAATTATAAAATGGAATAAAAAAATTATTTTGCTTTTTAGAATAATTTAAAACAAAAAAAATTGCAAAAAAAATGATTGAGGATAAAAAAAATAAATAAATTGTCATAAGTTCAAAAAATGTCAAATCAAAATAATTTAAAACAAATGAGTTCCAACAAAAAAAATTTGGCTTCGCCGGGGCTCGAACTGGGGTATCCTAGATGATGATCGGAGCTCCTAACGACTCGTCTACTACCCATGTTTTGAAATTGAGTCGAATTTTAAAATACTTGATTCTGATTGGTCGAAATTAAAAAATTTGGCTTCGCCGGGGCTCGAACTGGGGTATCCTAGATGATGATCGGAGCTCCTAACGACTCGTCTACTACCCATGTTTTGAAATTGAGTCGAATTTTAAAATACTCGATTCTGATTGGTCGAAATTAATAAACTTTGAACGGATTTTTCTCAACTTTCCGGGCAACTTTTTTCAAACTTTTTGCGCCTAAAACCTAGTCCTCGTCGAGCTCTATCCGACGGTATTCGCGGATCCGAAGCGTATTCAGCGGTTTTCGAGAACATGCGTGACAAAAAATCCGGCTTCTCTCTTATAATATATATATTGATATTGATATTGATATTGATATTGATGATGAATATTGATGATTGATGATATTGATATTGATATTGATGATTGATATTGATTTCCTCATAAGTCAAGAAAAACATTTTTTCAATCAGACATCACAATCATTATTACAGGAGCATGGAGCAAGTTTGGTCATCAGCGATATCCAACCAGCCTGTCTGGATGGGAGGGCCTATTTTCCATAAGGTCAAATAATCATGAAAAAAAACTCATTTATGTCATTCAAACCTAACCTAATGTAACTCCAAGAAATTGTGGGATTTTTCACAAAAGTTAAGACAATAAATTGAGATTATTGCGTCAAAAAAATGTGAAGATTTTGCTCTCTAAAAACATAACATGGATTTTATCCAGAAAATAGAGATTTTTTCACGTGGGTGAATTTTAATACTTTCAGCATAATATCTACACAATACTCGGATTAGAAATTAAATTCATTTGAGCTGTTCAGGCCCACCACGCATGGCACATTTAATTATAGGTGTCTATGTTGTCTCAGGAAGTAAATAGAGACCATCCTCTTCAACTACACCAACAAAGTGCCATTGCCAGATATCGTGACATTGTTTATAACGTGTTATTACGGCGTGAAATAATTGAAAAATTAAGCCCAAGCGACTTGTAATTTACTCTTTAATTTTAATTACGTTAACACGCTAACAAATGAATATTCCTCTTAACATAACCATTCCTATTTATTTTTTTCTACGAAAAATACACTATAATTAGTTTTATTCTTTTCGAATTTAACATAATATTGTTGAACTTCTGATACTGGATGAGAAACTATAAAATGACACTCGCGGACCTATTATATCGCATGTTCTTGAACTTGAATTAAGTACTTATGTATTGGGAAATTAAGTGTACCGCTGAACCCAAATACATACATCCAAAATTATATGATATGAATTGATTTTTTTTATAAGTTGAAGGAAAATAATTACAAAATGCTATACAGTTAGATTGAAAAATGAAAACCTTTAGTCAAGGTGACATAAAGAAGCTAAGTTTATTTATATTTTTAGTTTATTTTTTTTAAATACCAATCAGATATCACAAAAGATCCTAAAGTCGCTGAAGTATGTACTACTCTACTTTTACATCGCCACAGCTTTTATACATCGAATGTATTAAGACTTCGTGATTTTTTAAATTTTGTTATGTTTTTCAGGAAATGGTGTATTTCTCTAACGTATTAGGGGAAATAGACAACATCGGGGTACGGCGTGAATTGAAAGGCCGCATCGAAATGGTCATTAAAGACTTAGTTCAATGTAGAAAAATAGTTAAAGAACTGTTTATAACAAATGCAACTCTTCGTCTTGAAAAGGTATGTAAGTGTATCTATACTACTCTGTTCCCAATGAATCTTTCCACTGATAATTTCAACTACTTAATTCCATCAATTATTACTCGAGATATCGTTTGAAAACTTTTTGACCACACCTATTTATAAACATTATACACCTTCGCAGTTCGCATGGTATTCTGTGTGGGGTATTGATACGCTAAAAACGGAGAGAGGTTGCCAGGGTTTAGAAGTGGAGGCAGAACATATTTTTTCTTTATTCAGTGCTTTTTATAATTTTTTGCTCACTGACAAACTTATTATTTTTTAAAATGGTCGAGAACATTTTTCCAAATCATAAAATGACTTTTTTGATTGTTTTCTACTCATTAAAACAAACAAACAAAAGGGTAAAAAAGGTGAGGTAACCTCTTAACGCACCCCCCACCCGATCCATCTCATGTTCACTTCATACTAATCCGAACTCGAACAAAATCCTGCTTTTCTCCATCAAGCACCTTCGTCTTAAAGAAACACAAACGTGAGTAAATAACCCAAAAAGAATTTCATCTTCGCATTTTACACTCATAATTGACTAAACCGAAAATAATTTCACACAAGTAAGCTCCTATACTTCGCACGACCATTACTACATAAAGCTGTAATGATCCAAATTATATCCATTCCAATTTGAGACCGCATCATACACGATGATATTGCTAAAACCGTAGAGAATCCTTCGCCTACCAAATGATACGGAATTCGAATCATGCTTTAATCAAGCCACAACATCGTACACGTCAAATTCACCCAACTCCAGTCTAATCTGTGGACTTAAAACTAAACCCAGGAAGTGTATAATTTAGTGGACATAGTACACGTGTCATCGTCCAGATTAAAGATTACGTACCAGACCGTAATTACATACTTCCTCGTCGTCAAATCACCATCAACATCATCATTGCAGCTCTACACGCATCCGAGGGTACGATTTCGGGTATAGGCATATTAATCAAAATATTCGTATAAGGTTTTACACCGCTCGGTAAACGAATTACAATCTGGAGATGTACGTAAATTGGCTACATTTCTGTCTCTACCATCATGATCATTTTCATAAGTACTTATTCTTGCAGGATGGCAAATGTGCAGAGAATGGCTAAAAATACTCGCTCAAGTTCTACATCCAAACGTATATACGAAGAAAGGTAATACGAATCTGGTAGCTGGTAACCGGTAATTACCTGGCGATACTGGTATTACGACGATTAGTAGCATTAAAAACGCTTTAAGGCGTATATGTTGCCGAGAAAATGATATTAAATGGTACATACGCGTCCGATAGGCATTAAAACAGCGTTATGAGGTACTGAGAATCGAGGTAATGTCGAATTAAAAGAAACAACGTGCTTTGGGTTCTTTTTGCAGAGTGCGAAGAAACAGGCAGAAATTACTAATAGTTGTGATAATACTCATCGGAAAATTACAGAAATGTCATTTACAATGAGAATTTCCCAATTTGCACGAAATATAGTAGAAACGACTCATTTATTTGAATATTTTGAATTGAACTCAGAATGGTGGTTGTTGTCGTTGTTTTAGCATAGAATTTCGCGAAAAACTGACCAGAACGAACAGACCTTGAATTTATAATTAATTTAATCAACTTATCAGCGATCCTTATTTTTTATTTTTTATTTGTATTTTTGCTGTTTCATATTCATTGTGAAATGCAACAAACTTGGGAAAAAATCGAGAGAATATCAGTCTCCAAGAGAAGTGAGTACTAACATGAACAAGGGGTATTTTTAGTAGTTAAATTCATAAAAAAATATTTTTATTATTTATTATATTAAATAAAAAAAATATATTAATTATTAAAAAAGATATATTTAAAGTAAATATAATATCAGAAGAAATGTAAAATAAATTTGGTATAATATTTAAAAAATTAATTATTATAATAAAATTAAATAAATTTAAGAATAAATTTAATAAAGTATACACCATTTTTTAAAACTTGATCAAAGGTGATTTTGAAGTAAGTAATTTTATGTATTATAAAAAAGATAGATAGATCAGTGTTGCCATCTCTTAGAGAATTCACTATGCTAGATTGGGGTAAAAATCATGTTTTTTATGCCAGAAAGCATAATGAATTCTGCTAAATTTCATTGAACTCACGAGCTGTCCCCTCTTTGGGATACTCCTTGTATGTAAAACAGGCACTACATATACGAACAAGCTTCTCACATTTTGATCTTTTTACACCAAATCGTGCAGTGTTCCTCCTACATCTGTACACCAAACCATCGAATTTAAGTACGACAGTAGTATTTGCCAGCCCTCAAGTAGGTACCTACCGAACTTAGCTGTAGCAACGATCTATTGTACAGCGAGTTATTTACGAGAAACCCTCAAAAGTAGCTCTGGTCATGTTTGTTTTGATGGGCAATGGTCACCACAGATCACTAATGTTTGAGTAAGTGCACGTGGTAGGTAAATATATTTTTAATCTTCATTTTTCGATTTTTTGTGAGACACCGAAACTTACTTATTGACAAAACGTTTTAAAGATATTAAAATTCAAATTCGGCCAAAAGGAAGCATGACTGCTAATATAGTGCGGATTTGAAACCAACTTGTAGCAGTAATAGGCTATTTATATCATCTAGGTTGAGTTTGGATTGTATTTTGCAAGTATTCCTATTTCTGTCTCCGAACCCAGCTAGAGAGATAGTGCTGAATTCAAATTATTTACTACTTTTTCGATTGGGTCTCCCTAAAGTCAATTACTCTACCTACTTCAAAACTTGGAAGCTAGTATAAGACATTGGGAGACCCAAATCAAAAAATTAGGTAAATACTCTACTTGCAAAATGCCTAGACTGCTTCGACCTCCCGCAGGTACCGCTAGTCGACCTTTCCCAACTCCCCGAAACCTTTTCATATCCATATTATCCGCTCATGTGTATAATAACCGGGGTAACGATGCAGAAATCGTTGTTTCGCAGAAGTACATTACATGGTACGTTTCAAGTTCTGCCTGCGCTAGAGATACACACGTACGTAGCACTCTTTGTGATATACTTACAATTTTATAAAGCCACCAACTGTATCAGCTTCAATTTCAAATATCATCTCTCGTGGCCACCCTGCTCTGCATCTTCTTCTCATGCCCAGACCGATCTCAACAGTATCGTGACACTCGTCCCACTCAATCTCAAAATCATTGGGTTTCAATTATTCCTTTTTTTTACTACATAGTATTTTATTCAAGTAAGTAATTCTCTAGTAAATCTCCAAGCTATGCAAACATTTAAACGCGATTATCTTGAAAACATATGTTTTTGGCACTTAGCATCTTTTGACCTTTCACGATACATTTTTTTGCGAAGAAACTATCTTTCTAAAAATTAGAGATGTCATGTTAAACAATTGAACAAAGAATCGATTATTTAGGTATTTCAAAAATGTTATAAAAAAATTCAAATAGGTACCTAAGTATTTTTTTAAAAGATTGTAATTACCCGTATAAAAAAAAAAACTAATGGTTCTACCATTAAAAAAAAACTAATGGTTTTTTCGCCACCATTAGTAGTGGTAATTTTAGTTGTAAATGTTACCACTACTATTACCAGTACCATTAGAGATTAATAGTGGCGAAAAAACCATTGTTTTTTTTAATGGTAAAACTATTAGTTATTAGTAGTTGGCTATTTACACCATGTTTGATTCAAAAATTGGAGGTCTTTATGCACATCCTGGCAGGCTCATTAAAACCCTGTCTAGTTGTGGACATCCCTCTCAAAGCTTGACGCACACGTCTAGCCATGGGGTGTTATCTTATATGATAAAATTTTGAACTGAGCTTTCAGTACTCAGAGAAGTCACAAGAAGCGCTGTACTTCAAAACAAAAATTTTTTCGTTCAATTATTGTTGGCTATCTACTTTTGTCGTGTTTTGAGTTGCTTGGATCAAGACTTACAATAATCACAATTATTTTAAGTTTCCAAAGGGAAAGAACACAACACGAAGCAGCGCTTTCGAATGCAGTGACTACTCCCGGAATTAAAAATGCCATTTAGAAATTTTACCCAGAGTTGACTATCTATTATAAACGTAGTTTATATTTACATTATCTTTGCGTCTAGCCAAATGTATTATGTTTTCCATGGACTATATGTACTAATTTACAACACTTCTTATCTGCGAGTATCAAAAGATGCTAGTTACTATTAATTACCAATAGTAACCATATGATGTTTCATGGTTACTATTAATCACTATTGGTAACTATTAATCATCCAAGGACTTGTAATGGTTACCATTAGTTACCACTAAAATTTAAATAGTTACTTATAGTAACTAATGGTATTATATAGTAACTATTAGTTTTTTTGTATACGGGTAATTTTAAAAAATTTTCTCCAAGAAGCAAGAATGAGATATTTCATTCTAAACAGAAGAGGAGATTTTTTTCTCCAAAAAAATTGACACGTCCTTTTATCTCAAAATGAGCGATTTCATGCCAAACAAAAATGGAGATTTCTTTATGTAAATAAAATGTAAGATTCTCTACAAAAACAACAACAAACATTAATTTATTGTACTATTTTAAAAAAATGGAAAATTTATTATCTATAAACTTTGAAAAATGTTTTTATTTCAGAAAAACTGAGAAATTTTTTTCTCCAAAGAATTGTCTTTTTTTTTAAATTGAAAGTTTTTCTCTCTTTAAAACAGTTGGGAATAAATTAATGTTATACCATAGGATCATAGAATGAGTATTTTAATATGTAGGTTGGCGACACCAAATTGCCAAAACAAAAAACATCTCTCAGGAAAAAATAATAACAGGAAAAGATCGACGTGACAAAGCGCCGGTCTGATCCAAACCAAAAAAAGAATAAAATTTGCAATTTTGCGAATAACAAAAAGATAAACAAAAAACAAACGACTCAGCTCTCGTCATGAACGAAGTAGCCAATAATTTTTTTTTTTTAATAAATAGAATAAAGGACCGTTCACAATGGAGCTTTACTTTTTGCTTTTGCTTAAATTTTTACCAGTACATAAACAAACGTATAAAAAATACACAAATTTCTGGCTACCAGATTGGTGCAGACAGTAGTGAGTGTTAAGCAAAAAGCAAAAGCAAAAAGTTAAGGTCCATTGTGAACGGTCCTTTAGTTACAGTAAGTAATTCAAATTTTTTGCATTTTAATTAATTTACATTATGTTTTTATTGTCAGGTTTTTAAATTTCTGAAATTTTGCAATTTTTTAATTTTCTCGAGTTACCTACACATTTTTTCACGTTTTTTTTTTTTTTTTTTTTTTTCAATTTTTAAAATCATATACCTACCTCCCTATTCTTCATGGTTTCCATAGGTACGCTGATTTTCTTATAGAGAATATTAAATTTGACATGATGTGTTGTACATAATTTTACAAAAATTAGACGATTGGCATGAATTTTGCATTTTATAAGGAAAATTTGTATTTATCATTACCCGAGCGGCACACTCGATCGATAATATCGGAAGATGTAACGTATCGATAAAAAATCGTTTGAAAATCTATAGATGTTCTCACGATATTATAAAGATTTATCGGTACAACTTCATAGGCAAAAAATCTAAAAACTATCGAATTCGATATTATTAAGATTTTATGACGATATTCGTCAACGATACTATCGACAAAGAATATTAAATTTATCGATTCCGATTTTCCACCGATTTTGTGCAGATATTTGAAACTACATTATCGACAAAGAATATTAAATTTATCGAATTCGATTTTTTAACGATTTTGTAAAGATATTTAAAACTATATTATCGACAGATTATATGAAATTTCTCGACTTCGATATTTTACCGATTTTTTGACGACATTTGAAACTATATTATCGACAGATTATATTAAATTTATCGAATCCGATTTTTTACCGATTTTGTAAAGATATTTGAAACTATATTATCGACACGTAATATGAAATTTCTCGATTTCGATTTTTTAACGATTTTGTGACGATATTTGAAACTATATTATCGACAAATAATCTGAAATTTCTCGAATTCGATTTTTTAACGATTTTGTGAAGATATTTAAAACTTTATTATCGACACGTAATCTGAAATTTCTCGAATTCGATTTTTCAACGATTTTGTGACGATATTTGAAATTATTTCCAAATTGGTGAAAATTTTTCTAAGTCCAACACGTCTGGAAGTACTAAACTGCCTATTATAAGCGTTTTATTGCAAGTTCCTCAACGATAAGGTATGGCATAGTGGTTAAGGAAGAGGATTACCATGCAGGAGGTAGAAGGTTCAAGCCCCACGGGTGGCAGATTTTTTATAATTTTTTTTGACTTTTTCTGAAATGATCGTCTTACCGTAACATGAATAATGTGTTTAGGCATAGTTTAATGTATTAATTATGCTAATTAATGATTTTTAATTATAGAAAAAAGCTAGTAAAAGACGAAAAATCGGAATAAAAAATCGATAAAAAATCGACAGAATATCGAATTCGATAAAGTGTCGCAAAAGTTCCGCCTAAATCGTGAAATTATCTTTCGATATTATAGATATATTATCGATAAAATATCTTACTATAATCTCGAAATTTTTGCTAACTATAATTCGTCGATAATCTATCTATATATCGAAAGATAATTTCACGATTTATGCGGAACTAACGCGACACTTTATCGAATTCGATATTCTGTCGATTTTTTATTTCGATAATTTGTCGAGTGTGCTGCTCGGGTAATATTACTTCAATCTAACTTTCCCCCTATATATATTTTGAAAACGGGTCCAAAAGTTTGTGAAAATTTTTTTCTGATTTTAGAGAAATCAAAATATGTATTTTTCATATTTCTGATAAAAAGAAGTTGATAAGAAGAACTTGAGAATCAGAAGACCAAGACAGAAGTATACTTATTAAGTACATGAAGTCCGATTTGATTAAAATTAAAGCGAAAGAACAATGCTTTCCTGCTCTATTATAAGCATGCTACTCGGACTATATTATCTCATTTTGGAGAATTTCTTCCTTTTTCAGCCCTTCCCCCTGCTCTGGTGTTGCAACGTCGGTAAATTTTTTTTGTCGATTGTGACGAAAAAAGTTGTACACGCGGTTTTACAGAGAAAATGCACGTTGACTATAAATCAGTCCAGCATGCTCGGTTCGTTTATTTTGCCAAGAGTTTTTTTTTTCGCATTAAACAGACCAGACGTTAATAATAATTTGCAATAAAATCGTCTTACCACGAAGACGCGTCTATCGAAGGAAAAATGAATGGTGGTTTTGAGCGCTCTTTGTTTTCTAAATGGTGATTTGTTGACAAACAAGGACTCGGTTGCTGACTGTGAAACTATCTATCTTACGAGCTGTCGACTGGTTCAGCAATATGCACAATCGAGGTTGGCTGCTGCTGGCTTAACGACGACATCTTCGACAACTCTACGAGTAGGTACTTCCGTTTCATATGCTACCTTACTTAGATATTACCTGGACAGATTTTTTTCTACTTTCAATAATGTATAATGTTTTAGTGCTTACGAGTCTGTAATATACGTACGTACTGATGAAACCGTATTCACTCTATAGTAAATACCAGTACCTCGTTTTCCAATTTATAAGCTACCTTTTCAGATGGCTTTTTAATTAGAAATAAATTAAAAAAGACTCGGAACGAGAAAGAGCGCGGTATGATTATTAATGTTGGACGGTTTGATGGCGATTTGTTAACGCTGAAAAATACCACGCCTGCCAAGCTTGCGGTTGACCAAATTTTAAAAGCTGTTAAGTTTACCATTCGTTTGTTACGCTCGAATTCGTTTCGCCTTTTGTAAAATAAACAACGCAACGCGCTGTACAACGAACGTAGAAAACGCATTAGGACGATTGTCCGGCGGAAGACTAACTTTTTCGATATATTTGAAATGGAAATTTTTTTCACCTAGATGGCATTTGGATTTCGTGCTCGAGAGGTGTTTTAATTTACACAAAGGTGGCCATTTCCCATGTAAAGGGGTTAGGTCAAGGCGGTGGTTACGCTTCGAGTGGCCAATAATTGGAAAAGGTACTTGGTTGATTGAAGGATTTATTTATTTTTTTCGTAATGGGTTATTTGGTAGTTTATGGTAGAGTGACAAAAGAAAATATTGACGTTTATTGGAGGTGAGATATTTGTAGGTAGGTGCGAATGAGGAACTTTGATTGTACAACATACCTACATTGTACACAATGTATCATAAGAAGACATAATTTTTTTTTTTTTTTGAAATTCCCAAATATCTACACCCATCAATGAATTTCTTTTAAAATTCCTATCTATTAAATGAAATAATTACCTATGTGAATTTAAAAAAAAATTGTCTCGAGTCTCTTTTGAAAATTTTTTCTTAAATATTTTCAAAAATTTAAATCTAAAAATTTGCTCAATTTATTTACCGTAACGTGGGGTTACTTTGGCCCTAGGGGGTAACTTTGGCCCACCGTGGAAATTCGATTTTTGGATCAGTATTCACAATTGCGTGATTTCTACGACTGGGCCAAAGTTACCCCATCTTACGGTATTTATTTATTTGTTTATTTTTTATGTTTATAGATGTTTTTTGGTCATAAGACTCTCCACATGAACATATATTATTGTTCTACCCCAAAACAAAAAGGAATATACTAAAGGTTATTAGTTATGAAATTTTATGAAGAAAACTTTCTTTAAAAAAAAAAAATTCTGTTCATGAATATGATTGTTTTGCCAAATGCAATTTCAGAAAAAATCGGATATGTAAACTCGTGAGATGGACAGCCGCAAGATCCTCTATAATTGCTCAAAAACACATGTAACGTACGGTTCAATTCAAAAATTCCCTCAATTTAAGAGTATTTAACTTTTATTTAAAATACCTCATAAGAAGTGTAATGCAGAATTTAACCAACTAAGTAACATTAATTATCTTTCTAGACGTCTAAAGTCCTATAATACTAATTCTACATGGGAAACTGACGAAGACGGTATCCGGGCCCCCTTAATATATGTAAGTAATTTTTTTAGAATTGATAAGTAGAATTATTCAATTTTTTTTTTTAACAACTGCTCAAAAAAATTTTAATTCTTAACTTTGAAGTACGTGTTTTCTATTCATTCATGCCCAAACAACAAGTTTTGAATAAATTTGATTAATACATAGTAAACATGTGTTTTCCTTCTAAAAAAAAGTTGTACAATTTTTTAAATATTTCTTTGTTTCAACAACTGAGCAAAAAAATCAATTCCTATATTTTTTTGATTTTTTTTTTTTATCTAAATCATTTTTTCGACAATTTTTTTAAAAACAGAGACATAATATCTTCAAATCATGCCTAATTTGTTTTGACACCTTTGACATAACCAACTTTCTCCATAAATTAAAATTATGAATTTTCTTGGAATACCTTACTTAATTCTTTGATGCAAATAAAAACGTATAACTTTTTTCAATAAGTATCAATTTTTCAGACATTTTGCAATTTTTTTGAGAAGCAGTTTTAATATTTTGTAAAGGAACTTCTCAATACATGTAAGGAAGAGCATGAAGAAAATAAGATATTATTCAGAAGGGCTCAAATTTAAATTTTTTCAGAGTGAAAATGTTTTAAATTGGTAAAAAAAATTCCGAGAGCGCAATTTTTTAATTTCCTGGCGTTAATACAATATCTTCATATTCTTCAGAGTAAAAAAAAATTCGCAATTTTATCAGAAAAGAAAAACTCTTCTTTTGGAGTAAAAAATCGCATTTTTTAGGGAAAAAAATTATTCGCATATTTAATATTTAAAAAATTTCAACTCGACGTCCCTCTGGAAAAAATAAGCCACAACCTACAAAATTCCAAGTTGCCACCCATAAAAACTGACGAAATATAATGTAAACATTCAGTTAGGCTTATGTTTTTAAAAATAGTATCATAAAAACTCTCTCAAAATAATATTAAAAAAGTAGAATTTGTCTCAAATAAATTTTTGAAAAATTCTTTCCATCAATGTTTTAAAAAAATTTCTCTTATTTTTATTTTTTATTTTTCTCATTTCTAGAAGTTCTTTCTCAACAATTGTTTTAAAAAAATGTTCTCAATATTAAGTAGAATGATATTAACTTTGTCAAACGACACATTTTGAAAAAATTTCACGGGTGAGTTTACCTATTTTTTTTATTATTATTATTTTTTTTTTGTAAGTTTTATTACAAATTCATTTCTTACATATTTTTCAAGAAATGGCCAATTTCAACTTCTTAAATTTTTACCCGACGTCAATTTTTCAAATAAATCATCAAGTTTATAGGCACCAATGTAATTATTCTTTTTTTTTCTATGTTTTTCATCATTTTTGAGAATATTTTTCTGACAGTTGTTCAAAGTAAATTATCCTGATTTTTTCATGCTCTTTTACGACTTAAAAAATTGCCAATTTCCGAATGATTTTCGTCAGTAATATGTATGATTGTATTTTTTTAAATAGAAAATAAATTTTGCAATTAGAAATATACATAAATTCTATACAATTTTGAAATAATTCTTCTGTGAATTTTTTTGTGATTTCGATCAAAGATTTTTTTTCCAATTTTTTACTTCCAAGGTAAACGAGTATTTTTTTTTCTTTTTTTCTTTTTTGTCGCAGTATATTTTTCTCAAACTTTTTTTCAATCGTTTAAAAAATTCTCTCAACTTTTTAAACATTTTACTTACCCATTTTTTTTCGTAAAAATTTAATTATATTATTTTTTTTTAAAGAAAAAAAAAATTATTTTTGACAATTAATTTCAATACCGGACAACTCAACAGACACCTTGACAAGTAAACAGGTGTCTTGGCACTCGAGTAAAGATGCTTTGGTTGTCACAGTGGCATATTGACATTATTATCTCTGTATCATTGTTTTAGATTTTTGAAAGTCAGTCAACGATCTTGATAAATGTAGGTATTTTCGTATTTCGTATTCATTGATGATGATAAATTGGCATTCTGACATCAAGTTCGAGTTGCGATTGAGAAATTTCATTGGATGCTTTGATAATTTCATTGTAAATATTTGGTAATCACTGGTTTGGAAAATATTTTGAAGAGTTTTCGGTTTTATTGACAGCTTGACTAATGTGTTTGTCAGTTTGTAAGTGACTTCTGAAATCGGATGCTTTGGCATAGGTTTCCAGTGAGAATTGTAGCATTGAGATATACAAATATTGGAGGTAAATTAATTGGAGTATTGGTACTTATTCTCGTATTCTGATTCATTTTTCTTTGGCATTTGGCAGATGGATATCTTGAATGGCAAGTGACTGGCCACTGGATAAGTTCTGATGCATTTTTTGAAATTAGTTTTAAATTTTTTTATTTTTTCATTATTTAAATTTTTTTTTCTTTTTTTCATTTTTTTCTTTTTTTCTTTTTTCTTTTTTTTTCTTTTTTTTTTTGTTTCTTTTTTTTCTATTTTTTTAAAAATTATTTTTTTTTCTTTTTTTTCCATTCGCCATTTTAGTTGAACAGTGAAATATTTGCATCATATTATTACCATTTTAGGAAGCTTCTGAATATAACGATAGATACAATATCACATTAATGCACTCTATTGACACTTCTAATAAAGTATTGTAAGCTCCCATTTCGAATTATCGTAACTAATCACTGGAAATATCGACTTGGAAAACGTCATAAAACAATGGCCAGTGATTGGATCAACAGGAACATTGGAAACCACTTCAAAATTGTAAGTACACTTGGCACAGTGAAGAACTGGACATATCGTTTGATATTTTAACATTCAGGCGAGGAACCATATTCATTGAAAAGCGATCGACGTATTTATACAAATTCAACAGCTTTATCAGAATCTCGACGTTTACAGACATCTCAGCACATCTTGGATTGATCAAATTGACGCAATTGAAAACTTAACTTCTCAGTGCATTTTCAGCTCAAATGTCACCACCATATCATATTGGTAAATTTCGACATTTTGGCCCAAGTATCTATCAGTACTTTTTAATTGGCATTCGTGGCATTTTCAGCGACTCGTTGCATATCTCTGGCATTACCTCCACACCTCTAAACGAATACCCCGGCAACACTGTCGACGTTGCAAAGTGCCTGAAGAATTATCTAATAAGTTCCGAGATAAAATAGCCCATATTTTGAGAATGATTTTCGAAAATTGGGAAAAAATTAGTTTTTCAGATTTCAAAATTCGTGTCAATGATTCCCAGTACCTAATTGAAAAATTTTCAAATAAATTTTGACACCTAATGGGCCATATTTTGACAGTAACTATTTCCAAGAATATTTTTAAAAATAGGTACATTTTTTTCCAATCTCAAAATTTTTTGGGAACGTTTCCAATGCCTGAAAAATTTTTGAATTAATTTTGAAACAACATACCTAATCTATATTTCGAATGTGCTTCCGAATTTATAAAAAATTTAAATTATTTCAGATTTCAAAATTATCAAATGCATTTTGAGAGCAAGGTGACTCAAGATATTTCCAAAAATTTGAAAAAATTCATTTATTCAGATTCCAAAATTTTTGTACATATTTACAAGAACTTGAAAATTTTTGGAATATTTAAAAAATTTTCTCTACGCAGTCTAGTGACTGATAAAATTTTCTAATAAATGTTGAGGTGAAATTGGCCATATTTTAACAACTTTCCAAAAAAATTGAAAATTCATTAATTTTTTTAAAAGTTCAATTTCCTTTTTTGGACATTGTCAAGTACAAAATGAAATATTTTCGAATAAATTTCTAGACATGACTCATATTTTAGAATTATTTCTAAAAATTCGAAAAAATACTTTTTCTGATTCCCAATTTTTTTTGGGCATTGTCAAAAGCTGAAAAATTTTTAATGCATAACTTGAAAAAATGCAATTTTTTCAAATTATTTCAACATTTTTTTCGACATTTGTATAAGAGCATGAAACATTCTTGAATAAATTTTCAGATAAAATAAGTCACATTTTGAGAATCAGTTTCAAAAATATTTAATAATTTATTTTTTTGAATTTCAAAATTTATGCCGACATTGTCAAGAGCTTGAAAAATTTTATATTGAATTTTGTGGAAAAATGAGCCATATTTCGAGAATTTTAAAAAAAAATTTGAAAAATGCAGTTTTTTTAGATTTCAAAATTTATTTTTCGACGTTGCAAACTGTATGAAAAACAATCAAACGAATTTCGAGACAAAATGACCCATAAATAGTTATTTTGAAAATTATTTCCAAAAATTAGAAAAAATGTACATTATTTTTTTTCCAATTTTTTTTTTTTTTTTTTTTTGGACATTGCCAAATGTTACACTGAAAAAAATGGATTGTAATGATTCTGGGTAAAACACAGTAAAGTTAGGATACGTCGCCAATTTTAGAATCATTAAAATTGGCGACGTATCCTAATTTTACTGTGTTTTACCCAGACTCATTACGGTTTTCGAAAATTCATTTTTTTTCAGTGTACGCGTCTGCCTGGTTGAAGTGCCAAATTACTAATATCTACGTAAATTTAAACGGATAAATGGCCAACCTCGTTAGACAAAGAAAATTCTACTTTTATACTCTTCTTTTTTAAAAATGCTTTAATTTTTTTTTTTTTAATTTTTTTTATTAATACAATCAGCTTACATAATAGTCTATAAGTACAATTTATAACGTATAATTAATTAACATTAATCAGGACTGCCAATGCTGTAATACGGGCATTGTTACAAAGATATGTATACAAACAATATCTGAATTTTTTGCATAGGTGATTAACAGGTAGGTTAATTTTTTACAGAAAATACTCGATTTTTCAGAAACAGAAATGAAAAATTTCACTCATTTTTTTGTTGCGTTTTCAAGTTGTTTTTTTTTTTGAATTTTTGTTTTCTGTTACAATAAAACGAATTTTAGAACAAACATTTTTTGGAAAATTTGCAGTAAAAATCTTATGATTTCAGTATAGAAATGAATGTTTTTTTCTTCCGGAAATGAAATTTCTAATTTTCAGAAAATATATATTTTTTTTCAATATTGCAAACTGCCTGAAAAATGATTAAATAATTGATTTCGGCAAAAATACCAAGCTCATGTTTCGATAATTGATTAAAAAAATAAGAAAAAATACAATTCTCTGAAATTCCAAAAATTTCAAATTCCAGTCTATTTTTTACCTATTTTTTTCAATTTCAAAAATACAGAGCTTATTTTCCAGCCTATAAGCCTCTCTTTTCGCCTTCAAAAGTGATACTTCATCCTTTACTCCATCAATAGAAACCAAAACAAGCCAAAAAAGGAAGAAAAAATTACACGTTCGCCAGTCAGGCTACCTTTTTCGACATCCCAAAACACCCATACAGCATTGCGTATGGTTTGGTTCGAAAACTAAGTGGCAACTTTTGACAACGTGCGGTGAAACTTTTCCAAAATGCGGAATAGAGACAAAATAGTTAACGAGAGAATGAGAATGAGAGATCAAACATGGTTTTACGTTATGCTACCCTTACATACGACAAATCGTTAATTTTATCTCGTATACTAAACGACATTTTAACTTGGCGTTTTTTAGCCGCAGTACATATAAAATGAATGCAAGAAGAAAAGCCAGAACAGAACAGAGCACCAGAGAAAGAGAGAAATTTATACGAGTGCAAAATGCAAAAAGGTGATTACGCGATAATTCGCCTTGTGCGATGTAATAAGCGCGCGAATCTTTCATCAGTTCACCTTTGCCTCCCCCCCCCCCCTTCTGACCTGCCCTGTACTTTGAAAAGAGACGCTATAGCGTGCGGTTGTACACGAACGGTGTTGGTTGCAAAAAGCGAGCTAAATTAAATAAATTAAACTTTTCGTAATTAAGAATCATTTAAAAGTTAAACGAAGAACGCGTTTAGAGTATTAAGGATTCAACGAGTTAGTACAAATACAGCCTTATTTCAGTCTCGTAGGTGTGTATTTTCCTAACTCAAAGGGGGAAAAAAAATTTTCACCGCAGAGTTTCATATTTCTCTCGGTAATTTTCCCCTCGCTCCTTCAATTTCCCCAAGTACCTTTTGTAGGTGAAATTTCTTCCTGGAATTCTGAAAAATGCTTCGGAATATTCCGCAATGGTATCGATTACCGATCAAATTCTCGCATCTGTTTTTAATTAAAGTAAAACTCTGTTTAATTAGCTGGGTTTAGGTTTCCCTTTTCTTTTGGGGTTTTTTGCAGTTTGGAAAGTTATCGCGGTACATGGCGGTGTAAAACGAGAAACTAGAAAAGAATCGCGATTTGAAAGTTTTCATTTTAACTTGCGAAAGAAAGGTTTAATTACTTCTCTTTTTTTCTTCTTTTATGTATAAGAATCGTCGTCGGTCGAAATTCGTTTAAGAGAAACTTTTCTCGCAGTTTTTATCAAACGATCCGGTTTGCTTTTTTATGCCAGGACGCGAAAGAACGCCGGCAGTATCGTAATCTTATTTCGCGTCGGGTACGTTTCAAAAAAGTTGCGACGAGGGGGCGCAATGGGCGAGATGAAAAACAAAAGTATAAGATTGGCGAAGAAATACCAGCGACAACAAAACATCGCCATGCAAAGAGACGGTGGCATTTCAATGCGAAAAGTTTTTAAGTAGATAGGTAATTTACTCGAAAAATGAGCTCAGTGTGGTTAATCATTTCGAATGGCTCGTTATCCGATTAATGTTTACTCTTATTTTCGATGTATGAATGAAATGGGGTTTTGGTTGGAGGGAGGGGGGAAGGTGTTTCGATGGTAATTCGTTACCAAAGTTCGAAGTTGCTGTTTTAACGTCGAATTTTCAAGTTTTTTTCATTTTTTTCAGGCCTTGTTAGTTATTTTGTTTTAATAAATAATAAATGGTTATTTTTACAATGTTTCTAATTTCTTATTCTTTCAAAAAAAGAAATCAATCATCAACCACTTTTGTAATCCAACTTTCTTGATGAAAACAATCTTTGATTTTTGTGGAAGAAAAAACATTAAAAAATTAGGTATATTTTTTCACATCAAGAAAAAATTCCAAATTTTAAAACATTTTTGAAAATTTTGTTTTAAATAGATTTTTTTCAACCTGGTTCAAAATTATAATTTCCATTTTTAAAAACCCTGTTTGAATCAAATTTTTTTCGTCATTTTTTCAAAATAATTATTCTTGTACCTACTTTTGAAAAACTGTTTTCCAAAAAAAAAAAAAAAAAAAAAAAATTGGTCCTGCCTTTTCTTGAAAATTTCAATTTTTTTAAACAATGCAGAATTATTTCTGAGAATTAATTTTGAAATTTTATACAAATTTTGTCTCAATTTATAAAAAAAAATTAGAAAAAAACGTTCCATTTCCTCAGGAAAAAAACGCTTATTATTCGTTGCAATGAAAATATACCTTGCATTTTTAAAGGGAACAAATTCTTAAAAATTTTTAGAATGAAAATTTCAACTTTGAGTTATGAAGACTTCTCGTTTTGAACTCAATTTTTTTTTGTTCTGTTTTATTTATTGAAATCTTTCAAAATAAAGAAAATTTCTACTTTTAATTTGAAGTAAAAATCTTTTATTTTTGTACAGAACAGTTATTTTTTTTTTGTTTTTCTTTCTTCTAAGGAGGTCATCCTTACTTTTAAGGTAAAGAATCTCATATTTTCAAAAAAGAAAAATTCCAATCAAACCGAAATTCCCCCAATTTTAGTATAGTATAGCATACAATCATATGCTTTTACGATGACCAAGATGGAAAAAAACGACAGGAAAATTCGACAAGAAAATCTGACACCAAAATCCGACACTAAATTGGGTTAGGTTAGGTTAGGTTACATTCAGGCCCGAATTGAAGTCAGAATATTGGAGGGGCAAAATCTCAAAATTTCCAACTCGTTTTCAAAAGTTTCCAACTTGACTTCTTCGTTTGAATTTTTTTTTTTTTTTTTTTTTTAGTGAACGAATTTTTTACCCAACATGGGAACATGGGCAATACCAAAAATTTCCAACGCAAACAGAAAATTTCCAACCAGAATACAAAATTTTCAAATATTGGAGGGGCAAGCTGCTCCTCCTGCCCCCCTTTAAGAGCGTCCCTGGTTACATTAGGTTGTGCCAGAGGCAGCAACCAACACCACAATAGTATTGTACAGAGAAAATGTTTACCTATAATTTTATCCGCATTTTATATATTGTTTTTTGAATTACCACCGGTTTATAAGTAGAAGTAAATAATACGTAATTATGCTTATTCGAATTCAATGGAATTATAACAAAACCGTGTGTTTTGAGAAATTAATTTAAGTAAGTAAGTTTGTTCAACTTTTCATTAATTACATGATTTTAGTTAAAATTGGTGTAAATTAGGTTGATTTTAATCTTTAAAAAATAAATTTAAATTTTGCAAGAAAGGATTTTAATTTAATTTTTTAAATGTTTATATAATTAAATTTAGAATTTAATTCATTTTGTTATTTTTTTCTATTCATTCTTTCGTTCTTTCTTTCTTTATTTCTTTCATTCTTTGCTCTTTTTTTTATAATTTTGAAAAGCAGTACAATTCTTCATGAGGTAGATATTACAAGTATGTAGGTAATTGAAAAAAAATTTAAAATCAACAAACTTTTTTTTCAAAATGAATTTTCATGTTTTTTTTTTTTTTTTTTTGAAAAATATTTTTTCAGAGAACAATCATTTTGTAACCGTTCAAAAATATCATTTTTTAGTACATACTTACTTAATTCAGATTTTTTTGAAAAATAATTCAGTGATTTCATAATTGAGATACATGTAGGTACAATGTACATTGTACAATTATTAGGTATTGAAAACATTTTGACTCAAATTATTGTCTTTTAGTAGTTTTAATTGAATAAAATATCCATTTTTTTAAATGTTGTTCAAACTCAAATCTCTCAGCAATTTTTTCAATTTTTTGTAGAAAGCAGATTTTTTTATTATAGTTACCTATACCTACAAAAAAATAACTGATGAAATTGAAAAAAAAAAGAAAATTAAAAATGTTAATTAAATACCTATATTATACCTTTTTCTTTGTGAAACGATTTTGAAAGTTTATCTTGAAAAATAGTGAGTATTATTTTTAGAAAATAATTAAAATATTTCTTTTGATTACTCAGTAATAAATAGGTGCAATTTTAAAAACAAAGATACATAGGTAGTGAACGAATTTCTTACGTATTTTGTTTAAACAACTGTTTTTAAAATCCTATTTAAATCACGTTTTATTTGGTTTTATTTAAAAAAAAACTATTTTTCTTACATGTACTATTATTTTAACGTTTTTTTTTTTGGTTTTGTTTTGTTTTTTGTTTTGTTTTAAATGGGTGAATTTCAAAAATTTATTTAATAAAACATTCGTTTTCAAAACCTTGTTCAATCCTCAATTTTTCAACCATCAGATACGATTAGCTGATTTTTTTATTTTTTGTAATCTTATTAAGGAGTACATTTTTTATCGCGCCAAAAAAAAAAAATGGAAATTGGAAAAAGCAAAAAAAAAAAAATACCTACGTCCATTTTTAATTTTTTTCAAATGAGAAACAATATTTCAGGAAACAATTCTGAAATTTTATTCTATGAATTTTTATTCTAAATAAACAGTTTTTTAATGCTTTTATTGGAAAAAATATCCTTCTCGAATCTTTTTGAAAAGCAGTTTTCGTTAGAAACGTGAATTTTAAAAATCTTGTTAGTGTCAAAATTTTTCAACGATTTTGTCCGAACTTTTTTTTGCATTCTTTAAAAATCAAGTTTTTATCAAAAAAGAAAAGAAAAGAAAAAAATAAATTTTCAAAGATCGATTTTGATTTCTATATTTTATGGATACCTACACAATTAGAACACAGAAACCAATTTTTTTCACAAACAATCTTTAAAAAAACTAAAATCAACCTTATTACAAAAATATAATAAACATGGGTATAAAAAACTATAATAAAAATAATTAAAATTGAATACCTAGATGTTGCTAGTTAGCTAAGTTTTTTTGGTTCAATGTTAGTCTTCACTTTTGATGGATTTTGGATCTAACATAATTATTATTTTATCAATTATCATCATTATTATATTATGTACGTGCGTCTGTGCGTACAATGATGCTAGTCTTTCCAACGAAAACCTCTCATTTCCTCTTCCTAGAAAATAACTTGATCAGGGAATTGATGAAATGGCACGAAAATCCACACCAGAACAATATTCTCCTCGCCTCTACTCCCTGTGATCATTCGAAACCCGAACCGATCACTCACACAAAAATGAATTCCAAGTCCCTCCCGCACCCAATCGAAGAATAAACTTTTCAGCAAAAAACCAAAACAACATTAAACCCATCCTACCGAAACAATATCCACATTCCACGCTTTTTACGACTCTCACAATCCAGCGAAAACCCCCTACACACAGCCTGACCCCGAATTACACAAAACTCTCACCTCGTTCGTAGCTTTTTTCCTGCACTTCGCATAAAATCATATCAATCATTCGGCATCTAAGCACTCGACACACTTTAACACGAGCATCGGTGGAAAAAACACATCTCCGTGTGGCACACCTTTAAATCTAATGTCATCTGGAATCGCTTAAAGGCGCCAAAAGCTCGCAACGATTTGCGAAAAGTTGGTCGCTTAAATCCTACGCTTCGCTTCGCCGCTATATCAATAAAAACATTCCTGAAATTGTTCGCAGCAGAAAAACTGTTGGGCGAAAGTTGCGTATAAAAAGTTGAAAATTAGCATAACTTTGACACAACCGCGTCGATTCCATTTCATCGCTGTATATTTTTCAAACAACCGGAGCGACCGACCATTTTCATAAAAGCAAAATGCCAAACTTTCCATGTTATTCTTCTACTTCACCTCTTCGTAGTTTACTTTCAAATACTTGCAGCTATGTCAAAAGTACCTAAACTTCTATATTATTGTAAGTATTTATGGAGTAATTCAGCTGGCCGTCATTTTTGTGCTAGCACAGTTCATTGGTCAAGAAAATTTGGCAAAATGAGGTGCCAAAGTTGGGGAGAAGAGTTCGAAATAGGTGTTTACTTATAGTAAAGCAGGTACTTTGAGGAATTAGGTAGATTTTTTTTTTAAAATCAGTTCACAAATAGCTGTGCAATCACATGATAGATTTGACAGAAAACTGCTGTAGTAAATTTTTGTATCTCAATAATTTTTGAGACATTGTTCTCTTTTCACAAGTATCAATACACGACATCCAATTAAGAAATCGAAAAACACCAGAGCAAGAAGTCAAGCTGAAAAGAAAGAAAGGTTACAATTGTGGGAAAAAAGACAATTTCCAAAGAAATTCGAGAAAAAAAAATGGTCCACGAATAAAAAATGACCGACGGGCGAACTTATGAAATATTTATTTAGCCATTTCGTTGACCTTTTTACTACATACGGTTTTTTTTCTCCTTTCCACTCTCTTTCTGTCTCTGCCTGGAGAACTCGTACGAATTGTATAATATCCCTAATACATTATCTTAGTCTAAGACAAACATACTCGTACTAAAATTTAGCATTTTATTTCGCTCTTACAAGCGCAACCTTTTTTATACGGTGTAGCACTCGGAGATATCCAAGATAGAAAATGGGTTTCTCGAAATCGTGTCACTAAATTCACATTAGAGTGGACTAACGTACGACGTGTAGTATGTGTCGGGCAAGGGAGGCTTTTATTTTGGACTTTTGGATTTCATTTCACGAGGAAATGATTCCATATTTAATTTTTCCCCTAACTGAATTTCAAGTGGAGCTTTTTTCATTTTTTTTTTTTTTTTTTTTTTTTTTGAAAAAAGAGGGATGACCAAGCTCCAGCTAAAATTCATATAGGGGAAAAATTGAATATGGAATTATTTCTCATAAAAAAGAACAATTTTGTTGAGCTATTCTTATAAGAATAATACAACAAAATTGTTCTTTTTTATGAGAATGAATTCCCATTTTTTCATTTTTCCCTCCACTCAATTTTAAAAGACCCCCATTTTTCAAAAAAAAAAAAAAAAAAATATCAAATTTTTTTCAATCAGCATTTCAAGTTGTCGTATTTTATCAAAAAAAAAAAATCCTATTTTTCATTTTCCCCTAACTAAATTTTAGGAGGTGCCCAGCCCCCCCCCCCATTTTGAAAAATGATCAAAAATGACGGAATTTTCGAACTTTTTGTTTTTTCTCACCTTTCCCCCTAAAATGGCTTCTCTTTATGTGAAAATAATATATTTTTTATTTTTGCCCTAACTGAATTTCAAATGGAGCATAGTCCCCCCTTTTTTCAGAAAAATGTAAAAAATTGATCGGTATTCAAAATCTTACTTTTTTTTGTTATAATCCATCATAATTGTTCCTTTTCATGATAACGAATTCGCAATTTCTTATTTTTCCCTCAATTCAGTTTCAAGTGGGTTCCCTCAATTTTCCAAAAAAAGCAAAAACAAAAAAAAATAGTCAACATTTTTCATCTACCATATGAAGTGATTATATTTCATGAGAAAATCATACCCTATTTTTATATTTTCCCAAAGGGGATGACTTGGCTCTACTTAAAATTCAGTTATGGAAAAAATAAAAAGTATAGGGAATTATTTTCTCATGAAATGAAAAAACTTGTGGAGCGGGGTAAGACATTTAAAAAAAATTCAAAAGTCCAAAATAAGGGCTACCCTAATGTCAGACCTTTTGAGGGCTCGAATTTTTCAGGATAGGTTTGTAGAATTATGAAAGACTAATATTTAATGGTCTTTGAGAGGTGGTTTTTTTTGTACCACTACTTCAAAACTCTTCTAAATTTTCAATTATAGCCCGCTAGCAAAAAAAAAAAAAATGTATTAAAAGATTAAAATTATTGAAGAAAGCGATTAGTGCTCAATTGAAATTTTAGATTTCCTTGCAAAATTTCAACCTACTTACTTTGATAGGTTGTGTGACAATTTTTCTAAATATCCAAAATTGACTCATGTGCGGATAAAAATGTTCAAAAAATGCTAAAAATTGAGATTTTTGATTTTTCTCCCGAAATTTTAACCCATTTTGATAGGTCAAGTGATTTTTTTCGAAAATATTCGAAAATTCGACTCAACTTCAGCCTTGAGTTGAAATTCTCAAAAAAAAATCTCATGAAAATTTTTGATTTTCTCTCGAAATTTCAAACCATTTTTAACAGGTGGCATGACATATTTGAGAAAATCAGTTTTCGAAAGTCACTCAATTTTAGGTTGAAAATTTTCAAAAAATTCTCAAAAAAAAATTCATGGTAATTTCTGATTTCCTCGCGAAATTTTAACCCACTTTGATAGATCGAGTGATATTTTTGTGAAAATATTCAAAAAATCAACCCAATTTCAGGCTTAAAATTGAAAAAAAAAAAATTCAAAAAAATGTAATCGTAATTTTTGGGTTCTTCGTGAAATTTTAACCTACTTTGATAGGTTGCAAAGTCACTTTTGAAAAATAAAGAGTAATTCATTTTTTGCAATTAATTAGCAGGATAGGCAACTTTAAAATTTGCCAGAGAACCATTGTGCCAACCGTTTTTCATAAACTATGGCTGAATGGATGTGGAATGAACCCATGTTCGCTGCGGGATTGATTTTGTTGTCTCCCGCAGATTGTATAGCATCTACAAAGGTTCTTTTCCTCCGAAAAGAATTACAACGCTTTTCTAATTGATATGTTTGGAAACTACCACTTGGGCATGGTAGTCTCAAAAGAAGACAAGCGTGGAAAATGTTGACTAGTCCCACTAAGTAGTGAACCAAAATATACTCTTTGATCTATATAGGCGTTAGGTACACCGAGTTTGCTAAACGATTTTCCAATGGAACAAAGCCGTTATTGTACCAAAAAAAAAACCAAATTTGACTAAAAAAAATCGCACTGTGATTCAATATTTTGAAGATTGTATGAAAATTGGATCCTGAAAATTCTCTACAAATGAATTCTGATAATTTTTCAACAACAAAAAAAGTAGTATTTCTCTACTGATTCGATTTTTAATTTCTAAATTTTATTTGAAATATTTTTGAAAAAGCAAACTTTGTACGAAGAGAATTGGGATTCAAAGGCGATTGCTGATTCTTTCTATTATCTGATTTTTGAGAAAATTACAAGACCAAAAAATCAGAATATTTAAAGAACAAAGGAAGAATAAATTATTTGAATAATTTATATTTAATTTTGTTTTTTATTATATTATATTTCAATTTAAATATACCTACCTATCTTAATAGGATTTTAAACAGAATTATTTATAATAATATTTTCATTAATTTTTTTGTTTACTTATTATACGTGAGTTGCGACTCATTTCGAAAGTGAATTCATTTCGATTTCATCTAACTTTTAATTCAGCAACCACTAAAGAAAACTTTGAGGGACGAATCGAAACTTCCCATTAACAACGATGCTGAATTGACATCCATTTGTAACTTATAGGTACATACAAAACAGCGCGTTCAATACGCGAAAAAAATCATCAAAAAGATAGAACCAACAGACATCCAAGTCAAACCGTCAGTTATAGGTGAAATCGCGAAAAAAGTTGTAGGAACGTAAAAGTGATAAGAACAATTTCTGTGCGAAATTTTTTAAAATTGGACATTGGAGAGGGTTTGGTCTGGGTTCTCTAAATTGAAGGGTTTTATAGAATTTGAAAAGAACCACAAAAAGGAAATTTGTCTCTCAGGTAGTGGTCTCCGCTTATTTTGCCTCGGCTAATTTCAAAATATTCTGAAATTTGATTGGCCATTGCTATCTATTCAATCATTCAATACATTCATGGAGTCCACAGCCAATCAAATTTCGGAATAGCCAAGATTTTGTTAATGTTAACCATACGACCTGCCTAATTAATGATTAATGTTAACCACCTAATAATTTCTACCTTCCTAATATTACATTTTCCGTGTACCTACTTATACTTCTTTTTTCCTAATATTCATAGCCATACCTTCCTATCTTCTATCCAAATTATGTCATTCTATTTTAAGCTATTACGCCATTCTATTTTAAGTAATAAGTCATCTTATGTCATATTATTTTTAGACTTTTTAACATATATAAATCGATGTTTAACAATAATAAAGTCAGTTCTTAAGTTCTTAGATAACTTTACACAGTTCTTCTCTAGATGTTAATTTTATAATTTGTGAATAAATTCTTTTACTTCGACTAGTGCGTTCGCGTCTTTATTCCCTTTAACAATTTGTGAAGTTTGAGAGATCAACCGATCAACGAACAAAGCTATGTGAATTAATTGTCATATTGGTTTATCAAGAACTGAAATATATTTTAATAGTAGGTGCTGGACATCCTACTGATGCAGCGATGACCTACTATGAATACAGAGAAAGGCTACATGATAGAATTACTTTTGGAGGAAGTGGGAGATTGTAAGAAGTTCAATCTCAATTACCACCTCATCGAATTATCGAAAAAAAAAAAAAAACACCACAATCCAAAGTTAGTTGTCAAAGGAAACAAAAACAAACTACACAAATTCCATGATTCTCATTTCAGGGAATATTTTTCTCCATTCAGAATCGAGCTCCAAGGTTTAAAAAAATACATACTGCTGGAAGCAGCCCATGAGAGAAGCCAGGGATATGATAAACGTATAGAAAATTGTTTACATCCGCGTATATAGTAAGTTGAGTTTACAAGTTGTTCGATGTGTCTCGTAAATCTCAGCTGTTTCATTATAAACAATTTTTTATTACCTCATAAAAATAAAAAATGACGAAGTTAAGTACATTCTGTAATTTAATCCTTTCCCTGGTATAAGGAAACTTTCGGCATCGTCGCGTTAAAAAACTCTCGATTTATATTATTAAAAATTTCTAAAAAGGTGTGCGTGTTTTTTTCACTTCCTTTTCCTTTTTTCCTTTTTTTTTTTTGCATAAGCATACCTACACGTACCATGAGAGAAAATTTCATGGGTTTTGGTATTCCTCGGATATACATTTTTTTTTCAACGTATTACCTCAAGTAGTTCCAGATATACGTAGGTAACTCGTTATATTATGAAAACACACCACACTCTGGGTCGTTTAATTAAATAAATCGCCACGTATTATTTCGTCGACGCTCTGAGAGGCGAGAAGTGTACAAAAAAAAACACATCAGGTTTAATTTATCGGTAACTGACCAACAGTGACAAAAAGATTATGCTTTATCTTTGTACATCTAATAAAAATAATTTATCGACGTACATAGCTAAATCTCTCTTTACTGCGTTAACATGTAATATGGATATGTTTGTATAAGCACTATGTCCAGGTAAGGTATTGTTAAGTATACGATCATACCTACTCCTATACCTACTTACGTCAAGATGATCATCGATATACCTACTTATAATTTCTACTTTCCTAATAACCATAGCTATATTTTTCTTATCAACTTATACCTATTTTTTTTTGCCTTATCTATTTATCGATCTATCCGATTAGGTCATCTTATTTTTAACCATTATGTCACGATTATGTCATATTATTTTTAGACCTTTGATCATAATTGTACGTAATATTCGCACTATATAAACTGGTTCGATATCAATATAAAATAAGTTCATTTTTTAGCTCTTAATCGAGACAGTTTTTAGTCTAGTTCTAAATCATTTGCTATATCATTGTGAATTTTGAATAAATGTTCTTTAAACTCGACTCTGTGCGTTCGCGTCTTATTTCCTCATAACAGTATTTTAAATAAGTAAATATTATATATATATACGTATGTAAGGGAGAGAATGGAATGAGATGCGCGAATATGGCGCGAAAATGGAATTGAAAAATTGAATACTGTCGTAAGTGTAATTACATAAATTATAAACTGTGTAAAGAATTATCAATGTGATTTTTTCCTCTCCTGATTACACTCCATGCATTTTGAGTGATGCAAATTATTCTAGCTCGGGCTCTGGAGCTAATGTCGTAATCGACAACTCAGTAAAAATTATAGTATCAAAATTTTCCCAACTTTCCTTCAAATTTTTTTAATTTAATAAGTGAGAAATTGACAATAGTTTTTTTTAAGCATTACACGATAGTTATTTCTTTTTTACTGTTTGCAGTGTAGAATTTATAAGCAAATTCAAATCGGTACCGCTAAACACTGAGAAGCACAAAACTCGTAAATCCAATTCAACACCTCAAGAAGTTAGGTCAGCCAACCTTTCAGACCTGACTGCATGCTCAACATATTATCGAAATTACAGAAAACATCGTCTTTCAAAGTAGATCATGAAGAAGACGCCAAAGAATTTTTATCATTTTATTATACTTTTAGATTCTCAAATTTCCATGGAAATTAATATTCATAACTTTTAGACATTTTTTCACTTTCAGAGAAGGTAACCTTCCTTAAAAAAAAAAAACAATGGCTTTACCTTAATGGAGCAATAAAACCTGAATTATTTCGTGTGTATTTATAGTTGAAGACTAAGTAATGTTTAGTGTTCATTAGTTATCTACGAGTATGTGTTTTTTCCTCTTTTTCTTACATTTCTTTCTGAAATTGCTTTGTGACATTTCATTCATGACTCATACATTTAAGAACTTTTTTCCAAAAAAGGAAATGTGATATTTTGCTAATTTTTTTTAAGAATCCTCAAACAAAAGTCCAATTTTCATTTCTAAAAACTTCCAAAATTCATACAAATTCACTTTAGAAATTTTTCTGAAATTGCTTCGTGACATTTTATTCGTGACTTATGGGTACATTTTTGACATTTTTTTCCAATAAAGGAAATTGGAAATTTTAATAAATTTTCTCATAGAATCTTCAGGCTAAAGTTCAACTTTCATATTTCTAAAGTTCATAAATTTCACTTTTGAATTTTTTGAGATGATCTTAAGACGATTCATTCGTGACTCACATATTCAAAAGAAAAATTCCTAAAATTCCAAAATAATGTAAAATTTTTTTGAGTTCTGAGTTTATAAAATTTTACTTTTGGTAAGTATTTTTTTAGAGTTAGATTTGATAAGCCACGACATCGAAACCCACCAAGAAGAAAACTCTCACGTTTGAAAAAACCACAACCGAACAGCACACACTGCTTAACCAACAATTTAACACAACTTAGCAAGATCATCTCGCTTCTGCAACCTCGACCTATCTCCGAAAAGTTTTTATATTCGAAGTTTATTAGTGAAAAGCTCATCGCAGCAGTTGCTGGGTCTAGCAACGACAATGGTTTACTAGTTAAGAGATACCAGGTCTTATTTTGTGGCCACCCCGTATACTTCGCCGGAAATTAGTGCAATTTTATATAGGCTGCTCAGACCATACTGTATCGCGTTCGTAGTTTCATTAGCGGCAATGGAACCAAAATTCAAAGTTGGTAAATTAATTGGGGTTGAAAATCTACTCGGATACTTGAGTAATTTGATATTGTAGCGAGGCGATTGAGGTTTAGTTTGCGACGACCAGCGATACGACGAGCATGAATTTTTACTTGCGAGTTTAGTTTAGCTTTGTTAATGAGTTTTGTTAGGTGGAATAGTAAGTATTCGTGATAGTATCATTTCTCTATGTGTATACTTTATACTATCGTATAACGAGAGTAGATACTCGAAATTTTAAATAATTGGATGAGTACTGGGGTTTAATTTCTTTGCTTTTTTTTTTATTTTGTAAAAAACCTGTTCAATTATTCAGTAAGGTTTATTTATATCTACATTTTTAAAAATTAGGTAATATAGCCCATTTATTTGGAAAATTCCTCCCATGAGAGTTCTTGCTTTTTTATCAATCGTACACATCCTCTACCTTAATGTATGAATATGAAGAAGAAAATACGAAAATAGCTTCGAATACGGAATAAAATTACCAACTCAATATTAAACCAATTTGGAAAACGATTCTATAGTGCTGTAATTGCACAGTATGCGGTGTTTTTTTCGTTATTTCATTTCTCCTTCGTATAATGTGTAATCCGCAACTACGATGATATAAGCAATGCGGGTTACTCTATGAGTTATTTTTTTGTTGCTGTATGGAGTAAGTAAGTAATTATATTATAAAGATTCTACATTCAAACATTCATCTTTGCTGCATTCAATTTTAATGAGTAGCTAGAATACATACCTACTTGGCAAATATCGAAGCATAAAATAAGAACTGTAATTAAATCCTAAATAGTGAATACGATTTAGGAAAAATTTGCGAAAGATGTGCACTGAAAGAACTCGCGAGCTATTGTGAATTTGGAAACCAAAGAGACTCGTTGGTTAAAGATAAAATCGTGTTGGGTACAAACAGTGATGAACAGAGTTGCCAACTGTATGGAAAAATCCGTATTTGTACGGAAATTCGACTTGTACGGAAATGAAGTACGGAATTTCGTACGGAATTTTCAAAAATATGGAAAAATGGACTAAAAGTACGGAAATTTGACCAAATTTACCATATTTTCATCTTTTAGTTGTTTAGCTCCTTTAAATTTATGCAGAAAATGCACATTTTATTCATTTAAAATCGCAATTTTTTCAAAATTTTCGACCTCGCTCCGCTCGGGCATAAAGTATTTCTAATCAGGGAAGAAAACCAATTGAAACCAAACCCGGGTAAAACCACCACCACCAGATATTTCAATTGGTTTTCAAAACCATTTGGAACCATTACAATGAACTTCAAAAATTCATTCAAGAACCACCACAAAAAAAAACCAATTCCTTTCGAAAAGGCAGGGAAGAGAACCGTTTGGAACCACAACGAAAAATCATTTGCTGAAATAACCACAACCACAACCACAAAAAAAGTGGTTTGAAAATAAAAAACCACCACCACCACCACCATTTTCAATTTCCTTTACAATGAAAACCAGAACCACCACCAATTAATGGAATTGGTTCTTTTTGGTTCTAAAAAGAGAAATAGTGGATTTGAAAGGGAAGGAGGGGTCCAATCAAAATTTTTGTTATGACCAAATTTATTCCTAGAACTTCAAGCAACAACTTTGATTTGAAAATGTTTTTAATTGGGCCCCTTACCTACCCCCTGTGGCCTGTTTTCTTCATTTTTCTGATTTTTCAGCCCTCTGGAAAGTGGAAACATTATTATTTTTTGTTTTTTATTTGAATGTGTATTATTTAATTTAAATTTATTGCAATATTGTGTTTGTAACTTGTAGGCAAAATTCATTTTTTTTTTTTTTATTCTTTATAGTTTTTTTTTTTTTTTTTTACTTTTTGAATTTTAATTTTGTATTCAAATTTCAAAGATCTGATCTTTTTTTTAGTTCTTTTGTGGTATAATAGGAAGCACGAAAATGATTCCATCTGGTTCTGATGATTAATGCCATAGATAAATGGTTTAAATGTTGGGAAATATTTTTCATACTACGAAATGGAAGCAATTCGATGAAAACCAATTGAAAAATCAAAACGGAACCACCACCACCACCACCACAACCATTTGAAATGGTTTTTAATTTAAGAACCACCACCACAACCATTTGAAATGGTTTTTAATTTGAGAACCACCATCACAGCCAATTAATCAAGCAAAACCAAAAACCCAGAACCAGAACCAATCAAAAAAAAAAAAAAAAATTAAATGGAACCACTTTAGCACCAAAACCTTTTGAAAATTTTTAAAAACCAAAAACCAATTGGAACCACCAGTAATTTCAAAATTTTCTCAAAACCACCATCACCATAACCAATTGGGTCTCAATTGGTTTTCTTCCCTGTTTCTAATGTTTGATAATTTTTTGTAATGATTATCTAGGGATCTTGAAATAAAGGGAGAAATTTGGAGGAAATTGGCATTTTTGTTAATTATTCTAAGTTGGGTCCCTGAAAAATCAAAATTGAAAATCCTTTTGATTCGTCACTGTTTTACAAACTCCCAAAAAAATGAACCCCTCTCTAGAGTTTATAAGATAGCCTATAGGTATGTGTATAATAATAATTATGTATAGTATAGCTGTTGATAGTTTATTCACTTTATTTCAACTATTGAAATGATTTTCAGTTTTTACTTCAGAAAAAATCGATTTTGGGTATCATTTTATTGGTTTATTTTGGTTAGAGTAACGTTACGCCACCCCCTCCCATCAAAATCATCAATCTAAGCACAAAATTATGCGTACGGAAATTTTTTTCTCTGTACGGAATTTTTTTTTCTCCAAAGTACGAAAATTTGGGAATTTTGGTTGGCAACTCTGGTGATGAACTACGAGAATTGTTGTTTCGTGAAACTAATCTGGACCTGAAAAAAGCGACAGAGATTGGTCGATCGTTCGAGATTAGTGAAAGAAAGCGGTCAGATGGCATCTGAAGGTGCTACTGTAGCAGCGGTAACAAGCACATCAAACAAGACAGCAGGAACGGCGACGGCGTATACTTCAAATAAAACATTTCTGTGCAAAAAGTGTGAATTTACTCATGCAGCTATGAAACGTCCGGCGTTTGGGAAAACTTGTAATTATTGCAACAAACCAAATCATTTCGCTAAATGTTGCATGAAAAAGAAAACGACGACGGACGCGAAACCACCTCAAAAAGCGGCGGATGTGCATCAAGTTAGTGAAGAGTACGAGTTCGATGCGGTAGTTATAGATTCAGTGGACGCTAAAGAACGAAAAACAGCTTGGTACGAGAATGCTGTCATAAATGGTCAAGCAGTCAAATTTAAGCTAGATCCGGGAGCTCAGCGTAATATTCTACCAGTCAAATATTTTGAAAAACTCCAACTGTCAAAAAAGAAAATTAAGAACTGTTCGGTTAGTGCGTGCGGCTATGGTAAAGAGAAATTAGAGATGGTTTGCCCTTTTCATAAAATATCACATTTTTTTTTTTTTAGCCGAATTTTTAAAAAAAAATTTAGGCTATTGTGTCCGACCCTGATTTAAAAGGAGGGGGGGTAGAAGAGTTCTGACTCCATTTGTTGACGTTTGGGACCAAAAGATGACGATCTGTCACATGTCACATATTTATATATATATATATATATAATATTACCGCTACTTTTGGAACTCTGGGGCCGAGCCTAACAGGTCAAATGAGGTCAAACTTGATATGTAGGGTCCCCTCGATGGCGGAATGATGCAAAAAAAATTTTGGGGCCCTAACTCAAAATTGGGGATATGACCCCTTTTTGAGGGGGTTGCGGGGGAGCCCCCTGGAAGTGACGAGGTGGTTGGGGGCGAAGCCCCCAACGCGGGGGTATGGGGGCGGAGCCCCCATCTGAAGTTGAAATCTTCAATGCAGAGAGAAACTAAAACTGAAGACAAAAACCTGACATTTTTTAATGAATTTGAAGTTAAAACTGATATTGAAACTGAAATACCATGGATGAAAACGTTTTCAAAGTGGTACACTAACTTGAAAAAAAAATTCGGCTGTCGCGGAGCATCTTGACTGCTACGCGTTTTTATTTTTAAGTTTAATTGATTAATATTAAATTATTTTATATTTTTAATGATTATTTTTTTTTATATAAAATTATTTTTTTATTTAATTTAAATGAATTTTTTCAATATTAGATTTTATTAATTAATTAATTTTTCATTTAAAGTTATTAGGACCTATTCATTTAAAAATTTTAATTCTTGTTGGGATAGCAATAATTATAGTTGCTACTCCAGACTTCTCTTCTTAAAATAAGACAGTTCTGAATTATTTATATTTTCAATTAGCTATTATGTTTCTAAATTATTTCTTCCAAGAGTAAGAGGTAGGTAGTAGGTACTTATATCGAAAGAATGGAAAAAGTAAAATTCAAAACTTGTACAAAAAATTTAAATTTTAAATTTCAAAAAATTAAAATAAATGAATGAACAATTTTTTTAAATCTGTCACGATTATTTTGATTTTTCGAATAATCGTTGGCTGTCTCTTTGTCCCAAAAACTTGACAGAACTGTTTTTCTCGCGAATCTCAATTCGCTTGCATAGCGTCATTCGCTTTATAACGTTTTGTATGTTAATATACATTAAAACTAAAATCGAGTTTATCATTGGGTCAGTGACCCTCGTAACATGATAGCAGTAGCGTTGGTTTTTCGTATTCACGTTACGTTTCGTTTGTCGATAGTTCCTGGTTTTCATCGGTATGATGGAATACTGTCATTCTTTTGAATGAATACTCGAAGTACGCGTAGAACTCCTGATGCGAAAAATTCCGGCGATTTTTTGGGATTTCCAGAGAGCGTATCGAATCTCTCAAAATCGAAAAAGCGTAAGTTACGAAAAATTATTTCGAAATTGAAGAACGAATCCGATTCATCCGCTTCGTCTCCGAATACGAGTTCTGCTTCGCTAGAATTCCACGATACGATAAACGACGAGTCTCTTTTGAGCACGAACGACGATACGATAAACGACGAGTCTCTTTTGAGCACAAACGACGCCCAGCCTTCCGAAATCCCATCGCCAATTCAACCGATTGTTGAGTCGATTACGCTAACCGAACGTCCGTCAATATCTGTAACCGAACAGATTCCGATCCAGCCGAATACGATTTCAAACGAGATTATTCCAATCGAATCGAATACGAACCAGTCGAATACATTGGTCCTGCCGAATACGAGTAAGGTCGATCCTTCATCTATAAATCACGAAAGAATTCCTTCACCTATTTTTCCCGAAGACGAGTCCGACGATATGAGTGCGACGACGTCAATAGCGCCTCATATGATTTTTCACGGAGCCGGCGACGATTACGATAATTGGCGTAAGCGTATCGTTTTACTTTTGAAAACGAAAAAGCTAGCCGACACGATTAAAGACGTAGACGCTGGTAAAACGGTCGACACGGGTTTACAGGCATTCGAGATCATAGTAAGTCGCCTTGATAACTCGGTATTTAAATTGATTCGGGAAGAATCAAATCCCTACTTGGTACTAAAGGAGTTAGACGATCGGTACACACAAACCGATGATGCGACAGTTGTAGCGCTTCGAACTCGTTTATCGACGGTTGATGTGTCCAATTTTAAAACTGCACGCGAATACGTCGACGAAATCACGATCCTAATCAACGAGCTGAGTCGATGTAAAGCGAAGATCAGCGACTCCGAAGAGTACGCGTATATTTTGGCTGGTTTGAAATCCGAAAAATATAGTCAAGTTCGTAAAACCGCGGAAGGTTTGTTACACGTTGCTAAAGCAGACCCAAAGATAATAAAAGGCTTGCTATGCAACGATTCTGAAATGAACCGTGGTGACCGTGGTGACGCTGGACCATTGACGAACGCTGGTAATTCGACGAAAGGTACTGCATTCGCTGCTTACGATGTTGAAAACGATTCGAACGATCGCAGTAAGGTAACCTGTAATAATTGTAAACGTACCGGTCACGTAGCTCGTAATTGTCGATCGCATAATAAAAACGAGAATAATAATTCGAACTCGAATTCTAATAATAATTATCGCGGTAATGATAATAACAACCGATCGAATATTTTTTGTTGCTACCGTTGTGGGGCCCAAGGCCACATTGGCCGGAATTGTCATCTTTATGGCGATGAAGCCAACAAGCGACGTGCTGAAAATTATACTCATAATTCTACTAGTACCCCCGATTCGAATAAACCTCGTCCCGCTCCGTCAACCGCGAATTTTACGTCGAATACCGCTACGTGCGGAAGTATACCGTTCTTGCGCGCGTTGTAGTAATCCTGTCGATCGAAAATCCACATCAGAAAATTAGAATGGTCCGTTATATTTTATCAATTGGTTCGTGGTCTATCCAATTTATCCATTCGTTCATTTTCTTATTATTAATATATATGGGTAATATTGAGCTCCGATTTTTATTGTAAATTTTTCGATATTTTTTTTTTGTGTTTAATTTCCTTTTCTTACGTTTGCCCTTTCGTTGTTTGGTTATTTATTTATTTTCGCTTATCATTAATTACATATGTTGTTGTCGAACGAGGTGACATATTCGTATATTATTCGATGATTCATCATCTTGTTTATTATTTTTAGTTTTTCTTTTCGATTCGATCGTTGTATTCTATGATTTTGTTCGGTTGTTTAGTCTTTATTCGTACATACTTAAATTTTTCGTTTCGATCGTATTTATTTTCGTATTTATTTCGATGTATGTACGTTATATTTAAACTCTCATGTTGAGTTTTTGGTCCGAGGGGGGTATGTCACGATTATTTTGATTTTTCGAATAATCGTTGGCTGTCTCTTCGTCCCAAAAACTTGACAGAACTGTTTTTCTCGCGAATCTCAATTCGCTTGCATAGCGTCATTCGCTTTATAACGTTTTGTATGTTAATATACATTAAAACTAAAATCGAGTTTATCATTGGGTCAGTGACCCTCGTAACAAAATCAAAAAAATTGAAACCAAAACGATTGAATTTGAAACTGAAAATTTGGAGAAATATAGGTAGGTATATTTTGGAGAACATTTTACGATTGAGTTTCAGTTGTAGGTATACTGAAGAAAGGCTCATACACTGTATATTTAATGGGTTCAGAACTACAACCATGAAGACCAGGTAATTATCACCAATTCGTTGTACTTGTTCGTAATATTGGCCGAAATATAAAATGATTTCTCTTTTGCATCCATCGCTCGCAGAAGAAGTTTTGTAGTTTTGACATGTCCATCATTTCCATATCAAAATACCACGTAGGTGAGGCATTGTAAAAGGCGGTGGAAAAAAAGTATCTGGTGCCGTTGGGATATTTTTGGTTTCCGTAATAATTCAAAATATGAGACATCTGGCGATACAAGTGGCAGCCATATCGATAATTTCTCGTTGTAATAGCAGCGAAATGAATTAAAAATTTATTTTCATCGCATTCGTATTTTTTCTTATGTTCATCAGACAGCTCCTTGTAATATTCTTTCAGGATATATTGCAATTTTGTCGATTGATGTTTATACTCCGCAATTCTTTGTAGAAAACCTATCTCGTCGTCGGAATTTGGGTTATTAAAATACAGCGAGCCCGGATCTTTAGTGACGAACATGGTCCATTGGCAAAATTCTTCATTATCTAGTATTTCTAAACTACAGTTTCGGTTTTCGTATACTGGCTTATCATTTTCTGAGTCGGGCCAACTCTGGTCGTTTCTTTCCCTTATTTTTTGTACCCATGACGGCCAACTTGGACATAGCGTCTGGTTCCAGCTTGTTCCTATTTTCAAGTATTTGATTCCTGCTACCGTAGTAAAATAATGTTTATTGTCTTCTTTGAAAAAAACAAGGGCGCAAATGAAGTCGAGATGCGGCTGTAATACACATGTCACATAAATTGAAATAACTATACCTATAATGCCTAATTATTGAAAACTTAAACTTCAACCAGCATAACTTACAAATTTTTAACAAACCCTGTCTAACCTATCTCTGTTATTCTTCTCTCTTTTCCACAGTTTTAAAAACATCTTCCTTTTAGTGGCATCGTCGAGTTTGTAAAAATCTTTTGACTCTTGTGAAAGTTGATCAAAGAAATTTTTGGCTTCTTCAGAAAGCTCAGTCGTCGATTCTGGAATACCTATCCATGATGATCTAAATTTTTATACATCAAGTTTCATTGTAGAGTTAAGCAGATGGTTGACAAAACGTTATGAACAGTATTAAATTTTCTGCACTTATATTGCTTGTGACCGTCACAATTACCACCAGAGTAACGATGGTGAGTACATTATCTACATTAGGTACAGCATTTTCTATTTAAGTATTGTTATCATCAGATGGTTTTATGGCGACTCAAAAAACCATCTGATGATAACAATACTTAAATAGAAAATGCTGTACCTAATGTAGATAATGTACTCACCATCGTTACTGGTGGTAATTGTGACGGTCACAAGCAATATAAGGGCAGAAAATTTAATACTGTTCATAACGTTAAGCAATATCGCTGTGCATTTCATTCTAGTAACAGATACATCGAAAAGCAAAGAAATATTGAAAGGAGGAATTCAGCTGAGAAAATTTTATAATTATCATTTAATTTTTTAATTAAGATAATTTATCGAGGAATGCGAATATTCACAGATTATTTAAAAAAACAGGCAATCATATTTAAGATAATTTCTGATAAAAACGAAATTAGGTTCATTCCACAGCACAGGCGAATTCGAGTAGATAAGTATATTTATTAAAAATAAATAGTAATAAATTCAAGGAAAAAATCAAGAAAAATGATGAACGAGTAAATACTCAACTCTTCAGAAAATACTGCCGAATAATCTCTATCATTTTCCAAATTTACACAGAGCTTCCGAAATATCGAGATCATTTTCGAAACACCTAATTCTATTATTGAAACGACATCTCAAAAATGAGTTTTGAGGAAATTATGTCACAATTTGATAAAAATATTCTCTATGAAATTTTTGTTATTCTCTGAAGTTCGGTAAAGACATTTCTGAATTGAAAAAAAAAAAAAAAAAAAAAAAAATTAATAATGAGAGAAATTCTCTAAAATTAAGATAGGTAACAATTCGTTGAAAATTTTTCAACGCTTCAAAAAAAAAAAAATCAGTGAAAATTTGTGAAAATTTTTTTTCAACTTTGCAAAAAATTTTCTAACCTATTGTTAAAAATCGTATAAGAAAAATCAAGTTTTATAAAATATTTTCCCAAGATTATGTTTTTCAGAAATTTTAAAGAATAAAAAAAATCGTGATAATGTTTGAATTTTCGAATAACGATTTGAAAAATTCTTCAATTCTTTTTATTCAAAATATTCTGAATGTTTGTGAACAATTTTTTGTGATCTAATTTAGTGGACAAGTTGACTGACAATTCTGTGATAATTCTCCGAATTTTTATGAAATTTTTCCACGTACTTAACCCTTGTAAAAAAAAAACTGTTTTTTTTTCAATGTTCCTGAGCTCTGTAATTTTTTTTCAAATTTCAAAAAGTTAAGTACCTACGTAAAAATTTCTTTGAAATTTTTGAAAAAAATTACATGACATTTTAGAAAAAGTTTTCCGTTATTATTACTTTTTTTCAATTTTCAGAAGTTGTGTAGAAGTTTTTTGAAAATTTTATTTAAAAAAAAAATAAAGAAAATCTAAAAAAAATTAAAGAAACTATAAATTATTCAATTTTTTGAAAAATTCTCCAAAAATTTTGTGACTTTTCTGAGATCTGGAGATATAAAACTGTATATGCCTCAAAAATTTTTTTTTTTTTTTTCTTTTTCCAATTTTCTGAAGTTGTATAAAACTTATTTGATAATGACGTTTTGCGAAATGTTTCCTGGGATTTTTGTAAAAAAATTTATGAACCTCTCTAATAGTAAAAAGTTCTTTGAAGCTTTGAGAAACTGATTCGCCGAAGTTTTATAAAAAACAAATCTGAGATTTTGCGACTCTCTCACGTCTGGGGGGAAAAAAAATTATACTTAATTTTGGAAAAATTCTATGAATTTTTAGTGTTTTTCGATTAGGTGAAACAAAAATCACAAAACACCAAAACTTCATAGAATTTTCCAAAAATTGGGCAATGTACCTACTCGTTAAAATTTTTTTTTTATATTTTATGATAAATGGGAAGAAGTTTTAATAATAAATACCAAAATTCAGAGTAAAACTTTTCTCAAAATAATTGTCTTTTTTTTCAAAAAAAATAAAAAATAAATAAAAAAAATAAAAATCGAAATTTTCCTCAAAATTCAACCATCAGATTTGGAGTTATGGAGTAATCGGCAAGATGGATTGCCATTTTCATGAAATATCGCACCTTAATTTGAAAGACAAGTAAGTACAATCATTTTTTTAAAATTAACTTAAAGAAAAATGCCCAAACAAAACAATAATCACAAACCTGAAAAAATTTCCAAAATTTCACATTCTCTGTTTTTGTAACGAGAATTTCTTTTAAAAATTACCTTTAGAAACTGTTTTGAAAAAATTAGTAAAATAAGTAACCGAATAACGACTCTATCAATGAATTAGATAAGTATTATTGACCATAGATTTTAATAAAACGACGCATCAAGAAAAAACCAAAACTCGCGATTTTTTTCTCCAAATTCATTCGAATTAAATTTCACATCAGATCCGCGGTAAGGTACATATTTCACCGCAAATACGCGACCATAATACTATAAAATTATACACTGTAGCTTTTTTCTGCTAAATTTTACCCTCAATTCGTTCCCACCTTATTTCGCTTCGTTTTCGAATAATAAAAAAAACGAGCGATATTAGGTTTGAAAAAAAACACGACGGTAAACCATACCTGTTTCGGAATACCTACATTTAACGTATAGAATTCATATACCATAAACCCTGATGATTTATTCAACCGTAAATTATAATCCGAAAGCAACATTTTTCAGAATTTAATCCGCATGCTTTTTTAATGAGAGATTATAAAGTGAAGATCTGCACAAAAAGCATGAAACCTTCTTTGGAATTAGAACGTGCTTTTTATCTTCTGCTGTGTTTTCACCATAGGCTACGCTACGTACAAAAAGGAGAGAGTATTTTGGTAAACATTTCTGTTTTTTTTTTTTTTTTTTTCAAAAGGAAACACGATATAAAAATAAATCAACAAAGTAAAAAAAAAACGTGACTGTCAAAAATATTTTCGTAATTCCTTTCTAAAAGATGAAAAAAAATTGCATTTATCATGCAGAGCGTAGGAGAAAAAACGAGGAGAGCAGCGAGAGCAAAAAATTGTCGTTTTCGAACGACGACTGTGTTGAATAGAACAGAGCTACATAATATATGCATAGTAACCTTACTATTTATGTATTTATTTGATTTTCAGTTTCACCAGATACCCCTTTCCCTTCAGAATGATAAGAGAAACCTTGTTTACACTCGAAACTGCGCTCTCTCTCGGAGGGTAGTGGAACAGCATGGAAAAAAATACACTGATGAGAATTTTAGTGTGCCCACCCTTCCCATCGCCCACAAATTTGGTTTCAATAGTCTATTTTCTTTACTTTTGTCATAATCTAGTCCGAACAATGTTACAACAGAAGGGGCTTCACCCATGGTCTCCTACAAAAAATTTTCAAATTTTTACTGCAACTACTTGTCGGTCACCCTGTACTAAACTATCATTTCCAAATGCATTTACAATGTGTAAGTAATTTTATCAGAAATTCTGGTAGGATTTGCGGTGTTTTCATGGAATTCCAATTCAGATTCACAATTCGTCTCAAAGTGTTCATCGTTTTTTAGTTTTTTGATAATAACTGGGTGCTGGGTTTTCGATTTTCTGCGCAGGTGGTGAATCTTGGTTGTATAAATCTATAACTGGTGGCGATGGTCTCTTCTTCGCTTGTACGTATTACTGGATCAGTATTCTCTTTCTTCTAAGCTTTTTTTTCTTCTCCGGCGCTCATCTCCTCTTCTTCCGTCGTCGCCTCCTGACCGACGAAGTGAAATAGGTTTTGTTCTTATTATTCAATTATTCATACTATTATTAAACTTCACTTGTGATCACGAGAGTAAGTAATAGGTAGGTAAACGTATAAAGTATAAATTAAGAAATGACCAAATTTCATGGTTTTATTGGATTTAAAATTTTCGAGCAAATATTGAAAATCTTAAAAATTTATCATACAATGAAAATCGATTCAATTCTAAAAATTTATCAACCTTTAAAAAATTTCAAAGTTCTGTTAGATCATGAAAATTGTAAAAATTTGTTCAAATTTCAGAATTGATTCCATTCAAAGAATGAAATGAACACATTGAATTTTCAAAATTTCCAGTTTTCAAATTTGGACGAATTTACAAAATTTTTTAAATTGGGTAAAAATTCAAAATTTGGTCCAGACGACAAAAGTCAACATTTTCTGGAGGCTCCAGATCGCTTCGAAAATGGTGCCAATCGACTCGGGGGGTCGACTTTAGGGGGTAGACGAAGTTTCGGGTGATATGCTGGAGAAATTGATTTTTTGGGAATTTTTTAAAAAAGCAGAATTTTCAAATTGTCAAAAAAACACGTACGAACTCGTCACCTCGGATTTTGGATTCAACTACGTCAATCGGTAGATGGCATCATACTAACGCTAGGATTAAATTTTCAGCTGCCCAAGTTAATTACAGCGCTGTCTGGAGCTATTCCAGTGCACTGGAGAAAAGTCAACTTTTCCTGGAGGCTCCAGATCGCTTCGAAAATGGTGCCAATCGACTCGGGAGGTCGACTTTAAAGTACAAACCAATTTGCAGGATTCTATCTTGAAATTTACAAAAAAAAAAATTTTAAATGTTTTTTTGGAGGCGGTTTTAGCCATTTTCAAAAATTTGCCAAAAATTGAAAAATCAACTTCGGCAGCTAAAAATTTGGTTGTGAGGTCTGGGTGGCATGTTCTTTCAGTGAGCCAAATTTCAGCTCAATCGGAGGTGACGAATTGGTGAAGTTCCCTTGTAAGCAAAGTTTTTGATGTGAAAATTTTGAACGATTTTTAATGTGAAGTGTGCCCAACTGAGAAAAATTTTCAAGTTAGAAATTTATACATATAACTTGAAGGAGGGAGCTGTGGGAGTGTGGATGGCAAGCACTAACACATTGAGTAACCCTGTTTTCGAGGATACCGCTGAGTATCAAATTGACAAAAAAAAAAAGCTCTTTCTCATCGTATGCAATATTACATTCTTGTGCCTATTGAGTACTCGAAAAACGAGTTCAACAATAAATTTGTAATATTTTCTCGGAACTTATGTAGTCATAATAAAAAAAAAATTACGCCCAATAGTTGAAAATTCAAATCAGATTGAGTATTGTATACATTGTTATTCAAACACGATCTTAAATCGCCATAAATGTCTGGATTTAACGCCCTTCTTCAACTTTATGGACTTTTGATTAGGTTGCAGTAATGTTTACGTTTATAATACGTGATAATTTTCACCTACAGAAGGTGTCTTACCAAATGGTCGTTATTTTAAAGGTCATTATTTTTATTGAAATAAATTATATATTATTTTATACCTACTAATATGTATTATCATTTTTTCAGAAAAATTATGTATTTTTAAAGATTTCAAAAGCATCTAGACAGTTTTTTAATTTCATGGAATTTTCAAATTTTCCAAATAATTTTGAACCGAACTATGGTTTAAAATTATGTAGATTTCATAATTGTTCGTGGTTTTCGAATAATTTATTTTTTCATTTTTTTTTTTTTTTTTTTGTATCGAGCTTCATTAATTAAAAAGTAAATTTTTTCGGTTTTTCAAGTGATCTATCCTTTACTATGGCCTCCATCGCGTATATAAGTATACTTCTTCCCCTACTTTTCGGCGTTTTACAGGTGCTATCTGACTGCTATGTCGACAAAGATGACCATTTCGAAGGAAGCTGCGCAATCAAAATTAAAAACAGACCGGGTGCTAATCTATACGACCCATTACCCGAGTACAATGAGAAGTTGGAGAAGAAAAAACCAAACGAAAAAGCGATACCGGTCACTCGACATCACATAATTTCGTACGAATGGTTGCGAGATTTTTACAACAAACTAGTCGAATCCAAACAGGTAGATGAACTTTCCAAATTTTTCACGTCTTTCAAGAGCCAATATAACAAATACTTCGAAGCCAGGTCGAAAAAGAAGTGCAAGTCGAGTAATGCAACCGCAGAAAAGATATGTTTTGAACAGTACCAAGTGCAAATCGTGAATCTGGAGAAATTCGTCACTGGTTTGTACAAGAATAAAATGGCATTCAAGGAAAATGGAGAACAACCGGCGGGTTTTCAAGATTTTGAGGAGTTCTACGTGTGGTTACCTGGCAATTTATTCGTTGGTCCTAACAATCGTAACGATGATCCTAAGGATTGCCCAAAAAATGATCCTAACGAGGGGTTTGAAAATAAAACGGCCAAGATCGTTGGTAAAAATACGTTTTCCAAGTTCGAAAAGGTGTATAATAGGATGAAGGAGTATGTAAAAAATGGAAATACCAATTTCAAAGAATTGGAGAATAATTGGATAGCGGTAACTCTGCCAGGCAGCAACCATATGAATTGAATAAGAATGATTGGATTTTTGATAAAGGTGTCAAGAAATATTCGATTAGATCGAGCAAATATTTAGCAGTGAGCAACGGGTGCGAGGGAAATGAAAGCGAAGAGCTTCAGACCACTACTTTCGTACCTGCCGCAGAAGAGGAGATACCTAACTAAGATAGTCTCTACTCTCTAGATAGGTGAGTAGAAAAACTCTGAAATTTATTTTTAATTCATGTTCAGTTCAAATTTTTTGTGTAGTTAATCCGTTGAGATGATTTTCATATAATAATAATAATAATAATAATAATAATAATTAATAATTGGTTTCTAGGTTTATTTTTAACCCCTCCTACCAAAAATGCATTGTATCACGTTCTAATTTTAATTTTCCAAGCCATTTTTCTATTCGATTTCACCCTTCTTAATTTTAGTTAATAGGTATATTAGTTTATGTATTTTAGATAGATAGATAATTTCATTTTATTTATTGACGCCCGGCTTCTAGGCCATTAACGTCAGCTAACAAGTTTACAAGTTATGGGACATCGCAGAAAAAAAAATTTTAACAGAAAAATAAGTACTTAGGTACTAATAATATTTTTGTTAGAACGTAAATCAATAAAACTTACAAATTTTTCATTCAATTCAAAACTGCTTTATATCTTCGAAATCACTTCCAACGATTTTAATTTTTATTTAAAATGATCACAAGTAAAAACAGGTACCTAAGTGATTAATTAGATAGGTTGTTTAAAAGTGCGGTGATCACATTTACTCGCAGTTCAGCTATAATGGTAATAGGGCTATAATTATACTCAGATACATCAATTCTACCTCCACATAATTTCTTCAACCTCGAGGTAACAATGTAAAATAATATTTGCACCCGGTAAGTTTAGTATCTAAATGCAACTTGACAAAACAATAATTACTTATGGAGGTAAGGACACCACCATTCCAGTGATTCTGCATGAATTTTAATTACATTGCTAGGAAAATGACGAGAAAAACAGTTAGACCAGGCATCATCTTCTCAAGATAAAAGAATACTTAAAAGGGAACCTCGCCAACTCGGCTCACTGCAAGAGCATGCCACCTAAACCTCACAACCAAATTTTTAGCTGCGGAAACTAATTTTTTGATTTTTGGCGAATTTTTAAAAATGGCTAAAATCACCTTCAAAAAAACATTATTTTTTTGAAGAAAAAAAAAAATTGTAAATTTCTAGATAGAATCCTGAAAATTGGTTTGTACACTAAATTCGATCTCCCGAGTCGATTGGCACAATTTTCGAAGCGATCTGGAACCTCCAGAAAAAGTTGACTTTTCTCCAGTGCTCTGGAATGCCTCCAGACGGCGCTGTAATCAACTTCGTCAGCTGAAAATTTATTACTAGCGTTAGTATGATGCCATCTATCGGTTGACGTACAGAGGGTGGCCAAAATAAATAGAAACACTAGCCTATTTTTGTGAAATTTTGCCTATCGTTTTTTACATATTTTTCAACTACTACTCTCCTATGGTAGGTATGGTCAAAAACATTTTACTGCTGATTACCGAGGGGTCAAGTAACACAACTCTGCCGACGCGGTGGACCGGTGGTGCGAGGAGGAGGGGGAATAATCCTGCTGAAGTTGACATAGGGAAAACACGTTTTATCAAACACTTTCGTTCCTAATTTGAAAAATAATGGTTGTAATGATCTGAAATTTTGGTGAGACATGTACAAATAATGTATTTCTACACCAATATGGTTATTTCGAACATTTCATCTAAGGATTTTTTCTTATTACATATTTTCGAGTAACGAAAAACTGGCAAATTGAGATTTCAAATGATTTCACCGCTCGAGTAATTTTTGACTGCAAATAAAACGAAAACTAAGCCTCCTAGAAAAAACTTGTTGGTCACTACTGAAATAAAATTTTACGTTCTACAATTTTGGTTCTCATAATTTTTTTCATAGAACGCTTAGTTTTTTCAGAAAATCCATATTTATGAAAAAAAAACAGAATAAATGAAATCTGTAATTCGTTTTATTTAGATAATTTTTGACTGCGAATAAAATGAAAACTTAAGTCTCCTAGAAAAAAACTAACCGCTTATTACGGAAAGTAAATTTTACGCTCTACAACTTTGGTTCTCATAATTTTTTTCGTAGAACGCTTAGTTTGGCCAGAAAATCCATATTTATGAGTGAAAAACGGGAAAATGGATGAAATCTGTCGATTTTTTAAACTTATTTTTTCTTAACACACGCCGCAAAAAACTAATGCAACACCATTGTTAAATACCCGATTATTCGATTACACGTCATTTACAAAAAATATTAAAAGTGTTTCCATTTTTTTGGCCGAAAAAATGGGTAGTGTTTCTATTTATTTTGGCCACCCTCTGTAGTTAAATCCAAAATCCGAGGTGACGAGTTCGCACGTGTTTTTTTTTTGTTGACAAATCAAAAATTCTGCATTTTTAAAAAATTTCCAAAAAAATAAATAAGTTTCTCAAGCATATCTGAAACTTTGTCCACCCCCTAAAGTCGACCCCAAGAGTCGATTGGCTCCACTTTCGAAGCGATCTGGAGCCTCCAGAAAATTTTGACTTTTGCAGTCTGGAGAGATTCCAGTGTGCTGGAGAAAAGTCAACTTTTCCGAGAGGCTCCAGATCGTTTCGAAAATTATGCCAATCGACTCGGGTGGTCGACTTCAGTGTACAACCCGATTTTCAGGATTTTATCTTAAAATTTACAATTTTGTTTTACAAAAAATGATTTTTTGGAGGCGGTTTTAGCTATTTCAAAAATTCGCCAAAAATCGAAAAATCAACTTCGACAGCTAAAAATTTGGTTGTGAGGTCTGGGTGGCATGCTCTTTCAGTGAGCCAAATTTAAGGTCAATCAGAGGTGACGAGTTGGCGAGGTTCTCTTGTCAAGATAGGTATACAAACGAAACATTTCAAATTGATACAAATTTTAATCGAAATCATATTTCATTTTTTTTATTCATCCAAAAAACTTTGTTTTTAACAAAATTTTAAAAAATGGTTTAAAAAACAAATGAAAAACTCGGCGCTTCGCGCCTCGCTAGGGGGGGCTTCGCCCCCTGGATCCCCCTGGTTGGCTCTATTTTTACACTACGTTTGAAAGTATGAAACATAGTATATCGACGTGTGTCAAAACCACGTATGTTGGAATATCAAAATTTTACAGGAGAGACAAAAAACGTCGCCAAAAATACACGCGTCTTACGTGATTTTTAAAAGTAAATAAGCCGATTAGAACGTTAGAATTCGACTACGACATACGAGGTGATCAAAATTAGATTTCTCCATTTTTTTTTCTATAAGAAACCCCAAAAAAGTGATTTTGCTGAAAAACCCGACATACGTGGTTTTGACACGTCCACGTCGATATGCTTTTACTCTGTGACAAAATGTCTAAAAGTCACGAATGCGAATATTTATTTCCATGGAAATTAAAAAATCTAAAAAGTATAATTAATAAAATTTTTTTCAAGTTTCAGAATGTCTGACAAAAAGCCTAAAAGTCATAGAATTTCTAAAAAAAATTTCAAGTTTCAAAATGTCCAAAAGTCATAAATTCATTAAAAATTTCTTTAAAACAGAATGTCTGACAAAATGTATGAAAGTAATCTTTCTAAAAAAATTTCCAAGTTTCAGAATGTCTGACAAAATGTCTAGAAAATGTCTAAAAGTCATAAATTTTCAAAAAAATTTACAAGTTTCAAAATGTCTGACATAATGTCTAAAAAATCGAATTTATTAAAAATTTTCTATTTTTTTTTATGACATCCAAACCTAACCTAATGCAACCCAACCTAACCCAATTTGTTGTCGGATTTTGGTCTCGGATTTTTGGGTCGGATTTTCCTGTCGTTTTTTTCCATTTTGGTCATCGTAAAACCATATACTATGCTAAAATAAAAATTGAATCAACTTTTGAGTAAAATTTTGATAATTTTTTGCGTAATATTTCTAAAAAAATTTTTAGGAAAAATGAAAAAAATCATTCTTTATAGATAAAGTTTTAAAAAATTGAAAAAACTAACGTTTTTAATAAATTCAATTTTTGATATGGAATTTAAAAAAATTTAAACAAAATTGGTGTGAAAAAAAAACCGATTACCTATTGATCGAAATTAATTTTTAAAATTTAGTAGGTTATTCTTAGTAAGTACACCTGTCAAACAAAATTAGAAAAAAAAAAAATAATAAAATATTACCTAAAACAAATTCGATATTTTTTTGTAAAAATTCGAAAGAAAATTATTGTATTTTTCTGTGTAAAATTATTTTCTGAGTAGTATAAAATGTATAGCTGACGTTAATGGCCTAGACGCCGGGCGTCATTAAATAAAATAAAATTCAATTCAATTCAATTCAAAAAATTTTGGACACCATTTTAAAAATTATAAGAACTGGATTTTGCACATACTTATTTACCTAGGTATTAAAAAAAAAAAAAAAAAAAACTAATTTATCAAAAAAAAAAAATGAATTAGTTACTTACATTTTGAACATGAATTTTGAAAAATTAGTTTTTGACAATATTTTTCAAGTTGTTACAAAAACATCAAATTAACTAGATATTGAGTGATATTTTGAGAGCAATCTTGAGAAATATTTTGTAGGTTTTTTTGGTTTGAAATTATTATTTCGAGGATCTTCTAAAAAGAATTACTTTTTAAAAATTGTTTTGAATAATCACACTGAAAAATAGATTTTAAAATCTTAAATTTTCATGTAATCCAAAATGCAATTTCTTTTCCTTATTTCACTGGCCTAATGGAAATTTCTAACTCAATAACTTTGATTAAAAATTCGGTAAATTTCAAAATTTGGTGAAAATTTTTGATAAATGTTCAAAAGTTTGAAAATGTTGAAATTAATTAAATCAATTTTTATCATTTTTAAAAATTTTCAAAATTTGGTGATAGTTTGCAAATTTGCACTTTTTAAACATTACTTATTCAATTATTTTTTTCATTTAGACTAGCTTAAAATTCAGCTTTTACAAAAATATGTTTAAAAAGTCAATTTTTCGAGTTAATTAATTCGTACTTACTGTTTTTGTTTCAAATGTAATTTTCAATATTTCGCAAAAATTTGGATATGTTGGCTCGAAATGTTTATAAATTTCTGAAATCAGTTCGATTTAAAAATTCAGCCAAATTTTCCTCAAAAAAAAAAAAATGAAGCTGAATTTTTCGGATTTAATAAATTTTTAAATGGCGGGTACTCGAATCACTATTTTCAAAATTATCTGGGAATTTTCAAAATTTAGATAAATTTTTGAAATTCAATCACTAGGTATGTAATAAAGTTGCTGATGTCAAAACATATAGAAAGGTTGCATTCAACAATTTACATGGTGTACCTTTATTTTTATCAAAACTAATTATTTTCAATTTTAAATTAATTGAACAGAAACATCATTTTTGAGGATGGGCTAAAAATTTAGTGAAAAATGAATATCGATCAAATTTTTCATTTTTGGAAAATTAACTAACAATTTAGTTTTTTAAATAGCTTATCTACTTATCCACAATTACTTAATAATTAAAAATTGTATTTTTTAAAAATTGTTTTAAAATTGAACTTAAGTAATTTTTTGAAAAATTTGAGACCTTGTTTCTCGTTTTTTTCGTGATTAATTTTTTGAATTATTTCTTATATGATTTCGTCTTTCTATGTATAGTTTCTAAAAAATCAGGCTCGCGAGGCCACTGCAGCAAGTATTTTCTTATTTATAGTAGGTATTCAAATATCGAGCCTTTTCCCCTTCTCTTCGCCAATAGAAAGAAAAACGAATATACTAATCTTTCCTTTTAGCATGTGGACGAAAAGTAACAGTCCATCACAAGGTCACACTGAAAATTTTCAATGGGTCGTCGAGGGAAGATATATTTATATTTTCAGAAGAGATGAAAACCCAAAATTTTCAGCCACATCTGTGAGGGTACCAACCATTACGATATGACGCAGACAAAAAATAAAACATCAGGTATTTCAAAAGACCTGCTTGAGAAAAAAAAATTAGGTCAAGGAAAACCTACTTCTGCTCGACTGGTTAAAATGCCTCCGGACTTATCCGGGGTTTGCGAATTATAACCCACGTAAAAAAGCCCTCGTTCGGTTTAAAAAATTGGTTAACGTATTTCTGAGCCTTACGTGCTGGCCCTCCGGGTGAAAAATTTTTTCAGCCGAGAGAACACAATTTCAATCTATTTTTCGCTTTGAAGTTGCTCGACACTCTTACACGGTACTGTGAGATAGAAAATGGAGGGGACGAGGTGAGGGGAGAAAAAACGCAAATTCTTCGGGGTAAAGTCGAGTTTTCCGCTTGGTCGTTTTTCATTTGGAAAATATCTCGACGAAGCCGCATCTTAAGCGGGAGGCAAAGGTCTGGGAAGCTGGTCTCGTTGCAATTGTGTTTTCGGGTGTTTTGGCGTGGGCAAGAGCTGTCTTTCTTGGTTGTGCTTTCGCTTTAACTAACATTTCTAGCATTCTGGGTAAAAGGCGAGCTCTTTGAAAATGTTTAAAAATAAATTACCCCCGTAAAAGACGTATTCGAAGATTAACCTGACAAGATAAAACCAAGCTGCACCGCAACCGTTTCCTATACGGTATGTCCTCGGGTGAGTAGTGCTCTTTTGCTCCTGCTGTACCCTGCAGCAGCCTTTCTACAGCTTTATTTATGCGAGAACCGACGGTACTCGACTTTTCGTGTTTTGGTGGGCCCTCGTCCACCTCGTAGGTACACCAACGATGGAATTTCTTTCAGCTTCGTGAATCTCTTATGCAAAACTACTCATAACTTTCATTTCCTAGACTAGGACGTGTTTTAACTCTGATTTTAATAACAATCAAGTCTGAATTGATCAAAAAATTACAAAAATAATGAATATATTCATTATTTTTGTAATTTGTTTCATTTAAACCATATATGGTTTAAATAAAACAAATTACAAAAAATAATAATTACCTAATTGATCCTATGACGAAAAAAAAGAAAAAATTGAAAAAGTCTTAATTTTGCAAAGTGACATTGTTTTTTGTTTAGAAGAATTTTTTATAAAATGAATAGAAAAAACGGGTAACAATTTTTGGTTTTTGACGACAGCAGACTTGAAAAATGTATATAGATAGATATATTAAAATGATAAAAATTGATAAACTTTGAAAATTACCAAATCTTGAATCTTTATCAAACTTTAAAAGTTTACTCAACTTTACAAATCAACTTTTCAATTTTTTTTTGTTGAAAATTTATCTAAATTTTCAAGAATTACTCCAATCTCAAAAAATTATTAAAATTGCCCAACTTTGAAATTTTCACCAAAATTTGAAAAAATTTCCAAATCTGGAAGATGTACACAGTTGAAAAAAATTCAAAATGAATCCGACTTTGAATATTTTTATTTACCTATTTAAAGTTGAAAATGTTCAAATTTTATGTGTCAATATTACAAAAATTTCCAAAATTTATCAAAATTTTAAATTATCCAATTTCAAAAATAGTTAATTTGAAAGTTGAAAATGATGAAAATTTTAATTCTTCCCCAGTTTTAAATTCTTTTATAATTTTAAACATTTGCCACTTTTTTTTAAATAGAAAAATTGATCCAACTTTAGAAATATTTAAAACTCAAAAGTACTAAAACAATTTAAAAATAAATATACTTGAAATCTTTTTTTTTTTTTAATTTTCAAATTTCAGTTAACTTTAAAAGACCGAATTCAATAAATTTATTACAATTTAAAAATGACCAAAATTTCAATTTTCATTGAAATTTCAAAATTTTGTAAATTTTCAAAATTTTTCAAATTAAAGCAACATACAAAATTTTCAAAAACTTTAGAAACTTGATTTTTTTTAAATACCAAATTTCGAAGAACAAATATTCATCAAAAAAATCAAAGCATTTTCAAACTGTGTATAAAAATTTAATAAGATTTTTGAATTTTTTTTACCAAATTTGAAAAATAATGTTTCCAAACATTGAAGATTTACTGCGAAATGAAAAAATTTTGAACTACCTAATCAAACTTCAAAAATTTATTGAAAGTGAAAATTTCCAAACTAAATTGGATATTAATGATGAAACAAAATTTTACTAAAAAAAATTATTTCTTCTTTTTTAAAATTTTAAACATATTTTAGTTAATAATATTTTTTCAAATTAGAAAATTGATCCAACTTCAGAAAAATATTAAAATTCAAAAAATATCAATTTTTCAAAATTATCCATACTTTTGAAAAGATGTATTAGATAATAGGTGGCTTAAAATAAAAATTTTCAAGATATGCTTTGAAAAAATTAAACTTTCAAAGAATCCATCTGATTTCGAAGAAATTATTAAAATAGGTAAAAAAAAATGATCGAACCCCCAATTTTCATCAAATTTTAAGATTTAGACAAAATTTGATGATTCGGCCAGATTTCAAAAAAATTCAAATTATCAATTTCAAAAATTTATGGGAATTTAAAAATGACCATAATTCTAGTTTTTTGTAAATTCTATACAAATTCTAAACATTTACTAATTTTCCAAATTGCAAAAAATTACGAAAATTCAATTTTTTGTCAAATTAAATCGCATGAAAAATAAGTTGTTAAAAGAACTTATATTCTTGAATATGAATTTTAAACTTGTGAATCCCGTCGAATTCTTGGATCAGGTTCAAGTTGACTCTGCATGATGATATCATGGGTTATTTTATTGTGATCTCGACGAAATGACATGTAAAGGAGCATGGGAGAAATGACGTAAGGCTAAAATTTTCATATTCAGATTTTCAATTGGAACTTAGATTTCTTAAAAATTATCTATTCAATTCTTGAAATAAAAACATTCATTTTTGAATTTTTTTTTGGTTGAAATTTTTGACTTCAATTGGGTAGAAAAAACAATTTACAACTCTGTGGGAAAAACTATCATTTTTTATGGTTTTTATCTTGTAATGTTTTCTTTTCCCTTGGGTCTACTTTCCCAAGCACCTTCATATTTTAACATTGGCATTTCTCGTTTTCCTTTTATTTTGATTTTGTTAAAAAACGGTAATTTTTTATGGTATGTAACTAAATCTAAATCAAATGAACATTTCCTTAATCATAAGTATAAGAAATTGTAAAAATTAATCTTTCTTTTGAATGTTTTAAAAAAGTAATATAAATTCAGTCGTTAAAAAAAATCAGCCTCAATCATGTTATAAAAACTCTAAGGTCTAAGGAACACGTTCAATTTTACAAAAACTAGTAAACTAAATCGAATACACATTTTCTTAATCATAGGTATAAAAAATTGTAAAAATTACTCATTCTTGAAAAAAAATAATTTAAAAATTATGAAAATTACTCAGCCTTTAAAAAAATAAACTTCAAGTATTCAAAACATTACCGTGCAAAAAATTGAACACGTTTACGGTTTAATTTTATCAACACTGGTAAAATTACGGTAACAGAACCCAAATCGAATAAACGATTTCTTAATCATATGAAAAAATTATTTGTAAAAATTACTGTTTGTTTTAAAAAAATATATTAAAAGGTGATAAAAATTATTCAGCGTTTCAGCCTATGAAGGTAACAGAACCTTATTCTAATCTAAATAATACGTAGGTACATTATATTGTATTGATTGACAAGACTTAGAACCATTAGTGATGGGAAGTTGGGAACTATCAATATTTTTCACTATCGATAGGAATTCGATATCAAAAATATCACATGATTTCACTAAGGATAACTATCGATAGTATCGATAGTTTTTTTTTTTTTTGTATTCTCCAATTACAATGTATTTTGTCTATTATCCATACAAAATTATTGATACGAATTACGAAAAATAGTAGGTAAATATTAAAAAAACCATAATAGCAATATTCTGATTTTCTAAATTTTCAATTAATTTGCAGTCTCTGTTTAAACGCGGTCGCGTAAACATCTACCTCTCTCCTTGAAAATTCTTATTGCTATGGAAGTGGAAGAAAATGTTTTAAAAAGATCGAAGCTTGTTATGCAAGAACTGAAATCCGATCTGGTAATGGACAAAAAACCATTGAAGATTTTTAAAAATATAAAAGAAGCGGAGAAATCTTCATCTGATGTTTGAATAAATAAATAAATAAATAATTTATTTGCGATTTCATGTTTTCATTTACTAAACCCCTAAACAATTGCGAATCTTATCTGAAAATAGGTACATTTAACTTAAAATCTTCTTCTTTTTTTTTTAAATTGTACATTGTAAAAATCAGTTGCCAGCAACGATTCTTCAAAACGTTACCTAGTAACCCAGACAATTTTTTTTTTTCAAATTTAATCAAATTTGATTAAGTACATGTTTCTCTTAGTTGTGCTTACGTAACTATACTTACCTATAATTATTATTCAATAAGTTATTATTATTATTAAGTATTTATTATTTTATCATTAAAGAAATGAGATTTTCCTAATATTTCTGTTTTTAAAAAAATAGTTTTTCAGCAGTTTTACGAGTGATTTCATTCGAAAAATAATTTCTGAAATTATTAGGCATTTTGAAAAAATACCTACGTAGGTAGTTAATTTTTTTAAAAAGAATCATCTTAAATATTTTTTCTCTATTTCTTCTATCAAAATTTATTGTTTAAAAAAAAAAAAAAAAAAAAAAAAAAACTATGCAACTCTGACTCCGTCTGCAATGAGAGAACTAAACTTGTAAAGAAAAAAATATTATAATACAGAATATGCCTCCTCGCGCTCCACACAAAGGGGAGCTCAAGAACAACCCCACAATAAGTGTAGTATTATAGAGCTACACCCGTATTCTACAATGATGCTACTTAAGGAAAATGTTTCATTTGCCATCAATTTGGTCACACCACAATAATTATTGAATGAGTTCAATAAGGTCAATAAAAAATAAAAGTTTTTGGTGAAAACTATCCATAAGTGAATCAATTCAAAGCACAACAATAATCTTTACAAACAAAGATCAAGAAGTGAAATTTTTTTTTCCTCTTGCAATCGATACTTACACATGAATACACAAAACAAGTACGTAAATTAAATTTCGAAATTTCAAATCCGACACGAAAAGCTCTTTCGACAGAGTCGAATTACCTGCGAATATTTCTCGCATACTCCTGCCCGCTCTGCCCCCTCGAACCTATCGAATTGCGATTCGCGACGCATTATAATCTCATATTAACAATTTTCAACATCACCGAGTATCGAAACTTTTCCTACCCTGGTTTCATTTCGATTTTACATTCTGCCAAACAATAACTCGACGTTTTTTTCTCTCTCTTCAACAACGACGACGACGATGCGGTGAAAAGAACACGACGATACAAACGTCTCGTCATATAAGTAAACACAGCTCTGCAGTCTGTCTCTCGTATAATATCGAAATACTGAGGCAGGAAAAGCACGGATGGAAAACCCTACACGAGATATTATGCTTCGGTATTAAAATTTTCAAGTATTATTTTTGATTATAAATGCTGTAACTTCTGTACCAGGCCATTGTCAGTACCGAAGAATACAGAACGTCGACCTCAAAGCTAAATTATAATAAGTATAGTCTTTCGTCAATGAGCAGAAAAAATGAAACGTTTCTTTATGTCAGACGGGGGGTGGAGGGGGGGAGGTTCAACTCCAGCCGTGGCTAAGGCTCATCCTCGAGCACTCTTTTTTCTTTCTTGTACTGTTTTGGCGACGTCGACATCGTCGACTCGTTTCATTCTTCGTAATTATATAGTGATCGTGGGCTTTATCTACAGAGTAATATTTTTTGTTTCTTTTTATTTTTTCTGTCTCGAACGAGCGAATGTAGATTATGGCAAAGTCAACGACTAGATTTAGAGGTTTTAAAAATGATAATCAGAGTTTGGGTTGAGACGGGTCAAACTCAAATGATTTGTTTTCGGGGTACAATTTTTAAATTGGAAATCTATCCCAATATTTTATAGTATAAATTTTTACTTAAACAAGATTCGAGAAATATTTAATAAAAATGTCAAAAATAGTGACTAAAGGTAAATGCTCTCGATTCTATGAATAATTTACTATTTTTATATTTTTTTATGTTCCTTCGACTTCTCATCTAGCGACAATAGTTTTTTAATTATTCATTAGTCGCCATTTTTGTTTCACTAAATCGAATAAATTTCGCGACTTACAATCTCGTCGCGATTTTTTCCTTCGTCGAGATGTAAACTGAGGAAATTAATAATTAATGGCCATTATCGAAAGAATTTTTTTCTCCACAGTGCTGCGTGAGACGTCTCTAAAGTCAGCGTATTTTTTCATCTCATTTTTTTTTCTTTTTCGTTTAAAGAACCGATTACCGAGTCGAAGTTTACCTGAGAAGATGTCAATAATGATGAATGTTTAACCGTACTACACACTCAGCTGTATCTTAACAGCATATTGTATGTATGTAGATTGTATGTATGTAGAAGCCGAAAAAACGTTATAAAATCTAGTTATCTTTCGAACCATTAATTACCTGCTTGGTTATAGGTCTTGACAGCGATGATTTTTTTTTTTTTGATCTATTTCTTTTTCGGTATGAGTAGTACCTACATTACGTATGTACCTGTAGATACGGGTTGCCCACGAGTAATGAGCTTGTTGTGAAACAATGCTCTAGTAAATGTAGGCGAGCTTTTTTTCGTGTGAAAGAGAGAAGTAGAGTGAGAAGTGTAGCTGTTCCAAGGCAAAAATGCACGAATTATAGACCATTTAGAGAGAAGAGAGTAAGATGTATATAAAAATAAAATTCAGAAGATGGGATTAAATTTTTGGAAGAGTAACATCCCTTTTTCTGATAGGTGGATTATTGAGGAGTCATTTGACTGTTGGTCAACATTTGATTATTTTTTGGCATCGCCTAAACACGGATGAGCTCAAAAAATTCATTACCATACGATAATGATACCTATCGATAATGACAGCAGTGTTCGAGTTGAATACAATAATTATTGAGGTGTCATTTGACTGTTTCTAATCGTTTATAAAACGTAAGTAATACGACTAAGAGTTCACTTTCCAAACCCTTGGACTTGGCGAATATCAAGCATAATAAAGTACAACGAGAACTTTCGAAATTGTGTATGAACTCATTATACGGAAAATTCGGTCAACGTACAAATATGTCGCAGACCGAATTTGTGACTGAACCCTCTCGTTTTTATGAAATTTTATTGGATAGTCGTTGAACTGATTTGAATGTTTTCCCACTTTCGGATGAAATGGTGCAAATTTCGTATAAATTTAAAAACGAATATGTAGAAAATAATTACAATACCAACATTTTCATTGCCTCTTACACCACTGCTCACGCTCGTCTACGATTGTATAGTAAATTAAGTGAATTAGGACAAGCTGTCATCATCTATTGTGACACTGATTCGATTGTATATAAAAATGACTGTGTAAATACGATTAAAACTGGTGATTTATTAGGTGAGTGGACTGACGAGCTGAAAGACAGCAGTGACTACATCAAAAAATGGGTCGCTACTGGGCCAAAGTCCTATCACTTTAGGAACTGCCAAAGGTAAAAACATCACCAAAGTAAAGGGCTTCACTCTTCACTACAAAAGTTGTAAAAAAATTAACGGACAAACCTTGGAAAAATTGGTGGACGGTGAAAAAAATAATATTTTGGTGAAAAACAATATAAATACGTAAAATATTAGAAAGATGCTGACCTTCCTGGAGGATCTGGAGAATGGTTAAATGAGGCAGATTGTGTAACAGTAGCAACGTTGATTGTCGACGGAACGTCGACCGTACCCAAGGAATATCCTCACATGGTGAATTGTTTATTTTCAACACTCGTATCTTTTACGTTAGAATGGATTTTATCGGTGTTTACATAGATATGGATAAACTATGAACCTACATTTTTTGCGAGCGTAATTACAATAAGTTGGTTTATTTTTAATAATAGGCCTTGATAGGATACGGAACCACCTTCCAAACTGTTATCTGGAATTGCGCTGGTTTGTTGATCAGTGAAAAATTCATTTTAAGCGCAGCGTATTGCACTTTATCTTCTGAACTGTGAGTTACAACACCCTCATATTTAATTAATATGTAATTATATTTGATTCAGCGTCTTATAATCGTATTTGCGCTCTTTTGTACTCAAGTGGCCCACCAAAATGGGCTCTTCTAGGTGATCTAAACATAAGGTTGAACAACGATGATGCTAGACCAGCAGTTTACAGCATAGTGAAAATACACAAGCATCCAAATTACAACTCAAGAACCCAACACAACGACATAGCGATTTTTGAATTGAACACCGTTAGTGTTAAACAACGTTCATCGAATTCTATAGCAGCATTTACAGATTTAGCCTTCCACATCAAGTGGATCGAATCAGTGCGTAAAAATGTCGAAAAACAACAACTGTCAATGAATTCAGGGCAAATTATCCCATCAGTGAATAGTTCAAATAACAGATCTGACGAATTGCAAAAAAAAATCAACACATCACCAAAGTGAACATGCAAACAGCATTAACACACTCCAATTTACAAACAAGTTTCACAAATGAAATTTTTTACAGCCAAGGGTGCGAACCGCTGCACCCGAGCCATCTGAAGATAAGACTATCAAGTTTTCTTACCCATCAGGAAATCTTTCATCAGATAAATACTTCCAGAAATTAACCACAAGTGAATGCGGAAATAGAAGCTGAGTAATTAGTATCTCTCTATATGAGGTGTCCAAAAAGCAAATTTTGTAAAACTTCAGATTTGCATACAACCGTTATCATTACCAAAAAATATCTATACATAAAGTGACCATTTCAAAAATTCGGGGTAAGGGGGGCAATTTTTTTTAAAAATCCCAAAATTTTGGTTTCAATGGTAGGTATATCTCTCCACTTCTTTGAGACCCAAAAAGGATCCAAACTTGATATTAACTGTTATAGATAGACTCAAATGAAAAAGGAAAAACGTTTTGGAACTTTCAATATCCCAATAAAAAAAATTATTATTAAAATAAAAAAAAATAAAATATTAAATTTATCAATAAACAGAATTAAATTTAAATTTAAAAATCTGTTGCTTATTCATCTTTAATTTATATAAATTTAATTAATTTATTAATATTTTCATTATTTAAGTTAAATTTAAGTATAATTATATATATATTAATTTTTCATAGATTTAATTCCATTTTTTAATTAAAAAGTTAAATTAACTTTAAAAGACAAAAAGACCTTTCAGTTGATGAAAATTTCTCTATATATCAAGCTAACACAACCGCTGAGTAAATTAGTTCCAAAAATTAAATTTCTTCTTGGGAGCATATATCCTTCTAGGGACCAAAAGGGTTCATATTTTGTATTCACAGTTAGATTCCCAATGGAAAGAATGCAACAGAGCTATACTGTTGCTGTGTTACGAAATATCGCACGTAGTCGCGGTATCAAGTATTATTATAAGTTTAGGAAGGCGGAACTTATCTCTGCTCTAGATAATAATAATTTCGAAATTAATTTAGGTTTAATTTTTCCCTTTGCGTCTGATATTTTTACTAAGGCTCGTAAACCTAGAAAAATTCCCTTATGGTTGAAAAAATTTATGAACCCTACTCCTATTAAACATAAACCTAAGCCCAAGTGGCTTAAGAAGCTAGTTGTTAGTACTCCCGCACCCGTTGTAAGTATTCCTGTCTCTATCCCTTTGGAAAAAATTAATGTCCCCGAAAAAATTATTCCTTTCGACGAACTGATCAACTCTCTTCCCACTCCCCAACCCATCGATGAAATTGTAATTAATGACGAAGAAAAAATTAATACCCCTGTTGATATAATTCTCTTTGACGATTTGGTAAAGTTGCTCCCAACCCCGCAGCCTCTCGAAGAAATTTCCATTGATGAACCTGAAATTGGAAAACGTCATGATATTATTCCCTTCGACGAGCTTCTCAAATCCATACCCACTCCCCAACCCCTCGATGAAATCGTTATCTATGAACCCATTCATTTTGAACTACGTACTATTACATTCTACAATATGGAAAATGCTCACAATGTTGAGTCTATGGAGCCTGATTTCGAAGACATTTTGGCAAAATTGGTAAGAGACTTGGAGCTATCCGAAGAAGAACCACGTCTCCCTGAAGCGACATTCGACCAGTTACTTGAAGAATTGGAATTGTCGGACGACGAGGAAGAAGAAGTTTTCAAAGGAGAAGCTGAGTTGGTATGTAAAGCCCACGAGTTGGAACAATTGGTAAAGGATTTGGAATTATCAGACTCGGAAGAAGAAAACGTGAAGACTGGTAATACTGAAGAAGACATTAGGAGACTAGCTCCTTTAAAATATCCTAAGGTGCCACCTAAATTATTTAAGCATACGGTACTCGAGCTCGACGAAAATTTAGTTAAACCTAAGCCCACACGTCCTGTGAAAATGGACACTTATCATAGGAAATCTAATAGAGAATTTTTACCTCCTCCCCCTCCCTATGTACAAATACCTCCTCGCGAACCCAACACCTGCGAATGCGATATGAACCCATTTTTGGAACAACTTTTTGCTAGTAGAGGTGTCTTTTTTTCGGATGATAATAATTTTGATGAATATCCTTTTTCGGACGAATTCTTTGAAAAAAACGAAAAAATTTATTTCAGAGCGGGAAAAAGTTCCCTTTTTCCAATGATTTTTTTTGAACTACCTCGCGAACGTATAAACTTCGTCCCATTTTCATAAGAAATTTCAAACCCTCGTGAAGAAATTTAAAATCAGCATTAAAAAAGAGACATCAAAAGACGAAGTAGATGTCATTACGAAAATTTTGAACGAAGTAGTCGAATTCGCTAAAAAGAAATATAATTTCACTCGAGGCGATAAGCTTAATTTAATCATGTCTAATCCTAAATTTTTTTACCACATTTCCACGGGTTACTTAAGCGATAACCATGTGGAAAAATTGAAAGATAAATTGGCCCAAATTCTAAGTTTGGATAAAACTGTCAACCTTGAAAAGTGCATTTTTGAAACGCAAGTAGTAAATTTACCTCGCGGCGGTACAAACTCTCAGCGTGTTATCAATTTGGCTAAAGATAAGCGATTGAAAAAGTGTATCATCGACATTAAAAATACAAACGATAATTTATGTTGTCAGCGTGCTGTGGTAACCGCCTTGATGTATCATACGGATGTGGTATTAGATAAGAGGTTAATCAGCCAACGAAAATTACGTAGGCCCTATACCCGAGAAAAAATACTACAGTTGGAATACCATGGAAAAAACCCACCCGAAAAGATTTTAAAATTTGGCATAAAAAAAGGTGATTGAAAATTACGTTTTTGACCTCCAAAAAGAATTATTAGAATACTGCGACTCAGACGTCGATATTTTAAGACGCAATTGTTTGGCGCTTCGCAAAGAATTTCTGAAAATTGGAAATATCAACCCCTTCCACTACATTACTTTACCTTCGGTTTGCATGGCTATTTTCAGAGATAAGTATCTGAAACCAAATACCATCGCAGTGTCTAAAGCATTCGAAAGTAAAGACCAGTACTCTAAAAGCAATTTTTATAATTAAGTTATGTTTAAATTTAATAATATCAATTAATTATAAATTTAAATTTTTTAATAAAAATTATTTTTTTTATAAATTTAAATTATTTTACTTTATTTTAAAAAGATTTTAAGTTAAATTTTAATAAACTATTGAAGCGTGTACAATTTCCACGGTTGCTTTTGGCACGGCTGTTCCAAATGCTACCCAACTGATACCACAATGAACAACGTGGTTCACGAAGAAATGGACGACTTGTTCCAAAAAACCTTGGAACGTGCTCAAGCCATTCGAAACGCTGGGTACAACTTGGTGGAAATGTGAGAGTGTCAATGGAAAAAGCCGGCTGGTTGCGATGTAGAAGAAGTCGTCAAACCATTGAATCCTCGTGACGCATACTTTGGTGGCCGAACCGAAGTTTTCAAGTTAAAAGTTGAGAACAAAAACGTAAAATACATCGACGTATGCTCCCTTTACCCCACTGTAATGTTTTATGATGATTATCCTATAGGTCATCCCACAAAAATTTTTAAACCCCGCAAACACAATACCCGCTGGTTTGGTTTCATCAAGTGTAAGGTATTGGCTGGGCGTAATCTCTACATTCCCATCCTACCTGTCAAAGTGAAGATGGGTAAAGCCGAAAAATTGTTATTTTCTCTGTGTAGAGTGTGTACCGAAAGGAAAAGTTTAGAATGTACTCACTGTGATTCGGACCGCTCCTTCGAGGGTATGTGGAGTACCATCGAGGTCAACACAGCAATCGCCGCTGGGTACAAACTATTGACAATTCATGAAGTTTGGCACTTTAACTTGAGCAATGAAATTTTCAAGGCGTACGTACGCCACTTCATGAAAATAAAACTCGAAAGTTCGCCGCACAATTACCCGTCGACCTACGCGTATATTTGCGATATCTTCCAGACAGGGTATTGCCTTGGACGCGGAAAATGTTTGACATAATAAGGTGAGACGCAAACTTTCCAAACTGTGCATGAATGCACTATATGGAAAGTTCGGTCAACGAACCAACATGTCGCAAACAAAATTTATTATCGATCCCGCGAATTTTTACGAAATTTTATTAGATGAACGACTCCAGTGGCTTGAACGTTTTCCCACTGTCGGATGATATTGTTCAAGTATCATATAAGTATAAAGATCAGTTCGTCAAAAACGCGTATAATACTAACATCTTTATCGCGAGCTATACCACGGCACACGCCCGGCTCCGTCTGTATGATATGTTGAAAAAATTAGGTAAAGCGGTTATCTACTGCGATACGGATTCTGTCGTTTATACATATAGATAATGGTACAAATACAGTGAAAACGGGTGATTTGTTGGGTGAGTGGATGGATGAGCTAAAAGATAGCTCCGACCACATTAAAAAATGGGTGGCTACTGGTCCAAAGTCGTACCATTTTAAAACACTCAAGGGGAAAAATGTTACTAAAGTAAAGGGGGTTACTCTTCAATATAAGAGCACAAAAAAAATTAATGGGAAAACCTTGGAAAAAATCAGGGAAGAAAACCAATTGAAACCAAAACCGGGTAAAACCACCACCACCAGATATTTCAATTGGTTTTCAAAACCATTTGGAACCATTAGAATGAACTTCAAAAATTCATTCAAGAACCACCACCAAAAAGAACCAATTCCTTTCGAAAAGGCAGGGAAGAGAACCGTTTGGAACCACAACGAAAAATCATTTGCTGAAATAACCAAAACCACAACCACAAAAAAAGTGGTTTGAAAATAAAAAACCACCATCACCACCACCATTTTCAATTTCCTTTACAATGAAAACCAGAACCACCACCAATTAATGGAATTTGTTCTTTTTGGTTCTAAAAAGAGAAATAGTGGATTTGAAAGGGAAGGAGGGGTCCAATCAAAATTTTTGTTATGACCAAATTTATTCCTAGAACTTCAAGCAACAACTTTGATTTGAAATTTTTTTTAATTGGGCCCCATACCTACCCCCTGTGGCCTGTTTTCTTCATTTTTCTGATTTTTCAGCCCTCTGGAAAGTGGAAACATTATTATTTTTTGTTTTTTATTTGAATGTATATTATTTAATTTAAATTTATTGCAATATTGCGTTTGTAACTTGTAGGCAAATTAATTTTTTATTCAAATTTCAAAGATCTGAACTTTTTTTAGTTCTTTTGTGGTATAATAGGAAGCACGAAAATGGTTCCATCTGGTTCTGATGGTTAATGCCATAGATAAATGGTTTAAATGTTGGGAAATATTTTTCATACTACGAAATGGAAGCAATTCGATGAAAACCAATTGAAAAACCAAAACGGAACCACCACCACCACCACCACAACCATTTGAAATGGTTTTTAATTTGAGAACCACCACCACAACCATTTGAAATGGTTTTTAATTTGAGAACCACCATCACAGCCAATTAATCAAGAAAAAACCAAAAACCCAGAACCAGAACCGATCAAAAAAAAAAAAAAAAATTAAATGGAACCACTTTAGCACCAAAACCTTTTGAAAATTTTTAAAAACCAAAAACCAATTGGAACCACCAGTAATTTCAAAATTTTCTCAAAACCACCATCACCATAACCAATTGGGTCTCAATTGGTTTTCTTCCCTGGAAAAAATGGTTGACGGTGAAAAAAATAATATTTTGGTGAAAAACACACAATTTGTGTGCAAAAAAGATACGAAAAATATCCATACGGAAGAGGGGAAAAGAACCTTATCTTTTAATTTCGATAAGAGGTTAGTAGGGAAAAATTTTGATACCTTGCCTTATGGATATTAACAATCGAAAACTTTTTCATTTTTCAAAGTTTTTCGTTTCCATATAAGAATTGAAAATTAGTTGTAAATAGTTCATTATTGGTTTAATATAATTTATAAACATGTTTTCGTTACAAGACATTACAAAGAAACAAATTATTGACAGTGTTGAGAATCATCGACTCAATATTATTTCCAAATGCATGAGAATGGATCACCTAAAGTCTGAAAACAAAATCTTAGTTTTTTCTTTTCCATTCGAGAGTTTGGTTGATGTTCTACCATTGCCAAATATTTTGAAAGAAGAAATTAAGAAGGAATTCCAACTTTATGACAAATGGACCCCCATCAAATTTCCTTCAGATCTAAATACAGCCGAAGTGTGTATTAGACCATTGATTAACGAGGATGGCTATCAAATCACCATAAAGAGATAACACTTGGGGCATTTTTTGAAATATGTAGGTACCTACATATTTGACCGCGAATATTACATAAAGTCGAATAATTTTAGGTAGGTAATGACGACATTCGAGCTAATTATCAAAAAAATAATTGTGAATCGAATTGCAGTTTTAAAACGGCTCATTAGCTGTTTGACATCTACAAGTACTTGAAAAAGGTTATTTTTTCTTAATCAATTTCCCAACGAAATTGTCCCTATTTTGCAAAAAGTAAGTAAGCATTTTCTATCATCACTGCACTTCCTCACACCATAAATTCCATCTTGGAATCCATCACACTCACATAGGTATTTTGAAATAGGTCAAAATGTTCGACTGCATTCGTTTTGTACACATAGGGTATAGGCAGTAGGCACACAGAAACAGAACAAATACATAATTTAAATCATCAACCGGTATAATTTAATGGCTTATAATTTGCCTTAAAACGAAACATGATGAAATGTTACAACGGTAGCGATGTGAAATATTGGCCATTTATTAGGGAGGCTGCGAAGTATACACGTTCGTAATAGCACCCTCTCGAAACTTACACTAATGGAGTAATAATTTCTATAGTGCCATCGCGTTGTTATCCCTTTTTTGGGTACAAGGCTTTTCGGGCTGTATGACCGCTGTCGCTGCCGCAGCGATGAAAAATCTCGCCAAAACCCAAAACCTCGTAGCGCAGTGTAAATTAATGGTACATCGAATCTCGACTCGAGTACATGTATTTTTTTCCAAGATGATATATACCATTCCTTTGGATAAAATTTTTTCATCTCTTTACTCATATCTCTATATTTTTCTCATCGCATCTTCGTACACCACGTGAAATAATTATTTCATTTCATTCGAAATGTACAATGAATTAGCATCTATACCTACTTATGATGAAGAAGAAGAAGAGAAGTGGAAAATTCGAAATTCCATCCTGAGAACATACTCAATTCTACGTTAGGTCTGTGAGGCTGGCGATTTAATGAAAACAAATCGTTATTACTGGTGGAAATAATTACGACGATGTAAACGTTTAATTACAATGAAGGCATTTATCTTGCATCGACAGCGGTGATAAATTCGCATCGTTGTATAAATATATACATTTACAGAGACCGATATAGTGTGGGGGGAGGTGCGGGTCGAGACAGATGTATACAGCTAGGAATAAGAGACCTCATACACTAAAGAAGCCTGCAATGAGAAACCTAGCTCTTGGACTCTGGGTACACCGTAAAAATATTTTAAAATCCGCATGGCGTTCGATTGGTCAATTTGAAATCAATATACGATACTAGTAAGAGAGAAGATTACGCTCACACATACCGCCGGTCGATTATTTGTGCGCGCTTCAATCACAGATGCAAATACGAATAAACGAACCGGTTGAAAAACGGTGCACGACGCGCAAGCGCAGGCGGGATAACGAGCCAAACACGTTCATTAAACTATTGTAAAGGTAATTCTAGCGGATGCATGTTAAAAGGCCATCGAATTGTGATGTGATTTTGTACAGGCAGGTAGGATTACGAGGATTTGTCTATTACCTAATTAGGGTCTATTTTACCCTGATTTTAATGAGAACCGTGCCCTCAGAGAATTTTTTCCAAAGGAAATTGGTACAAAAATTTTTGGATTTTATTCCCAAAAAAATCATCAGGTTTGTATCTAATGATTTTAAAATTAATGTTTAGAATGCTTAAAAATTTTTGGAGAGAATTTATTTTTCAAATATTGTACATGGAAAATTTTTTTGAATAAAGAAAGTGTTTTCGACAAGAATTTGGTACCTGAGTATAAAAACAAAAATTGAGAATTTCCAACAACTTTTTTCTCATAACAAGTTTCAAGATTATTCGATGTTCAACTTGCAAATTATTATTAGTGCCAATTTATCTTTTTTTTTTTTTTTTTTTTTTGAATACCTACTTATTACTCATTGAAAGATTTCTTCAAACAATTAGTAGCTCTATTTTTTTGATAATGGTAATTTTTTCAAAAAAAAATTTAGTCAACTTTTTTCAAAGCATTCAGCAAAAGAAAACCTTTCAGAATATTTTCATTTTTTTTTCTTCAAAAAATTCATTAAGACTTTTTTAATGATTTTAAAATAATTTTCAAGTACCTACTTGAATTGAAGAATTTTTTAGAGAATTTATTATTCAAACTTTTATTAATTTTTAATTGCATGAGTCGCAAATTATTACTAACGTAAATGATATTTTTATTATCATTAAACGAAACGATTTAACGTCTTAATCGTAATTGTGGTTATTTTTACCGCATATTCGATGAGTCTAAAACTGCTGCAGATATTGCTCTTCAAAGTAAGTGTGAAAATGCATCGAATTCTCTGCTATTTGTAACTTATCTTTTTGCTCTATTTCAGATTGTAAAAGATATGCGGAATATAGATACGTAAATAAATGGAAAAACTCTACTTCAGCTGGTCAAACGGGGAGTTGGCATAAGGAAATGGACTGCATAAATGCCATACCATTGATTAATTCATCGACATTATCGCATTTTATCGGATATCGTATTGTGTTTCGAATAATACGAATAATAAGTATTGAAATGAAATGTCTTGATTACATTGTACAGTAGGCAGAGGGAGGGAATTAGGAACGAATATGTTCCTAATACTTCAGTTTACAACTTTTGTTTAAAAATTTTTTTAATTGGACCCCTCTCACTTTTCTGATTTTGCATTTATAACAGTAATATGGAAATTAAGAAGAGAACGCGGGATTGTTCAAAAATAATAATAATAAATAAGAATAGTAAGCAAGCATATTGTTTTATTACTATAATTTGAAATCATAGCAGGAATCTAATTTTTGATTTTCAGTAAATTTTTTCTCAAAGAATTTTCTACTAATTGAAAGATATTTTCAAATAAATATTATTGTTTTATCATAGGAATTTTTCGAGAAAAAATTTGAGATTTTTTTTTTATAATTTTTATTTTAAAAAATTTATTCGGATTTTTCAATGATTTTCAAATAAATGTTTGATGAATTAAAAAAATTTTGAGCGAATTTATTTATCTACGCTCATGCGCTCAGTCCAGATAATGAATCAAGTCTGTTGACGAGAAATATGTATGGTTTGTATCCGCCATCGAAAACCTAGCAATCAGGAGGAAAATCAACAAACATCGAAATTATTTTCACACACTTCCTTAAATCATATTTTCAAATTAAAAATTAGATTAAAAAAACGCGTAGCAGTCAAGATGCTACTCTCGAGCCAAATTTTTTTTTCTAGTTAGTGTACTCCTTCAAAAACGTTTTCATTCATGGTATGCCACCTAAACATCACAACCAAATTTTTAGCTGCCGAAGTTGATTTTCCGATTTTTGGCGAATTTTTGAAAATGGCTGAAACCGCCTCCAGAAAACCATTTTTTTGGAAAAAATTGTAACTTTCAAGATAGAATCCCGAAAATTGGTTTGTACACTAAAGTCGACCTCCCAAGTCGATTGGTACCATTTTTGCAGCGATCTGGAGCCTTCAAAAAAAGTTTGATTATCTCCCTCACAATGGAATTTCTCCAGACTGCAAAAGTCAACATTTTCTGGAGGCTCCAGATCGCTTCTAAAATAGTGGCAATCCACTCGGGGGGTCGACTATAGAGGGTAGACGAAATTTCGGATGATATGCTGGAAAAATTGATTTTTTGACAATTTTTAAGAAATGCAAGATTTTCAAGTTGTCAAAAAAAACATGTGCGAACTCGTCACCTCGGATTTTGGATTCGACTACGTCAATCATTAGATGACATCATACTAACGCTAGGATTAAATTTTCAGCTGCCGAAGTTGATTACAGTGCCGTCTGGAGCTATTCCAGTGCGCTGGAGAAAAGTCAACTTTTCCTGGAGGCTCCAGATCGCTTCGAAATTGGTGTCAATCGACTCGGGAGGTCGACTTAGTGTACGAACCAATTTTCAGGATTCTATCATGAAATCTACAATTTTTTTTTCAAAATATAGTTTTTTATAGGCGGTTTCAGCCATTTTCAAAAATTCGTAAAAAATCAAAAAATCAACTTCGGCAGCTAAAAATTTGGTTGTGAGGTCTGGGTGGCATGCTCTTTCAGTGAGCCATATTTCAGCTCAATCGGAGGTGACGAGTTGGCGATGTTCCCTTATCATCCATATACACGTCTTCCATTTATATACGAAAGTAGATGAAAAATATTATGAAAATATCTTGCGATGAAATATTAAAAACCAATCATCAGAGGTCATCTTCAAGTCGTCAATTCGCATTTCGCTTATTTGTGAATCGAACAACACTCGCTAAAAGATTATAACTAGACGTGTATAAATTTAATGATAATTATTTTACCCTGTTACAGCGCATGAATAAATGTCGAGTGGATACCCATAGGAGCCTTAGAAATTCATTTTACAGGATTACGCGAACCTAAATTGACGAAGTAAGGTTACAGTTGACTTTTATGTTTGATTAAAATACAATAATAAATAGTACTCTTCGGTCGAGGATTACCGTATTAAGAATGGCTCGGTGTTGGTGGCGGCTGCGGCGTAGATATATCGGCGAACGCCCTTTCGCCTTAATTATGGTCGGATGATGCTCATGTTGAGCTGTGCCTGTACTGCAGCGACGGCCTCAGCTTCGCGGTATGTGTGTGTGTGAACCAGTGCTACCGCCGCGTCGCAGTCCGGCTGCCGGTCTCGTTGATATAATTACGAATGATATTGTCGTACTGCTGGAATTGGTCCAAAGCTTAATGTTAAACGTCCGTGGCCACCCGTTAAATAATTCTCATTTACAAACGCATTAACCACCGCGATGCGAGACTCTGCTTCTTCTGTAGCATGGTTTCTTTCTTCCTCCTCTGGATGATGGTCTTCTTTATTTATATACACTGCCCGATTGCAGTGCCATACAGAATGTGTGACGATTGTATTGCACATTTGTGGGAAGAAGAGGAGTATGGCAGAGGAAGAAATGTATGTTGAGTCTCGGTGTATTTTTTCACTCTCTCTATCTGTGATACGTAACGTATTTGGAATTTAAACTGCAGTAGGTAATTGCAGAATGGAGAAGTTCAATGGTACATACGATTTATCGTCAACTATTACAAACGCATAAGTTTGAATGTCATTGGCGTAGTATTTTTCGTCGTCTTCTCTCTTTTGCTCCCATCCATCATCATGATCATGCCCTTCCGAGGCATGGAGCCTTGGGATCCTTTCTGGTAAATTTTCGAAATTTTGTGAATTGGAGCTTTGGGTGACTTTCTGCCTTGCACGAGCACATGGCTCATCCACAGGTGGCGGATAGCGGGGTCCTCTTCAATTGAGGATTGCCGTGGATATGTGTAGCTGGATGCTCCAATAGTGACCGCGGACCAGGCACTATCTGGGAAAGTCCCAACCCAGGTTCCAGGACCTGTCTTTCAAAGTCCAAGATGGGCAACCTTTCCTCCCAGAGGATTCACAATGTTTCTCAATATTCTTCTATAGAAGATGTTTCATCAGCAATTGCGAATGTCGTTTGTAGTGCTCCTATCTCTGTGGAGTTCCTGAAGTACAAGGACCCACAGAGAACTTCAAAGCTGGCGATCGTCAAATCATCTTTTGACATGTACCATCAGCTAAGTCAGAGCTGGACTATCCGTATCGACTGGGAAACCTGCCCAATAGGTCCGTCCATTCACGTCTTACGCTGCTTCAAATGTAATCACCTGGGTCATGGTCAGGAACGTTGCAGTGAAGCTGAGTGGCTGCCAGTCTCTGCTCCAAAAGACCCCTGCATCGACTGTTCTTTCCACAACGCAGCGATCAAAAAGGTTAAATTGGCTGCTAATCGTCTTCATCACACTGAGCATTGTACCAGGGACTCTAGTTATCACACTCTTCAGCATTTCCAGGCCAAGGCTCTGGAGGCTTTCAAGATTTCCCCCCGCGCGTCTGTTGCTGTGGTTATCCTTGTGTCCGCATCTGGAGGAGACGATGCACATCAGCAAAATGACGGTGGCGAATAGTATTTCTGTTCTGCAGGCGAACTGCAATCATGATTTTGCCTCCACATCTACCCTGCATGCTCTCGCTGTTTCTCGTAGAGCTGGCATCGTGATTATTTCTGGCTCGTCGACATCTCGTAAAGGTAATGTAATGATCTTGGTCAGGCAGCTGTTCCCTTTTAGTATTTTTGATGTTGGAGATGGGGATGCAGTTGGCGTTGCAATGTGTTTCAACGTGTAAAAAGCTGAGCAGATTTTGACTCATCCTGTTAGTACTTGAAAGGTGATCTGGACTTGCACCATTAATGACGGGGAGAAGAAGGAGGGGGGATCACCCTCTGACATCATTCATGTCAACTTTTGAAGAAAATGATGAGTATGGAAAACGTTTCAATCCATAACAAGCAATGTCGATGCTGCGGCATCGCGATTACTACAGGGAACTTGGTACACTCCAATTCAGTTGGCTTCGGAAGATTGTTTCGAAATCTCTCAGCTACAGGAAAATTAAGAATTAAAAAAATATTAATTTAAAACACTAACCGTACAGCGACTCAGGCTCGATTGAATTATTCCCAGCGAACGATATCCGGATGCGAGAGAAAAGCAATTGGTGGAAGTTTGCGGTGACGTGTTCAACGGTAAGAAAGTAAATTAGAAACAAGCGTGTACAATAATAAAAAAACATAATAATTATTGCAAGTAAGTATTCTTAAGTGTTTCAAAAGCACACTGAATAGATCGTCGATTTCTTGAAAATTTAGAAAACTTATTGTGTTATATTAAAAATCAAAAAAACATTTTCAACAAAATTTGAAGAAAAAGTCACAACAATTTTAGAACACAAAGAGGAAAATCGTTTTAAAAAAGAAAAAAAAAATGAGTAAAATTTAAAATATTTTATTTTAAGAAAAGTTTAAAATATTAGAACCATTAATGCTCCGCCTTTTCCAAGCCAAAATTTGTCAAGCGCAATTTTTCACGTATAAAGCGAATCTCTATGGCTTAGCCGAGAGCTGATGAATAAGGTGATCGTATGGATAACGATGAGGCAGAGTTTTTTAAAAATCGAATCGCACAAAATGAAATACTTGATGTAAGAATATTAAGGGTGCGCCAATTCTTTGAGTTCTTATTTTTTCAATTTTATCCCTGAAAAAATACTTGGGGATGAACCCCCCTCCCCCACAATTCAGTTTTATTTTAATGCCAAAAAAATTGGAAAGAAGATCAAAAATTTAAAGAAAAAATGCAAATATTAAAATTGAATACCTACAATTGAAAATGATTAATTTTGAAATGACAGTAAAATTTAAAAAAAATAAAGATTTAAAAATGCTCGACTGAGAATTTAAAAATATATAAATATAAACTGGAAAATTTCTGTAATTGTGGAAATTGAAAATTTAACCAAAAACTATCAAATTAGATCTAAAACTGGAAATAAAAAATAAAGAAATAAAAAGAAATAAAAAAGTAAAATTGAAATTTTGAGACGCATAAAACTAGACAAATTAGGAATTAAAAATATTTTTTTAGAAATTGAAATACTAAATACACATAAAAATCTAGGAAAAATGGGATTAAAAATCCTAAAAATTGGAAAAATTTAAAAATTAAAAAAATTTGGCTAAAAAGAAAATAAATTGAAATTAAATCAAAAAAATTTTCAATTCAAAAAATTGACAATTTAAAAAAAATCAGAAAATACTAAAAGTTGAAAGGAATATCAATAGAAATGCTTGTAAGTACAATACGATTTTTGCCAAGAGACCTTTTCTTAAAGTTGATAAATTATCTTCAGACAAAAATATTAAAAACAAAAAAAAATTTGAGATTTTTTTGGAATTTTTTTTTTTTTAATATCTAGGAATTCTTGTCAAGAAAACTTTTTTAGCAATTTTTTTGTAGAGAGAATTTCTCATAAGAAAAATTTTTTGACAAAAATGTTTGAAATTTTTTTCGAGATTGTTTTGACAAAATAATTTTAAAATATTTTTGTCAGAAAATGTTACCCTCTTTAATTGAAAATTTTCTAAAAGATTTTTTGGAAAAAGAATTTAGTACTTTTTAAATTACTCTATGGTTCAAAATTCTTTTCAAGATTTTTTTAAAAAAGATTTTTTAGTCAAAAAAAATTCTAGATACCCATAACTTATTGTAAAAAAATATTTTTTGGAGATTTTTTTTGGTCAAAAATTAATTTTGGAGTAAGTATGTTTTGCTCAAAAAAATATTTCTTCAAAGATTTTGCATCTAAAAAATATTTTTAAAACATTTTTTAGTCAATAATTAGCTGATTTTCTCTATAAAGAAAAGTCATTTTTTTCTAGATTTGTAAAAAAAAATCAAAATGGGTAATATCTTTAAAAAAATGTTTTTTTTTTCTTGTTCGAAGTATGTATGTCATTTTGTGTTTTCTTCTACCTACTTACTAACTAACAAAATGAAAAATTACTTGAATGGAAAAATAAAATGAAACCACTTACCCCCGGCGGCTTGAAGTATTTTTTCTCAAATCTGAAAGAAAAACAAACAAAAACACGTCAATAAAATAAATTCAAACTCAAAGGATTAGTAGACTAAATGAAGTAGATAACTTTTCAAAATTGAGGGAGGGGTCAAATTGAAAAAATTTTGAAACAAAGGTTGTAGATTGAGGTCTTGGAAATAATTTTTATTATCATAAAATTTTCGATTAGACGCTTCCCTCCACTCAAATTTGCATAATATGACATATATTTAAATACATTAATTTATATTATTGAAAATTGGCGAAGGAGGGGTCTAATTTAAAAAAATTACAAACAAAAGTGGTAGATTAGAGTTCTAGGAATAATTTAAGTTCTTACAAAAAATTTCGATAGGACCCCTCTCTCCCCTCTAATTTTGAATATCAAATATCTATATTTGTATACCTACGTATAGTATTGGACTTGATAAAATTCAACAACACCAACGATCCACCACCAAGTAAACCATTTTTTTTTCTTTCTCGAAAATAAAAATATCAAGTATGAGAGTTTAAAAAAATAGTTTTCGAAAAAAAATTCCTTTGAAAAAAAAATGTTTTTTGACGAAAATTGGAATATTTTCATATGGAAAAATGATTTTGACAATAACAACCATTCAACAGAGCATCTGAGATCTCCCTGCACCTATCACTATTGCCCTCGACTCGTAATACACACACATATACACGTTCTCCGTAATCCTTGAAAATCGCACCTTATCATCCGGGCTCTAGATAGATCGCTGCAATTAAGTTATTTACGACCAGGTACGGTCAGCTGCATCTAGGCCGGATCGGGCCGCCGGTCAAGAAGGAAAAAAATGACCTAACGCACTCGCGCTCATACACCTCCCGCTGAGCGTCTGTCGCAAAAGTCGATGAAAAAAAAAACTCGCAGCAAACTATGTATTCAATTAATCACATTGGCGAGCTGTAGATTGCGCGCCGTGGAAGCTGCCCAGTGCCCAACGTCGTAATAATATACCGAATAAATTACTGATTCTTATTCAAACTCGCAACATCGAATATTAATCACCTCATAGTGCATAGTGAGTACGTACTACGTAGTACGCTCGAGAAAAATATATATCATCACTTGAATTACACATTACACATACAAAGGGCGATCTTAGATTCTTAAACACTATTCAAAAAAATCTATGTTCATTTAAAAAAAAAAACAACTCATGATATTGCTTGAAAAATTTTTCTCTGAGATGTTTGAAAAAATTCTGAAATATCTGGATTTTTTTTTGAAAATTCATGACTTTTTTATGACTTTTCAATGATTTTTTTACTATCAAAGGAAAAAAAATGACCCCCAGGAATTTTTTTATATCAGAAGAATTTTTTAAATTATTGTACGAAAAAAATACCAGTATTTTCATCGAAAATGAAACGAATTTTTTTCTTCACAAAAAAATTTTTATAACAAATATTTTATACTTAACATTTTTTCTCAAAAAAAAAAAAAAAAAAAAAAAATTAATATTTTTTATTCCAAAAAATCCTGAAATTTCTTCCCTCGAAAAAATGTACACTCCAGAACATTTGAAATGTCTCTATTTCAAAAAATATTGAGTTATTTTTCATGTTCCAAAACAATTTTTCAAAAAATTTTCTCCAAAAATTTCGTTTCTATTTTTTTTTACTCCAAAAATGAGAATTTTTCTCCAAAAAACATAGACCCTCTCACATTACTAAAAAAAATTAAAAATTTCTATTTTTCAGAAAACTTTTAAAAAATCCTAAAAATTGAAATTTTATACTCTGGAGTTAGAAAAGTATTTTTTTAATTCAAAACAATTCAATTCCAAAAAGATAAAATTCAGTTTTTTGATTTCTTTAAAATGGGGATTTTTCGCGAAAGTTTAAAAAATATTTTTAGTTCAAAACGATTGGAATTTTTTAACGCCTTGTACAACAATTACCCAAGTCTAGTGACGTAAAAATGTTTTTTATTCCAAAATAATTTTTTTAATTTTTTGTACCAAAAAATTCTATTTTCCATTCCATTTTTTTTCATTCGGAGAAATGGGTATTTTTCCAAAAAGTAGGGATTCCCCTCGCCCTCGAAAGAAAATTCTTCACGAAAATTAATTTTCTTCTTCAGAGAAATCACAATATTTCATGTTTTTTTTTTCGGAGTGTTATACAAAATCGGTGGGGAGGGAAAGGTTCAATTGAAAAAATTTCAAATAAAAGTTGTGACTTGAAGTCCTATAGGAATAATTTTGGTTATTACAAAAATGTCGGTTGGACACCTCCCTCCCCCTTCTAATTTTAATGATTATTATTATTTTATTTATTTATTTTTTTTGAGAAGATGCAACAGTGAAAAAATTTCACTTATACGCGAATTTGTAATTTGGCTCGAGTAATATTATAAAAAATTCAAGACTTCAAGGAGTAAGATTCATGACTTTTCTTAATCTAGTGATTTTTTGAAAATGCATGCCTTTTTATGACTTTCATGACCCATTTTCAAATTTCATGACTTTTTCACGACTTTCATGAGCTATTCCCTTCAAGTGTTGAATAGTTTCTTCATGAAAATTTCCTAGAATATTTTGGATAAAATGATTTTGAAAAATAAGAAATTATTCTTTTGCTGAAAATTCTCCATAAAAATTAGCAATGAGAAATGAAATTTTCTCTTTAGAAATTTTTTCACGAACAAATCTTATTGCAGAATAAAATCATTTTGGAAAGAAATTCCCGAGAAAAATTGTTACGAAAAGTTCCCACCTCGAAATTCCTTTCGAAAATACCAAAAAACATTTCAAAGAATTAGTTACCCTTTTCTTGGAATGATTTTTTCAAAACAATTAATAGAAGATTATTTTTTTGAAGTATTTTTTTTTACAAACGTCTCATTTTTATTCATGTTTTCTTTTAAAAATTTTCGACATTTAAATTTTCTGAATAAAATTTCTCCGAACTTTTGAGTTAAAAAAAAAGTTCTCTTACTGTATACGGGGTGTTTCATAGCTGACTGAGTTCCTTCCATACGGTAAGTAGGCAACCCATAAGGAACAAAAAATGTTATATAAACATGTTGCCTATCTTGAAAATTGAAGGGACAAGGGAAAATTAAATTGAGAAAAAATTATTTCTAATTAGGGCAATGAAGAGTACTAAAAAAATGAACTTTTTTGTTTTCACATTTTTTGCCTATCTTTGAAAATGAAGGCGCAAGAGAGCTTTAAACTTTGAAAAAAACAGGTTTTTCAATTTTTAAAGTTCTGTAGCTCCTTCATTTTCGAAGATAGGCAAATTCAATAACATTTTTTGTTCCTTATGGGTTGCCTATTCACCTGATGGAAGGAACTCAGTCAGCTATGAAACACCCTGTATACAGGTATAGCTTTTTTTGATTTAATAAAATTTCTAGAACAAATTTTGTATCAAAATTTTCTATATGAATTGAATTTATTTTTTAATAGGTACCTTTTTCTAAAAAATTCTCATTCACAAGAAAAATTTTCTGTAACTATAATTTAAAATTTATTCAAAATACCTATTCCAGATTTTTTCTACCATTTTCTCAATTTCCCTTGAAATCTTGTGGAAAATTCTCAAAAATAATTTATTTCTGATTTTCTTGAAAAATTTGTATTTTTTTCTCTTCACGAATCGAATGATTGTCCAATCAAAATCAAAGTTCATCAATTGTGAATTTATTTAAACCTGAACCTACTTCACTTGAAACGTTGAAAGTAGCTATGTGAATGAAATGAACCGCCAAGTGGTGTTAGTTTAAATTTTGCATGCTGCATTGAAAGAAACACACATCTCTTCCAAGTACCTAGACGATATTTTATACCATAGAATTTGGCATTTTGCGCCGACAAAGCTTTCTCTCATATATGCCGAACCACGCGAGATTTTCCATTCATATTAAATCTGGTACGGGTCCTCGTTCGCGATTTTATACCCACACGTAGCGAGCCTAAAGAAAGACAACCGGTACATATTGTTGCATCCCTTTCGCTAATTATTAATGAAGCACGCACGTACGATAAAAGGGCAGGCTCGGTTTGGCCCGCAGCGCGATAAATGAAGCCTTTTTTTGTAATTTCGCTAATTGCAATGGCTGTACGCGTAGTCAAACCGATCTATGGGTAGTTTTTTTCATCTTGAGCGAACCGCCATTGACGGTTGGTGTCTCATAAGAGGTATTTTATTTCCGGCAAGCTCCACCCTTTATATCAGTATAGTCTTCAATTGTCGGTAAATTACTTGAAAATGCACCCGTTCGTCGTATACTCGCTCGCCATGTGTACGAGTTTTTCAACGACGAAGAAGGAAACAAAAAAATGCGCCAAACAAAGAGACCCGCCGAGCAACTGCATAATACCCTATGTAAAGAGTATTCCTCCTTCTCCTCCTCCGGCCTCATGTGCGACTTGTAAATACGGACTTATAGTATAAGCGGAATGCGTAAGTTGATACTTGACTATGTAGGTACACCATGTTGTAAAGTTTGCATGGTTTTTTATCAGGGGTAAAATTGAGACTATGTTTCGTCGCATGAACCGTACACATAATATACATAATAATGATACGTACGTACTACAGGTACTTGAAATTGAGCTTTCTCATTGGGTTTTCTAAAATGATGGGTTATAACAATAATAAGAAGAGAAGAAATGCACGAAACTCGTAAGTATATCGGCGATGCAACGAAAACGAAAATATCCTGCCTCTCAGTGAAGCGGCCATGTGCAAATGATTCAACTTTTCAATACAGATTTTTCTGGAACGCCCCCTTCTTCCTGTTATCGGTACATAAAATAAAGCTCGCCTAGTGTACGTGATCGTTCATATTTTTAATTTTTTTTTACCTCTTTGGGGACATTTTTCTATTTAACGATCCCTTCTAGTGTGGAGGATTTTTTTGCAGTAGAGGGTATTATTTTTTTTCAGCAACAGCTCAGCATGTATCGTGTGTCTAGACGGGCTTCCAGTCTGGAGGAGCTCTTGATGAACTTTTTGTCAGAATGGATTGAGAGTTTGATATTCTTACAGTGTTTGGATGTTTGTAAATTGATGACAGCAGGGCTCAAAAAATAGTATTTTTTACCTTTATCGTCATCATTGTCATTTTTTTCACATTCTGTTTTTCTTTATTCAAATTCGTGACTTCAAAGAATATTTTTTAAATGATTAACTAATTGAAAAAAAATCAAGTACCTGCTTTTGAAAAGAAATTAAAAAAATTAACAGCTTCCTTTTCAAAAAAATTCAACATTTTTTTCAAGTTCTAAACTGATTTTTTGAAAAAAATACGAAAAAATTTGTGTACCTAAGTAAAAACAAAAATATAAAAAAATCGCCCAAAAAACTTTTTCAATTAAGAAAATTCATCGAGTAAAAGAAAAAGTTGATACCTAAGAAAATTTGCCAATATCAAGAAAATTTTTCAGATATTTTTTTTGGAAAAAATTATTTTTCTTGCCAAAAATTATTTTTAAAAAGAAAATAAAGAGATGCTTAAAAAAAATTGAAAAGTATTTACATTCGAAATATCGATTCTTAGCTAAAATTTTTCAAAAAAATCCAGGACATTTTACAAAAAAAAAAAAAAAAAAAAAAAACAGAAAAAATGTAGTTTACAAATTTCTTTCCTTTTTTAATGGTTTACAATATTTTAAGTACGATTTTTTTTTTATTTTTTGGAAAAAATCCCTCAAAAGTCCAGTTTTTAATAAAAAATTTTCAGAGATAGATATTATTTAAAAAAAATTTTTAAATTCTTCATCAAATGAATAATTCAATGAAGATCGTCCTAGAACTTTTTTAGAGTAGAATTTTTTTGACTAAAAATGAAACAATATTCAATAAAAGTATTTTCCTTCAATAAATTATCTAAAAAATATTGTGCTGAAAAATAAATAAACATTTTCAAGTATACAAAAAAGTTCTCCTCGAAAAAAATGTTGAAATTTATTCTTAGAAGAAGAAATGCTGAAAATATCATTTTCTATAAACATAATATGTTCAAAAGTATTTTTAATAAATAAAAAATAAAAAATAAAAAACGAGAAAGATATCTAGGTATTTTGGTTTAAAATAATTTTTTGGCGAGAACCTCATAACTCAATAGAAATCCAGTTAAATTCACAAAAATTTTAAAGAGTAACTTGAAAAGTTTTGAAAAACTCTTGACGAAGTGAATAATTTGATAGTGTTTTACAAAAAAATTCTGAAAATGTACGAGTACTTACTCAGAAGAATTCGTCTAAAAAAAAATTTCAACTTTTTTTTTGTGGAAACTTTTATTTTAGAAAAACGAAATGTTGAAAAAATTACTTTATTGGAGAAAATTTCTCAAGACAAGTTTTCTTTGAATACACATTGACAAAAATATTTTGGCTTTAAAATTCATAATTATTATTTTTTTGCAAGAATCTTTCTAAAAAAAAAAAATATCAAAAATTTTATACTTGTTTAAAAATAAAAAGATCTTATTTGTGAGAAAAATTCAATAAAAAGCGTACGTGTCCTAGTTTTTTTTTTGTTTTTTAGGAGAACTCCTTGATTGAATTAAAGGAAGGAAATCAGAAGAAATGATAATACTAAAAAATCGTTGAAAAATGAATCAAAAAATTACTAAAAAATTATTAAGTACGCAAAAATGTCAGTAGAATAATTTAAAAATCACATAGAAAAAATGTGAAAAAATGGTTCAAGACAAGTTTCTTTCGAAATTGAATGTTTTATTTTTTTTCAACTCTCATGATTATTTTTAGTCTTTTGAGGGGAAAAAATCAAAATAATTTGTTCAACAGAATTTTTTGAAGAAATTGAAAAAAAGTGTAAAAGAAGGGTTTGAAAAATTTTCAACGTGAATTTTTTCAAAATAATTTCTATTTTGCAATGCAATTTTTTCTGGGAGAATTTTTTAACGAGAAGACTCAATTTTAATTTTTTCATTTTTATCATAAGTACTTAAATGAAAAAATTATTTTCAAGTGTTTTAAGGAAAATTTTCGAAATGAAGAATTTTCTGAAAATAAAAATCTTCAATCTTAATAATATAGGAAAATTCCTGGTTTTTCCTCGTTGGAAAAAAATTCAATTTTCACCAAAAAAATAGAATAAGTAAATAAAAAAAATAGGTTCTAGTGTAGGATTGTGAAGAATTAAAAAAAAAAAGTGATGGACTTGAATTTTCAGCGATGTATTTTCAAAACGTAATTCTATTCGCTAAAAGTGGTTCGAAAAATTGCAATTTTTATTATTTTTCTGGTATAAAATTCATTATTTTTCCACTCGAGATGGTTATAATAACCTATCTGGCCTTTTTATTGCATCTCTCTATCTATTGAAATGTCTAATTTATGGATATTTTTTTCTTCAAGTTTAGATAATTTTCTAACGCTTGTTTTCTCTTTCACAGAATCGATATCAGCAGGCTTTGATAAGAAGCTCTGAAAGAATAAAAGGCAACGAACTGACGAGCTCATGTATAACCGGATCCTTTCACTCCAGCACTGAGCAACCCCCGTATCTTATCTATCGCTGCAAATTCTTTAACAAAAGCTCAAACTGAACAAAATACTCACGAACAAAGAATTATATGGATCGCTGTTCAACTTGACCGAAACTAATGAGCGGTATCTCCTGCGAGTATGCCTCATGATTGAATTTAGACAGCTGCGAGTCGCCATGCTGTCCACCGTACGGATAAAATTGTTGAATGGATACGGCTCGGCTGGTCGACGCGACAAATAACGCGAAAATAAAGCACCTAACGCGCGAAAGATGGCCATTTCGACTAAATTTTCATCCACACCTATCACTTTCGAGAAACTGACTACTGACTGCACGAACCAACGTACTATTACAAATAATTATAATAAATTTAGAGAGTGAAGTTTTTTCAAGCTGATAACCGTATCTATCAAACGTAATTATTGAAAGATGAAAATTATCAACAGAGGGCGAGCAAAGGTCATTCGGATATTTATATTCATAATATGAAAAAAAAAAACATTCTCTTATCGAATCGATACGAAAGCGAGATTACAGACCGTCAGATCGGTTGGTTTTAATTTCGTTGATTTTGATAAAAAAATAAGGTATGGCAAAACCACCTAGATACTACAAACCATGAAGTTAAATTTGGCAACCTTGCCGAAGACGGCCGACTTGAGCAATTGAAAATACGTTTTCTGGGCAAACGAAGTGTTTTTCGAAAAAATTGATGGGAACCAAAATTGTAGAGGGAAAAATTAACTTTCGTTTAGTGTTTTCTGAATTTTGATTCGACTAATATTTCTCGAGTTACGGTCAAAAAACTGATTTGAAGATGGGCCGTCTACCAGATTTTCCCTATTTTCCCGGTCAAAGAAGCGATTTTCGTAAAAATTGATAAGAACAAAAATTGTAGAGAAAAAAATATCCTTTCATCCTAAAATCATTGAAGTTTTGATTCGACGAAAATACCTCGATTCATTAGCAAAAACTGTTTTCTCAGATATGCAAATTTTCATATTTTCCTATTTCGCGGATAAACAAAGCGTTTTTCATGAAAATTGATAATAACTAAAATTGTAGAGCAGAAAAAATCCTTCAGTTTTCGTGCTTTTAAAATGTTCGATTCGACCAATTTTTTAAGTTATCGTCAAAAAACTATTTATTTTCTCATTTTCGAGGTCAACGACCCCTTTTTTGTGAAAATTGATAAAAACCACAATTGTAGATCAAAAAATTTACTTTTGTTTGGTGTAGTCGGAATTTCGATTTGACGAATATTTCTTGAGTTATCGTCGAAAAACTGATTTTGAAAGTTGGCCGTCTACCAAATTTTCCCATTTTTCCGGTCAACGAAGCGATTTTCGTGAAAATTGATACGAACCAAAATTGTAGAGCGTAAAAAATCCTTTCACCCTAAAATTATTTAAATTTCGATTTGACGAAAATACCTCGATTTCTCAGCGTAAAATGTTTTCTTGGATATGCAAATTTTCACATATTCTCATTTTCAGAGCGAACGAAGCATTTTTCATGAAAATTGATCTGAACCAAAATTGTAGAGCAGAAAATTTCCTTTCGTTAGTGTGTTGTCAGAATTTCGATTCGATGAATATTTTCCGAGTTATCATCAAAAAACGGATACAAAAATGAAAGTGACATGATTTAAAGGAAAGGGAGGGGCCCAATATCGAAAAAAAATTCAAACGAAAGTTGTAAATTGAGATCTGAAAAATAATTTTGGTCATTATAAAAATTTTGATTGGACCTCTCCCTCTCTTCTAACTTTGTCTAATACTACATAAATACTTATTATCAGGGTTCGGATTTTCTTTCTCGAAAAAACGGGAAATATGCGCATAAAAATTCCCTTAAAAAACACGAAATATGCGCGAAAAACCTAAAAATATTCTCGAACGATATGGGTGTCAATTTAAAGAGGAAAACGCCAGCTACATGATTTTGATTCATAATTGGACGTATTTAGAACACATATTGAGAAATGACACAAAAAAGAACGAAAAATGAATTTTATTTTTACTCAAAAGCAAAAAACGTTCTAATTCTAATTCTAATTTGGTAATTCTACTGATTCTAATTAAATCAGAGAAAATAACGAAATTATATTTCATCAAAATAAGTAGGTAAGTTTGAAAATTAAATCGACTCGCCTAGCCGGCATATGCAAAAAAGTACCACCAGTGTTGCACATTCGGGTGAAAAAAAAATAGCGGTATCAGTTTTGCTAAATTTTTAGGTGAGAAATTGCAAATTTGTCAAAATATGCTCGAAAAAACTCGAAAATCGTGAAATATTCTCGAAAAACCTAAAATATTCCCTAAAAATACCCAAAATATGCGTTTATATGCGCTGAAAGGTGAAATATGCTCAAACATGCAAAAACAAGTTGGGTCAATTTTACTTAGAATTTTCTGAAACGTAAAGATAACTTGAAAATTCTCGATCTAGTATTAAACAAAAAAACATGCTCGAGCATGAAAATCCGAACCCTGCTTATTATTCAAAATCGGAAGAGAGAAAGAGGACCAATTGAATTTTTTTCAAATAAAAGTTGTACATTGAGATTCTGAGAATAATTTTCATCATTACAAAAATTTTGATTGCTCCCCTTATACCCCTCCAATTTATAAGTATTTATGAAGTATTATGATATTGAAAAAAAAATTAGAAGAAAGAGAGGCCCAATCGAAATTTTTTAAATGACCAAAATTATTTCGTAAGATCTCATTCTGAACTTTCGTTTGAAAAATTTTTCAATTGACCCTCTCCTGGAAAATGTCTTTCAATTTTTGAACCAAAAATAAATCGTCTGAGGACCTACGTGTTTTTTTTCTTTTTTTTTGGAAAAACGAAAAAATGGAGTTGGAATTTTGAAAAGTTGAAAGTTTTTGAAAAATAAATACTCATGTTACCTGTAAAAATTTTTCCAATGCCCCAATCGAAAAGTTTTTCAAACAAAAGTTGTTTATTTTGATTTCAGGAATAATTTTGGTTATTACAAAAATTTTGATTGGATCCTTCCTTCCCCTCAACTTTTGCACTATACGTATGGAAATCACATGTACGAGTCAGTATAATGCAAAATTGGAGGGGAATGAGTGAGTCAATCAAAATTTTTGTAATAACCAAAATTGTTTTAAAGACTTTGATGTAGGTACCTACAACTTTTGTTTGAAAATTTTTTCAATTGGGGGCTTACGTAGAGATAATTACAGAGAAATTGTTTTAAAAAGAGGGCTCGTCGCCCTCTCCAAAAATCCTCCTAACAGTGTACCTAAGCCCTCAACTGAAAAATTTTTCAAACAAACGTTTTATATTAAGGGTTCTGGAACAATTTTGTTTATTACAAAAATGTCGATTGGACCACTCATTCTCCTCCTATTTTGCATTATACGTACGTAAAGATAATAATTTTGAATTACTCATACGCATGTGATTTTCATACGTAAAATGCAAAATTGGAGGGGAACGATTGGTCCAATCAAAATTTTTGTAATAACCAAAATTGTTCCTGAAATCAAAATACACAACTTTTGTTTGAAATATTTTTCAGTTGGGGCCGAATTTTTTTTTTCAAAAACTTGTCAAAAGTTTACAATGAATTTTCGACACAATTTTGTAGCTACTTCGGACTCGGGTCCAAAAGGGTTTTTGATTCTAATTTTTGGAGATTTTCACTTCAGTTTAACTTTTTTTCTAAAGCTAATTTTTTCATTTTTCTTCATTTTTTTTTTCAAAACATTGGTTCAAAATTTCTATTTTAGCTTAGTATATGCTTTTACGGAGACCAAAATGGAAAAAAACGACACCAAAATCCGAGACTAAAATCCGACCCAAAAATCCGAGACCAAATTGGGTTAGGTTAGGTTACATTAGGTTAGGTTTGGATGACAAAAAAACTTGGAAATTTTTAAATAAATTTGATATTTTTTGGACATTATGTCAGACATATTGAAACTTGTAACTTTTTGGAAATTTTATGACATTTTATGACTTTTAGACATTTTGTCAAACATTCTGAAAGTTTGAATTTTTAAAAAAAAATTATGACTTTTAGGCTTTTTATCAGACATTTTTTTAAACTTGAATTTTTTTTTAATATCTACTTTTTAGATTTTTAAATTTTCATGGAAATTAATATTCATGACTTTTAGACATTTTGTCACAGAGTAAAAGCATATACTATGTTGCATACTTTCAAACGTAGTGTGGAAATAGATCCTTTCAGGGGGGTCCAGGGGGGGGCTTTGCCCCCCCTGGCGAGGCGCGAAGCGCCGAGTTTTTATTTTAAAATAAATTTTCATTTTTAAAAATGTTGATTTTATTTTTATAGAATGATCATAAAAGTTTTCAATGAACTGTAAAGAATTGAAAGATTTTTCGTAAACAATTTTCTTTACCTACTTTTTGTAAAAGCAAATTATTGGTGTAACTTTTGATGATTTTCTTGAAATGAATAGGTATAAATTCTTTTTACCTACTATATTTTTCATGATTCTTTTTTGATTGCAATTTTTTGAAAATTACGAAGTTGGCCAATTTTTGTAATTTGACTTCAGAATATAAACTGGTTTTCAGAATAGTAATTTACCTCAAAATTTACTATTTTTATAAAAAACTGATATAATTAGGTAATACCAATAGGTACGTTATTTTCAATTTTCAAATTTTCAAAAATTCGCCAAAAATCGAAAAATTAACTTCGGCAACTCAAAATTTTGATCTCAAATCTGGGTGACATGCTCTTAAATCGAGCCAAATTTCAACCCAATCGGAGTTAACAACTGACACCATTCCCTCGTTAAATTTTTTAAACAGATTTTTTCCATGCTATACTCTGTTTTTTGCACATCCTTCGTTCGATAAAAAAAAATAACCTTTGAGGAGCACTACACACATTGATGGAGTGAAAAAAAATATATCTACAACCGAGGGGTGATCGTGGCAGGTACGTGCATACTAAAAACCCTGGCAGAAACGTGAATTAAACTACGTGGAGAAACTTATCAGTTGCGAAAACGATACAATACAGAATACGATGGTTATGTAAATTTAGCGTAAGAAGCTTTAAAGCCATCGCTGCGGCGATATGGCTAACCTTTCGATGATTCGACAGCCTACACCTTGCCCTTTTCCACCTCACCCCTCACCACAACAAACACCTACAACAACGTCGAACGAAAATGAAAAAAACGTAAACGGGTTCGACTATCAGAATTTTTTACGAACGTACGTAACGCGATTTCAATTTTATTTTTCTCATGCAAAGCCTCAGCTGCATGTTTATTTTTCGCACCAGAAAAAATCTCACCCTGTTGGAAAGGATCAAATTGGCTTTATCCAGCTAAATACCTGCGCTATGAACGCACAGAGCGACACGACGGTGAGATTTTCCAACTTATAAAATCGCGAATGTATTTTGAATACATATTTTACAAGTCGAAAAAAAGCATACGTAATACATTTACATAAATAGGGCTTCAGATTTGGATAAAATTGAAGGGGCAGCGGAAAATAAAACAAAGGATTTTTTTTGATTAGATAAGCATGATATGGACAGTACTAAAAAAACTGAGTATTTTAACTCTTGACATTTTTTGCATAAGTTCGAAAGTGAAGGCGCTACAGACCAATAAAAATTGAAATTTCATAAGTCTGAGGCTCCCTAGAGCCTTAATTTTTCAAGATAGGCAAATTCATCACAAAACTTTTTTGTTTTACTTATTAAGTTACACTCATTGGATGCATCGGTAAATGAAATCTCGCTCATCGAATATTTTTTAAATAATTATTTCAAAAAAATTATTTTTAAATATTTTACCCTAAAATTTTATATAAGGTAAAATGTACCTGAGAATTTTTTTTTTTTTTTTCAAGAAAATAATTTATCAGGTACCTAATAATTTTTTGGCTCAATTTTTTGTTCAGAGAATTTCTTCTTAGGTTAATTTTTCATCAGTTTTTTTTCTTCTACTCACTTACTCATTTTTTTTTAAAATCAGGGGATGATTTTTTAAAACTTATTCAAATGTCTTTCATTAGGTATCTTTTTTCAAGAAAATTGTTCAGCAGGATTTTTTAAGCAAATAGGTAAAAACTGTACTTCTTTTGATGGAACTTCAGAATAAAAGCAGACTTCTTTTTAAAAAAAATCATACTTACAACTTTTTGAGGGGGGGGGGGGGGGTCAATGAGCTGTGTAGTGAAATTTTTTTGTGTAATTTTTTCTTCAAAGGATTTTTTTTTAAATTAATTTACCACAAATTTTTTCCACAAACTTTTTTGTTTCACTCACAAAGAATTTTTCTGTAGGTAAAGAAAATTTTCTTTTTTCATTTTTTTTTCTTTCATAAAAATTTTTCTTCATTCGTTTTCAAAAAATTTGCAACTTTTTTTTCAATGCTTGAATAACTTTCTTAGAATTTTTTAGGAAGCAAACTAGAAACTTTTGAACGAAAAATACTTCTCGAGCAAATCAACTCGAAGAATTTTACCTTCATTTTTCTGACATTTATTTTTTCTCGTGATGGTTCGAGAATCATTTCTCAACTCTTTGTGAAATAGTTAATTTTTTATCGATTTACTGAATCAAAAGTGCAACAAAATACAGTGACGACAAAATGGTAGAAAAATGATGAAAATGACATTCTCAAACAAAATCACGAAAAACAGAAAAAATGACCACCCACATTCTGGCACTATCCTGCCTTAGTGCCTTACAACTTTTCAAATTGTTTCATTGGTTCACAAAATGTTTTCGATAAGGACCAATAGATAAAGAAACTTAAGAAACGAATAAATCGTTCATTTAAAAAAGTAGTGGAACATTAATTTAGAATGTTGAAATAAATTCCTACAACATTCTACACAGGTTCGATACGTTATCTACACATAATTCGATAATTTCTACTTATTAGTCCTATTATCGCGTACCTATTTTATCAAGTAATTTTTTTAATTTAAGTTATTAATAGATAAATATTTTCCCAAGATTTTTTCTCGTTCGCCGATAAACATTTAAAAACTAAAAGTTTGTTGTTGTACCTGCTCACACGTGATATTAAATTGCCATTTTAAACAACTTTCTTTCGCACTATTTCCTCTCTGCTCCGTCTTATGTTTACCCAATCCTCCCCTTTGACCCAACTTTCCCATTCTCTTACACGTATACACGATGTGAGAAAAGTTTAAATTCCGTTTAAAGGCTTTTCTATACGTACAGAAGAGCTTCGCAGGGTGTGTTCAAAAATTAATGCTCAGCCGAGTATGTAATAAAAACAGGCCAACATTAAAAGAGCGATTCGGGGCACGGCTGGAGGGAAGCTTAATGGCAGACATTTAGCACACATGTTCATTGCGACCCGTTTGCTGACGCACTCTCGTTTTCTCAGCAATCGTATTGTTGTTACTGAATGTTATTTCCATTATCATTCCTGCCTATGTTAAAAGTTTAATATAAGCTTTATGTGCCCGAATGTTGCTAACAGCATACCGTCGACGAAATCCGATTTATAAAACTAGTGCTGTCCTTTTTGCACCCATTTGTACCTTTTACCATGTAAGTCTCTGAGGGTACCTACAACGTTTGACAAAATAGATTTGTTCGTTTCGCCACGAATTTTGTGAATCCGGGAGTGAATTCCACTTCTTTTTATAAATTTTGTTTTCATTAGAGTGTAAAAAGTGCAGGAATCTACCCCTGAATCCAAAACGGTTTTGGTGAAACGAACAAACCTAATATTTTCATCGATTGTAGAACTGTAGGTACATAAGTGTATGAATTTTCACACGTGGGTATTTTTTCTACTCGAGATTTGAGTTTGAAAATTGGTTCAAAAAATATTTAAAATCAATTGAATGGTAATTTTCGTTGGAAATGAAAGAAAATTGGGTATTTTCCAGTGTTACCATATTCCATAATCGATAACGAATGTTTATCAAGAAAAAAAATGATAAAATGATAAATAAAAATTTTAGAAATTAATTCGTCAAAAAATTCCTAGTTCATCCACAGAGTGTCCCAAAAAATCACGAAACGTATCATTTCTCAAAAAATACAAAATAGGAATAGGTACAAGTCGGTATATATTTTTTTAGAGCGGATGAGGGGTCCAATAGAAAACGTTTTCAAACAAAAGTTGTAGATTGAGGTCCTGGAAATAATTTTGTTCATTATGAAGTTTTTGTTTAGAACCTTCCCTCCCCTCTAATTTCGCATAATATAACTTCAATTCTTATAATTATTGAAAATTGGTGGAGGTAGGGGTCCAATTGAAAAAATTTTAATTTTCATGTAAAATTTGTAGCTTGGAGTCTTGGAAATAATTATGCTTATTACAAAAATTTCGATTTGACCCCTCCCTCTCCTCCAATTTTTAATATCAAGAATCTATGTGGACTTGGTAAAATTCAACAAAGATCCACGCCCATGTAAACAAACTATACTCCATTTGAAATAAGAGTAAAAAAAAACACACCAGCTGATGGACGTGAAGGGAAAGTAAAAGGAGAGAATTCACCAAGCAAAACAATTCCAAGCAATAGTTGGCTATGTTTATTATTTGATTAATTTTGAATTTCCTTGCACAAAAGGGTGTTGATAATCAGTGTTTTTTTTTTACTCTTATTTCAAATGGAGTATAAGCAAACGAGACACTGGTATGAACTTGGAACGGGTACTTTATTGAGGTAAAAAAGTAAAAAACGTAAAAATAGAAGCAGTTTTTGTAGATAGAGGATATTTTTGAAATTGATTTAAAAATTAATTCATTGGTTCTCAACATGTTTCCAAGAGTAAAAAGTACAGCTAAAACGAGGTATTTGAATCAAAGGTTTTATTTAATTACCAAAGAATTGTACAATGAAAAACCTCGATGGAAGGATGTTATTACTTCTATTCAAAATCTCAAAAAAGAATGTGTAGATATTGGTATCAAAAATCTAGCAATCCCACGTCTGGCTAGTGAACTTGATAAACAAAATTGGGACAAAGTGAAACAACTACTAATAGAAACTTTTAATTCTACTGATATCAATGTACAAATTTATTCTCTCCCAAACCCTCGTGTCTCCAAACAAAATAAATCTTCAAATAACAAACCAATCACTCCAAATTTGAATCAACAAAAACAAAGCAACACACTTCTTGTTGTGCCTTCCCCAGATAATAATGATCCTAAAAATATAAACCAACTCATTCAAAAGAAAATAATTGATCCAAGAAAATCTGGTATTAAAAGAATTACACCCGTTCGTTCTGGGGCTATTCTTATTCAACTAGACTCGGAAGAAAATGCAGAAACTATTAAACGTATCTTAGAAAATACTCCTGGTTTAGAAATCAAACCTAAAAAATCACTTGAATTACAAATCCGTATCCATAACACCCTCGATTTCACTACTGCTGAAGAACTAGCAGCTGATATTTATAGCAAATACAATCTTCACCCCTCAAATATCATTTTTGTTAAATATAAAACTAAAAAAGGCGTTAAATTAGCCTATGTAGATGTTTCAAACGAATTATACCAAGCTGTTCTCGAATCACCTGGCCTTTGGGTTGGTTGGGTCCGTTGCCACACAGACACCTCCATCTTGGTACCAAAATGTTCCATATGCAATTTATATGGACACACTCAAAAATATTGCAAACCTCTCCTTGACCCTCAACAATCCTCTGATGAATCAAAGGTTCCAGTTAACCAAAACGAATGTCAAGATTGCATACAATTTAACAAAGAAAGCCAAAATTCAAAAAGAATACTGGTTGAAAAATTGAATCACCCTCCTGGTACTGTAGAATGCCCTACTTACATTCGCTTAAAAAAGCGTTGGGCTAGACGTTAATCCCAAATGTAACTGTAAATCCCCCTCTAGACAACATGGAAACTGATAATGACCCAAAAGAATAATAGTTATGAAATCAAAATCTTACAATTCAACTGTAATCACGATCAAATTGCAACAGACCTCTGCCTCTCATTTGCTGATAATAATAAATATACAGCAATCCTATTTTCAGATCCATACTTTAGAGGTCAGACTATTCCAGCCCCAGGCTGGAATATCTGGCTAAATGGTAGATCTGCCATTGCCACCAAACATTCAATTCCAGCCATTCGTATCCCCCACTCTCATCCAGACTTTATAGGAGTAATCATCCAAGGTATAAATTTTATTTCCATTTATTCCCCTCCAAAAGGAGATCTCATAAATGCACTAGATTCTCTTTCAAATCTAATAAATAACTCCCTATTTCAGAATATTGGAATCCTTTCTAATTGAACATTCCCTAATTCTTAACAATAACGACGACAGTACATGGTGCAAACAATACATGGGTCGTTTCCTAAAATCAACCCTTGACTACACCCTCACATCCCCAGGTATTCTGGTAACTTCATGGGAAGTGCATCCTGAAGATTTATTCTCAGATCATAAACTGATCAAATTTTCAATCAACTTGAATGCAAAAAACACCATTGCAACCTCCATCTATACTGATACTAATATCCTCAAAAATGAAATGGCTTTAATTACCTTACCCGACATCTCATTTGACTGTACTGAAAATATTGATGAATTCATACACATATTAACAGCAGAAATCAAATCAGCCTTAGAAAAATCTTCTACCATTAAACCAATCGAATCCAAATCATTATGGTGGAATAATGATCTTGAATTAACCAAAAAAGTTTATAATAAACTATGCAGAAAACTTCGCTCTGCTCGCAACCCATTCCTTAAACATAGGTACGTACTAAAATATGAAAAAGATATTACTTAAGTATTAGAAAAATTGGACGTTTGTTTTTGACAAAATTTATGTATTAAGAATGAATTAAAATTAATACCTGTAGAAATGTTTTCCTCCGAGAAAAATAACTTCTGTATTCGATGGATATGGAGAATTGAAAACAATATAACACTTGAAAATTGAAAAATTGGAACACCTCATCGACGACATCAATTTATTAATTTACGATCATTTATCTCACACCAATTTCGTCGAAATCATTTATCCTGTCTAAAATTTTATATGAATAGTTCACATTCAACTTGACTAAATTATCGAGAACTTATATAATTATATCAGACAGAGATGTACATACATCATTTAAATTCAACTATAATATTAGAAAAAGTTCACATACTTGATAGGAGATTCTCCGATAAAAATTATTTGAAAAATTAATTTTTTTGAACTGTAACAAGACTTTTGAAGGGACTCTATTTTTGTAAGCTTCATCTGTGCTGCACAAATTGAAATTAACAAATAAAATAAAAAAATAAAATAACAATGAAAAACTTTGATTCATTATTAATCTCGTTTATTGAAAAACTTTGAGAATGCGTTAAAGGTACTATTGTAGTCTTGAAATATTAATTTGAAAATTATAATTTTAATTTTTCCCTTTGTGATTAAAAAAAAAATAAGAAGTTTGAAAAAATTTACTCCTCCAGCAACAATCTCAAAGTGCACAAACTAGTTTTACATAATTTTTGAAACTGTGTCTTTTGTGCTGTGCTCAGCAGATAACCTTATCATTTTTTTTGCAAAACAACAACAACATCAAATTTTCATGCCGAAAAGAATAAATTGAATATTAAATTGTGAAAATCAGTTGAAAAACATTAATCTAACTCGTACATCATTCATAAAATGATTCTCGGTACTGTTATCCGTAAATCCAACTCATGCATCTCGCTTCACTCTGTGCGGAATTTTTCTTCAACCAATGTGAACTACGGTATGAGAAGCTTCAATAAATTCGTATTAGTAAGAAGAGGAACTGAATTTGAAAAGAAAAGACAGAAAGAAAATCCCGATCCAGATCTGAAATACACGAGTAAGTCAAAATTTTCATTTTCAACACAACCACAGTGACTTGAGGATCAGTCCATCTTATCATATCTTTGTTACAGATTACGGTCATAGAGAACCCGGTTACACACTTGGCAAGAAGCATGTTGTACCTCCCGAAACGATACCAGAATTGATAGTTCCCGACTTGACTGATTGTCCTGTAAGTTTTCACATATCGAATTATTATAGTATGTTATTTCACGTTTAACTAATGAATCTGTGCTACTTGGCAGTTCAAACCTTACGTATCATATCGAGCTATGGATAGAAACGAACCTGAATTCACCGCAAAGGATGTATTCGAAGTAACATACTGTCGAAAAATATACGAAGATCATAAAGCAAATAAACTAGACGAAGATGGTAATCCACTGGAGCCCAGTGAAGAAGAAAAGCTCACCGCTGAAGAAGCTTTTGCTAATGCTCAAAAATGTAATAATGATCTAATGAATACCATCAATCCTTATGTACCTAGGAGGATTCGTGAAAATTTAGATTAGGTATCTTTTTGAAATGTTACATATTTTTAGATTAATAAACTAGTTATATTTGTATTCGCGAGTTTGATTTATTTTATTTTACAGAATTTCATCGTCATATTTGATGCAATTTGTTCAACGTCGTTGCAAGTAAATGAACGGTAAACGGTATATAAAAATTTTATTTCAAGTTTTCCATGAAAACAAATGATGTTTACATCGGAGGAACATAAAAATCATGAAAAACATTTCGATATCTTATTACGGATACTCTCATTTCCCTTTTTATTGTCGAATGATAACAAAAAAACAATAAAAATATTTAATATTCGTTTTCAGTTAGAGAAAATTATTGATTATGATGAACAATATATGTATGTACACACGTTGAAACCAATGAAAATTTTGTAATTGGAAAATATTGATGTGAAAATGTGAAAGAAATACTTAGAAAAATTGTATACAAAGTGTAAAATATATCTTAGGTGGTAAAAAAACAAACAGTAAAATAATTAATCGATTACTCCGAGTTTCGTTGCACCATTTTCCATGTATAAAACCTATTTAACTACGTGTTTGGTTGATTAATTTTTTCTATTCGAATTACTACTGTGAGCATATTTTTAATTCGTTCGAATTTACGTATAATATATTGTCCTCATATTTTGTTAATCTCGATTTAGGTATTTAAAAAAAATACACTTTTTCAAAAGTTCTTCAACGGTTTTGTATCCTCGATAAGAATCGTTATCAAAATGAAAGTCAACGAGAACTGATTTCATTACGATCTTAATTATTTTATTTTAACGTTGTGCAAAATTCGTGCAAATTATTGAAAATATTATCCTTCAATTTATCAAAATGATGTTCTAATAGCTTTACGATTTGTTTTCACAGAACCCTTGGTTCAGAATTTCAGATGCGTTTGTCATTTCACTTTTTTTTTTTAATGATAGACAGGTTTATAATACACAATTGATAGTCATAGGCAATAATAACGATTTATCAACGGTATAAAAATCAGAATAAATAAATTACACTTAATATAAAACGTAATAAATCGCATAAATAACAATAATATTATGGAACAAGTAGCCAAGATGAATGAATTAATATTATAAAATTACACTTTTCATAATAATAATCGATGTAATTTTTCATTTTTCATATTGTGATTGTAGGTACATTGATGATTTGGAGGCAATTCTAAATGCAATGAAATAAAGATGTTACAAATTACCCAAGATTTATCCCATTTCAACTTCGAGATTTTTATTTATAGGGTCAAGTTCAGTGGTAACATAGAATACATGGCTCGCAACTTACGTTAGCAGTAGTTCCAACATTTTATAAGTGAAAAGAACTAGTCTGGAAAACATCGAATAATTGAATACACAGGTACTTATTAAAATTTCTTTTTTTTGACGAGAAAAAAATCTAAACTTTTCAGTGAAAATTTTTTAAAATATTTTTGGTGTGAAAATATTTCTCATTAATTTTTGAGAAAAAATCTCAGTTCTCTTGAAGCAGAAAAATATGAATATTCTTAGAATGAAAAAAATTGTAATTTTTTAGAATAAAAATATTTTTCGAATTCTTAGAAAATAAAATCTCTTTTTTTGGAGAAACTATTTTTTTTTTTTTTTTGAATTTTTGAAGTCAAAAATTTCTTAATTTTTATGGATTAAATTTTTTTGAATTGTTTTGAGGATTAGAAATGAATTCTGACTGATTTTTCAATATTTTTGAGAAAATTGTCCTTCAATTTTTCTTTATAGAATAAAATCTCCTTTTTTGGACCAATTTGAATTTCTTTAAGGATATAAAATATCATTTTTTCAAGTTAATTTTTTTCTTGAAAAAAAATCTCAACTTCTGGAGTAAATAAAAATCTCTTTTCTTGTTGAAAAAGAAACCTGTAATTCTGGAAGGGGACGTTTTGTTTATTTTTTTGGTGTGAAAAATTTCTCAATTTTTATGGATTAAAATTCTTTGATTTTTTTTTAAAGATTAGACAGAAATCTTCATTTTTTAGGGAAAGAAATATTTTAATACTCATTTTTGAAAAAAATATCTTCCGATTTTTTGAGGGAAAAAATCTTTCAATTATTTTTGAGAAAAAATATCAATTTTTGTGTCAATTTTGTTTTGAGGAACATTAATATATTTTAAATTTCCTGCTTTTTTTATGTTGAAAAATTCTCATATTTTGGAATAAAATTATTTCTTGAAGAATAAAATCTCATTGTTTCGGAGGATCAATTTTTTGAATTTCTTTATCTAAAGGTCGTAAAGATTTTTTTTCTTTTGGGGAAAAAATTTCAACTTTTACTACATCTAGTTGAGGTGAAAATTAAAAAAAAATTCTGTTCTAATTCAGAAAGAAACCTCTTATCCTCGTAGTGGATTTTTTTTAAAGAGTAAAATTATTTAGTTTTTATGGATTAAAATTCCTTGATTTTTTTTATAGATTAGGATATTTTCAACAAAAATATCTTTCAGAGAAAAAATCTTTAATTAAAAAAAAAAAAAAAATGATTTAAAAAAATCTTTTAAAGTATTTTTGTGAAAAATTCAAGTTTTTTGTGTCAATTTTGCTTTGAGGAAATTTTTTTTATAATACCTAGAGTCTTTTAATTTCTTGAAAATCTTTTTTTGATGTTAAAAAATTCTAATATTTTAGAATTGAAATATTTTTCAAATTCTTAAAGAAAAATAAATAAATTATTTTTCGAAAAAATAATATTTTCAACTTTTTTGAGAAAAAGTCGTTCATGGGGGAGGGGTAAAAAAATGATCAATCTTTGGAACAAGATTAAGGATTTCCCCAATTTCCCGGTGTGAAAATTTTTGAAATTTTTTTGGAGTGTTGAAGGAAAAAAAATCCATTTTTTTTTTTTTTTTTTTTGAAGAAAAATGGTGTCCAAATTTTTTAGGCGAAAAACTTTCTCAAATTTTGTTGCGTTAACAAATTCTAATATTTTGGAATCGAAATTATTTTTCAAATTCTTGAAGAAGAAAAAACTGATTTTTTTTCGAAAAAAATAATATTTTCAATTTTTTTGAGAAAAAAGTCGTCCAGAGGAAGGGTAAAAAAATTGGATCTTTTTTTGGAACAAGATAAAAATTTTCCCCAATTTTGTTGAGTGAAAATTTTTGAAAAAATGTTGGCGTTTTGAAGAAAAGAAATCCAAATTTTTTTTTGAAGAAAAATAGTCTCCAAATTTTTTAGGTGAAAAACTTTTTCAAATTTTTTTGTGTTAAAAACTTCTCATATTTTGGAATCGAAATATTTTTCAAATTATTGAAGAAAATAAAGCTGAATTTTCTTCAAAAAAATAATATTTTCAATTTTTTTGGAGAAAAAATTGTTCATGGAGGAGGGGTAAAAAATTGATCTTTCTTTGGAACAAGATAAATTTTTCCCCCAATTTTCTTGTGTGAAAATTTTTGAAAATTTTTTTGGAGTGTTGAAGGAAAAAAAATCCACAATATTTTTGAAGAAAAATGGTCTCCAAATTTTTTGAGTGAGAAACTTTTTCAAATTTTGTTATGTTAAAAAATTTCTTACTTAATTTTCTAGAGTCAAACATTTTCCTAATTTTTTGGGAGCAATTAAATTCCTCAACGTTTTAGAGAAAAATATACGTTGTTTTTAGAAATAATTTTCTGATTTTTATAGTAGGTAGAAAATCTTAATTTTCTTCATTCTACGCAGAGAAAAAAAATCATTATCACATTCAACATTAAAAAATTAATGGAGCTACAAAAAATGCAGTCACCAGCCCTGATAAAATTATTACGTAGGTACCTATCAACATTGTTTCTTTTTTTCTTCAGACTTCAGATGACTCTTGTCTCGATATGTTTAAATAATGAAATTTCTCTTTCATATTAAGTATTTCGATATGTTGGATTTTTAAATGTAAATTTTTACCCTCTCAGCTAATTACCATTAATAATTTATGGATTTAAAAAAATGAAAATGGAAGAAATTTGAAGACGTTATTAAATTTAGCATTTCTACTGATAACGATAGGTAATTCTTACGATAAAAAGCGAGAAAAAAGAAGCTATATAAAAAAATTACAATTACATGAAAATAACAAATAGGTAGGCAAATTTAAAAGACAAAAAGTAATGATTGACGTTCAGTCGTTCACTCATCCTCTATTATACGTAACTTTAGTTTAAGTTTACGAACGAAGAACGATACAGCACTCGTATTTTGCTTCTGACACGAAGAATTGCCTCGTTTAAAATTCAGAATTAAATTTTCAGTTTCTAACGACATTGCTGCCTAATAAATTTCCAGTAAACTAGCGTGTAACTCGAGTTTAATTTAACTTAACCGCGATAAATTTTGGTGTTAAGGTAGGCCTATAAAAAAATCTTATGACTAGATAGATTTTCTCTTTAACATCGGACGAAAAAAAGCACATATACGATACACTGTTAAAGCTTTATAAAAATTCAAAAAAAGTAAGCTTTGTAAAAATTTTACAAACTGCCAAGGATTAAAATATCGCGTTTATCACCTTGACTACCGATTAAAATAAGACAGATCCGTTGAAAGTTCATTCCATTAAGGATAACAAAATGGAAAATTTTTAAAAAAAATGCCAACTAACATTGTCCAACATCTACTTCACTACGAATACGAGATACTTAATTAAAATTGGAATGAATCTGATTCTTGAATTGACGAACTCCATGTGATATGTGGACTTGGTTCACTTTGTGACGACGATGAAGTTGACGGCAGTGTTTGTTGCCATTGACTGGCAACGAAGTCGTCATTTTTCAAGTAGCCATTACTGCTGTCTTCGATGATGGTAGGAATGTCATCGGAATACGATTGCAACGTTGGTCCTGTAGGTATTAAAGGCTTGTGCTTGAGTTGTCTAAAGATTTTTCTTCGGTTTCGCGAAGGACTCATTTCGCTGTGTAGGATAGCCGGCTTTATGGGAGAGAATGCTTGCTTGGGCGAGTTCTGTTGCCATTTTTGGTGCATTTTTGTAGGCGATTTGCAAGGTGTGATTGAACTGGATACAGAGTCGAGGAAGACGCTGTCTCGTTCGGAGGTATCGTAGGATTTCGTGTAAGATTCTTGATATGGACTTTGGCGAGAGTAAGTGGGACTTCGAGGGGATGGGTATTTGAATTTGTTTTCGTGCAGAGGCTTATAGGATAGTGATAAGAGTTGTCTTTGAAGTATATCGTCTTCTTGATTGAGAATATTATCGTATAAGGATTTCAAGTCGTAGTGTTCTTTGTGTAATTCGTGCAGTTCTAGGAAACCTTTGGCTTTTTCCGATAAATTAAAATATTCTGGATTAAAAATAGCGTCTTTGGAAGTACTCTCTTTCAGACTACTGGTTTCGATATTTTTAGATTTGCCTTCGTGCTGTGTTACCTGTGAAAAAAAAGACAATCAGTACATAATAAAAGGGAAACCAGTAAAAAAAAACAAAGAATGGAGTCCGCCAACTTTCAAAGTCTTAATTTTTCAAAAATATTTTTACTCAATGTTTGAAAAAAAAAAATTATTTCAAAAAATTAATTAAGAAAATTTTCTGCCAACTATAGGTAGGTACTTAATAATTTAAAAAATGGATTTTTTTTAATACTCGAAAAACAATTAAAAAATTTTTCTTCCTAAAAAACTGAGACAAAGATACAATAAGGTTTTTTTTATTTAGAAAAACGAGAGATAGTTTTTTCAAAAAAAATTGAGAGATTTTTTCCTATGCAGAAATTTTATAAATATTTTTACTCCAAAAAATATCTTGAAAAAATTTTTATTCAAGAAATGAATCGAGAAAATTTTCCATTAAAAAGGAAAGTTGACTCGAAATTTTTTTTTTATCTAATATATTCCCAAAAAATTTAGACAAAATATATATATTTTTTTTTTGAAAAAGTAAGAGTAAGAGAGTACCAATTCTCCAAAAAATAATATAGAATTTTTTCTACTATAAAACATAAAAAGTTTTTTCTTTTTCCAAAAAAATTATAGGTACCCAAGATTTTTTTCAAATTGAAAATTTTATTCAACTACTTTTTCACCTTAAAAAGAGTTTTAAGATAACTTCAAAAAAAAAAATTATGAATTTATTTTCAAAGAAAGTTCAGAATTTTTTCCCCCAAAAAATGTATTTTTTTTCTGGATTCCAAAAAATTGAAAAAATTTATACCTAGGTATTACTTATTTCAAAAAAAAGTTGAATTTTTTTTGTCAAAATTTGAAAAATATTTTTCTCTTAAAAAATATTTCAAAACATTGAGCAATTTTTAATTATAAAGAAATCACAGATATTTTGCTGTAAAATTTGAGAAACATTTCAAGTCCAAAAAAAAGTAGATTTTCTACTCCTGAAAAACTAAGAAATATTCTAATAAAAAATAAATTAAAAAAATTTAAAAAAATGAGACAAAAGTCAATTTTTTCCACTCAAAAAATTTATACTTCTCTTCTAAACATAAGAGATATTTTTCTCCAAAGATTTGAGATTTTTTTTCTTCAAAAACATTGAAAATGTTTTCTTCCTCAAGAAAATTATAAGTAAGATATTTTTTTCAAGAGTTTATTTGCCAACTTTTTACGCTGACCTTTTTACTTTTGTTTTTCAAAATCAATTGTGAAATTTTCTCATTTTTTTTGCAAAAATTAAAAAAAAAAATACTTTAGAAAATTGAAACAAATTTATACTGCCTACTTTTTAAAAAATTAGTTTTTACTTTTTTCTACTTTCAAGACATAAAAAATGGAGATTTTCACATTCAAAAGATTTAGAATTTTTCCATTTCAAGAATTGAGGCAAAAAGTTGAGATTTTTTTCTAAAAAAAAAGAAGAATTAGGTATTTTCTCTAAAAAAATAAGAGCTATTTGTTCCGAAAAAGTTCAAACTGACCCTCCCTCTCCCCGCAAAAATTACACCTGGGAACTTGATACTTTTTTCAAATTCTAAAATTAATTTGCTAATTTTCTTATTCTAAAAAATGAGAATTTCTTATGCTGAATTAAAAGAAATTTGAATCCTTCATTCCAAGAAAATTCAGAATTTTTCCTACAAATAAATTAGGAATTTAATTACCTATTATTTCCCTGCAAAAATTTAAAAAAAAAATACTTACTCCAAAACTTGGAAAAAATTATTCATTTCAAATAAAACTGAAAAATTATGTGATACTCCTAAAAAAATTGTAGATTTTTTCCCTCTAGAATTAAAAAAATGTTTTACCCCAAAAAATTGAGAAAAAAATTCTATCAAAATAGGTATTCTTTGTACCTACCAGAATAATTGTAAAATTTTTCAAAAAAAAAAAAATAGAAATTTTATATTCTGCTGAAATTTAAATTTGAAAAATATTTTTACCTACTCCAAAAAATCTAAAAAAAAATAATTGAGAAATTTTTAGAGAATATTTCTAGTCCATAAAAACAGACCCCCCCCCCCCCCCCACAAATATATGTATTAAATAAGACACCATTTTTCTCAAAAAGTATAGATTAATTAAAAAAACGTTCGCTCCAAAAATTCAATTTTTTTTTACAAAAAAAAAATGAATTTTTTGTCAAAATGTATGGAAAGAATTAACCGATTTTTCCATAAAAATTAAAAAAATATTTTTAGGTACCTTAAAAATAAAAACGTGTTTATACTCCATTTTCCTTTATTTCTAAAAATCAGATTTTTTTACGCCAACTTCAAAAAAATTGAGATCATTTTATTCCAAGAAAATTTGAATAGATACTCCCCCCCCCCCCACCCCCAAGACTCCAATTTTATGCTGCACTAGTGTCTTAATTTTTAATTTTTTTCTGGGTTTTCTAGGGTTGTCTCATTTTACTTTTGAAATTTGGGATTTAGTTCGAGCTCTCAAGCTATTGCTGAGTTGCCAGACATGATAGTATGTTTCAATGTAGATACCTACACCTAAACGTATATTGAAACATTTTTAATCCTTCAAAAACCAATCATTGAAATAATTTTAATACTCACCAACCCATCAGAAGCACGTCTGCCTTCTCTAAAATCACTAGGAGATTTCATTCCATTTCTCGAAAACTGATAAATAGTAGACTGATTCTGCACCAGCGGACTGTACCTACGCCAACTACTCGGACACACCGAAGGCGTTTTACGTTTCTTTGTTTTAACATTGGCAACATTATAAGCACTGGTAGCTGCGCAAGAAGGCAAACTGGACGTCACGTCCATTTTAATCTTATCTTTATAGCTTTCAAAAGAGCTTTGATTGGTCAAAGCGTGAAACGAAGAGCACGATTCGTTCTGACTGAAACTGGTATTTTGTGCGCCCACGCCGCTGGAGGATGAAGAACTAGCATATGAAAGACGTTGACATTGATAACTCTCTTCAATATCGGCTTCGACACCTTCATCTGTAGAATTCGAGTATTGAGCAATTATACCGGTAGTCTCGGGGTAAGAGAAACGTGAACTCTCGGTCGAATAATCGGAAACGTCGGAGTATTTGAAAGCATTCGAAGCACTATCGCTGTACGAATTCGTATTGAAACCGGTATCAGTTTCGGATAAGTTTTCCATCTCGTTAATGATAGAAGAAAACTGGGAATTGACTAGAGAATAATTAGGCGAGGTATTATAAGACTGTGACGTATTATATTGTACAGTTGGACTAGTCATTTTGAAAGAATGCGCCGACAACGAAGAAGGCGAACTATTCAAAGGAGAAATATGAGTGTCTTGGTACTGCTGCAGTAATTCGTTGTTGATTGTATTCAGAACGGAATTTTGTGGCGAATGACTAGCGCTTGATATGTTTACAGGTTGATAATTCTGCGAAGTTAAACTAGAGCTCATCAGAGGCAACTGCGATAACGGTAATTGCTCCTTCGAATACGAATTATTGGAAAAATTCAACAACGGAGCGATATTATTAATGATAGTCTGCTGGTTAATCACGTGGACGTAGCAAGCCGGTGACTTATGTCGACTTTCATTGCCACTGATCGCATCCAATGCCGAACATGGGCTTGTTTGAAACAACGAATTCGAATCCAACGAGATGTCGTGCAGGGCGTTGATATCTTTGGTAGATTCTTGTATGTAAGAGTGTCGAGAATCGCCGGATAGTCGTCGATAGCCACTGATAGCGTCGAAATTGGGATTATTCAGCGACGAGTGCTGGAAAACCGGCGTATGGGCTGGTTTCTTTTGAGAATTTCGTTGTCGTTGTTGGATCATTTCGAAGTGTCGACTTTTTTTGATATCTTGAATAGGTATGGTGTGATGCTGACGGAGATGATCCAAGAATAAATAGTATATTGCTCCGTAGTGATCGTAGTATTTGCAACGAAGGGACTGAAATGAGTATTTTTGGTGTTAGTGTTTTATAAGTAGATATTGTCGAACGAATTAATGTTAGGATTGGTTCGATGGACTTACTTCTCTGGTGTTCCCTGAGTCGATTCCTAAGTTCTGCATTAGTAATAGAATTTGTTCGTTTGGTTCGGATTTACCATCGCCTCCTCCAGTACTTGGAAGTAATCTTGGAGCTTCTTCGACCATCCACGAATGTCTTTTAATTTGTTCTATTGTGTACCTTTTTTGTGGCTCTAGTACTAACATTTTCCTTATTAGGGATTCACAACCTGAAAATCAATTCGAGTCATTAGAACAAGTCACTAATTCACAATTTTTTAATTACTTTGATTAATTAATTTAAAATTTAAAATTTTGAAGATGATAACGAATTCACGAACCAGCTGCTTACTCAGCTTATAAACACAATAGTTATTTGTTTACAATAATGGGAAATTCGACTAAAAAAATTTTGAGGTATTTTCTGGTATTTTTTTACTGCAGAGGCGAAATCATCGATGAAAATTTTTTTGTTGATAATCAATTAATCAACGGATTTTTGGTTATTTGAGGATTTTTTGGAAATTTTTGTAGTTTTTGGCAAGTTTTTTGAGGAAATTTGTAACTTTCGTTTTCGTTTATCAATTTTCCAATTCCCAGACTGATATTCATTTGAACTGAAGTGAATCTGCAGTACTTGGTTTCTCAATTATCGCAAGAGGTGAGTTCTGACTCAGTGTAAATTTTCATTATGATGGAGATCGATGATAATCATCATCATCTCCAAGACCCATACGAAATCAGTTCAACGTATTCTTGTTATTTAGAAAATGTATTAACGGTTCAACGTTTGAACTCTACGACATCGACTTTACAGAAGAAAACCGGCCAATTCGAGTATGTTCAAACGAAGTAATAATCAGTTGGATCGTTCGGATTTATGAATTATTCTACCCACAGAAGACATCGATTAGCTGTATTCAATCCTCACTGGGTGAGTATTTTTCATAACTACTACGACGTATAGATTCTGATTTTGAAAAAACGTGATTTGCTAGCAGGAATTACATACCAGGAAAATTCGACCGGAAAACAAATCAATCAAACGAATCGAACTCGAGAAAACGAGCAACCTTGAGAAAACAACGAAGATGAAAATATCTCCCTCGGAGCATTCCATTCAGTCTTCAGTTCACAAACGACGAAAAAAGTGAGTACTTTGCGAAATAAAATAAATTTAGAAACGTATAGGCACCGATTACGTCACCGGATCGTGTTCCATTACTCGAGGAAAATCTGTTATCGTAATTACGAAAGGGATACACGAAGAAATGGCAACCAACGCCCAGCTAAAATCAAATATGGAAAGAGTCCCGCGATAAAATTAAAGAAAAGGCTGGACTTTATGCGTTGCTGGTTCGAAAGGGATGAAATGTTGTGGTAGTATTTGCGTCACCGCATATTTCGTGCGTCAGAAATTTAAAACATGGCTGTTACTATTATCTATACTATTGTTCTACTCCACTAATTATCTTTTCCTTTTGATAGCATCGAATGGAATGACCTAACACATGGGTATCTATTACAGACTAACGATTTTCATCATGACGACGCGATTAAATTAACTCAGCAGTTTGCGATTCGAGTGCATGGCATGAATTCATCTGTTCGTCGAGTCGAATACTGGTATGTATGTGCTTATACCAAAGCTGCATAGTAATCGGTCTTCTGGAAGATAATTTATATTACAGATACGACATATTTCATGTCTTTCTCAATGACACGACCGAGTACGAAGTAGAAATCGTTTCTACCTTCTGTGAAACTTGAGAATGTTCAACTTTTATACCCATTTTGGTGAGAATTTACGCTTTTGCCACGTTGCCAAAAATTATTCGCATTGAAGCGTTGTTAAGGTGAAATCTTCTTTGTATTCTAAAAGGCAAACACAAGCCATTGTATCACTTACCAGTACTCATAAAATACGGTATACGGAATCTGCCGGATAATACTCTATCCCTTAGAACATGCAATGTTGGTCCATCAAAAGGTAAAGCTCCACATACCAGAACGTATAATACAACGCCGAGACTCTATAAAAAAAACATTTACATTAGTTTAAAACTAAATCTCGGTATCATTTAAAATAATTGCACTTCGTTCGGTTTGTTAATTACGTTTGAAAACTAGTTAATTAAATGTAGTCTCGTTTTGTGCCATTAAAATGGTACGTTTTTGACGGATTTAAGGCTTTAATAAGTAAATTTCCGTGTACGTGTGGGAGACCTCGAGAGTCGTCGTTTTAATTCTTAATGAAAGCATTTATATACCGAACCTAGGATTAAAATCTGACTCTTTTGTGTTCCAAAGTCGTACTAGATAATTTATAAAATGTGAAATTAACGTGACGTCGTCTCTCTTACCCAAATATCTATCTCCGGTCCGACGTATTTCTTCCCTTCGAACACTTCAGGAGCTGCATAAGGAGGTGAACCACACCACGTGGATAGGAATTCGTTCGGATTATAATAATTACTAAAACCGAAATCGGCTATTTTTATATTCATATTGCTATCCAATAGTAAATTTTCAGCCTTTAAGTCTCTGTGTACGATTCTTCGATTATGGCAGTATTCGATGGCGGATAAAATTTGCCAAAATTTACGCCTAGCGGTGCTCTCCGACATTTTACCATGTTTGGCGATGTAATCTGCGTACAAAATGTAACCACGTGGATCGGTTAAAATTCGTCCTAAATTATTCTAAGGATAAAATTAATTTTATACGTCTGGGAGTCGCCATAAGACACTAGAATTCCACCCAAACCGAAGATGCAACTGGAATTAATAATCGCAAATCTCCGCTAATAAATATAACTCGCGATTGGAAATTTATATAGGAGAGATTTTCAATTTTCAAAGTCTGAGATTCATTTTTCGTATCGTATCGTTACGTGGAATCATTATATAGCATCGTTGATTGTTTTATTCGTAGCCGAATGCTGTAATGTGTACACGTTTTCGGTACTTTGGCCACGATCTTGTACCTACACGTGATTTTTTTTGGCAACCGTTCGCGTAAATTTGTTTTAATGAAATTCTTTCACGAGACCGAGGTAGATACATTTACGTTAACGAGCTGCTTTCAATATGGTGTCGTTTTCAGATTTATTCTATTCGGATTTTATTTTCGTGTGTTTACAATAATTCGACGCACCATTGAAAGAGTTTAACGTGGTAATGGATTCTTCTGAAACTTTTTTCCCCCTTTTGTGGAGTCTAAATTACCTTTTGGAATGGAGTTTTTGACGTAATGACGGGTGCAGAATTTGGTTGTTCGGAGAGCTTTACGAGTAAAAAATGATTTCGAACATTAGCATTCGATCATGTTTATAAGTAGAGAATTTTACGGGGTAAAGGGGGATTTGGTGTTTGATGTAGAATTTCCTGTTTTTTTTGGTTTTTTTTTTCGAAATAATATTACGAAAGTTCAGGCAATTTTAAAATTTTAATTATAATATTAGTAAAATGCAAAATTGATGATGGATTGCAAAATTCAAATTCTTATCAGAAAATTTAAAAAATAATTTTGTCCAATTTTTGGATATAATTACATGAAGAATGAGAATTCTTGGAAACAAATAGCATGAAAATTTCAGCCAATTTGAGATTCCTTGTAGAAATTTCAGAAATTCGGGAGATGAAGGGGGAAAGGAAAGTGTATCTAGTAATTTGAAAAAGCAATGTCTCGCTTTTAATTTTGTAATAAAATACAACAAATTTTAAAAAATTTAAATAATTTATATAAAAATTCTAGCCAATGTGAGAAATCCGAAAAATGGTTAATGACAACCCATATTTTTTACAGTTTTGAATTTAAAAATTTTCTCTAATTTAGTAAATTTTCAAAATTCAACAAATCCTTGGAATTTGGTAAAAATTAAAAATCTGATAAAAAGTAAAGATTATTTGTAAAAATTTCAAAATTTTATCAAAATTGGAATTTTGTACTTTTTAAAATATCTTTTCTTTATAAACTTTAAAAAATGGATCAATGTTTTAAAATTGCCTATTTTTACAATTTCAAAATTTATGTGAAGCGATTTTGTCAGTTTTTTTAAAATTTATTTTATTTTTGTAGGAAATCTTTAAAATCTGGAATAAAAATTCAAAATTGGAAGAAACTTTGAAACTAGATAAAAATTGAAAATAAGATCATTTTCAAATTAAAAATGCATTTTTGAAGTCAGATTGATTTTCAAAGTTCAGTAAATTTGGTTTTAAAAAATATCTTGTCTAAATTCAGCACTTAATTCTTGAATTTTACTAATATTTGATGAATTTTAAAAATTCAGCCAAACCTTTAAAACTTTTTAAATGCTCAACTTGTAAAATAAAATAAAATTAAGAACTTCAACAATTTTTCAATTTTAATAAGTTTTTGTATTTGGTTATTTTTTTTTTATTTTTAAAATTAGAAAAATTTCAAAACATGATTAAAAATTATAATTTTGGTAATTTTTTTTTAATTTTAGCAGAATTTTTTAAATTAGGCCAATTTTCAAAGTTTGAAATTTTTTTACATTTTTAAGAATTTTGATGTTTGTATGATTTAAAAAAAAATCAAAATTCAGTACTTATTTCTTAAATTTCAACGGGTTAACTTTTTAAAAGCAAGTTTTCAAACCATAATTTTTTCAACGTTCTACTTGTGAAATATAATAAAAATGTGAATTTCATCTATTTATATATATTTTTAATTTGATAATTTTTTCTAAATTTTAAAACTTGGAAAAATTTAAAATCATGATTAAGGTAAAAATTATAATTTTCTTGATTTTTAAATTAATTTTTGAAAATGGAAAGTTTAATAAACTTTTACATGTTTAAATGTTTTGAAAATTTTGAAATTTAGCCAAAATTCAGTAATTCTTAATTAACATTTTGACAGCTCAACGTGCAAAATACATATAATTAAAAAGGGAACTTCAACAATTTTTCAATTTTATGTAGTTTGATATTTTTTGGAATTTTCTAAGTTCAGAAAAATTTCAAAACATGATTAAAAATTATAAATTTGGTAATTTCCAAATTTTAATAGAATTTTTAAAATTAGGTCAATTTTTAAAGCTTGAAAAGTTTTTGCATATTTAAGAATTTTGACGATTATATATAGTTTTCAAAAAAATAAATATTGAGTAATTTTGGAATTTCAAACTTTTTAAATTCAATTCAGAAAGTTTTTAAAACATTTTTTTAAGTTCTACTCGTAAAACACAATAATAATAAAAATTTCGTAAATTTTTAACTGTAATAAATTTTTTAAATTTGAAAAAATTTCAAATCACGATTAAAAATGATAATTTTTCTTGATTTTCAAATTTTCAAATGAATTTTTGAAATTGTATCAATTTTTAAAGTTCAATTAATTTTGACATTTTGAAAGGTTTTGAAAATTTTTAAATTTGTTGAAAAATCAAAATTAAAATGCTGCCAAGTTTTCAAAAAAATTTTGAAGTTTAACTTGTAATGGTAAAAGCGAGAATTTTAGTTAATTTAAATTGTAATAAATTTTTGAATTTGAAATAATTTTTACAATTCTATTTGTAGTAATGATAAGTAGTAGATCTCTTAAATTTTGGTGCAAAAATGAAAAATTGTTAGGTACCTAATGATTCAAAATATAATAAAAATGAAAATTTCATAAATTTTCAACTGTAAAATTTTTTTCTAATTTGAAAAAAATTTGAAAACATGGTTTAAAATGATATTTTTTTTTGTTTTCAAATTTTCAAATAAATTTTTGAAATTGTACCAATTTTTAAAGTTGAATTAGTTTTGACATTTTCAAAAGTTTGAAAGTTTTGAAATTTGGTGATAAATCAAAATTTAGTAGGTAATCCTTGAATTTTAATGAACTGACTGTTAGGAAAATGAACAGCTAAATTTTCTAATGTTCTAATCATAAAATGGAAATTTGTGATTTGAAATTCAAAAAAATTAAAGTACTTAAGTATTGGAATTTCATGAAAATTTATAGATTCAATTAGCATAAATTATTGCAAAAATTTATAATCGATTGAGGGCTGAGGCGAAAATGAAAATACTCAAATATTTTGAGAAAGAATATTCCAACTTTGCAGACATGATTTCATTTTTAAAATGAAAAACGAGAAATTTTGCAAAATCTTAGCATGAAAATGTCAAACATTTTGTGAAATGTCGTGAATAAAATATTAGGGACCAGAACGTTTAAATTTTTAGGCATGTAGGTAGAATGGTAAATTAAAAAAAAAAATGAATCAATGAATCAAAAAAATCGAGTGGGTACTAAATTTTTAGGAAATTTGTGAAAATTTATAGCAAATTGAAAAATGATCCATAAACGAGTTGAAAAAAATTGTAATCAAAATACATAGGTATTAGACATTTGAGGAATGAAACGTTTAAATTTTTGGGCTTGATTTTCAAATAAAAAATAAAAAATTCCAAAAAATTGAACAATTTTAAAAACTAAACTTTAAAATTTTCAAGCCTGCAAACCACAAAATGAAAATCTGAAAAAAATATCATCATAATTTCAGTCAATCAGAAAAATAAAAGTTCAAATATTCTAGGTTTCGTCCCAGTTTGGAGAATCCATTACACTACTACCATTTCGGCGAAAACCCCTTCACACCCTCCCATCCCAAACCAGCCGAACCCACATCTAATACTTTTAAAAGTTGACGGCCATTTGGAAAAATTTAACCTCCGAATCGATCATTTACACTCATATTGCATTACTATAATCTATCTTATGCTATACCTACTCCTAATCCATTATCCTATTCCATTCGAAATGATTCCAACCCTTACAGAAACCCTATCATTACACATTTGCCTACACTTGTACACATCATACCCGCGTACAAACGTCCATCACAAAATAGAAGGCTCTTTTCGACGTATAAAATAACACAACCAGCCGTACACAATAGATCAAAGTGAAGCTTTCGTACCGAATATTTCTCCTTGACTAGCATATTCAGAAACGATAAATATCATGTCATTGGACTCCATTACCTGAAAAAACAAAACAAAACGAAAAATCGGCCATTAACACTGGCACACGATTCGATATTTGCATGAGAGAGAGAGAAAAAAATACGACAATCGTGTACGAAGAGCACACGACATTGTCGCAACGATGTGAAATAAGTGTAAGTACTCGAGAAACGAACCGAGCCAACGAACCTACGTACGGTACTTACAAACTATAGACTGTAGTAAGTTTTCGATCGTCGAAGATTTTTGTCATTGTTATTATTTGAAAATGGCTTTTGAACTTTGCTCTCTTATTTGAGTTTAATTAAGCGACCAACTTTATAGAGCAAAGGTTTGTAAACCCTGAAAAGCGTCTTTTGTCTAACTGTGTGTACTTTGTTTATAGTGCACTGAGAACTGGAGGGAAAGATGAAGGCAGAATAAGTACCATTAGAATAATAAAAAACCAGTCGACCATTTTTTCATAATTTTTTGTTGCACGTTGCGCCGTAAAAAAAAAGTATATTCGGAAGGTCGTAAATTTCAATAAAGTGATCGGTTATAATTCCAAACTAAAAATAAATAAAGCTGAAATGTTTATTTACTTGATATAATTTTATGATATGCGGATGATCCAACTGCTTCATGATATCAACTTCTCTATAAACTTTTTGCAAATTTACTGCATCCAGTCTTCGTTTTTCAATTACTTTTATGGCGACCTGTAACCGAAAAAAACAGTTTGGTTTAGGGCTATGTAATTTTTACTTCTCATATCGTAGCAGAAAGGTGTTTTCTACGAGATATAAATTATCGCTGTAAATCATTGTGTAATATCAACTACACCAAGTTTCAAGTAATCAATGAAAACTATCTAGGTATTGTATAGAATGCGGTTTTTTTATTCGACTCGATGAATAATAGTACCTAGTTTATTCAACTAGGGAGATAAAGTGATTTTCCTAGTTGGATAAATTATTTTACGTTACGAGGGAGAAAAAGGCTTCTTTATACTACCGAAAGATCAGCGAGAGGTATATAAAGTAGCACTTTATCTCCCTAGTAACGTAAAAATAATAAAAGAAAGAAAAAAACAGTTCGATAAAGTTTCAAATAAAAATTGATAGATGTCTGCCGAGGTTATTGTTCGCAAAACGAGCGATAAATTATTTATTAATTCTAGTTATAATAATGTATTATACGTTGTGTTGGGTATGAATTCAAAAAATGTCACGGGTAGTGTATCCTTTCAACGTCCATGTCGAATAAGTTGCCTAACTTTCGCCCACCAGTGAGAATACATGGCTCGAATACAAGGTAATCGATTAGGCAACTTAATCGTCATTTGTACGTGAAACATTATTCGGGGTTGCATGAATGAATTCTCGTATGGACGAAGGACATCTGATGGCGCTGGCCTATGCTTTAAAGGACACAGGATCGTGAAATTTTTTTCAAGTTGGATGAAAAATCAAGGTTGTAATAACGAAATAATCTTATATATTATTTTTCGTTATTTTTTTATTGTTATTAACTATTTTGTTATGGAATTCATCTAATTTTTCGTTATCGTTTCGTTATGATATTTTGTTATTTTCAATTTTTTCGTTATGTTCCGTTATAACGTTACATCAGTTTACTTCGATTTCGTTAATTCTTCAATAATTTTGTTACGTTAATCGAAACTTGTGTAAAAAAATCACTCAATAATTTTTTTTTTTTTTTTTTTAGATTTGGGACGTTTTAAAATTTTTTTAAATAAAAATTTTTTACAATTTGTTTAAAATGTTTGTTTTTTCAATTTTTTGGAATGAATTTTTTTTTTTTAATTTTTTGGAATGAAATTTTTTTTAATTTTTTAGAATGATTTTTTTTTCAATTTTTTAGAATGTTTTTAAAAAATTTTTGAAATGAAAATTTTTTCCAACTTTTTAGAATGAAATTTTTCAGAATGAAATTTTTCAGAATGAAATAAGATTTTGCTTTCTAATGTTTTAGGATGAAAAAATTCTAATTTTTTGGAATAAAATTTTTCAAGTTCCTATTTTTTTTATTTAAAAAATTATAATTTTTCCACATTTTTTCAATAAGTATTATTTTTTTGAAATAAAGTCTGACTAGAGGGTTTTGGAAAATTCCTACTTTCCCTCCAATTTTATCAAACTTTCTCATAATTTTCATCGTAGTATTCCAGTTAACTCGAAAGAAATCGTCAACGAATTAAAATTTTGCAAAACCCTCTCGTCAGACTACAGACTAAACTCTACGAATAAAAAATATTACTTGGGAAAATCTTGTGGGCTGCATAATTTCTCTGGAAACGGGGCATTAAGCAAAAAATCGTGTTTTTCTTCAATTTTGACACTTGAAATTTTTCATTTTCCAAAAAATCTATCAATATTTTCTGCAAAATGACACCATTAAAATGCAAAATGAAAATAATTTTCTTTTTTTGAAAACTCCATGCATTTTATTTTTCAAGAACGAAAATTAATTTTTTTTTGTAGAAAAAAGCAAGATGAATTTAGTTTTCAATTTTTCTTCAATACCTAACGAAAAAATTTCGTTGTTTTCGTTAATTTTTCTTTACGTTATTTATTTATTTTCTTGAACGAACACCCTGCAAATTACAATGCTAAAAAAATAACGTAACAAAAAAAAACGGAATTTTTCGTTATTTTGTTACGATATTTTTGAAATTTCAATAAGTATTTTGTTTTGGTTTCGTGTTTTTTTTTTTCGATCATTTCGTTTCGTTATGATTTCTTCTCTTGTCAGGTTTCGATATTTCGTTACGTTTCGTTATGCAATTTTTTTGTTACGTTTCGTTCCGTTATTGCAACTCCGTATAAAATTAAATTTTTAAAAAGCAAATATACAAGGGTACGTAAATAAAAAAAAAAGGGTAAAATAACAATCGAAAACATTTTGCCTTCGCAGCGATTGATTTTTTCACTTCTCTCCGACGCTATTTTCGCATTTATTTTTTATAACCACGATATAAGCGTAGGTATTATTTAAAAAAGAAACCCCCGAATAGCGAGTTTTTTCGTAAACACCAATCAGGTGGCAATTTTTTCTGAAAATGACGCCGCAGGATTTCCGCCAACCATCTAATAACATGGATGATAAGACATTGAGTAGGCATCTCTATCTGCTGACACGATAACGAGAATGTTTACTTTCCTAGCTGAGAATTTTTTTCCATATAATTTTCCTTAGATTGATAAAAACTTATTTTTGGTGCTTGTGACGCGCAATTGTGTAGAAAAGTTTGCTAAAATTTTCAGGCATGTCTGAGGAAACTCTATTGTTCTGTTTATATTCGTTGGAATATTTCATAATTGAGGATTCGTGCTAAGGGAAGTGCCAGTTTGATAAAGTTTCTACCAATGTATTAAGAAATGTCGTCTGAGGTACGGATACACATCGAAATATCGTATTGCTATGCCATGTGCTACTGGCTACCAGTTTCCATTATGGCGAAAAGAAATATCGAAAAATAATTAAAAAGGAGATTTTTTCCAAGGATGAAGGAAAAACTAATTTTACCTCTTTGAAATGAGTTTCTTTACCAAAGGATTCAGCGAGCTTCACTTTAATCGTGTAAAAGTTTGCGGTAACTTGATAAAAAAATTTCCTTGCTTTTTTCCCCCTGAAAAACATTAGAAACGAGTGAAAAAAAATTGAAACCCTTTTCAATCATTGAGCTGCAGTGGTGGTTTCTAAATGAAATTAATTCTGTGTCGCGAGCTCGTTTGGGAGAAAATTTTCTCAAAACCAAACGATAAATTATAAAGCGAAGAATAGAACCTCACTTAGAGCTTTATTATACAATATAATGCGAGTACATCAGCGTAAAAAATATCATTAGAGGGTGCTTATTTTTCATACAAAATTGAGAATATTTCACGTACCATGCACATGATAATGATGGCGAGAAGACTTTATTGAATACAAATTCGATATTTTGACATGCCAAACTTCACACTTTTGAAGAAAAGTTGATTTCTTTCAAGTAGGTATTGCGACCCATCGAGGTATACTGTCTGACAAAAATATCAGCATAAAAAATTCTTTCAGCGATTTTACGCTCTAGTTGTTGTCGAACTAAAGCGACGTTTGATTTTATACTCGTAGGAGGTTGGCAAAGGGGAAAAGAGACGCAGAATCGACCTTTTTAAATACCTTCGACTAATTTTTGAAGGTTTTTGTACTTCACATCTTACGACAGTATTGAATCGGTTTGATTTGAAGTAACATTTTTTGCTGGAGCTGATTTTCTCAGAGCAAGTCATTTTTTCATCGTCAAAAGGACTCAAAATATAGATACGCTATAAAATATTTTAGTAGTCGTTGTTTCGACTTTTTATCGCTGATATAATTCTGACAATTCAAAAATTGATAAAAGGTTTGCTAGTGTTGAAATCAGGCCCGTAGTCAGAGTGACTCTGTAGAGGGGGCTGACTAAAAATTAGAGGAGGCTTGTACCTTTTTTTTTTGCAAATTTTTCCTACTAAAATCTGCTTTTTGACCAAATTTTGTGATTTGTCAATTTGTCAGAGGGGGCTCAGTCTGACGCTAGAGGGGGCTTAGCCCCCTCTAGCCCCCCTCTGACTACGGGCCTGGTTGAAATTCTACTCTCGATAAATATCACGATTAGTGCAAGATTGTGCCAGTTTCACTATGGCCACCACAACCAGTTAAAGTTTGGTTCAACGAATCTGTAAAGTCGACTAATTATTGCCAGTATTTGACGATTAATTAAGCAATTGATGAAACACTAGTCTCTTTGATACATATACATGAAATGAAGACACACTCGTTATACTCGAATATCACACTCCAATGTGAAGAAATCATTCCAAAAGATAGTTGTTAATTTAATGGAAGTACCATAAATAGGCTAAGGCGGCGTTTTTTATAAAAACGTGTGACGTCCGTGTTTTAAAAATAAAGCTTCCGTTGAGGTAATTCTTTTTTAATAGCGAGTCAACTCTAGACTGATGTATTATAAAATTAACCAGCCGATTAATTATGTAATGACGATTGTCTCACGTGGGTTAGATTTTCTATAATTTGTGTAATTTTGTTACGAGCATAATCGGGTAGTTCGAGTTTTCAAGGTGGTATACCAGTGTTCTGCTAATGAGTGAGATATTTCAATACTTTTGGCAAGGTCAGCAAGGTAGTGTACCTATTTTATCTCCAGGGAGCGTAAAAATACACCAATTGTGCATTATTCTAAATGAGAAATTCTCTCTAGAAAAGGCATATTTTTTTTTGAAAAGTTTATGTGAAAGTATTTTTTATGGTTTTAGAAAATTTTTATGCATTTATACCTACATTGAAATTAATGTTGTTGCTTTTTTATGTTTCAGATTTTTTTTTTGAAAATTCACCGACATGCCTATGATTTGGTTCAAGATATTTCGTTGTTTTGGTAAGTTTTTTTTTCCATTGTTTTTCTTAGGTATATTTATTTTATTTGAATAATAATTTGACGAAAACATATTCACTAAAGTTTGATTTCGAATAATCAAAGCATGAAAGAGTGAATATTTCATATAAAAAAAGAGATAAGTAATAAAGCTAACTGAAAAACTATGAAAGTGTCTTGTGAACTGGTAAAGTAACGTGACAAGACAACAAACCAGTGACCTTGACCAATGAGTACGCATCAACCAACGACCTCTTTGTATTCACGTTGGAAAAAACCTGTTTGGCCAGTGAGTTTCACTCATAAACCTGGGAAGAGGGGATAATCTACGCGATGTCACGCATCAACCAATGACCCAAATGTATTTATAATGATAAAAACCGGTTTGGCTTGTGTATATCATGCGTTCTCTTTGTATTCACGTTAAAAACCCAGTTTGACCAGTGAATTTCGTGCGTTAACCTGTGAAGAGGGGATAATCTACGCGATATCATGCATTAACCAATGACTTGTGTATTTTATGCATTCACTAATGAAGAGAAAATAATCTACGCGATGTCACGTTGAAATTACGGTTGTTGAGAATTTTTTAGTTCGCAATATCCCAACTTTTTTTGCCTGATCGATACCTTATCTCGAATTACGCGTGTAATTTATTTCTCACGAAAAGATAATAGCATTTAAAATTGATACCTATATTGAATTTTGCAATACCCATATTTCGTGTCACCGTGATTAAAACATGTACATAAAGAATGAACACGAATAATAGAGGATGGCAGGTGGAAATTAAAACCCATCTATCATAGCATTGTCACGCCTTATCATCAGTTATAATTTTTAATTGCGCGAATTTGTAATTAAAACAACGTTGATATGATAAATTGTAGCGTTTAAATTTCACGAAGGTATGAGAGAAAATAGTCCGGTCAAATTAGGCCATTTGCATAAACAACATGGGCAATTTTTTTTCTTCATAAACTTGTTCGTAAATGTGTCCTTATCAACATAAATGCATATAAAATCCCCAAAAATTGGAGTGGAGCTTTTGAGCTTCACCCTTCAGTTTTTCTTTTTCACTTTCTTCGCGGATATCTCACTCCCTAATGAAGCTTCAGAAAAATTTCTTTCACAAAATACGTAAATTTAATTCTGTACATATTCACGAAAGAAATTTTTCTGTAGCTTCGTTAGGGACGGAGGGGAGGGAGGGGTCCAATCGAAATTTTTGTAATAACCAAAATTATTCCTAGGACTTTGAGTTACAACTTTTGTTTGAAATTTTTTTCAATTGGACCCTCCTTCCCCACCGATTTTGTATAACACTCCGAAGATACTAATCAAAAATTGTAGGAGTCAAGAAGAAAGGGGCCAATTGAAAAAATTTTCAAATAAAAGTTGTAGATTAAGACCCTAAAAATAATTTTGCTTATTATAAAAATTTCGATTGGACCCCTCCCTCCCCTCTGATTTCACATAATATCAGATACTTTTTCAAAATTGGAGGAGAGGTCCAATTGGAAAAATTTTCAAACAAAAGTTGTAGATTGAGGTATGTACTAGAAATAATTTTTGTTGTTATAAAATTTTTGATTAGACCCTCCCCTCCCCTTCCTCCCCTCCAATTTTGCATAATATGACTTTAGGTACTTGCATTATTAAAAACTGGTGGGGGTAAGGGTCCAATTGAAAAAAATTTCAAACAAAAGTTGTTGCTTGAAGTCTTAGAAACAATTTTGGTTATTACAAAAATTTCGATTTGACCCCTCCCTCTCCTCCAATTTTAAATATCAAGTATCTTTGTAGAGACATTGTTTAAAATCGTGGAAGAATTACACCTACATACGTACATAAATAGGTACCTGTAGTAACTAATTTAGTCCTATACCTTCAAAAAAAAAAATCACTCGCGAAATGGTAATGAGACGAGGTTACCTCTAACAAATTATTTTGTTACCTTTTTTTTACACACGCAAATTTTATTGTAAAATTGGTCGAAATGACGTAAAGAACATTGCCGTCTACGTTTCGTTAAATCACATTCATTTACTACTAAGGTAAATAATAACACCCGCCGTACCTAAAATATACCGGGTAATTATCGAGTACAGACGTCATATCACTTATCGTGGGAGTGAAAAGAGCAGTTCTCGTGCCGCGTGCGCGGTTTTATGAATCATTGAGCCGGCGAATTTTTGTACTATAGCCCGGCTTACTGCATAGATACGTAACGTACCTACGTAGGCTATACATACATATACAAACTAACGCATTTTCTGATATTTTAGTAAAATTTACTCGAACTGGCATGGCAACGCGTCGACGTTTAATTTATAAATTTTAAATGCGATATGCATTTTATGTAGGGAAGGTAGTTTTCCATTTCCATCGCTTTGTATTAGATTGGATTTTCATTTTTGGGCGAATTATTGGCGAGGGTGATTTGTCGAAACGTGAAGGTATAATAATGACACGAGGATAGAATGGAAATAATTATAACAATTGTAACCGATGGATGAAAAAATTGCCAAAAAGTCTTGAGTTTTGAAACGTTAAAAGTAAAAGTATCGCCCACACGAATATCAATACGGTTTCCACCTCGTCCCGCCGAGCAATTACTATTCTACGACGGTTGGAAAATGCTCAAAAAAGATTGTACAAATGTCAAACGCTGAGTGGGTATTTTCTCGTCGAAATTTTTCCATTCGTTTCTTATTGTTAAGTGTTAATGAATTCGTGTTACTTATTGGTTGCATTTAGCGCACGAGACACGCGAACGAAACACCATGCGTGACTCGCGATCGTTAAAAATATCAAAATTTTTGTTAAATAAACAAAACTCTAAACGACGGTACATTGTTCGCTAAAACGATACAGCTTGTCGCAATTACCACGAGCTTTTCGATTTGTAATTCTAATTTCTGTAAGACTTGAGGTTAATAATTTGTCGATATGAATGTAATAATAAATGACGGAAGTGTTTTCGAAAAAAAAAAAAGTTAACGCTAAAACGAGCCAAAGCAATCGATTATGGAATGTTGATAATATTTTTGTCATAGGTAATTGACCAGTAAATTTGAATTGGAAGAAAATTCAATTAATATACACATCTTTAGATTTTCGTATCTATGTACTAATTTTTTTAAGTCGTCTGATAAATATTAGAGCTGCGTACAGCTGATTTAACAAGGTCATTCGTGTGGAACTTTTCCTAAATTTTATCTGGGTTAGATAATAAATGTAAAACGCAACGTCTGTGTCTGTCGGATTGACGTAAATTCTTGAATATAAAGTACGTCATAGGGATGTTTTTTTTTGTGCGGTTTTAATTGAATTGTTAGCAGAGGATTAGTCATGTTCGAAAACTACCTTGAAAATTTTTCATTTGTCATAGATGAAAAGAATTACATAGGTTGGTACTTTAAATTGAGGATTTATGGCTCGGAAAAAATGACTAAAATATTACGCGTACAAGATGTTCGCATAGCGAGAGCACGTGATGAGAGCATTGTCTGCTCAGGTTTATTTTTATTTTTATTCGGTTATCGACTCAAACGTTTACAAATTATTCCCTCGAGGTTAGGTTTTGTATTTTGTTTGAAATTTTTTTTTGATGAATGAATCGCGAATTTCACGTAAAATGATGGATTTTATTTTGCTGCGTTTTTTTTTTACAGAACGTGGGATACGTAATAGAACGAGTTTAGTAAGGTAGAATTGACTCCTTACACGAACTTATCTAATTCTCATTTCCACATATTTTTGTTACTTGCATGCTTCAAACTAAAGCCTTTATTTTTATTATTTTTTAAAACAAAATTTTCTGAAAAATTCTCCTAAATTATGATAAAAAAAAAAAAAAAAATTGAAAAAGATATTTTTTTTAAATGATTCTTTGTGAAATTTTTCAGCAGAGCAAGAATAAAAAATTCTCAGAAAAATCTGTTGAAAAATTTTTAAAATTTTTTCATCTCATTCTTTCATGTATTTTTTTGTATTTTTTGAAATATTGAAAAAAAACTTGAGAAATTTACTGTAAAAAATTCTTCAATAAAAATTTCCTCTAGATGTTGAAAAAAAAAATTTTTTAAACTTTTGTTTTAGTACAATTCTGAATGGCTAAAAATTCCTGAAGATAATTGAAATTTTCTTATGGAAATTTTTTAAATAAAATTTTACCCAACGGATGAAAACTCCCGGATTTCTTCAAAAAAATCTATTGAAAATTTTTTAAATTTTCGTTTTGAAATATTGGAAGAAATCTTCAAATAGTCGTAAGAAAATTTCAATTATCATATCAGAAATTTTTACCCATTTGGAAAATTTAACTGAGAATTTTTTTTTGAAAACCCTTTTTTTCAAAAAATTTCTAAGGAAACTTTTTATGGAAGAATTTTTCCCAAGATACATATTTGAAAATTTTTTCCAATTGTGACAACAAATCCAAATACTGTATTTCTACGCTGATCCAAAGTTACCCCCCCCCCCCCAAGGCTGAAGTAACCCTGTTTGACGGTATCATTTTTTTTTTAAATAAGAAATTTTTCAAAGAGAGTGGGAATTTTTCAAAATGTTTTTTGAGATTAAAAAATCCTGCTGAAAATTTTTCCAGATTTTTTATTTTTTGAAAATAAGAATATTGGAAAAGATTTTCAAATAGGTATGAATTTTTTTTCATCTCAAAAATCATTTTTAAAAATTCCCTCTTTAGTTATTTGAAAATTTCTTATTAAAAAAATGATAATTTTAAGCATGGAAAAATTATTGAAATTATTTTTATGTAGGTACAATAAATCATTATTTTTTAAATTTCCTTTTTTGAAATTTTTGGACTATTTCTTAAAAATTTTGATTTGTTTTTTTTTTGAAGTAGTCCTTTCATTTTTTTAAATATTAAAAAAAACTCTAGAAATTTTTCCCAAAAATGCTTTATAAGAATTGAATTTTTTTTTTCAATAAAAATTCGCCTAGAAAAGTGTCATCTCATTCATGAGATCACGAGAAATATATTCTACAAAAAATACTTTTTGAAAATTCTAGAAATCGTGTTGAAAAAACCCCTAATTTTTTTTTTCAATGAAAATACCTAATTGGGTATTTAATTTTTAAAATTTTTAAAACCTTTTTGTAGGTATATGCATCTTCTATATTTTTGTTCAGATTTCTTTTGAATATTTCTTAAATTTTTTTTTTTTTTGGAAAAATTACCTGTACCTAAGAACAAAAATTTTCTCTTGAAAAATTGGTTCAAAAACCGTCATTTATGGAAGTATTTTTTTTGCATAAAATTTTCTACAAAAAAAAAATACAACAAAAGAAAAGAAGAATTTTCTTGAAACAAAATAAAATATTGTAGAAAATCCAATTCTTGGAATTTCGTTTTGACAAAAATTCTTGGATTTTTTTTTCTGTTGAAATTTTACTTTTTTATGCTTCGGGATAATGTTGGAAAATTCTCGTTTGTTTTTCAGTTGAAAAAATATCCGAATTTTTCATTTCAGTCGTCCATGTATTGTTTGCTCTAAAATTTGGTTCAGTCGTTCATGATTGAATGATATTTTGTTTTAAAGTTCGGTTCAGTCGTTCGTGAACAATTTTCTCGAAAAATTGATTCAGTTGTCTAAGTAAAACTTTCTTAAAAAATCAATTCAGTCGTTCGTGAATGATTTATTTTCAAAGTTCAGTTCAGCCTTTTGTGAATGATTCACTTGTTCGTGAACGATTCTCAAAAATTAGATTTCGTCGTTAGTGGAAAATTTGCTCAAAAAATTTAATTGATGGTCATTTGTGACTGATTTTTCAATACAAAAAATCGATTCATTCGTTTGTGAACGATTTTCTCAAAATTTGCTCAGAAAATTTAATTCATGTTCATCTGTGACTGATTTTCTAAAAAAAAAGATTTATTCGTTCGTAAATGGTTTATTTCAAAATTCAGTACGATTGTTCGTGAATGATTTTCTTTAAAAATGATTCAATAACCTAGTGAACAATTTCCTAGAAAATTGTATTTAGTCGTTCGTCGATGATTTTCTCTCAGATTAGTTCAATCGTTCCCGAACGATTCGTCCAGAAATCACCCCGATCTCCCTCGTCTAATTTTTTCCCTCCAATAATTTTTAATACCAATTACGTACGAATTTTTGGCCAAAATGGATGCCTTACGAGAATTTTCTGCAAATCGATGTCCCAAAAAAGCCCTATCGTAGGCGTAAAAACGCCTCTGCCATTTTTTCATATTTTTTTTTCTCAAACCAAACCAACGAAATGGTCAAATAAAAACCCACGTCGAGACGAAAAATTAGGCCCCCGTTAGAGGTCACAGTGTTTAATAAATTTTATACGTGTAATTATTCGCGAATAAAAATAATACTTCACGTGTTCCTTATCTTCTAAATTACGCGATAATTAACGTTGGGAAAACATTCATTGGATGGTTACAAATTAAAGGTGGCATAGAGTAGTTCATTTTCGCTATCGTAGGCTTTTACTGTACTCGACGACAGAAATAATTCGGGGGTGCGTGTGGGTGGGCACTGTGTAATTACCGCCTGCGTATGTTGAGTCAGCTTTCTTATTACATATGAGAATCGAAAGGGTCGTAAAAATGTCTAATACAAAGGCGTGAATTTGAAAATTGATGAAATTTTCCGCTAATTAATATTTCAAGACGATGGAGGACGATGGTGGAAGGCACGAGAGGTGGGGTAATTATTTCGAGGACGATTGGCGGACGGTTTAGTCGCGAGGCCAGCCAGAAGAGCCTATATAATCCTAAAAGATTAGCCGTTTTATTTGATTCGACTCGGTATCCATTAGAGAGACGTACTTATGTTTTAATACGAAAACGATGGGCAATTTAGGAATAACCATTGGATTTTTACGACTGGAGTGCGCACAGCGGCGCCTCCGGTTAATAAATTTTGCGACAGTTTAGAATATCGTATAACGATGGATTGTAAAAATTTTTATTGCTTCGGAATAAGTACGTACAGATCAGAATGAGTGGATTTTCAATGAATGTGTATAAAGTAATTGGGCAAATAATTAGCAAATGTGTGGAAACTCATGTCGAGGGACTTTTCAATTCTGCGCTTTATAGTTATAGGTGTGTGTTTATAGGTTGAAAAAAATATATTTATAGCGCGAAATTACGTACGTATAATTGGAGTTGAAATTTTAAATTGCATTGTATCTGCGCAACGTACGTACGTCACGATGTGTTTGCAGCTTGGTTTTTGAATTATGCATTAAAAACCATTGCTCGGTAAGGTATCTAGCTATCTACGTAGAGATGGAGAATTCGTTTGGGATTTAAAATGTGCTGCGTATTCTACTTACTGGCAGTTCTTTTTTTACTCTTCTATCTCGCTTTCATTTCTTTTCCCCTTTTGTTTACGTTTACCCGGATCTTAGACCGGAGAGCGTGTTACGTCGGGTGATAAATGACGGTCTTATTTAAAAAATTATTAATGGGTGTGATTTTTATTCTTATAACGGATGTGTATTGACTTTTCGCGGTCATTGCAAACGGACGTAGTACGTGGATGCGGACGGGTGTTTTTTTTTCACGAGTGTGCTTTTTTTTGAGCTGTTGGAGATACGTACAAAAAGTTGCAAATGGGTGTTTTTTGGTCTATCATTTTTTCCCTTGTATGGTTATTAGATTTTTCATTCTGAATGAAGTTTTTTCTATTTTTTTTGGAATTATTTTTCAAATTTTGAATAATTTCTGAAAATTAATTTTTTACCAACTTTTTTTTTCTTCAAAGCAATAAGTAATTAATTTTTTTTGTGCAAGCAGTTGGTATTTTTCAAATAATATATAATAGTTTTTTTAATTTTGTATATTTTTACGATTTTTTTTTTTTAGTCTTGAATAGTTGAGAACTTTTTTCCGAATTTTTAACATAAGTACCTATTTCGAATTCTTTTAAAAGATTTTTTCAAGTTTTCAAGTTTTTTCTGAAATTTTGAATAATCAACAATTTTTTTATATACTTCATATTTTCAAAAAAATTAAATAGGTACCTATGTGTTTCCCAGGTAAAAAGCACAGAGTGAAACGGTTCATTTTGCATGGCAAAAATTAATTTTTGTCAAAAATGCGAATACCGTAGAGTGGGGCTACTTTTAACAAAATTTCCACTTTTTTCGTATGTTTTTGCTCATAACTTTTTTTTTGCGTGAAGTTACAAAAAAAAACTTTTCACAGAAAGTTTCGTCATCGAATGCTCTATCTTTTGGTCTTTGACCCATTTCGTTGAACTTTGTTGCCTTGCCTATGCAATTTTTCAAAAGGGCCTTCCATGGTAAGATGGTGAAATTGGCCCTTGATCGAAATGGGGTCCAAAGTGGGTCAAAATGTTACTTATGATGTAAAAACACGCTACAAAAATGTGTGACCCCCTACCCCCTCTCCTTTCCGAAAAATCGCGTTATAACGGTCGAAAAATCAAAAAATTCTAACTTTGAAGGGGGTGTATGAAAATTTTTGATTTTTTCACAGATTATGGGTATCATGTAGGGGTATATGTGGTAAAATTTTTAAAAAGATTGGTTCACAATTTCTTTGTTTTTTAGGGGGTTGAAATTTTCAACAAAAAAAATTGAAAAAATTTTTGGGGGGTGCCATGGCTGGATTTTTTTTAAAAATCTTCGTAATATGGATAAGTACCACATATATTTTTTTGAGGGTGCCAAAGGGGGGTGCAACATAGTCAAAAAAATAAAAACTTCGAAAAAACACGCATTTTCAGGGTTTTTTCGTATTTCTCGAGGGTGTTTGAGGCGGGGACTTGAAATGTAAGCAATTACAATCGTAATACATAATATCTGGATGGAGTGGGGTTGATGTGGGAGATTTTTGGTCACACAAGTATGGGACGAATGGCAGGGTGTGATAAAAATAAGGAAAAACGAGTGATGTGAGCGCTAGGATGGCTCTTTTGGAATTCGGATATTTTTAATGTCTTAGACACCAAATTTTTTTATTTCATGAGAAAATAACTTTTTATTTATCATTTTTGCCCTAACTGAATTTTAAGTGGCAGCTAGTCACCCCTCCCCCCCTTTTCAGAAAAATAATAAATGTTCAAAGTAGCCCCACCGTTTCAAAATAGCCCCATCTTACGGTAGTTGAAAAATTCATAATTTTTCCATCATAACCTCTCAGAATGGACCCGAAAAATGAGAAAAAAATGTTTTGGGCAATTTTTTCAAAGAAATTGAATTGTGAAATTTTCCATGTAAAAATCCTCGCGAAATTTTTATGGCAAAAATGAATTTTTCCCAAAAATGCGATTAATTGAAAAATTTAGAATTTTTTCGTCAGAAGCAATGAGAATAGACCCGAATAATAAGAAAAAAAAATTTTGGGCAATTTTTCCAATGAAATTAATTATGTAAAATTTCCCATGTAAAAAGATCCGCTAAAAAACCGGATCTTTTTACATGGCTAAAATAAAATTTTTTCAAAAATAAGAATAATTGAAAAATCGTGAATTTTTTCGTCATAGCCTCTCAGAATGGACCTGAATTGATGAGAATTTTTTTTGGGCAATTTTTCCAATAAAATTGAATTTTGGGAAAATGTGAAATTGCCCATTGCAAAATAAACTTTTTTCAAAAATAGGAATAATTGAAAAATCTTGAATTTTTTCGTCATAGTTAACCTCTCAGAAATAGAATGGACCCGAATGACGAGAAAAAAAATTTTGAGCAATTTTTTCAAAGAAATTTGTGAAATTTTCCATGTAAAAAGCTCCACGAAAAAACCGGATCTTTCTGCATGGCAAAAATGAATTTTTTCCAAAAATGCGAATAATTGAAAAATTTAGAATTTTTCCATCATAACCTCTCATAATGGACCCGAATGATGAGAAAAAAATTTTGGGCCAATTTTTTCAAAGAAATTAAATTTGTGAAATTTCCCATGTAAAAAGCTCCGCGAAAAAATCGGTTCTTTTTACATGGCAAAAAATGATTTTTTTTTTCCAAAAATGCGAATAATAAAATTATTCGGACATCAACTTTTTTTTTTTTGAATAATTATTCAGAAATTTTCTCTAAACACGTTTTCTAAGTTTTTTGAAAACACATTCCAAAAAAGTTGATCTGATTGGGGGTTAAAATGTTTTAAATTTTTTCAGTTCGTGTTGATTTTTTTTCTGCATTACTTGAGCATATAAATTTTCTCATTAAAAAAAAATGACGAACAAAAGTATGTCAACGTGTGAAAAAATTTTAAAATAATTTTTTATTTTCATTTTTTTCCCATTTCAAAGCTTTTTTGTCAATTGTATTTAAAAATAAAATAATGTATATTTTAGTTCAGAGTGATTAGCAGTCCTGTTGGCATTGCTTATGGTTCTGCAAAAGTTCTGTCTTTAGGTTTTGAAAGTACTGCTTTTCTTCAATTTGAAATCCTTTCATTAAAACAGAAATTATATGATGGATTTTTTTTTGAACGCCAAATACGTAACAAACTGACATTTGAAAAATTCTTAGTGGAAATGTATTTTTACAATAATTTTTAAATAAAAAACATTTTCATCTTTCAAATCTTTAATTCTTTCAAAATTTTGGGAAATTTTCAAAATTTGATATCTAAAAATTGGTTTTTGTCCCATCAGTTTTTAGAATTCAGGTACCTGCCTAGTTTGAAAATTTGAAAATTTCCACCAAATTTTAAAAGTTGAATAAATTTTTTAAATTTTCAAAATTTTCAAAATTCAATGAAAATTTAATTATAATAATTTCAAAAAATTTACATTCAAACAAATATTTTTGAAAACATTAATTTTTTCAAATTTTGAAAAATATAGAATTTAAAAAAAATTTTCTTTACCATTTTTTTGTTTTCAATATTTCAAAATTTGTTAAATCAGATGGACCCCCCGCCACCTCGGTTACTTCTCAACTTTCTCACAAAAATGGCACCTTATAGCTTTCTCCGCCTAATTGGATCCAAAATCTGATCTCAACCCCCCCCCCCCCTGGAAGCTTAATTCGATAATGAAAAAGAAATTCACTCGAATTATTAAGCTCTTAAAAAATGAATTCAAATCGTATACAACAGCATAGAAAAGCAGTGGTCGTAACTCTAAATGAAAGAAAACGGATCCTCTATTCTATACACTCTACACGAGTATAGGTATAGCAATAAAGAATACGGGAAAAGGTTGCGATCGAACCCCATTGCTCGTCCCACGTATACGTAAATTGACTTTCAACGTAAAATGTGACCTCACAAGCGGCGAAACTTTCGATATAAATGTTAAACTGTGAAAAATATTCATCGAGTGACGCGAGCATTGTGTCGAAGCAGAGGCAAGAGGAATCGATGGTAGTGTATTGGCGACGATAAAGTTTGAGGAAGTGGCGAGGAAAAAACGTCGACTTACTTCAGTTTTCGTAATTCGATGTCTGGCTAATTTAACTTCAGCAAAATTTCCTTTTCCGATTCTCTTCTCGATGGTATAGAATCCAACCCTCTCCAGCTTGTAACCGTCTCCCATTTTGGTTAAATGCAATGTTCGGTATCTAGTTTACATTCGTATCGGTTGACGAGTTCATTTTTTCAAACTGTGTTCGAAATAAAATTTCCTGTTCGCGTACCTGAAATTTAAAGAAGAAAAAAAATGGATGAGAAAAATAGCATATATTGGAACAAGTATAAAATATTACGAATTTAATATTATAAAAAATATACAAGCGTAATAACAATACTATACTTGCGGTTTAATAGAAATACGAGAATGAGAAACCTAACAAAATGTTTGAAAAGTACAATAAACGAGAACGCTTTTTCTGTATCAGATTTCCTTTCGTTATTTCACTATTATAATATAGCTTTTTTGTAAACATTTCGAATTACGTACATTGGGTAAAGTTGTCGTACTTGAGATGTGACGCTGGCATGGCAGTGGCACGGCCTTGTCACATATAACACGCGGGCAACACTCGTTGCAACAATTTTAATATTGTAAATTTTTAATACGATATTTTCGTCCGTGTTCTTTCCTTTATCTCAGGCTCGCTTTTCAATTGTCTTTTTATTTGGAAAAAAACAGCGAGCGGAAAATATTCACCACGGTGAAATTTTCTCTCCAAGTTATCCCCAAATTGGTCATATTTGCCAGAATAAGCGTACTTTTAGTAACGTCTAAAGGATTATTTTCTGGTTCCATTTTCGAGCTCAGCTTTTTCCCTATTGCAAGTCAAACCTGCACCAAGTTCGAGTTGACGTGTTACAGAATGTAATTTCTGATACAGACGCGTACGAAATGAGAACACTACCAAGTCAGCGTTTTTACGTACGTATTTCGAGTGCGTCATAAGAGTATTAGATTCGACTCGCTCGTATGTAGTTCGAACTGGCATGTGGCTATTTGACGTTCATGTTTTGCTGCGATGTAAAGAATGACATCACGATATTTGAAAATTATTTTTCATCTTGGATGGTGGTGCGATTTTTACCACGAGTCTGGTTTTTTTTGCATCGTCGTTATTATTTTTTGTAAAAATTTAAGTAATGAGTTTTCAAAATGTTAGTATCGGATAGAATTACACCAGAGATAGATTAAAGGGTGTGTTGTTATACGAGATTCGGACGAGTAGATGGGGCAGAGTGGAAGAGAGAAGAAAAGGAAGTGATATTTGGGATTTTAATGGAAGGTTATAATGGAGAAGATGACGAGGAAGTGGATTTTTATGGAAGCCTGAGTCTTTTCTAAGAAATGGTTTGATGGCCAATTTGATCCAATTGTATTGCTCGGAAGTACCTAATCGTATTTTCATGTTTTTTTTTCAATTCTTGGTTATTTTAATCCTATTTTGTGGTTTGAAAAGAAAAACAAATTTTGACAAGCATATCAAAAAAAAAAAATAAAAAATTTGATGGAAATTTTTTTTTAAATGAATTCTCTTAATAGAGTGTTTTTTAAAATAGGTACTGCAAAAAATTAGTTCACTTTAATAACTCAGAAAGAATTCTAAAAAAATTTTCAATACAAAATTCTTGATGGAACAAATCTACCAAAAAATAAAATTGGAATATATTTTGAAAAATCAAATATTTCAAGCAAAGTATCTACTTTTGAAAATAATTGAGAAAATTTCTTTCAATCAAAAATTTTTTCTTCAAATTTTCAGAGTGAGTAGGTACCTATTTTTTGAAAATTATGCCAGTACACTTGAAAAAAAACAACAAAAAAAAACAGAAGAGTTCGTTGAAAAATTAAAAAGATAATCTTTATGATTTTTTTGAAAAAAAAAAACATTTTAAAAAGATTATTCCTGTAAAGCTAAAATTTGTTTTCAAAAAATCATTGATAAGAAGACCATGACAATTCGTCAATTACCTCCCATTGAGCTGAAATTAGACTCACTGGAAGAGCATGTCATCCAGACCTTAGAACCAAATTTTGAACTGTCAAAATTGATTTTTCGATTTTTGGCAAATTTTTAAAAATGGCGAAAATAGACCATTGATAAATAAGTTTATTTTTATAAAATTGTAAATTTTGAGATGAAATTCTGGAAATTGGTTTACATACTGAAATCGAATACTCGAGTCAATTGCTACCATTTTTGAAGCTGTCTAGAGCCTCTAAGAACTAGGTACCTAATCGTGTCAAAAAATTTCAAAGAATATCGTCTGCTTCGAAAAATTCTTCTAAAAAATTTTCTTACCTACTTCATATTCTTCAAAAAAATAAACAAATAATAAAATGATGAGTAATTATAGGTATTCAAGTTGAAAAAATTATTTTTGTTCAAAATATAGTTTTTTTTGGCAAAAATTCTCAAAAAATTTCAAAACAATTTTTTGAAAATTAAAAAAAATTCTCGACAAGCTAAAAATTAAATAGGTACTTGAAAGATTATTCTAAAAACTGTTTTTATTTCGAAAAAATTGTCTAGAAAATAATTCAATAGAAAAATTATCCCAAAAAGTAGTTACTTAACTACTCCAAAAAACTAAGATAAAAACGATGTTTTTTTTTTAAATTTTTGTTCAAAATTCTTTGAGACAAAAATTTACTAGAAAATAAACCTACACAGTTGAAGAAATAATTTTCTCGCATAAATTTTGAAAAAATAAACTATTTTAAGAAAAATTCCTTTGCGGAAAAAATTGAAAAATATTTTTTGTCTCAAAAACTTTGAAAATATTTCTTGGGATATTTTCCCATAAAACTACCAGCTTTCTTAAAAAAAAAAAAAAAATGAAAAAAATATCTTGAATTTTGTAATAAAAAAAAATCTATTGGGAAAAGTTGATGAAGAAATTATCTTAAAGAAATTTTCTGAAGAAGTACCTAATCTTGTCAAATAATTCAAATAATATTGTCTACTCAGAAAAATTCTTCTAAAAACTTTTTTTACTCAAAATTCTTCAAAAAAAAAGAATTATTCCAAGAAAAAGTTTAAAAAATCATTTTTGCTTAAAATATAGTTTTTTTTTGGCAAAAATCTCCCAAAAAAATTCATTAAAAAAGTCTTGACAAGCTAAAAATTTAATAGGTTGGTAGGTACTTGAAAGATTATTTTGAAAACTTATTTTTTCGAAAAAAATTGATTAGAACACGAATTCAATAAAAAATTTTTTCAAAATCATCTACCTACCTAATACCTACCTATGAAAAAATATTGGATTTTTTTTTTAATTTAAAAACTTCTCAAAAGTTGAAAAAATTCCAATTCCACTTTAAGAAGTAATTACAAAATATATCTAGGTGTTTACCAGTTTTAAATTATTTTAGAAAAAATTCTTGTAGTCAAATGGCAAAAAAAACGCATTTTTAGCTTAAAAATAATACCCCCCCCCCCAAAAAAAAAAATTGCCCATTAATATTATCGTTCTTTTCATTACAATATTGTTATTAAAAATTTAGTAAATTTCCTCAACATATTGTTGAATTTTTAAAACAAAGTCATCTTAAATGGTATGGCATGCTTTTCATCTCATCTCTCCTCCATATTGATTCATTCTCAGAAAAAAACTTGAAATTAAATGAGAGCTCTCGATGTTAATCAGTGGCTAAGTTGAAGTATTGAATTTTGAAAAATTCAATTTTTACGTTACAAAACAATTGGATATGTTACAACTAGTCATCATGATAAGAACTGAAGGAGCTCATTTTCAAATTTCTTTTCTTCACGAGAAAGGGAAACAAAATGTCATGCAACCAGACTCTTTACTTTTTGCTTTGATATCGAAATCATCATCAAATTCACTGAAGCTACTATAGCTCGATGCCAACGATTTTAGAAAATTGTAATTTTTTTTTTCAGTCGTCATTTCAAAAGAAATTCTGGCTAAGAAGCCTTAATAACATTTTTTTTCGCTCCGAATTAAAGATGAAATTTGTCAAACGAACGTCCCTGAACACGAAGCTTTAGGTATATTAATCTTTTGAAAAAATTTCTCCAACGTAGACGACTGAGTGAATTTTTCATTAAAAATTTTCCCTCTAATTTTGACCTCGATTCGATGAATTTTTCATCGCGTTTGCAACAAAATTGAAAATTTTTCTCGTCTGGGGTATGTTTTCGAGGTAAAAACTACGTTTAGTCATTCGAATGAAGAGAAGAGAAGAGGGATATTTTCAGAAAAGTATCCGAAGGTATTATATCGTGCGGTATATTTAAGGGCAACCTGTGAAAGTTGAATTTTCCCACGAGACTCGCATTCAGCTCTCGGAGGTCCAGTTTATAGAGTCGTATGAAAAATCGACAAGTCGTCCGATACGATGTTTATTTTTGCCAAGAGCTTGATAAAAAGAGATCGACAGTGTAGAGAAAACGTAATCGAGTGTAAGTATCTGGTTTATTTTCAATGTCAATGTCTGGTCGATGGTTAGGTGTAGTTGTTGTAGGTATACTAATTGACGATTCATTGGAATAATGTTCAAATACATGTACGTGTAGTGTACCTAATACTACCATCGCCGCAAAGAGAGAATAAAATGGTAATAAAGTAATTCGCGCTTTATCACGGTTACCTCATCAGCATTGTCCTCGCGGTCGTCATAATCATTATGGCACGACCTTCGTAAAATAATATACAAAAAGACGCGAATCGATTAATATACTCGATCATTTTTCATTTTGGCTCGTATAAGCTTAATGTTACGTGATGGTGTGGTGAAGCACGGGGTGTGAGGGAAGTAATATGTGGTATTTGTTCGTATCCACATATACCTACCAAAAATACGCTTATGTACGATGATGGATCATTATTGAGAACAAAAAAAAAAAATTGATGAAACACGATGAGAAGACCAAGTACGTCTTCATATTTTGGTTTCTGTGGTGAGGGAGTGTTTCTTCATAGGCTGTCTGTGCATCTTTACTGTCGAGAGATCAAGTGTAACTGGGTTTTCGCGAGAAATCAAGTAAGAGGTGAAGTAATCATTCCATTTCAATTTTTACAATTTTTACGGTGGTTTGTCTAGTTTTTTTGTTTTTATTTCAGTATTTTGAGATGATTTTTCATTAAAATCACTTTAAACTTTTTTTCATTTTTCTTTAAAATGAATGTTGATTTTTTTTGTTGAAAAATTTCGCTCAAAATTTAAACTTTTAGATTTTTTTAAATCGGGTTTTCTTGATTTTTTGAAAATTTTAATTTTTTACTGGTAAAAAATTTTAGCAGGAATTTTAGATTTTTGTAAATTCTTGGTAAATAATTCTATTGACTTGATGCATACTTATTTTTTTGTACTCAACTTATGTTAATGATTTTTATCTGATTAAAAAAAAAAAAAAAAATCAAAACTGTTCTTTATTTTTTTTCATTAGGTACCTACAAATGAGATTTTAAATTAAAATAATGTTTTGGAAAATACTCTTGATGTTTTACTCATCTTTTTGAAAATTATGGTTTTTGGAAAATCTACTGGAGTACAAAATTTACAAAACTTGAAATTTTATCATATTTCCAAAATTTTCCAAATTTTAAATTTTTGACAAATTTTTAAAATTCTAAAAATTTGTCGAACAATGCGAAAATTGAGTTTTTAAATATTGTACAGAATTTAGCAGCGCTTTAAAAATTTGTTATTTATTTCCACGCATTTATTAGGTACACAATTTTTAAAATGAAAATTATTCATTTTTAATTTTTTATCAATGTTTTTACTTTTTGATCAATATTATTCTAAGAGGACATAAATTCCATGAAAAATTTATGCAGTGATAATTTAAAAATCAATTTTTCTGACCAAGTTTCTTTTTTACTTCAGTTGGGTATCAACCGTGGTTTTTTTTAAATTTTTGTTTAAAATCTTACCAAATTTTAATTTCTATTTTTTTTTGTAGGACCGGGGGGGGGGGGGGTGAGGTAACTTGTGTCATAAAATAATCAATAAATCATTCCATTTCACAATTTCAAACTTCACAATTTTAGGCATTTCTCTGTTTTGATTTTTTCTTTTCAGTAAAATTATTCTCAAATTTTGAAAGAAGAATTTTTCAATTCTTTTGAAAAAAAATATCTCATTTTTTCTTGACAAAAAGTATTTTTTTATGTAAAAAGAAAGCTCTCATTTTAAAAATTATTCTTTGGTGAAGAAAATTTATCAGTTTTTCTGAAAAAGTTTTAAAAATCTTGAATTTTTTGAAAGAACAAAACTATTTTTTGTTTAGGATGAAATCTCTCATTTACAGAAAGAAAGTTCTGTTTTTTCGAGGAAAAAATCTTAATGAATCTCAATTTTTTAGGTGGATTTTTTAAAAATGTTATTGGGATAAAAATACTTACTGACCTGAGTTTTTTGGAGCCATCTTTTTAAAAACCCTCAAGTTTTATGATACCAAAAAAAAGACAGAAATTCTTTAAAAATCGATTTTTATTAAAAAAATAAGTTTCAGAATGTCTGGAAAAATGTCTAAAAGTCGTCTAATTTTGAAGAAAAGTTAAAACTTTTTTTCAATTTTTATTTAAAAATTGATCCACGCTACAGTTATTCTGAAGTAAGTACCTATAGATGATAATTTGAAAATTTTCCCAAATTTTTAATAAAAAGTTTTTCAATTTTTATAGGAATTGATGATCATTATTTTTTTTTTTTTAGGAAAAGTCTTTTTTTATGTAAAAGAAAAGCTCTCATTTTTTAGAATAAAATTTCAATTGTTTTCAAATATTTTGAAGAAAAAAAAATTTCAATTTTTGAGAGCAGAAAAGTTCTCAGTTTTTCTGAAATACATAATAATATTTTTAAAATTTTTAGATTAAAAAAATATTGGAAAAATTCTCTTGAAAAACTGGGGGAGGGTCTTACATTTTTTTTAGAAAATTATCTTGATTATTGACAAATATTTTGGAGCAAAAAATTAGTTTTTTAGTTTAGATTGAAATCTCTCATTTTTGAGGGAATTCTTTTCGTTTTGAATGAAAATCTTTGCTTAGGATAAAATTTTTCATTTTTAGAGAATTTTTTTTTTTTTTTTTTTTTTTAGGTTTAGAAATTTTTTTTATTAAATCTCAATTTTTTAATTTTTGGATAAAAAAATCTCACATTTTCGTAGAAAAAGAACAATTTTTTTTTCAATTTTCTTGGAATGAAAAGTACCTTTATTCTTTAGAGCCCCCTTTAAAGAAATTCTCATGACTCATGGCCAAAAAAGGTTTTAAATTAGATGAATTGTATTGTTTTATTTTTCTGCCTTAAGGTTTAAAATAATTTTAATAATTTGATCAATTGATAATTTTTTTTTAATTTATATGTTTTCAAAAGCCTAATAGAATATAGAACACCCATTCAAAAAAAATAATATAAAATTACCAAAAATAGAGGGGGGATTGACAAAAAATTAATAAATTGGAACGATTTTCATTTCGGAGTTTTGACATGATTTGGTCAAAATTTTATATCAAAATGTGTACTGAATCAGTAAAATAATGAAGCAAAAACACAACAACCCACATCCTCTCACTACCACCTCTCACAACATACTGCACGCTATCAAGATGCGCGCGCAACCACTCTCACCGTTCATTACCCTCTTCTTTAGCGCACTTCTTTTACAACCTAGACTTTTCATAGGAAAATATTCATCTAGGTACTCGAAACTCGTCGTACCTTCTTCTTCAACGAATACACTCGTAATTAAAGTGCATTAAAAATAACACTCTCCGATTAAATATTAATTACTATTAAATTTTTAAAACTCTTTAAATGTGTAAACTTGAAACGCGACGTTGAAAAGTGGAAAAAATTGTCAAGTACGACATTGTCAAGTTAAACTACTCGCAAACTTACGTTAGGTACACTACACGGTTTAAAACCGGCGAAAGTCCACTTATATACTCGTACACTCGATTCTAGTCGTCGTTTTTGTAAAATATTGATTGTGTAACCGAGCCCACGTGAAATCTCTCGCCAGCGTGAATTTACCTTCTGAAAACACGCACCTTTGTGTCAAAAATGCAATTCCTCGTCTTTGATGGTGTTGGTGTTGTTGTGGCGGTTTGTGTTTGGTCGTCTATATTATGTAGGTCCTATATAAGGTGTACTTTGAATAACTAGTATTAAATAACCACCGCCCTTATTTGAAGACTAAAACGTCTATAGTTAGACTGGATACATTCGAGGCACTCTTTCATATATTATTGGTTTTAATAGGTTGATTATTTGAAGTAGAAAAAATTGAGCAAAATATGATGTGTTTTCATGTGTGATTTTTCAAATTTAGAATTTTTCAAGGAATTAAATTACCTATTTACCTAATCACATCGAATGAAAATTTCGAGATTATTCTTACGAATCAGAATATATTTTTTCAACAAAACAAAGGCCTAGTAAAACCTTTTTAAAAAATGCATATAAATTTACTCAAAGGCCCATTCGTACTCGATGGTCGATACAAGCCTTTGCAAAACACCTCGACGTCGAACCACGACCACCGGTTCGTGACCACACGTCGTATATTCCAGGCCAGGGTGCAACGAGCTTTTAAAATGTGGTTGAAAAATTATAGCCAGACACACCTAAGAGATTTGATGATAGAAAAATGAAAAAATCCAGCACCCAGTCGGTTTGTAATTTATCGAACGAAAACACCTCGGTGGGTTGTTGGCCGGTGTGTCTCGGTCTCGATGCGATACTATAAAGCTAACTTAAAGCATGCATTTTACGAGCTAAATAAACTCGGCGTGTAATAAGTAGAGTATTTACCTACCGTGTAAGTGTATCGGCGGCCATGGTTAAATGCGACTGTATCGGAGGATATTTTGAAGTCGACCGATGTCGTCGAACGAATTAATGTAAAAAAAATTTCACCTTCGACACAGTTTTTCCATCCACTCGCGAGTGCGTTTAACTAGAGAATTTTATAGACCGGGATTTTTGCAGTATTTTTCGCGGCTATCACTGGTTCGAACACTCGAACTAAATGCTTCCACAGCGCGCTACCACGGTAGCGTCGACGTTCGGAATATCGACGCTTCCCTTCTACCCGTAATCTCCTACCAGCGTCTTTCGATGACGTCACAAGTGTTCCCCTACTTTCTCAATTCAAAACATTTGATTACGCCGCTTTTACTACACCGTGACGCGCGGTTAAAACTTTCAAAAACTTACGATTCTCGTGTACACACTACGCAGTGTTGTAAAATAATGATCGCAAATCGTCTGTACCGACTTGACCGATTTTTTCGCCTAGTCAGCTGTGCAGATGCAAGTTCGCAAGACGAGGGTTCCTCTCGTAAGGGGTAGATTAGATTTTGACTTTTCGATGATGTTAGTTCTTATTTTTCGTTTCTGGAGGATTTTGGAGCAAAATTATTTTCACACTCGAAATTTCCAAGCACCTACAAAATTGAATGAAATGAAAAGCCTGATAAGTGTATTTAACGGTGATTTATTTTTAAAGTCTGCAGGATGTCGAAAAGTCTTGCGAATCCTGTAAAGTGTAAGTGAATTCTGAAAATGTCTGGCTTTTAGCTCGAAACATCTATTTTTTACAAAAGCCCTGCAAAGGTATCTCTTTTAGCTCGAAACTGTTGCTTTTCCGATTTTTCAAACCTCGAAAATTTTTTTCTATACTTAATAGCCCAGTAAGTAAAAATAAGAAAATGAAAATGCATTTTGGGTTACATGGAAATTTTTTCCTTTGAAATGTTTCTTTCGGTGTTCTAACTTTGACCAAAAAAAAAATCTCCGAACCTCGCCGTTCGGGAAGACCCTGAAATGTGGGCCTAAAGTGACTCCATCGTCGTTTTTCGCTCATAACTTTTTGAATATACGTTTAATCAGAAAAATGGTTATTACTAAAATTGAAGCAGATGAAATTTTCAACAAAAAAGGTTATATTCATTTTTTCAAAAAAGTGAACGGGTGGTGCAAAAACTCACGTCAACATATACAAGGGAGAAAAAATGAAGATTGCCCTCCATTCCCACGAATAACACACAATTTTGGAAGGAGTCGAATATATTCGAATAAAAACACACAATTGACTATAAAAAAAAACACCTTTTCTCTCCTCCGGAGTGTATTAAAATGTGAATACTATACAGTAAATACAATGGTAACATTTCTTTTTTCAATCATCAATAACGCTTCAACCGTGCCCTAATTCAAAAAAGGTTCAAATAAACGTTGAAGTACGTGAAATTTTACATTCATCTTTATTTTCTTCATTTTCGCTATATTCTTCCTCGAATCTCCCCCCTCCCCCCAGTACAGAAATCAATAGCTATTTCATAAAACAAATAATAAAGTACAAAAAAAATATACCAATAATTGAAATGAAGAAACATCTTAAATTAATGTAGAAAATACGTATGTAAAGATGAACGTAAAATTGAAAACAAATAAGTACGTAAAAATATTGGTAGAAAAATTGAAAAAATTCACCAAGTTAGTTGGGGCGGTTGGGGGAAAAAATCAAAAATTTGAAAAAGTCAAATCGAATCAAAAATTTAAAAAATAATATTGAAATTGGATACCTATTTTTTCTATTTTTGATCCAGTTTCACTTTTTTGAAATTTTTGATGAATTTTTCATCAATATTTTTCATACTTGGGTATACTTATTTTGTTTTCTATTTTACGTTCATCTCCATTTTCTTCATTTATCGATTTTTTTTCAATTTTAATTGTTGATATTTTTTTGTATTATTTGTTTTATACAATTTTGATTTCTGTACTTTGACCGGGGGAGGGGGGTATTTGAGGAAGAATATATGATAATGCAGTTGACTTCAGCCCATAAATACAAAAAAATATTTAAAAAGCGAGAAACAAATTCCTAAAATTTGTAATTGAAATAAAAAAATAAAAATTGTAAAAAATAGTATCCATAAATTGAAAAAATAACCATGCATTTTTTTTAGCATGGATACGTACATCAAAATAAAATTAAAAATTACTAAAAAAAATTAGAAAAAAATTCATGATGAATTATGAATATGAAAAAATCACAATATTTTTAAAACTTGAAACAAATTAGAACTGAATTTGTTGAAGAGATGAAAAAATTTACTCGTGCAGAATCGGTCTATGTTACGAAAGACCCACGTTGGGAATTTTTTGCAAGCTGACTTACCTAGTTTAGGTACCTTCTCTTCATTTTCCTCGCTCATTAACTCCATTTAACAAAAACGAGACAGAATGACCTTTCGAAAAGCTCAGTGACCAGAATGAAACGAGAACCGCAAAAGGAAGAAAATATTTAACTGGGTGCTCCTGGCATCTGCTTGTTTTTCAGTAGGGTTTCCATGCAGACGAGCTGTGCGGTAAATCAATGCAAAATGTAGGTACACGTAAAGAGCTATAATACGTAGCTATATTTTACACTCGGAGTACAATATATTTTCTGTTAGAATAAAATTTCATAGATGAGTAAACCAAACTTTTTTTTTTTGTAAAATTTAGTTTGGATTTTTTTACTGACTTTTTTCAATTTTCAATTTATTCTTATTGAGAGATTTTCAAGTTGAAAAATATTTATTCCAATTTTCTTTACTTTCAGTTTCATTTTCATCTTCATAAATTTTAATATTTTTCAATTCCTGAATTTATTTAATTTGTAGTTCTCTTACTCATGAATGTCTAACTTGATTTTTTTTTAATGAATCAAAATAATTTTCTCAACGATTTGAATTTAATAGCATTATTTTTAATTTTCTGAATTTTCGGTGATTTCGATTCAGTTTAATTACTATTTCAAGTTATTAATCATCTTAAATTTTACTCTCATCTTCATTTGCTTCACTTTCAATTTTTTCTTCTAATTTCACACTTCTTTAATTTTACCCTTTTTTTGTATTTTTCAAGTTCTAGTTTTATTTTTATCTCTATTTTTTAATTTTAAATTATTCTATTTTTAAAAATTATCTTGATTTTATTCGTAGGTATATAGGTATAAGTTTTAAACTTGAATAATTTTTTTGTGATTTTTGTCTAAATTTTTGGTAATTTAAAATTTTATTTTCATTCAAATTTTTTCCAATTTTCAATCATTTTTATCTTCAATTTCTTCAATATTTTTTCTTGGATTTTCCTTCAATTTATCCTATTTTCAATTTGATTTTCATTTTTAATGGTTTTTATGGCGTCATTGGCCTTTTTGGTGTTTTTTTTTTTCAGTACCTAGGTATAAAATTTTCAAATCCAAATTTTTTTAATTGTGTTATTCTTATTTTTTCGGCGATTAAAAAAAATCCCCAATGATTTAAATGCAATGTGATTTCTTTTTTCCAAAGATTTTTTTCTCGAATTTCGACAATTTTCAGTCATTTTGAGTTTTTTTCTCTTATTGTTTTTTTATTTTTCCAAATTAAATTTTTTCTGATTCAATCACTCACAGTTTCACATATTTTCATCATTTTCTTTGATTTTTAATTTTTTTAATTTTTTAAACTTCCTAAGTTTGAAATTTTTTCCAATTCTTTTTGCTTTGAATTTTATTCTATTTTTTCAATGAACAGTTTCTTGAAATTTTATTCAGTTTTCATTTTTCTGTGTTTCTCAGTGATTAGAACTACTTCCCCATTTAAATCCAATTTTCTATTTTTCGGGTTTTCATTTTTTGAATTCTTAATAAAAAATTAAGTATTCCGTTTTTAGGCATTTCACTCATAACTTGATTTTAATTTTTTTTTCTTTTAACGAAGTAAGTTTTCAATTTAAATCTTTTTTAAATGTATGAGTCGACTAAATTTTTTTCCTTTGTTCACATGTTCACTTCAGTTATTTTCAATTTTGTTTTCATTTTTCAAATTTTCCAATTACCTATATTTTAAATTTTTTCAATTTTTGATTAAATTTTGTCCATTTTACATTCATTTATAGTTCAGATTAGTTTTTTATTCTCTTTTTAATTACTTGAGAAGTGAGGAAAAGGAGATATTATTTAGTAAATGTTTCGCATTTTTTTAAATTTCCGTTTCTGTTTGTGTTGGAGGGGGGGGGGGGGCATTCATACTCAGAAGGCTCCTGCATTTACTATCAAGTCCAAACGAAGTCCTGCTTTTAGCTGAAAAAGGGAACCTTGCCAACTCGTCACCTCCGATTGAGCTGAACTGAAAGATGAGAATTTTACCCAGGCCTCAGAACCAAATTTTGAGCTGTTGAGGTTCATTTTTCGATTTTTAACGAATTTTTGAAAATTGCAAAAATAGCTTATTGGTTAATCAATTATTTACAAAAATAATTGATTTTAAGATAAAGTTCTTAAAATTGGTTTGTATAATAAAGTCGACCTCCAAAGTCGATTACGATCATTTTCAAAATGATCTAGGGCCTGTTGGAAAAGTTGACTTTTCCAAATTTTCGAATTGTAAAAAATACACCTGTCAACAACTGTCACCTTGGATTTTGAGTTTAACTGTGATAACCGGCTGATGATATTGTACTGACGCTAGGATTAAAGTTTTAGCTGTCGAAGTTTATTACAGCGCGGTCTGGAGCGATTCAGGCGTGCTGGAGAAGGGCCAACTTTCGCTGGAGACTCCAGATCTCTTCTAAAATAGTCGCGATCGTTTCGGGGGTCGACTATAGTATATAACCCGATTTTAAAAATTTTATCTCAAAATTAATTAATTGTGTAAAAAATTTATTTACAAATTAATGATCTATTTTCATAATTTTCAAAAATTCGTCAAAAATCGAAAAATCAACTTCGACAGCTAAAAATTTGATCCTGAGATCTGAGCGGCATGCTCTTTCAGCGAGTCCAATTTCAGCTCAATCGGAGGTGACTAATTGCCAAGGTTCCCTCGCGAGGAAATTTTATTAGCCATTCTGAAAGTAGCTTAGAGCAGAGAATGCGTTGTAAAATTGATTCCACGGTCAATTTACCGATTACTTTTCATCACTCAGACGTTGCTCCCTGTTCGTGAACCCAGTCGGGAGTAATTACGCCAAACATGAAAGATAAACACAAACCCGAGCACGAAAATCACGTGAACTATGTTACGTAGGGTAAAATAGTACCGCATGCTTTGGCTACATTGATGAGCTGTATGAAAAATTCAACCAACTGATGGTGAGTTTTTCCAAGTGGCATGCACGAGGCATCATGGCATGGCAAGGCATCCAAGACGTCTGCTTCTTTAATGGATAAATATTTAAAAAATACATGCCCGTATATAGGACGAGTCTCGCTGGGTATAATTAATACGACGATGCGGAGAAATTAAAAGTGATTTGCGGTTAATATGGAGTATACTGTTTGCGGCAATCGTAGCTGTAGGACGCGGTTTTGAATTTTCGTTACACGATATCGAACTTAAGCACGACTTGCGCACGTTTTATCTACGTAAATTCCTACTCCGTAGGCGTTACAAGTTCGCTATACAAAGAGCAATTTATACGATGGAACATACGGCTATCTCATCAGTGTCGCCTATTCAAAGCGGTAACTTTTCCACTTGGCAGATTTATGACGATTAGACTGCCTTATGACCTAGGGAGTGCATCGACAGGATGTGGAATCAGGAAATACATGCGAAATTTTCAAAAGTTGATTTCCTTCGGTGCCAGACTAGATCGTCGAGTATTTGTAACGAGAAAAAAACTAACTTTTTGAAAGAAATGTCATCAGGGCACGAGGCACAACGATGGTCATAATATTTTGACGATATTAATTCCGTCTGGAAGAAATTTCAATATTTCAAAAGTCTCAAGTACGAATCTACATATTGTTGAAAAAAAGTTTGAAAAAGTTGGAGAATATTTTTTACCCTGCGATTCCCAAAAGACTGCGAAGTTTTTTCCAAAGAGATACAAGTTTTAGGCGAATTTATATCGTTGTGAATTGTGATTGGAAAAAATGCCTCGAGTGTGAATTTTAAGAGGAGGCGAATTTAGCAGGTTGAATTTAATTTTTTTGCACTTAGGCTACACACACTACCTATAGGTACCTACATCTGCTGTAGGGCTGACTAATAAATCACTTCCTATGGTATTGCCACAAATTTCAACTATAAAATACGGATATTACGAATTAGTCTGAAATTATTCGTTTATAAAATCGTACTCGTGTATGATCAGTAAATTGGAACAAAATTGATAGTAATTAGCCGATTTTTTTTTTTTTTAAATTTAGGCTATTGTGTCCGACCCTGATTTAGAAGGAGGGGGGGTAGAAGAGTTCTGACCCCATTTGTTGACGTTTGGGACCAAAAGATGACGATCTGTCACATGTCACATATTTATATATATATATATATATTTATTTATTTATTGATAATTTTACCCCTACTTTTGGAACTCTGGAGCCGAGCCTAACAGGTCAAATGAGGTCAAACTTGATATGTAGGGTCCCCTCGGTGTAGTAATGATGCAAAAAAAATGTTGGGGTCCTAACTCAAAATTGTGGATATGACCCATTTTTGAGGGGGATGCGGGGGAGCCCCAATATCATGAAATTTTTTGAAACTTGCCCCAGGGATGAGAACCCTAATTACCTACACCATAGTCAAATTTCAGCTCCCTAAGTCATCCCCACCCATTTTAGGGCCCAAAAAGTGGATTTTGGGGTCATTTTTTTCACGTTGATCAGGCTACAGACCCCCCAAATGGGGCTGGGGGGCCAAAATTTTCATCATGGATCAAGTTTGTGCCCCTGATGTGCTTTTTGTAGGTTTCAACTTTTGGGCCCCCTTTGACCCCTGTCAAGGGTCAAAAATCAAGATTTTTCACAATTTTTCATGTTTTTTCTCGCTTCCCGGTACGTTGATCAGCCTGCAGCCCAAACCAAATGACCTTGGATGCTGAAATTTGGTATTTAGGATAGGTAAGGGTCACTGAGGTGCCTTTTGAGGTTTTTGACCCTTGAACCCCAAAATTGAGGGTGGCCCCTTTTTGAGGGGGCTCTAAAGAGGCCCCAATTTGACAAAATGATTTGAAATTTCTACCAACAACAGTGACTCTGATTGTCTCCACTGTATCCAAATTTCAGCTTCCCAAGTCATTCCCACCCCATTTTAGGGCCCAAAAAGTGGATTTTGAGGTCATTTTTTAAACGTTGATCAGGCTACAGACCCCCAAATGGAGCTGGGGGGCCTAAATTTTTATCATAGATCGAGTTCATGCCCCTGATGTGCCTTTTGTAGGTTTTGACCTTTAAACCCCTTTTGACCTCGATACAGGGTCAAAAATCAATATTTTTCAAGTTTTAACCTGTCTTTTCTGACGCGTTGAAAGCCTACAGCCCAAACTAAAAGACCTAAACAATCGAAATTTGGGATGTAGGGTCAGTAGAGGTCACTGATGTGCCTTTTGGGGGTTTCGACTTTTGAGCACCATTTGACCCCCGTACAGGGTCAAAAATCAGAAATTTTCACGTTTTAACCTCTTTTTTGGCGTGTTGGCCCCCGTCTGAAGAGCTGAAAGTGTGAAGGTGATTGAGAGCGAAGCCCTCAATCCTCTCCTACCATGTCCCTATTGAAGGTAAAGCATCCCAATAGGGGCATGGGGGCAGAGCCCCATCTGAAGAGCTGGAAGTGACGAGGTGGTTGGGGGCGATGCCCCCAACGCGGGGGTATGGGGGCGGAGCCCCCATCCTAAGAGCCGAAAGTGATGAGGGGGTTGGGTCGGAGCCTCAACGGGGTATGGGGGCGGAGCCCCCATCTGAAGATGAAATCTTCAATGCAGACAGGAACTAAAACTGAAGACAAAAACCTGACATTTTTAAACTGAATTTGAAGTTAAAACTGATATTGAAACTGAAATACCATGGATGAAAACTTTTCAAAGTGGTACACTAACTTGAAAAAAAAAATTCGGCTGTCGCGGAGCATCTTGACTGCTACGCGTTTTTTTTTTATATACGATGGAACCTAATTCTTTGCCCTTTTTTACGATTGACGTTTTAAAGACTAGGTAACCTTTTAAATAATTAAACGTTCAGTCGAGTGTTTCATTACATAAGCGAAATTTAATTAGAGAACGTTTTATGAAATTGGTGGAATGAAAAAAGTGCTCGATAGACTGATAGAGTACCTAGTATTTTGTACGCAAACTGAAAGGGAAATAGAGATAGAAGTCGAGGGATTTTGTATTTCACTTTGATGTTTTGATTGAAATGTTTAAATACGAGATGTGAAATATTATCAAAAAATAATGCAAAAGTGAAGCTCAATGATTTTAAATTAATTTTGGCAGATTATGTAGAGTGCTCGGGTATTAATGACGGGACATTTGTATCGTGAAAGTTCAAAAGATGCTAAGTGCCATTTTGGTCGAAATGGAGTTATTGCTATCATGGTATACTATGTTCATGCCGTCATAATCTGAACCTATCAAAGACGTCAATATCTATTTCTAAATAGTCCAAAATTCGCTCTAAAGATGGTGCAAATAAGCAAAGTTTGCTAAGTTTAAGGAAATTAAAAAAGTAAGACTTTAACATTATAGAAAATTCAATTTCCAATCAAAAAGGTCCTCTTCACTTTTCGCATATCTTCAATATTTCAGGAGCTATGCGAAAAAGAAAAAACATTTTTGTTAATTTTTGAAAATTTATCAATTTTTTTAAATGAGAGAAAATGATGTGTACTTAAAGTTGAATGAATAAAAAAAATAGATCTATCGTGTAGAAAATTAAATTTCCTTTCAAAAAGGTTCTCTTTACTTTTTGCCTATCTTCAATATTTTAGGCACTAAACAAGAATAAACACTATTATATTTGAATTTAATGCTCAATGCATATTTTTGAAACCCCTGAAAATCGATTCAAAGATGTTGATATTGGTTCGATTTTTGCTCAAAATGATGATGAAGGATTCAAAGTATGCTATGTATCACCATTTTCACCATTTCAACCTTTCCTATAAATCTCCAAGCTATGCAAACATTTAACCGCGAATGTTTTTGGCACTTAGCATCTCTTGAACTTTCACGATACATTTATTCTTTGAAATTTATTGGAGCAAAGATGCCTTTTAGAGAAGAAAAATTAATAAAAATAATTGGTAGAAATGTTTTATCAATTTTCAAAAAATTAGTCACCATCAAAAATGCAAAAAATCGTTTTTTTTTGCCCATTTCTCCACCTTAAATGGGTCATTTTTTGTCAAAAAAATTACCCTCTCCATCACTTAGTAAATATGTATTTTTACACCACTCACCCGATTTTCATTCAAATTCATAAATTTTTCATGATTTATGAGATTTTTATTTTTTTGCATCTGGTATGTGAATTGAAAATTAACGATTTTCATCAACGATGATTTCAAAATCATGAAAAAACTAATTTACAGATTCTAGTTCAGTTGGTCAAATAACATCGACAAACCTTATTTGATAACAAGTTGACTTGAATTGTTAAAATTTACATTTTTACACGCTAATTCTTTGATTAAAAATTAATTCATTTTTATAATAAACAATAATTGTAAGGTTAGCCCCATCAAGATAGGTAGGTAAAATGCCATTGTTCTCAGATTTTGGAATAAATCTGGGATATTGTTTGGTTCACCTAAAAAACATTTTCTGCCAAACAGACTTTCACGCCCCCTCCCCTCTTGGCCAGAAAATTGAAAAAAAAACTCTGAGTGCACACCGAGGGTGAGTGCAGTACACCGAGGGTGGGTGCACTGGCACTACACTCGAGGTGCGTGCAGTACACCATTTGATAGCGAGTGCAGTACACCGAGGGTGAGTGCAGTACACCAATGGAGGGTGAGTGCACTACACCAATGGAGGGTGAGTGCACTACACCAATGGAGGGTGAGTGCACTACACCAATGGAGGGTGAGTGCAGTACACCAATGGTGAGTGTAGTACACCGAGAGTGAGTGCAGTACACTGAGAGTGAGTGCAGTACACCAATTGATGAGTGCAGTACACCGAGGGTGAGTGCAGTACACCGAGGGTGAGTGCAGTACACCAATGGTGAGTGTAGTACACCGAAAGTGAGTGCAGTACACCGAGGGTGAGTGCAGTACACCATTTGTTATTTTTTCTAATATTTTTCAAGTCGTTTTCTATTTTTTTTTAATACAATTTTTAAAAATTTTCCAGGTGAATTCTTGATTATTATTTTTTGAGGGATTTAAGCAAATAACATTAAAGTGCTTCGATTGCTAGAAAGGCTTTCTTCTGGAAAAAGGCTTCGGCTTGTGAAATTACTGAAACTAGAAAAAAAAATCGACTGTGAAAAAGCTTTAAGCAGAAAAAAGTTTCGACACCATTGAAGCCAAAAATGCTAGAAAGGCTTTCTCCTGGAAAAAGGCTTCGGCTTGTGAAATTACTGCAACTAGAAAAAAAAAGACTGTGAAAAGGCTTCAAGCAGAAAAAAGTTTCGACACCATTGAAGCCAAAAATGCATTGGTGTGTCAAAATTGATTTTTTTTTAAAACAAAAAACAAAAATATAAAAAGAAGTTGTTGGGTGGAAGACTTTTGGGTATTTTGTGAGGCATTAAAATACTTGGATTTTTTTTAATTTGATAATTTTTAAATTTTTTAGACATTCTAAAACTTGGAAAATTTTTATTTAATTTTTTTAAATGAATTTTTAAAATATTTTATTTATTTATATTTATTATTATTTTTTGATTCAAGTAAAATTATTGAATTTTTTGTTTCTTTTCGAGTTTTTTAGTCAATTTGTATAATTTCCAAACGTCTAATTTTTTCTAAAACTCTTCGAAAGTGAAATAATTTTTTAAAAATTAATACGATTTGTTTAGATTACTCTCGAGGTGTTTTTCAAACCAATTCGTTTAAGTTACACCAAATAATTATTCAAATCGAACTCCCACTATTACCAAGTATTCATTCTTCGAGATTTATTACCCGCAATGAAAAAGAATATTAAAAAAGGGACCGGAATTTTCTTCGAGCTTCAAATAAGTCGGTCGCATTGTACTCGAACAAATAATTCAAAATCCTTTTAGCGAATTGCTTACGTCATTGGGTGACGTTAAAAATGCATTTATAAAAAGTCTACTATACCGTTTTGCTATTCCAAGCTCGAAAGTCAAAAGTCGAAGGCGAACTCCTACGATGCTCGAAGATACGACGACGATAAATCCATTAAAGAAAATTTTTTCCTCAAACTGGTAATGGCGATGGCGTTAGCTAAAACGAGTAGAAATGAGTTTATCAATTTAAACCTCGTGACACGACCTTTGAATAAGTAACGAGGTCGAATTTACGTGCACCATTCTACGAGTATCTATCATTTTCAATCATATAACTTTTCCAAACGACTATACAGTTATCCCTTCGCCACACTCGATAGAACCTTCTTGTCGTAAAAAAAACACTCGTATGATTTTCAAAAGCGGACCACGTTGCATTTATAATAGATACGGTTGGTCAAGTTTGTGGTATAGTATATGTAACATGCTGTAACACTTGGTAAACTTTTTCCTCTTAGAGAGTTAGGTACTTTAAAAACAAAAAATTACGTTGCGAGGGAGTGAATAGAAAAAAAAAAACACGGTGGACTAAAAATATCGTAATTTTACGCGAAAGATGTGGTAAAAATTTACGTACGAGAAGGAATACTAAAATTGATTTATATGAAGAAAAAAAAATGTCTAAAAAAACACGACGTTATTGTAACACATTGTATATTATAAAATATGCTAAAGCTTGCGAGCGGGGGACGCCTACGTCATTTTCTCTCTTTTTTGTACAAATCACGCAGACATTATTTGAGCTGTACTAGTCACTTTTTCGTTCGTCGCGTCGCGTCGGTTTGAATCTCGATAACGTTTGGCATATCGAAATACCGAGCAGATATGGTTTAGAAAATATACCACTGTGAAATAAATTTCGGCTTGAAATGACGTGAAAATGGTGGCACACACGTTTCCGAAAAATTTTCAGCCTGTTTAATAATTTACGTAAACGTATCGTGCATCGTGATCGTTGATTAAAAAAGAATGTTTGACGAGTAATATGACGTCAAAGTAAATGTATATTTGACGTCAAGACCGAGACATTTTTAAATCTACGCTAATTATTATTCATACTATACGTATATTTTTTCGTAGGTATGTAAACTCTTATAAAATACGATGCCAATTTTAGTTTTAAAAAATTTTTGCACTTTTATTTTCAGAATGGTCTCGTTGAAAAGAAGCGAGAATTTGTTTACATTGGAGAAAGTAACGAACGAAACATTAAGGCGAACGATGAAAACTTATTATCTACGAATTAACGATCGTATATTTCGATGATAAGCTCGCGGATCGATGAATGGTGAACCGAGGCTGTGATTGGAAAATTGCCATACAGGTTGGAAAACGATTATTTTAAACTTTTAATTGTTCCTAGCTCGAACCAATAAAGGTGGTAGGTACACGAAGGATGTGTTTTTCCACGCGTGTGGGTATGTAATTTTTAGGCGAATTTTCATTTGGGAAATGTATGTACAAGGATGTTCGTTATATTGACTTTTGACAAAGGTGGAAGGCGATAAGAGGGTATGTGTAAAAATCAATTCGTGACCATAGAAACTTATTCTGAATATTTTCAGCTGAGTTTAATATTTTTGGAAAATTTTTCGCTTCCATTCGTGAAACTTTTCAGTGCTCGAATTGAGTGAATTATGAACAAAATTTTGGCCAAATCATGTCAAAACCTCAAATTGAAAATTGTTCCAATTTATTAATATTTTGTCGTCCCTCCCCCATTTTTGGTAATTGGTGATTTTAGAACTTTTTTGTGAGAATTTTTTTTAAAAAGTTGCTCTAAAGAATAAGAGTATTTTTTATTCCAAAAAATTTGAAAGATTTTTTTTCTACAAAAAATTGTTTTTTTTTTTCTATGAGAATGAAATTTTCTTCTACAAATAAATTACGATATTTTATTATCCAAAAACTTGAAAAACATTTTTTTTTCAGAAAAAATGATATGTACCTATGTAAGATTTTTTTCTCTAAAAATAAAAGATTTCAACCTAAACAAAGAAAATTTCTTTTCAAAAAATTGAAGATTTTTTTCACTATTTTTCTCCAAAAGTTTGTGAAACATCAGGTAATTTTATTTCGGAAAAGTTTAGTTTTTTTTTCTCGTAAAATTGAGATTAATAAAATTAAGTAATTAAAATTGAAACAAATTTCCTCAATAATGAGACATTTCATCCCAAACAGAAAAACAGATTTTTTGCTCCAAAATATTTGACAATAATCAAGTTATCTATTTTCTCAAAAAATCATTATTTTTTTCGTAAAACAACAAAATGTATAGATTTTTCCTTAAAAAAAAAAAAAAAAAGTAGATACCTAAGATTTTTTTTTCAAGATGAGAATATTTTTAATATTTTTTTTCCACTAAAAAATTAAAAAATTGTTTTTTTCTAAAAATTTGAGAAATATTATTATAGGTGTTGTATTTAGTAACTTTTTCTACGAGAATGTGAGAATTTCTTCTGCAAAAACGATTTTTTTATCCAAAAATTTGAAATACTTTTTCCTCAGGAAATTGAGATAGGTATACATAATATAGGTAGTCAATATTTTTCTCAAAAAAAAAAAGGATTTTTTCTCTAAAAATGAAAGATTTCATCCTAAACAAGATTTTTTTTATCATTTTTTTTCTCCAAAAATTTGAGAAAATTAGGTAGGCATTTTTACTTTAGAAAAGTTACCTAAAGTTTTTTTTTTGAGAAATTGAGATTACCTTACAAAAATTACTCCCAAAAATGAAAGATTTAATTTCAAAATTCAAACACAACAGATTTTTTGTTCCAAAATATTTTACGAGTAAAATAATCAAGATTACCTATGTATTTTCTCTTAAAAATTCTTTTTCTTCATACCTACTAAAATAAACAGAAAAAAAAATGGAGATTTTTTCTCCAAAAAAAAAAATTTAAAAATTTTTTTAATTATATTTTTTTCCATAATTTTTTCTTTAAAAAAATTGAAATTTTCTCTAGGTATCCAAAAATTTGAAAAATGATATTATTTCAGGAAAACTGAGAAAATTTTTTCTCTAAAAATTGTATTTTTTTACTAAGAATTGAAACGTCTTGTTGTTACTTCAAAATATTTGGGAATGATTATAAGTATAATTTTATTCTAAAAAAATAATCGCTTTCCTTCTGCATAAAAAAGAGGATTTTCTTCAAAACAAAAGATTTTTCCCAATAAAAATTGAAAAAATTTTCGTTGAAAAATTTAGAATAATTTTCAAATTTATCAACTTTTCCCACTTCAGAAGAACCGAAGCGTGGATCTACAACCGAGGATTTTTCATAAGGTTGTTCCAAAAAATTAAGGTAAGTGTTTTGTATCTCAAGAATTTGATTTTTTTTTCTTTTTTGAGAATGCAAGATTTTCTTCTATAAAAAATTTAGAGGTCTTTTTTCTACAAAAATTTGAAAATCATAATTATAAAGAATTTCTTATTTCAAAAAATTTAATACCTTTTCACTACTTTTTTCAGGTTGAGATGAATTGAAAAATTTTCTCCAAGAATGTGAGATCTCATTCTAAACAGAAAGATGATATTTTTTTCTCCTCTCTCAAAATGAGCGATTTCAGCAAGTTTTTTTTTTTCTTTCTAACATTTGGGAAAAAATTATTATTTTTTTTAATGAGAACTTTCTTTTTACATAAAAAAAAATACTTTTTCTCACGAATTTTTTTTCAAAGAACTGAAAAATTCTTCTTTCGAAATTGGAAAATAGTTTCACTGAAAAAAAAACTCAAAAGTTTTTTTTTCAAATTTTGATAAAATGAAACAATAGTGTAATTGATTTTTTAATTTTATTTTTTACGAATTCTGACTCAGTTCGAACACGATAACTTTGAGAACCCCTGAAAGTGAGTATTTTCAAAATATGTAATTTCACTCTTCTCATTGAAAAATCAACAATTGAAAACAATGCTATTAAATTTATATTATAAAATCATTGATTAAAAATAGGATAAATAAATTAATGAAATTATTAAGAATCTTAATTATAATCATGATGATGATGGTGTTTTTTCAGATAAATTTTAACAGGATGGTAACTATGAAGTACGAAATTTTGATATGAAGTTGCATGCCCATGCCCATGTCCATGTCCATGTCCATGTCCATAGCTATATTTCGCTGTTCCACCACCTCCGCCTCCGCCTCCACCATTGCTAGCAAGTTCTGCCGCCCCGCTTCCTCGACGTGAGTAATTTTCATTCTTAGCGGCGTAAGGATCATATTGCGGTATTCTCGAGTACACTATTCGGCCATCTGAGACTCGTAACGTGGTCAGGATTAAAGCTATGCACGAGAATAGCTGTAAAGTGAACGCAGATATCATTAGAATGACCTTTTAATCATGATACGTGATGCCAAACTTGAAAAAAAAATTATCGCAGAAGCTGTGTCGTTTATTCGATTTACAAATTAATATTTCAATTTTACCCTACCAGACACTATCGATTATGTGAAGTGCGTGAACACTGAACAACTTATGTACTCCAATTAATCTAACTTTTTTCAAAATCAAAATCCCGTGAATATTATCTCGTTTAAATTACGTAAACATCAACGCGATAATTCAAGTGGCATAAGAGAAGCTCGAGTATAATTACATTATGCATGATTTTACTACGTTAGAAGTGGTGTGGTTTAAAATTGCAGATGGTGTTGTATAAAATGCATAACAGAGTTCCTTAAATGCGATAATGCGACAGTAGAATTTAATCGTGCCTGATTATCAATGAGTGGCTGGAGTGTTTTTTGAAGTTGATAATTGATGTAGGCAGCCAGTGTTGTTTTATCGTTAGAGAGGTTGCATGTCGTCGATCCTTCTTGCGATTCTTACGTTAATTTCAAATGAATGGGTAAAATTAAATTATCGTGTTTTTTTTTTTAATCCCTAAAATTTTTGTTGATTCAAGAGACAGTAATGCGCTCTGTGATTTACAAAACATCCCCCGATAATTTTTAATTCCTGTTATGGCGGAAAGAATTTTCGATTTCTTGAGTGTAGCTTGATTTTTTGCCGAAGGAGTGAGAGATGGTATTTACAAAATAAATTTAATGTGAGAATGATTTTTTTCTCCAAAAAATTTCAAAGATTTATTTCTCCCAAAAAAATAAAATAAATAAAAACTTTTCGAGTAAGTAATTTAAAAAAATATTTCCAATCCAAAGAAATCAAGAAATTTTGCATTCCAAAAACTTGGGAATTTTTTTTTCTTCAAATAAACTGATTTTTTATTTTCTCTCTGAAAACAAAATTTTTTATTCAAAAATTTGAAAAACTTTTTCATTACGAAAATTGTAGAAACTTTTCATTTGCAAACATTTTTTTTTTTTTTTTTTTTCTTCAAAAAATTCAGAGATTTTTTATTCTAAAGACTCGAGAAATAGTTTTAATCCACATAAACTGAGAATTTTTTTTTGGAAAAAAATATCATTTTTCAAAAAGATTTCAAGGATTATTTTCCTGAAAAATATGGACAAAAGATGACTTTTTTCTTTAAAACAAGGAAGTATTTTTCTCCAAAGAAAAGAATCTCCTTATTCCAAGCGAAGTTTTTTATTGCAAAAATACAAATGATTTGTTTCTTGACAAACAAAATCTAAAAATAGCGAGATTTTTCTAAAAAAAATAGGTCAAAAAATGAGTTTTTTATTTCCCAAAGGTAAGTGATATTTTTTCAAAAAAAAACAAAAAAAAAACTTTTTTCTCCGAAAACGTCAAGGTTTTTCCTCCCAAAATTTGGGTTCAAAAAAACTGAAATTTTTTTTCCAAGAAAAATTTTTGGTTCTCTACAAAAACTGGGGAAAAATTCTATTGAAAAATTGACGAATTTTTTATTTAAAAAAAATTGATTATTGCAAAAAACAAAGAATTTGTTTCTTGAAAAACAAAATGAAAAAAATAGCGAGATTTTTCACAAAAAATATAGGTCAAAAATTGAGTTTTTTTATCTCCCAAAAATGAGCGATATTTTTTCAAAAAAAAAACTATTTTCTCCGAAAACGTCAAAGTTTTTCCTCCAAAAATTTGGGTTCAAAAAAACTGAAATTTTTTTCCAAGGAAAATTTTTGGTTCTCTACAAAAACTGGAAAAAATTCTATTAAAAAATTGACAAATTTTTTATTTAAAAAAAATTGTCTGTATGTGGGGGATTTTTCAATATTTTGACAAAAGCGTCCATTTATGGGAAAAAATGAAAATTGAAATTTGGGGATAAGTCTGAGACATAAATGAAATTAGCATAATTTCCTGAACTTCCCTTCCCCCTTAAATAGACACTTTTTAAATTGAAAATAACTGTTTACTACAAAATTGAGGATTTTTTTTCTTTGAAAGAAATTTTTGTTCTGTACAAAAATCGAGGAAAACGTATTTGACAAAATATTGTCAAAAAATGATTTTTTTTTTTAATAAATTGAAACATTTTTTCCAAAAAAATTGGCAAAAGGTATTGGGGGAGGTATTTTTATTTTAAAACAAACAAAATTTTTCTCAAAAATTTGAGAAATTTTCTTATTTCTAAAAAATTAAAAAATTTTCGAGAGTAAAAGATTCTCAATTTTTTAATTTTTATTCCAAAAATGAAAAATCTACTGCAAGATTATTTCCAAAAAAAGAGAAAAAATTGAAGAAAAAAACTTTTTTCCTGTAAAATAATTGGAATATTTCTTTTTAAAAAATTAATTTTTACATTGCAAAAAAAATCACCGAAAAATTCGAGGAATTTAATACAAAAATGTAAGAAATATTTTTACTTTGAAAAAATAAATCTTCCTTTAAAAAAAAATAAAAGAATTTTCGTCAAAAATTAGGTAGGTAAGATTTTTTTCCCAAAAAAGGTAATAAGACTTTTTATTTTCAAAAAAATGATGAATTTTTCATTTCAAAAATTTGAGAAATTTTCTATTTCAAAAAAAGTTTGAAATTTCTTCCTCCGAAAAATTGAAAGATTCATTTTCCAAAAAAAATAATAAGTAATAATATTTTTTACTAAAAAAAAATATATATTTATATGGAATTTTTTTTTTCAAGATTTAAGAAATATTTTAGGAACTTCCAAAAGATTTTTATTTTTTTCTCTATGGAAAAGTATGTCAGGAAAACGTGATTTTTTTTCTACAAAAAAAAAAAAAAAATGTTTTTGTTCATTTTTTTTCCTCTAAAAAAATTGGAAAAAATTTTGCGTGGACTTCAAACAAATTGAAGTAGGTAGATAAGTACCTATTATTTTTTATTCCAAGAAAATTGTACCTAGGTACTCCCAAATTTTTTTTTTTTTTTTTTTGAAAATTTTTCTAGTTTTTTTAAAAAAAAAAAAAAAAAATTTTATCTGAAATTTTTGTAAATTTAGAGAGAGTAAAAATACGTAGGCCAAAATTTCAGTTAGAATCATTTAACTACATTCAACTCGTAATGAAATGAAAATTTGTCATAATAATGTCAACAAACTCGAATAGATATATTTGAGGTTTTTTTCTTTCTTTTTCGTGTAGGTAAATATTTGAATGCCTACTACTTACAAGTTTACTAAATTCACCTTGAGTTATTAAGTAAATTGGATCATAAAACTATAAACACCCTTCCTTTATTTTATTTACTTTTTCTATTTACATTTCAACAAAGAAAATCTTTTTATTACAGGTTGATAAATCGTCGAAAGTTTTTGTTCACTACAATGGAGTACTTTTTTTAGTTTCGTGAAGAATAATTGAATGAAAGATTACACCTGCTGGAAGAAGCACTATTCGTCAACGTATCATGCTGCACTCTGCATCTGCAAATGGGTATAGCTGTGTTTTCATCGTGTCAAATTTCAAAGAATGGGTTCGTAAAAAATTTTCAGTAAGGTACGTAGGACAAATTAATTCACAAAAGGATAACAGTCGGTATTAAGTGAAATGAAATAATTAATTTTGCATGTTTTTTAACGTTTAGATACTTGGCACGTGGAGTTTGATTACTTTATTTACATTATAGCTCTGTTCTTTTCGTTGCTCCAAATTGCTCTGTAGTAAAATTTTGGACATTTGATAGGTCTGATGTTATCAATGTGTTTTGAAAACCAATCAAATGCCCTAAATTTTACTACGGAACAGTTTGGTGCAGCGAAAAGAACAGAGCTATTGTTACTTATTTTTGTACCTAGGTTATCGAAAACATGACAGCACAAACACTTCATATTATCAAGACTTACCCTTATCAACGTACACATTTTGTCAACAAGCGGAAAAAATCAATAAAATAATAGATAAGTAATAGAAAAATTCGCCAACACCCGAAATAATGCACATGTACTTACTAAAATACGAACAGTAAGCATTTTAATGAATCAGCGAATACGGAAAATACTCAAGTAATAAGACATGAACCGAACGAACCGTACACTAAATTCCAGGAGAACAGTCGTCAATCAAATACTGTTTACCGGTAATTTTTCTCTATTATATAGCTCGGATGCGTATCGTGATTGTGATTAGGTTGACGGCGGTTTTGTTAGATTTTCAGACTTTCTTCCTATGACGTTTTAAAGACATTGTTATCTTAGCGGCTTCTAAAATGTAAATCGTTTTTTAGTTTATTTTATTAGCGATCCATTATTCTCATATTTCTTTGTACTTTCCCTTCATTTGTACCTTTTGGTTTTCATCGTTCGGGTTATTACTTAATATTTTTCCATTTATGTGGCGCTGTAAAAAAGTTATTGTGTTGGGAAACGACTCGACCAACGTCGGTCGGGATGATTTAATTGCCATTTTTATTTTATTTTTTGAAATAATAGGATTTTATAAAAAGATTTAGGTTATGTTTTGTTACAAGGTTGGTATGAGATTGTTGGTTTTTGTGTGGCGAGAATTATTATTTTTTTATTTCGGAGCATGTTTCATTTTGTATTACGCGTTTTGATTGCTTGAAAATGAACCAATGGTTGATTTTAGGAATTTGCCAATACTCTAAATTGACGTAATAATAACAATTATTAGATACAATGTAGGTATCTACGTTATGATTATTTTTATTGTGAACCAGTCGTATTTTTATTGAGCTTTGTCTGGTTTACTTGCTTTGTAAGAACGTCAATTTGCCTAGGAGGTGTATATCTGATCGCTTACTTCGGTTAATTGATATACCTACCTTAATAGGTATTAAATTTATGTTTGTTTTAATGATTTTTATTACTTGGAAAATAATGTAATCTAGTGGAAGTGGAAGTAATCATTTTTTATTAATAGGAAGGCATAGCGCAGAGCAGTCGGCCACAGACTCACACGTGCGTTTTCGATAGCATAAACTGAGAAGAACGAAGAATCTGCATTTAGTCTCGAGTTAATTGAAACTTCGAAAAGAAATTGAACATTTTCAGCTGTAGGATGCAGCGAAGGTGCTTAATTAGGGGGAGGTGAAGAACGTCTTTCAATTTTTTTCGAAGGAAAAAAATGCTTTGTAATTTTTTGACTGAATTTTCAAGAAAAAAAATCTGGCATCTTTTCTGTAAAATCAAAAGTAAATGTAACTTTCTTTTTTTGAAAGAAAGCTACTCAAATTTTTTGAAAAAAAAAATCTTGCGTAAATCCCGTTTGTATGTAAGTAAGTATTACTTTTTACGAATAAAAAAAAAATCTTTCAATCTTCTGCGGGTCCAAATTTTTTTGAGTGAATTGAATACCTAGTTTCCTCTGAATTTTAGAGAAAAATTTTATGAATTTTATTACGGTCGAAAGTTTTCAAATTTCATGGGATTAAAAATAATAAATATTTCTAATTTTTTTTTTAAATGTAAAAATTTTTCTAATTTTTTTGCCGAAAAATTTCATTTTTAGTTTTTTTCTTGCATTTTGAGAAAAAATTCTATTTTTGACTCAATTTTTTCAATTTTATTCAAATAAAATCTCAATTTTTGTGAAAAAAAAAACTGGTAAAATTTTTTGAAAAAAAAATAATTTTTTGGAATGAAAATATTTCTCTAAATTTTGAAGAATGAATTTTTAAAAAAATGAATAAAAAGTTTGTTTTGATTTTTTGTGGTATTTTTTTTTCAATTTTATGAAATGTATAGTTATTTTAATTTTCAATTTTCTGCAGAAATGAAAATTTATTTCTGCAGAAAAAAAGTTCTCAATTATTTTACAAAAAAAATTTTTATTTTTTTTTATTTTTTTTTGGAGAATAAAATCCATTTTCAGATATCATATTAATATTTTTCCATACTTATTAGTTATTACGATGTCAAAGCCATGAAGTTAAATTTGGCAACCTTGCCGAAGACGGCCGACTTGAGCAATTGAAAATACGTTTTCTGGGCAAACGAAGTGTTTTTCGAAAAAATTGATGGGAACCAAAATTGTAGAGGGAAAAATTAACTTTCGTTTAGTGTATTCGGAATTTTGATTCGACTAATATTTCTCGAGTTACGGTCAAAAAACTGGTTTGAAGATGGGCCGTCTACCAGATTTTCCCTATTTTCCCGGTCAAAGAAGCGATTTTCGTAAAAATTGATAAGAACAAAAATTGTAGAGCAAAAAGTATCCTTTCATCCTAAAATCATTGAAGTTTTGATTCGACGAAAATACCTCGATTCATTAGCAAAAACTGTTTTCTCAGATATGCAAATTTTCATATTTTCCTATTTCGCGGATAAACAAAGCGTTTTTCATGAAAATTGATAATAACTAAAATTGTAGAGCAGAAAAAATCCTTCAGTTTTCGTGCTTTTAAAATGTTCGATTTGACTAATTTTTTAAGTTATCGTCAAAAAACTATTTATTTTCTCATTTTCGAGGTCAACGACTCCTTTTTTTGTGAAAATTAATAAAAACCACAATTGTAGATCAAAAAATTTTCTTTTGTTTGGTGTAGTCGGAATTTCGATTTGACGAATATTTCTTGAGTTATCGTCGAGAAACTGATTTTGAAAGTTGGCCGTCTACCAAATTTTCCCATTTTCCCGGTCAACGAAGCGATTTTCGTGAAAATTGATACGAACCAAAATTGTAGAGCGTAAAAAATCCTTTCACCCTAAAATTATTGAAATTTCGATTTGACGAAAATACCTCGATTTCTCAGCGTAAAATGTTTTCTTGGATATGCAAATTTTCACATATTCTCATTTTCAGAGCGAACGAAGCATTTTTCATGAAAATTGATCTGAACCAAAATTGTAGAGCAGAAAATTTCCTTTCATTAGTGTGTTGTCAGAATTTCGATTCGATGAATATTTCCCGAGTTATCGTCAAAAAACGGATTGGAAAGTCGGCCGTCTACTACTCGAAAATGCGACGTTGCCTTTCTACGTTCATGGCTTGTATCTCTAGGTGGTTTTGACGATGTCAATTTTATTGAAATTTTATTATAAAATCTATTTGCAGATTATCATGTTCAAATACTTATTTAGTACCTTCTCAAGATGATTGAAGTTTTGGTGAAGAAATCCATGAAATTATGTGTTGTCGTGTAATGCTGATATCAGTGATATCATCAATTCGGTATCCGGAATCCCTTTACTTTGATTTAACTTTTTCACACGTGTTGAATGAACGGAACATTTTTATTATAAATAGGTATTTCATACGATTATTGTTTTTATTATGCATTACTTAACAGTGAACCTGCGTGAAAAAATCTGTAGAACTTGCAGTCCGGATTATATTTCAAAACAGATACCAAAAACACGTTGACAAATTACTTCACGTCATTGTACGTACCTACGTAAAACATATTAGTTTTAATTCAAGGAAAAAAATAAAAATCTTATTTTTTTCAGATAATCGAGATAACTTTGTAATGTTTATTTTATGCTTCTTCTGTGGTAAACGTTCAATTCATGCATTTAACACGGTCACGTAACATAGGCTGTGTGGAACTCAGATTAATTAGCAATATTGAAATAAATTAATTAGTTTAGAAAATGCAGTAAGTTAAATGAGCCTTAGGCATTAGTACAATTTTTATTTTGTCACAAATATTTTCTCGACTGTTACAGGACGCGGATGTTTGCCGAACCTCTGAGGATATAATTTTCTCAGATTTTTTTTTGCCATTTAATCTGTTTACGTCTACGATTTTATATTTATGTCAACTAGGTATAGGCCAACTCTTTGCCAAAAATACTCGTTCGTATGACGTATTTAGACTTATTTATTGAAAATTGAATGATGGCTAATTTGTGGCACGTAACGTTGATAATGGTGATTAGATAATAGTACGTGATCGTTGGTAATAAGGTTTCGTCGAGGAATAACGTGCTTAGCGCTAATACCGCGCAGATCATCTTCAAGTTGAAATTTTTTCGGTGAATGGATATAGATGTTTGTTCGCTGCGTGGGTTCCTTATAAGTGAATTTCCACGGAATCCTGACACTTTTCCATTATAACAGGTTCAACGATCGGCTCGAATGGAAATTTTTCGCACAACGGTGTGGTGTTTATCCAGTATAGATATTTTCCGTTTCATTTTTTAAAAAAATTCCATCACATACTGGTTGATATTGCACCCGACACGAGGAACTTGCGATGTCGTGATTTGTCAGCAATGAATAATGTTAGGGGAAAGAAGAGATAAATTAATGCACTCGATGTACCTACCTAATTCTAATTCGGCTAAATGGATTTATATTGGAATATTATTCAAATTCGAGAATATTCTGAATTACGCGTTGACAAGGTACCCAGATATGAATATGAATACGTCTGTGTGATCTATACGAACCAGTTTATGAAGATCAGGCGCTTAAAAACATTATCACCAGACATACGGTTATATAATTTTGTAATCTTATGACTCTTGAGATGTCACGCTTTTCCAGAATTTATATCGACCATTATAAAACGCGTAGCAATTGAAATGTTCTCAGATAATTGGACACTTATCGTTATATGGAATTGGTACACAATGTAAAAATTATTCGCATACGCACGGCAAAAGTATAATCGCGCGATCACAAGGTAATCAATATCTATTTGTAGGTGTTAACATGGCTCTTATGACCGGTTTTATGATCTATCTCGGACGAAGCATTACGTTTCAAATTCGTCGTAGCGGGTACCTTTAAAATAGTGTATTTTTCTCAATGGTTTTGTTTTCTTATCCATCATGATTATATCTTCTTATGTCGATCTGATTTAACTCGAATAATTTTTCGTTGACAGGTTCGAAGATGTACGAACAAATTGGATATGTTGATAAGAGAAGACGAATTTCCGCGAACGCTTCTACGAGAGTACCTACGAAAATTATTCTCTGTCTGATTTGCTGTCTCTGTTCATCGTGAAGATTTTTTTTTGGCAGTTTTACAAAATAATACAAATCATTTCATTACACTTGAACCATAAACGACCTTAACTACGTTCACGGAGCCTAGACTCTTCCACTAGAACGATCAGCAATTACTTTCAAACCTCAAAACATATTGTCACCTGTTAATGCTATACTTTTAAATGTAGGTACACTCTCCGCAATTATATATATACCGCGTTAGTGTAAGATGTAATGAAAGGTACCTACAGATACCGCACAATGGGCGATGTAATTAGCCTAAAACAACGGTTCAATTTGTTTCGCAAATATGACATTATACGCCTGTTAAGCACCTGCCTTGACCGAAACGAATTAATTAAATTTTTTAATACGATCGGGGAAAAAAGTATGAGCATATGATACAATGTGTTTAGTTTTTTCTTTGCGCGATCTACTTTTTGGAATTAGATTAATAATGGAAAATGTAGTATTAATGACGGTATTGTTATCAACTTAGATAAGCTGGGCACGCACTTGTATTAATATTTTTGAGAAATTTAACGAATCGGAAAGCGAGAAATCGTCCGCGTAAATGCGTAATATTTCAATCAGCTGATTTTTTTATATAATTTAATAAAATATCGACGATTGAAATGAAAAAAAAGAAATGCGTGTGTGAATCAAATGTAAGAACTAAGAACGGGTGTAATCAATTTAATAGGTGTCATTTCAACGATGATGTAATTATTGATCGAAGCGTGTGATTGTAATTTTTATCAAGTTTAAGGATGTAGAATTGAATCAAATAGTGTTCGTTGAATTATTTATTTCCTCATTTTTATGAAATTCGATTAGGAGATACAACATATTATAAATTATCTGTCAATAAAACAAATTTTTGATTGCATCCATGACGAGCTTCGTGTGAATGAGCTACACCCTAGAAAACCCTGAAAATGCAAAAATCGAATACACGTACGTTACCACCCTATTAAAATTTCAGTTTTCATTTTCAAATAAAAAAAATTCTCAATTTTTTGGAGATATAAAAATATTTTCAATTTCTTTCGAAGAAAAATTCTTATTCGTTGGAATAGAAAATTTCCCAAATTTAACAGCGTCGGCTTAAAAAAAAATACTAAATTTTTTCCAAGTAAGTAAAGGAGTTGAGAGGTTAAATTTTTTTCCACTATTTTTTGAAAAAAATTCGGAGATTTTTTTTAAGAATAATTTTTTTTTGTTTCAGTTTTTTTCGAAAAAAATTTCCGATCAGTTCTTTGAACTTGAAGAAAAGAAATTCCATTTCGCAATTTTTTGAATAGGTAATGAAAATATCTAAATTTTCAATTTTTTGAAGTAAAAATTTTTTTCATTTTTTTGGACAAAATAATTTTAATTTTTTTTTTAGAAAAAATTATTTCCTGTTCTTGATGATTTTTTTTTTTTTTTTTGAAAAAATCTTTCAATTTTTTTTTTTTTTTTCAGATTGTTTAGATTGTTGGAACGTATTTCAATTAGTCAATTTTTTGGTGAAAAATTTTTTGTATCTTTTTGGAGTAAGTATAAATATATTTTTTTTTAAGTTTTGAAGAAGAAAATTTTTCAATTTTCTTGTAGTTATAGTCTTAAAAAATTTTGAATTATGTTTTTTTGAGAAAAAATTAAAATTAAATTTCCTGTTTCTGATTTTTTTTTTTTTTTTTTTTTTTGAAAAAAAATCTGTCAATTTTTTGGAATAATATTTTTCAAATTTTCGATGAAAAATCCAAAATTATTTTGCACTTGCTGCGAGTTCTTTTTTCATTTTTTTGCAGAAAAAAATCTCTGGGTTTCCACTTTTTATTTTATAGAAAAATTAAAAAATAATACCCAAGTAATTATTCTCAAATTTATTAGTGAAGATTTTTTCAATATTATTGAAAAAATTTCAACCCAATTTGAGAAAAAATTGAGCTGAAGCTCAGCTGAAAATCTGAAATTGAATTGAGCTATCTACACTATAGAAAGTTTGAATAATATACCGGCTCCGATTGCATCCATTTTACATTCCGAGTGTCGTATAATTAATTTGAATGCATCGAAAGAGAAATTTTTATTGATTAATTCATAGAAAAATAATGATTAAAATAATTAAGCGTATTAATGTGACGTTATGCTACACTGATGACCGCTGCTTGAATTATCACTTTTGTTTGTGTTGCATTGGCAACACTGATATTTTTTTTTGTTGAAAAAACGGAAGGTTGTCGATGAAACCTTAGATATAACCCATTCGGGTGGAGCCATTCTGAAATTCGTTTGCCGATTTATATGATCGTGCGCTACTAAAATATTGTTTGAACATAGTTTGAATTGACATTTTTATTTAAACCACAGTGGGCCCTCGAATTCGATGATGTTATTTTTTTGCAGAGCTGGGGCGACTCACCCCTTCTGAGAGTCCGATTCTTTGGTCGCGATTCTTTGATAAAAAAAAGTTACGACTCAGTAAATCGCGATTCTCAAGCTATGTTGATCGGATTCTGAGTCGGATCAAACGAATTTCAGAATGGCTCCACCCGAATGGGTTATATCTGAGGTTTCGTAAGGAAGTCGGAAAACGAAAATGAGCCGGAAATCAGAAATGATAAAAATGTTGTGCGTTGATGATCCGATGTGATCGATGAGTGACGATGATCGACGTGGCTTCAAATTGTTAAATTGATCGGTTGTAAGGTTCATCGGTGAATATTATGTGATTCATTTATGAATAATTCAATTATTCATTCCACTTCCACGTCAAAGGCGTAGTTTCATTTCAACGTTCATGTGTAGTTCTATTGTAAATGCGACATTTTGGATGGAAAATTTTTGGCCCTTTTCATTTCCGTTTTCCGTTCAAAGTTGATATATTCGTAACCATTTCCGTCCTTTGATTCGTATTACATATTATATTTCATCAGGCATTCTTCTAATTCACAGTAAGTAAGTACATACAATAGTTATAAAACTCTTAAAATGTTAAAATGTAGAAATTTTCGTATGATCTGTGCAAAAACTTTCTCAAGTTACATTTACTCGAGCTTCTCAAAATTCTAAGATTCTAACGTAAGTTATGTTCGAATTTGACGATTATTCCTCAGTTCTCACACAGCTTCAATGCTGGTTTGAAAAAAATATCGTCAGCTGTCGTGTGTGAAGCGGTAGATATTTTTGGTTAATTCGTAAATGGAATTTTAAATTTGTCACATAACAAAACAAACTAGCTTTTCCACTTTTCTATTCGAGTAAACAGTCATAAAATGCAACCACAATGAACGTCGAGTTGCTATCTGTCTATCTTAGCGAGTTAAATGGATTTTCCAAAGACCACATTCTGTTTTGAAAATTTCCAAGCCGTATAATACGGCCGTAATGATGAAAAAAATATTTCTCCAAGAGATCTGCACTCCAGACAAATATTTCATTATCTAATATCCTTGACTTGTGAAATGTAAGGTGAAGGTTATTCACCAGTCGTTTACCCGGTGTGTTTTCATTTTCGTCGCTAATTCAACGTACTGTAAACAAACGATTATCTGTAACTATGAGATTTTGTGTGGGTGTTGTGTAACCGGAACAATGGACTGTTCGAACTACAGAAGGTTCAGCTTAGGTGGTTGTTTAAATTATTACAAAGAAGAGTTCAGTAGAGGAATGGTTTCAGTTTTTCAAAAGAAAGCGGAAGTGACCAAGATGAAAAACTACATGAGACTATTGTGGAATGATTTCATATCGTGTTTGGCTTTTTAAGGACAGATAGTGGCGAAATATTTACCTTTCTTACGTTAGTTATGGGCTGATTACATTTATCTACGTAGAATATTTCAGTTTTAGTCTGTTTTATTTTAATGACTTTTTTGTTACAGGTGGAGTACGATTGATCGAAGATTTCCAGTGGTTCAGTTTCAAAATCGAAGTACGAAGAAATATCTATTCAACGGATTAATCATAAAATATTTATTAGAAATCTATTTCGAGTAAGTGTTGTACAAGGTGCAAAATTATCTTTGTTCAATTCAATACCCCTTTTTTTGAGTTTTTATTTTGAATGCTTTTTCGTTTCGGTAGCTCAATTGGGACGCATCAAATTTCTGATTTCGTTATCTACGTTTTCCGTTCGGAAGTGGAGTTTTCTTCAGTCAGTTGATTAGGTATGATTATTGAATTTTCATTGTTACTTCTTCGAGTGTGTTCATTTTAAAAGATAGCGAAGTTAGTTCACCAGATACCTGTTTATCACTAGTATTCGACCAGTACATTTGTCATAGTCATCGAATCAACGACCGATGATCTTGAACGTGATAGCTTGTTTAGTTACTATCAGTTCAAAGATACCCTTTTCAGTTGAACATATGAAACCCACATACCAAACGATATTGATTATTGCAAAGTATTAACCACCTTGTTGATCATTTTACATCAAATCATTCGCTAGAAACCCACAATCGGTAATTAAACACTTGTCTATTTACCATTCGAGCATTAAATTACATTACGATTGGTTATAAAAAAGAAGCCAAAATTTTTTGCGTAATTGTTTTATTATTAATATTTAATAAACATGGTAAATTTACAATACAGAATTATGAAACGGAAAAAAAGTAAATATATTCGACTCGATATCACAGTGGTTATAATATTTTCAAAACCAAATATATTTAATTTATATAATAAGATAGGCTTTTAAAGAATAATTTGTCGAGTCTATCCGGTTTAAATAGATAATAAAGTCCTTTGTTTTAATCACTTAAACGATGATGTCGTATGGGTGGTAGTAGTAGTAAGTTGGGTAGTAGTATTTGACAGTTGGAACGTATGGAGAGTAGAAAAGAACAGCACGTTTGGATTTCGCAGCTCCGGTGTGTTCAGCTTCTGGAGCTACTGGAGCTACTTGAGCTTCTGCGCCTTCTGGGACTTCTTGGCCTGGAGCTGGAGCCGGAGCTGCTGGTAAAGCGAAAGCTTGGACGGCAACCATCATCATTACAACGAAGAACTGTGAAAAAATACACAAGTTGGTTATAAATTGCGAATAAAATTAGGTACACGAGATGTAGGGTTTCTCGAAATTATTTCAATTTTTGTGTCATCTGTTACAAATGGATTTATGTCAACTTTTAGAAAGTAAAACTTCATAATTTAACCGAATGTCATACTATGCGAGAATATTCGCCAAAATTATGCAGGTCTCGAGCGTAAAAATTATCCAATTTATCACTCGTATCGATACGAACTGGTTTAGAAGGCTTGTTTGAAAAATACTTCAGTATCAAATCATTCGAGCTCAAATTACAAAAAAGATGTGTACCTAGCACCTAATTTGGAGAAAAAACAATTTTATTTTATTACGTATTTTTGAGGAACCTTTATTTTTTATTATTTTTTTTTTTGGTGCGAGATCAAAATTATTAATTTCGGTAGATCTGATTTAAAAAAAGAAAATAAATAAATAAATAAACTGATCTAATGTAAATGCAAGTATTTTATTTTTGGCACTTGATTTTTTTTTTTAAATTGTTTGGGTGACTACTTGACTTGTTATTTTCCATGAAAATCGATTAATTTTAAAATTGGTCATTTAGGTTGTTAAAGACAGTATAATCAATGCTGAAGAAAAATTTATGAAAAAAATTTAGAAAATTCTTGAATAAATTTATCAAATGAAAAAATTTCAGTTCGAAAAATATTATTTATGAATTACTACTATCCGATTTTTTCGTGGATGAGTGATCCTACTGATCTTTTTTTACATCAACAATATAACCTTTCTAATTTATAAATCAATTATTCAGTTATAGGTAATCATTTTTTTTTTTAATTCAAAAAAGAATTTAAAATATTGATTGAAAAGATCTTCAACAGGCTTACTGAATTTAAAATTGAGAAATTTTCTACTGTATTGGGAATGCATTATTTATAGGACTCGAAACCGTTTCAAATACAAATCTAAACTGAACATCTTGGATGCTCTTAATTTTGGAAAAAAAAATTATTATTGAAAAGTTCTACACTAAATTTAAAATAGCGAAATTTTTCCTGTAGTTGATTATTGAGAATGTATGCTTTCAAACATGAGAATAATTTGAAATATAAATTAAAACTAAACATGTTGAGTGCTCTTAACTTTGAGGAAAAAAATAGTTTAAAAAATGAATTGCATAGGTATTTTCAAAATTAGGTAGCAGTGAACTAGGCATCAAAGTTGATTACGATTAAAGATGAAAACGTTTGATAAAAATTGATAAATCTTTTTACCTATGTGAAAAAAAATCATTTAAAAAAAATTGAACAAATATTATATTAATAATTAGGTAGATATTAATTTTAATTGTAAAACGTTTATTCAACAAATATGAAAAAATTGTTAAAGAAAAATTTTAAACTGTGACTTTCAAATATTACTTCAACAAATTAGGTTCGTTTCAGATCTTTTAAAAAAATGAAAAAAAAATAAAATAAAAAAATACTTCTAAACGAAAAAACACTAAAAACACCGAAAAAATAAATTATAAAAAATACTCACAGCGAAGAATTTCATCTTGATTGAGGTATAAAGTTTGAAAAAATCAAACGAAAAAAAGTGAAAAAAATAAGGCACGAAAGAGACGTATTCACGAAGAGCAAACGAATTCGATTGACTTGATCGGAGCACAGGGAAGCTTTTATACTATAAAACGGATAATAATAATTATGCAAAATCCGGATTTTATTTACGTGCGAATGAGGAGCAAGTGGTGATATATTTACGCAATTTCGGTATACGTAGCTAGTTGTTGACCTACGAGAGAAAAAAAAGATGACACTATGTTAGGGGAATCGCGTATATTCTCACACAGTGTATACCAGTATATACGCTGAGTATTACCTTGTATCGGGGTCGTTTACGTCTTTAACGATTTTTTTTTCTTCATTTCAATAAAATATTACTTATGTGCAGTTGATCTGAATATTTTGCGCGTGTTCGGTGACATTTTTTACACGTGTAAAGAAACCGAAACCTACTCATGCTGGATGTTTTTTCTCTTTTTCTTACTCGTCATGGGTGGTGGTGTTTTAGACGAGTATTTTGACTCCAACAAAGGAGCAGATTGAGTTGTTCAGTGACCTTGGTGTGGAAAATTTTTTCTTTTTAGATTAAATTTTATTTATTACCTACATAGTTTTGAAAATTTAAGTTAAAAGGTATTGGAAAGTAAACATCCGATTATGTAGAGTATTTTTATCCGATTTTTCGTAAACAATTTTTTTCCTCGCTGTGAATCATACAAATCTATGAGGATTTGCGTAGGTTTAGGTTCCAGTTTTTTTTTTACCATTTATCAAAGAAAATATAAATGAATGTCGAAGCAAACAGACCCCGGGGAAAGATTATTGTTCTATTTATCGGCCAGAAAAAATTATTTTCCGAGATTGAGGATTTAGAAACTCGGCTGTTTTGTCGAATATTTTTTTCATATCTACGTAAACCAAGTTTTATGTTATTTTTAATAAAGTGTATCGAATTTCGTGAAGAAGGGAAGGAGGAAAGAGATTCAAAACAAATTCTCATTTCGCAGAATACCTACTATTTTTGTTTAGATATTATTATTTTGAAGTTTCATAAAATTATGAAATCTAAAATTCAAGTTTACATCCGGGAAGAATTCTTCCATTTTTTTGTTACATTATTTTGTTAAATTGAAATGTATCATTCGTTTTCAAAATCAGAATTTATTTCATGCCTTTTTTCCTGAAAATTTTCAATTTTTTCCAAAAAATTGAAAACCTGATTTCATTTGTTGAAATTTTAACACATTTGAAGAAGTAGTTTCACTATCGCAAACTAATTAAAATTCGAAAAAAATAACCAACTTGAAATTTAGTTCAACTTATTGTTTTTGAGTAAAATTTCAAATCATTCAGCACAATAATTATTACGAAAAAATTAAAAAACTTTTTTATAATATGAATTGTTTATAAAAAATTCATTTCGAATAAAATTATAAAATAATTGTGTTAGAACAAAATTCAAAAAAAAAACAAAAAAAAACTTGAAAAAACTCGAAAATTTAGTAAACTCAAACCTATTAAAAAAAGGTTGAATGAAACTAAAACAATTAAAAATAAATGTTTTTAAATGAAATTCCCGTGTAGCAATTGTCGACATCGACATTTATGTCGACAAAATTCAGACACATTTTTTTCTCGGTTAACGATGAATTAAAAATGATATTTGAGATTTAAAGTAATGTTCTATGTTAAACATAACTGTTCAATCAAAATTTTTGAATTTTTCTCAGTATTTTCCTATAATTTAGAAAACGTTGTTTTTCTACATAGACAAGTCGATGTAAAAATCGATACTCGATAAACGCATCGACATTTATGTCGACAATTTCTGCCAATTAAATTTACAAATTTTATATCTAAAAAGAACTAAAAACAATTAATAAGAACATTTTAAGCTCAGGAATAAATAATTTTTGAAAGAATCACAAAATTTTCTTATTTTTCAAAGTTTTGAATAATACAACGACTTGTCGAGTTATTGTCGACATAATTGTCGATGGTCGAATAATGCATCGACTTCACTGTCGACAGTGTCGACCAGAGGAATTTTAAGTCGAGATAGTGTCGATGTGATTGTCGAGGGTCGAATAATGCATCGACTTAACTGTCGACAGTGTTGACCAGAGGAATTTTAAGTCGAGTTAATGTCGATCTAATTGTCGAGGGTCGAATAATGCATCGACTTGACTGTCGACGTCTTGAGGGTGATTGTGATACTCGCAGATAAAGTGTGTTGTGAATTAGTACATAAGGTCTAAGAATCATCTCTATGTTAGTTGGACACTCGCATGTGTCCAGCTACAAAGGTGGCCTCAATGCCGCATATTTGACAAAAAATGTCGAAATGTTGGCTTGAACACTATTTTTGGTGTAATTTTAATATATACTTATATTGAATATTTGACCTTAGCATATTTTTCAAAATCTCACCATTGCAAATGTCGATGTGGATGTCGATATAAATGTCGACACATCGAAAAGTGGCCGATTTCGATGTGTCGACATTTATATCGAAATTAGCATCGACGTTGCTACACGGGTTTGACAAAACAATTCATTTTTGAACTCAATTTTAAAAAATTTGCTTTTGAGCAAGTTTTAAAGAAATAGGAAAAATCCAAAAAATTAGAATGTTGTTTGTAAAATTAAATTTAAAAATTTATTTTCAAATTAAAAATTGAAAATAATTATGTTTAAACGAAATTTCAAGAAGTTACTTTAAAAACGAAATTAAAGAAAAGAGATTTTAAACATAATTTTAAGAAGAAAAAAAATAAGTAATGTTTTTAAAAATATGGAAAAAATTGCTTTTCTTGTTTAAAATTGAATATTACAAATATTTTATAAAATTTTAACAAAATTGGAAAAAAATGCTGTAAATTTGCAAAAATTGAGAGAAATGTTTTTGAAAATTTAAAAAAGAAATTCTGTTATAAGTAAAATTTACCTAGGTACTTGATCCAAATTTTTTCAAACTTTTTTTTTTTTTTTGAAAAATGCCTTGAACAAAATTTTAAAAAATTGAGTTGAATAAAATTGAAAAAAAATTGATTCAAAGCGTAAAATTAATCATTATTAATTGCGAAATTTTTTTGGTTTAAACGTTTTCATAACTTCCGAGTCACTTTATTTTTTTATTATTATTATTTTTTAATAAAAACTTGACAATATAAGGTAGGTGTTGTTTTTAAAAATTTTTTGATGAAAAATTTTTAAAAATTTTTCTGAAAAAAATTCAGGAATTCCATCGAACATTTTTAGAATTACCTTTAACAAAAAAGTCTCTAAAAATTTAATAATTTTTTTCTGAAAAAATTGGACGTTTTAATACCTATCAGTTTTTTTTTAATTTATAAAAACATGTTTGGAAAAACTTACTTTTTTGGAAGAAAATATTTTACAATTAATTTGTTGACCTATACCAAAAATTTTGAAAAAATTCACAATAGGTAAATCGTCTAAAAATTTTTGTGAAAGAAATTTCTCTCAATTTTTGTGAAAAAAAATCAAAAATATTTTTCAAAATCTCTTGAGAAAATCTGTGATTTTTTTTTGAAAAGAAAATAGGTATTTCATAAAAAACATTTTCAGGAAAATTTTAGAGTATTTTTTGTACAATTATTTTAAGATTTTTTTCCTAGAGAATTTTGAAATGTTTTCTTTCAAAAAAATTTCTTGGACGATTTTTTGTAATTTAATTTTTCCAAAAACTTTTGATGGGAATTTTAAAATTTTTTGAAATATTTCTTCTCAAAGTGATTGGGTGGTTTTTTAAGGAGAGAATTAAGTTAACTTGCACTGTCCTTTTGCTTGAAAATTTGAATCACTATTTTGCCACCATTTCTTCTGAAAGAGGTAAACTGGGCCTGTAGGTTAATAAAGTTACTTTTTTTCAATTTCGCTTTGATTCCGAGAGAAAGATAATTCTATTGGAAATTATGTAAGAAATCAATCACGCGTGATATTTCAAGTTGTCGTCCCCTGTATCGTATAAAAATCGACGAACTCGTCAAAGAAAACGACCTTTTGTATAATATTACAAAATTATCAATTCATATGCCTACTTGTACTTCGGTTCGAATTCTTAAAATAAACATACTTGACTGGGATGATGAATGGATTAATTAGAGAAAATATCCATCTATAAATTCATGGCATAGGGAAACAGGTTGCCAATCAAAATTGGTAATTGTATATTGGCGTGAAAAGATAACGAATGTCGAAGCCTATATAACAGTCCATGGATGTACAGCAGAGTGACATAACAGATGTAAATTATCATTCGTGTTTCCGTCCAAAGTCGATAATTTTGCACTTGAGTAAAAAATTTTCAGTGAAATAGTCGAAAAAAGTATGACATTATTATGCAGCAGTTGCAGTAGTTCCCATCGTCACCTCAAGGCTTGTCACCTATGGCTTATATTAGCTAGTTTGGTTTTGATTTTACCAGGTCATGGTTTAATTTGGTAATGCTACTTTCACGGTGATACGAGCAAACTTTGTCCCTTCACAAATCATCTTTTAATTGGTTCGGTTTATAATGTGATGAGCTTTTTAGCTCGTGTTCGACTTCGTCGAAAACAAATACCATTTTTTTCGCAATTAGTTGATATTTTATTGTGTTGTACGTATTGGCTAATATGGCCACAAAATGTCCAAAATATAGATAGAAAATATGAAACCTTGGAAAATGTCATATTTGTCATATTAGATGCAAATTAATACCCTGGTTTCTTTCGAAGGTGTCGACTATGTAGAGGTTTTCTTCTTTATTAGGTGTAGGCATCTGGCACAACATACGTAGGTATTTTATCGGACGAAATTAATTTTTATAAGTAATTAAGATCACGTGCTAGTATTTCGAATTTGATGCGAAACACTTTGTGATTACATATTATTAGGATCTCTGTTGGAGACTCTAGCGTTAGGTATATCGATTTAATATGTAGACCAAGAACGAAGTCGTATTTTATTCGTTTTATATCCAAAGTTCCTCACAAGATCATCTCGATCCATCAATTAGCAATGTCTTAATATTTTTAGAATACATCGAACAGGTCTGAAAATATTACCCAATAAATTACTCTGCTCATTATGGCTTTATTAGGAGTAAAATTTTTTGTAATATAGTTGTCAGTGTGGCGTCTTTACTTTTTACTTTTTTTTCTCTCTCTCGAGATGAACCGGTTTACAATTAATTCGAGGCGAGCTAGAACAATGAAATACGTATACGATTTTGTATGTAAAATGAGCCTATATTGATTAGAATATTCATACTTTTTTTTTATACATCTACGTAGTGCAATGTTGACGGATAACATTGAAGTGGCTTGGCACGGCGGCGTATTTATTTTGTCGAAGGTATGCGAAGGAGCCATCAGAACGAAGTATTTCGAGTATTTGAAGATTTATCCGAGGAATTGGGAAGATCTATTAAGGTTGGATAATTCAAGCGAGTACTTTAGGGAAGAAATATGGGACTGGTTTCATTTAAGAAGTATTTCAGTAGTAGAGTCGAAGCAAGGATCGAAAGATAGGAGGAATATCAAGATGGCGATTTTTCGTATGGATTTGTGATTGGATTTGGTAGGTCTTGTATGATGAATGTGTTTTTTTACTGTATTGATTTTATTATTGGTATTTTATTTTTGATTAATTGCATTATTTTAGTTCTTTTTTAAATTTGATTTTTTACCTACGTATGGTATGTTGATTTTATTGATTTATTTTTGTGTCGAATATTGAGAAGATTGGAGAAAATATTCCAAAATCAATTTTGAATTTTCTTTTCGCTTGCTAAAGTGAAAATTACTTTCGGTACTCACAAAAAATTTTAGTATTCGATTCATTTTAAACCGATTATGACTTCGAAATAAGTATTTGAAAAAAAAATCCATTGCAAGTTCATTGCTCTATTTTTAATGAACCATATTTTTTTCGTTTTCTTTTTTTTTACTATATTTATTTTTTTACTTCAAGCGAACTTCTAGAATGAAAAAAATTCAACATAGGTAGCAAGTTTAACACAGTTTGTTTGTAGTTCTTTTCGTAACAGGTTTTTCTACGTGTGCTGTACCTTACTACAGTGAATGGCGAAGTATTCATTTCAACTCATGAATTACATTATTTAAATCAACGGGAAAAAAGTAGCATAAAATTAACGTAAAAAAAGTCATAATATAAGAACTTTATTCAACAAATTATCAACTTGCAACGTTTATTAAAGAAAGAACAGGCATCACAGTCCATAAATCAAAGCAAAGTTGTTTTTCGGGCGAACCAGTAGGCAAATTTGAATACACAATGTTATTACTACGGTTAATTAATTAAAGATAGATATATTTCATACGCTGGCACAAGCGTACTCGCCTAATAAAACTGTAATTAATTTTTTTACAAATTATCCCGAAAAAGAAATACGACGAATGAATCATTACAAATATTACAACTTATTAAACGATGTGTCGTCTTGTAGTAAATACCATGATATTGGCCAGTGTCCAAAAAAATGAATTGAAACATCGACACAACGGGTATTTCCGCCTGTTGGGTTTTATTTTTTTCTCATTTTGTTGTTGTTTTAACAGCAAAAAATAATTATAAATTAACGAATTCGGTATAGTACTTCTTTCCTATAAACGTACGTTTCCTACTCTGTATGAAATGAATGTGCATAGAGTTGTTAACCTTTTCAAATGTCGTACGAATTTCTCATCATAATTATTAATAAAATCGATAAACGATTTTTTTTTGCGTTGTAATATTAGGAAATTGACACGAGTTGAATAATTCATAATTTTTTCGACCTATTGAAAATGTCAGAATTTTACGACAAAATGCCCGTCTTATTTTATTTATTTATTAATTTTTTTCGAAGGTGTATTAGCCGAGAAATTGATACGTAGGCCTAACGTTTATTTTACGAGGTGCGTGTCGGTTTTTATTTCAATTTTTGAGGTGAATTTTTAGTCACCTTGTAAGAGGTTGAGCTAAAAATGGAGCTTTGCGGTTTTTATGTGAGGTCGTGGGAATTTTTTGGGTAAATTTAATTCTAAAAATGTGTATACTTAATCAAAAAATATTTTATTAAAATAATACTTATTAATTCTAACAATAATCCATACATTTATTCACAATTTTAATATTCGATTATATTTTTCATTTTTCAGATCTAATTGTGACTTGGAGCTGAAGTTGAATATTCTTCATTTATCAAGATTACTTTAATTACTTGGTGAGTTGATTTTTTTTTTGTCGCATCATACGTACTGTTAGACTTACCTACATAGTCATTTTCCCCTATTTATTTTGAGAATGTCATATCTTTCACTCTTTTGCCATTATTAGTGCCTTTTAAAAAAAGTACTGGAAAATCTATTCTAAAGAAATCGTCTGCAGAAGAAATGAGTCAAAAGATTTTTCAGTTCAAAAAATTTATTTAAAAAATCAAACTCTTCTGAAACAAATTTTTGAAAAAAGTGGTTGACTAAGAAGGAAACAAAAACATTGATCAAAAAAACATCCTGACAAAACCTTCTAAAAAATAATAGGTAACTATCAAAAAATTTTCTTAAAAAAAAAAACTTAAAATCTTTTATAAAAATTGTTCGCAAACTTTCAAAGAAAACAATTTTAAAAAATGTTTTAAAAAATCATTTTCTTTAGGACAGTTTTATCAAAGAAATATTATTACTGTTCTCTTTTTTTTGAAAAAAAAATGAAACTAGTAGTTCCAAACAAATCTCTTTTGAAAAGAAATTGGAAACATTGATAAAAAAATCATACTTTTTTTGAAAAAAAAAAAATCTTGAGCAGAAGACAAAAGTTAATTGAAAATTATCATTAAAAAATCGCATAAAAAATTCTTCAAAAAATTTTCATCGAAAAAAAATTCTGCAATGTTTTCTTGCACAAAATTGTTTGAGAAAAAATGTGAAAAAATGTTTTAAAAAGAATGTGTTGCTGTCAGAAAAATTATGAAGTTTTTCTGAAAAAAAAATTGACCCCCCCCCCCCCCCCCCCAAAAAAAAAGATAATATATTCTCGAAAAAATAATCTACATATAAGATTTTCTTACATACAAAATTGTGTGAGAAAAAAATATTTGAAAAAATTTCGTCGAAATGGTGTCTTTTTGAATCTTCAAAAATATCTACCTTTTGTGTATAAAAATTTCATGAAAAAAATTGCAAAAAAAAATATTATAAAAAAACTTATTTTGAAGAAAAGGAAACATTGGATTAGGGTTGACGAAGAAATTGTGCTTTTAACTTCTTTTGAAAAATGAATCATTCCTCAGAATAGAGAAGTTGATGGAAATAATGAAAAAAAATCCCAACAGATGAGAAGGAAAAACTTGTTTAAAAAATTATCAAAATAATTAGCTATTAATTTGTATTATCCTCGAAAAAATTCTATAAAAATTTTCTTACACAAAATTGTTTGAGAAAAAAATATTTTAGGGGGAAAAATGGCAAAAAATCGAAAAAGGTCGATTAAAATTTTTTCTGCCAATTTTTTTTTAAAAACAAATCATTTAGCAGAAGAAAGAAGTCGATGAAAAATTGAAAGAAAAAATCTTATGATGAGAAGAAAACTTGTCAAAAAAATTATCAAGTAATCGTAATTATTATTCTCGAAAAAAACTGTATAAAAATTTTCTTACCCATACTTAATTGTTTGAGAAAAAAATCTTTTAGGGGGAAAAATGTAAAAAAATGATTTTCTCGAAAGATGTCAAAAAAAAATCTCAGAAAAATTGATTTGAAAAATATATATATTTTTAAATCGAGAAAGGTCGATAAAAATTATTCTGTTTACTTTTTTTTTTTTTTTTGAAAGGTAATGAATGATTTTTATAAAAATTAAACGAAAAAAAAGTAAAAAAAAAAACATCTTTGAAAACAATCTGTAAGTTGTAATATTCAAACAAAAAATTATTTGAGAAAAAAATCATTTAGAAAAAAGTACACATCATGTTGAAAAAATAATTTCCTTGGAAAATATTGCGAAAAATACAACATAAGCAACATAAGAAAAATTATCTTGATAAAAATTAAAATATGTTTTTCTCAACAATAAATTTAAAAAAAAAATGAAAAAATTTTTGTAAGTTGACTTGAAAAAAGGCTTATCGAAAAAATTATTCTTGATTTAAAAAAAAAAATGAAAATAATTTTTTTTTTAAACTTTCACTTACTTGGTAAAATAAAATATTCTCCTGTAGAAAAAAATTGTGTCAAAAATCATCAAAAAATAGTTACTTATACAAAAAAAATCATCTATGAAAGAAAAATTATAAAAATTGATTACTCATACGAAATTCTTTTGAGGAAATTGTTTGAAAAATAAAATCGCTTAAAACTGTTTTTCAAAAATATAATTGAAGAAAGTTAAAAGAAGAGAAAAAAATAGTATCTAATAAAAAATGAGAAATTTTAAATACAAAACTTGGGGATCAAAACAAATGATACATTTTTCACCAAAATTGGTCATTATTTGCCATTTTTATTTTTATTTATTATTTAGTCATATTTTGTCATTGAAATTATAGTCGGTATTTTCACTTCCAAATACTGCATGCATTTTCACCTCTCTAAGGAACCATAATCCAATTTTTGAAAAAATTTCTTGCGTTTATGGGCAATTTTCATCTACTTGAATGAGCAATTTCTTAATTTCAAAACTCAGTAATTTTTAGAGGCATTTTTTTTAAAAGTTAAATTTTCTAAAATATTCTAAGTACCTACTCGTAATTCCTCCAGCTTTGAAACATATCTTCTTGTTTTTTTCTTTTTCTGTGATTATGATAATACCAAATAGTCGAAAATTACGTACATGCTGCATTAGTTGCCTACCTTAGATTATTGAAGGATTACCGATTTTACAGAATGAAGAAAGAACCACTCTAGTCAGGCGTGAATTTCGTTTAGAAACAGGTTGATTGCATAGCCTGAAGTGAAAGACCGCTGGGGCGCTGGCACACGAGTTAGAATGAAAGTGACGGACTGACTTACCGGTTCCTGTAGGTGCACAGTACCTGAACCATCTTTCGAAGGTTGGTTGATAAACAACATACCTGCATGTTTTGTAAGTTGCGTTTCTGTGAGAAGTAGGTGTATTGAAATGAACACGTCGAATAAGTTGCCTATTTGGTGCCTGAAAAGGATACACGATGCGAATTCAGGTTGTAGTTTCGAATAGTTGCCTATCTAAGCAGCTTGAGGAGTGATTAATATTCCAGATTGATTTGATTTTTAGTTTTAATACAAATTTAATCTTGTACCAGTCGTATCTGCCAAAAATCACCAGCTGTGAAATTGGAGCTAACGTAAGATAAGGAACTTCGATCGAGCATACATCAGATTAGCCCCCTCAAATTTCTGTCACGATAATCCGGGCGTGGAAAGAAGAGGAGAAGAGGGAAGAAGTCAAATTCGCATGGATATTTATGAGGTACAATCGAGCAGAGTCAAATGAAGCACGGAGATCCTGGCTGGCGTCAGCAATAATTGGAAGGTTAACGGAACCTTGCACAGATACACGAACAGTGCTGCGATTTGACTACGCAATCATAATCTCACGTTGCAGCGGTTGGGTTAGGAGTGGCGCTGGCGTATTTAGAAGGAAACCAGCGAACAATTAATTGTGGGCGCTTAGCTTTTTTCAACAATGAATATAGGTGGGTGGTTTTTTTAAAATGTACGTACTTCGTATGTCTGTAATTAGAGCTCCACTTTGAAAAAGCGACAAGAAACAGGGCGCGGGAAGATTTCGCGACCTATTCACGCGCGCGCAAAAACCTGTTCAAAAAATAATACGATAACACGTTTCAAGGTCGCGCCGAAGCCGAAGTTGCGGAGCAAAAAGCTGCGATGTTTCTAACGCACGTTTACTGATCTCGCTTGCGTTTCTCTCTGTTTCGTACTCGTATCTTCTTATATTATCGTAGTTTGAGTTCTCGTATAAACGAGCTATACGAGCCGAGAGCCTATTACGGGAGGTTTACTCATTTATATGTATACAAGACGAGACTCTAAAGTATCGCGATTCAGACTTGAGAGGACGACGGCGACGAGTTCACACTGTAGAAATGATGGCTGGTGTGGTATTTCGATATTAATATGCATTCGATGATGTCTGCGTGCACATTGTGCATTCGAAATTTTTTTTACGAGCTACGATAGAGCTGTACTTCTATTCTTCTCTTTTTTTTTTTTTTTTTTTTTTTTTTTTTAGATTTTATGTCTTACTTTGGTCTCTTCATTCTTATTAACGTTACTCTATGGTCTTATTGGTTAACGCTGGTGGTATTGCAAATATTCGGTCCGGGCGAGTTTCGATTGCAATGGAATGTCAAAGAAAGGAGAAAAAAAATGAGCTAAAAATAGTAAACGATTACTTAATCTCGTATTGAACGAGAACTCTCATAATCAAAGCCAATCAAAGCTCTTCGGCTGTGATTTTACGCTGGTCAGTTATTGCACTGGTTGCGGTAATTGTTTGTACGTCGTTGACACGAATGTGCTGGTGGAAGTTCAATGAAGCGAAAACGACGCGTTGTTAATTTTATTATTATACTCGGATGTGCCGTTGTACAGTTATTCCTCGTAATATTATTTCTTCTATTTTTTTTACTACTCTCCTCTTAATGTACAAGTACGAATTCGATGATATGCTCGGAAACTGTGTTATAAAAGAGTGATCTAGGTATGTAGACTGGACGTAGGTACATTCTCCGCGCGTATCGGTAACAATCGAATATTATATTCGGATTTATGAAGTAGGTTAATTTCTAAACATTTCACGGCTTCCGTAGCGTTCTCAAAGTAGTACAATTTACTCATATTACGATTATCTGTATGTTTGAATTGAATTATCACCTGCAGTCGTATTAATATTAGCTTTAGCAAAGGTGTTGTGACTTTTGAGACCGGAAGGAGAAAGTCGACGTGGTTAGAGTTGAGTTTGATTGGGTTTTCGCCTTCGTTCGCGCCGAATTGATTGTTTTAATGGAGTGAGATTTTTTTCACCGGTGAAGGAAGTTTATCGGTTTGTTTGGAGTTGAATGTAAATTGATTTATTGCCCGATTTGAGAAGGTACATTTTTGATGTTTTGAACTTCGTAGTTTTTAAAATTTAATTACAAATGAGAATTTAAAGGGAGAGGGGGTCAACAAAAATGTCGTTGAAAAATGGTAAAAATTGGTTATGTTTTTCATTTGAGGGCTCTATTTTTTTTTCAGTTTTATGAAGGGAACAAAAAATACGTAACTAATTAATATTTTCAAACTTTCGAAGGTTTTATAAATTTGATGAAAATTGGAAAACATAATGTTTCCAAAATTAGATTTTTTTTAGGAAAAAAAATCCCAAACTTTTTTTTTTTTTTTTTTTTTTTTTTTTTTTTTTTTTTTAGAAAAAATCTTCCAATTTTCTCAGAGAAAATTTCTGCTGATTGTGTTAATAAATAAAATTTTAAAAAAATGTTTGTATGAAGTGAAGGAATCCTTCAATTTTTTGGAGAAAAAATCTCTCAACTGTTTAAAAAAACTAATCTTTCATTTTTTTGATATAAAAGGTTTTGCAGTTTTTGGGATTGAGAAAGTTTTCAATTTTTTTTGGAATAAGAAAAATATTAATTTTTTCAGACAAAAAATGGGTAAAATATTCTTCATTTTTTTTGAGGGAGAGGGAGATCTTTTAATTTTTGTAGAAAAAAAAATCTCAGAATTTTTTGGGAAAAAATAATTTTAAAAATTTTTTAAAATAAGAAAAATCCCTTTTATTTTTGTAACTTGAAAAATCTTTCATTTCTTTGGAGGAGAAAATCATTCTTTACTAAACATAAAAAAAAATAGGAATCATTGTGAAAATTTTAAAAAGTTGGTTTTATGGAATTTTAATAAATTTTTAAAGTTTGTAGAATTTTTAAAGTTTGAGAAAAATTGAAAAATTTAATGAGAGTAGGCAATTATTTTTGAAATTTAATTTAATTTTCGAAATCAGATGAATTTTTCCATTCTTTGAAAAAAAAAATACCTATAAAATTATGTAGTAAACCTAGTATTCATCTTCATAATTTTGAATTAATTTTTGAAAATCAGGTAAATTTTTCCAATGGTCAATTTGTAAAGTTTGATAGATTTTTTAAATTAATCACCCTTTCAAAATTTGATAGAAGTGGGAATTTTTTTATTTACTAAATTTTTATAATTGAATAATATTGTTCGTCAAGGTTCAAAGTTTTCCAAATTTTTGAAATTTATTATCTGAAAATTTTGGTAGGTATGTAATACTGAACTATTATCTCGTAAATTTTTTAAAATTCAATCAATTTTTGTAATATTTTTGAAAAGTTAGTTTGTCAAGTTGGAGATATTTTCGAAATTTTATCAAGTAAAAAATATGTTCATTTGTAAATTTTGATAAATTTGTGTAGTTCAATAATTTTTTAAACGCATACCTCTTAAAAATTGAAAGAGAACTCCGAATTGGGCAATTTTTAATTTTAAAAAAAATTTAAGGTTTTAATAATTTTTGAAATTTAGTTAAATTTTTGAAAATTTATGAGAAGTTAATTTGTGAAGCTTGAGCAGAGTTTAAAATACTTATAATCAAAGTGAGAATTTTGGTAATTTTAACAATTTTTCAATTTTAGTAGGTATTATCTTCAAAATTCAGTGAAAACTCCCAATCTAAATTTTAAAAGTTTGAATAGGTCATTTTTAAAATTCAGATGATTTTTTATGTATATTTTTACGATTTGAAAAAATACATCTTCGAAATTTTGTGGAAACTCTCAACTCGACAACTAATACATAGTTTTTAGTAAATTTTTGAAGTTGATAATTTTTAAAGTTCAGCATCATAACTTTCGAAAAAAAAGAAAATTAAAAAAAAAAAATTAAAAGGTCGATCTTTAAATATTTTAAGAATTGATACATTTTTACGATTTTTTCAACAATTTGAATTTTTTAGAAGTTACTTAGTAAATCTTTGAAATTTAAAACAACTTTTTTTAATTTTGAGATTTTTTTAGACGTTGTGGGGGGGGGGGGTTGATAGAGAAGAATCAATGAAAAAATTTGAAATAAATCCTGTGTCAGAAAACTATTAAAAATTCAATGATTTTTTTTTTTTTAATAAAAGTTTTTATAATTTTTTTGTTGGGGAAAGAGTTATTGAATTTTTATGTAAGAACTTTTTCTCAAAATTTTCAACATCATCCTTCAGAAGGATTTTGAATTTATTTTTTGAGAATTTTTTTTAATTTTTAATAATTTTCCGAACACAAGATTTTTTTCAGATCTTTTCAGTGATTTTTCTATAAATTTTTTTTTTCTACAATAATTGTTGAAAAAAAATCTTAAAATCAAAAGGCAGGACTTCTTCAAAATTAAAAAAAATATTCTAAATTTCAAAAGGATTTTTAAAAAATAATTGGTCTGAAAGTATTTCTAAGCATTAAAATATTTTAAAATTGCAAAATTCTTGATTTTTTTTTTAATAATTTGAAATTTATTTGAAAATATCCAGCTCTGTAATACCTAATAAAATAATTTTCAACACATGATAAAATGCGAACTCGAAGCAAAAAACATTCCAAAATATGTATTGCATTGAAAAAATTCCCTTTTTTATTGTTTGATAGCTAGATATCAATCACTTTTGTTTTTATCTCATTGCTTTCCCATACGATTGGTATCCCAATTACTTTTTCGGCATATCTTCTGCGTATAAGAACATGAACGAGAGACATTATCGCTATTAATTTTTCATACGCATAATACGACGCTAATTATCAAACAGCATGCATCTCTATATGTGTGCATCGGCATCTTCGAGGGAAAGAATTCAGCTGTTGAATGAATGCCCGCACCTTGCCCTTCTCCTTAGCTCTGGATGATCATATGATGTGCTCTTCGGTGTGTAAGGCGGTTTCATCACTTATCACGCAGCATCTGCGTCGAAGACTGACATTACGAGCGAAGAGCGAGCGTTATTTTTAACTATTAACAGCTCGCTTTTTAATCATTCGAATAAATAAGGGCGAAAGTTTAACCTAACCCTGAACCGCGGCCATGTTGCACGTTCGCTTGGTTGCCTGTGTACCATTAAAGGTACCTACCGATTTACACGGATATTTTTAGAGACTCGAACTAGATGAAAATCATCGAATCGGGAGGATACCTTTTGAGCATGTATGAGGTAGGAAAACATTTATATCCAAGTATCGTGTCACGATTTTTTATACCTATGCTATGGGTACGTATAATATTTCACGCAGTGGAAATATTTGGACGGCGTGAGAGGTGCGAAGATTATTTCGAGTCGAACCTTTAGTATGTGAACGTGTGACGTGTACGTGTTAAATGCAACACGTTTTTTGTTCCATTACTCTCATGCAAAAGTTCTCATCACGTTGTAATATGAGTATTTTTAAAAACGCCATCTTCGAATTTGCTCTTGTAAGAAGTACTCGTATTCTCGAGCAGCAACCATTGTTATGGATATTTTTATTTTTAAGAAGCATCACCTCAAGACACGATACCTCCTACGCCCACTCGTCCAAACCAAACAGAGCAAATCGCAGCGTTACTTATTGGTAAACTCGATCGCGCAGTGTCAATACCAAGGTCCCAAGTTACACGATTATTAAGTGTATTTTGCTATCTCGACGTTCGATTTCCACCGGTTTTGGTTTTGTTTCGAGCCGAAGTTAGGCTAGAATTATCGACGCTGCGGTGATTCATTTCGATCGAGAAGGTGTTGTCACGTAGCTATTTAAAATTCGTTCCGTGACGGTGTCGTATGTTGCATTCGTATACTTACGATTGTTCGTAGGGGAAGGGGCAGGGGCTGACTTACGCCGAAGTGTACGCTCTTTCGAGGAGTGTCCAGCTCCAGAGCACGGATGATTAATAAGGTGATCGGTGCACAAAACGTCGAGTACCATGTACCTGACTCTGTGGCTCACGAGGCGTTCACTTTTGCTTCGTCGTATTTGAAGGTTCACCCTAACGGCGTATTATTCTATCGAGAGTGAAGGAATAGTCGGTCGGATGATCAATATTGATGGGTTTTAATCACGAATACAAATAATTCACGTATTTATGTGAAAAGATTTGCATATTTATGAGCTAAGCGCCTTGATGATTAAATCTGGCGATGGTGTCCATCTTCAAACGCGATTCCACGTCTGTAGGCTAAATCGATGACCTATTGAAGAAAACGATGAGAGAAGACAAGTGGAAAAAAATTCACAATTTTGATCACTCGCTCGAAATGACTGAAAATTCGAGGTATTTTGGTGGATAAGATTTGAGGAAACCAAATCCACCTGTGGCGTCTTCAGCAAAACCACAATTTCCTGCTTACTCATCGATTTTTTTTCATAGAGTCGTGGATCGCATTCCACTTATTTGATTATCACGTTAGGTAGATCTTTAACTGAGGAATTTCGACTAAAAATTATAATTAGAAGAGTACTTGAAATATTTTCATTCACCAGTGTATTTGGTAGGTAGGTATAGTTATTGGCCGATGGCCACGAATCATTTTTTTTGTTTCCTGGAAGTGGCGTTGGTGGACGTTCGATTGAATGGTATGCGTTTCTGGATGTTGTTGTTGTCGGTTATGACCACATGCTCGGCATACGATAATATTATATGGATATGTATTTCATCAACATGACACAAACATAGACTGAAGTAGATATTATACGAATGTTGAGAGATGGATGAGTTGGCAAACCTGTTAATATATTATGCATCTCTTTTTTTTCTTTTTTTTGTTGGGTATACCGAATATTAATCAACAACCTTGAAAATTAACTGGTATCGAGAATTTGAAGTTTATTACTGTTGTATATCTGAAGGGTTAGTTACCTGTGTTTTCGATAGCGGTTTTACGTATTCTACTGATGCTCCCAAGTTAATTGCAAATTCTAGAGCATTTTCACCGTAGAATTTGCGAATTGTAAATCGACGATTGGCCAGTGCTTTATGTACGTAATAAATCATAGTCGAAGGTATGACGAGTATTGCGGTTGTATACGAGCGTTTTCATCAGAATCTAATAACACGCCGTTGTAAAAATCAAATTATTCGATTCGGCTGGAAAAAAAATAAAAAGGAAGACGAGTAATGTAAATTGTAGAATACCGGCAGATGATTTTTATTCGCTGTAAATGACGCGTATCGTCGTTTAATGTATGTTGGGTGCGAGCAAAATGAACGGATATGGCATTTGTAAAAAATTTTTTAGACGGATTTCCTACCTATATTGATGATGATGGTTTCTTGGAAAGGGATTTATTGAGAGTGTTTGAAAAAAATTGGGCATGAAATTTGAGGAAAGGAAAAAAGAAAAATTACAAAAGGATGTTGGAAGATTGTAAATATAATTGAAAGTTTTAAACTCAATTTCTATAGGCACTCCATGCGGCTTAAAATTATAAATTTGAGATTTAAAAAAATTATACTTACATAATTATGATTAATAAGAAAACTATTCGAATAGAAGTAGGTAGGTACTTCAGGAGAGCAGTTTAAAGTTTACCATTTATTTTCGACGTTTTTTCTTTGTAATTCTGTATCCACGTACCTATAACAAACAAAATTTAATTTTTTTGATTTTTTTTTTTTTTGAAATTGGGGTAAAATTTATCGAGAATTTGAATGAAACCAATCCGAGGTTCCTGGAGTATTTTTTGACGAAGATACAGCTGCTTGAAAACTTTCTTGCATCCTATGAAATCATTTTTTATTTTTTGAAAGTCATTTTAATACTGTCGAGAATTAAAAAAGTTGCTAAAAAATTTGTAGTAAATTCAAACTTGGCGCTTCGCGCCTCGCCAGGGGGGGCTTCACCCCCCTGGACCCCCCTGGTTGGCTCTATTTTCACACTACGTTTGAAAGTATAAAACATAGTATATGCTTTTACTCCGTGACAAAATGACTAACAGTCATCAAAATTAATTTCCATGGAAATTTAAAAATCAAAAAATTCTAATAAGAATAAAAAAAAAATCCAAGTTTCAAAATGTCTGAAAAAAGTCTAAAAGTCATAAAATTTCAAAAAAAAATTTTTAAGTTTAAAAATGTCTGACAAAATGTCTGAAAGTCATCTTTCTAAAAAAAATCTCAAGTTTCAAAATGTCTGAAAGTCATCTTTTTAAAAAAAATTCCAAGTTTCAGAATGTCTGACAAAATGTCTAGAAAATGTCTAAAAGTCATAAAATTTCAAAAAAATTTACAAGTTTCAAAATGTCTGACATAATGTCTAAAAAATCGAATTTATTAAAAAATTTCCAAGTTTTTTATGTCGTCCAAACCTAACCTAATGTAACCTAACCTAACCCAATGTGGTCGGATTTTGGGGTCGTTTTTTTCCATGTTGGTCTCCGTAAAAGCATATACTATGCTAAAAAATGAAATATTTTCGTAAGAATTTTTAAAAATAATTTGTTAAATTTGTTGATTTAAAAAAAAATAGGAATTTAGTCAATTAAATCATCAAAAATTGAAATGAAATTGAAAATTTGAAAAATTTATGAAATCAATAGTTTAGAAAAACACTTGCATATGTTTTTAAAAAAAAATTTAGAACCCTGAAAATAGTTTGAAAACTTTGTAGAATCATCCTGTGAGATAATTTTTAAATTTTGGAGGTCATTTTGAATCTGTTGAGAACTTTTAAAAAATCAAATTATTTCTAAATTTTAGAATAGACCTACCTACTTTGAAAAATAATTTTTTTTTTTTTTATTATTTCAATATTCATATTTTTTTAAAATTTGTTCAAAATTTACTGCAAAAAAAACTATCTTGAAATTTTCTCATAGAAATTAAAAAAAAAAAAAAAAAAAAAACTGAAAATACGAAAATTTCAGAAAATCAAAAGAATGGAAAAAGTAACTATTTTTTAAATACTTTTTTCTACCTTATTATTTTTTTTTAAATTTGTAGCCCCTTGTGAAAAATTTTCATATTTTTGGAGGGTATTTTGGTACTGTTGAGAACTTATAAAAAATCAAGTTGTTCCAAAGGGAGTAGCTAGGTACTTACTTTGAAAAATAATTTTGCAATTTTCTTTAATTTTTTAAAAATATTCATACTCTTGAAGAATTTATTCAGAATGGAGAAAAAGTAACTTTTTTAAAATTATCATAATTTTTTGCACCTTAATTTTTTTTTCAATTTAAAGCCCTTTGTGAAATCATTTCAAAATTTTTTGTTGAGAACTTTGAAAAATTGAGTTGTTTAAAAATTTTGGATTACCTACTTCGAAAAATAATTTTGCTATTTTTTTAGTGTTTTTAAATAATATATATATTTTTTTTAATTCACTGCAAAAAAATTGTTGTGAATTTTTTTAATAGAAATTTAAAAAAATAAAAATAGGAAAAATTCAAAAAAAATAAAACAAATGGAGAAGAAATAACTATTTTTTGAATTAATTTTTTATACATTATTTTTTTTTTCAATTGTAGCCCCTTGTGAAATTATTTTCAAATTTTTGGAGATCATTTCGGAACTTTCAAGAATTAAAAAAATATATATTTTGCAATTTGCCAGTGTTTTAAAATGCTTATATTTTTCAGATTTGTCCAAAATTTACTGCAAAAGAAATTGTAAAATTTTTTAAAGCTACTTACTCGTATTTCGCTAAAAAATGATTCTTAGATTTTTTTAGTGTTGTAAAATTTTCATCCTTTTTAGAACTTGTCAATACTTTACTTACCTACCTACATTGCTGCAAAAAAAACTCCATTTTTTAAAAATTAATTCTTTAAAATAGAATATTTATGTAGTTTTTTTTTGAAAATTTTTTACACTTTGTGAAATTCTAAAATTCATGAAAGTGAAATTGTCAAGAATTAAAAAAAAAAAAAATGAAGTTATTCAAAAAATTTTGGTTTTTATTTTGGAGTGCTCCAAAAATTATTTTTCAATTTAAAATTTTTTTATTTTGTGTAAAAAAATTTATCTGAAATTTACTACGAATGGATTGTTTTAAAAAATTGTATAGACATTTTTCAGACAATTGAGGGAAAAAATAAGAGTTTATCCAATTAAAATGATTAAAAATTGAAATAAAATTCAAAAATCAAAATTTGAAAAAATTGTTTGGTAATTTTCTCTTCTCTCTGAACTTGAATGTAGTACAAAATCAGCTACCTACTCCTTCAAAAAAATAGAAGAAAATTCGGCTTTGACGTTCATCATTGTGGTGCTGCTTCGAGCGTGTGTGTATTTTTTCGTATTTTTCTCGTTCCTCGCAAATGGATCGTAAAATTAGATTCGGACTTTAAATTTATTAAAACTTGTTTCGCGGCGCGGCCAGCCTCGTAGAATTGAAACAATCGCGTGCATTTATACCCCTGCGCGGTCTCACTGCGCTGACCTTTAATACGCGTTAATATCCGAATGTTTTAACAGCGTGCTTCGCGCATTTCCCACAGTCATCTGCCGACCATTCGACAAAAAAAAAAAAAAGGTTACAAATACCAGTAAATTCTTAATTACGGTCGTCGGTCGTTTTTAAAACGTATAATAAAGATCTAATTTCGCTTATTTTATTGACGCCATGCACTTCCTTGTCTTGTTATCTGTATCGCAACACCTAGCTATAACTAAACCAAAGAGTAAAAAACGCTTAAAACTTGACATAGTTTCATGCCTTGAACTGTACCGCTAAAAAACCGTGATGACCGATAATTACTTTATTTTGGCAGGTGATGTATGGGTATATCGAAACGAGGTGAAATTTTCAACCCAACATGCCGAAGAAATACTGGACTTCAGGTATCTATGGTTTTTTTTTCGCATTTAGCTCGAGTTATACTGACTCGTGTACCTGCCTTTATTCGTACACCATTGAAATGGGATTACCGAGTGGCGAGATGCGAGATGCGAGAAAGGAAGATGCTGCGTGCTCGCGAAGAGACGCCAGCACGAGCGTTGATCATTGCGTTAAAAACACGCGAACAAATTAACCTGCCATTGAGTCGAGTTCCAGCTCATATCTCTAAATGATATCGTAACGACCTTTCGTGTTTTCAATTTATCGACTTGTACTTTTTTCCCCTCCTCGAACGAGAATGAAGATCATATTGATACTGCTGCAACTGCGTGCATCGTCGCCAGTATCTCATGTAACAAAAAAAATAATCTTCGTAATGATCTTGTTCACCTACGATGGTAACATTTGTCTCTGCTGAGTACTTGGGTTAGGTATTGCTGAGGGCGTCTATGGAGTAATTAATTCGTCTATACGATGGAGTAACATTGTAGACAAATGTACCTGTTGTGTAGTTACTTTGCACATTCCAGTTTTAACAGCTCGCAATACTGTAGGTGATTTTTTTTTCTCCTCCGATGTTCGCATGATTAATACCACGCTAATTTTGCGGTGCGGTAATTTGATAAAAATGTGGTATAGCACGTTTCTTGAAACGTAGCGCCAATGATTACCTAGTTATAGAGAAAAGTATTTACGAATTTAGAGGTATTGCCGCATATTAAATGGGTGAAATTAATACGTACTAATACTAGATTAATTAATTGCAAGGTTACATCGAGGCGCACGGTAGCCACGATGATGTAGGCTATATCATTACTCATTTTTATGAACGGTTTGCTTTCCAGAAAATTACAACGTACGATAAACGAGCAGATTCACCATCATTAAACCAAGCTATAGAAACTAGTTTCGTCGAATTTTTCGAAAAAAGAAGAAACACACCAACGAGGTAAGAACGAAAGCTTTCAAAATTCCTAGAATTCGATTCCAGCATGGGAAATGACCTATCCATATACGAATAAGTGTGTAAATCTTGCAACTGAAATTTTTTTTCATTTTTTTAGAAAGCAGCCACACACGGTGCAGCGCCCAGAAAAAATAACAAATAAAAAAATTACGTAATTATTACGTCGTCGCGGTATTCGTCGTCGGCCAGTCTGGTGGACTCGGACAGTACAGGTCAGAAGAAAAAACCTAGACGATTAGAGGAAGCTTGCAGCCGCTCCGAGATACATAGACATAGGTTTCACTACCGGTACACACTTGTATGCAAATTATGCGGATTTTCTGTATTTCAGTTCAGACGAAGCTGCGAGGTAAGATTTAATGGTTTTTATTTAGAAGGCGGTTCGACTAGCGTACATTGTAAGATGTGCATATTTTTTTTTACTACGGTTATATATCGTATGCTGGCGCGAATGTATAACGAACTAATTAACCTCGTTCATTAGGTATTTGAGCGAATATGTAACGTGATAGTGGAAGTGATAATAGGTGCTCTAGATTGGTGCGTACGTATCCGCGATTGTAGCTGTGATTGTATGAATTCTGGGAAGGCAGAGAGGAGTTAAATTTATCGCGAATTTGAAGGGTTGATCTAAATAAGTGTATAGGTACTTAAATGATGGTCCAAATTGACAATTAGATTTGAAAAAATTGAAACTTCGATTTTGTAAAAAAATTCAACTTTTGAAGGAAACGAATAAACTCAGCAAAATTGAAATTTTGTATCAAATGCCAAAATAAAAAAATAGGGATTAAATTTTTTAAAATTCATTTTTGAGAAAACTGTCTCAATTTTATTTTAAAATTTTTGAAAAAATTGATAAAATTATGAAAAACCCAGACGTGTAAAAATTAAATTAATTTAAAGATGGAAAAATTGTAAAAATTCATAAAAACATCGAATTTACACAAAAAAAATAATTAAAAAAATTTGCAATAATTATATTGGCATATTTTTGTAACATTCAAAAAAATTGAATTTGAATTTAAAATTTTTCAATAAAAAAAAAATCAGCATCGCAACAATAAAACTACAAAAATTTTATAAAATGAGAAAATTTTTGTAAAAAAAAAAGATTTTATAATGTTTAAAAAAATTATTGGAAAATTGTATTATTTTTTCAAAAAAATTGTATTCTGCAGTTTTTCGAAGGTGTTGAATTCATTTATAATATTTTTTGACTGAAAAATTAAAAGGGAGTGTAGGGGAGTGGGAAAAAATTTAAAATGAAAATTATTATGATATGGGTACCAAAATGTATGTTTTTTTACGTTCGTACTTTCTCATTAAAAATTTTCTTGCATAAAATTCTTTTCTTAAATCCGAAAAAAAAAACTTTTTTGGTAATCCTCTTTTCAATTAAAAGATGATTTCAATTAAAAAGTGATATATTTTGGCGAGAAATATTACTATACCCGAAAAATTGAGAAACTTTTTCCCCAAAAAATCCAACTTTTTTATCCAAAAAAATATGAAATTTTATGCTGTAAAAAATTGAAAAAAAAATCCAGAATTTTTCTCAAGTGGTTTAAATAATTAAATTATTTCTTACCTACTCAAAAAAAGAAGTAAAAACATTCTTTAATCCAAAAAAACTAAAGATCTCTAAAATCTCTTATTCAAAAAAAAAGAAAAAAAAATCGAGAATCAAAAAAACTTGAAAAATTTTCATTAAAAACAGTTGTGGAATTTTTATTTTTATCTGCAAAAAAATGAGAAATTTTCGGTACATTTAAACGACTTTTTATTCAAAAAAAAAAAAAAAAAAATGGAAAATGCTTTACCTACGTATTATTTTTAACTGAATTTTTTATAACTCTTCTGACAAATTAAAAAATTTCTCAGTCGAAAAAAAAACTAAAAAAAAAATTTCTCAGAAAAAAGAGGAATAATACCTACTTTACGTCAAAAAAAACCTGAGAAATATGGTCCCTCCAAAAAAAAATGAAATTTTTTTTTAGCTAGGTACCTTTTGAAAGAAAAAAAAACATGAGAATCTTTTTTTCAAAAAAGTTGATCTACAATAACCCTATAACTTTATTTTCTCTTCTCTTTATTATTTTTCATCTCAACGTCAAGCTGTTTTCTCCAATCCTAGAAAAATTATGCACTCATTCATATGTAAACCATTCCATGTGATTTGATCGCATGTTGAACTGTCAATCCGTCACTACCCGTATCCAACACTAAAGATTTTTACATCACGCACAAAAAACCATCCTCCTGCGAAGTACTATCATTTTTTTATTTCATCTTTTGCATCTGCATCGATTATTATAAATTTTGAAGAATTATAATGAACAATCCTTACGTATCTTCTATACCCATGTAAAGGAATACGCGAGAAGGCGATAATGCCGGTTAATTATTTTTATTTATATCTGCGTAAGACAGATTAAAGTAAATAGGTTTAATAACGGTGAAGACATACGATATAGAAATGCGGTCTAGTGTTAAAAATTGATCGGGCCGTTATGAACGTACGATTGCTCGCTCGCGAACGTACGTATACCCGAGAAGGGTATAGGGTATACTTGGTATACGAATATGCGGGCTATTAAAAAATCCAATGATGCGTGCAAATGGCCGAATTAAAAATATTAAGACGTTTATTAGCATAGTGCAGCTCTGTAGTTTGGATTTTGTTGGCTGTTTGCTTTTTCTGTAGTAGAAGGCGGGGATGGAGCACTTACATCAATAAACGAACACGTTCGCGAAATGGATTTTTTTTTCGATAATTAATCTGGATTTAATAAATAAATGTAACTTAGTTAGATGTGGAGTGATAAAAAAGTATCCTAATTACATTTCGTATACAAGGCATATCGATACGTATGATGATGAAGTATTCTCAGCAGTGGCACTAGAAGCACCAGCAGCATCATACTATAACGTGAATTTTTAGAGCAAGTATTGCTCGTGTATGATTTATACATACGAAGTGAATACGTAAATGTAAAGGTGATCTAGAACATACGCTTTGATGAAAACTTGTAGGTACACGTTTCGATCTGAGATATGATTCAAAAGAAATGTAGTACAGTGCATCGTACAATGTACACGTACGTACCTAATGTAGATATTATCGTTTGATTACAACTGAAAGATATGTATATGACTTATCTTGGCCATCTACATTCATACGAATGTGCCATAAGACTCATGGGTTAGGTGCACTTGTTAAACGTATACATGATAAAATCGAGATAAGCCATTTTGATGACCCCAGAAACTGCAGAAAATAAGTTATCCTACGAGATAAAAATCGCAGTTGCGAGTGCAAATGTCGTGACTGTGAACGAATACAAGACAAGTGTAGAGTGTAACTGAGCACTCGGTCAGTTGGATAGAATTGCCATAGGTACGATCGAAATCCTATTCTATGGTGTGCATCCGGACCATGATGATGATCGACATCGTAAATTGTTCGAATACCACGTAGCAGCAATAGTCCAGCAGAATGTGATATCTTTATTCAATGAAGCTATCATCCGTGTTTAGGAGAAGGAGCAAGGGAGTCATGGAAAAAGAATTCCATTTTTGCTGAAGCGTTACCTGCTTAGCTACTAATGTTGTAGATGTTTCCTGGATATGATCTGTAATGATTCATTAGCATTTTTAGCCTAAATTGAAGTCATAAGTTATGTTGGATCCAGTTCAAGACTTAATATTGCTCAAAGAAAGAAATGTTAAAATAAGGAGTATGACGTTGGTGCACAATACCTAGGTACTTATATGAATTTTGGTTTTTGGCATCAATAATATAATTAGAAATTTAATTTTTTATAATTTTCATTTTTTTTTTTCTAAAGAATTTGTTTTATTTATTTACTTTTACATCTCATTTTTTTTCTGATTTTTAAAAAAAACACATTATTTTTTGAGCTACTTTTTTCATTTTTTCATTTGGAAAACTTTGCGAAAATTTTTCAATTGAATTCATGTTTTGGAAAATTTTTATTCTCCTTCGAAATGATTCTTATAATAAAAAAAATATATAATTCTTTTAAAATTTCAGAAAATTGTACCAAATTGCTTGAAATTCCAAAATTTATTAAAATTGAAAATCATCTTTCGGTGTTTTATCAAATTTATAAAATTTCTCAGACTTTTTAATTTTGGGAAAATTTCTCAAAATTTGAAAATTTGTTTTTTAAAAATTTCAGGAAGTTTGGATAAATTTTTAAAATTTTTCAATTGAATTCATGTTTTGGAAAATTTTTATTCTCCTTCGAAATGATTCTTACAATAACAAAAATACCTATATAATCCTTTTAAAATTTCAGAAAATTGTACCAAATTGCTTGAAATTTCAAAATTTATTAAAATTGAAAATTCTCTTTCGGTGTTTTATCAAATTTATAAAATTTCTCAGACTTTTTAATTTTGGGAAAATTTCTCAAAATTTGAAAATCTGTTTTTTAAAAGTTTCAGGAAGTTTGGATAAATTTTTAAAATTGATTGAATTCGAATACTTGAAATCATTACAGACGTGTTTGTAATTTACTTTTATGTTGACTTTATTGTCATTACTTCACATCTTGGTCATCTTTTTTTACATTTTATGCCAAAGTCACTGAATGCCACTTTTCCCTAATTTTTCTTTTTATGAAATTTTTTTGTATTCTTTCTAGAATTTTAATTTTGCAATTTTAAAAGTTTTGCTAAAATAATTCAAAAGTTTCAATCGAGTTTTTTTTTCAAGTCAGTTTCACAAAAAATCTTCTAGCATGTATTTTGTGTTGTTGTTTTAAAAAATCGTTTAAAAATGTTTTTTGAATTTTTCAAATTTTGCTAAAAAATAATGCGAAAATTCCAATCAGATATTCTTAAAACAAGTTCACAAAAAAATCGTATCAACACTTTTCAAAAAATTTATGAAAAATTGCCTGATTTTTTTTTTTGAAACTCACTGAAATGAAATAGGTACCTAGGTAATTAGGTATGTATGTAGTACGTACCTAGTTACCTACTTCAAAATTTTTCTGAAGAATTCAAATATATTTTTATCATTTTTTTTTTTTCATTTTTCACGAAACATTAGTAGTCAATGTCATGTGATATTTTTCGATCTTTCTCAAGAAATTGTGTAAAATTTTTTTGGCAGGAAATATATAAAAAAAAAAAAAAGAAACAGAAAAATGTTGAAATATTTTGTTTAGAAAAAAATAGCAGATTTTAATATAAAATTTTGAATTTTTTCGAGAAAAAAAAATTGGACAATCTTTTGTGTTTGAAAAAATATAGAATTTTTGAGTTTTTCTCACAATCATAAAATTAAGAATTTATTTCCTCTCTTAGAAAAATCGTAGATTTTTTTTTTTTTGAGTGGTGAGTTGCTTATACTAAAGTAGTAATTTCGGTCAGTAAGCTCACTTTTCTAGAAAATTTGAATTTTTTTTAGGTCACTATTTTCCATATAATAGCTCGTAAAATAAGTATCTACCTAGCTTAAGTTACAAAAATAAAATAAAATAAAAACTGAAATATCTTGTCTGTTATTTTTAAATTTTAAATTTTTTTGATTTTTTTTTTAGATTTTTGATTTTTGACTAAGTTTGAAATTTTTTGAAGAAAGTTTTTCTAGAGCAATTTCTTTCAATAAATTTCTGAGATAATTTTTCTTTTTTAAAAATTACCTACCTACTATTTGATTTTCGACGACTTTTTGTAAGAGATAATTTTTGAATCTAAAAATATTTTCTTTTGCATTTTTTTTTTTTTTTGAAAAAACTTTGGTACCTTTTGAAAAATTTTTGTAAGGGAGTTACTTGTACGTATATTTTTTGTTCAACCCTTTCTGTCATGTACCTGTTATGGAATTTTCTATCAAAATCTCATATCATCACCCCTCCCCCCCCCCTCCAAGTCTCGCTTAGTCACTCGTTCAATTTTTTGAAAATTCCAAGAAGCCGCGACCCTCCCTTCTTTCAAAAATGCAAATTACGTCACTGGACGATATTTTGATAAAAGTACTTAATATGAATATGAAAATGAGTTATCGACGTCTCATTGAAATGATTACCTAAGTAGTTACACAATTTTAAAAAGTTATTGTTTTCTTTTCTATATTCAAAAAATCCACCACTATCGTCATCTTTATCAATTTTCATTTACAATCCAGAGCGATAACGTGAGCAACGTACGTTGGTTCTTACGTAGAAGTACTATTTATTATCGTATTTATCAAAGATCAACGAAACAACTTATGGTTGGACACGTTAAACAAACATAAACTATTAAAAACTGTGAAATTGTACATACTAGTGTACATCTAAGTAGTACATATACGTACTACACTTTCAGTACTTATGTATGCAACATGCTACGTAGACTCGATATGCGAGCAAAATTGGACATAACAGAATGGGAACTTTTCATTTTCGTTTTTCGATCATCGTTGTCGTAATAGTAGTTCGAATAAATCAAAATTTTAATATAAATAATACGTGTAAAGGCGAATCTCGCGAATAATATTATTGTTATAACGGTGGCTGGATTGGCGGTGTGGCGGCGTTATTTATGACATCTCGTATCGCGCTGTCAGATGACTGTGTAGTCGACTTTTGCTCCCTCCACCGATGGTAGACGAGGACGAATCATCTTGACTGTTAGTTTGTGTGTCTATGGAGATGATTGTAGCAGACGTTGGTCTCCCGAGTTGTTCTCTCTTTGCGGTGTATTGCACGTGCTGTTTTGATAGGAAAAAAAAAGCACGTCGTATCGTACTTACTAACGTATCGCGGAATTACTTAAATCGATATTTTATATTCGCGAGCCGGTATCGTGGCGGTAGTGTGAGCCTATTTTAATGTGTGCGGTGATCTCTAATGTGATGTGTGGTTTTTCGTGGTGAATTTTTCCCTAGAATTTGGTGGTGTAATTAAATTACACGTTGTGGTGGTTTTGTGTGGCGGCGTGTGATTGAAAATATTGGAAGGACGGTGGTATGTATTTTTGTAATTTTTTTTTTTAAATGTCTAGATCAAGTTCTGTATATATATTCTCTGCTCAAGGGTAGACGTGTTTGAGATTTTATGGAGATGTAGGTAAATTCTGGTATATTTAAAGATTTGAATTGAAATACGTATTTGAATAATTTTCAAATTGTAATGAAACTGTGAGAAATAATACACTTTAATGACTTTTGGGAAATATTGAGATTGACCAAGTATTAAAATAACCAAATCGATGTGGTTTCTTAATTTATACATAAATGGGAATTGTGTGCGACTGATGGTAAGCTCGAGGCTTGATAAGATTTAGTAGAGACATTTTGAAATGATACATATTGTTTTGGATAGATTACGATTTACATTATTTATATCGAATGACTCTCTTTCAATTTAAAAATCTCACCATTCGAATTCCAAGTAGTAAAATTTCTCTTTATTTTTAAAAATAGAATAATTCATCGAGTACATATAAGTTCACAATCGCTATTTACATATTAATTCGTCGTATTTAGTAAATGAAATTACTTGCCAATAGAAAATATGCGGTGAACGAACGTAAACACTTTTTATGGTGTACTTATATGTTGTTCATTGATAAAATAAATACGTTTCGAGCTGATTTTTACGAGCTCGCTTACAACATTGTTATTCACACAAATATACAAGCATTTTACGTAAGAAAAATGAGTTCGTCACGACTCATAAAGAAGGAGATGCGCGTCACGTCGGGGATGATCTATTTTAAAAATGTTGGGGGAAGTATCGTATATATAAGGAGCTTTTTGTGAAGCGATCTGAGATGAGGGAAAAATGAAAAACCGACGATGACATCGAATTTTGTGAAAATATCGCGTATAATTACACGTTCAACGTCGAAGGGTGTTGGAAAAATGGTTGAATGGGTGCATTTGAGTAATATGCCTTCTTTACTGTGTAATGTCATATCCCTCGTGTCGTATCAAATACCAAATACGAGAGGTACATAAGTATCAAACGTTAGCAATTCTGAGAAAAATCTCTTTTTTTTTTTGAAGAGCTTATTTGCGGAAGGTCTGAGTCTTTGCTGGAGTTGACTGATAGTGATAGCTCTGTGGATTAACTACTAGGTACGAATTGTATCGGAGGTATTTTTAGAACAAATATTGAATTTCTGTCATTTTTTCGTTCTGTTTGGTGGGTCTCGATGTTGGTTGTAAACGTAGTGTTTTGCTTACTTTTATGGCATTATTTTTTTCAAATCCAATATTTCCTGAAATTATTGGAAAAGAAAATGATTTTTTTCAAACTTAGTATTAAAATAAACATGGTAAGCCTGTTAAATTTTATAAAAGCCAAATTTTGAAAATTTTGAATTATAAATTTTATTCTTTCTGTTTTATTTTATTTTAAAAAGCAAATGAACATGTTTTTTAAAGATTCATTTCAAAGAAAACCTTTTTTAAAAACTTGATTTTTTCACTTTTTAAAAATTACCCAAATCTAAAGAAGAAATTTAAAAAGTAAAAAAAAATCAAAACTCATTTTGAAAAAAAAACCAACAGAATTTTGGTAAAATGGATTTTATAATATTTTGAAAAAAAGATAAAGAAAATCCATTTAGAAAAGAACTGAAAAAAATTGCGAATAAGTAGTTGAAAACAAGCTTACAATTAAAATATTTGAAATGGAAGAAATTAACTTTGAATGAGTGTCATGAATAGGGCTGGGCCAAATATGCATTTTTAAAAGTGTAAAATATGCATTTATTTTTGCCAAAATATGCAAGAATATGCTTTACGAATTACATAGTAAAAATTTAAAAAGTGTAAAAAAAAGTAAATAATTTTTTTTTTCACCGAACATTTTTTCCAAAGGGAAATTGGCTGCACAAAAGCATTTCATTTCGGAAAACGAGTGTTTAAAAAAAAAATTGTTAGTATGTTAGTATGTTGGAAGAACAGTTTGTATTGAATCACTGAAAGTTTTTTAAAATTTTTTTTTTAAATTTCATTTGAAAGTAAATCTCAAATTTCTAATTTTTGAAAAAATGCTTTCTTTTAAAATTTCAATCAAAATAACCAATTTTTTGAAATTTTCTTTAAGGATGTTTTTGTCAGTACCTAATTTAATTAATCATTATTAATTTTTAAAAAAACTTGAAAATGTTGAAAAAACAATAATTCGTAGGTATTAAATCTCTGGGAGCCATTTTTTAAACATTTTCTTTGGTAGGGTAGGTATATCTTTTTTTTAAATGTTGTTTTGAAATAATTATTTTTAAAAAATTTTATGTGAAGGCATTTTTTAAATTTATTGTTTGTTGATTTTTTTTTTTGAGATTGAAATAAATCACCTTCAGCCATAAATGCTGTACACAACGTTGAAAAAGCATAGAATAATGCTAATTTTTTAAGCATTTGGAATTGGTTTTTTCGGTTTTTTTCTTTCCATTTCATTTTAAAATAAATTATAGGTTATTCAAGTGCATCTGATCCAATATTTCAAAAATATTTTTCCAATTTTTGCTGAAAACACAACCGTTACCGCAAATTGTGTCAAGTAGGTAGATAGGGTACACAACCGAATTTTCTTATTTCTTATTTTTTTAAAAACCCGAAACAAAGATCACCCCCCCCCTCCCCCGCCACGAACCAAAAAGTAAAAGATTTTCCATTTAACAAATGAGGAATTTGTTTACGTAGAATCCAAAAAGATCTTTTTTATCACAAGAAAATTCTGTCTACAAAGATTCAAAAAATTTTCTACTCTGAAAAAACGATTAATTTTTCTTAAAAAAACGTATGTAGAAAAAAAAACACTTGAAATTGTTTTTAAAATAATAAAATGTTTCTGTACAAGCATAAAACTTTTTTCCCCCAAAAATTTAAATTTTTACCAAAATATTTAAAACACAGTTTTTGCCTATTTTTTTAGTTTGAAAAATTCAAATATTTCTTATACTTACAATACCTACTTACCTATACCCAGGAAATTCAGTTTTTTTTTTTTGAAAACAAATATTATTTTTCATTCTTTTTCAAGTGAAATTTCTTATTTTTAATTTTTTTTTCAATTTAGAAAATTCCTTAGTTACAGAAGAAAAAATCTCATTTTTTTCACAGAAAATCGTAGATAATTTTTTTTTTAATGAATCTTTAAATTTTTTGGATTAGTGAAAAAATACCATTTTTTTAAAGAAAAAAAAAGTCTTAATTGTTGGCAGAAAATAATTTCCCAACTTTTAAAATGAAAAAAAAAACACTCTAATTTTTTGATTAAGAAAAATCATTTTTACATTGAAAAATGAAAAACTCCCTATAGAACACCCCTTCGAAAAAGAACGAGTCAACTAAACCATAGAAAATTTTAAGTTTCCGCTCCTATTGAAAAAATGTATAATTCATTTAAATTTGTTAAAAAAGAGAGAGCCTTTTTAAAAATTTGTTGACCTTTTTTTTTTAAATTAAAAAAAAATTGATAAATGCAGTCAACTTTTTTTAAATTCCATTTTTTCTGATTTCGTTCAATTTTTTCAATTTGTTGAAAAACAAGTCTTCAGGTTTATTGGATTTTTTTAAAATTAAAAAAAAAAAAACATTTATTGTGAGGGTGAGGAAAAAAATATTGTATGATTGTATTGAATCTCTAATCGTCATTTTTTTGAGAAGTTATTTCTAAAAAAACTATAAAAAAATTAACTTCAATTTTTATTCAAAAATACATTTTCCAATATTTTCAAATTTAAAAAAATTATCATAACTCCATCCGGAAGTACATATTTAAATTTAAAAAATGTCTTTGAATGATCCATTCATGTGACTGGCGCCCGTGATACGCATCAGGTGCCATTCGATTATACGAGACCAACAAATTGACACCAACTTGCCAAATACCGGAGACATTGTTTACCAAATTATTTATACGAGCTAATTTTTTAGCCATTTGCAAACAAAATCTGCACATAGACAAAACGCGGACGTGTAAAACTTATTCGATATGCATATTTCTTGTACCCCTCACTTCACTTGGCCCAGCTGACATCATGATACATAATTTATGCATTTACAACAATGTACTGTATACGACATACGTTGCACATAGGTGGTAATAAAGTATACAAAATTCGTATATATTTTGGAGAAAGAAAGGGCGAGAGAGTGAGAGGAACTGGAAAAGAACAACGAACTTATTACATCATCGCGATCGCGTCTAAAGCGAGTATAAACACCTAACATTGTTTTCGATCGAAATTATAGCGCTGGCAGAGTGAAAGAGTGGAGCTTGAAGTGCACAACTGCAGGTACGTCTACGTATCGGGTGTACCTTACCTATGTGATGTGAGGTGTACATGTATAGAAGAAGAGGAGGAATAAAAGTTCATGTATACGAGCGTTACGACGCGCTCGATGACCTCAATCTGGAGGAGAACTTAGCAGCGGGTACGTTCCGTAAAAGGAATGACATGTCAAAGTTCTAATTTCCATATTGTGATTGTTGGTTAATCTTCTTTATTCAACGCATTATTATACGCGCGCGAGTCTTTGTTCCGATGCTTTAATTGTCGAATGCTGCGGCGACGACGGACCGGGGGACGCGGGACCCGGTAAATAATCGTTTAGACGCTGACTGCGTTTGTATATATTTGCCATAGAGTTGGTGGTCGAAGAATAAAGATGATTGTGATGTGTTCTTTTTGTGACTGTGCGATGGTGACGAAGCGACGGAGAAGTTCTTCTTTGAGGTGTTGAGTGAGAGTATAAGATACAGAATTACCAGAGACTTTTTCGACCTGTTACGTTTCTCAAAAACTATACGAGTACTCGTGACAATACGATACGAGCTCTCGGAAGTACTCGTACGATGATATGCTGAGCCGAGCCGCCGCCTTAATTGATATTATTCGTAGGATAATTGAACCGCTGAAAAAGTAATTAAACTCGTTTAGTATAATTGTCTGTATACGTCTATCTGTATTCTGGGGGATTGACGACAAAGGGCTGTGTGAGGTTTACGCCTTTGATGGTTTTGACCATAGAAATACTCGTACACATCGCGGGTTTGGGAATAAAGCGACCGTGTTTCTGTTTATGTACCGTACGTACAAGAACTAAGAAGATTGCGCGAATATTATAATTTATGCCTTAGTTCGTGGCCGCCTTCTGCCTTCGTTTAAATGGTAATTGATACGCCAGCGGTTTTTACACATACTCGGTGTCGGTGTCGGTGTACATGACCGATGAAGTAAGACATTTACGATTTCTTAGTAAGATGCGAAACGTAGAGGGTGGCTGTGATCTGAGCAAAGAGATAGGCAAGCAGTATTTGCTGAGACTTGGGAGAGCCTTTTATAGCCCCGGCCAAGTGTATGTAGTGTATACATGGACTGTGGCCTAGAAGCCCTTTATGGTGGTAATAATTTTTGAATAGATGAACATTGAGGGAGAGTATTTCAATGGTGTTGGATTACACGGGACGAGTTCTTTTATATTAATATCACTGTTGAAAATAATGAGTCATTAAAATGAATTTTCTGCAGAAAGAAAAAAAAACGGCTAGCTTGGATTTCAAGGGTAAAAACATTAATTTGATCAATTTTTTATGGTATAGAAAATTTTTGTTTTCAGATTTTTCAAAAAATAATTTGGAACGAAATTTTCTAAATGTGAAAGTACCAGATTCCTTAAAAATCAGAAAAATCGTTTTCATGAATTTTACTCGGAGGGTCATATTTTTTTTTCTATGTATCAATCAACTTGAATGAAACATTTTGAATTGATTACAATTCATTATGAATTATTCAAGAGCTGGAGAACCGGCTCAAAGAAATTTTTTAAAATTAGTGAAAGTTCGAAATTTAGTTATTTTTAGAATTTTGAGGTTAAAACAGTTTTTAAAATTTTGTGCTCGAGAATTTAAAAAATTGATGAAAGCTGTAATGTTTGCGGTTTTAAAATTTTGAATAAGTAGGAACCTAATTTTCAAAATTGCATAGGTAAATTATATTTTGAGTTGGATTTATTTTTATAGATTTAATAAATTTTTCAAAAATTAATTTTCAAAGTTTGATGGAGTTTTGAAATTTTGTAAAATTTTAAAAACTTTTCAAAGTGGAAATTTGTTGATTTTCAAGTTTTATGAATTTTTATAATCTCTTGAATTTAGTAGGTATTTTTATCTTCAAAGTTTGTTAAATTTTTAATTTTATTAATTTTTTGAAATTGGAATGATTTTTAAAATACATATTTATACCTAGCCAGTTAAATTTAAAAAAAAAGTTATTTACAAACTTTAATAAGTTCTCAAAATTTGGCAAACGTGAGAATTCAGGTACTTTTCAAATTTTCATAAATATTCAAATCAATTTTTTTTGATTTTTAAATTTCACATAATTTTTGAGGTTAAAATATTTTTAAAATTCAGTCATGTTTTTTGAAATTTTTGTATGAACACTTGAACAGTTTGTAAAGCTTATTAAGATTTAAATTTCAATCGATGTGCGAATTTTTGAAATTTTTCAATTTTAATAAATTTTGGAAGCTGAAATAAAGTCCCAAATTCAGTCAAGTTTTTATTTTTTTTTTTGAATAATCAGTCTGTAAAGTTTAACACGTTATTGAAATTTAAGTATAATGAAAGTGAGAATTAAGGTAAATTACATGTTTTATAAATTTTTGAAATCGGATCAATTTTTAGAGTTTGATAAATTTTTACAATTTTAAAAACTTGGTGCATTTTTTTAAAATTTAGAAAATTAATGATAATTTTCGAATTTTTAAACTAAAATTTGGTCCAAAATTTTATAAAAATTTGAATCGTAATTTCAAAATTTTGATAAATTTTTGAAGTTTGGGCAGTTCTTAAATAAGTTTGTAAATTTTCGCAATTTTTAAAATTTGGTCAAAATTCAAAATTGATAAAATTTTAACATTCCCGTGTAGCAACGTCGATGCTAATTTCGATATAAATGTCGACACATCGAAATCGGTCACTTTTCGATCGTACATGTCGACACGATTTTGGATGGTTTGTCGAGGTTATTATCGACACATTTGTCGACCGTCGACATGTCGAGCCATATTTGGACGGTCGACAAACATGTCGATAATAAGCTCGACAAACCATCCAAAATCGTGTCGACATGCACGATCGAAAAGTGACCGATTTCGATGTGTCGACATTTATATCGACATCCACATCGACATTTGCAATGGTGAGATTTTGAAAAATATACTAAGTTCAAATATTCAATATAAGTATATATTAAAATTAAACCAAAAATAATGTTCAAGCCAACGTTTTGACATTTTTTGTCAAATATGTGGCATTGAGGTCACCTTTGTAGCTGGACACATGCGTGTGTCCAACTAACATAGAGATGATTCTTAGAGCCTTATTTACTAATTCAAAACACACTTTATCTGCGAGTATCACAAACACCCTCAAGACGTCGACAGTCAAGTCGATGCATTATTCGACCCTCGACAATTAGATCGACATTAACTCGACTTAAAATTCCTCTGGTCAACACTGTCGACAGTTAAGTCGATGCATTATTCGACCCTCGACAATCACATCGACACTATCTCGACCTAAAATTCCTCTGGTCGACACTGCCGACAGTGAAGTCGATGCATTATTCGACCATCGACAATTATGTCGACAATACCTCGACAAGTGGTTGTATTATTCAAAACTTTTTAAAAATGAGAAAATTTTATGATTCTTTTAAAAATTATTTATTCCTGAGCTTAAAATGTTCCTATTAATTGTTTTTAGTTCTTTTTAGATATAAAATTTGTAAATTCAATTGGCAGAAATTGTCGACATAAATGTCGATGCGTTTATCGAGTATCGATTTTTACATCGACTTGTCTATGTAGAAAAACAACGTTTTCTAAATTATAGGAAAATACTCAGAAAAATTCAAAAATTTTGATTGAACAGTTATGTTTAACATAGAACATCACTTTAAATCTCAAATATAATTTTTAATTCATCGTTAACCGAGAAAAAAATGTGTCTGAATTTTGTCGACATAAATGTCGATGTTGACAATTGCTACACGGGTTATGGATGACAAAATTTTCTCAACTTATTATTGTTCGATAAATTTTTGCAATTTTCAATATTGGTAAAAAAATTGAAAATTGGAAAAATTTCATTGATACTTACTTGATACTTGATAAAAACTCAAAATGTAATCATTTTTAATAAATTTTCGAAGTCAGAGTAATTTTTAAAAGTTGAGCCAGTTTCCTCAAAAATAGCAGTTCATTAGTAGATAGTATAAAATTTGGTAGATTTTTTTTAATTTGAAAATTTTTCTGCATTTTGATGTAAATGTGAAATTTGGTAATTTTTGAATTTTCGTAAATTTTTAAACAAGTGCAGGATCAATTTTTGAAATTTAGAAAAATTTTCAACATTGTGATAAAAATTTGAAAATGTGTAATTCTCAAGTTTTAATGATTTTGCAAAACTAGATCATTTTTTCCAGTGTGGTGAATTTTCACAATTTTGAAAATTATAAAATTAATATTATAAATCTTTAAAATTTGACTATTTTAAAATTTTCCCAATTTTTAAAATTCAGCCAGTTTTTCAAAGCTTCTTACAAAGTCATGTGGCGAAGCTTGATTTTCAGAACTTGGTACATATTTATTAGAATTTGCAATATCTCAAAAATTCGAAGTTAGTTTATTTTCTACAAACAATTTTTTGTAAATTTGAAAGTTTGGATCTTTTTGAAATTTTGAATTTCTTTATTTTGAATGTGATTTTTTGGACGCCTTGTATGTGGATATTGAAAGCTTCCTTGTTTAACTCATCTCTTCGTTTCTTTCTAATTCGAAGTGAATGCCTTCTATTGAGGATTTTTGAGAAACACTCTACCTATATAATATAGGTACGAACAAGTTACCAGAATAGGTAAATAAAGTACATCTGAAGAACCACGAATCTGATACGACGACGAAACGAGGAGTAATTTGGTTTATATGGTTAATTCGCATCATTTCCTTTGGAGAAAAGAGGAGTACCTATTACCTAGACGTCGTACTCAAATGTATTTGTGCATATGAAGAATAACCTAATTTACAATGAAGCAGAATGAAAGCAACACAGATATATGTGCGTTTTTCGCGAAATAAATAAATGTAATAATACTAAAATATATAGGACGCGTACCTAGAGCTACACTATACGTACTATAGAATACCTACACTACACCTTTCTGTGTATCGAGTACGATGGTTCGTATCATATTATCAAAACGAGAAAAGAACGATGGGACGACAATTTTTCGAATTATATACATAACATATCTAACCTCAGCTAGTACGTATTTTCCTGGCTCGCCTGCTCGTGTGAAAGTGTACGTCTACGTCGTATAATGTACAAATAGCAGCAGCAAGCAGTTTGGGAATTGTGCTTTTCTACATGGCCGCCTCGATTCGCTGTCATAGTCATTGTCGCGTATGGAGGAGAAAATGCCGATAAATTATACAAGAAATAACAATTACGTCGGCGAGGAAGGAATTATGCAGAGATTGCACATTGTACACTTTTTAAATTCTATACGACGCTGACGATTTCGTGCCGCAGAAACAGCAGCAGCAGCATCAATATAGCTTAACGATCGTTGTAAAGATGAGAGCAAACACGTCGGCACGGTAGTTGTGACATGTAATATGTGTATAAAAGTAAACGTTATTTTCTCTCGAACGACGACGATGATGAGGGTGAAAAAACGGAAATTTTTAATCGATTTTTAATTACCTTTACGACCCAGCAGCGTGCGGCATGCCGTTCTGTATGGTCCGGCACGACCAGACGATTTGGATGTCTCTGCGGACATACGAAGCTACTATAACACGGTATAACCGAGCCGAGCGTAATTAAAAATTAAGCGCAGTGAAAGTGCATCTCGGGGAAATAATTTTCCACCGTATTTAACTACTTAATTACAGAAAAGGGAAAAATATTCGTTATCTGTGCAATATCGCTGCAAACGTAACGATTCCAAGTAATTTGATCGTAATCGAGCTGCTCGAGCAGACGATATGGGGAATACGTAGAATGGCGTCACAGTCAGAAGCCCACAAGGATGCGAGTTGCCGACTAAAAGTTTAATTTATCGATGGGATGGGCTCGAGCAAAACCACCTAGAGATACAAGCCATGAACGTAGAAAGGCAACGTCGCATTTTCGAGTAGTAGACGGCCGAATTTCCAATCCGTTTTTTGACGATAACTCGGGAAATATTCATCGAATCGAAATTCTGACAACACACTAACGAAAGGAAATTTTCTGCTCTACAATTTTGGTTCAGATCAATTTTCACGAAAAATGCTTCGTTCGCTCTGAAAATGAGAATATGTGAAAATTTGCATATCCAAGAAAACATTTTACGCTGAGAAATCGAGGTATTTTCGTCAAATCGAAATTTCAATAATTTTAGGGTGAAAGGATTTTTTTCGCTCTACAATTTTGGTTCATATCAATTTTCACGAAAATCGCTTCGTTGACCGGGAAAATGGGAAAATTTGGTAGACGGCCAACTTTCAAAATCAGTTTTTCGACGATAACTCAAGAAATATTCGTCAAATTGAAATTCCAACTACACCAAACAAAAGTAAATTTTTTGATCTACAATTGTGGTTTTTATCAATTTTCACAAAAAAAGGGTCGTTGACCTCGAAAATGAAAAAATAAATAGTTTTTTGACGATAACTCAAAAAATTGGTCGAATCAAAAATTTTAAAAGCACTAAAACTGAAGGATTTTTTCTGCTCTACAATTTTAGTTCTTATCAATTTTCATGAAAAACGCTTTGTTTATCCGCGAAATAGGAAAATATGAAAATTTGCATATCTGAGAAAACAGTTTTTGCTAATGAATCGAGGTATTTTCGTCGAATCAAAACTTCAATGATTTTAGGATGAAAGGATATTTTTTGCTCTACAATTTTTGTTCTTATCAATTTTTACGAAAATCGCTTCTTTGACCGGGAAAATAGGGAAAATCTGGTAGACGGCCCATCTTCAAATCAGTTTTTTGACCGTAACTCGAGAAATATTAGTCAAATTAAAATTCCGAATACACTAAACGAAAGTTAATTTTTCCCTCTACAATTTTGGTTCCCATCAATTTTTTCGAAAAACACTTCGTTTGCCCAGAAAACGCATTTTCAATTGCTCAAGTCGGCCGTCTTCGGCAAGGTTGCCAAATTTAACTTCATGGCTTGTTGTGTCTAGGTGGTTTTGGCTCGAGACAAATTAGATGTGGCGCTTTTGAGGCGAAAAAAACACACCAGTGTCGTGTACGATTTTTCAAATAGACGTGATACAACCGCGTATTCTCTTAGGATCGAATTGCTCGACTGTAGGAGGAGTGCCCTGCTATGTGCTGCGGAGAAATTGCCTATAACGGTCGGATCGTCATTCGACGACTGAGCGTGTAATTAATGGGGCTAAAGCTGTACGAGGTATTTCAGTGAATTGGGAATCGTGTGCAAATAGCCTGAGGAGGTATTGGCCAATAATCGCAGCTAATGATTTGCTCGTAGAGTCGGCTGAAGGGAAATTTGTACTGGTCAGGAGCACGCAGAAGGCGATGTGTAATTAATTTAAACCAATACCAAACACGAGTGATTATAAGATATACGTAAATGCGAATGATGTAATTAACCAGCTTATGGACAAATATTTATTGGCATAATATTCGCGCAGAGGCGAGCTCGAGTGCCTCCGTCTATCTCAAAATACCACCATTAGAATCACCATCGTCATCAGCATCACCAAAGGAACACAGAATAGAACATATATGGCATATGGCGAGAAAATCGTCGAATCGTTGAAAATAGATACAAGGTTTTAATAATTTTTCACCCCGATTGGAATGCTTAACGTCTTGTAATTAAACAATTAACGACAGCGAAGAAATATCACTTATGAAAAATACCTTCCATAAGCGTGCGATTATTTCAAATATCCACTTGCCTAATAGAGATCGAAGGGGAAAAAATGCCAACGTTTATGGATTAATATACTTAATATTGAAAAAAATGGCATTTGTACACTTTCGCTGTGTTATCGATAATTAAAAAATATTATCAATTAATATAAACGATATATACGACGACGACTCGTGTACGATGACGAAACAAACGAGCATATTCACACAGCGATTCCCTTGGAAGATATGATGGTGACAATAAGTCATACGTCGTTATTTAGCTTATGAAGAAATCGTAATAAGCGACGATGTGTAATCTACGATGGCCATAATAACTGAGACATTTATCATTTTCGTGTCATTATGATGAAAAATACTCTCGTTCGATTTAGATGGGTATTTATTTTCTCCATTCTTGATGCGTGTATCCCTCAGCCCTTCTGCTCAGTTGAGCTCGTGTCCAGCTCTAGATGTTATACTAGTGCTCGTGTACGATGCATTGTGCAGCAACGTATGGTTGTAGTAGTGTGAAAACGACGAAAGGTATATCTTGCTAATTGAATTTTTAACCCGGTTAACCGCTTAATTTAAAATATATTAAAAATAATTAGTGAGACGATCTCATCGTTGGTACATTAACGATGAATTTAAGAGGAAAAAATACGTACCATATGACAGATATTGTTGATGTTGATGTTGTTGTTGCTGTTGTGTTAACGAGGTGCATGCCCGGAGAGTCGATTTGACAGAATAAAACTAATTTTGCGTAGCACCAAATTGGATTCGGGTACAGGAGTGTATGATAGATGTACTTAAATTAATGTAGGTTTTCGGAATCGCATATTTCATGCAGTTATAGAAATTCGAATAAATTGTGGATCTAAAATTGAATTGACATCTGTTATTTGGGGCCTCTCGTAGGTAAGATGTGTAAACTGAGAAAGAGGTTTAAAAAAACATTTGCATATGTGGTATAATGATTTTCAAAGTGAGGTCGTTAGGAGATCGGAGATTTTTTGTTATGAAAAGATCAAAATGAAAAATATATAATTATTAATTATTAAAAATATAAATTCGAAATTTCGTTTAAAAAAACAAGATTGTAAAATATTTTTTGAAGTGCTCGTGTTAAGTATCATTTTTTCAATTTAAAAAAAAACATGTTCTGTATTTTTTAGATTTAAAAAATGTATATATGTTTTATAAAGTAAAAAAAAAAAAAAAAAAATCGTGAAATATTCGATTTTAGAAACATTTGAATTGATTTTTTCATTTTTGAAAAAAAATACCTATTTAATTTTTCAAATTTGAAAATTAGGATTTTAATAAATACGTTGATCAAAAAAAAAGATTTTCAACTTGAAAAAATTAATAGCTTTGTTTTTTTATCGCGGATTCTGCACAATCTGGATTTTGGATTGTGAGGGTTTGTGCGAATCCATGTAATAATCTGCTCCATGAGTAGATTATAAAAGTGGATTATGGATTTTACTGTGTTCTTTTGTTTTGTTTTTGATAAACTTTTCAGAATAATTGATCAGAACATTTCTAAACCTTTTTTTAAGAAGTAAATGTTAGAATCCATAATCCAGATTGTGCAGAATCCGCGATAAAAAAACAAAGCTAATTTCGTAGGCAGCTCTTTAAAAATATCAGGTCACAATTTTTTATCGATAAAATTATTGGAAAAATTAATTTTTGAAATGAATTTCGATTAATCATTTTTCTGTTAATCAATGCATTCTTATCTAAGTAAATTTTATTTATTTGTCAAAAAATTGATTTTTCAATTCATTTCTTAAAATAATTTGATTTTCATTTTTATAAAAATTGTATTTCATTTTTTCAATTTTTTTTTTTTTTAAAATTGATTGTAAGTACGAGTAACTTTTGAAATTGAATATTTTAATTTTAAAAAAATGAAAATCGAAAAATTACGTATACATACCTACCTATTTTAAAAAATATTTTCATTTTTTAAAAATGCAAAACAATAAAAAAATAAGTTCACTTGAACGTTTTAATTATTTACTACATGGTATCTACAGGAGTTGTTTTTTTCAAAAATCATCAATTTTTCACTACTTCTTTTTTACAACTTTTGACAAAATTTTTAAAAAACCACTTCCTCAAAAGTGGCCGAAAATTAAGAAGCATCCCTTCATGAAAAAATTAGAACTCAAAATTTATTATAGAAAGTTTCTCAACTAGTGGGAAAAATTATTTTAAATTTTGTTCAATAACCAACAAAACGTTGTGATTTTTTGATTTTTTTTTTTTTTTTTACTTGGAAAAAATACATTTTATCACTTTTTTCTTCCTTCAAAAAAAAAAAATCAATTCTATTTTAAAAAATGTTAGTTATCATTATTTTGTACATTTTTGGAAGAAAACTAAAGTGTTGAATTTGTTTTGAAAGTTGGTTGAAAATGTTCCAAAAAATATACCTATTAGGTGTTTTTCGTTGAAAAAAATAATACCTAGGTACTTAATAGAATTTAAAAAAATTAATTTTTCTACATTTTTTGAACTGAAAAAGGCATTTTTAAAATTTTCTCATGAGGTATGTAAATTTTTTCATTACTTACTTATACATTTTAAAGATTTCTATTTAGGTACCTACATAAAAACACATTTGTTGATTTTGTAATTTAAAAAAAAAATCAATTTCAATAAAATAAATAAGTATTCCAAATTTTCAATTGAAAAAAAAAAAAAAAAAAAAAAAAATTGAAAGTAGGTGACTATTTATTAAGAAAAAGTTTTATTAGCCTAAATTTTTTTAGAATTAATATTTTTCTCATAAAAATTTTTTTTTTTTTTTGAAAAATAAAAAATTTATAATTTTTTAAAACATGGATTTAGGTAATTTTAATCTTATATAATTGTTTCAAACTTTTTAAAAATAAGGCCTTGAAATTTTCAAGTTCTCAAGTACTCGTATATATCCACTCAATTTTTCAAATTAGAATTTTTTCAATAGATATACCTCTATATTTTTGGGAGAGGTTTTTATGAGCTGGACAAATGGGAATTTAAAATCGCATTTAACTATCGCAGATGAACAAATTATGATCACGACTTACTTTGGTTGTAAATCAATTTGAATCGTATGAAAAACTAATTTTAAAAAAATGTATAATTTAAACAAATTTATTGTTTTTTGAGTAAATTTTAAAAAATCTTGACCATAATAATTAATATTCTCGTTAAAAAAATCTTAAAATTTTTCGTTACGAAGATAGCATATCTTTCAATAACCTGCGAGAATTGTACGTATAAGTTCACCGTACGAAGTATGCACGTCTAGTCCAAACTAATTAAAACCCACAGCACGTCGAACAGCTGCGAGAAAAAAAAATCCGCCATAAACATATCTTCGCTAAAAACCTTTCCGTATACACTATACAATGTATACGTATTACATATGGGCGAATTTAGTGTGCGGTATTGGTATCCTATTATTGGTACTAGATAAACATAAAACAATCTGCGGGTCAATAAATTACCCGTCCAGGTAACCCATTTAATACGTATCTATTGTGGTGGTTTTTTGTTTTCTTTCCTTCCTCGTAGCCTGCCATCACAGCGGTTGGCTGGCTGGCTTAAATACGAGCAGTATAAATTGAGGAAAAAAGTAAACGGATAAAAATTTCAATCACGAGTGCGAATTTTCTCATCGGTTCATTTTCCAATTACACGTACGGAAATTTCCCAACACGTGTTGGTATGTATGGAAACTGCAAAGGAAATGGTTTTCGGTCTTCACGTTCTACGTTCGTAATGCATAGATTGGCAGATACCTTTGATGGACGTTACGGAAAGTTTAACGTTGGTAATAGAATACAGAGGAGAAGCGACCATGCTGGACATTGTGTCACACCTGATACGTAGGTACGAATACTTTATGGTTGAGACGTACGTACGCGTGGTACACGCTCCGACAATTAATGGTTGCACATTACGACCGTGGAGATGATAATAGGTCTTCATGGATGTCTGATTACTCATGTTACGCATTGGCCAAGAGACCGGAAAGATCCACAGTCTTGGAGTTGGAATGATCAATATTCCAATGCGCAAGTTCTGTGTTACCTATCTTTATAGTATGGGGACGATGGGTTGGCAAACAGATGAAAAGAGAGGAAAAATAATCCAAATACCTGATGTTAAATCATTGTACCCGACACTTTCTCCATATACCATGTTCGGTGCCGGATAATTAGAATTTTCTAGGTAATTATAAGGACACGATGCGACGCACGGTATGCTGCATGATGGACGGATGCGGTTCATACACGAGCGACGAGGCATATGGTTGAAAAATCTGCACAGTCGAGTGCTAAGATTACATAATTCGGGTAACGACGATTAAGAAACGACGTAATTATCCGCGACGTTGGTCGGGTCGTCGTCTCTTGATCTTGGTCGTCGTCGTCGTGAACCATTCCGATGATAAGACGGATCCGCAACAGCGCAGCTCGATTGTCGTTTAGGGTATTGTTTTGCTGTGTATTGTGGAAATTACGAAATACGCGGGTGCGCAATACTATGCACGAGATCTAAGTACTCGTAGCTTGTATTTGTAGTATATTTATTATACGCAGAGGGCGGACTTGCACCTAGACCATAACGAACCTCTATTTTACTCTTGTCAAATAGATAATTAAACGTGAGCCGCATCAGCGAAAAATCTAGTAAAACTCAAACGCCAAGGTCTAACTGGTTTTCCGAGTATAAAAAATTAAACTGACCTAGATGCATATTGTGTTTTTTTTTTTGCTTTTCGCGCGCCATCACATCGCCAACCACTTCTCCATAATGTGTATCTTTCTTATATATAGATAGGTAAAATTTTCAACTTGAGTTTTTTTACGGCTTAACGCGAATCGAAAGTAAATGATGTGGTGTAAGGTCAGGCCGCAGATGAAGACCTACTTTACCCCGCAGTCAATAACGTCTCTCACTTCATTGAGTAGTACATCGTCCACGCTTAACTGTCGGACGATCTCGCGTGTATCGATCAAGATAATATTTATATAGTCTAGTTGATGAATGGAAAGCACCAAAACGAATCTAGGAGGTGGGATCTGTTGGTAGATTGAAGGTAACAGCCTACTAATTAATATGGACATGTTGCAGTAATTAAAAATCGTGCTCTTATATTTTTTTAAAGGGATGATTGAAGAGAAATTGATGCTATTTCCTCAATGATTTATCATATAGGTGATTGTTTGATCATTTTATTTCTATCACGATCCACTTTTTTTTACTTCCTGATCTTTCAGAGAACAAAGTAGAAAATTTTCAATTTAATGGTGGCGTAAAATTTTTAAAAAAAAGTTTTCTCAAAAAATTGCCATTTTACCTAGAAAAAAAATAAAGAAAGTTATTTACAAATTGAAAAAATCTTTCAACAAATCTTGGAAAAAAATTATTGAGTTAGTATGGGAGAAAGAGATTAGCAAAAAAAAATATTGCAAACACATGTCGAAAATAAAAATGTGTCTAAAGTTTTATTCAAAATAATTATCTACACTAAAGAATTATTCCAAAACTTTTTCATAATTATGGTAAATTTTCTCAGAAAGAATTGGTTTTTGAATATTTTGAAAAAACTTTTTAAAAAGTTTTTATAAGAAAAAAAAATTGGTAAAAAATAGTAAAAAAAAACATTTTGAAGAAAAAATTCCTCCAAAATTTTTTAGTAGGTATACTTAAGTACCTAATTATGTTGAACTTTTTCAAAAAAAAAAAAAAAAAAAAAAAATGGTTTAGGAATGTTTTTAAATTTTTTTTTCAATCAAGTAACCTCGAGGAAAAAAATGTCAAAAAAGCGATTTTAAAAAGTTGAAAAAATAATTATCTATATTCTGAAAAATTCTCCAAAAATTCTCATACTTAATTGTTTTAAATTTTCTCAAAAAAAAAATGGTTACTTATTACCTATACCTACCTAATTATATATTTTTAAAAAACTTTAAAAAATATTTTTTGAGGGAATGAAATGGACAAAAAATACTGGAAAACTGTTTCGAAAAAAAATTGTGTCCAAAATTTTTTTAATACTCAAATTACATACCTATTACCTAATTATTAAGAAAAATTTTCTTACAGCTTGAAGAAAAAATATCAAAAAAGTAATTTTAAATAGTTTAAAAAAATGATAAACTATTTTTCATGACAAAAATTGGTAATAAAATTATTCTAGAAAAATCATTTGTAGAAAAAATAGTATCAAGAGACATTTGGGGAAAAATTATTTTAAAAACTCTTTAAAGAGAAAAATTGATGAAAAGATTATTTAAAATTTTTTTTTGGAGTAAGTAAGTAACCCTTGACAACTAATCGACGTCGATTAGGCTGAAATTTAGCCCACTGAAAGAGCATGTTACCTTTACCTTTGAGCCAAATTTTGAGCTAGCCAAGTTGATTTTTCGAGAGCCTCCAAAAAAGTTAAGTTTTCTTCATCCCACTGGAATCACTCCAAAAGGCGCTGTAAAACTCATTTTTTGAATTTTATCCCAAAATTTACTATTTTTGTAAAAAATTGAAGTAACTAACTACATCAATGGAATGAGCCAAATTTCAGCTCAATTAAAGTTGACAAGGTTCCCCTATCAAAAAAAAAAAAAAAAAAACTAAAAAAAGAGAAAAAGTTGGTGGAAAAATTATGCTTTATGTTGAAAGAATTGCCAAAATAATTGAAAAATAATTGGGTTGGTATGCTCACGTTTAAAAAATGTTCAATTTTTTGGAAGAAAAATTCCTTGAATATAAAAAATGAAACTATGCTGAGAGGAAATTCTCCAAATACAAAATTGGAAGTTTTGAAAAAAATTGTAGGAGTCATCAAAAAATTTTTCCTTTTTTTTCAAATTGATCATTATTTTTCTTTTTTTGGTCAAATTTAATGATTTTTTGCAATTATTTTGATTAATTCAGTCATCAGCCTACCGTCATTAAAATCAAGAAAATTTCATTTCCAAGTTCTCTAAATTTAAATATTTTGATAAATAATTGAAAACCCATACACAAGACGTATTGTTTCCTCGCCAAAAAGAAGGGTGTTAATTAGGAGGTCAGGTCATTACATTCAATTCGACCTGGGTGCCACTTCGTTGTGAATTTGTTTCGCTGAAAGAGGGCCATTACACTGTATTTTACTCTGCAATTGGCGCATCGCTCGTAAAACCAGTAATTGAACTATTTGCATGTGACGTAGCCATTACGGTGATTTTTTGTGGTTCTTTCATGTTGCATGTGCTCGTAAACAATGCTCAGATAACATTGTACCTACGATGCGGATACATTACACGCGAAAAAATTTTCCACATACGAGAGTATCTCTTTGTCGGCATTTATATTCAATAAATTGCACCATGGCGCATCCAGACGTGCAGAGTTGTAACTTGTAACAGGTTTGAGACATAAGATTTGCGTGGTTGCTCCGGCGATGATTTTGCTCTTTTGTTTGTTATTTGTTTTATTATTTTTTGTTTTCAAAATTGTGTAAGATGATCTTAATAAGGAGGATGGTTTACGTCTTCGTGGCTTATATCATTCGTAATCGTAACTCGTGTGTCATTTTTCGTTATGTAGAAATCACGTAAAAAAATAGCGCGTTTAATAATTAGAGTATTGTTTTATGGCCAATAGTATGCGCATAGGTGTAATATTTCCAAGGTCATCCAGCAAACTTATCGGGTATCTTGATGTATGCTCGCGTGTCGAAGAGTTTTGTCGAATTTTTGTATTTTTCTATTCTGTCAAAATCAGCTCGATATGTCCTTCGAGTGGACTTGTTGTCCTGTATCAAGCCCAATGAACTATGGACATTAATATAGAGCTCCACGTCGGCGCTCGTATATTCGGAAGCTAATGCCCGTTGATTTCCATTAATGGTGCGTGGTCGTACGTGAAAATATATTCGAGCTTGGGTGTATTCGACGATAAGATCATTTTATATGCCAACGGAGTGCTGAAAATGAAGTCATTTGTGGCGTGATTTTGGCTAATGAAATGCATTTAAATTTTTTCCATCTTCCATGATGCGAACGTACCACTTTGTATTCGATGGGAAAAAATCACTCTGGCAGGTTGGCTTCCTTCTTCAGCTGGAAATAATACTAGGCAGCGTAACAAAAAGTACCCAGACCATAATGTAAGTATAACCGTCCAGCATCTCCATCTCCAAAAACCCGAATTGACGTCTATCGGTAATTTATTTTTAAACAACGTCTCGATCGGTTGATCTTGGCAATTGTGCTGCATTTCCATCGCGCGTATATCAGAGTGTATCTTACTACTCGTAAAATACATAACCACTTGAGAACGATGCTTCTGGCACTTTATGAATAAACAAGACGTTCTGCGAGTCTACATATAATACGTAAAGAGAACAACCAACGATGGTTTCTAAATCGACGACGGCTATACGAGATAATTCGCAAACGCTCAAAGTGGATCTGTCCGCCATGGCTGGCCCATAGACCATAAAGAGAACCGGTGGAAAGAGCCCAAGTGCGAAGAACCTATCATCGACGATATGACACTGGAATACAAAACGTAAATTCCGGAAGTCATTTTCCGGTCGGTGACGAAAAGGAGAAAAAAACGAGCACGTGAAAAAGCTACTGTACATGTACGAGGATATATCACCTATGTCAATGATGTGTCGCGTTAGCTCGACTCCATAAGCTGCTTTGAAGTTTTAACTCACGGGCGTGCTGTATTAATCATCAGCTGTGAGAAAATTCTGTTAAGGTACTCGTAGTATGTACGAGGATACTTATGCTGGTCCATTGATAAAAATTTTTCGATCAGATGGTAATTTATAAATCGAACAACGCCCATAATAATGAACTGGAACGAATTTTCATTCTGCGTGGATTTATTTGCGACGCGTCGCTGGCGGCTCAACGATAAATTTGAGCCCAGATAACATCACCGGAGAATATTTGCGGTCTGTCCGTGATCGTTTAAGAAACCGGTACCGGCCACTGTCGATAAAAATCGACGAATTTGCCAATTCGGTATACTACATATAAGGAAAATTTTTTTATTATTCGAGTTGCCCCTTTGCATTAGTCGCTAAGAACTATCACCTCCCTCCCTCAGCTTCAGCTCTTTGAGTTCGTGTAGGATGTGTCGCTATGTCGGTACTTATGCGAATTTTTTATATCGAGAGGGAAAAAAAGCACACGAGAGTGATCAACATGTGATGAAATCTGGGCTATGACGTTTGCTATCGCCAAATGTTACAGAGTAGGTGAGGTAACAGCGTTGAAAAAAAAAAATGCCACCGCGAATAACTCGAGCTATATGAGTCGCAGAGACGGCATTCGAGAAGATATACCTTGCTTGTCTTTTTGACAAGTTGAAAGAAGCGCTACGGAAGAGATTCTTCTTTATCATTTCCTGTGCAGGGCAGTAAGAGATAGAGATACTGTTTAATGTGTGCGTACTATAAATAAAACATACGCGTCACTTACTATACATATATTCGCTGGAAACGAACGCATGATTTAGCATCTCATAAGGTGTTTTTAAAATGTGGACACCGCAACGACCTGATTTTGTTTACTTTTTTGGATCCGAGTCTCAATTTTTCTCCCTACGAGAGAGGCAGAAGCACCTATACGCGTGTTTTGAAGCTCGATAATTGGAATGTCGGAAACTAGCGGTTTGGTTAGATGGTACTTCATCATCTGGTAACTAACCTAGATGAATAAATTTTCGAAATTTAAACACGTATGCTGGCCATATCATGACTCATCGAATATAACTGCATGAAGCTGTTTGCGAGTTCGAGTTTTTGCATCGCTCGTTTACGATGCCTACTGATTATTATTATAGGTAAATATAGAAGTAGTATAATTTTTTTATGTCGTTGAGGTAATCTGGGCCGATGTGTTAACGAGTATTAATAATGTTCAAGATGTTGCACGGTGTCGTTTCAAAGTGCCTTGTAATCGTCTCCATTATACATATCTCCTATTTAGGGTTTATGTCTTTACGAGTGGTTAAAGATGGTGTTTTCGTTGCGGGTAGGTAGGATTTTGGTTTGTATGTCCAGATATGTATGTTGTTTTGAAAGACTATAAATTAGTGTTTTTCGCGGAATGAGATATTTAAGGGTGAGCACATCGTGATAGCGATATTATCTTTTTTATTAGCAAATTAGCAACTTGAATGGAAAAAGTATCATATTTCGCTGAATGAAGCACACATTCATAAAGTTATTTTGAAAATCATTAAATGCTATAAAAATCCTTGCAATACATATAATTATTTGACATGATTTCCTGCTCAAATACATTGTTGTGGCTCATGGCTTCGTCTCTTTTTGCAAAAAACTACACAAAACCCTCTCAAGTCACGCGTTGACTCCACCCACTCCGTAAGCTAATTGGCTAGTGGGAGGTTCCAAGCTCTCACAGATACCAATTTGGCCAGTTTTGCAAAAAACACGCGGAAAATTGTGTCAAAAGAAGCTCATAAGTTGACTAGGTTTCATTCGAGCTGGTGTAATGCTCGACATGATATGTCAGGCCATTGTTAATGAACTTTAACGCACGTACAATTTTAATAACTTCTTACTTGAAAATTATACGAATACAGTTAAATACTTGCGTGTGAGTGAAAATCATTAAATGCTATAAAAATCCTTGAAATACATTTGACATGATTTCCTGCTCAGATACGTTGTTGTGGCTCATGGCTCCGCCTCTTTTTGTAAAAAACTACACGAGACCCTCTCAAGTCACGCGTTGGCTCCACCCACTCTGTAAGCTAATTGGCTAGTGGGAGGTTCTAAGCTCTCAGAGGTGCCAATTCGGTCAGTTCTGCAAAAAACACGCGGAAAATCGTGTCAGATGAAGCGCATATGTTGACTAGGTTTCATTCAAGCTGGTGTAATGCTCGACATGTAATGTCAGTCCATTGTTAATGACCTTTAACGCATGTACAATTTTAATAACTTCCTACTCGGAAATTATACGATTACAGTTAAATACGTGTGAGCGAATTGAGTGTACGAACGTTGAGGTTGTGGCGGTGGTGCGATATTTATATGTAAAAATGACGGATCTGATACGGGCCGACGATATTGTGGTTAATTTTATGCAATCTTTTATTCATAAAACGCGAGACGAAATCGCGTAGGTTAAACAAATTTTTAATCAGCGCGATTTCCTTATATGGTAAATAATAGAAAAACAACAGAAACGCGCCAATTAATCGTTCTAGTTTTGATTTTAGATTACGCACCTTTCGTCTTATAGTGCAGAGATTTAATAGTTTGCTAACAAATTATTCATTTTTTTGTGGATTTTTCGCAGGTCGGAAGATGGTACTATTCCGTGGGCATAGTAGATCTTCAAACGTCGAAGTGAAGTCTGACTTGAGCCATCAGAACCACGAAGACCCAGCCACACCTAGATTACTGAGGATATCTCCGCTAAGACATAGTTACCGAGTACCAGTCTGTAGAAATATAGAAGCCTCGTTATGTATGCACGATAGTGATGGCGATTCTATCATCTCGGCGCCCGCAAATGGAGATCAGCAGCACGGTAGCGATACGAAAAAAGGTAATTAATCGAACGAATACTCGTGTGTATTTGTTGTTGTTTTTTTTTTTTTTTAGAGCCTACATACTGTAGCCAGGTTTAGGTTTCCAATATACGACTGTATTCCATAAATGTAGGTAAAAGCGCGAACCAACACTAGGATTCTGAAGGTATACAAATGTGGAGCGGTAATTCTATATTAATGACCAGTGTAACGGGATTATCTCTTATATATTTGTATAAATGTGTGTAGTTCTGCGATCGTAGTACGCGGTGTCGATGAGAGAACTACATGACTAATTTTAATACCTGTGTGTACGAAACACGGTAGCATCGTTGGTAATTAAACAGCAGCAGCGACATGGTAGTGAAAGTTGGATATTCGAGTAGGTTTTTTGCCTTTTGCGACGAAGCCCGCAGCAAATGCGCCTTCCGAAGCGTAGTTCGACTAACATAATAACGTCTGCCGACCTGTGTGGTAAATGGAATTGAATTTACATGAGCGTAGATGGACGGTGTTGTAACGCCTGCGGTTTGCCTAATATGCTAATTATTTAACGCTTGTTTGTCGTTCACGTCTACCTGTCTGTATCTAGCACTATACGCTGCCGCCGGCGCCGATGAAATGCTACTTTGATTCGCCGTGTGAAGCGTGAGAGTATGGTATGGTTGTGGCTTGATACGAGAAATCAGTGGATATTTGATACGGTTGTGGATCTGTTAATCGTGTCTCGTGTCGATGGCAATTGGCTTAGTCAGAGGTGCGATGGTATAATAATGTTGGATTTAATCAAAGAATTTGTTTGAGTTGAGGGGTAAAGACTCGAAGTGATAGGAAAGTGTTGTGAAAAATTGAAAAAATTACCAGTTCATAATTTTTTAAAGAGATTTCAAAAAAATTATTCTCAACATAATTTTTTTTTGAAAAAATGAATTGAAATGAAAAATAGTTTAGCTATAGATATAATAATATATGAGTAAAAAAAACATGAAAAGAATCCAAGAAAAATTTTTCTTAAAAAACGTTATCAAAAAATAATTTCTTTTAAAATTGTCTTCTAAAAAAAAGTTGTTGAAAAATTTTTGTGAAAAAATATTTTAAAAATGACTTGGAAAAGTTTTACACACATAAAAAAAATCGTTAAAAATGTTTTAAAGAAGTTATATTATAAAAACTAAAAACTATGCTTGTTTATCACAAAGATAAGATACTGAATTTAAAAAAAAATTTTAACAAAAAAATCTTTGAAAACCAGATTAAAATTTTTTGGTTTTTTGCGGAGCATTAAAATCTTTTGATTGAAGCATATATTGTGTCAAAAAACTTTTTGCAAAATAATTTATTAAAAAAAAATCTTCTAGAACAAAATTCATGAGAAATTGAGTTCAATAATAATCAGCGCATCAAGAAAAAAAATGAGGAAATTTTTGAACAGATATTTTCTGAAAAAAGAACATGAAAAATTACTTGAAAAAATATTCTAAAGAAAAAATTGTATCAAAAAAATCGAAAAAATTAAATTATTCTAGAAAAAAACGTATAAAACAAAAAACGCAGATAAAAATAAAGTTGCAAAAAATTTTTAAACAAATTTTTTTAAAGAAGTGAATAAAATTGTGTAAATTTGTGTTTAACTTATTACAAAAATAAATAAAATAACAAAAATGATAGATTTCTCAGAAAACTAAAAAAAATCGTACCTACACAAAAAAAGTTGAATTTGTTTTCTTTAAAAAAAAAATACCTAAATAAAAATTAATAAAGAATTGATATTTTTTTTTAATTACGCAGAAAAAAAATTCTTTAGAAAAATTTTTAAAAAATTTCAAACATCTTGTTTGCCATTATTTGTCATTTTTGGGTTGATTTAGTCATTTGTCATTAAAATATAGAATAAAATTATTTCCAAGTCCTTTTCCATAAAATTTGAAAAAAATTGTCTGTCTTTGAAAAAAATCTCTTCATTTCCTCAGATACCCTTCCACCTCTATTTAGAAAATCTCGATTTACTTATTATTTTTGTCTATCCCAGTAGTAATTTAAAATTTCCGTCGTATTTCGACAAATCATGTATATTATTTTGATATTAATTTTTGAAAATAGCAGAAAATCTCGTATCAAAAACGGGAGCAATTTTCACTCGTAGGTAATTTGATTTTTGATTCGAATTAACTATTCTAATCCTCAAGACGATATCTATAGTTCTGTACCTATGTTTAAATTATACTGCTGGTTTGAATTTTAACGTACTCGTACAGTCGTACCTATGTGCACTCGAATCGAGTAAATTGGTATTTCGTCAATTACATAATCGTACGAACTGAAATACGAGTTAATTTGAGTCGTACATATAAGATGTACACAAATGTGTGATCCGCAGCTTCATCAAAATTACCACCTTTCGGGAGTTGATTAATAGGTATATTTCAACGGTGCGTTCATTTGGGCATCGAATATACGTACGATGAGGTCTACGCGACGCGACGTCTCAATTTGCATAATTCGATATGTACGTGGATTATTGCTGCCGGTTGATACCGTGCGTGTATAACGTGTTACAGTGACGGACGTATGTTCGAATACGCAACGCAAAGATGAAAAATTATCCGATGATTTTAAAAATTACGTATTTTTATAACCTCTGCTCGAGTGATGAAAATGATGATAATGAAGAAGTGCCAGCAGCAGCAATGTATCTTATATTGGTGTCAAGTTAACTGTACGTTTACGAAAAGGCCCGAGCCGCATCATCGCACCAAGTACCTACCAATCTCGAATATTATAATTGAATATGAGTTTTACGATCGTTGATGCGCCCATATGTACCTACCTACCTACATAATGTACTCGAAGAGGTACATCGACGCTGCAGCTGCTGCGCTTATTGGTATTACGTATCCGACGACGTAGGAATTAATTATAAAATCAAATAATCTTCGGGTATAATTAAGAGAGCTCGAGAAGATGAGGTGAGGGGAGGTGGTGATTGTAGGTATATTGTATGGCTGTGAATTCTGCTGTGCTGTTGCGGGCAAGACGAGTTCGTGAGATGACATAATTTTAATATTCATTATGATGTATTGGTGCAGTATGCTCGAAGAGCCCTTTGGCAATTTTTTTGGTTCCAATTTCCAAGTTAGTTTACAGTCCAAGAGTCAAAAAGTGCTCTAAAAATCGAATGGCTGGCATTTTTATGGGATAAATAAAAATAAGTCAAGTGGTTTTTTGTAGGTGAGGGTTCAACATTCCAGAAAAAGGGTATTTTCGGGAGAGCGATTTTTTGGAAAATTTCAAAAAATGAACTACCTTATTATTTTTCAAAAATTATCTTGTGACTTTTCAAAGAGGGTTAAAATTTTGTGAAAAAATCAAAAATTACAATAATTTTTTTTGAGGATTTTTTTTTAGAATTTTGAGCTTGATATTGAGTCGATTTTTGAATATTTTCACAAAAATATCACGCAACCTTCAAGGGTGGGTTAAAATTTCGAAAGAAAATCAAAAATTACTTACCTACAATAAAAAAAAAAAATTGAAACTTTTTTGAGAATTTTGAGCGTGAGATTGAGTGAAATTTTTTAATATTTTCACTAAAATATCATGCGACCTATCATATGGGTTGAATTAAAATTTCACAAGAAAACCAAAAATTCAATGATTTTTTTGAGAGTTTTGAGCATGAAATATAATTGAGTCGAATTTTGAATATTTTCACAAAAATATTTCGCGACCAATCAGGATGGGTTAAAATTTTGCGAAAAAATCAAAAATTACTTACAATAAAAAAATTGAAAATTTTTTGAGAATTTTGAGCCTGAAATTGTGTTGAATTTTTTATTGTTTTCACAAAAATATCACGTGACCTATCAAGGTGGGTTAAAAATTTCGCAAGAAAATCAAAAATTATCTACAATAAATTTTTTTTTTGAGAATTGTGAGCCTGAAATTGAGTCGAATTTTTTAATATTTTCACAATAACTACGTTGCCTTACCAAGTGGCTGAAAATTTCGGAAGAAAATCAAAAATCGCAATCAATTTTTTTGAGCTTTTTGAGCTTCTTCATATGAATCTATTTTTGGATATTCTTAAAAACTTGTCACACACCTTTCAAAATGGGTTGAAAATTTGAGAGATAATCTTAAATTACAATCAATTTTTTTTTGAGCTGATCAGTTTTTTCAGTGATTTTTGATTGTTTATGTTTCTTTATTTTTTATTTTTTTTAAATATTTTTTTCTGGAGAGCTGGCTATTGCGGTGATGTGAAGACAAACGATATGAAATTTCTGAATAAAATTGAATATTGAAAATTTAGATGAATTTTAGTACCATTTATGGTACATTTTGAAATTGAAAGCTTAGATACTTATACGTCATTTTCAGCACCATTTAGCCTCCCTTTCTAAGGCCAAGTCTCAAATCAACATGAAACTATTCATATAAGTAGACTCAAAGTGCTCAGAAAATATTTAAAAAAAATTATTGTTGAGTATTTTTGTAAAAATATTCAAAATTCAATTCAATTTCGGGATCAAAATTCTTAAAAAATTCACAAAAAAATTTCCATTGTAATTTTTTTTGTGTATTTTTAATTTACGTTGATAGGTTGCAAGATCACTTGTCTTATGAAAAATAATGAAGGTCATTTTTTGTGAATATATTGGTCGAAAATTTTTTCTATCAATTTTTGTTCGATTTCAGCAAATCAAATTGCATTTTATTCAATGAAAAAAGCTACCCTAAGTTCCCATGTAAAATCCTCCTCTGGCTGAATTTGTAAAAAAAATTATTTTCAGTAAATTTAAAAAAATTCCAATTTGCATTTAATCAATGACAAAGGCTACCATTTGATCCAATGCAAAATCCTACCCTAAGCGAATTTGTCAAAATTTTTATTTTTAGTAAATTTCAAAAAATGTGAGTTCTTGCAAAATTGCATTTATTCAATGAAATAAGCTACCCTAGGTTCCCATGCAAAATCCTCCTCTTGCTATACCTATTCATAATAATTTTTATTTTCAATACATTTCAAAAAATGAGAGTTTTTGCAAAGAAAAATAATATGGTAATTTTTTCGTTTTTTTCAACCCTACAATTGTAGGATTTCTCAAAGTACCCAGGATACTTTTGAAAAAGTCTCCAAGAATCTCCTCTTGATTCGCTTAATGGTACATACATATTGCACATCCGGTGTCGTTGTCGTCATCGTCATGTTCACATAAGTGGTCGGTGGAAAACGAGGGTGGATATCACCTTTTTTTTTTTTACAACTCCAAAGAGGGTTGATAAGAGCATCGTGTTGAAGAAATGAGATAAAATTTAAGGGAAAGGAAAAAAAAATCACACGGGTAATAAACCATGTAGTGTACCAACACCGACGATTGTGCGTGATGAGGTGGTAGGTACTCTCTGCCCTGCCTCTCCCACTCGGCGCTACCGCGTGTACCGCGACCGATAGAATGGCGGTGGTGGCGGGTGTGATAACGCGTATATGGGTAGACCAACTGCCAGTCAAAGTCATATCAATACTCCTCGGCGGCTGGTTCGGTTTATAGTGTGCGTGCCTGGTTAGTCATATGTTTATTAATTCGTTTACGCGTGTTTTATTTTTTACTTTTTTCTTTTTCGTTTCGATACCCATAAGTTTGTTTTTGTGGTAAAAGTAGGCCGCGTGTAAAGTTTATTTTTTTGGTTGTTTTTTTTTGAGTGTACGAGTGCTTTGTTGTGATTTACTTGGACCAAAAATACTGATAAAACGTTATGCTGTGCGAATAAGGTGTCAATTACCTCGAGTCTACGAAATGTTTTGCGATATTTGCGATATAGGTAAGGTGTTTTTCATCATTTCTGTATAGAATTTGAGTGTAAATCTTCGAAAGGTATCGCAGATTGAAATGCACAAGTGTACTATTTTGATACAGCTTCGATAGGTAAATGGGAACGTGTGTTCTGTTTTATCAATCCTCGTGTATAAGTAGACCATTAGAAGACGTTAGAACTAGCCCAGCAAGCTACCGGTCTGTTATAAGATAGTACAACAACAATCGAGGTTGTTATTTTGTCTACGTGTGTTTGTTTACAACTCGTCTTAATTCGAGTACGAACTTAGCATTTAGCATTTTTCTTTATCTCGTTGAATTTTGGAGAAAGTATTTACCCACGATGTGATTTCCCTCTGGCGAAGAATTGACGCGTGACGACACCTTGAAAAAAAAATAAGACAAAATGGTACAGTAATGAATCCATGGTTATTTTGTTCTGTACCCAATGGTTGGCTGAAAATTTTGGATCACCGGTGCAACGGCTGGGATGCCGCTGAAATGCTGCTATCTATACTATAACTGGTTTCATTCTTAGCATACCAATGGATATTATCGGCGTTACTCGCCTTATATTTTGAAATATCTTGGGTTTTGACAGGTGTGACTTTTAAGAATTCCTCTCTATGGGCGAGTGGAACTGGTATGCGAGATCGCGTACTGATTGTACGCGGTAAGTACCGGTGCCTGGGTGATACGTATGCGCGCGGATGGCAGCACAGACCATCACGGATTTGAATAAATTTCAACTTTTAAGGCGCACAGAGTGTTGTTGCTTTTTCGGAGGTCAGAATACGACTAGATGGACGTGGAAATGTATATGAGGTTTTGGATAAGTGTGCTGTGTTTTTTTTTCTACCAAGTAATGATATTGAAGAGACGAAGAGTGTCGAGCTGAGTGGTTTGCTGCGTGTGAAAATTACCGGGTTCAAGGGTATCGATTTGGAAGGACCTTGGATGGAATTTATAGAATAGAGTCGACATTAGGATCAATTTTTTTTTGACCAATTATTAAGGTGTTGGAGCAGCGTTGGATTAAAGTATTTGTTACTCAAAGCCAGAAAAATGTGAAGTTCTCCCATTTTTACTCTCGAAATTACTTATGAGAACTCCCTTCCAATTTTCTCCAAAGAAGCAATTTTTAATTTTTTTGTTTGACATGATTTATGGAATATAATAATTATCTAGATGTTATGACAAAATTTAAGAAAATTCAAGTTTAAATTGAATTTGAAAAAAAAAATCAAAAACCATACTTTTAATATGAATAATTAATCAAGTAATCAGTACAATTAAAATCATTTTTCAAAAAAAAATCAACATATTTTTGAATCTTGAGTGAGATCATTTTTAAACGTTCATTTTCATTTTACAAAATTGAAAAAATTTTATCTAAGTACAACATTTTTTTTTATTCTTACCAATTAAAAAAAAAAAATTGTGTTTATCATAGAAAAATCTTCTCCGAAAAAAATGAGAAAATTTTTATTTTAAATAGATTTCAAGAACCAATACGTTTTTTAAACGCAGGATTTGAAAAAAATCATGTTTGCCGAAAATTCGAAAAATTTGGTTACATTCAATAATTGTTTCTAAATTACAGTTTGATCGTAATTTTTTTGGATTGTACGTAGGTGTAGGTATGTAGATGTTGATTAAAATTTAAAATTTGTTTTTAAAAAAATGAAGTTGATAGTTTTTTAAAAAAAAATAGTTAACGATTTTTTTTTTCTAAAATTGCAATAATTTTTGTAAAAATTTGAAATTTTTTAAAACTTTTTAAATTTTTTTTTCAATTCCACGTTCAACAGGGAAATGAACGGGGGTTTATGTATAAAATGGTGAAAAAACACTCCAAACCTTTTTTTTTGTTGAAATTATTGTGCTTTGAATTAAATTTAAGAACGAAAAGATGTTCTCACAGAATTTAAAAAAAATCAAAATACTTACTTAATATGTTTTAATTGGTATTTTTTAAAACAAAGTTTTCTAATTTTTTTTCAAAAATTTTTAAAACACTTTCCAAACCTGCTTTAGGAAAATTGTGGTTTCTCAACCATTTTTCACTCAAGAAATTGTATCTACTTATTTCGGATTTTGGTTTTAAAAAATTGATTTTGTATTTTTTGAATGTTTCAACTATTTTTTTTAATTTATTTATTTTTTTTTTTTTTTACAAAATTGGATTAATTTTTGTGAAATTTTTGAAATTTTTTTAAAAATAATTTTTCATTTGAAAATAAATTTTTTTAAAATTGCTTTCCAATGTGCAGAATCAAAAAAAAAAATTCTTTAGAAAAAATGAAGAAAATTTTTATTTTAATTTTGAAAAAATTGGATTGAAATAAATGTTTAAGATTTCCTTTATAATATTTTTCTTGAAAATTGCTCATAATATAAACTTTGAAAATGTTTTTCTATTTTTTTTTTATTTTACAAAAATTTCAAACTTTTTATAATGAAAATTTTGGTTTGAAGTGCATTTTTAAAATGCATGTTTTCTTGAAATTTTAAAAATTCAAGTTTAAAAAAAATTGAAAATCATTTTACAATAGGTATATATATATTTTAATTCTAACGAATATAAACTTTCAAAATGATATTTTGGAAATTGTCTTGATGAGTTTTTAATTTTTTTAAAAATTTTTGATGTTAGTTTTGAAAAAATTATGAAAATCTTTTGAACAGAAAAATTTTCAAAATTTGTATTTGAAAATAATTAGTAAAGACATTAAAAAAAAATAATCCAACGTTTTTTTTTGTTGAAAAATTTCCACAATTTTAGTGAAATGTTATGTATTTTTTCAACTCCAGAGTTAGGAATACTTTTTAAAAAGAGTTTTAAAATTAGATCAGGATATATTTTTAAAAATTGCGATTTGAACTGAATTGAAAACAAATCAAGTTGAAATTTTTAAAAATTTCTTCCACAATCATTTTTTTTAAAATTGTTTTTCTAGTGCACAATTATAGGATGGTTTTCACATTTTATTCACCTATTATTAAATATCACTTTAAATCATATTATAATCTCCAAAATCTTTTTTTTAAAGATTGTATTTTGGATTAGAGTTTTTTTAAAATGGGTGTTTTGAAATTTTTTTAGAAATTTTCACATAATATATTCCTTTAAAAAAATGGTTTGAAATATCAAAAAAATTCCAAACTACCAACATGCAGAAATCTGAATTATTTTATGGAGTTGTCTTATAAATATGCTAGTTCGAGTGAAGGAATATAAAATTTTGAAAGTCATTTCTTCCCTTATTGAAAAAAAAAAATTCTTCAACTTTCAGCGATAAAAAACATATGTGGGTACGTTTATATCTTTCTATTTACGCCCTCCAAATTGTCACAATTCCCATATGAAAAATTTCAACGCTCATTTCGAAGGTTCACTTTATCACTATCACCCTCTCCACTCATTTTGTTCTTGCGCTTCATACATTCGCGTTAAATTTTTTCGAAATAGTAAAAAAAGAGCGAAGGGGACATAATAAAATTTCCATTTCCTCTTTAGATAACAATGCGGTAATAAAATTGACACATTTGACATGCACATATGTAGTCGAAACACGTTGGTCGTCTGTGGATCTAGACTGGCTCGTTCGGTGCAACAGGTATATTAATTTGCACGTCCACTCGAGCACATAGTTTTAAATACCAGAACGTTGAAACTTGCTCAAATTGTAGTACCTTCGTGCGCAATTAGTGTAGGTCTATAGTCGAGTTGGTTGAAACTACAAAAGAAAGACGAGTTGAACAAACGTACAGAGGAAATAGTAAATACGTAGAAGTTAATGCATTTTGGGCACCGGTCGGTGGTGGCCGGTGCAACGTCCATCTTGTGCCACGATGGCTGCCCAAGGGAACCCGCTACATCGGCGTAAAAATAACCCCTCGTTCGGTGATGCGAAACGAAGCTGAAAAAATAGAAAAATAAATGTGTTGATAATGATAATTCATGTGCGAGAAACAAACAACCGACTATCGTCGTATATGGCAGAACCAAGTATAACAACACATGGTTCTCTATCTTATGTTTTTTCTCGTCATTCTCGAGTATCTATCTAAAATTTTAGCATATTCTCATTAATAATTTCAACATTTCTGCATTTATTAAAACGTGATGATCGGGTCCTTCGAGGAGCTTCGTCGAGATGAGAATTACATTGGCATTTCCTGCGCTGCGTCGCCATCCCCATCGAGGTCTTCGATACTATCGATGTCTGCGTTTCGCGTGGATTACCCAAATACGAGACGAGGAGGAACAGATTAAGATGACTGAATTGGAGGAATCTACATTCGGTATTATGGAAATGGAAGAAAACATTGGAGTAGCGAAGACGCGGTGGTCGTACGGTTCGATTTACAGACGAATAAAAAAATTACGTGGAACGAGTTTTTATCCAGTATTATATCGGATTCAGACAACGAAGATGACGATGGCTCGCGCTCGCGAACGCGTTCCTTTTTAATGGTCACACAGGAATTTTACGATTGGCACATGACAACGTTGGAATTGAAATCGAAGTAAAAAAATGAAGGGAATTTTCTCAGCCCAGTCGAGCAGTATCGTAATGTGGTCGTGTGGCCTTCGATGTGCCACTGAAGAATGAAGCTGCGAAGATTACGCACATTGATGGATATGTCAATTGTCAATCGTCGTCAATTGCGATCACTGATTTTTTACGCGACCGAGTAGCATCTTTTCGAAATTATACGACGACGCCGGCGGCGCTAAGGCGGATTGTTGGATTGTGGCATGCGAGTTGAACTCACGCGTGTATTTGTGTGGGTTTAAACAGCACAGCTACTTTATATTATTGTCTAATCCGCCTACTCGGGTCGCAATGCTGAGATCTATCTGGTATGTTGTGTATTCTTCGGGCTACCGATCGCCGTGCGATGGTCGCGGTCTCGGTGAATCAATTATACAAAGTGGTTGTGGTTTGTACGGTACCAAGCAGACCTACTCTTTCGCGCTATTTCGAGCTGCAACTGGGAAGTGTTGGGCTGGTAGCTGGTGTGTGAAAATATACTCGTTAATTTAGGTAAACCTGTGGATGTGGGTACTCGACAAACGAGGCGTAGAAATGACCCAAAGCTATCTAGCCCGAGTGCCCGGCTATATTAGAGATATGGTCGACAGGTTTCTGTCTCTGTGGAGTACCTTACGATGCAAGATATGGACATAACTGGCCAATTCGAAGGCAGGAAAAGAAAAAAAGTAAAGAGTTGGTGGAAATGAAATGTCAGTTGGAGTACCAATATGTACATTTTAAAACGTGTACACCGAAGGGTATAAATGCCTCGGAGCTGTTTGACAAAGCAGGTGTAACATTTGGAGTGGTCCACCGAGTGCTCGGTATGTGTACGTGGAGTACCTGCCCTACGACGTTGGTTTTTTATGACCCTTGTAACATGGTTATTCATTCGCTTTTTGTAAAAACCTTGTTAAGGTCGTACTTAGCGGAGAGAGAGATTTTTAAAAAGAAGCAGCATCCGGCAGGAGATGCAGAGAAGCGTGGGGAACAGTGAAAAGGCCAGCAACGCCGTCATTTTACCGTATCAGAAATTGTTTCACAATCGAGCCATATTGTTTCGCTGCTGAATTGAATGGCTCCTTTGAAACGGTGCATCGGAATGGAATAGATTTAACCTAGCGTTGTTATAGGTTGGTGAAGTGTGATGGACGTGGAATGTGCCCGATGCCTTATGCACATACCCCCCTCGGTGGATTTTTTCTTCACTGCTGCCCGTGTCCAAGTTATTCACCCCTTTTTTCTACCCCGAGGTCTCCTGCGGTGCGTCGAATAATGCGGTAATTACCGCGCGCTGCCTGGTTATACGAGGTAATTCGAAAATATGTAAAAACCATTCCAACGATGACCTCCTGTATGCGGTTATAATCGATTTATTATGTTCGACTTTTTTTTCTCTCCTCATTATTTGATTATTTCGTATTGTTCGCGTATGCGATTTGATTTGTTTTCCAACACTTTACAATACACACATACTTGAAAATTCATTCAATTATGATCGTATTTAAGTCGATGGATTGGATTGTTTTTTTTTTTGAGGTTTTCTCTGTTCTTCGATTTAATCGATTTTTTCCCCAGCGTTTAACATACATACGATTAGGTTTTTTTCTCTCATTTTTAAAGTATATGGTTTTTGAAGTAGTACATGGTTGTATACGCAGTACTTCCGTCCGGAAAGAGCTCAATTCGTAAGCGGTTTTTTTTAAGTATCTTTGTGGCGTCATAACGAAGAAGTGCCATTGTCGATATGTCGAGGGTGTGGCACACGGTACCTCGCGTTCGTGGTATGTACTCGAAAGGTCGTTCGCGATCGACGAGGGTTCGTCATCTCGTACTCGTAGTTGTTCATAATACACGTATATCCGTTCTAAATGAGTTTACGCTGTCCAGAGTTCGATGTCAGATCGAATAACTTGAACGATATCGGTTTTTTAGATTTATTTATTACGTTACGCGTCCGCAAAGCCAAGAATACTAATATACAAAGCCCGCAGGGAAACTCGATAAATCATGCCTTTCGCCAGAAACGCCGATTTTATGATTTCTTTGACTGGTTAGTAGTGATAGTGATACACATGGCGTTATGGTATCGATGTTGTGCACATGCTTATGCAGATTGTGTGTATTGTAGGTAGATCAGTGAAAGAGAGAGGAGGCCGATGGCAGGGCGCCTCGAAGCCATTGGGTTGTGTTGTGATTTTGCGAAGGTGTTTAAAAAAAAAAGAAAAGATATTTAGTGTTCTGGAGTTAGAAAAAACATTAGTAAAGGTGTTAATCGGTGTTTTTGAGCAGTTTAGGTTGGTTAGCTTGTAAATTACTCATTTTCTCGCCTTATTCGTCATGAAATACTTATTAATGTTACTTTTTTCAAAAAATTAAAAAAAAAAAAAAAAAAAAACTAATTTGTAGGGCTGTCTTAAGAAACTTCATGAAATACAGGAAGCTAAAAAATAAAACGTTTTGTGGATTTTTTTTGTTGTTAATTTTTCAAATTTTTGAAAATTTTTGTGAGGTATTTTTCAAATTTTCAAAATTTTTATTGATAAAAAAATTCTTTTATTTTCTTGAAAGTTTTTTTTTCAAATTCATCCTGAAACAAAAGTTGTTTAAAGTTGGTCAATTTTTTAAAAAAATGGTATTTATTTCAAAAATTTTATTACGTTTTTAGAAAAATTTTCAGACACATTTTTCAAAAACTTTGTTTGTAAACAATTTTTTTTTCAATTTTGTCAAAAAACAAAATTTCCAAGATTCAGTCAAAGATACATTATTTTCCAAAATGAAGATTTCAAAATTTTTTCGGAACACTATGTCTTCTTAGAAAATTGTCAAAAAGCAAGGTTTGTCTAAATAAATCAAAATTGTTTTATTTTATTGAATTACGACTTTAAAAAAAATATATAATCTTGGAATTCCTTTTTTAAAATTTTAATTGAACACACTTAAGCATTTTTAATTTAAAAACATTTTTCTGTAGGTATAGGTACTTTTAATTTTTAAATTTTATTTGAATAAAATTTTTGTTTTTCAACTTCGACGAAACACCTAAAATTGTTATTTTCAGTGTGGATTTTGTTTGAAACATTTTGAAACTTCAATAATTTTTTTTATTTTGTCAAAGTACAATATTTTATGTCTGAGGTAAAAATAAAACCTTTATTGAAATTCTGTTGAAAATCTTGTCCGAATATTGAAATTTTTAAATTTTAAATTTTTTCTACCCAGAACAATTATTTCTAATTTGAGGGTTGTCTAAAACTCGAACTGAACACAGATGTTTAATTTTAGTGAAAAAGTTTTTTGTCAACTCATCCAAATATGTACATGATTTATTGAACAAAAAAAAAATCGTTGAAAACAAAATATTTTGAAATTTTTCAAAAAAACAAATTTAAAATTTTTAAAATTTTGTAGAAACACTTTTTTTGAAATACCTAATATCTAAGTACTCAATTTTTTTAAATGATTTTGTTGAAATAAAAAAAATATTAGATTAAATTATTACTTACCTACCTACGAGTATGTCTTAATTTTGACGAAATTTTTTCAATTTTTGAATGCAATTTTTTTTTTTAATTTTTTTGGAATGATTAGGTACTCAATATTTTCTCTTCGGATTTTGTTTAAAATACTTCAAGACTTTTATGTACCTATCAAAAAATAAAATAAAATAAAATTTCGTTGAGAAAACAATTTTGTCAAAAAACGTAATTTTTCAAATTTTATCGAAGAAAAAAATTTCCTAACATGAAAATTTTAAATTTTATTGATTTTTTTCCCATTTCTTTTCATTTTTTGCCAAGATATGATATCTATTCATTTTTAATGTTTATTAATTTTTACGATTTTTGAATTGTAGGTAGGTATTTGACAAAATTTTCAAGTTATCAAAAAAATTTATAAAATCCAAAATTCTTTTTTTTGTTTGGTTTGGTTGTTGCACTGATTGTTGTGAGTGCAATTTGCTCTATGAAATTTTTCAAAATTAGGCATTAATAAAAAATTTATGTTTCAAGAAAACTCAGAAATTTTTTCATAAAAAAATTAACATAGGTAGGTATTTTCTCTTACCTATACCGACTAAAAACAGATATAATTATGTTTCCCCGATTAAGTAAAAAAATTGTAGGTACTTATTTTTGTACTTTGAAAAAATTGAAAATTTTATTTACCTACCGACTACAAAAAAAAATTAAAGACATTTTTTATTGTAAAAAAATCAGATATAATAATTCAGTTTTTCTTCTCCAAAAATTAAGTGAAAAAATTCTTATTCCAAAAAAAAAGATTTTATACCTAGAGAAATCATTAAATGCAGAAAAAATTAAAAGTTTTTTCTCCAAAAATATTTAAATAAAAAATACCAAAAATTTCTATTTTGTGAACGAGAGACGGATAAAGCGTTTTTCCCCAAAAAAAATCTAATACCTACTGAATAGATCTTTTCAAAAGAATTGAGCATTTTTTTTAGCTTGGCTCGAGAAAACCCGATTTTTTTTTATTTCGCGGAAGATCAGAAATTTTTTCAACAAAAGATTAATGATTGTTTTAAAAATTGACAATGAGGCACCAAACCATTTTTTTTTCAAAAAATTGTTTTTTTTTTCAAATTTCCTTCAAAAATTTAAAAAATATTTTGTGATTCAAAAAAATTGAGAAACTTTTTTCTTCAAAATAAATAATTTTTTTTACGCCGACTCCAAAACAATAAAAAAAATAAGTAAAATGTTTTATCCCGAGAAAAATGGAAATTATTTACTTAATCAAAAGAACTTTGTTTTTTCGAAAATAAATTGAAATAAAATTTTATTTTCAATTTTAGAAAGAATGGACAAAAAATTGAGATTTCTGAGAAAAATTAGGCAAGGGGTTGCCTATACCTACTCGAAAATTGATATGGGGCAGATGTCAGAGTAAAATAATTTTTTTTGAATTTTGGCTCATTTTAAATCCAGGCATGAAAAGGATTTCGGATCTTGGATTTTAAATACAAAATATCACAATAATTTTGGATTTTGATTTTATACCCATTTTCCCGGGTTCTGTCGATTTTTTTTTATAATTCAAAAAAACATAATAAACATTTTTCTGGAATATCCTCGAACCAACGAAAAAAGCCTTGAAGTAAAATTGAAATTAAAATCGAAGGGGGTGCATATCGTACAAGAATTTGCTACAGTTGAAAAAAAAAAACATTAAAATTCTTACATCACCGAACCATCCTCTACATCTACATCTGCATCTCCCGCAGTTTTCTTATCAAACTTCGAAGTGTACGTAACGCCTCGAGCCATTAAAAACGAATAAATTGGATTATTGCAGCATCACACGTATAATATAGCTTACCTATGCACGTGGAAAATGCCAACGAAAAGAATGGTATTGATCGGAGAGAAGGGTGAGAAAGAAATTAAAAGGAAACTCGTACCCGAAACAAATAAGCCAACCTCGGTTATGGTACGTAATTCTACTCCAATTTGTTCATCGATCAATTGTTTAAATTTCCTCTTACATGTATGGCGATCGTTATCCCTCATCTCATCTGTCTTGTATGATAGAAAACTGGACTTTTTTCAATGCAGGGTGTTTCACAATGGGGTGCTGCTTATATGATGATTAATTTACACAATAATAAAACGAGAATGCAAAGAAGAGAAAAGGCTACGTATCTCGTATGAGACATTTGATGAAACATCGGTGAGGGTGAACAGTGAACAGTGAACACACCTACTGCGTCTTGTAATGCTAATAAAATTGTGATGGGCACCTTGGGTTTTACTTATGCACATACTACATATTTTTATTGAACGTTTTAACGTATTAGATATCGAATTAGGTTGTACGTGTGTTCATGTGCACTGGTACAGTACGTATTATTAATCCGTATCTATGCGATAGCCCTTTTTACTTATACATGGATATTTTTTCAATATCACAAAAGCACCAGTACCAACACCTATTTATGCACATTTTGTACAGAAAACGATGACTAATAGTGTATTATATATTTAGTACATGAAGTGTTACGAAGACGAGGCGCGCGAGCTTCGGACTAATCTTCGTTCTAGTACACGTCGTCATACTATATCCGCCGTATTATATGTATTTTTTCTTTATGTACATAAATTACGCGAAAAAAAAAAGAATGAAAAAAATACTAGTAGCGAGCGGCGCGAAATAGTATACTTTACCTAGAGATAACGAAATAAAAAAAGTATGAATCACCGCGAAAAACGACGTTCGAAATAGGCGAGGAGTTGTAATCGTAGATACAACATATGCGGTATTTTCGACCCATAGATAAGTAATTTTGACAGGTACGCGTCTAATTAGCCTTGTACATACGTACGTATGTGCCGGTCGACGGTCAATTTACGTGTATTTTACGACCCAAGTCGGCTGGAAACCAGCAAGAAAAAAAATTAACTCGGATTTCCATCGCAGAGAGGTTCAGGTTCGTGGATGAGGACCATTGTCCCTTGCTGATTCAAGGTCTTCGCAGAAGTACGAGTAGTTTTTTTTTTTGAAAGAGGTACCTGGATGGGCTACCTAATACAGGAGTCAGGTAGACGCACAGAAGGTGGAAAACCATCGTAGAGACAGATGATCGGGTCGTCGATGTGCTGGGAAAAACAATAAACCAAATCAAATATAGCCTACGTTCGTAACAACGCACAAAGACAGGAAACACAGCGATTTTTTTTTAAACGAACAATAGCTTATTACCGAGCAGAGTATAATATCCGTTCAGTCCGATTTGACTACGGAATGAGTATATTTTTCCTGTTTACATATCTATACGTACGTCTACGTACGAGTACCTATGTGTCGAGTATGTACCTCTACTTGCCCACCTGTACCTAAACCTATACCTAACTTAATGTATCGAGTTCACTTATATTCATCGAAAACACAAAGAGAGAGGGAGACGAGTATAAAAGAGGTACCCCTAGTTGAGACAAATGATTCACAAATGGTTCCGTCCTGTCTTCACTTCCCAAACTAATTAAGAAAAATTCCAAATTTTTTCAATCTGGAAAAAATGTAAACTTTTTTGATTTGAAAAAAATTGTAAACTCTTTTAATTTGAAGAAAATTGCAAATATTTTCAATTTGAAGAAAATTGCAAATATTTTCAATTTGAAGAAAGTTGCAAATATTTTCAATTTGAAGAAAATTGCAAATTTGTTCAATTTTTCAATTTGAAAAAAATTGTAAAATTTTTTAATTTTAAAATATTGGGAATTTTTTCAATTTGGAAAAATTTGTAAACTTTTTTAATTTAAAAAAAAAATGTTGTTTTTTTCATTTGGAGAAAATTGTTTTTTTTTTCAATTTAGAAAAAATTGTACTTAAATATTTTGGAAAAAAATGCAAATTGATTCAATTTGACGAAATTGTGAGTTTTTTCAATTTGGAAAAAATTAAAATTTTGCAAATTTTGTTAATTTGAAGAAATTTAATTTGGAAAAATTGTTTTTTTTTCAATATTAAAAAATTGTTTTTTTTTTTATTTTGAAAAAATTGTAAATGTTTTAGTTTTTGGAAAAAATACAAATTTTTATTTTTTTAATTTAAAAAAATTTCAATTTTTTTCAATTTGACACCCCCTCCTAAAAAAAAAAAATTGCAATTTTGCTCAGTTTAAAAAAAATTGCAAACTCTTTTTGTTTTTAAAAATTTATACCTAAGTAAGTTAATTTGGAAGAAATTCTAATTTTTTAATTTTAAAAAATCGCAAATTGGTTCAATTTGGAAAAATTGCAATTGGATTTGCATGTTTTTTAAATTGGAAAAAATTTTGATTTTTTTATTTTGAAAAAATTTAGAGGAACTGAAAATTTGAAAAAAATGCATGTTAAATTGAAAAAAAAAATATAAACACTCGAAACTGAAAAAAATAAAGTAAAGAACTGGAAATTTAGAAAAGGTTGAGCATGTGATGCAACTAATAAAGTAATAAGTCATAAGAATTTGAAAAATTTCAAAAGTAGAGATTTGATCAAAAATTATTTAAATAAAATCCAAAACTTGAGAAATTTCGAAAATATTAAAAATTTGGAAGCACCCAGAAAAATTGAAAAAAAAAATCACAAAATATTAGAAAATTTGGAAGAAATCGAAATTTTTAGGTATATTTAGGTAATTAGAAATTCTAAACAGTTATAATTAGGTATACCTAATCACTTTCAAAAAAGTCAAAAGTCATAATAAAATTGGAGATCATTTCAAGTTTTGGATTTTATAAAAAAACGTAAATTAGAAATTTAAATTAAAAAAAAATATTATCTATCCAATTTCAAAAAAAAAAACCAAAAAAAAAACGTAGGTATTTTTTACTTTGACTACGTTAAATGAAAAATCTGAAAAAATTTAAATAACTAAACATTTAAGGCGTCGAATTGAAAATTTATGAAGGTTGAATGTAAAAGTGATTTTTCTTTTTTAAAAAATAAGAGATTTTTTCTTTCTAAAAAAATAATAAAAATTAATTCAAAAAATGTGATATTTCTTTAGTCTCACAAAAATGAAGACAAAGAATTGAGTTTTTCCTGCAAATAATTGAGATTCATTTTTATTATTATTATTTTTTTACAAAAATTAAGAGATTTCTGCACTCCAATAACTTGAAAGTCCCCGAAAAAATGAAAGGGTTTTTCCTCCGAAGAAATTTAGAATTTTTTAGAGTAGAAAATCTCGCTTTTTTTTACTTGAATTTTTTTTCTGTTGCTTAATTGTTTTTTATTTTTCTATTTGTTTTTTATAAAGGTCGATTTTTTCTTGATTATTAATTTTTTTCATCTTTTCTTCAAAATTGGTCTGGTGGGAGAATCTGCGGTTTTAAGTAATTTTATAGAGCTAAGTCACTTATCTCCACCTGAGGTATCTTCGGCGTATACTAATTTCTGCCCACAAATTGATCGATTGGAAGAAAAGAAGGAAAACCAGTTAAGTGTCGAAATATTTGTATGAGGCGGTAAGATGAGGCGGTCCGAAGAAGAGAAAAATAAATGTCCCGTCCACGTGAATGACTATATGGGGTCGAGCAGAGCGGTGGGACCTAACAACTCATTAACCTATTTTATTACGCGGCCGTTTAATGCGCTCCATTAAGTAATTAACCTTTCAAGTTTCAGATACTTAGGATTTTTTTCCCTTCTCCAACTCGTAGGTAATGAAAAAATAGATCGATTTGGGCGTACGGTGAGGCTTGACGATTTTTATATCAAAAGTAGAGAATCCATTAGCGAAGTGGTAAGGGTGTTTTTAATGGAAAACATGGCGTAAAGTTGAATGGAATTTAGCATCGACGAGCATCGAAGGTGGTTTTTACCGGTGCCATGCCATGGCATGGCAAGGCGATTTTATATTAATTAAACATTACGAATATACTATATACAAAGAAGCGAAGAAGACGCCATGCCATGGCAGCGTCACGATGGGTAAAATTAAAAATTCAACCAAATTCTCTAATTACTCGTCGAATTGTTTATATTATTGGGTACAGGTTATGCTTATGTTGTTGTTTTTTCCTTACTTCGACTCAGCCATCTCAGAGCTGTAGCGTCTTAATTGTACGTAACCTCGTTAAAATAACATTAACTCGACGTTAATCACCCGAGTAACTCGGGCTGTTTTTTTTCTTTTTCTTGAGATCGAGATTATCGCGGGTAAATGATCTTCGCGTGCACTTGTCGGCGTTCGAGTATTTCGAAATTGGCGCGATCTTTGGTCTATTCGCTGGTTTTATATGACGCATGTCTTGCACGAGCATCTGTGTGTGTGTTTGTTTTCTTTTACACGGATTCAAAACAAAATGAAAGTCTTACCACGACAGACGTACGCGAATGAACGAAATGGAACGCATGACAAATCGTATGCAGTTGACGAATTGTTGCAAAAATAATTTTTTACTAACGAGAGGTATACCTTAACTTTACTTACCTAGAAGTACTCTCGTCTACTGTTGTACCTACAAAGACGTGTAAATAACGGTAATAGGTATATGCATTATCGCGTATATAGGTTTAGGTATATGCATCTCTGAAATATGGACCACCTATTTATATGGGTCGACAAAGCACAAGGTGTTATTAACCTTACCACGTCGACTGTCGAATCGATGCAACGTTTACGATTTTTTGCAACCATTTTTGAGAATTTTTTCGACATATTCACCTCTAACCCTGTGGTAAAATAGTGAAAAAAAAATGTATTATACTAGTAGACGTGCTATTATAAAATAACGTATATGTGTCCTGTCCTTTATGAGAGAGCATAAGAGCAATGCCATTCGTCGTTCCAAGAGTCGAGAGATAATGGGCAATTGTGTCAGGATGATTTTTATTTTTTAAGTTTTTCTCCAAGGTACCTTCGCTTTATGGACGGTTTGGTCTTTTGCCAGAAATGGAAGTACGGAGTGTTGGACGTTGGTGCGATTTTGTCCAAGTATGGTGTCCATGCGACGCCTGTTTCGCAATACCTTTCACACTTACCGAGGTTGTAGTCTTCCTGGGTTGGTCTTTGGTCGTTGGGGTCATTATTATGGGTTTGATGAAGTGAGCTAATATACTCTTAATGTGTATGTGTGCTGTGCGAGATGTGTAATTTGTGCGATAGTTTGAGAATGGAAAATGTAATATATTGCTGAATTTTGGAGGGGGGGGGTCGAAAATGATCAATTTTTGAAAATTATTTTATGGGAGAAAATTCGTTGTAAAGTAAAAATAATTTTGAAAATTGCGAAAGTTGAAAAAAATTTTAAATCAAGAAAATCATAAAAATTAACGAATCAGCAAAAAATCGCGAAAATTCAAAAAATCTGGGATATTGGAAAAATAAAAATAAAACAAATTAAAGAGTTCGAATTTTTGAAATATTGTAACATGTGTAAAAAAAATTGAAAAATTGTACCTATATATCCTAAAAGAAACAGATAAATTATTTGAAAATATTAGAGCAAGCTTGAAGGGCGGTGAATTTTATTTAAGTATTAATAAATTTTTTCCTGTACTACGATTGTTGCATTTTCCCTAATCATTTTTATTTTTATTTGTTTCAGGTGAGTTTGAAATTTTCATTGTGAGGATTACCTAAGTATTGAAAATAATTATGAAAATAAGTAAGTAGAAAATTTCCATTTGACGTGATTCGCAAAATAATCCGCAATTTCGATTTTAATTTTATAAGCGTAACGGAACAGACCTCTTCATTAGATTGTACCAGTTTCAAGGGTAGCAACTTGGAAGAGGGTGTCCAGTTGAAAATTTTTAAAATTTTGAATGTGAAAATCACTTTTTTCCCCCAAACAACTAAAACTTTTCTGATCCAAAAAAATCAAAAATAATTTTTTCCTCATCCTAAAAAATTTAAAAAAATTTCACTCCGAAGTAATGAAGAAAAACTATTCAGATACTCCCAAAAATGATTTTTTTTTTTCATTCCAAAAAAGTTGAAAGACTTTTTAAAAAAAAGGAATGAAACAAAAATTGAGAAATTGAGAGATGTTCAAAAATAAAAAACTTTTAGGCATTATTTTGTATTCTAAGAAAATTAAGAAATTTTTTCTCTGCAATAATTGGAAGATTTCTTAAATTTTATAAATTTTCTTATTCAAGTTTTCTTAGATTGAAGCAAAAAATAAGGAATTTTCCTAAAAAAAATTAGGGTGTCTAATACACTTGCTAGTACTGCTAATCCTGTAAAAATCCTGCTTATAGTCAATTCAAGTTGAATTTCATGTTTTTTTTCTTTTAAAAATTATGAATTTATTATAGATTTTTTTTTGATTTTGTAAAAAAACATATTTTTGGAGGGGGTGTCACATTTAGTTGAGGGGCTGCTGAAAAAAATTTCTGTCAAACTTCTGTTTTTTGGTTTTGAGATTTTGTTAGACATCCTGAAAAATTGAAAGATTTTTTAAAAGCATTTTTTACTGTAAAAAAATGGTCAGATATTTTCATGCGTTTCCAAAAAAATAAGATAAGTCTAATTTTTATTCCAATAAAATTCTGATTGCATTTTTTTCATTCTAAAAAAATTGGGAGATTCTTTCTAAAAAAAAGGCAGACCAAAAATTAGAGGATAAATCGCAAAAAAAAAAAAAATTAAAAAATGATGTTTTTTCTGTATAAAAATTAGAGTTTTTTTCTCAAAACAATCGAGGTCTTTTTTCAGAAATATTTTGTATTACAAAACAAACTGAGAATTTTTTTCCTGAAAACAATTGAGGCATTTTTTTATATTTTATATTTTTTTTTTGAAACTTGAAGTGAAATTTGTTTGATGCTTCGAGGTGACATTTTTGATTTTCTTAAAAAGTTGTTCCTAATAAATCCTCAAAATTATTTTTTTTTTAAAACTCCAAAATTTTTGCTTAAATTCCAGTTCTACGAATTTTTCTAAAAATAAATTTTCACTTACCTACCTATATTTTTTATATATTTTTTTTTTAAATTTCTTTTTTGATAAGAACTTGGAAAAATTTCCAACCTCAATATGATTAGTATTTTGTTTGGTTTCAATTTTTTTTTTTTTTTAATTCTTTATCCGGCACCGACACTGAGTGCAGTGAACCTCTCATTCTGATACCGTCTAATATTCAAATAATTCAACTTGGACGAGATATTCGTCTCGAATACTTTCCAATCATCGATTGTACCCAGGCCCAGGCCTTTCCCAAATTTCTCGTATAACTTGCCTTTCACGAGACCGAGACCACACTGATGAGACGAATGAAAGGATGGTATATTCCCAGCACCTTTTAATATTCCATAATTCGCCCATAAATCTTTCGAGCACCAGCTCGGCTGTCTTACCATACATGTTACTAGGTTAGGTACATGGTTGATGGTACACACTTGAGAACCAACAAATATTAGGTACATATACTTACTCGTGTATACCGTTACCCTAATTTCTATTCCATTCTTGAGCTCGCCAGCACGATACAAATTTAGCACTCGTGACATTGTAGGCACAGGCATAGGCACCTACTTGGTATGGAATATGGATATATGTATGTACGTGAATTGTGTACTCGTACGCACTAAGTATATTAAAAATTTGAAAGAATAGAATAGAAAGACACCCTCTGTAATGTATTCGCTCGTTTTTACGTAGCGTAGTAAAAACAATGGCACGTTGTAAGATTCGTTTAATCGGCGTATGATTAAACTAATTATTCAACCGGGTGGGAGTTTTTTCGTATTTTATCAAGAGTATGGAACACGTTTTTCATTTACGAGTGTATGATCTCCTCGTATACTCGGCGGCAGTATAATAATAATTGTTTCTGCATGGAATAAAAAAAACACCCAGTATAATAACCTGAACTGCAATATGATCATTATACGTTTACACGTCGTATATGTATAGTAAGTCGCAGTCTAAAAATAAGCGTACTCGCAGTTGAACAATCAAAAAGAGAAAAAAAAATAGAAGCATTTTTTTTCAAACAAAAAAAAACTCCGGAGAATTATCTCGTATTCGGTATTGTCGATGTCCTTGTAGTAGTATTGTATAAGAAGGTGCTAGACACCTTTCGATGAAGGTTGAACCGGATGCGTTAATTTGTACGTAAAAAATGAAGTCCACCGATGATAAATTGCACCATTTCCAGGAATTTTATACGTACGCATTGTTGTGTAGTGTGTACATTCCACTTGCGAATTTTCCACCCGGTAGCGATTTGTATATTTAGACTGAAGGTGTATGCGAGGTCTAGGACTCAGATGATTATATTTATATTTGTGAATTAATTTCGTCTTCGAGATTGCGCGAAAAGTACAATTCTCGAGAGAAAACGATGCGGTGGAAGGTAAAGAGACAACCGGGAATATTATTACCTACACTCCAGTCAGACTTACGTACTGTAGTTGAATTTTACACATCATTTCCGGCTTCGTCGCTGCTCTCGATACTACTAAGTAAATATTTCCAAGAGTACCATGGGGAAAAAACCTCAACCGAGTTATTATTACGTACGCATGTCGCAGCTGACAACGTTGAGCTGACAAAATATATGTACGTACGAGTTTACTAAACGACAGAGAGTTGTTCGTCTGTACGTACACTATTTAGGTATGCAGTATAAAAAGACACAACACTGTTGAGTGATTAATGCCACCATACAGTACGACGAGCACCACCGGGGTTGAGTTTGTACTATGTTTCACACGAAGAAGAATTTCTTAATCTTTGTATCTACAGGGTGTTCCAGCAGAGTTTCTAACTATCTTACTTGAATTGCTTGCTGGTTCTGCAATGAAATGAACTACTTTTTCTTAAAAGTATGTAATGATTTGACAAAAAGTACTGAACACTGGTAATTTTTTCAAGTTACAACATTGGAGAAAATTTCAATTTGAAATCAGATAAATTTTTAAGGTTTTGGTAATTTTTTAAAATTTAGTTTATTTTCAAAATTTGGTGATTTCAATTTTTGAATTTTGAATTATTTTTTTGATTTAAGCTAAATTTTCAAAAAAAAAGATCGATAATAATTGAAATTTTCAACATTTAAAAAATTTTGATGAAAATTCGATACGTGAATTTTTTTTAATATAATCTTGATATTTTAGTAAAAATTCAAAAATTGGGTACAAACTTTAATATCAATTTCAAAAATTGAAAATTTGGTAGATTTTTAAAAAGTTCACTTTTAAATTTTGTTAAATTTTTAGAATTCATCAGCTAAATACATATCAAAAAAAAATGTTTAGTTTGTGATCTTTGATAGATTTTGAAAATTTGATATTTCATAATCAGAAATTCGTTTAAAATCATGGTACGTTTCCAGGTAGTGAAATTAGTGAATTTTGTCAAAATTACAAATTGTACCTAGCTACCTACCTACTTATAGTGAAAAAAAAAAAAAAAAAAAAAAAATCAACAAATCGATAGGTATTGAAAATTGAAATAGTTTTGTCCATTATTGAGCAAAATTCAAATTTAGAATTTTTCTTGCTGAATATTTGAAAATTTTTCTGCAAAATATTTGATTTTATAATTTTTTGAAAACTTCTTATTTTTTGGTCATTTTTGGGCGAGTGGTTTTCTGAAAATTCAGTAAAAAGTAGGGAGTGAAAAAGTAGTGATTTTTTGGGAGGAGGTGATTCTAATAGGCACCATGAAATTCAAAATTCAAAATTTTCAAAATTTGATACAAATTGAAAGTAAGGTAAGTTAATTTTCAAATCAACAAAGTTAACTAGGTGAATTTTTCCAATGCTATGCTTGAATGAACTTCATTAAAATTTTAGAATTGAGTTCATCGTTTTATAACTTTTTAGAATTATTTAATTTGAATTGAATGTTCAAAAAAAAATTAATAACCATTTTGTGATGTTCGATGGATTTTAAAAATTTGGTAAAAAATAAAAATTAGAAACATTTTCAAAATTTGGTAAATTTTTTTGATTTATTAAATTTTTAGTAGAATTTGTTTTTAAATTTTGAAAAAATTGTTGATAACTTTTTAGAATTTATTTCAATCTTTAAAAAACTTGAATGATCATTTTGTTATACATAAGTATGTTCGACAGACTTTAATTAGTAAAAATACAAAATTGGATTTTTTTTTGTTGAAAATTTGATAAAAATTCGAAATTGGGTAGTTTTCAAATTTATTAAATCTCCAAAATTAGGTGAATTTTTCTCACTTACTAGATTTCAAAAATTGAGATCATTTTTTAAAATTAGGTATGATAAATTTTCTAGTTGAATTAATTTTTAGAATATTAATTCATTGATTTTTTTTCCAACTTCAATGTCAATTTGAAAAGTGTGATGACTTTTTCAAATTGGATAAAAAAAATTGAATTCCGGCAATTAAAAAAAAAAAAAAATTAGGTAGGTATATTTAATTTTAAGAAATTTTTTTCAATTAAATTTTTTTTATGTTGTTAAATTTTCAATTTGAGTTTTGAGTTCATTTTAAATTTTGATAAATTTTGAAAATTTTCTCAAATTTTCAAAAAAAAAACATTTAATAATCAATATAAATTGTCAAGTTTGATAAGTTTAAAAAATTTAGCCCGTTGAAAATTAAAAAAATTGGTAAAAATCTAGGAAACTTTCAAAATGAAGAAAAAGAAAATCGAAATTAGTTAATTTTTTAATTTATCAATTATTCTTCAAAAATTAGTGAATTTTTCTGATTCAGGTAGGTATATATTGGCAAAAATTCTAAATTTTGTGTTTCCCAATTTTAATAAACTTTTAAATTGATTGTCTTTTTTTTTAATTCTTATAAATTTTCGAAGTTGGATCAATTTTTAGACTAGCTGAATTGTTAAAATAATTTTTAAAGATAATTTGGGATGTTTGTTGGATTTTAAAAATTAGGTAAAAATTCAAAAAATATGGAAAATTTCCAAAATGTGATACATAACCCTAAATTTGAATATTTTTAAATTTTATTAAATCTTTGAAATTCGGTGAATTTTTCCAACTCAAAATTTTTGGAAAATTCAATGTTTTTGGATTTTTAAAGTTTGGTAAGAATTAAAAATTTGGAAAATTTTCAAAATGTGATAGGTAAGGTAGCTTGGGGTTAAGTGGTTCGAGTGGTTAACCGGACCAACGAGCCCTGCGACGTCGCTATGGGTGGTAACACTTAGGTCGCGCGGTTGGGTGATACTCATTCGTATTGCGCGTCTACCTAACCTGGTTCCAACGTCATACCTGAACACCCGTTTCTTCCCAGCCAAAAAAACTGTTTTTCGCTCTTTTGTTCATCGGTCCACTTAACCTTACGGTCAGGTTAAGTGGACCGAATGAAACTTTTTTTTCAATTGCATTTTTGAAAACCAAGCGAACCTTGATTTTGAAATGTAATTAGTGCAAAATGTAGAGAAATGTTTGCTCTACACAGTGGACTTCAAAAAATTTCTCAAAATTCACCACAGGCCGCATGGGACGCATCCGAAAAAAAATGGTCCGTCTAACCCCAAGCTACCTTATGTATATCTAATATAAACTATTTTAATTTTTAAAATTTCCAAAATTTGATAAAAATTTGAAATTTTGTAATTTTAAAACTTTGACTACATTTATTGAAATTGGATCAATTTCTAAATTTAAAATTTTTACAATTTTTAAAAATTTTGAATTTAAAAAAAATATTATTTAGTAATTTAGAAAAATTTTCATTTTCGAAAAGTCCTGCTGAACGTCCTGCAGAAATCCTTTTTTTTGTTTTGAGAATTGATTGATTTCACTTTGAAAGTATATTATAAATATTCAAACCAGTATAGCGCCTTCATTTACAAATATAGGCACCCGGTATGTATCTAGTTTTTTGTAACTGATTCCCGGTTATATCAAAATCTCAAGTTTGGACATTCACTTCCGGACCACCCTGTACTGTGCTATATACATACTGAGAGACACATACTTACTATGTATGCACAGTACATACAATACACGTTGGTCTAGGTGTGTACCATCTGGGTGTCCTGGCAGCAGTAAAGCACCCTCAATTACCAGAAGTACATCGTCCCATCTTAATTCCTCTCAAGGTCGCCTTTGAAGACTAGAATTTTACCTTTGTCAAAGCAAAGATATTTTCTCCCACTCGCAGTATTAATTTTCCCAGACTATAATGATTTTCATTTCGACGTCAACGAACCGCGAAAAAATTTAATATACGAGCAGGTGTACATGTACGTGTAATTAGCGTGTACGAAGACGAACGACGAACGACGACCGACGCCGGCATATACGACTACCTCGTGCTGTTGTTTGAGCGACAATTCATCTCGTATTTGCAGATTACATCATCGTAATGCTGCGCGGTGTGCTGTGTGTATCTATCTACGTAATCAAAGTACATTTTGGATAATACGTTAATCGTTAGGCAGGCCATCAGTAGCAATCGTAGTGTATCTCTGAGCGTAATTAAGGTGCCCAGATCGAGTACCCTTTACTCTTTTTGTGAACTAGTTGCCTGTGCAATGATTTTATACTTCTATATAATCGTGTACGTACTACGTGTATGTAAACTGCTTAATGCAATTCGATTTCAATTTCATCGCTGGCAACAGACTCGATTAAAATTTACTTTTTCCGACCGAGATAATGTGTTTCGTAATTTCTACTCATGTAACTACACGCAGTGGAGAGGTTATGGTGGAGGGTTTTTTCAAATTCTCCTCGGGTACATTCGAATCGACGTACGTATATGCACCTAGGCTGTGCGAGTACAGAGATACGTACAGTACGTACAGCATAGCTCGTGCGTCGACGTCGAGCGCGCGATTCTAATTGATAGGTGAAACCGAACTGGTTCAACGACTCGGCCGGAAATTATCGTTTTTTAACTCGCTGCTCGATGGCAACGATAATGACATCTCGAACAAATACCGAATGAGAAAATATACCTCAAACAATCCGACAATCACGAAATCACGACCAATGACACTTTGAATGCGAGCGTAATTTACTTAAGGCGTACTACGACACGTCGACGGTTTCCTTTTTCTTTGTTGCTGTTATGAAATTTATGCTCGAGTGGTATACGTACTAGGTATACCTCTCTTATCCTGATTGTAGATAGGATTGAGATAGGTGCTGATGACTACGATGGTGGGAATGTAAGTAGAGGGTACAGTACTCATATTGTGTTGTTAGGTTCTTCTTACGAAGTGCATATGTTTTATTTGAAAATTTGGAATGCAGTTGGGTGTTTGTTTCGGTGATTTAGAAAACCTTTGTTCTTATTGTCCCGAGTATAGACCGTATTTCTCTAGTATTTACTCGAACGTAATACATACCTACTTATATGAAATCAGTCGGGGGGGGGGGGAGGGGTCATTGAATAAAGGAAGAAAATGACAAATACCAATTTTCTGGTGCCCAAACTTTTTTCTCCCGAATTTTTAGTACAATCAAGCGTGTGAAGGCAGATGAGATTTGAAAGAAACTGCCCCCTCTCAGATTTATTATTTGTGACCTGTCATAAGAAAACCAGAATAGTATCCGAAAAAACAAATTTTACAGGAGAATAAAATTTTAAATGTACATACATCGACTATCGACTGCTTAGATCGAACACCTCGTAAGCCACAAAAAAATTCAAGTTAGATAGAAAATCCTATTTTTTAAGCTCCTTAATATTATTATAAATGTTTTTCGTCTTCACTGTCATTTTTGTTTTTTTGTGAGTTACGAGGTTTTCGATCTAAGCAGTCAATATGACCCTTTCTCCTTCTGTTCATCTGATCCAGCATCCAGCTGATTTTTGGGACATCACTTGACTATTTCAAATTAGAAATGAATCCACAACTCAATGTGACCAAAAAATTAGAATTTCAAATTTTCAAGCCAAGACATTGACTCAAATTTTGAGAAAAATAAAAAACCAAGACTTACTCCTACATGACAGTTAATTGAATTTCCAATAAAAAAGATTCTCTTCACTTTTTGCCTGCTTTCAATATTTCAGAAGTTCTGCATTTTTTAAAATCTGCCCCATAATTTTTTCAGTTTTTTTTTTTTTTTTTTTTCACTGAAATTATTTTTTATTGGAAGTGATATGTGAGATGGCTTGTAAGGTTTTAATTTTGATATTGTAAATAGAGGGAACTCAAGCTGTTATCAGATTGAAAATTCATTATTGAATTTACTTGGAATTTTTGGTTCATTGTTCGTCGTGTATGATTGGTCCATTGAAACTGAACCACTGAATGAGAGAGTACAAATATCGATATCAGAACAAATTTCATAATGGTAAAAAATTTTATACATTTGCACTTGGCCAAAAAAATTTGTACAGTAAAAGTGGAACGTGGGAACTGACAGGTTGAGATAACTCTCGCGAAAAATGAACTGCTTGATGAACAAAGTAATACACAGATCGTCAAGTAAACGTTGAGTAAAAAACATGTTTCGCAGATGTTAATATTTGAACAAATCACTACTGATTTTCTGGTGTCCGAAGTTGGTTTTGATGCAATACGTATATTTTCATTACAAGTTAATCGCATTTATGTACCTACTCAAGTAAAAAATATTCAACTAGTAATGAAAATACACGTGCCAACATGTCACCTTGTATTTTGGGTCCAATTTCTGAAAAATTCGCAATTCGGAAATTCGATAAGGAATCTGTCACGATTCACTAAATAGAAAGGATTTGACAAAATTTGAAAATATGTACTACTTAAAAATTTAGCTAAATTATAGAAATGCATCTAATTTTTAATTTTTTTGTCAATTTTAAATTAACCATTTTTGAATTTTTTTCAAATTTCAAAAATTATTCAATTTTGAAATTTTTTTCAATTTCACATACTATTTTTAAGAAGTATTCAATGGAAAAAATTGAAATACTGGAAATCCTGAAAATTGTAGAAAAAATTGTAAATTTGATTTTTTCATAAATTAAAAAAAAAATGAGATTTAGGTAGGTAAGTATTAAATTGAAAAAAAAATGCAGAATTTTGAAAATTAAAAAAAAATTAAAGAAAATAAAAATAGGGTGAGTAATAATATCAAAAATTTGGTTATGAAAATTTAAAAATCATCAAACTTCATATTTTTACCAAAATTCTATAATTTGGATTTGTTTAATTTTGGAAAATGCGAAAAACGGTCGCATTTTAAAAACTGTGAAAATCTTTCAAATTTTAAAAATTTATCAAATTCTGAATTTTTATCATTTGAAAAAAGTAATCTATTGTAAAAAGTAAGAAAAAAAAGAAGAAAAAAAGAACTTATTGTTAAGAATACACCATACCTATTTTTAAAATCGTTAAGATCTAAAAAATAATTCTGAAGAGTTCAACTAAGTTTTAGAAATTGCCCAAACTTGAAAAAAAATTATAAAAGTTTAAAAATTATTTTAAAATTTTCTCAACATTGAAGGATTATTGAATTTTAAAAATCCATCAAATTTTTAGAATTTTCGAAAATGGTTACTCACAATTTTTTAAAGAATTAAGGAAAATTCATTCCTATTTTAAAAATTGATCTTCTTTAGAAGATTTTCCTAATTTTTGCTTTTTAATAAGAGTAAATGTGAAATTAAAAATTTTTTCAAGTTTTTCCAAATTTTAAAAATTCACAAAATTAGCTAAATTGTTAAAATTGAAAAAAATTGAAAAATCACTTCTTCAAATTTTAGAAAATTTATAGAAATTTAAAAACATCTACAAATTCTGAATCTCGATCAAATTTTAAAAATTTTCTCAATCTAAAAAGTTGCTTTCTTTTAAAAGTAATTGTGAAAAATTACAATGTGAAAATTCGGGTTTTAAGGAAGTTTGGAAAATTTAGCCGAATTTTAAAAACTGATCAAATCACAAAATGCTTTTCCCAAATTTTTACTTTGTACTGAAATTTAAATATTTCTCAATTGTTAAAAATTGACTAAACTTGAGAAATATGTATACCTAGGTATTGTAAAAATGTGCCGATCTTTAAAAAAAGATTCTCATTTAAAAATTTATGAAATTTTTAATACCTACAAAAATTTTAAAATCAACATAGTGATTTAAAATTCAATAAAAATTTTTGAAAAATTGGACAACTTCAACTGCCTTTTTAAATTTTACTTGAAGATTCACTGAATCAAAATTGTAAAAATTGTGCATAGAATTATTTTATTATGAAGTTATTAATGGAAATCAGTTTTTTTGGAATTGCTACATTTTATTTATGAAATATTTGCATACCTTCTACTGTTCTACATTTCAATTTTCAACTAACGCTTTACTTTGAATTTTGATTTCAGATCTGAGCGTTTGGAACAAAAGCCTCTCTCAAAGATGGCGTCGCATCCGGCGACGTTGCTCTTCATTCACCACCAACTCAACGACCCAGGTCGACTCGCCCGATAGTCATCTGCAAAAACAATACCTTCTCGAGACGAGCGGCTCGTCGTTAGACTCTCCAAAAGTGATCAGCAACGGAGACGCCGATATTTCGACGTCCTCGTCATTCGTGACACGTATAAAATGTCGCGAGTCAGCTCACGATATCGGCACTCCGACCACACCGGAGGCCACAGCAGCAGCCATCTCGACGAACGGCCCAGAAACGGACGCTGCTGCCAACGGATTACCAGACGTGTCTCATTTGTTACGCTTAAAATTCAATAAATTTCAGAACGGATTTCGCAAAAGAAGAGCTTTATCGGTGCACGAGTCGTTATCGGAGAAGGATAAAAATCACGCCACGTTTTACGTGCCCACACCTCGACCGCTGAGCAGATCCACCGATGATATGGACGAAACGGATGACTTGGAGCCGGCTTCGTTGCCTCCGGCCGCTGTACTGAGTAGGATATCTTGCGCTAGAAACAATTATAGGAAATCGCCCAGCGAATGCTCGTCCGGCAGAGGAACTGTAACCCCTACTGAAGATTTCGATAACGATAGCTCGGGCAGCAATCAGTCTTCGAAGTCGAACTACTACAGGAAGTACTCGTACGAGGATCGACTGCGAAGCGAGGCTAACGATAAAAGCTCGCCGTATTGGGACCAAGGATACCACAGTATCGAGTACAGTCCGGGGGCAAACGGCGACGCCGCCGGCGCCGGTGGCACCCTCTTTCGGTACAATTCGTACTCGACGTCGTGCAAGAACCGATACGCCGACGATAGAAATGGCGTCTGCGGTCATAAAGATAACGCTCCGGTGTCTTCGACCATTATACGACTGAGCTCGAAGAGCGAAAACGTACCTACGTCCAAGTTCGTCAGCAACAGCACCAGCCCGACGTGCAGATCTAGCGCCGCGATCGTAGTGAACACGGCCGCCGCAGTGCCCACCAACATGGCCGGTCCGCCTTGCGCCACGTATTACGATAATTACCCGCCAGCGCCACCGCCACCCCCTCAGCTGCGAGATAATTGCCGAAAATATCGCCATAATCGCGCCTCCGTCAATTACGGAACGCCACGAACAACGTCTCCGGAGCACATCTCCGCCAACGGCAACGCATTCTTCGCGCCGGACTACTCGCCTCGTAAAATTGTCGACGATCTCAGACACCTGAACGATTCTACGGCCTCTTCGTCATCGTGCTCGTCGCGTAATCGAACACCCCTACACGACAGCACCAGCAGCGCCGAAAAATCCAGACTTCTCAATCTGACCGATCCGTTGGAGGATACCTTCGACGAGCGATTAACCCTTCGCAACGAACCGAAGACCAGATCGTGTCGGAGATGGTCTCAAGCCGATACTTTGGCCATCGACGCCGGTCTAGTGAAACCCTTCCCAGTCCGCAACGGATTTCGAATCGGCGACAAAGTCACAGTCGACATGTACGTCGGATGCCAACTACCCTACGCGGCTCTGCAATCGATCGAGCCCATGTCGATGCCGTACAATCCATCGCCTCCGATTCCGGCGCCCAGAAACGAGAAATATTTCAATAAAGTCAATAATCTGAGGCGTCGATCGGCCCGAAGCGTTTCGCCCGAATCCAGGAAGAAAGAGACGGAAGCCAGAGAGAAAAGACAGCTGATTGCGCAGAATTTACAAAAATACGTCGACCAGAGGAGAAAAGGCGTCGTGGTCGGATGCAAGAGTAATGCCGATTTGACCAGCGTGTCGGAGAATGATTGCTGGAAAAAGGAAGACGATAATAAGGTAAATTGACACGATTTTTCATTACACGTCGTACGCGTATCTGGTTTCTTAATTATTCGATTTTAATTACAATCGCCATTGTTGGACGAAATTCTGTACGTATGTAGGTATTCGAAGTATTTATCAATTTCGGAATTATGAATCGAACCGAGAGACGAGAGGTGTTTCCTGCAAAATACGATAAAGAGTTAAGAGGTGTGTGGCGTATTGACGAAATGACAAGGTGTCTGTAGGCTCTGCAGATATACGACGCGTACTGTGTCACTTTTATGTTAACGTAGAATGAAGGAGTAATTTGAATACGATGAAGTATTACAGGAAACTTCATTTTGAGTACCTAATTGCGATTTTATACCAATAATATTGAGGAAGTCTGTTTTGATGAAAATTGGACAATTTGAATCGAATCAGTATTGTAGTCTCATCGTAGAATTTTTCCTAAAACATTGATTTTTAAAATTGTGGTATTTTCCAAAAATGGTTAATAACACGATATTGTGAAAATTTGTTTATGAGGCATGTTTCTTAGAATGGTATTAAAATTCAAAATTCTGAAAACTTGTTCAAAATTATTTTTTTGAAATTGTCTAAAACGAGAACTGAAGTCAAATTTAAAATAAATTAGGTAGGTACCTATTTAGAATTGTTTAGCAAAAAATTTTATAATTCATTTTTAATGTTGAAAAATTGAAATAATTTAAACTGAAACAAAAATTCATTACTATTTTATTGAGTCATTTTTTAAACTGTTCAAAATAAAATTGATAAGAGTTCTTGTTGTGATTAAATCTTTTTTTTTGAGAATTTTCTAAAAATACTGATTTAAAAAAAAATGATCAAGTTACTTACACGAATGTTTTCAAAATTCAAACTGAATCAAAATAATGTTTAAAATTTATAAAATAAAATTCAATTTCTCAATTTTTTTTAAACATATTTTTTCAATGTTTTTATTGGATGGGAGGGAGGGAGGTTAAAATTGATTTTGTCAAAAATTTGAGAGAAGGATTTATTTAACAAAAAAATTATTTCAAAATAAAATTTACAATAGGTACCAGGTAAGTAGAAGTACTTATTCTGTTTAAAATCAAATTTTCAGATCAGAAACTTTGTTCCAAAAAAAATTTGGATAGATGCCCTAAAAGTACGAATTTTTCTATAATTCATCTCAGTATTTTTGGTTCTAAAGTCAATTTCTCTAAATTTTTGTTCAAAACTACAAACATATTTTTGAATTTTTTAAAACATGTTTCATTTTTTTTTTTCAATTTAAATTTCAATTTATCCCTTAAAAAAAATTGTTTTTTTCTTTAGAATTTTTTAAAAATAGGTACTAATTTTTCAATTCAACTTTGATTGTTTTTTTTTCAACTGAAATTGAAGACTGATATGTAAAAACGGTCTCCGTCCTATGTAATTTTTATGGAACGGAGGCCGTTTTTACATTTATCAGTCTTCAATTTGTTAAAAGTTTGTCCAAAAACAAATTTTTTAAGTTTTCCAAATTTTCAAGAAATGAATTTTTTGAAAATTATTACAGAAAAATAAAATTCTTTAACATAATTATATCGTTTAAAACCAACTCTTCAAAAATTTGTTTCAAAATTATTCTTTTAGCTTTAATAGAATCAATTATTTCTTAAAATTTTGTGCAAAAATAATTTTTTCAACTTTTCAAAAAACATCATTTTTCAAATATATTTAATTTTACCTACCTGTTTACCATATTTTTTTCAATAGTGTTGAATTTAAATTTCGTTTGAAAATATTTTTTCATTAGTTTTGTTCAAAATCAATTTTTTAAAAGAATTTTCTTAAACATTTTCCCCCTATTTTTTATTTTTAAAATCAAGCTTATTACAATATTTTGTTTGAAATCAATTTTTTTTGAAAAACCCATGCATTTTCTTTTTTACCAAAACTTCATTTTTGAAAAATTTTTGGAAACAAAAATCTTCAAAATTTTTTTGTTAATGGAAATTCTCAAAATTTTAAAATCAAACGTGCATAATTTTGTTCCAAAATCAATTTTTCAAAAATTTTGTTCAAAAATAATATTTTTTTTGAATTTTTTGAAGCACAAATTTTGATTTTTTTTTTCAAGTTCATTTTTTTTTTTTTTTTGTTTTAAAAAAATAAACCAAGTACCCTATTCGGTTGGATTTTGTTTTGGAAAGAAATTTGTTCGTTAGATAAGATCCGATAAATCAACTTTTTTTCTATTTATGAAATTTAATCCACCCCCCCCCCCCCCCCCCCTCAAAATCAAACTTACCAAAATTTTGTTTGAAACCGAAATTTTCAAAGCACTTTTCAAGAGCCTCTATTCATCACCTTATTTATCGAAAATCTTTGAGGAAAAATTGTTTAAAATAAAATTGATATTCTTGAAATTTTATTATTTTGAAATCTATTTTTCAAAATTCGTTCAAAAAATAGTTTATTGATTTTTTCAAAATGAACGTTTTTCAAATTTTGTGAACAATCAAATTTTTAGAATTCAAAACACGAATTTTTCATTTTGTTTTCGAGTTGATTTTTTACAAATAAAGTAGGTAGATACATTAAAATTTTCTGATTAAAAAATATATATTAGGAACCAATTTTTTAAAGAATTTTTTGAAAGATCAATGGGCAAATTTTTGCAAAATCTGTTGAAAATTGAAATTTTTGAAATTTTGTCATGTCAAATTTCTCACTTTTTTTATTGTTTTGTTTTATGACGAATGTTCTTCAAATTTTAAGTTTTTCTGAATCTTCATATTAACAATATATATTTTTTGGGGGGGGGGGGGGGGTGTCGAGATTTTGGAATATAGGAATCGTCCTATTAAAAAAAAATTTACCAACTTACTTCTCGAAGAAAGAAATTTCCTCTTGAATCAGACGATTTCTTTTTATCGCCGTTTATTGTCTTGTCTTGTCGTGTCGCCGATACTTTTCAATAATGTATTTTTAATTACTCGATTTAATTGCTATATCGTACATTGTGCAAATTTTCCAACTTTATTGACCCCCTCGAAGGAAATTTTTTTTACTCGCTCCTCGAAACTTGGGAAACTTGTCTAATTTAAGAAAAATTCCATCGAAAATGTTAATCTTGTTCAGTTAAGTTTCGTGTCCAAATTCTATAATGAATTGAGTTTTTCTACGTGCAGATCTGCCATCAATTTATCATCTAAAAAAATGAAATTTTCGACGGTCAGGTGGGTGTAGAGTGTTTTCTGGTCGTCTCATGATAATGTGAATACGCACGAAAGGTATCGAATCGACCTTTGGATAATCACCCGGTTACTTGTACTTGTAGGTATATTCGTACAATAATATATCTGTAGTACCTACACCCTGGTGGGTCATCGGGCTTTAGAAAGGTGAAGGGAGCGGCGTGGCTCGCTCCAATAATAATGGCTCGGCGCTAATCTGATCAGCATATATGAGGTATAGTTCGTTAGCATTATTCATAAATTTCGTCTTCTGCTGCGATCTGGACCTGGCTTGTCATGGCGCTGGCGGAGACGCGGAATCAAATCAGGAAACAAATAAGTACTCGTAGTAGAGAGTAAGGTATCTATAGTTTCACTTTGGTAGAACCGGCGCCATTTTGGGTTCAAGATGCAATGCTAAAAGTGAAATAACTTGAAAACGAATGCAGTAAAACAAATATATCATGGGAAACGAAATGTAGAGAATTTCTTCCCCTTTCCAACGATGTATTAAACTTTACTCAAGTTTTCTAAAAGTTGATCGAATTTCCTACTTGGTATTGGTAGTCACTGTAACTACCAAACTGAGTTTTAATTGATAATTCAACTTTTGGAAATCCGAAGTAAAAGTTTAATACATCGTTGGAAAGAAGAAAAAATTCTCTGCATTTCGTTTCCTATGATATATTTCTTTTACTGCTTTCGTTCTCAAGTTATTTTCAATTTTAAATATTATCTGAACCCGATATGGCGTCGGTTGTACCTAAGTGAAGCTATAGTGCCCTAGTAGAGAGTACCGACCGAGAATGAAAACAATACACGATGATTGTACGAGTATTAATCGCAGCATACTTACTGTGTAGATATGCACTCTGCTTATGTATTTGCTCTGGTACCCGCATACTCCTCCCTAAGGGGCAGCATAACATGCATTATAAGTGTACCTAGCTATGTGTTTGGTTGATAAGTAAAAATAAAGTACCCATATTTATATCAGTAAAATGTATAGAAATTAGAGAAGAAAGAAATTACACTGTTGAACGGCGGCGTGGCGAGCTTTACACGAAGTTCGCAGGAAAATGCCATCGGGCGTCGGCTTCATCGGCACGTTAAAGATCGTAGTCGCGTAGGTAGAGTAGGTTCAGGTACTAAGTAGATCGATTAATTTAAACAGGCTTCGATGAATTGACGCGCTCGACCAAGTTGAATGTTGATTAAACAAAAGAGCATCGTAAACCGAGCACGACCGAGTGTTATTAGAAAAAAAAAGAAGTAGTATGTTGTCTATTACGACTTGCGAGGGTGTAGGTAGGGCAGAGGTATCGGTGGGAAGGTAATTGTAATACGTTTCTGTGCAATTTACTTAGCGGATATGTTGCGTTTATGGGTAATAAAGAGAGCGAGTTGTTGTTGCTGATGATGATAGAGATGGTGGCTATGATGGTTCATCTTGTAATATTGGCACGATTTCGATCATCTTTGCCCGATTGATCAGAAGCGCCTGCTGTCGATGTCGGCGTATTTCTCTTTGTGTGGCTCGTAAGTACACATGCTCAACATACCGATGGGTTTAGATATGCATAGGTACTTGTGTTTTATCGAACGTAGGCATTGGTATGATTATTTTTTTACACGAGTGTGTTTTCTCCAGATGATACTTAAAGATGTTGCTTATTTGTTGGAGTGTTTTTTTTTTTGTTTTTTTTTTGAAATGATTTTCGTGATGTTTTTCCTCTTGATAACGTGATTGGAAAATTATCTAAATCAATCGAGTGAAAGTCGAACGAAATTGGTATTGATTTATGAAAAAATTAACCTTTCTTTTTGTAATTCTTTTTGTTCGTTCGAAGATTCGGACATTCTTGGACATTGCGTTTCAGTTGCCCTCCTTCATTTTCAAAAGTTTTAAAAGTTCAAAGTTAACTAACTACCTATGTCAGAATTTTTTTTTGAAATTTTTTAATTGAATTTGATAGCGCGATGGGTTTTTTGAAAATACCGAAATAAAATATGCCCGGATCTAAATTTCAGCACTATATGTAAATTATTTAACAGTCATTCTGAAGATTTTTGGAATAACTGAAGAAAAAAAATGAAGTCTGACGAAGTTTTGATTAGTCAAGTAGAAAAATTTGTCAATATTTTCGAAAATGAGTTTTTCAAATTTTTAATACACATACCAAGTGATAAATGTAATGATACCGGATTAAAATTTTTCAATTTTATTTCCATGAGATATATTTCAAGAATTTTTTTCAATTTTTATGATTCTTGAATTTTTACTTAATTATTGAAAATTTGTTTGAAATTTTTCATTGCTATAATAATTGCCCAATTTTTCTAAATTTTCAAATTGTTCAATGCCCTCAAATTTTCAAATTTTTCAGAAATTTTTAATTTAAATTTTTTTAAAATTATTTAAAAATCATTCACAAAATGATTATCTCCCCCCCCCCCCCCAAAAAAAAATTAATTTTATATAAAATTATTTTGATAGAAAAAAATGTAAATTTTTCATTACAGGGTCGCGACCTTTCAGTTTTAATGAAAACAAATTTTTCTTATTTATTAATATTGTAAAAATCGATTAATTTCATAACAGGGTTGCCAACTTTCAACTTTCATAAAACATCAAAATTTCTCTTTTTTTGGTAAAATAAATTGATGTTTTATGAAAATCGAAAGTTGGCAACCCTGCTATGAAATTTTTTCAACTTTTTCTATCGATTTGAAATAATTTTTTTGCATCAATAAGAGCCATTTGAGTCCAGTTTTGGTACCAAGCAGATGTTATTTCCATTTTTTTTAATTCGAAATTATCGATTTTTTAGCGATCTGCAACTTTTCAACACCCCTGTCGAGGACCAAAAGTTGTTCAAATTTCAAAATCAATGGTTCAGGGGGGGTGTAGAAACTCAAATTGCACTTTTTGAGTGGGGTGCGGTTGGGGGTAACTCGAGTTCCACTGCCCAAAAATAGCGAAAAACTACATTTTTTTTCAAAGTGACCCTATTTTGAGGGCCCCTGGTTCCACTCCCCTGAGAGGTAGGGGGCTCAAATTATTTTTGGGAGGTTCTCAACTCAAAGTAAACCACCTCTGTGAGTTTGGTCGAAATCCGAGGTATGTTTTTTTTTTCACTCCACCCTACTATAAAACTAGAAAATTGCTCAAATTTTTAACATGTTCTAGTTTTTCAACTCTTCAGGTTTTATTGTTTTTTTTTAAATTTTTCAATATTTTTTAATTATTTTTTTTTCAAGTTTTAGTGTTTTCCAAAAATTATACAATAAAAAAATTGTTTTATTTATGTAATAATTTAAATTTATGATTGACTTTTTAAAAATTCCTCATCCTCAATTTTTGGCCCTGTTGAAATCCTACAGGCATATACGTACCCTGTGCCCAGACCTACTCCTTGAACCGAATTCATATGTATTATGTACCTTCAAGATATACACGTATACCTACTATAACCTGCTCACATATTATGTATTATGTAATATGTACCCTCAAAAATCTGGTACCTTTACTTTCAATTACAAGCAGCCTGTTGCACATTCATTACCGACGAATCATTTAAATTGAAACTGGTACCAAGTGTAAGTACGAGGAAGAGGACTTACCTGGTACATAAACACTCTACATAAAGAAGAATTAGGTAAAACGACGTCTAAATGGAAAGATGATGATGATAATAATTGTAATGGGCGCACGACGTTGAGCAGGAGGAGTTGGTTTGTTACGCTACAAATATTTTTTACCATTAGTCTTGGAAAACGGTCGCGTCCCGTCGGTTGAACCGGATAAAGGAGGAGGGTATTGCCAACTTCCTGTCAGATTTTTTTTACTTCTAATGTCGTCGTTTTCAGTCTAGTATGACCCTCGGTTTGGAGTTTTGCTTTCGATTTTTTTTTTCTCAAGAATATTGTCTTTATTTTTCAGTACCTGGGTGTAGGGTTTTCTTCTTTCATCCAAGAGTACCCGCGAGGTGAGGATGAGAGAGATGAGTTGGGCATGAGGGTGAATTTTTCTCTGATGTGTGCATGGTTTTTTCCCTCCTAAATAAACCTCGAACTCGTGTTGTCTTTATCAAAAGGTTGGCAGGTTATTGAAATACTCGTCGGTGGAGAAAACAACCACAATAGAGGAATACGATGACGTAAATAGTATAGCTACATATTACATACGTATTACGTATGTACGGTCTGCTAGCTCCTACTTTAACCTCGCAGTATTCTCAGCTCATTTCACGTGAAACTTTCAGAGTTCACCAGCTGGAAGGTGGGTGTTGTTTTTGTACGTTCATGTAACACCTGCACGCCAGACCAGCAACAAAACTAAACGATGTGTGAACTTACCGCTATGTCACAGGTGTATGAATTACTGCTGCACTCCCGACTCCACACAGAGATTGTACCTAGCCACCTAGACCCAGTGTATCGAAAGCTGACCAATGTACACAACAAAAATTTTCATTTGAAATAATGGGAAATCTCGAAAAGATGTCGATTTCGAGCTTTTATGGTCTTGAAAGCACACATTCTTCGTAGACAGTGCCGACAGTGGCGTGGAAATGATGGAGGATAGAATGAGAGATCTAATACACCTCTTCGAGTACCTTCTGGTCACATCTGTCTATAATGTCCGTTAGTTACACTTTTCGTACCAGTTGATTGATTCGGTGTCGTGGTGAATCATAAGTGTACACGATAAGTACATGGACACATACTGAGAGAAAGAGCCGTTGTCTTTTTCAGTTTTTTTAATCATAGGTTCTTCGTTCTTCAACGAGCACGTAAAGAAAGGGTACTTCTCGGAAGAAGCAGTCAAATGATCGATGCTGAAAAGAAGCAGAGAGAGAGAATATGAATAAGTGTAACTGTTCTCAAGTACTATAGGTACACACACATATGATGAGAGAGAGCATCCTGCAGTATGTCGTTGTGATGTCCGTTATTATAATAACGTGCTCTTATTCAATTTTTTTTTCACTGCATTAGTGGACGAATTTTCGAGACGTACTGTACATGAGGCCATCACTGAGCAGATGTGTATGTGTGAGTGCATGTAGATCGAAGTGTTCATTCATAACGTTCGCAATGGCCAATATTTATAGTAGGTCTCTTTTGTATTGGCAATTTTTTTTTTTCATCATACTCTCTTTATTATTGTTATTATAATGTTAACATTAAGCTGCTCTTTGGAGTTTGGATAATAGAAAACAACAAACCGTGCGTTTAGAGGACGCCATCCAATAATAGTGTTAAAATACTGGGTAACAATCGCGTATTGTGTCGAAGCGATGTGGATGTGGTGCTGGAAGGCGTCATATTTTACCTTAACCAAGTTATCATGCTCTCTCTAATACCAGATGGTGATTTTTGTCCAATAGGTGACCGTCGCTGCAGCAGACGAAGTCGACGATGAAGAAACGGAGAACAGTAAATTTTGCACGTTACCCAGAGGCGGCAGTAAGAACGCCACTTTTACTATATTGACGGTGAATTTCACCAAAGGAAATGGTCAGAAGGGACTAGGATTTAGTATAGTTGGTGGACGAGACTCTCCCAAAGGCATTATGGGTATCTACGTGAAGACCATTTTTCCTAATGGACAAGCTGCCGAGTCTGGAAAACTGAAAGAAGGTAAGTGGAAGCGTTGGAGTGAATCCAATGTCTGCTAAAGATGTGACAGACAAAGCTTACATATAAATGACTAGTTCGAGCCAGCCAATGAAAGTGTAGAGAGAGAGAAGGAGGAGAATGCGGAATGTGCCAGGCTAGTTAACATAAATTATACAAAAAACACAATAATATACCGAGCTGTGTATTCACTAATCAGAGTGTTTGTTGGGTATTTGTGAGACCTGGAGTCGAAGTAGAAGAAGTCGAAGATTTGACCTTTTTGAGCACTCAGTTTGAGTGTCGTAAGAAAAGTTGATTATTTACTTATGCTTTCGTTGTGATGTTACAGGAGATGAAGTATTAGCGGTGAATGGTAAAGCTCTGCATGGGTTGAGCCATCAAGAAGCCATTGCCGTTTTCAAAGATATCAAAAGCGGTCCCGTTACCTTGCATATCGGTAGAAGATTACCAAAAAAGCAGCGAGAACCGGTGGTTAAAACGTAGCCAGTGTGTGCAGCAGTCCTGCAAATTGCAATCGAAGTTCCAAAAAATGGAGATTTTATTTTATAAGAATTCATTTTGTTGTCTTAGATTTTTTTTTTTTTTTTGATAACGAGTGTTTTTTCTTCTGGATTTTTGTGTCGTTGTTTTTATTTTCCTTCTCTTTCATTTTCTTTTTATTTATTTATTTATTTATTTTCTTTATTTAATTATTAGTTTCGTAAAATCAAAATCCAAAACGATTGATTCGTTTGTAAACTTCGTATATGTTGAATAAGTTGCATACTTCGTGTTGTCAAGGAGTAATAGATCAATGTACCTTTTTTCATTTCACCGTTGCATTGTAATTAGTCATTTTTTTTTCTTTCTCGTATTATGTCCAAAGATTTTGAAGAAGTATTAAATTTTATTTTAATAATTTTTCAAGTTCATATTTGTACAGTTGTGTGTGTGTGTAAATTTTTTTTGAAGACTGCGAAGGAGATTGTTGTGAAGCGTTGCGTGTTGTGTTCTTTTTTTTTGGGAATTCAACGTTGTATTTGACGAAATAAGTTTTAATTTATTCTAATTAGAGATTTTTTTCGCTTGATATTTCTGCAAAGTATTTGAAGAAAGGAAAAAAAGTTGGAAAAAATATGATAATCTATGAAAATCTGTTAACGGATGTACCGTTGCAATGAGAAAAGAAATATTTTATCCCTGTACTTGAAACGAGCTAAAGTTGTGTGCATTCGAGTGCGCTTTATATGGCTCAATTTCCATTTAATTTTTGACAAATTTTACTTCTGTCAGGCTTTGTTGTTGTTTTTTTGGAATGCGAAATTCATTTTTTTTACTGTTGTAACTAGAAGAAGCCCGTTGCGAGATTCGCGACGGCTAGAAAACAGAAGAAAAAAGAATTTTTCAAATTTTAAAACTAAAAATTTAATAAATAATGATTTTTTAATAATTTTCAATTTTGATGGAAAAAAGTAATTTAAAAAAAAATTAGAATCATCTTATTTATCAATTTTTTCAAAATGAGAATTTTTCAAAATTTTCTTTAAAAAAAATAATACTGTCTTATACTTACCTAAATAATATAATTCCAGAGTAACCGTTTTCAATGAATTTCATTATTTTAAATTTTCGTTAATTTTTTAGAAACAAAATTTTAAAAAATACATTTTTTTAAAATTTTTAATGTTCAAGTATTATGAAAATTTTTAAAATCCTGTTTGTTCGATTTAAGAACGTTTAATGATTTTAAATTTTTTTCTTTTTGCAAATTTTACTCAAATAAAATCTTTCAAATTTTTATTTTTTGAATTTTGTTTTCAAAAAATTTATTTTGTTTTAAAAAATGAATACTTTAATTGAAAAATACCATTTAAAAAAAGAAATTGTTCAGAATTATCACATACTTTCCTTCAAGTTCTCATTCTCAATCACACCTCAAAAAAGCATTAATAAATTTTTTTTCAAACTTGGAAAAATAAGAAAACAGAATTTTCTTTAGAATTCAATGCTTTATTTACCTATAAAAAAATAAAATTTCCACGTATTTTATAAATGTACTTACTCGTATTTTGGAAAAATTGATTTAGAACAAAATTTGGAACAATTCGATTTTTAAGTTTAAAATAGATTTTTGACCTTATATTGAAGAAACGTAAATTATTCTAAACAATTCATTTTCAAAATGGAATTTTTTAACCAAAATTTAAAAAAAGATGAAATAAAATTTAAAAAAAAAACTGATGAAATTTGATAAAACATAGGTACCTATCTATTGAAGTTTTTTGATTTTATTTGATAAAAATTTTAAATAAATGCCTGTTTTCAATTGAACTTGAAGTGTAAAAAAATCCATCTTAAAATATAAAATGCAAAAGTCCAGATCTTGAATCGGAAATTTGGGAAGATGATAATAGGGAATTCTCCCCTGTGGTGTAGCCCCGTCGCCCCGTGCACTGCACTGGTATGTACTTAAGGGTGACGTGACCCCGTATTTTGAAAATGTTTTGAATATCAGGAGTCAATGGTGACATTTATACTGGAGAAAATAATTCCCTATTTTTCATTTCCTCGTGGTGTAGCCTGTAGCTTCCGTCGCCCTGTTTATAGCACTTGTATGTACTGTACCATAATGTACTTGCCTTGCACTATGAAAAAAACTTGAGTATAATAATAATAATCACGATTTTCAACAAATAATTTTTAATATATAATAAAATTATTAAGGTAAGAAAGGAAATTTGGAAAATTATTATTTAAAAAAATTTGATGAAAAACGATTCTGAATAAAAATTTCAAAAAATGAAAACTTTCTATCAAAATTGAAAAAAAAATTATAAAATTAAAAAAAAATCAACTTACAAAATTTGAAAATAGCCATTAGAATTTTTTGAAAACAAAAATAAATATTATGAAATGAATGACTGTCTTGATACTTGATAGATTAGATAATTTTGATTTTTTTACAATAAAAGTTGAAATGAGACATGAGTTGACAAAAAAAAAAAAAAAAAAAAAATGCTGAAGACCAAAATATTTATTATTAAACTTTGGAATAGAAAATTTATTTGAATAACATTTTTTAGAATAAATACTTATTCAGAATTTTATTATTGAAGATTGTTTTTAAAAAGTTCAACATTTTCAAATTTTATCATTTAAATTTTTTTTCAATTTTGGTGGAAAAAAGTAATTTAAAAAAAAATTAGAATCATCTTTTATCAATTTTTTCAAAATGACAATTTTCCAAAATTTTCTTTCAAAAAATTTATAATTTTAGAGCTACAGTTCCCAATGAATTCTTTTATTTTAAAATTTCGTTAATGTTTGATTTGAAAACGTTTAATTATTTGAATTTTTTTTCTTAATGCAAATTTTGCTGGTCTTCTTATTTGAGAAAAATTTGAAATAAATGCCCTGAAGTGTTAAAAGATCCATCTTGAAATGTAAAGAACCAGATCTGGAATGGGAAAGGTAATAGGGAGTTCTTCCCCGTGGTGTAGCCCCGTCGCCCTGTGTACTGCACTTACTTTTTATAAAATTATTGAAAAAAATGATAAATTAAAAAAAAAAAATTATTTGAAAATAGGTATTAGAATTTTTTGAAACATAAAAACTAAAGATCCATAGATATTTTGAATCTGAAGGATGATAACAGTGAGTTCTTCGCCATAGTTTTGCCCCGTTGCCCCGTGTACAAAACTGTTATATAACTATAACTATTACGATTTTCAAAAAATGAGGAAAAATCCAGCTTGAATTTTGAAATACGTAAAATCATGCAGATCCTGAATCAGGATGATTATGATGTACCTATAACTTAGTTGTTATTCCCCATGGTGTAGCCCCATCGGCCCCGGGTGCTGCACTTACCACTTTACACTATGAAAAACGTGAATTATAATAAGATACATAACTCTGGTGTCTGGTTATGAATTTGAGTACTTTTAAGCTAGAGAAGTAAAAATGTTTCCACTTGATTTTCTTTACACTATTCATGAATTATATTTTTCAAATCTGGAAAATCGGAAATTCGTGTAAAAATATTTCTAACTTATGGTAGACTGAGTTCATAGGAATAATTTTGGTCATTATAAAAATTTCGATTAGTCCCCTCGCTCTCCACCTACTACACTTTTAATACTACGTAGATAAATTATTAATATTCAAAATTAGAGGGATTGGAACAGTCCAATTGAAAAAATGTTCAAATTATTAGCCAATCAGATTTCTGCTTCTGGAGTCATGAAACGGATTTTGTACTTACCCCCTCCTCAACGCCCACATCATAATACACCGTAATAGCCTTGGTTTTTTGGATAAAATGAGAAAAAACAAGGCTAATAATATCTAATTTATTAAATGAAAAAATTCTCAATATTTTTTGAATAGAAGAATTATTATTCACAGTTTTTGAAAGAAATGAAAAAGTGCACTAATAATAAGTACAGAATAGAAAATAGTTGATCCCTATTCCTTTTCAGAATTATTGAACTTTGTTCAAGATACATAATTTTTTAGTTTGAACTTTTTTTTAAATGTTGATCTAACTCATTTACAAAAAAGCGTGGTGAGACCGTGAGATGTTGACAAATACTCGTACCTGTTGTCGAATGCGACTCACCACTCTTGTTAGCAAAAATAAAGAGTTAGATCAACATTGAAAAAATTACATACTATGAAATTGAGTATCTTAAACAAATTTCAAAATTTCTGAAAATGAATAGGGATTATTAAAAAAAAAAATAAGTTTTTTGAATAAGAATTTTTTTCATACTAAAATATTGCCTATTCTGATTTTTTTTCAGATGAGAAATTCTTTCTTTTTTCTTTCTTTACTTTCTTTTTTTTTTTTTTTTCATAAAAGTTTATTAATTATTATTATTTAAATGCCTACCTAGGAACGGATACAAATATTTTTCATTCAATTTTTTAGCAGTCGGTAATCTTTGTCGTATCACCTTTGAACCTCAGGCACAAATTAGCTTTTGACTAGTGTTATTCGAACAATATTAATTTCTAATATTCAGGATTTCTTTCTGAGCCTGAAATCACTTCTTCTTCTTCTTCCATTTTGAGAGATTGTTCTGCATGAGCTAATGAACGGAAGTGGTGCTCTATTACAAAATATAAAAAGATGAATTTGCATTTGATATCTATTTTTTGGGGAAGTACGAATGCACTTCGCTTCTCTCAAAAGTCAAATGATAATGTCGAATTATGCATAAAATTAAAGTGGCCAGCAGTAGTAAAAGTAGGATGGAAAAAAATATGTGTTTCATTATTGTAAATAAGATCGACGAGGACCTTTTTTGAGTAGTGGACTTTTTTTAGTATTTTTCTCGCATCATTAAGGTATTGCTCAGTTGGACATGTAAAGTTTTCTTCAACAATCAACTCAGAGTGGAGCTATAGCTCCTCAAAAATAAGGTGGGACACCTTTGGTAAACTTACCTTATTTCCTTTTTTTGTAATTCGAAATTTTCGATTTGTTATAACGATCTGCAACTTTTGAACCCCCTGGTAGGGTGAGAAAATAGATTTCAAATTTCAAGGTGAATGGCCTGGGGAAGAGTAGAAACTCCAAGTAGAAACTCGAATTGTACTTTTCCAGGGGTGTGACCGAGGTACCATGTAGGTGGAACTATCCAAAAGTAGCCAAAAACTGTCCTTTTTTCAAAAGTGACCCTACTTTGAGAGCCCCTAGCTCCACTCTTCTAAGAGGTGGAAGGCTAATTTTTTTTGGAAGGTTCTCGACTCAAAGTGAACCACCTCTGTGAGTTTGGTCAAAATCCGAGGTATGTTTTTTTTTCCATTCCACCCAAAATAATTTTTTATTATCTTAGTAAGTAGGTAGTCATCGATTGAGGAGGGGGCTTGGGTAACTTAAATTCAAAATCCGGCGCTGAATATGTATTTGAGTGTGATATGGAATTTGTAAGAGGTTAGAAAAGAGAGAGGCATATATGGTCTACTGTATGCTTACATATTGACCAAGAAATCCGAAGAAAAAGCAGTATAACTGTTAGCAAGCTCAATGCTATGCTGAGAATTAGCAATAACGATGGAAATTTACTGAATCTCTGTAAACATTGATTATATTTCATCTCAGCTTCATATGTTGTACTTTGCAGGACTGTTTCATTACAGTATTCAGCCACTGAAAAGGTAAGAATAAGAATGTAAATAATTCGCATAAAGCAGTACACTTACAAAAATGTACCTACCTAAGTAAGTACCTTCATACGAGTATATAGTTTCATAATAGGTACCTAATACTGAATTTGAACTTACTACAAATAAAATCGTGAAAAGATGATGATAATTCATATGAAATTTTATGATTTTCGAACCACGTCCCGAGTTGACAATATGTTGTGTTCAAACCGCCTTGAATATTTGTTTTTCCCAAATCTACACGTTTTAATAGACAGAATTGTGCGATGTCCGGCAGCCTTAAATTTGTCAGGTTATTATCATATAAATCTAAAACCTTTATGGGGGCTGTGTTTGGTAAGAAAGACAACTCTGTCAATCTGCTACCAGAGTAAGTAAGTTCTTCCAAATTTTCCAAATTCGACAGATCCAAAGGTTTTCCTGGATAATCAAGTACTTTCAAGTTGACGATGGAAGGTGGTAAATCTGGAGCTGCGTCATTCTCAAAACTGGTATAACTTATTGTTAGATTTTTAAGATTATGCAGCAGTGAGAAAAAATCACGTGGAACACGAAGTAATGTTATCGAAATAACTAACCAGATAAGGCGACTATATTTCAGCGGACCATGAGCAACGACTGAGACATTCCTGTGTGAGTAATTTTCATGCCCAAATCGACGTAACACTAACATCTATGATGAAACATAATTCACTGATATAAAAATCAATTATTTGGTTGGGAATTGTGAAGAAGACATTGAAAGACAATGTATACTTTATTGCAGACTGACCTTGATATTTTCGTCTAAATGCGTGGGCAGTGTCGTGTCAATCAAGTCGCAATTCATCATGGGTTCTCCTTTAATGAATATCTCCTTACAAATTGCAGACGCGTTGCTTCCATTCATTCTCAATAACTATTTAAAATGGTGAATATGCACAACTAAATCACTTAATCATAATAATAGTACACTACAATTTAGAACAATTTAGAAAAACAACAGGAATGAAAGTCGAACTGGAAATCAAAAATTTGAAGCAGTGTTACCAAATTCTGAAGACATAAAAAGGCCAGTCTCATAAAATTTGAATTTCCTAAATAATACGAGTAGCTAATTCTCAATTACACACTTTCTTGAATATTTTTCAAAATAACTTTAAAAAAAAAACAATTTTCAAAGTCTTTTCATGATTTTCCATTTTTTGAGGAGTAATTTTATGTACGTAATTCGGACAATTATAAACAGAAAGAAAAGAAAATGCAAAAAAAAAAGTTTGAAACGATTTATTATCCAAATCATATCATTAAAAAATGGAAATTTATTCAGAAACATTATAACATTGAAATTTTATTAAAACAAATAAAAACTTCATTTGTTGGAATGAAAAATGGAAAACATCCTTCTCAAAAAGACAAAACAAAACAAAACAAGAAACAAAATCTAAAAAACAAAATCTAGCACCAATGTCAAATAAATTGCCTAGTTGAACGCCGTAAAACTGCAAGAAAAATCTTCTCAATTATGTGTTAATAAATTTGCCTACCTAGTTTGCCGTAAATAACACTTGAAGAAACCACTTGAGAGATTCTTTCTACATTTGAGACTGTTTCATCATAAATATGACAATTTTGGCAGCAGTATCTCATTAGAAAAATATTATGTACTGATAGAAGAGGCTCGGAAATTATGAAGAATTTTATTGTGTGGTTTTGTGCCCCAAAAATTTATTCTTCGATCAAAAAGTTTTTTCTGACATTTTTTGTATTTTCTTTTTTTTCTTTCTTTCTTTCTTTTTTTGAATTAGAAAAAAATATCCGATTTAAAGAAAAAAAAATATCCTACTATGCAAAATGAATTGAGATAATTTTTATTTTTTCAAAAATTAAAATACTGTAAAATCAAAACTGACATTCAATGTTTTTATTAATTGAACAGAAAAAAAATCAAAATTTTCAGTGGAGAGTAAATTTAAAAAAAAATACTCAATCTAATTTTGTCAATCAATTTTTTTATTTTTTATTTTTTGAAAACTCTAATAAAATAAGGTAAGTAATAATTCAGGATAATTTTGAAAAAATATTAAAATTTAAAAAACTGTGGATGTGGAAATTATAAATTTTAAAAAATTGGAAAAAATCGAAAATTGAAAAAAACAAATTTTTGAGTACAATGAATTGAATTCAAAATTACTGAAAATTTGAAAAAAAAATCTTCAAAAGAATAAACACGAATTTTTAATTTATTACCTACATTTTAAAAATGAGTAACTTTGTCAAAAATAGAAAATTGTAAAAAACAAGTGATGGCAGAAAAAACTCGAAAATCAAAATTTTGCAATTATTAGGTCACTGAAAATAAGGTCTTAAATTCAATATTTTTGTTGTTCCAATAGTTTTCCACTATATCGATGATTTGTATCGATAGTAAATTATATTTTATCATTTTAAATTTGATGACTTTTGGACATTTTGTCAGAAATTCTAGTCTTCAATTCAAAAAAAAAAAAAAAAAATCTGTTGTCATTTAGACATTTTATACATTAACTTTATATAAATAAGTATAAGTACTTCTTTTCACGGAAATTAGAAAATAAAAAAGTCTGATAAAAAAAATGTCTATAAGTCATAAAATTTGTAAAAAAAAATCCAAGTTTCAGTATGTCTGACAAAATGCCTAAGTCATCAAATTTTTAGAAAATTTCTGTTTTTTTTTACGTTAGTCAAACCTAAGCTAACCTAACCCAATATGGTTTCGGATTTTCATGTCGGATTTTTGTGTCTTTTTTCCATTTTGGACTCTGTAAAAACATGTGTATATTAATTTTTGTCAAGAATTTTCATTCCATTTAACGAGTTGTCGAATGGTTGAAGCACCCCTTAATTTTCCAATAACAATATTTTTTTCATGAAATTTTATTTGGGTTTTCTCAGAAATTTTCATCAAAATAATTTACATATATTTTTCCAGAGCAAAATAATGTGAGTCATACTCAAAGAGATGCTCGATTCATAAAGATTTTTTTTTTCCAATTATTAGAAAATATCTAAGAGTAAAACTGCCTCAGGTGTTAATAAGTTAAAAAAGTTGTTAGGTATGTACTTACCTACTTACTTATGAATTTTTATGATAATATTTTCAATGATCGAAACAGAGGTCAAAAATAAAAATAAAACAATATTTTTCAAAAGTATAACAATTAATTGGATTTTGATAACGATAAGCATTTTCAATGAATCAAAAAGAAAAACTGAAAATCATATATTTATTAGTGTCGTAGTCTGCTATCATTGCTGGTGGATAAAGACTCCGAAAAATACATAGTAAACTTCTGGATGTGAAATCTCGCAACATAGAAATAGTTGAAAAAATCTTACTGGTCCCCTTTTTGAGCAACAGCATTCTGAAAATGAAAAAAACACTGAGATGAAATTGATGAAATCTTGAATAAGTAGCTGATAAGCTAAAGTAAAAATTCATTTTTGGGACATAACTTTAAAAAATTCTCATGAATTTTTAGAGTCAAATTGAAAAATTATCTCGTGAATTAATAGAATCCTTCATTAATTTGAAAACAAAAATTTAAATATCTGCATGGCACCATTTTGTGAACTCACAACCTCCTGCTAACCGTCTGGAAGTCAAAAATTCATGTTTAGACAAAAATTCTCTCAAATAATAATAAAAACTGGAGGGGAGGGGGTCCAATCGAATTTTTTGTAATAACTAAAATTATGTCTAGAGTTTCAAGTCACAACGCTTGTTTGAAAATACAGATGTTGTAGCTTGAGCTTGAAGTCCTAGGTCCTAAGATTTATTTTGGTTATTAGAAAAATTTCGATTGGATTCTCCCTCTCCTCAGATTGTAGATTGAAGCCTTAGAAATAATGTGACCTCTCCCTCCCATCAAATTTTGAATATCAGGTATCTATGCAGAATTGGACTTGGAAAATTTTCGATGGTGCCAAAACAATAGTAAGCGACGATACACCCCGTCTTCAACTCACTATTTGTCATAATATATTGAAATTTCAACAAAATCGAGACCTTTTTTCTTTTCAATTCGCCTTGCATACAATTTTCCCAAGTCAAAAACACTTGATTTTGTGAAAATGTGCAGAAAAATGAAAAATTCTCCATTTTCAGGAAATCAAAATAGATGACAATTGATATGGAATTAAATCTGACCTGACATGCATTTTAGACCCATACTTAATTTGGAAGGAGATCGTGGGTTCCCAAAATGGCGTCATTAGGATATTTTATTTTTGTAAGAAAGTCTTGCAGCACTGTTCGGATCATATACCAAACCAAAAATTACTTTTTTTTCATCTTCTCTTGCTCCTTCAATTTTCAAGGGATGCATTAAGTTTATAAGGCATTTTTTGTTCTTTAAGGATTGCCTATTTGCTTAGTTAGGTTAGGATAGGCTAAGAAACTACACCCACCAGCTATGAAACACATACTATTAGTATATTGTATGGAAGGTTGGAGGCACCTTAGTGGATATACTTACAGCTCGCATTAGTACACCGAAGATTATAGCTATAACAATGAGTCCAATTATGAGCACAGTCGCCACTACTCCAATAACTATTTGCCATAACGTTGGAAATTTATTAAGTTGGCTCAAACATTCTTCATATTTTTTGTTTTCCTCCGATGATGCATTTTGAGGGGCTGTACCGCCACAAACAGTCGATACTGGAAAAAGAAATGAGCCGAATATTTTTCTTGATATGGATAGCTACAAAGTAGAGGTACCTAAAATGATGTCGCGTCGGTCTAAAATTGTTTAGGTATCTATTTTTTCAGAAGTTGTGAACTTACCACTTGCATCTCGTAAAAAGTCAAAACCAGATTTTGATAATTCGTATGAAATGTTGTGACTTCCAAACCACGCTCTAAAGTCACAATATGTTTTGCTCAAACCCCCCGAAATATTTGTGCTTCTCAAGTCTATAAAATTTATTAGACAGTACCCTGCTATGTCAAGCAGTTTCAAATTTGTGAGGTCATTATTACTCAGGACTAATTTCCTTAAGTAAGGAGTTTTTGGTAATTTTGGGAGCTCGGTCAATCCACTGCTGGAATAAGTAAGTTCTTCTAAATCGTCCAATTTCGACAGATCCAACGGTTTTCCAGAATATTTTTCTATTACCAATAAGGAGATGGAAGATGGTAACTCTGGAGCTGCGTCGTTTTCAAAGGATGTATCCTTTATTGTTAAGTTTTTAAGATCATCTAGCAGTGAAAAGAAATTGCGTGGAACACGGAGTGATTTTATTGAAATACACAACGTGATAAGGTTACTGTATTTCAGCGGATCATTAGCAACGACCGTGCCTGAAGCATTCACTTCCCGACTTAAGGATAACTCCTGTTATAACCGATATAGGTACAAATCAGCTGTTGGGTTAGGAGAAAATATAAAAAAATTGAATAATTATAAACTAACCTTGATGTTTTCGTCCAAGTATACGGGGAGCTCAGTGCTGTCTAGATTACAATTTACCTTAAGTCCTTCTTCGATTTTTATATGCTCACAAATTTCACGTGTGTTGCTTTCTTTAATTCTCATAAACAAAAGCCAAAGGCCTGATCAGTTATACAGGTATTTATCACGTTTAGATACATGTTACATATGTGTAAGTTTAAATGCTTACTTGTTGCTAATGTACTCTTCATAGGTAGTTATCTGAAATATTAAATCTATAGAACTAAATTACCTACTTCTAAATAATTACTTAATTTAAAGTGTTCATGGTTTTCATAAGCATGAGGAATATTATGATAACAATAAAAAAAATGTCAACAACATTAAATCAGTGTTACCAGATTCAGAAGATCGTTTGCTCAAATACAAATCATTTTTCTCTTTTCATAAGTACCTAAAATAGTACCTACCATTTTTTTTTTACATCACAATGCCAAATTATTTGGAATACCTTGGTCAAACAATTAGACAATTTCTCAGATTTTCTCTGTCAAAATGAGAAGTGTCAAAAATGTGAAAAATTCAGACCCTCTTCTTTCACACATTACCTATGAAAAAAGGGGGAGGGGGAAGAAACAGAGTGGACAGAACGCAAAAATGATACAATTATTGCATCATGATAATTATTACTGCATTACCGAAATTAACTGGCCGCTGCAAATTTGTGTGAAATGAAAGTCGAGTTATGTACAATTTAATGATATTTATCTAGGAGGCTGCCAGTAATCAGGGTTGCAAACTGTTTCGAACCACCACCAATAAAATTGTTTTGGTGGTGGTTTTCAAATGGTTTTCACCACCACCACAACCAATTGGAAAATTTGTAAAACCATAACCAAATCAAAACCGTTTGCAAGCAGAAAAAATGGAAAAACCATTTGATAAAACCACAAAAAAGAGCTTAAAAAAAAAACCACCATCACCACAACCATTTAGATTTGAAAAACCACCAAATCAATTGAATCGGTTTCTTTGTTTTATGACTTTTATTCGAGCCAATTTCGATTATAATGCCAAAATGCCTAAATAAATGAGAAAACAATTTTAAAATAAAATAAATTAATAAAATCACAGAAATCTCGGTATTTTACGATATAATAATTAAAAACCAATTCATTTGGTTTTGGTTTTACCAATTGAAATGGTTTTGGTTTTTGAGAACCACCACCAAAACCAATTGAAATGGTTTTGGTTTTTGAGAACCACCACCACCACCACCAAAATAATCAAAAGTTGAAATAACCAAAACCAAAACCAAAACCATTTCAAAAAAAAAACCAAAACCAAAACCAAAAACCATTTATTCGAAAATTTTCAAAACCACCACCACCACCACCAATTAATTCTCAAACGGTTCGCAACCCTGCCAGTAATTTTTAAATTCATAGAATTAAAGGAACGAAACAGCACATAGGAAAGTTTGTTTACACCTAATTTGAAATTGGGTATACACCATGGGCTGTTATCTCTGCCTTTAAATTTTTGATACCTTGCGATAATGCAATTAGTTCGTGAAGGGTTCCTTAACTCCCTAAGAGCGCTGTACCTCAAAAATTATGATTTTTCCTTCAATTTATTGTTGACTATCTAATTTTTTCGTGTTTTAACTTGCTTGGATTAAGCTTTAAAATTATCACTATAATTTTAAATTTCAAGGCAAAAAGACCAAACACTGAGCAGCGCGATATGAATGCAGCGACTCCTTCGGGAACTAAAACGAAAATTCAGAAATTTATTGAGAGATGGTCATCTATTATAAACGTAGTTTATATTTGTATTATCTTTGGTATACACAATTTAAAGCCCGCCCTGAACGCAGCCCCATAACTTACATTTTTTGCAAAACAATTAAATCAAAAACCGAAAAAAATAACTTCCAAGCTGCGGGAGCTAAACAATTTTGTTTATTTTTTGAAAAATTATTGGCTGTTTCATATAATAAATTGAGGAGAATATTAAATCAGAAAAATAATATCGAACAGAAGCTATCTTGATTGGTTAGAAGTTTTGTTGGTACCTAAAAAGTATCTAGGTAAAATAAAACCAACTTCGTTCTGTTTTTTCCAAAGTGAACGCACCCCAAAGTTTTTTTTTATCAATAGCCTCATTTACAATGGCAATGAAAATTTTCTGGAAAAGAAATGGGAAGAAGTGAATATTTGATTTTTTTTAAATCAAAGCGTTAATTAGTCAAGGTATAAACCAAAAAATACTTATCATTTGAAATCAAAAATACTGCAAAATAAAATTCTATGGCTGCGTTCAGGGCGGGCTTGAAATTGTGTATAACCAATTTCAAATTCGGTGCAAACAAACTTTCCTATGTGCTGTTTCGTTCCTTCAATTCTATGAATTAAAAAATTACTGGTTGAAATTCTAATAAATTGTACATAACTTAACTTTCATTTCGCACAAACTTGCAGCAGCCAGTTAATTTTGGTAATTCAGTAATATATCAACTGGGTTGCGTTCAGAAATGATCAACAAATCAACAGTAGTCAACGGAGCGTTGACGGAGCGTTGATCTTTGTGTTAGTATTCATTTTTATACTAGCCGTTAGCCACCGAAAACTCCGATTTTACTCCGATCAATGAAAACGTGTTTACCATTCCTCTTATCTCCTTCTAAAATATACTGATAGTGGTTTAAGTGATAATGTCTTTAATTTTTCGTCATTTTGATAATTTGATATTAATTTTCAAAAATTTGGTAAAAAAAAAGGAAAAGATTGTTCGTTTTATTTAAATTTTCACCAAAGTCTCAATTGATCAGTTCGTAGCGCGCGCATGTTGGTTGGTTGCGAAGTTGGTTGAATTTTTTCCAAGTTCAGTACTACGTTAGATACTAATATTCGAAATTGGATGGGAAGTAAGTGTCTAATCGAAATTTTTGTAATGACAAAAATTATTCCTTATATTTCAGTCTACAACTTTTATTTGAAACCTTTTTCAATTTGATCCCTCCTCCCTTTCTGATTTTGCATTTTACTGTTATAAATGCGAAATAAGTGAGGAGAGAGGGATGCAATTGAAAAAAGTTTCAAATAAAAGGTGTGGACTGAAATATAAGAAATAATTTTTGTCATCACAAAAATTTCGATTGGACACCTCCCTCCTCTTATATTTGGCATACGTCTACAATGAAGACACCATACATAAAAATTGAGAACGAAGAAGGGTCCAATCAAAATTTTTGTAATGACAAAAGTTATTCCTTATATTTCAGTCTACAACTTTTATTTGAAACTTTTTTCAATTGCATCCCTCTCTCCTCACTTATTTCGGGTGCATGTAAATTTTATGTAAGTATATATGTACGTACCTTCTCATTGGGATGGCACACAAACAGTTAAATTCATTTTTGGTAATGACAAAGCTGAATGGGCCATGGGGCCCCAGTGCAATAATTTTGAATGTATTTTTCTACTACAGTGTAATATGAAGGTTTTTTTTTGGTCACGTTGATGACATGACACCCGACTCCCTTATACCTGTATCAGTGGAGCAGGTAAGGTTCTAGAGAAGGACTTTAGTGGCCTACTGTAATAATAATAAGTTTGAAAGCTTGATTTAAGCGACCAAAATGTAATAAAGAGAGGAGGGGGCGTCATGAAATTTTTTTGCAAAATACTGATTTTAAAAAACGTTTTTTCTGAAAAATAAAAATTCCTTGTTTTAAAAAAATCTAAAATTTGTGGTCTTGATTATTTTTTTATTTATTTATTTTTTTTAACAATTTCTTTTTAAATGATAAATTTTTCTCTCATTAGTAGGTACATTATAAATGTATGTATTAAAAATTTAAAAAAATATTCAACTCCAACAATTTAGAGATTTTTTTTTTATACTTGACCGAAAAATTTTCCATTTCAATGAAATTGAATTTAAAAAAAAAAATCAATACCTACAAAATTATAATTATTGTTATTTTTTAAAATAAAGAATTCCTCTCCAAAAATACCAGATTGTTTTTACCTACTTAACAAAATTATTTTTTTTCTTTCCAGATAATTATACCACCTTCAAAAAATTAAAATTTCCTCTCAAATGAATTGGAATTTATTTTTCAATTTTGCACAAAAATTTCATGACACCAGACAAATAAAAAAATAATATAAAATCATGTTACTCCCCTTCTGTCCCCTCTCATCCCAAAACAAAATTTGAAAATTTTTCAACATAGGTATTTAAAAATCACCGCAAAAATTGAAATCGAAAAAATGTGAGATTTTTTCCCTTAATAAATTCAAAGTTTATTTTTCATAAAAAATTTGGAAATTTAAAAGAAATTTATTTTGGAGATTTCTTGCCAAAAAATTGATAGATTCAATTTCAATAAAAAGGAAAAAATATAAAATTTTTAATAATTAAAAGCCGAATATAATTGACCACGGATACGATCCGAAATCACGAACGAAAGAAAACCCCACATATATCAATTAAAGGCTCGTTCACAATGCACCTTAACTTTTTACTTTAACTTTAACCAGCTAAAGTTAAAGTAAAAAGTAAAAAGCAAAAAGCAAAAAGCAAAAAGCAAAAAACAGTCAAAACTCCTACTAACCAACCATTTCCAAAATGAATTTTAAGCTTTTTTATGCTTAAAATCGTTTTGAAAATGGTTGGTTAGTAGGAGTTTTGACTGTTTTTTGCTTTTTGCTTTTTACTTTAACTTTAGCTGGTTAAAGTTAAAGTAAAAAGTTAAGGTGCATTGTGAACGAGCCTAAAATCAAGATCACGCCTTTTCAACAAAGTGGAAATTACTGGTTGCGATGTTTGAATAGTGTGCTGAAAAAGATTATCAATGATCATTTACCAATTTTTATTCATTTGCTTTGCTAATCAAACTGTTTAAATAGTATGCTAGAATATCCATAAATCTATATACCTAGCTACCAATTCCCGTTCATAACCTTTTTTCGTTTCAGACGCTGAAGCATCAACAAAATTATCTTCGATAATTTATATCATCTGAGCGAGTTATCTACATCAAATCAGACCTCTTTCGGAATCAATGAAATTCAACGCGATCACACGATGGCTTGCAGCAGGTAAATTCTAAATCACCAATAACAATATGCTGGTGAGCACTGTAAATTAGCTACCTATAAAATCATAATCACATACTTATATTAGGGCTGGTCAAGCACTGCCTGAAAAGGCAGTACCTGGATCCCATTGTGTTTGGTATTCCACAACGTCATTATAATTATTTGTATCAAATTGAGTCCTCATTAGGGTATAGTAAGTATTTTTTTTTTAAATTAAAAAATACAACGCCTACCTACTAAAATTTTACAAGAAATCGTTTTTATAGAGAAGTAGCTATGTTATTCGCAATTCTGCAATGTTTTCAATTTATTTCAAAAATTCTGAAAAAAAAGATTTTGTACAACTGGACTAGGAACATAACATTTATATCTTTTCCCATTTTTGTACCTCCGAATAGTGTCAACGAAATCGTCATTAAAAAACTTGAAATGCAAATTTCACATTATTTTGAAAAATTTAGAAAAAAAATTCATAAAATATGACCCCTGGTAGTTAAGTACATATCATCTCTCCAAGTTAGAAAAAATTTGGTTTATAATAATTGCCAAAAACTAAAATTATAATCAAGTGAGAGAGACCGAAAAATTATATCAAAGTGATTTTAGACCACATAAGGACCAACTTCCACTAGTTAGTTTCTAAATTCTTTCTGTGGGCTAAATCACCCTATCTACCCGGATTATGTAATCTTATTCAAAATATGTAAGCATAAAAAAGATAGAACTACCAAACGCGCAGGTTTGCGTTACACTGTGGTCGAGCCGCTGAAAATTGTCAAGTGACGCGCGAATGCTTTTTCAAATTTTTCGTAAAAATGGTAGTCGTTCGAGCCATTGAGCCCCACAATGATGCTGATCCAGTCTAGCAGATTGAGAACCATTGAGGAAAAACGTCCGCTCGTCACCTGCCAATTTTCAGCAGTTTGACTATAGGGTAATTCTCCGAAAATCGGAAAATTTGAGTAACAGGCTGATTTCTCAACTCCTGTACTATGCCCAACTTTCATTTTTTGGTTATTTGTACATTATAACGTCCTTAATCCATCATGCCGAATTTGATGAATACCACCCCCCTCCCCTTGAGTACAAGTTAGTCTAAACTTCAAAATGTCCATCGTCGTGGCCTGTAGCACAACATGTTTTTGAAAACAGATTTCAAAAATTATGGAAATCGTCATGTTTTTTTGAAAAAAAAAGTAAGTACACGTCATTAGGAAGTTCAGGGTATAGGCTAGTGTGAATGATGATCACAAAAAGTGTTTAGTACAACTACACCTGATCATTGAAAACTGTAGCAAAGATTTATGTCCATCGTCGTGGCTAATTTTTAAAAATTTGTCTCAGCTCGCTGAGTGAATATTTTTTTCTGCTGAATGGCTACACTGATTTGTTACTTTTATAATAATACTATGCGCATTTGAAATTTCGAATGGCAATGCACAGAGCGATTTTTTACGTAATCATCTGTAAAAATTTCAATTTTTACAAAAATAGTGTCCATCGTCGTGGCTTATCATTCCTCCGGTATAAAATGTCCCATCTTCCTGAAAACTGAGAAAATTTATTCTAATTAGTAAGTATCCTATTATAGCTTATTAATAATTAATAAAATATCAGTATTATAGCTTATAGAATAACTAATTGTCGAATTGTCCATCGTCGTGGATCACAAGTGTTTGTCTTTCGTCGTGGCAATGATGAATTTTTACAGCCACGACGATGGACAATTCCACAATTAGTTATTCTATAAGCTATACCTAATACTGATATTTTATTAATTATTAATAAGCTATAATAAGATACTCACTAATACCTAACATCTACCCGAGTTTGAAAAAATTTGGTTAAAAACTGTCAAAATCAAAAATTATAATCGAAAAATCACATTTTTCGCTCTAGGAGGTGGGTGGGGGTGAGGTAGCGACCTAAAAATTTGGTCACGGGGGTTTTAGACCATAAGGACCAACTTCCACTAGTTGGTTTAAAAATTCGCTCTGGGGGGCCAAATCACCCTATTTTACCCGAGTATACCCCTTTTTGAATCGTCCTCCCCCCTCCCTTTTGGGAAATGAATTGACCCCAACACCATGAAAGTACTTGGGGGCATATATATTTTCAATTACCTTAAGAAATTTTTTTTAAAAACCTGTCAAATTTCTGAACTTTTACAGTAGTGAAATTTGCCGATTTTCTGAGAATTACCCTATAACTCTCATAATACACAGTTGTGGTGTGCTATGGAATCAGCCTTTTGCGTAAATGTAGGTAAGTTCAATTTTCAATGCAAATTAAATATATATTATATGTGACCGTCCCAGAGAAAACCGACCTTCGGTGCGAAAACAAGTTTTCGAGATAAACGCGTTTAAAGTTTTTAGTATGTGTAAAACTGTTTTCTTTAGGAAATGGTAACTTTTGCGCTTCACTATGGCTTCACTTGCGTTCTGTGTGATAAGAGTGAACATTTTCGAGCATAAAACATAATTCTTGCTACTCTTTTCAACTATTTAGTGTGAAACTGGCCATTATTTCCATTATTTACGGTGAGACTTTTGGCTTGTTTTTACAATTCTTTTCATTACATTTTTCAGAGACACCTGTATACTTTTCTCTCTACAGACTTCAATTTCTGAGTTAGAAGGTTGGGAGTGGTTTTAAACGAATTTCAAGGGTTCAGAGCATAAAAATTCGATAAAAAGTGAAAAAACGTTTTTTCGCACCGAAGGATGGTTTTTTCTGGGACGGTCACATATGTTTACACAGTCATGCTCACTTCATAAGGCATAACGATCAGTGACGGCGACAGTCGAGTGAGGTTCCAGTCTCAGTGCGATGATTTTGCGGGCTTTTTATTTTACTCAGTTTGGAATTAACTCTGATGAGTCATTCAATTTTTTGTGACACCATTAAAAAAATTTCTCAGCCTACATTTTTCAAGTTCACAATTTTGCTAAAAAATTGGAAAGTTCGAATTTTCTCCTTCTCTAAAAAAAAAAATTAATAACAATTTTTTTGGAATAAAAATAAAAAATCTTTTTTTGAAAATATTTTAGAGAAAAACAAACCTTAACTTTTGGTTAAAATTGAAATTGAAATTTTCTTGAGATGAAAATTTTTTCTCTTGGGTGTAATAAAAATTCTCCTTAAATTCTTGAAGAAAAAATCTCATTTCTTGAGAGGAAGAAATCTATAGTAAAAAATCAAATTGGAAAAATTGCTCATTCTTACTTATGAATTTTTTTTATTGTTATATTATTCGTTTTCTTCTTATTTCATTTTATTTTTGAAATGTATTGTTCATATTTTTTGTGGGTGAAGGGGGAGGGGATCTTTTGGAGTAAAAGAAATTGTGTTAAGAGCCTCTCACGGCGCCTGCACTGGTCAACCAGTTTGCCTGGCTGCACTGAGTCTTTCTCCTCCCTTTCTCGCTCGCTCTCTCGTCGGTCGCGCACCCGGCGCGGCGGCCTCAGTTCGTGTTGTGTGTTTGGCAGATTAAAGACTTCAGGTACGTAGACTTGGTTTTATTCCTGGGTCGGCCCCCTGTCTGGGGGAAGGCTCCTCACATGGTAGAGAGCAGTGGTTTTTCGATTCACAAAATGTCTTTGAGCATTTTTTTTTGAAAAATTTATGAAATTTTTCTAGACCTCTGAATATCTAAATTTTTTTTACCTAAATTTTTTTCACCTGGTGTAATTTTAATTTTATTCAGTAATTTTTCCTGAATCTTGAGTACATTGGAAAACAGGTATGTTGAACTTGTGTGATTTTCGCGTTCGTTGTGGATCAATTTTTTAATTCATTTCTAGATGGAATTTTTTAATTTCTAGATGGAATTTTTTTCTTTATCTCTTTTCTAGATTTCTAGACGAATTTTTTTTGTGTGGATTTCTAGACGAAATTTTTGTTTCTATGTGTGTGTTGTGTGATATTATTTATTATTAAATCTTGACGAAATTCTTGACGTATTTATAAGTGTATCTTGATGTTCTAGATGTTTAAATATTTTATTTTAGAGCTATAGTGTTTTATGGAGATCTATGGGTTTATTGCCCTAGGTCGACTAGTTTTATTTTAGCTTCGTGGGTTTATTGCCCCAAGCTACCTATTTTAACTCTAGGATAGGGCGAACTACGGGTTTATTGCCCTGGTTCAAAGTTTTAACCAATATTTTAACATTCAAAAGTGGACTTTGGGTTTATAGCCTAAGACACTGGCGAAAGATTTTATTTTTTTAAACCTATTTATAAGTTATATCTTAAGATATCTCGACGTCAAATATAAGTAATCTTGATGAAAAATTGGTCCACATACGATATGCATAATTATTCACAGGTCAACTACTAAAAATTATATCTTGAAGTATTTTACATTCAAGTATCTAGATCGTTTATTAATAATTAGTAAAAATAATGAAATAAAATTTAAGTTACCACTCTCACCATTGTAATTTAAGTTTTATATTGAGTGTTTTCAGCCATTCGCGTATTTTTTTCTAGACGTTGTGTGCAATTTATTTCTTGACGTGATATTGTTTCAGTTTATCTTTTGACGTGATAGTATTTAATTTTTTTCTCTCTCCTTCCCTCTTCAGTTTTATTCAGCTGGTGGCGATCGTATAATACAAAGAAAATATTTATCGTGCAGAATAGTGTTAAAGTGTAAGTATTAGAATGCATCTAGATTGAATTTTACATTATAGATAAATAGATGAAAAATATTGACGTGAATAATCTCGATGTAACTAAATTATTTTCTCCTGGCCGAAGTTTTTTTTTTGTTTGCTTTTATTCTGGCCACAAAAACCTGTAGCGCGCGGGTAGGCAAGTAGATGAGGGTAGATTAGTGTCAAATCTAAATTATTGCAATGCAAATGAATACCAAATTATCGCAATGCGAAAGTAATGTTGCAACCTGCCTCTTGAATGTAGAAAGGTTTGAAAGGTGATCCTTTTATCTTTCTCGCCTCATCACTTAGGCATAGGTAGATTGGAATGTCGAATGTCGTTGATTAACAATAAAATTTCTCGAATGATTTTTTTTTTTTTTTTTCCTGTACGATTCGGTAATATGTTTCGCCAGGAAATAAAATAAATAAACTTCTTATTTCTGTTGGGTACAAAACTGACTCTAGGACCTGTGAGCCTATTTGTTGGTTAGTAGGTTGTTAATCTTGGCGGATGGGACCTGTGAGCCCTTAAACCACATTCGTGTATGGGGTTATCTTGAAATAGTAGTAGTATTAGATAGTAGATTGGGCCAAAAATTAAAACCCAAAGTGATCATACACGTCTAAAATAACGACTAAACATAAAGCAAACAATTTTATTTTCCCTATTCTAGAAAGTTTATTTGACACAAAATACCTCACCATTCTAAGGTGCACAGGTACGGTGCACAATTGAATAACATCTACTTTGTCTCGAGCTAGTTAGGCATGGATTCTTGGTTGGTACTTTACAGCAATCAAGATGAAATGTTTAACTAGGCTAGGACCATTGGGTTGTTCGGAGTTCCCAATCCAGTGGCACCGGCTGTAAATCTTGATTTCTAATCAGATTCATACTTGTTTTTTGGAGAAAAATGAATATCAAATTTTTGTTGAAAAGTACCCTCGAATAATTTATTTTTTTCAGTCGATTATTTGTCACGTCAATATCTTATGTAATTTATTCATCTCGAACGTAACTTGATAATTATAATAATAATAAATACATCTAGAAAATCATTATTATTATTCTACACACACAGATGGACGGCGAAGATAAAAGATTAAATAATAATGAAGCCGAGGAGCTTGCGGAAAATCAACACCTAGTTGATATCGAAGACGAGATACCAAATGAATCAACTCCTGGGTTCTCGGGTAACGCAACTCCACCTCCGGTCAATTTGGCCCAAAGTAACGAGGATTTGAAAAATCAAGTCGATTACCTTCAGAAGATGATCGAAAGCGAACGAAAGTTACGTCAAGATGCGATCGATGAAATGAAACGTAGTCAGGTATTTGAAATCAAAAATGCTATGGTTGAATTAGCCGAGTCGGTCTCGTATAATCTCAATATTATGTACAGAGTGAACTTCGCAACCGAAAGCGTTTACTTTTTCCTACGCCAACGTACGCGTATACAGAGCGGTCTAGATATAAAATTGATAGAAGAAACAGGGGCGGAGGCCAAAGCTCGCGGGGCTTCCGAAACCCAATTAATCGAAACAATAGTAGTACCAACGATTCTCACAGTTACGATTCGTCCAGACTTCAAAGTCGAGATAGAATTCAAAACGGTAGCTCGCAGACTGGTTCCACGGAATCAGCATCTAGCCAAAATGTAAACTCATCCGCGATTCCCCAAAACTCTGTAATAGTCGGTTCATCGCAAATTCATCTAGATGCTGATGGTAATGAAATAAATTCAAATGAAACCCCGGTAACTGAAATGAAAATTCCGCGTACATATGACGAAGTTTTGACGGTTCGGCCAAATCCACAGTTCGTAAAATATGCACTTTTTAATAAATTTAAGTCGACTACTACATCATCTCGATCGATTACTTCGACTACTTCAAGTACATCTCGACCGATTACCTCTTCACTGCCCAATTATCATCTTGTTGGCGGCATAATGTCGAATACAGATTCTGATAGTTTAGGAAATTTAAAAGCAAATTTATTAAACGAAGGCAGCTCGTCGAACGGAGGGAGTTTAAATGGTACAAACATCTCGACTGAACAAAATTCAACCAATACGAATACGAATAAATCGCAACCGGAATCAATTTGGAAACAAATTGATCCAAAATTACTTTTTGGTCCATCTTCTGGAAGTAATAATGTTCAAAATTCAAATTTTTCGAATAAAAATTCTTTTCAAAATTCTAATCACCATTCTTCGACTGATAACACGATTCCCATAGACTTCATCTCGATGATAGATCGATTGGCGAATAGGTCGCGCCCTAGCGACAATAAATATAAATTAAAACGCGAAACAAAATTTGACGTTTGGTTTCGAATGTTATCGACAACAGCTGATAACGACTTTGGCATAAAAATTTCTAAAGAAAATTTTACAGAAGCAGAAAATCGAATCTTAAGCAAACTCGTATTCGACCGTTTGGAAAATAATTACTTAGAACAAGTAATTCATCTTGACGATTTTAATAAAATAATTAGTGAACTTCTTGAAATAAGACGATCTGAAAATAATCGAGATGCAAATGCAATAAAACAAGATCTTAATAACCTAAAATTAAATAAAAATGAAAAACTCTCGTCTCTCTTTTCTAGGGCTAATAATCTTCTAGCTGAATTTAAAACCATTACAGGCTCCGATTATAATCAAGACGATTTGTTTCGAAATATATTAAATGCTTGCTCTGAAACGTATCCCGAAATAGGTCTCTTCTTATCCATAACCAAAACCAATAATCTAGAAGTACTAAAGAGAGAATTTCTTCGACAGGAAGCTGCAGTGTTTAGGAAAAATTCAAAATCAGAATCGGCAAATGTGGCGAGTGCCTCTAGAGTGGACCAAGGAAGAAGACTCGTAACTGCTAAGACAAATAAAGCACAGTATTGGAACGAAGAGATGAGAAATTTTTTTAAAAATAATACCTGCTTTAAGTGTGGTGCCTCTAACCATATCGCCAGAAACTGCAGAAACGGAACTAGATGTTTTAAATGTAAACGAGTGGGTCACAAAAGCTATGATTGTACAGGTATGGCGAATTATTTTCCCAGAAGAAATTTTCATAACAATCAACGCGGTCGTAATTTTCGTAGACCTTCTAGAGGTGGTTACCAAAACACTGGCAACCGAAATTATAACCAACCTATGAATTCAAATAACTATAATAACAATAATAATTCGTACAATCGCGGTGCCTCTAGAAGAAGAAATAATAATCGTAGAGGTAGAAATAGCCGACATCAAAACTTCACTAATACATCTAGAAACGACAATAAGAATAATAATACGAAAAATTAATAAAATGCTTTACTGTAGATACCTCTGGAAATTCGATTTTGCAACCCGAAATTAGATTAGAACCGACTAACCCAATCGATGAACCAATTCCTATTAGCAAACATCTTGACGAATTGGTAAGATAGTTATTAAATCCCCGTTAACTATTATTAAATTAAATTTCAGTTAATTTTTTTTTAGAAGAAAAAATGTATATTTTTATTATACTAATTATATCACTTTGTACAGCTTGGAATCGATTTTGTTGGATTATATAACTCATTTAATCCACTAGACGACGAACTTGATAATATTAATGGTAAATATCTAGATCAAAGTTTTTTTTTATAATTACTTATTTCGTTAATAAATCTTTTGGTTCTGCTTGAACTCATCTAGAAGTTGTACAAGAAAATGGAATCGAGGAAAGTGAACCGGTGGCTCTGGAAGAAAGTTTAGTCAAAGTATGCGAAGAGTCAAATACTGTCTTTGAAAGAGCCGCTAAATTAATAAACCAACAACTAATGGTATACGAATCAATTTTTATTAACGAGGATTTGAAAGACGGATTTCGTGGCGACTGTCAGCATTTGGTCGACGAGGCTGCGCGTGTAATAAATGGTGAGCTTTTAATATTTATAGGCGACTCCGGCGCAACCACACACATTACCAAATTTTCTAATGTATTGAAAAATAAGTCCCCCTCGAATATAAAAATTCGCGGTATTAATTCATCCCCTAATAGCATAATTGAAGCTTCGGCTATAGGGAATTTATTAGTGGAAAATTATGAAGATATTTCGAATAATAAGTGCATTATCTTGAAAGATGTTCTAGAAGTATCAAATGCCTCTTATAACCTCTTGTCGCTTTCTAAATTAGCCAACGATGGCTATAGCGTTCTCCTCTCGAATAAAATTGCGAAAATTTACGAATCAAATACTGATGAGATTGTCTTAGTAGGAAATTTTATTGATCCATATTGGATTTTTAAATTAAGACTCTATAGCGAATGTGCACTAGTAACTACTCGTAAACGATCCGCCCCAGCACCATCCCAATCCGTATCGGTACCAAAGCGTAATAAATTAAACGAAAAATTTGCATCTTTGATGCCTAAAAACAATAATCTTGACGAAATTGACGATTTTCTAGCCCACAGAGCTATAATTAAACAACCGGAAATTGATCTAATTTCTAGAAGTGAACTTCTTGTAGATGATATTAAACAGTCTGATCATAGCTGGTGTGAAAAAGACAAGTCATTCTTATGGCATTGTCGCCTTGGACACATGTCATATAAAAATATGAATAAACTGAAAAAATCACTTTCCAAAAATAACGCGAAAATCATCTCGACGAAAAGAAACAAGAAAGTTATTAAAAATACGAATTTATTTCAAAATTTAAAATTAAATAAAAATTTAATACAAAATTGTTCAATTTGCATACAAGCTTCTATGAAGAAATTAAGTTTTAAAGAAATTCGTACAAGATGTGATATTCCTTTCCATACAATATATTCAGATGTAATGGGTCCTATAAAACCCCTAACAATCGGTAAAAAATATGAGTATATCGTTTCTTTCATAGACGACTCCACAAGATTCGCAATATCATATTGTATGAATAAAAAATCCGACACTCTAGACTGTTTTAAACAATACGTAAGTTTAATTGAAAGCTATATGAATTCTTCTGGAAAAGTAAGATGTTTGAGATCGGATAATGGTACTGAGTATTGCAATTCCGAGTTTACTAAATTTTGTCTGGAAAAAGGTATCGTACAACAATTTTCTGAGCCTTACACACCGCAACATAACGGGTGTGCTGAGCGCTTTAATCAAACAATAATAGATAAAACTCGTAAATTAATTTTCGACTCTGGCATTCCGAAACATTTTTGGGATATTGCATTAGCTACGGCGGTACATAATTACAATCGTACGCCACATTCGAATCTAGACGGAAATTTACCAATTCAAATCGCGTTTCCAAAATTAGATCCTAAAATATTTCAGCTAAAACGTTTTGGCTCGCTTACGTACATCTTGAAAACAGGTACACCCAAGTCAAAATTTGATAATAAAGCTGTAATCGGAATTCTTGTTGGTTATACGAATACAGGGTATTATGTACTTCTGCCAGATACTAGAAAAATTGTTCGTACATCACACGTTAGAATTAATGAAAAGAAAAATTATCGCGATATTAAAAATACCCCAGATCCTGGAATAACTATCATCTCCGAAGCTGACTGGCTAAAAGACTTCTCTGAATTGTATGAACGTCCTGTACCTGTAAAAGAAAATTCTAATAAGCCTAACGATAATAATACACACTCGAACGATAATACTTTGAAAAATACAGCGAATTCTTCCATCTCGAATGCGAAAATTCTTCTTGATTGTTCAACACAAACAGATGATATAATTTCTTCTCTTGATGAAAAGTCCATTACAGATAACAACGTCTCGAACGATTTCACTTCAGAAGTAGTACTAAATAATGATAAATCTGAAACAAATATTGAAACACACTTCCATAAAGCACTCGAATTTTTGGCTCAAAACAATGCGAATGATGAAGCAGCAAATGAACTCGAAAATTATTATTTACTTACGAGTATTCTATCCGATCCTATCTCATACGAACAGGCGATGAAATCCGATGACTCTTCTAGATGGCAAGATGCGATTAATCAAGAAATTAACGCGATGATTAAAAATAAAGTTTGGATAGAAGTCGATCGTCCGAGCAGTGAAAGTGATAAACAGGTTACAATCGTCGATTCGACCATGGTTTTCAAACGTAAAATCACAGTCAATGGTAATATTCGTTATAAAGCTCGTCTCGTTGCTCGTGGATATCTGGATACAAGGAATTTTGAAATATCACGTATTTATGCACCAGTTTCACGTATAACCACAATTCGCACAGTTTTACTTCTTATCAATAAATTCGATCTAGACGCTTATCAGTTAGATGTACCTTCCGCCTTCCTTAACGGCGATCTTCTTGAAGAAACATACATGGAAATTCCAAAAGGAATTAACGTCTCGAAAGAACATAGGAAAGCAAAAGTTTATAAACTGCTAAAAGCTATTTATGGCCTTAAACAATCGCCAAACAGATGGAATAAACGTTTTGACGATGAAATTAAAAAATTGGGTTTTCATGCTGACGTGAACGACCCGTGTCTTTATTGGTATCGAGTTGGTGACATCATAATTTTTCTAATTCTCTATGTTGACGATATTATTTTAGCCGGAAATAACAATGAAGTATTATTACGTATTATTGAAGAACTTAGGAAAATTTTTGATACTCAAAATTTAGGCGAACCTAAAAAATTTGTAGGATTAAATATTACACGTGATCGTGAAAATAAAATTATTCATCTAGACCAAAAAGATTATTGTTCTGATATGCTAGAACGTTTTCATATGTTAGAATCCAAAATTAGCAGTATTCCTATGCAACCAAAATCTACTTTAATTAAAACAAAAGCATTAGAACAGGAACTTCTTGAAAAAGTACCTAAAAATAGAAGAGAACTAAAACGACAAAAACATATTCAAGAAAAATATGACGATAAGGTAGATTTTCCATACAGAGAAGCGATCGGCTCTCTCTTGTACTTAGCGAATGCCTCTAGACCGGATATCATGTTTGCTACTCACTCTCTTTCTAGACGTCAAGTTAATCCCACAAAATCTGACTGGGAAGAAGTGAAGCGAGTGTTTAAATATTTAAATCATACCAAAAACTATGGGCTTGTCTACACAGGTAAAGGGAGCGAGATCATTGCATATGCCGATGCATCATTAGGTGATTGCGATACGTCTAAAAAATCTACTGCTGGAGTTATCGTACGTGTGTATGGTGACCTTGTCTACTGGTCCAGCAAACGGCAAAACACGGTGGCGAATTCCACCTGTGAGGCCGAATACGTGGCTTTAAACTCAGCACTTCTAGAATGTATCAGCATCAATGCAACGTTAAATCGCGCCTTAAATATTAATCTCGAACCTTTTACAATTTGTGGCGATAATACAGCATCTATTAAATGTGCATCTAAACCCGGCTCCCCTAAAATGAGACATTTATCTGACGTAAAATTGCATAATATTCTAGACTATACGATAAATCAAAGAGTTATAATACAATGGGTAAGAAGTTCAGACCAAGATGCCGACATCTTGACGAAAGCTTTACCAAAAGACAAATTCGAAAATTTCAGAAATCGGTTACTTCACAATCTAGATGAAGTTTAATTTTAAAATACCGTAGCCATATCTACATAGAAATAAAAATTCCAAATACATCTAGATAGTAATATACATGTGCAATGGAATTTTTCAGCTACGCCTAATTATGCGGATTTTTACGCACTCCTTTGGGAGATAAGAGCTGTGGCGACGGCCTATGAGTTGGAGAATTTCCTCATACTAGAGGATATTATAGAGGAGCTTGAAATCGCGAAATGTCTAGACGATCAACTTTCCTCAAACGATGATTTGGAAAAGGTGGACTGATTTTTTTTTCATCTCGATGGCATTAAATCTTAAATAGCTCAGTTATTTTATTAATTTTTTTTCTTGTATCTCGAATTTGTGATATGTTTTGTTGAAAACGAAGTTACTAGTTTATCTTGTATGAATTTCTCATTTCTTGTTATCTTGTTTGTATCTTTATATAAGAGAGCGTCCCTATATTTTTTAAAGTAATTTTGTAATTATTGATTTCTCTAGATGTGAATTTTTTTTGTTTGTTTTTAATACAAAGTTTTATGTTCCTGACGTCGTAGAGTTTTATTGGATTCAACGTTCTACATAGTGACCGGCCAATTTTAATCAAATTTTACCCGTTTCTCGCGTGTATTTAATTCTAGTTCCCCTTAGTATGTAAAGGAGATATGACTTGGATCAAATGTTTGAAACAATCTTGACGATATCTTGAAGTTCTTACGTATCTAGATGCCTACTTTCTCTGTTAGCACGACCTCCTCTCCTCGCTTGCTCGAAAGCTCGTCGGGAGGGAGTGTTAAGAGCCTCTCACGGCGCCTGCACTGGTCAACCAGTTTGCCTGGCTGCACTGAGTCTTTCTCCTCCCTTTCTCGCTCGCTCTCTCGTCGGTCGCGCACCCGGCGCGGCGGCCTCAGTTCGTGTTGTGTGTTTGGCAGATTAAAGACTTCAGGTACGTAGACTTGGTTTTATTCCTGGGTCGGCCCCCTGTCTGGGGGAAGGCTCCTCACAAATTGATTTATTTTAAAAGTAAAATGTAGTAAAGATCTAGGTTGACTTTTATTTTGTTAGTTGCTTTTTTGTTTTCATTTTCAGTACCTATACCTATTAAAAAATTCAATTTTCGAAAAAAATCACGATGGTTTGAAAAACTACCTGCTTCATACCCTTCTCCCTCTGCCTTTCTTTTGCCCCCATACTCTGTACATGCACTATGGATGCAAAAAAGGACGCACTACCTAATACGCACCTATACACACACCCATAACTAGGCTACTATTTTGACTAATGGGTGTGTGTATGGACGCGTGTGGATCCGTTTGGTCACGTAGGTTGACAAAAATATTATGGTTGCAGCAACCATTCCTAGTCCACTGCACCCATTTCTGCAACTAGGCGCACAAATGGATGCATAAATGGGTGCATTCACAAAGTTTTGCCAGCCGGGTTGGTAAAATTCCTCAAGTTCATGTGATCTCGTTCTTGAAATGAAGAAGTATCTAGAGACAAAAAAAAATTGTGTCCGAATTTTATTTATCTTTAGAATATGCAAGCTTCGGGCTCACTTACAGTGGCAGTGACTTTTTCACAGAACAAATGAAACCAAAATGAAATAAAATGGATATGTTTATAATGGAAGTGAAAATTTTCCACAAAAAATATGAAATAGTATATTTTACACCAATTCGTTGAAAATCACTTTTTCTCCTGTGGTCGTAACCGAATTTTTCCTTTTTGCGAGAGAAAAATGCGTATTTTTGCCCTCTCGAGCGATTAACTGCGAGAGGGAGCAAAGAAGCGTTTCGCTCAAACTATAATGAAAAATATTTTCATTGTTTTCATAGATTCACTGTAGTGAAAAGTAGATGCAAAAATGAGTTTTTAGAATTTAATCTTGACATTATTTTTTATGATTTCGAATATTTTGGTTTATGCCACAACTAAATTAACATTTTGATTTTTAGAAAATCGATTACTCACGTTTACTTATTTTTTGTTGAAAAATTTAATTCCATTATAATCTAGTATACTCTGTTCCAAATATAAGTGTAAAAAAAAACACACCTAGCACATGGGTGAGAGGGGAAATGAAAATATAAGAATTCGAACAGCAAAACCATTCCAAGCAATAGTTGCCTGTCTTGGTTGTTGTTTCTCTATTTCATTTAAAATTTCTTTGCACATCGCAGTGTGTTGATGATCATTCTTTTTTTCACCGTTATTTGGAACAGAGTTTAGTCTTTAAACACAACATATATTTTTGTGCCTTTAAGTAGGTAGGTATATTTCCAAGAACCAAATCACGTGGACTTCGATAAATTTTCGAGAATCGACGATAATTATGCGAATACAAGCGCAATAAATGCCTGTATAACTGAATAGGTCTTTGGCTTTTGCTTACAAAAATGGAGAGAAGCAACGCTTTGGACCCTAGATGTCAAGAAGTTGTTGATCTAGAGACTATTCAAATATATACAGGAGGTATTTTGAACATCGCCAAACTATTAGAATGTAGTTTTATCACTGAGGCGAATTCGCATGCGGATTCGACAACAATGCCAACAGATTTTGAAGAAAACGTCAAAGTTAGTTGTTTAAATAATTTTAACATTTATTCATATTGCCTACTGACATGTGAGTGAAATCTTATCAAAAATGTGATTTGTATACGTGTATTATAATTAATAGCTTTGTTTTTTTATCGCGGATTCTGCACAATCTGAATTATGGATTCTAACATTTACTTTTTAAAAAAAAGTTTAGAAATGTTCTGATCAATTATTCTGAAAGGTTTATCAAAAACAAAACAAAAGAACACTGTAAAATCCATAATCCACTTTCATAATCTGCTCGGTGAGTAGATTATGAAAGTGGATTATGGATTTTACTGTGTTCTTTTGTTTTGTTTTTGATAAACCTTTCAGAATAATTGATCAGAACATTTCTAAACCTTTTTTTAAAAAGTAAATGTTAGAATCCATAATCCAGATTCTGCACAATCCGCGATAAAAAAACAAAGCCGGTATTATTTATAACAGGGTTTAGTGTTATCATCCGACGGCCAGGTTAAAATCGTTGCTGATGCTCCACTGAAATTACCTAGTTTGAAGTTTTTGGTGTTGCATATTATTCTAGATTTAAATGTTCCCAAAGATTTTTTTTCAATGTTACATAGTCTTGAAATGCCGGTAACATCAAAAGTACACTTTGCGAATGATGTTCCACAATTACCGAGTTCCATTAAGTTTTTGGTCCTTGTATTGGTAAAGCCACCGTATGATTTGACGAAATTCAATAATTTGGAAAAGTTCGACTATGTATCCAGCGGTTTGATGGAGTTCCCATCCATCCCAAGCGCAGCTCCGTTGAGAGAGTTGAATTTACAAAATAATCCACTCACAAAATTAACTCTGCCCGACATCGCACAATATTGTCTACTTAATGTCGCAAATTTAGAAGATACAAATATTCAAAATAGTTCTGAGGCGGCATATTGTGAACTTGCAGCATGGTTTCGTAGTCACAAAATCAAGTATTCAATAACATCATGGGAAAACTTTGATAGTAAGTTTAAGGTTTATAAGTATGTAGGTACATTATCATAATCATGCATACATGCTTTGCCTATTTATACCTACTTAGGTGCATTGATTTCAAAGTTACTGACCAAAATTCACGCAAATTTTTTTTTAGTGTCAAAGTGTCCTCCAACAGTACCAGAAAATGCAGAAGCCGTGTCAAGGTATAAATCTTGTTTAAGGGGGAATTTTTGGTTAAATTATGTTGTGCTGATCGCTGCTGGCATAGTCGTATGCTTGGCCTTAATTGGAGCGGTTTCGTATTTTTGGCTTAGGAGGAAAAATGGCGGTAACTAAAAGTATCTACAAATATACCTCCGATCAGAAGCGCAAATGTTTTCAGCTGTATATTTTTCCTTTTTAAAAATTACGTACGTTACTTATAAAATACAGCGAAAGTATTTTTTTTTATCTGATTCTAATTAACATTTATTTTTTTATTTTCTATATCTACTAGGTATATTAATATTATTTTTTTCGTCAATTTTACATAAAAAATTATGTGTTAATTATTTCAAAGTCTTTAATAGTAGTGATTAGTGACAAATGATAACAAAACATAAAATAAAAAATATTATTTTTAGCTTCTCGTTTCAACTATTCATTAAAAACATTTGTAATTATCAAAACTGGAAGAAATTGTTTTTGTAGTGGTATCTCTATTCAGATACAACTTGCACAAATAAGTTGTCAGCAAAGATTAGTTGACAGTTTTCTAATGTACCGTGGGCGAGGGGTGGGGTGTTGCTAAGAAATAGTTGGCCATGAATCATCCAACGTCAGACTTCTCAGGACTTCTCTTTCAAGATCTACCCTGCTTCCAAGCAAAGAATTCGAATACAAATCCGATGATGAAAATCTTGATAAAAATACAAAAAAAAAAACTATATTATTATATTTGTGAAATCTGTATTTTTAATTTTCGTTTTTTTATAATCTTCGTTTCTTGTTTCATATTTTTATTGCTGTACCGTGCTGTACTCACTTGAAAATTTCCCCATTAGGGGAACAGTGCAGACACGCGAACTTCAACATTTTATATGAATTTGCCCCCGGTAAAAAAAATTGTATCTGAACTTGATTTGCAAATTTAGTACCTATTTTAAATCAACCTTAGTTTTCCACTCTGCCATCTTCATCTGAAAACTTGACACGAATAGTGCAATTCAATTATAAAAATGCTTAGGGTGAAAACTTACTGCTATACAGTTGGTCTTTAAGATCTGGTGTCTTTATTTATGATGTCTGGTTTTTTGGTAAATTCATTCGATCACACATTAACATTCCTATTTTTAATTAAGAAACTTTACTTAATGATTTTTATTTTTTTTATTCAGGTGGGTAAAATCATGGCAATATGGAGCATCATGAAAACCCCAATAAGCAATGAAGGGACAAGGATTGTGACGTTTGGCTACCATATCGCTGTTCTGAGTTGTATACTTCTCGGATTTATTGGTGTTCTCATGGTACATAAACTCACACATTTTACTTTTTTTATGTGACTTATCTTTGAAAGTTTAGTCATAGTCCATAAATTGTTCATCTGTTTAGAAAATACCAACCCTGATAATGTTTTACATGATTCTGCTGTGGATTAATATTCTACATTTTATATTATCACCAAATGCAGAAATATTCAATTCTGCAAACGCTCTATCTGAAAATAATTATGGAAGGAAATGAAGATCCACTACTTAGGACCGTACTTGTCATCTTTTTTATGGAATTAGGCTCTGTACTTTTAGCTGGTATGAATTTTTTGATAATTTACTTGAATAAGTATAGCTTTGTTTTGAAACTGGACACAGAAAAGTTTATTTGCTGGTGGGAGTTTTAAATTTGGTTGTAAATTTTTACATAGCGATGAAGAAACGGAGAATAGTAAATTTTGCACGTTACCCAGAGGCGGCAATAAGAACGCCACTTTTACCATATTGACGTTGAATTTCGCCAAAGGAAATAGTCAGAAGGAACTAGAATTCAGTATAGTTGACGGACGAGACTCTCCCAAAGGCATTATGGGTATCTATGTGAAGACCATTTTTCCTAATGGACAAGCTGCCGAGTCTGGCAAACTGAAAGAAGGTAAGTGGAAGCGTTGGAGTGATTCCAATGTCTGCTGAAGATGTGACAAAGCTTACATATAAATGACTAGTTCGAGTCGGCCCATGAAGGTGTAGAGAAAGAAGGAATAAGAGAATGCGGAATGTGCCAGACTAGTTAACATAAATTATACAAAAAACACAATAATATCTCAAGCTGTGTATTGGTATTCACTAATCAGAGTGTTTGTTGCATATTTGTGAGACCTGAAGTCGAAGTAGAAGCTAGGAGAAGATTTGACCTTTTCGAGAACTCACTTTGATTGTCGTAAGAAAAGTTGATTATTTACTTATGTTTTCGTTGTGATATTACAGGAGATGAAGTATTAGCGGTGAATGGTAAAGCTCTGCATGGGTTGAGCCATCAAGAAGCCATTGCAGTTTTCAAAGATATCAAAAGCGGTCCCGTTACCTTGCATATCGGTAGATTTCCAAAAAAGCAGCGAGAACCGGTGGTCAAAACATAGCCAGTGTGCAGCAGTCCTGCAAATTGCAATCGAAGTTCCAAAAAATGGAGATTTTATTTTATAAGAATTCATTTTGTTGTCTTAGATTTTTTTTTTTTTTGATAACGAGTGTTTTTTCTTCTGGATTTTTGTGTCGTTGTTTTCATTTTCCTTCTCTTTCATTTTCTTTTTATTTATTTATTTATTTATTCATTCATTTATTTATTTATTATTTTCGTAAAATCAAAATCCAAAACGATCGATTCGTTTGTAAACTTCGTATTTATGTTGAATAAGTTGCATACTTCGTGTTGTCAAGGAGTAATAGATCAATGTACCTTTTTTCATTTCGCCGTTGCATTGTAATAATTAGTCATTTTTTTTTCTTTTTTCGTATTATGTCCAAAGATTTTGAAGAAGTATTAAATTTTATTTTAATAATTTTTCAAGTTCATATTTTTGTACAGTTGTGTGTGTAATTTTTTTTTTTTTCAAGACTGCGAAGGAGATTGTTGTGAAGCGTTGCGTGATTTATGTGTAATTGTGTACCTACTTTTTTTAGGGAAATTCAACGAACATTATACGAGTACTACGAAGTTGAGTATCTCAAACAAATTTCAAAAGTTCTGAAAAGGAATAAGGATTATTACAGAAAAAAAATAAGTTTTTTGAATAAGAATCTTTTTTTATACTAAAATATTGCCTATTCTGATTTTTTTTTTTCAGATGAGAAATTCTTTTTTTTTTGTTGTTTTTTTGTTATAAAAGTTTATTGATTATTAGGTATTATTTAAATGCCTACTAAACTTGGGAACAAATACAAATATTTTTCATTCGATTTTTTAGCAATCAATAATAGGGTAGACTTGAAAATTCGTAAGCTGGAGATTTAAATCGTGCAGGAAAGATTCAAAAATCACACGGCATCTTGCAAACCACATTCCCCTGCGACCTGCGTCGTATCACCTTTGAAACCCAGGCGCACTTTGACTAGTGTTATTCGATCAATATTAATTTCTAATATTCAAGACTTCCTTCTGAACCTGAAATCACTTCTTCTTCTTCTTCTTCCATTTTGGGATTTGGTTCTGCATGAGCTAATGAACGGAAGTGGTGCTCTATTACAAATATATAAAAAGATGAGTTTGCATTTGATATCTATTTTTTGAGGATATACGAATGCACTTCGCTTACCACGCCACCATTCTCTCAAATGATAATGTCGAATTATGTATAAAATTAGAGTGGCTAGCAATAGTAGAAATAGGATGGAAAAAAATATGTATTTCATTATTGTAAATAAGATCGTCGAGGTTGCTGCACCTTTTTTGAGTAGTGGACATGTCTTACGTATTTTTCTCGCATCATTAAGGTATTCATCAGTTGGACATGTAAGCTTTTCTTCAACAAAATATAAAGGTTACTTAACCCATTTGAGTAAGCTTTTCTTCAACAAAATATAAAGGTTACTTAACCCATTTGAAAATTTTATTTTATATTAGTTATGTACCTAAATCTATGTACCTATGATATACGTTGGCGAAGTTAGCACTAGAACTAGAACTAGCACTAAACGATTCACGCGGTGAAGCAGAACTGACGTGAGCATCGCGAACATACATTCCATTAACGCAAAGGTTGGCCGGTTTGGGAAAGTACAGAATTCCTAAGGGATTCAAGGCCTTCCTCTGACAAAATTAAAAAAAAAATCTATACATAGAATTTGAGAATTTCTATTTTATTTCGAATTTTTTTTTCTCAACTCATACATGGGTAACACTTCGTAAACTTATTTCCTCACAACTCAAGAACTACGAAGGGTGACAAAAATGTAAAATAATTATACGTTTTAGAGGGGTACTCAAGACCTTTCCTCTGACAGAAATTAAAAAAATTTGCCATGCATAGAATTCGAGTAATAATTTTTTTTGAGATTTTTCTTCGTAATAATTCATACATGGGAAACACTTTGTAAACTTATTTCTTCAGAACTCAAGAACTAAGAGAGGTGACAAAAATCCAAGATATACGTTTTGAAGGGATACTCAAGGCCTTCCTGTGACAGAATTTTTGAAAATTTCCTATGCATTGAATTTGAGTAATCATTTTTTTATTTTGAGATTTCTCTTCATAACTCATACATGGGTAACACTTCGTAAACCTATTTCCTCAGAACTCAAGAAATGAGTGAGGTGACAAAAATCTAAGATATATTTTTTGAAGGGATACAGAAGGTCTTCCTCTGAAAGAATTCTCAAAAAATTTCTATGCATAGAATCTGAGTAAGTAGATAATGAATTTCTTTATTTTGAGATTTTTCTAAATAATTCATGAATGAGTGCTAAAAAAATTTATTACTCAAATTCTATGCATAGGAAATTTTTTAAAATTCTGTCAGAGGAGGGACTTGAGTAGCCCTACAAAACGTATATCTTGGATTTTTGTCTCCCCTCTTAGTTCTCGAGTTCTGAGGAAATTGGTTTTCAAAGTATTACTCAATCATGTTGTCATACGTACATATGAATTAGGTATGAAGAAAAAACTCGAAGTAAAAGAATTATTACTCAAATTCTATGCATGGAATTTTTTTTAAATACTGTCAGAGGAAGGCCTTGAGTAGCTCTTCAAAACGTATATCTTGGATTTTTGTCACCCCTCTTAGTTCTTGAGTTCTGAGGAAATTACTTGTCAAAGTGTTACTCATTTATGAATGCTGAAGAGAAAACTCGAAATTAAAAAAAAATTTGAATCAAATTATACGCATAGAAATTTTTCGAAAATTCTGTCAGAGGAAGGCCTTGAATCCCTTAGGAATTCAGTACTTTCCCAAACCGACCAACCTTTGCGTTAATGGAACGTTTGTTCGCGATGCTCAATTCTGCTTCACTGCGTGAATCGTGTAGTGCTAGTTCTAGTTCTAGTGCTAACTTCGCCAACGACTATGATATAGGTTGTTCCGTTTAGAATAACACCCTTCAACCTGGTGAGAGGTCAACTCATTTCAACAACGTGTAGGTATATTTGCATACCCTTGCTATTGCAGGGGCTGAGATACTGTATGATGATTATTTTTTTTCTTCATTTTTTCACTTGAAATGAAAAATTTATTATTTCTGTTCGGAGTGAGATAGAGAGATGAAACTTGTGGGAAATAAAGTAAGATAGTTGCAATAATGTCTGAAAAATTTTCATCAAAATCGATGCAATAGGGTGTTCAATAAATTATTTTTACCAAATAAATTTGGGTAAAAAAATTCGAAATTTTCCAATTTAAAAAAAAATTGCATCACAAACCTAGTTATTTTTTGTCAGCAGATGATTTCCTTCTACTTCCTCTACAAAAATATGTTTCTCAAGCATCATCTTACTATCTCTTTTAGTTTTTGAGTTAAACATTTTTTCATGAGTCGACATGTAGGTTAAAATTTTTTCAAATTTTCAATGTCAAATTTTTATGAATTTGTACTCATTAGAAAAATTCTAACTAAAAAACTAAAAGAGATAATAAGACGATGCTGAGGAACATTTTGTAAAGGTAGTGGAGAGGAATCATTATGCTGACAAAAAATAACTAGGACTGTGATGCAATTTTTTTTAATTGCAAAATTTCTAATTTTTTACCCATTTTTTTTGGTAAAAACAATTTGTTGAACACCCCCTATTGCATCGATTTTGATGAAAATTTCTCAGACACTACTGCTACAAGCCTACTTTATTTTCCACAAGTTTCTTATAAGAAAAATTGCATTTTTAATTTCAAATGAAAAAATGTAAAATAATTTTTTCATCATGCAGTATCTCAGTCCCTTCAGTAGTAAGGGTATGCAAACATACCTACACATTGTTGAAATTAATAGTTGCCCTCTCACCAGATTGAAGGATGTTATTCTTAACTGGGACACCTTATTTATGATCATGAGATGAAAATGATGAGTCAACTTACCATCCTGTTTGGGTTCGTAGCACTTCAGACTTTCAATTATCACCTTATTTTCCTCGGCCCATTTTTTCAAAATTGTACAATTACAATAGCCTGGCTGATTGAGGAGACGATTGTCCTGTTTAAATTCTAGTTCTAATAATTCCAGGTTGCAAAGTGGTGCCAAATCAAGAACTGTCATATCAGTTAGGGCACATCCTTTTAGACGCAATTTTGTGATAGGTGGAATAGGTTGATGAAATCTGGGCACGTTTAAGAGTAAGCTGTTGTAATTGGCATTCAGATCATCTAACTCCGAACTGCCACCAATATCCAAAGTTGAGTAATAATTCCCACTGATATTATAAGTCTTTAGATTCTTAGGCAATATAAAAAAAAGTGGTTCGAAATAGTATGATGAACTGCATTCGAGATATTCCAATTTGGTCAGTCTTTCAAAAACTTCTATGAAACTTTGTCTATATTGATTCCTGTACAAGTAACTGTAATCAGCAGACGGTAGTTTAAGGACCATCAGTATGTTCCTTCTACTAATTATTTTTTTCAGTTCAGAATACGACCGAAATGGTACACCGAGTAGGTCAACTGTCATATTTCCTGTAGGTAGTATCGAAGCCAAGTAAATTACCTGTTAACAGTTTAAAAGGCCACATTTTACTATTTCCTTCCTTGGCTTCCTTTCTCATTTACTTTGAGATAAAATACATAAACTATTCTATAAATACCTATAATTTTCTCATATTCTTTACCTACTTGAGGGGTTTTTCCAAGTCCAGAATAAATACTCTGGAAGAGTTTATTCGGATCTAGAAGTGAACAGTTTATTGTTTCTAATCCGTCAACTGTATAATCAACATCGCAATCAGTCTTGAAGTCCAGAGCTACAAATATATGTCTACTTAGTAAAACTACTACAAAAATGAAACCTATTAATTGAAAAGTGGATAAGTTGAAATTCTTGAACTACTAAAATGGTTTGAAAATATAATATCATTCTCACTTTGAACCAACTCAAAATAAATGGAGATATACGCTGTAGCTTGAATAAGTTGTGGAAACAGTACTTGGCTTTTCTTGAACTTCATCGGTTTAAGTAAATAAATCAATTGTGATGTAAAATTTAACAAATTTTTCAAAACATTTTGTAGAAACACCAACTTAAAATAAATGGAGATAATTATAAGTTGTAATTGAGGGCCATATCATAGAAAAAAACGTATGCTTAACTTTTTGTCTCAAGTACAAGTCGAATTTGGTATCATTGAACAAAACTTTGATAAGCATAAAAACCAAAGAAATCGCTTGAAAGCAAAAATCGTCGGCTACACTTGAGCTTAAAATACGTTCTATGATAATGTTTTGCTCAAGAAAAAATGTAAGCACAAGTTTCGGCTCAAGCATCGACCTATGATATGGCCCTAAATAGCTTGAATAAGATAGTAAAAGTCATGTAAAACTACTTGGCTTCTCACAAGCTTCTCAGTTTTTCTTGAACTTCATTGCTTGTGGAAGTGATATTTTTAGAAAAATTCCAAGATGTCGAATTGAAATAGCCAATAGACATTGGAATAGGAAGTTTCAGAGTCAGCAGAAAAACTTGCGGTCGCCATGAAAAAGTTTGACAGTCGATTCCAGTTAAGAGTAGACAAAAGTTCCGCTCTCTTTAAGGTGAAAAGTGTTTTTGCGGCCACATGTTTTTATTTTTTGACTCCACATGAATATTTTTGTGTGTATGAAATGCGACTACAAGACGTCAAATTAAAATAGCCAATAGAAAATTGGAAAAGGAACTTTCAGAGTCAAAAAATAAAAACATGCGGCCGCAAAAACACTTTTCACCTTAAAGAGAGTGGAACTTTTGTCTACTCTCAGTCTCTCAACTGGAATCGACTGGAATCGACTAGACTCGATTTTTCGATTTAACAACTGTGCCTCTTTCGGCGGCCCGACTATAGTCACAGTTCCATCTTGAACAACCAATAATTTTTCAAAAAAAATTAAAAACATTGTGCATCTATAGTCAATCCCAGTTAAGGCTGTAGTTTAGTAGGTAAATGAGTAGGTAATCACAACACGAAAACATCCACTTTTAATAACATTTCTGTATAAAAACGAAACATCGGATCAAAATTATTTTTAGATAAAACTTATTCCTAAAGGTGTAAACTACCCCGCTACAGGTCTAGATTTTGATTTTTTCGAATATTCAATCAACTGTAGTGATACAAAGATAGCCAATTTTGTCAATTTTACCTGCATGATTGTCGACTCCCACGAAATTATTTCAGCAATCGCGATCTGTACCTGTGTAGATTATTCTTCTCTTAACAACTTTTATTGAAAAATAAAATCAATCCATGCACTCGTTTTGACACAATAATGTAGTTAAATATGTGTGTATTAACACGAAAATTCAAATAAGCTGATAAAAAAACCGTTTTGTTTACTGTTTTAGTTAAATGTAGGCATTTTTTATCAGCCATATTTGAATTTTCGTTACAATACACACATTTTTAGGACAAATCAACAACCAAGTATTTTCCAAAAATAAACAATAATTACCTATTATTTATTTTTCTGAAATTTTTGGAAGCTAAACTACAGCCCAAAGTTATATAGAACAAGATAGTTACCACACTCCGGTTAGCCACGCCCATTTCGCCAAAGTACATCACTGAGAGCGCTGTATTCGACGGGTGATACATATAATGCATAAGTCCAGTGCTACATAATACTTTATAGTCAAAATTGGAAGGGAGGAAGGGGTCTAATCGAAATTTTTGTAATAACTAAAAGTATTTGTACAACTTTAAGCTACAACTTTTGTTTGAAAATTTTTTCAATCGGGCCCCTTACCTCCCCCCTGTTTTTAAAAATGTATTTGAAGGAGTTGGATTATCCAAAATTGGTGGGGAGGGAGGGATCCGATTGAAATTTTTGTTATCACCAAAATTATTCCTAGTACTTCAAGCTACAACTTTTGTTTGAAAATTTTTTCAATCGGGCCCCTTACCCTCCCCCTGTTTTCAATAATGTATTTGAATGAGTTGGATTATCCAAAATTGGAGGGAAGGGAGAGGTCCAATCGCAATTTTTGTCATGGCCAAAATTTTTCCTAAAACTTTGAGCTACAAGTTTGTTGCAAATTTTTTTCAATTGGACCCATTTCCCCTTCCCCCTTCAATTTTTAATTAGTATTTTGGGAGTTTGGGAGTGTTATGCAAAATAAGTGGAGAGAGAGGGGCTCAATTGAAAAAGTTTTCAAAAAAAAGTTGTAGCTTGAAGTTTCGCTAATACTTTTGGTTATCACAAAAATTGCGATTGGACCCCTCCCTCCCCTCCAATTTTGGATAATCCAACTCATTCAAATACATTATTGAAAACAGGGGGAGGGTAAGGGGCCCGATTGAAAAAATTTTCAAACAAAAGTTGTAGCTTGAAGTTGTACAAATACTTTTAGTTATTACAAAAATTTCGATTAGACCCCTTCCTCCCTTCCAATTTTTGTGAAGTAATGAAACTTTGTAAAATCTTACCTTTGGAACATAGAATAAGTGTAGCTTTTCCCCATTTTTATCTCGCTTGCTGCTGTTTTTATACCCAGTCTTACAATTAGGAACACAACAATAGGCCATTTTATCAATAACTAAATATTTAAATCATTATAAATGTTTCAATTCACATTAAAAAATTTCACATGCAACAGTTGATCATGGTTAATCACTTCACATTTCATATGATGATTTGATAAGAGTGTATCACCCGTCGTATCAAGCGCGCTCTATAGTGAGCGATTTGCCCGCCGTAAGAGTGGCAGAAAAGAATTGCATTATTCATATGGGGAGTGTGGTAACTATCTTGTTCTATATAACTTTGCTACAGCCTTAAGAGTGCACCCAACTCAAAGCGTAAAATTTCTGTTTGCAACCAACAATATCTAATTTTGCGGGTTTTTCAAAATGTTTTCCTAATTAAAGTAAAGTCATCTCCAACATTAATAACAACTACGAACAAGCTGAGTTCTAAATTTTGAGCGTAATAATTTACAAATTATAAATTTATAATCATTACTTTCAAAATTAATGAAATTATTTATAGAAAAGGTGAATTTATAAAATTATTACCCTCAAAATTTAGAACTCAGCTTGCTCGTAGTTGTTATTAATGTTAGAAATGACTTTGCTTTAGGTAGGAAAACATTCTGAAAAACCAGCAAAATTGGATACCGTTGGTTGCAAACAGAAATTTTACGCTTTGAGTTGGGTGCACTCTTAACTGGGATTGACTATACGTCATTATAAAAGTTTGTATTCTTTAATTTTTACCACGCTTTTTTTCTTCTTATAGACCAAGACGCTGAAGCATAATAGGAACAGTTTATATGTATTTTGTATGAATGTGGGTGAGTTCTCACTTCTCATATAAGTAGAAAATGAAGCTTCTTTCGACATCAAAGAAGTTCAACATAATTGTGCCATCGCTCGCAGGTAAATTATCAATCACAAATAACAATACACTCATGAGAACACCCAATCAGGAGCATACCTTATTGTATGTGAAATACTTACTTTTACAGATCTAATATTTTAGATAGCAAAGTGTTTGTTAACTATACATCCCATTTGTAGGTCTCTGGCTGTCGCTTATGATAATGCAAAGAAGTAACGCGTTGGACCCCACTTGTAAAGTGATAAAACTCGATTCTCCTGAAGAAAAGTGGGTGTTATGTAACCTCACCTCACATCAACAAAAATTACAAACAGATTTGGATGAAAACATAGATGTAAGTTTTTAACAGAACTGATAGTGAATATTTTATGTATTTTCACATTTTCACCTTTGTGAAAAATAACCAAACTGATTATTATTTGTATATCTTTCCGTTATGATTTATAACAGGGGTTACAGTTTATGGGCTCCCCCGCAACAACGTATCAAGAAATCAGTGCTGATGCTCCGCTGAAAATCCCTCGATTAAAGTACTGGAACGTCGAACAAGTAAATTTAAGAGTTCCAAAAAATTATTTTTCGTTGCTAAGTAATCCTAAACAAATACGTATGGTTCGAGTAAATTTTGCTAGCGACTCGCTTCCAGAATTGCCACCTTCGCTTACCAATTTGCACATCGAAGGATCATCGTTCACACCAATGTTAGATCTGTCGAAATTGAATAATTTGATATCTCTTCGTTATTTAGACAGCGTATTGATTGAGGTTCCGAAAGTACCAAGTACAGCTCCATTAATGCATTTAAATCTAGATTTCAATCCTCTCAGTAATTTAACCTTGCCAGACATCGCGCAATACTGCAAGCTAGAATACATAACTTTAACAGATACAAATATTCAAGAGGGTTCCCACATGGCATACTGTGAGTTAAGAGCGTGGTTCATGAGTCACAAAATTTCATATAAATTATCAGTAACAATAAGAAATGAATTTTACGACGAAAATAGTAAGTTGAAGTTGATATGTGAAATAGGTAGATTATATTTGGGTCGATCTGAAACCTGCTAAGCAAGAAATTTCATTTTCATTTTTATTTTCTTCAGAGAAAACGTGTACAGACACGATTCCAGAAAACACAGAAGCCTTGAGGGAGTATAATGAATGTTTAGCAAGCAAATCAAATCCATGGATATATTTTGTGGTGATAGGCGTTGGCATATTGGCTTTGATTGCAGTAGTTTTTTGTTTTTCCGATGCACTAGTGACCAGGGCCAGAAACCAGAACGGATAACGTTACACCGTTCCGTTCCAGTTTTCCATTCCAGAACTGTTCCGGTTTCCGTTCCCGTTACGGTTCCGTTATTGATAGTGATTTGATTGTTACGGTTTATCGTTCCATTCCGGTATACCGTTATCCGTTCCGTTCCGGTATAACGTTATCCGTTCCATTCCAAAAAAAAAATCTTCAAATTTTGTCAGATTTGCCTCATAAAAACGGGGGGGGGGGGGGGGGGGGTACCAGGAGGCTTTGAACTTTGCTCGTTGTCTGAAAAGAAAAAAACATTTGTAAAAAATTTAAAAAGGAACATTTGATACTTACTCATTATTTCAAATCATAGAAAGGGTAAAAGTAAAACCTTGTTCATCCGAACAGAAAAATTTCTCAAATCTCAATTGTTTGTTTGTTTTTTGATAACTTTTTACCGGGTGTTTGATAATATGCCGCACACCTTAGTCACCGATCCACCAATCAGGTAACTAGAAATGCCATTTCTAGTTACCTGATTGGTAGATCGGTGTTTAGGTGTGCGGCATATTATCGAACACCCGGTATATAAAAACCAAAAATTTATTTTTATTTTTTTATTACCTATCATTTTTTCTGGTCAAAAAACATTAAGATCAAATTGACCGAAACAATATGAAAGAATGTAAAATGTTACATTCTTTTTCTTGGAATTAAATTACTTACCTATAACTTTTGTTTCTTTTAGAATTTCATTTTTAGGGTCAGGAATATTTTTTAAAAGTTGAAAAAAAATTATTTTAGAACAGAGAAATTAATTTTTCATTTTTCAAAAGAATTTTTAAAATTTATTAGTAAATATTTTTATCAATTAAGATTTTTTGAATATATTATATAATGTTATATAGGTATGTTTTTATTGAAATTTGGATTTGGGACCTTTTTATAAATTTTCATCTCAAAAAGAGAACTATATTTTTTTATAAGTACGAGTAACAGAAAAAAATTGAATAGATATGTTTTTTAGAACAAGGAATTCTTTGGATTTTGGAGATAATTACCTAGGTATATCATTTATTCAATTTGTTTTCAACTTTTTTTTTTTTTTGAAATAAAGTAAATTTTAATGTGATAACGATTTTTGAAATTTCATTTCAACCCTAATTTTAATCACATTTTGATTTACGCACAAAAGGAAAATAAAACTGAAAACAACTTCTTGTCTTTTGATTATTATGTGACACGACAACGCCACGGATACGGGCATTATCAATTAGTGACGAAATTTTCAAGTTTTAAGTTTTTTGTCAATAGTTTAGAAAAGAGGTAGCTGAACCCCAAAGACAGATAAAAATATCGCATAAAGGCAAAATTACTTGAAAAAATACGTATAAAAAAAAAAAAAAAAAAAAAAAACTGAAATCACTGGAAAAAATGAAAAAAGGCTGAAATGAGAGTGGTTTCTGGTCTCAAAAGGGAAGAAAAAGTTGAAAGAGCGACCTGCAGAATAAAAAATGAGGAGAAATCAATCGATAGTTCAAAAAAAAATTCAATAACGGAATAACGGATGGTTTCGTTCCGGTTTTCCGTTTTAAATGTTTTCCGGTATGCGGTTCCGTTACGGTACCGTTATACCGGAAAGCTGTTCCGGTTCCATTCTGGTTTACGGCCCTGCTAGTGACAACTACGAAGAAGAGTGTTAAGTACTGTCCTACCACCGCCCATTACTGATATTCCCCTTCACCTAAAAATACTCTAAATAATGTTTTCATTTCTGCATTTTTCCTTCTTCAGAATTACAATTCACTTTAAAGTTACTAGTAAGTAGGATTGTTTCGTGTAATTAGAGCGTTTATTATGTATCTGTGAGGCATGGATTTGAAGTACATTGGCCTATTTAGAAGTGGAACATCTGACGTTTTCGAGAACTGAGTTTGAGTGTCATTAAAAGAATCTCGATGTGACTAATAAGAAATTATTTTCTATGGGCACTTATGCTTTTGTTTTTATGTTACAGGAGATGAAGTATTTCAACCGACAGTCAAAACATAGCCATTGTACAGATGTCCTGCAATTATGGAGACTTTATTTTTATAAGAATTATTTAATTTTGATGTCTTGGATTTTTTTTTTTTTTTATAACGAGTGATTTTTCTACAAGATTTACAGTCATCGTTGTTTTTATTTTCTTTCTCTTTCATTACCTATTTATTTATTTAGTTATTCATTAGTTTCATAAAATCAAAATCCCAACTATTCGGACCACGAGCGCGGAGTGGCTGAATTCTATCGGCAAAACTGAAAAGATCTGAAAAGGTGCACCATAAAAAAAAATTTGCTTATCACTGAAATTTTTCAAATGTTATCACAACCAAATCATGACAAAATGGCAATTCCGAATAAGTTAGGCAGTTTTGAGTACTTTTTGCTGCTCGGCGTTGCCGTTGTAAAAAAATTGATGACGTTGTGTCGTATGAAGCGAATAAAAATTAGGTACTCAACAAAGATCAAATGGCCGAATATTTCTGGTTTATTGAAATTTCCTGAAAATCCTTATTTGTTATTTGCGAGGAAGTGAACGCAGCTGCGTTCGGCGAAAGATTAAACCTGGCAAAATAAAAAGTGGGAGACGCAGTGAAAAAACGAAGCAATTAGAAGCCGAGAATTTTTCGTTTTGGCGTGTTGATTGGTTCATTTTCACCCTCGCGCCAAAATTAATTTGCCAAGTTTAATCTTTCGCCGAACGTACTATATGGCTCTAGAAATTACTGGTTGCGATGTTTCAACGCATATCGCAACGCTGTTGGATTTGTTGTGGTGTGTTGCGTTTGTTGTGGCAAAAAGAACATACCAAATGTATGCTAGAATATCCATTAATCTATATACCTAGCTACCAATTCCCGTTCGTAACCATTTTTCGTTTCAGACGCTGAAGCCTCAATAAAATCATCTTCAATAATTTATATCATCTGAGCGAGTTATCTACATTAAATCAGACCTCTTGCAGAATCAATGAAATTCAACACGATCACACGATGGCTTGCAGCAGGTAAATTCTAAATCACCAATAACAATATGCTGGTGAGCACTGTAAATTAGCTACCTATAAAATCATAATCACATACTTATATTAGGGCTGATCGAGCACTGTCTGAAAAGGCAGTACCTGGATCCCATTGCATTTGGTATTCCACAACGTCATTATAATTATTTGTATCAAATTGAGTCCTCATTAGGGTATAGTAAGTATTTCTTTTTAAAATTGAAAAATACAACGCCTACCTACTAAAATTTTACTAGCAATTGTTTTTATAGAGAAGTACCTATGATATTCGCAATTCTGAGATATTTTCAATTTATTTCAAAAATTCTGAAAAAAAAATATTTTGCACAACTAGACTAGGAACATAACATTTTTATCTTTTCCCATTTTTGTACCTCCGAATAGAGTCAACGAAATCGTCATAAAAAACTTGAAATGCAAATTTCACATTTCGAAAAATTTAGAAAAAAAAAATCATAAAATATGACCCTGGTAGTTAAGTACCTATCATCTCTCCAAGTTAGAAAACATTTGGTTTATAATAATTGCCAAAAACTAAAAGAAAAAAAACTGCAATAGAAATAGGGGTCTTTTTGAACACTTCACCGCAGATTGCATTTTGAGTAGGCACATACATCTCTTCATACGTATATTTTAATTTGCCTTGAGGTAATTTTATTGCACAGACTTTTAATACTTCAGATAGATAAGAATAATGCTATAGCAACTTCACATACTACTTACCTAATACCTATACACATATACTTACTGAATTATAAATATGGTTGTATTTTTGGTAAAATTCCTCAAGTTCATGTGATCTCGTTCTTGAAATGAAGAGGTATCTAGAGACAAAAAAAATTGTGTCCGATTTTTATTTATCTTTAGAATATGCAAGCTTCGGTCTCACATACAGTGGCAGTGACTTTTTCACAGAACAAATGAAACCAAAATGAAATTGATATGTTTATAATGGAAATTTTTCACGAAAAATATGAAATAGTATACTTTACATCAATTCGTTGAAAATCACTTTTTCTCCTGTGGTCGTAACAGTATTTTTCCTTTTTGCGAGAGAAAAATGGAGCAAAGAAGCGTTTCCCTCAAACTATGATGAAAAATATTTTCATTGTTTTCATAGATTCACTGAAGTGAAAAGTAGATGCAAGAATGAATTTTGAGAATTTAATCTTGACATTATTTTTTATGATTTCGAATGATATATTTTGGTTTATGCCACAACTAAATTAACTTTTTGATTTTTAGAAAATCGATTACTCCCACGTTTACTCATTTTTTGTTGAAAAATTTACTTCCATTATAATCTAGTATACCTACTCTGTTCCAAATAAATCGGGTCATGCAAAAACAAGGTAAGACACATTTTTGAAAATGTCATCGAAAATGAACAGGAGGCAAAAAAAGTGTATTGCACATTCGTCTTCTTTAAAATTTCAAAAAAATGATTCAAATGAAGACCTGGTTTCCAAAACGTGCTTTCTGCAAAAAAATGAAAAATGAGTTTATGCCGGATTTTGAAAGTGTAGGTTGTTCCTCACAAATGCAGGATGTCAAATCACCGAAAAGTGATTTGAAACACCTCCATCCAGCTGAATTTTTAAAGATTTTTCAAAGATTTGACTAATATTATTGATCCGTACTCTGCTTTGGAACAGCTTACACCAATCACCATTCAACTTTTAAAATTTTAAAAGATCATTTTTTCAACTTGGATTTGGTATTTCGCTTCCAAAAGTGTTTAACCATTCGAACTTGCATAATTTCTGTTCCAAAACGTGCTTAGTACCGACTTTCTCCACTTTGGACACTCCTAGAGCGACCATGAATCAAGTTGGCGAAATGGTTCTTTGGCCAAATTATAGGTAATCCACTCCTCTACACGACAATGTATCGTTCATCACAATCGGTCAACTTTTCCGAGCTCACAAAAGTTTTTTTCGATCCCCCCCCCCAAAAAAAAAAATTTTTTGCACAAAGCACGTTTTGGAAACCAGGTCTTCAAATATAAGTGTGAAAAACACACCTCCTCGTAGCGCATTGGTGAGAGGGAAAATAAAAGGTAGGAATCCGAATAGCAAAACCATTCCAAGCAAGTTGCCTATGTTGGTTGTTGTTTCTCTATTTCATTTAAAATATCTTTCCACAGCAGTGTGTTGATGATCATTCTTTTTTCACCGTTATTTGGAACAGAGTTATCAAAAAAGCTATCCATTCATATAAAAATATTTGGATTTTAGAATAAGTAGTTGAAGATTTTTCATTTTTCACAAAAGTCATGTTTCAGTTGTACTGCACGTAATATAAACCTCAAGCTCAAAATGAACCTAATCGAAAAAATAAATACTGCATCTTGTAGAGGAAGACTTGCTCTTTATTTTTAATGGCATTGAAAATTTTCCTAGAATTAGTTTTCGCCAAGTTATAGTGTGTTGAAACTTTGAACGCGTTTTTATTATTTTTTTTATTATGCCACTAGGGTCGTTCTTACATATCTTTCTTAAAATATTTTTATATGAGTAGAAAGCTTTTTTAATTCTATAAAAAAAAATGTCTCGTGCACTTTTTTCGAAAAGATGATATTTTTCGAGTTATTGGATGAACATTGAAAAATTATCTAACCCTTAATGCTCTAGTTGCCACATTTCGGTATTATGGCCTGTATTAGAGTCGGCCCTGTTTAAAGAACCAAATCACGTGGACTTCGGTAAATTTTCGAGAATGGACGATAATTATGTGAATACAAGCGCAATAAATGCCTGTATAACTGAATAGGTCTTTGGCTTTTGCTTACAAAAATGGAAAGAAGCAACGCATTGGACCCTAGATGTTCAGAAGTTCTCGCAGCGGATATTCAACAATATACGCAAGGTGTTGTGAACATCAACAAAATGGTAGAATGTCGTTTTACCAGTTTGGCTGCGACAATTCCAGAAGATTTTGTAGAAAACGTCGAAGTTAGTTGTTTAAATAATTTTAACATTTATTCATATTGCCTACTGACACGTGAGTGAGATCTTATCAAAAATATGATTTGTATACGTGTATTATAATTGGTATTATTTACTACAGGGTTTAGCGTTACAAAACGGCCCACGTACAATCGCGATCGTTGCTGATGCTCCACTGAAATTACCTCGTTTGAAGTTCTTGTTGATAACTGATCTACTTTTAGATGTTCCCAAAGATTTTTTTTCAATATTACATAGTCTTGAAGCGTTCGCACAATCAGGAGTAAACTTTAAGAATGATGTTCTACAATTACCGAGTTCCATTAAGTTTTTGGCCCTTACATCGGTAAAAAAACCGTATGATTTGACGAAAATGCATAATTTGGAAAAGTTTGAATATAGTTCCAGCTTTTTGAAAGAGTTCCCATCCATCCATCCCAAAAACAGCTCCCTTGACAGATTTAGATTTACAAGATAATTTTCTCACAAACTTAACTCTGCCCGACATCGCACAATATTGTCTACTTAATAAGACAAATTTAGAAAAAACAAATATTCAAGACAGTGATGAGGCGGCATATTGTGAACTTGTAGCATGGTTCAGGAGTAACAAAATCCAGTATTCAATAACATCAAGGAAAAACTTTGATAGTAAGTTTAATAAGTTTAAGGTTTATAAGTAAGTAGGTACATCTATATAATGTACATTAAAATAATCATGCATAGATGATTTGCCTATTTACCTATACCTACTTGGGTGCATTGATTTCAAACTTACTGATCAAAATTCTCGCAAAATTTTTTCTAGTGTCAAAGTGTCCTTCAACAGTACCAGAAAATGCAGAAGCCGTGTCAAGGTATAAATCTTGTTTTGATCGCTGCTGGCATAGTCGTATGCTTGGCCGTAATTGGAGCGGTTTGGTATTTTTGGCTTAGGAGGAAAAATGGCGGTAACTAAAAGTATCTACAAATATACCTCCGCTCAGAAACGCAAATGTTTTCAGCTGTATATTTTTCCTTTTTAAAAATTACGTACGTTACTTATAAAATACAGCGAAAGTATTTTTTTTTATCTGATTCTAATTAACATTATTTTATTTTATTCATTTCTATATTATCTATTAATTATATTAATATTATTTTTTTTCGTCATTTTTACATCAAAAATTATGTGTTATTTCAAAGTCTTTAATAGTAGTCATTAGTGACAAATGATAACAAATCATAAAATAAAGAATATAATTTTTAGCTTCTCTTTTCAACTATTCATAAACATTTATAATTATCAAAATTGTAAGAAATTGTTTTTGTAGTGATATCTCTAATTCTCTATTAGAAAAACTAATCACGGCTTCGGGTTCTGCGTGTCAAACTATCCCGATTTAGACCCTTTGCCATTTTCAATTTAAAATATTGTTTTTTCTCTTTCATGTTTGATTTTTTAAAAATGCAAATTTTTCAATTTTGGGCAAAATTACCGCGCAAAGGGTCTAAATCGAGGTAGTTTGACACGCAGAACCCGAATCCGCGATTAGTTTTTTGATTCGATCATTTCTTGTGATTATTGCAACTTCATGCACACAAAAACGTGAAAAAACCGAATTTGTGAAAAATGAACGAATTGAGCTGAAATTCGGGCTAAGGGTGTACGAGGGAGTACTTAGTGATGTCCTACGAGGAAAAATTTTTTTTTGACCTAATTTCACCCTGCGTACACGCAGAAAACGTTGAAAAAACATGTTTTTTTGCCATTTTAGACAATTTCCACCACTTGGAAAAATCTGAAAAAATTCATGGTGATTCAGAATACACCTAAAAACATTGGTAATTTTTTCGAGATGTACGTGTATCTTGGTTTTTTTTTAAACGGCTGTCAAAGTTTTCAAACCGCGTTTTGAGGTCATTTTCAAGGTCAAAATAATCTGAAAAAATTTGGGGTTGTTTCCACTCAGAACCCTCCTCTGTACACCAAATTTCACTTTGATCGGTTGAAAAATACTCGAAGGTACCCCCTCCCTAGAAAGGGGCAAAATTTCAAAATACGTCTTGAAATGGTTGTTAATACATGAATTGTACTGCATAATGCGAGCGTACAACCAAAACTCAATTTCACCCTGCGTACGTGCGTAAAATGTTGAAAAAACGCGGGTTTTCGCCATTTTAGGCAATTTCCACCACTTGGAAAAATCCTTAAAAATTCACAGAGGTTCAAAAGACACCTAGGAACATATGGTAATTTTTTCGCGGGGTGCGTGTATTTTTTTTTTTTTTTAAACGGCTGTCAAAGTTTTCAAAACGCATTTCAAGGTCATTTTCAAGGTCAGAAAAATCTGAAAAAATTTGTGCATGTTGGTAATCAAGACCCTCTACTATCCACCAAGTTTCACTTCAATCAGCCAAAAAATGGCCGAGATAGCGCCGAAAAAGTGAAAACCATGTTTTTCGAGGTACCAGCTCCCTCGAGGGGGATGGGAATTTCACGATATGTTCTAAAATCATCTTTTACCACTACAAAAAGATTTTTTGAAAAAAATTGGAAAATGGCGTCAAGGGCAGATTCACCCCCTTATCCTGCTATAGCCTTTGTCAATCTTTTATGTTTCCTGATTTTAAAAAATCGATTTTTTTCAGTTTTCTTTGCTTTTCTGAATTTTTTTAGAAATGTTCAAATTTATTTCAATTTTAAAAAAAATTCATTTTCAATAATATATTTAAAATAAGTTATCCAGAAAATTGTTCAAATTTTTAACATTTTCCAATTTTATAATTCTTCAGGTTTTATCGTTTCTCAAATTTTTAAGGTATTTTTGAATTAAATTATTGTTTTGAATTTTTTTTAGTGTTTTCAAAAAGTTACTCAATTTTTAAAAACATTGTTTAATTTTTGCATTGATTTTAAATTTTTTTGGTTTTCTAAAAATTCCGTATTCTCAATTTTTCAGATTGGAGGGCTGAACCAATGACCGGATGGCCCTGTTGAAATCCTATAGGCACATACATACCCCTCCAAATTCATAGGTATAATGTACTTACAATTTATACTATAACCTGTCCACATACATGTATGTACCCTCAAAAATCTGACCCTTTACTTCCAATTTACAAGCAGCCTGTTGCACATTCATTAACGACGAATCGTTTGAATTGAAACTGGTACCAAGTGTAAGTACGAGGAAGAGGACTTACCTGGTATACATAAACACTCTACATAAAGAAGAATTAAAACGACGTCTAAATGGAAAGATGATGATGATAATAATTGTAATAGGCGCACGACGCCGTGCAGGAGGAGTTGGTTTGTTACGCTACAAATATTTTTTACCATTAGTCTTGGAAAACGGTCGTTGCATTTTCACTAATCATTTTTATTTTTATTTGTTTCAGGAGAGTTTGAAATTTTCATTGTGAGGATTACCTAAGTATTGAAAATAATTATGAAAATAAGTAAGTAGAAAATTTCCATTTGACGTGATTTGCAAAATAATCCGCAATTTCAATTTTAATTTTATAAGCGTAACGGAACAGACCTCTTCATTAGATTGTACCAGTTTCAGGGGTAGCAACTTGGAAGAGGGTGTCCAGTTGAAAATTTTTAAAATTTTGAATGTGAAAATCACTTTTTTCCCCCAAACAACTAAAACTTTTCTGATCCAAAAAAATCAAAAATAATTTTTTCCTCATCCTAAAAAATTGAAAAAAAAATCACTCCGAAGTAATGAAAAAAAACCATTCAGATACTCCCGAAAATGAATTTTTTTTTTCATTCCAAAAAAGTTGAAAGACTTTTTAAAAAAAGGAATGAAACAAAAATTGAGAAATTGAGAGATGTTCTTCCCTATAAATAAAAAACTTTTAGGCACTATTTTGTATTCTAAGAAAATTAAGAAATTTTTTCTCTGCAATAGTTGGAAGATTTCTTAAATTTTATAAATTTTCTTATTCAAGTTTTCTTAGATTGAAGCAAAAAATAAGGAATTTTCCTAAAAAAATTAGGGTGTCTAATACACTTGCTAGTACTGCTAATCCTGTAAAAATCCTGCTTATAGTCAATTCAAGTTGAATTTCATGTTTTTTTTCTTTTGAAAATTATGAATTTATTATAGATTTTTTTTGATTTTGTAAAAAAACATATTTTTGGGAGGGGGTGTCACATTTAGTTAAGGGGCTGCTGAAAAAAATTTCTGTCAAACTTCTGCTTTTTGGTTTTGAGATTTTGTTAGACATCCTGAAAAATTGAAAGATTTTTTAAAAGCATTTTTTACTGTAAAAAAATGGTCAGATATTTTCATGCGTTTCCAAAAAAATAAGATAAGTCTAATTTGTATTCCAATAAAATTCTGATTGCATTTTTTTCATTCTAAAAAAATTGGGAGATTCTTTCTAAAAAAAAAGCAGACCAAAAATTAGAGGATAAATCTCAAAAAAAAAAAAAAAAAAAAAAAAAAATTAAAAAATGATGTTTTTTCTGTATAAAAATTAGAGTTTTTTTCTCAAAACAATCGAGGTCTTTTTTCAGAAATATTTTGTATTACAAAACAAACTGAGAATTTTTTTCCTGAAAACAATTGAGGCATTTTTTTACATTTTAGTTGTTTTTTTTTGAAACTTGAAGTGAAATTTGTTTGATGCTTCGAGGTGACATTTTTGATTTTCTTAAAAAGTTGTTCCTAATAAATCCTCAAAATTAATTTTTTTTCAAAACTCCAAAATTTTTGCTTAAATTCCAGTTCTAAGAATTTTTCTAAAAATAAATTTTCACTTACCTACCTATATTTTTTATATTTAAAAAAAAAAATTTCTTCTTTGATAAGAACTTGGAAAAATTTCCAACCTCAAGATGATCAAGTATTTTGTTTGGTTTCAATTTTTTTTTTAAATTCTTTATCCGGCACCGACACTGAGTGCAGTGAACCTCTCATTCTGATACCGTCTAATATTCAAATAATTCAACTTGGACGAGATATTCGTCTCGAATACTTTCCAATCATCGATTGTACCCAGGCCCAGGCCTTTCCCAAATTTCTCGTATAACTTGCCTTTCACGAGACCGAGACCACACTGATGAGACGAATGAAAGGATGGTATATTCCCAGCACCTTTTAATATTCCATAATTCGCTCATAAATCTTTCGAGCACCAGCTCGGCTGTCTTACCATACATGTTACTAGGTTAGGTACATGGTTGATGGTACACACTTGAGAACCAACAAATATTAGGTACATATACTTACTCGTGTATACCGTTACCCTAATTTCTATTCCATTCTTGAGCTCGCCAGCACGATACAAATTTAGCACTCGTGACATTGTAGGCACAGGCATAGGCACCTACTTGGTATGGAATATGGATATATGTATGTACGTGAATTGTGTACTCGTACGCACTAAGTATATTAAAAATTTGAAAGAATAGAATAGAAAGACACCCTCTGTAATGTATTCGCTCGTTTTTACGTAGCGTAGTAAAAACAATGGCACGTTGTAAGATTCGTTTAATCGGCGTATTATTAAACTAATTATTCAACCGGGTGGGAGTTTTTTCGTATTTTATCAAGAGTATGGAACACGTTTTTCATTTACGAGTGTATGATCTCCTCGTATACTCGGCGGCAGTATAATAATAATTGTTTCTGCATGGAATAAAAAAAACACCCAGTATAATAACCTGAACTGCAATATGATCATTATACGTTTACACGTCGTATATATATAGTAAGTCGCAGTCTGAAAATAAGCGTACTCGCAGTTGAACAATCAAAAAGAGAAAAAAAAATAGAAGCAAATACTTTAAATTAATAATACTGGAAACTCAATGCTTTTGATTTGACTCCCAAGAAGAGCGCTCTCTAAGCGGCTCGGCATGAAACTAATTCCAGGTTTTCGACTAATCGTCGCGTGATTCGCCCTCTGATTGGTCGAAGACATGACGATCGGTCGAAAGTCTGAGAATAGTTTCATGCCGAGCCGCTAAAACTGCTAAAAGAGCGCTTTTGTCGGAGCCACTTTTCCCCATTGAAGTTTCCAGTATTATTAATTTAAAGTATTTGATAGAAGCATTTTTTTTTTCAAACAAAAAAAAAACTCCGGAGAATTATCTCGTATTCGGTATTGTCGATGTCCTTGTAGTAGTATTGTATAAGAAGGTGCTAGACACCTTTCGATGAAGGTTGGACCGGATGCGTTAATTTGTACGTAAAAAATGAAGTCTATTTTACACATCATTTCCGGCTTCGTCGCTGCTCTCGATACTACAAAGTAAATATTTCCAAGAGTACCATGGGGAAAAAACCTCAACCGAGTTATTATTACGTACGCATGTCGCAGCTGACAACGTTGAGCTGACAAAATATATGTACGTACGAGTTTACTAAACGACAGAGAGTTGTTCGTCTGTACGTACACTATTTAGGTATGCAGTATAAAAAGACACAACACTGTTGAGTGATTAATGCCACCATACAGTACGACGAGCACCACCGGGGTTGAGTTTGTACTATGTTTCACACGAAGAAGAATTTCTTAATCTTTGTATCTACAGGGTGTTCCAGCAGAGTTTCTAACTATCTTACTTGAATTGCTTGCTGGTTCTGCAATGAAATGAACTACTTTTTCTTAAAAGTATGTAATGATTTGACAAAAAGTACTGAACACTGGTAATTTTTTCAAGTTGCAACATTGGAGAAAATTTCAATTTGAAATCAGATAAATTTTTAAAGTTTTGGTAATTTTTTAAAATTTAGTTTATTTTCAAAATTTGGTGATTTCAATTTTTGAATTTTGAATTATTTTTTTGATTTAAGCTAAATTTTAAAAAAAAAGATCGATAATAATTGAAATTTTCAACATTTAAAAAATGTTGTTGAAAATTCGATACGCGTGAATTTTTTTTAATATAATCTTGATATTTTAGTAAAAATTCATAAATTGGGTACAAACTTTAATATCAATTTCAAAAATTGAAAATTTGGTAGATTTTTAAAAAGTTTACTTTTAAATTTTGATAAATTTTTAGAATTCATCAGCTAAATACATAAAAAAAAAAAAAAAAAAGTTTAGTTTGTGATCTTTGATAGATTTTGAAAATTTGATATTTCATAATCAGAAATTCGTTTAAAATCATGGTACGTTTCCAGGTAGTGAAATTAGTGAATTTTGTCAAAATTACAAATTGTACCTAGCTACCTACCTACCTATAGTGAAAAAATCAAAAAAAAAAAAAAAATCAACAAATTGATAGGTATTGAAAATTGAAATAGTTTTGTCCATTATTGAGCAAAATTCAAATTTAGAATTTTTCTTGCTGAATATTTGAAAATTTTTCTGAAAAATATTTGATTTTATAATTTTTTGAAAACTTCTTATTTTTTGGTCATTTTTGGGCGAGTGGTTTTCTGAAAATTCAGTAAAAAGTAGGGAGTGAAAAAGTAGTGATTTTTTGGGAGGAGGTGATTCTAATAGGCACCATGAAAATTCAAAATTCAAAATTTTCAAAATTTGATACAAATTTAAAGTAAGGTAAGTTAATTTTCAAATCAACAAAGTTAACTAAGTGAATTTTTCCAATGCTATGCTTGAACTTCATTAAAATTTTAGAATTGACTTCATCGTTTTATAACTTTTTAGAATTATTTAATTTGAATTGAATGTTCAAAAAAAAAAAATTAATAACCATTTTGTGATGTTCGATGGATTTTAAAAATTTGGTAAAAAATAAAAATTAGAAACATTTTCAAAATTTGGTAAATTTTTTTGATTTATTAAATTTTTAGTAGAATTCGTTTTTAAATTTTGAGAAATTTTTTGATAACTTTTTAGAATTTATTTCAATCTTTAAAAAACTTGAATGATCATTTTGTTATACATAAGTAATAAGTATGTTCGACAGACTTTAATTAGTAAAAATACAAAATTGGATTTTTTTTTGTTGAAAATTTGATAAAAATTCGAAATTGGGTAGTTTTCAAATTTATTAAATCTCCAAAATTAGGTGAATTTTTCTCACTTACTAGATGTCAAAAATTGAGCTCATTTTTTTAAATTAGGTATGATAAATTTTCTTGTTGAATTAATTTTTAGAATATTAAATCATTGATTTTTTTTTCCAACTTCAATGTCAATTTGAAAAGTGTGATGGCTTTTTTAAATTGGATAAAAAAATTGAATTCCGGTAATTAAAAAAAAAAAAAATTACGTAGGTATATTTAATTTCAAGAAATTTTTTTCAATTAATTTTTTTTTATGTTGTTAAATTTTCAATTTGAGTTTTAAGTTCATTTTAAATTTTGATAAATTTTGAAAATTTTCTCAAATTTTCAACAAAAAAAACACATTTAATAATCAATATAAATTGTTAAGTTTGATAAGTTTAAAAAATTTTGCCCGTTGAAAATGAAAAAAATTGGTTAAAATCTAGGAAACTTTCAAAATGAAGAAAAAGAAAATCGAAATTAGTTAATTTTTTAATTTATCAATTATTCTTCAAAAATTGGTGAATTTTTCTGATTCAGGTAGGTATATATTGGCAAAAATTCTAAATTTTGTGTTTCCCAATTTTAATAAACTTTTAAATTGATTCAATTTTTTTTTAATTCTTATAAATTTTTGAAGTTGGATCAATTTTTAGACTAGCTGAATTGTTAAAATAATTTTTAAAGATAATTTGGGATGTTTGTTGGATTTTAAAAATTAGGTAAAAATTCAAAAAATATAAAAAATTTCCAAAATGTGATACAACCTTAAATTTGAATATTTTTAAATTTTATTAAATCTTTGAAATTCGGTGAATTTTTCCAACTCAAAATTTTTGGAAAATTCAATGTTTTTGGATTTTGTTAGAAATAGGTAGGTATTATTTGATAGGTTTACTTTCGTGAACAATTTCTCGTTTATTTTATTCGAACCGTTTTTCGTTTATTGTTGGCTACCTATTTCATTTTTGTAAAAATTTTTTATACGATCTTCGTGTACAAATTGACCAATGGTAATTCGTACACGTAAGATCGTAAGCTTATTCCTGAGTGTGATTTTTACTGTTCGCACTTCCATTAAAAACGTCGTCATGTAAATGTCAACTTGTCTTATTTTTTCGTACGTATTTTTGAGTCGAATTTTTTCATCATATTTGAATTTTATCCACCACCTCGAACATGGTAGGCAGACGCGTAGTTTTTAATTCAATATGGTGTTTAATTGTGTTATCCGTTTACGTATTCGTTTTAGTACGTTATCAAGTTCGTAAATTTCGTAAATGATTTTTTTTTCTGAAATAAAAAAATCTAAATATTGTATGTCGGTTCCTCCTCTCGCCCGTGTTCGAAGAAACGATAGTGGAGAAACGTCTCCGTCGACCGCGAGTAAATCAAAAGCGAGAAAGAACCGACGGAAAAATACTCAAGATTTTTTCCGATCACTCGAACCAAAAAATCTTTTCGTTTCTGAGTCGTCCAAAGGTGACCAGCCTGTCGTTTCGTCATCTAGATACGGCCTCCGAGAATTTGTCGGAGTCGTAAATCAGTTCGGTGATCGTTTTCGTTTAAATCGATCCGTTCCGTCCGTCGAGCCGCCCGTAGAGCAGCAAAAATTCGTTGTCGAGCCGCCCGTAGAGCAGCCAGCCAACAACGTAGTCGTCGAGCCGCCCGTAGAGCAGTTCAACGTCGTCGAGCCGCCCGTAGAGCAGCCCAACGTTGTTGTCGAGCCGTCTGGTAATAATCTCGGTACTGCCGTATTCGTCGAGCCGCCCGTAGCGCAGCACGAGAACAGCGTAGTCGCCGAACAACCAGACTTCGAGCAGCCAAACGTCGATTCGTCCGTAAGCGTTGTTTCTGGTCCGAGCCAAGTTGCTGGTACTTCGTTCGTTGCCGGGCAGCCCGTCGATCCGCTCCTCGAGTTGTCGCAACTGTATTCCGATTCCAGCTTCGAGCTTGAGATTCCTGAAAATAATAGCGTAATTAGTGGTAATATAAATAACGATAATTTATCCGATATTGATTACGACGAATCCGATTCCGACGCGAGTGTAGATAATTTATTTACGATGAACATTCCACCACATCTAATCCTCAGAGGATCAGATAATTATGAAACGTGGAAGTCTCGAATGCAACTTTTATTAAAATCTAAAAAATTAGGCGATACGTTCAAAACCGCCGGCGGTGATGCAAATAAAAATTTAGAAGCATTTGAGAAACTCGTTTCTCATATCGACGATAGCGTATATCGTCTAATTCGCGAAAAGGATGATCCTTTCAAACTTTTCGCCGAATTGGACGATAAGTTCCTAAAAAAAGACGAGGCACGAATTGTCGATTTGAGGGCGAAATTAGCGACGGTAGATATTCGAAATTTTAGCTCTCCGTCTCTTTACTGCGATCATGTTACGAATCTCGTAAATCAGCTGGACGCGTGTGGGAAAAAGATCGATGATTCTGAAGAATACGCATATTTAAAGGCAGGGCTCCGCGATGAAAAATATGCAATCGTGAAAAAAACGGCTGAAGGTTTACTTAACGTGACAAGTGCTAAGCCCGCGATAATCCGAAATTTGCTTTTATCCGAAGAAGTTCCGAAAGCTTCGACGTCGTCCGCGAATAATCAAGCTTCGAAAGGAGCCGCGTTAGTCTCGACCGGAAATTCCGAATCCGCATCTAAAAATAAAAAAAGAAAAAAGTGCATGTATTGTAAAAAATTCGGTCACACTGTTGAACAGTGTCGAAATAAAAATAATCGAAATTATAATTCCGGTAATCGAAACGCGAACGGGAATAATAATAACAATTCGACCGAAAATAATAATAATACAAACCGGAATTCGTATACGTGTTTTCGATGCGGACAGGTGGGCCACATAGGCAAATTTTGCCCTCGGTACGGCGATAATGCTAATGCTAATCGTCGTCCGATCGGTAATTTGAGTCAAAGTGCGCCACCAGTTTCTGCAAATAATACCGCAAACGTCGTCCAAAGTTTTTCGTCGGATTTTAATTCGCCGCGTGCGTTAATATCGTCTTCGTCGATCACCGAAACTCCCGGTAAAGTCTCGTTCGTTTTGGACTCGGGTGCGACGACGCATATGGTGAACGACGCTTCGTGCTTTTACGAGCTCGAGGAAGTAAAAGACGACTCGCGAGATATACTCGTAGCTAAACGAGACGTACGTATGCGTTGCGTTGGTGTCGGAAAGATCCGTGTACGTAACGAGATAAATCAGGAGTTCGTAATCGAAAATGTCTCGTATGTACCCGAACTTAGTCTAAACCTACTCTCGCTAAATACGTTAGCAGAGAAAGGTTGTGTTGTAAATATAGGCAAGGATGTCGAATTCCTTTTTGCCGATACACGCGAAAAAATTACAAAAGTACGAACCGAATCGAATGGTTTGTACATCGTTGATTTTACCGTCGTTGAAAATTCTCGGTCAGATGTATTCGCGCTAAACTCGTTGTGGCATCGCCGTCTTGGCCACGTATCGCGCAGAGTACTTTACCGCGTAAACGATATCGACGCGAGTCACGAGCACTGCCCGTCCACTACTGAGTGCGACGTTTGCGCTCGTGCTAAACAAACTCGCGGGCCTTACAACACGACTCGGGACCGACGACCGAGACCACTCGACCTCGTCCACGTAGATATAATGGATATGTCTACCGTTGCTATCGACGGCGAACGTTACGTGGTGGCGTTCGTCGACGATGCAACGAGATACGCGGTGACATATGCTATGATTGCTCGTAGCGAGGTCGGTGACGTTTTCGATAAATACGCTAGAATGGTAACGAATCATTTTAATACGTCCATAAAAGAAATTCGGTGCGACAACGCCAGAGAATTTACTGGTGGTCGTTTCCGCGAGATCATCGAGCAACGTGGTATGCGCTTCGTACCTGCGGAGCCATACGAACCAGAACATAATGGCGTAGTCGAGCGTTTCTTTAGGACGTTACAAGAGAAGACACGAGCTCTTCTATTCGATACCCGTGTACCTGCATCGTTGTGGGTTTATGCCGTATACGCCGCAACATTTTTGTATAATCGTCTCCCGTCGACCGTAAATTTGAAGTCACCCTACGAAAAGTGGTTTAACAGAGAACCAAAATTAGTGAACACGCGCGTCTTCGGATGCATTGCTCGTTATTACGTACCTGATCAATTCCGAAAAAAACTCGAACCTAAGATTCTTCTTTTTCTTCTCGTTGGTTTTTCTGATACCGGTTATTTTTTACTGGATATCAAAAAGAATCGTATTTATTCTTCGTCGAACGTTACTTTTGATGAATCTCGTGGTTATGATGACCTTTTACGAGAATTAGAGCGTGTTGAAAATCCATCTTCGATCAATAGTCTTGACGTTCTTTCGGACGCTAGTGGTATGAGTGTATCTGAAAGAAATAGTGCAAAGTTAGCGTTCAGAATAAATTTTTATGACGATGGTGAACGAATCGAATACTCACTTGTGAGCGAGAACGAAAGAGAGTTGACGTACGAGAAGGCAATCACAGGTCCAGAAGGTGATGAATGGCGAAAAGCAATTGAAGCCGAACTTGAGGCCATGAAGTTGAAAGAAGTTTGGTACGAGATGAAACGCGAGGACCTGAAAGATAAAGACGTTAAGATTATAGACACGAAATGGATTTTAACTAAAAAGGTGGATTCGTCCGGTGTTCGGTTCAAAGCACGTCTCGTCCTACGAGGATGCTTCGATAAGAACTCGTACGAATTATCTGAAATATACGCACCTACAGCTGACACGACAGCTATTCGTTTTATCGTGTGTCTCGCTGCTTATTATGGATGGCTTCTGCGCCAGGCGGATGTTTCAACGGCATTTTTAAACGGCTTCGTTAATCGCTTAATTGTGTTTTATCCTCCTAAAGGCGCTAAAAAAAAAGAATCGATAATTTTAGTGTTAAATAAATCGATGTATGGTCTCGTTACTTCGCCAAAAAATTGGCACGACAAGCTCGATAAGTTTTTACGTACCCTTGGTTTTGTTCCTCTTGCATCCGATCCCTGCGTTTATATTTACGCAGGTGCTCCATTGGATTGCATCTTTGTCGTTTACGTCGACGATTTCCTCGTGTCTGGTAACAATTCCAAAATAATAGAATGGCTTCTTAAGTCGCTGAATTCTGAATTTGGTATTCGTGACTTAGGTCAAACTTCAAAATTCGTCGGAATTGAAATCGATAAACAGCACGATGGATCGTTGTACCTACATCAAAAAACATACATTAATTCGTTGATCGATAAGTATGGAATTCGAGAATCTAATAACGTCTCTACTCCGATGGAAAATTCCTTGAAAATAGTCGACCAGGTGCTCGATTTTTCCTACGAAACCAAACTACGAGGTTTAGTAGGTGCACTTTCGTATATTTCACGCGGAACTCGACCCGATGTAGCCTTTGCGGTAAATTACATCGCACGATATCAGCACCTGGCAAATAAAGAACTTTATTCGTATGGTATTCGTATTTTAAAATATTTAAAATCGACTATTAATTTTCACCTGACTTATCGTAACCGTGTTTCCGTCGATCCATCCTATCCAGTGACAATTTTCGTAGATTCCGACCACGGTGGGGATCCTATCGAACGGAAATCTACCACGGGATATATCGTTTTTCTTTTCGGTAATATCATTGAGTGGTCGACACGGAAACAAACTATAGTTGCGACATCCAGTGCCGAAGCCGAGTACATAGCTTTGTGTTCGGCTGGCAAGTTTGGATTTTATCTCAAACAAGTACTCGAACAAATAGGTATTGAATGTTTATCGATACCTTTAAATTGTGACTCGAATTCGGCCATCGTAATGGCAAACACGTCGTCGTCAAAACGCACTAAACACGTTGATATTTGTTACCACTATATCCGCGAACTCATCAATCGTGGTATTGTTTTTACTAATAAAGTTCACACGAAAGAACAACTCGCGGATATTTTAACAAAATCGACCACGTTGGTAATTTTTCGTTCGTTAGTTAACCGTATTTTTGAACTCGAATAATTCAATGAAAGTTAATCATCGAGCTCGATATTCTCGGTAAAAATTTTTTTTATCGTGCACTCTCGACGATTATTTTCGGTCGTGCACGATTCTAGACACTTATGTTTATTTCGTTATTACACTCGTTTTGTTATTTTTGTACGTTTTTAATTATAATTACTTTTTTATTTCATAAAACCGGACACGAAAACGTTTTTTTCTAATGTGTAAATATTAACGTTGTGTTTTGTTGGATTTGTTGTTATGTAATTTTAATCGTGCCGGTATAAATTTTTGTCTTGCGTTTTTATCGATTGCATCGATAAACCCTTTTCGTTTAGATGCGCCCATTAAATAAATTTTTACGGGGGCGTGTTAGAAATAGGTAGGTATTATTTGATAGGTTTACTTTCGTGAACAATTTCTCGTTTATTTTATTCGAACCGTTTTTCGTTTATTGTTGGCTACCTATTTCATTTTTGTAAAAATTTTTTATACGATCTTCGTGTACAAATTGACCAATGGTAATTCGTACACGTAAGATCGTAAGCTTATTCCTGAGTGTGATTTTTACTGTTCGCACTTCCATTAAAAACGTCGTCATGTAAATGTCAACTTGTCTTATTTTTTCGTACGTATTTTTGAGTCGAATTTTTTCATCATATTTGAATTTTATCCACCACCTCGAACAGATTTTTAAAGTTTGGTAAGAATTAAAAATTTGGAAAATTTTCAAAATGTGATAGGTATGTATAATATAAACTATTTTAATTTTTAAAATTTCCAAAATTTGATAAAAATTTGAAATTTTGTAATTTTAAAACTTTGACTACATTTATTGAAATTGGATCAATTTCTAAATTTTAAAATTTTTACAATTTTTAAAAATTTTGAATTTAAAAAATTTTTTATTTAGTAAATTAGAAAATTTTTCATTTTCGAAAAGTCCTGCTTAACGTCCTGCAGAAATCCTTTTTTTTTGTTTTGAGAATTGATTGATTTCACTTTGAAAATATATTATAAATATTCAAACCAGTATAGCGCCTTCATTTACAAATATAGGCACCCGGTATGTATCTAGTTTTTTGTAACTGATTCCCGGTTATATCAAAATCTCAAGTTTGGACATTCACTTCCGGACCACCCTGTACTGTGCTATATCCATACTGAGAGGCACATACTTACTATGCACAGTACATACAATACACGTTGGTCTAGGTGTACCATCTGGGTGTCCTGGCAGCAGTAAAGCACCCTCAATTACCAGAAGTACATCGTCCCATCTTAATTCCTCTCAAGGTCGCCTTTGAAGACTAGAATTTTACCTTTGTCAAAGCAAAGATATTTTCTCCCACTCACAGTATTAATTTTCCCTGACTATAATGACTTTCATTTCGACGTCAACGAACCGCGAAAAAATTTAATATACGAGCAGGTGTACATGTACGTGTAATTAGCGTGTACGAAGACGAACGACGAACGACGACCGACGCCGGCATATACGACTACCTCGTGCTGTTGTTTGAGCGACAATTTATCTCGTATTTGCAGATTACATCATCGTAATGCTGCGCGGTGTGCTGTGTGTATCTATCTACGTAATCAAAGTTCATTTTGGATAATACGTTAATCGTTAGGCAGGCCATCAGTAGCAATCGAAGTGTATTTCTGAGCGTAATTAAGGTGCCCAGATCGAGTGCCCTTTATTATTTTTGTGAACTAGTTGCCAGTGCAATGATTTTATACTTCTATATAATCGTGTACGTACTACGTGTATGTTTACTGCTGAATGCAATTCGATTTCAATTTCATCGCTGGCAATAGACTCGATTAAAATTTACTTTTTCCGACCGAGATAATGTGTTTCGTAATTTCTACTCATGTAACTACACGCAGTGGAGAGGTTATGGTGGAGGGTTTTTTCAAATTCTCCTCGGGTACATTCGAATCGACGTACGTATATGCACCTAGGCTGTGCGAGTACAGAGATACGTACAGTACGTACAGCATAGCTCGTGCGTCGACGTCGAGCGCGCGATTCTAATTGATAGGTGAAACCGAACTGGTTCAACGACTCGGCCGGAAATTATCGTTTTTTAACTCGCTGCTCGATGGCAACGATAATGACATCTCGAACAAATACCGAATGAGAAAATATACCTTAAACAATCCGACAATCACGAAATCACGACCAATGACACTTTGAATGCGAGCGTAATTTACTTAAGGCGTACTACGACACGTCGACGGTTTCCTTTTTCTTTGTTGCTGTTATGAAATTTATGCTCGAGTGGTATATGTACTATACCTCTCTTATCCTGATTGTAGATAGGATTGAGATAGGTGCTGATGACTACGATGGTGGGAATGTAAGTAGAGGGTACAGTACTCATATTGTGTTGTTAGGTTCTTCTTAAGAAGTGCATACGTTTTATTTGAAAATTTGGAATGCAGTTGGGTGTTTGTTTTCGGTGTTTTAGAAAACCTTTGTTCTTATTGTCCCGAGTATAGACCGTATTTCTCTAGTATTTACTCGAACGTAATATATACCTACTTATATGAAATCAGTCGGGGGGGGGGGGGGGGGTCATTGAATAAAGGAAGAAAATGACAAATACCACTTTTCTGGTGCCCAAACTTTTTTTCTCTCGAATTTTTAGTACAATCAAGCGTGTGAAAGCAGATAGATTTGAAAGAAACTGCCCCCTCTCAGATTTATTATTTGTGACCTGTCATAAGAAAACCAGGATACCTAGTATCCGAAAAAACAAATTTTACAGGAGAATAAAATTTTAAATGTACATACATCGACTATCGACTGCTTAGATCGAACACCTCGTGTTAAGGTGTAAAGCGTTACAATTTTATTTTTAATTCTCGCAGTTGGTAACCTTGATTTTTTTGAGGTTAGGAATTTTTTGAGGTTATGTATTATGTTGTTAGAATTTTAACCACGAGAATATATGCTTTTTTAAAATGAAATGATACTTATTAAATTGCGAATAATACGAAACATTATGGTGACCCCGACGTGATTTTGTTTAATGCTTTTAATTATGACTGATCGTTAGAATTTCGAAGTATTTGTTGCACATTAGTTTCGAATTTTACTCGTGCTCGAATGTTACTTGTTGATTGTTCTTGGATTGTGCGTATGCGAATTTGTACACATGGCACCGAATAAGAAGGATTGTGAAGGAATAATCCGTCTCCGTATCAGTACGTATCAGTCGTTACAAGCTCAATCAAAGTGGCTCGAATCCGATGTGGTGAAATGTAAGAAAGAATTGCAACGCCGAAGCGATGCTGTTACTAAGAAATACGACCAAATCGCCGGTTATACAGAAGAATTAATACTCGCTGATCAAGAACCTGATCCCAATTTCCTCGAGAATGCCGAAGGCTTGTATTTTTCCATAACTAGTCAGATCGATTCCTTGCTTGATGAGTTTGCCGAATACGATACCGCATCCGAGCCTTCGGTGAAACCTGCTCCACGTATCTGTACTGTAAGTAAAGTAAAAATGCCAAAATTACTTTCGCAGGAGTTCAACGGAAAGCCGGAGGATTGGCATAGTTTTTACCAACGCTTTGAAGCAGCCACCCGCGGTGACGAATATGACGATCTTGACCGATTCCAATATCTACTCGCTGCGTTGAAAAATGGGTCGGATCAACCAATCAAGAACTTACCACTATTGGAAGAAAATTATTCCACCGCGCTTACCAGATTACGACGAAGGTACGATAATAAACAGCTTAATTTGCGATTACACTTGCAACAACTTTTCACTCTACCATCGGTGAAGGAAAACGACACCTCATCATTACGTAATCTAATCGATGTGACTGCTGCAAATATACGTGCATTGGAAAATATGAATTTTACTCGAGACCCCTTATCAAACGAATTATTGGTGCAACTGATTACGTCGAAGCTCGATATGCGTACTCGTGAGCAGTGGGAAATGCAGTTAGCTAAGGAAGCCGCCGAAGACAAGGATGACGACTCATCTGAGGAACCAGAACCGATCGATTCGTATAGTAACCTGATGCAGCTTCTCGAAAATCGTCTTCGCGTCGTGTCTTCTGTTTTCCCTAACAGTGGTACAACTCATCCAAAGACCTCGTCGCAAAAAGCTCCAACGAAGACGACTCTTATCACGACTCAAGCGGATTCTTCGAGCAGAGAGAGTAATCGTCCCTGTTCCTTGTGTAGCAAGCCTCATGCATTATACAGATGCGAAGAGTTTCGTAAGTTATCTGTTCCTGAACGCTACGACAAGGTACGCAGTTTAAAATTGTGTGTCAATTGCTTTACACCGGGCCACTGGTCGAAGGACTGTAGATCGATCAAATGCAAAGACTGCGGCCGTTCTCATCATACCCTTCTGCACCACACTACCCCCCCAAAGCCTCCTCCGTCCGCATCGAATACTACCGCAGCGCAGGCGAGTGTTTCAACGGCCACTACCTCACCGTCAAATACGCCATCGAATACTACATCGGTAGCATCGTCCAGCACCACGTCTTCGTCTGTACTTACAGCTGTAGCCAGCCGCCCTGCCTGCGGCGTACTTTTAGCCACGGCTGTCGTGAATGTGAGAACTGAATTTTACCAAGGAGCGGCGACGGTGTTGCTAGATGGTGGTTCACATGTTTCGCTAATTACTCGGCGTCTTCAGCAGCAGCTACATGCTCCAGTTTCTGCGATAAATACTTCGTTGCGAGGCGTTGGTAATAATACGATGTTAATAACCCAACGTACTAATTTAGTTATCGCTACGCCCAACGACTCATTTTCGCTGAAAATCAACGGATTTGTAGTTGACCGTATCACCGAACCCCTTCCTCATCGTTCATTTGAAATCGACGATACTAATTCGTGAAAATTCCTGGAAATTTATCAGCTTGCCGATCCTAAGTTTAATATTAGTAAAAACATCGACATTTTAATCGGAGCTGACGTTCTGTACGACATCTTGCTACCAGAGATGGTTAAGACACCTTACGGTCCCATTTTGCAGTCATCCAGACTCGGATGGTTACTAACGGGCCCGTTCGCCTCCCCTCCTTCGACTCCACCTGTACGCTGTCATCTTACTACTCAAGGTCCCGTTGATGTTCCAGATCTGACCAGATTTTGGGAACTGGAGGACCCACCATCTTTATCGAAAAAGAATCTGTCAGTTCAGGACGAAATGTGTGAGAAACTTTTTCAAGACACTCACACTCGCATGAACGGACGGTTCAGCGTTCGATTACCGATCTTCGATTTAAACTTGGGCGAATCCTACCAAATCGCACGACGGCGTATTTCAAATACGAAAATTACAGACGAATATCGAACATTTATGGAGGAGTACGAGGCATTGGGTCATATGACGCGTGTACCTGATGCGGAAATGGGTAAGGCGAAGTATTATATTCCCCATCACGCCATCTATCAGAAGGGAAAAATTCGTGTAGTGTTCAATGCCTTGTCCCCAACTTCGAATGGACTGTCCCTGAACGATGGAGCGGCGCCCGGTCCCACTTTACAAGCCAAAGTGTTCTTTGTATTACTTCATTTCCGAACCCATTTTTACCAGTTTACAACCGATATCGTTAAAATGTACCGTCAGATTTGGGTCCACGTTGAAGATAGGACTTGGCAACACATTCTATGGATCATCTCAGGAAGAATCATGGAATTTATGCTAAATACATTGACCTATGGTTTTCGTTCTGCACCTTTTCTAGCCCTACGTAGCATTCTACAATTAGCCATCGACGGTGAAAAGACTTATCCGGCAGCGGCGGCGGCGTTACGAAATGGATCTTACATGGATGACATTGAAGATGGAGCTGACGATATTGAAACCGCCATTCAACATCGAGACGAGCTTATTGCGTTATTAGCCACTGCCGGAATGAGTCTTGACAAATGGAAAGCTAATGACTCGCATCTCCTTCCTTCTGGCAGTAGTCCCACCAGCGAACCTGCCAATACATTAGGACTATTGTGGTATACCGATTCCGACGAGCTGTCTATCAAGGCCCCTACTGCTGCTACCCTCTGTACTAAACGTTCAGTCGCTTCGTATCTGGCTAGTATCTTTGACCCGCTTGGATTTTTAGCGCCAGTTGTCGTCAGTGGTAAACTTTTATTACAATCAATCTGGTTAGCAAATGTTGATTGGGATGTACCTCTCGATAATGAAATTCAGCAACGATTCGACCAGTTCATGGATCATATTTGTGCGGCGACTAATCTTCATATACCACGACGAATCTTCACCGCCTCGCCCTATACATTCGAATTGCACGGGTTCGCTGACGCCAGCGAGCAAGCATACGCCGCCTGTATTTATACTCGAGTTACCGCTGGAGATGGTACAATTAGCACTCAGTTAGTTTGCTTGAAAACTAGACTAGCGCCAACACGAACACCCAGAACGATACCAGAATTAGAGCTCTGCGCTGCTAGTTTATTAGTACAACTGTTACAATCCGTTGCAGAACACCTTCAGTGCCCATTGGATCGATGCTTCGCCTATTCGGATTCTACTATTGTGTTATCTTACCTCTCAAAGGAACCTCGTACTTGGAAAGTATTTGTAGCGAATCGAGTATGCGATATTTTAGCTGTTGTTCCTCGTTCTCAGTGGCGACATGTACCTGGATATCAAAATCCTGCCGATTTGGCTACTCGAAATACTTCATGGAATGACTTCTTCTCGAGACAAGAGTTGTGGCTAAATGGACCTGATTTTTTTAAGTCACCACACTCGGTTGAAGAATTTACCGAATTTGACAACGAAGCTTTATCAAGTGCCAAAGTAGCAGTCCATGTAGCTGCTGTTACAGCCACGTCTTTTACACCTACTTACGACAACGTTGTTGCGCATTTACTGTCTCGATACTCAGAGTATACTCGTGTCAGCAAAGTACTTGTTGCATTACTTCCGATCAAGGATTTTTTATTGGCCAAAATTCGAAAGATTCCCCCTCCCACCGGTGAATTTTCTGTAGCTGAATTTCGTCGAGCCGAGCAACTTCTTCTACGAGAAGAGCAACGAACTGCCTTTGAGCAAGAAGTGAATTGTATTATGGCCAACAAGAAACTACCTGGAAAGAGTAAGCTCAAAGGTTTGAAGCCCTTTCTCCACAGCGAACTATTACGTGTAGGTGGAAGAATTGCACGAGCTGACTTACCATTCAATTCGCGTCATCCTATCATCTTACCAGTAAACCATCGTTTCACGTTACTATTGGTTCGACATTACCATTACCATTATTTTCATGCTGGACCTCAGTTCTTGGAGGATTTTATTCGGCGACGGTTTTGGCCAATCGGCAATCTAACTATGTTGATCCGGAAATGCGTAAATACTTGCGCTCGTTGTGCAAGATTCCGTAGAAATCCTTCAATACCTCCCTCCATGGCTGACTTACCAGAATCTCGAGTACGACCAGCAGCCCCCTTTTCTCAAGTTGGAGTGGATTACACCGGACCTTTTATTCGCAAACCTGAAATTCGTACTCGAAGCGCTACTCAACTTAAAACTTACGTTGCTGTATTTGTATGCTTTGTGGTGAAGGCGGTACACCTGGAACCAGTAAATGATTTGACCACTGCGGCCTTCCTCGCTGCATTCAAGAGATTTGTGGCTCGGCGTGGTTTACCTCATACCATTCATTCTGACAATGGAACTAATTTCACCGGAGCGGCGGCTAAGTTACATGAAAGCTTCAATGCATTAGCTCACACTACGCCAATTCAGAATTTCGCTACTGCCCAGCAGATCGTTTGGAAGTTTAATCCGCCGGCCGCCCCGCACATGGGCGGCTTGTGGGAAGCGGCAGTAAAGACAATGAAGTATCACTTAACTCTGACCATTGGTGCCACGATTCTTACCGCGGACGAATTCGTTACAGTCTTGTGTCAGATCGAAGCGATTATGAATTCTCGACCTATCGCGCCCTTATCTCCTTCCATCCCTGATGCACTCACCCCCGGCCATTTTCTAATTGGACGACCTTTAGTAGCCATTCTCGACGACGTTGTTGAGAGGAATCTTGCGCTTACTGACCGTTGGGCTCTTGTTACCCAGATCCTGCAGGTTTTTTGGCGCCGTTGGTCACATGAGTATCTTCAACTTTTGCAAAAGAGAGTTAAATGGACGACTCCTGGATACACCTTCAAGGTTAATGACGTGGTCTTAATCAAGGATGAATCTCAGCCGCCCTTAGCTTGGCCGCTTGGCCAGATTATACAAGTGTACCCTGGGAAAGATTCGATTGTTCGCGTTGTTGATGTTCGCTGCCGTGGCGGCTCCATTTTTCGACGTCCTGTTACGAAGCTTGTACCACTTGTGCCTACTGAGGATACTACTATTTCGACGACCGTCGACGGCGGCGGGAAATGTTAAGGTGTAAAGCGTTACAATTTTATTTTTAATTCTCGCAGTTGGTAACCTTGATTTTTTTGAGGTTAGGAATTTTTTGAGGTTATGTATTATGTTGTTAGAATTTTAACCACGAGAATATATGCTTTTTTAAAATGAAATGATACTTATTAAATTGCGAATAATACGAAACACCTCGTAACTAAGCCATAAAAAAAATTCAGGTTAGATAGAAAATCCTATTTTTTAAGCTCCTTAATATTATTATAAATGTTTTTCGTCTTCACTGTCATTTTTGTCTTTTTGTGAGTTACGAGGTTTTCGAGCTAAGCAGTCAATATGATCTTTTCTCCTTCTGTTCATCTGTTTGGGCCATCACTTGACTATTTCAAAGTGAAAATAAATCCACTTCTCAGAGTGACCAAAAAATTATAATTTCAAGTCAAAAATGTCAAAATATTGACTCAAATTTTGAACAAATTAAAAAACCAAGACTACTACTTGACAGTAAATTGAATTTCTAATAAAAAATATTCTCTTCACTTTTTGCCTACCTTCAATACTTATTTCAAAAGCTCTGCATTTTTAAAAATTTGCCCCATAATTTTTTCATTTTTTTTACTGAAATTATTTTTTATTGGAACTGGAAGTGATATGTGAGATGGCTCGTAAGATTTTAATTTTGATATTGTAAATAGGAGGGACTCTAGCTGTTATCAGATTGAAAATTCATTATTAAATTTACTTCGAATGCTTGGTTCATTGTTCGTCGTGTATGATTGGTCCATTGAAACTGAGCCACTGAATGAGATAGTACAAATACCTATCGATATCAGAACAAATTTCATAATGGTAAAAAATTTTATACATTTGCACTTCGCCAAAAAAATTTGTAGAATAAAAGTGGAACGTGGGAACTGACAGGTTGAGATATCTCTCGCGAGAAATGAACTGCTTGATGAACAAAGTCATGCGCAGATCGTCAAGTAAACGTTGAGTAAAAAACATGTTTCGCAGATGTTTATTGAACAAATCACTACTAATTTTCTGATGCCAGAAGTTGGTTTTGATGCAATACGTAGGTATATTTTCATTACAAATTAATCGCATATACTTAAGTAAAAAATATTCAACTAGTAATGAAAATACACGTGCCAACATGTCACCTTGGATTTTTGGTTCAATTTCTGAAAAATTCCCAATTCGGGAATTCGATCAGGAATCTGTTAAGATTCACTAATTAGAAAGGATTTGAAAAAATTTGAAAATATGTACTTACTTAAAAATTTAGATAAATTATAGAAATAATGCATCACATTTTTATTTTTTTTTTCAATTTTATTTTTTCTATTAATTTTATTTTTTTTCAATTTTAAATTGACCATTTAATTTAGAATTTTTTCAAATTTCAAAAATTATTCAATTTCACATACTATTTTTAAGAAGTACTCGTATTCTATGGAAAAAATTGAAATCCTAGAAATCTTGAAAATTGCAGAAAAATATTGTAAATTTGATTTTTTCATAAATGAAAAAAAATAAGATGTAGGTATGTAAGTATTAAATTGAAAAAAAAATTGCAGAATTTTGAAAATTATAAAAATTGAAGAAAATAAAAATAGGGTGATTAAATATCAAAAATTTGGTTATGAAAATTTAAAAATCATCAAACTTCATATTTTTACCAAAATTCTGTAATTTGGATTTGTTTAATTTTTGAAAGTGCGAAAAGCGGTCGCATTTTAAAAACTGTGAAAATCTTTCAAATTTTAAAAATTTATCAAATTCTGAATTTTTATTATTTAAAAAAAGTAATATTTTTTGTGAAAATTGAAAAAAAATAAAAAAATGTTCCAAGTTGTAGAATGTTTGACAGAATGTCTAAAAATCATCCAATTTTGAAAATTTTTCCAAGCTTTATAATGTTTGACAAAATACCCTAAAGTTTTTACTCCAACATGCAAGATCCAACCTAACCCAATTGTCAAAATTTAGTTACCTACTAAAAACTTTACTAATTTCTTTGCGTTTTTTTCCCATTTTTGTCATCGTAAATTTTCACGTCTTGAATGTTTACCGAATTATGAAATATTTTCTCAGCTTGGAGATCAACAGAACTCATTGTTAAGAATACACCATATTTTTAAAATCGTTAACATTTAAAAAATAATTCTGAAGAGTTCAAGTAAATTTTAGAAATTGCCCAAACTTTAAAAAAAATTATAAAAGTTCAAAAATTATTTTGAAATTTTTTCAACATTGAAGGATTATTGAATTTTAAAAATCAATCAAATTAGAATTATTGAAAATACTTATAGTTATTCACAATTTTTTAAAGAATTTAGAAAAATTAATTCGTAGTTTAAAAATTCCAAACTTCTGCTTTTTAAATAGAGTAAATTTGAAATTTAAAAAATTTTAAAGTTTTGCTAAATTTAAAAAAATCCTCTAAATTAGCTAAATACATTGTTAAAATAGAAAAAAAAAATTGAAATTCACTTTTTCAAATTTTTATAAAATTTATAGAAATTTAAAAACTTTACAAATGTGGCATTCCATAAGAAAAGGGTCAACTTTGTCGCTCAGATCGATTTCGAGTTAGGCACATATTCTGAAACTACATTAAATTCTCTTTAAAATGAGCTATTGGTGAGCCCTCTACCTATAAAATTCACGCTTGGGGACGCGTTTGAAGTTTGAACTTTAAAAAACCTAGTTTGGAGAAAAATAAGTTTAAAGTTTTCTGATCTGAAGTGAAAATAATTTTATAAAAGTTATAAAACCCCCAGAAATTATCAGAAATACCTAATTTTACTGAACTTGGTGTTCCTTGATGCCATCTGTATCGGCGACAAAGCTGACCCTTTTTTAAGTCGCTATCTCGCCCGACCATCAATGGCATGTTACGGTGTTACCACGGTTAAAAAATGATTTCAAGGGTCCCAACTACTCTCACGTGAAAGTAGAAGGATGATAGTATACAAATCTGCCAAAAATCAAAAATCAATATATCACATTTTTGCGTTTTTTTCGAAAACTTGTTTTCGCCAAAGTTGACCCTTTTCTTATGGAATGCCACAAATTCTGAATCTCGATCAAATTAAAAAAAAAATTTCAATCTAAAAAGTTGCTTTATTTTAAAAATAATTGGGAAAAATTACAATGTCAAAATTCGCATTTTGAAGAAGTTTGGAAAATTCAGTCGAATTTTAAAAATTAATCAAATTACAAAATGTTTTTCCAAATTTTTATTTTGTACTAAAACTTGAATAGTTATTTCTTAATTTTTTAAAATTTATGAAATTTGGGAAATGTGTATCTAGATATTGTAAAAAATTACCAAACTTTGAAAAAAGTTTCTCATTTGAAAATTTATTAAATTTTTAAGAAATTTGATGCACACAAAAATTTTAAAATCAACTCAGTGATTTAAAAATACAATAAAATTAAAAAATATGGCCAAATTCAATTGCCTTTCCTAAATTTTATTTGAAGAAGATTCACTGAATAAAAATTGTAAAAATTTTGCATAAAATTATTTATTATGAAGTTAATAATGGGAATCAGTTTTTTTGATTGGTTTGCTGCGTTTTATTTTAAAAATATTTTCATATTTTCTACAGTTCTAATTTTCAATTTTCAACTAACGCTTTACTTCGAATTTTGATTTCAGATCTGAGCGTATGGAACAAAAGCTTGTCGCAGAGATGGCGTCGCATCCGACGACGTTGCTCTTCATTCACCACCAACTCAACGACCCAGGTCGACTCGCCCGATAGTCATTTGCAAAAACAATACCTTCTCGAGACGAGTGGCTCTTCGTTAGACTCTCCAAAAATGATCAGCAACGGAGGCGCCGATATTTCAACGTCGTCGTCATTCGTGACGCGTATAAAATGCCGCGAGTCAGCTCACGATATCGGCACTCCAACCACACCGGAGGCCACAGCAGCAGCCATCTCGACGAACGGCCCAGAAACGGACGCTGCTGCCAACGGATTACCAGACGTGTCTCATTTGTTACGCTTAAAATTCAATAAATTTCAGAACGGATTTCGCAAAAGAAGAGCTTTATCGGTGCACGAGTCGTTATCGGAGAAGGATAAAAAGCACGCCACGTTTTACGTGCCCACACCTCGACCGCTGAGCAGATCCACCGATGATATGGACGAAACGGATGACTTGGAGCCGGCTTCGTTGCCTCCGGCCGCTGTACTGAGTAGGATATCTTGCGCTAGAAACAATTATAGGAAATCGCCCAGCGAATGCTCGTCCGGCAGAGGAACTGTAACCCCTACTGAAGATTTCGATAACGATAGCTCGGGCAGCAATCAGTCTTCAAAGTCGAACTACTACAGGAAGTACTCGTACGAGGATCGACTGCGAAGCGAGGCTAACGATAAAAGCTCGCCGTATTGGGACCAAGGATACCACAGTATCGAGTGCAGTCCGGGGACAAACCGCGACGCCGCCGGCGCCGGTGGCACCCTCTTTCGGTACAATTTGTACTCGACGTCGTGCAAGAACCGATACGCCGACGATAGAAATGGCGTCTGCGGTCATAAAGATAACGCTCCGGTGTCTTCGACCATTATACGACTGAGCTCGAAGAGCGAAAACGTACCTACGTCCAAGTTCGTCAGCAACAGCACCAGCCCAACGTGCAGATCTAGCGCCGCGATCGTAGTGAACATGGCCGCCGCAGTGCCCACCAACATGGCCGGTCCGCCTTGCGCCACGTATTACGATAATTACCCGCCAGCGCCACCGCCACCCCCTCAGCTGCGAGATAATTGCCGAAAATATCGCCATAATCGCGCCTCCGTCAATTACGGAACGCCACGAACAACGTCTCCGGAGCACATCTCCGCCAACGGCAACGCATTCTTCGCGCCGGACTACTCGCCTCGTAAAATTGTCGACGATTTCAGACACCTGAACGATTCTACGGCCTCTTCGTCATCGTGCTCGTCGCGTAATCGAACACCCCTACACGACAGCACCAGCAGCGCCGAAAAATCCAGACTTCTCAATCTGACCGATCCGTTGGAGGATACCTGCGACGAGCGATTAACCCTTCGCAACGAACCGAAGACCAGATCGTGTCGGAGATGGTCTCAAGCCGATACTTTGGCCATCGACGCCGGTCTAGTGAAACCCTTCCCAGTCCGCAACGGATTTCGAATCGGCGACAAAGTCACAGTCGACATGTACGTCGGATGCCAACTACCCTACGCGGCTCTGCAATCGATCGAGCCCATGTCGATGCCGTACAATCCATCGCCTCCGATTCCGGCGCCCAGAAACGAGAAATATTTCAATAAAGTCAATAATCTGAGGCGTCGATCGGCCCGAAGCGTTTCGCCCGAATCCAGGAAGAAAGAGACGGAAGCCAGAGAGAAAAGACAGCTGATTGCGCAGAATTTACAAAAATACGTCGATCAGAGGAGAAAAGGCGTCGTGGTCGGATGCAAGAGTAATGCCGATTTGACCAGCGTGTCGGAGAATGATTGCTGGAAAAAGGAAGACGATAATAAGGTAAATTGACACGATTTTTAATTACACGTCGTACGTGTATCTGGTTTCTTAATTATTCGATTTTAATTACAATCGCCATTGTTGGACGAAATTCTGTACGTATGTAGGTATTCGAAGTATTTATCAATTTCGGAATTATGAATCGAACCGAGAGACGAGAGGTGTTTCCTGCAAAATACGATAAAGAGTTAAGAGGTGTGTGGCGTATTGACGAAATGACAAGGTGTCTGTAGGCTCTGCAGATATACGACGCGTACTGTGTCACTTTTATGTTAACGTAGAATGAAGGAGTAATTTGAATACGATGAAGTATTACAGGAAACTTCATTTTGAGTACCTAATTGCGATTTTATACCAATAATATTGAGGAAGTCTGTTTTGATGAAAATTGGACAATTTGAATCGAATCAGTATTGTAGTCTCATCGTAGAATTTTTCCTAAAACATTGATTTTTAAAATTGTGGTATTTTCCAAAAATGGTTAATAACACGATATTGTGAAAATTTGTTTATGAGGCATGTTTTTTAGAATGGTATTAAAATTCAAAATTCTGAAAACTTGTTCAAAATTATTTTTTTGAAATTGTCTAAAACGAGAACTGAAGTCAAATTTAAAATAAATTAGGTAGGTACCTATTTAGAATTGTTTCGCAAAAAATTTTATAATTCATTTTTAATGTTGAAAAATTGAAATAATTTAAACTGAAACAAAAATTCATTACTATTTTATTGAGTCATTTTTTAAACTGTTCAAAATAAAATTGATAAGAGTTCTTGTTGTGATTAAATCTTTTTTTTTGAGAATTTTCTAAAAATACTGATTTAAAAAAAATGATCAAGTTACTTACACGAATGTTTTCAAAATTCAAACTGAATCAAAATAATGTTTAAAATTTATAAAATAAAATTCAATTTCTCAATTTTTTTTAAACATATTTTTTCAATGTTTTTATTGGATGGGAGGGAGGGAGGTTAAAATTGATTTTGTCAAAAATTTGAGAGAAGGATTTATTTAACAAAAAAATTATTTCAAAATAAAATTTACAATAGGTACCAGGTAAGTAGAAGTACTTATTCTGTTTAAAATCAAATTTTCAGATCAGAAACTTTGTTCCAAAAAAAATTTGGATAGATGCCCTAAAAGTACGAATTTTTCTATAATTCATCTCAGTATTTTTGGTTCTAAAGTCAATTTCTCTAAATTTTTGTTCAAAACTACAAACATATTTTTGAATTTTTTAAAACATGTTTAATTTTTTTTTTTCAATTTAAATTTCAATTTATCCCTTAAAAAAAAGTTTTTTTCTTTAGAATTTTTTAAAAATAGGTACTAATTTTTCAATTCAACTTTGATTGTTTTTTTTTTCAACTGAAATTGAAGACTGATATGTAAAAACGGCCTCCGTCCTATGTAATTTTTATGGGACGGAGGCCGTTTTTACATTTATCAGTCTTCAATTTGTTAAAAGTTTGTCCAAAAACAAATTTTTTAAGTTTTTCCAAATTTTCAAGAAATGAATTTTTTGAAAATTATTACAGAAAAATAAAATTCTTAAACATAATTATATCGTTTAAAACCAACTCTTCAAAAATTTGTTTCAAAATTAATCTTTTAGCTTTAAAAGAATCAATTTTTTCTTAAAATTTTGTGCAAAAATAATTTTTTTAACTTTTCAAAAAACATCATTTTTCAAATATATTTAATTTTACCTACCTGTTTACCATATTTTTTTCAATAATGTTGAATTTAAATTTCGTTTGAAAATATTTTTTCATTAGTTTTGTTCAAAATCAATTTTTTAAAAGAATTTTCTTAAACATTTTTTCCCTATTTTTTATTTTTAAAATCAAGCTCATTACAATATTTTGTTTGAAATCAATTTTTTTTGAAAAACCCATGCATTTTCTTTTTTACCAAAACTTCATTTTTGAAAAATTTTTGGAAACTAAAATCTTCAAAATTTTTTTGTTAATGGAAATTCTCAAAATAATGTACCTAGATATTTTGTTTAAAATCAAACGTGCATAATTTTGTTTCAAAATCAATTTTTCAAAAATTTTGTTCAAAAATAATATTTTTTTGAATTTTTTGAAGCACAAATTTTGATTTTTTTTTCAAGTTCATTTTTTTTTTGTTTAAAAAAAATAAACCAAGTACCCTATTCGGTTGGATTTTGTTTTGGAAAGAAATTTGTTCGTTAGATAAGATCCGATAAATCAACTTTTTTTCTATTTATGAAATTTAATCCATTTTTCCCCCCAAAATCAAACTTACCAAAATTTTGTTTGAAACCGAAATTTTCAAAGCACTTTTCAAGAGCCTCTATTCATCACCTTATTTATCGAAAATCTTTGAGGAAAAATTGTTTAAAATAAAATTGATATTCTTGAAATTTTATTATTTTGAAATCGATTTGTCAAAATTCGTTCAAAAAATAGTTTATTGATTTTTTCAAAATGAACGTTTTTCAAATTTTGTGAACAATCAAATTTTTAGAATTCAAAACACGAATTTTTCATTTTGTTTTCGAGTTGATTTTTTACAAATAAAGTAGGTAGATACATTAAAATTTTCAGATTAAAAAAAATATATTAGGAACCAATTTTTTAAAGAATTTTTTGAAAGATCAATGGGCAAATTTTTGCAAAATCTGTTGAAAATTGACATTTTTGAAATTTTGTCATGTCAAATTTCTCACTTTTTTTATTGTTTTGTTTTATGACGAATGTTCTTCAAATTTTAAGTTTTTCTGAATCGTCATAATTAACAATATATTTTTTTTTTGGGGGGGGGGGGGGGGGGGTGTCGAGATTTTGGAATATAGGAATCGTCCTATTAAAAAAAATTTACCAACTTACTTCTCGAAGAAAGAAATTTCCACTTGAATCAGACGATTTCTTTTTATCGCCGTTTATTGTCTTGTCTTGTCGTGTCGCCGATACTTTTCAATAATGTATTTTTAATTACTCGATTTAATTGCTATATCGTACATTGTGCAAATTTTCCAACTTTATTGACCCCCTCGAAGGAAATTTTTTTACTCGCTCCTCGAAACTTGGGAAACTTGTCTAATTTAAGAAAAATTCCATCGAAAATGTTAATCTTGTTCATAGTTAAGTTTCGTGTCCAAATTCTATAATGAATTGAGTTTTTCTACGTGCAGATCTGTCATCAATTTATCATCTAAAAAAATGAAATTTTCGACGGTCAGGTGGGTGTAGAGTGTTTTCTGGTCGTCTCATGATAATGTGAATACGCACGAAAGGTATCGAATCGACCTTTGGATAATCACCCGGTTACTTGTACTTGTAGGTATATTCGTACAATAATATATCTGTAGTACACCCTGGTGGGTCATCGGGCTTTAGAAAGGTGAAGGGAGCGGCGTGGCTCGCTCCAATAATGATGGCTCGGCGCTAATCTGATCAGCATATATGAGGTATAGTTTGTTAGCATTATTCATAAATTTCGTCTTCTGCTGCGACCTGGACCTGGCTTGTCATGGCGCTGATGGAGACGCGGAATCAAATAAGTACCCGTAGTAGAGAGTAAGGTATCAATAGTTTCACTTAGGTAGAACCGGCGCCATTTTGGGTTCAAGATGCAATGCTAAAAGTGAAATAACTTGAAAACGAATGCAGTAAAACAAATATATCATGGGAAACGAAATGTAGAGAATTTCTTCCCCTTTCCAACGATGTATTAAACTTTACTTAAGTTTTCTAAAAGTTGATCGAATTTCCTACTTGGTATTGGTAGTCACTGTAACTACCAAACTGAGTTTTAATTGATAATTCAACTTTTGGAAATCCGAAGTAAAAGTTTAATACATCGTTGGAAAGAAGAAGAAATTCTCTGCATTTCGTTTCCTATGATATATTTCTTTTACTGCTTTCGTTTTCAAGTTATTTTCAATTTTAAATATCTGAACCCGTATGGCGTCGGTTGTACCTAAGTGAAGCTATAGTGCCCTAGTAGAGAGTACCGACCGAGAATGAAAACAATACACGATGATTGTACGAGTATTAATCGCAGCATACTTACTGTATAGATATGCACTCTGCCTATGTATTTGCTCTGGTACCCGCATACTCCACCCTAAGGGGCAGCATAACATGCATTATAAGTGTACCTAGCTATGTGTTTGGTTGATAAGTAAAAATAAAGTACCCATATTTATATCAGTAAAATGTATAGAAATTAGAGAAGAAAGAAATTACACTGTTGAACGGCGGCGTGGCGAGCTTTACACGAAGTTCGCAGGAAAATGCCATCGGGCGTCGTCTTCATCGGCACGTTAAAAATCGTAGTCGCGTAGGTAGAGTAGGTTCAGGTATTAAGTAGATCGATTAATTTAAACAGACTTCGATGAATTGACGCGCTCGACCAAGTTGAATGTTGATTAAACAAAAGAGCATCGTAAACCGAGCACGACCGAGTGTTATTAGAAAAAAAAGAAGTAGTATGTTGTCTATTACGACTTGCGAGGGTGTAGGTAGGGCAGAGGTATCGGTGGGGAGGTAATTGTAATACGTTTCTGTGCAATTTACGTAGCGGATATGTTGCGTGTATGGGTAATAAAGAGAGCGAGTTGTTGCTGATGATGATAGAGTTGGTGGCTATGATGGTTCATCTTATAATATTGGCACGATTTCGATCATCTTTGCCCGATTGATCAGAAGCGCCTGCTGTCGATGTCGGCGTATTTCTCTTTGTGTGGCTCGTAAGTACACATGCTCAACATACCGATGGTTTTAGATATGCATAGGTACGTGTGTTTTATCGAACGTAGGCATTGGTATGATTATTTTTTTACACGAGTGTATTTTCTCCAGATGATACTTAAAGATGTTGCTTATTTGTTGGAGTGTTTTTTTTTTTTTTTTTGAAATGATTTTCGTGATGTTTTTCCTCTTGATAACGTGATTGGAAAATTATCTGAATCGATCGAGTGAAAGTCGAACGAAATTGGTATTAATTTATGAAAAAATTAACCTTTCTTTTTGTAATTCTTTTTGTTCGTTCGAAGATTCGGACATTCTTGGACATTGCGTTTCAGTTGCCCTCCTTCATTTTCAAAAGTTTTAAAAGTTCAAAGTTAACTAACTACCTATGTCAGAATTTTTTTTTGAAATTTTTTAATTGAATTTGATAGCGCGATGGGTTTTTTGAAAATACCGAAATAAAATATGCCCGGATCTAAATTTTAGCACTATATGTAAATTATTTAACAGTCATTCTGAAGATTTTTGGAATAACTGAAGAAAAAAAATGAAGTCTGACGAAGTTTTGATTAGTCAAGTAGAAAAATTTGTCAATATTTTCGAAAATGAGTTTTTCAAATTTTTAATACACATACCAAGTGATAAATGTAATGATACCGGATTAAAATTTTTCAATTTTATTACCATGAGATATATTTAAAGAATTTTCTTCAATGTTTATGATTCTTGAATTTTTACTTAATTATTGAAAATTTGTTTGAAATTTTTCATTGCTATAATAATTGCCCAAATTTTCAAATTGTTCAATGCCCTCAAATTTTCAAATTTTTCAGAAATTTTTACATTTAAAAATTTTAAAAATCATTCACAAAATGATTATCTCCCCCCCCCCCAAAAAAAAAAAAATTTAATTTCATATAAAATTATTTTGATAGAAAAAAATGTAAATTTTTCATTACAGGGTCGCGACCTTTCAGTTTTAATGAAAACAAATTTTTCTTATTTATTAATATTGTAAAAATCGATTAATTTCATAACAGGGTTGCCAACTTTCATAAAACATCAAAATTTCCCTTTTTTTGGTAAAATAAATTGATGTTTTATGAAAATCGAAAGTTGGCAACCCTGCTATGAAATTTTTTCAACTTTTTCTATCGAAATAATTTTTTTGCATCAATAAGAGCCATTTGAGTCCAGTTTTGGTACCAAGCAGATGTTATTTCCATTTTTTTCAATTCAAAATTATCGATTTTTTAGCGATCTGCAACTATTTCAAAATCAATGGTTCAGGTGGGTGTAGAAACTCAAATTGCACTTTTTGAGTGGGGTGCGGTTGGGGGTAACTCGAGTTCCACTGCCCAAAAATAGCGAAAAACTACATTTTTTTTCCAAAGTGACCCTACTTTGAGGGCCCCTGGTTCCACTCCCCTGAGAGGTAGGGGGCTCAAATTATTTTTGGTAGGTTCTCAACTCAGAGTAAACCACCTCTGTGAGTTTGGTCGAAATCCGAGGTATGTTTTTTTTTTCACTCCACCCTACTCTAAATCTAGAAAATTGCTCAAATTTTTGACATGTTCTAGTTTTTCAACTCTTCAGGTTTTATTGTTTCTTAAATTTTTCAATATTTTTTAATTAATTTTTTTTCAATTTTTAGTGTTTTCCAAAAATTATACAATAAAAAAATTGTTTTATTTATGTAGTAATTTAAATTTATGATTGACTTTTTAAAAATTCCTCATCCTCAATTTTTGGCCCTGTTGAAATCCTACAGGCATATAGGTACGTACCCTGTGCCCAGACCTAATCCTTGAACCGAATTCATAGGTATTATGTACCTTCAAGATATACACGTATACCTACTATAACCTGCTCACATATTATTTATTATGTAATATGTACCCTCAAAAATCTGGTACCTTTACTTTCAATTACAAGCAGCCTGTTGCACATTCATTACCGACGAATCATTTAAATTGAAACTGGTACCAAGTGTAAGTACGAGGAAGAGGACTTACCTGGTACATAAACACTCTACATAAAGAAGAATTAGGTAAAACGACGTCTAAATGGAAAGATGATGATAATAATTGTAATGGGCGCACGACGTTGAGCAGGAGGAGTTGGTTTGTTACGCTACAAATATTTTTTACCATTAGTCTTGGAAAACGGTCGCGTCGCGTCGGTTGAACCGGATAAAGGAGGAGGGTATTGCCAACTTCCTGTCAGATTTTTTTTACTTCTAATGTCGTCCTTTTCAGTCTAGTATGACCCTCGGTTTGGAGTTTTGCTTTCGATTTTTTTTTTCTCAAGAATATTGTCTTTATTTTTCAGTACCTGGGTGTAGGGTTTTCTTCTTTTATCCAAGAGTACCCGCGAGGTGAGGATGAGAGAGATGAGTTGGGCATGAGGGTGAATTTTTCTCTGACGTGTGAATGGTTTTTTTCCTCCTAAATAAACCTCGAACTCGTGTTGTCTTTATCAAAGGGTTGGCAGGTTATTGAAATACTCGTCGGTGGAGAAAACAACCACAATAGAGGAATACGATGACGTAAATAGTATAGCTACATATTACATACGTATTACGTATGTACGGTCTGCTAGCTCCTACTCTAACCACACAGTATTCTCAGCTCATTTCACGTGAAACTTTCAGAGTTCACCAGCTGGAAGGTTGGTGTTTTTTTTTGTATGTTCATGTAACACCTGCACGCCAGACCAGCAACAAAACTAAACGATGTGTGAACTTACCGCTATGTCACAAGTGTATGAATTACTGCTGCACTCCCGACTCCACACAGAGATTGTACCTAGCCACCTAGACCCAGTGTATCGAAAGCTGACCAATGTACACAACAACATTTTCATTTGAAATAATGGGAAATCTCGAAAAGATGTCGATTTCGAGCTTTTATGGTCTTGAAAGCACACATTCTTCGTAGACAGTGCCGACAGTGGCGTGGAAATGATGGAGGAGAGAATGAGAAATCTAATACACCTCTTCGAGTACCTTCTGGTCACATCTGTCTATAATGTCCGTTAGTTACACTTTTCGTACCAGTTGATTGATTCGGTGTCGTGGTGAATCATAAGTGTACACGATAAGTACATGGACACATTCTGAGAGAAAGAGCCGTTGTCTTTTTCAGTTTTTTTAATCATAGGTTCTTCGTTCTTCAACGAGCACGTAAAGAAAGGGTACTTCTCGGAAGAAGCAGTCAAATGATCGATGCTGAAAAGAAGCAGAGAGAGAGAGAAGATGAATAAGTGTAACTGTTCTCAAGTACTAGGTACACACACATATGATGAGAGAGAGCATCCTGCAGTATGTTGTTGTGATGTCCGTTATTATAATAACGTGCTCTTATTCAATTTTTTTTTTCATTGCATTAGTGGACGAATTTTCGAGACGTACTGTACATGAGGCCATCACTGAGCAGCTGTGTATGTGTGAGTGCATGTAGATCGAAGTGTTCATTCATAACGTTCGCAATGGCCAATATTTATAGTAGGTCTCTTTTGTATTGGCAATTTTTTTTTTTTTTTTCATCATACTCTCTTTATTATTGTTATTATAATGTTAACATTAAGCTGCTCTTTGGAGTTTGGATAATAGAAAACAACAAACCGTGCGTTTAGAGGACGCTATCCAATAATAGTGTTAAAATACTGGCTAACAATCGCGTATTGTGTCGAAGCGATGTGGATGTGGTGCTGGAAGGCGTCATATTTTACCTTAACCAAGTTATCATGCTCTCTCTAATACCAGATCGTGATTTTTGTCCAATAGGTGACCGTCGCAGCAGCAGACGAAGTCGACGATGAAGAAACAGAGAACAGTAAATTTTGCACGTTACCCAGAGGCGGCAGTAAGAACGCCACTTTTACCATATTGACGGTGAATTTCACCAAAGGAAATGGTCAGAAGGGACTAGGATTTAGTATAGTTGGTGGACGAGACTCTCCCAAAGGCATTATGGGTATCTACGTGAAGACCATTTTTCCTAATGGACAAGCTGTCGAGTCTGGAAAACTGAAAGAAGGTAAGTGGAAGCGTTGGAGTGAATCCAATGCCTGCTAAAGATGTGACAGACAAAGCTTACATATAAATGACTAGTTCGAGCCAGCCAATGAAAGTGTAGAGAGAGAGAAGCAGGAGAATGCGGAATGTGCCAGGCTAGTTAACATAAATTATACAAAAAACACAATAATATACCGAGCTGTGTATTCACTAATCAGAGTGTTTGTTGGGTATTTGTGAGACCTGGAGTCGAAGTAGAAGAAGTCGAAGATTTGACCTTTTTGAGCACTCAGTTTGAGTGTCGTAAGAAAAGTTGATTATTTACTTATGCTTTCGTTGTGATGTTACAGGAGATGAAGTATTAGCGGTGAATGGTAAAGCTCTGCATGGGTTGAGCCATCAAGAAGCCATTGCCGTTTTCAAAGATATCAAAAGCGGTCCCGTTACCTTGCATATCGGTAGAAGATTACCAAAAAAGCAGCGAGAACCGGTGGTTAAAACGTAGCCAGTGTGCAGCAGTCCTGCAAATTGCAATCGAAGTTCCAAAAAATGGAGATTTTATTTTATAAGAATTCATTTTGTTGTCTTAGATTTTTTTTTTTTGATAACGAGTGTTTTTTCTTCTGGATTTTTGTGTCGTTGTTTTTATTTTCCTTCTCTTTCATTTTCTTTTTATTTATTTATTTATTTATTTTCTTTATTTATTTATTAGTTTCGTAAAATCAAAATCCAAAACGATTGATTCGTTTGTAAACTTCGTATATGTTGAATAAGTTGCATACTTCGTGTTGTCAAGGAGTAATAGATCAATGTACCTTTTTTCATTTCACCGTTGCATTGTAATTAGTCATTTTTTTTTCTTTCTCGTATTATGTCCAAAGATTTTGAAGAAGTATTAAATTTTATTTTAATAATTTTTCAAGTTCATATTTGTACAGTTGTGTGTGTGTGTAAATTTTTTTTAAAGACTGCGAAGGAGATTGTTGTGAAGCGTTGCGTGTTGTGTTCTTTTTTTTGGGAATTCAACGTTGTATTTGACGAAATAAGTTTTAATTTATTCTAATTGGAGATTTTTTTTTTGCTTGATATTTCTACAAAGTATTTGAAGAAAGGAAAAAAAAATGGAAAAAATATGATAATCTATGAAAATCTGTTAACGGATGTACCGTTGCAATGAGAAAAGAAATATTTTATCCCTGTACTTGAAACGAGCTAAAGTTGTGTGCATTCGAGTGCGCTTTATATGGCTCAATTTCCATTTAATTTTTGACAAATTTTGCTTCTGTTAGGCTTTGTTGTTGTTTTTTTGGAATGCGAAATTCATTTTTTTTACTGTTGTAACTAGAAGAAGCCCGTCGCGAGATTCGCGACGGCTAGAAAACAGAAGAAAAAAGAATTTTTCAAATTTTAAAACTAAAAATTTAATAAACAATGATTTTTTTTAAATTTTCAATTTTGATGGAAAAAAGTAATTTAAAAAAAAATTAGAATCATCTTATTTATCAATTTTTTCAAAATTTTCTTAAAAAAAAATAATACTGTCTTATACTTACCTAAATAATATAATTTCAGAGTAGGGGAGAGTCCCCCACAGTGAGACACTTTTTTTTCAAAAATTCATAGCTCTACTATTTATCATCAGAAATGGTTGGTTATGGGATTAAATGAAAACTACATCGTTTACGCTCATAATGCGTCCATAAAAACTGAAAAAATATCATTTTAGGACCATCACACGATTTTTCAAAAAAAATTTGACAAGTTGTCTCACTCTGTACACGGGTAGCTCAGAGTGAGACAGATCGTGGTGAACTATGAGACGATGTCTAAAATGTTATAATTAAATGGAAATACGTGCTCTTGAACCAATATAATATAAAGAACCAGATCTTGAACTGGAAAGGTAATAGGGAGTTCTTCCCCGTGGTGTAGCCCCGTCGCCCTGTGTACTGCACTTACTTTTTATAAAATTATTGAAAAAAATGATAAATTAAAAAAAAATCAATTATTTGAAAATAGGTATTAGAATTTTTTGAAAACCAATTGAAACATAAAAACTAAAGATCCATAGATATTTTTAATCTGAAGGATGATAACAGTTAGTTCTTCGCCATAGTTTTGCCCCGTTGCCCCGTGCCCCGTGTACAAACCTGTTATATAACTGTAACTATTACAATTTTCAAAAAATGAGGAAAAATCCAGCTTGAATTTTGAAATACGTAAAATCATGCAGATCCTGAATCAGGATGATTATGATGTACCTATAACTTAGTTGTTATTCCCCGTGGTGTAGCCCCATCGGCCCCGGGTGCTGCACTTACCACTTTACACTATGAAAAACGTGAATTAATGAAATAATAAATCAATAATACTTGATTATTTTGATGATAATAAAAACAACGAAAAAACCATGAGAAAAGTAGAAAACTAACTGAAAACTAAACAAATCGCTTTTAACGAATACCGATTTCATTTACAATGCGACTGACCATTTCACACAAATTGAATTAAATTCGTTACCTTCACTCCTTATTTTAAAAAATTCGTTATTTTGAAAATTAGTTGTGGTTTAGCTTCAAAATGTCTCCATGTACACTTCACTTTAAAAAATACGTTATTTTGAAAATTAGTTACAGTTTAGGTTCATTTGTTTCCAATTTAAAGGTAAAATTTTATCTTTAAAATGGCTACAAATGAACCTAAACCACAACTAATTTTTTCCCGCTAAAATAAGGCTAAATATGGTGATATTTTAGATGTTTTACGCAATTGTGTAATGAGTAATTTTTAATCATTAGCGATTTTATAACTAATTTAAACCTTATTATGACCTAATGCGAGCAAAAAAATTGCATTAGATTTAAATTAGCTGCAAAAATTAGCAGCACTTCTAAAAAATGTTTGACGGGTAATGAAAATTAACATGAAAGTGGTTTTTTCAATTTTGTAATAAAACTGTGAAATTTAGAGAAAAAGTTTATAGAAAAGTTTTTGTTGTGGAGAAAATTTCCTATCAGAAGAGAATTATTGTTAATGTCTCGCGTGTTTAGTTTCCAAAATTCTTATCAATTTGTAATGTGTACGTTTTCATTATTTTCATTATTTTCACTTAATAACTCGAAAACTAGGAGTTTTACAGAAAATTCGTAAGAAACATTTTTTCTAGGTAAGTGAAAGAACTTTCAATTCGAATAAAAACATTTTAATTTCGTGTTGTACAAACGGAGATATCGCTAAAACAAAATTGTACTCCCTTCACATACTCGTCAATCTTCAAGTATTTTATCGAATAAATCGATAGTAGTTCATTTTAGCGAAAAGTTTATTATATCATTCAAAAGAGGACAAGATTCTCTATATTACGTTTCCTTGAAACTTTATTCTGGCTCTTTTAGTTTTTTAGATACTTCGATTTGAAATGTAAAAAGCGTTGAAAAGCATGCGAAATCCGTTTGCTAAACATCAACACTAATTTAAAATTAAAATAACTGAAAAACTAAAATAGCTAGAAAATTTTTTTAGAGAAACGAAATGTAGAGAATCTTGTCCTCTTTCGAATGATTTATCAACTTTTATTATACAGTTGATTACACAAGAGTTATTTGTTCGAAATGGACCAAAAGTATGCTGAAGAAGTACCGTTTTGTTTTCTCAATATCTCCATTTATACTACACCAAATCAAAATGTTTTTAAACGAATGAAAAGCTTGTTCAATTTTCTACAAAAAGTGTCATAAGTAAATTTTTCATAAAAGCTCTATTTTTTGAGTAATAACCTAATAAGTGCAAAAATTGTAACTCTTGTGATAAGCAAAAATACTGTAATCCCCAATAGCCGATTGTGACGTCACACTTTTATTCACTATAATTACCTAAGTTTTCAATGAACATTTGAAGCAAAAAGCTAAAAAACCTATAATTATTTATTCTATGATTTACTGATTATAATTTGTCACTATTAGTCACCACCATTAAATTAAAGACTTTGAAAAAACAGGTAATTTTTAGTGTCAAATTGACGAAAACAATAATATACTTAATAAGTATAAAAATGAAGAAAATACATGTTGGTTAGAACAAGGTAAAAAAAATATACTTCTGCTATATATTATAAGTAACGTAATTCTGAAAAAGGAAAAATATACAGGTGAAAACGTTGGCTTTTCTAGGTGAAGGTATGATGGTAGATACTTTCAGTTATCGTCATTCTTATTCTTGAACCAAAAATACCAAACCATTCCAATTATGAATGAGCATACAGCTATGCCAACTACGATTAGCACAATATGTAACCACCAACCACCACTTAAACAATCTTTATACTTTGACACGGCCACAGCATTTTCTGGTATTGCAGGACACTTTGACACTAAAAAAAATGTTTGTGAGTATTTTGGTCAGTAGCTTCAATTTATACCTATTACCTAAGTAGGTATAATCAGGCAAAGCATGAATGCATGATTTATGATATTTATTTACCTACTCATAAACCTTCAACTTACGATTTATGACTTTATTTGATGATGATAAAGCAGCTGTGATGTTATGACTCTTGAACCATGCTGCAAGTTCACAATATGCTGTCTCAGAACTATTTTGAATGTTTGTTGATGTTAAATCTGTACCGTTTAGTAGACAATATTGTGCGATGTCAGGCAGAGTTAATTTTGTGAGCGGATTATCATTTAAACTCACGTCTTTCAAGGGAGCTGTGCTTGGGATGGATGGGAACTCTGTCAGGTTACTGCTGAAATAGCTAAAACTTTCCAAATTATGCAATTTTGACAAATCATACGGTGGTTCTACTTTGTCAAGGGCCAACAACTTAATGGAAGTCGGCAATTGTGGAACATCCTTCACAAATTTTACTTCTATTGTAACCAACGCTTCAAGATTACGCAGTATAGAAAAAAAATTTTTGGGAACACTAAAACTTGACAGATGTGTTAACGCCAAAAATTTCAAACTGGATATCTTGAGAGGAGCATCAGCAACGATTGCGATTGGTATTCTGCCTAGTGACGACATTGATAAACCCTGTTATGAATCATACCAATAAAATAATAAATACAAGTCATATATTTGGTTAGATACCACTCACATGCCAGTAGACAGTGTCAGTATGAACTATGAAGGAATGTTTAAATTATTTTAACAACCAACTTCAACGTTTTCTCCGAAATCTGTTGGCAGTGTTGTCCTATTATGGAGTTCACATGCAATCATGGTTGCGATCTTTAGAAAATTGGTTTTTATGGGGGGTACAAAAGCACAATCAGAGTCCAATGCGTTGTTTTGTTCCATTTTCATAAGCAAAAGCCAAAGACCTGTTTAGTAATACAGGCATTTATCACACTTGTATAGTTGTATTCACATGTTGTCTATTCATGTAAATTTTCTCAAGTCCACATTATTTGGTACTTGAAAAAATACTACTCAAAGGCACAAAAATAACACTTGATAAACGCACTTTTGTGCATGGAAATTTAAAATTAAAAATTAAAATAGATGGGTTGTGCCTCATCACTGTGCATTGAGGGTTGCTATAACGCGCACCTGTGAATTTGGTAGCTTGGTTTTTTATTTTTTTTTATTATTATTTTTTTTTCATTTTGAACAAAATTTGTGAATTTTTATACTTAGGGTAAACTTTTGAAAACTCGATTGTGGGCATTCTACCAAACTTTAGGGATTGCTAGTGGTCTCATTTGAAAGAGCGATCCTTTGGCTTTCATTTCCCCCTCATTTTAAAAATTTTGGCCGATAATTTTCCGAGAAAAAAAATTTTAATCAAGAGGGAAAAATCGGTCCACTTAACCTGGTATAAGGTTAAGTAAGGTTAAGTGGACCGAGGGTCCAGGTTGAGTGGAACATGGTGTTTAGGCACCTGTAACTGTATAGTATACCAATCAGGTGGTCAGAAGTTTGTGTATTTACAAGTTTGCAAGTACTGATAAGGGCTATTGAGCCCCCTCTAACAAAATTTCGTCAATAAGAAAATTTCAGGCTAAACCTACACATACTTTTTGCATTATTCCAAAAATACTTCTTTTTCGTCAAAAATCTTATGTTTTTCAAAATTTTTTCCCTCGCTTCGCTCGGGCAGTATCCTTTTCCTTCATTCTCTTCAAAAATAGAATATTTTTCAAATTTTTCGCCCTTGCTTCGCTCGGGCAATATCTTCTTTACCACTTTTTATGATGTTAATAGTATGAGTTGGAAAATTTCAGTAATTCAAGTTGGCATTTTCAATGATTTTGCCACCCCTTCCCCCCAAGATAAATCGCTTCGGTTCGTCTCTGTATTAAACAGTTGAAAAAGTATATTTTGTGCCTTGTACGAGTTTTTCACCCATTTTTCAATTTTTACTGAAAATGCTAAATTTTCCAAAAAAAAAAGTTCCAGCCCCCTCAAATATTTGGCCAGCCCCCTCTATAATCTGACTCTGACTACGGGCCTGGATTTGGACGAATCGTGAACCTCGATTAAACAAGTTTTGTCATATTGTGATACCGCTCACGGAACCTGAACCACGGTTGTAATCATTGGAGGTGCAACGGCAGTCAAGAGCGCGCTGTATGCAAGCTCATTCAAAGTAGGATAAAATACATTGGTTATATGGGAGAAATATAGTTTTTTGGATTTTACTCAAAATTGAGCGGGTGTAAGCGAAATTTTTATGGAACTTTATTTTTAGGAAATTAAATTTCCTATCAAATGATGTAGTCAGCGACATTTTTACCATAAAAATTTTTTCGACTACGCCACTCGATAGGAAATTTAATTTCCTAAAAATAAAGTTCTATAAAAATTTCGCCTAAACCCGCTCAATTTTGAGTAAAATCCAAAAAACGATATTTCTCCTATATAAACAATGTATTTTGTCCTACTTTGAATTTGCTTCCGCTAGTCGCCACCAGATGTCAGCCACTTTGATTTGCAGCTCCAATGAGCCAAGTTTACTTAAACGTAGCATGAGCCAAGTTTACTTAAACGTAGCATAAACCAATGTTTTCAAGATGGATCTTTTAACACTTCAGGGCATTTATTTCAAATTTTTCTCAAATAAGAAGACCAGCAAAATTTGCAATAAGAAAAAAAATTCAAATAATTAAACGTTCTCAAAACAAACATTAACGAAATCTTAAAATAAAGGAATTCATTGGGAACTGTAACTCTAAAATTATAACTTTTTTGAAAGAAAATTTTGAAAAATTCTCATTTTGAAAACATTGATAAAATATGATTCTAAATTTTTTTTTAAATTACTTTTTCCCATCTAAATTGAAAAAAAATTAAATGACAAAATTTGAAAATGTTAAACTTTTTAAAAACAATTTTCAATAATAAAAATGATTCTGAATAAGTGTTTATTCTAAAAAATGTTATTCAAATAAATTTTCTATTCCAAAATTTAATAATAAATATTTTGGTCTTCAGCATTTTTTTTTTTTTTTTTTGCCAACTCATGTCTCATTTTAACTTTTATTGTCAAAATTATTTAATCTATCAAGTATCAAGACAGTCATTCATTTCATAATATATTTATTTTTGTTTTCAAAAAATTCTAATGGCAATTTTCAAATTTTGTAAGTTGATTTTTTTTTAATCTTATGATTTTTTTTTCAATTTTGATAGAAAGTTTTCATTTTTTGAAATTTTTGTTCATAATTGTTTATCATCAAATTTTTTAAAGTAGTAATTTTCCAAATTTCCTTTCTTACTTTAATAGTTTTATTAGGTATTAAAAATTATATTTTGTTGAAAATCGTGATTATTATTATACTCAAGTTTTTTTCATAGTGCAAGGCAAGTAGGTACATTATGGTAGGTACAGTACATACAAGTGCTATAAACAGGGCGACGGAAGCTACAAGCAACACCACGGGGAAATGAAAAATAGGGAATTATTTTCTCCAGTATAAATGTCACCATTGACCCCTGATATTCAAAACATTTTCAAAATACGGGGTCACGTCACCCTTAAGTACATACCAGTGCAGTGCACGGGGCAACGAGGCTACACCACATGGAAGAATTCCCTACTATCAACTTTCCAAATTTCCGATTCAAGATCTGGACCTTTGCATTTTATATTTTAAGATAGATTTTTTTTACACTTCAAGTTCAATCGAAAACGGGCATTTATTTAACATTTTTATCAAATAATAAGACCCTTTGAAATTAGCAAAAAACGCCTTATTTTTTGAATTTTGTTAATGTTATCAAAAATCAAAAAACTTCAAAAGATAGGTAATATCTATGTTTTTTCAAATTTTATCATTTTTTTTTTTTTCAAATTATATTTCATCATTATTTTTAAATTTTGTTTTAAAAATTCCATTTAAAAAATGAATTGTTTAGAATAATTTAGGTACGTTTCTTTAATATAAGGTCAAAAATCTATTATTACCTAAACTTAAAAATCAAATTGTTCCAAATTTTGTTCTAAATCAATTTTTCCAAAATACGAGTAAGTACATTTATAAAAATACCTGAAAATTTTATTTTCTTATAGGTAAATCAAGCATTGAATTCTAAAGAAAATTCTGTCTTCTTATTTTTCCAAGTTTGAAAAAAAAAATTTATGAGGTGTGATTGAGAATGAGAACTTGAAGGAAAGTAATGATAATTCTGAACAATTTCTTTTTTTAAATGGTATCGATCAAAGTATTTTTAAAACGAAATAAATTTTTTGAAAACTAAATTCAAAAAATTAAAATTTGAAAGATTTTATTTGAGTAAAATTTGCAAAAAGAAAAAAAATTAAAATCATTAAACGTTCTTAAATCAGACCAACAGGATTTTAAAAATTTTCATAATACTTGAACATTAAAATTAAAAAAAAATCTATTTTTTAAAATTTTGTTTCAAAAAAATTAACGAAAATTTAAAATAATGGAATTCATTGAAAACTGTTACTCTGAAATTATATTATTTACGTAAGTATAAGTATTATTTTTTTCAAAGAAAATTTTGAAAAAATTGATAAAGATGATTCTCAATTTTTTTTAAATTACTTTTTTCCAACAAAATTGAAAATTAAAAAAAAATCATTATTATTTTATTAAATTTTTAGTTTTAAAGTTTGAAAAATTATTTTTTCTTCTGTTTTCTAGCCGTTGCGACGGGCTTCTTCTAGTTTTCTATTAAAAATGACTATCCTATTAAAATTATTAATTCACGTATAGAAAAATGGCTATCCTATTAAAATTATAAATTCATGTATTGAATTTTTCTTAAAAAATAAACTGAATCCACCCAATCGACAATTCATAAAGCAATACCTATGTTTTTTTAACGCGGATTATGCATAATCTGGATTATGGATTATAAGAATCTATTTCTTAAAACAAAGTTTAGAAAATGTTCTGATCAATTATTCTGAAAATTTTATCAAGAACAAAGCATAAGAACACAGTAGAATCGTACGTGTTACGAAAATGCTAGCATTCATGTTGACTTTTTTTGGACCACCTAATAATGCTAGATGCTAGCATTGTGCTAGCATCATGCTAGCACAATACCAAGTGGTAACGAAATGCTACTAGAATGCTACTAAAATGCTACTAGGCTGCTAGCACTAGCATTCAAAGTGGTTCAAAAACAGGCAACCTGATGCTAGCATTCTCAATTTTTTTTCGTCAATAGGGCACCAAAAAATTCTGAAATTTTAAAAAATAAGAAATTGTTTAGTATAAACTATTTAGGTAGCCTTTCTAAATCCATCCTCAACTCGTTTTTATCTTTTGACAAAAACATTAGGTTTGGTTATAAGAATTCTAGTAATTTATATAATCGTACCTTTTCTAAAACTAAAGATCGTGTTCCTAAATTACAATTAAGTAATGTCGTCTACCAAATTAGTTGTTTGAATTGTGAGGCTTCTTATATTGGTGGAACTTCCCAAAAATTATTTTGTAGGATTCAACAACATCGTCGTGATGTTATAAATAAAAATAATAATACAGCTTTGGCCAAGCATTCTTCTGAATTAAACCATAATTTTGATTTTGATAATGTAAAAATCTTACAACGCTTTTGTATTAATAATACTAAAAGAAAAATGATCGAGTCACTCCATATTTCAAAAAATGAAAATTCTATTAACGATAAAACAGATATTGCGGGCTTAGAAATTTATAAACATGTAGTTTAAAATGCATAATTTACCTTTTTGTTCCAATTATGCTTGATAATGACCTACGTTGTATATTGAAACGTTGCTTTTATTTTCAGTTTTTCAATATATTCGCGTTATAATTTGTTTTTATTTGTCTGTTTCCAATATCTTAGATTGTTTAAAAAATATTTTGCACACCCTACTTATAATTTCAAGCTTCCTTTATATATTTTAATTTTTTTTTTAATTTTTTAATGAGCAGAAAAAAAGTATTATAATTAAGCTACGTTGATATATTTATTTCTTAATTGCCCGGTAAACACACTGCATGCGATTAGCATTCTGAAAATAGTACGCGTATAGTATGCTAAAATGTCCGCTTTTTTTAGCGGTTGCAAGCGATTCGTATACGAATCGTGCGTTAAACTAGCCAACAAATTTTTTCAACGAAACATTCGCTGGCTACTCGCTGGCTAATAGAACACGAATTTAGCTTAGCTAGTTTAGCTTGCGAATCGCGCGGGCGAATTAATCGGGAAACTGCAGCTAAAAAAGCGGACATTTTATGCATGCTATTCGCATACGGTAAAATTTGAGCATAGCGCACTATTCGCAAACGAATCGCGTGCGGTGTGTTTATCAGGGATTATTTAGAATTTACCTGCTGCAAGCCATCCTGTGATTACATTGAATTTCATCGATTCTAAAAGAAGTCTGACTTGATGTAGATAAATCGCTCAGATTATATTAAACTTTCTAAAATGATTTATTTATGCTTCAGTGTCTGAAATGAAAAAAGGTTATGAATAGGAATTTGATTTTCTAACTTGATGTCACAATCACATATTGCGAGATAGTTTACCAGGTTCGCCCTACTTCAGTGGGAGAAAACAAACTTGATTAAGACAATGATAAAATTAATCTTCACGTTTTAATTTCGAATCAAATCACAATTAATACTAAGATTGTTGAAAACCATGTTCTTGAACATTTTCATTACTTACATCATTAGATATAATAAATATTCCATTTTCGAACTCGATTCTTATAATGTTGTTATTGATAAGAATTAGTATGTTTGTTTTCTCCCAGTCAGTCCTGGCACAAAACACAACACTCACTGATCTTGGAAAGAATAATAGATTACAAATTTATACATAGATATTCCAGCTTACCTACTACTTGAGAAGTTTGGTTTGCAAATGAATAAAAATTGTACGTTTGCAAATGAATAAAAATTGTACATCTCTTGGAGCACATCATTCATACATTTTGGTTTGAAACCAGTAATTTCCTTTTAGTTTTCAGCCGATTCCAGGATGCCTATTATGAAATTTCGTCAACTTGTGAAGCATTTGCAACAATAAAAAACAACTAGAACAGTACGTCGAAAAAACGTCAAATGTATGATCATAAAATGGGCGTAATTTTTTCGTACATACTGTTTATCAAAAACGTCACAAATGCTAGTCCGTCAGAATCTCATGACTGTTGTACCATAATGTGTGCTCACGGGTGAAGTGGTTGGCGCGACCTCACGTTTGGCGTTTGGTATCGGAACGGTGTGAGACTAGGAAGTATTTTCGCATTATTAAATACAATAAATACACGCAAATAAACTGTTTTAATTTATTAAACTTTATTCTAGTATTATTTTTTCATTACTAAAAGCGTGAAATGATATTAATGAAATGTTTTTGAAGTATAATAAATTTATTTATTATTTTTTTAAACGACAAAGTAGCATTTTCAGGCTGATTTATAAGTTTTCATTATTATACCTAGAATTTTTGAAGTTGCTTAGCAAAAAATTCATCGCGATACCATAGTAATTTTTTTTCACAGTCTTATAGGTAATTTTGTGCTCTTTTTAATGATATAAAAATCATTTTTATCCGCCGAGAAATTTCAAAGTTACGAAGCTAAAACTCAGCTGAGAAGTTGATTTTTCCATACAATATTGAATATTTAACGCTATAACTTTAAAATCATCGCGACGACTCCAATTTTTTTCCCGCCATACTATAGAATTTTTCATCTCCTTTGCAATGAGATAAAAATCATTCCGATCCTCAAACTTTGTGAAAAGTTATGAATTTTTCAAAGCGGCGATGCTCGAGAAAAATGTACCTACTAATGTGTTCGCAGTCGTGACTTCACTTCTAGGTACACATTTATACGTTACTCGCCGATAACTTTTTATTCACCTCGACGACCTATGAATATTTTTTAAAATTCTTATTGGAAATCACGAGCTCTTTTTAATGGTGCAAATAATTTTTCCCTAGCTTTTTTAGTTTGCTCGCAAATGAGCTTTTTCTGTTTTGAAAGGTCGCGCGAAGGGTTGTTTGGTCGCTTTCAATTTATTCAAAGTATTTGAGCTTGTAGCATTAAAACCATCGCGACGACCCCATTTTTTTTTTAGACCACATTATAGCATTTTTCATCCTCTTTCTAGTGGTGCAAATATTTTTAAAGTGGCGATGCTCGAGAAAAATGTACCTACTAATGTGTTCGCAGTCGCGTGTCTTCACTTCTAGGTACTCATTTATAAGTTACTCGCCGATAACTTTTTATTCATCTCGGCGACCTATAAATATATTTTTTAATTCCCATTGGAAATCTCGAGCTCTTTCCAATGGTGCAAATAATTTTTCCCTAACTTTTTTAGTTTGCTCGCAAATGAGCTTTTTCTGTTTTGAAAGGTCGCGCGAAGGGTTTGTCTGGTCGCCACGAGCCGTACTCGGGCGAGTACCTTCGACGGTCGGGCATTCAACAATTAGTAAAAAACTTCAATCTCACGGAATATCTAACACCCCAACTCGGAAATTATCGCCACAGGACAAATTTTTTTTCGTGATACCTGCGGCAAATTTCACGATCTTTCCATTGGCATATTCAAAAATGTCATCACTCTATCCATTCGTGCATTATTGAGGATTTTGTCATTCTAAAGCATACCCAATAAGAGAAAAATGGCAACTTTCGAGGTTAATCGCTAAAACCATAAAAAAATTTATAAGCATCTTGAAGAGATTTGCATGCTCTTTCTAATGATGTAAATACCATCTTAATCCCTCCAGCCGTTCACTCACAATCGAGGATTTTGCCAAATTGAGTAGAGTTTTTACTCGAAAAACTCGCAAAAGAAAATAATCAATGTTTTACATACTTAGCAACTTGAAGTAATCGCCTCAAAAAATTTATCGCGGTGACTTATGTTTTTTTTAAAATTGCCTTATTGTAATTTTAATCCTCTTTCCAATGATATAAAAATAATTTTCATTCCGTTATTATTTCGGAAGATAGGAAGCCAAAACTTGAAATTTTTGCAATTTTTCTACAAATTTTTTACCTTTTTTGGCAATAAATTAAAATTTATTCACGATTAAAAAAATTTCCCCCCATCATATTATTGGATTTTTCACGTTCTTTCCAATGATGTAATCGCCATATCTGTACCATTGATCATTCGTCCGCAATCGAGGATTTTCTCGAATTCAGCCTCAATTCTATCCAAAAAACTCGCAAAAAAAATAGAGCCACGTGTTCATACATTCTGACAATCAATCGATCGCCTCAAAAAATTTATCGCGGCGACCTATAATTTTTTTTCCATCACTTTACAGGAAATTTAATCCTCTTCCCAATAATGTAAAAATTATTTTCATCCACAATTTATTTCAAGTTTAATTGTACAATGAATTTTAATTTATGATAAAAAATGGTTAAAAAGTGGTAGAAGATCTACAAAAAGTTCACATATTAGCTCTCGATCTTTTGCAATTATTTCTGAAAAAAAATTATTTTTACACCATTGGAAAGAGGAGAAAATTTCCAATAAAGCGATTTGATAAAAAGTATAGGTCACCGCGATATATTTTTTGAGGCGATCGATTGAAAGTCTGAATGTATGAAATGAACACGTGGCTATATTTTTTTGCGAGTTTTTTGGATAGAATTGAGACTGAATTCGAGAAAATGCTCGATTACGGGGAAATAGGTAATGGTATGGATATGGCGTTTACATGATTGGAAAGAACGTGAAAAATTCAATAATATGATGGGAAAATTTTTTTTTTAATCGTGAATAAATTTTAATTTATGGCCAAAAAAGGTAAAAAATTTGGAGAAAAAATTGCAAAAATTTCACATTTTGGCCCTCTATCTTCTGAAATAATTTCTGAAAAAAAATATTTTTACACCATTGGAAAGAGGAGAAAATTTCCAATAAGATTACTCAAAAAAAATTATAGGTCGCCGCGATAAATTTTTTGAGGCGATCGATTGAAAGTCTAAATGTATGAACACGTGGCTCTGTTTTATTTGCGAGTTTTTCAGATAGATTGAGAGTGAATTTGAGGAAGTCCTCGATTGCGAGTGAATGGATAAAAGTACGGGTATGGCGATAACATCATTGGAAAGGGCGTGAAAAATCCAATAACATGTTGAGAATTTTTTTTTTAAATAATAAATAAATTTTAATTTATAGTTAAAATAGGTGAAAAAGTGGTAGAAAAATTTGGAAAATTTCACAGTTTAGCTCTCTATCTTCTGAAATAATTATTGAAAAAAAATTCTTTTTATACCATTGAAAAGAGGAGAAAATTTCCAATAAGGCGATTTAATAAAAAATATAGGTCACCGCGATACATTTTTTGAGGCGATCGATTGAATGTCAGAATGTATGAACACGTGGCTCTATTTTTTTTTGCGAGTTTTTTGGATAGAATTGAGGCTGAATTCGAGAAAAATCCTCGATTGCGGACGAATGATCAATGGTACAGATATGGCGATTACATCATTGGAAAGAACGTGAAAAATCCAATAATATGATGGGGGAAAATTTTTTTAATCGTGAATAAATTTTAATTTATTGCCAAAAAAGGTAAAAAATTTCAAAAATTTCAAGTTTTGGTTCCCTATCTTCCGAAATAATAACGGAATGAAAATTATTTTTATACCATTGGAAAGAGGACTAAAATTCCAATAAGGAAATTTAAAAAAAAACATAGGTCACCGCTATAAATTTTTTGAGGCGATTACTTCAAGTTGCTAAGTATGTAAAACATTGGTTATTTTCTTTTGCGAGTACGCCAAACGTGAGGTCGCGCCAACCACTTCACCCGTGAGCACACATTATGGTACAACAGTCGTGAGATTCTGACGGACTATTGATGTTTCGCCGACGCGTTTTTATATAATAAGATACATAACTCTGGTGTCTCTGGTGTCTGGTTATGAATTTGAGTACTGTTAAGCTAGAGAAGTAAAAATGCTTCCACTTGATTTTCTTTACACTATTCATTAATTATATTTTTCAAATCTGGAAAATCGGAAATTCGTGTAAAAATATTTCTAACTTATGGTAGACTGAGTTCATAGGAATAATTTTGGTCATTATAAAAATGTCGATTAGTCCCCTCGCTCTCCACCTACTACACTTTTAATACTACGTAGATAAATTATTAATATTCAAAATTAGAGGGATTGGAACAGTCCAATTGAAAAAATGTTCAAATTATCAGCCAATCAGATTTCTGCTTCTGGAGTCATGAAACGGATTTTGTACTTACCCCCTCCTCAACGCCCACATCATAATACACCGTAATAGCCTTGGTTTTTTGGATAAAATGAGAAAAAACAAGGCTAATAATATCTAATTTATTAAATGAAAAAATTCTCAATATTTTTTGAATAGAGGAATTATTATTCACAGTTTTTGAAAGAAATGAAAAAGTGCACTAATAATAAGTACAGAATAGAAAATAGTTGATCCCTATTCCTTTTCAGAATTATTGAACTTTGTTCAAGATACAGAATTTTTTAGTTTGAACTTTTTTTAAAATGTTGATCTAACTCATTTACAAAAAAGCGTGGTGAGACCGTGAGATGTTGACAAGTACTCGTACCTGTTGTCGAATGCGACTCACCACTCTTGTTAGCAAAAATAAAGAGTTAGATCAACATTGAAAAAATTACATACTATGAAATTGAGTATCTTAAACAAATTTCAAAATTTCTGAAAATGAATAGGGATTATTAAAAAAAAAAATAAGTTTTTTGAATAAGAATTTTTTTCATACTAAAATATTGCCTATTCTGATTTTTTTTCAGATGAGAAATTCTTTCTTTTTTCTTTCTTTACTTTCTTTTTTTTTTTTTTTTTTTCATAAAAGTTTATTAATTATTATTATTTAAATGCCTACCTAGGAACGGATACAAATATTTTTCATTAAATTTTTTAGCAGTCGGTAATAGGATAGAATTGAAAACTCGTAAGATGGAGATTTAAATCGTGCGGGAAAGATTCAAAAATCACACGCCATCTGGCAAACCAAATTTCCCTGCGTCGTATCACCTTTGAAACCCAGGAACAAATTAGCTTTTGACTAGTGTTATTCGAACAATATTAATTTCTAATATTCAGGATTTCTTTCTGAACCTGAAATCACTTCTTCTTCTTCTTCCATTTTGAGAGATTGTTCTGCATGAGCTATTGAACGGACGTGGTGCTCTATTACAAAATATAAAAAGATGAATTTGCATTTGATATCTATTTTTTGGGGAAGTACGAATGCACTTCGCTTCTCTCAAAAGTCAAATGATAATGTCGAATTATGCATAAAATTAAAGTGGCCAGCAGTAGTAAAAGTAGGATGGAAAAAAATATGTATTTCATTATTGTAAATAAGATCGACGAGGTTGCTGCACCTTTTTTGAGTAGTGGACATTTCTTACGTATTTTTCTCGCATCATTAAGGTATTGCTCAGTTGGACATGTAAAGTTTTCCTCAACAATCCACTCAGAGTGGAGCTATAGCTCCTCAAAAATAAGGTGGGACACCTTTGGTAAACTTACCTTATTTCCTTTTTTTGTAATTCGAAATTTTCGATTTGTTATAACGATCTGCAACTTTTGAACCCCCTGGTAGGGTGAGAAAATAGATTTCAAATTTCAAGGTGAATGGTCCGGGGAAGAGTAGAAACTCGAAGTAGAAACTCGAATTGTACTTTTCCAGGGGTGTGACCGAGGTACCATGTAGGTGGAAGTATCCAAAAGTAGCCAAAAACTGCCCTTTTTTCAAAAGTGACCCTACTTTGAGAGCCCCTAGCTCCACTCTTCTGAGAGGTGGAAGGCTAAATTTTTTTGGAAGGTTCTCGACTCAAAGTGAACCACCTCTGTGAGTTTGGTCAAAATCCGAGGTATGTTTTTTTTTTCCACTCCACCCAATATAATTTTTTATTATCTTAGTAAGTAGGTAGTCATTGATTGAGGAGGAGGCTTGGGTAACTTAAATTCAAAATCCGGCGCTGAATATGTATTTGAGTGTGATATGGAATTTGTAAGAGGTTAGAAAAGAGAGAGGCACATTATATGGTCTACTGTATGCTTACATATTGACCAAGAAATCCGAAGAAAAAGCAGTATAACTGTTAGCAAGCTCAATGCTATGCTGAGAATTAGCAATAACGATGGAAATTTACTGAATCTTTGTAAACATTGATTATATTTCATCTCAGCTTCATATGTTGTACTTTGCAGGACTGTTTCATTACAGTATTCAGCCACTGAAAAGGTAAGAATAAGAATGTAAATAATTCGCATAAAGCAGTACACTTACAAAAATGTACCTACCTAAGTAAGTACCTTCATACGAGTATATAGTTTCATAATAGGTACCTAATACTGAATTTGAACTTACTACAAATAAAATCGTGAAAAGATGATGATAATTCATATGAAATTTTATGATTTTCGAACCACGTCCCGAGTTGACAATATGTTGTGTTCAAACCGCCTTGAATATTTGTTTTTCCTAAATCTACAAGTTTTAATAGACAGAATTGTGCGATATCCGGCAGCCTTAAATTTGTCAGGTTATTATCATATAAATCTAAAACCTTTATGGGGGCTGTGTTTGGTAAGAAAGGCAACTCTGTCAATCTGCTACCAGAGTAAGTAAGTTCTTCCAAATTTTCCAAATTCGACAGATCCAAAGGTTTTCCTGAATATTCAAGTACTTTCAAGTTGACGATGGAAGGTGGTAAATCTGGAGCTGCGTCATTCTCAAAACTGGTATAACTTATTGTTAGATTTTTAAGATTATGCAGCAGTGAGAAAAAATCACGTGGAACACGAAGTAATGTTATCGAAATAACTAACCAGATAAGGCGGCTATATTTCAGCGGACCATGAGCAACGATTGAGACATTCCTGTGTGAGTAATTTTCATGCCCAAATCGACGTAACACTAACATCTATGATGAAACATAACTCACTGATATAAAAATCAATTATTTGGTTGGGAATTGTGAAGAAGACATTGAAAGACAATGTATACTTTATTGCAGACCAACCTTGATATTTTCGTCTAAATGCGTGGGCAGTGTCGTGTCAATCAAGTCGCAATTCATCATGGGTTCTCCTTTAATGAATATCTCCTTACAAATTGCAGACGCGTTGCTTCCATTCATTCTCAATAACTATTTAAAATGGTGAATATGCACAACTAAATCACTTAATCATAATAATAGTACACTACAATTTAGAACAATTTAGAAAAACAACAGGAATGAAAGTCGAACTGGAAATCAAAAATTTGAAGCAGTGTTACCAAATTCTAAAGACATGAAAAGGCCAGTCTCATAAAATTTGAATTTCCTAAATAATACGAGTAGCTAATTCTCAATTACACACTTTCTTGAATATTTTTCAAAATAATTTTGAAAAAAAAACAATTTTCAAAGTATTTTCATGATTTTCCATTTTTTTAGGAGTAATTTTATGTACGTAATTCGGACAATTATAAACAGAAAGAAAAGAAAATGCAAAAAAAGAAGAAGTTTGAAACGGTTTATTATCCAAGTCATATCATTAAAAAAATGGAAATTTATTCAGAAACATGATAACATTGAAATTTTATTAAAACAAATAAAAACTTCATTTGTTGGAATGAAAAATGGAAAACATCCTTCTCAAAAAAACAAAACAAAACAAAACAAAACAAAACAAGAAACAAAATCTAAAAAACAAAATCTAGCACCAATGTCAAATAAATTGCCTAGTTGAACGCCGTAAAACTGCAAGAAAAATCTTCTCAATTATGTGTTAATAAATTTGCCTACCTAGTTTGCCGTAAATAACAACTTGAAGAAACCACTTGAGAGATTCTTTCTACATTTGAGACTGTTTCATCATAAATATGACAATTTTGGCAGCAGTATCTCATTAGAAAAATATTTATGTACTGATAGAAGAGGCTTGGAAATTATGAAGAATTTTATTGTGTGGTTTTGTGCCCAAAAAATTTATTCTTCGACCAAAACGTTTTTTCTGACATTTTTTGTATTTTCTTTTTTTTTCTTTCTTTCTTTCTTTCTTTTTTTGAATTAGAAAAAAATATCCGATTCAAAGAAAAAAAAAATATCCTACTATGCAAAATGAATTGAGATAATTTTTATTTTTTCAAAAATTAAAAAACTGTAAAATCAAAACTGACATTCAATGTTTTTATTAATTGAACAGAAAAAAATCAAAATTTTCAGTGGAGAGTAAATTTAAAAAAAATACTCAATCTAATTTTGTCAATTAATTTTTTTATTTTTTATTTTTTGAAAACTCTAATAAAATAAGGTAAGTAATAATTCAGGATAATTTTGAAAAAATATTAAAATTTAAAAAACTGTGGATGTGGAAATTATAAATTTTAAAAAATTGGAAGATATCGAAAATTGAAAAAAACAAATTTTTGAGTACAATGAATTGAATTTGTTGAGTTTTATGTTGATTTGTATTTATCCTATCTAATTTAAGTAGGAAAGTTTTTCTATGTCGGTTTCGTTAATTATTGTTGGTTGCTTCGGCCTGAAAATTTTTTGTTTTTGTTTTCTCATGTAGCTCTTTGCTACTGAATTTGGTCGCGTCATTCGTTCTAATTCGTTCTATATCCGATGTTGAGTTAAGTACTCACAAATATATTTCGTTCAAGTTATGATGTACAAATTATTATTTTACACCAATTCTTTAAAAACCTAACATGATAGCAGTGCGTTGGTTTCGTTTATCCGTTTTTGTAACTTTTTTTTTTCGTTCATTTCGTAATGTCATCAGGTATCGTAATTGTTAATTATTCATAGTCGTACGTTCGCATGTCGGTACCGCCGATTGCTCGTTCACATCGTAACGCTGAACAAGAGTCATCGAGCGGCGATAAATCACGGTCAAAAATTCGTAAAGAGCGTAAGAAAAAAACGAAAGAATTTTTCAATTCGCTCCAACCGCGAAATATCGATTTTCGTTCATCGCCGCCGGGTGAAGAAACTGCCACGTCAGGTTACCACCTACGAGGAATCGTTGGTGCGGTAAACCAATTCGGTGATCGATTTCGGTTCAATCGGTCAATATTTCCATCAGCTGCCGAAGATCACGTCGATCCTGTTCCGGCCACTGCTGAATTATCAGCTATCGTTCCTGTTGCTCCGGTTGGTACTGCAGAAAATTCGAGCGCCGTAGTCGACTCGCTCCTGTCCGAAAATTCGAGTATCGAGCAAAATGTCTCAGTGGAAAATGGGTACAAACGACGGTAAATTTCATTGTTTTCGGTGCCAAGAAGAGGGACATATCGGTCGTATGTGTCCCAAATTCGGTGACCATGCAGATAACACTACGAGAACCGCGAGTGATAACGTACTTACAAAATCGAATTCCACTGATTGCCCGAATAGAAATCCAAGTACCAATAAACCTTCCGCGAACTTGAGTAGTTTTGATTTTCGTTCCGATCCCAATCGTCCAATAGCTCTTTAATTAATTTCAGTAAATTGTTCAGCTTACATCGTTCTATTTTTGTCAGTAAATCGCTCAATTTTCGCTCTTAAATCGTTCAACTTACTTCGTTCTATTTTTTTTTTTGATAAATCGCTCAATTTCGTACTTTCTTACCGTTCGTAAATCGATCAATTTCGCTCCGTTATATCTAGATCTAGTAAATCGTTCATATCGGTACTAATTAGTTATTTATTTATTTTTCGATCACTATTCGTTCCATATTTTTATAACGTACATTTAATTTTTAATTACGAATTCACGTTATTTTTACAATTATTTCAATTAATTTCGAGTTTGATTTTTTCGATTGTTTATTTTGATAAGATATGTAAATTTTTGTTGTATTTGTATTGTGGAATTTTCAGTCCGAGGGGGGATGTTGAGTTTTATGTTGATTTGTATTTATCCTATCTAATTTAAGTAGGAAAGTTTTTCTATGTCGGTTTCGTTAATTATTGTTGGTTGCTTCGGCCTGAAAATTTTTTGTTTTTGTTTTCTCATGTAGCTCTTTGCTACTGAATTTGGTCGCGTCATTCGTTCTAATTCGTTCTATATCCGATGTTGAGTTAAGTACTCACAAATATATTTCGTTCAAGTTATGATGTACAAATTATTATTTTACACCAATTCTTTAAAAACCTAACAGAATTCAAAATTACTGAAAATTTGAAAAAAAAATCTTCAAAAGAGTAAACACGAACTTTTAATTTTTTACCTACATTTTAAAAATGAGTAACTTTGTCAAAAATAGAAAATTGTAAAAAACAAGTGATGGCAGAAAAAACTCGAAAATCAAAATTTAGCAATTATTAGGTCACTGAAAATAAGGTCTTAAATTCAATATTTTTGTTGTTCCAATAGTTTTCCACTATATCGATGATTTGTATCGATAGTAAATTATATTTTATCATTTTAAATTTGATGACCTTTGGACATTTTGTCAGAAATTCTAGTCTTCAATTCAAAAAAAAAAAAAAAATTCTGTTGGCATTTAGACATTTTATACATTAACTTTATTTAAATAGGTATAAGTACTTCTTTCCACGGAAATTAGAAAGTAAAAAAGTCTGATAAAAAAAATCTCTATAAGTCATAAAATTTGTAAAAAAAAATCCAAGTTTCAGTATGTCTGACAAAATGCCTAAAAGTCATCAAATTTTTAGAAAATTTCTGTTTTTTTTTACGTTAGTCAAACCTTTTTTTTTTTTTTTTACAATGGCCTCCAATTCGGACGATCCCGATGGAGAAAATTTATTCAACAAATATTGGGATACATCACTCTCAGAATGGACGGTGACGTGTACCAGGTGGTTTATGTACACTGTCCATGCTGAGGAGGGGGGAGACAAATTAAAAAATCAATAGCGTAAATGTTAAAATGAACATCTTAAGTCCGTTGCGGCGTACAATTTCCCCCGCCGCAGGGATTTCTAATTTCAACTTTATTATATTTATTGGGATAGCTTTTGTTTGTAACAAACCTTATGATTAATACTGATTATTATTTGTAAATTTAATGGCAATAAATGTTGATAATACAATGATTGCTGACGATTAATTTAATACTATTTCGAAAAATAAACAATTTAAGAAGCGCGAGGCGCAAGATGCGATTACCGATTTGTTTGTTACGAATTAGGGTGATTTAATATACCAAGGTAGGTATCGAGAGGCGCAGGTACACAAATCGAGAAAAAGGTTTACGATAGAATATAAGATAAGCGAGTAATTAAGTAAGGAGATCACGAAACGATCTTATTTCACGGAGGTTTTAATAAGTTTTAAGCCAAGGCGATTATTCAAATGAAAAAAAAAAAAAAAAAAAAAAAAAAATTATGAATATCAACAGAATAAGTCAGGGAAAGTTGTAAATTTCATACTGATTTTTCATTGTTTGGTCGCAAAATTTATGGAATTGTTTCCTGTAATATTTTTTTGGTGTGTTTTTAATTTCGTCGTCCAGAGTGTTTTTAAAATCCTGCCTGGGTTCCTCCAGCATTGGACATTCCTTAATTAGATGAAGTGAGTCCTGAATATCTGCGTCACAAAAGCATTTTTTATTATCTGTTTTCCCTATTTTATTTAAATAGTATTGGAAATTACCGTGGGACGAGAATACTTGCGTAGTGTTATAATTTAATTCGAATTTACTGCAATAAAAGTCAAATAGGTTTGGGATGAGTTCTCTAGTAGTGCTGGCATTGGGCGTTTGATTCCATTCAATTTGAAAATTTTGAAGTCCCCAAATTTTTAGAATTTGTTTTAAACGCGGGATAGAGATGTTATTTTCCTCGATATCAGTGAGTTCAATTTCATAGTTAGCTTTAATTTCTAATATATTATTGGGTGTTTGTAATTTAATATTGTATTTTTTGTCGTCAATTTTTTGAATGATTGGGAGGGGGAGAGTGGGAGGGGGAGAGGTAAGTATGAATAAAAGTTTTCTAGTTTTAAATTTTTTTGAGCGGCGTATCTTAGATTTCGGATTATGAGTTCAATTTCCATTGGTAGTGATTTTGATAAAACGAAAGCAGCCTGGTATGAGATAGTTTTAAAAGCTTTGGCAATGTTGATACAATAAAATCTTTGGATTTTTCGAATAATTTGAGTATTCTTTTTTAACGCAATCCTGTGAAGAAAGATGGATGAACAATATTTAAAAAGGGTAAGTATTGTTGCCTCGAACATGTTTTTTCTGGCCCAGGGGCTCTGACCCCACGTATTACAACATATTTTATTAATTTTTTGGAAAGTTTTGATAGATTTATTGTAGAGGTAATCGAAATGAGGTTGAAAAGTTAATTGCTCGTCGATAATTACGCCTAAGAATTTGAATTTGGTAACATGCTCAATTTTTGTGTTATTAATTTTGATTTTTAGGGGGGTCCAGTGGAGGGGATGTTCATGTGAAGATTGAAAAACTACATTTTTTAAAATTTAGTTTTAGATCCGCTTCTTCCAAATGTTCATTAATTGAATTTAGAATTTCGTTAGTTAATGTTTCGAGAGTTTTCATATCGTTTGTAGCCAAGATTGCAGTGTAGTCATCTGCGTATGCAATTCTTTTCAATTTTTTACTAAAGCTATTATGTTTTTTACTTCGAAAAGGGAAATGTAGGATTAGGTTAAAGCAAATATTCCAAAGGGTCGGTCCCAATCTAGATCCTTGAGGTACACCTCTTTTAATGTCCCTTTTAATTTGAATATTGTTTTGAGAAAAAATTGCTTCTCTATTAAGCTAACCTAACCCAATATGTTTCGGATTTTCATGTCGGATTTTTGTGTCTTTTTTCCATTTTGGACTCTGTAAAAACACGTGTATATTAATTTTTGTCAAGAATTTTCATTCCATTTAACGAGTTGTCGAATGGCTGAAGCACCCCTTAATTTTCCAATAACAATATTTTTTTCATGAAATTTTATTTGGGTTTTCTCAGAAATTTTCATCAAAATAATTTACATATATTTTTCCAGAGCAAAATAATGTAAGTCATACTCAAAGGGATGCTCGATTCATAAAGAAATTTTTTTTCCAATTATTAGAAAATATTTAAGAGTAAAACTGCCTCAGGTATTAATTAGTTTAAAAAGTTGTTAGGTATGTACTTACCTACTTACTTATGAATTTTTATGATAATATTTTCAATGATCGAAACAGAGGTCAAAAATAAAAATAAAACATTATTTTTCAAAAGTATAACAATTAATTGGATTTTGATAACGATAAGCATTTTCAATGAATCAAAAAGAAAAACTGAAAATCATATATTTATTAGTGTTGTAATCTGCTATCATTTTTTTCTGGTGGATAAAGACTCCGAAAAATACATAGTAAACTTCTGGATGTGAAATCTCGCAACATAGAAATAGTTGAAAAAATCTTACTGGTCCCCTTTTTGAGCAACAGCATTCTGCAAATGAAAAAAACACTGAGATGAAATTGATGAAATCTTGAATAAGTAGCTGATAAGCTAAAGTAAACATTCATTTTTGGGACATAACTTTACAAAATTCTCATGAATTTTTAGAGTCAAATTGAAAAATTATCTCGTAAATTAATAGAATCCTTCATTAATTTGAAAACAAAAATTTAAATATCTGCATGGCACCATTTTGTGAACTCACAACCTCCTGCTAACCGTCTGGAAGTCAAAAATTCATGTTTAGACAAAAATTCTCTCAAATAATAATAAAAACTGGAGGGGAGGGGGTCCAATCGAATTTTTTGTAATAACTAAAATTATGTCTAGAGTTTCAAGTCACAACGCTTGTTTGAAAATACAGATGTTGTAGCTTGAGCTTGAAGTCCTAGGTTCTAAGATTTATTTTGGTTATTAGAAAAATTTCGATTGGATTCTCCCTCTCCTCAGATTGTAGATTGAAGCCCTAGAAATAATTTTTGTTATTCATAAAATTTTCGAATAAATTCTCCCCTCCCTTTTAATTTTGCGTAATATGACTTGGAAAATTAGAAACTTGCGGAGGTGGGGGTCAATTGAAAAAGAATTCAAACAAAAGTTGTAGCTTGAAGTATAAGAAATAATTTTGATGCTTACAAAAATTGTGACCCCTCCCTCCCATCAAATTTGGAATATCAGGTATCTATGCAGAATTGGACTTGGAAAATTTTCGATGGTGCCAAAACAATAGTACTGCGACGATACACCTCGTCTTCAACTCACTATTTGTCATAATATATTGAAATTTCAACAAAATCGAGACCTTTTTTCTTTTCAATTCGCCTTGCATACAATTTTCCCAAGTTAAAAACACTTGATTTTGTAAAAATGTGCAGAAAAATGAAAAATTCTCCATGTTTAGGAAATCAAAATAGATGACAATTGATATGGAATTTAAATCTGACCTGACATGCATTTTAGACCCATACTTAATTTGGAAGGAGATCGTGGGTTCCCAAAATGGCGTCATTAGGATATTTTATTTTTGTAAGGAAGTCTTGCAGCACTGTTCGGATCATATACCAAACCAAAAATTACTTTTTTTTTCATCTTCTCTGCTCCTTCAATTTTCAATGGATGCATTAAGTTTATAAGGCATTTTTTGTTCTTTAAGGATTGCCTATTTGCTTAGTCAGGTTAGGATAGGCTAAGAAACTACACCCATCAGCTATGAAACACATACTATTAGTATATTGTATGGAAGGTTGGAGGCACCTTAATGGATATACTTACAGCTCGCATTAGCACACCGAAGATACATCACAATGCCAAATTATTTGGAATACCTTGGTCAAACAATTAGACAATTTCTCAGATTTTCTCTGTCAAAATGAGAAGTGTCAAAAATGTGAAAAATTCAGAACCTCTTCTTTCCCACATTACCTATGAAAAAAAGGGGGGGGGGAGAAACAGCGTGGACAGAACGCAAAAATGATACAATTATTGCATCATGATAATTATTACTGCATTACCGAAATTAACTGGCCGCTGTAAATTTGTGTGAAATGAAAGTCAAGTTATGTACAATTTATTGATATTTACCTAGGAGGCTGCTAGTAATTTTTAAATACATAGAATTAAAGGAACGAAACAGCACGTAGGAAAGTTTGTTTACACCTACTTTGAAATTGGGTATACACCAAGGGCTGTTATCTCTGCCTTCAAATTTTTGATACCTTGCGATTTAAGGACAGTTCACAATGGAGCTTTACTTTTTGCTTTTGCTTAAACTTTTACCAGTACATAAACAAACGTATAAAAAATACACAAATTTCTGGCTACCAGATTGGTGCAGACAGTAGTGAGTGTTAAGCAAAAAGCAAAAGCAAAACGTTAAGGTCCATTGTGAACGGTCCTTTACATGCAATTAGTTCGTGAAGGGTTCCCTAACTCCCTAAGAGCGCTGTACCTCAAAAATTATGATTTTTCCTTCAATTTATTGTTGACTATCTAATTTTTTCGTGTTTTAACTTGCTTGGATTAGGCTTTAAAATTATCACTATAATTTTAAATTTCAAGACAAAAAGACCAAACACTGAGCAGCGCGATATGAATGCAGCGACTCCTTCGGGAACTAAAACGAAAATTCAGAAATTTATTTTTCAATATTTCAGTGATTTATACTTTAAATATCATATTTGTGGTCTTGATTATTTATTTATTTATTTATTTTTTAATACAATTTCTTTTTAAATGATAAATTTTTCTCTCATTAGTAGGTACATTATAAATGTATGTATTGAAAATTAAAAAAATTATTCAACTCCAACAATTTAGAGATTTTTTTTTTATACTTGACAGAAAAATTTTCCATTTCAATGAACTTGAATTTTTTTTAAAAATCAATATCTACAAAATTATAATTATTGTTATTTTTTAAAATAAGGAATTCCTCTCCAAAAATACCAGATTGTTTTTACCTACTTAACAAAATTATTTTTGTTCTTTCCAGATAATTATACCACCTTCAAAATATTAAAATTTCCTCTCAAATGAATTGGAATTTATTTTTCAATTTTGCACAAAAATTTCATGACACCAGACAAATAAAAAAATAATATAAAATCATGTTACTCCCCTTCTGTCCCCTCCCATCCTAAAACAAAATTTGAAAATTTTTCAACATAGGTATTTAAAAATCACCGCAAAAATTGAAATCGAAAAAATGTGAGATTTTTCCCTTAATAAATTCAAAGTTTATTTTTCATAAAAAATTTGGAAATTTAAAAAAAATTTATTTTGGAGATTTCTTGCCAAAAAATTGATAGATTCAATTTCAATAAAAAATAAAAAAATACAAAATTTTTAATAATTAAAAGCCGAATATAATTGACCACGGATACGATCCGAAATCACGAACGACAAATAAACGAAACGAAAGAAAACCCCACATATATCAATAAAATCAAGATCACGCCTTTTCAACAAAGTGGAAATTACTGGTTGCGATGTTTGAATAGTGTGCTGAAAAAGATTATCAATAATCATTTACCAATTTTTATTCATTTGCTTTGCTAATCAAACTGTTTAAATAGTATGCTAGAATATCCATAAATCTATATACCTAGCTACCAATTCCCCTTTCATAACCTTTTTTCGTTTCAGACCTGAAGCATCAACAAAATTATCTTCGATAATTTATATCATCTGAGCGAGTTATATACATCAAATCAGACCTCTTTCGGAATCAATGAAATTCAACGCGATCACACGATGGCTTGCAGCAGGTAAATTCTAAATCACCAATAACAATATGCTGGTGAGCACTGTAAATTAGCTACCTATAAAATCATAATCACATACTTATATTAGGGCTGATCAAGCACTGCCTGAAAAGGCAGTTCCTGGATCCCATTGCGTTTGGTATTCCACAACGTCATTATAATTATTTGTATCAAATTGAGTCCTCATTAGGGTATAGCTAGTAAGTATTTTTTTTTTAAATTGAAAAATACAACGCCTACCTACTAAAATTATACAAGCAATCGTTTTTATAGAGAAGTAGCTATGTTCTTCGCAATTCTGCGATGTTTCCAATTTATTTCAAAAATTCTGAAAAAAAATATTTTGTACAACTGGACTAGGAACATAACATTTATATCTTTAACCATTTTTGTACCTCCGAATAGAGTCAACGAAATCGTCATTAAAAAACTTGAAATGCAAATTTCACATTATTTCGAAAAATTTAGAAAAAAAAATTCATAAAATATGACCCCTGGTAGTTCAGTACCTATCATCTCTCCAAGTTAGAAAAAATTTGGTTTATAATAATTGCCAAAAACTAAAATTATAATCTAGCGAGAGTGACCGAAAAATTATATCAAAGTGATTTTAGACCACATAAGGACCAACTTCCACTAGTTAGTTTCTAAATTCTTTCTGTGGGCTAAATCACCCTATTTACCCGGATTATGCAATCTTATTCAAAATATATAAGAATAAAAAAGATAGAACTACCAAACGCGCAGGTTTGCGTTACACTGTGGTCGAGCCGCTGAAAATTGTCAAGTGACGCGCGAATGCTTTTTCAAATTTTTCGTAAAAATGGTAGTTGTTCGAGCCATTGAGTCCCACAATGATGCTGATCCAGTCTAGCAGATTGAGAACCATTGAGGAAAAACGTCCGCTCGTCACCTGCCAATTTTCAGCAGTTTGACTATAACTCTCATAATACACAGTTGTGGTGTGCTATGGAATCAGCCTTTTGCCTAAATGTAGGTAAGTTCAATTTTCAAGGCAAATTAAATATATATACCTATATATATGTTTACACAGTCATGCTCACTTCATAAGGCATAACGATCAGTGACGGCGACAGTTGAGTGAGGTTCCAGTCTCAGTGCGATGATTTTGCGGGCTTTTTATTTTACTCAGTTTGGAATTAACTCTGATGAGAGTCATTCAATTTTTTGTGACACCATTAAAAAAATTTCTCAGCCTACATTTTTCAAGTTCACAATTTTGCTCAAAAATTCGAAAGTTCGAATTTTCTCCTTCTCTAAAAAAAAATTAATAACAATTTTTTTGAAATAAAAATGAAAAATATTTTAGAGAAAAACAAACCTTAACTTTTGGTTAAAATTGAAATTAAAATTTTCTTGAGATGAAAAATTTTTCTCTTGGGTGTAATAAAAATTCTCCTTAAATTCTTGAAGAAAAAATCTCATTTCTTGAGAGGAAGAAATCTATAGTAAAAAATCAAATTGAAAAAATTGCTCATTCTTACTTATGAATTTTTTAATTGTTATATTATTCGTTTTCTTCTGACTTTTATTTTGTTAGTTGCTTTTTTGTTTTCATTTTCAGTACCTATACCTATTAAAAAATTCAATTCTCGAAAAAAATCACGATTTTTGTTCCCAATTTTCTTTGAATAAAGAGTATTTTATTTTTTGAGAACTCTTTTCACTAAAAGAAAAAAAAACTGCAATAGAAAATAGGGGTCTTTTTGAACACTTCACCACTGATTGCATTTTGAGTAGGCACATACATCTCTTCATACGTATATTTTAATTTGCCTCGAGGTAATTTTATTGCACAGACTTTTAATACTTCAGATAGATAAGAATAATGCTTTAGCAACTTCACATACTACTTACCTATACATATACTTAGTTACTTACTGACTTATAAATATGGTTGTATTCTCGCCCGGCTGGCAAAATTATGGGCGCGCGCCCATTAACGCAACCACTGTACATCCATAACGCGACCATATATGGGCGCGTAAACCATTTCTAGTTCACTGCACCTATTCCTGCGACCAAACCTCAGAATATGGTTGCGTATAAGTGTTACGCGTCCACACGTACCCACACTGAAAGAAATAATTCGGTAACCATTACCAAAAAGTTGGGGAAAACTAAGACATGAAGCGAAATTCGTGAATGATTTCCCAACAGTGGTAATAATCGTTCCTTGATGTAAGACAACTATTATTAAAATTTTAAGGTGACCATTACCCAACAAAAATGAATTAATCAATAATGATAAGGAACAATTCCATTCCTACCTAATGGAATCGTCCCATACACAACTAGGGAATTATTACCCAGTGTTGGGGAATCATTCACGAATTTCGAATCATGTCCCAGTTTTTCCCAACTTTTTGGTATTAGTTTCCCAACTCGGAGGGAATATTTATTCATCAATTACGATTCAAAAGTAATTATAAAGAAAGAAATACCTGGAAAAAAAAAATCATAATTTCTATACTGATAACAAAAATTAGTGTTGAAATTTTGTATAGATGACGAATTAGTAGCTAACGTTGGGAACTTCATCCTTTTTTTCGAGAATGAATACTTCTAATAAGAAGCAATAAATGCCCACCTTTGGAAGTGAATGGTTACCCATCAAAATTCACAATCATTACTTTTTATCAGGGTTGCAGTCTTGGTTAGTTGAGAATAAATGCCTCATACATAGGTAATAATTCCCAGTAATTTTTTGAAGGTAATTATTATCCAAGTTTTCTGGTAACAACTACCAATTTTCAGGAATAGTTCCTTGAATGTTGGGGAATTTAACAAATTTTTTGAAAAATGTAAACCATTACCGAATTTTTGGGAACAATTACCTGACACAAAGGAACGATTACCAAATTTCAAAACCCATTTCTTTCAGTGCATTTTGTGAAACAAGTGAATAGGTGTGCAAATCTATATCCCGTCTAGACGCGCGATGGTCGCGTGCAGTTGCGTTGATTCATTTCACGACTGCGATTATTAGAGAAATTTTATGGGTGTGCAAATGGTCGCGCGTCATAGTGCGCTTCCATCTCATACTTTCTTAATATAAGTACAAGTTTGAGACTGAGATTTAAAAAAAATTTAAATGGGGAAAATTGCAATTTAAAAATTGTCTAGTTTAAAGTAGGTACCTATTGCCCACCTGCATTAAAATTGAAAATTTATTTGGTCATTTAATTTAATATGTACCCACCAGAGCATAGCGCGATGCCAACATTTGGCATCGCTACTCGTACTCGCTCTGACGAGGCGATGCCTGCGATGCCGAATAGTGGGGGGCGAGTAGCGATGTTACGCGCGAGTCTCGCATTCGTACTCGCGCTACGTAAAGGCTATACTGTTCATTTACGCATGATTTTATATTTTAACTCGGCAATAACTTGAGACTGAGTCAAGTTAGAGATTTCGTTGTTGGCTCATTCGAAAGAGGATAAAATTTTACGCATTCGCCTCGCTTACATCACCTATCTAGGACTTATAGTTTTTCCGTTATTTTAATGTCAACTTTATTTTTCTTTACATTAAAATATCAAAAAAACTAATGATCGTAGATATGTAGTGTAAGCGAGGCGAATGTGTGAAATCGTATCCTCTTTCACATGAGCTAACAACGAAATCTCTAACTTGTCTCAATCTCAAGTTATTATCTTAAACGCAACGCGTAGAATAGTGCTCTAATACTGTACTCGCCATACTCGTCGGTACTAGGCGCGATGCCATACTCGCATTTTCATTCAATATTTCATTTCTCTAATACTTTTTTCAAAATCCTTTGTCCGAAAATAATTACTGATAGGTAGAAGTACCTGTATTCGAATATATTATGTGAAAGTAAATGTTTTAATTTTGAATTAAGTGACCAAAAATGAAGTTTGAAAAAATCTAAAAATCCTATTGAAATTTTCCATGCGTTGTCGAAATTTTCTTCACGAAAAGTTGTAAACATCAATTTTGTAAAAATTCAAATTATTAGCAATTCTTCCATTAAAAAATTTTTAAAACACGTATTTCATAAAAATAATTGGTAATTTGAGCATTAAAAAAATGGATAAATTCAAAATAAAAATGTTGCAAAACACTTTAAAAAATTATTTGCGAAAAATTGTAATATCAATTATGAAAAATTCCAAAAATTTAATTGCAAATTTCAGCCTTGAATTTTTTTTCAAAAGTATTTGTCGAATTGACGTCCAGAAAAACCGTTTGAAATGAAAATTTACTAGAAAACGGAAAAAATTTATTCGTGAAAAAACAAGGTATAACATGTATACAATAATAAAAAGGAACAAAAAATGTATTCTTACAACACAAATATTAGGGTGGCCCTTATTTCAAAATTTTGGATTCATTAAAAGTGTTAACCCTGAAAAATATTTATTTCTTCAAATTTTCATTTTTTATAAGATAAACATTCATATCTAAATGAATTTTTAAAATTACTTTTACTATTGTACAAATAAATTATTCAGAAAATACTTATAAATTGAAAAAAAAAATTACAATTTTGGTCTTCTGAAGACATTGAAAGAATAGTAAATCATAAAAAAAAATCACGAGAAAAAGAGAAGAATTCAGGTTGAAAAAATTCAGCAAAACTAAAAGATATGAATAAATTAAAATTTTGTAAGAAGAGGAAAAATTGACGAATAATTTTAAAATATAGCAAATTACAAAATGGAAAAAATATACTTTTGTAATTTAAAAAGTTTAAAAATCTCAGAGTAGAGAATTTAGATAAATTAAAAAATTTTTATGACATTAAAAAGAAATAAATGACTTGATCACGTCACGACGCGACGCGTCAACTCGTTACTTACTCGTAGGTACTTACGTAGCCGAGCCGTAGGAAACCGAATGACAGATCGAACTAGTTCATTTACGCATGATTTTATATTTTAACTCGGTAATAACTTGAGATTGAGTCAAGTTAGAGATTTCGTTGTTGGCTCATTCGAAAGAGGATAAAATTTTACGCATTCGCCTCGCTTACACCACCTATTTAGGACTTATAGTTTTTCCGTTATTTTAATGTCAACTTTATTTTTCTTTACATTAAAATATCAAAAAAACTAATGATCGTAGATATGTAGTGTAAGCGAGGCGAATGTGTGAAATCTTATCCTCTTTCACATGAGCTAACAACGAAATCTCTAACTTGTCTCAATCTCAAGTTATCATTTTAAACGCTACGCGTAGAATAGTGCTCTAATACTGTACTCGCCATACTCGCGGTACTAGGCGCGATGCCATACTCGCAAGTATCGGCATCGCAGGGAGCGATACTTTTACTCGCTTTTTAACATCGTACTCGCAAAAATGCGAAGCGAGTACGATGTCTCGCGCTCAGAGAGCGGCATCGCGCTACGCTCTGGTACCTACCTACAAAATTGAAGATATAAAAAAAATTTAAAAAGAGAAAAGTTATAATTGATTTTTTTTAATCAATCTGAAAAATAATTATACCAATTATCTACACAAAAATTTAATTTCAACGCAGTTTTGAAATCAGAAATGATTGAAAACTAAAAAATAAACCTATAAATCAATAAAATTAAAAAGAAAAAACTTCTGATTAAAAATTTGAAAAAAATGAATCTTGTAAAAAAAATATTGAATTAAAAATAAAATTATTGTTTACTAAAAAAATCAATCTGATTAAAATTTTAAGATTTTTTTTTTTTTTTTTTTGATACTTTGCTTAAATTAAAGAAGTAGTTATTAAATATTGAAAAAAAAAAACATTCAAAAGCTCTAATTTTAAGATTCAATGAAATTTTTCAATGAGAAATGAATGTGATTCTGTTCTTCTCTAAAATAAAAAATTTAGAATAAAAAAAATGTAATCTTTACTTATCTAATCAAACTTTGAAAAAAATCAATTCGATTACAAATTTTAAAAATTGATTTTTTTGTAACATTTGAAGAAGAAAAAACTCTAACGCAGTTAATGCGTTAGAAGAGCTGATTTTCTATTATTTTTATTTTTATTTTTTATTTTTCAAAATTTATGTAAATTGAACTATTTAAAATTATACAATTTACAGCCAGCTATTTTTGATAAATAAAAACTTTTAACAAGATAGTTTTAAATCAATAAGAAACGACATTATCATGAAAAGTAGGCAGTTAGATAGGCATTGCAAAAGTTGTGAATTTTTACAACTTTGCTAGCCATTTATTTTTTAAAAATGGGAAATGATGATCAGCTGTTTGTTTTGAAATTTTCCATGGCGAATTCCTCGAGAACCGGTTCATTAAAATGAAAAATGCTCAAAACCTTTTTTTGTGCGTATTTTTAAGTACTATTAAAAAGGTTATTTACTAATTTCGTGTAATTGCTTAATTTGAGGCGCTAGAAGCATTTAAAAATTTCAGTCGCTAATAACTCGAGAACCGGTTCACCGATTTTTCTCAAAAACAATAGGGTTTTATTTCCAGTAGTAACAAACCTCTCATAAAAATTTCAGCTCAATCGGTTAATTCTTACTCGAGTTATAGTCTGGACAAATTTTGGGGATACATACGTACATACGATACATACATACATATATATATAAAGAAATACCAAAATGCGAAAATCATGCCAATCGTCTTATTTTGACCCAAAACGCCGAGAAAAATACCCCTCACCCCCAACTTCCATCATCAGGTCAAATTAATAGCTGATTTTTCTCTTTGAGAAAATCAGCTAAAAGAAATTGGAAAAGCGTTCCGATCAGAAGATTTAAAAAATTTCAAAATGGGGAAAAATTATACCTAAGTAATTGAAGAAAATTTAAATCAAACTGAAAAATAAAAATTCAACTGAATGAAAATTAGAAAATTTCAATTGAATAAGTTTTGAAATGATTGAAAACTAAAAAATAAATCTATAATTCAATAAAATTAGAGAAAAAACTTCTGATTAAGAAATCTGAAAAAGTTAACCTTGCGAAAAAAAATGAAAAAAATGAATTGTTCAATGGGAAAATTAATCAAATTAAAAATTTTAAGAATTGTTTTTTTTTTGTTTTTTTTTTTGATTGGTACTTGGATTAAATTGAATATGTAGTCATTAAAGATTGCAAAAGAAAACATAAAAAGATTTAATTTTTAGATTCAAATAATTTTTAAAAGAGAAATACCTATGTTGGTACCTAATTCCTAAGAAAAAGTTTGAAATTTCAAAAAAAAAAAAAATTATACTCATGAAAAATTTATTCTTCACTCAAAATTTTAATGAATCGATTGGATAAAAAAATTAATCAAATTACCATTAAAAATTAATAAACAAAGATGAATAATTGGACAAGATTCGAAGAAATTTTTCAATGAGAAATGACTATGGTTCTGTAAAAGAAAAAATTTTGAATAAAAAATATAATCTTTATCTAGTCAAAATTTGAAAAAATTCAATTTGATTACAAATTCTAAAAATTAAATTTTTAGTAGGTACCTAGCATTTGAAAAAAAAAGTTTCACTTTAAAATAGAAATAGGAAAAACGGTTCGATTCAGAAGATTTAAAAAATTTCAAAATGAAGGAAATAATAAAATTTAAATCAAACCAAAAAATAAAAATTCAATTTGATGAAAATTTGAAAACTAAATTTTAGAATTTTAATTGAAAATGAAATGTAAGATGGCGGAAAACTGAAGTGCTTGAATAAAATTAGAAATAACCTCCGATTAAAAAATTGGAAAAAAAAATGCAAGAAATATTTGAATAAAAATTTACCTATATTCTTCACTGAAAATTTCAAGGGATTAATGGGATTAAAAGTTTTGAAAATTGTAAACGTTTTGATTTTGGAATGAAAAGAAATTTTTCCATCAGAAACAATTACAATAGGTAAGTACACCTTAAAAAATTGAAAAGCATTTTTTTTTTAAATTTCAGAAAATTGTGAGATAAAAAAAATTTAATCACCTCCCTTTTGTTATTAAGTGCACCTTTATTAATTGATTTATTATAATTTTTCTTTCGGAGCCTAAAAAATTCAGTCGGTCAGTGTTAAATACGAGCGCGTAGAGACAGACGGATTTGTGGAAAGAACGTCAAGGCTACCAACCACTTTGTTTTGTCACTTATTACTGACAAAATAAAATTACAATGGTTTTTTAAAAGTTAAAATTTTTTATTTAAAAAAAAAACAGCCATCCCTTCCACCGCTACAAGGTTGCTGGGGGGGGCAGACCCCCCATCCATTTCTAGATACCCTCGTGGGATGGAAATTTTGGATTAATATCCCGTTAATCGTTATTCACATTGAGAAAATAAACAAAATGAAAATAAAATGAATTTCTAATACAAGAAAAATATTTTAAAAATTATAAGTCCAAAAAAAAATTCGTCGCTAGAGAGTATCGATCTGCATACCTTCCGTACCAGAATCCATAGCACCAGCACCATGGCCACGGTGGCAGCTTGCCGAAACTTGTTTAGAAACACTAGACATGTCTTGTATCTACGCACTAAAAGCAACTGCATACACAAAAAAAGTGTATTGGCATTCTGATTTACTATACACAATATCGTCTCTTTCTACACGCTCGTGTGATAACGTAGTACTTATGATCACTTGACTTTCAAAGTTTCGAATCGCAAATGCATGGTTCCTATACCTCCATCTATGCTAATACCTTTAATACGCATAGTGGCCGAGTTGTCAACGTGGTGTCTCCTCGTGCGAGAGATCCCGAGTTTAAATCCCACCGGATCCAGGTAAGAATTAGGTATAATAAATGTCTCCTTTAACTGAAGTGTAACGGCAGTACACCAATATGCCTCATATTAGCCTAATGTGGTTTTATTTCATTCATAGGGACTATAGAAAGGTAGCTTCTCCCTATTCCTTTTTTTCACACAGACGCAAAACACAGCAGGAGGTTTGAAAAACTACCTGCTTCATACCCTTCTCCCTCTGCCTTTCTTTGGCCGCCATACTCCGTACATGCACTATGGATGCAAAAAAGGACGCACTACCTAATACGCACCTATACACACACCCATAACTAGGCTACTATTTTGACTAATGGGTGTGTGTATGGACGCGTGTGGATGCGTTTGGTCACGTAGGTTGACAAAAATATTATGGTTGCAGCAACCATTCCTAGTCCACTGCACCCATTTCTGCGACTAGGTGCACAAATGGATGCATAAATGGGTGCGTTCACAAAATTTTGCCAGCCGGGTTGGTAAAATTCCTCAAGTTCATGTGATCTCGTTCTTGAAATGAAGAGGTATCTAGAGACAAAAAAAATTGTGTCAGAAATTTTATTTATCTTTAGAATATGCAAGCTTCGGGCTCACTTACAGTGGCAGTGACTTTTTCACAGAACAAATGAAACCAAAATGAAATAAAATGGATATGTTTATAATGGAAGTGAAAATTTTCCACAAAAAATATGAAATAGTATATTTTACACCAATTCGTTGAAAATCACTTTTTCTCCTATGGTCGTAACCGAATTTTTCCTTTTTGCGAGAGAAAAATGCGTATTTTTGCCCTCTCAAGCGATTAACTGCGAGAGGGAGCAAAGAAGCGTTTCGCTCAAACTATAATGATAAATATTTTCATTGTTTTCATAGATTCACTGTAGTGAAAAGTAGATGCAAAAATGAGTTTTTAGAATTTAATCTTGACATTATTTTTTATGATTTCGAATATTTTGGTTTATGCCACAACTAAATTAACATTTTGATTTTTAGAAAATCGATTACTCACGTTTACTTATTTTTTGTTGAAAAATTTAATTCCATTATAATCTAGTATACTCTGTTCCAAATATATGTGTAAAAAAAAAACACACCTAGCACATGGGTGAGAGGGGAAATGAAAATATAAGAATTCAACAGCAAAACCATTCCAAGCAATAGTTGCCTATCTTGGTTCTTTGTTTCTCTATTTCATTTAAAATTTCTTTGCACATCGCAGTGTGTTGATGATCATTCTTTTTTTCATCGTTATTTGGAACAGAGTTTAGTCTTTAAGCACAACATATATTTTTGTGCCTTTAAGTAGGTAGGTATATTTCCAAGAACCAAATCACGTGGACTTCGATAAATTTTCGAGAATCGACGATAATTATGTGAATACAAGCGCAATAAATGCCTGTATAACTGAATAGGTCTTTGGCTTTTGCTTACAAAAATGGAAAGAAGCAACGCAATGGACCCTAGATGTAAAAAAGTTGTTAATCTACGAACTATTCAAATATATACAGAAGGTAATTTGAACATCGCCAAACTATTAGAATGTAGTTTCAACAAAGAGGCGGATTTGGATTTGGATTCGACAACAATGCCAACAGATTTTGGAGAAAACGTCGAAGTTAGTTGTTTAAATAATTTTAACATTTATTCATATTGCCTACTGACACGTGAGTGAAATCTTATCAAAAATATGATTTGTATACGTGTATTATAATTTTAATAGCTTTGTTTTTTTATCGTGGATTCTGCACAATCTGGATTATGGATTCTAACATTTACTTTTTAAAAAAAAGTTTAGAAATGTTCTGATCAATTATTCTGAAAGGTTTATCAAAAACAAAACAAAAGAACACGGTAAAATCCATAATCCACTTTCATAATCTACTCACCGAGCAGATTATGAAAGTGGATTATGGATTTTACTGTGTTCTTTTGTTTTGTTTTTGATAAACCTTTCAGAATAATTGATCAACGCATTTCTAAACCTTTTTTTTAAGAAGTAAATTAGAATCCATAATCCAGATTCTGCACAATCCGCGATAAAAAAACAAAGCAGGTATTTTTTATAACAGGGTTTAGTGATAACAGACGGCTTCCGGGTTAAAATCGTTGCTGATGCTCCACTGAAATTACCTAGTTTGAAGTTTTTGGTGTTGTTTTATCTAGATTTAAACGTTCCCAAAGATTTTTTTTCAATGTTACATAGTCTTGAAATGTTGGTAACATCAAAAGTAAACTTTGTGAATGATGTTCCACAATTACCGAGTTCCATTAAGTTTTTGACTTTTCAATCGGTAAAGCCACCGTATGATTTGACGAAATTGCATAGTTTGAAAAAGTTCACCTATGTTTCCAGCGGTTTGATGGAGTTCCCATCCATCCCAAGCGCAGCTCCCTTGAAAAAGTTGCATTTACAAAATAATCCACTCACAAAATTAACTCTGCCCGACATCGCACAATATTGTCTACTTAATGTCATAAATTTAGAAGACACAAATATTCAAAATAGTTCTGAGGCGGCATATTGTGAACTTGCAGCATGGTTTCATAGTAACAAAATCAAGTATTCAATAACATCATGGGAAAACTTTGATAGTAAGTTTAAGGTTTATAAGTATGTAGGTACATTATCATAATCATGCATACATGCTTTGCCTATTTATACCTACTTAGGTGCATTGATTTCAAAGTTACTGACCAAAATTCTCGCAAAATTTTTTTTAGTGTCAAAGTGTCCTCCAACAGTACCAGAAAATGCAGAAGCCGTGTCAAGGTATAAATCTTGTTTAATTAGGAATTTTTGGTTATATGTTGTGCTGATTGCTGCTGGCATAGTCGTATGCTTGGCCGTAATTGGAGCGGTTTGGTATTTTTGGCTTAGGAGGAAAATTGGCGGTAACTAAAAGTATCTACAAATATACCTCCGATCAGAAGCGCAAATGTTTTCAGCTGTATATTTTTCCTTTTTAAAAATTACGTACGTTACTTATAAAATACAGCGAAAGTATTTTTTTTTATCTGATTCTAATTAACATTTATTTTTTTATTTTCTATATCTACTAGGTATATTAATATTATTTTTTTCGTCAATTTTACATAAAAAATTATGTGTTAATTATTTCAAAGTCTTTAATAGTAGTGATTAGTGACAAATGATAACAAATCATAAAATAAAAAATATTATTTTTAGCTTCTCGTTTCAACTATTCATTAAAAACATTTGTAATTATCAAAACTGGAAGAAATTGTTTTTGTAGTGGTATCTCTATTCAGATACAACTTGCACAAATAAGTTGTCAGCAAAGATTAGTTGACAGTTTTCTAATGTTCCGTGGGCGGGGGGTGGGGTGTTGCTAAGAAATAGTTGGCCATGAATCATCCAACGTCAGACTTCTCAGGACTTCTCTTTCAAGATCTACCCTGCTTCCAAGCAAAGAATTCGAATACAAATCCGATGATGAAAATCTTGATAAAAATACAAAACAAAAAAAACAACTATATTATTATATTTGTGAAATCTGTATTTTTAATTTTCGTTTTTTTATAATCTTCGTTTCTTGTTTCATATTTTTATTGCTGTACCGTGCTGTACTCACTTGAAAATTTCCCCATTAGGGGAACAGTGCAGACACGCGAACTTCAACATTTTATATGAATTTGCCCCTGGTAAAAAAAATTGTATCTGAACTTGATTTGCAAATTTAGTACCTATTTTAAATCAACCTTAGTTTTCCACTCTGCCATCTTCATCTGAAAACTTGACACGAATAGTGCAATTCAATTATAAAAATGCTTAGGGTGAAAACTTACTGCTATACAGTTGGTCTTTAAGATCTGGTGTCTTCCCGGTAAACACACCGCCTGCTATTCGTATGCTAAAATCACAGAGACGATAATCGCTGTCTATTCGCATACAAATAGAATGCGAAATCAAAGCAAAAATCGAAGAAAATTTTCACAGATAAATTCATATACTATTCGTGAGCGAATATCATGCTAAAATCGTATTTAAAAACCTGTAGATGTTTTGTGGGATATTAGCGCGATATTCGCTTGCGTATCGCATGACTGAAATCACATTGAAAACAGGCAAAAAGTTCATACGATATTAGCGCGATATTCGCATAAGAATCGTATGCTAAAATCGCAGTGGAAAACGTGCAGATATTTTTTACGATATTAGCGCAATATTCGCTAGCGAATAGCATGCGATTTTCACTACAACTTCTTTCAATACGTTTTACAAATGAGAGAAGTCAGTTTCAAACATGAACGTGTACTTGAATGTATTGCAGTGACATTTAAACAATAAAATAAAGGTTTTTCTGGGTTTTTTGATTTTGTTGGGGAATTTTGTGTTTTGTTTGATGCTTTTTCTTCTTTTTAAGTAAAAACGCCAATGATTTGATTTCAAAGTGATAAGAATGGAGACGAAGGCAGAATTTCTTGGACGATTTCCACTCACAGTAAGTTAATTATTTTGAATTTATATCTTATTTGTGATCGCGTGAATCTGTGTGAAATTAAATTTTATCAAATCGTAAAAATTTTAGACGTCTTTATCAGTGCTATAAAATTTTTCAATTGTTCCTCTTCCTTCTCCAATTTGAACACAGTATTATTATGCGAAATTATAAGGAAAGAAAGAGTCAAATCGAAATTTTTGTAATAATCGAAATTATTTGTAAGATTTCAATCTACAACTTTTGTTTGAAAAAATTTTCATTTGGGACTGCGGGACAGCCCTTCTTCCCTCTCACAATTCAGAGTAATAAATATACGTTTTTATACCTATCTAATCTATCTATCTATCTACGTAGTATTGGGCCCAATTGGAGGGGGGGGGGGGGCTCAAATTGAGAAATTTTTCAAACAAAAGTTGTAGATTGAAATCTTGGTAGTAATTTTTTATTTTCCTAAAAATTACTTTATCAAATGCCACTGATAGGTACTCCAAAAACTTTACGATTCGGCATAATTTCATTTTCCACAGATCTGCGATCACAAATATGATATGTTTTCGAATAATTAATTTACTGCTGAGTGGAAATCGTCAAAAATCATTTGCCTACTTTTTAGAGGCGAATTCCGAACGCTAATCGCAAGCGAATTAACAGCGAATAGAACGCTACATTCGCTGCTAATTTCGCATACTATTAGCGTTCAAAATTAGCCGCTAAAAAAGCGGACATTTTTGATACACTAATAGTACGCTATTTTCGCATGCTATTCGTATACGATAAATGCGAATTTAGCGCTCTATTAGTACGCGATTCGCATACAGTGTGTTTACCGGGTTATTTATGATTTCTGGTTCTTTGGTAAATTCATTCGATAACACATTAACATTCCTATTTTTAATTAAGAAACTTTACTTAATGATTTTTATTTTTTTATTCAGGTGGGTGAAATCATGGCAATATGGAGCATCATGAAAACTCCAATAAGCAATGAAGGGACAAGGCTTGTGACGTTTGGCTACCATATCGCTGTTCTGAGTTGTATATCTACTTCTCGGAACTCACACTTTTTACTTTTTTTTATGTGACTTATCTTTGAAAGTTTAGTCATAGTCCATAAATTGTTCATCTGTTTAGAAAATACCAACCCTGATAATGTTTTACATGATTCTGCTGTGGATTAATATTCTACATTTTATATTATCACCAAATGCAGAAATATTCAATTCTGCAAACGCTCTATCTAAAATGATTATGGAAGGAAATGAAGATCCACTACTTAGGACCTTACTTGTCATCTTTTTTATGGAATTAGGCTTAGAGCTGTGCGCCGATGAGAAATCGGCGGCGGCGGCGCAAAGGTCGGCGGCGGCGGCGTAGATGGCGCGCCGCTGACAACTAAATCGGCGGCTGCTCGGCGGCTTAGCCGACTGAGTGAGCAAGTTTGGGCATTTTTTTCCTTTTTAGAGCTACAGCTTTCAAAGCTACCTCATTGTAAGCTGCTTAAACCTAAAGAATCAAGCTCTAAAGAGCTTGAGAGCTGCTCAGCAATGGTACCGAGTAGTGAGTGAGTGTACATTTTTACTTTATTTACAGCCTGTTTACATTCGATGAACGAGGCGGAGGGGTCAAATTAAGACACGCGCCGGTTCGAGCGGCTGACGATTCATCGGCGGTGGCTGAGCCGTCATTTCAATCGGCGGCGGCGGCGGCGCGTCGGCTGATGGAAAATTTGTCGGCGGCGGCGGCTCGACTCGGCGGCGCACAGCTCTATCCCTAAGAGCGCTGTACCTCAAAAATTATGATTTTTCCTTCAATTTATTGTTGGCTATCTAATTTTTTCGTGTTTTAACTTGCTTGGATTAAGCTTTAAAATTATCGCTATGGTTGCGTTCAGAAATGATCAACAGATCAACAGTAGTCAACGGCATGGGATGTTATCTTATAGGATAAAATTTTGAACTGAGCTTTCAATACTAGATGAAGTCACAAGAAGCGCTGTACTTCAAAACAAAAAAATTTTCGTTCAATTATTGTTGGCTATCTACTTTTGTCGTGTTTTGAGTTGCTTGGATCAAGACTTAAAATAATCACAATTATTTTAAGTTTCCAAAGGGAAAGAACACAACACGAAGCAGCGCTTTCGAATGCAGTGACTTCATCCGGAATTAAAAATGCCATTTAGAAATTTTACCCAGAGTTGGCTATCTATTATAAACGTAGTTTATATTTACATTATCTTTGAGTAGAGGTACCTAAAATAATCTCGCGTCTGTCTAAAATTGCTTAGGTATTTGTTTTTTTATTTTAGAAGTTGTGAACTTACCACTTGCATCTCGTAAAAAGTCAAGACCAGATATTGATAATTCGTATGAAATGTTGTGACTTTCAAACCACGCTCTAAAGTCACAATATGTTTTGCTAACACAAATTTCTGGCTACCAGATTGGTGCAGACAGTAGTGAGTGTTAAGCAAAAAGCAAAAGCAAAAAGTTAAGGTCCATTGTGAACGGTCCTTTACATGCAATTAGTTCGTGAAGGGTTCCCTAACTCCCTAAGAGCGCTGTACCTCAAAAATTATGATTTTTCCTTCAATTTATTGTTGACTATCTAATTTTTTCGTGTTTTAACTTGCTTGGATTAGGCTTTAAATTTCAAGACAAAAAGACCAAACACTGAGCAGCGCGATATGAATGCAGCGACTCCTTCGGGAACTAAAACGAAAATTCAGAAATTTATTTTTCAATATTTCAGTGATTTATACTTTTAATATCATATTTGTGGTCCTGATTATTTATTTATTTATTTATTTTTTAATACAATTTCTTTTTAAATGATAAATAATTTTTGGGAACACTAAAACTTGACAGAGATGTTAACGCCAACAATTTCAAACTGGATATCTTGAGAGGAGCATCAGCAACGATTTGTATTGTGCCTAGTGACGATATTGATAAACCCTGTTATGAATCATACCAATAAAATAATAAATACAAGTCATATATTTGGTCAGATATCACTCACATGCCAGTAGAAAGTGTCAGTATGAACTATGAAGAAATGTTTAAATTATTTTAACAACCAACTTCAACGTTTTCTCCGAAATCTGTTGGCAGTGTTGTCCTATTGAGTTTACATGAAATCATGGTTGCGATCTTTATAAACTCGAAGTTTGTGGGGGGTACAAAAGCACAATCAGAGTCCAATGCGTTTTTTTGTTCCATTTCCATAAGCAAAAGCCAAAGACCTGTTTAGTTATACAGGCATTTATCACACTTGTATAGTTGTATCCACATGTTGTCTATTCATGTAAATTTTCTCAGGTCCACATTATTTGGTACTTGAAAAAATACTACTCAAAGGCACAAAAATAACACTTGATGAACGCACTTTTGTGCAAGGAAATTTAAAATTAAAAATTAAAATAGATGGGTTGTGCCTCATCACTGTGCATTGAGGGTTGCTATAACGCGCACCTGTGAGTTTGGTAGCTTGGTTTTTTATTTTATTTTTTTCATTTTTATTTTTTTCATTTTGAACAAAATTTGTGAATTTTTATACTTAGGGTAGTAAACTGGGGTTAAGTGGAACGATTTTTTTGAAAACTCGATTGTGGGCATTCTACCAAACTTTAGGGATTGCTAGTGGTCTCATTTGAAAGAGCGATACTTTGGCTTTCATTTCTCCCCCCTTTTAAAAATTTTGGCCGATAATTTTCCGAGAAAAAAAAATTTAATCAAGAGGGAAAAATCGGTCCACTTAACCTGGTATAAGGTTAAGTAAGGTGAAGTGAACAGAGGGTCCAGGTTAAGTGGAACATGGTGTTTAGGCACCTGTAACTGTGTAATATACCAATCAGGTGGTCAGAAGTTTTTGTATTTACAGTTTTACACGTTTGCAAGTACTGATAAGGGCTTAAGTTTGAATTCACAAAGTATATCTAGGTACTAAAAAAATACAAAAAAAGTGAGACATTTCTAAATTTTTTAAAACTAGAAGAAGCCCCGATCTCGCGACGGCTAGAAAACAGAAGAAAAAAGAATTTTTCAAATTTTAAAACTAAAAATTTAATAAATAATGATTTTTTTTTAAATTTTCAATTTTGATGGAAAAAAGTAATTTAAAAAAAAAATAGAATCATCTTATTTATCAATTTTTTCAAAATGAGATTTTTTCAAAATTTTCTTTAAAAAAAATAATATTGTCTTATACTTACCTAAATAATATAATTTCAGAGTAACCGTTTTCAATGAATTCCATTATTTTAAATTTTCGTTAATTTCTTTGAATTTTTTTTTTAAAAAATACATTTTTAAAATTTTTTTAATGTTAAGTATTATGAAAATTTTTAAAATCCTGTTTGTTCGATTTAAGAACGTTTAATGATTTTAAATTTTTTTCTTTTTGCAAATAAAATCTTTCAAATTTTTATTTTTTGAATTTTGTTTTCAAAAAATTTATTTCGTTTTAAAAAATGAATACTTTAATTGAAAAATACCATTTAAAAAAAGAAATTGTTCAGAATTATCATATACTTTCCTTCAAGTTCTCATTCTCAATCACACCTCAAAAAAGCATTAATAATTTTTTTTCAAACTTGGAAAAATAAGTAGACAGAATTTTTTTTAGAATTCAATGCTTGATTTACCTATAAAAAAAAAAAAATTCCAGGTATTTTATAAATGTACTTACTCGTATTTTGGAAAAATTGAATTTAGAACAAAAGTTGGAACAATTCGATTTTTAAGTTTAAAATAGATTTTTGACCTTATATTGAAGAAACGTAAATTATTCTAAACAATTCATTTTTAAAATGGAATTTTTTAACCAAAATTTAAAAAAAGATGAAATAAAATTAAAAAAAAAAAAAAAAACTGATAAAATTTGAAAAAACCATAGGTATCTACCGAAGTTTTTTGATTTTATTTGATAAAAATTTTAAATAAATGCCTGTTTTCAATTGAACTTGAAGGGTAAAAAAATCCATCTTAAAATATAAAATGCAAAGGTCCAGATCTTGAATCTGAAATTTGGGAAGATGATAATAGAGAATTCTCCCCTGTGGTGTAGCCCCGTCGCCCCGTGCACTGCTTTGGTATGTACTTAAGGGTGACGTGACCACGTATTTTGAAAATGTTTTGAATATCAGGAGTCAATGGTGACATTTATACTGGAGAAAATAATTTCCTATTTTTCATTTCCTCGTGGTGTAGCCTGTAGCTTCCGTCGCCCCGTTTATAGCACTTGTATGTACTGTACCATAATGTATTTGCCTTGCACTATGAAAAAAACTTGAGTATAATAATAATAATCACGATTTTCAACAAATAATTTTTAATATATAATAAAATTATTAAAGTAAGAAAGGAAATTTGGAAAATTATTATTTAAAAAAATTTGATGAAAAACGATTCTGAAAATTTTTTTCAAAAAATGACAACTTTCTATCAAAATTGAAAAAAAATCAACATACAAAATTTGAAAATGGCCATTAGAATTTTTTGAAAACAAAAATAAATATTATGAAATGAATGACTGTCTTGATACTTGATAGATTAGATAATTTTGACAATAAAAGTTAAAATGAGACATGAGTTGGCAAAAAAAAAAAAAAAATGTTGAAGACCAAAATATTTATTATTAAACTTTGGAATAGAAAATTTATTTGAATAACATTTTTTAGAATAAATACTTATTCAGAATTTTATTATTGAAGATTGTTTTTAAAAAGTTCAACATTTTCAAATTTTATCATTTAAATTTTTTTCAATTTTGGTGGAAAAAAGTAATTTAAAAAAAAAAATTAGAATCATCTTTTATAAATTTTTTCAAAATGAGAATTTTTCAAAAATTATAATTTTAGAGTTACAGTTCCCAATGAATTCTTTTATTTTAAAATTTCGTTAATGTTTGATTTGAGAACGTTTAATTATTTGAATTTTTTTTCTTAATGCAAATTTTGCTGGTCTTCTTATTTGAGAAAAATTTTAAATAAATGCCCTGAAGTGTTAAAAGATCCATCTTGAAATGTAAAGAACCAGATCTTGAATCGGAAAGGTAATAGGGAGTATCTAGGTGAAATAAAACCAACTTCGTTCTGTTTTTTCCAAAGTGAACGCACCCCAAAGTTTTTTTTATCAATAGCCTCGTTTACAATGGCAATGAAAATTTTCTGGGAAAGAAATGGGAAGAAGTGAATATATATATATTTTTTTAAATCAAAGCGTTAATTAGTCAAGGTATAAACCAAAAAATACTTATCATTTGAAATCAAAAATACTGCAAAATAAAATTCTATGGCTGCGTTCAGGGCGGGCTTGAAATTGTGTATAACCAATTTCAAATTAGGTGTAAACAAACTTTCCTATGTGCTGTTTCGTTCCTTCAATTCTATGAATTAAGAAATTACTGGTTGAAATTCTAATAAATTGTACATAACTTAACTTTCATTTCGCACAAACTTGCAGCAGCTAGTTAATTTCGGTAATGCGGTAATATATCAACTGAACAGAATCCTTCATGAACGAAAAAATCTAATTGGTTTAAAGTTGTTTATATAGATTTATATAAATTTGGATCATTTTTGATTTTTTGGAAAAATTGAGAGCGCTTCAAATTAGGTAAGTAAGAGTTGAAATTAAATTAGGGGAAAATAAAAAATTATGGAATTCATTTTCGTGATGAGGGACAACATCATTTGTATGTATCCAAAAAAGGGCAAGATTTTAAAAGTAGGAGATTTTTAAAATCATTTTTCTAAGAAAGAGGGCAGACTATAGGCATTTAAAAAGTCGAAATCTTGATTTTTCTTCACCCACATTTTAATGCATTTTTGCGCCATCCATTTATTTTTTGAAAAAAGTGAATATTGACATTTTTTTTTGTGAATTTCATGCACTTTAATTTCAGTTATCGCTATTCTTTTGTTTATACGCATATTTGCAGATTTAAAAGCAAAAAATAATGAAAGGGTCACTTTGCATTAGACATTTCCGAAAGCGTGGGGGGGGGGATGTAAGGAACTTTTTAACATAAATGAACATTTTAAAATCAAAAAATCTCTTGGTAATGACACAAAACACAATTTGCACCATTTTTATGGTTTAAGTTTAGTTTACTTTGCTATATTATCATTATAATAATGTAGGTACTAGGGATCGGCAAATATCCGGATTCGTAAATAAACGAATATATTCCTTTTTTGAAACAAATATCCGGATTTTATCCGGATTTTTTGAACAGCGCTCCTCAATGATTTTCATTTGTATTAGGCATGGTGGCCAAGTGAAATTTTGAAATTTTTTAGTTACATTTATTTTCAGCAGAGTACGTTATCAAAAAATCACAAAATCATTTTAGCACTCCAGACAGAATTTCCTTGAAATACTCGCAATTCCATTCAAAAACGACTATTCGAATAAAATCCGGATTTTTTAATATCCGGATTTTATTTGAAGGATCCGGTTATTTGTCGATCCCTAGTACCTAGGTACATGCATTTTTATTTTAAGCAACTTACTCTCTGTTTTTGTATGAGAAAGATAAGTACTCTTCAATTCTTCATGATCCTTCGAAACATTTCTCCAACTAGTCACTATGTTAATTTTTCTTCTCATCATTTTTCACGACACATAAATCTCGAGTTCATCACAACCAACGTAACACATGTGCTTCACGACTGACCATTTCGCACAAACTGAATTAAATTCGTCACATTCACTCCTTATTTTAAAAAATTCGTTATTTTGAAAATTAGTTGTGGTTTAGCTTCAAAATGTCTCCATGTACACTTCACTTCAAAAAATACGTTATTTTGAAAATTAGTTACAGTTTAGGTTCATTTGTTTCCAATTTAAAAAGGTAAAATTTTATCTTTAAAATGGCTACAAATGAACCTAAACCACAACTAATTTTTTCCCCCTAAAATAAGGCTAAATATGGTGATATTTTAGATGTTTTACAATTGGGTAATGAGTAATTTTCAATCATTAGCGATTTTATAACTAATTTAAACCTTATTTATTATGACCTAATGCGAGCAAAAAATTGCATTAGATTTAAATTAGCTGCAAAAATTAGCAGCACTTCTAAAAAATGTTTGACGGGTAATGAAAATTAACATGAAAGTGGTTTTTTCAATTTTGTAATAAAACTGTGAAACTTAGAGAAAAAGTTTATAGAAAAGTTTTTGTTGTGGAGAAAATTTCCTATCAGAAGAGAATTATTGTGAATGTCTCGCGTGTTTAGTTTCCAAAATTCTTACCAATTTGTAATGTGTACGTTTTCATTATTTTCATTATTTTCACTTAATAACTCGAAAACTAGGAGTTTTACAGAAAATTCGTAAGAAACATTTTTTTTAGGTAAGTGAAAGAACTTTCAATTCAAATAAAAACATTTTAATTTTGTGTTGTACAAACGGAGATATCGCTAAAACAAAATTGTACTCCATTCACATACTCGTCAATCTAAACATCAACACTAATTTCAAATTAAAATAACTGAAAAACTAAAATAGTTAGAAAATTTTTTTAGAGAAACGAAATGTAAAGAATCTTGTCCTCTTTCGAATGATATATAAACTTTTATTATACAGTTAATTACACAAGAGTTATTTGTTCGAAATGGACCAAAAGTATGCTGAAGAAGTACCGTTTTGTTTTCTCAATATCTCCATTTATACTACACCAAATCAAAATGTTTTTAAACGGATGAAAAGCTTGTTCAATTTTCTACAAAAAGTGTCCTAAGTAAATTTTTCATAAAAGCTCTATTTTTTGAGTAATAACCTAATAAGTGCAAAAATTGTAACTCTTGTGATAAGCAAAAATACTGTAATCCCCTTTTCAACTTTATCACAGAAAAATAGCCGATTGTGACGTCACACTTTTATTCCCTATAATTACCTAAGTTTTCAATGAACATTTGAAGCAAAAAGCTAAAAAACCTATATTATTTATTCTATGATTTACTGATTATAATTTGTCACTATTAGTCACCACCATTAAATTAAAGACTTTGAAAAAACAGGTAATTTTCAGTGTCAAATTGACGAAAACAATAATATACCTACTTAATAAGTATAAAAATGAAAAAAATACATGTTGGTTAGAACTAGGTAAAAAAAAAAAATACTTCTGCTATTACTTATAAGTAACGTAATTCTGAGAAAGGAAAAATATACAGGTGAAAACGTTGGCTTTTCTAGGTGAAGGTATGATGGTAGATACTTTCAGTTATCGTCATTCTTATTCTTGAACCAAAAATACCAAACCATTCCAATTATGAATGAGCATACAGCTATGCCAACTACGATTAGCACAATATGTAACCACCAACCACCACCTAAACAATCTTTATACTTTGACACGGCCACAGCATTTTCTGGAATTGCAGGACACACTGACACTAAAAAAAATGTTTGTGAGTATTTTGGTCAGTAGCTTCAATTTATACCTATTACCCAAATAGGTATAATCAGGCAAAGCATGAATGCATGATTTATGATATTTATTCACCTACTCAAAAGCATTCCTTTATTTGATGATGATAAAGCAGCTGTGATGTTATGACTCTTGAACCATGCTGCAAGTTCACAATATGCTGCCGTAGAACTATTTTGAATGTCAGTTAGTGTTAAATCTGTAACGTTTAGTAGACAATATTGTGCGATGTCAGGCAGAGTTAATTTTGTGAGCGGATTATTTTGTAAAATCAACTCTTTCAAGGGAGCTGTGCTTGGGATGGATGGGAACTCTATCAGGTTACTGTTGAAATAGCCAAAACTTTCCAAATTATGTAATTTTGACAAATCATACGGTGGTTCTACTTTTTCAAGGATCAAAAACTTAATGGAAGTCGGCAATTGTGGAACATCCTTCACAAATTTTACTTCTATTGTAACCAACACTTCAAGATTACGCAATATAGCAAAAAAATTTTTGGGAACACTAAAACTTGACAGAGATGTTAACGCCAACAATTTCAAACTGGATATCTTGAGAGGAGCATCAGCAACGATTTGTATTGTGCCTAGTGACGATATTGATAAACCCTGTTATGAATCATACCAATAAAATAATAAATACAAGTCATATATTTGGTTAGATATCACTCACATGCCAGTAGACAGTGTCAGTATGAACTATGAAGAAATGTTTAAATTATTTTAACAACCAACTTCAACGTTTTCTCCGAAATCTGTTGGCAGTGTTGTCCTATTGAGTTTACATGAAATCATGGTTGCGATCTTTATAAACTCGAAGTTTGTGGGGGGTACAAAAGCACAATCAGAGTCCAATGCGTTGTTTTGTTCCATTTTCATAAGCAAAAGCCAAAGACCTGTTTAGTAATACAGGCATTTATCACACTTGTATAGTTGTATTCACATGTTGTCTATTCATGTAAATTTTCTCAAGTCCACATTATTTAGTACTTGAAAAAATACTACTCAAAGGCACAAAAATAACACTTGATAAACGCACTTTTGTGCATGGAAATTTAAAATTAAAAATTAAAATAGATGGGTTGTGCCTCATCACTGTGCATTGAGGGTTGCTATAACGCGCACCTGTGAATTTGGCAGCTTGGTTTTTTATTTTTTTTTTTCATTTTGAACAAAATTTGTGAATTTTTATACTTAGGGTAAACTTTTGAAAACTCGATTGTGGGCATTCTACCATTGCTAGTGGTCTCATTTGAAAGAGCGATCCTTTGGCTTTCATTTCCCCCTCATTTTAAAAATTTTGGCCGATAATTTTCTGAGAAAAAAAATTTTTAATCAAGAGGGAAAAATCGGTCCACTTAACCTGGTATAAGGTTAAGTAAGGTTAAGTGGACCGAGGGTCCAGGTTAAGTGGAACATGGTGTTTAGGCACCTGTAACTGTGTAATATACCAATCAGGTGGTCAGAAGTTTGTGTATTTACAAGTTTGCAAGTACTGATAAGGGCTCAAGTTTGAATTCACGAAGTATATCTAGGTACTAAAAAAATACAAAAAAAGTGAGACATTTCTAAATTTTTTAAAATTGAATTTCTATAGACCTAACCATGATCTAATTAAAAACTTAATAGCAGATGTAGTCATTGGAGGTGATCTGTAGTTATTATTCTAGTATTTGGCATCCTATAATAAAATTAATATGATACCATAATATTATATGAAAAATACAAGTACCACTTAACCCCCCGACCCTCGGTTCACTTAACCTGATTCTCACGTTTTTAGAAAAAAATTAATATCTCTGGAAATAACAAAAAAAAGTTTCGTTATTTACAACCCTGTTTGATTCAATATTTTCCAAATTAGTACAAATTCTACGCATGACAGAGTGATTTTTGATTTTTTTTCCCATCAATTTGCTAAAAAATTAACCTGATTCCCACGTTTTTAGAAAAAAATTAATATCTCTGGAAATAACAAAAAAAAGTTTCGTTATTTACAACCCTGTTTGATTCAATATTTTCCAAATTAGTACAAATTCTACGCATGACAGAGTGATTTTTGATTTTTTTTTTTCATCAATTTGCTAAAAAAATTACATAACGAAAAAATAACGAAAAAAAAAACCGATTTTTTTTCGTCATTATTGAAATTTTTATGTCGTTTCGTTTTCTTCAAACATTTCGTTTCGTTATTTCATTTCGTTACAATTTTTCCTCTAGTCAGATTTCGATATTTCGTTACGTTTCGTTACAGTCAAATTTTTTGTTACGTTTCGTTATTTTGTTACGTTCGGTTCCGTTCCAGCAACCCTGGTCCGGAACCTGGTTCAGGCATTCTAATCAACCCCCAGCCGTTGATTTGGACGAATCGTGAACCTCGATTAAACCAGTTTTGTCACGTGATACCGCTCACGGAACCTGGGTACCGTTTACGAACCGTCGTTACGAGGCGAACGCGGTGATACGTATCGACATGACGTCATGACTTGTCGTTATGGATGCGTTATGAGGCGATATATAACGACGAGTCTAGAGGTGGCGTTATGCTTGCGATATGCTTAGTGAACGACGTGATCTTGATGCATTACATAGTTTTGTATGAGCATTCTCGTTCATTGACGATTTTTTATGTTTACATCTTAGAATGGTCCATGTGTTTTGCCATGTGCTTTGCATTTTCCTTCTCAACGGTGCTTTGCATTTTCCTTCTCAACGAAGTTTTTGTTGTTCGTGTGATTTTTTTTAATTATTGTGTTTCAAAATTTTTATTTAAAATTTTTAAAAAAATAAAATGGCTGAAGTTCAGGCTGAAGTTAAGAAGCGGGCCCCAAAAGTTTCAGAAAAACTTAAATTTTCAAAAGATATAAAATGTAAAACCAAACGATTTTATGAAAATAAATTGGAAATTCTCATTAAATTGAAGTTAAAAACAGTAGTTATCAAAAATTCAACTGTAAACAAACACTTGATAACACGTTGTAAACAACAACTTTATCGCTAGTTCGTAAACGAGGCACTCCGTGATCGCGTCGTTATGAAAATGCGTTACAGGAAGCGATATCGTAACGACGGTTCGTAAACGGTACCCTGAACCACGGTTGTAATCATTGGAGGTGCAACTGCAGTCAAGAGCGCGCTGTATGCAAGCTCATTCAAAGTAGGATAAAATACATTGGTTATATGGGAGAAATATCGTTTTTTGGATTTTACTCAAAATTGAGCGGGTGTAAGCGAAATTTTTATGGAACTTTATTTTTAGGAAATTAAATTTTCTATCAAATGATGTGGTCAGCGACATTTTTACCATAAAAATTTTTCCGACTACGCCACTTGATAGGAAATTTTATTTCCTAAAAATAAAGTTCTATAAAAATTTCGCCTAAACCCGCTCAATTTTGAGTAAAATCCAAAAAACTATATTTCTCCCATATAACCAATGTATTTTGTCCTACTTTGAATTTGCTTCCGCTAGTCGCCACCAGATGTCAGCCACTTTGATTTGCAGCTCCAATGAGCCAAGTTTACTTAAACGTAGCATAAACCAATGTTGGCAATGTTGTACAACTCCCAGAAGTTAAATCCCGAGTTCTACTGTTAAACCTCGTTCAAGTGAACTGCAGTTTAAGAAAAAATGGTACAACCGGCCCTGACTGTCAAGCATCCGCCAGAATCTCACAATTTTTGTAGCTCGAAGCTACATATTTTAACAAGAGGTTATAGCTCACTTGGATGCAACCTGCAATAATTTGACTTCATATTAGGCCTCCGCATCTATAAAACAATGTAAACCAATATGATTTTGCCTGAAATTATTATGTAGGTACTTATTTATATAAGTATTTTTACCTTATTTTTGAATTCAAAATTTTCATTTCTTATGAATTTATTGAATTTTATTAGTTCAACAATTGTTTATACAAAGTAATTTTTTTTTTACAAAAATGAGATTTTACTTCTCATACTACACCAACGATTGAAATTTGTATAAAAGATGAAAATTTTGACTTCAAAAATACGATAATAATAATTGAATGCATGATTTGTTGATTTCATGCAAAATCATAGCGGTTTACATGGGTGCGTTCAGAAATCGCCGTGTGAAAAATTCACACACACACACCGGTGTAATGACGTATCACACCGATAATTCACAGACACCACCACAAGCGAACTGAACGATCTGGTGTGTTCCAAACCGGTTCTATCACAAGAAATCACCATAATAAAAAATTTTATTTCAGAAATAGTTTGCCACAGTTAGTTTATCGTGATGTACATATGTTACCATGTTCAGTGCGGCATGTACGCGTAGAAAACCTAATTGACAATAATTACACTATTCGTGTGTTTTGTTTTGAAAATAAATTGAAATACGGTATGTCGCAAACGTAAACAGTGCTGTGTACTCGTATATTCTATGAAACATTATCGTGATAATAAATACGATGGGTGACCGAGACCCCACGTACAACCAGTTGTTGGCTATGAACAACGACCTGACGAAACAAAATCAAATGTTATGTAAACAAGTGGAAGAGCAGCAGCAGCAAATCAAATACCTGCAAGATGTGGTATCTCACTTCCAGTACCAGCAGTCAGAAAATGGAGAAAAAAAAATTGGTGGACCGACAACTCCTAAAACCAACGAATCAAATGAAGATGAGACCCCTAAAAAGGGATCCAACGAGTCAAAACCATCATACAGTGACACAGTTAAATCAAACAAAAAACGTATTCCACCCATATACGTAAGTGATATCAAAAACATTGGTCTATTAACAAAAATATTAGATAGTATTGAAGGATGTGAAACTCCTATAATGCAAACCCTTGCGAACGGAGACGTGAAAATTGCCTTCTCAAATTTTTTTTTTTTTTTTTTTTTTTTGACATAAGTTTATTACAATCTTAAGAGTCTATCTTAAATGAGTAATATATCTGACAATCAACTACTATATATAGTTAATTCTATATGACATGTGCAGAGTAACTTTCCATTGAGAGTTCTCTGCTATTTAATTTCTTAAATACTTATGACTACATCGTGTGGTTTTTGACGTTTAGGACCCTTATTGAAGTGTCTGTCATTTTTTCTTGCTTTTGGGTCAGTTTTCGAGTTGAGAAATTCTCTTGTCCATTTTTTGGAGCAGGTTCCAGATGTCAGTCATGGTTGGCTGCTCGTCTACAGGTTTGTTGTCCGGAGTTTTTGCTGTGTCCTTTTTGGCTGGTTGTGCACCCGTTGTTTTCTGCACTTGGCTGTGGGGTGCCTTCTGTTTAACACGGTCTGTCGCTGTCATCCTTGGTTTGGTTAGAGCTGCTACTTTCGCTTGATAGGCTGGGCACCCTTTCCAATTGGCTGTGTGCGCTCCGTTACAGTTGGCACACCTCGCTGGGTCGTCCTTCTTCTTATTACATCCTTTTGTATCATGGTCTGCTCCACACTTGACACATTTTGGTTTTCTTGCGCAGTAAGTTTTGGTATGACCAATTTGCTGGCAATTTTTGCATTGAGGTAGCTCTCTCTTTTTTGCTGGAGGTTCTACCTTTACTTTGATGTGAAGCATGAATTTTGTTTCGAAAATTGATTTGTTATTTTCACGCGGTGCTAGATATACATAGAAGAGGGGCAAGGCCACCTTATACGATCTTCTGCTTATAATTTGTCCTGATTCGTCTTTTTTCACATCTGTTCTTCTAATAACTACATTGGTAACATTAATAGCTTCATGGCCAATATTCAGCAATTCAGCTTTAATGTCATCAACAGAGGTGGAAGGGTGTAACCCTCTTATTACGACTTGGTAAGGCTTATCTTGTTTTAACTGGTATGTGTGGTGTTCAATACCATGTATTTCATGTTCTGAATTTTTTCGGATTTTCTCCAGTATGTTGTGCACTGCTCTGAAACATTTTTCATCTGAGCAGGCAATTTTCACATCCCCGTTCGCAAGGGTTTGCATTATAGGAGTTTCACATCCTTCAATACTATCTAATATTTTCGTTAATAGACCAATGTTTTTGATATCACTTACGTATATGGGCGGAATACGTTTTTTGTTTGATTTAACTGTGTCACTGTATGATGGTTTTGTCTCTTTGGGTCCCTTTTTAGGAGTCCCATCTTCATTGGATTCGTTGGTTTTAGGAGTTGTCGGTCCACCAATTTTTTTTTCTCCATTTTCTGACTGCTGGTACTGAAAGTGAGATACCACATCTTGCAGGTATTTGATTTGCTGCTGCTGCTCTTCGACTTGTTTACATAACATTTGATTTTGTTTCGTCAGGTCGTTGTACATAGCCAACAACTGGTTGTACGTGAGGTCTCGGTCACCCATCGTATTTGTTATCACGATAATGTTTCATAGAATATACGAGTACACGGCACTGTTTACGTTTGCGACATACCGTTTTTCGATTTATTTTCAAAACAAAACACACGAATAGTGTAATTGTCATATGGTTTTCTACGCGTACATGCCGCACTGAACACGGTAACATACGTACATCACGATAAACTAACTATGGCGAACTCTCCTTCTCAAATGAAAAATGTTTCAGAACAGTGCACAACATGCTGGAGGAAATCAGAAAAAATTCAGAACATGAAATGCATGGTATTGAACACCATACATATCAGTTAAAACAAGATAAACCTTGCCAAATCGTAATAAGAGGGTTACACCCTTCCACCTCTGTTGATGGCATTAAAGATGAATTGCTGAATATTGGCCATAAAGCTATTAATGTTACCAATGTAGTTATTAGAAGAACAGACGTGAAAAAAAACGAATCAGGACAAATTATAAGCAGAAGATTGTATAAGGTGGTCTTGCCTCTCTTCTATGTATATCTTGCACCACGTGAAAACAACAAATCAATTTTTGAAACGGTTTTCATGCTACACACCAAAGTAAAGGTAGAACCTCCAACAAAAAAGGAGAGAGCTACCTCAATGCAAAAATTGCCAGCAAATCGGTCATACCAAAACTTACTGTGCAAGAAAACAAAAATGTGTCAAGTGTGGAGCAGACCATGATACAAAAGAATGTAATAAGAAGTAGGACGACCCAGCCAGGTGTTCCAACTGTAATGGTGCGCACACATCCAATTGGAAAGGGTGTCCAGTCTATCAAGCTAAAGTAGCAGCTCTAACCAAACCAAGGATGACAGCGACAGACCGTGTTAAACAGAAGGCACCCCACAGCCAAGTGCAGAAAACAACGGGTGCACAACCAGCCAAAAAGGACACAGCAAAAACTCCGGACAACAAACCAGTAGATGAGCAGCCAACCATGACTGACATCTGGAACCTGCTCCAAAAAATGGACAAGAGAATTTCTCAACTAGAAAACTCACCCAAAAGCAACAGCTCAAAAGCAAGAAAAAATGACAAGGCACTTCAATAAGGGTCCTAACGTGGAATGTGGATGGACTAGTCAGAAGGGAGGACGAGCTCAAAACTTTCCTCAGCCAAGAAAACATCGATGTTGCATTGATATCAGAGACACAGACATATAAATTCAGATGTTATCCAATTATTGGATAATAGTGTACAAATCAGACGCCTTAAACGTCAAAAACCACACGATTTAGTCATAAGTATTTAAGAATTTAAATAACAGATAACTCTCAATGGAAAGTTACTCTGCGCATGTCATATAGAATTACCTATATATAGTAGTTGATTGTCAGATATATTACTCATTTAAGATACTCTTAAGATTGTAATAAACTTATGTCAAAAAAAAAAAAAAAAAATTCAGAAATAGAAATTTATGATAATGATGTTCTTCTAAAAGAAAGTTCATGTAGAAAGAATTTCTATTACACAGTTTAAAATTTAACAATCTGCAAAAAAAGAATTCCAAGTTTTCTACATTTAGGTACAATAACATGTTTCAATCAACCAACCAATCACAGCACAGTGTGTAAAAATTACACCGCTTCCAACCAGTGTTGCCGTTTCATGACGTCTAAATTGTACGAAAAAAGATACGGAAATTTTCAAAAGATACGGGTTTTTTATACGGAAATACGGTTTTATTATACGGAAATTTTTAAAAGATACAATTTTTTTAAATAAGAAAACGCTCTTATTTTTGGCCATTTTTAATCAAAAAATGCTTTTTTTCTCCAATATTTCTTTATTTTGAAGCGGTGAAAGCAGTTAAAAACTAAACATTTTCAATTTTCCTTATTTTCCTCCTTTGTTTTGAGGTCCATTAATAATGGTAAAAAAAATATATAAATGAAGTGATGCGCGCCCGAGCGAAGCGAGGGCAAAAATTTTGAAAAAATTCTGATTTCGAATGCATTTTCTGCTCAGATTTGACGATTTTTCAAAATTATACGGAAATTCTGAAAAGATATGGAAATTTTTGAATTCTGAAAAGATATGGAAATTTTTGGTTAAATAGCAAAAAGATACGGAAATTTGAGGATACGGGGAAAGATACAGTTTTTCTAAAATTATAAGGTTTCCGTATAATTATACGGGAAACGGCAACACTGCTTCCGACTGAGGTGATTTTTTCACACCGTTGATGGATAAAACCAACACCACCTATATGAATAAGGCCTCGGTGCAGGCATGAAATTCTGAGCCGGCAACGCAGCCCGTAGGCTGATGGTTTACATTGGTCTTATGGGAAATAGCGCGTTTTTTTCGTTTTTCTTTAATAACTCAAAAACTTCCGCTGGGACATGGGTTTTTGAAACTTGTGGATAAATCTACTTTTCATCAGCTATCTCCTCATATTTTTTTCAAATTTTTAGCCCCAACCAAAAAAAAGTTATGAAAGCTCCAAGCTTAAAAAAATCGCGAAAATCATGTTTCTCAATGTTTGAATTAAAATTACTCAAAATTTTGAGTGAGCACATAGGTGTTTGAGATATGTAAAAAAATCTACTTTTCACGCTCTACAATCTCGTTTTTTTCCCAAAGCTCTAGCACCAACAAGTCAAAAGTTCTAAAACCTCAACTTTGAGCTTTCCCAACTTTTGACTTGTTGGTTCTAGAGCTTTGGCGAAAAAACGAGGTTGTAGAGCGTGAAAAGTAGATTTTTTACATGTCTCAAACACCTATGTGCTCACTCAAAATTTTGAGTAATTTTAATTCAAACATTGAGAAACATGATTTTCGCGATTTTTTTTAGCTTTGAGCTTTCATAACTTTTTTTTGGTTGGAGCTAAAAATTTGAAAAAAATATGAGGAGATAGCTGATAAAAAGTAAATTTATCTACAACTTTCAAAAACCCATGTATCCGCGGAAGTTTTTGAGTTATTAAAGAAAAACGAAAAAAATCGCGCCATTTCCCATAAGACCAATGTAAACCACCAGCCTACGGTAGTGACGTCAAAATTCCTGCGCCGAGGCCTTTATTCATCTAGGTGGTGTTGATAAAACTGCGTTCGGAATTAGAAGGGTGAGACTTTGACTAAACATATAACTATACATGGACTGTTCCTGTGATAATATGAGAAAGCCAACATAGGAGAATCAGAATTGGCATAACATCTTTGTGTTATTGTGTATTTACTTGGCTTCTTGTGTTAGTGTGATGATTATGCCAATTTTTTTAGACGCTTGCGGTCTGTGCGGGGAAAGAAGTGCCTCCAATGTTGGCTTTCAATTTTTATCATTCTTTATTGATTTTGCACAGTCCATGTATAGTTATATAATCAAAAGGGGCGAGAGGACCATAAGCAGGTAAAATGAAGGAACTCCGAAAATATTTTACCGTTTACCAAGTGTACTTTGTGGCAACGCCGCAACAGCATTGCTCGCTCTGCTGACGCCATGGTTACCAACATATGACAGTGATAAAAAATAATATACCAACCAGTTTAAAAAGAACAGTGAGAGTTTTTAGTGAATTAAAAAATTCTTTTACCTTACTACTTGACGGTATACAAAATAATATTGAATATCGCAATATTACGTATCTATTGTGCATAGATTTTGAGAATAACAGATGACAGAAGATACGGTCTAGTATCCCTTTTATTTATTTTTTTTATCCGCCATTAATACACAAGTAATTATATTTTTCACCCATTAGCAAGTGCCTAATAGACATCATTTTTATGAAATTTTGCAATGATGAAAACTATTTTAAGAGGAAGAGCTGGATATTCTTTTTTGTATGTGTAGTGTGGCTATAAGAATGCCTATTATTTTTTAGTTTTTCTTAATTTGTAATAAATTCAGTTGAATTTTTAAAAATTTTCAAGATTTCTTCATTTTTATTATTTTTAAATATTATACAATTCAATTTGTAGGTAATTTTTTAATTTTTTGAATTGTTATTCGATGTCATCAATATTCAATGTTCTTACATTTAATTGAAAATTGTAGGTAAATGAAAAAATTAACAGTAATAAATTCTACCTATATAATTTTATTTTTTCATTTTTTTTTTAAATTTTAATAATTGAAGCACGGAAATGCAATACAATATGCTAAGCGCCAAAAATTAAATTTTACAGACGAGCAAAAACAAGTTTCGAACCGCGTGTTGCGAGTTGAAGAGGGGAAAAGTGGGGTTTCTCATGTATCATGTGATGAAGAAGGGACATTTCTCTACACATAGGTTCAAAGAAATCTCGAAAAGAAAAATTTGTCTCCGAGTGAGAGCAATTCTTCGTAACCCATTTTTGTCAATTTTTCACCCGAGCAAACACATATTTTTATGGAGCGCCGTGGCGAGGTGTAATATCGTGCTCGGGCCTTTTTTATATCGTCATTTTTTTCAATCATATTTTATTCAAAAAATTTTAATGTAATAAGGTTTTGTTTACTTAAATAGGTTGTATTGTATCAGTAATGAGTAACGAAGTAACACAGGTGAGCATTCAAGTACGAAACAAATCGTAGTAGGTCTAACATGCGAAATTTTAGGCGCGCGCGCTCTCTTTAAGCGTGATTTTGAACCACTTCGGTTGGTCGGAGAAGACAAGGAATACTTTCTTCGTTTCTTTGTGTCGGCAAGAAAACGTAGAATATTTTGGGTGAAAAAAATAATTTTCGAAAAAAATGGCGCTTAGCATGTATTGCATTTCCGCGCTTCAATTATTGATTTTAAATTTGTAGAAAATTCTATTCTTCGTATTTTAGGTAGGACACTTGAATTACCTACACTTTTACAGTTACCCACCAGCCAAGAAATGAAACTTTCAAAATAATAAAGTCATGTTTTCTGACTTGAATTAATTTCAATAATTTCATAAATGTACAAAGTCTAACAAAATGTTTAAAAGTCAGACAAATAAACAGTGTTTAAAATCTTACTTCATAGTGCAATTTTGGAGGTATGATCTAAGTATAATTTTTGAAAATTATTATATTTTTTAGAAATATGACTGATATTTGAATACCTAACATTAAAAATTGCTGAAAAATTATCAAAAAACTAAAAAGAACGATCAGGGATGATTTCCGTCTTTAAATTCCTAGAGCTTTATGCGCTACATATCCACTTACACCCCACGTGAATGAATTGTCTACTGACTCCTTGAAGAATGTTATAATCACTAATCAGCACTGCTTCTAACATAAGTAAATTATGCAGGAATTCGTGTTTTCAATGCACTTGATTATGAATTGGAAAGTTTCGGCCTTTGGTGGAATGTTTTTAAACTCTCACCCTTCTTCCCCTTGAAGTAAACCAAGCTGTCCCATACTATTCCCGCTCTCAAGTTAAGGTATGGTCCATCACTCTCCTTTCACACATCACACCACGGCAGTGTTGCCGTTTCATGACGACTAAATTATATGAAAAAAGATACCGAAATTTTCAAAAGATACGGTTTTTTTATACGGAAATTTTTAAAATATACAATTTTTTTAATAAGGAAACGCTCTTATTTTTGGTCATTTTTAGTCAAAAAATACATTTTCTCTCCAATATTTCTTCATTTTGAAGCGGTGAAAACAGTTAAAAACTAAAATTTATTGTGATTTTGAATGCATTTTCAGCTCAGATTTGACGATTTTTCAAAATTATACAGAAATTCTGAAAAGATACGGAAATTTTTGGTTAAAATAGCAAAAAAATACGGAAATTTGAGGATACGGGAAAAGATATAGTTTTTATAAAATTATACATTTTCCATATAATTATACGGGAAACGGCAACACTGCACCACGGGGGTTAGAACTACATAAAAACTACATCAACATCCCTTATTTCCTTTTCTACTTAACACATGGTGTGGCTGGTATGTATACGAATCGCGATCCATTCGCTAAAAATCGCGCCAAAACTCTGACATACCATGAAACATAGACACACGACATACGTACAGAATACGAAAATAAAACAATGCCACTTACTATGAATATAACGTGTACCTACTACCCAACTATACCTACCTTAATTTTTATTTAATGTATTAGTAAGGATGACATTCTCATGCATTTACATATTTTTTCTCAACGCCCTCTGAATGGGATATGTCAAATTTCTTTACGATTCATAAGATTCTGAGTGGATCAAGCCCAACTTGTTAGAGCATTTTTTTTGCATATTTTGGGTGTTAGCGCATATTATTGCATATTTTGGCCTGTTTTAGGACATATTTTCGCATATTTCACCTGAATTTGCCAATTTTCATTGTGTTTAGGGCATATTTAGCCAAAATCTAGAAAATGTTCACTTTCAGTTTCAGATTTCCAGTTTTTCACTTTGATGGGTGAAAAAAAAAACCAGTCGCGTTAGCGCATTTCTCTACTTAAAACCAAAAAATTTCAATTCCTGCTTCATTCTTTTTGCTCTCGTCTCGGAATATTAAATAAAAAGATTTTATGTTGACATTGTTGACTGATTTTTATTCGTTTTCGTGATTTATTATCATAATAACAGTTTTAGGTAAGGATCATTGTTACAGTGTTTTGAAGGTTATAAAATCCTTTGAAACGATACCTATATCGATAGGGCATATTTTTGCATATTTCCCTTTTTTAAAAGCATATTTTAAGCGCATATTTCAACACTTTTTTGTGCATGCATATCGCATCCCTATGTATTAGTAAGTATGAGGAATTAGAATACCTGCATGTGTTTGTACTTTGTAGGTGTCTACTTGATACCAAAATGTTTTGTTTTTGGTCCAAAATTAGGTACCTATTAATTTTAATAAGATTTTTGATTTTTTTTTAAACTTTTGAAGTACGGGGTATTTTTTTTAATGAACATTTTCCAGAAGATTTTTTCTTAAATTTTAATATATACCGAAGTTTCAAGTTTTTCCAGAAAAAAATCATTTTTAGACATTCCCGTGTAGCAATTGCCGAAATCGACATTTATGTCGACAAAATTCAGACACATTTTTTTCTCGGTTAACAATGAATTAAAAATGATATATGAGATTTAAAGTAATGTTCTATGTTAAACATAACTGTTCAATCAAAATTTTTGAATTTTTCTCAGTATTTTCCTGTAATTTAGAAAACATTGTTTTTCTACATAGACAAGTCGATGTAAAAATCGATACTCGATAAACGCATCGAAGACTATGTCGACATTTTCTGCCAATTAAATTTACAAATTTTATATTCAAAAAGAACTAAAAACAATTAATAGGAACATTTTAAGCTGAGGAATAAACAATTTTTGAAAGAATCACAAAATTTTCTCATTTTTAAAAAATTTGAATAATACAAGTACTTGTCGAGTTATTGTCGACATAATTGTCGATTGTCGAATAATGCATCGACTTCACTGTCGACAGTGTCGACCAGAGGAATTTTAAGTCGAGTTAATGTCGATCTAATTGTTGAGGGTCGAATAATGCATCGACTTGACTGTCGACGTCTTGAGGGTGATTTTGATACTCGCAGATAAAGTGTGTTATGAATTAGTACATAAGGCTCTAAGAATTACCTCTTTGTTAGTTGGACACACATATGTCCAGCTACGAAGGTGACCTCAATGCCGCATATTTGACAAACTGTCGAAGTGTTGGCTTGAACACTATTTTTGGTTTAATTTTATTACATTTGCCTCTAATTATTGAATATTTGAACTTAGCATTTTTTTCAACATCTCAGCATTGAAAATATCGATGTAGATGTCGATATAAGTGTCGACACATCGAAATCGGTCACTTTTCGATCGTATATGTCGACACGATTGTGGATGGTTTGTCGAGCTTATTATCGACATGTTTGTCGACCGTCCAAATATGGCTCGACATGTCGACAGTCGACAAATGTGTTGATAATAACATCGACAAACCATCCAAAATCGTGTCGACATGTACAATCGAAAAGTGACCGATTTCGATGTGTCGACATTTATATCGATATTAGCATCGACGTTGCTACACGGGTTTCTGATATTTTCCTTCAAATAAAAAACTAATTTTTTTGAGATGACTTTTTTGTGATTTTTTTAAAAAGTTGATTAGAATTTTTGAATCGTTGAAGAAATGAGAAAATTTCAAAATATTTATTTTCAAAAAAAAAAAAAAAAAAAAAAAATAGATGATTTTTTTTTATTTAAATTTTGATCAGTGTTACAAGTTTTCAGAAAAATTTGGAAATTGGTTTCAAATGAATGATAAAAAAATTTAGGATATTACTTTTGTGATTTTTTTTTTCTTTTTGATATGTCAACAGATCTTTTTAGGAAAAATTTTGAAATATCCCCTTTAAATTTTTTTTGAATGAAAAACGTGATAAATGTATCTATCCAGGAAAATTTTCAAATACATTTACGGGGAATAACAACTACGTTATGGGTAAATCATAATCATCCTGAATTCCTGATTCAGGATCTGCATGATTTTATTTCAAGCTGGATCTTTCCTCATTTTTTGAAAATCGTAATAGTTATAGTTATATAACAGGTTTGTACACTGGGCACGGGGCAACGGGGCAAAACTATGGTGAAGAACTCACTGTTATCATCCTTCAGATTCAAAATATCTATGGATCTTTAGTTTTTATATTTCAATTGGTTTTCAAAAAATTCTAATACCTATTTTCAAATAATTGTTTTTTTTTTAATTCTATCATTTTTTTCAATAATTTTATAAAAAGTAAGTGCAGTACACAGGGCGACAGGGCTACACCACGGTGAAAAACTCCCTATTACCTTTCCGATTCAAGATCTGGTTCTTTACATTTCAAGATGGATCTTTTAACACTTCAGGGCATTTACTTCAAATTTTTCTCAAATAAAAAGACCAGCAAAATTTGCAATAAGAAAAAAAATTCAAATAATTAAACGTTCTCAAATAATACATTAACGAAATCTTAAAATAAAGGAATTCATTGGGAACTGTAACTCTAAAATTATAACTTTTTTGAAAGAAAATTTTGAAAAATTCTCATTTTGAAAACATTGATAAAATATGATTCTATATTTTTTTTTTAAATTACTTTTTCCCACCTAAACTGAAAAAAAAATTTAAATGACAAAATTTGAAAATGTTAAACTTTTTAAAAACAATTTTCAATAATAAAAATGATTCTGAATAAGTATTTATTCTAAAAAATGTTATTCAAATAAATTTTCTATTCCAAAATTTAATAATAAATATTTTGGCCTTCAGCATTTTTTTTTTTTTTTTTTTGCCAACTCATGTCTCATTTTAACTTTTATTGTCAAAATTATCTAATCTATCAAGTATCAAGACAGTCATTCATTTCATAATATATTTATTTTTGTTTTCAAAAAATTCTAATGGCTATTTTCAAATTTTGTAAGTTGATTTTTTTTTAATCTTATGATTTTTTTTTTTCAATTTTGATAGAAAGTTTTCATTTTTTGAAATTTTTATTCATAATTGTTTATCATCAAATTTTTTAAAGTAGTAATTTTCCAAATTTCCTTTCTTACTTTAATAATTTTATTAGGTATTAAAAATTATATTTTGTTGAAAATCGTGATTATTATTATACTCAAGTTTTTTTCATAGTGCAAGGCAAGTAGGTACATTATGGTACAGTACATACAAGTGCTATAAACAGGGCGACGGAAGCTACAAGCTACACCACGGGGAAATGAAAAATAGGGAATTATTTTCTCCAGTATAAATGTCACCATTGACCCCTGATATTCAAAACATTTTCAAAATACGGGGTCACGTCACCCTTAAGTACATACCAGTGCAGTGCACAGGGCAACGAGGCTACACCACATGGAAGGATTCCCTGCTATCAACTTTCCAAATTTCCGATTCAAGATCTGGACCTTTGCATTTTATATTTTAAGATGGATTTTTTTTACACTTCAAATTCAATCGAAAACGGGCATTTATTTAACATTTTTATCAAATAATAAGACCCTTTGAAATTAGCGAAAAACGCCTTATTTTTTGAATTTTGTTAATGTTATCAAAAATCAAAAAACTTCAATATAGATAGGTAATACCTATGTTTTTTCAAATTTTATCAGTTTTTTGTTGTTGTTTTTTTTAAATTATATTTCATCATTATTTTTGAATTTTGTTTAAAAAATTCCATTTTAAAAATGAATTGTTTAGAATAATTTAGGTACGTTTCTTCAATATAAGGTCAAAAATCTATTATTACCTAAACTTAAAAATCAAATTGTTCCAAATTTTGTTCTAAATCAATTTTTCCAAAATACGAGTAAGTACATTTATAAAATACCTGAAAATTTTATTTTCTTATAGGTAAATCAAGCATTGAATTCTAAAGAAAATTCTGTCTTCTTATTTTTCCAAGTTTGAAAAAAAAAATTTATGAGGTGTGATTGAGAATGAAAACTTGAAGGAAAGTAATGATAATTCTGAACAATTTCTTTTTTTAAATGGTATCGATCAAAGTATTTTTAAAACGAAATAAATTTTTTTAAAACTAAATTCAAAAAATGAAAATTTGAAAGATTTTATTTGAGTAAAATTTGCAAAAAGAAAAAAAATTAAAATCATTAAACGTTCTTAAATCGGACCAACAGGATTTTAAAAATTTTCATAATACTTGAACATTAAAATTTTTAAAAAATCTATTTTTTAAAATTGTGTTTCAAAAAAATTAACGAAAATTTAAAATAATGGAATTCATTGAAAACTGTTACTCTGAAATTATATTATTTACGTAAGTATAAGTATTATTTTTTTCCAAAGAAAAATTTGAAAAAATTGATAAAGATGATTCTCAATTTTTTTAAAATTACTTTTTTCCAACAAAATTGAAAATTAAAAAAAAATCATTATTATTTTATTAAATTTTTAGTTTTAAAGTTTGAAAAATTCTTTTTTCTTCTGTTTTCTAGCCGTTGCGACGGGCTTCTTCTAGTTTTCTATTAAAAATGACTATCCCATTAAAATTATTAATTCACGTACAGAAAAATGGCTATCCTATTAAAATTATAAATTCATGTATTGAATTTTTCTTAAAAAATAAACTGAATCCACCCAATCGACAATTCAAAAGTAATAGCTATGTTTTTTTAACGCGGATTATGCATAATCTGGATTATGGATTATAAGAATCTATTTCTTAAAACAAGGTTTAGAAAATCCATCCACAACTCGTTTTTATCTTTTGACAAAAACATTAGGTTTGGTTATAAGAATTCTGGTAATTTATATAATCGTACCTTTTCTAAAACTAAAGATCGTGTTCCTAAATTACAATTAAGTACTGTCGTCTACCAAATTAGTTGTTTGAATTGTGAGGCTTCTTATATTGGTGGAACTTCCCAAAAATTATTTTGTAGGATTCAACAACATCGTCGTGATGTTATAAATAAAAATAATAATACAGCTTTGGCCAAGCATTCTTCTGAATTAAACCATAATTTTGATTTTGATAATGTAAAAATCTTACAACGCGTTTGTATTAATAATACTAAAAGAAAAATGATCGAGTCACTCCATATTTCAAAAAATGAAAATTCTATTAACGATAAAACAGATATTGCGGGCTTAGAAATTTATAAACATGTACCTAGTTTAAAATTCATAATTTACCTTTTTGTTCCAATTATGCTTGATAATGACCTACGTTGTGTATTAATTGAAACGTTGCTCTTATTTTCAGTTTTTCAATATATTCGCGTTATAATTTGTTTTTATTTGTCTGTTTCTAATATCTTAGATTGTTTAAAAAATATTTTGCACACCCTACTTATAATTTCAAGCTTCCTTTATATATTTTTAATTTTTTTTTAATTTTTTAATGAGCAGAAAAAAAGTATTATAATTAAGCTACGTTGATATATTTATTTCTTAATTGCCCGGTAAACACACTGCATGCGATTAGCATTCTGAAAATAGTACGCGTATAGTATGCTAAAATGTCCACTTTTTTTAGCGGTTGCAAGCGATTCGTGCGCTAAGCTAGCCAACAAATTTTTTCAACGAAACATTCGCTGGCTACTCGCTGGCTAATAGAACACGAATTTAGCTTAGCTAGTTTAGCTTGCGAATCGCGCGGGCGAATTAATCGGGCAACTGCAGCTAAAAAAGCGGACATTTTATGCATGCTATTCGCATACGGTAAAATTTGAGTATAGCGCACTATTCGCATACGAATCGCGTGCGGTGTGTTCATCAGGGATTATTTAGAATTTACCTGCTGCAAGCCATCCTGTGATTACATTGAATTTCATCGATTCTAAAAGAAGTCCGACTTGATGTAGATAAATCGCTCAGATTATATTAAACTTTCTAAAATGATTTATTTATGCTTCAGTGTCTGAAATGAAAAAAGGTTATGAATAGGAATTTGATTTTCTAACTTTATGTCACAATCACATATTGCGAGATAGTTTACCAGGTTCGCCCTACTTCAGTGGGAGAAAACAAACTTGATTAAGACAATGATAAAATTAATCTTCACGTTTTAATTTCGAATAAAATCACAATTAAATACTAAGATTGTTGAAAACCATGTTCTTGAACATTTTCATTACTTACATCATTAGATATAATAAATATTCCATTTTCGAACTCGATTCTTATAATGTTGTTATTGATAAGAATTAGTATGTTTGTTTTCTCCCAGTCAGTCCTGGCACAAAACACAACACTCACTGATGTTGGAAAGAATAATAGATTACAAATTTATACATAGATATTCCAGCTTACCTACTACTTGAGAAGTTTGGTTTGCAAATGAATAAAAATTGTACGTTTGCAAATGAATAAAAATTGTACATCTCTTGGAGCACATCATTCATACATTTTGGTTTGAAACCAGTAATTTCCTTTTAGTTTTCAGCCGATTCCAGGATGCCTATTATGAAATTTCGTCAACTTGTGAAGCAGTTGCGACAATAAAAAACATTTAGATCAGTACGTCGAAAAAACGTCAAATGTATGACCATAAAATGGGCGTAATTTTTTCGTACATACTGTTTATCAAAAACGTCACAAATGCGCGAATAAAACAATCTTAAAATGGGAGTAATATCAATGACTCATAAACTAGATACACAATCTTATCGATGTTGCTAATCCACTTTTTGTCTATTCGATGACGGGATTTTTTCTGCAGAGGTTGGTACAGGGGTGCGGAAATTAATCAGACGTACTGTACATAAGTAATATGAAGGAAAACACTGTTTTTTGAATTTTTTAGCAACTTTAGAGGGTTTAGGTAAAATTTTTATGAGACATTATTTTTAGGAAATAAAAATTCCTATCAAATGATATATTTGGGGAAATTTTTTTACCTTTCTTTCATTTCGATTGGCCTCATAAATGTACCATATAAATGATGTTGAGAAGTTACATAACATTTTTTACGTTTTATAAAAAAATGTCTGGATTTAGGTGAATTTTTGTTAGGACTTTACTTTTAGAGAAAAATAAATCCTATCGAATGGTCTATATATCAGAATTTTACATGCAGTTCGCTCAGAAATATGGAATTTTGAATGATTAAGTAAGTATTCCATATTTCAGAGTAAACTGCATGTAAAATTCCGATGAATAAACCATTCGAAAGGATTTTTTATTCTCTGACAATGAAGTCCTTTCAAAAATTCTTCCAAACCCACTCATTATTGAATAAAATATAAAAAATTACAAGTTCTCAATATCATAAATGTATGATTCTTTCTGAACGCAGCCCATGACATCCACGTTGTATTACTCACCTACTTATTAAAATTGAGCAACAATTCACCTTGATGAGTAAACATTGAACAAAAACGTTAATTCATTCTTTCCCCTTATTGTGTGTGTGTTTCTAGTTTTTCTAAAATTTTAATTTTTTTCCTAAAAAGTTTCACCATAAAAAAAAACCCTATCCACATCTTTGATCACATAAAAGGATCGTTCACAATGCACCTTTACTTTTTGCTTTTGCTTTTTGCTTAACACTCACTACTGTCTGCACCAATCTGATGGCCAGATTTGTGTATTTACACGTTTGTAAGTGTACTGGTTAAGCAAAAGCAAAAAGTAAAGCTCCATTGTGAACGAGCCTAAAGCGCTATTCAATCCAAAACAGTACTAAACTAAGTGGAAATTACTGGTTGCAAACCAAAATGCCTGAATAGTGTGCTCAAAAAGATTATAAATAATCTGTTACCAATTTTTATTTATTTGCAAACCAAACTGTTGAAATATATTATGCAAGAATATCCATAATATTGTATTAGCTGTCAATTCCTATTTATAACCATTTTTTTTTTGTTTCAGACCCTGAATCATTTATAAAATCATTCAATTTATATAATCTGCTCGCGTTATCTACATCAAATAAGGCATCTTTTGGAATCGATGAAATTCAACGTAATCACACGATGGCTTGCAGCAGGTAAATAATAAATCATCATCGATAACAATACACTAATGAGCACTCTAAATAAGGTACTAAATTTATTATCACATACCTACTTACGTTAGGGCTGATCAAGTACTGCTTGAAAATTCAATAACTACACAAATCCCATTGCGTTTGGTGATCCACTACGTAATTATAAATTATAAAATTATTGGCGTCAGTTTGATTCCTCATTAGGGTATAGCACCTCTTTCTTTTTTGTCACAAGTGATCGTCTTTATAGAGAAATAATATTTTCCCCAGTTTTGAGGTGCTTCCACTTTGTTGAAAAAATTCTTGAAAAATAATTGTTGATAATAGATACATCTATTTTAGTTACACAACATATTATATTTTTTTATTTTTTCAGCTCTGGGTACCATTTACGACCTGTCTATATGAGCTATAAAAATGTATAGCTATAAAATGGTGTTTACGACATGGCAATATAAATTGTATAAAAATGCAAATTTATCTGTGAATTGAATTTTTTGAAAAAATAGTGGGTGAACTGAGGGAAAAATGTCATTTTTTAAATTTTATAACCATTAGTGGAAGGCAACTATTTAATAATACACGAATGCCTCAAAAATCTACATTGAATCTAGAAAAAAAATTCTTAAATAACCCTTGGTAGTATACCGGAGAACACACTGTATACAAATCGCGTGCTAATAGAATGCTACATTCGCATCTATCACATAGGAATAGCATGCACAAATAGAGTAGGTACTATTCGCATTTCAAAAATGTCCGCTTTTTTAGCAGCGAATTTTGAACGCTTTTGAAAATACATCTTATTTATGATCGTAAATTTGTGTAAAATGAAATTATGCCGAATCGTGAAGTTCTTGGCGTACCTATACTACTCAGAAGTGGCGTTTGATGAAGTAAGAAGACGAACTTCCAATTACAACTTTTATTCAATTATGGTTATTTATGGAGAGGTCCAATTGAAATTTTTATCAAGATTTCAATCTACAACTTTTGTTTGAATAGTTTTTTAATTTGATCCTCCATCCCCTCAAATTTTAGCATGATGTTCGCTCACGACTAGTATACAAATTTATTTCAGAAGGTTTTCTTCAATTTTCACTTTGATTTCACATTCTATTCATCGGCTAATATCACACTGACATCGTATGAAATATCTGCAGATTTTTAATGCGATTTTAGCATGAAATCTGCTCACAAATAGAATAGGTAGGAATTTATCTAAGAAGATTTTCTTTTAATTTCGCATTCTATTCATGTGCGAATTGATCGCGATCTTCATCTCTGCGATTTTAGCATTCTAATCGCATACGGTGTGTTTACCGGGATATCTATCATCTCTCCGAGTTTGAAAAAATTATATTCAAAACTGTCAAAAACTAAAATTACAATCAAATGACTTAATTTCGAAATTATTGTTGGGGGGAAGGGGTAAATCACACTACTTACTAGGATTGCTCAAAATATAAAAAAGACTGCACCTAAGTACTACCAAATGCGAAGGTGTGGGCTAAACCAAGGTCGAACCGCCGAAAATTGGCAAGTGACGCTTGCATGTTTTTTTTTTAATTTTTCGTGAAAATGGTAGTCGTTTGAGCTATTGAGTCCCACAATAATGCTGATCCACACAGTGTGGAAAACGAAAGTCTAGCAGATTGAGAACCATTGAAAAAAAAACATGCGCTAGTCAACCGCCAATTTTTAGCAATCTCACTACAGCCCTCATGATACACAGTTGTAGGTATGTGTAGTGTAGTGTGCAATGGAATCAGTGGTTTGCCTGAATCTAGGTATATATTATGTATCAATTTTCAATGCAAATTAAATATATATTTCGCCTTGGAAATGGAGTACCTACATGTTATATGGTATACAGCTGTGCTCACTTCACAAGGCAGTGACAGCGAGAGCCGAGTAGGCCCCAATGCAAGGATTTTGTGGGCCCTTTTCACTCACATCAGTTTGGTTCTTCCTCCGATGAGTCATTCAAAGGGATTCAGTACTTATACTTGACGCCTTAAAAATATAAAAATGAAATTTAGGTACTTGAATAATGATGTGTTAAAAATAAACTATTTTCAACGATGAAACGCATGGTGGGGCGTTATTCGATAAGGTATATATTGTTATCCCCATGCACACCCCACCACGCTTTTCATCGTTGAAATTTTTGAAAAAATAGTTTATTTTTAACACATCATTATTCGAGTACCTAAATTTTATTTTTATGTTTTTAAGGCGTCAAGTATAAGTACTGAATCCCTATACCTGAATAACATATGACCCACTTTAAATAAAAGCGTGGTTTTTAAAAAAATTTTTACCTGTTTATTTAACTCTTTTAGTCGTTGTAAAATTTAAGTTTCAAAATCTAGTTCAGCGACCTCGAAAACCTACTGTTAGATACCAATATTGTGAATTTCAAAATGTACCCTCCCCCCGCGAGACCCTAATTTGGGGTCACAAGTAAGTTCAAGTTCGAAAATCGAATTCAGCAACCTCAAAAACCTACTTTTTGATACCAATGTTGTAATTTTTGAAATTTTAAAAATTAACCCCCTTCTAGAAGCCCAATTGAGGGGCTTTGAATCGAAACCGGAATTCTCCACTTTTGAAAATTTTACAGGAGAGTGAAAAAACTGTTGTGACATAGGTGGAAATGGAGGGCACGCGATTTAATATTTAAGAAGAAGGGGTAGGAATAGGATTCAGTGCTGCCACCTATATATTGAAAAATTTCCGAACTTTACGAAAATGCTGGAGAATTCCACTTTTGACTACAACTTCACACTTTTTTTCGTAATTTTTGTTGAATATAAGCTGACTTCAGCTCAACGCTTTCATCTCTCCTGAACAGTTGAAAAAATTTTATGGATTTTTTCTGATTGGACCATCGGATGCGGAATGTTCCCAACTACCGGAAGTGACAAAAATATCACTTTTGAAAAAAAGTGGAAAATTCCGGGTTAGTTTCAAAGCCCCTCAATTTGGGGTCGGAGGTAAATTTAAGTTTGATAATCGAATTCGGCGACCTCAAAAACCTACATTTTGATAACAATGTTATAATTTTTAAAATTTTCAAAATTGACCCCCTCTCAGGGGCTTAATTTTGGGTCGGAGGTAAATTCAAGTTCGAAAATCGAATTCAGCGACCTCAAAAACTACATTTTGATACCAATGTTGTGAATTTCGAAATTTTCTAAATTGAACCCCCTCATAGGGGCCTAATTTGGGGTCAAGGGTAAATTTAAGTTCAAAAATCGAATTCAGCGACCTCGAAAACCTACATTTTGATACCAATGTTGTGAATTTCTAAAATTTTCAAAATTGAACCCTCTCATAGGGGCCCAATTTGGGGTCGGGGTAAATTTAAGTTCGAAAATCGAATTCAGCGACCTCGGAAACCCCTAATGTGAGCACTTTGGTCTTTCAATTCTTGTAAAATATTAAATGAGAGAGGATTGGGCGAAAACATAGACTTGGTTCTGTGAGACATACATACATACATACATACATGTATACATACATACATACATACATACCAAGTTTATAAAAGCGTGGTAATAGAAAAGAGCATTTTATTTTTTGGGAGTTTTGCAGGATTTTGATTCGCTTTGTGAAAAAAATCTTTCTTTAGTTTCTTTCTTCCTTTCTTTTTTCCTATTCTTTATTTGAAAAAAGATTTTTCCATTGTTTTTTTTGGAGAGGGGGTGAAAACCTATTGGGAAATATATTTTACACGGCAGAATAGGTTGGTCTTTTGCACGACAGGCGTCGGAAACTAATGGACCCGACAGAATAATATTTTCTAACGACAATTAGCCATAGAGTTGAACGAAAAGTTAAGGCTTTAACCGGCAGAATATAACATCAACGAAAAAATAAAATAATTCACGACAAATTTATTTAATTCACAATAAATAAATTCCTTCACGGTAAAAAAAATCATTTCAAGTGAATAAGATTTGTTTACTATTTTCAGAAGACAAATTTCTGAATTGTTTGAGTAAGAAACTAGTTTGATATTTTCAAATTACGAGTAGAAATAATGATTTGTCAAATTCTTTGAGTAATTTTTTTTTCATTTTTCTGATCAAAAAACTCTAAATTTTCTGATTGAAATAGATTTCATTTTTTGGATTAAAAAATTCTTGGATTTTTGAACTTTTTTAAACTTTAGCAGAAAAAATATTTCAGTATTTTTAGGAAAAAGAATTCTTAATTTTCTCAGCTGAGAAACCGTTGGATATTTGCAGAATAAAAATTCCTGAATTTTCGAATTTATATATAGGTACCTACATTTTTTTTATTTCTCAGTTTTATACGATTTAATTCTTGAAGAAAAAATTAACTTTCAATTTAACTATATTTTTAGGGGGGGAAAAAAATTATTCATCTAAATTTTCTGAGTAAAAATAAAATATTTTTTGGGTAAAAAATTCCTCAATATTCTGAGTTTAAAATATCTAAAATTTCGTCATTGTAAATATTTTTTTAAGTCTTAATTTGTTTTTGTGTCTGTAATCACCTTTTTTTTTTGTCGTTGATAGGAATATCAGAATTGATTTACTTTTGGAGAAAAAACAAATCACGATTTTTGGTCATATCTTTTTTTTTTGAAAATTATGTTGAGTTTTTACTAAGTACCTAAAAAAATGTCAGTTTGAGGTGGGAATAGCCACCAGGGACAAAAGTAGGAATAGTGGGATGTGCATGTAGTGACTCACCCTTTCTTATTATTGGCAAATCAGCAAAAAAATCGATGAATTCATAGCTTACCAAGTATAGGATTCAAAATCTGTTCACTAAAAAAAACTGATTTAAAAAGAAAATGGAGCCTTTTTGATCACGCCATTGCTGGTTGCATTTGGAGTGAGCACACACATCTCTTCATAATATAGTATTATTTTAATTTGTCTTGAGGTGATTTTATTGTGCAGATTTTAAATATGTACTTCACATACTTAGATAGGCAGAATGCTTTAGTAACTTCACGTACTACTTACCTTACTTATGTACATAAATATGGTCTATTTCTTGGTAAAATTTCTCAAGACCGTGTGATTTGGTTCTTATAATGAAGAGTTACCTACATGGGAGAAAAATTGTTTTTGGATTTTACATGCTTTTAGAACATTCAAACTTTGGGCTCATTTACAGTGACAATGAATTTCTTACAGAATAGATGAAACCAAAATGAAATAAAATGGATAAGGTAAAGTACCAATTGTGGGACAGTTGTTTTGTCTTCAACTTTTGAGGGGGAAGGGATGATTGGGAACGAAATTTGATTATCTCACCATAAGGCTTGAACCGTTGGCAACCTCATTCCAGTCTTGGTTTTGTTCCAAAGAGTCCCATGTTCGTAGGAGAATTTTTTCTAAATCAAGTTAAAGCCAATTGTGGGACAAGAGGACCTAAGGTCATTTTGCCAAGTGGGATGCTTATGCATTACCTAACGATAATTTATCCGGGAAAAACACCCCAACTTAATTTTTTTCAGAGATAAACCGATTCAAAAAATTTTCAAAAATTGTTGTGAAATTTGTCCCACAACTGATTTGTCCCGAAGATTGGTTCAATTTTGAAACTTCAAATTTTTTCGTTTTTTTCTAAATAAAATATCAATTTATCGACAGTATAAAATAGATTTTTTCAAATACAGGAAATAAGTATATTATCTAATTTTTCACGATTCGGTGTCATTTTCCAAGTCGAACCAATCGTGGGCTAAACCAATTATGGGACAAACCAATTGTTGGACATTTTTTTTTGACTTGATTGCAAAATCAACCAGGTGATTGTATAGTATGTATGTACTAGAGTAAATTATTATTGTACGACACTACGACACGATTATTTGGAAGAAATATCGAGAGAGAAAATTTATTAAATTCATTCAATTTCGTAAATGGAAAACTTGATATGTTGGAGGCAGCTTTTGACGGATTTTTTCAAAATATCACTCAAATGTCTTCTCTTGTCACATATTTACTAAATGATACGAAATTTATAGTTTCGGAAGTGTTTAACCCCATGATAATTTTATTTTTGTTCTTCTCAAAAATTTCAACTGACATTTAAAAATTCTGCATCAGAACAGAAGTACTCCAAAAACCCAATAAACTGCATACATGGTCAGTACACACCTCAAGAGTAAAAAAAAAACAACCATGAGCGATCTTTTTCACTTTTTAGTGTGCCTGCTGGAAGAGTTACAAAATTTTGTCCCACAATAGAGTGCTGTCCCAGAACTGGTACTTTACCTTAAGTAGGTAAAAATTTTCCACGAAAAAGATTGAAGTATTTCCATCTTTTTCATAGATCCACTGAAATGCAAAGTGGATGCAACACTTAGTTTTGAGAATTAGGGATTGCTTTGTAACCATAACCGTTGTAACCGACGAATTTTTTGATTGTTAACAGCCAACCAAACCGTAAAAAACGTATAAGCGTAACCGATTACCAGTTAACCAACTGATAATCAAAAACGTAACAGTTAACCAATTAACCAAAACAAATTCCTATTGGTTACAGTTTTGTTATGGCTAAATATTTTCCTCTAATAAGCGACAATCCATCAAATTTATGACAAATAAATTTTTAAAAAAGACACTAATTTTTTTCAAATTGCAGGTTACGTTTTTATGGAAGGGAGGGGGAGGTTTACAAAAAAAATTATATTTTTTTTTCACTTTACTGTCTATTTTTTTTTGTTATTATTACAAAAAAAAAAAAAAAAAAATGATAATTTTGTCAACTGTTTCACTAATTTGCAGTTCCATGGTAATAACTTGAGTTTGTCAACTTTTCCACCAATTTGCTGACCTTTTTGTCCAATTTTCAATTTTGACCAAATAACCGGTTATTTAACTGGTTAACCAAACAAATGTAATAGTGCGGTTATGACCGGTTACTTAATCAACCATTTGACTTTTAAGGTTAACAATAACTAACAAACAAAAAAAATAAGATAATAACCATAACCGTAACTAACCAACACATAAAAATTCAGCGGTTGCCCATCCCTATTGAGAATTTAATATTGACATTATATTTACAATTTCGAATATGTACTTTCCTATCACAAAAATGTTGTGATGAAAGACGATTTTTTTTTTAAATAGCCTTTTAAACAAGAGATACATTTTTGTGCCTTCAAATAGGCATTTTTCAAAAAACCAAATCATGTGGAGTTGCGAAATTTTCAAAAATAGATGATATGTGGATACAAGCGTAATAAATGCCTGTATAACTAAATAGGTCTTTGGCTTTTGTTTATAAAAATGGAAAGAATCGACGAATTGGACTCCGAATGTTTTGATTTATTTTATGCCACGCCATTCGATTCTTCGAAGCCCATCTCCTGGATACATTGTTCACTTCTCAATAGTACAAAGCTACCAGCAGATTTCGGAGAAAACATTGAAGTTGGTTGTTAAAATAATTTAAAGATTACTTCATATTGTCTACTGGCATGTGAGTTATATTTAACCAAAATTATGATTTGTATATTTATTGTTATGATTTATATCAGGCTTTAGGGTTGTCGGGAGGACAATATCCCATCGTTGCTGATGCTCCTCTGAAGATATCCAGTTTGAAGGTATTGTCATTGGCGGGAATCGATAGTTTTAGTGTTCCAAAAGATTTTTTTTCAAAGCTGCGTAATCTTGAAGGGCTCATAACAAATTATGTAAACTTTGTGACGAATGTTCCACGATTACCGACTTCCATAAAGTTTTTGAAACTTGAAAGGGTAATACCGCCGTATGATTTGTCGAAATTGAAGAAATTGGAACTTTTTATCTATCCGAACAGCAAACTGACAGAGTTCCCATCCATCCCTAGCAGAGCACCCTTGAAAGCTTTGGATTTAAGTTATAATCCTCTCACAAAATTAACTCTGCCTGACATAGCGCAATATTGTTTACTAAATGTCACATATTTAATATCAACAAACATTCAAGATAGATCTGAGAAGGCATATTGTGAACTTGATGCATGGTTCAAGAGTCACAACATCTCATATAAATTAACAACATATAAAATAGATTGTACGTTGAAGGTTTATAAGTATAGGTACATGAATATCATAATCATGCATTCATGCTTTGTCCAGTTGTATACTTACCTACTCACTAACTCTTTTTTTAGTTTCAAAGTGTCCTGCACCAGCACCAGAAAATGCAGACGCCGTGTCAAAGTATAAAGATTGTTTAAGTGGAGGGAGTTGGTGGTTCTATATTGTGATGATCGCTGTTGGAATAGTCGAAGGCTTGGCCATAATTGGAGCAGTTTGGTATTTTTGGCGTAGGAGTGACTTAAGATGATGACAGTAAGTATCTATCAAGATACTACCGTAGTAGGTAATCCCCGGCCGGCAAAATTTTGTGAACGCGCCCATTTATGCGTCCATTTGTGCGCCTAGGCGCAGAAATGGGTGCAGTGGACTAGGAATGGTTGCTGCAACCATAATATTTAAAAAATTTTGTCAACCTACGCGACCAAACGCATCCACACGCGTCCATACACACACCCATTAGTCAAAATAGTTGTGTAATGGTCGCGTGTATCTAGCTCAGTTATGGGCGCGTGAATAGTTGCGTATTAGGTAGTGCGTCTTTTTTTGCATCCATAGTGCATGTACGGAGTACGGGGGCAAAAGAAAGGCAGAGGAGAAGGGTATGAAGCAGGTAGTTTTTCAAACCTCCTGCTGTGTAGTGCGGCTGTGTGAAAAAAACAATAGAGAGAAGCTACTGTTCTATAGTCCCTATGAATGAAATAAAACCACATTAGGCTAATATGAGATGTATTGCTATACTCCCGTTATGCTTCAGTTAAAGAAGATATTTATTATACCTATTTCTTCCCTGAATCCGGTGGGATTTGAACTCGGGACCTCTCGCACGAAGAGACACCACGTTGACGACTCCGCCACTATGCGTATCAAAGGTATGAGCATAGATGGTGGGAATGCGTCGGATCCTAGGGAAAGCGTTTCTATAAAGGCAACCTTATCGGTCTACCTGCTAGCGCGATATGCAAAGTTGGTTTCATGTACCGCAAAGTGTACTTTTGGGTTACCGGTTACCGCGTATCACCACTGTATCACTATTTTCAGACCTTATTTCGTGTGGAGTGTAATAATTATTCGATCATAATACATTTTTTCATTCTAGATATTATTTTAACTCAAATTTCATTGATACCACCCATTAAAATTCGATACGATTCTATACATATTTTTAACGCTCTTTTCGAATATCGATAAATAAATCTGATTCGATCAGTCTTTCTGCTCCATTTCGATCAAAAACTTTGAAATTCTTCGATTTTTTCATAATTCTTCGATTTTTTTGGTACTTTTGGTCATAAAAAGTCCATTATGAAGATGAAAACTTGAACTGATTGAATTTATTTATACATTTTTGGAAAGAATGAAAAAAATGCGACTAGAAAATGATGAAATATATTTGAACCATGAAGATTTGTGAGATTTTAGAAAAAAAATGATGAATTTTTCAAAAAGTGCGAAATTGGTTTCATGCGAGGTAGACCGCATGGTTGCCTGTGTTTTAATTAAAATTTAATTCGAAATCCATCGCGGCATGCTATGAATATTTCATTTGTTTCTAGAAGTATTTTTAAAGCTCTTTTCGAATATCAAAAAATAATTCCGATTCGATAAATATTTCAGCTCCATTTCGATCAAAAACTTTGAAATTTGTCGATTTTTTCAGTACTTTTGGTCAGAAATGTCCATTTTGAATCTGAAAACTCGAACGGATTGAATTTATTTCTACATTTTTGGAAAGTATGAAAAAAATGCGACTAGAAAATGATGAAATATATTTGAACCGTAAAGATTTGTGAGATTTTAGAAAAAAAAATGATGAATTTTTCGAAAAGTGCGAAATTGGTTTCATGCGAGGTAGACCGCATGGTTCCCTGTGTTTTAATTAAAATTTAATTCGAAATCCATCGCGGCATGCTATGAATATTTCATATGTTTCTAGAAGTATTTTTAACGCTCTTTTCGAATATCAAAAAATAAATCCGATTCGATAAATATTTCAGCTCCATTTCGATCAAAAACTTTGAAATTTGTCGATTTTTTCAGTACTTTTGGTCAGAAATGTCCATTTTGAAGCTGAGAACTCGAACGGATTGAATTTATTTCTACATTTTTGGAAGGAATGAAAAAAATGCGACTAGAAAATGATGAAATATATTTGAACCATGAAGATTTGTGAGATTTTATAAAAAAAATGATGAATTTTTCAAAAAGTGCAAAATTGGTTTCATGCGAGGTAGACCGCATGGTTGCCTGTGTTTTAATTAAAATTTAATTCGAAATCCATCGCGGCATGCTATGAATATTTCATTTGTTTCTAGAAGTATTTTTAAAGCTCTTTTCGAATATCAAAAAATAAATCCGAACATATTTACTATTTAAAAAGGTTTAGCAAAAAGTCTCTAAACAAATTTTACATGAAAAAAATTCTAAACAAAATTCAAGTTGAAAATTTCAAAAAATTGATAAAAAGATTCGAGAAGAAAATCTTGATTAAAGTATACTTCATTTTTTTCATTTTTTCAGGAATGGCCGCTTTTTGTAAAAAAAAAAATATATCGATACTTAATAATTATCGATTTTTAAAAAATTTGAATTATAACGAATTTCACAACTTTTGAAAAATCCATCATTTCGTTGTAAAACTTTACAAATCTTCAAGGTCCAAATATATTTCATCATTTTCTAGTCGCATTTTTTTCATTCCTTCCAAAAATGTAGAAATAAATTCAATCCGTTCGAGTTCTCAGCTTCAAAATGGACATTTCTGACCAAAAGTACTGAAAAAATTGACAAATTTCAAAGTTTTTGATCGAAATGGAGCTGAAATATTTATCGAATCGGATTTATTTTTTGATATTCGAAAAGAGCGTTAAAAATACTTCTAGAAACATATGAAATATTCATAGCATGCCGCGATGGATTTCGAATTAAATTTTAATTAAAACACAGGGAACCATGCGGTCTACCTCGCATGAAACCAATTTCGCACTTTTTGAAAAATTCATCATTTTTTTTTCTAAAATCTCACAAATCTTTACGGTTCAAATATATTTCATCATTTTCTAGTTGCATTTTTTTCATACTTTCCAAAAATGTAGAAATAAATTCAATCCGTTCGAGTTTTCATCTTCATAATGGACTTTTTATGACCAAAAGTACCAAAAAAATCGAAGAATTATGAAAAAATCGAAGAATTTCAAAGTTTTTGATCGAAATGGAGCAGAAAGACTGATCGAATCAGATTTATTTATCGATATTCGAAAAGAGCGTTAAAAATACGTATAGAATCTTATCGAATTTTAATGGGTGGTATCAATGAAATTTGAGTTAAAATAATATCTAGAATGAAAAAATGTATTATGATTGAATAATTATTACACTCCACACGAAATAAGGTCTGAAAATAGTGATACCGTGGTGATACGCGGTAACCGGTAACCCAAATGTACACATGTAGAGTGGTTGCGTTAATGGGCGCGTGCCCATAATTTTGCCGGCCGGGTGTTGATATTACTACCTGCACCTAGAAATGCTAATGTTTTCACCTTTATTTTTTCCTTTTTCAGAATAACATTACTTATAAAATAGCTACCAGAACTATTTTTTTTTAGTCGATTCAAACTAACATTTATTTATTCATGTTTTTCATTTTTATGTATCAAGTATAACTAATATTGTTTTCCTCAATTTTACACCAAAAATTATATGTTTTTTCAAAGTCTTTAATGGTAGTGACTATAGTAATAAATTATAAATAATCATAAAATAAAGAATTTGACCCCTTAAGTCCTATTAGGGGTCCAAAAATTTCAAAAATTCGTTTGAAAATATAAAAAGGCACTTCTTACAATTTAACTCTACACACATTCAGAATTTGAGTTGAATACCTCAATTACACTCACCTGTGGAGGTTAGCAAAGGTATAAAAAAATTTCAAAATTCGCAAAATATTTTATTAACTGGCAACACTGATCAAGGTTGATATCGTGATCGATCTTTAAAAAATGCCCAGCATAATAAATTCAATTCGCGAATTCGCGTTCATTAGGCTTGCTTTTGCTCCTGTACGAAAAGGGGGTAGTGTTACTACTACTATTACACTAGTATCAGTAAAATAGAAATGTATGCTGCAAGAAAAAACAACAAAGGTAAGCAAAAAAATTTAAACCCAAATCACGCCATTTTGGAAACCCATATAACCTGTTTAAAATAATACCTGAAATATTAATTTGAGGTAGTCTCAAGTCCATAAAAATGGGAAAGGAATTTTCTGTATTTTCCATTTTTTAGCGTGTTTATATTTGTTAACTTCAATTTTGCTTAAAGTTTACAAAAAAATATATATATGATATCCTCAAAAAAATTCTCTACAAAGAATTAGTCCCGCCCTCTACCAACCCTCTTGAAAGTTTGTTCGGTTTAGAAAATGTGTAATTCTACGACCAATCTTCATGAAAACTTTGTTTGGGAATCAAAATGTTAGGTAATTAATGTACTAATATAAAAAAGAACCGCCTACCATGGCGCATTTATTTCTTAATTGGAAAGGAAAATGTTATTTAAAATTTGACAATTCAGTACAGAAAATATGTGCTAATATAAAATAAACAATCTCAACAGATACATTGACTCGTTATTGACCCGGAAAACACACCGTATGCGAATCGTGTGCTAATAGAATGCTACATTCGCATCTATCGCATACGAATAGCATACGAAAATAGCGTAATATTAGCATATCAAAAATGTCCGCTTTTTTAGCGGCTAATTTCGAACGCTAATAGTGCGCGAAATTAGCAGCGAATGTAGCGTTCTATTCGCTGTTAATTCGCTGGCGATTAGCGTTCGAAATTCGCTTCTAAAAAGCAGCCAAATGATATTTATGGAAAACGGATGTTTTGGGCAAAACGCTCCAAAATGGTGCCAAAAGTAATTTTTTTTTTTTTTTAGAATTTAATCAAAAAGTGAAAAATCGATTTTTTCGCTCTCCTGAGAAATTTGTTTTGCCGACTTAAGATACCTACCTTTTCACAAAGCGCATCACATTTTATGAAATTCTTCATGAATTTTTTAAATCTTCATACAAAATTTCGAAACTTTTTACAGTGCGCTTGAGAAATGTCAACTTTAGTTGGACGCTTTAGATCTTTTCAAAAATGACCGCAACAGACTCGGGGGTGGGGTGGGACAAAATAAACCTATTTACGCTATTGTCACCATTTTCAAAAAAATCGAAAAATCAACTTCTGTAGCTAAAGAATGTGGTTCTGAGGTTTCAGTGACATGCTCTTTTGGTGAGCCAAATTTCATCTCAATCTGAGGTGACTAGTTCACAACGTTCCCTTGCAAGAGTAGAGTACATTTTGAAAAAATGTTATTCTCGGACGCGCGTTTACTGCCTGAATTTTGACGCACATGAGAGCAAATTCAAGATTTTTCGATAAATCGATTATTCAGAAAAATAATCGATTGATCGGTTGCTTGGAGAATAATCGATTATATAAAATGGATTAATCGATTAGTAATCGATTAATGCCACATCACTAAAAATTGCTAAAATGAAATGAAAATAATGATATAATATAACGATCAAATCAAATTACCAATGTCCTTGGCCTTGTTTTACCAAAGATTATGAAATAAAATTGTTTCAAAATGAAAAATCTGCTTAAGCTTTGAGCTTGGCAATAGGCTTGTTGCTAAAAGTTTAGATTAGGTTGAAAAAAATTCTTATATAGATACTTATAAGATTCTTTTTACTATGTAGTGAACACGGCCTCGATTATGAACATGAAATTACTACATCAAATACGACAGAAATGCAGCTAGCTCTGTATGTAAAAGTGGAAATCTTGCTTGTCTGGATTTTTGAGACTGCTTGCCCAGATTTAACGTACTCGTAATTTTCTGAAATCCTTAAAAATTCTTTAAAATTTGTTGAACAGTTTGAAATTTTTGGAATTTTCAATCTTCCAAGTGTAATTAAACCAACTTGATTGTAATCCTATGAAATATTTTAAAATGCAATAAAACCATTTGAAACTTTTTGTAAAATGTTGCAATTATTGGTTATTTTGCACGGCTGGCACAATTCCTGTAGCTGTATGATTATAAGATTACTTATTACATGTACAGTACGTCCGATTAATTTCCGCACCCCTGTACCAACCTCTGCGTATTTCAATCCCAAATTCCCAAAGCAAACAGCAATTAACTTGTACAATGATAAAAACTCATTTACAACATGTTCAATGATGATGAAAATTCACAATCTTGTTATTATTATTTTTAGAAACAAAATTCTATTCTCAAAATAACTTACAAGATATTATTTGAAATTAAATTCCAGGTGGATATATTACAATAATGAATGTAAACATAGCAGACATGAATGATTTTGCACAGTGCTGATTGGTTTTCAATCAAATGACGTAACGTTGCATTACGAAGTTTTGTTATCGATAAAAAAATCCGCACCTCCGCCCTACCACTGCAAATCGGACGTACTGTACATAAGTAATATGAAGGAAAACACAGTTTTTTGAATTTTTTAGCAACTTTAGAGGGTTTAGGTTAGAGCTGTGCGCCGATGAGAAATCGGCGGCGGCGGCGCAAACTCAAAAATTTGTTGGCGGCGGCGGCGTAGTTGACGCGCCGCTGACAACTAAATCGGCGGCTGCTCGGCGGCATAGCCGACTCAGTGAGCAATTTTGGGCATTTTTTTCCTTTTTAGAGCTACAGCTTTCAAAGCTACCTCATTGTAAGCTGCTTAAACCTAAAGAACTTAGCTCTAAAGAGCTTGAGAGCTGCTCAGCAATGGTACCGAGTAGTGAGTGTACATTTTTACTTTATTTATAGCCTGTTTACTTTCGATGAACGAGGCGGAGGGGTCAAATTAAGACACGCGCCGGTTCGAGCGGCCGACGATTCATCGGCGGCGGCGGCTCGACTCGGCGGCGCACAGCACTAGTTTAGGTGAAATTTTTATGAGACATTATTTTTAGGAAATAAAAATTCCTATCAAATGATATATTTGGCGAATTTTTTTTACCTTTCTTTCATTTCGATTGGCCTCATAAATGTACCATATAAATGATGTTGAGAAGTTACATATAATTTTTTACGTTTTATAAAAAAATGACTGGATTTAGGTGAATTTTTGTTAGGACTTTACTTTCAGAGAAAAAGAAATCCTATCGAATGGTCTATATATCGGAATTTTACATGCAGTTCGCTCAGAAATATGGAATTTTGAATGATTAAGTAAGTATTCCATATTTCAGAGTAAACTGCATGTACCCGTGTAGCAATTGTCGACATCGACATTTATGTCGACAAAATTCAGACACATTTTTTTCTCGGTTAACGATGAATTAAAAATGATATTTGAGATTTAAAGTAATGTTCTATGTTAAACATAACTGTTCAATCAAAATTTTTGAATTTTTCTCAGTATTTTCCTATAATTTAGAAAACGTTGTTTTTCTACATAGACAAGTCGATGTAAAAATCGATACTCGATAAACGCATCGACATTTATGTCGACAATTTCTGCCAATTAAATTTACAAATTTTATATCTAAAAAGAACTAAAAACAATTAATAAGAACATTTTAAGCTCATAAATAATTTTTGAAAGAATCACAAAATTTTCTTATTTTTCAAAGTTTTGAATAATACAACGACTTGTCGAGTTATTGTCGACATAATTGTCGATGGTCGAATAATGCATCGACTTCACTGTCGACAGTGTCGACCAGAGGAATTGTAAGTCGAGATAGTGTCGATGTGATTGTCGAGGGTCGAATAATGCATCGACTTAACTGTCGACAGTGTTGACCAGAGGAAATTTTAAGTCGAGTTAATGTCGATCTAATTGTCGAGGGTCGAATAATGCATCGACTTGACTGTCGACGTCTTGAGGGTGATTGTGATACTCGCAGATAAAGTGTGTTGTGAATTAGTACATAAGGTCTAAGAATCATCTCTATGTTAGTTGGACAGCTACAAAGGTGGCCTCAATGCCGCATATTTGACAAAAAATGTCGAAATGTTGGCTTGAACACTATTTTTGGTGTAATTTTAATATATACTTATATTGAATATTTGAACTTAGCATATTTTTCAAAATCTCACCATTGCAAATGTCGATGTGGATGTCGACATTTATATCGAAATTAGCATCGACGTTGCTACACGGGTAAAATTCCGATGAATAAACCATTCGAAAGGATTTTTTATTCTCTGACAATGAAGTACTTTCAAAAATTATTCTAAACCCACTCATTATTGAATAAAATATAAAAAATTACAAGTTCTCAATATCATAAATGTATCATTCTTTCTGAACGCAGCCCATGACATCCACGTTGTATTACTCACCTACTTATTAAAATTGAGCAACGATTCACCTTGATGAGTAAACATTGAACAAAAACGTTAATTCATTCTTCCCCTTATTGTGTGTGTGTTTCTAGTTTTTCTAAAATTTTAATTTTTTTCCTAAAAAGTTTCACCATAAAAAAAAAAACCTATCCACATCTTTGATCACATAAAGCGCTATTCAACCCAAAACAATACTAAACTAAGTGGAAATTACTGGTTGCAAACCAAAATGCCTGAATAGTGTGCTCAAAAAGATTATAAATAATCTGTTACCAATTTTTATTTATTTGCAAACCAAACTGTTGAAATATATTATGCAAGAATATCCATAATATTGTATTAGCTGTCAATTCCTATTTATAACCATTTTTTTTTTGTTTCAGACCCTGAATCATTTATAAAAGCATTCAATTTATATAATCTGCTCGCGTTATCTACATCAAATAAGGCATCATTTGGAATCGATGAAATTCAACGTAATCACACGATGGCTTGCAGCAGGTAAATAATAAATCATCATCGATAACAATACACTAATGAGCACTCTAAATAAGGTACTAAATTTATTATCACATACCTACTTACGTTAGGGCTGATCAAGTACTGCTTGAAAATTCAATAACTACACAAATCCCATTGCGTTTGGTGATCCACTACGTAATTATAAATTATAAAATTATTGGCGTCAGTTTGATTCCTCATTAGGGTATAGCACCTCTTTCTTTTTTGAACTGAAAAATATAACGCCTATTAAAATTTCACAAGTGATCGTCTTTATAGAGAAATAATATTTTCCCCAGTTTTGAGGTGCTTCCACTTTGTTGAAAAAATTCTTGAAAAATAATTGTTGATAATAGATACATCTATTTTAGTTACACAACATATTATATTTTTTAATTTTTTCAGCTCTGGGTACCATTTACGACCAGTCTATATGAGCTATAAAAATGTATAGCTATAAAATGGTGTTTACGACATGGCAATATAAATTGTATAAAAATGTAAATTCATCTGTGAATTGAATTTTTTGAAAAGATAGTGGGTGAACTGAGGGAAAAAATGTAATTTTTTAAATTTTATAACCATTAGTGGAAGGCAACCAGTTAATAATACACGAATGCCTCAAAAATCAACATTGAATCTAGAAAAAAATTCTTAAATAACCCTTGGTAGTATACCGGAGAACACACTGTATACAAATCGCGTGCTAATAGAATGCTACATTCGCATCTATCACATAGGAATAGCATGCAAAAATAGAGTACTATTCGCATTTCAAAAATGTCCGCTTTTTTAGCAGCGAATTTTGAACGCTTTCGAAAATACATCTTATTTATGATCGTAAATTTGTGTAAAATGAAATTATGCCGAATCGTGAAGTTCTTGGCGTACCTATACTACTCAGAAGTGGCGTTTGATGAAGTGAGAAGACGAACTTCAAATTACAACTTTTATTCAATTATGGTTATTTATGGAGAGGTCCAATTGAAATTTTTATCAAGATTTCAATCTACAACTTTTGTTTGAATAATTTTTTATTTTGATCCTCCATCCCCCTCAAATTTTAGCATGATGTTCGCTCACGAATAGTATACAAATTTATTTCAGAAGGTTTTCTTCGATTTTTACTTTGATTTCACATTCTATTCATCGGCTAATATCACGCTGACATCGTATGAAATATCTGCAGATTTTTAATGCGATTTTAGCATGAAATCCGCTCACAAATAGAATAGGTACGAATTTATCTAAGAAGATTTTCTTTTAATTTCGCATTCTTTTCATGTGCGAATTGATCGCGATCTTCATCTCTGAGATTTTAGCATTCTAATCACATACGGCGTGTTTACCGGGATATCTATCATCCCTCCGAGTTTGAAAAAATTATATTCAAAACTGTCAAGAACTAAAATTACAATCAAATGACTTAATTTCGAAATTATTGTGGGGGGGAAGGGGTAAATCACACTACTTACTCGGATTGCTCAACAATATAAAAAAGACTGCACCTAAGTACTACCAAATGCGAAGGTGTGGGCTAAACCATGGTCGAACCGCCGAAAATTGGCAAGTGACGCTTGCATGTTTTTTTTTTCAATTTTTCGTGGAAATGGTAGTCGTTTGAGCTATTGAGTCCCACAATAATGCTGATCCACACAGTGTGGAAAACGAAAGTCTAGCAGATTGAGAACCATTGAAAAAAAAAAACATGCGCTAGTCAACCTCCAATTTTTAGCAATCTCACTACAGCCCTCATGATACACAGTTGTAGGTATGTGTAGTGTAGTGTGCAATGGAATCAGTGCTTTGCCTGAATCCTAGGTATATATTATGTATCAATTTTCAATGCAAATTAAATATATATTTCGCCTTGGAAATGGAGTACCTACATGTTATATGGTATACAGCTGTGCTCACTTCACAAGGCAGTGACAGCGAGAGCCGAGTAGGCCCCAATGCAAGGATTTTGTGGGCCCTTTTCACTCACATCAGTTTGGTTCTTCCTCCGATGAGTCATTCAAAGGGATTCAGTACTTATACTTGACGCCTTAAAAATATAAAAATGAAATTTAGGTACTTGAATAATGATGTGTTAAAAATAAACTATTTTCAACGATGAAACGCATGGTGGGGCGTTATTCGATAAGGTATATATTGTTATCCCCATGCACACCCCACCACGCTTTTCATCGTTGAAATTTTTGAAAAAATAGTTTATTTTTAACACATCATTATTCGAGTACCTAAATTTTATTTTTATGTTTTTAAGGCGTCAAGTATAAGTACTGAATCCCTATACCTGAATAACATATGACCCACTTTAAATAAAAGCGTGGTTTTTAAAAAAATTTTTACCTGTTTATTTAACTCTTTTAGTCGTTGTAAAATTTAAGTTTCAAAATCTAGTTCAGCGACCTCGAAAACCTACTGTTAGATACCAATATTGTGAATTTCAAAATGTACCCTCCCCCCGCGAGACCCTAATTTGGGGTCACAAGTAAGTTCAAGTTCGAAAATCGAATTCAGCAACCTCAAAAACCTACTTTTTGATACCAATGTTGTAATTTTTGAAATTTTAAAAATTAACCCCCTTCTAGAAGCCCAATTGAGGGGCTTTGAATCGAAACCGGAATTCTCCACTTTTGAAAATTTTACAGGAGAGTGAAAAAACTGTTGTGACATAGGTGGAAATGGAGGGCACGCGATTTAATATTTAAGAAGAAGGGGTAGGAATAGGATTCAGTACTGCCACCTATATATTGAAAAATTTCCGAACTTTACGAAAATGCTGGAGAATTCCACTTTTGACTACAACTTCACACTTTTTTTCGTAATTTTTGTTGAATATAAGCTGACTTCAGCTCAACGCTTTCATCTCTCCTGAACAGTTGAAAAAATTTTATGGATTTTTTCTGATTGGACCATCGGATGCGGAATGTTCCCAACTACCGGAAGTGACAAAAATATCACTTTTGAAAAAAAGTGGAAAATTCCGGGTTAGTTTCAAAGCCCCTCAATTTGGGGTCGGAGGTAAATTTAAGTTTGATAATCGAATTCGGCGACCTCAAAAACCTACATTTTGATAACAATGTTATAATTTTTAAAATTTTCAAAATTGACCCCCTCTCAGGGGCTTAATTTTGGGTCGGAGGTAAATTCAAGTTCGAAAATCGAATTCAGCGACCTCAAAAACTACATTTTGATACCAATGTTGTGAATTTTGAAATTTTCTAAATTGAACACCCTCATAGGGGCCTAATTTGGGGTCAAGGGTAAATTTAAGTTCAAAAATCGAATTCAGCGACCTCGAAAACCTACATTTTGATACCAATGTTGTGAATTTCTAAAATTTTCAAAATTGAACCCTCTCATAGGGGCCCAATTTGGGGTCGGGGTAAATTTAAGTTCGAAAATCGAATTCAGCGACCTCGGAAACCCCTAATGTGAGCACTTTGGTCTTTCAATTCTTGTAAAATATTAAATGAGAGAGGATTGGGCGAAAACATAGACTTGGTTCTGTGAGACATACATACATACATACATGTATACATACATACATACATACATACCAAGTTTATAAAAGCGTGGTAATAGAAAAGAGCATTTTATTTTTTGGGAGTTTTGCAGGATTTTGATTCGCTTTGTGAAAAAAATCTTTCTTTAGTTTCTTTCTTCCTTTCTTTTTTCCTATTCTTTATTTGAAAAAAGATTTTTCCATTGTTTTTTTTGGAGAGGGGGTGAAAACCTATTGGGAAATATATTTTACACGGCAGAATAGGTTGGTCTTTTGCACGACAGGCGTCGGAAACTAATGGACCCGACAGAATAATATTTTCTAACGACAATTAGCCATAGAGTTGAACGAAAAGTTAAGGCTTTAACCGGCAGAATATAACATCAACGAAAAAATAAAATAATTCACGACAAATTTATTTAATTCACAATAAATAAATTCCTTCACGGTAAAAAAAATCATTTCAAGTGAATAAGATTTGTTTACTATTTTCAGAAGACAAATTTCTGAATTGTTTGAGTAAGAAACTAGTTTGATATTTTCAAATTACGAGTAGAAATAATGATTTGTCAAATTCTTTGAGTAATTTTTTTTTTCATTTTTCTGATCAAAAAACTCTAAATTTTCTGATTGAAATAGATTTCATTTTTTGGATTAAAAAATTCTTGGATTTTTGAACTTTTTTAAACTTTAGCAGAAAAAATATTTCAGTATTTTTAGGAAAAAGAATTCTTAATTTTCTCAGCTGAGAAACCGTTGGATATTTGCAGAATAAAAATTCCTGAATTTTCAAATTAATATATAGGTACCTACATTTTTTATATTTCTCAGTTTTATACGATTTAATTTTTGAAGAAAAAATTAAATATCAATTTAACTATATTTTTAGGGGGGGGGGGGGGAGGGAAATTATTCATCTAAATTTTCTGAGTAAAAAAAAAAAAAAATTTTGGGGTAAAAAATTCATCAATATTCTGAGTTTAAAATATCTAAAATTTCGTCATTGTAAATATTTTTTTAAGTCTTAACTTGTTTTTGTGTCTGTAATCACCTTTTTTTTGTCGTTGATAGGAATATCAGAATTGATTTACTTTTGGAGAAAAAACAAATCACGATTTTTGGTCATATCTTTTTTTTTTTTGAAAATTAGGTTGAGTTTTTACTAAGTACCTAAAAAAATGTCAGTTGGAGATGGGAATAGCCACCAGGGACAAAAGTAGGAATAGTGGGATGTGCATGTAGTGACTCGCCCTTTCTTATTATTGGCAAATCAGCAAAAAAATCGATGAATTCATAGCTTACCAAGTATAGGATTCAAAATCTGTTCACTAAAAAAAACTGATTTAAAAAGAAAATGGAGCCTTTTTGAACACGCCATTGCTGGTTGCATTTGGAGTGAGCACACACATCTCTTCATAATATAGTATTATTATTTTAAGTTGTCTTGAGGTGATTTTATTGTGCAGATTTTAAATATGTACTTCACATACTTAGATAGGCAGAATGCTTTAGTAACTTCACGTACTACTTACCTTACTTATGTACATAAATTCTTGGTAAAATTTCTCAAGACCGTGTGATTTGGTTCTTATAATGAAGAGTTACCTACAAGGGAGAAAAATTGATTTTGGATTTTACATGTTTTTAGAACATTCAAACTTTGGGCTCATTTACAGTGACAGTGAATTTCTTACAGAATAGATGAAACCAAAATGAAATAAAATGGATAAGGTAAAGTACCAATTGTGGGACAGTTGTTTTGTCTTCAACTTTTGAGGGGGAAGGGAAGATTGGGAACGAAATTTGATTATCTCACCATAAGGCTTGAACCGTTGGCAACCTCATTCCAGTCTTGGTTTTTTTCCAAAGAGTCCCATGTTCGTAGGAGAATTTTTTCTAAATCAAATTAAAACCAATTGTGGGACAAGAGGACCTAAGGTCATTTTGCCAAGTGGGATGCTTATGCATTACCTAACGATCATTTATCCGGGGAAAACACCCAACTTAATTTTTTTCAGAGATAAACCGATTCAAAAAATTTTCAAAAATTGTTGTGAATTTTGTCCCACAACTGATTTGTCCCGAAGATTGGTTCAATTTTGAAACTTTAAATTTTTTCGTTTTTTTCTAAATAAAATATCAATTTATCGACAGTATAAAATTGATTTTTTCAAACACAGGAAATAAGTATATTATCTGATTTTTCACGATTCGGTGTCATTTTCCAAGTCGAACCAATCGTGGGCTAAACCAATTATGGGACAAACCAATTGTTGGACATTTTTTTTGACTTGATTGCTAAATCAACCAGGTGATTGTATAGTATGTATGTGCTAGAGTAAATTATTATTGTACGACACTACGACACGATTACTTGGAAGAAATATCGAGAGAGAAAATTTATTAAATTCATTCAATTTCGTAAATGGAAAACTTGATATGTTGGAGGCAGCTTTTGACGGATTTTTTCAAAATATCACTCAAATGTCTTCTCTTGTCACATATTTACTAAATGATACGAAATTTATAGTTTCGGAAGTGTTTAACCCCATGATAATTTTATTTTTGTTCTTCTCAAAAATTTCAACTGCCATTTAAAAATTCTGCATCAGAACAGAAGTACTCCAAAAACCCAATAAACTGCATACATGGTCAGTACACACCTCAAGAGTAAAAAAAAACAACCATGAGCGATCTTTTTCACTTTTTAGTGTGCCTGCTGGAAGCGTTACAAAATTTTGTCCCACAATAGAGTGCTGTCCCAGAACTGGTACTTTACCTTAAGTAGGTAAAAATTTTCCACGAAAAATATTGAAGTATTTCCATCTTTTTCATAGATCCACTGAAATGCAAAGTGGATGCAACACTTAGTTTTGAGAATTAGGGATGGCTTTGTAACCATAACCGTTGTAACCGACGAATTTTTTGATTGTTAACAGCCAACCAAACCGTAAAAAACGTATGAGCGTAACCGATTACCAGTTAACCAACTGATAATCAAAAACGTAACAGTTAACCAGTTAACCAAAACAAATTCCTATTGGTTACAGTTTGGTTATGGCTAATTTTTTTTCCTCTAATAAGCGACAATTTATCAAATTTATGACAAATAAATTTTTAAAAAAGACACTAATTTTTTTCAAATTGCAGGTTACGTTTTTATGGAAGGGAGGGGGAGGTTTACAAAAAAAAATTATATTTTTTTATAATTTTTTTTTTATTACAAAAAAAAAAAAATTTTAAAAATGATAATTTTATCAACTGTTTCACTAATTTGCAGTTCCATGGTATTAACTTGAGTTTGTCAACTTTTCCACCAATTTGCTGACCTTTTTGTCCAATTTTCAATTTTGACCAAATAACCGGTTATTTAACTGGTTAACCAAAAAAATGTAATAGTGCGGTTATGACCGGTTACTTAATCAACCATTTGACTTTTAAGGTTAACAATAACTAACATTCAAAAAAATAAGATAATAACCATAACCGTAACTAACCAACACAAAAAATTCAGCGGTTGCCCATACCTATTGAGAATTTAATATTGACATTATATTTACAATTTCGAATATGTACTTTCCTATCACAAAAATGTTGTGATGAAAGACAATTTTTTTTTTAAATAGCCTTTTAAACAAAAGATACATTTTTGTGCCTTTAAATAGGCATTTTTCAAAAAACCAAATCATGTGGAGTTGAGAAATTTTCAAAAATATATGATATGTGGATACAAGCGTAATAAATGCCTGTATAACTAAATAGGTCTTTGGCTTTTGTTTATAAAAATGGAAAGAATCGACGCATTAGCCTCCGAATGTTCTGAAGAAATTTATCCCACGCCATTCGATTCTTCGAAGCTCATCTACGGGATACAATGTTCACTTGTCAATAGTACAAAGCTACCAACAGATATCAGAGAAAACATTGAAGTTGGTTGTTAAAATAATTTAAAAATTACTTCATATTGTCTACTGGCATGTGAGTTATATTAAACCAAAATTATGATTTGTATATTTATTGTTATGATTTATATCAGGCTTTAGACTTGTGGGGAGGACAAAATCCTATCGTTGCTGATGCTCCTCTGAAGATGTCCAGTTTGAAGATATTGTCATTGGTGGGAATCAATAGTTTTAGTGTTCGAAAAGATTTTTTTTCAAAGCTGCGTAATCTTGAAGGGCTCGTAACATATCATGTAAACTTTGTGACGGATGTTCCACGATTACCGACTTCCATAAAGTTTTTGAACCTTGAAAAGGTAGAACCGCCGTATGATTTGTCGAAATTGAAGAATTTGGAACTTTTTATCTATACGAGCAGCGAACTGAAAGAGTTCCCATCCATCCCTAGCAGAGCACCCTTGAAAACTTTGGATTTAAGTCATAATCCTCTCACAAAATTAACTCTGCCTGACATAGCGCAATATTGTTTACTAAATGTCACATATTTAATAGCAACAAGCATTCAAGATGGTTCTGAGAAGGCATATTGTGAACTTGATGCATGGTTCAAGAGTCACAACATCTCATATGATTTAACAACATATAAAATAGATTGTACGTGAAGGTTTATAAGTATAGGTACATGAATATCATAATCATGAATTCATTCTTTGCTCAGTTGTATACTTACCTACTCACTAACTATTTTTTTAGTTTCAAAGTGTCCTGCACCTGCACCAGAAAATGCAGACGCCGTGTCAAAGTATAAAGATTGTTTAAGTGGAGGGAGTTGGTGGTTCTATATTGTGATGATCGCTATTGGAATAGTCGAAGGCTTGGCCATAATTGGAGCAGTTTGGTATTTTTGGCGTAGGAGTGACGATGATAATAACTGTAAGTATCTATCAAGATACTACCGTAGTAGGTAATGCCCGGCTGGCAAAATTTTGTGAACGTACCCATTTATGCGTCAATTTGTGCGCCTAGGCGCAGAAATGGGTGCAGTGGACTAGGAATGGTTGCTGCAACCATAATATTTAAAAAAATTTGTCAACCTACGCGACCAAACGCATCCACATGCGTCCATACACACACCCATTAGTCAAAATAGTCGTGTAATGGGCGCGTGTATCTAGCTCAGTTATGGGCGCGTGAATAGTTGCGTATTAGGTAGTGTGTCCTTTTTTGCATCCATAGTGCATGTACGGAGTACGGGGGCAAAAGAAAGGCAGAGGAGAAGGGTATGAAGCAGGTAGTTTTTCAAACCTCCTGCTGTGTAGTGCGTCTCTGTGAAAAAAAAAAATAGGGAGAAGCTACCGTTCTATAGTCCCTATGAATGAAATAAAACCACATTAGGCTAATATGAGATGTATTGCTGTACTGCCGTTATGCTTCAGTTAAAGAAGATATTTATTATACCTATTTCTTACCTGGATCCGGTGGGATTTGAACTCGGGACCTCTCGCACGAAGAGACACCACGTTGAAGACTGGGCCACTATGCGTATTAAAGGTATGAGCCAAGTATGAGCATAGATGGAGGTAGGGTACTAGAAATGGGGGGTGTAATCGACGGTCGCCATGTTGGTTCGGTAACGTAAACATTGGCTGATTGTTTACAGTGTATTTCAACGAATTTTATGAAGTTTTCGTCTCAATTTCTATTAATTTTAGTAGATTTTTTAAATTTTTAATTATTCTGAAGGATTTTGGTGAAGTGTGCTGTTTGTGACGCGCGTTTTAATAATTTTTGTTCAACTATTCGTAACTAAACAGTCTAGAACTAGGTGAAAACAAACCAATTCTACGAAATTTTTATCACAGTTTAAGTCAATTTTCTCAATTTTTCTCAAAATATTTAAAAGTTATGCACTTGAAAGTATAAGAGAGAACGCATCAGTGAACAGTGAATTCAATGGACTCTCTGAAGAGCAATATAACCAGCTGAAAATGTATGTTTTTTTGTTATCAGTGTATCAACAGGTACTAAAATTTCATCTACACAACTTAATTTTTTACACGTAAAAGTTCTTTGAATCAAAACTTTTGCTTGTACTTACATTTAGATTGAAGGAACCCCAAGTTAATGAATCACTGAAGTTGATTTCTTACATGCAATAAAGGTATATTTAAATCTAACACGTATATATGGCGAAGATGAAGATTCGAGTGTTTTATTTTTAAGAATATCGCGGTTATTATATATTTTCACTGAGTGAGATATCATTTTTCATGTGTTCTAGAAAGCAGTAATTTAGTTTGTAATGATTTTCCACAATAAACGCGAAAGAATTAACTTGATATCAAATTAAATTGCAACTTTTTATCATGTTAGATTTTTTTGGTCTTGTTTCTATCAAGTTCACGGCTAAATAAGTTACGAATAGTTGAATAAAAATTATTAAAACACGCGTCACAAACAGCACAATTCACCGAAATCCTTCAGAATAATTAAAAATTTAAAAAACCTACTAAAATTAATAGAAATTGAGACGAAAACTTCGTAAAATTCGTTGAAATACACTGCAAACAATCAGCCAATGGCAATGTTTACTTTACCAAACCAACATGGCGACCGTCGATTATACGCCCCATTTCTAGTACCCTAATGAAGGTATAGGAACCATGCATTTGCGATTTGAAAGTTTAGTGATCATCAGTACTAATCACTGATGAGCTGAATTTTTTATACCCCGAAAAAAAATTATAATTACTTGATCACTTAAAGGTGCACTTTATAACAAAAGGGAGGTGATTACGATTTTTGTATCTGATTTTTTTTAAGCTTATCAATTTTTCAAGGTGTACCTATTGTAATTTTTTCTGGCTGAAAAATTTCTTTCAATTTCAAAATCAAAACGTTTTTAATTTTCCAAATTTTTAATTAATCCCATTAATCCCTTGAAATTTTCAGTGAAGAAAAATTTATCATTCAAATTCCTGCATTTTTAAAAAAAAATTAATCGGAGGTTATTTCTATTTATATTCAAGAACGAATTAATTTCTTTTTCAGTTTTCGGCCATTTTACGAGTACATCTCATTTTTAACTGAAATTCCAAAATTTTCAAATTTTCATCGAATTGAATTTTTATTTTTTGATTTGATTTAAATTTTATTATTTTTCCCCATTTTGAAATTTTTTAAATCTTCTGATTGAAACATTTTTTCATTTTTTTTTTGTCAAATTCTGCATAAAAAATTTAATTTTTAAAATTTGTAATCAAATTGAATTTTTTTAAATGTTGATTAGATAAGGATTATATTTTTTTTCTAAATTCTTTCTTTTACAGAACCCTATTCATTTCTCATTGAAAAATTTCTTTGAATCTTAAAATTAAAGCTTTTGTCCAATTAGGTATTCTTATTTGTTTCTTAATTTTTAATGGCAATTGATTAATTTTTATATCCAATCGATCTGTTGAAATTTTGAGTGAAGAATAAATTTTTCATATAATTTTTTTCCTGATATTTTAAAACTTTTTCATAGGAATTAGGTACCCACATAGGTATTTTCTTTTTTTCCAATCTTTAATAACTACCTATTCAATTTAATCCAAGTACCTATCAAAAAAAAAAAAAAAAACAATTCTTAAATTTTTTAATCTGATTAGTTTTATCATTGAACAATTTATTTTTAATTCATATTTTTTTTTACGAGATTTACTTTTTTCAAATTTCTTGATCAGAAGTTTTTTTTCTCCAATTTTATTGAATTATGGATTTCTGTTTTAGTTTTCAATCATTTCAAAACTTATTCAATTGAAATTCTCTAATTTTCATTCAGTTGAATTTCTATTTTTCGGTTTGATTTAAATTTTCTTCAATTATTACTTAGGTATAATTTTTCCACATTTGAAATTTAAATCTCCTGATCAAAAAGTTTTCTCAATTTCTGTTTTTAGCCAAATTTTTTAATTAAAAAATAATGGCTATTGTGTCCGACCCTAATTTAAAATGAGGGTGGGGGGGTAGAAAAGTTTTGACCATATTTCCCGACGTTTGGGGCCAAAAGACGACGATTTATATATATATATATATATATATATATATATATATATATATATATATATATATATATATATATATATATATATATATATATATTATATATTAGCAATTTTGCTGCTACTTTTGAGGCTCTGGCGGGGAGTACAATGAGTCGAATGCGGTCAAATTCGCTATGGGAAGTTCCCTCCGAGGCAGAATGATGCCAAAAAATTTTTGGGGCCCTAACTCAAAATTAGCTCTTTTTGAGGGGGCACGAGGGAGTCCCAGAACCATGAAATTTTTTGAAACTTGTCCCAGTGATGAGAACACTGATTACCTCAAACATATTCAAATTTCAGTCCCTTAAGTCATCCCCACCCTATTTTAAGGCCCAAAGAGTGGATTTTGGGGTCATTTTTTTCACGGTGATCAGGCTACAGACCCCCCCAAATGGGGATGGGGGCCCAAATTTTTGTCATAGATTAGGTTCATGCCCCTGAGGTGCCTTTTGTAGGTTTCAATTTTTGGTCCCCCTTTGACCCTTGTCCAGGGTCAAAAATCAATATTTTTCACAATTTTTCATGTTTTTTTCTCGCTTCCCGGTACGTTAATCAGCCTGCATCCCAAACCAAATGACCTTGGAAGCCAAAATGTGGTATTTATGATCGGCAAGGGTCACTGAGGTGCCTTTTGGGGTTTTGAACCTTGTGCCCCAAAATTAGGGGTGACCCCTTTTTGTGGGGGCTCCAAGGGGGCCCCAATATGACAAAACACTTTAAAATTTTCACCAACAATAGTGACTCATATTGTCTCCACTGTATGCGAGATTTTACGGAGGGTGCATTTCACACTGTAACACAATCCGCCTCGGTCTTAAATTTTACTAAGTCCCAGGCCAATTGCCTCTACGTAGATACTGGATATCAAAATAGGAGAGGAGGGAGGGGTTCAACCAAAATTTTTGTTATAACTAAAATTATTCATAAAACTTCAAGCTACAACTTTTGTTTGAAAATTTTTTCAAATGGACCCCTCCCTCCCCACCAATTTTGGGCATTGTAACGCATTTTGACTAACTCAAGTTACATTATCCAAAATTGGTGGGGAGGGAGGGGTCCAATCAAAATTTTTGTCATAACTAAAATTATTTATAAAACTTCAAGCTACAACTTTTGTTTGAAAACTTTTTCAAATGGCCCCCTCCCTCCTCACCAATTTCGCATAATAGAACTTATTTTGACCAACTCAAGTTACATTATCCAAAATTGGTAGGGAGGGAGGGGGCCATTTGAAAAAATTTTCAATCAAAAGTTGTAGCTTGAAGTTTTATGAATAATTTTAGTTATGACAAAAATTTTGATTGAACTCCTCCCTCCTCTCCAATTTTGATATCCGGTATCTACGTAGTGGCAAGGCCTGGGACTTGGTAAAATTTAAGAGCGAGGCGGATTGTGTTACAGTGTGAAATGCACCCTCCGTAAAATCTCGCCCACTGCGGATTCAAATTTCAGCTTCCCAAGTCATCCCCACCCCATTTTAGGTGTCAAAATGTGGATTTTGGGGTCATTTTTTCAAGTTGATCAGGCTACAGTCCCTTCAAATGGTGATAGGGAGTCCAAAATTTCATAGTAGCTTGAGTTCATGCCCCTGATGTGCCTTTTGTAGGTTTTGACCTTTGAACCCCTTTTGACCTTGATACAGGGTTTTTCAAGTTTTAACCTGTCTTTTCTGATGCGTTGAACAGCTTACAGCCCAAACCAAAGGACCTAAAATGTTGAAATTTGGGATGTAGTGTCAGTAAAGGTCACTGATGTGCCTTTTGGGGTTTTCGACTTTTGAGCCCCATTTGACCCCCGTACAGGTTCAAAAATTATAAATTTTTACGTTTTAACCCATTTTTTGGTGTGTTTGCCTCCATCTGAAGAGCTGAGAGTGACGAGGGGTTGGGTAGCTCCCAACGGGCGTATGGGGGCGGAGCCCCCATCTGAAGATGAAATCTTCAATGCAGACAGGAACTAAAACTGAAGACAAAAACCTGACATCTTTAAACTGAATTTGAAGTTAAAACTGATATTGAAACTGAAATACCATGAATGAAAACGTTTTTAAAGGAGTACACTAACTAGAAAAAAAAAATTGGCTCGAGAGTAGCATCTTGACTGCTACACGTTTTTTTTTTTTTTACTTCAAATGTTATCAAAAAATTAATTTTTAAAATTTGTTATCGAATTGACTTTTTCAAATGTTGATTAGATAAAGATTACATTTTTTTATTCTAAATTTTTTCTTATACAGAACCCCATTCATTTATCATTGAAAAATTTCTTTGAATCTTGAAATTAGAATTTTTGTATGTTTCTTTTTTTCAATGTTTAATACATTTAATTTTAAGCCGAATAAAAAAAAACAATTCTTAAAATTTTTATTACAATTTATTTCTCAGTAAACAATAAATAGGTATTTATTTTTAATTCAATTTTTTTTACAAGGTTCATTTTTTCAAATTTTTAAATCAGAAGTTTCTTCTTTCCAATTTTATTGATTTATATAGATTTCTTTTTTAGTTTTCAATCATTTCTGATTTCAAAACTTCATTGAAATTGAATTTTTGTGTAGATAATTGTTATAATTATTTTTCAGCTTGATTAAAAAAAATTAATTATAATTTTTCTGTTTGAATTTTTTTGTAATTTTCAATTTTGTGGGTAGGTAGTTAGGTAAATATTAAATTAAATGACCAAATAAATTTTCAATTTTAATGCAGGTAGGCAGTAGGTACCTTTTTTTTTTTTATATATGGTTCCCAGTCTGGGCATTGCCAGTGGGGAGAGTTTATTAGTAAACAATAAATACAACCACTTATGTACCTTATAGTTTTTAAAGTAGTTACATCCCATTTACTAACTGACAACATTTAAAATATAGGTATATTACAATATAATAACGTAATATAGACTTATCATATCCTTTTTGGCCAAACCTGGCCGCCCCTTAGGGGGACGGTGGGCCGTACATTTTAGATGTAGGTATTTATACAGTGTTTTCTCCTAAGAAGAGGTCAGAAGTAATACATATTAATACAGATTTTTATTTTATTTTATTTTATTTTAAATTTATTTTATTTTATTAAGTTAGAATTACTTTTAATATGTATACTTTATACAAATGGAATTCTTAGAATGAGGGGAAGAAGGGAGAACCAAAATTCCGATTACGAGGCCGCAGTCCTTGATCCAGTGGATCCGAGTAGTCACGTAAAGTCGTACTTCTTAGTGCTCCCTCTTAACCATTTTGTCTAAGGATTTTTCATTAATTCTTTAAGATTCATTGAAATTATTTACAAAATTGAAATTAGTAGAAGAGTGAGGAGGTTACCAAGGTTCTGATTCAAAGACCATAGTCGTTGATCAATGATCAGAATGGTCACAGAAAATCGTAGGTCTTGGTACCTCCTGATTTGATAGGTAGTTTAGTTAACCTAAATTATTAAGTTTTTGGGGAGGGCCGTAGATGATAAAATCATGATCAGGTTCAGCCCTTGCAAAGTATCTTTTAAAATCAACGGAACCGTAGACAAATACTTTAAGACAAGACAATTTTTAAACTGCAATTTTTCCCCATTCAAATTTCTAAAAAATCTCAGTCTCAAACTTGTATTAAGAAAATATCTGATGGAAGCGCACTATGGCAGTGCACCTAGACGCGCGACCATTTGCACACCCATAAAATTTCTCTAATAATCGCAGTCGTGAAATGGATCAACGCAACTGCACGCGACCATCGCGCAACTAGACGCAATATAGATTTGCACACCTATTCACTTGTTTCACAAAATGGGTGCGTGTGGATGCGTAACAGTTACGCACAACCATATTCTGAGGTTTGGTCGCAGGAATAGGTGCAGTGGATTAGAAATGGTTTACGCGCCCATATATGGTCGCATTAGGGATGTAGAGTGGTTGCGTTAATGGGCGCGTGCCCATAATTCTGCCGGCCGGGTGTTGATATTACTACCTGCACCTAGAAATGCTAATGTTTTCACCTTTATTTTTTCCTTTTTCAGAATAACATTACTTATAAAATAGCTACCAGAAGTATTTTTTTTTAGTCGATTCAAACTAACATTTATTTATTCATGTTTTTCATTTTTATGTATCAAGTATAACTAATATTGTTTTCCTCAATTTTACACCAAAAATTATATGTTTTTTCAAAGTCTTTAATGGTAGTGACTATAGTAATAAATTATAAATAATCATAAAATAAAGAATTTGACCCCTTAATTCCTATTAGGGGTCCAAAAATTTCAAAAATTCGTTTGAAAATATAAAAAGGCACTTCTTACAATTTAACTCTACACACATTCAGAATTTGAGTTGAATACCTCAATTACACTCACCTGTGGAGGTTAGCAAAGGTATAAAAAAAATTCAAAATTCGCAAAATATTTTATCAACTGGCAACACTGATCAAGGTTGATATCGTGATCGATCTTTAAAAAATGCCCAGCATAATAAATTCAATTCGCGAATTCGCGTTCATTAGGCTTGCTTTTGCTCCTGTACGAAAAGGGGGTAGTGTTACTACTACTATTACACTAGTATCAGTAAAATAGAAATGTATGCTGCAAGAAAAAACAAAGGCAAGCAAAAAAATTTAAACCCAAATCACGCCATTTTGGAAACCCATATAACCTGTTTAAAATAATACCTGAAATATTAATTTGAGGTAGTCTCAAGTCCATAAAAATGGGAAAGGAATTTTCTGTATTTTCCATTTTTTAGCGTGTTTATATTTGTTAACTTCAATTTTGGTTAAAGTTTACAAAAAAATATATAATTATATGATATCCTCAAAAAAATTCTCTACAAAGAATTAGTCCCGCCCTCTACCAACCCTCTTGAAAGTTTGTTCGGTTTAGAAAATGTGTAATTCTACGACCAATCTTCATGAAAACTTTGTTTGGGAATCAAAATGTTAGGTAATTAATGTACCTACTAATATAAAAAAGAACCGCCTACCATGGCGCATTTATTTCTTAATTGGAAAGGAAAATGTTATTTAAAATTTGACAATTCAGTACAGAAAATATGTGCTAATATAAAATAAACAATCTCAACAGATACATTGACTCGTTATTGACCCGGTAAACACACCGTATGCGAATCGCGTGCTAATAGAATGCTACATTCGCATCTATCGCATACGAATAGCATACGAAAATAGCGTAATATTAGCATATCAAAAATGTCTGCTTTTTTAGCGGCTAATTTCAAACGCTAATAGTGCGCGAAATTAGCAGCGAATGTAGCGTTCTATTCGCTGTTAATTCGCTGGCGATTAGCGTTCGAAATTCGCTTCTAAAAAGCAGCCAAATGATATTTATGGAAAACGGATGTTTTGGGCAAAACGCTCCGAAATGGTGCCAAAAGTAATTTTTTTTTTTTTTAGAATTTAATCAAAAAGTGAAAAATCGATTTTTTCGCTCTACTGAGAAATTTGTTTTGCCGACTTAAGATACCTACCTTTTCACAAAGCGCATCACATTTTATGAAATTCTTCATTAATTTTTTAAATCTTCGTACAAAATTTCGAAACTTTTTACAGTGCGCTTGAGAAATGTCAACTTTAGTTGGACGCTTTAGATCCTTTCAAAAATGACCGCAACAGACTCGGGGGTGGGGTGGGACAAAATAAACCTTGTAAGATGGACGTTTGACTCTTCCCTCGGAGTTGAGCTCCCTCCGAGGTGTCTCACCTTATCATAATAATTTATCACTCGCGAACGCGGTACTTTGATTTAATAAAGAACATACTATCCGAAATAGCGTATATTCGAACTTACATTTATTCAACACAACATCCTGGACATTATCGCCTCGAAAGGGTGATCAAACCTCCCTCGACGACTAGAGTATTAGAATTCAACTGAAACTCCGCGCTTGTGCGGTAGTCGGCTACCGGGAATATCATCACACCACATTTTACCCAGTGTTACCACCGGAGACAGGGCCAGTATGTACCTTGACATATGCCCCTGAGAGCTTACTGAGAGTGACCTCTCATCGTCGCTCGAAGAAATCTCGAGTCGTTAAGGTCAAATATCAGGTCAACGTGAGGTCACGGGCCTGTTGACCTACTGCCCCCAAGAGATTTATAAGGGTGGTGATGACACTGCTCCTTTGATTTAGTACATACAGGGTCGAAAGTAAATCATAACTCGGGTTGTTAATACGAGTGTTTCATTCAGGTTTCGTGTGTGATGTGATTATAAGCGAGTTCGCTTATTTTTGCGGAATCAGCGTAGTACGCTGAGATCTAGTTAGTCGAGAGAGTATTTTTAAAAGAGGGGTAAAAATAGCATGTGTCATGCATATTTCGACCGCTGGTGGTCTTTTATGGGATACATTGAATTAAAAAAAACAAAAATTACAATAATATGGAGGGTGGGTCGGCGCAAAAGTTTAGCATTCGCCAAGGTACAACTGCGTATTTACAAACTTCAGATATTTCAAAATTATCGTAAGTATAAGTCCATTTCGTATGTCACGCTGGAAAGAAGTTGTTTTCGACGTTGGTGAACTGAAGGTAAGGTGTTATCGTTCCAAATGCTGCGTCGGCGAAATATTTATCGAATTTTCTTTTTTACATGTGCGCTGTTGGTACTGGAACTGGAGAAATCTCGAAGAACTTCAGCAGGCTTTGATGTACCTTCGATCGAGTTTCTCGATTTTATAGAAGTCGTCTTCTGTCTAGATTAATTATAAACTAAAATATGAATTATTTTTGTAGCGTCGAAGCTATTTTTTAATTTTACTTTAATTTTTTAAAATTATACGAAAATAAAATAATAAACAAAAAATAGTCTATTTCGTGAGTGTTTCTCGCGTATACTTGTGATTTATTTTACCTTCAATCGGTTGTCAAAAAAAAGTAAAATAAGTCAGAAAAAATAAAAAAAATGTATATACAAACACGGTATATTTTCGACAGACGTCGATATAAAAAATGACAAAAATGATTAATAATATAATAATAATACAAAAAAAATACTATGATAAGAAATATAAAACTATAAAACGGAAAATCCAACGTCAGTTGCATAAACCCTGGTGCGTTCACCCATTTAGTTGACGGAGGTGATATAGTGTCAGTCGACCTATAAATCGGCCATCGCTTGCCGAATGCGATGTCAACTGGTTGCTCTCCGGGTCAAACTGGAGTCGCGGCAACAGCTGCAGTCCGACTGACACACTAGAGAGAACTCTAAATGTCACATCTGGGCGAGGTGACCGCATCTGCGCCACCCTCATCTCCCAGTCAAAACGATCGGCGTCGTAGGGGTCTACGATCGCCGTCGGTATGTAAACGATATCGCGGGCTCCGTTCAGTATCATTCGGGCTATTACCCGTTCAAATGTCGCGATCATGTTGTCGATTGGCGTGCGCGCCACGATGTCGGTCGTTCCGACAGATACAATTACCGCATTGGGCAGTATAATGTCACCCAGCACCTCAAGCAAGTCCTTGAGTTTTATATTTGGTTGGAATTGCTCCAAGTTGCGGTAATTATTTATGTATATGTTTGCCGGAAGGTTGACTACCGCTCCGGTATATAGGGGTCCTTCCCCTATTAGGAAAATAAATGGGATAACGCGCAGGATTTACGAGAACGTTTGGTCATCTTGTCGTCAAAGTGGTTCACCCCTTACTCCACTTTTCCCCTATCGTGTACGACGTGACTGGAAAAATGGTTTGAGCGAGCGCGCAGGATTGTATGATTTCGACTCTAAATCTTCCTCGAATTGTATTGGTAGGCGGGGGGTAGGTGGGGTACACCTAGTCTGGATCCTACGTTTGGTTGTGTTTACACAAAGGACGACGCATTTCTTCGTATTTAAAAGATTTCATCCATCTAACGGTAGTTGCTCGAGAGAGAGAGAAAGCAGAAAAAAAAATGCTTCACATTGAAATCAACGGTACGTGCTTGTTTCTAAACTTAAGAGATTACTCGTATGCACACTATTCTTTTCACAGAGTTACTCTGTTTTATCATACCTACACCCCGCACCTCGGTTCGCCTATGCATTTTTACAATGCGTTTCGAGTCGGTAAGAATCCCATCTCGTCTTCGTCAACTCGCAAGTCGACTTGTTTTGTATCATGCATTCGATAACAAACGTTCTGTTCACAGGTAGGTTGGGCGGGGGTGTACATTTGTTTCGAACGGCGACGTTCGGGTTGATATCTGGTGTGAAGCGTGTACGCTTGTGTTAGTGATTCGCACTATGGCGTGTTAAAAAAAGAGAAAGAAGGGAAAAAGAATTTTTGAATTCAAATCATCATTTATGAGGTCATAAATTTAGTCAAAATTTAGGCGAAATATTCAGTGAGAAAAAAAAACACTTGAGATTACGAGGGGAAAAAAAATGTTATGCGAGCTGGCTCGTATCGAATTTATTTATACCTATTTATTTTCTTAGTTGAATATGAGGGTTCTCGTATTTTCGTATCTGTTACCTTCGTGTAAAAGAAGAACTTCTATTAAGATTCTAGATACACTTATATCATTTCCATGATACGTCATTAAAAAAAAATTTATTCGATTGAAAAACTGCAAAAAAAAATTCTGAAATTACTGATTCGGTGAATTCACCAAATTTGATAAGTACGAATCAATTATTATTATTTATTTTACGTTAATAAAAAAAATATATTTCAAGAAAAAATTCATTTTAACTAGTTTAATTTTTTCAACAAAAAAAATTTATGTTAAATAAAAGGTCTAAAAAAAAAAATTGAAATTTCTGAACGAATTAATTTCTAAGGGAAAGAAGAAAAAATAATAATGTAACGAGGTTACTCGTAATCATTATTTTCGAGTCAAGTACTCGAATTTAATTCGGAGCTAATATTATTTGAAATGTTTCAATTTTTCTGTTCGTTGACGAACGTTTTTGAGACGAATACGTCTTGGCTTAAAATGTATGTACATAGTGCGTACGGTTGTAGTGGTAATTACACTACTGTTTGTTAGCGTGTGCGATGGCTTTTACACGACTACGTGTATTATAACCGTGCGTTTTAATTGTCGGAGCTAATTCTCCAGCGATTTCGCTATTTGATTTATTGCCTTCGCAATTTTTATCTTTTATTTCGACTTGAGGGTCTCTCGTCGTGTCGAGGTATTCCTCAATTTGTTGTACGATTGTACGATGATTATGCTTGGACCGCATAATTTTGGTACTCAATTTTTTCAACTGAGAATTTGAAATGAATAGAGTTATTTGACGGATATTCACCGTTCTTTCTATGTTTTCGTCGTTGGTCGATTTCACCAAGTAACAGTTAGGTGCGACCTGACGTGTAACTAGGTATGGGCCATACCTTTTGGGAAACAATTTTTTGGATTGCCCCTTGTCGTAGCTTGACAATTTGTGATCGGTGATTAGCACTAAGTCACCTTGTTCTAACGGAGTTGGGTCTCCGTGTAGTTTGTTGAAGTTATATTCATCCTGTATACGTTGGGCGCGACGCCGCTCACGTATGTAGGATTCGATAGCCTGTCTATCGGTCATTTCTTCAACTTTTTGTTTTTCAGTAGCATCATTGTACACGGATTTTTTTGCTAGTTGATCGGCAACTATGTTGAGAAATTCGTGTCGACGTGCGTACACGTGTTGAATTTCTACATTCTCAAATTTGGACATTACCTCCAATATTTGTTTAAATAATTCCCCGTGTACTACGGGTTTTTTGCGACTATTTTGCCACCCATTGGTTTTCCACGAGTGTACAGTGTGATTTAACGCCTGAGATACGTATTTTGAATCAGTTAGCACCGACACTTTTGTAAATTTATTTTCGAGTAAAATCTCGAGTGCAATTTTTATCGCCAAAATCTCGGCTAGATTGTTTGATGGGGGGTACCCCGTGTCTATGATTTGCTCAGATACGTTTTTGCCTGATTTGGGCTTAAAACAGATCCCAATGCCGGCTTTCGGGTTTTCTTTCCCGTTTCGTGAGCAGGCACCGTCTGCGGCGACGCGAACGTGCCCCTTGTTGTCACGAATAATATCGTTTTCGGTCAAACCGATAGATTTTATTTCGTTAGAGGTCATAGATTCTAATAATTTACTCTCTTCTTTATCTCGAAGAGCTTGTAATTCGTGTCTAAAGTTGAACTTTGAACACTGTACAGGTAACTCCGTTATAATTGGATCGTCGATGCCCCAAGCTTCGTTTGGTTTGACACCAAACGTCGTTGGGGTATTATTTATTTCGCGTTCGATTTCGCTTGCGAATAAATGCCAATCATAGTGTTCTCGATTTACGTCATAAGTTGAGTTCAACTTTACGCGTAATTTATCTCCAATTACTCTCATGGTGCGTTCCACCATTGAGGATTGGGGGTTATATGGTGTGGTTTTACCCACTTTTATTTTGTATCTAGAAAGCATGTCTTTCCATAGGTCACTTACAAACTGGGTGCCATTATCGGTAATCACCTTTTTAATGGCGTAACCAGTCACATGAATTTCATTAATGACATTTTCCATTTCGTTTATTACCGATAATGCTTTAATGTCATTTAATGTTTTGATCCAAACTCGTGACGTAAACACGTCTTTGACGACCAAAAGATACTTTGGTTCGTCTTTGAGGTTCACTATCGGACCGAATAGGTCGGCGGAGAGTACCTCTCCTATTCCGTAGGCCTCTACTTGAGCGAACTCGAGCACTTTACGCATAGCGTAATTTTTGTTCACCTTGCATATAATGCATATGTTACATATGTCCTTTATATGAAGGAGTGAGTTTGGAAAGAAGTATGATCGTTGGAAAATCCAATCGAGCTTGGTCGCGCTTACGTGACCGTATATTTCGTGTAGAAAGTCCACAGTATCTCGAAAGTATTCTTCTGGCATGTAAATAAGTGCTCGACCGTCATTGTAATACCTGACGAGTAGGTCTCGTCCTTTTTCATCTTTTTCGATGCGAAATTTTTTCCGTTTAGCTTCCTGCTGGACAAGATCTCTCTTATTCGTATAAGTATTGCCTATTATGGCCGTAAGTGCCTTGCACTTTTCGTCTGTTTTTTGCCCCTCAGCGATGTTCGCCAAGTCGGTAGGAAGATTTTTACGAACTATTTCCGCTAGGCAGGTTGGAATTGGCCGCTCGTGTTCAATTGACTCTAGAGTCAACTCTGGAGCACATACCGCAAAGAGTTCTTTGCTTTTTGTCTTTTTGATGTCAAAAAGTAGATCGTAACACGTTAGCTCGGTGATCCACACCGATGCTGTTCGGTGAGTTTGTGACATCGTCGCAACCTTTTTCACCAATGGTAAGAGGTCGGCTCTTACGTGAACGTGTCGTCCATGTAACCAATGAGCGAGTCTCTTGATTATTTTTACGAGGGTCAAAACCTCTTTATCGTGTAGAGTATATCTCTTCTGGTGGGCTTTGAACGATAACGATGTGAACATCACTATACGTATCTCGCCTTTGTGGTATTGATATAAAACTGAAAAAGGTACAGTATTCACCACTTTGCAAGATATCGCCACGCGTACGTGTTTCACATTTCACAACCACTACTACAATATGTAGCTTTTCACCGGTCTTCGCGCCAACGCGCGGTTCGGCCGTCGGCGTGTTCACCGATGGATCGCCTTGCCGGCAGGCCGGGTGGGTGGGCGGGTACGCCGGTGTGGCTCTTGCATGCAGCGGTTTGGCGCGTTTTCGGTTACGCGCCTACACAAGGTGTTGAAATAAAGCAAGCGATTTTTTAAAGTACTCCATTTTCCAATACAAGATCAGATATGGAGAAAACGAAAAAATTTGGTCACCCTCGTGCAAGACGAAGGCTGTACGTAGCACATTTTGACAAGCAAAAGCTTAGGTGGTAAAATTTTAAAAATCGAAAAATTACATAAAATTTAAAAATCGAAAAATTACATAAAATTTAATGCACGGAGGCATGACTTACCGTTGATAACGGCCATAAAATTGCGCGTAGAAGCGATATTGGTGTCGGCATCCGCCGGGGCCGGGCATTTTAATCGGATGAGTAGAATTAATGCAAGCCCATTTTCGGCACCAATGTAAGATGGACGTTTGACTCTTCCCTCGGAGTTGAGCTCCCTCCGAGGTGTCTCACCTTATCATAATAATTTATCACTCGCGAACGCGGTACTTTGATTTAATAAAGAACATACTATCCGAAATAGCGTATATTCGAACTTACATTTATTCAACACAACATCCTGGACATTATCGCCTCGAAAGGGTGATCAAACCTCCCTCGACGACTAGAGTATTAGAATTCAACTGAAACTCCGCGCTCGTGCGGTAGTCGGCTACCGGGAATATCATCACACCACATTTTACCCAGTGTTACCACCGGAGACAGGGCCAGTATGTACCTTGACAACCTATTTACGCTGTTGTCACCATTTTCAAAAAAATCGAAAAATCAACTTTTGTAGCTAAAGAGAGTGGTTCTGAGGTTTACGTGACATGCTCTTTTGGTGAGCCAAATTTCATCTCAAACTGAGGTGACTTGTTCACAACGTTCCCTTGCAAGAGTAGAGTACATTTTGAAAAAATGTTATTCTTGGACGCGCGTTTACTGCCTAAATTTTGACGCACATGAGAGCAAATTCAAGATTTTTCGATAAATCGATTATTCAGAAAAATAATCGATTGATCGGTTGCTTGGAGAAAAATCGATTAGTAATCGATTAATCCCACATCACTAAAAATTGCTAAACGAAATGAAAATAATGATATAATATAACGATCAAATCAAATTACCAATGTCCTTGGCCTTGTTTTACCAAAGATTATGAAATAAAATTGTTTCAAAATGAAAAATCTGCTTAAGCTTTGAGCTTGGCAATAGGCTTGTTGCTGATAGTTTAGATTAAGTTGAAAAAAATACTTATATAGATACTTATAAGATTCTTTTTACTATGTAGTGAACACGGCCTCGATTATGAACATGAAATATGGATTTTACTACGTCAAATACGACAGAAACGCAGCTAGCTCTGTATGTAAAAGTGGAAATCTTGCTTGTCTGGATTTTTGAGACTGCTTGCCCAGATTTAATGTACTCGTAATTTTATGAAATCCTTAAAAATTCTTTAAAATTTGTTGAACGGTTTGAAATTTTTGGAATTTTCAATCTTCCAAGTGTAATTAAACCAATTTGATTTTAATCCTATGAAATATTTTAAAATGCAATAAAACCATTTGAAACTTTTTGGAAAATGTTGCAATTATTGGTTATTTTGCACGGCTGGCACAATTCCTGTAGCTGTATGATTATAACTAGAGCTGTGCGCCGCCGACTCGAGCCGCCGCCGCCGACAAATTTTCCATCAGCCGACGCACCGCCGCCGCCGATTGAAATGACGGCTCAGCCGCCATGCCGATGAATCGTCGGCCGCTCGAACCGGCGCGTGTCTTAATTTGACCCCTCCGCCTCGTTCATAGAAAGTAAACAGGCTGTAAATAAAGTAAAAATGTACACTCACTACTCGGTACCATTGCTGAGCAGCTCTGAAGCTCTTTAGAGCTAAGTTCTTTAGGTTTAAGCAGCTTAAAATGAGGTAACTTTGAAAGCTGTAGCTCTAAAAAGGAAAAAAAGTCCAAAATTGCTCACTCAGTCGGCTATGCCGCCGAGCAGCCGCCGATTTAGTGGTCAGCGGCGCGCCATCTACTCCGACGCCGCCGACCAATTTTTGAGTTTGCGTCGCCGCCGCCGATTTCTTATCGGCGCACAGCTCTAATTATATGATTACTTATTACATGTACAGTACGTCCGATTAATTTCCGCACCTCTGTACTAACCTCTGCGTATTTCAATCCCAAATTCCCAAAGCAAACAGCAATTAACTTGTACAATGATCCTTTTTGAGTGTGAATGAGTTTTGAAATTAATAATTTTTTACTTCATTTTTAAACAGTATGGTAAAAAAATGTGCTGATATAATTTTTTTGATAACCGCCTCCCTTGATACCTATTCAACATGGAAATACAGGACTACTTTGGTTTCATGGCTTCAAGGATTTATTCATGTAGGACAATATGAAGAAATAAAATGCAGACACATTTTTTAAATGGAAATCACTGTCATCAAAGGAAAAAAAAAATTGAAGAAAAAAAGAGGGAGGACGCAGTCTTTTATATTACCAAAGAATTCAATTTTTCCATGGAAATATTATACCTACCATCCACAACACGTTGGGACACATCAATAATAAAGAGGCGAAAAAGAGAGCAACAATATTTGGTTTATACTTCTGACGAGTAGACGTCTCATAAAATTGTGGTTTGGGCCATTAGCTAATGTTAATTTCACATTGTTATGAAAATGTGAAAACTTGAAAATCAAATTCAAAGTTATGTAATGTCCACCTCAGGTAACTGATGGTACAGATTTTCAAATATGAAAGACTGGGTCCTCCCTCGTTTTTTTTCTTCAATTTTTTTTTCGTTTGGTGACAGTGGTTTCCATTTAAAAAATGTGTCTGCATTTTATTTCTTCATATTGTCCTACATGAATAAATCCTTGAAGCCATGAAACCAAAGTAGTCCTGTATTTCCATGTTGAATAGGTATCAAGGGAGGCGGTTATCAAAAAAAATATATCAGCAAATTTTTTACCATACTGTTTAAAAATGGAGTAAAAAATTATTAATTTCAAAACTCATTCACACTCAAAAAGGAGGCGGTTTTTTTCATTATATCAGTACATTTTGTTAGTGAATGTTTTGACTTCGAGTTTTTCTTTGATACTTTTTTTCTTTTTTTTTCACAAAATATAAAAATATAATATCAACTTTTAGTGTACTGACGACTGAGTTTTCGTTTGGGTTGGTGGAGGACGGGGACTAATTCTTTTTTGGGGACTTTTTTTGAAGGATTCCATATTTCAGAGTAAACTGCATGTAAAATTCCGATGAATAAACCATTCGAAAGGATTTTTTATTCTCTGACAATGAAGTCCTTTCAAAAATTCTTCTAAACCCACTCATTATTGAATAAAATATAAAAAATTACAAGTTCTCAATATCATAAATGTATGATTCTTTCTGAACGCAGCCCATGACATCCACGTTGTATTACTCACCTACTTATTAAAATTGAGCAACAATTCACCTTGATGAGTAAACATTGAACAAAAACGTTAATTCATTCTTTCCCCTTACTGTGTGTGTGTTTCTAGTTTTTCTAAAATTTTAATTTTTTTCCTAAAAAGTTTCACCATAAAAAAAAAACCTATCCACATCTTTGATCACATAAAAGGATCGTTCACAATGCACCTTTACTTTTTGCTTTTGCTTTTTGCTTAACACTCACTACTGTCTGCACCAATCTGATGGCCAGATTTGTGTATTTACACGTTTGTAAGTGTACTGGTTAAGCAAAAGCAAAAAGTAAAGCTCCATTGTGAACGAGCCTAAGGCTTAAAGCATAGTGAATGCAGCACTGGATACTGTACGGCATACGATACTGAAAACGTGCTGAAAACATAAACAGCTGTTGAGAAAAGTGTGACATCACGTTTACTAAACAAAAGAATATAAGTAGCCAATAATTTAAATATGTCATCAGTCGCATTTTTTATTTTTAGTCGCTACAAAAATTATTGGCTACTTATATTCTTTTGTTTAGTAAACGTGATGTCACACTTTTCTCAACAGCTGTTTATGTTTTCAGCACGTTTTCAGTATCGTAAGCTGTACAGTATCCAGTGCTGCATTCACTATGCTTTAAGCCTAAAGCGCTATTCAATCCAAAACAGTACTAAACTAAGTGGAAATTACTGGTTGCAAATCAAAATGCCTGAATAGTGTGCTCAAAAAGATTATAAATAATCTGTTACCAATTTTTATTTATTTGCAAACCAAACTGTTGAAATATATTATGCAAGAATATCCATAATATTAAATTAGCTGTCAATTCCTATTTATAACCATTTTTTTTTTTTTTTGTTTCAGACCCTGAATCATTTATAAAATCATTCAATTTATATAATCTGCTCGCGTTATCTACATCAAATAAGGCATCTTTTGGAATCGATGAAATTCAACGTAATCACACGATGGCTTGCAGCAGGTAAATAATAAATCATCATCGATAACAATACACTAATGAGCACTCTAAATAAGGTACTAAATTTATTATCACATACCTACTTACGTTAGGGCTGATCAAGTACTGCTTGAAAATTCAATAACTACACAAATCCCATTGCGTTTGGTGATCCACTACGTAATTATAAATTATAAAATTATTGGCGTCAGTTTGATTCCTCATTAGGGTATAGCACCTCTTTCTTTTTACTTTCCGAACAGCGCGCAGCATTGTAAGGAAAGTATTGTTTTCGGTGCGAAATGCGTTTTCACGAATATTGCACTTAGACAAATTTTGACTTCGTACAAATTTGTTTTGAACAATTTCCAGATGATGTTCCGTATGTATGTGTGTGTGTGTATGTGTGTGTGTGCAGAAAAATTTGTTAACACGATTCCAATCGCCCTAGTTGAGATATCTCGTTGAAATTCGGCGATCAGAAGTGGTTTATATAAACGAAGGCTACGCAACAATTTGGGGCCTTTACGTTAAATAGAAAAAATTTTACGAGCGATTTATGCAAAAAATTTGTTAACACGATTCCAACCGCCCTAATTGAGATATCTCGTTGAAATTCGGCGATGAGTAGTGGTTTATATAAGCGAATGCTACGCAAGAATTTGGGGCCTTTACCTTGAATAGAAAAAAATTTACGAGCGATTCATGCGAAAGATCGTCGAGTTTCACATTTGTCGCGTTTTAGATGTCGATAACGATAAAGGGAACGGTTCAAGTGTTTATCTATATCCGGACATGTCCGCGGGTGTACCGGTTTGCTATCCTTTCCCTAACATGCGCATTGCGCAATGCTTTGCATTTTTGTCTTATTCATGATAAGATGTACGGGTATTCGAATGGTTGTTTTGTTTCATCATCATGATATTTTTTCACGATTAATAATAATGGAGCAAGTGTGATTTTGCCGAATATTTTTGTGTCATGTTTAACGTTTTTTAGTGTAATTGCTGACGTTTTAAATACAAAAAATATTTTATAGTCGATTTTTTCACAAATATTCGATAATCAATTTTTTTTACATAATATTCGATGATCGATTTTTTTACAAATATTTTTTTGTTAATATTTTTTAAAATACTTTTTGATTCGGAAAGTTCGTGATGCTTGTTTGTCACAAGTGATCGTCTTTATAGAGAAATAATATTTTCCCCAGTTTTGAGGTGCTTCCACTTTGTTGAAAAAATTCTTGAAAAATAATTGTTGATAATAGATACATCTATTTTAGTTACACAACATATTATATATTTTTATTTTTTCAGCTCTGGGTACCATTTACAACCTGTCTATATGAGCTATAAAAATGTATAGCTATAAAATGGTGTTTACGACATGGCAATATAAATTGTATAAAAATGCAAATTTATCTGTGAATTGAATTTTTTGAAAAGATAGTGGGTGAACTGAGGGAAAAAATGTCATTTTTTAAATTTTATAACCATTAGTGGAAGGCAACCATTTAATAATACACGAATGCCTCAAAAATCTACATTGAATCTAGAAAAAAATTTCTTAAATAACCCTTGGTAGTATACCGGAGAACACACTGTATACAAATCGCGTGCTAATAGAATGCTACATTCGCATCTATCACATAGGAATAGCATGCACAAATAGAGTAGGTACTATTCGCATTTCAAAAATGTCCGCTTTTTTAACAGCGAATTTTGAACGCTTTCGAAAATACATCTTATTTATGATCGTAAATTTGTGTAAAATGAAATTATGCCGAATCGTGAAGTTCTTGGCGTACCTATACTACTCAGAAGTGGCGTTTGATGAAGTAAGAAGACGAACTTCCAATTACAACTTTTATTCAATTATGGTTATTTATGGAGAGGTCCAATTGAAATTTTTATCAAGATTTCAATCTACAACTTTTGTTTGAATAGTTTTTTAATTTGATCCTCCATCCCCTCAAATTTTAGCATGATGTTCGCTCACGACTAGTATACAAATTTATTTCAGAAGGTTTTCTTCGATTTTCACTTTGATTTCACATTCTATTCATCGGCTAATATCACACTGACATCGTATGAAATATCTGCAGATTTTTAATGCGATTTTAGCATGAAATCCGCTCACAAATAGAATAGGTAGGAATTTATCTAAGAAGATTTTCTTTTAATTTCGCATTCTATTCATGTGCGAATTGATCGCGATCTTCGTCTCTGCGATTTTAGCATTCTAATCGCATACGGTGTGTTTACCGGGATATCTATCATCTCTCCGAGTTTGAAAAAATTATATTCAAAACTGTCAAAAACTAAAATTACAATCAAATGACTTAATTTCGAAATTATTGTTGGGGGGAAGGGGTAAATCACACTACTTACTAGGATTGCTCAAAATATAAAAAAGACTGCACCTAAGTACTACCAAATGCGAAGGTGTGGGCTAAACCAAGGTCGAACCGCCGAAAATTGGCAAGTGACGCTTGCATGTTTTTTTTTTTAATTTTTCGTGAAAATGGTAGTCGTTTGAGCTATTGAGTCCCACAATAATGCTGATCCACACAGTGTGGAAAACGAAAGTCTAGCAGATTGAGAACCATTGAAAAAAAAACATGCGCTAGTCAACCGCCAATTTTTAGCAATCTCACTACAGCCCTCATGATACACAGTTGTAGGTATGTGTAGTGTAGTGTGCAATGGAATCAGTGGTTTGCCTGAATCTAGGTATATATTATGTATCAATTTTCAATGCAAATTAAATACATATTTCGCCTTGGAAATGGAGTACCTACATGTTATATGGTATACAGCTGTGCTCACTTCACAAGGCAGTGACAGCGAGAGCCGAGTAGGCCCCAATGCAAGGATTTTGTGGGCCCTTTTCACTCACATCAGTTTGGTTCTTCCTCCGATGAGTCATTCAAAGGGATTCAGTACTTATACTTGACGCCTTAAAAATATAAAAATGAAATTTAGGTACTTGAATAATGATGTGTTAAAAATAAACTATTTTCAACGATGAAACGCATGGTGGGGCGTTATTCGATAAGGTATATGTGACCGTCCCAGAGAAAACCGACCTTTGGTGCGAAAAAACGTTTTTTCACTTTTTATCGAATTTTTATGCTCTGAACCCTTAAAATTCGTTTAAAACCACTCCCAACCTTCTAACTCAAAAATTGAAGTCTGTAGAGAGAAAAGTATACAGGTGTCTCTGAAAAATTTGATGAAAAAAATTGTAAAAACAAGCCAAAAGTCTCACCGTAAATAATGGCCAGTTTCACACTAAATAGTTGAAAAGAGTAGCAAGAGTTCTTTTTGAATGCGTCACCGAGAATTTACCAGTTAACCAACTGATAATCAAAAACGTAACGGTTAACCAGTTAACCAAAACAAATTCCTATTGGTTACAGTTTGGTTATGGCTAATTTTTTTTCCTCTAATAAGCGACAATCTATCAAATTTATGACAAATAAATTTTTAAAAAAGACACTAATTTTTTTCAAATTGCAGGTTACGTTTTTATGGAAGGGAGGGGGAGGTTTACAAAAAAAATTATATATTTTTTTTGTTATTATTACAAAAAAAAAAAAAAAAAATGATAATTTTGTCAACTGTTTCACTAATTTGCAGTTCCATGGTATTAACTTGAGTTTGTCAACTTTTCCACCAATTTGCTGACCTTTTTGTCCAATTTTCAATTTTGACCAAATAACCGGTTATTTAACTGGTTAACCAAACAAATGTAATAGTGCGGCTATGATCGGTTACTTAATCAACCATTTGACTTTCAAGGTTAACAATAACTAACAAACAAACAAAATAAGATAATAACCATAACCGTAACTAACAAACACAAAAAATTCAGCGATTGCCCATCCCTATTGAGAATTTAATATTAACATTATATTTACAATTTCGAATATGTACTTTCCTATCACAAAAATGTTGTGATGAAGGACGATTTTTTTTTAAATAGCCATTTAAACAAGAGATACATTTTTGTGCCTTCAAATAGGCATTTTTCAAAAAACCAAATCATGTGGAGTTGAGAAATTTTCAAAAATAGATGATATGTGGATACAAACGTAATAAATGCCTGTATAACTAAATAGGTCTTTGGCTTTTGTTTATAAAAATGGAAAGAATCGACGCATTGGACATCAAATGTATAGATACAGTTCTTCCCTCGCCATTCGATTCTCAGAATGCCATCATCTGGTATAATTGTACACTTCTCAATGGTACAAAGCTACCAGCAGATTTCGGAGAAAACATTGAAGTTGGTTGTTAAAATAATTTAAAAATTACTTCATATTGTCTACTGGCATGTGAGTTATATTTAACCAAAATTATGATTTGTATATTTATTGTTATGATTTATATCAGGCTTTAGGGTTGTCGAGAGGACAAAATCCCATCGTTGCTGATGCTCCTCTGAAGATATCCAGTTTGAAGATATTGTCATTGGTGGGAATCAATAGTTTTAGTGTTCCAAAAGATTTTTTTCAGAGCTGAGTAATCTTGAAGGGCTCGTAACAAAATATGTAAACTTTGTGACGGATGTTCCAGAATTACCGACTTCCATAAAGTTTTTGCAACTTGAAATGGTAGAACCGCTGTATGATTTGTCGGAATTGACGAAGTTGGAACATTTTATCTATAAGAACAGCAAACTGACAGAGTTCCCATCCATCCACAGCAGAGCACCCTTGAAAGCTTTGGATTTAAGTTATAATCCTCTCACAAAATTAACTCTGCCTGACATAGCGCAATATTGTCGACTAGAAGCCACATATTTAATATCAACAAGCATTCAAGATGGTTCTGAGAAGGCATATTGTGAACTTGATGCATGGTTCAAGAGTCACAACATCTCATATGAATTAACAACATATAAAATAGATTGTACGTTGAAGGTTTATAAGTATAGGTACATGAATATCATAATCATGCATTCATGCTTTGCCCAGTTGTATACTTACCTACTCACAAACTCTTTTTTTAGTTTCAAAGTGTCCTGCACCAGTACCAGAAAATGCAGACGCCGTGTCAAAGTATAAAGATTGTTTAAATGGACTGTTAAATGGACTGAGTTGGTGGTTATATATTGTGCTGATCGCTGTTGGAATAGTCGTAGGCTTGGCCATAATTGGAGCAGTTTGGCATTTTTATTGGTATTTTTAAATTTAACACGTATATATGGCGAAGATGAAGATTCGAGTGTTTTATTTTTAAGAATATCGCGGTTATTATATATTTTCACTGAGTGAGATATCATTTTTCATGTGTTCTAGAAAGCAGTAATTTAGTTTGTAATGATTTTCCACAATAAACGCGAAAGAATTAACTTGATATCAAATTAAATTGCAACTTTTTATCATGTTAGATTTTTTTGGTCTTGTTTCTATCAAGTTCACGGCTAAATAAGTTACGAATAGTTGAATAAAAATTATTAAAACACGCGTCACAAACAGCACAATTCACCGAAATCCTTCAGAATAATTAAAAATTTAAAAAACCTACTAAAATTAATAGAAATTGAGACGAAAACTTCGTAAAATTCGTTGAAATACACTGCAAACAATCAGCCAATGGCAATGTTTACTTTACCAAACCAACATGGCGACCGTCGATTATACGCCCCATTTCTAGTACCCTAATGAAGGTATAGGAACCATGCATTTGCGATTTGAAAGTTTAGTGATCATCAGTACTAATCACTGATGAGCTGAATTTTTTATACCCCGAAAAAAAATTATAATTACTTGATCACTTAAAGGTGCACTTTATAACAAAAGGGAGGTGATTACGATTTTTGTATCTGATTTTTTTTAAGCTTATCAATTTTTCAAGGTGTACCTATTGTAATTTTTTCTGGCTGAAAAATTTCTTTCAATTTCAAAATCAAAACGTTTTTAATTTTCCAAATTTTTAATTAATCCCATTAATCCCTTGAAATTTTCAGTGAAGAAAAATTTATCATTCAAATTCCTGCATTTTTAAAAAAAAATTAATCGGAGGTTATTTCTATTTATATTCAAGAACGAATTAATTTCTTTTTCAGTTTTCGGCCATTTTACGAGTACATCTCATTTTTAACTGAAATTCCAAAATTTTCAAATTTTCATCGAATTGAATTTTTATTTTTTGATTTGATTTAAATTTTATTATTTTTCCCCATTTTGAAATTTTTTAAATCTTCTGATTGAAACATTTTTTCATTTTTTTTTTGTCAAATTCTGCATAAAAAATTTAATTTTTAAAATTTGTAATCAAATTGAATTTTTTTAAATGTTGATTAGATAAGGATTATATTTTTTTTTTCTAAATTCTTTCTTTTACAGAACCCTATTCATTTCTCATTGAAAAATTTCTTTGAATCTTATAATTAAAGCTTTTGTCCAATTAGGTATTCTTATTTGTTTCTTAATTTTTAATGGCAATTTGATTAATTTTTATATCCAATCGATCTGTTGAAATTTTGAGTGAAGAATAAATTTTTCATATAATTTTTTTCCTGAAATTTTAAAACTTTTTCATAGGAATTAGGTACCCACATAGGTATTTCTCTTTTAAAAATTTATTTGAATCTAAAAATTAAATCTTTTATGTTTCTTTTTTTCCAATCTTTAATAACTACCTATTCAATTTGATCCAAGTACCTATAAAAAAAAAAAACAATTCTTAAAATTTTTAATCTGATTAGTTTTACCATTGAACAATTTATTTTTAATTCATTTTTTTTTTAACGAGATTTACTTTTTTCAAATTTCTTGATCAGAAGTTTTTTTTCTCCAATTTTATTGAATTATGGATTTCTGTTTTAGTTTTCAATCATTTCAAAACTTATTCAATTGGAATTCTCTAATTTTCATTCAGTTGAATTTTTATTTTTCGGTTTGATTTAAATTTTCTTCAATTATTACTTAGGTATAATTTTTTCACATTTGAAATTTAAATCTCCTGATCAAAAAGTTTTCTCAATTTCTGTTTTTAGCCAAATTTTTTAATTAAAAAATAATGGATATTGTGTCAGACCCTAATTTAAAATGAGGGGGGGGGGTAGAAAAGTGTTGACCATATTTCTCGACGTTTGGGACCAAAAGACGACGATCTGCAAAAGTCACATATTTATATATATATTTGCAGGAGAGCTTTTTCGCCTCTTTTTCATACATAAAATGGGTTTTTCGCCTCATATACGGAGGCGAAAACGCCAAATCGGAGGTGAAAACGTCGGGCACTGTATATCATGAAATTTCAAGTCTATGAGGTGAAATAGATCAAATGCCCAAATTTTGTATGGAGGCGAAAAATCACATATACATACGATCATATACACTTTAGTGCGTGCTTTTTTTTATGCACAGCGCTAGTGTCGCGTGTATACAATAATATTATGATTTTACACCTCCAAGCCTCCAACTACAGTTGGGTGTTTACGCCTCAGATTTGCGGCAACGCTGCGTCGCAGGTGACAATTTTATTTCGAGTACTATGATTTGTTCACAGAAGGGTTTATCCTACGTGTATACCAGTGTATACCTCTGTAGGAGAGCTTTTTCGCTTCTTTTTCATTTATAAAAAAGTTTTTTCGCCTCATGAATAATTTTAATTAGGTATTGTTTTTCAATCTTCATTCGTTTTCTTTAAATTTGTATTTTTTTTTCAAGTTATTATTCAAGTATCAAAAAAAAAAATCACAGCGATGGATAGAGCTTATGGAATATCAGTTCGTAATTCGTTCGATTTTTTGAAAATAATTCTGATAATTTTTTTTAGATTTTTTTCTGTTTGAAATTTAGGTTTGAAATTTTGGTATTTTTTTGAAAGAATTCTCAAAGATTAAGGAATAAAATAAATTTTATAAAAACTTCTTGCAAAAATTCTCTTAAAAAATTCTTTTTTCCTTTGAAATTCCAAAAAAATATACCTATTTACATTTAATAAATAAAAATATATATTTATATACTGATTATTAAAAACTGGGCACTAGTCGTGGAAACAGTTCAATTGAAAAAATTTTCAAACAAAAGTAATCGAATGAGGTTCTAAAAATAATTTTTGTTGATATAAAATTTTCTAATAGGTATAGGTTTCTAATTATATTAGGTTAAATCTGTGATTGAAATTTTTATAGATTAATAAGAACAAAAATTAGAAAATTTTTTCACATTTTTTGAAATTTTTGAAAATTGGAAAAATATAATTATGTACCTAATAGGTATAAAAAAATAGCCATGCACGAAAACGGGAAAATATATATTATTGAAAAATGTTTCTAATTTTTGTTCTAACAATTGCACAAAATTAGTAAATCACTGGAATGAGTAAAAATAATGCCCCATTCCATTTAACTTGAGCCCTCAACAGTGCATACAAATGTGTAATTACACAAACTTCTGGCCACTTGACTGGTGCAGAATGCTTTGTTTACACCTTTGCATTAGTAGTGAAGCCTCAAGTTGAATGGAATGAGGTATACTTTAGTATACTAGTATTTTTGATTATATGACAATTTGGAATTTTTGGAAAAGATGGACAAAGTCTTGAAAATCATATTGTTGGTTCTTGCTGCGTTAGTTGTGATAATAATACTTGGTACGTAAATTCACAAATTTTGACGTCTATTATTTCTCATTGTTGTTGGTACAATTATTGCACATACATGATATCAAAAATCTCAACTAAATGTTTTTGTTTTCAGTTCTCTTAATTGTGTATTTAAGAAATTTATATATAACCAAAAAAGCAGCTAAGATAGCTCGGACAAGTAATTTTTTGTTATTCATTGCCAATTTGAACTTTTTAGTTACAGCAGTTTGTAAATTATTTTATTTTCACCCATCTCAGAATGCGAAGAATATGTCAAACAAATCTGCGATGATTCTAATCCTAAAAATAAACCACCCTCGAAAAATGAATCAGCTCCCATAATGGGAGGAACGTTAGCTTCTGATGGACAGCTTCCTCATATGGTATTCATTGATTACTCCTTTTGAATTGAAAATTCCATGCTCTAATGATAGACTATAACAATGAGGTATATCCATGGTATATCTACTCATATTTCTTTTTTCAAGGCGCAGTATTCTGGGATATCTAAGGATAAGGCTCAAAGTTGTAGTGGATCCATTATAAGCGAATATTTTGTAGTTACCGGCGGTCATTGCGTATACAACTTCAAGTAAAGAATATTTTTCATATTCCAATTTATATGTTTAAAATCAAGCTAAATTCCATTCGCAGAAATGATGAAATGTTTGTAATTGTGGGATTTGCGAATATCCTCGATGCTATCAAATTGAAGAGAATATACAGAGTTGATGAAGTATACCTACATCCTGATTATAATAATGAGGATAAGCGCACAATTCCAAACGATATTGCCCTTTTAAAGCTCAATAAAAAAATTGAATTCGACTGGAAAACAAGACCGATATGTTTGAACTACGACTTCAAATCCATATCAACTGCAAACCTAACCGTATCAGGATGGGGTACAAATGAATGTAATTTTTTTTGTACTTTTTAGTTGTACGAGTATAAGCTAAAGAAGTTTTCCCATAATGAATTTAATCTTGCTTATCTGTCTTACATGGGATAAAGATGGAAATTTCACGAGCACCGTTCTATGGGTGGAAACATATGTAGATGGTGAGATTACGAAGAAATGTATAGAAACATTCGGCAAACAACTCCTTGAAGTATTGTATTGTGCAGGACATCCCACAGAACGAAAGGGCCCTTGTCCGGTAATCGTTACCAAAATATTTGTACTATTACATTATGAATGAGGGTATTGGGGATGTACTTATTGGGTATCAAATAAGAACTATATGGGTATACATTTTTTTTAATGTGGATTATGCAATTAGTTATGGATTGTGAAAAGCTGAAAATACCCCCAAATAAACAGTGATGCAAGCATCACGAACTTTCCGAACCAAAAAGTATTTAAAAATATATTAACCAAAAAATATTTGTAAAAAAATCGATCATCAAATATTTGTAAAAAAATTGATTATCAAATATTTGTGAAAAAGTCGATCATCAAATATTTTTTGTATTTAAAACGTCAGCAATTACACTGAAAAACGTTCGGCAAAATCACACTTGCTCCATTATTATAAATCGCGAAAAAATAATCATGATGATGTGAACAAAACAACCATTCGAATACCCGTACATCTTATCATGAATAAGACAAAAAAGCAAAGCATTGCGCAATGCGCATGTTAGGGGTAGGAGAGCAAACCGGTACACCCGCGGACGCAATAAAAGGACCACCATATGAAAAAAAAAAAAAAAAATGACGTATTTATTACCGGGAGGGTGAGTTTTTATTACTCGACCGTTGGACTATCACTAACACATAGACACAAATACACACGCATACAGACCAATAAGACGAAAATGCCGAAAAAGATGTCAGGATATAGATAAACAGTTTCCTTATAGATATACACTTGAACCGTTCCCTTTATCGACATCTAAAACGCGACAAATGTGAAACTCGACGATCTTTCGCATAAATCGCTCGTAAAATTTTTTCTACTTAACGTAAAGGCCCCAAATTCTTGCGTAGCCTTCGTTTATATAAACCACTACTCATCGCCGAATTTCAACGAGATATCTCAATTAGGGCGGTTTGAATCGTGTTAACAAATTTTTCTGCACACACATACACACATACACACACACACATACATACGGAACATCATCTGGAAATTGGTCAAAACAAATTTGTACGAAATCAAAATTTGTTCAAGTGCAATATTCGTGAAAATGCATTTCGCACCGAAAACAATACTTTCCTTACAACGCTACGCGCTGTTCGGAAAGTAAAAATGGCATAATGGGCGTAATTACCAACCGCACTGTTCGTAATAATGCCCACCAGTAGTTTTAAATACGTCCATCTCTAAAAAATCCTATTTTAAGCCCAATAATCGAAATAATCATACTAATGGCGTTGAAAAATTACACTGATGTTGTAATACCACATTTTTATTTGATTTTTTCCGTTTTGAGGGCATGCCTGTATTATATGGCTGTTCTAGGTCATTGTCTATACTTCAATGGAAATTGAAAAATGGCAAAATGAAAACGTAGGTATACTTTGATGGAAGTGATGGAACTTGAAACCATTATGGAACATCATATTGGGGAACTTCTTAAACAAAAATAGCAATTCTTTGGATTTTTCACCATTATATATGTGTCACAGAATAAGAAAAGGGGGCTAGTGACCAAAATTTTTATCAAAATTTTTTCATCGATTTTCATATTAAAAACACTTTTTTACACGAAAATCGATGAAAAAATGAAAATCGAAATTTTGGTCACTAGCCTCCTTTTCTTATTCCGTGACACATATGTGGTTTCTTTAGGGAGGGGGGGGGGCATTATTACGAACCCGGAACCACCCGTTAAACTCATTTTCTCTAAGAAACTGCGCATTCCTGATCGTCATGTTGATCAAAAAAATAAAACAAATTGATCTTCAGATAGAGAAAAAAAAGAGCTTTTTATTGTATGAGATTTTAAATATCATTTAATATTCCCAGAATATTTTCCATTTGAAAAAAAAAAACAAAACAGTAAATTAGTACCTAATGAATGTTGGCAAAAAAAATCAAATTTTTAGGCGCGAAAAATGGTGACGGAATTTAGATTTTTACATTTTTGAGAGCCTTCCACCATATTAAAAAATTCTGAAAAAATATTTTGTATGTGTCGTACATCTAGCCTAGGTACATAACATATATTTTTTCCATTTTTGCACCTCTGAAGGAACTTGTCGAAAAGACCATTATAAAACTTGATACACCCTTTTTTACTAAGAAGATACGTTCAAAAGTTTTTGAAAAAATTTCCATAAATGACCCTTGATGATACTTACATACCATCTATGTACCTGAGTTTGAAGAACTTCGGGTGAAAACTTTTGAAATTGAAAATTATAGTCGAAAAATCACATTTTTAGCCCTAGGAGAAGGTGAGGGGAGGAAGCGATCTAAAAATTGTGTCATGGGGGTTTTAGACCATAAGGACCAACCTCCATTGTTTCAAAATCTGTGAGGTGGGCCGATTCACCTATCTTACCCAGCTATAGCCTTTTGGTCAATAGCTAATATTATTTGTTTTACTTTGATTTTAAGAGATGGATTTCGATTTTTGAATTTCAATAAAGATTAAAAAGAAAAGAATACATCCATAACCCACATACTTACAATTCACAATCCGGTTATTGCAATATCCATGTAACAAATTAAAAAAAAAACAACTTAATTTGAATAAATTATTCGTTGAACGATTTATTTCGCTGTTTGTAGGGTGATTCTGGAGGACCTCTACAGATTCCTTTGAAAAACGGATGCCTTAATACTTATGAACAAATTGGTGTAGCTCAAAGCATCCTTGGTGATTGTACAGCTAATACGACAGAAACGCAGCTGGCTCTGTATGTGAAAGTGGAACTCATGCTTGTATGGATTGTTAGTACTGTTTGGCCAGATTTAATGTAATTTTTTGAAATTCTTCAAAATTCTTTGAAATTTGTTTAACTATTTGAAGTTTTTTAATTCTTTAATCCTCCATAACTAACCCAAGTTGATTGTAATCCTATTAAATATTTATCTTAAAATGTAATAGAATCATTTACAATTTTTTGAAATGCGTTGCAATTATTGAGTATTTTGCACAGCTGGCAGAATGTGTCAAAACGCCCAAAAATAACATTTTTTGAAATAACTTTACTCTAACAAGGGAAGCATTGGCAATTCGTCACCTCTCCGATTGAAATAAAATTTTGCTCACTAAAAGAGTCACTCATACCTCAGAACCAAGTTTCTAGCTGCCGAAGTTGATTTTCCGATTTTTAGTGATTTTTTGAAAATGGTAAAAATAGCCCATTAATAACTTAGCAAGTGAATCAATTTTTTACATAAACTGTAAATAGGTTAGATACGCCTAGGACTTCGTTAGTTCAACCGTACGTAGGCCCCTTTACGAGGTTAAGTCCAGAGACGAAAAAACAGTGACGATCGAGCGCGTAGGAAAGGCTGTAAAAATATCCCTCGATCGCTGCAAGCCTGCCTATACTCTCGACGAAAACTTCATACCGAAAACGCCACTGCAGACGCCTCCTATCTTAGTCGATCCAGCACCAAGAGTCAGACGCAATGTCAGGCGAAGAGTTCGATTCGCTGGCAAATATACGAAATAGTTACCAAAATTTCATCATTTTATATTTTACTTTTTTCAATTTTGTATTTTTATCATTTTTTGAATGTGTATTTTTTGCGAATTTCAAGTTTTTACTGTAATTTTATGTATTTTTTTGAGGTTTAGAATAATTTTTTATGTCGTTATTAGTGGAAGGGAGGTGATGTGGCGAACTGGCATACGTATGTAGCGTGTGTGAGTAAGAGAGAGAGAGAGAGAAGATAAGGAAGCACCAGTTTGGACCGCACACCCCGCCCAATCATATATTTGATATCGCATCGTGTACAGAAAGTTCGTGTACAATATACGTACGTATGTAGATGATTTTAGATGCGTTTTGTAATCGATAATTCGAGCTAGAAAAACCGTTATGATTTTAAGCTCAGTAATAACCTGTACGTGATCGTGAATATACTCTCTATCGAATAATTACGTGTGTATTAATTTCTCTCCAAAGAGCAATTGCGCGCTTTTAAAAAATCGTGTGACATATCAAAACACTCGTCTGGTAACACTGAATTATAAGGTAGTTATATTACACCCATTTCTCATGAAAAGTAAAAATCAACTTTTCTGGATTTTATTTTGCATTATTTCCTCTAAAAATCAGAGATTTCTATTAAAGATTGGACTTGTATTCTAAAAATTCAGATGCGCGCATTGAGCCATCACTACTCCAGAATAATGAAAAGGGAATGAAAAAAAAATTAGTTGAATTTCAGCTTGTAAAAAGTTTTGAAATACTGTACGAAGATTGAAAAAATTCATGGAGAACCTTGCATCCTACTAAAAAATGAATGAATTTTTCAATTCCTATGAAAAGTATTGAGGGAAGTTTTTTTCAGAACTCTTTGAAAGATAATTTTTTCTTCTTGTTCAAAATCGATTTTATCCAAATAAATACTCATTTTTTAAAAGCTTGCAAACATTTTTCTAAGTTTTCTATTATTGAAATCAATAAAAAAAAATTCAATCGGAATAATTGGAAACAAACTAGGTACCTATTAAAATAATTTATTTTTATAGAAATAACTTAAGTATATTATTATGTAAAGTGAGAAATTATGGAGAAACAATAATAGGTAGGTAAGTATCTGACTTTTCAAAAATGACAAAATATATATATTTTTTTTAATCAGTTCAAGTTGTTACACCCACATCAACTTAAAATAATTAGTATTTAAATTCAACTATTTTTAGCCTTATCCAGTATAGTCCTAGAAATGATTAATCTTTGAATCTGAGAAGTTCCTTCGTAAATTTGATAAATTTTCGCATCTCTCATTAGTTTCTCTACGGGATATTCCGTATTATAACCGTTCCCTCCAAATATCTGAAAAAAATCTCAAAGTTTATCATAGTGCCGATTAGCGAATTTCCTATGCAAATTGTACCCACCTGCACAGCATCGGTGGCGCATTTATTCGCCACATCAGAAGCCAGAGCTTTGGCAATTGAAGCATAGTATGAGTTACGAGCACCTTTATCTACTTCTAAAGCTGCCTTGTAGTAGACCAGACGTGCACTTTCGATTGCAATAGCCATATCTGCTAATAGAAATGATATAGCCTGCCCCAAAATTGAAAATTATTTTTTGATCAGGACATATAAGATGTATGTAAACTTTAGACTATCTGTTATTAGCGTAAAAATACTGGTAAAAATTCGCATTAAATCATTGTTCAAATTCTATATTCGCAAAATTCTATAAATTTAACGTGAGTGATAAATCTAATAAAAATTGATTGGCTTTTACCAACTGTAACGGAAAAACTATTCGAATAAAAATCGATAAACTAATCTAAACTACAAACTAGCTACGGTGGGCGCTAGGAGCGCTAACACTATCAAGTAAGTAGATTTGTTTTTGTACCTGATGTTGAGCAATAGGGACTCCAAAAGTTTTACGCTCCAGGGCGTATTTCGTTGCTTCATCTAGGCACCTTTGAGCTAATCCAACAGCAGCAGCTGCCACCTGAGAAAGATGGTATTAGAAATGAGAGGAGAAAAGGAATTTAGAATGTATCAATTGCGAATATACTCAATAAAAGTAATCTATTTTTTCACAAAAATTTTTAATATTTTTTTCTTCAGAATTTTTGCCAAAAAATTTTAAGTTCTCCGAAAGAATCACTTTGCAATTACTCACTGGTGTCCTCGTTTTATCAAAAGTACCCATGGCGATTTTAAAACCCGCTCCTTCTGCTCCTAAAACATTCTCTTTTGGTACTCGAACATCCTCAAAAGTGATACCTCGTGTATCTGAAGCACGCTGACCCATATTCTTCTCCTGAAAATGATTCAATACAAATTTAATTTTGTCTGAAGTCGGGAGCAACATATATTAAAATGTGTAATTGATGTACTTTTCTCCCAGGAGTCAATCCTGGCGAATCTCTGTCGACTATAAATGCTGTAAATGCTTTACCAGCAGATGTCTTTGGATCGGGGTCAGTTCTGGCTAAAACGAAGTACCTGAAAACATTTTTTTTAAATCAACAATTGAGAAAAATTTAACAAGAATTTAAAAAATTAAAAATTTAATCAGAAAAAAACTTGTTCATAGAATTAAAATAACAATTTTCAAGTCACTTGAAATTGAAAGCAATTGTACATTTATTAGTCTAGTCGCAAAGGGAAATTCCGTGCGATTATTTTGTAAAAAGCAATTTTATGATTGATTTGTAATCTAGGACATATTTTTAAAAAAAGAGTTTGAGTTCCCGTCAAACAATTTCGTACTAAAAAACTAAAAAATTAGACGTCTCCGCCGTTATTTATAGTCTTGAATTAGAAATTTTTGCAGCCAAAACCTATTGTTAAGTTAGCGTCCGCTTCCATTTTGGCACCTGTTTTAGATGTAAGTGTTTCTACTTTGCGTCCAAGTTCATTAGTAGTAGGGTAATTTTCAGAAAATCGGTAAATTTCACAATTTGACAGGTTTTTAAAAAAATTTTCTTAAGGTAATTGAAAATATATATATGCCCCCGAGTACTTTTATGGTGTTGGGGTCAATTCATTTCCCAAAAGGGAGGGGGAGGACGATTCAAAAAGGGTTATAGCCGGGTAAAATAGGGTGATTTGGCCCCCAGAGCGAATTTTTAAACCAACTAGTGGAAGTTGGTCCTTATGGTCTAAAACCCCCGTGACCAAATTTTTAGGTCACTACCTCACCCCCACCCCCTCCTAGAGCGAAAAATGTGATTTTTCGATTATAATTTTTGATTTTGACAGTTTTCAACCAAATTTTTTCAAACTCGGGTAGATGTTAGGTATACTTAAGGATCATCCATGGAAATTAAAAAAAAAATTTCAAACCTATCTTCATTGTGAAATGCGCGTTTTAAGTTTTCTAACGGCTATTTCGACAAGTTCTTTCAGACGTGCAATAATGGAAAAAATATATATTATACACCTAGTCTGGATGTACAACATATATTTTTTTCAGAATTTTTTATATTGGTGGAAGGCCTTCAAAAATGCAAAAAACTGATTTTTTCATCATTTTTCGCGCAAAAAACAGTCATTTTTGGTCGAAAAAAATTGTCGTCGTAGTATATCACTAAATACGTAGTTATACACCATCAACCCGAGTTTGGATGAAATTCGTACAGCTGCAAAATTTCATAAAATTGTTATTAAAATCTTAGAATAAAAAAATTACAAAAATACATAGCATTGGTTAGTAAAATTTCTTCAGAAATTTTCAAAAAAATTATTTTTTAAACACATGTTTTTATAAAACTTGAAGAAATTCTACAGAATTAAAAAAAATGCTGACAAATTTCATACAATTTTTTAAAAAATTACAAAAAAAATCATGATACATTAGAAAAAAACTGAAATTTTTTTTTTCGAAAGTTTGAAAAAAAAATCATAGAATTTCAACAAAAAAATTCAAAATTTCATAAAATTTTTCACAAAACTATAGAAAAATATTTAACAAAGCAACAAAAAAGTTTTGATAATGTTTTTTTAATTTTCAAAAAAAAAAAAAAAACCTTTTCAGAATTTTGAAAAAGAACTGAAATTCACGAAATTATTTACACAAAGAATTTTTACAAAACAATGGAATAGTAATTTATTTAAATTTTTCTTGAACTTTCAGAAATATTATATTATATCAAATTTTCTGGAAAATTACAAAATATCACGCAATTTTTCACGAAATTACAAAGCAGGTTTTCATAAAAAACAAAAATTGAAAAAACATAAAATTATCTGAGTATTTTCCCCAAAATTATTCTTTGTAAATTTTTTTCAAAATTTCTGAGAGGTGAGAATTTTGAAAAAAATTCAATTACTTTTTCTCGAAGATTCGGGGAAATTTTAGGTAGGTACTTTTAACCTAAGTGAAAAAAATTTCCTCATTTTTGTCGTTTTTTATTAATTTTTTTTTAAATTGGGGGCGCCTTACAGTGCCTACCACTTTAAATAAAGTTGGCGATAATACCAAAAATCGAGAGTTCATTCTGATGACAAGGGCAACATTTGATGGTTTGTAATATAACTAAAGAAACACAAAATTTTGAAAATTGGTGTTTTTTAAAAATCTTTTATCTACAAAAATTTTGATCTTGTTTGATTTTTTTGAAAAATTGGGAGCGCTTCAAATTAGGTAAGTAAGAGTTGAAATTAAATTAGGGGAAAATAAAAAATTATGGAATTCATTTTCGTGATGAGGGACAACTTCATTGGTATGTATCCAAAAAAGGGCAAGATTTTAAAAGTCGGAGATTTTTTAGAGGGCAGACTATAGGCATTTAAGAAGTCGAAATCTTGATTTTTATTCACCCACATTTTAATGCATTTTTGCACCATCCATTTATTTTTTGAAAAAAGTGAATATTGGCATTTTTTTTTGTTGTTGTGAATTTCATGCACTTTAATTTCAGTTATCGCTATTCTTTTGTTTATAGGTACGCATATTTGCAGATTTAAAAGAAAAAAACAATGAAAGGGCCACTTTGAATTAGACATTTCGGAAAGCTGGGGGGGGGGGTGTGTAAGGAACTAATGTAGGTACATGCATTTATTTTGAGCAACTTACTCTCTGTTTTTGCATGAGGAAGATAAGTACTCTTTAATTCTTCATGACCCTTCGAAACATTTCTCCAACCAGTCACTATGTTACTTTTTCTTCTCAACATTTTTCACGACACATAAATCTCGAGTTCATCACAACCAACGTAACACATGTGCTTCTCGACTGACCATTTTACACAAACTGAATTAAATTCGTCACCTTCACTCCTTATTTTAAAAAATTCGTTATTTTAAAAATTAGTTGTGGTTTCGCTTCAAAATATCTCCATGTACACCTCACTTTAAAAAATACGTTATTTTGAAAATTAGTTACAGTTTAGGTTCATTTGTTGCCAATTTAAAGATAAAATTTTATCTTTAAAATGGCTACAAATGAACCTAAACCACAACTAATTAATAAGGCATATATTGGTGACATTTTAGATGTTTTACACTCATTTTTCGAGTAATATGCAATGTAAAGTCACTCATTAGCCGTTTTATGACTAATTCACTTCTTATTATGACCTAATGCGAGTAAAAAAATTGCATTAGATTTATATTAGCTGCAAAAATTAGCAGTACTTCTAAAAAATATTTGACTGGTTCCATTTTTTTTAAGGCTCCCCCTTTCCCACGGTCCACCCCCTCTCCAAAAATTTTCTCTATCTCTGAACCTAAAGCCTCAATTGAAAATTTTTTCAAACATAAGTTGTAGATTTAGATGCCAGGAATAATTTTAGTGATTATAAAAATTTTGATTGGACCCCTCCTTCCCCTCCAATTTTGCATAATATGTGCGAAAATTACTTTTAAATCCAACTTGTGCAGCTAGCAGTCACCCCTATGTAACTTCAGCTTGGGTACATCCAAAAGGTGAAAAATGGGTTCTGTAAATAGTCATTTCGATTAAAACTCGACCTAACAACTAGGTAAAACAGGGAACGAGTTTGAAATTTTCATTGTTTTTCCTTAATTGAGGGTCCACCCCCTACCAATTTTATTTTTCTATCTCTGTACCTAAAGCTCCAATTAAAAAAAAATTCGAACAAAAGTTGTAGATTAAGGTCCATGAAATAATTTTGGTTATGTTAAAAATTTCGATTTGACCCGTTCCTCCCCTCCAATTTTGAATAAAACTTATGAAAATGATCCAGCGATTTTCATACATTTTATGCAAAATTGGAGGGGAGGGAGAGGTCCAATCAAAATTTTTATAATAACTAAAATTATTTTTGGTATCTGAATCTACAACTTTTGTTTGAAAATTTTTTCAATTGAGGCCATAGGTTCAGAGATACAGAAAATTTTTGGAAAGGGGGTGGACCCTGGGAAAGGGGGAGCCTTAAAAAAATGTAACCCCAGCTCATTTTTTTCAAAATACGTTCTAGATTACGAATCAATCATAAAATTGCTTTTTACAAAATAATCGCACGGGAGACTTTTTTTTTCCTTTTGCGACTAGACTATAATATATGTATTATCAAATGATTCATGTAGTTTCCTATTTACGGCAAACTAGGTATGCAACTTTATTAACACAATATAATAAACCATCTTTATTTACGGCAAACAAGGTAGGCAAATTAAATAACATCATTAGATTTTGAGTTACCTACATATATCAATAAAAATTGAAAACTAAGCTTGAAGGGGAAAACAACCAGACCATGACCACTGTCTGTAACTTATTAAATTCAATTGAAATAAAAAAGAAAACCATTATATGAATAATCAAAATAAAAAGGAATTTAGAAATATTGAAAAAAGAGAAATTTTTGAAACATCCAAAATTTGATGGGAAAAAAATAATAGGGTAAGGTGAATAATCAAAGAATTTAAAAAAATCTGAAATAATTATGAAACAATTGAGGGAATTCAAACCTGTTGAAAAAGTTCATAAATAAAAAAGAAGTACCTACTTACTAATAATTTGAGAATTCAAAAAAAAAAAAATCTCAAAAATTCAAAAATTTGAAGAAATTAAAATTCATTTAAAATACTTGGATGATCTTGAAAATTGAAATTAAAAAATAAACTGAAAAGTCAAAAAAATATACATAAATTATATTAAGTAATAATGCCTAATACACATCAGGGAATTCCGAAAAAAATCAAACATTGAAAACAAATTTTTACAAACATAAAAATTGAAATAGGTAAATATTTATCATCTTTCAAAGTACTGAGGAACCAAAACTTCGAAAAAATAAATAAATCATGAAGAAATATGAAATCCAAATGGATTTTTTAAAAAATGAAATCAAAACAAAATAAATATTTCAAAATTTATGAAAGCGAAAAAAGTTGGAAAGTCGTGAAAATCAACCTTTGACGTTAAAAAAAGTTCAATAAATACCTAATGTAGCGTTAGCTGCCTTTTAGCCAGGTAAAGACCTGCTAAAAGTTGGCTAAGTACACTCCGGAAAGCACAGAAGGGGCCAAATAGACCTCTAAGGGACCAGAAAAAGGTTATAAATTTGGGAGTAGGTTAAATTAATCAGTCGCAAGTTCCTAACATCGACACCTATCTACAATTCTCTCTCATCTCTTCCTCGCCTTACTTCCTACACACACCTCAGGTCTCACTCATGCTCACTAAACTTCCTAGTCACATTCCCTATCTAAACCAAATAAAAGAAACAATCATTTCATTACAATGGTCAAAATGTTAAGAAAACTTTGTAAAAAAAATCATGTCAATTTGCTAATTAATTTTAAATTAACAATCCTGAAAAAATGAAGAAATAATTAAAAAAATGTAAAATTTTATCAAATTAAAAAGTTGAGAAAAATCGATAAAAAAAAGTAACGAAAATTATGAAGAAAATTAGTGACGTAAAACTTTGGAAAAACGTAATGAAATAAAAATGTTACAAAATTTCAAAAAATTGGAATGTCAGATTATCGATTTACAATTACAAATTTTTCCTCAATAGCTCTTCACTCAAAAATTTAGGAATATAGCACTTGAGGTGCTATAACCCAAAACGTATTTGAGTTAGTGAAATCGACGGGTTGGCAGATGACTGAGCTTACACGGTATTAAATTTCCCATATTATAGGTTACAGTTTAGAGCTTCAATTTTTTAGGATACGAGAAAATAAAAAAAATAAAAATCCCCATTAGTCCCGATATGCCTCATACATATTCATGGTATCATTCAGATAATTTAAATGTAGGGCAAAGAAATTCATAATATCAAAAAAATGTTAATAAATTTTTTTACACATTTCGAAAGTACCTACTAAAATTTTGATAAAGTCAGGAAAAAGCCAAAATTGAAAAAATTTAAGTTTTTAGAGAATTAAAAAGTTAAAAACAAAATTTGGTATGGTCATAAGGTGAGTAATACTTTATAAGGCCATTTTCGATGATTTTTCATCTTTAACCCCATTTTCATTGGACATGGAAAAACGTCACTTTTTACGATTTTTGAGAAAAATTGAAAAAAATGTTTTACTTGATAAAATCTTTTCAACATACACATTACCACCCAAAAAGATCATTTACGCCAATTTTTCAACTTTACTTTCATGTTCAGGAACCGTCTCTTTAGGTGATTTTTTCACATTTTCGATAGTTTTTGAAAACTTCTCACCGACACGTCAATGATGAAAAATCACCGTAAATGGTCTTTTTGGGTGGTAATGTGTATGTTGAAAAGATTTTATCAAGTAAAACATTTTTTTCAATTTTTAATCATTTTTTTCAAATTTTCTCAAAAATCTTAAAATGTGACGTTTTTCCATGTCCCATGAAAATGGGGCTAAAGATGAAAAATCGTCGAAATTGGTTTTTTTATAAAACATTACCCACCTTATAACCATTTTTCAACAAAAAATTTAAAATTTTCAAAATCGTCTTTTTTTTTAAATTTTTAATAATTTTTCACTTTTGCTCGCCTTTGGGACCCCTAAATATTAACAGATTTCAAAAAAAAAAAATTGAGGTGTGCTTTTTCATCAGACAGAACATATTAAGCGGTTGGGAGCGGGACTTTTTAAAAGTTGGTCCATTTTTGGCCAGCCTAACCTATATCCTATCTATGAATCAGAATTACAAGATAGGTATCAAACAAAATTCGAATTAAAAAAAATAGGATAGGTATTCAAATTAAATATCGTATTTACCAACTTGCCACACCGCCATTTGTAATCCACATTTTTTGTCCGTTTAAAATATACTCGTCGCCTACTTTGGTGGCTTTTGTTTTTATTCCGGCAACATCCGAACCGGCTCCGGGTTCTGTGACACAATACGCCTGCAAAAACATTACATATTAGGTTTAATTCATTGCAAAATTCCTGAAAAAATGTTACTAACAGCCACAATAGGTTCTTCGATGCATCTTCCGAGATATTTCTTCTTTTGCTCTTCATTCCCCGCAAGTATCACTGGTGTTTGCTAAAATCATGTAACCAAGTGACATTATCAACAAGGAAATACTTCTCGAGCATGTATTTACCTATACCTAATTAGTTAATTAGGCTTCTTTATCGTGATTCGTTAATTGGCGATGAAATTACGTAGGTAAACAGAGGAGTTCAAAGTGTAGCATGATTGTTGTTATTACATTCCAACGTAAACGTCATATCTATAAAAAACGAATAAATTAATATTAGTGAGGTAAAACGTACTTACTCCTAATGTGCTGGCTTTGATGGCTGTGGTGACACCAGCGCACCCGTAAGATAATTCTTCACTTATCAAACAACTGTCAAATACGTTTAGTTCCATGCCACCTGTGATTGGTGAAAAAATAATAATTTTGAAATAGAAAAAAATATATATAAATTCATAGGCTGAAAAAAGTACTTACCGATACTGGCTGGTATGCTGCTGTTAAGTATACCAATTTCGTGAGCTTTTTTGACAATTTCCCAAGGATATTCTTCGGTCCTGTCATATTCGGCGGCTTTGGGGATTATTTCTTCCCTGGTGAATTTTTTGACAAGCTCTTGCAACTCTCGAGAGGTATCAGACAATGCTGGAAAATACGTAAATAAAAATCTTACTCGTAGAAATATTTGTAATTGAAATCGAGCAGGTATGCGGATAATAAAAATTCTTACTGAAACACACTCCGGAGCTATTCACATTGTGTGAACATTTTTTGAAAAGAATTCTCGTCGATTGATGATTAAAAGCATTTTGTAAGATCTAAAAATCATCAAAATTAAGCTACAAAAATAAACAAATGGTACTTACCAGGCGTTTGCGATTTAATTGAAAATATCTAAGCAATACAACAAACCTGTTTTGTGAATAACATTTTTACAACTGGCGATGCGATGCGATGTTTAGTGACAAAAATTCGTACCTACTTAACGCGGAATCATTAAAAATAAAATATGCACCGCTTTAACTGGTTCTTAAATTATGACTAGTCGTGTACAAACTAAAGTGCCAAGTTATATTCGCGTGGAATGAAATTGTATACGAATGAAGGCGAAGGTCAATTACTCGCTGGCGTGAAGTGGCGAGAATATTGATATCACAGTAACGTGGAAAAATTACTTACATCAGGTACCTACCAAACCAACTGATTGAGTAGTAGATAATATTGTTCGTTTACAAAACACACATGTCAGATAAGTAATAATTACCTACAGTTCGTTAATCTAGACATAAGTTAATTAAGACAAAATTTTGATCCTTTCGTACCTGAGGCAGAATTAGTTCAGATTGAAGCAAATTTAGTAGGTATCTATATTATGTAGGTATAACATAAACATATTCTCAGGACTCCTCCCCAAACATTCAAATTTTTAAAAATGATATTCCACTTGAAGACATGAGACTTGAAATGGTGCCTCAACGTGTTTTCAGTATATATTTTTTGATTTTTATATAATCTTATAAAAAATATATAATAAGTGTCGTTGTGGCACCAGTACAAAAATTTGCCTATCGACTACTGGTGACCTTAGGATACCACCCCACATGGTTTCAGACTTGAAACGTTGTGGCACCATTTCGTGGTGCCACAACGAAAATTTTGGTGCCTGAACTTACAACAAGTATATAAAATCCCGCTACTTTTGGTACCCTGGGGGGGAGTCCAATGTGTCGAATTCGATCAAACTCGTTATGTGGGGTCGCCCTGGAACGGGATTGATGCCATAACATTTTTGGGGGCCTAACTCAAAATTGGGGGATATGACCCTTTTTAAGGGGGGCGCGGGGGAGCCCCAAAATCATGATTTTTTTTGAAACCGGCACCAGCGATGAGAACCCTAATCACCTCCAACATATTCAAATTTCAGCCCCTCAAGTCATCCCCACCCCATTTTAGGGCCCAAAAAGTGGATTTTGGGGTAATTTTTTTCACGTTGATCAGGCTACAGACCCCCCAAATGGGGATGAGGGGCCCAAATTTTCATCACAGATCGAGTCTGTGCTCCTGATGCGCCTTTTGTAGGTTTCAACTTTTAGACCCCATTTGACATCTGTCCAGGGTCAAAAATCAAGATTTTTCACTTTTTTCCAGCTTCCCGGTACGTTGATCAGCCTGCAGCCCAAACCAAATGACCTTAGAAGCTAAAATTTGGTATTTAGGATCAGTAAGGGTCACTGAAGTGCCTTTTGGGGGTTTTGACCCTTGAGCCTCAAAATTGAGGGGTGATCCTTTTTTGTGGGGGCTCTAAGGGAGCCCCAATGTGACAAAGTAATTCAAAAAATTTACCATCAATAGTGACTCTTATTGTCTCTACTGTGTTCAAATTTCAGCTTCCTAAGTCATCCCCACCCCATTGTAGGGGTCAAAAGGTGGATTTTGAGGTAATTTTTTCAAGTTGATCAGGCTACAGTCCCTCCAAATGGGGATAGAGAGTCCAAAATTCCATAGTAGTTTGGGTTCATGCCCCTGATGTGCCTTTTGTAGGTTTTGAACTTTGAAGCCCTTTTGACCTTGATACAGGGTCAAAAATCAATATTTTTCAATAGTGCTCAGCGGAAAAATAGACGGGACTTCTCTTATCAATTTTGATTTTCACCTAATTTTCACGTATTTCTCAAAAACTATTAATTTTACAAAGAAAGCTTTTAGACATTTTTGTAGAGAATTAAGAGACCTATCTATTGATGTAAAAATATTCGTATTTTTGTGAAGTTTGGTGGAAAAGTGAAAAAATTTGTCGATCACCCTTTCAATCACCATCACTTTTTTTTAAATGTCATGAAATGCAAATATTTATACATCAACAGAAAGGTCTTTTAATTCTCTACAAGAATAATATATTTTCTTCGTAAAATCAATAGTTATTGATTGAGGAATACGTGAAAACAAGTGAAAATCAAAAATTGATAAGAAAAGCAAAAGCCCGTCTATTTTTCCGCTGACGAGCAATAGCGCGCTCTATTTGAGTGCACGGTCCGAATTCTATCCAAATTTCAAAAAATTTGCACTATATGCAACATCTGAATCTTCTGTTTCTACCGTTACCCCTTTACTAATGAAACATCATTCTTCGAATTTTCATTTTTTATTTATTATAAAGGAAAAAAAGAAATGGAGAAAAAAAAACATACAAATAGCAGAATGCGATATCAAAATATACACGTTATTCAAGTAAAATTAAGTTTACATAAATAAAATAAAAAAAGAACATTTAAAAAGCATACATGCGACTAATTAAACATCATCAAAATTATATAAAAAGATATGAAATGTATTTGGTAGCATAACACAATATCATAATGCTTGGTAAACTCGATTGAAAAAATTTGTTCAGAATTTTTTTTTCTTTCAAATAACCGCTCTTAGACGGTTCCCGACAGTACATTAAAAAAAAACAAGAACAAAAACACACAAAGAGCAAATTCACATACCTAATCATTACTCATATTTGAAAAAAAAAAAATGCAAATCAGAGAGAGCATCATTTGATATTATTATTGCGATTAATATAGCTTGAGGTCCTCATCAATATTATTCTTTCATTAACTTATATATAGTATAGACAAATTAAAAGCTCTTGGAATATGAATGTACAAGAATTACTTTTTGTAGTTTCATTTTCATTTCAGCAATAATTAATTATTAAAAAGCCCAGCTTTGGAAATATTTTTACACGAAGCTCTCACAACAAAATTTCTATCTAAAGATTCTACGTTAAATGTTAGAAAATACAAAATATTAATTTTGAAAATTTGTAATTTTTTCAGCATCTCCTGTGCCATAAATTGTACAAGAGAAAAAAACCTCTCAATATACGTTAACATTTTATACGACAAATTCAAAATTATAAAATTGTATCCGCGTACAAAATTGGAATAGAAAATTCATCAATTATCTGTTTTAGTCGAGAAAACAAAAAATAGTACAAAAATATAAAATTTTTACTGACATGAACACATAGGTATTAATTTCTTCTCGTATTTGTCGTAAAAATGAATTATATAAATGTACATAAAAAATATAATATATACACGTAGACAAAATAACTTGAATAGTTCTGCCTCTCGGGAGGGGATGGGATTAAAATACCGTTCCGTTCGTTATATAAACCTCGTCATAAATGATAAACAATAAATTTTAAAAAAAGAGAAAATAAATTAAAACAGGAAAAAAATACAACAAAATACATAGTGTACCAATAAGCCTGGAGCATACGATAGAAATCTACAATATGAAAAAGGAAAATCTTAAATGTAAAATTAAAACATAATAAGCGTTTGATAAATAAAGAGAAAAAAAAATAGAGACGAAGATAAAAAGAGAGGGAGAAGAGAAGAAATGGGAAGGTCTAAATAAAAGAGGAAACCACTAAATAATAAATGCATTAACATAATTAAGACGAATTTTTTTTTACAAAATCAAATAAGTATATGAAATTTTGTTTCGTCGTAATATGCGCCTGCGTTATCACGCTTTAGCTAAGTTAAATAAACAAAAAGAATAATAAACTTGGGAATTATTCCTCCCAGGTAACGAATCCAAACCTAAAAAATCACTCGTTACAACTACACCACTTCGTACAACGCTTATTTCGGAATTTTTAAGAAAATTAAAAAAATTGGTTGATGAGAAGCTTGAAAAAAAAAATAAAAAATAAAAAATAGATATATTTAAGTTGAAAACCTTTACTACGACGGTGATGCGGTTGCGGCATGACGACGGTTTGTTTCACAAAAAAAATCTTCTCAAGTATCGGAGGTATTGACAATACTTGGCGTAGACGATAGAATGTGATAGAGATTTTAGACTCTACGCAGAAAAACGGTACCTTTAGGTAAGCGTTCGCCGTATAGGCGACCCGAGAGGCAGGCGTGATCTCAGTAAGCCGATGCTTCCTTATAATCAGATCCCTCCAGTGTAAAAAAATCTTCCAGCTTCCATTGCAGTGTTTCAAACGTTGGTCTTTTCATTGGATCTTTGTGCCAGCATTCGAGCATTATTTCGTATAATGCCTGAGGACAATTTGGAGGAGCTGGCATACGGTAACCATGCTCCACCTGTTGTAATACTTCCGCATTCGTCATTCCTGTAAATTTAAATCAATTAAAAACAATCAATTTTTCCCGAGAAAATGTTTCAAGTCTTTCATTTATGCAATTTTTTTTTTTATTAGAGCTTTCAAACTTTTTTCAAAAAAGAATACAGAAATTTCGTCCAAAATATATTTTTTATAGCATATTATTTTAAAGATAATTTTCAGAAGTTATTTTTAATAATAATAAAATTTTTTGAAAAATCAGGATCAGCAAAATTTCATTATGCAAGCACATTAGGGTGGAGTGAAAAAAAACATACTTCGGATTTCGACCAAACTCACAGAGGTGCTTCACTTTGAGTTGAGAACCTCCCCAAAAAATTTGAACCACCTACGTCTCAGGGGAGTAGAGGTTGGGAGCCTTCAACGTGTAGGGTCACTTTTGAAAAAAAAAACGCAGTTTTTGTCACTTTTTGATAGTGCCACCTACATGGTACCTCAGTCACACCACTAGAAAAGTGCAATTTGAGTTTCTACACCTCCCCAGACCATTGAATTTCAAATTTGAAATCGATTTTTTCACCCTACCAGGGGGTTGAAAAGTTGCAGATCGCTAAAAAATTGAGAAGTTTGAATTACAAAAAAAAAAAATGTAAAATTTTTTTAAAAAACCACGCTTTTATTTAAAGTTGGTCACTTTGTAAAATGTTATTCATAGGGAAAGAGTAATGCCTTAAAAAACAAAAAATAAAACTTACTTGAATACAAAAATGTGTCATGAAAATTTTTTTTTCAAAAATTTTAATGATGAAAATCGAGGTGGGCGTTAATCGAAAAGGTATTCGTTTGGTCCTCGCACACCCCACCACGCTTTTCATCATTAAAATTTTTGAAAAAAAAATTTTCATGACACATTTTTGTATTCAAGTAAATTTTATTTTTTGTTTTTTAAGGCATTACTCTTTCTCTATGAACAACATTTTACAAAGTGACCAACTTTAAATAAAAGCGAGGTTTTTAAAAATTTTTTTTACATTTTTATTTAACTCTTTTTGTCGTTGAAAATATTTTAATTTCATAGATGTTGTAAATTTGAAAATTTTCAAAATTGAACCCCCTCATAGGGGCTCAATTTGGGGTTGGGGGTAAATTTGAGTTCGAAAATCGAATTCAGCTACCTCAAAAACCAACATGTTGATATCAATGTTGTGAATTTTGAAATTTTCAAAATTGAACCCCCTCATAGGGGCCCAATTTGGGGTTTGGGGCGAATTTGAGTTGAAAAATCGAATTCAGCTACCTCGAAAACCTACATTTCGATACCAATATTGTGATTTTCTGAAATTTTCAAAATTGAACCCCCTCATAGGGGCTCAATTTGAGGTCGGGGGTAAATTTGAGTTCGAAAATCGAATTCAGCTATATCGAAAACCAACATTTTGATATCAATGTTGTGAATTTTGAAATTTTCAAAATGGAACCCTTTCATAGGGGCCCAATTTGGGGTCAAGGGTAAATTTAAGTCCGAAAATCGAATTCAGCGACCTCGAAAACCTACATTTCGATAGCGAAATTTGAAAAAATAAAAGTAACTTTAGTAACCTGAAATTTCAAAAAAAGTAACCAAAATTATGGAAAAAAGTAACCAAAAATTTTCCATTTCCACTTGAATATAATGACTCATAACCCCCTCCCCTCCCCTCGTCACCGTTTTTCTCATATTTTCGCTAAATTTGACGTTTCACAACTCTTGAAATCAATGGTAAAATTTTTGAAAAAATCAAAATTTTCAATTCAAAAATAATAATTCATGCATTTTTTCTTTTTCTATAATTATGACGAATTTTAATAGAATAGTTGGCTTAATAGGTGCTCAATTTTTATATCATAGGAAATTTCAATTCTTGAGAAGCTCACAATGAATAATTTTTGAGTTCCTATCAAATCTTAATTTTTTTTGAACTCAATATTGAAAATTCAAAAAAAAATTATTTTTTTTCTTGAAAATACTTGATATCAACTTTTTTAAGTTTTTGAACTCTTATTTGTTTTGAAATAGTTTTCAGTTTTCAAATAATTGTTGATTTCAAAAAACGTGAATTTTAGAAAAATTTTAAATTACAAACAATACTGTCCTTTTTTAATTTTTAATTTTAATTTTTTTTTCAATTTTTTTTATTTTTCAAACAATTTTTAATTTCTATAAATTTAAATTTATTAACAATTTGTAATTTCTAAAAAGTTCTGTATTTCAAAAAATTAAACTTAAAATTCTCAATTTTTTGATTTTTAAACAATTTATATTTAATTTTTAAAAAATAGCCGTTTCTAAAATTCATGTTTATTCAAATAAAAAATTTCCAATTTATAAAAATTGTAATGCCAAAGAATTTAAAGTCTAAAAAAATCAATTTTTTGATTGGCTTATTGCAAAATGAGTAGATACAAAAAAAATTTAATTTTTAAAAAGTCTTCATTTTCCACAAAAAAACAATTTTTCAACATGTGAAATTCACAACTTTTCAAAATTTTTAAAAGGAAAGTTTTGCTCATTTGAGAAATATCAAATTTTTGAAGCATTTCAAGTTCACGAGTTGAAACGATTTTATGTTTCATTTTTGAGGAGTTCTCTATTTTTCAAACATAATTTTCAAATACTTCGAACACATTTTTTTTTTTAATTGAAAAAATTACTAGGTATTCTCATTTAAAAAAAAAAATTTTAATGAGGAGAAATCGGTTTTATTCTTCGACGGCCTCTACTTTTTTTGAAAAGAAATTTTGAGAAAAAATCGTTTATTTGTCGAGAAAAGAATTTCTCAATTTTTTCAAAAAAATACGGCTTATCTACTTACTTTTTTTTTTCAAGAAATGTGGCTCATTTTTAGACAAGAATAAATCTTAATTCTTCAAGAAAAAAAAATCACAATTTTTCATACTGACTTGAAAAATGCCTATAAAAGAACTTTCAATTTTTTTAGGAGCAAACATTTATCTACCTTGAATTTCAATACATAAGTACAAAATAAATATTCCTGAAGTTCGAGCAGAAAAAATCTCAATTTTAAAAGAAGATTCAATAAATTGTTCAATTAAGGTCAGTTGGGGTAACTGGGCCACGTTTTTACAACTCTAAAAAATCTTTATTCAAAAATGCCTCACTAGTGAAGAATAACCTTAAATCTTCAAATGGGACGTGTAGAGGGGTGTCATAGAGGTACGCTCACTTTTTTGATTTTGAGGGTGAAGCACATACCTGAGCTGAGGAACACCTCACTCTACACAAAGAATGGTGGCCCAGTTACCCCGAAAAATGGGGTAACTGGGCCACCAAATTTTTTTTTTATTAAGGAAGATTCAAGATGTGTAATTCACTTACCCCCACTCAAATCTGAGTTTTGGGGTAACTGGGCCACAGTTGTTGGGGGTAACTGGGCCATGTCATGTTACTCAAATTACTGAGGCCTCCTCAAGGGGAGCTAGGAACCGAATGATAATTGTTATGGTGGGCTTACGATGTCAGTGTTACCATGCAACCAACCATTTACGTCAAGACGATTTTGGAGGGGATTAGGAAGAGAATGGCCGAGATACCCCGGTGGCCCAGTTACCCCAACTGACCTTACTTAATTCATTTTTAAATAAAATATTTCAAATTTTTTGGAAGCAAAATCTCTGAAAAAAACTTTCAAAACGTTTTTAAAGAAATTTTAAATTTTAATGGCAGCTGTTCGTCAGATTTTTGACGAAATAGTAACCAAAATGAGTCCGAAAGTAACCATAAGGTTTTTTTCAATTTTCAAAATTTTTTTACAATTTTTGAAAAAAATTGTAAAGAAAAATGTTTTTTTATGTCCCATGAAAACGGGGGTAAAAATGAAAAATCATCAAAAATGGTCTTTTATAGGTACTATAATACCCATCTGACGACGATTTTTCAAAAAAATTTAAAAATTTAAAAATCGTCTATTTTTTCAAATTTTTTTTATTTTTTTAAGAACTTCAGGCCGACGGCACGACTTGAAATGCAGTTAAGGAAAAAATAAAAAATAGGGAAATTACTCTCTCCATATATGCCACCAATTGACGCATGATATTCAAAACATTTCCAAAATTTGGGCCACCCTAAATTGTGGACTGTACTGAAATACTCGTGTGAAAACTGGACAATGAATACGGTTTTTTGCCTTTTTTTGGATATAATTCCATCTGCGTGGTACCTCAGGCCGTCACCACCCCCTCGCCCCCTAAAACTTTTTTTTAAAAACGGACCCCAGAATCGTGCTCGGGAGGTAAAAAAACATATATTTTGATATCCATCACGATATTTTATCAAAATTTGAATTTTAGCCCATCCCCTCCCCCCTTTGAATTTTTCAGCCAAAATAATGTCAAAAATGGATTTAGCGCCTTCGAAAACCCCCGTAGACAAAGTTTCAGATTTTTGGCCGGCTAGAAATTTTCTTATCCCACTGTGCACCTGAGGGGGAGCAACTTCCATTCCTTTTAAGAGTCAACATCTTGGAAATACGAGATACTGCAAAAACAAACAGAACCTCCCACCCACACTCCAAAGGGGCTGAGGGCAAACTAATGGTGTTTTTTGGAGGTCTTCAGTGGGTAGATCGTGTAAAAAAAAATTGAGCAAAAATGAAAGACATGAGGTCGAAACGCTGGTTTAATTTACATGGAATGACCCCAAACGAAAAATGTTTGTTTGCAATTTTTTTTTTGCCTCTTCAGATAGGCTCAATTTCAACAATAACTCTCAAACGCGTCCTTCAATTGTTGCAAAAATTTAATTCAAGAAACACGTTCGAGGTACACACCTGGATAAGGAATACGTCCATAAGTGATAAGTTCAGTTAACAGGATACCAAACGACCAGACATCTGACTTGATGGAAAATTTGCTGAAATTGGCCGCTTCTGGAGCTGTCCATTTGATCGGGAATCTGGCTCCTATTCTAGCTTCGTATTCGTCTTCCTATTTCATCACAGAAAAAATTCAACAATTAGGTACAGACATAGTTCAATATTAGACACATTACTGTAGTCCCAAAAATAATGTATGTTCAATCACATCGTGAAAATAAATTTCATGACTGATTACTAATCTATGGTGTATAAGAAAAAAAATTAGCCGAGGCTCATCTTTTTCAAGAATCTAGCACTCTCTCTTATGATCAAAATTATTCCATGTTCCGAAACTGACTTTGGAATAGGTAAGGGAGTCAAACCTTCAGAAAAGGGAGAGCATGAGAGCATTAGAAAAATGGCATACTGGCTAATTTTCTAGTATAGTCTCTGTTTCGTGTGTGAGGGAGAAAAAATCCTTCCCATACTATCTTCTACCTCTACCTAACACCAAGCCATGCTCTGAAGGATGACTTTACCAACATACAAAATTCAAGTTTGAAGAGTATTATTTATATTAATAGTGTTGGTTCTGGTTCATTTTATAGAATCTGTAGCTATCGCTTAAATACAATATACGGAGAAGCTCGTCAGCGAGTAGTTAAACCTACTCGTAACTCTGATGAAACTGATGATGCATAGTCGAGGCACTGAATTTCTGAATTTTAGATTCAGTCATGAAATCGCTTTCAACGATGTAATCACTTTAGAGGGTAGGTATATATTTTCCCAACGCCACTAAAACTAAAAAATCTCAGTTTGCTTACTTTGATTAATCGAGCTAATCCGAAATCGGCGATTTTGACTATATTGTTTTCACCAACCAGTACGTTGCGGGCGGCTAAATCTCTATGGATGTAATTTTGTGCTTCTAGGTAAGCCATACCAGCGGCGATCTGGGCAGCCATGTCGATCAATTGAGGAAGCTTTATGTTGCGTCCTTTTCCTGCGTGTAAAGCAAATTCCACATTATCAGTATAGAACAATTTTTTTTTTTTTTTTGATACATGATTTCTCACCCACCGAGTGGCAGATTATTGCAAGCTTACCTTGTAAGAACTCTAATAAACTTCCATTCTTCATCAACTCGGTAATAATGTAAATAGGTTCCTCCATGGTACAAACGGCGTACAACTGGATTAATTTCGTATGCCTCAACTTCTTCATGATTTGTGCCTCGGCTAAGAAATCTTTAGGATCCATAGTTCCTGTAGAAAAAAAAAGCATAAGACAAACACGTGTGATTAGTCACAAGCCATACAATCTGAACATCTCGCGATATTTATGACTCTTCGAGCAATTCGCATGCCCAATATTGGCGAAAGTTCCACCCGTTTTCTCCGTGCCTTTATTTCAAGGCCACGAGGCAAACAAAATTTCGCTTCGTCCGAAATGTCGATTTGAAAAACATAACCGAGTAGAGGAAATGCGACTACGACTGGAATAATTCAAGGTAAAAGGTGCTTCGCTTACATACGAGTAACTTCCTTTAAAAAAAAAAACTCGTCAGAATGTACTCGCTGATAACTAAATTCGTCTCTCACGTGTTCGGTTTTTTTCCCTCCATCGAGATCTAATTTTCTCAATCGAAGTATGCCGAATGCAGCCAGCCGATTAGCATCGGTATGTTGTTAATCGATCTCAACGTGTATTAATTTAATTTCCATTATTATACCGTACGAATTATTCGCTCCATACTTAGGCCACTTTTACCTCTCTTTTTCTATCTCTACCTCTCTCTTGGCGCATTCGATCGCTCATTTATTTAACACACTTTCTTATAATACGACAGACTTCTACTTTTTTATAATGCATATTGCATATGGAATCCGAATAATATCGCAGCTCGAGAATACCTTGTAGGATTAGCCTATCGATACCGAAAGTTCGTCTTCGCGAATCTGCGTACTGGAGAAGCTTTCTTCCATAAAATCGAGTATTTTTCTATAATCATTATCCGCGCTACAACTGCTACAAGTCGTCGTTATGTTAATTACCTCCGCTTTAAAAACCTGGCTGAATACCACAAAATCTAACCCGCAATGCGGTCCTATTAGTTTTTATTCGCTAGTATCGCTGGGTGAAATATACGAGTAAAGGTACCTATGTGCCCACTGCCTGCGTGCAGCAACGTTTCGGAAAGATTCCATTCAAATATTTCCCACCTATAGGTATGTTATCTCTTTTATAACATAAGGTCCAGGTTCTCACTCTCGGCAGTAATAATTCCTGCTCGATTGGATGAGTCGCGTGTTTTATCGATTAACAATTTAAAAAAAGTAGGTACAATTGTAGGCACACTAGGTAGGGAAGAGCCTAATCGAAAATTTTATAATAACAAAAATTATTTCTGAAACCTCAAGGTACAACTTTAAACTTTTGTTTGAAAATTTTCTCAATTGGACCCCTCCACAATTTTGAAAAGGTATATTCCTGGATATTCTGTGAAATCAGAAGAGAGGGAGGTATCCAATCGAGATTTTTATGATAACAAAAATTATTTTTAAGATCATAATTTACAATTTTTATTTGAAAATTTTTTCAATTGACCACTCTCTTCCTTCCACCACTAATTTGTTAATTTGTATCTTCGGAATGATGTGGGAAATCGGTGGGGAGAGAGGGGTCCAATTAAAAAAAATTTCAAACAAAAGTTGTAGCTTGAAGTAGGTAATAGAAATAATTTTGATTATAACAAAAATTTCGATTGGACCCCTCTCTTAGGTACCCCTAATTTTGAATATCAAGTATGTAGTATGGGATCAAGGATCACATTATATGTTCTTGGTAATATTCAACAAAAACGATCTGCCACCATGGAAACAAACTGAGTAAACTAGACACTAGTCACTAGAAGATTGGGAATCTCCGAATTTCTTGGTAAAACTGGTTGGCAACACTGGATTCGAAAAAGTTTTTGATCCTGTCAGGAATGCCAGGAGACAGAGATGGACAGATCCCCAAATTTCAGACTCTATCAAATAAAGATCAGGTCATGAAATTTTAAACGAGATACGATCATTGATCAGAGATCAGATCAAAAAACTTTCAATGAGATAAAATTAAATATCGCGATCTTTAGGTATCTGATCTTCATCTTCTTTGAGAAGATCTGATCTTTTTTTTCGGTGTGGTGATCTGACCATCTCTGCCAGGAGTCAATAGTTCAAAAATGTAAAAAAAGTTGTTATCACACTGGGATGCCTATCTTCGAAATTGAAGGAGTTTGAGCTTGTAAATAATATGACATCATGTGACCCTGCCTCAAGAAAGGATGCTTTCGCCTAAATTTTCGATTTTGGGGGTTTTGATGATTTCGAACACTTCAGACCTTCCTCTTTCTGATGGAATTGGTCCAAACTTTCTATCTTTAAAATTGAGTGAGATATGGACAGTTGAAGATACACCTTATGCTTTTTAGTACTTTTCTATCAAATTTTCGTGGTTTTTATCCTTCAGAGGAAAGGAATCACTTGAGCTACGGTATTTTAAATGTGATTTTCGAATTCAGCAGGTCAAAATATCCCTATATCACCAAGTTGAAAAAAATTTCCACCACAATTTCATTTCAGCCATTTTTTTGCTCCTTACTGCGGCATCACTGATATGGTGATGAAAAATCTTGAAAGTACTTTTTTTTATTCCACTTGGTGGTAACATTGATTATTCAAAAATTCAAAATGATATCTACCACTGAACCAGAGCTACCTAGTACCTACACACTTTTAAAACTTGAATTGATTGTTTCCGAAAAACATGATTTTAGGCAGAAGCATCCTTTCTTGAGGCTGGGTCACAATTTGTAAATTTTTTAAGATGTGCTAAGAGAATATGCAAATGCAAAATTCTGTATAAAAAATACATGAGACTGGTATAACTTTTTAAGATAATGTTGAAAATTTGCTTAATTATACAACCAAAACCACCTAGAGATACAAGCCATGAACGTAGAAAGGCAACGTCGCATTTTCGAGTAGTGGACGGCCGACTTTCCAATCCGTTTTTTGACGATAACTCGGGAAATATTCATCGAATCGAAATTCTGACAACACACTAACGAAAGGAAATTTTCTGCTCTACAATTTTGGTTCAGATCAATTTTCACGAAAAATGCTTCGTTCGCTCTGAAAATGAGAATATGTGAAAATTTGCATATCCAAGAAAACATTTTACGCTGAGAAATCGAGGTATTTTCGTCAAATCGAAATTTCAATAATTTTAGGGTGAAAGGATTTTTTTCGCTCTACAATTTTGGTTCGTATCAATTTTCACGAAAATCGCTTCGTTGACCGAGAAAATGGGAAAATTTGGTAGACGGCCAACTTTCAAAATCAGTTTTTCGACGATAACTCAAGAAATATTCGTCAAATCGAAATTCCGACTACACCAAACAAAAGTAAATTTTTTGATCTACAATTGTGGTTTTCATCAATTTTCACAAAAAAGGGGTCGTTGACCTCGAAAATGAAAAAATAAATAGTTTTTTGACGATAACTCAAAAAATTGGTCGAATCAAAAATTTTAAAAGCACTAAAATTGAAGGATTTTTTCTGCTCTACAATTTTAGTTCTTATCAATTTTCATGAAAAACGCTTTTTTTATCCGCGAAATAGGCAACTATGAAAATTTGCATATCTGAGAAAACAGTTTTTGCTAATGAATCGAGGTATTTTCGTCGAATCAAAACATCAATGATTTTAGGATGAAAGGATATTTTTTGCTCTACAATTTTTGTTCTTATCAATTTTTACGAAAATCGCTTCTTTGACTGGGAAAATAGGGAAAATCTGGTAGACGGCCCATCTTCAAATCAGTTTTTTGACCGTAACTCGAGAAATATTAGTCGAATCAAAATTCCGAATACATTAAACGAAAGTTAATTTTTCCCTCTACAATTTTGGTTCCCATCAATTTTTTCGAAAAACACTTCGTTTGCCCAGAAAACGTATTTTCAATTGCTCAAGTCGGCCGTCTTCGGCAAGGTTGCCAAATTTAACTTCATGGCTTGTAGTGTCTAAGTGGTTTTGATACAACCTTTGAAAATGACGGCACTGCAGTGTTTCAAAATTTGAAAATTCCCATTTTCAAAGCTTCGTAGCGCCCCAATTTTCAAATACATGCAAATTTTCAACAATATCGATCGTTTTGCACTTCAACTAAAATTTTTGATATTTTTATGAAATGGCTACAAAATTCTAACGACTAACATACCTTCAATTTCTTTACATTTCTTATTTAGAATTCGCAGTTTGGTAATTTAAAAAAAAAAATTGTTCAACATCATTTGAGAATTTTGACAGAAATTGTTGGTTGCTAAAATAATTCAAGACCACAAATAAGCTCTACTAAATTATTCGTTATCAACTTGCGGGCATGCTCTGGGTCTGTTATCAGCACAAATTTAAGATCGCGATTTCTCGGCGAATTCTTAACAAAATACTGTTAAATTTTAAAAATCTTCATAACTTTCTCTATGAGGGTTCTTTTGGTTATTAAAAAAATATTTATTTGGAGGTGTGGTTAAAAATGATGTTGATAATAATCTCCAAATTTCAATTTTCCCTCATAAATAGATATTTTTTTCTTTCAAAATATCGAAAAAGTCCTTCATAGACAAAGTTATAAAATGGTATCGTATTAAAATTACACAACATTCCTTTGACAATTCGCTGAGAAATCACGACTCTAAATTTATGTACTGATAACAGACGAGAGCATAAAAAGTGTTTATGAAGTTTCATTTTTTGTTTTGTTTTTTATCATGCAGTGCAGTGAGCTCATCAAAAAATTATACTGAAAATTGACAACAATGAACGCTGTCTTAGCATAATGCACAGTATACTGAAATGGTTTACAGGTAAATTGAAAATAGTCGCATAATTAAATATTTGAAATAGCGATACTCCAAAGAGCGAAACAATCGTAGAATTTTGTTTTCAGGTTTGACATTTGCTGTAATACAATTAGAAGGTAATGACGTGAAGTATTGCAATTGTCCTCTAATTACTGACAAAGTTCAAGTACATTGCTACTGCGTTAATACTGTAACATTTCCACCTGAATTGGACGAACATATTGCTTTTATTAAGGTACCTAAATTGATAGATATCATCAACGTAAATCATAATATTCATAATTTTTCATTTTTTGTGCAACAGAATTTAACCATGATGATATACAAGAATAATTCTGATATAATCAAATTTGAAACGAATCATTTGAATAAGTTCAATCTGACAAAATTAGAAATAATTGCGGATGGCGTAGACAACTTGGGAATCCCTTCCGAACTATTAAAGCCATTAACCAATCTCGAAATATTGAATTTAAACTTCTTACAAGTAAAACCTCCACTTATACCTACATCTGTCAAAGTTTTGATTGCAAATAGTGTTGGAAATGCGTCCCATCCTGATATGACACAATTAGACAATTTAGAATCACTTTCCTTCTCAAGTAATTTTTTAGACGATTTTCCAAAAGTATCCAGAAAGGCGCTTTTATACGAAGTAAACTTGACCGGAAATTCACTTAGGAATATGACATACAATGATATAGCGCCATATTGCCTTATGAGGGTACTGATCGTAAAAGGATCTTTGATTGAGAGAGACACAGAAAAATGCTGCGGCATAAAAACATGGACCATAGAAGCCAACATATTTTCAGATATTCATTGCGGCGAAGAAGGTTCATCGTAATAATTTCTTTCTCAGTTTAAGTATGTCAAATTGTAAATTTTCATTCATACAACCAACATTTACCATTTTCAGATGCAAATTGCGATTCTAAAGTAAAAGAACATGGCACAGAAGCAAACGATCTATACTACAATTGTTTAAGTAGAACTGATGCATTTCAACCTGTAACGGCCATGGAATTTTTTTTTCATATTTTATTCTCTCTGGCTTTAATTTTAGCCCTGAGTTTCCTGGTTTATAGGTATTATGGATCTCACGCTGTGAGTAAGTATTACTGAATTTTCTCGTTGTTTTTTTTTTGAAATCGCATCGATTTAAATTATTTAAAAGATCAGGGTACAAAAAGATATTGAGATTTTATTCAAAATTTGAAATTTCATTTTGTTTCAACACTCATTTTTTCCCCTTTTTTGAACGAGCTCCTATTGACACAATCACTTTTTTTCAGAAACGTTTCGTGAAAGTAAAAAAGTCGAAAACCTTCCAAAATTGCACTACTCTAATGAAGAAGAGGAAGAATCCGAAGACACTTCAATAGCGGAAAATACCAAATGATTTTTTTTATTAATATCACTCCAGCTTGTGAAATGAAAACGAGCTGAAAATGCGATTTGCTGTGTTCCTCGCTCTAATCAGGTCGATTATCCTGGATTAAATTGTTGAAGGGGAATATGTTATTAATTTTATCCGCAGATATATCTTGTCATTTTTTCGAGTTTATTTATTTTGATTACAAAAAAATTTTTGGTCTGAAAATGACCAAAAGGTGAACAACGAACATATGCAAAGTTACCCTAAAACTCAGATTTGAGTGGTGGTAACAGGGTCATACATCTCAACTCTTCTTCAACAGAAAAAATTGCGGTTGCCCAGTTACCCCATTTCTCTCGGCAACTGGGCCACAACTTCCTCGGTGAGTGAGGTGTTCCTCAGCTCAGAAATGTGATTCACCTTCAAAAATAAACTGTGTGAGCGTACCTCTACTATGACACTCCTCTACATGTCCCTATAGTCTGGTCTCTTAACTGCACTTCCGTGCAACCAATGACAAAAATTTCGATTGAACCCCTCCTAGTCCGGCATATGGTATAGATGGGAAGAATGCACCCCCTGCGTATTCTCTGGAACATCATTTTTCTTACAGAGGACATCCTAACGAACATTTTAAGCCATGTCTCCCCTATAAAAAGTTGGCCCTACTAACAAAATGGTGGTCATTCTGACAGACGGGTCAGCTAACCCTTCTGCCTTGCTATATCCTTTTTACCTAATTCTTCGTCGACCACAACACCCTTAACAACAAATCAGAATGCAAGCTTTAACTTATTTTGAAACTAAATTTCACCGGTACTGTCTCCAACCTGGTTCATTCTTTCTATTTCAATTTCTTGCATTAACCAAGACCCCGCCTTCATAATTACATTATACTGATGCATGTACATACAAGTTCAAGATCTCGTTCGATTACAATCTACATTCGAGCAAACATCGAACAGAGATGGTAAAGATCACTGTTAACCGGTCGCGAAGCATTACACAACACCAAGCATAGGTATAAGACATTGGCGTGGCTAGTTCATCTAAATATACAGTACATTCATTGTTGAGAGAATTTCAACACTTCCATATGTGGCTCCCAGCCGCCATCGAGCACTATCACCATAAAATAAAATCACTCAGTATCACTTTTAAAACTACCGATAAAGATGTAAATTTCAATTTCAATACCGCTACTAGCCGTAAATTTGGCGCAGAAAAATATTCTATCAATGCCAGCCTAACTCAAAAAGGAAAATCGCCAAGATCGAGTTTCAACCGGGAAATTGTGGTCCTTAATATCGTACATTATTCACAATTTCACATGCATATACTTAAAAAAAAAAAACAGCAAAATTTTAAGAAAGAAATCGTACCAGGTTTCAATGTTTTGATAGCAACCGGCGTCGTATTATTCCATAATCCTTCCCAAACTTCACCAAACTGACCGTGGCCAAGTTTGCGAACAAATTTCAACGAAGATCTATCAATTTCCCATTGATCTCTGGTACTATGTGATAATCCTCCAGTAACTGGTTTTTCAATCTGTGAAAAAGAGTCAGAAAAAAGAAAAACATAATTCCTCGTCAATGATCGAGCAGTCGAGAAATCTTCGATTGACACGAATTTGTGTTTTATACCTGAACACAAGGTTTTCTAAGGTTAACGCAAAGGCCATCCGCATCTTTACTATAATGTTCGACTAATTCTTGCAATGTTCTGAATGTGGTCCTTCTGGCGATGAAGAATCCACCCTCGTCTAATTGTCTAATTCTATAGTGTTTTACTGTATCACCGTCTCGGACTGAAATCATAAAGAGGAAAATATTCTTCGTTATTCAACTGAAGAAAGTCAGTTTCTATTAGTACAAATAGGTACTGGGTACAAGTATTTTCCACTGAATATTGAAAAACTGAATCGAATTGTTTGAAGAATATTCTAAATTTTCTTGGATTAAAAAATTTTAATTTTTGGGAAAATAATTATTTTTTTATTTTTAGAGAGAAAAACGATTATTTGTTTAAATTTTTTCAACTTTTTGGTTAAAAAATCGTTGATAAAAAAAATTGTAACATGTTACAAAAAAATTGGGAGGCCTGAATTATTTTATAAAAGGGTCTGGCTCACTCAATTCTGTTTTTAATTAGGTACATCATTGTAATTGACTGATGATATCACACCAACAGTAAGGTTGAATTTTTATCTGCCTAAGTTGATCACAGGGCTGTCTGGACTCTGGACTCTGGAGCAATATCAGTGCGCCAGAGAAAAGTCAACTTTTCCTCGAGACTACAACTTCCTTCAAAAATGGAAGCAATGCACTCAGGAGGGGTGGGGAGGACTTCAATGTATGAACCAATTTTCGTAATTTCATCTCAAAATGTACAATTAATGAAATGGCTTCAACCTGAGCTTAATTTTTATACTTTGCATTGCAAAATCGAGGCGTTAGGCGCAGGAGTTGTCATCATCGCGCAAAAGCCATCAACCAGTTCTGTATTAACGGTTCTATTTTTCAAACCAGTTGACGAGTGCGCTGCGTTAGCTACGCAAACTCGATTTTACTCAATTTAGTATTCCGTAGTATTAAAAAAAAAATACGCGATCGTTCTCCATTTCGGATTAAAATTTATACAAAATACTGGTCGTAGGTACTTCTTGGATAATTGGTAATGGGTATCTTACCTGAAAGTGAATAATCATTATGTCGGCTCTCCGAGTCTCGTATAAGGAATGCTCCATGATCATTTTCTGGCAATAAGAGTTTCTTTTCGGCTTCTATACGTTTTATTTTACCGAAATACCATCTGAAATGCAGAACAATACGAATAGCATTACATCACACGGAAATTTCAAGGTTAATTTACTGCATACTATATCGGAAATCGCATAATTGATTGCCATTAACGTAAATTCAAGATAGATAAAATATTCGTTTCGTGCTCGATCCCGATTACATAACCACGTAAATAGAGTGCAGATTACCTCTGATGCATGATATGGCAACACTGGGGCCAAACATGCAACACTGGGGCCAAACATGCACCACAGGAGCTAATATCGAATATACAAGTAACACTTCCTCCTCACAATATGATGAGAATCAAAGGGAAAGAGAATCGAGGTAAAATAAGTACCCTTTTAAATTTATCTATCTAATCAACTTTAATTAATAGTCGCCACATTTTAAATGAAGCAGACAGCCGTCTTCACAACTCATGTCAGCGCTCAGCTGAAAGCTGCGACCACCGACCACCGTTTATTCGGCAGCATTCCAGTATACGATAATGCAGTTCTGTAGGCTATTTTATGATGTGCACTGTACATAGTATCAGGTCTTCGTATTTGATTAATGGTGCCCAGGACGCCTACCTCATAAATTGTTTATTTTTAATTTATTTTTTTTTTAAATCTCGCACACGAAAAGCATAAGAAGATCCCCTTCATTCAAATGATGTAGTTACTTTTCAATCTCGTGCAGTTTTGTAAATTATCCCACTGTTGCCTCAATTATTTTGCAAATCGAATAATTGTTTGAAATTTTCTTTAATGAATTTAATCACATCATCAAAAAGCTACTTTCATCCCATTTTTAAAAAATAATTCACTTTTTTTTTTGTTTTTTATGGTTCATCCCTCTTTTGGTGACCTAAACAGACATTTCTTTAAATAAGTACCACGAACACCTAATGCCCATACACCACATATACATACGTCTTGTACTCATTACCACAAACGAAGTCTCTTGCATCCACTTTTTTCAAACATCATCGTAAGATGCCAAACATTCTCTCTCGCAATGAATTACCAAAAGTAAAAAACCCCAGCAAGAAGTGTCACGACTCCCTCTGAAGTTATGACCCACTGATTAAGAAACTGCATTGGTGTACTCGAGCCTCTCCTTACCAAAGACCACACCATCGAGCCGATACCCTGTCGAGGCGATCTTATTTGGCTCGATTACGACTAGCCGACGTGTTACAACCACATCAAACGACGATTACAACTCTGGGAAAATTATTGACTGTCTCGACAAAAGAAGTGTCTACTAAATATACTGTTCAAGTGTTCACTATGCAGAGGGCAAGTAAACTACAACACACGAGCCAAAAGAGCCATGAGGTGGTAATACTATGTACCTCTTTCTCTGTGCCTCTCAATCTTTCATTTTGTTTCGATATCGTACAATGAAGCCATCCAAAGATATTATGTACGAGTACATACGAGTACGTACGCGAGGGCAATGACACGGTTAACGCATCGACAGTCGCCTCCCTCCGTCTTCGATCGATCGCATAGTATATCCCATCGATTCATTAATTCTAGTCAGCCCATAAGAGAATAACTTTTACTTGATAGTCTCTCAACGTTATGATTTTTTTGCATTTGAGTTTTGGCTTTAGCACGTCGTTGATATGCCACCAATCTTTTTTATACTTTTTCCTGTGCCTTGCCTCTCCGTCGCAGCGAATCAATTCGATACTATTCGATAGATGACATGGCTGTGGGATTTTTGTCAATGAAGAACGCCTTGTGTCAGGTGAGTGGACAATAGGCAATGTTTGTGATTATTTTATGCGTGCGAAGAACGCGGTAGTGCCTTTTTCAGTACGAAGAAGAAGAAGAAGGGGAAGAGGAGAGGGGATTGCATAATTCCGTCAGAAGAGTCTAATTTAAAATCTGTTGTGCACGAAGAGTCTCATCATGTATGCAATAAAAAAGTCAATAAGAAACGAATGAAAATTTCAATTTTTAACAAAATTCATTGCTTTGCTATGCCTCTGGCTAAATCAATCAAAGTTCTCAGTGTCCTCCTGAAAAAAAAATTTAACTGGAAAGTTGCCTATCTCTTTAAATGAGATTCGAGATTGTGAAATAGCTCCTCATAAGATTCCCATAAAAAATGGCCAATTCCCTTCCTAAAGCACGTTTAGGATTTTTGGATATTTTTTTACTTCAAACACACCTTGAAAATTCACCTTTCATGGGCGGAACATAAAACTATATAATCTTCCTGACCACGTCAGGAGGGGGCTGAAGGAAACCTCCCAAAACCAAAAAAATCGAATATGTACGTTAATGAAGAATCTTCAACACTGGAAATAATTAGCCAAATAAGTTCCTCTTGTTCCAAGGGAAATCCACACCAAACTAATTACCATGTGAATCTCTTCAAAGACAACCCCCTGATCAGATAATCGAAAAATTCAACCAAAAAGAGAAATATTCCTGGTAATGGATTATCTTACAAGTACCTAGCCATGACCTCGACCAAAAACAATACACTTATTCTAACCCTATGGGCTTTCGAACACCTCGTCTTACACTGAATGAATTGGAAGAGCGAGCGAGGTTCTCAAGGGTCAAACAAGACGATAGTTTATATACATTCGAATTTCCTCAATGAACACTTCGTACAAGGTTGTCTAGAAGTTGAGATACACCGTTATGATGAAGCCTTTCGATGAGGTGAAAGTATACTGCAGAGCCAACACCATTTTGGCAAAGGTTGGATACCAATTAGTAGGTCATATTACAGCATTCGTTGTTTGTAGACGGATCGGGCATAGTGGAGTTTAAAACAGCATTGGCTATGTGGCCGTATACGGTCATAAAAAAGCGCAGCAATACTGACTTGGACGAGAGTCGAAGATTACGGAAACTGTGTACAGAGATAATATTGGCCACAGCTCTGGAAGTCACACCGATAGGTCGATATAAAAATAAATCATTGAACCTATTTCCGTTCGGTTGCGTATCACAGTTGCAGATCGCAACCAGAATACCGCATTGTAAGATATTCTTCGCTGTCGCTGCTATAATCTGCTAAGACGGAGACGCCAGTTCATACATAATCGATACACACCGAAGCGAAATGGGAAAAAAATGAAGAAAAAAACTGGTTACACCGATTACAGGTCACACATATGCAATCCAGAACGTCGAACAATGCACATACGATCACTGGCCATCGCTTCCGTTAACACACAATTTAACTATTGCCTCTTCTCTGTATCTCCGGGTCAAAGTTCACCTTATTTTTAGCTTGATCGTCGTCAACTTACGCGAACATCATCGGTATCATCTTCGAGATAACCGTCACTCAACATCGATTTACTGTCAGTTTTTATTACCTACGAGTATTGGAATCACCACAGCAATGCACTGACACACGTATAAATATGGGCGAAATACACTATACCATTATTTCAACCACAATATGTACAAGCTCAAATTGTTACCAAATTCGCATTATTTTATTCTTATTTGCTCGTTGCTGGTATCGATTGTAAATAACCTGTGATGAAATCTGCATTGATCGTTGTGTCGAACATTCGCAAGAAGAAAAAATAAATATACAAGTGCCCTCCTCCACACCCGTTTCGTTGATCAGCTGCACATAACGATCGTTTGCGAAACACAAATCTTCAATTGTAAGAGAAGAATGTCATTTGTACATGTATTCTTAATCTTAAAACCGCACACGAACTTATCGTATATGCAATTATGCATGCAGTTGTATATGCGCTTAGAAAGAAATACACACATAGAGAAAAATATCCAGAGCATAATTAAGCCACCTGCGCGCCTGATAAACGATCGCGAGAGTATGCGAGCATTCCATTCTGTGTATATTTACGAGCTTCTATGCAATAAATATCCGTTCAGCTATAATGATCATCATAAAATGAAATTTGCATCATATCTTCATTTATGGGGACATTTCCTTCCTTAAAATTGTCCACTTCGTTCATTTACGAAGTTGACTGGACATTCAAGAAATACATAAACTAAGACAGAGGAGAAAGACAGGATGTTTTGGAAATTGTATACAAAATTGTGACCAGTGGAAGTACTCAATGCCAGAGAGACGAACAAGTGAGAAGTGATATTATTGTAATGAGTTGCTTTTCTCAAAAATTGAAGGGACTATACCAAGCTTTGAAAATAGGTAAGTATATTTAAAGCTAAATTTTACAGGCATTACTGCACTCAAAAATTTTTCTGGCTCGTCAGCAGATAGCAGAGAAGGGCAGATCCATTAGTGAAAAGATCTAGATCGAGATCAGATCCTTTGAGGGGAGGGGTCAATTTTTGATTAATTTTTTTTTATCTGTAAAGTATAAAATGAATTGACAACAAATAAGATCAACTCCAAGACTTTGATTCAATTATTGCCGTTGAATTATCAGTCAGCAGGTTATACGTAGTCATAATTTAATTATATTACTTTATTGTCTTTTCCCTTCCCTTTCCTTCAATAGATGCTTATTATTCAAAATTCGAGGGGACGGGGTCCAAGCAACATTTTTAAAATAATAAAAATTATTTCTACGATATTAGCTCCTTTCTACAATTAGAGGATCTGATCTAGTTTGGATCTTTGAGTCCAGTTTTCAATTTTTATTCTGATCTGGATCTGTCCTACTCTGGTTTTTACTATACTACTTTTCTTAGTGCATGTAGAAAATTTGTCTATTTCTGAAAATTAGGGCACTAAAGAGCTTGATTTTTTCAAATTCACATCTTGTACTTTTAGGCTGACATCCAAGTACACCCATAACATGAAAAGCCCTCATACTCTTTTTCCAAGAAAATTCTTCATTTCGACAGTTACATGCCAACTTTCATGAAACACTCAACAAAACAATCATTACAATTTGTAATGTTTTATAATGTTCTATGACACGGTGAACAGGCACATTTGTAAGTGCGTCATTACATTATCTTTTCAGATAAGATATAAATTTTTACAGTAGTACCTGCAGTTCAGAAAAAGAAGTTACAACCGATCGACGAATTATTTTTGACAGGTGATAACACACTGCGAAGGAGTACAAGAGCCCCGGACATAATCAGACCAAAACAGGTCCGTCGAGAACCAAAGCAGGTCCGGGGCAAAAATTGTTTTGGACCCTCTTTTGCAAGGGTATTGTTGACCAAAAATCATGTGAGTTTTCCTATTCTAACTGAAAAATCCAATTTGAGCCCCCCTAGCAAATCTCTGGGCCCTGGGCCAAATGCCTCCTTACCCCCTCACGACTGGTCTGCTAAAAAACGCAAACATGACATTTGTTGAAAATTTTAACAAAGTTTTTTGACAATTATGATTTTGGGATAAATCATATTTCGAGTGATAAGTACTACATTATACATACGTGCGTATAAAGTTATGAATAAATTTGTATCATTAACTCATATTCCTGGAAATAGTGGATTCGTCATAAATGTCGCGATAGATAATTTGTCTGTTCATTCATTTGACACTTAAATGTGAAGTCCACAATATTGTTTTCTAATAAGAATTTTTTCCACTTCGGGTGTTTCTTGTATGTACGCATGAGAATATTTTGTTTGAGATGCAATTATGCAAATTAGGTGATTTCATTCGGGAAAATACGTGTCGATTTATAATACTAGTTAAGTACTCGTAAATGATGCAGAAAGGGAGAATAATAGACCCTTCTGGCATATTGGTTTACCCCGTATCAAAATTATCAAATAAATTTCAAAACAAACAATTACATGACGTGAAAGGGTCTTACATCAGTATCAACACTTCCTCCGCACCTCTTGGTTCGAATAAGGAAACATACTTACCTACATTCAATCATACCACTGTTCAAAATCAAATCGCCTCTAGACACAAATCGTTTAACAACCCATATCATTTTCTCATCCAACTTTAAGTCTAAATAAAAATACATGCCAGGTATACCTATGCACACGAGTGGTAATAATCCGAGGACGAGTGATTAATTTGGCAGTACAAGACATACGCACATGTCCAAGCTTTAGATTCGGAACGGATATATCGAAATGTCTGACCATCATTCAGTGGTATTCCAATACTCAGTAGTATGTCAAACCTTGAGTCATTGTACGTGATAAATGCAAATTCTCGTGCGAATGTCTCTTCTTCACTCCCTATTCTTGTACTGGTCCCCAATTTGATAACACAATTTCTAACGAAGATACAAATACTTTATCTGAAGTACGACTCGAGATGGAAGATGAATGAAAAATAATCAAGAACACGAGATTACAGATCGGAAAACCAGTTAGCCCGAAAAATTTTCAAACTTCATGACCAGAGCAAAAGATAAACCTATATCAACTCGTTCGCTGAAATTGAGGTAAGGAGAAACGAGGAGGGAATCTCACTGTATGGAATCAAACTGGGGAATCTCGCGTTTGCATAAATTACCATATATTAAAATCTCTTTACGAATCGACCTATCGTCCTAAAACACTTTTCTAAAAATATCTGCATTTTTTTCATCAGTTTGAAAAAATTTCTGTACATACGAGTATAAGCAAAGAGCAAAATGAACGGATGAAAGAATGGACATACCTACTCAAACCGGAAACACATTTAGGTACAGATTCTCTCCTTAAATTACGTTTATTCCTAGCCCAGGCTTCTCTCTGTCGTTGGATCTGTTTCTCTAGCCGTTTCGAGTCGTGATACCTTTGTAATAGCTTTAACCAATTAGGCGTCTCTTGAGGTACGTATTGTTTCTTATCAATAACCGGCGTCGACGTCAGATCGATGGTTGTATCGGCCAGGTCGATTTCTTTTTTAACGGTTTGCTCGTCTAAGGTGCTGGCCACCGATATCGACGAAACGCGACGATTGCGATGACGATAATTTCTAATCTGGTCTTGGTCGTTATCATCGGATTCGACAATAGGTTGCGAGTCCGCGACTGCGACCGCGTCCAGTCGCGCCAAACACAGGTGTCGCGCACTTTCTACCTCTTCCGCACACGAAGACGACGAACAAGACAATTCTTCTTCCGCTATGTATTTAATATTCTCAAAATTATTTAAAACGCTATGTAAACTGTTCGTTGCCAGATTAAAAGTTACAGCTGAGGTCCTTTCAGAGGAGCATTCCTCTTCATCAATCCTTAAAATAGTCGTCGTCTTGGTATCATTTTCGACAGCTTCTGAAGCACGAACCGAAGTATTTTGCAGCGTGTCCAGAACACCCAGTGATGATCCCGCTTTGAGTACGAGCTGATTTGTGGCTAGTAGTCTGACCAATTCTGCTACCGATTCCCAATGCGCTTTAGTCACCGTACCCGACAATTTAACCGCGTCGAGACGAAATGGTATCCACGTATCGTTTGTAACGCACCAAACCAACGCCCCAGAGACACCCATAATAATTTTTTAATTCGCACTTTCGATCACCTCAACAAATCTTATTCTATAGATTGAGCTTACAACACCGCACAATTATCACTAAAACGAATTCATTGCGTGCATAGACGAAGTCGTCTCACCGGAGACGTTTTGAAGACACCAAAAAAAGTGTAAGGACCTTAGAAAAAAATTTAAAGGTTGTTCATTATAGGAACACAGCACGTCCGAAATTTCACCATATAGGTACCTTATAGGCAATGTCACCTTAACACCGCCGTTTTATCACAACACGTATAAATGCAACATCAAATTAGAGATCGAGTTGTTCGCGAACATAGCTTATGGCACACCATCGAGTTTCAAATGGATACGAACGTGTCTATAGCACGGTAGATCGCTAACTAATTTCATCGTCTCTAAGCTATACACATGGTGCACCGTGTATACGCGTCGTGTTAACGACCAGACCACAAGAAGATTCATCTAACATAAATCTTTCTTTCTTGCTCCACGGCCAAACGGTAGCTCTTTTTCCTTCTCTCTTCGCGAAGCAACATCTTCGTCACCACTGTGCATATAGTGAATTCCCTTTCGAACTAGATTAAGTATTTTGATCTTCCGGGGGGGGGGGGGACTTTGCGTTTCCTTACTCCTTTTTGGCCAACATCGATGATGCAGAATGTAGAACATATACTCGGGGATATTCAAACGTAATTATTTTGTGGGATAACATTTTTTGACATTTCAAAATAGGCAAATTAAAGTGGAAAAAAATTGATTAATTCATATTAAATCTATCAATTTTTTTTTTAAATCAAAAATCTTAGTTTCCAAATTAAAAGCTTTTTAATAGGTCAAAATTGAGAACCTAATGCAGAGATATTCCGCATGAAGGACCACTTATCTTACGTCAATGCTCCCCAAGAATAATTGAAAAATTACAAATGGACAATTTCCCCAATTTGTCGTGAAAATTGACTCCGCCATTGTTAGTAATATGTCATAAGACTAATATAATCGCGGGTACACGAATAATATAGGTCGTAAACGTGTATTATCCCGCTGAACAAGCCAAGTCCATGCATTCGAACAGAAAGGCCGATAGCATCACCATAGGAACGTGTGCAGCAGTATTCGGAGGTCATACCAAACTGCATCTTTTCACCGAAAGCCGCACTCATAAAGTGTCAGCTGATGCCTCCGGGCTTCTCAGAACCCATCTATCGTCATCATTCTCCGCTGTACGATGGATGCTGGTACACTGCGCCAAACTAAATGCTTCTATTCTTGATATGATACTCGAGACACAGGGTGATGAAATCTACACGCCTCGACGGTTGGCGATGCGATCTCCACGTTGGGGAAACCTTTTCGCTATACGCTAATTCGCAGTACTGCATCGACTATCTTCTCTCTCCGAGAATCGTATTCGCGAGACGAGGAGTTAACATTGACCCAGATTAATGCTCTCGAACATGTGCGAGATGAAATTTCCCATCGTCGTTTTCAGCAGAATTCAACAGACACATTTTTTTTTTAATTTCTGAGAGAACTTCAGTTACATTACATAATTTCATAAACTTAAATGGATTTCCCTCAGATACCTAATGATTTCGAGAAATATGCTGTGGTCATTTGATTTTTTGGAAGTATTGGCGTTATTGATGCAGTTGTAAGTTATGCAACAAGACACGAGTACAATGAGCACATTACGCCTCTCTCTTCGCTTCTGATGGGTTTGGCAACATATCTAGTAAGTCCATGGTCATTGCAAATACTTCACGTGAACTGTTCTGTCGCCGAAAAAAATTTATGTTTGCTGAAGTTTTTTGAGTTATCATTTATTCAGAGAAAAATAGAGACAAAGATTCGCCTAAGTATGATAAGTATGCATTATCGTATCGTGTCGAGTCATGCTTCCGGTACATAATAAAAATTCAATTAGGTCGACTATAATAATATTAAATGGCATGATGTTTTGTTGCCATTCCAAGGAATTACAAGTAAGTACTTACATAGGATTAGGTGCATGTATCTTCCGAGTACCGAATATTTTAACGATGCCATTTTATTATCAAATCCACATAGCGATGATTGCAGAACGATGTGGGTGGAAAGGGCAAATATTGAATTTAAAATTGCAATTTTTTTTGCTCGATTCGTATTCTTTATAGAGTTTCCATTTTAGAATTTTTTATGACATTTGATTTCCTTCTCAGATCAATTTTACGAGCATTTTATGCGTAATTTTCTTCCCTTTATCGAGTTCAATGTGAACTACCCGTTTCCGCAATGAGAATTCCTTTTCCTTTTTTAAATGAAATTGAACGAGGTGACTTTCAATGGATCATTTGCTCATACAAATTCCAAAAAATAATAATTTTCATATTTTTTCCAATGCAAAACCACACGATTATTCACTCTTGCGTGTGTACGTACTTTTGCTCACTTTGACATTCAATTAAATTCCCATTCCAAAAAATTTTCTTATTCGATGAACTTTCCATGATTAATATTTTTGGCTCTTTTTAACACTGTTTATTTATTTAAAAATGTACTCAAGTCGTCACTTCCTGTACTGATCACAATCCAATATTTGTTTGTACTTGAACGTGACTTCAACACTCAAACTGTGATATCTTATTATTCTGCTCGAAAAAATTTTCATCGGATAATTTTTTAGCAATGTAACTAGGTAAAAAATTAATGATAAATTATACGACATTCAACCACCCTCTGAAAATTCTCTCGCTCATTTTGTCCTCAAATTATTCTCCATTCAACCTTCTTCCATCACGTGCGTCTAAACATTTATACAACACGTACTACAATTGGTATTTAATTACTGTATGTGGTAAAGACAATGTCATTTGTGAAGTATATGTGTCAAAAAAGAGACCAATTAACTAAAGTATCGAAATGATATTAATGGAGAAACGATGAATCACCGCAGTACCTAATTAAAATTTCAACTACAATAATTTATTTATGATGTTTTAACGAGAGTTTGTTAATTGAATAGATGTACAAAATATTTTTTTGAATAAGGGGATTGCAAATTTTGAAGAAAAAAAAATACCCTATAGATTTTAGGAGATTTTATCGAACTGTTTTCGTATAAATTAAAGTACAAAGACAACCTACATTTTCTTTGAATTGGAATTTTCCGCAACTGTTTTCATTTGGAATCTACGTAATATCATTATAATTTTTAAAAATTACCAATCCTTTCATCCTTTCAATTAGAAAAAAAATTAAATAAGAATACAAAAAACTTTAAGAGAAATAAGCTCCTACATCTGTATATAATCTGTTGATTCCTAAGACTTGGACAATTGGACATCCCGCTTTAAAATCACTTCATAACTATGTAGTCCAAATTTCATTCATCTATCGAACCAATTGCTCACTTCTACGTACCTTATTAAAAATTTTCAGAAAACATTAAAGTACATTGATAAAAGGTAGGTACGATCAATTATTCAATTTTTAATTACATCGTTATCGATTGAATCTCTGGGCATTGTGCCATTGATCCAAGCAAATCATCAAAGCGCCACATTCGTGTTTCCTTTCTGGCGCAAGAAACTTTAATTACCTACAGTTTGTTATCTCGGTTCGGTAACATTTTCTATTCTAAAGTCTGATTACAATTTGCAATTTCATTGGGTAAAAGTTACCCCCAGAAGGCCGTTTGTTGGTTATCTTTTGAAAAATCCGTACAAGATGATTCGACAGATTAAGAAAAATTTCGCCAACTAAATAATATGTCTGAGTCAGTAAAGTTTTCATTTTCAAATTGCGGTGATTTTTTATCATTGACGTGTCAGTGAAAATTTTTCGAAAACTATCAAAAATGTGAAAAAATCACCTTAAGTGACGGTTCCTGAACATGGAAGTGAAGTTGAAAAATTGGCGTAAATGATCTTTTTGGGTGGTAATGCGTATGTTACAATTAAAACAAATTTATCAAGTAAAACCTTTTTTTCAATTTTCAACCATATTTTTCAATTTTTTTCAAAAATCGTAAAAAGTGACGTTTTTCCATGTCTCATGAAAATGGGGCTAAAGATGAAAAATCATCGAAAATAGTCTTTTCATATCGCACCTCCGGAGTAATACAATGATAACTCAAAAAAATCGATTTTTTTTGTTTTTTGTTTTTGTTCTAATTGCTCTGCTCTATCATCCTACAATGTTATTTTTTCGAAATTTTGACCGTAACCCCCAAAAAACAGCAATGTTATAACACAAAATCGAGAGATGTTACACACTCTTTCGAAGTAATACTGTAATAACTCAGAAAAATAAAAAAATAAAATACAGAAAACAACACAAAATCAACTCTTGACCTTCGGTTGGTTATAGTACTCAACCACAAGTAAATTAACAACCGTATAACACTTGTCCCAAGAGGTAAGTCACGGGGGGGGGGGGGGGGTCAAAATTCATTATTTTTCAACACCATCAAGTGAGGTATCAAAATGTATGTTTTTTGACCTCCCGAGTCCATTTTTGAAGTTGTTTTGACTCATAGATGAAAATATGATCCATAAGAGTAGGGGAGGGGTGGATCCGAAATTGAAGATTTTTAAATGTCGTCAAATAAGGTATCAAAATGAATGTTTTTTGACCTCCCGAGTTCATTTTTGGAGTTGTTTTGACTCTTGGTTGAAAATATGATCCATAAAGTGAAGGTGGATCTCAAATTGAAGATTTTTCAACGTTATCAAGTCAAGTGAGGTATCCGAGTCAAAATGTGCATACTCCACATGCCATTTCGGGTAATTTCGAGTTATTCCCCTCTCCCCCCGGAGTCTCTATTGAAAATTTTTCAAAATCAATATCAAAAACGGATTTGGGAGGTTAAAAAACCAAGATTTGCATACCCCACATGCCATTATGGGTAATTTTGAGTTTTGCCCCTCTCCCCCCGGAGTCCCTATTGAGAATTTCTCAAAATCGACATCAAAAATGGATTTGGGAGGTCAAAAAACCTAGATTTCCATACCCCACAAGCCATTTTGTGTAATTTTGGGTTTTTTGCCTTCCCTCCTAGGAGCCCCCTTGGACTTAGGGTCGAAATAATATAAGAAATGGATTCAGCGCCCTCGAAAACCCTCCATAGCTGATTTTCAGAATTTTAAAGTGATAAAAAGCTTTAGTATCAGTGTTATAATAACTCAAAAAAAGCAAAAAATGTCTCGAAGTTAAACTGTAATAACTCAAAACAGTTTTTTCAACGTAGAAAATCATTAAAACAAAAGAAGTGTTGAATAAAAACATTCATATTTTTGGAAAGCAGAATCTTCAAACTTTTCAAAATTGTGTTTGAACTCCTCAAATGACCAAATCATTTTACTCAAAATGACGTTCGAAATTTAAGAAATTCTTTATTTGCCATTTCCCGAAAATGTGCTTTTTTGAGTTATCATTGTATTACTCCGGAGGTGCGATATAGTATTACCCACCTTATGACCATTTTTTTAAAAAAATTAAAATTTTCAAAATTGTCTATTTTTTCAAATTTTTTACTTTGACTCGCCTTAGAGACCTCTAAATATTATCCAATTTCAAAAAAAAAAAAAAAAAAAATTGTGGTGAGCTTTCTCATCAGATAGAACATATTAAGCGGTTGGAAGCGGGTCTTTTCAAAAGTTTGTAAATTTTTGGCCATCCCATATAAAAATCAAAATCAGATTCACGACGTCGAAAACTCAACCCCTTAATGGAGCCAATGCCACCCCCTACACAATACTTCAGAACAAGGTCAAGGTGATGGCAGTAAGGTGTCGTAAGTACACCTTTATCGAATAAAAATTCACACTCGATAAGATACGTATGTTGTACACCACACCACGCATCGTATATCTTGATAATTAACGCACCGTGTATCATATAATTTTAACCATCATTGCCTTCAATTATACGTCGCGTTTTTTTTTTTTTTTTTTTTTTTTTTTTTAATTGTCTCTGTTTTTAGACAAGCTTGTGATCTTTGACAAATATCAAACACTTTCAGATGGACGAGCACCGTGTACTTGTCTTTAGAACGCTGATAAGAGATACTTGTGATTGTACGGGTATAGGTACATATTTCCTTTCGAAGCTGATCACAAAACATAATCTCGGCGAGTACTTCCGCTTTGTACGCATGCTGCGTACTGACAACACAAGTACAGACGAGTTTATGTATTGCACACCAGCATCGCAGACAAGCTGGAATGGAGGGCCAGGTACCCGGATAAAATGGCGAGGAATTTAGGTTAAATACAACCCTAATTTCGCGCGAACGCTGGCTCATCTCGTTAGCCTATACAGATCACTATCCCAAACTACACACATACCTATACATTCAGTGAAAGCCATCGTCCATCGTCGTCTCACAACTCATGAGGCATGAGGTATTATTTACTAAATCTCAGACCTCATAGACAAGTTCTAAATTAAATAAGCATACAAGTTTTGATGTTCTGGTAGTGCAATCTTTAAACAGCATATATGCAACTGCAGGCATCAAGCAAACAAGGATATTGCACTGCCGCATCGTGATTTGTGTGGCCCAAAAAGCCACCACCCCAATCCACACAACACCGATGCTTGCTCTTCATAAACAAGTTTCCAGCAGCATTGCTAAAGGCAACGCCATAGATCTGCACTTTTCTGCAAAAGGCACGTCCATAGGGACTATTTTTAGACGCGCGTGGCATCCGTCGGCTACATTGTAACCAGTTCTAGGTATATGTATATCTAAAAACCGCTTCAGCTTCAGTTTGGCCGTATACAACGCACTGACGTAATGGAATCCGAGAAATGTGCATCGGTAATTACTGTCGTAGCGGGTACCCAGCGGCTGTGGCCGCGCGGACAACCATCGAATCGCGAACCCGTACCGGCACCGCGCCCAATCGCACTTTCATTTCGCATCGCATCGTCACGGCTTCTTCTATGTAGTTGGTTTTTGTCCAACAATCTGTAGATCATAGCTACAGCATATCTTACATCGATATGTTGAGTGTACAGTGGGGTGCTCTGATTATTGCTTCTGGCCTGCTGCTAGAATCCCCTCATCTCCATTATGAGCATCACTTTCGTCGAGCCAGACATTCGCTATATTCGCAAACTAGCTATAGTAATTAGCGTACACTCGTTTTCACATTGCAAAACTTCTAGTCAGGCCATTGCGGTTGATAATGCTTTAGGATAAACTTATCTTCTCAGCAACAAAGAATATTCTGAAAAGGGAACCTTGTTAACTTCAACTGAGCTGAACTTTGGCAAAATGAAAGAACATGTAACCAGACCACAGAACCAAATTTTTAGCTGCCGAAGTTGATATATTTTGTGAGTGTGGATGAGAAAAGGGACCTATGCGCCAAAAACGTTTTTAGTGTGCGTAAGCACACTATTGGTTTCAGTCTTGAAATATAAAATTTTGAAATAGGTTTATCGAGGTTAACTCATTAACGATGGGATGGATTTGGTTCAAATTTTCAAGGAATGTGGAGTTCATGAAGGCGGAGGGCCAATGAGATTTGTGTGTGAATCTAATGAGTAATTATCGAGATAATTGCAATTGTACAAATAAGTAATATTGCAGTCAACGAAGCAGGCTTGCCATAATTTTGTAACGAAGATGATGAATATTGCAGCCAAGGAAGCAAGCTCATTACAATTTGTGCATCATTTCAGATGATTGTAAAAAGAATGAATAAAAATATAAAAAGTAATTCGGCTATTAAATTGCAGCCAAAGCCAAGAAGCAGGCTCTCCATAATTTTCTAATGGAGTATGATGATTTGCACCAAAAAAGGGCGATGTGTCTAAATTGTTGATATTGCAATTGATAAAACATTTTAAAAACTGAAAAAATTTTGAAAACTCAAAGTACATGAAACAGTGTAGGCAAGCTATGAATTTTGTAAATATTTCATAAAATTGTCAAAATTCAAGAACTTGACAAATCCTAAAAACTAGAAAATTCCTGTCGAACTTGGAATCTTTTATATGAATGCAATTATATTTTAATTTTATAAAACCGTATTCTCACCTCAGAAAAACTAGAAAATTTGATAAATTTGGTTATTGTAGTGAACTTGAAAATTTGAAAAAAAAAATGTCAAATTTAAGTGAAAGAAAAATGTTAGAACCTAACCAGTTATGAAAAGGAAAAACATCTAAATGTGAAAACGTTGAAAAGCTTGGGAAAAAATGAAAAAGTAGTTGACTATTTAAAAATATGAAGATTTTGAAGAACAAAGAAAGTTAATGAAATGGAATTTCATAAAATCGTCAAAATTAAAAAAATTGACGATTATAATTAATCTAATTTTAATTTGACAAAATTTAATGAATTTAGAAATTTGGAAAAAACTAACAATGTTAGAAAAATAAAAAAATAATATTTAAAAAATGGTGGATTTTGATAAACAAAAACTTATCAGTTGGAACTGGTAGCAGTATAGGGAACAAATTAAAAATAAGTGGCAACAGTTGATCAAATTTGAATTATTTGTTTGTTTTAAAAAAATTTAAATACCTACCTACTTGAAAAAATAGTGAATTTATTCTAAAACTTCAAAAAACTGACAAATTTTAAAAAATTGAGTACTCAACTGTAGTACCTACACTTGATGGTTTTTAAAAAAATTATGACTTAAAAAAATAGCAAAACTTGAAAAACCAGAAAATGAAAGAAGAATTTGAGCAACTAGCACGTAGGTACTACGAGCAAGCAGGAACTAAGACATTTGAGGTAATTTTTTTAAAATGAGAAATTTTAATATATAAATTATTTTGAAAAATGGACAAAATTTAATTGAAGGTTTACTGCATAGTCATCGAAGTAGACTTGTCATTATTTTGTAAGTAAGTTTTCACCCTTTGAAATAGGCTTTCGTATGTTTTATTAGAGTAAAAATATTCAGCCATTTAGTGCGAATGTAACAAAAACAAAAATGAACGGTAAAGAAGAATTAATAGAATCATTGTTGCAAATTTCATCAACTTCAATTTTAGAAATCAAAAGCTACGCACACTGTTAGAGCTGCGCTAGCGCAGGTGTCTAGTTTTTTTTTTTTGGTAATGAATGTTTTAAACTTTGCAAGTCTGTATCTCCGTAATGCAATAACTGATAACTTTGAAACTTTGTACAATCATTGAGGGGTCCAAGTGGAATATTAATTTCCTCATAATTTTTACCTCTCTTCTTTATGGCCTATTTCACAAAAAGAGACGATTTTGAGCAAAAACAGGATTTCCCAAACCAAAAAAAAAAAAAAAATGCCAAAAAATATTTTGAACCATGCTGATTACGAATATCATACTCATAATGTCAATTTTTCTGTGTTTCGTGACGTTCTCAACCATTTTTAACAGAAAAAAAAATGAATAATAAAAAAAATACAACATAAAAATATTTTTTTTTTAAATTTGGGAAATTGAATTTTTTTTGCACCATAAAATCATTTTAAATCGATTTTTTTTTAAATAAAAAAATTGATTTTTGATTTTTAGGTATTGACTTTGGGTAAGTCTTGTGCTCTGGAAGACTGGATATTGCTCCTAGGACCATGAAACCATTTTTAAATGAAAGAACAGGTCCAAATTAGTCAAAAATAGTCAAAGCCCCAAAATTGATTTTTTGGCCCTTAGGTCCTTTTTTTCATCTACACTCAATTTTTTTAAACTCATCTCCGAATATTTAAATTTTTAATTTTCTTACGATCTTCAATTTTCCACGATTATTTCAATTTTTTGTTTCAACTTGAATAAATTTACTTCAAAATTTTCAATGGAATAAAGTGATACATTTTTAAGTGTATTTCAATCTAACACCTGGCACCTGCTCATCTAATTACTAGGAGATGAAAAATTCTATACTCTTGAACATTAGTTCATTTGTATGAGGTAGCGCGATTATTACCGTTAATGGCTGGCAAATTAGAAGAATCAATATCGCACAAGTGCAATTGATAAATTTTTTCAATATGATCGAGGCAGTTCAGTTGCCTTCTTTTTAAAATTGTGCCAGGTGTTCAATGTTAACAAAGTGATTTTTATAAAATTGATTTCAATTTGATGAACTGCTCGAGGCTATGGACCTTTGTAAAGAGGCATATACCTACCCAATAATAGCAATTCACAAACAAACAAAAAAAAAAACAAAAAAAAAACAGAACCCATGAGGGTTTGTAATTTAGTCGTCGTCGTCATTCTTGCAGCTAAAGCTAGCGAATTTAGTTATTACAGGTGGAAGTACGAATGTACCAGTAAGTATATCTCGATAAATCCCTCTTGTCATTTCGCCTCCTGTCTTGCATGAAGTACAATGAGCTTATAGGGTATTACGATCTAGGTACTGGTTTTCCAGCGGGAGGCGATGAACCGTACGTATATCAATTAAACGCGAGCTCGAGCTGCTATATACGTTCGGCTTCGTATGCATACTCAGACGAAATAAAATTAAATCAGCAACATTCTGATTCGTCGACCTTCTACTTAACGGTTTCTTCATTTTTTTTTTTACCGTACTGATACGTGTACGTGTAGGCACTGGTTGAAATAATAAAGCAGAATGGAGGCGTGCTGAATAATTGTAGCAGGAGGGAGGGTTTGAAAACGAAATTTCAAGGTCTAATCGTAGTATGAAAACAAAATGAAATTTTTGTACACGGGTGAATAAGAGACGAAGCAGCTTCGTATTTGGTGGTACATCGCCCCTTCACACCTCATGAGATCGATATCTGAATAGAAAATTTTGAAATTCAACGTTTGTCAAATTGGTGTAGGTAGATACATATGTACTTTCATTTTCATGCTTTTAGATTTCCATTAATCCGAATTAACTGGGTGCTTGAAATTTAAAAGGCACGTGGCAGAGAGGGTGACGTTTGGAGTCTACAAATCTGCATGCACGAATTTTTTAGGTGAAGGTGTTAGTTAGCCCGCGTTATTGACTTAATAGGAAGTGTGGAGTATACAGATGCTGGGTCGAGATTTCGGTTACGTTAATCCATCCATGCATCTTTTAATTCGAGTCTCGTTATGTGATTAGTAAAGGTTTATGCGACGAGATTACGTAAAAGATGATTAAAGTAATATGGGACGAGTTGGATTATTTGATTTGTAGGGTGCAAGATAATATTTTGAGAAAATTAGTGCACAATGCGTTTCGAAAGGTGATACAGAAAAAAAAAAGATAACATGGCTGGATACAACGGAGTATTCGTCGCCCTATTACCAAAACTGTCTAACTTCATTTTTTTTTGGACGATTTCGGAAGATATTAATAAGAAATGATATTTCAGCATGCATCGGAGCGCGGTTACTTTTTAGTAACTTAGTTACTTTTTTCATGTTAGGATACTTCTTGTTACTTTTTTCACAAAGAAGATTACTTTAGTTACTTTTTCACCCATTTTGGTTACTATTTCCTCAAAAATCTGACTTGAAAAAAACAAAACTGCCATTAAAATTCAAAATTATGTTAAGCACTCTTTGAAATAAAAAAAAAGTGTAAACTTTGTTCAACGTGTGTCCGCCAGAAGTCACTGTATTTACTATGTTCATCTTTCTTTGCTTTCCAATACTACGGATTTCAGGCAAACTTCAAAAAAATTGAATAGAATTTTGCTTTTTTGCACCAAAAAAGTTCAAAGTTCTTTTATATTTTTTTCAATTGGGATGAAAAATTAAGATTTTTTCTCTCAAAGAATTAAGATGTACTTTTCTCTAAAAATAAGATACATTAAAAAAGAAACATGAATTAAGTAAGTATATAATTTTACTAAAAAAAAAAAAAGTAGGTAAGAAGTGAGCTTTTTTTATAAACATTGAGAGATTATCTTTTCCCTCAAAAAATTCGAAGTTTTCTCTCATAACATTGAGAATTTTTCCAGAAGACTTTGAGGTTATGAGGTTACTTCGCCGAAGAATATAAAATATTAGCTTTGTTTTTTTATCGCGGATTGTGCATAATCTGGATTATGGATTCTAACATTTACTTCTTGAAAAAAGCTTTAGAAATGTTCTGATCAATTATTCTGAAAGGTTTATCAAAAACAAAACAAAAGAACACAGTAAAATCCATAATCCACTTTCGTAATCTACTCACCGAGCAGATTATTAAATGGATTCGCACAAACCCTCACAATCCAAAATCCAGATTGTGCATAATCCGCGATAAAAAAAAAAAGCTATTACTTCTCACTAAAACTTTTATTTTTTTAATGAGAATTTAGCACTCATCAGTAATTTTTTCATTTAAAAAAAATGAGACCAAACCCAAGTATTTAAAAACAATGCTTGAAAACAGAAAATTGAATCATTATCTACTTTTAAAGAATAGAAAACTCCTCAAAAATTGAATAAAAAATTGTTTGAAAGTCTGCAAAACTTGAATTTTTAGCATAGTATCATTTTAAAATGTGAAAAACGTTTCAAAATTCCTTTTTTTTTTGAAAATAGACTTTTCAAAAAAATTTCCAACTATGATTTTTGGGCACTATGATTTTTATAAAAATTTGGAATTTTTTATTTCAATAAATATATAATTTTTTTTTAGAAACAACTATTTTTCAAAAATTGAAAAGTTTTCAAAAATCAAAAAATTTCAGAAATCAAAATGTTTGAAAATTTGTAAATTGATAACTTCAAAAGTGTATTTACTTTTAATCTAGAACTTTTTAGAAATGAAAATTTTTAAAAATTAGGAATTGATCATGAATTTAAATTTATAGAAATTGAAAATTATTGTTTGAAAAATTAAAACATTCAAAAAGCAAAAAAACTTCAAAAATTAACTATGCAAAATATGGTAGACTTCAGTATAGAAATAGTGAGATTACCAATAAAAATATAGTGAAAGGTTCTATATTGTACTTTTCACCATAAAGTATACTTAATACTCGTAATTAATATTACATTGTATGTATGTTTATGGTGGAAATTATTCTATATTTTTTAGTAAATCTAAATTATATTATTCTTAGGTACAGGGGATAGCAATATACTTTTCTCTCTTTGCGTACCAGTGTAAAAAATAAAATCAATGAAGTTCTTCGAGCCAATTCAACGCAACATTAACCGTGTTTATGGAACATATTTTGTACATTCGTGTGTAGCATTATATCGAGCTGGACATTCTACCAACTGGTATATTAAGTACTAATTTTCACCCGACTTGGCGCCGAATATTGTTAGGATGGTGTAACATTCGAGTCGACTAGGTTTTGTACTCGTACTATCACGCAATCATATAAAAAGTCGCTCTAGTTGACAAGTTATCTATTCTGATTCCGGGAACGAAGATGGTTAAATAGACGAAGAAGAAGAAAATAAATAAATAAAACCTCAACTAAACTATATAAAAACGGGAAACGAGCTCGAGCATTTTACCGCTTTATCTAAAAATAAAAATAATTTCACTTATTAATACTGATAATTCCAGTTTTTTGCCAACGTCCAACTCGGTAATTATTTCGCTCGGCTAAAAAAAAAAAAAAAAAAAATGAATACCTCTTGTCCTTTCGCAAACGGAAACCACATAAGACGAATCTGAATGTGAGTTATTTATTCAAAAATATAAATGTACTTATTTTTTTTTCTTTCAACTGGTCGCGATCTCGTTATAATTATAGAAAATTGCAGAGTATAAACACAGTATGCGTACACTTTCACTCCCCAACATACATAGCCCGAAGATATGGTATAAGGAATCCGTGAATTTTTCTCTCTCTCACTTTGCAATTGACGACGACAATGAGGTCCACAGACAAGGACTAGTAACATAGTAAGTTATTATTGGTTTATTTCATTCTTTCATTTTATCCTTATTCAATAAAATTCAGACGAATTGCAAGAAGGATTCTGAAAATACAGCGTGACTCGATTGAATGAACGCTCATCACTGAAAAATGGGAGGAAGGTAGTGGTTGAAATAGAAAAAATTTCAAACAAAAGTTGTAGATTAAGATCTTAAAAATAATTTTGGGTCTCATAAAAATTTTGATTGGAAAAATTTCAAACAAAAGTTGTAGATTAAGATCTGAAAAATAATTTTGGGTCTCATAAAAATTTCGATTGGACCTCTCCCACTCCTCAAATTTAGAATATTATATAGGCGATTATAGGCGTCTACGTAGTTTTGTACTTTGTACTTGGAAAAATTTAGCGAGATCCGATTTTGGCAGTGCAAACTAAGAGCTAGTCGATTATCCAAAGAGGCTTGAAACCAGTCGGTGTAGATTTCTGGCTAATTTCCTTGGACTATTACAAAACTAGAACGTAAAAAATTAAACTTTAACCCTTTCGGACCCAATGCCGAACTAGCCCAGATTGAAGCATCCTCTTTTAAATATCCATATAATATAAAATATTCTAAGACTCCTTGATTTTTTTTTCAGCGCACTACCCTCAATACCCATACCGAAAATGCATTATCGACTAAACTATAATTATGGTTTTGGAAATCAAAAATTTAGTATAAGGGTGGAATTAATTTTTAAATTATGGTAATTGAAAGAAAAATTGATTTCCACCAAATAGGTATAAGAAATTCTCAGTCAAAAACATGAAAAATGAAATGTAAAAAAATTAGAGCACGGTTTTAAAAATCCAATTATTGAATGACAGGAAATCAGGGTGTCTAACGGTCATGAAATTTGAAAATGGGTCATGAAAAAGTCATGAATTTTTAAAGAAAATCACTAGGTCATGAAAAGTCATGAATTTTGCTGGTGGAAGTCATGAAATTTTCATTCATGAGGCAAAATTTGCTCTTTTTTTCTTTTATAAATGTGTTTTCTATTTGATAACAGAGTTGGAAACTTTCAGTAGTTCAAATTTACATTTTCAGTGATTTTTACACTCCCCTTCCCCGAAAAGCATCACTTTTCTTTATCTTTATATTGTAGATTTTTTAGGGGGTCCAAGAGGCATTCGAACTCTCCTTCAATATTTTTTAAAATAACTATTCATCACAAAATATAGGAAAAAACAGAGGAGTATTTAAGGGCGAGGGGTTACGGGTCAGAATTCTCCTATGGACAAAGTAAATTCATTATTTTTGTAAATATTTGCAAAAATCCAACCGCTGCGTTGATAACTTAAATTTATGCAGCAATTTTTTCCAAAAATGTTTTCCCTTGCTTCAATTATTCTTTTCATTTTATTTGGTAAAGTTTCAAATTTTTGGTACGTACGAGTAGATTTGGTATTTTCAGTAATTCTGCCCTTTTCCCCTCAAAAATTCTTTCAGTTCGTCATTGTTTGGGGTTGCAATTTTTTCTCTGTTTTTTAGGGCGCAAAATACCAAAATACAGCTCTCTCTGTTTTCAAAGAAAAAATGAAAATTTTTATTTCAAAATGACCACCCCGGAAAGTTGAACCCCTTACATGATTTCATCCTAGCTACGCCATTGAGGAAAAATAAGGATTTTTTTATTCCCCCCCCCCCCCAAATATTCATTCCAAGTTACACTCATGCTGGAAGGGGCCCCTGAAAATGTTGAAATATTGTTCATGAAAAAGGTCATGAAAAGGTCATGAATTTTCAAAAAAAAAATTAATTTAGACACCATGGAAATGTCTTTCAATTTTTGAACAACAAATGGAATTGTCGAAATGGCTACGTGGGTTTTTTTGTAAAAACGAAAAAATGGTGTCGAAAATCCATTGAAAAATTGAAAGTTTTTGACAAATAAATATCTTATAAAAAATTTTCCAATGCTCTAATCGAAAAAAATTTTTGAACAAAAGTTGTGTATTTTGACCTCAGGAACAATTTTGGTTATTACAAAAATGTTGACTGTAGCACTCCTTCCCTTTCATTTTCGCATTTTACATATGCAAACACGTATAAAGCAAAATTGGAGGGGAATGAGTGGGCCAATCAAAATTTTTGTAATAACCAAAATTGCTCCTGAGATTGAAATACACAACTTTTGTTAGAAATTTTTTTCGATTGGGGCCTTAGGTACAGATATAGAGAAAAATGAAATCACCTCCCGCTCTATGCAATTTTCATACGTAAAATGCGAAATTGGAGAGGAAGGAGTGATCCAATCAAAATTTTTGTAATAACTAAAACGTTTCTGAGATCAAAATACACAACTTTTGTTTGAAACATTTTTCAATTTGAGCCGAAATTTTTTTTTTAAAAACTTGTCAAAAATTTAAAATGGATCTTCGACACCATTTTTTTGTTTTTCCAAAAAAAAAACACGTAGCCGTAAGTACTTCAGGTTCAACAAGGTTCAGAAACACGTATCCGAATTTCGTTTTACGTATTTTTGTTCACATTTTCAACAAACATGAAATAATTCGTTGCTCAGACAAAGAATAAGATCGAGATGAACACAGAGAGGTGACGAATTTATTATAAAAAACATAGGTAATTTCATTAAAATTAAAACCTTTCTCTGCCTTCCTATCATGCATCTCACCGCTCTGTCACCTTCTTGAGAGTATTTTTGGCAACATGAAATTCTCAATAAAATTCATCTGGTTAGAAAAATAGCCCATTAATATGTAACAAGTATTTTACGAGACTTTTGGCTTCAGATCAGCTGCTGGGTGTGATGTTACAGTTTAATAAATATTTCAAAATCGTTCTATCCTGATGTTTAGTTCGGGACTGAATTTGAAGACAATTACTAATTTGTCGTTAAAAAATATTATACCGAGATCGATGACTTACATGATGGTAGAAGGGTGTAACGCTAGTGAATCTGGTAATTAATGACCTAAGGTTGTAAAATGTTTAATGTATGTACGCGAGCCAGAGTCAAGCAAGGCGCCGTTTCTAAATAATTTATTCGATTTTAATTAAGTGCACGGTTCAAAGAAAACGAATGCAAATGCTCTCGTTGTCCCAAATACAAGACGAAAACGTACGTAGGTCCGGTTGCATCGTGCAATTCAAATTTTACGATTCAAACAAAATGCAAATCGACCTAGGGCGAGATTTTTTTATTTTAATGCGATAACTGGCGTGTCGTAAATGTAGTATAATAATCACGCGTTGGTCATCACTTCCGATGATGGGTAATTGACAAAAAAACTTCCGACAAGCGTCCTTCCGTTTTAGACTATTTTATTAGAGGGATTGATTGGAGGAGGAGAAACATGGTATTTATAATCCATTTATATGATAATGTCCTCGATGATCGTATACAATAAAAGGAGCGTTACTCGGGTTCTATTCTTAATTGGCATTGAATTGAGTACAGGCGAATCAAGGTAATGGTAAAATTTTAATACCACAAATTCGTCCGAGTCCGACAATTTAATTCGAAACAATTTCCTAGTTTAGGTTCCAAAATTTCAGTTGCGTACCGACCTTGAAACCCCCATGAAGTATATATTTTTTCTTTTTTCTCGCATTATGTACATTAAGATAATGGAAAGTGAAACGAATATAAACAAATGTTCATTTTGAATCGCGTTTCTAAACAATGTACGCGATTACGACAGATATTGCGGATCGTTTACTCTGTTAGTATTCGTATATGTAGGTACAGACGAGTACCGATTACTCTGCTGGAATCACTTTTTAAAATACTAATTGACGTCGAATAAATTAATGACTCGCGTCACAAGTTACATTTACTTATGCTTTTGAAAAAATACTTACGCCTCGGCTTCGATTGACTTGAGCTTGGCAACATAATTGGATGGAATATAACCCTCTTGTTTAGTAGCTTTGCTTCTGGCTAGCCACCAATCTCCTTGGGTATCGTTTAATATTTCTAAATGTTCGCCTTTTCTGAAACTAAGGTCTTCGTCCGTTCTGGCATCGTAATCGTATAAAGCTACAAATATCTTAGCGCCGCCCAAACTTGGTCCTGGAAGTTCAGGCTCAGGTATCGGTGGCATAGGTACATTTCTGATTGCATTTTCGTGCTGGGGCAGTTGTAGCGGTGCATTTGTGGAATTAGTTCCGGATGGCTCTTTCGCACCTAGCGGAGGTGACAGTCCTGATGGGTCCTTAGAAGGCGATCTTTGGCGACTAAAACAATTGCCCATTATCAAAACACTTACAGGTAACACCTTTTCGACTACAAGTGAACACTAAACATGGTAAAAATACGACAAACGAAACAAACACTTGGCGTTTAACATGAGCCACCGTTCTGTTAACGAAAAATTATCTAGTTTTAACTAAATTCGCGAATAAATTAACTAATTACATCTACAATTTTTAGGTAAAAAGTTTTAATAAATTAACCAGTTATCACAAACTAGTTAATTCAAAACATGGTAGCCATTGAAGTTGAATTCAATGTTGCCTCAATCATGAAGTCTCAGTGGATAACACTAGTGACTGATACAATGAATTGCCATGTATTTTGGATTTTACGACAGGCGATAGCTTTTTCGATAATTATCAATCTTTTAAGTAACTATTCAATAATTTATAATAGTTAAATACGTTGAAAATGACTTTTGAAAAAACACCAAGAAAATAGAAAACTAATTTCATTTATTTTCGAGCAGGTTGTCAACACTGTATAAACAAATCACAAAGTAACATTGAACTCACACACAAAGTCTAAAAATTCACACACAAAAGGTAGGTTTGAAAAACATTGAGATCGAATAATTTGATTTTTCTAAAAAGTTTTCATTTTAGAATACTTTAATGTTATTTATCTATTTACTCTATCACTTAAAAACTTTTTTTTATTAGAAAAATGACACTAATTGAAGTAATTTTTATAAGAAATCCAATTTAAAATTTATCTTCACCTACTTTTTTTCGCCTGATCGTCGTCGACAAGTTTTTAGTTTTTTTCCACGTCAAAAAGTAAACACGTGTACTTGAAGCCGAATTTGATTACAACAGTTGGAAGTTTTGTGATATGTAAAGTGTCTGAGTTACAGAAAAGTAATAATTTTACGTTAGTTATGCCAAAGTTTGTAAAATAATCATTACTCAAGTCAAGATTTAAGCTCAAGTAAGTCTTAAGAATGTCTTAATATTTCACTCTCCTTCCCAACGGTCCTTTATTTCATCTAAAACCATATCACTAAATCGTACAAAAATTGTTCTAGGTAACTAAAAATGTATTCAGTAAAGTTTATAATCTTCGCTTTTGCAACGTTCCTGATATCATGTTCGAGTCTCGAAGAAGAAGATACCACCGCAAGACTACTCATCTCAAAGCATATTCTCAATAAATACTTAGTTCAAGACATGGATATCGTAATCAAAGTGAGTCAACGTAATCAAATCACTACGTACAATATAGTTTTTCTCAACTATTGAAACTCATCTCCGATATTGTTTTCAGTACACTATTTATAACGTTGGTAATGGTCCAGCTCAAGATGTAGTTATCAACGATGAAAGTTTTCCCGAAGATTCCTTCGAAGTAGCTGGCGGTAAATTGAATGTGAGAATTGACAGAATACCTCCTCAAACAAACATATCTCATATTGTGGTAGTTAGACCTACGAAATACGGAGCTTTCAATTTCTCTTCGGCCAACTTACAATATAAACCTTCCGATAGCGCTACTGAAGTGAGTGTTTTCTTATTTTTGTTCAATTTTCACTATACTGTAAGACCGAGAACATCAATTTAATTTTATTGTACGTGCTTTCAGCCTCAATATGCGGTTTCCAGCGAGCCTGGTGAAGGTCGTATTATCAACTTCAGAGATTATGATAAAAAATTCTCACCTCATGTGGTAAGATTTGTGTTTCCATAGATCTAATTTATTTTCAAATATTCCCTAGTTTATTAATGAAAGTTGTGATATTTTTTTACGTAGTTGGACTGGACTGCATTCGCTATCATGACGATGCCTTCGATTATCATTCCTTTCATCTTATTTTGGTCCAGTAAAACGAAGTACGAAGCAATTGCTAAACAGAAACGAGAAAAGAAACAAGAATAAATAGTCAAATTTCAAGCTATTGGCCTAAGCAGCGTTCTATTCGATGTGTCTGTTGGTTCCGAAACGTCATGTTCTTTTTGATGTTTCAAACTGTATATAATGCGTTGTGTTGCTCCTTGTACTATATTATTTTTGTTCAGAAACGAATATTAAGGTATTAGGCGATAAATAATTGCATTGCTATTTTAGTATTTGTGGTTATTCTCACCTAATCGATTCCACACGCGATGAAAGCATTCAAAATTTTTCTAAATACAGTTTTCTTGTTTTTAAATTGTTTTTCTAATTTCGATTTCTTTTTCATTACAATAATAATTAAGAAATGAGATGGTTTCAAACAATGAAAATCAAGCCATTGTCATTTTCTTGAATTAATAAATTTCAAATGATAATTGATAACTGAAAGAAAAATTGATTTCCGAAAAGTAGGGATACGAAAATATCCTATCAAAAATATAGAAAAGGAAAAAATAAAATTAGTGTACGATTCAAAAATTCAATTATTGAATGACGAAAATGTCTTTCAATTTTTGAACAAAAAATTGAATTGTCCTAAGGGCTCCGTGTTTTTTTTTTGTTGTTTTTTTTTGGGGAAAAAAATGGTGTTGAAATTTGAAAATCCATTGAAAAATTGAAGTTTTTGAAAAATAAATATGTCATAAAAGCTTTTCTAAGGCCCCAATCAAAAAAAAATTCAAACAAAAGTTGTGTATTTTGATCTCAGGAACAATTTTAGTTATTACATAAATTTTGGTTGGACCACTGCTTCCTCACCATTTTCGAGAAAGTCACATAGTTTTAATGTAAAATTTTAATATATAAGATTATAATACGAGTACATGTATACGTTTAATCAATTTTGAGGGGAATGAGTGGTCCAATCAAAATTTTTGTAATGAACAACATTATCCCAGAGACTTTGATGTACAACTTTTGGTTGAAAATTTTTAGCCGAATTTTTTTTTTTAAATTTAGGCTATTGTGTCCGACCCTGATTTAGAAGGAGGGGGGTAGAAGAGTTCTGACCCCATTTGTTGACGTTTGGGACCAAAAGATGACGATCTGTCACATGTCACACATATATATATATATATATATATATATTATATATAATTTTACCGCTACTTTTGGAACTCTGGGGCCCAGCCTAACAGGTCAAATGAGGTCAAACTTGATATGTAGGGTCCCCTTGGTGTAGGAATGATGCAAAAAAATTTTTGGGGTCCTAACTCAAAATTGGGGATATGACCCCTTTTTTGAGGGGGTGCGAGGGGGGCCCCAATATCATGAAATTTTTTGAAACTTGCCCCAGGGATGAGAATCCTAATTACCTACACCATAGTCAAATTTCAGCCCCCCGAGTCATCCCCATCCCATTTTAGGGCCCAAAAACTGGATTTTGGGGTCAGATCAGGCTACAGACCCCCCAAATGGGGCTGGGGGGCCAAAATTTTCATCATGGATCAAGTTTGTGCCCCTGATGTGCCTTTTGTAGGTTTCAACTTTTGGGCCCCCTTTGACCCCTGTCAAGGGTCAAAAATCAAGATTTTTCACAATTTTTCAAATTTTACCCCTACTTTTGGAACTCTGGGGCCGAGCCTAACAGGTCAAATGAGGTCAAACTTGATTGGTAGGGTCCCCTCGGTGTAGGAATGATGCAAAAAAATTTTTGGGCCCTAACTCAAAATTGGGTATTTTACCCCTTTTTGAGGGGGTGCGGGGGAGCCCCAGAACCATGAAATTTTTTGAAACTTGCCCCAGGGATGAGAATCCTAATTACCTACACCATAGTCAAATTTCAGCCCTCTAAGTCATTCCCACCCCATTTTAGGGCCCAAAAAGTGGATTTTGGGGTCATTTTTTTCACGTTGATCAGGCTACAGACCCCCCCCCCCCCAAATGGGGCTGGGGGGCCAAAATTTTCATCATGGATCAAGTTTGTGCCCCTGGTGTGCCTTTTGTAGGTTTCAACTTTTGGGCCCCCTTTGACCCCTGTCAAGGGTCAAAAATCAAGATTTTTCAAAATTTTTCATGTTTTTTCTAGCTTCTCGGTACGTTGATGAGCCTGCAGCCCAAACCAAATGACCTTGGATGCTAAAATTTGGTATTTAGGATAGGTAAGGGTCACTGAGGTGCCTTTTGGGGTTTTTGACCCTCGAGCCCCAAAATTGGGGCTCGCCCTTTTTTGAGAGGGGCTCTAAAGAGGCCCCAATTTGACAAAATGATTTGAAATTTTTACCAACAACAGTGACTCTGATTGTCTCCACTGTATCCAAATTTCAGCTTCCCAAGTCATCCCCACCCAATTTTAGGGCCCAAAAAGTGGATTTTGAGGTCATTTTTTCACGTTGATCAGGCTACAGACCCCCCAAATGGAGCTGGGGGGCCTAAATTTTTATCATAGATCGAGTTCATGCCCCTGATGTGCCTTTTGTAGGTTTTGACCTTTAAACCCCTTTTGACCTCGATACAGGGTCAAAAATCAATATTTTTCAAGTTTTAACCTGTCTTTTCTGACGCGTTGAACAGCCTACAGCCCAAACTAAAAGACCTAAACAATCGAAATTTGGGATGTAGGGTCACTAGAGGTCACTGATGTGCCTTTTGGGGGTTTCGACTTTTGAGCACCATTTGACCCCCGTACAGGGTCAAAAATCAGAAATTTTCACGTTTTAACCTCTTTTTTGGTGTGTTGGCCCCCGTCTGAAGAGCTGAAAGTGTGAAGGGGATTGAGAGCGAAGCCCTCAATCCTCTCCTGCCATGTCCCTATTGAAGGTAAAGCATTCCAATAGGGGCATGGGGGAGGAGCCCCCATTTGAAGAGCTGGAAGTGACGAGGTGGTTGGGGGAGAAGCCCCCAACGCGAGGGTATGGGGGTGGAGCCCCCATCTTAAGAGCCGAAAGTGATGAGGGGGTTGGGTCGGAGCCTCAACGGGGTTATGGGGGCGGAGCCCCCATCTGAAGATGAAATCTTCAATGCAGACAGGAACTAAAACTGAAGACAAAAACCTGACATTTTTAAACTGAATTTGAAGTTAAAACTGATATTGAAACTGAAATACCATGGATGAAAACGTTTTCAAAGTGGTACACTAACTTGAAAAAAAAAATTCGGCTGTCGCGGAGCATCTTGACTGCTACGCGTTTTTTCAATTGGGGCCTTGAGTACAGATATACAGAGATTTTTTGTAAAAGAAGGTTCACCTCCCCTTCCAATAATCTCCCTATCTCTGTACATAAGCTTTCAATAAAAAAATTCTTCAAACAAAAATTGTACATCAAAGTCTCTAGAACAATTTTGGTTATTACAAAAATTTTGTATGGACCACTCGTTCCCCTTCAATTTTTCATAATACGTACGCAGTACACGCATGAATAAATTTTGCATTAAAGTATACATAAATGCAATTTTCATACGTAAAATGCAAAATTGGAGGGGAGAGAGTGGTCTAATGAAAATTTTTGTAATAACCAAAATTGTTCTTGAGATCGAAATAATCAAATTTTGTTTGAAACATTTTTCAATAGGGTGAAATTTTGGGGATTTGGGCTGAAAAAAGTTCAGGAGTCTTGAGAATATGTTTATGTTATGCATACTATGTAGATAGTAGATACACTTCTTCAATTTGGACTAATTCGGCCTCAGGTGCGAAAGGATCAAAATTTTGTCTTTATTTATTTATGTCTACGTCTAGATTAACGAACTTTAATTATTGCTTATCTGACATGTGTGTTTTTAAACGAACGATATTATCTACTACTCAATCAGTTGGTTTGGTAGGTACCTGACGTAAGTAATTTTTCCGCGTTACTGTGTTATCAATATTCTCGTCACTACACGCCAGCGAGTAATTGACCTTCGCCTTCATTCGTATACAATTTCATTTCACGCGAATACAACTTGGCACTTTAGTTTGTACACGACTAGTCATAATTTAAGAACCAGTTATAGCGGTGCATATTTTATTTTTAATGATTTCGCGTTAAGTAGGTACGAATTTTTGTCACTACACATCACATCGCATCGCCAGTTTTTTTTGGATGTGGTTTTAGCAATTTTCAAAAATTCGCCAAAAATCGAAAAATCAACTTCGGCAGCTAAAAATTGTATTGTGAGGTTTGGGTAACATGTTGTTTCAGTGAGCCAAATTTCAGCTCAATCGGAGGTAACGAGTTGGCAAGGTTTTCTTGTTAGAATTTGTTGATTTACATATTAGGTATGTATTGAACATTTTAATAGGTTGAAAATTTTAAATTTTTTATATAAATCAACACGATGATTCAAAAAATTGATGAAATTTCTAAATTTAAAAAAAATAAAAATAATACAAAGCTTGTAATTTTAATCACTAAAAAAAAAATCAAAACTAATGATCACAATAAAATAGCCCCAACATTTTTCAAAACGGACACTTTTCACATTCTCGTTCTTGAACTTTGTTCTTTTTCGAATTCATTTATTTTTCTTTGGTCCAGTTCTCGTTTTTTTGAAAATTTTGAAATGTTTTTATTTTTGTTTTCATTCATTTCTAATTCACTATCGTTCTTCGCTTCCATTCTTGTTCGTTTGAAAACTTTGAAGCGTTCTTTTTTTTGTTCTTGTTCTCAGGAAACTCATTATTTTGTTCTTGTCCTTTTGGAAATGTTTGGTTTTCTACAAATTCCCTTTTGATCTTCATTTCTTCTCCCAGCACTGAAATAAATTTAAAAAATTGAAGAAATTTGATTTTAAAAAGTACGACTGGTATCGAATTAGTTTTTGACTCTCTTTGAAGCCCTGAATTGATGAAGTATACTTACCTCATTCCACTTAATTCAGTGTTTGCCATTTTTTGATTTCTCTTTATACTTTGTTGAATTTTTTTTTTATACTTTCTTATTAATAGAAAAAATTGTGATCTACCAGTCAGGATAGAGAATCTCTGGGTTTGTTTTTGCACTATCATGTCTGATAGACTAACATGGAGTAGAGTTGCATTCAAATAGTACTTACTAGTAGCAACAGCGCGCTGATGCTTTAGGAATTCGTGTCCAATATACATAAGTTGGATCGCGAGCAGTATTACCAATATTCCTAAAATAATCAGCAGGGCAGAATAGCTATATCTCACCTCTGTCACCGGATCTACCTTCAATGTTGATGAAGCGTTTGAAAGTAACTTCAAACCATTCAAACATGCATTATATTTCATCATAGCTATTGGATTTTGAGGAACTGGTTCGGTACATTTTGTCTCTGAACGTAAGAAAAGAAAAGAAGCAAATATTTTGTGTAGCCTTGTAGTTACTTGTAAGTACCTATCTACTCCCTACTCGTATGTATATTGTATAAAATGTCATACTGTATTTTATAAATTATGTAGTATCATACCAGCTGAAAATCCATCATCTTTAAAGACTGAGAATGATGAAAATTTTGTTAGTGTATACGTGATATTGTGGCTTTCAAACCACGCTCTAAATTCACAATATGCTGCTTTTGAACCATTGTGAATATTGTATTCTCCAAGTTTACTTGTTTCAGCAGACAATATTGCGAAATATCTGGTAACGTTAAACGTGTAGTTAGAAAATACTGGCGACTTAAATCCAATGCCTTTAAAGGAGCTGTGTTAGGTAAAAGTGGTAATTCTTTTATGTTAACAATGGTTGCAATTGTAACGAAGACCGAGTAATTCAGAACTTCCAAATTGTACAATGTCGATAGACTCAATGGTTCAATATTAACCCATTTATCCATATGCGAAAGATAATATCCCGTCTGAATGGTCAAGTGGGTAAGTGAAGGTGGTAATTTTGGAATTACATTGCTATAGTAATGGAATACATGAGTTAGTCTTAGTGACCTAAGTTTATGTAGCAGCGAAAAGAAATCGTCAGAAACATTCACTAATAACATATTCAGAGATAACTCAATAAGATGAGGGTAGTCCAGAGTACCATGAGCAATAATAATATATTCGTCAACGAGAATCCCTCCACTAAAACATAGAACCTGTAAGAAATAATAACCAATACCATAATACGAGTAAAATCATTTTGTTTCCTTAGGTATGGCACAGAAGTAATAATTAATTGTAACAGTTGCCTTACCTCAACATTTTTACTTATTTTTTTAGAAAGTGACTGTAACCAATTTTCAGGACTAAAAAGTGGTCCTGGTAAATACCTAATCCCCTTACATCTCGATCGTAACCTTCCTTCATCAGTAGTACCATTGACACAATTAGGTTCGTATATATCCTCAACAAGTGGCATGCTTCCTTTCATTATCATAAGCAAAAGCAAAATACCTGTTCAGTACAAGTGTATTGATCTTGATCACACATGGGTATTAACTATTAAGGTATATAATTATTCGTTTGTGTACATGAAAGTGACAATACGTTGGTAGGTATTTGTAACCAATATACGTACCTATCATATTTATGCTTCGTTATACATATATAGATACTATACCCAGATTCCTAAAACTTTGATACAATATAAGTGAAATATATAAGTATCTATGTGTACCTACACACAATGCACTTAATCACTCAATTATATCTATAGTTGGGCCGCTGAAAGAAACATCCTCCTCAAACCAAAAAATTTCTCTTTCGCGGCCGAATGTTTTGAGATTCACTCATCCCAGCAAGTTACAATAGGTCTCTTTTCTGGTGCCAATTGGAAATATTGATTTTTTCAAAATTTTGACTGGTTAAGTTGATGGACCTTGGTAAGTAGACCTCAAAACATCAAAAAAGTGAAAATGGATTTTTTGACAGTCTGGTCCCTTTTCTCATGCCGGGTCACACTTCTCATAACTTTTTTTTGCGTCAAGTTACAACCAAAAACTTTTTACAGAAAGTTTTGCCTTCGAATTGTGTATCTTTTGGTTAATGTGCCATTTCATTCGAGTTTGTTGGCTTGCCTATTTTCGCATTCGAATTCTGTATCTTTTGGTTTTTGTGTCATTTCATTAGAGTATCATCTTCATTTATGTCAACTAGCAATTTATTTTAAGTTGGGTTTTCGTTTCTACGAAAAAAACATGTACTTACTGCATGGTTGAAATCAAGAAAGTTCAATTACACGCCACCACTGGAGCCCTAGTTTTAAGGGCTCAAATATGTTCTGTTCAAAGTAGCCCCGCATGTTCAATCTATGAACTTATTTGATGCTGATGAATTGAACAAGATGTTGTAACTCTTGGCTTCCAAAAGACATTTTTTTTTCCAAATTATGCAAATTCGAACAATCATACGGCCTTTCTACCTTATTTGAAAGGGCCAAAATATTGATGGAAGTTGGTACATGTAAAACATCTTCAACAAACTTTACGTATGTCTTGCGAACAATTCAACATTATATAAACATACACGAAAAGAGGGGAAAGAATGAATTAACATTCTTTGATTAATGTTCAATCATGAAGGTGAATCCTTGCTTAATTTTAATAAGTAAGTGGTTTGAAAATAAAAAACCACCACCACCATTTTCAATTTCCTTTACAATGAAAACCAGAACCACCACGGTTCTTTTTGGTTCTAAAAAGAGAAATAGTGGATTTGAAAGGGACGGAGGGGTTCAATCAAAATTTTTGTTATGACCAAATTTATTCCTAGAACTTCAAGCAACAACTTTGATTTGAATTTTTTTTAATTGGGCCCCTTACCTACCCCCTGTGGCCTGTTTTCTTCATTTTTCTGATTTTTCAGCGCTCTGGAAAGTGGAAACATTATTATTTTTTGTTTTTTATTTGAATGTATATTATTTAGTTTAAATTTATTGCAATATTGTGTTTGTAACTTGTAGGCAAAATTAATTTTTTTTTTTTTTATTCTTTATGGTTTTTTTTTTTTTTTTACTTTTTGAATTTTAATTTTTTATTTAAATTTCAAAGATCTGATCTTTTTTTAGTTCTTTTGTGGTATACTTGGAAGCACGAAAATGGTTCCATCTGGTTCTGATAGTTAATGCCATAGATAAATGGTTTAAATGTTGGGAAATATTTTTCATACTACGAAATGGAAGCAATTCGATGAAAACCAATTGAAAAACCAAAACGGAACCACCACCACCACCACCACAACCATTTTAAATGGTTTTTAATTTGAGAACCACCACCACAACCATTTGAAATGGTTTTTAATTTGAGAACCACCATCGCAACCAATTAATCAAGCAAAATCAAAAACCCAGAACCAGAACCAATCAAAAAAAAAAAATTAAATGGAACCACTTTAGCAAAAAAACCTTTTGAAAATTTTTAAAAACCAAAAACCAATTGGAACCACCAGTAATTTCAAAATTTTCTCAAAACCACCATCACCATAACCAATTGGGTCTCAATTGGTTTTCTTCCCTGGTTTTAAATATCTTTACAAAATCGTTAAAAAATCGAATTCGATAAATTTAATATTCTTTATCGATAATGTAGTTTCAAATATCTGCACAAATCGGTGGAAAATCGGAATCGATAAATTTAATATTCTTTGTCGATAGTATCGTTGACGAATATCGTCATAAAATCTTAATAATATCGAATTCGATAGTTTTTAGATTTTTTGCCTATGAAGTTGTACCGATAAATCTTTATAATATCGTGAGAACATCTATAGATTTTCAAACGATTTTTTATCGATACGTTACATCTTCCGATATTATCGATCGAGTGTGCCGCTCGGGTGGATAGGTAATAGGTATCTATTTTTGAAATTTAATCTGACACCATTTCCAAACTTTGATGTTTTTTAAAATTAAAATTTAATCAATTTTTGAAAATAATTTATAAAAGTGATACCAAAAACAGATTTGGAAGGGAAGAAACCCAAGATTTCCATACCCCCCACATGCCTCACATGACATTTTTGATAATTTTGAATTTTGTCTCCGTCTGGGTTGCTTTTTAAGAATTTTTCAAAACTCAAAAGCAATATCAAAAACGGATTTGGACGGTAAGAAAACCTAGATTTTCATACCTCACACGTCATTTTCGTCAATTTTGAGTTTTTCCCCACCCCCCACGAGGCCCCCGTTGAGAATTTGTCAAAAACATTAAACAAAAACGGACACCGGAGGTAAGAAAGCCTAGATTTGACCTACCTGATAACCCCACCAAGTCCATCTTACCTGGTTTTTGGAAACGTACCTAAAGGGGCAAAAAGTCGTTTTTGTTTAGCGAGGCCGTGAACATACTGCATGAATTATAAATAGGTATTTTGTATTTTATGAAATTTCTAGTGAAAAGTGAGAAATAAAAAATGTTAAAAATCTCATTACATCCAGTATCTGAGTGATGGTTTACTATCTCGGTCATGAGCAGATGTAGAGTAGACCTATTCCTTAAAAACTTTTGTAGGTACTTTATTTGAAATTATCTTTGAATAATGTGCTATAGAAAATTTCCCAGTGCTGATTTCTTTTTAAATACCTACAGAATTTCCAAATGATATGTTTAAGAAAAAATATTATCTATAAAATCTACGACGAGTCGAAATGTTTCTAAAATCTCAACAACACATGTCTCATTTAAATATTACGATTCAATTGTCTTTTATTATCGGTTTTACAGATCATTTATGTCAAGTGCAAGAAAATTGTATGTAGGTATACCTAACATTTTCAATCAATTTTCAAAATGGATTTGAATAAAACTGATTTGCAATATTTCCGAAGAACCTTCGCGAATTCCAACTTGATGGAGCCTTCTCTAATTTGTTTCAGTTTGGTGGCCTCGTCTCTTTTTAGAGAACATACACAGTGAAATACTCGATTAGGAGATCTGGAAATTTACATAAGTGAGGTTTTCCATATACATCGTTTTTTCATCTTCGCTTGTATCTAATTCCCCTTCTTCAAACACTTTTGTACTTTCACGCTGTGTTTCTAGAGAAGAAAACAAAAATAATACGGTAACAAAAATACATAAGTATGAATTCTAATTTGTGCTTGAGAATGATTTTAATCTTACTTACTCACAGCTCGGTAATACATGAAGGCTATAAAAACAAAAGCTAAAATAAAAACTACTCCAACAACTATGCTGATAATCAAAAACCAATTCGTTGTAGTAAGTTGGCTCGCCAAACATTTGTTGTGAATTTCAATCGCCTTCTCACTAAATTTAAAATTTGTGTTCTGATCACATTCTTTGCCTATAAAAAAGAAAATACTGTTGATTTTCCAGAATACGAGTACCTACATATCATAACGATTAATTATTTCAACATGCATTATCGACTGTACCGCATTTCAATTCAGTATACACTTCGTATTTCGCCAACCACACTAGCACAGGGCAACATTTCTCAGCATATTGCTGTCCTGGCAAGTAGCTTTCAAGTTCGAACCATTCTAATATGCAAAATGGAGCTAATTCAAAGTACTCTATGCTTGTAATAGGATTATTTTTCAAATTAATATGTACTAATGGTGCTTTCGGATTCAGCAAAGGGAGCCCCTGAATGCCATTGCTTGCCAATGAAAGTTCATTTAAATTGGTCAGCTTGGTTAAGTCGAGATTAATGACGTTTATGGTGGAAGTCCTTGATACATTATTAGCGTGTAATATTTTGATAGAGGCAGGAAACTTAATTATACTTCTCAGATTGGTGTAATCCATAATAAATATTTCTAGTTTTTGTGCTGGTGTCAGAAAATTAGGCGAGAGGCGAAGCAGTCCATGGACTAATTCCATGCGCAGTTCTCTCAGATTGGTGTATGGCTTCAGATCATCCCCTGATAGGTTTCTTATTGGGGTGGCTGATATGTTTAAAATCTACAACATGAATAAGTGATTCAATTCCTATTAGTGAGAGCAAGGCCCATATTTTAAAAATTTCCTTATACTTAAGGCGAAGCGTTCTTACACATACCATGTGGTTTTGTTTATTTTTTCCATACAAATAAATGGCTGCTCAATGTAAATTGACACGATACGTGTAAAATCGCCACGCCTTAAGGACAATTTTTGCTTAAGCAAATTTTTAAAATATGGGCCTAAGAGGTAAGTATATAAGGGTAAGCAAATACCTGAACTTCCGAATTCCGAATTACCGAATTTAACTGTTCATGAGGAAACGAATTAATTTGAAGCTCAGAACAGTCGTAATAGAATTTATCTTTATAAGGGATGCATTTATCATTATATTCCTTCGCCTTCGCGTTGACTAAAATCCCTTTTAATTGTAATATAGTAAAGCCTTTGAAAAAACAAACGCAGGCAAACGGATTATGGATTATTTTAGAAATTATACCTGTTTCCGGCGTTTTGAAAAATTTGATCTCGACGAAGTAAAGAATTCACCAACCTGTAAACAATTTTGCTACAATGTACATCATATGTGGACAAGTTTTACCACTACTAACACTCCCAAAAATGAAAGATTCCCAGTAAAATCCATTTGATAGTGATTCTAGTGATAGTGAGTAAATTAATTTCAAATTGGGGGTATATTTTTCAAAAGCTCACACATTGGGTGATAATTTTGCGTGGTTTCTCGCGAATTAATTTCACAGCCAGTAATATCATCACTTGAGTTAAATGAGGTTTTGAAAAAATGATTTTTTTTTCTTGGAAATGTATACCCAAAAAAATACCTGCCTATATTTTTTTGAAGTAAGGGAAGGGTCAAGGAGAGGTAAATTTCCAATCATTTTTTCCTTCGACCATGCAGCCGAATATTATCTCGCGATAATATAATAGACCGTTTATTCAATGTTGTGATAATGGCACCACGACCTCGTAATTTGTATAAGTCCTATAACTCATTGGGGAATGGATTTAGAAGTGCGCATGCTTGACGATTGCCCTGTTTTCATTTTTCAATACGTAGTTATCACTTTATCACTGAAACCAAAGTTTGGAATTGAATGATTGAAATTTGAGAAACAAAAGATCAGAAAAAACTGAAAACGAATTTATAATTCATTATAAGTAATTTTAATGAAAAATGATTGAAGAAAAGACGAAAAAATATTACTATTGGTGAATAAAATGGATGTATTTCGTAAGTTTTAGCCGGACGTAGTTTTCTTTCTCATTTCGGAGCTTCATCTCATGGTTCAAAAAATAAAATCAAGTGGTTTATTACGAACATTTTTTTTACGATTAAAAAATAGATACATACCTGAAACTTGGCAATAGGGCTCATCGAGTACCCGGGTATGTGGATTCGGATATTTTTAGCTATGGAACCGGGTACCCGAATTCGGACCAGTTCCTTATCTTAATCGATCTTATTCATAAAAAATCGTGACAAATTGTCGAATTGCATAAAATGTGGCTAATTTTTTATTTTTTCGTAACAATTTTTTTTCGTCTAAAATTCGTCGAAAACTCAAAAAACTATAAAAACGCTTCGATTGATAAAGTCGAGGCCAAATTGTGTGTAAAACAATAAATTTTAATTCGAAAATCAAGCATACCACAGAAAATTTTCAAGAACCGGGTAGGAATCGAGTACCCGGTTCCATTTAAACGCCGAATCCGATTCCGAATCCCCGATTCGGACCGGGTATCCGAACAGCCCTACTTGGCAAATCGCTTTTACCACAAAGGTAACAATTATTCATCTTTAAATCAAAACCTCATTTTTCAAACTCGAACTTCGAAAATTAGGTAGATAACTTGAAATTCACAAATTTCATATTTTTTTCGTCAGGGCTCAATGATATGATATTCGCGATGCACGTGGCTAGACGTGGCGCATGCGCACTTCAAATCCCCTTCCCCGTTGAGTTATAGAAATTTGAGTTGGCGATAGGTCTTGGTGCCGTTTTGAAAAAAAATTTTAAATGGCTCGAGCGGTCTATTATATTATCGTGAGATAATATTCGGCTGCATGGTCAAAGATTTTTTATATTTCAATTTCTTCAGATTTGTTTTTATGTTTTTTAAACTGCAGTCTGTTTTGTGGCACAAAATTCTTCAAGTTCATCTTTTTTTTAAACTAAGCAGTTTAATATTCAACATTTTTACAATTTTTCCATCATAAGGTAACTTTTTTCCGGGAAACTTCCAAAAATAACTAGATAAAATTCCATCACCAAGGACTCTTAGATGTTGAACATTATGGAACTAATTAAAATTTATCCTATGATTTCGTGCTCTCAAAAATCCAAAAAAACCGAATCAAGTATGTCACCATTTTTCACTGTTAGAACAGTAATTTTTTTGTCTAAAAATTGTTTTCTTGTAATACACCATAAAAGACATCTAAATACACCCTCAACCTAAATTTGTATGAAATTGAGGACCTTTTCTTGAAAACCCCCTTAGTCCAGAAAAACAAAAATTGAGTTAGACATATCGTTGGAAAGGTCTTATGGAGGCGCACCAGATGGCGCTAAGAGCAGAATTCTATCTGTGTTCCTTCCCGCTTAAAACGCATCGGAAAAAACATACACTTCCCTGATTTCCCTTGAAAACCCTATCATATAAATAAAATTTTATTTTTGATTTTTTGAGAAATTTTACACACAAAATGCGAAAATATCTGTAAATGTTCTTCCTTTTTTCCAAAGTAATCAAAATGGAGTAAAATATAACTCAAAAAAATAAATTAAAAAAAATGAACGTGTTGGAAATTCCCTTGAAAACACCCATAGTCAGGATGGCGTCATGTTTGATGGCTGATGGAGCTTATCTGTGTCGAGTTGAAGGTCGGGAAAGTCTGTATTCCTTTAGCTGAAGTGTTAGAGAATGCGATGTGTATCGCCATTTTTGCCTAAATAGCTCTGCGAAGCTAAAATTCCGTTTTTACTCTCTCCTGAATTTTTTTTTTTTTTTGACTGGGGTTTTCAAGACAAGGTCCTCAATTCGTTGATTATTATTTTTTTTGCTACACTAATGTTTGAACATTTTTCAACTCGATATTTTGTCATCTAATTTTAACGAAATCGAGAAAATTTGATTTTTTTCCAATTTTCATAAAATTAGAAATTTCCGACTTTGGAAAATTGTATTGACCAATTTCAGTAGTCGTTACCAAATATAGTTGGAGAGTCAAAATAAGAAATAATTTCTCGATTTCGCTAAAATAGCAATGTATGACAAATGTCGAATTGAAGCTTTCATTGATAATGCCGACCCTATAGATTGTTTTTACCCTGCTATGTTGCCATGCGCGCGCACGTACGCGTACGCGGGTATAGCTGTGCGCCGCCGAGTCGAGCCGACGCGCCGCCGCCTCCGATTGAAATGACGGCTCAGCCGCCGCCGCCGCCGCCGATGAATCGTCGGCCGCTCGAACCGGCGCGTGTCTTAATTTGACCCCTCCGCCTCGTTCATCGAAAGTAAACAGGCTGTAAATAAAGTAAAAATGTACACTCACTACTCGGTACCATTGCTGAGCAGCTCTCAAGCTCTTTAGAGGTAAGTTCTTTAGGTTTAAGCAGCTTACAATGAGATAGCTTTGAAAGCTGTAGCTCTAAAAAAGAAAAAAATGCCCAAAATTGCTCACTCAGTCTACTATGCCGCCGATTTAGCCAATTTTTGAGTTTGCGCCGCCGCCGCCGATTTCTCATCGGCGCACAGCTCTATACGCGGGTACTAATCTACATTTACTGTTAAGGATCATGTATACCGTTTGAAAACAGATTTCGGCAAGCTGCCACGGTGGTGTGGTGCTACTGCTGCGTATCCTGGTGCGGAAGCTATGCAGATCGAATCCCACTACCAACGGAAATTTTATCAAATATTTTTTTTGAACTCGAAATTCATTTTATTTCAATTTTTTTAGTGTGCGTAAGCACACTATTGGTTTCAGTCTTGAAATATAAAATTTTGAAATAGGTTTATCGAGGTTAACTCATTAATGATGGGATGGGTTTTGTTCAAATTTTCAAGGAATGTAGAGTTCATGAAAGCGGAGGGCCAATGAGATTTGTGTGTGAATCTAATGAGTAATTATCGAGATAATTGCAATTTTCACTCGAATAAAAAAAGGGAAAAGGGGACTTTTCTATTATTCATATCTTATCTCATCTTGGGGCAATAAATTTAAAGTGTTCAAAATCGAACAATGGTCACGTCACAACGTCCTCTTTGTGCTCTGCGGTTTTATCTTTTTTGGGGCAATAAAAATTTAAAATGTTCAAAATAAAACTTTATCAGCACAGCAGGCGGTAAACATTTTTTCAGCACAGCAGGTGGTAAAAAATCAGAAATCAGGTCTCAGGCTCAGGGCAATAAATTCAAATTTTCAATATCAAACAATGGTTCGTGTCTAGTTCTTATCTTATCTTAGCTTGTGGCAATAAATTTTAAATGTTCAAAATCGAACAATGATTCCGAATTGTGGTCTGCAGTCTTATCTTATTTTGGGGCAATAAATTTTAAATGTTCAAAATCGAACAATGGGTCGATCTAGTTTTCAGTTTGAGTGAATGAGGAGGTGGTGTGACTATGCGATGTTGGTGGGAGGCATGGCAAATTGAAATACCAAAGTAAGTATGCTTATTTTAGGTTACGGAAGGGATGGCTGTTTTTTTAAAAAAGTAAAACAAAAGAATATTTTCGTCACAAATTAGTAAAAAAATGTAGCAATGTAACAGGAGTACACAACGAATGTACACAGCTGGCAACGTTGCAGGGCAAAAAGAATCTATTTGGTCGGCAATGTCAATACTAGCCGAGTGGAAACGTGTTCAAACATGATTTTTAGGCTTTCCAGACACCTCGTGGGAGGCTGTTGGTTCCCAATTGAGTTTGAAATTGATACCACTTATTGAATTTTATCAGGGGGCAAAAAGTTGCAGGGCTTTCAGTTTGGGTTTGAAATTGTCCATACCCAATTTCAAACACAAACTGAACGCAGCCCCCGGGACTCTAAAAAATATCAAGATTTTCGAATTTAAATAAAATACCATCACCTGATTGGTCCCAAAACTGAGCTTAAATTCCTCCTATTGATGCAAAAAAAAAAAAAATTATTTTGATGGAAAAAGTTGAGAATTTTTCATTTTAGGAATGCCAATAATTTTTGATATCCTTTAAAAAAAATTGATGTTTATAAGAAAATTCTTTAAAAACATTGCTAAAAATCTAAAATCAACTCAGTAACTTAAAATTAGGTTCTGAGTTCAAGTGACATGTTCATTCAGTCAGCCAAATTTTGATCTAATCAGAGTTGACAAGTTGTCAAGGTCCCCTTGTTAGATTTTTATGACTCACTGTCCCAAACTCCCAAAGGACAATTCCTCAAAATATTCAGTGGGGAAATTTTGGGCAAACATATTCGGGGAAACCCCTTTTGGACAAGTTTTTTCTCTTTCGGGAAATTGTCCTTCGAAAAAACAGATTCGGGTAAATGGACGGTAAGTGACTTGTAATCAAAGAAGGAAAGGGCTTCTCAATTCTTCATGAAAAACTGAAACAAAATTGCATCATTTTACAAAATGCATCTGATGGAAACTCATTTGCAGCTTGCATATAGTTCTGTAGTGTTCTGCCGAAATTCCAACAAAATTTATTCTTTCATTCATTCTCTGATTCATTAGAGTTTGATGATTTGTTTGTTTGTTTTTCTTTATTAAGACACTTACCTTAATGAAATGTTGCTTCATTATGAAAATGGGTGATGGAAGTTGACAATGCTTTCCATATCCATCGCGTTTTCTTCGTTTGCATCAAATTCACTCTCTTCGATCACTTTTTCATTTTGACGATGCGCTTCTAAGTAGAAGAAAAAAAAAACTCAAAACAATAACCAGGCACTTGAAAACAATTTACGTTCGTACTTACTCACAGCACTAGATCTGTAGTATCTGAATGCCAAGTAAGCAAAAGCCAACATCAAAACCACACCGATAACTATGTTGATAATTAAAATCCAACTGAATGGAGAACTTCCCTCACACTCATTACGTATTTCAATTGCTTCCTCACTGAATTCAATATTTGTGTTAAATCCACATTTTTTGCCTGTACAAGAAATATTGTATGTTTTCCAATATACCTACTAACCATAATAATGTATAATTATTTTATTTTCGTCTACTGTACCTACCATAAACGTTACCACAATTCAGTTCATTACGCACTTCGTATTTTTCCAACCACGACAAAACACCGCAACATTTCTCTGCATATTGCTGCCCTGGCGAGTATTTTTCAAGCTCAAAACACTCCAATTTGCAAAATGGAGCTAAATTAATGTACTCTATGTTCGTAATAGGATTTCCTTTTAAGTTGATATACACTATTGGAGCTTTTTGATTAAGTATCGGAAACCCCTGAATGTCATTTTCAGCAAGGGAAATATTTTCTAAATTTATTAGCTCACTTAAATCGAGATCTATAGCCTTGGAATACTTTGATGATACATCAGCTGCGTATAATATTTTGATCGAAGTGGGCAGCTTAATAATAGGAGTACTTAGTTGGGTATAATTCATGTTAAGTATTTCTAGTTTTTGCACTGAGGCCAAAATCTCAGGGTGGACAAAATGTATTTCATACAAATCAGCCATGACTAGTTCTCTGAGATCGGTGTATGACTTAAATTCATCTTTATATAGTGCAGTAATCGGGTTACTAGATATGTTCAAAATCTGCAACAGATATGAGCAGATGAATCAAGTCCTCCTTAGAGAAGCGTGGAACTAAGGCAAATACCTGCATTTTCGAGTTTAATTGGTTTTTAGGAGGAAATAAGTTTAATTCACGAGCAGAACAGTCGTAATATAGTCTATCGACATATGCAGTGCAATCTTTCGTTTCATCCAATTCGTTCATGCTGACAAAACTTTCTTTCAATTGCATTATTGTAAAGCCTTCAATAAAATAAATGCAGTTACATCAATTATTAATAGGTAAATCAAGATATTCTACCTGTTTGTGACGTTTTGAAAAGATGATCTCGATAAAGAGAAGAGGATTTACCTACCTGTAAACCATTTTGCCGCATTGAACATTATAAGTGTACACCTGTCACGACCAAAGATTGTTAAGTAAGTATTTATGGTAAGTATGTCAATAAAACAAAAAGCAGAGTAAAAGTTTTTCGGTTCTGGAATAAATCAATTGATTGCGAAATTTTTTACGAATTGTGAATAAATCTTTCACAAGCTCACACCTTCGACGATAATTCCCAGCTGTTTGGTGCAGATTGATTTTTGCGACCAGTAATATATAACTATAGGTGAAGAGGGGACGCGGATTTCTGACTGAACAGTCGAATACTACTGGCCAACGAAGACACCTTCAACCCTATATTTTTTAAAATGTGTTTTTTAAATGATAAGAATATCACTTAGGTATTTAGGTATGGACAAATTCAATCGATAAAAATGAAAGATGATGATGAAAAATGTAAATTCCATCATAGGTATTTATTTTCTATACTTTTTAAATCACAAATTTAACCAGCTGGAAAAAATTCTAGTTCAGTAGTTACTTAGTTACTTACTGTATTTCAAGGGTTAATGCTTCTCATATTCCACTTGAAAAAAACTTCCATTTTAACGGAAAAAATCGACGCATGTGAGGTTGGTAAAGACAACCATGACACAATTGTAGCAAATTGTCGTGCAACAGGAATCAAGTTAATTCCCCAAAATTTGGGTGCAGATATTCAAGTAAGTAAAGATGAGTCCCAGTAGGTGGATACACTTCACCAAAATAAATCTGTTGATAATTTTTAATGTAGATTTTAGATATATCTGATAACAACGAAACCTTAACTGCTCTCAACAAAGATGACTTGAAAAACTATCCAAACTTATGGGGATTGATCATGAAAGATCTATCAGTGACATCTTTTCCACCTGGATTTTTTGGCCATTCTACACTTCTTACACTGCTGAATATCAGTAATACACATATAGAAAACTTATCAGAAATCCCTGACACCATTAAAGTTCTAAATCTCAGCCGGTGTCATTACGAAAATGTGGATTTATCTCATTTGATCAACATCGAAAGGCTGTATATGAGGAATTGTAGCAACTTGAATAAAGTACCAGCCCTGTTTTCTGAAGCTCCTTTGAAAGTTCTAGATTTGAAGAATTGCTCTTTAACTGAAGGGAATTATTCTGAAATTGCACCTTTTTGTCAGCTTATTTATTTTGGATTAGACTCTGAAAATTTAACACACAATGAGTATGTATTTCCTTGTTGTGGATTCCGCAGATGGTGCAGAGTATGGAAAATGAGTGGATATCAGTACCAACTTTGTTCTCGAGCAGAATGTTAGTAAAACCTGTGCCTATTTGATATACAAGTATTTGTTTTGCTTTCGTCCATTTTTATACTACTCTTTCTATTTTCAGACAGCGCCTGCGGCAAAGTTCCTTTTGAAATCAAGGAAGAATCTCTAAATGCATACATCGATTGCGCCAAACATTTAAGAAGAGTGAAAGTTTTGAAAATGTTAGGTGGTGTTGTCGCCATTGTTCTGCTTATAGTGTTAATAGGATATTTAGCATACCGTTTCTTTGGAAGTAGATTCAGAGCTGGTAAGCGTGAACTTAAAGAAAATTCTATTGGTAATTTGATAACACGAGTGACCATGAGCAGAACTAATCATATTTTCTAACAAATTATCTATTGTTCGTCAGAGTTGTCTAATAGTTTGAGTGTGATACTTAACTTTTGCCACAGTTAATTACTTGTTCAATTCAATTTTTGCCAATCAATTTTTTTGGAGCCTGCATTAGTATGTACTTTAAACATGTCCAAAGTTTTAGGTCACACCAATATGCGAAGGTCGCCAAGTGGTATCCAGAGATTCAGGCGCGGGGTAAGCTCCTTTGTGGTATTCAAAACTGACAATTCTTTTAAATTTCAAACTTCATTGATCCTTCAATTTTGGAAATGAACAGGCACGTCTAGAGTGGGTAGAGGGGGCATTTTGCCCCGGGCCCAAAGTTTTGCTAGGGGCCCAAATTGAATTTTATCAGCTTGAGTTGGAAAAATCACATAATTTTTGGTCAAAAAGTCCTTGGAAGGGTCCCCAAAATTTTTTTGCTCAGGGTCCGCTTTAGCTCTCGATGGGCTTCTTTATACCCATTATTAACCCATAGTTACAAAGTTTTAATCATTAAAAACAATTTTTTTTTCAATATTAGGCACAATTATTTTCATCTTTGAATACTCACTTTTTTGTAGATTTGATTTCTGGCGCCTAGGCGCTGCTATGTAATGTTTACCACTTGGGTACTACATTTGACATGTGCCGTGCTTGAATTCCTATGTATACCTCTTGAGTCTTGATGACCTTCTCATCATCACTTTATTAGTTTTTCAAGTTCAAAGAACAGAATTTGGGGCAATTCTCACGTTTAGTATGTTACAGGCGCACTGTATTAAAATCAATCTATGAACCTCAAAAATTCATTTTAATTATGTCAACTATATGCCTCTCTTGAGCTTTTTTGTGGATTTTGATGTTTAGGTCCCTCTTGACTCTAGTGTTGGGCGAAAAATCGAAAATGTTCTGTTTTTTCCCCTTCTGATTTGTCTTATACCCCATTCAACCCATTCCATTGAACTTGAGCTCTCACCAGCAGGCCTGCAGTCAGGGGGCGCATCAGACTGAGCCACCCCTAAAAATTAAAAAAATTACTGTCGAATTTCGAATTTGCGCAATTTCGCATTTCAACTAATTTCAACAACTTTTTCACGGCCATGATCATCCAAAAAAAATCAAAAAATATTTCTTAAAAAAGTCCAAATTTGAAGCTACAGTTTAAAAAAAATATGAACCATCTAACCTAATTAGGAGATTTGTTATGTTTTTAAATGTCTATACAAACATCTGAAAACATAACAAATCCCCTAATTAGGTTAGATGGTTCATTTTTTTTAAAACAGTAGCTTCAAACTTGGACTTTTCTAAGAAATATTTTTTGATTTTTTTTGGATAATCCATGGCAGGGAAAACGTCGTTTAAATGCAAAATTGCGCAAATTCGACAACGATGTTCCTTTATGCGCAAATTGGGCATAACATACTATTACTATACAGCTCTGGAATCGGGTATACAGGCTCTGGTAGAGGCATTATTTTCACTTTTTTGTACAATATGTGTTGTCAAAATCTTCACTTTTTCAAGTAAGTTGTACTTATTGAAGTTGATTATGAACATATTTTCAGAGAAACTTGGTGGAAGTTTAGCAGCATCAGACAATGAAGCCGAGACCGAAGCTGATCAAGACTATAACCAGTGAACATTGAATACCTATCTACAAATCAGAATTTCTTTTTTTGAATCTTATTCTGTGGGTATCACCTCCAAGGTGTTGTGTTCAGAAGATTGAAACAAAATATGCACGAGAAGCTAGATTTTGAAATTTATTGCACAAAAAATAAATTAACGAATTTTGATACAAGTGGATGGGTAGATGCCATACATCATATTAACAAAGCAGAGGTGCGATTATTGAAATGTTTTTAACGCAGCGCTATCATGCGCTATCAAAAAAGGAAAATTGAAAATGCTTATCAAATACTTTACATATATAATACTGGAAACTCTGTGCTTTTGATTTGACTCCCAAAAAGAGCGTTCTCTAAGCGGCTCGGCATGAAACTAATTCCAGGTTTTCGACTAATCGTCGCGTGATTCGCCCTCTGATTGGTCGAAGACATGACGATCGGTCGAAAGTCTGAGAATAGTTTCATGTCGAGCCGCTAAAAGAGCGCTTTTATCGGGGTCACTTGTCCCCATTGGAGTTTCCAGTATTATATATGTAAAGTATTTTATGCTTATCCTGTGTTATGCCCATGTTACGCGGTGCTAAAATAGCGAGTTGATGTGTACAAACGTGAAATATGCGGCTACCGGCTGATAATTAGTGAAAAACTTATACATTGCAATTTGATGATTTTAAATTTGATTTCATGAAATAGTTGTTGAAATAATATAAAGTTGGGCTACAATTTGGTTTAAAATGTTTTGAAACATCAAAGTGAGAGCCATTTTTCAATTTTTACACAGGAAAATATTCATTGAAAGATAAAGAAAATGTTTTGTTTTGATAACAAATTTCACTAACCACCTAGTTTTACATTAACGCTAATTTATTATTTCAATAATAAGGTTCTTGTGAACCATCATAGCATCAACATAAAAAATATATAATAGTGATGGCATAAGCGCAGCGCCATGGGCTGTTATCTCTGCCTTCAAATTTTTGATACCTTGCGATTTACATGCAATTAGTTTGTGAAGGGTTCCCTAAGAGCGCTGTACCTCAAAAATTATGATTTTTCCTTCAATTTATTGTTGGATATCTAATTTTTTCGTGTTTTAACTAGCTTGGATTAAGCTTTAAAAGTATCACTATAATTTTAAATTTCAAGACAAAAAGACCAAACACTGAGCAGCGCGATATGAATGCAGCGACTCCTTCGGGAACTAAAACGAAAATTCAGAAATTTATTGAGAGATGGCCATCTATTATAAACATAGTTTATATTTATATTATCTTTGCGCAGCACTATCGAAAAAAAATTTCAATACTCGCACCTCAGTGTGCCCCAAAATGGTAGCCAAAAGGAAATTCGCTACTACCCTCAACATAAAAATATACATATGGCCACTAAATAATGACCATTTTTTTGGTAGCATTTCAACGAAACCGTGTTTTCAAAAGATATGATAAGAGTTTTATTTATCGACAATTTGAATATGTAAATGTTGATTGATATTGTAAAATGTATTACAGGCAAATACAACTTTTTCAGGTTTTAATAAATGGAGAAATCATTTTGTAATTTCCAAGTTTGTTTATTGTTTCAAGTGTTGATCTTTTTCATATTCCAACTGAAAATGACAACAGTTTCAACGGCAAAAATTGGCGCATGTGAGGTTGGTAAAGACAAACATGGAACTATAGTAGCCGATTGTCGAGGAACAGGAATTTCATCAATTCCTAACAATTTGGGTGCGAATATTGATGTAAGTAATGATCAATTCTGACAAATTTATCAAAACAAATTCGTTGATAATTTACTATTGCAGATTTTAGATATCTCAGATAACAATAACACGCTTACTGTCCTCGGAAAAGATGACTTGAAATACTATCCAAAATTGTGGGGATTAATCATGAAAGGTCTGTCCTTGACACATTTTCCTGCGGGATTTTTCCAACATTCTTCACTGCTTAGAATGTTGAACATCAGCAATACGCAAATAGAAAATTTGGTAGAGATACCTCCTTCAATCAAGACGCTAAATTTCACTTACTCTAATTTCGAGTACATGAATTTATCTCATTTGATTAACCTAGAAGAACTATTTGTAAGATGTAGTCCCAATATGAAAACAGTGCCGCATATGCAGAAAACTGCTCCTTTGCAAGTGATCGATGTGAAGTTTTGTCCTTTAACCGAAGGGAGTTATACTCAAATTGCACCTTTTTGTCATCTTCGTTATTTTGGATTATCTTCAGAAGCATTAACAGAAGCAAATTACACTTATCAGTGTTGTGGATTTCGCAGGTGGTTAAGAACTTACGGTGTAAAATACGGATGGCAATTGCAAAATTGCTCTCAAGAACCAGGTAAGTTAGATGATACATTACCTACTCGATTGTTCACTTTCGTCCATTTTCAGTTTATACATTTTACTTTGTAGATGATTACTGCGGGAGCGCTCCTTTTGACTTTGAAGAAGGAGCTGTGTCAGTTCATAACGAATGTGCTAGAGCTTCGAGAAAAAAAGTCTATACAAAGATCATAATAGCTTTTATCGTTTTAGTAATAATAATCATAGTAACAGGATTCGTGATATATTATTTATATAAGAAAAAAATATCCAAAACTGGTGCGTATTTACACTTGCTTACCTTCTTTCTGAATTATTTCAAAAATACACCTTGTTTTATTCATCTATTCACGTGAAACCTTGCATTTTTTTTTCAGAAAAAATTAAAGGAAGTGTAACACCATCAGATGATGAGGCAGAGGCAGAAGCTGATCAAGACTCTAATGATTGAATATCGGACACCAAGAAGAAATAACTTTAGTTGGAACTTTATCTCTTGGGGTTGCTCTCATCATCCTTAAAAATCACCACCGTTTTTGTGTAATTTTTCCAGGAAGAAATTAGGAAAAAAGGATGCATCTAAAATGGGGGCAAAATCAATGTCCTAAAATTTCATAACTTCGCGAATATCTTGGCATGTTGGCCATGCAGAATGGATTATAAGTAGTATACGTATATGCTGGATGCTGGGATTTATTTCTCTGCGTAGAATTATCGTATCGCACCCGGAGCGGTTTCAACATTTCAAAAAAAAAAAATATGGGCGAGGAGTACATCATATTATGTTTTTTTCCTTCTTCAAAAAATTGTTATATTCCTTAGATATTCTTGATCGGTTTGAGTGAAGGAGTGAAATTCGTCATTCGATGGTGCGGCTGTTGCGGGTTGCTTGTGTGCACATACGAGTACAACGTGGAAGTTTTTTTCACTCAAGACTTCGCCCAACTTCGCCACAGTGCCAAAGTGGGTAAACAAACATTTTTTTAATGTTACTGTTGAAGTTCTTAATTCATGCATTAATGGCCAGATTTGTAAGACTGTAGGTACTTATACTTAATTCATTCATTTGTATACGTTTAAACTAGTTAAGGTAAGTTAGGGTAACTGGGCCACCCCTTCCCACAATACCATATTGACAAAATTTTTTGGTTGCATCGTAGAGGGAGCATGGAGGTTTCCCATCCCCAATAAATGCAGATAGACGAAGTTTTGGGGAAAAGTTGAGAACATAGTTGATTACTTATTACAAATATGTGGTTAGAAAATGTAGCCTTAGCAAAACTATTTATTATGCTATGTTTCTTCAAAACACGTTTTCGAAGTGATAAGAATTTTAATTATCGACAAATTGTTTAAATAAATAATGTCCAATATTGTATTACGTGTAACAGGTATTTTCCAAACATTTTTTGCATTTAATTTTCCTTATTGAGCTCAATTAATCGAAACAGTATTTATCTTTTTCCCGCCTTTTTAATGAGCTTAACTGTTAATGATTTTGTAAGTAAATAAATATGTGTCGTTAATTAGAACATTTATTTTGTTTTAAAGGTGTTGCATTTCTTATACTCCTGTTTTTAAGAGACAATTCTATACCAGCGGAAACAATCAGTGGTTGTGACGTTTTCAAAGATATATTTGGAAGACAGAAGGGCGACTGTAGTTCTAGAGGCATTTCTAAAATTCCTTCAGATTTAGGTGCCGACATTACAGTAGGCAAATTATTATTTTTGTCAGGTATGTAGATTTTTTTCAGCAGCAGACTTACGATATTCATTAACTGATTATAGATGCTTGACGTATCAAACAATACAAACATCACTCAATTGGACAAAGATGACTTGAAAAACTACCCAAAACTGTGGGGATTAAATATTGGAAATTTACCACTAACAGAATTCCCCATAGGATTTTTCCAATACACATCAAAAATCAGGATGTTAAATATGAGCAGAACGCGAATAAAAAACTTGAAGGAGATACCTAATTCGATTAAAATTCTCAATTATACCTACTCTTCATGCGAATATATCGACATTTCTCATCTTATTAATCTCGAAAAGTTACTTCTTAGATTTAGCATATTTTTAAAAAAAATTCCAGCCATGTCAAGTTCAGCTCCTTTGCGAGTTCTTGATGTGAAAAATTGTTCTCTAATAGAAGCAGAATATCCACAAGTTGCTCCTTTTTGTAAACTCACTTATTTTGGATTAAATTCTTCCCATCTATTTAAAGAGAGTTATGTAAAGCAATGTTGTGGATTACGAAAGTGGGGCATACATTGGAATATAACCGGTGTGAGACATCAGAGCTGCAGTCGTCTCACTTGTAAGTATTTTAAGACGGCAAACGAACCAAAATTTCTGTTATTCAAGTTTCAATTTTCCCTAATCGTTCTTTTCTAGATCAATCCTGCAACAACCTAAGTATAGTGCTAGATGCGCAATCCATACAGTTATATAAGGATTGTTACTACAAAGAAGGAGTGAAGAAATATTTCATATTGTTAGCAATAGTCTTGTTCAGTGTAATATTGATTGTGGCTGCGATTCTCGCATCGACATGGTACTATTATCATCATTTCGATATTCCATTCTGGGGTGAGTGCTCAAATATAACTGTCAATCTAAAATATTCTAGAATGGTTAGAATTTGTTAATTTGCATTTTAATACCTATATTTTTAGATCGCAATACGGGCAAAAAGTCTGTCTATACTTTAAGCTCATCAGAAATGGAAACGGAAGCAGAAATCGATTGAGCATTGGATTGTTTGAATTATTGTTCCATATGGTTTCGTGACTTCTTGATATAATTTGTGTTCAGCCATAAATACCCATTTGCTTCTGAGTACATGTTTTCATCATGAACTACAGATATGTTATTGTTAGGTCACTGAAAAGTGAAAAATTCGATTTTTTTTGTTTTTTAACACAAGAAATTCTGTATTTTTATTTTTCAATGCGAACGCAATGTGCATTTGATCGATGAAAGTTGGTGACATTACAGAATTATTATACCCAATTAATGTGGATCGAAATGGAATAATCATATTCTTTTCCTTAATTTTGCAATATTTTCAATTGTAATTTTTCAAAGTTCTTTAATAGTTACCTACTCAACTAGGTACATAATTTTAATAGTGATAGATGATGATTAAAATATTTGCAAATTTTTAGACATTCAATGTTAGTACAAATTATTTAATGAAGTGGAAAGATCTCAGGGAATAGTCAACTCAAAGTGTCCATCAAGCAGTGTCATACTTACTTAGTCCCTACCACCCAGTCACGTTTACGCTCTAAAATCATCTACTATGATTACAAAGCTTGGCGAAAATCTGAAAATAATTTGGCTCTGAGCCAGATTAACACCTTGAACCACACCACCAGAGCCTTTGTGTGAAGATGAAAGCAGTCTTAAAAAATTGACTAAAATTCAAAAACTTCGAGAAAAATTTCAGTGAAATGTTTCAAGCGGAAATTTGACTTTGGGAATACAAGAAAAACACGAAGAAAAAAATCATATAAAATATTACTGGCCATGTACCATTGTACCCCTACAAATAAAATTCTTGAAAAAAATGATAAATTTTTCAATAATTGTGTTTTTCTATTGATAATCAACTATTACAGCTTATATCTAAGTAAAAATGTGAATGTTATCCGCATAATGGTAAATTTTTCAAAATGGTTTTCAGGTAATTTGGGTTTTTCACTTTTTTCGTGCAATTGAGTAACTTAAAAATTTTCGTGCTTTCATCTTACTCGACAGCTGGTGAAAACTTTGGTATCCCCATAAAAATGGTGCTTGAAAATTTAGTTTTAGTAACGAAAACACACGCAATTATTGACAACAATCCGTGATATTCTACGTATATTTTCATAAAGATACATTCTTTCCACAGAATTACTGTTTGCTGTAGCGCACTTGTCATACAGTTTAGAATTTCTTGTTGAACAAAAGAAGCCACTTCCGCCACTACACACTCAACCTCCATTCACCATACATACTCTGAAACCAGATCCTCATCCTAGACCTCCTCCGCCAATTTCTCCTCCGCCAATTTCTCCTCCGCCAATTTGTGACATTGGGAGAATTGAATCAGGAAAAGATTTGTTTGCTGATTGCTCTAACAAAAAACTCACATCGATTCCCAAAAATCTCGGGTCGAAAAATAACGCTCGAATAAAAGTAAGTACTATTTTTCCATCAGGATAACAGTTCACATTTTCATTGGATACCTATGTAGTAATAATGTATTTTATTTTTCATTTTTATTTTCTATTTTTGACAGCTTTTGAATTTATCAAACAACAATTTGAAACATTTGACAGATTCAGATTTAGCAAACTACACTCAATTGACTGAGCTCATTATGGTAAACATCCCTGGAATAAAATCTTTCCCACCAAAGTTCTTCTCGTACACACTGTTTCTAGAAAAACTGGACATCTCTGGTACACCGATTTCAGATTTCGCACCAATATCTACTTTCTTATACGTTTTAAACGCCACCAACATTCAAGCAACTCGTGTAAATGTTTCACATCTTGTAAGCTTGAAGGAACTCCATTTAAGGAATAATTCAGAATTGAAAGAGTTCCCTTTGCTGTCGAAAACAGCACCATTGACACATGTTGATGTGCGATATTGTTCCATGATCAATTTCACTTATGCCGAAATAGCACCGTTCTGTCTGCTTCGGTATTTTGGTCTGGAATCCGAGGAGTTGCAAAAAGCTCCGAATGCTTCTCAGTGTTGCGGTATCAAAAACTGGACCACCTTTTTTGAAATTCCTGGTGCGGAAAATCAGAAATGTGGCTTAGGTAAAATCCACTCCTACTTATTTTAAATTTAATGATCTGCGATTTCTCATTCTTCACAGGTTTATTTTTTGTTTTATTTCTTGAATAGATGAGCCTTGTAAAAAAGTAAACCATACGTTGGACTTGAGTGCGATAGGTCTTCGAAACGAATGTTTAAAAAGGACAGGATTTTTTGCCTATTTAACAATATTGATTGAAATTTTCGTCGGTGTAGTGGTAGCATCAGGAGTGATTTATTTCATCTGTATTAACTCTTTCTTCAAGAGGGGTGAGTAAGTATCCGCAAATATTTTCACATTTCTTCTGTCCTAAGTGATAAGAAATTTTCATCATGATGTTCCATGGGTAGGAAAAGATCAATATTATGATGATTATGATTCGGACAGATACGGTTATGACGATGCAGATCAATCCAACGCTTATGATACAGATTATGAAGAAGAAGTTGAGTATCAATATTACTAGGTTTTCTGAAGAGGAGTAATCAAATTTCGTAAAGAATATCCATGTTTAGACAAATTAAGTTTTTAATAAAAAAATTTAAACAAAATGAAAGAATAAAATTCCATTATGAATCGATTTCAAGCAAGAGTTATTTTCTAAAAAAAGTTCTGAGAATGATCAAAAAATCGTGTAAAGTTTCTTAAGTCCGAAAGTGTCACTCCATAGAGAAAAAAGGCGACCTTTTATTTTCCTGAAAATCCGAACTCCTGGTAAAGGATCAAAAGTGGTTCCAATTTGAAGCTCAATTGGTGTAGGGAGATGTAGAAACTCAAATTGCACTTTTCAAACTGGATGACCAAGGTATCACAAATGTTACTGCCCAAAAGTGGCAAAAACCATCGAAGAAGTTATGTTTTGAGTGCTTTTGATCTGATTTTTCATATTTTGTAAAAAAAAATTATCAACACTGACAAATAAAATTTCATCATCAATTACAGGTTACCAAACTTCATTTTCTAAAAACAGACAAATAAAATTTCATCATCAATTACAGGTTACCAAACTTCATTTTCTAAAAACATAAAAACATTACTGTTATCACTTAAACTCGTATAAGGTGTTTTGGAAGTACGGGAATAATTTGTTGATATAAAGAGGTACCTACTTCGTTGTATTTGCTCAAAAAAAAAAACAAGGATAGTAATAGAGGATATCCACTGATATCTACTTAAAACGACACCGGGCACACTTGCACCCACAAAAATGGTTTTCGCATAATGTTCAATATCCTACGTTGTCTTACAGGTAAAATAATGAGAATTGGTGCATTGGATAAGCTTCTTTTTTTATAAAATCCGATGTACGTCGATCTATCTTTCTAAATTTATTTTATTCATTAAAAGGTGCAGCATTGATTTTGTTCCATTTGAAAGCAGCAATTGAGGTGAAGGCAGTTTGTAGTGGAGGAACGAAACACGATTTATTTTACAGCGATAGTTATGAAAAAGGGTACACCTCAATTCCTCAGGATTGTGATCAAAGTCTTCAGGTACCCAAACATCTTCATTTGCATCTTCGTGTCGAGTCATTCCATTGTTTTTATTTTTCTTTCCAGGTTTTGAACGTGTCGAAAAATCATATCACAGAACTGAACGACAACGACTTAGCAAATTACCCTCAACTTATCGAATTCACGATGAAGGAAAATACAAAATTGGTCAAAATTTCTGCCAATTTCTTTACTCCGGTAGCCGAATCATTACAAAGAATAGACATTAGCTCTTCATGTTTCAGCAATCCATTTGCCAAATTACCTGCCAATATGAAACGCATCGTGGCCAACTCCATTTACAAATTTTGCAATAAAACTGTAACATTACCTGCACTCGACCATTTGGAATTTTTGAACGAATTCCAATGCAGAGAAAATAATCTAGATGACTTGCCCACCTTACACCCCAAAGCTCAAATTCAGTACATAGACTTGAGCAAAAATCCGATGAGAAATTTAAAGTATTCGGATATAGCACCATATTGCGTTCTATCCCAGTTGAATTTATTCGGCACCGATCTCGGCTTGTTGCAATATCGAAATCAATGTTGCACTTTGAAGAAGTGGGGAGAGAAGTCCAAAATGTCCATCTATTTGGAATGCAATTCTGGTTGTTGCGTTGAAAATATTATAAAATCTAGTTTATAGCTAGGTACCTGTTTGATTGAATCTGTTCACTGTTGTCATTTGCAGAATCACCATGTCCTAGCGTGGAATTCGATGCAAAATCAATCAGTTTGTATGAAGAATGTGTTAGAAGCCCTGGAGCAAGTTTTTTATCTACTGATGATTATATGATGCAAATTGTCATAGTTATTGCCCTACTTTTAGTGTTCAGTTACTTGGCTTTCCGGTACTATAAATCGGATGCTATGAGTGGGTTCATCTAATTTTTTTTTAAAACCTTGATCGGGCCTGTAGTGATGAGTAATATTCATTTTTTTTTTCTGTATTGTCGGTAGAGAGGTATCAGGAAAAGGAAAGATTAAGAATGGCACAATTGGAACATGAAGAAGAAAACGACGCCTTAGATGACTAATGAAGGTCACTCCATTCGAAATGAAGTCATCAGATGGACAGGTACTTGAAGAAAAGGTCAATCTTATTGGATGTGTAGGACCATCTGCTCTTGAAAGGTTGGGAATTCAAAGACCGAAATCAGAATTAAAAATACATACGAGAAGTACTTAATTGAGCAAAAATTAATTGCCTTTGGAACGTGCAATTTAAACACGTTCTTGTGCATTTGGAGCAAAACGAGTTTTTCTACACGCGATCTCAAGAATCTCAAATAAGTATAGTGACTTATCAACCTATTCAATAATTTGTTAATAGAATTGAATTTTTTATAAAATATTTAGTATACCTACCTGTGTAGATATTTTATTCAACAAATTGCTATATTCTCAATCAAAAAAATAAAATAAAAAATCAGTGCCTATACAATTTATTCATAAAAACAATAACTGTATAGTTGAAAGTTTTCTTCAGCAAAATAAATTTTTCTCAAAGAGATTTTGCATATTGGGCCTTGGTTTGAGCATTACACTAATCATTTCATGTTTCAAAGATACCTACAATTTTTTTTGTTTAATTGTTATTCTATACTTTCTTCTTCTACTACTCCTTCTTCCTTGGCACTTATCGTTTCTGCTTCTTTTATCATCTTCTTTTCATTCTGATGTGCCTCTGAAATTGAAGTAATGTAATAATTAATATAAAAAATTTCTTAAAGTCCGAATTTGAGTTTGTAAATGGTTGTAATCATTTTTCAAAAATTTCTAATCCAACAATTTTTGGGGAGAAAGGGAAATGACAAAAATAATTCTAGTCTGATGGAATTTTACTTCGTTCTACTCCTTCTCAGCGGAGTTGAGTATAGGTATTGCTGTCTGGGGTCTGGGAAGAAAACAAGTCTTGTGTGTTTCATTGATCGGAAAAAAATGTCTATGTATCTAAGGATCATACCTGTTTTGTTTCACTTACTTACAGCACTAGATCGATAATACTTGATAGCAAGAAGGACGATGGCAACAAAAAAAACAACAACCACAACTATGTACAAAATCAGACCATGACTCCAAAGTGATTCGTCATGTAGACCACTTTTGGAACACTCGTAGTATACATCAAGTGCTGCATTATCTAGCGGATACTTTGCTTCTGTACATTCTCCATCATTTTTAGCTTCGAACAGAAATTAAAATTTTATGGGAAAAATTGACGACATCGGAGATATGCTACGATTTCTGCACCTTCCTGTGTAAGCATATACTTACTACATCGTAAAGTATTCTCTATTTCAAATTCAGTCAACCACACCTTTACAAAACAACACGCATCTACATGATGACTTTCAAAACTTAACTTGAGTTGACGCAATTGGCAAAACTGTGCTAACTGTAACTGGCTCAGATTTGCTATTGGATTATCCGATAGATCCATATACACAATAGGAGCGCGTTCGTTTAAACTTGGAAGTTGTGTGATATTGTTGCTCCTCAGTGAGATTTCAGTTAATTTGTCTAAATTTGAAAAATCATAACCGCTTAAAGCTCCCGATTTCAATCCTAATTCATTAGCAATTAATTTCTTTATGGATGGAGGAAATTTCAGCGTACTACCAAAGTTAGTACAAGTAATATTCAATACTTCCAATTCCTTTAAAGGTGTGAGAAATTCTGCAGGAATGTTCCAATTACGCAAATTTATCATGCTCAATTCTTTAAGATGACTGTATGATGCTAACGCATTGACGTCCAAGTTATCTATTTTAGGGATTGACGTTATGTTCAATGCCTGTAATTTGTAAAAAGAAAATGCCTACTTTTATGATTCTTTGCTCATCGTTAATATCATTACATATTTATTTTATAACCACCTCAATTTTTTCTGTTCCCGGAGGAATTTGCTTGAGTGGTTGGTTATAACAATGTATAAATGTATCTGTTACATTTAAACATTTCGGCTCTTGAGAATCACCATTGGAGATACAATTTCTTATCAGTTGCATCACGGTGAAGCCTTGAAAAAAAAATCAGAAAATGGGTATAGTTTGAGACTTGAGCAAGTACTTGGATATTCGTAGGCACTTCAACCTAGGTACAAGAAATAATTATTCCAATCGAGGATTCTAATTCACATACCTGCGAACCATTTCAGAGCATTGCACATTCTGCTGAGATGACAGACATTATTTTCAAATTATGTTCTATCGTGCAAAAAGTAGGAGATGGGAGATGAACAGCAACAAAACATTGCACAACTTGACTTTTTTATCGATAATTTGCATTGATAACACAATTCGCAGCATCAAACTTTGCTTGTAAGGGATAACAGTAGCCAACTATAGTCGGATTCACATAAGAAAAGACAACAAACACTGCACAAGGCTCAAAGCACAATGAATGCAGCACTGGATACCGTACGGCATCAGGGCAGTTTTATCACATTTTTTGAAAAAAATTTCTTCATTTACCAAATAGCCATAAATATCTGAATGCATCTACGAGCAGAAAAAGCTCGAACATGCATTCAGATATTAATGGCTATTTGGTAAATGAAGAAATTTTTTTCAAAAAATGTGATAAAACTGCCCTGATGCTGTACGGTGTCCAGTGCTGCATTCACTGTGGTTTGAGCCCAAAACTGATTATATAGTGGTGCGTTCACTTTGGAAAAATCAGATCAAAAACGGTTCCATGAACCCTCTACATGGTCTATCCCAGGCAAGAATAAATTGTACTTTCAAGAACGTTTATTTTTCGGTTTACCAGGTAAACCAACCATCAAAATTAATCATTTAAACTGGTGGTTTGTGGAGGAGCAAGAGCGCGCTCGGCGGGTGAGGCAGCAGTTGGAATCTCGGCAGGTAAGATCGTCGGTTGAGATAGACTGTTATTAATTTCAACTGGTGGTTTGTGGAGGGTTGAGATAGACTCTGTTAATAATTTCAACTGGTGGTTTGTGGAGGAGAAAGAGCGCGTTTGGCGGGCGAGGCAGTCGGAAGCTCGGCGGGTAAGGCAGTCGTAAGCTCGGCAGGTAAGGTCGTCGGTTGAGATCGGCTCTGTTTTCGTTTAGTTGAGTTCTCTTGCAAAGCATTTTTTTGTAGATTAACATTACGAGATCTAAGTTTTCTTCTGTACCAAAACAACAGAAAAAATCCTATCAAGACTACAGCAACTAATAGAATGACGAAAACAATCAGGACTTTGGAAACAATTTTTTTTCTCAATGATGCATTGCAATTCTTATATGCTGCCACAGATTCTTTTGTGAACTTGATAGGAACTTTGCCACAATCAGAGTCTGAAATAAAAAGAAAAAAATATACAGTAAACCTCAGTAAACGAAAATAAAAACACATTACAAATGCATCAATTTTACCAACACATTGTTTAAATAGGTATTACCAAACTTGAACTTACACAATTCTTGAGAGCAATGTTGCAATTGCCATCCGTATTTTATACGATAAGTTTTTAACCACATGCGAAATTCACAGCACTGATAAGTGTAATTTGCCTCCGTCAATACATCTGAAGATAATCCAAAATAATGAAGATGACAAAAAGGTGCAATTTGAGTATAACTCCCTTCGGTTAAAGGACAAAACTTCACATCGATCACTTCCAAAGGAGCAGTTTTCTGCATATGCGGCACTGTTTTCATATTGGGACTACATCTTACAAATAGTTCTTCTAGGTTAATCAAATGAGATAAATTCATGTACTCGAAATTAGAGTAAGAGAAATTTAGCGTCTTGATTGAAGGAGGTATCTCTACCAAATTTTCTATTTGCGTATTGCTGATATTCAACATTCTAAGCAGTGATGAATATTGGAAAAATCCTGCAGGGAAGTGTGTAACAGACAGATTTGTCATTACCAATCCCCATAACTTTGGATAGTTTTTCAAGTCATCTTGATTGAGAACAGTTAGAGTGTTATTGTTATCGGAGATATCTAAAATCTGAAATTTCGACTCACTAATAACATAAGTATTGTTCCGCTAAATGTACCATAATTGATTTTAACTTACGTACATCGATATTTGCTCCCAACTTTTGAGGAATCGACTCGATTCTTGTTGCCCGACAGTCTGCTACAATTATTCCGTTGTTATCTTTTTCAACCTTACATCCGTCTATGTCTTTCATCAAAATTGAGGACTTTTTCAGTTGGAATATTAGAAACGTTAATCCTTGAAATATAATTAGTAACTACATAGATTTTTTTTATTTGTTCTATTTGTCAGTAAAATATAAAAAATGAATACCTGCAATGCATTTTAAATTATTCATCATCGTTTTTATCTCTGTCGTAAAAACTCGTTCATTGACGTGACATTCTTATCAGTTTAAAAACACGTTTGTAGAAAACTAAGATCGCATTGTGTTTCTTAGCCAGCAGTACCTGATTGCGCATTCTAAAAATTTAATTTGTGGAGCGAGCAGCGATAAGGGACCAATTGGTGAAAAATGAAATTTTACAGGGCAGCCAATCAAAATCATTTGGTCAAAAATACTGATTGTGTGTTTTCATTTTTTTTTCAATGGTTACCACTCTGTTATGGCATTTCAAATGATTTTCAAGTCCTCAGAGTGCATATTGAAGGATGAACGTTGAGCGTCGTTCAAACACATAGCTAGAAGGAACCAATTAAAAAAGGATTTAAAAAATACATCTTTAATTGCTATTTTGTGTAAAATTTCATGCTGGATCCAATGTTATGTGTAAGATTTTTCTACGAGCATAATTCGCGGAGTTATGATGGTTTAAAGTTGAAAAACTGTATGAAAAATTTTGAGAAAATGAGGTTCAAAGTTCTTGTTAATCCTTTTTGGCCCCTCTTCTACAAAAATTTCAACACATAATTAGTAATGTTGTTGTATCTTCTTCGAATTTTTGTGCTGAATTCAATGATGGTCTCAGAATTCACCTATCTCCAAAATTCAATGATTTATGTATGGGGTTGATTATGAATACCCAAAACTAGACTTTTGGAAGATTTAGTTACATATTTTGGTTTATAAATGAACTAATTTTAGAGATACGTGAATTCTGTGTCCACCATTGAATTCAGCACAAAAATTCGAAGAGAATACAATATAATTACCAATTACGGATTGAAATTTGTGTAGAAGAGGGGCCAAAAAGAATTAATAAAAACTTTGAACCCCATTTTCTCAAAACTTTTCATACAGTTTTTCAACTTTGGACCATCACAACTCTGTGAATTTTGCTCGTAGAGAAATCTTGAACACATCATCGGATTCAGCATGAAATTCTACACAAATTAAAGCAAAAAAAAAAAAAAAAAAAGTTGTTTCACCAATTGGTCCCTTATCGCTGCACGCATCTTATTTATTATTTTTTTAAATCACGTTTACAAAAGTAACAATCGATATCATTTCCTAAATAAATTTCATTCAGTGATGATATTCAGCTTTTGTATGAATAATCTATGTAAATAATCCATCCTGCTTTGAAAGGCTTTGACAAGATTGACAGATGGTATAAGAATTAAATCATTGGAATTTCAACATTTTATACATTCAATCTTAGTCAGGATGTCCATATCGTTCTGAGGTTCCATATTCTGTTTCAGATACACCCTTAACTGATCCTTTTCTGATATTTGCCTCTGATTCAGATGCGAGCTTGATTGAACCTTTTCTTATATTTGCCTCTGTTTCAGATGTCCCCTTGACTGATCCTTTTCTTATGCTTGCCTCTGTTTCAGATTCACCCCTGACTGATCCTTTTCTTCTATTTTTACCTAAAAAAATTACACAGAGAAGGGCTAGTTAACTGAGCTACTCGTATTTTTCAAATGGGAATCAAGCGGTTTTCTTCTCATAAATTCTGCCGAAAACAGACTAGATTTTTTTGTGAGTGATTCAATTATCAATTATAAACCAGAAGTATCTGCCATCCGTTAATTTGTATTCTCTGCAAACTAATTATGCAAATTCAAACTCGTTTGTATTGAGCAGCACAAATCACTGAAAAGTTTGATTGAGAAATTTATTCATTCCTGGCGCACAACCCCCTATCTCTTTATATTGCAATAAATTGTGAATTTTTTGAAAGCTTCTTGAGAAATTTATTCATTACTGGCGCACAACCCTCAAGCTCATTACTTTATAATGAATTGTGAACTTTTAGAAAACTTACTTTTAGAACGATTCTTGCGAAGGTAATATACAATTACTGTTGCCAATAATGCAAGAATAATGAAGGTAAAGATGAAAGTAACCAAGAAAATTATGAACTTTCGTATTCCTGCTTCTTTGTGGCATTTACGATATTCTTGTATAGATTCATCACTAATAGATACATTAAAAGAACTACATTCACGATCTAGAAAAAAAAAATTAGTTGTACCTTGAGTATATTGATAAAAACATCAGCGTTACTTGTACGAATCGATGTAATACTCACGGTCCTTATCTTTAAAACAGAGTTGACGATTCAGACCCTGAATACTCCACATTTTCCCCCATTCACGCAGTTCGCAGCACTGCTTGGCCAATTTTTTGGATCCAAGTTCCGACGATTCTATCAGAAAATACCGAAGGTGACAAAATGCCGCTATTTCAGAATAATTAAACTCTGACAAAGGACATCCTCTCAAGTCGACAATTTCTAATGGAGCCGTTTTCGATATTTTAGGGAACTGGCGTAGTTTTTGGCAATTATTCAAATAAATCTTTTGCAGAAGATTTAAATGAGAAATATTAAAAGAGTTTTGCAATTGACACCGAGTGAAATTGAGAACTTGTATGGTGGCTGGGATCTCAGCAAAGTCGGTTATTACAGAACCGCTTATGTTCAGCATTTTCAGCTGTTTCGTGTACTTGAAAAATCCCTCGGGAAATAATCCCTTTAAAGTTTGATTCATCATTACAAAACCGTATAGATTCGGATAGTTTTTCAAGTCATCCTTGTCCAAGATAAAGTTTTTGCTATTATTAGATATATCCAGAATCTGCACAAAAAAAAATCCAGGGTGAGTAATTCGCTTGAGAGAGCCCCACTATACAAAAATATCATTTTTTTAAATAAAAAATTCATATCCTGGAACAGAAAAATTGAAAAAACACGTCGAAATTCACTTTTTAGGGCTTAATAAGAAATAGTAGGAATCTCTAGGAAGCTGAAATTCGCACATGATGAGAATTATAAAATATGAGCTGTCATATTATCATGACTGATATAAAGTTCAATTCATTCTTATATATTGTGCGGGGAATTGGATGAAGAGTGGAAAGCACAAATTAAAATTGTTTCAACTATTTTTAAGAATATCTGATAGTTAAGGTATGAAGTCAGTTTCAGAAATTAGTGACAGACATAGTATCATTCCTGACTGGCATGATGACTATCCTTTGATAAAATATTTTCAAAAAAAATTACCTACTCATGAAAATTACTTCAACTTGATTACGCTTACTTTGATATCTGCCCCTAAATTCTGAGGGATACGTGAGAAGTCTCTACCAGAACAATTTGCTATGCCGGATTCAACGACACAATCACTGATTACAGCAGTCAAAATGAAATTTTCTTTCAACTCGATTCCAAAGAATGCAAAACCTTCGAAAAAGAACAATTATTATTAGCAGATGATATATATTGCAGAAAATGGTTGTACTCATACTTGCCTGTAATACATTGTAAGACGTTGATCATTATTCATTTATCGTATTTATTTTGGTATTTATCTCAGAATAAAACTCTTATCATTTCGAAAACACGCAGGTAGCAGGAAATGAAGTTGGTTGCTTAGTCGAAGATGTATTTTTCTAACCATGTATTTTTGTACGCTTTTGGTTCAGATGAAATGCCAATTTTGAATCGACAGATTGTATATTATACATTTTTACTTATTCTAATTACGTATTATAAAATGAAATCTACATATCTGGTATATATCATAGAAAATAACCTGTTACACTGAAAGAAATTTGAAAAAAAAATCATCTTAGAAAAAATAAGAGTTTAACCTTCCGGAAACTGACAAAGGAAAACTGGTGTTTTCAGTTTCAATCAAGTATCATTGGCTTTTGAGATGAGTTTTATAGCCCATAATTTTCAAGTCAGTATCATTTTTCGTGTTAAATTTTTTTAATCATTCAAAATGTCATGTAATGATTACATAAAAAGTAATGAAAATTGGTATATCATTTTTGGGTAATTTATTTCAACTTTCTTCACTGCAATACTTTGCATATTTTAGTCTGAATTATGATTTATCGCAGGATGCATGATATCACTATTGACAAACGAAATGAAAGGAGAAGATGGATCATGCTGGATGTCACATCCAGGATATTATGATTGCCACAAAGATACCGGAGCAGGATCTCTTTTTGTAATCCCAGGAAGTGTGCCTGAAACAGCAAAGGTATAAAATATTTTCATTTTTGTAATTCCTGTGAATGAATGGAAATTAGATATGTATTATTATCAATTATTTCAGAGCATTACGCTACATAGAGATGATGGAAAGAAATCTTGGTTAATAAATAGCATCAACTATTTCTCACGTTACCCGGCATTAGTCGAGATAGTAATCTTTGGTCCAGTAAAAATTGATGATTCTCTATTAGACTCGTCTACAAAAGTTGATTTGCAAAACAAACTGTTCGATTTGCCAAAATTGAAATCGATAGAATGCAAAAATTGCCTTTTCGACAGCAATAATCATATGTGGAAGTTACCTTGGGAAATCGAACGATTAGTTTTGAGCGACAACTTATACGATTCTTTTCGAGTCTCTTATAGCCCTTATTTAATTGACTTGAATTTTGAAAATAATAACTTGACAAAAATGCCCGAATGGTACGAAGATAGACCATCACCGGTGCAAACATTATGCTTGTATAATAATCCTCGTCTTCAAATAACTTTCAATGACGTAGCCAATTTATGCGATTTAAATGTCTTAACACTAAATGTTTTTAATAAATTCATTACAAGTGTGGCACAGGCTTGTGATTGTTTTAGAATCACGAAATGGACAAAAGAGTTTGAAATAAAAATTTCATCACCCGATGGCCATGCATTAAGATGTCATAAAAGTAAATAACATGCCTATTAATTTCAGTAACACGTGTGAACAGCATATAATTTTGAATCTAATTAATGAAATGTTTTCACTTTCAAGTTTCTAACTGTGATGAAAATAAAATGGAAGAATATCGAGTGAAGAAAGAATTTTGCTACAATAAGCGACAACGAAAAACACAAACCGATCATAAAGCACCTTTCAAACCATCTAAGGATCTACTCAGAGCAGTCTTTATTATCATTTTTATATTGTTTTGTATTTTTGCAAGCGGAATAATGATGTACGCGAGAGTTGCAGGTGGGGTAAGTAAATGATTATCATTGATTCAAGATTTACATACCTTTTTACAGATGAAAAATTTTATCGATAAAATATTTTTATTCATTTACAGAGAAAAAGGAAAAAAAGAAGAAAACATAGGAAATCTGAAGACCGGCCATTTCCTGAGGAAATTGGCGCCTATTTCTAAGTTTGTGTAATAATCAGCATTTGTAAGATTACACGATCATTATCTTTTTACAGTTTTTTTGATTCGTATTTGGTTTTTGGACTTGAAGCAGGTTTTGGGCTTACCTTAGTACAACGAATATGTCATAAGAAACAACAAAATTAATATTAAAATTATTCAACATTTACGGAGGTATCACAAAACAAATCAGTACACTAAATTATAATCGAGGTCAAGATCTTCGCTATCTTCACTTTCATGTTCTTCTATCGCTTCAACCTTGAGCTCGGGTCTCATCTGAGGGGAAAACAAGTACACACAAATACTTAGGTATTGGTTATTGCTAATGATACTCAGAAATTATAATTTATACCTTTGTTAAGGCGGTCATAAAAATTCCTAAAGTAATCAACAGAATTATCATCACCGAAGGTATAACATATGCCCATACACTTGTGGTTACTCTATCTGGTTTAATAGTTTCCGTTGGTGGAACTTCTTTTGTACATGCTTGATCGTGAATTTGTTTCGCCTTATCTAGAGAATAAATGGAACAGTTCTTTTCTGAAAAAAATTACCTCATTTGGAATGAAAAATTCTCATTTTATATTTACCACGAATCGAATTTACCTCGCCAAGAACAACTCCACTCTTTAGGAATGTTGAAAATCACAGTCACTTTGATATCGTTCAACCACTGGTGCCATTTTTTTAATCGATTGCACTCGCAGTGCCCTCCATCACTGCCAAGAAATGCGCCCGCCACATCGAACGATATCCTGCTCAGATTACAAAGAGGTGCTATATCATAGACGGTCAAATTGAGCAATGGATTACCTAATAAATTCAACGTATGAATAGGCGGAGCTGGGTAATGAAGTTTAGGCATTTTAGTTAAATTACTAGACCTAATGTGTAATTCTTGCAAATTGGGGCAATTTCTAAAAATGAATCCACTGATGGAAGAATTGACAGAGTGAAATCGTTCAAGGCTGGCTGGCAATGTCCATTCTACATCGTGCATGCCTTCAAATTTACAATTGTTCAGAGTAAAGTTGCTCATTTGTGGTATATTGAATAGATCATTGGTTAATAGTTCTTTCATATGGGGATCTTGAAATTCTGGCGAAAATTGCAAAGGGCTGCGAATAAATAGACTGTTCAAGTTTGGGTATTTTTTGAAAGTGTCAATACTGCTGATCAGCCATGGTATGTTGGAATGTTCATTGTGTAGTATGAATCTCTATATGCGAGGCATTGAGAAATTTATTACGATTAATTAGGGTGTTTACGACTGTACGAGCTACAAATATAATAATCAAATCATTCACCTACAATTATGTTCGAAGGTAGATTATTGGCGATAACAGGAATCACGTTTTGATTGTTTTTATAACACAACGCGGTATGATCTTGAGTGGTTGCACAATGATCCATGGCAGTATCATCTTCTTCAGCTTTTTTAAATATCGATATCATAATAATTCCTAGTTATAGGAAAATTATCAGTCATTTCAAGCGAATGGATTAGGACAAAAAATTACGAAATATTTACCTAATAAAAAATATACGCTTTTTTTCATCGCTTATCACATGTCGCATTTTGTTATTTCAGCACATTGAATTCAAGAATGAAATATTTACATTGCCGAATGTTTTTGGTCAATTTTTCTACATTTCGATTGATTGATCGAATTTTATAACCTTGCATGTCACCATCATGGCACTTTTGGCTCTTTTCAAGTTGAGTTTCAATATCGCATGATAATATTCGGCTACATAATTGAAGATTTCGTGAGAAACTTTTCTTCATTTTTTATTTTGAAATTTTTAAACCATAAACTTGCCATAAACTTTTTTTTCACTTTTTTTTTATCAAGTTTTAATCTATATTTTTATGATCTTTAAAACAAAATGAAAATGGGAAAATTCATAAGATTTGGAAAAAGTTTTTCAGTGATAAAATTTAAAGAATAAAGATGGAAAAAATCCAAAACGAAAAAATGAGAAATAAATATACATGCAACAAAATATAAATAAATTATTGGAAATATTTTTTGGACGTTATTATGCATTATATAAATTACATGAAATAGGTATTTTTCAAAAATTAGGGTCTAGTGTTGAGATGTTAATGAAATTGCATACTTGATTTGCCGTGAATACCGTTGATAAGAATTATTCACGGCGATCCAGGTATGCAATTTTATTAACACCTCGTTTTCAACTCATTCTACATTTATTCAACAAACAAGATGGTGCAGTTGTCCAATCAAAGAGTCATGAATTCACTTTACTGAGTGTTAAAAAAAATAATAATTATTGAATTATCTATCAATTTTACAATAATGTTCTGGTGCGGTAGAGGCCTAGAGTTTAATTTTTTTTTTTCAAGGTGGTAAGAAATAATTTCACTTCTAAAAGAGGTTACCAAAAAGGGTGAGATATCTGTAACTAAAAATTTTGTCACCGAGGTTTTAGATCATAAGTTTCAAATTCGATGCTCAGGACCAAACCATCCTATGAACCCAGTTGGGCTCTCTTTCCCAATTTTTCCAACCCGTAAAATGAATTTGGAAATGACTTTTAGAATATTGAATCGTTCTGGGACTGACTTGTCACTTTTCTTCGAGTAGGTATTTCTTTCATTTTTTTGAGCTCATTTTAGGCAAAATGATCGCTGAAAGGGACAAAATATTGATAGTTCTATTCAGGGTATGGCAGATTTTGAATCATTTTGGATTTTAAATCCACAAAATCTTCAAAATCTGGATTTGGATTTTATCAAGTTATCAAAAGGAATTAAAATCCAAAATCTTTTTTTTTTTTTTGGTTTAGTTGTTGCACTGGTTGTTGTAAATGAGATTTGCTAATGGGATTTTTCAAAATTAGGCTTCAAAAAAATTGATTTTTTGGAAATTTCAGAGTTTTTATGTTTTAAATTTCCTTTAAAAATTTGATTTTTTTCAAATGAAGAAATGAATGATTCCATTACTCTGACTCCAAAATAATTAATTATTTAACTAGAATTGTTTTATTCCATGAAAATTTGTAATTATTTTTCTAAAAGAATTTGATTATTTTTTACTCTTTTCAAAAATGAAGTGAATGATTTTAATTTTCAATTTAAAAAAATAAAAAAAATAAAAATAGAGATGTCTGAAAAAATTAAGAAATGAAGGTAAATGATCCTCTACTCGAAAATTAACACGGGCCATGTGTCAGAGTACGAAAGAAGAAATTTTGGAGTTGGGATTTTGTATTTTAAAATTCAATTACTTATGGAAAGGATTTCGGATTTCAAAATCCAGGCGTGAAAACTATTTTGGATCTTGGATTTTATTTGATAAAAACGTGCGTATAAATAAATGAGTATCCAGTAATGTATCTCAAGAAAAAAAATTTTTGACCAAATATAAGTGCTCCTCCTAGACGACAAAAAAAAATTTAAAAAAAATTTTATGTACCTACTTTGTCGGCTTTAAAACTGTGCCCCAGAGTGATTTGAAATTTTCAATGTTGTTTTTAAGGCTAACAAGGGAACCTCGCCAACTCGTCACCTCCGATTGAGCTGAAATTTGACTCACTGAAAGAGCATGCCACCCACACCTCACAACCAAATTTTTAGCTGCCGAAGTTGATTTTTTGATTTTTGGCGAGTTTTTAAAAATGGCTAAAACTGCCACCAAAAATCCATTTTTTGAAGAAAAAAAATTAGTAAATTTCCAAGAAATCAATTTCTTTAGAATATCATCCGAAACATCGTCTACCCCCTCAAGTCGACCCCCCTCCCCCCAGTCGACTGGCACCATTTTCGAAGCGATCTGGAGCCTCCAGGAAAAGTTGACTTTTCTCCAGCGCACTGGAATCTCCCCACACAGCAAAAGTCAAAGTTTTCTGGAGGCTTCAGATCGCTTCGAAAATGGTGCCAATCGACTTGGGAGGTCGACTTTAGTGTACAAACCAATTTTCAGGATTCTATCTTAAAACTTACAATTTTTTTTTTTTTTAAATGTTTTTTTGGAGACGGTTTTAGACATTTTTAAAAATTCGCCAAAAATCGAAAAATCAACTTTGGAAGCTAAAAATTTGGTTGTGAGGTCTGGGTGGCATGTTCTTTCAGTGAGTCAAATTTCAGCTTAATCGGAGGTGACGAATTTACAAGGTTCCCTTGTAAGTATTTTATGGTCAGAAAAATCTGAAAAAATTTCCCAATACTAAGTACACGTATCATTTTAAAACTTGAAATTAAAATCACGTATTTCAATGCATCAGCATCAGAAGATAAGGTCAAAGATCACTGATACACTCTGAAATCATCGTTAACTAATTATCTACCTAGGTATGTACTTAGTTGAAGATGGTTTTAGAATTAATGGTAGCTACCATTAGAAATCTGAATATTTTTTTCTTGATATACTCAAGTACGTATTTTATACGAGGGGCGGCTGATAAGAAATGCACAGTGACGCATAACTCGCGTAAAAATGGAGCTACAATTATGGTTAAAAAATTTTCATGTAGCTATACATGTCTCCTCTACACCTCACAAAAATTTGGTCAAGTCACGTTGAGCCGTTCGTAAGTTATATGCCTTCAACTGAGGCATGATCGCGCGTTTTGTCACTGAAGGTTGATCGACGTACCATGGAACTTTTTTTTTTTTTGCGATAAGAAATGGGCTTATCTCACGTAAAAATGAAGCTATAGTAGTGGTTGAACAATTTTTAGATAAGTACATGTCTCCTTTATATCCCACAAAAATTTCGTCAACTTGAGTTGAACCGCTCTTGAGTTATTCGCCTTTAACCGAGGCATCTTCGCTTCATTTGACATTCAAGATAGACGTAAGCTCTGTGATGAACTTTTTGTCGTGAAAAAACGTGAATATCCAACTGAAGCATCTACAGGTTTATTGAAATTGTACATGTGATTCCATAAACAAAAAAATTTCGTCAGAGTGGGACTGAGGGACACCTCAATTGCAAATAAAACCAGACGTAGTCGACCAAACACCCATACGAGTGAAATTTGATTCATAAAAGTAGTTTGACTTTATTCGAAATTGAGGTTTTCCTCAGCTCCACGCCTCAAAATTTTATCATACATGAAGATGTAGTACACGTCCGATAAAGATATGCAGAAATTTCAGTAGAATTCGAGTTTTTCACGACATAAACTTTATTACATAACGTTCGTTAACCTTCGGTGACCAAATGGCGCGACCATGCCTCAGTTGAAGGCCTATAACTCACGAACGGCTCAACGTAACTTGACCAAATTTTTGTGAGGTGTAGAGGAGACATGTAGCTACATGAAAATTTTTAAACCATATTTGTAGCTCCATTTTTACGCGAGTTATGCGTCACTGTGCATTTCTTATCAGCCGCCCCTCGTATCTACAACTTTTAGGTACATACAATATTATCTAGTACATCGCTTTTTTAATTTTTATTTCATTTTGAATTTTTACAAGTTGATTAGTATGCGAGTATTCTTTTTATTTTTGGTAACTTGAAGGTTTTGAAACTTTTTTTTCATGTTTGCGACTGAAAATACCTCCTAAAGGTGAATTATCGATCAACTGCGATGATGATTCCTGAACCAACGTAACATTGCAAGTGTGAGAGATTCCTGACAATTCGTAGTGAGTAAGTGAGTCGTGTCTACTGTTTCATTTTACTTCTGCTAAATAAGTAATCATAAAGATGAAATTCATGAACTAGCGTTCATTTCAATGCGCAAGTCGGTTACCTGTAACTTCTGCATAACTCTGTTTGCATTTCAAAAAATGAATTTTCATCTTCAATGCAAAAAAGGAACTCCAAGTTCATTTCATAACATCGAATTGAACACCATACGTTATTAAATTCCAATACTGATGAAAATATTTATAAACATATTCCAATAGCTCCCAACTAACGCGAGTTAATTCCGATTTGGGGCCAATGAAAAACTATTACTCTTCTTCCCCTTCCTGTTCCACTTCCTCTTCTTCTTCTTCCTCCGCTTCTTCATTGGTAAACCAATCTTGAGGCGTTTCTGGCGAGGTTTTGAATAACTAGAGGGAAACTCAAACATGTTAATCACGCTGAATAAGAAATCAGTCATTAGTAGTTACACTAATTATTAATTATAAGTAGGTATAACTTACCTTTTCAGCGGCAAACATCACCAATGCAAAAATAAACGAAATGATAAGAAAACCGCCAACGATAAATATCCAGAAAAGCCATTTTGAAGAATCAAATTCTTTTTTTTGTGTAGTGAGTACTACGGGAACTTCAGGAGGCTTCAAGGATAAACACCTGATTCGACTGTTATTTGCTTCCTTAAGGGGACCATCTAATTGTGGACAGGAGCCAGCTAGAAAAAATAAATGTTGGTTTAATAGACTGTACCACCTATGTATAATTTGGATCGTATATGTGTTGTTCTCTTACGCTGTGCACATGTCTCTTTCTTAAGAGACCTATTTTCTGTTTCAATAGTCAGGGTGATATTTTGTGTTTCCAAGTACTCTTGCCACTTTTTCAGCAATTCACATTCGCAGACGTCTTGCAACTTCATATGTTCAACATTGAATAAAAATTTAGTCATATTACAGAAAAACGCTACATCTTGGACCTTAACGTGAATCTGTTCGGCATATCTGATGTCCATGTCTCGTACTGATGGGAAAGCAAAATCTGGTAGAGTTCTTATGCTATGATTGATAATCTTTAGGTATTTCAATTTTGCAGTTTTATTAAAATTGATATACTGATGTTCACACTGTTCAATAATTAACTTCGCAAGATTCGGAGGCATCACCCATCTTTGGTTGGTTGCAGCATGTGGCAAACAATCTCGAAGATGGAAACACAAAATTGTTGGCACGTTGAAAAGCTCTGCTTCGACATTTTTCAGAGTTTTTATTGTACCTTGGATAGATAAATCCGTCAATTTGGAGTAACGTTTGAATATGTTTTCACTCGTCAGTTTCCATGATTGGCTTTGGCAATGATTTTTCAATTCCAATTTCTGACAAAATTATGTAATAATACGATGTGTACTATTAATGTGTGACTTGGACTTGACTTATGAATTAGGTAATAATTGATTTTCTACTCTTGTGGTTGTGAACATAGATCTACTCACTGTGACATCAAATAATTTATCGTCGTCTTTAAGGATAAGATCAGTTGGTAAGCAATGGGGAACTTGGGCGTGAAAAACTGCCTTGGCATTATTTTCTGAAAATATGGGTCCCACTTCATAACCTTCATCATCACAATTCACTAAATTTATTGATAGCTCTACTTGAAATCAAATAATTGTGATGTTAGTGCAAAATTTGAAAATAATGTTCCTATGAAAAGAAACTGAAGATAATATACCTATTGAAAGTAAAACAAAATACGCAATGTTTTCCATTTCTTATCACAGGACTTGGCATATCATGGCGGCTGCTCTGTTTGTTTATTTTTTAGACGTACTTTTTTTATCACATCTTATTGATCTTGGCCAATCATGCATATGGTACGCGTTAAAAAATACTGACTTATCGCAATAACCATTAATATTTTACGAAAAGTACGTCCGAAATTATTTTGTCGCCGCGTGGATCATGACAAAACCACCTAGAGATACAAGCCATGAACGTAGAAAGGCAGCGTCGCATTTTCGAGTAGTAGACGGCCGACTTTCCAATCCGTTTTTTGACGATAACTCGGGAAATACTCATCGAATCGAAATTCTGACAACACACTAACGAAAGGAAATTTTCTGCTCTACAATTTTGGTTCAGATTAATTTTCACGAAAAATGCTTCGTTCGCTCTGAAAATGAGAATATGTGAAAATTTGCATATCTAAGAAAACATTTTACGCTGAGAAATCGAGGTATTTCCGTCAAATCGAAATTTCAATAGTTTTAGGGTGAAAGGATTTTTTTCGCTCTACAATTTTGGTACGTATCAATTTTCACGAAAATCGATTCGTTGACCGGGAAAATGGGAAAATTTGGTAGACGGCCAACTTTCAAAATCAGTTTTTCGACGATAACTCAAGAAATATTCGTCAAATCGAAATTCCGACTACACCAAACAAAAGTAAATTTTTTGATCTACAATTGTGGTTTTCATCAATTTTCACAAAAAAGGGGTCGTTGACCTCAAAAATGAAAAAATAAATAGTTTTTTGACGATTACTCAAAAAATTGGTCGAATCAAAAATTTTAAAAGCACTAAAACTGAAGGATTTTTTCTGCTCTACAATTTTAGTTCTTATCAATTTTCATGAAAAACGCTTCGTTTATCCGCGAAATAGGAAACTATGAAAATTTGCATATCTGAGAAAACAGTTTTTGCTAATGAATCGAGGTATTTTCGTCGAATCAAAACTTCAATGATTTTAGGATGAAAGGATATTTTTTGCTCTACAATTTTTGTTCTTATCAATTTTTACGAAAATCGCTTCTTTGACCGGGAAAATAGGGAAAATCTGGTAGACGGCCCATCTTCAAATCAGTTTTTTGACCGTAACTCGAGAAATATTAGTCGAATCAAAATTCCGAATACACTAAACGAAAGTTAATTTTTCCCTCTACAATTTTCGTTCCTATCAATTTTTTCGAAAAACACTTCGTTTGCCCAGAAAACGTATTTTCAATTGCTCAAGTCGGCCGTCTTCGGCAAGGTTGCCAAATTTAACTTCATGGCTTGTAGTGTCTAGGTGGTTTTGATCATGACGATTTTAAAAAAATACGACAAAAATCTGGTCAGTTCAAAAACCTCTTGTAAAAAATTGCTGCCGAAAATTCATATTTTTTTAGAAAAATAGTAAATTAGGGAACTTGGGGAAAATATTCTCCATCGCTCAAAAACGTTTCAAAAAAAAATACTCACATTAAAAACTTCTGATGAAAATATGTATTCAATAAAAAGAATAATCTTATGCGATAAAAACTCTACTTTGAAAAAATATCATTTTTGATTCAAAAATACTTTTTTATTTGGAAAAAGCATCTTTGAAAGAAAAAAATCTTTAAAAATATTGCACAACATTAAAAAAAAAAAAATCAAGAAATTTTCAAATTTTCATCAAAGAAAACTTTGGTTTCATTTCAATTTTTTGAATAAATTTCCTAGTTTTAGCCAGAATTAAAAAAAAAAAAAAAAAATCCAAGAAAATCTCACCGTGACGTGGTTTTTAAACTGCCGAATTAAACCTTTTCTACACTTTGTTTATCTAGGTATCCAAATCCAATGATCATTAAAATAAAAAATAAAATGAAACAGCAATTTATTCAGAAACATTAGAACATCGAAATTTCAATTTAAAAACAAAATATGCTCTACATGACTCGTTAAAATTAAAAATTAAAACATCCTCCTCGAGAATAAAAAAATCCGTAAAATTCAGCACCCATGTCAAATAAATTGCCTACTTGAACGCCGTAAAACTATCTCTACAAATAAGATAATTGTCTCAATCTCGTGTTGATTAATTTGCCTACCTTGTTTGCCGTAAATAATGACTTGAATAAACCTCTTTGGTGGTTATTAGTTATAACAGACTGTTGCAATTATTATGACCATTTCGGCAGTTGTATATTTTCGTTAAAAAAATATTTACTGATTGAAGTCACTCCCAATTAAGAAGAATTTTCCTGCGAGTTTTTATGCACCAAAAATTTAATCACTGATCAAAAAAAAAATCTCTCATTTTGCGTTTTTTTTTTTTTTTTTTTTTTTTTTCAAATTGAAGAAAATATTTGATTTTTCTATAATGAAAAAATGCTATTATGCAAAATTAAAGAATTAAAATATTTTCAAAAGCTGAAAAAAATATAAAAGCAACTCCAACATTCATACTAGATATAGCACTAGTTTTTGAGTAAATTCTCAAAATACAATTATGCAACCTAAATCAAAATGAGGTAGTTAACACTTCATGAAAATGTTAAGAAAACTTTCAACATTTCAAAAATAAAGTATAAATTCAAAACAAATTTTTAAAAAATTGGAAGAAATCGAAAATTGAAAAACATAAATATTAATAATAATGTAACTATAGGTACCTATGTTACCTTTCATTTTTTTTTTTTTTTTTTTTTTTCGTTTCGTCAAAATGTTGAATTGTTGAGGAAACAAATGGAAATCAAAACCAATATTTAATGTTATCAATTTTTTTTTCTTCTTAATTCACGATTAAGTAATCTCGCACCTTCGCTCATCTGTGTGGGTTCCAGCCCCTCAAATGGCCCTTCGTCTGTAGAAAAGGTGTATTTTAGGGGAAAATACTTAATTTTCGACAAAAACCTACAAACAGAAGTCATTCTTAAAATTATACTGAAGTATAGATCTCTTATTCAAGTGGATACATCTTCCATTGAAACAAATTCCCTTGATTTTGCATATTTCTTGATTACGTATTTAAATTATAAAATGAAAATATTCTTTGAAATATTTTGTTTTTAAATTAATTTTTTTCTCAAATAAATTTCAATTTTTTTCAATAAATTTTCTCTGTGTCGAAAGTGTAACCAAAACAACACCATTTCAACTTGCCTTATATTTTCTACGGCTAAGCTGGTAAAAACTGATAAAATTCCAAAACTCCTATCAATTATTCAATTATTGTTCATGAATAATCTTGCGGAATTTTTTAAAAATTATAAACATTACTGCCATACTAAAAATCAAAAAAATTCTATCAGTATTTTGAAAATTTACTTACAAAAAATTACCTATGAGAAATTGTCAAAAAAAATTTGAGAAAAAAATAAATGTCCTAATTAAGCCGGGGTTTTTGAAAATTTTTCATCAAAATTGTAAAATATTTCTTCTGAAAAATTTTTTAGACAATTTTTTATAATTTTTTGTGAATTTTCAAATGAATGATGGAATTTTTTTTGATTTTTGGTAAAACGGTAATGTTTATTTTTTTTTAATTCCACAAGATTTTTCATGAACAGTTAAATAATTGATAGGGTTTTTTCGGTAGGTAATTTTTGAATTATTTGCATGTAATTTTTTTTTTCTTCAACATTTTGAAATATAGTCGGAACTAAGAAACTTGAAAAGTTTAATTTAAATTTTTCAATATTGAATGTGAAAGCAGTTTGCTTAAATTAAATATCCCGAGCGGCACACTCGATCGATAATATCGGAAGATGTAACGTATCGATAAAAAATCGTTTGAAAATCTATAGATGTTCTCACGATATTATAAAGATTTATCGGTACAATTTCATAGGCAAAAAATCTAAAAACTATCGAATTCGATATTATTAAGATTTTAAGACGATATTTGTCAACGATACTATCGACAAAGAATATTAAATTTATCGATTCCGATTTTCCACCGATTTTGTGCAGATATTTGAAACTACATTATCGACAAAGAATATTAAATTTATCGAATTCGATTTTTTAACGATTTTGTAAAGATATTTAAAACTATATTATCGACAGATTATATGAAATTTCTCGACTCCGATATTTTACCGATTTTTTGACGATATTTGAAACTATATTATCGACAGATTATATTAAATTTATCGAATCCGATTTTTTACCCATTTTGTAAAGATATTTGAAACTATATTTTCGGCACATAATATGCAATTTCTCGAATTCGATTTTCTAACGATTGCGTGAAGATATTTGAAACTATATTATCGACACGTAATATGAAATTTCTCGATTTCGATTTTTTAACAATTTTGTGACGATATTTGAAACTCTGTACACTAAAGCACCGATGATGGAAGTCACATTTTTTTTAACTTCGAGGTTTTTACGTTTTTTGAATTTTGGACACTTGTAGGTTCATAAACAATAAAAATCTCGAAGTCGAAAAAAAATGGACTTCCATCATCGGTGCTTTAGTGTACAGAACTATATTATTGACAAATATTCTGAAATTTCTCGAATTCGATTTTTTAACGATTTTATGAAGATATTTAAAACTTTATTATCGACACGTAATCTGAAATTTCTCGAATTCGATTTTTCAACGATTTTGTGGCGATATTTGAAACTACATTATCGACAAATAATCTGAAATTTGTCGAACGATTTTTCAACGATTTTGTGACGATATTTGAAATTATTTCCAAATTGGTGAAAATTTTTCTAAGTGCAACACGTCTGGAAGTACTAAACTGCCTATTATAAGCGTTTTATTGCTAATTCCTCAACGATAAGAGGTATGGCATAGTGGTTAAGGAAGAGGATTACCATGCAGGAGGTAGATGGTGCAAGCCCCACGGGTGGCAGATTTCTTATAATTTTTTTTGACTTTTTCTGAAATGATCCTCTTACCGCAACATGAATAATGTGTTTAGGCATAGTTTAATGTATTAATTATGCTAATTAATGATTTTTAATTATAAAAAAAAGCTAGTAAAAGACGAAAAATCGGAATAAAAAATCGATAAAAAATCGACAGAATATCGAATTTGATAAAGTGTCGCAAAAGTTCCGCCTAAATCGTGAAATTATCTTTCGATATTATAGATATATTATCGATAAAATATCTTACTATAATCTCGAAATTTTTGCTAACTATAATTCGTCGATAATCTATCTATATATCGAAAGATAATTTCACGATTTAAGCGGAACTAACGCGACACTTTATCGAATTCGATATTCTGTCGATTTTTTATTTCGATAATTTGTCGATTGTGCTGCTCAGGATGAGTTAAAACAGTTTAATCATGCATATTAGTATTCCAAGTAGAGCTTACATTTACAACGTAGGTAACATTACAAGTTTGAGACATTCCCGACAGTTTGTGTGGGTATTTACGCTGATATCTATAGGGCTACGCTATACGTATTATAGGTCGCAGTTATTTTCTGTAATTTGTGCAAAAGAATTAGGTAGGTAAACACGGTGATGAAATTCATGAAATACCTTTTCAATGTTGATAGTTACAAAACTTGAATATGTTCAACTTCCTTTTGCCTGATTTACAAAATGACGAATTTTCATCTTTGAAACAAAACAACAACGCGCAGTTCATCTCTCAGCATAAAATCGAATAACATAAGCTTCAATACTGATGAAAATATTGATAAAGGTACATATTATGCATTCCAATTGCTCCGAACTAGAAATTGATTTCCAACTGTAATTTTATTGAAACAGCAATTCTTCTTCCTCTTCTGCTTCTTCCTCCAAATCAGTAATCTCAGGGGGTGGTTTTTCGAGCGAGTTCTTAAACTAGAAAAGAAATGCAACCATTTGAACCATTTTTGGACTTAAGGTATTTGTAGGTATGCAAATGCTCAAGTAGGTATAACTCACCCTCTCAGCGGCGAACATTATCAATGCAAAGATGAGCGACAAGATGACAAAACTCCCAAAGATGAATACCCAGAAAGACCATTTTGAAGAGTCGATTGCTATTTTTTCGGGGTTGGGCGTTGCAGTAACTGCAGGAGGCAACATGGACAAACAGTTATTTCGACGGATTTTTGCATCCTACAAAGGATCGCCTAAAGTTAGACAGGAATCAACTGAAAAAATCACATTTTTAGCTTCATACCAGGATAATTACGTAAATTTCATGTAGATCGTATTTATGTGTTTTTCTCTTACCATTTCCACATGATATGTTCTTAAAAGAACCCTTCTCTATTTCAATAAACAGTGTAGATATTTGTGTTTCCAAGTAATCTTGCCACTGTTTCAAATTTTGACATTTGCAATAACTTTTTTGCACCAAAGTTTCAATATTCAATGAACATTTTTTCATTTTACAGAGAAAAGCTATATCGGAAACTGCGAATCGCTTTTTTAGGATATTCATTAATTTGAACACAAATATCTTATTGGGGAATAATAGTAATTACAAATTTTATTTCAACTATTCCTTTTATTGGAAAAATTATTTTAAATTGAATTTGAGGAAATTTTAATAATAATATTATTCTTATCAATCGATGAAGTAAACAAGTTCAGGGGAGCTCATAATATCCAACTCTTCTATCGACGAAAAAATAAATGCAGGTAGAGTTGTAGCTTGGTCGTGGATAATTTTCAGATACCTCAGTTTTGTATAGAATTCCAATGAATACTGAAAGGACTACATTGTTTGAGAATTAATTTTTCAACATTCGAAGGCAGCGCCCAAATTACTGAACGTGTCTTAGAATGTGTTAGACAACTATTGAGATGCAAATATGTTATTGTTGGCACATTGAAAACCTGAGTTATTTCATTTTCATTCGCTTGCGTATCGCTCGACAGTGTCATTCCACCAGAAAAGGTTAAGTCAGTCAATTTGGGAAAACGTTTGAAAACGTTTCCATTTGGTAGTTTCCATGAATGACCATAAGGGCAACTGGTTTTTAATTCCAATTTCTAAGTTGAACCAAAAATACAAAATTATTTAATAAAGAGGGTTGTAGCGTTCGAGTAGTAGTTGAACAATAAATTTATCAAATCTTTTCCATTGTTGTGACTTAGTCAGTTTATCTCAACACAATTTAAATAGATCTAGGTACTCACTGTGACATTAAATAATCTTTGGTCGTTTTCCTTAATGATATATTCAGCGCGCTCCTTGCAATTGAATGATTTTTCAGCATCACAGAATCCCTTGGCACCATTTTCCAAAATTTTGCATTCGATATCGAGTGTCAAGACATGATCACATCTTACTAAATCGTTTGTTAGCTCTACTCGAAATCGAAATGTGATAAAGTAAGTGCGAACTTTGAAAATACATAATATGGAAAGAAACTCAAAAGAAGTATACCTATTGAAAGTAGAAAAAAATAAGTGAATTTTTTCATTTCTTATCACACGCCTCACACGTTTCAACGCAAGCAAAATTTGATACAAATTTATCAAAAATTACTATTGAAAGCTAATTAATTCTAAATTTGATGACTTTTAAACATTTTGTCAGACATCTGAAACTCGAAAAAAAATTTTAAAATCCATGACTTCAATTTTAGCCACTTTTTTATTTTGGACAAAAGACTTGTGTATTCTAAAACTTGAAAAAATTTAAGCTAAGTTCATAAAAGGAAATGAATTTCTCGCGTTTTATGAAAAAAAGGAAATCAAAAGTTGAATTTTTTCAACTTTTCATTTCCTGAGATATGAAAACAAAATTTTCGTGATATTGTTTTTTTATCAACTTGTGATATATGTTACAAATATCAAAAAATATCACTAAAATATAAGAATATTTGCATTATACATCGTAAAAATTGAAAAAAACCGAAAGTTCTTTCGTACAAACTCCAAAAAATTCATTTCCTATTATGAACGGTTTCATAGAAAAAAATCTATTCAACTTTTCATTTTTCAATTTTCACAAAACACGAGCCGATTCATTTCCTATTATGAACTTGTCTTTAATTTTAATATTTTTTAAGTTTTTAATTTTCATATTTTCTTCTAACATAAATGAAATGTGGCACTCCATATGAAAAGGGACAACTTTGTCAGATTTGAAAAAATCAAGTTAGCTATACTCGTCGAAACTAGATAAAATTTCGAAGAAAATGGTCCAAAGTTGGTAGCAATTGGTTTAAAATTCGCTGAGTTATGAATTTTTGAAATTAAACTTTCTAAAAGCTCAGTTTTGAGAAAATGGTGTTTAAAGTTTGAGCAATGTTTTTTTTTTTGGTATATTTTTCGATTTTTATGATGAAACTAAGCATTCTATGAAAAAAATGTATAGAATGAAAAATGTTCAGAATGAACTCATTGTCTCAAATCAATTTTTTCCTAGTTTTTTTCCTATTTTTTTGGGGCAAACTGAAGATTCTATGGAAAAAAAATACGCCACAATACGCAAAAAAACTCCTAAACGCATTGCCAGTGGTACCATTGGAAAGAGCGTTAAATTCTCTATCTGATTCCGTCAAAATATGAAAAACGTAATTTTTGACTTCTGTTCACATTATCGCGTTTTCTGGCGTTTCACATTTCTGACAAAGTTGTCCCTTTTCATATGGCGTGCCACCATTATGAAACTGAGTCTTGCACATTTTGTCAGACATTCTGACATTTATAATTTTTTTTAATATTTTGGATGATTTTTAGACATTCTATTTAAATGTTCATAATTATTTCCAAATTCATAGAAATTATTTTTTATTTTTGATGATTTTGGACACAAAGTAAGAGTAAATGTAAATATAGGGTAGAGTACCCGTTTATGGCCACCTGTCCATCTTTGGCCACCTTTAGCATTAAACTTATATTTGAAAAGAAAAAATGGATGAAATCAGTTGGTTTTTTTTTAAATTGAAAGTGAATGCACTTCTTCAACCAATATTATATAATTTGGAAAGAAAATATGTGGTTAAGTATTTTTAACTCTATTTCTTGTGCCAAAAATGAATGAAGTTGAAGTTTGCTTGCAAAAAAGATCGTTTGATGGGGTCTGTGTAATGATGGAATAGCAGTCCTAATAATCAAAAAGTAGAGGCAAGTAAGTAATTTTTTAAAGATCAGTGATTTATCTATCAGAAATGAATATAAAATTGGTAAATAAATGATTTTTTCTTGCATTTATTTAAATGGCCGAGTTAGGAACTCTGAAAATTGCAATTTTCCATTTTTGGTCACCTTAATTATTTGTTATTCTATTCATAATCCCATCAATATTTTGATAGTTTTTATTCAGGGATGGGTCAAATCGCAATTTTTGTTATAACCAAAATTATTTCTAGGACCTCAATCCACAAATTTTGTTTGAATTTTTTTTTAATTGGACATCTCCCTCAATTTTGAAATAATATAAATATTTACCTATATGCTATGTGAAATTAGAGGAGAGGAAGGGATAACATTTTAAAAAAAATTATTATGAACGAATTTTTTAATAACCTGTATTTTTATTTGAGAAGAGATTTCTAAAATTCTAAATCATTCATTATAATAATTTTCTATTTACTCATTTATTCCCTTTCTTCGATTTCCTAGTTCTCTTCCCTCAATTTCTTTTGTCTCGTCTCTTTCTTCAATTCATGCTCATATTATAGGTACTGTCTTGGAACATGTTTGGTGGTTGATATTCAATAATTGTATAAGTGAATATGATCAAATTATATTTCTTTTCCAAGTGGAATGATTTTGCTTACACCCTCCCCCATAATAAGAGTTGAATTATTTCTGTGCTTCGTGTTGTTCGAAGTCAATTTATTGTCCAATCCAATTGTAACAAAATCATGTAGGTAATAGGTAATATTGAAAATATTATAGAATACATCACACTCTTTGTAAGTTCTAAAATTTTTTTATAGAATTAAAACTTGTAGGTAAGCGTGACAATGATGTTCTTAAAATACCATCGCAATGCGATGTTGCACAACAGATATTTTCAACTTCGTTAATGGTTTCCAAAATGAAAAATTTTCATCTTAGAACAGGGGGTCTATCTGAATTTTTTTTTGTTGAAAATTCATGAATTTTCCATAACTTTCTTCATGAACAATATTTTTAAATTTCCAGTCCCCTTCCCTCCGGTATAAGTGTAACTTGAAAGAAATATTGGGGGGATTTCACTAATTTTTTTCCTATACTTTTGGTAAATAGCTAGGTATTTTAAAAAAAACAGTATTTAGGGAGGAGGCGAATGCCCCTTGAACCCCCTAAGTAATGCCAACAATTTCAAAAATAAAAAAAAGTTTAATGAATACCTAAGTAACTTGGAATTTTCAAAGGGTGTAATTCAATTTCTTCCAAGTCTCTACCCTAAAACGTGAATGCTTGAAATTGTATTCATGTTGTAATTTGTGAATGATTTTTATCCTGCAAATGAAACAAAAAATTTTGATGAGAAAAATTCTCCTAAAAAAATTTTTAACTACTTTTTCTGTTTTTTTTTTTTTTTTTTTTTTCGTCCCAATGTTTGAAAAATGTTTTATTTATTTATTTATTTAATATCAAATAAAAAAATAATGATCTCCAAAAAATTGAGATTCTTTATTTTAGAAGGATTTTTAAAATTATTGTTTGAAAAAAATCGAATTTTTTCGAGAATGAAACGAATTTTTTCCTTCACAAAGAAAAAAAAACGCGTAGCAGTCAAGATGCTCCGCGACAGCCGAATTTTTTTTTTCAAGTTAGTGTACCACTTTTAAAACGTTTTCATCCATGGTATTTCAGTTTCAATATCAGTTTTAACTTCAAATTCAGTTTAAAAATGTCAGGTTTTTGTCTTCAGTTTTAGTTCCACTCTGTATTGAAGATTTCATCTTCAGATGGGGGCTCCGCCCCCATACCCCCGTTGGGGCTCCGACCCAACCCCCTCATCACTTTTGGCTCTTAGGATGGGGGCACCGCCTCCATACCACCGCGTTGGGGCTTCGCCCCCAACCACCTCGTCACTTCCAACTCTTCAGATGGGGGCTCCGCCCCCATGCCCCTATTGGGGGGCTTTACCCTCAATAGGGACATGGCAGGAGAGGATTGAGGGCTTCGCTCTCAATCCCCTTCACACTTTCAGCTCTTCAGACGAGGGCCAACACACCAAAAAAGAGGTTAAAACGTGAAAATTTATGATTTTTGACCCGGTACGGGGGTCAAATGGTGCTCAAAAGTCGAAACCCCCAAAAGGCACATCAGTGACCTCTACTGACCCTACATCCCAAATTTCGATTGTTTAGGTCTTTTAGTTTGGGCTGTAGGCTGTTCAACGCGTCAGAAAAGACAGGTTAAAACTTGAAAAATATTGATTTTTGACCCTGTATCGAGGTCAAAAGGGGTTTAAAGGTCAAAACCTACAAAAGGCACATCAGGGGCATGAACTCGATCTATGATAAAAATGTAGGCCCCCCAGCTCCATTTGGAGGGTCTGTAGCCTGATCAATGTGAAAAAATGACCTCAAAATCCACTTTTTGGGCCCTAAAATGTGGTGGGGATGACTTGTGAAGCTGAAATTTGGATACAGTGGAGACAATCAGAGTCACTGTTGTTGGTAAAAATTTCAAATCATTTTGTCAAATTGGGGCCTCTTTAGAGCCCCCCTCAAAAAAAGGCCACCCCAATTTTGGGGCTCAAGGGTCAAAACCCCAAAAAGGCACCTCAGTGACCCTTACCTATCCTAAATACCAAATTTTAGCATCCAAGGTGATTTGGTTTGGGCTGCAGGCTGATCAACGTACCGGAAAGCGAGAAAAACATGAAAAATTGTGAAAAATCTTGATTTTTGACCCTTGACAGGGGTCAAAGGGGGCCCAAAAGTTGAAACCTACAAAAGGCACATCAGGGGCACAAACTTGATTCATGATGAAAATTTTGGCCCCCCAGCCTCATTTGGGGGTCTGTAGCCTGATCAACGTGAAAAAAATGACCCCAAAATCCACTTTTTGGGCCCTAAAATGGGGTGGGATGACTTAGGGAGCTGAAATTTGACTATGGTGTAGGTAATTAGGGTTCTCATCCCTGGGGCAAGTTTCAAAAAATTTTATGATATTGGGACTCCCCCGCACCCCTTTCAAAAAGGAGCCATATCCCCAATGTTGAGTTAGGGCCCCAAAAAATTTTTTGCCTCATTCCTACACCGAGGGGACCCTACATATCAAGTTTGACCTCATTTGACCTGTTAGGCTCGGCCCCAGAGTTCCAAAAGTAGCGGTAAAATTATAAATATATATATATAAATATGTGACATGTGACAGATCGTCATCTTTTGGTCCCAAACGTCAACAAATGGGGTCAGAACTCTTCTATCCCCCCCCCCCTCCTTCTAAATCAGGGTCGGACACAATAGCCTAAATTTTTTTTTTTAAATTCGGCTAAAAATAAGAAACTTTTCCCCAGAAATATTTAAAAATCCATAATATTATCTTCACATAATAAAATTTTATAACATTTTTTCTCCAAAAAAAAAAAAATTCGGCTAAAAAAAGATTTTTGGATATTTTTTATTCCGAAAAATCCTGAAATTTCTTCCTCCGAAAAAACTTCTACTATAGAAGATTTAAGATTTCTCTATTTCAAAAAAATCGATAATTTTTTTTTCATTTCAAAACAATTTTTAAAAATTTTTGAACCAAAAAATTCGTTTATAATTTTTTTTTTTTAAATTCCACAAATGAGAATTTTCTTCCAAAAACAGAGATCCCTCCCCCTCCCCCTTCAAACAAAAATATATTATCATTTTTCAGAAAAAAAATTAAAAATGAGATTTTTATACTCTGGAGTTAGAAAAGTATTTTACTGCAAAACAATCAATTCCGTAAGGATAAATTCAAATTTTTGATTTTTTTTAAATGAAAATTTTTTCGTGAAAGTTTGAAAAATATTATTACTTTAAAAAAACTGAGATTTTTTTTTTTAACGCTTTGTACAGCAACTACCTTAGGCTAGTGGTGTGAAAATGTTTTTTTTATTGCAAAACAATTTTTAAATTTTTTACTAAAAAATTAATTTTTTTTTTCATTCCACAAAATTTTTTTTTTTCATTCCAAGAAATATGGATTTTTTCCAAAAAAATAGAGATCCCCAAAAAAAAAAAAAAAAAATCTGCAAGAAATTTAATTTTCTTCCTTAGAGAAATCACAATATTTATCTATTGCTGTTTTTTTTTTAGAAGACGCGACAAACGGTTTGAAAAAAGTTCATTTAGGTATGAGCGAATTTGTAATTTTGCCCATGTAATATTATCGAAAATTCGTGACTTCAAAGTGTAAAAAAAATTGATAACTTTTTTTGAAGTAGTGATTTTTTTGAAAAATTCATGACTTTTCAATAATTTTCATGACCCATTTTCAAATTTTATGACTTTTTCATGACATTAATGATTTTCATGACCTATGGACACCCTGTCGAAACAAAAAAGCACCTTGCAGTTGATCTTACAACATCAAATCGAATAAAATAGGTTCTTATGCCTATGGCACTGTTTGATATTAAACATATCACAGTAGTTTCGAACCAATAGATTGATTTCCAAAGTTGCATCCCAGTTTGATTGAAACAGCTGGATACTATTCTTCTTCCTGCTCTTCTTCTAGTTCTTCTGATTCATCCTCACTGGCAAATTCTGTTTCTGACGATCTTCTGGATAACTGAAAGGAAATGTAACCATTTCAGTAATCCTTGATGAGGAAAATATTATTAATATGCGCAAATAGTTGGGATATAACTTACCCGTTCTGCGACAAACATCATTATGGCGAAGATAAGCGAGATAATTAAAAATCCTGCTACAATGAATACCCAAAAAGGCCAGCTTCCAGAGTCAAATTCTTTTTTTTTTGTGACCGGTGTTTCTTCTTCGGGAGGCTTTAGGGATAAACACTTGGCTCGTTGGCTTTTCGCTTCCTTCAGGATATCGTCAGTGTCATTTGTACATGTGCCACATTTCACATCCTTAATTAAAGCTCCAGTGTGTGTTGTAATAGTCAAAGGGGATTTCTCAGTTTCCAAGTACTGTTGCCATTTCTTCAACAATTCACAGGTGCAAGCTTGTTTGGAAGCAAATTGAAAAGGCTTGAATGAAAATTTCGTCAGATTACAAAAAAAAGCTATTTCAGGGATGGTGAATTCTATGTTTTCGGCTTTTCCGATATCAAACTCTTGCAGCGAAGGAAATCCTAATCCAGGAATTTTTACCCACTCAATAGTCGCGATCTTCAGATACTTCAATTTTGTGGTTTTTTTCCAGTTGATAGGAACCTCTGCACAGTATTCAAAAATTAATTTGGAAAGATTCGGAGGCAATATCCATTGATCTTTTGCCCAATCGCCACGCTCCGAGACACACTTCTTGTAATGTAAACACGTTATGGTTGGCACATTGAGGAGCTGCGATGGCAGTGTTCCTTTTGTGTGGGCATCAACAAATCTTTGTATTACACTGTAAACGATCAAGTCAGTTAACTTGGTGAAACGTTTGAAAGTGTTTAAACTTGTAATTTTCCATTCATGACCATTATCACAACTGGTTTTCAATTCCAATTTCTAAGTTGCAACAAAAATACAAAATTAGGCATTCGATAATGACAATGAGATTAGTTGCGTTCAGCTTTTCTTCATAGATACCTAATGCAGATCTACTCACTTTTACATCAAATACTCTGTCATCGTTGAGCTGAAGAGTAAGATCAATTGATTCGCAAGGGACATCACTGGCATCAAAAACTGCCTTGGAATAATTTTCTAAAAATGTGCATTTGATTTCTCTAGTTATAATTTCGGAATTGCGCACTAAATCATTTGTCAGTTCTACTCAGAATCAAAATGATATGACAATGTTGGTAAAATTTGAAAATACAATACTTATTCAAAACAATAAAAAAAAAATCAAAAATAGTATAGTTACCTATTGAAAATACGAAAAAATATACGATTTTTTTCATTTCTTATCACACGTTTTAACATACAGGGTGAAGTTTGAAACAACATAAATCAAAAATCTATCAATAAATAAGAATTCGACCAGCAAAACAATTCCAAGCAATAGTTGGCTATGTTATTGTTTTATTTATTTTAAATTTTCTTGCTCAAGAGGGTGTTGATGATCAGTGTTTTTTTTTTCTTATTCTGAACTTGTCCCGAACATATTTTAGGGAGATCACAATGTCTATATTGCCGCAATGCAGAACAGCCAACGGCAAGTTTTTATGAAGAATTCGAGGATTAATAATGCGACTGGTGAAATATAAATATCGATATTATGTACATTAAATCTTGAATTGGTACAAATTTTTATTTTCGCAACCTAAGGCTGTACTTTATCACGTAGGTACAGGGTCATTTAATTTATGCAACATTTTAAAAAAAAATTGTAAGGAATGTCTCGGTGGCGTTGGGTTAGGATATGGACTCTGGTGCAAGCTGAGTTTTATAAGTGGTTACACTGACTGGTGAAGTGGTGATTGGAGAATTTTTTGTGGATGATTTCTCATTTTTTTTAAAACATTTTTTTTGAATAATTCTATGTCAAAATAACAAAAAGGAAAAAAATAAAAGAAAAAAAAAGCTTTTTTTTTTGTAAAAATTGATTTATTTTTACTCCAAATGAACAAAAATAAGTATTCGTCGAAGATTTCTCTCTAAAAAAGGAGAATTTTCCGCATAAAAATAAAGAGATATTGATATGGTTGCTAAAAAAAAATAGAATTTTTTCACAAAAAATTTCAAGTTTTTTTTAAATTTCTCTTTTAAAATACTTAGGTAATAGGCAGGGTTCGGACATTCTTTCTCGAAAAAACGGGAAATATACGCATAAAAATTCCCTTAAAAAACACGAAATATGCGCGAAAAACCTAAAAATATTCTCGAACGATATGGGTGTCAATTTAAAGAGGAAAACGCCAGCTACATGATTTTGATTCATAATTGGACGTATTTAGAACACATATTGAGAAATTACACAAAAAAGAACGAAAAATGAATTTTATTTTTACTCAAAAGCAAAAAACGTTCTAATTCTAATTCTAATTTGGTAATTCTACTGATTCTAATTAAATCAGAGAAAATAACGAAATTGTATTTTATCAAAATAAGTAGGTAAGTTTGAAAATTAAATCGACTCGCCAAGCCGGCATATGCAAAAAAGTACCACCAGTGTTGCACATTCGGGTGAAAAAAAAATAGCGGTATCAGTTTTGCTAAATTTTTAGGTGAGAAATTGCAAATTTGTCAAAATATGCTCGAAAAAACTCGAAAATCGTGAAATATTCTCGAAAAACCTAAAATATTCCCTAAAAATACCCAAAATATGCGTTTATATGCGCTGAAAGATGAAATATGCTCAAACATGCAAAAACAAGTTGGGTCAATTTTACTTAGAATTTTCTGAAACGTAAAGATAACTTGAAAATTCTCGATCTAGTATTAAACAAAAAAACATGCTCGAGCATGAAAATCCGAACCCTGGTAATAGGTAATAAATAAGACCAAAGATTCGTTTTTTTTAATAAAAAGTTTTTGCTTTTAATTTTTTTTTTTGAAATTTCACTCCAAAAAAATGGAAGTATTCTCTGACCCAGAAACATTATTAACTAAGAGATTATTTTCAAAATAATTCTTACTCCGAAAAAAATCGAGACTGAAACTACAGATTTTTTTTTCTGAAAGAAAAGATTACTTCCTCAACACAAAACAAAAATAAAATCCTTACTTCAAAATAAATTGAAAGAATTTTCCCCCAAAAATTGGACTATTTTTCTCTTCATTAGTATAAGATTAAATTTTGCTGAAAAAATAACTCAAAAAAAGCGTGTACGCAGCGAAACTACGAGTCGTACGGCTGAACTGGTGGCGCCATTCGATTCGCCAGGTCTGATTACCACCATCTGCATATGTCGCGAGTAAAAATCTGACAAAAAGTTTCTTGAGCCAAAAAAATCATAAGGGGTTTATTCACGTTTTTTTGCGATTTTTTGAGCCTCCAAAAAAATCGAGATAAAGGTGGTTTTCGACTAATTCGAGGTCTCCGGTCTCAGATCCGGTGTCGGTTTTGCCATCTGGCCATTTGTTGTCGAGATATTCGCCTCAAAAGTTAATGGAAAACTCAAAAAATAAGCGCAGAAAAAAATTGACTGGAAATTTGTGCAGAACGACCCAAAATTAGTCAAAATTAACACCTATTTCGATTTTTTGGGTAAAAAAAAATTTGCTCAAAAAATGTCTCAAAAAAAGCGTGTACGCTGCGAAACTACGAGTCGTACGGCTGAACTGGTGGCGCCATTCGATTCGCCAGGTCTGATTACCACCATCTGCATATGTCGCGAGTAAAAATCTGACAAAAAAAATTTTGAGCCAAAAAAATCATAAGGGGTTTTTTCACGTTTTTTTGCGATTTTTTGAGCCTCCAAAAAAAATTGAGACAACAGTAGTTTATTCAACTAGGGAGATAAAGTGATTTTCGACGATTTTGAGGGTTTATTGCCCGAGCGAAGCGAGGGAAATAAATCAAAGTCGTTGAAAATCACTCTATTTTCCTAGTTGGATAAATTATTTTACGTTACGAGGGAGAAAAAGGCTTCTTTATACTACCGAAAGATCAGCGAGAGGTATATAAAGTAGCACTTTATCTCCCTAGTAACGTAAAGGTGGTTTTCGACTAATTCGAGATCGCTGGTCTCAGATCCGCTGTCGGTTTTGTCATCCGGCCATAAGTTGTCGAGATGGCGGGAAACTCAAAAAATTAGCGCAGATAAAACTGACTAGAAATTCGTGCAGAATGACCCAAAAGTAGTCGAAATGCACTTTCATTTCAATTTTTAATAGGAAAATATGTTTTCTTCAGAGTAATCAAGAGAATTTTAGGCACTTACTATGTATCTACTTTAAAAAATTGGAAAAAAAATTATTTACCCCAAAAAATTTTGAAATTTTTTTCAAAAAATTATAAGTATCATTTTATTTTTAAAAAATAAACAAAAATTTGAATTCTTTCTTCCAAAAAAACAAAAAATGAGAACTTTATTTCTCAAGAAGTTTCTAAATTTTAGTGACCTAAAAATTTCATCACGGGGGTTTTAGACCATAAAGACTAACGTCTTCCACTAGTTGGTTTTCCAAATTATTGCGGGGGGATGGGCGATTCACCAACATAACTTATCTGACTCTGCTCTGACTTCAGAAATGGATAGAATGGATTTCCAAAAAAATAGGACGATTTATTGGGAAAATTGAAAATCAGGCCTTCAAAAAAATGGCATACCCGTTCACTGTTTAAATCGAATTATGAGGTTAAATTTCAATCAAAGGAACTGAGACCTTGAATAAATGAACAATAATGATGAATATTTTTAATTCAATGGCACTATTTATAATGATTAAAAATATATATGTACAGAATTGAAACAGACCAACGATTCGACGTTCAAACACAATAACATGATTTTTTTTAAACTTCCAGGTTTCTGATATTCTCAATTCGATAATAAATCTGTACAGCAAGATATAAAACATTTCCACGAAATGCCTTCCACATCACATAATAATCTATTAAAAAACTAAAACCCCTCGTAGTTCGTACGTACCTTCAAGTTTAAATATCGATTATTTTTGGTGTACGATTTTAAAAGAGGAACTAGCCAGGTCAACCCTCTCTTCCCTTCCCAAACAAATGCAGTCGAGCAAAAGGATAATAATATAAATATTTATAAGAAAACTATACTTTTTTAAGCTAATGGTAATTCCGAAGCTTCGTCTATTTCTTCGCATAATTTTGAATCATCCGGCGAGGCAAACAGCGTAATGCCACATCGACAATTAGAAGGTATTCTAACGTAATGCTTGGTCCTCGAACCGTTATTATGTTCTCGTATCATCGAAGCTAGTTGTCCTGCGAAAAATATAACACATCTCTAGTTAAAAATTAAAATCGAGCCACCATTAGAGCCAGTTACGAGAAACACCAACCTAGGACGTTTTCGTTGAGCCATCGTTCATTTGGCGGCTTAAGTAAAGGTCTAAGATCAACTTTAGGGTGCCATTTTTTCATCAGCGTGCTTCTTTTGATGTAAACTAACGATGGCTGGCAGAGTTGTCTCGATAGTGCAGATTCTTCAACTCGTTCCAGGGGATTGGTTAACGAAACATGAGTCGAGTCTGTTTTATATACGATGTTGTGCCTCCACTGATTGTAAATAATATTTTTTACAGATAACGAACCACGTTCCAGCACGTTTCTGGTAACCATTGGTAAAGCACCTGTAAGGATGACGTGTTTTAATTGGTCAGTTTAAATGGGATAGGAAGAGAAGGGCAGAATGAATACCTTTATTAATCCAATAACTCAGCCATTGCAGATAATCTACATCTCTTTTTGGATACGTTGTGAAAAACCTAGAGTGTAATTTGTGATCCGAGAATTCTGAGAATAAGCCAATGAATTCGGTTTCATCGACGTCTTCGATGGCTCGTAAAATAAGATAATCGATTATCGGTAACCTTTGGTGTACTTTTCTTCTTAGCAGTAATTTAGATAACAGATATCTAGCGTAATGAGAATCATGGGGAATATGCAATGCAGTCTAGAACATAAAATTACGTCATGAAAATTCTCGTTTTGAGCAAATTAAGATCATTCGAAGATGACTAATTTACCAGAAGATTAACTATGGCGCTTATACAGTACGTTGGATCTGTGCTTAATAAATTATCGAAACAGCAGAAATTCCCTTCTAGATGATCTGCATCTGGTACGGACGCTGAAGGAATATCCCGGTCTGTTTCAGGTTCTAGTCTTTTGGTCTGAAAAAAAAGTTGAAAATTATTTCTCTAAATAATTGTAAAATTTCAGAACCAAGTACGACGTACTTCGTGGTAACCATCGACGATGAAGGTAACATCGTCGTAATCTGCATTAGGAACCTCTTCATCGGAGGAATCTCCGTAACAAAAATACTGATTTGGTTTAAACGGTTCGTTATTTCGATAACTATCTAAACTCTTGGAACAACAAGGCTGCTCATTATCGGGAGCCAGCTGTTTGAAAACTGGAACACAAATCGAGCTATCAGATTGCGAACTATCGACTGCATCTTCTGCGGGTACTTGATCAACGCAGCAGTTTGCATTCTCATCTCGATACGATTCTCTTCCAAAACATTCGAGTGGTTCGTGTTCATTGAAGAGATGATTTTCTTCGATATTTGGTACATCGTTGGAGGCATTATCGCTATCGGAATCTTGTCCGTTGGAAGGTCCCGGATCGAAGTCCATTTCTAAATAGTCCATATCGGGTGAAGAACATAATGAGCCTCGGCGACCATTAGGTACGTCTACGACATTGAAGACTGATTCAGGTACGTTTGGTTGTTCAGCTCCTTTGTAAGTGTAAACGCAATGTTCGTCGTCATCTTCGGAACTACTTGATAGGTAAATGTTTCTGTACGATGAGTTTCTATTGCTGGTTCGATTAAGATCTCCATTCGCAGGTTTACCATTGGATGAGTCACTGCTACGGTTCAGGTTGTTCACTGTGGTGGTGTTTGATTCGGCGTTAGAATGGCAAGATCCGTCGTTACGTTCGTTGCAATTGTTTAAATGTTGGTAGAATGATTTGAGGAGTTTTTCTTCCAAGTTTTTCATACATTCTGAGCTATTTTCTAACGATTCGTTGGATTTCTTTGGTTTGTTATTCGCGTCCGCGTATTCTTTGACTTCGTCGTTCATGGCTCGTTTCAGATTCACTGCAAGAAGAATTAGCAGAGTTACTCGGTGTCAGGAAAATGATTCAACGTATGGATTAATTATCAACGTTCTTAGTTCAAAGCAACTAAAGTGTGTTGATGAATCATACGATGACCATTTGTAAAGTAATTCCAATTTGAATTATTTCCATAGTTTATTTTACTAGTAAACAAAATCTTACTCACTTGCATGATTAAATCCGAGAATGAAAAGAAGTGGGCGATACAAAAAAATACACTCGGGCGGTTGATGGGTGTTTTGGAAACGATGGGAAGAAGTTGTGGAATAATTTATACAACCGAACAGAATTGAAATAATAATTATTTTACTACGAATTATTTTAATTTCACCGAGTTTAAAAAATTATTATGGAAATAAAAACATACACAATTTTAATGATAATAGAATTGTTGCCTCGATTTAAATTTTAATAAAAATAGTTGGATTTGAGAGAAATTTAATTCTTCTTTTTGGTAACATTGTTTTGATAAAGAACTCGAAAGTTTAGCTATTTTCACAAAATTCCTGTACAATGGCGAATGATTTTTATTACTTTATTTTTGAATGAGTCTTCAAAAATAAAATATAATGAGAATTTTTATTGTAAAATAATTACCAATTATATAAATAAGATATAAATAAATTTGTAAAAACGATAAAAATATTTCAATCAACGAAAATTGTTGAAATAAAAAGCGAATTCAATTTCAAATTGAATCTCAAAACGAACGAGTTATCCCAAAGAACTTCTTACTTCGGATACAGTGCAAATCTAACGAATTCCAAACTACGCTGTTTTTGTGATGAAAAATCTTGCGATTGCGTGATCAAATTCTGCGAATGAAAGATTTTGTGTTTTGTTTCGTCTTAAAACATATGTTTGTATTCTTTGTTTGCTAAATTGTAATTAAAAGTGCAGAGTTGTACGTTTACTATTATCATCTTCAAGTTCTGTTCAGCTTGGTTGCTTGTATTTGGTTAAAATTGCTTGAATCATGTCGTACGCTTATTTATTCAAATATATCATCATAGGTGACACAGGTGAGTCAATATCATCCATAAACTAATAATATAATCAAAAATCGTGTCATTATGGTACTTATCGATCTCTGTAGATCTTCATTATCAATCTAGGACATTACAACACGATGGTCGATTTCATGTTTTGTTTGCTTTGTTTAATCTAGGAGTTGGAAAATCGTGTTTACTTTTACAATTCACCGATAAGAGATTTCAACCAGTTCATGATCTGACCATTGGTAAGCGATTGGAGACGTATAAAACACAATAATATGGTATTGTTTCATTCCTCGTGTGAATCATTTCCTTAGGAGTTGAATTCGGAGCACGTATGATAACGATCGACAATAAACAGATTAAGCTGCAAATATGGGACACTGCTGGTCAAGAAGCATTCCGTTCTATTACAAGATCATATTATCGAGGTGCTGCTGGTGCTTTGTTGGTTTACGATATTACTCGTCGTGAAACATTCAATCATCTAACCACCTGGTTAGAGGACGCCAGGCAACATTCTAATTCCAATATGGTTATTATGTTAATCGGTAATAAAAGGTAAATCACCGATCATTTGGCTAATAACTACAACGCAATAGGTATTCGAAACTAATATTTACGTTGTTTAGTGATCTTGAATCGAGACGAGAAGTAAAACGAGAAGAAGGCGAAGCATTTGCTCACGAACACGGTTTGATATTTATGGAGACGTCAGCCAAAACAGCTGCCAATGTCGAAGATGCTTTCATCAACACAGCCAAAGAAATATACGAAAAAATACAAGAGGGAGTTTTCGACATCAACAACGAAGTACGTTTTATCTCCTTTTATCGCCGACTAAATCAATATTACGTATTTTGATACGAATTTTATCTCTTTATATAGGCTAACGGTATAAAAATCGGACCTCAACATTCTCCAACCAGTCCAAACTTACCACAGAATCAGCGAAGAATGGAAGGCAGCGGTTGTTGTTGAGGTTCTAAATTAACGCTGCCATTCGGTTCTTACCAAGAGTTTTTATTTACTTTCGAAATGGAAACCCATATTCAGCTTTTACTATTTTCCAATCCTTCAGACCAAAATTCTTCGCCATAGCGAGTCTCCTTTTGATATCTCGATTCGTTTTTATGTTTTTATCCGGAACACGATTAAAAAGTTTTTACGTTTTGTATTCGTGAGTACGCCATGTTTACGTGTTTGACTCCTCCTCTTATTACTTAAACTTCTGTGTTTGCTTAATACGTATGCTTAAGTTGAATGAATGGCATGCTGATGTGGCTTTTTTATTTTTTAGCCCATATTTATAATGTTAAGAATATCAAAATTTCGTAATTTCGGTAATTCTTTTTATATAGGATACGAATTATGTTATTTAATAACGTTGTCGAGTACGTCTTTTTATATTTAAGATTGTTTTTGAAAGAAAAAAAAAGGCTTTTCTCGTTATTTCTTTTTATCGTAGAACACGGTTATGATTTTTAGCAACGCGTATAATAATAAATTTGTCAAGTTTTTGAGTTATATTATTTATCGTTTTTTTAAATCTTTTTTTTTCTACGCACAATATTTACATTAATTAGATTACTCTTGTACCGGAACTTATGCTGGATTCCTTAATGGGAAAAGTTACACTTTGGTTTGTGTGTCGTGTCGTATATTGTACAATTTGTGATATTAGAATGAGAGAATTATCACGGAGGAATTATTACTGTAATCGTAACTAGTCTATTTAAATATACAATAAGAATTTACTGTACATAATTGAAATTTAAATATATCAATAGTTTATCATTTGATTACGCCGGAACGCTTTTTTTTTTTTTTTTTATATGTCTACGGTGTCGTTATTGATTTTCTTTTTTTCATTGGTTTGTGACGTCACGACGAATCGATGAGAGATAGCTTTGTCTAGAATGGAATTAACATTATCATATGACTCATTTGGTAGGCTACTAAAATAAAATTTGTACTTTGTACTTGTACAACGACATTTGTTTCAATTTGATATTTAGTGACTATTTTGAGATATTGATAGTATGATAAGGTGCTAATATATCCAACAATTATTAGTAAGTGGATAAGTACATACATTAGAATTTTATTATAAAGAATGGATCAAATGAGATCAAATTAGCTGTGTGAGGCCCTCCAAGAGAAAGAAAATTATATACCTACCTTAGAATTTTTGAAAACTCATTATTTTTGCCCCCCCCCCCCTTAGATAATGATACTTATCCTACCCCTGCGTGATACCTATAATCTGTGAAAAATTGAAAATTTTCGTCCTCCTCCAAAGTTGAAATTTTTCAACGAAGTGCAATTTTTCAGAGAGTGGTGGGGGTCAAAAATTTTAGTGGTGGATTTTGACATTTTGATCCGCTTTGGATTCAATTTTGGTCAAGGGCTGAGTTCAGTATCTTACCATAACAGTCTATTAGGTCATCCCAACGCTCTTCAGGGCCTCAAAAAAAGTATTTTGGAGTAATTTTTTTGTTGGATTATGGATAGGTATTATGCCCTCTAAATGGGACAAGAGGTGATGCCATTTTGGGAACCACGACCTTGTTCCAGAGATGACCTACGGGTCCAGAATTCAGGTCTGCACATATCTCAACTCGAAATTTGACATTTTGGGATTTATTTTATAACGATTTCAGCAAAATCGAAAATTAAAAAAAAAAAATCAACATTTATCTTGTTTGTTCTGTTGTTTCATAATTTAATTTTTTTCGAAGTGTCAAGGGTTGGCCCAAAGTCAGCCATCTAAAAATTATTCTTTTGGTGTAAAATCAACTCCCTAAATATTTTTCTTTAAAAAAATCAATTTAAGTGGTGGCAGAGAGCCCACCTTTTTATTGAGAAAACAAAAAAAAACTTCAAAAAATTGGAATTGATTTTTTTTCAATTTTTCTAAGAGAATGTTCTTTTTTTTTAAATGCTATTCAAATAATTTTCAAGGAGTTGATTTTACATTTAAAAAAAAAAAAAAACATTTTTAGAGGACTTGCTCTCAACCCTAGAAATTTCGAAAAAAAAAATGAAATCATGAACCACCCGATTGTTTGTGTAGGTATCATAAATACCCCCCCCCCAAAAAAAAAAAAAATCGACCAAAAAATTACTGTTTGAAAGGTGAAGAAATATACTAAAAAATTGTGTTTTTTTTTATTTTCCATAAATTATTCTTGGAACTGTCTGTCTACCTATCTCAGAAAGTTTGAAAAAATTTGGTCAAAAATGATCATTTATGGAAATTTGAAAATTCACGTTAATCCTTACCAAATTCAATTTTTCTTCTCTGGATGAAAAATCTTTTTTTTTTATAAAAATAGTTTAATTTCCTTGAAGGAGAATTTTTCAATGAAAATAAGTTTTTTTATTTTTTTTTTTCAGAAGAAATTTCTTCAAGTTTTTGAAGTAGAAATGTTTCAAAATCTTTTTTCGGAAAAATGATTCGATTTTTTTTGTAAGAAATCTTTTTTTCAAATTTTTTGTATAGTGTAGAATTTTTCAAGATACGAGTAGAAATAGAAGTATTTTTCATTAAAAAATAATCATTTGAGGGGGGGCTGATTCTTCAATTTTTCCCGATTGAATTTATGTGATTGTAGTTTTCAATAGAGTTTTAATTAATGGAGAGACAATGAGAAAATTTTTCTTTTTTTTTTTCTTTTTTTAAGATTTATGTTATTTTTGAATTTTTTTCAAAGAAACATTCTATTTTTTACAAAAAATCAACTTTTTTTCATAGAAAAAAAAAAAAAAAAATTTCTGAAATAAAAGTAATATTTCTCATTTTTTTTAGGAAAAAAATTTCTTGATTTTTTGGAAAAAGAATCCAATTTTAATTTTTTTTTCAATTCTTTTTTTACAGGTAGGTAATAAAATCTATCGTTTTTGGGATTTTTTTTTTGATAAAAAATTTAATTTTTCTTATGAAAAAAATTTCTCAATTTTTCAGATGAGATGAAAGAAGTGATTTTTTAAGTCAAATTATTTTATTCTGACTTCTGAGAGATATTTTCATATCGTAGTGATTTTTAATGAAAAATAAATTTTTATCCAGAATTTTTATGATTTTTTTTTAAATAATTTTTTCCTGAGTGCGGGTATTCGTGCTAATGTATCGCCCAGTCACTAATTCATTGGGCCACATGAGCAACTAATCGAGAACCACTGGGTAAGAGGATGAGATATCGAGCTAAAAAAATTGTCACGGAGGTTTTAAGCCATATGAAGACCAACTCTCACTAAATTTCAAATTTGGTGCTTATTAGGGCCAAATCACCCTCTTCATTCCCCCCCCCCCCCCTGTTTTCCCAAACCTTTTTTGTGAAAACTTTAAAAACAGACCCAACATTATGAAAATTTTTAAAATTCACGTTTTGGGGCGGGCTAAATCCACAACAAGTAATCACCAAAATGAACGAACGAGAATTCATCTCATATTCTTGTTTGAAAACTCGTTGTCGTGGTCATGGTCGTGGTCGTGTTTGTAATTTGCAAAGTGGACTTTGTCGAAATTGATTTTTAATCTATTTTAATTTTTTTCCACTAAATAAAAAATTTAAATTTTTAAAATTTTTCCAAGTTTTCTATTCTTCAAACTTTTTACTTATTTTCATTTTCAATTTTCATTACATTTTTGAAAAAAAAAAATTTCTTGAAGAAATCATTCATCATTCTCATTCATAAAATAATTTAGGTATTCCTATTTTTTCCTCAAATTAAATTTTTCATTAATTTTTTTCTGTTTGTCGTTTAAAAGTTAAAATTCATTTTTTCTTTTTTTTAATATTTTCCAATTTTATTTTTCATTCAAACTCAACAATAATTTTTTCATCAAAATGCAACTAAATCTTCATCATATTTTTTCAAATTCATTTTTTGAATTTTTTTTTAATGAATATTGTTAATTAATAATTGAGTTTTAAATTTTCATTTAGGTTTTTAAACATTTTTCATAAAATTTTCGCATCAAAAAATGCTTCTAAATCTCTACCATACTTTTTCAAATTTTTCTTTTGAATTTCTTTCAAATAAATTTTTTATCAAGTTTATTTTTAAGCTTTCTACCGAAATTTTTTCTGACATTTTTATTTTTTGAAGAAAATTGTTCATCATTCCCCCCCCCCCCCCCCCATTTTCCAATAAAATTGTCAATTGATTTCATTCTCAAATTATTGGTCATCAAAATCAAATGTTCCTATTTCATCTCTCAACAGCTGACAACTTGACTTCTCATTCGAATTTTTCCAATAATGTTCATCAAGATTATTGTCTTGTCCTCTAATTGAGTAATTTCTAATTTTTTTTTTGACGTAAATTCCAATTTTTATTTTTTCTTCAAAAATTTCTTTCATTTTTTCCCCTTCAAATTCACTAAAATTTTAATTTTTAAATTTAATATTCAAAATTGAGTAAGTAGCTAAGTACTTAACTACTTACTGACTTGTTGAGAAAAAAAATTAAAAAAATTAAAACATAAAAAATGCCTAGAATGAAAAAATATTTTGAGTATTTTGCGAAAGAAAAAATTTGTTTGAAAATTTTTTTAAAAATTTAAAAAACTTGTACAAAAATTAAAGATGAATAAAAAAGAACGACATCGCCCTTACAATGTGATTACTTATTGTGGATTTAGCCACTCCCTTAAAATTGGAACAAGACCCTTTGAGAAGACTTTTAAAATGAGCTCAAAATGATAAAAAAAAATTAATTTATGTAAGTAGAGACACGAATAATCAGAAACCTATAATATTTCCATTATTATTGGGTAGATAAGTACCTATGCAAATTTTAACTTCCAAGGTCATTTCTATCTCTTTTTAGGGCTTAAGCAGTGAATTTTGAAGTACAAGTCTTCAAAATTGGCCTTGAGTTCCCAAAATTTCAGCATTAGTTAGGTTTATGCCTTTATGCCTCTAATATGCTTTTTATACGTTTGATATTTTGGACTTCTCTTGACTCTGGTATGTGGTCAAAAATTGAAATTGTTCACTGGTTAGAACTGGTAAAGATCACTGATGTGCCTTATTTTTTGAGTTTTGACTTTTGGGCTCAAATTTGGGACGAGGTTTTTTTTGGACCTGTTTAAAATTTTAAATGTTAATTAAATTTTGCTCTAATGAAGGGGAAATCATACTATCATGTATGAAAATTTTAGTTTCCCAAGTTATCGCCACCTCTCGTTACTAAGCCTCCTAAACTGTATTTCAACATCATTTTTTCATAAAAGATAATACCAGTTTTATCTAACAATCCAGGTAAGTAGGTATATTTTTTAAAAGGGTTAAAATCTTCAAAGACTTTCAAAAAAAGCTCACAGGTATTTTATCGAACGAATCTTCACAATGACTGTACGTATACAAATCCAAGTTGGACTTGAAACTTTACATGAAACGAGTGTTCGAAAAATTGTTCCGTTAGTAGTTTCTTGTTCAAGCATTATGATTCTAGATTGGGACCGGGTATATCGTCTCCTTCTGGTGAAACAGCTCCATTCTCAGGAGCACTGGTTGCACTGCTAGAATCGTCTGTGGATAAAAAAATTAAATACAGAAATGAGAAGACGACAAACAATAACAACAATAGAATAGAAAATAAATATATCACCTGTGCCTTTTTTCATCTTGTACCGTTTATAATACTCGTTCCCAATGTAGGCAGCAGGCAAAAGTAGAGATATCAATGCTAAAAGTAACAACCATTTCCAAAAATTCGATGTTGGTTGTCGATCCAAACAAATTTTCCGTTGATTTATCATGGTTTCGCTGAAGTTCTTCTTATTTGGACAGACGTCCTCTTTATTGATCAGAATAAAATTATTGAAACTGATGGAATAATTATTTATTCGACAGTGAGAGAAAATTTAGTTACCATCAGCTTTCGAACAAGTAATTTTGAATCCTTGAATGTTGAACATTAACATCCATTGTTCTACACGATGACATCGACAGGCCACTTCCTTCTCAACAGATTCAAGTCCATGGTTACTGGTTTGACCCACACGTAGAAAGACGATGGTACAAAATGGTGCCAAGCTTTCCGCTGTTAGTTCTCTCAAAGGATTGGAATCCAAATCGACCCAACGAATCGGAGCTAGCAGATTAAGTTCGGGAAACTTCTGTAGCTCATGATGTGCAACATATAATTCATTCAACTCAGTCAAAGTACTGAGGTTGAAGTCTTCATTTTTAAAAGAGTAGTTGTTACGCCCGAAGTTAGACACGGACAGAAATTTGATTTTTTTAGGCCAATTGATTTGGAGACCATCCGACTTGTGTACCAATAAGTTGAATGGCGATTCGCTCATGTCCAAGTTATAGAGGTCCATTAAAGGAGCAAACGTGTTCGCACCGTAATCTACTTTGCCAGTTGCCGGATTCAATCCATGTAAACGAAGAGTCAACAAACATTTATACCTTTTGAAGTCATCATCTGACAGAATTTCTATTGGGTTCAATGAAACATCCAAATCCTAAACAAAATTGTTTTATTACCTCAAACCTCAACAATCAAAATTATCTAATCTACTACCTAGTTTTCTTATTAAGAATAGAAATTATAGAAAGAGCATATACGGTTATTTTCATATCCAAATTTTCTGGAATCGCCGTAAAATTTCTTGAGGTGCAATTTGCCTTTAAATTTACTACTGCACACTGCGGTTTCGAACTTGGGGTTTGATTTTTCACAATTGCAACAATATAGAGCAGCCCTGTAATTTCCCATGAAAATTTATATTGTTCTCATCATCTCCATTTTTTTTTCAAAGTCGAAAGAAAAATCGTACCTACCTGTAACGAGTCTTAATTGAATTTCCATGTCAGGATTTTCATTTTCATCATAATTATTACGAAATGACGTGTGATTGAAATAAATCGAGTTTTACGTAATCAAGAATAGGTATTCACATATCAATTGATAAGTACAGGATGAAGTTTGTTACAGTTTGGTGCTGGCAACCAAAAATTTTCCATATTTATGGGTGCAGCCAATAAAAAAATAGGTGCCTACTAGCACATTTTATGATAAATAAAAATTATAATTCAAATGAAAAAATCTCTTTTTTCGAATGAAAAAATTCTGTTTTTTCAAATAAAAAAATTCTCTTTCAAATAAAAAAAATCATTTTTTCAAATTTAAAAAAAATCATTTTTTTCAATTCAAAAAATTCATTTCTTTCAAATTAAACCAATTCATTTTTTTTTTTCAATTAAAAAATTCATTTTTTCAATTTTAAAAAAACACTTTTTTTTTCAATTTAAAAAAATCAATTTTTTCAATTTAAAAAAATCAATTTTTTCGAATTAAAAAAATTCAATGTTTTCAAATTAAAAAAAAATAATAAAAAATTTCTCGATTTTGTAGAAAAAGAAGTCCAATTAAATTTATTCGATTTTTTTCGATTTTTTTTTCTTGATGAAAAATTTTATTTTTCTCATGAATAAAATTCCTCAATTTTTCAGAGGATTTTCAATTTTATTATTTTTATTTTCAAAAGAATTTCGTGTGGTGAAAGTGATTTTTTCATCTCTGCAATAATAATTTTATTCTGATGTCTGCGAGATTTTTTCATGTTTTGGTGATTTGTAATGAAAAAGAAATTTCTATGCAGAATTTTTAATGATTTTTAAAAAAATAATTTTTTCCTGTAAAATTGAAGGAAAAAAATTATTTCTTAAAAAAGAAGGAAAAAACCTTTTCGAAGGTTGCTACCTCATAAAAAAAGTGCTGGTGCCCGTGCTAATTTATCGCCCAGTCACTAATTTCATTTTTTTGGGAGCGGGTACACGCAAAAAATTGTTTTCAAAAAGAAGTACATGAGCAAAATTAATTGAGAACCACTGCGTTAGGGCATTAAAATTTTTTAAGTACATTTCCTATTTCTAAGAAATCTCACACAGTGAGTTTTATTCATTCGATCTGTCTGACTCAGCACCAGAGCCCCAAAAGTTGAGTAAGTGTAGATCCAGGAGTCGGTCAAAAAGGTGACTAATGATAAAACTGAATATTTTATTTATTGCAATAAAAAATAATACTTATAGAAATGAGTACAACATTAATATATATGGTAATCAATCATGTACCTAAAACAAAATTCATCATTATCATCACAGATTTTCTCGTTTAGTTCCAACTTCACGTGACTCAAAACGTTGAGCAAATATTAATATTTAGAACACTCAGAGAGTATTTCGACTCCATTATTAATCAAACATCGTTAAAATTGAAGAACTTCTCTTCAGCAAATTCTCGAAATTGGAATCTGACGATTGTTTGGAAATTACCCCAAATAGTACATCACTAATCATCTTCAAATACTATGACTTATGGCTCAAGCTTGAAGGATCCTTTGGCTGTTGTGACGGAGTATCTGTAATATCAGGTACGGAAACGGTGCCACTGAAAATTTCATCTATATGAAATAACAAAAGAAGTTTTACATAGGTAAATAAACTATTAGACAGTAAGAGAAACCTACGTACTTACCAAGCAATATACTCTCCGTTCCTTTCATCATCTTGTACGATTTATAGGCCTCGGTGGAAATATATATAATGGGTAAAAGTAGACAGAGCAGTAGTAGAAATAATAACCATTTCCAAAATCCCCACGTCGGCTGTCGAGCAAAACAAGCTTTGCGTTGATTGATCAGGGATTGACTGAAATTTCTAATTTGACAAGGATCTGGTTCGTTGGCTATAGAATAGGTAACAAATTAAGGAATCAGTTTTTTAATAAAACGATAGCGTCGATAACATGAAATTTTCCATGGCGTAAATCACTTTTTTTGAGAAGGAAGGGGGTTTCAAAATTTTTTAAATTTTGAACGTGAGAATTGTTTTTCAATGAAACTGAGATATTTTTTACACAGTAGGTAGGTGTAGGTACCTATACAAAGGTTAAAAACTTTTGCTCTCCGAACAAAAACTAATTCTTTTTTCTCAAAAAATTCAAAACATTGAAATATTGTTCCCAAAAAATAGATACCTAAGAAATTCCCCTCCACTCGAAAAATAAAAAAAAATGGGGGAAAAGTACCGAAAATGCAAAATTGAAAACGCATTCCCCCCCCCCCCAATGAAGAGTTTTTTTGCACCGCAATAAAATAATTAATTGTTCTTTTCATGAAAGTCGAAAATTTCTCCAAAAAAATCAAAAATGTGAATATTTTCCTAAATTGTTCATTTTTGCCAAGAATTCAAAAATTGTTTTCTTCACACTTCACACAAAAAAAAATCCCAAAAATGAATGAAAAAATATTTAGTTACCAAAAATCATAATTTTATATTTCTTTGAAGGTTCTTTTGTCCCAAACCAATGATTTTTTTTTTTCAATTAGAAAAGGATAGATATGGCGCGCTAGTGTGCATTACTATCAAGTAGGTATTGAAAAGGTGCACCTTTGTTTATTTTTCTTAAAAATAGATGGCTTTGTTGTGATGATTTCCCTAATTTCAACTAATAAAGGTGCCTTTCGTCATGATTTGGTCGTGATCAAGTCGTGATAACATTTGAAAAATTTCAGTGATAAGCAAATTTTTGTTTATGGTCATTTATGGTGCACCTTTTCAAACCTTTTCAGTTTTGCCGATAGAATTCAGCCACTCCGCGCTCGTGGTCCGAATAGTCGGGTCGCTGAAAGAAACATCCGCCTCTAACTGAAAAATTTCTCTTTCGCAGCCGAATATTCAAAGTTTATTTATAGCATCACAAGTGGTGAATTTTATCTGCCAATGAGAATCAATTTTAATAAGAAACAAATAATTTCTTATTATTTGATGAAATATGCGACTTCGATGGGCAAGTAAAACTAAAAATTATTTGGCCACAAAAGAGAAATTTTTCAGTTAGAGGCGGATGTTTCTTTCAGCGGACCGACTATAGGTACCTAATTCTAATTTTTTTTTAAATAAAAAATCCATTTGTATAAAAAAGAAGGATTTTCACTCTCAATTCAAGAAAAAAAAAACTAACGCAGTTAATGCGTTAGAAGAGCTGATTTGCCATTATTTTTATTTTTATTTTTTATTTTCAATTTTATTTTTATTTTTCAAAATTTATGTAAATTGAATTATTTTTATGTACTTAATAATAACAACATCATCAAATTGATAATTTTAAAATGATTAAAAAAATTATACAATTTACAGCCAGCTTTTTTTGATAAATAAGAACTTTTGATAAGTTGTAAACCAATAAGAAACGACATTATCATGAAAAGTAGGCAGTTAGATAGGTATTGCAAAAGTTTTGAATTTTTAAAACTTTGCTAGCCACTTATTTTTTAAAAATGGAAAATGATGATCAGCTGTTTGTTTTGAAATTTTCCATGGCGAATTCCTCGAGAACCGGTCCTTGAAAAAGAAAAATGTATAGAACCTTTTTTGTGCGTATTTTCAAGTACTACTAAAAAGGTTATTTACTAATTTCGCGTAATTGCTTAATTCGAGGCGCTAGAAGCATTTGAAAATTTCAATTGCTAATAACTCGAGAACCGGTTCACCGATTTTTCTTAAAAACAATAGGGTTCTATTCTCAGTAGGAACAAACCTCTCATGAAAATTTCAGCTCAATCGGTTAATTTTTACTCGAGTTATCGTCTGGACAAATTTTGGGGATACATACATACATATATAAAGAAATACCAAAATGCAAAAATCATGCCAATCGTCTTATTTTGACCCAAAACGTCGAGAAAAATACCCCTCACCCCCAACTTCCATTATCAGGTCAAATTTAATAGCTGAGTTTCTCTTTAGAGAAAATCAGCTAAAAATCAAAAAAGTGGAGAATATTTTTTGAATAAACGAATTGAGAATTTTTTTCAAAATAAAAAATTGAGAAATTTTTTCAAAATGAAAAATTGAGAAATTTTTTCAAAATGAAAAATTGAGAAATTTTTTCAAAATAAGAAATTGAGAAATTTTTTCAAAATAAGAAATTGAGATATTTTTTCAAAATAAAAAATTGAGAAATTTTTTCAAAATAAAAAATTGAGAAATTTTTTCAAAATAAAAAAAAAATTCAAAATAAAAAATTGAAAAAATTTTTCAAAATAAGAAATTGAGAATTTTTTTAAAATAAAAAATTGAAAAATTTTTACAATGAAAAAATTAGGATTTTTACCCACCTATTGATATCTATTTGAAAAATAGAGCAATTTTTCCAATCAACAAAATTAAGAGTTTTTAAATTAAAAAATTTAAAAAAAATAGGAAAAAAAATCGACAATTTTTTTGGAAAATATCGATAGCTTTTTTTGGAAAAAATCGATAGCTTTTTTTTTGGAAAAAAAACGATAATTTTTTTGGAAAATAATCGATAATTTTTTTTGGAAATAATTTGACATTTTTTTTTTGGGGGGGGGGGGGGATCGATAATTCTTTTTGGAAAAAAATCGGTAACTTGTTTTGGAAAAAAATCAAGACATTTTTTAAATAAAAAAAAATTGATGAATTTTTTTAAAATTATTAAAAATACTTAGGGGTGTGCACAGTAAACTTACATTGATTTTTGACGCATTCAATCTCAAAACCAATGATATTGTACATCAACATCCATTGTTCCAAACGTCTACACTGGCAGCTATACTCCTCAGTTTTCAATTTACCACCATTTTCATTTCCCAAACGAAGGTAGCTCAAGACACAGAAAGGTGCCAATTGTTCGACCGTTAGGTTCATCAAAGGATTACCGTATAAGTCGATCCAGTATAATGGAGCTTGCGGATGGAATTCAGGAAAACTTTGTAGGTTATGATACGAAGCATTTAGTTCCTCTAAAAAAGGTAAATTGCTAAGGTTGAGTTGGGAAAATTGAAAAGGCAGCAAAGCAGCTATCGATAGATGTTGAAGTTTTGTTGGCCAGTTGATGGTTTCCGTAGAGTTTACGTCGAATGGTGATTCACTCAAGTCCAAGTTGACGAGATCTTTCATAGGAGTGAATACCTCCGATTCGATGGAAATGTTGTAAGGTTCAGGGTTCAACCTACTCAAAGTGAGGATCAACAGTGCTCTGTATCTTTCGAAGATGTCATTTTTAAAAACACTGATTGGATTATATGATGCATCTAAATCCTGCGGATAAAATTTTTTAGTTTTACATAACTTAAAACTAGGAAGTCGTGAATAAAAAAAAATCGTCAGTTGTTTAGGTCACAAGCGATTTTATAATTATTGATTCGTGATCTAAAACGTATTTTTTGAGATGTGATACCATATTTTCAACACCTCATTTCTTCAGGGGTGCCTCCTTTTTCCAAAAAATTTAGTACCTCTGTATGTAAAGCCTCAATTGAAAAAATTTTCAAACAAAAGTTGTACATTAAAGCCTTTGCAATAATTTTGGTAATTACAAGAATTTCGATTGGACCCCTCCTTCCACTCCAATTATGCGAAAATCATCAGGAATTTTCCATACATAAGTATGCGAAATTGAAGTTGAGGAAAGGTTCAAATCGAAATTTTCGTCATAACTAAAATTATTCCAGAGATCTCCATCTACAACTTTTGTTTGAAACATTTTTCAATTGGGACCGGAAGTATAAAGGTAGGGAGATTTTTTGAGCAATAGAATGGATCTTGAGGGGGTTCTAAAAATGTTACCTACTCAGCTCATTTACTTAAAAATACGTTTCAACATTTTGATTCCAGGTACCTCCAATTTGTGATAGTACTTGAGATTAAAAATAACATTGTACTTACAACAAGGCTCATATCTAAATCTTGGGGAATAGTTGAAAGACCTAATGACGAGCAATTCGCCTTTAATTTTATCGTTACGCACTTGACTTCTGAGGTGGTGTTTTCATTTCTAACATTTGCTATGTATAGTAATCCTGTCGATTAAATTCACAAATAATATTGTACAAGTTTCAAATTACTTTCACAGAAATTAAAACAAAGTCAAATCATACCTGTTATTAATTTTAATGGAATTTTCATATTAGATTTTTCATTTTTAAAATTAAAAACTAAGCTTCGAACAAAATACTTTTACATATTTTTCTCAACATGATACGTACCTATTGATAAGCAAAATTTGAAGGGAAAACATCAAATTAATGGGTTTGGTAACCAAAAATTTTTCACTTTTTTTTTTTGCAAAAATTTAACGAAATACAAAAAATACATATATTTTACAAGTAATAAAAATTAAATTAGTTAAAAAAGAATAACGTTAATTTTACAAAAATTTCATATAATCAGATTAAAACAGATTTCTTATCACAGATTTTCTACAATAACATTCATAAAAACACGATTATTCGTATGGAAAACATTTATACACATTTTAATACATAATGTATTGCTTTTTACAACAGAACACCAGAATTATTAAAATAACGCTTTTTATCGCCAACTTTGGTTAAGAACAGTTCAATTCATTTTTGTTCATTTTTCAATTAGTGAAAAACAGATGGACTCGTCAGATAAATCACTTGGATAATATTCTATCATTCATGAATCTATAGAATAAATCAATCAACTCGATTTTCATTATTTGTACCTGAAATCGAAATCAAACAAATAATTAAATAATAGAATCGACATAGATAAGATAGATTTTCGTCCATATTGAAGATAGCAATACCTTTCCAGATACGTCCAACGTAACATAACCAGGAATAAAAACAGTTTTTAGTTGGAAATGGCTCAAGTCAAATCCCAAAGTATTACAAACGTGTTCTTCAATAGAGGCATGCAGACGAGCTACATCGTCAAAATTCAATCTATCGGAATCTTCGGTGTTTCCGCTGTATCGAAAAAACACTAATTAGAATAAATTTGCAATACAAAATAAACCCTTTGCCAAATAAGACAACTCACCGATACCGATCCCAAATATCTTTCAGGACATCGAACGATATAGATAAATTGAATTTAGATTCCAGACGAGGAATTTCATAAACTAATTTGATATCGTGCGGCGTATGCAGTATATGATGTAATGCTAACACTACCAACCATTTGATCTCCAACTGAGCAAACATAATAGCTGATATAGTGCAGCTAAAATGTTTCTCGATCGCGGCATTAATTACATTTATGTATTTTTGATTCGCTGCGCAAAATACTAGCGGTAAATTCACATTAGTCTCATCGGCGGAATCGTTTGATTTCCAAGTGAAAAATAATCCTTCGTAAATCATACCAAGAGTCTGATTGTTCAGGCGTTTTTCAACAGTAATCTGAAACAGTTGGTGAAATTAGTAGTCTGGTAGTTATGCTGTTTATTCGAGTACGTACTTTTAGAAATGGTTGATTTGTCATATTATTCTCTTTCATATTCAACGTAGCGATGTACTTGATCGATTGGTTAGATTCATACTTGAGGAGATCGTTTGCCAGTAGTTCATTAAACTTTCGTAAATCTGACCTCTTGAAACTTATATTCTGTATCAGCGTACAAGAGAATATTCTTCCTCTTTTTTTCAGCATATCTACAAGTAAAAGTTTCGTTACTTGGACCATCAATTTCATTCGAATATAGTGTTTTTTACTCACCAATAACGTCAACGTCCAATTCGTCAGTATCCACATAGTTCTCTTCGAGCTGACTAGGAGATAAGTTGAATATATATGTGTTCATGGTGAATTTGAAAAGAACAATTTATCCACAAGATTTCGATTAATCAACTTTAATCAAAATAAATACAAAATTTATGCAAATGGGCGGGAAATACAATGATAATTGAGATAAAAAATAAGACATCGGAATTTTGAAAAACGATCGAGATTAAAAATTGGAAAGATTTTCGTATGATTTGGACCCGGAATGAAATTACTTCATAAACTGTTACACTCTGAATTACTGAACGAATTCAAAAATACAAGTATAAAAGGAAAGTTGATAATTTTTCAAAAAATTTCCTTTGCATTTGAAAAAAATAAAAAACATTTCAATCAAATCAAACGGTTCTTTATGCGGTGTTGCCAAATTTACATAATAAATTATTATCACAGATAAAATTACTAGATCGGAGACAAAATCGTACTTCTACAAAATAATCATTTTCAACGAATAAATTTGATATTTTGAAATTATTTTCAATAAAAATAATATAAAACTATTAAATAATCATAAAACATACCAAAAACATCGAATAAATTGAATTTATTACGAAAAGAAATGAAAATAATATTTTTTCGATTGAACGTCGTTTGAAATAATTGTTGTCAAATAAATCTGACTGATTAAAAAAAATGTAAACAAACAAAAAATTTATGATAAACTATGAACAATGCTAACGGTAAGAATTTTTTAGCGAATAATTAAATATAATTCGAAATTTACCATCGCGAGTTCGTGTTCACGCGTTAAAATACTAATCGAAGTGATATATTTACAGGAACCAACCTCCGGTGATCTTATGGAATGAACTTTCGCGCCTAATTCACCTCGTTGTGCGACCCACCGTAATCACTTCACCGTCAAATATCCGCACTCTTCTTTCATATTTACTACCAATACGATGGAAAGTAACAGCAGAAGTATTTCCGTAGATGAAGAAATCAAAGTATTAAAGCTCAAGGTGAAAGCTGGCATGATGTTATACGATGGCCGAATCATACTGATTTACGAATCGTTGCATCAGAAAGACGACGAGCATAAGCAGAAGAAACTGAAAAGTAGCGAAGTTGGTATCGTGAAGAAAATTTTGGTAAAAGAAGGCGATATTGTTGCTCCTGGGTACGAATAAATTCTAATGAAATACAACTTTATCCTAAATATGGTATTAATCTGGAGAAAAATTTCATCGTTAGGTCTGTTATCGTCGAATTAGAGAAGAAATGTAATCACCCGACCGTTATCAAAGATTTATGCGCCGAATGCGGAGCCGATTTACAGAAAGAAAACGCTAAAGAAGGAGGTCATTGTTCCACAGCTTCGGTATCGATGATTCATATGATACCAGAACTTAAAGTTGATCAAGAAGTGAGTATAAATGAACGAAAAATGAACCGATTTCCGTATTAATCGGAATGAATCTCTTTGTAGCACGCTCAAATTCTCGGTAAAGCTGACATGGATCGACTACTGGAACATAAAAAATTGGTTTTATTGGTCGACTTGGATCAAACTCTCATCCATACCACAAATGACAACATACCCAACAATATTAAAGTAATTTTTTTTTTTTTGTAATTTTTCACTTTATTAGAAAATCGAATTTATAATCGTCGATTTATTTCATTTGTTTAGAATGTTTATCACTTTCAACTCTACGGTCCTCAGTCTCCTTGGTATCATACGAGATTACGTCCCGGTACACACGATTTCCTCCAAGGTATCAGCGAAAAATACGAACTACACATTTGTACATTCGGTTCTCGTAGATATGCGCATACGATAACTCGATTCTTGGATCCAGATGGCAAATTATTCTCCCATAGGATACTTTCACGTGACGAATGTTTCGATCCTAATTCAAAAACTGCTAATTTGAGGTAAATTATGGTGAACAGCAGTGTGTGTATTTTTAAAATGTCGATATTACGGATTATTTTATCCTAGGGCTTTGTTTCCTTGCGGCGAAAAAATGGTCTGCATCATTGACGATCGAGAAGACGTCTGGGATTACGCATCGAACCTCATACACGTCAAACCATATCATTTCTTTCAACATACTGGCGATATTCATGCCCCTCCTGGTTTGACGAAATGTGAAAATGACGACGAAAAACAAGGATACGATTTTACCCAACTCAACGACAGCCAGAATAGTTCGTAAAATTGATTTTCATCTTTAAAAAAATATTTCCTACGATTTTGACCTTTTTTTTCCTACAGACGATACATCAAAATTGGAAGAAAACGACGAAGAAATCGTCGATTCAGAAGAAATTAAGAATGAAACTGAGGAAGAAAGTGAAATAAAAAATACCGAAGACCAAGTCGATCAAAATGGAGAATCAGTGGTGGATGGAGAAAACAGCGGTGGTAAGAATGACTAAAATTAATACAAAATTTCCAAAAAATACCGATATAATTTTCACAATTTGTATTCAAAGATCTCGACGAGCAACCCGATTTGAATTCCAAGCCGGATGAAGCCCCAATCGCTGATATTAATTTACAAAATGATATAAATCCCAAGCCCGAAGAACCCCTAGTCACAGATGTTGTTCCGAAAAACGAGCCAGATTCCATACCCGATGTAACGTCAACCTCTCAAGTTCTGGAAAATGAAAAAATACCCAAACCAGATGAAAATACCTCTGAAATAGTTTTACAAAGTGACGAAAATTCGAAACCCGACGAAACTCCGGTCTCTGAAGATTTGGAAAACGAAGAAGATTCGAAATCAAGCGAACCTTCGGTTTCTGATGCTTTGAAAAACAGTGAGGATTCCACTCCTGACGAAACTCCTGCTGAAAATGTTCTTTCAACAGAACCTACTGTTGAAGCTATGTCTTTGGAAGAAAAGGAAAATGATCCTGAACCCAGCGAGTCAGTCCCAGAAAAAGGTAATAATCTCATTCTGCCTTCTAGGTTTTATTTATTTTTAAATCACTAAACTGATATTTTTTCAGATGACACAGACGCTCCGGATCTCGAATTCAGACCTCCAGAGCCAGCCCCGAGTACAGAACTACCCCCCGAACCTAGCTACGAATCTACTCCCAAGTGTACAATCGAAGCAGTTCATGCTTCTCCAAACATCACCAAACCACATCTAGATGAAAACGGTTTCGTAATCATTGAAGAAGCTGACGACTACCTTCTATATTTGGAAGAAATTCTGAAAAACATCCACGCAGAATTTTTCAAACGTCTAGAAGAAACGAATGAAATTCCAGATTTAAAAGTACTGATTCCAGAAACGCGAGGAAAAGTACTGGAAGGTGTAAGTATCGTATTCAGTGGCATTATTCCGAACCGAATAAAACTAGAACACAGCCAAGCTTACAAAATAGCTCGATCTCTGGGGGCAAAAGTTACTCAAAATATCGAAAACACCACCACGCATTTGGTAGCGCTGAGATGCGGTACAGCCAAAGTACACGCTGCTTATAGGCGTAGGAATATCAAGCTGGTTACACCGGAGTGGCTATGGACGTGCGCTGAACGCTGGGAGAAGGTAGACGAGCGTATGTTCCCCTTGAGAAACGCTATACCTAATACCGAATCAAGAAATCCGCCGGCTCATTGCCGTAGCCCCGAGCACCCTGAACCGTTACCATATCAGATTACCAACAATGTGAATTCCAATCAAGGCACCGGATTTATGTATAGCATTAATCCGCTCATGTCTTTGTCTTCCGAAGATATAGAGTCAATGGAAGGTGAAGTTGAAGATATGTTCAAAGAATCAGATGGCGAAGCTGATGGAGCAGACGATACTTTCAAATCGGTCGATGACGAAGATACCAACGATGCTACTCTGGGTAATGCGGGCAAAAAGAGGAAATTAGAAGAAGAGTCTAGTTCGAGTTCCGCCGAAGGTAGGTTCTCAATGTAATAGACAGCAACTTAACAGTAGCTCGGGTGCTCGAGCTGTACCCAAAATTTTAATAGTGAAATGAGCTACACCCTAGAAAAGTCCTAAAGTACAGAAATGGTGAAAAATTAACTATTTTTCTGGTGTAAAAATATTTTCAAAATTTTAGAAGAAATAATTTTGTACTTGGCAGGTGACGAAATGTTTCAATTTTTCATAGACAAATAATTTTCCAACTTTTTTGATGATTTTGTATTCAATTTTTTTCGGTGAAAATTTCCATAACCTTTTAGAACTTCTACGGGGGAAAAATAGTTATTTTTCTAATGCAAAAAAAGACAAAAAATATTTTTTAAAAAGAATTTATTTTATTTTAAAAAAATGAAAAAAATTCATAATTTTTTGTCTCAACTTTTTTTTTGTAAATCAGCAATATTTTTGAAGTAGAAATATTTTCTAAACTTTGCGAGAAAAATACCTACATAATTTTTGTTTTAGTTTCTTTGAAAAAAAAATAGGGAAAAAATTCCCAAGTCAACTCTAGTATTTTTTTTTCAATTTTGAGAGAGAAAAAAGTCTTTAAATTCTTTTGGAGGAGAAAATTTTTTATTACCTATTAATATTTTCTGTAGGTGGTAAAAATATTTCTTATTTGTGACGAGGAAATATTTTAATTTTTCTTTACCAGAAATATTCAATTTTTTGAAGAAGAAAGCTTGTAAATTTTTTTACCAGAAAAGTAAAGGGGAAAATTTTTTTAAATATCTCAATTTTTTAGAGAGAAAAATAATTCTCAATTTTTGAGAAGAAATAAGAAAATATCTCAATTTTTTGCAGCACAAATACGTAGGTGTTTGTAATACCTAATAATTTTTTTTTATTTTTAGTAGAAAAAAAGAAAAATAACTGAATTAAAAATGAAAATTTGAGTTTATTGTTTCGATTTCTTGTAAAAGAAAAATTTTAAAAAATGGGAAAAAATTGTTAATTTTTTGTACGTGAAAAAAAATATGTAATTGTGTGTTTTTCCTAATACTTTCAAAAATGAATAATTTTCTGGAGAGAAAATTCTCTGCATTTTTCCAAGGTATTTTTTAAATTCAATTTTTGAATTTTTTTTCAATGGGTAGGTAGTCGAAATATTTCTCAATTTTGTTGAAAAGAAAATATTTCTATTTCTCTATCTATTCATCTATTGGAAAGGAATTAGATTTATTTGTCCAAAATAAAAAATATCAATTCTTTAAAAAAGAAATACCTAGGTACCTATTCAATTTTCTCGAAAAAAAAAAAATATATATATATATATATATATATTTTTAAATAATTGTTTTCATTTTTTTTAGGATGAAAATTCTAATTTTTTCTACAGTCAAGATACTTTTCAAATTTTGGAGAAATTTTTCAATTTTTTCTAAAAAAAAGAATTTAATTTTTTTCAACTTCTCAAATAGCAAATCTTTTTTGATAATGAAAAAAAAATCATTAAAAATGCCTCGATTTTTTCAATTAGTCTACGGTCCAAGTGGCAAAAAGTGTTCATTGGGTTGGCATTTTTGCGGGATAAAAAAATCAGTTGGCTTTTTGTATGTTAGGGTCCAACATTCCAAAAAATTAGTATTTTGGATTTTCTCAGTTGCACAATAGGGAGCGGGAGCCTCAAAACCCCCAAAAATCATGATTGAAACTTTATTTGAGTTTTTTTTTTTTTTAGAATTTGAAGCCTAGTATTGAGCCTTTTTTAAAAAAATATTTTTAATATAAAAATCCTGTTACCTATCAAAATGGATTAAAATTCCATGCGAAAAACCAAAATTATTGTAAAAAAATGTCATAGGAATTTTTTTGAAAACACAATTTTAACGTAATATTTTTCCTATTCGAACCATAATTGTGTGTAATAGTTCACTTATTAGTTATTACTTATCAAGCTTTTCAATTTTTTTTTTTCAATGTTCAAGTATTTATACTGGGTAAAAATTTAATTTATATAAATTCAAACTATTTGAAAAAAAAAGCCGTCGAGAAATATTCCTGAGAAATTTTTTTACAATAATTTTTGTATTTCGCATTGAATTTTAAATTCAATCCATTTTGATAGGTCACATAATTTTCATATTGAAAATATCAGAAAAATGTCTCAATACTAAGCTCCAAATTTTCAAAAAATACTCAAATAAAGTTTTAATCATGATTTTTGATTTTCTCGTGAAATTTTAATCCATTTTGATAGGCCGCATGAAATGTATCCGAAAATATTCAAAAAGGGCTCAATACCTGGCTTAAAATTCTCAAAAAACGCCTCAAATTCTCAATAAATACTCAAATAAAGTTTTCGTCGTGATTTTTGATTTTCTCGTGAAATTTTATTCCTTATTCTTATTGATAGGTCGCATGAAATTTTAATGAAATTATCCAAAAATGACTCAATATTAGGCTCGAAATTCTCAAAAAACGCCTCAAATTCTCAAAAAATACTCAAATAAAGTTTCCATTGTGATTATTGATTTTCTCGTGAAATTTTAATCCATTTTGATAGGTCGCATGGTGACTTTTAAAAATAATACGGGAATTCATTTTTTTGTAAAATTAGCGGGGGGCGCAACTTTAAAATTCGACTGTGGCCTATTGTGCAAGCCGTTTTTCATAAGCTATGGCCCAATGGGTGTGGAAAGAACCAATGTACGCTATGAATATGTTTTTTTTTATTCCCGCCGACTATATGCCGTCTACGTGGCCTTTATTATGTCGAAAATAGCCGAATTTGGCCAAAAATCGCACTTAAGGGGGCCTAGCGCCCATTTGTGCAAGTGCCCAAGGAAAGTAAACATATATTCGGAGTGGGGAAAGTGTCCGCTACCAAACTGCAAAAAGAATTTTTTTTCCCGAGCGACTTTGAAAAATGGGGGTTTTGAGGCTCCAGCTCCCTATTGTGCAACTGAGAAAATCCAAAATACTCATTTTCTGGAATGTTGGACCCTAACATACAAAAAGCCAACTGATTTTTTTATCCCGCTAAAATGCCAACCAAATTCGATTTCTAGAGCACTTTTTGCCAGTTGGAGTGTAGACTAAATAGTAATGATAATGATAAATTGATAATAAATAGGGCCCGGATTTTTATGATATTGTTTATTTTTTCACTAACGTCTAGTTTGATAGTTTTGTTTACATTCATGGGGTGCAACATCGATGAATTTTTACCAAGTCCAGTGCTACATAATACTTTATATTCAAAATTGGAAGAGAGTAAGGGGTCTAATCGAAATTTTTGTAATAACTAAAAGTATTTGTACAACTTCAAGCTACAACTTTTGTTTGAAAATTTTTTCAATCGGGCCCCTTACCTCCCCCTGTTTTTAAAAATGTATTTGAAGGAGTTGGATTATCCAAAATTGGTGGGGAGGGAGGGGTCCGATTGAAATTTTTGTTATTACCAAAATTATTCCTAGTACTTCAAGCTACAACAACTTTTGTTTGAAAATTTTTTCAATCGGGCCCCTTACCTCCCCCTGTTTTCAATAATGTATTTGAATGAGTTGGATTATCCAAAATTGGAGGGGAGGGAGGGGTCCAATCGCAATTTTTGTGATAACCAAAAGTATTAGCGAAACTTCAAGCTACAACTTTTTTTTGAAAACTTTTTCAATTGAGCCCCTCTCTCTCCACTTATTTTGCATAACACTCCCAAAATACTAATTAAAAATTGAAGGGGGAAGGGGAAATGGGTCCAATTGAAAAATTTTTGCAACAAACTTGTAGCTCAAAGTTTTAGGAAAAATTTTGGCCATGACAAAAATTGCGATTGGGCCCCTCCCTTCCCTCCAATTTTGGATAATCCAACTCATTCAAATACATTATTGAAAACAGGGGGAGGGTAAGGGGCCCGATTGAAAAAATTTTCAAACAAAAGTTGTAGCTTGAAGTACTAGGAATAATTTTGGTGATAACAAAAATTTCAATCGGATCCCTCCCTCTCCACCAATTTTGGATAATCCAACTCCTTCAAATACATTTTTAAAAACAGGGGGAGGTAAGGGGCCCGATTGAAAAAATTTTCAAACAAAAGTTGTAGCTTGAAGTTGTACAAATACTTTTAGTTATTACAAAAATTTCGATTAGACCCCTTCCTCCCTTCCAATTTTGACTATAAAGTATTATGTAGCACTGGACTTGGTAAAAATTTATCGAAGTTGCACCCCATGAATGTAAACAAAACTATCAAACTAGACGTTAGTTATTTTTTCCTGCTGCACTAGATAGGGCATATCACAATTTTCTTTACGTTTCATGCAATTCTGAGACGAATGGTGAAATTTTTAAGCGCTTATTTTTGCTTATTTTAGGTATAAATGCTTAAAAACACTTATTTTTGCCAAAAAACATCAAAAACCCGCATATTTTACGCTTTTTTTAGTTTTCAGCGCTTTTTTTTTTGAAAAAACTAAAAAACCTGACCAAAAAAAAAAATTAAAAAATACAAAAAATTGTATTTTCAATTTTTTTTTTTTTTTACTTTTCAAGTTACAATTTGAAGGAACTTTCAGTTGTGGAGGCGTTTTTCAAACTATAATTTAATTTTAATTCAATCAATCGATTTCGATTGTGAAATCTCATCGCGTTCAAATTTATTGAATTTCGCATTATTTATTTAAAAAATGAATGTTTTAATGTTTTTCTGTTCCACATTTGTTTCAGTTTCTACATATGTACGATTTGATAAGTTTTTCGAAAGCGATTTTAAAATACCTCCATTTTGATACCCATGATGGCATATTTTTAAAGCACTTATTTTTGCTTTTTTCGGTTTTATAGGGCATATTATGCTTATTTTTCATATTTTAACCGCTTGACATAAGCGCTTATTTTGCTATTTTAAGCGCATAAAAATCCGGCTCCTAATAATGAATAACTTCAAAATTTATTTTTTTAAGAGATTAAAAAAAATTCTGGAATTGAAATATTTCTAAAATCTTTTAAGAACACTCTTAATTTTTTTATGAAAAAAAATCAATTTGATAGAGAGAAAATTCAAATTCTATGTTTCTAAAAATTTCTTTAGATACTTATAGGTACATAAAAATATTTAGATTTCTCCAAGTAAAAAAGTTTCCATTATTTTTTTTTTTTGAGAAAACTTCATTGTAAAATTTTTAATTGTCAGCCCTGGACAATATCGTAAAATAAAATTTAGGTGAGCCAAAATACAATAATATTTTCATCTATTTCACAGAAGACGACGAATCGAGATTCGAAAAATTTTCCAAAATCAGAAGACGCAAAAGATGCAAACAAATCGAAGACGATTTCGATATCGATGAAATTCTGCATAACGATGACGACGACGACGAAGAAGACAAAGTAGAAAAAGATGAGGAAGATTCGGACGATAATGAGGACGAGGACGAGGACGACGACGACGACGACGACGATGAAACTATAAACACGAAATTTCGTCGTGGTGAAAACCTACCTAGTGATTTGGATATCGATTATAATACCGAAGGTACCGAAGAAGAGCAAGAAAGTGATGGAGAATGGAACGTTATGGGGGCTGCATTAGAAAGAGAATTTCTAGAAGGCGAATAGAAGTAGTATTTAAAATATTGACTTCGGAAACCACCGGAAATATTTTACATTTTTACTAGTCTCACGTTGTCGCCATTTTTATAATTTCTATGTACTATATAATTTACTGTATTTAGGAAGTTTGATATTTCCTCTCTTGTATCGTGTTTGTTGAATTTATATACGATTCATTTTTGATGAATAAAATAAGATTGTTGTGCCTATTTGTGTAAATCGAAGTAATATAATTTTTTTGTAATTTTTAACACCTATCTTTGTATTGGGATACAATTTCCATTGGTTGAAGCGTTTTAGATAATATCTAGCTGACGTTTTTTTGAAATGAGTCGTAACTCAATCGGCCAGTTTTCAAAAATTATATTAACTAAAGAATTACAAACATACACAAATTATGCACAAAAAATCTAAACATCGGCGAGATGAGGTCCTTGGTCATCTTCGTGATATTTCGGAACTATTTCTAAATGACTGAAATCACGTTTTCCCTCTTGCCAACCTCTCGGAGGAGCATCATCGTATTTGAATCGGTTCGGCCATTCGCCATATAATTGAGCTAATTTATCCAAGTCTTCCCTGTTAACCAAATGAATCGTGTGAATAATTAAATTCTACCGTGAACTTGGGAAATAATTTTGAAAATATTTACCTGTATTTCGGTTCGTTATACTTCACATTGACCACTTTCTTATTCGTCAGTGGGCATGTGATATCTCCCAAGGGGAAAACCACTTTCATTATTTCATGTGTGATTAAACTAGTTTTCTTTTCTCTGAGTTCCTTTACAAGCACTATGTCTCCAGTTTTACATACTTTATCCGGATCATGAGCGTAGTATACATCTTGGTGTTTGAAATACTACAAAAAATGATTTTGGTTATCGAAGCAATGAAATAATGAAATGAAAACTGGAGGTACTTACTGCGGTAAGATTATGATCAATTTTTAATTCGGTGACGACCACTTTGACGGCATTCTTCTTACTACATGGCTTCACAGCGCCGAGGAAAGTGCGTAGAGCTTTTTGGGCGAAGAATTGAGCTATTTCGGCCTTTATGTTGGCCATTTTGACCGGTCAATTTGGAATTTACGAATGAACAAGTGGTAGAATTAATTAACGAAGGTTCATTACAATAAGCTGAAGTTAATCAAAGTAAATGTCCTTTGAAATGAGAAATTAAGAACAATTTTTCATTCTTACGGTTTCATTTTTACTTTTTTATCATTATTTTTCTTCAAAATTTTGATTAGAATTGGATAGTGTTACGATTACAACGCAAAGCAACACTCTTGTAAGATGAACGAAATGAACGAATTGTTCGCCTCTTGATAAATCGTTCATTTTTCTATGTTCATAAGAAGACGAGAGTCATTAATAAACTAACGAGAATGCGCATTTACTACAAACACATTTTTAATTTTTTTCCCCTTTCCCCAGAGGTCCGGACCCAAACAATTAACCCAAAACCCGTAACCAGTTATTAACCACTTATTTTGGCTAAATTTGAAAAGAGCTGAACCAGTTATAAACCACTTTCCCAAAAAAACCAAAGAACCGAACCCGTTATTAACCATATTCATTTTTGAACATGGTTTTGGACCTTAACCAGTAACCAGAAAAAAAAATTCCAAAATTCAAAGTGGTTTATGGTTCACCAATTTTTTTTTGTTATCGTTATCGTTACGTTACGGATTCAGTTACTTCACTATCTTGATTGAATTTCCATCACTGGTGTGCAGCCTAGATGTCTAGGAATACAAAAGTAATCGACTTGCGTCTATGGATCAACGGATCCAACCAAAGTGTCACATTACTCTTTGAATTTTACGAAGTCCAGCCAGGGTTGCAAACTGTTTCGAACCACCACCAATAAAATTGTTTTGGTGGTGGTTTTCAAATGGTTTTCACCACCACCACAACCAATTGGAAAATTTGTAAAACCATAACCAAATCAAAACCGTTTGCAAGCAGAAAAAATGGAAAAACCATTTGATAAAACCACAAAAAAGAGCTTTAAAAAAAAAACCACCATCACCACAACCATTTAGATTTGAAAAACCACCAAATCAATTGAATCGGTTTCTTTGTTTCATGACTTTTATTCGAGCCAATTTCGATTATAATGCCAATGCCTAAATAAATGAGAAAACAATTTTAAAATAAAATAAATTAATAAAATCACAGAAATCTCGGTATTTTACGATATAATTATTATTTTTTGCTCCATTTAAAAACATGAAAAATCGATTGAAAACCAAAACCAATTCATTTGGTTTTGGTTTTACCAATTGAAATGGTTTTGGTTTTTGAGAACCACCACCAAAACCAATTGAAATGGTTTTGGTTTTTGAGAACCACCACCACCACCACCAAAATAATCAAAAGTTGAAACAACCGAAACCAAAACCAAAACCATTTCAAAAAAAAAAACAAAACCAAAACCAAAAACCATTTATTCGAAAATTTTCAAAACCACCACCACCACCACCAATTAATTCTCAAACGGTTCGCAACCCTGAGTCCAGCACTACATACCTAGATAGTGAATATTCAAAATTGAAGAGGAGGGAGGGGTCCAATCAGAATTTTTGTCATAACCAAAATTATTCATAGAACTTCAAGCTACAACTTTTGTTTGAAAATTTTTTCAATTGGACCTCTCCCACCCCGCAAATTTTGGATAATACAACTTACGTGAGCCAAAGTAAGTTGCATTATCCTTTGGTGGGGACAGAGGGGTCCAATTGAAAAATTTTCAAACAAAAGTTACAAGTTAAAGTTTTAGGAGTAATTTTGGTTATATGAAAAATTTCGACTGGACCCCTCCACCCACACCAGTTTTGGATAAAGTAACTTACTTAGACTTATATAAGTTGTACATATTATCCAAAATTAGTGGAGAGGGAAGGGTTCAATAATTGAAAAAATTTTCAAAAAAAAAGTTGTAGCTTGAAGTTCTATGAATAATTTTGATCATGACAAAAATTTTGATTGGACCCCTCCCTACCCTCCAATTTTGAATATCTAGTATCTATATGTAGTGCTGGGCTTCGTAAAATTAAAATTAAAATAATATGTGACATTTTGGTTGGATCTATGGACATTGGACCTAATAAGGACCCAAGTAAAAAATCATAATTTTGCTTTCGCGCTTTCACAGAAAATTTTTCTGAAGATTGGGGGGGGGGGGGTGAAAAAAAATTAATACTTTGAAAAAAAGGAGCGTAACCAGGAACTGAACCAGTAACCAGTAATTTAATTGATTTTCAGACGATCGTAACCCGTAACCATTAACCATTAAAACAAAAAGGTCGGACCGTAACCATTTAACCCATAACCACGTACTTTTCTTTGGTTTTTCAAAACCCTGAACCATAAACCACAAACTCAAATCATAAGGGTCCGGACCTCTGCTTTCCTTTCCCAGTTTCCCCTTCCCCCAAAGGCCACAACGTCAACATGATAAATTTTTTAAATTTTTTTACGTTGTATACTTATATATAAATTTTTTTCATTTCCTATTTTTCCCTTTGATGATATAATTATGGAAATTGGAAATTTTGGAACATGGATATTGCTCTATTTTCAAATGTATACCACCTAACTATAACTTTTTAATTTTGGTAAAGAATGAAAGAATCCAAATTCCAAAATTTTAAAAATCGTTAATTTTCCTTATTTTTTAAGAAAAAACTTATCACTTTTCTTCAAGCAAAAAATTGACTATTTTCTTCTTCAAAAAAAAAAAATACATCGATTTTTTTCAAGAAGAAAAAAATAATAAGATAAAAAATCAATTTTTCTCTCGAAAATACCTACGTATTGACGATTTTTCCTCATAAGTAATGAAGATATTTTTTCTTAAATATATTGTAGATTTTCTTCAAGAAAAAAATTACCTACCTATTGTTTTTTTGAAGAAGAAAAATCCATTTCTTAGGAACAAAAGTACCAGTTTTGTTTTTTGTTGAGACAGACTCATCAATTATGTTGGAAACAGAATTAGTTCCATATCAATTTTTTTGGAAAAAAAAATTATTATTATTTCTCAAGAAAAAATTAGGTAGGTACCTACCAGTCCATGTTTTCAAGGAAAAAATAACGATTTGAAAAAAAAAAGAAAAATCAATTTTTTTAGGAACAAAATTATCTTTTCTGTGTGAAAATTGATAATTTTTTCCCATCAAAAATTGAAGATCTTTTCCTAAAAAAAAATTGATTTTTTTCTTGACGATTTTTTTCCTCAAAAATAATAACTTTTTTTTCTTAAAAAATTATTGTTTTCCTTCAAGAAAAAAATTATCGATTTTTTTAAAGAAGAAAAACAAGAAAAAAAAGTTGGGAACGCAATTTCGTTGGGAACTGACTCATCAATTTTTTAGGAAAAAAGATTACCTACTCGTCAAGAAAAAAATTATTATCAATTTCTTCTCAAGAAAAAATCATCAATTCCTTCTTAATGAAAAATTATCTATGTTTTGTTGTTTTCAAGGAAAAAATTAACTATTTTCTTCGAAAAAAAATAACAATTTTGTTAAAAGAGAATATGTGGGAAATAAAGGGAAATGAATGGGAAATGAATAAAACTGAAAGGGAAAAAAAGGGAATATGTGGGAAATAAAGGGAAATAAATGAGAAATAAATAAAAATGAAAGGGAAAAAAAGGGAATATGTGGGAAATAAAGGGAAATTAAAGGAAAATATAGAAAAATAAAAGGGAAAAAATGGGAATAATCAAAAAGTAGAGGCAAATAAGTAATTTTTTAAAGATCAGTGATTTATCTATCAGAAATGAATATAAAATTGGTTAATAAATGATTTTTTCTTGCATTTACTTTAGGGGATTTTTGACCTTTTTTTTTTTGAATTTAAATAAATAATTATTATGATGACTTTATGAATATACTAACTATTCAGATCGAAAATAGAATGTTCAATTATACAGAAAACATCATCATAGTTCAAATAACTTCATTTTACAACTCGCCATGAGAATGAGAAAATGAAAAATGTCTTAAGGTGGCCATAAACCGGTACTCTACACTATCTTCTCGTTGAAATGAGTAATTTTTTGGTGTTAGCAAAATTTGGATACGCCTTCCATAAAAACGAAAAAAATTAATACAAGATAAGAGATAATAAAAAAAATGGCTCGATAATTATGTACGAACCCCTGTGGCAAAAACATACTTTATTGAATAAAACACGATTAACGCGAAACATTGAGAAAAAAACAACGACAACGTATAAAAAGTACATAATATTTTAGATATTGAGAAAAATGATGCAAAAAAAAGAATTATTGAAACAATTAAAATGGTTCACAAATTAATCCAAGAAAAGTTAAATGTGTAGAAAATAAGAATAAGATCGAACAAGTAGGGAAAGGAAGAAGAGATCGAATAAAAACCGTTTGAAAATCCACTTCCCTCGATGGCTGTATTTTTCGAGACCAAGAGATAGCCCACCCCACCACAATTTAGAGATAAGCCAAAACCCATTGTATGCACAGCCATCGAGAGAAGGAATGGCCAAAGATCGACGAATTTATGTTGCTAGGTACCTACCTACCTTTGTCTACCCACCAAGATAGGTACCTAGCAAACCTGTTGACTCGAGTTCCGTAAGATCCAAATCTACCTTATTCGCGTGAAATATCATGATCGTAGAAGAACACAGTATTTTCGACAGAATAGGCATCAAACCATCGAGGCTTAATTTAATCGAGTATTTCATTATATTTCTGTTCCAAAAATAGATGCCTATTCAATCGAAAATAACTATATCAACAATGATGATATTTCACCCGAATAAAAATAGATTTGGACCTAATAATTTTACGCACTTGTAGGTGCGTAATTTTGTACGCACTACATCGTATTCTAAGCATTTACTGTAGGTAGTTTCAAAATCGAAAACTGCCTCAATTATAGACAAATTAACCATCAATTTTGGTCAAAATTACATCTCCCCGCGGTTCCATTTGCATAATTTAATACCTACAAATAAAAAATAATCGATTTTTAAATACTTATTCAAATCGCACGAGACCCAAAAGTATGCAAACGACCATCAAACCTGGTTACTTGGTAAGTACAAATAAAATGTTCAGGTAAAGTTGAATTACGACAAAATTTTGTCCCAAAAATTAGCTCTCATCAATCACGTAACGCTCACCTATTCAAATATACAAAAACAATTCGACTATACCTATTACCTGTACGCATTTCGGGTATTGTTGTTTATCACGAACCCCTCTACATATAGCCAGGCTGATGGTTAATATTTCAGACGAATCTAACCGGCGACTCGAGCCGGTAACTTAGCAACGTTTTATTACAACAAAAACATACTAGTTTTTCCCCTGTATTATTAATGACTTCCTTTTTTGCATATCCACTCATTATCAATTTGGTTACTTAATAAAGCATCTATGTTTTCATTTTTAATATATTTCCATAATACGAGTAGATTTACCTATTTTAATACCATCGTCGGTGCTAGTATGAATGCATTGGTTAAGATAGTATTACAATTGTGCGTATTATTTCGTCCCTGTGTCTCGTTCACCGGAGAATTGTTCCCTTTTCAAAGACACAACGATTGTAAAATACAAGAGTACTATTCGGTCAATACTCTAACGTGTAAAATATGCCAAAAGGATAGATTTTTGGTACCAACGGAAGACAGTATGTTTGAATTTAGATTACAGCACGTTCATCTTTATTTTTTTTTCAATTTTCAACTGTTGCACGTTCGATGACGTAGTTTCTTTATTTTCTACGCAGAATTATCTTGCACTTGTAACGAAAAAACCAAGATTACGAAATGGGAAGGTGAATTCCCATTGTGTGTGCCTTGCAAGGAGAACGAAGAACCTACGTACGATCACGAAGAATGCATCCCTTGCCCGATCGATACTTACAATAAATCGAGGTGTTTTCAAAACGTCGCATTTTGCCAACAAAATGAAATATTCGGTAGGCTCTGTAATTATATATTTTTTTTTTATTGTAAATTCAAAGATATTTTCGTGCTCTTATTTGGTGTTTTTTTTCCCCTAAAAAAAATAGTGGAACGAGACGTCAGAGGGGATCTACTCCAAGCCAAATCTTGCATTTCGTGTACCCCTGAAAATACCCCCAACGAACAAAAAACTGCCTGCGTTCCATGCCAGATACCAAACTGTACGTGTCCGTCGTCTACTTACGAGCTCCTCGATGCTGATGTATGTGCCCCTAAAAGTGAACTGACAACGTTGCCAGACGAACAGGGCATTTATATGGTGGATTTTGACAATGTCCATCAAATCATTAGATCTCATTATTTGAAAATTCATTTGAGATCTTCGCTTTACAAGTGTATTAAAGTGAGCTGATTTTTTATGTGCTTTATTATTCTGTATTGTACGATTTTTCTAATATCTAACGTTCAATTTTAGTTGAAAAAAAGCAAAGCTTGTCAAGCTGTGGCCAATATGTGTGTCATGCTTTTGTACAAAGATGAGCAGAATGGCGGACCGTGTAGAATTTTTCGCGAATATAGGTACATTCCGACGTCTACTTCGAATAATAATCATTTACCTTGGTTGTACTATGGGGAAGGTGATGCTTCTATATTACTCAACAGGAAGAAGATAGAAACACATTATAGTCTTCATTCTGATAATAAAGTTAGTATTTTTATACCTACTTGATATAACCTCGGTGTTTCCTCTAAAGGAGAGAATAGGCCATTACCTAGATAAGAGAGGGAGTTCACAGAATTTTTAAATTTTTTTTTATTGATTTTAAAAATTAGTTCAACTGAAAATTTAACAAAATTATTTCAAAAAATTTAATTGAAGCCTTTTCTGTTTTTTGAAAACTTTGAAGAAATTATTGAATTTGAAGGTCAATCAAAATGATCAATTTTAAAAAAATGATGAAAGCCATAATTTCAAAAATTTGATAACCTACCTATGATAAAGTTTTTGAAAATCTTGAAAATTTTAGAATTGAAAATCTATTGAAATTATTTAAAATTATTTTTGCCCCAAAGAAACATTAAATAAACGAATATAAATCTTAGCACAGAGCGAACTTGATACTCCAAAAAATTCAAATATTTTTTTCTCAAAAAATTTGAGAAACATAATAATTTCTGTAGGTATTCCAAAAAAAATTTTAAAAAGTAAAAAAAAGAATTTATTCCAAAAAAATTAGGAATGTTCTCATTTTAAAAAACAAGAAATTTTTCATTTGAAAAAATTACAATTTCCTCATTTAAAAAAAGGCAATTTTCTCATTTAAGAAATGAGATTTTTTCATTTAAAAAATGAGATTTTTTTCATTTAAAAAATGAGATTTTTTTCATTTAAAAAATGAGATTTTTTCATTTAAAAAATGATAATTTTTCGTTTTAAAAAATAAGCATTTTTCGTTTTAAAAAATAAGCATTTTTTCATTTAAAAAAGTAAAAAAAAACTTCATTTGAACAAAGGAAAATTTTTCATTTTAAAAAATGAGTTTTTTCATTTCAAAAAATTAGATTTTTTCAATTTAAAAAAATGAGAATTTTTCATTTAAAATTTTTTTAAAAAAATTGTTCAAAAAATATGATTTTTTCATTCTAATAAAATTTTTTAAATTTTGACTACCTACATATTTTTTTCTATTTTTATTTACATATTTTTGTTCATTTTCAAAAATAGATATTTAGCCCGAGCGGCACACTCGATCGATAATATCGGAAGATGTAACGTATCGATAAAAAATCGTTTGAAAATCTATAGATGTTCTCACGATATTATAAAGATTTATCGGTACAACTTCATAGGCAAAAAATCTAAAAACTATCGAATTTGATATTATTAAGATTTTATGACGATATTCGTCAACGATACTATCGACAAAGAATATTAAATTTATCGAATTCGATTTTCCACCGATTTTGTGCAGATATTTAAAACTACATTATCGACAAAGAATATTAAATTTATCGAATTCGATTTTTTAACGATTTTGTAAAGATATTTAAAACTATATTATCGACAGATTATATGAAATTTCTCGACTTCGATATTTTACCGATTTTTTGACGACATTTGAAACTATATTATCGACAGATTATATTAAATTTATCGAATCCGATTTTTTACCGATTTTGTAAAGATATTTAAAACTTTATTATCGACACGTAATCTGAAATTTCTCGATTTAGATTTTTTAACGATTTTGTGACGATATTTGAAACTATATTATCGACAAATAATCTGAAATTTCTCGAATTCGATTTTTTAACGATTTTGTGAAAATATTTAAAACTTTATTATCGACACGTAATCTGAAATTTCTCGAATTCGATTTTTCAACGATTTTGTGGCGATATTTGAAACTACATTATCGACAAATAATCTGAAATTTGTCGAACGATTTTTCAACGATTTTGTGACGATATTTGAAATTATTTCCAAATTGGTGAAAATTCTTCTAAGTCCAACACGTCCGGAAGTACTAAACTGCCTATTATAAGCGTTTTATTGATAATTCCTCAACGATAAGGTATGGCATAGTGGTTAAGGAAGAGAATTACCATGCAGGAGGTAGAAGGTTCAAGCCCCACGGGTGGCAGATTTTTTATAATTTTTTTTGACTTTTTCTGAAATGATCCTCTTACCGTAACATGAATAATGTGTTTAGGCATAGTTTAATGTATTAATTATACTAATTAATGATTTTTAATTATAGAAAGAAGCTAGTAAAAGACAAAAAATCGGAATAAAAAATCGATAAAAAATCGACAGAATATCGAATTCTATAAAGTGTCGCGAAAGTTCCGCCTAAATCGTGAAATTATCTTTCGATATTATAGATATATTATCGATAAAATATCTTACTATAATCTCGAAATTTTTGCTAACTATAATTCGTCGATAATCTATCTATATATCGAAAGATAATTTCACGATTTATGCGGAACTAACGCGACACTTTATCGAATTCGATATTCTGTCGATTTTTTATTTCGATAATTTGTCGAGTGTGCTGCTCGGGAGGTACTTGAATTTCATTTTATTTAAAAACTTATTTTTTGGAATTTTATGAAAATTCGATGAAGTAATTTAGTTTTTGAAAACAAAAATTTTATTAAATTTTTTTATAAACTTATATTTTTAAAATCAAAAATATACCTATTATGTTCAAAAAATTTGAAAATCCAGAATGTTGATTGGTTTTCATTTTTTTTTTTACATCCACAACTTTGTCCACCTTTTAAAATCAATATTATCACTCAATTCTCAAAATCAAAATGTTCATTGTTTCCAAAAAACTAGAATTGAAATTTAAAAAAAATTATTTTTATCAAATTTTTGAAGTGTATAGGTAATTTTAATTGATTTTCTAATATCGATTTGCATACAGGATAGCATGCTGCACTTTTTCGCAGCCCATTACGCCCTGGATGGAACCTTTTTAGGGTTACTGCCGGTTACAGGAAGTGATATCCAAATATGCCCTGGGATTTCCAAGTACATGAATCTAGCGTTTCGTTTCGGTTCCCGGTACAAACACTCTTGTACGTTGACGGCTAAAGAATTATTGCAGAAGACCTCTCATAATGAGTTCCTGGATTTATATTTACAGCATTACGATAAATCGCAATCGTTATTGTACGCTGTGCCACTGGTTATAAAAAACATCTCTGTGAATGCCGAATTTTCAAATAAGGTATGTACCCAAATAAGTATTACACGACATTTAAATAAATGTAGAATAATTTTCAATTTTGAAGAGATTATTTCCTCTCACAGGATGTCGATGTCTCTCAGTGGTTGCTCACGAGACGATTTTTCTTCCTCGATAATATCAGTGGAGTGGCATACTCGTCGGAGAAACTCAAACTGGTGTCGGATGTTTCACCTTCGGTCATTCGTTATTTAAAATCAGCCAAATTATGGTAAAAATATGTGCCTACTTACCTAGTAAGATATACCAGCTTAAAATTATTTTTTGGCTGATATTCTATTCGATGAATTTTTGATAGGATTAAGACCAGGAGGGAAAAAGAAGACGAGGGTAAAATTTATCCACCTTTCATGATCCTCGAATATGGAGAACTGACCCATGATGATGTGGTCACCAACGCTTACGTGCAATTTTCGTTTTCAGTTGATTATTACATGGATAATGATATTCCTCATATTATTGATGTAAGTACATATTATTTACAATTTTTTTCAAATTACATATCAATAACAATAAATTTACAAAATTGTAAAAATAAATACAAAATTACAATAATTTGGGTAGGTACTTTATGGAAATGTATATTGGTGCCTATACCTACAAATTTGACAAAATTTCAAAAAAAATAAAAATAAAAAAAATCACAAAATTTTATAAAAGTTGACATACCTATTTTACAAAATTAATGAAGTTAAATTTAAAAAATAAATATAAGACCTATAGGAAAGTAGTTGTCACATTTCACAAAAAAAAAAAAAAAAAAAAAAAAAACAGATTCTGGAAAAATGACTATTATCGAGATTCATCTAAAATAATTGAGAAAAAACTAACAAAATTTCGTAAAAATTTGAGTAAGTTCTAACAAAATTTGTCAAAATTACAAAAAAAAATTGAAAGTACTTTTTAAAAATTACAAAATTGAGTATGAAGGTACCAATGTATTTAAAGAAGTATGTATTTTACAGAACTTCAAAAAAAAAAAAAAGTTCAAAAGTTTACAAAATTTGAAAAAATTGAAGAATTTGAATAGTTTTCTTAAAATTTAAATTTATCAAGCCTCAAAATCATAATATGAAATTTTTTCAGGTAACCATAGGCATTTTGAGCGCAGCTGTGGTCGTCTGGTCAGGCATCCAGACATGGAGCTATTGCAGACGTTCGGGTCAAGTCACAATTGACATGTCTACCTTGTTGGAGCTGGGCTTGACGTGTTGCGGATATTTTTCAGATATGTTATTCATCGTAGCTGCAGCTGTCGCTTTACATACGCTGCTATTCTATAAAGCCCAAAGCGTAGCTTACATAATGCTACCATCTGAGAATCTGGAGAACACAATAAATAAATATATCGTGGTAGCTTTCCTACTAAAGGTAAGAAATTTCTCCCATTTGCAGCGACGACAGCCGAGCGGGGCACAATAGTGTACTTATTAATTTTCAGGTTTTAAAAAAAATTAAAACTATTGTTTGAAATTTTTCAAGGGTGGACGTCATTCATTTTCTAATTTTCACATCTTAAATTTTCTCAGTCCGGTTTGTTCTTGGAATAAAAAAAATATATATCACAAATTTTTTAAAGAAAAAGCCTCTCGAGTTTTTTGAGAAAAAAAAAAATCAAAATTTATTTGACAGGATATTTCAATGTTTTGGAGAGAAAGTTGTTCATTGGTAGACAAAAATTATCTCTAAATTTCTTATCTCAATTTTTTTGAAAAAATCACTTTTTCATTTTTTATTTTCTTTTTCAAAATTGAAAAAATTTCTTATTTTTTAAAGAAAACCAAATTTCAATTCTTTGAGAAAAGATCTCAAATTTTGTCTGAGTAAAAAAAAAATGATTTTAAAAACTTAATTTTCTTGAAGCAAACATTTTTTTGTGTTGCAATAAAAATATTCCTTGAATTTTTGAGGAGAAAAAGTTGCTAAAATTTTTTGAAGTAGAAAATTTTTTCAACTTCCAAGTTGAAAAAATTTCGTGTTTTGAACTCTTTTTTTTATTGTAATCTTTGAAAAAAAAAAAAATTTATTCACTTTGAAATTATTTTTGTGTAGGACATTATCTATTTCTTCTTCTACTTTTTTTTTTCTTTTATTTTTTTAAAGTGAAAAATCTTATATTTTTGAAAAATAAAAATATACCTACCTACCTAGTACCTACTTACGTCTTATTTTTTTGAAGTCAAAACCACTTTAATTTTAATGCTGATTTTTTTTTTTTTTTGATTTCAAAAATAAACCTATTTACTTAAAAAATAGAAATCTTGATTTCTTTTGGAGAGAAATCCTCAAGTTTTTTGGACTACTTTTTTTTAACTTTTTCGAGCTAAAAAAACTTCTCGTTTTATTCATTTATTCATTTTATTTATTTTTTGAAAAAAAAATTGAATGTTTTTTTTGGTATTAGGTCCAATTTTTTTCTGAGGAAAAAATTGTTTGAAGTGTTGAGTTGATTCAAAAAAAAGCTTCTTTTCCTTTAAAATATGAAAATCCATTTTTATATTTTTATGAAGAAACTGTTTGCAGTAAAAAAAAATTGTTTTCTAAAAAAGAAGAAAAAAAAAAACTTTGAAATAATCTAAATCTTGTAAAAGAAGAATCCAATTTTTTTGGGGTAAAAATTTAAAAAAATTGTTACGGAGTAAATTTTGGAGAAACGCGATTTCTCAATTTTTTGAAAAAAAAACTCAAAAATATTTGAAGTACCTACCTAGAGTGAAAATTGTTTGCTCAAGCCCTTGGGAAAAATCCGGGCCCGGTGCAAGTGTACTTTTTTGCACCCCCCCTCTCACCATCGCTGCCTATTTCTGTATTTAATTATTGACAAAAAAAATCAATCAGAATTTTATTTTTTGCCCAACTACAGATAGTCGAAGTAGTCAGACTAATCTACGCTCAAATGAAAATCGACATATTTCTAATCGATTGGGAAAGACCCAGAGCAACAGGAGGTGTAAACGCGACAGAAATCCAACAGCAGCCAGTCAGCATCTGGAGAACATACTTTGTAGCCAATGAATGGAATGAAATCCAAACCAAAAGGAAAACTAGCCTGATACTTCAGATGTTACTCACCTTACTCATCTTAAAAGTATTAAACATTCTCACTTTGGAGACTCAAACGTATCTCCAAAAAAAAACGCAGCTCCTAATTACTCGAATTAATTACCTACTCAGGTTTATGGAGTAGAAAATTGGACCCAAGCTGACCCTGATATCCACCTCGAGCACGTTCCATATCGACCTGAAAGTTTACTCCTCAGATTCGGAGTCACTCTAGTAGTATACTTATTCGTCTACCTGTCTCAATGGCTACTCGTAGTCGGAGTTTACGAAAGATATATTAAAAACGGAATTCAAGAATTCGTCGACGTTTGTTCAATGGCAAACGTCAGTGTTTTCATCTTACTTCAAGAAAACTACGGATACTATATTCACGGAAGGTGAGAACTGAGAAATGAAAACAAGGAAATTAGTACGTATTAAAGCGTATGAAAATGACACGTGTTGCAAAAAGTTTACCTGGTTTGCACCACGTCCGTCCCTTTCCTCTTCTTCAACTTTCATAGGTGGTATTTTGATCAGAAAAACTTTCAAACAGCTAGTTTCAAAACCTCTATATTTTTCGATTTCAGAACTGCCTGTTCGAAGATCGATTAAACAAAAAAACTTTTCGAATGGGTCTCTTTTAAAACGTGATTTTTAACATTTGATGTACTCCCACGCTGACGTCATAAAAATGCCTTCTAGGTCAGCCCACGGATTCGCCGATACAGATATGCAAACTATTTTAACCCAATTGAGACGAGAAGAAGATGACTTGGTCGGCCACAGGGGACTTTTACCAGGCACCGAACAGCAAACCTTTCAGATCATTATTCCGACAGCTCTGAGAACGTATTATAATAAAGTTATGTCACCGTTGAACATAGTAAGCTCAAAAAATACCTACTTATTAATTTCTATAGGTACCTATTTTATACTTTTTGGTGCACTTTTTACGTTACAGATAAACAATAAACATTCTGGTTCCACGTTCAGGATGAAAGCTGTAAATAACGACGATGCAGGCAGAATAGTGGATGCCTATAATAACATGAATAAATTTCTAGCCGCATTTCTCGATCATGTAAGCAAACTCTCTTACCATCGTAACCTTTTTTTACGAACGTAGACGCGGTTTCAATTACGAGATTAATTTTTTTGTTCAATTTTTGCAGGCTTTGAAAGACTTGGATTACGAAGTACGAGAGAAATTATTCGTCGAGCAGCTTTTAGATATTGAATTCAGCGATTCGTTAGATAGGGGTGTTTTCTATATAGGTAAAGTTTTTTCTGCTAAATTTGACTGAATTTCGATTGATTTTGTGTTTCTTTTTTCACCTGCATATTTTCAAATGTTCAAAAAAATTACATAAATGTCGTCAGCGCTCGAATTGATCCGGAAAATCGAATTATATGTTCCATTTTACCAAAATTTGAAGAAAAAAAATTCTTTGATTTTTTTCTCAGTTAACTAAGGTGAAAATTATTCTAAAACAAAAAAAAACATATATTTTTTAAGACAGCGTCTCTTTTTTCATGTACCTATGTAGAAGAAAGCTCTCATTTTTACAAAAAAAAATAAAATACATAAGTACTCTCAAATGTTTGAGAAAACTCCCCTTTTAATTTTTGAGAAAAAAATACAACTTTCTGGATAAGGCAATTTCTCAGTTTTTTTCTGAAGTGAAAATATTTCTCAAATTTTTGTATTAAAAAAATCATTCAATTTTTTTTTTGAATAAAAAATCATTCAATTTTTTTTGAATAAAAAATCATTCAATTTTTTTTGGGAAAAAAATAAGTAGGTAGGTAAGAAAAAAAATTTCCAATCATACAATTTTTCATGAGAAAAAATATAAATTTTTTTTAGAAAAATATAATCTTATTGATATGTACCCATTTTTTTCTGAAGAAAATATGTTTAATTAATTTCAATTTTTTTGAAAAAAATCTTAACTTTCTAGAGAAGGAAATTTCTCGATCTGTAGTAAAAGTATTTTTCGAATTGGATCATTTTTTTAAATGCATACCTATAATTTCAAAATCCTATGAAATATCGAACAGTCAGCCTAAAAAATAAATAAATAAAATTACCAAAAATGAGGGGATGAAAATTAACGAAATATAAATAAATTGGAACAGTTTTCAGCTTGTGGTTTTGACATGAATTGGTCAATTCGATCACTGAAGGTCGTAGGTTTTTATATTTCAATTTTTTAACAGACTTTGGTATTTATTATTTCAGATAATGGGCATTCTTTCGACGGTGTGTTATTTTATGGCAACGAAGGAACGCTGTTTAGTTTCGATTTAATGATGTTTTTATGTATCGACGTGTTCTGCCATGATATTTTGTATGCTGCCATTTTAACATTGATTATTTCTCAAGTACGTACTATAAAAATTATGTTGTTTTTTTTTCGTATTTTTAAAAAAAATTTATTCTTCGATATGTGATGTTTTGTAGATCATTGCATGGTTGAGGAACAAAGGAGGAAGACGTAATTTGGCTAAGAAAACTTTGGTCGATGACAGATTTCTTATTTAATTTTTTAAAGTGAATTTTTAAAAGCATTATCATTTTGTACCTACACGTATTTTATATTTTGTAAAAAATTTTGTATTTTTAAATTTCGTTTCGTATTGTGTAAATAAATCGAGTACTTTTTTAAAAAGTTTTTTACAATTTTTTTGACGTCTTTGTTGTTTTATTCATTTAATTTTTGCATTGGTGGTTTCTCAAGTCTACAATCTCTTCTCTACACATGACACATAATTTTATGATTTTTTTCCATAATGTATATTTTTTAACTTATTTTTGATTTCTATAATAAAATTTCAATTTGATGAACTTTCATGACTTTCATTGCCTTATAATAAGAACAATTCATTAAAATTCTATTTCTTTGAAAAAAATGGCTAAAAATTTTTTTCTCAGTAATGGAATCCACTCAGATTTTATGATGAAAAAATTCATAATTTTTTAATTTTTCCCATCTAAAGATGATTTTTTTTTCGAAATCATCTCTCAAAAACACTACACTTGTAGGGTTAAATTTTACAAAAAAATTGCCAAATTTCGCAAGGTTGAATTTTTTTTTCGAAATCATTTTTTGAGAATCCTATTACACTATATTATGGTGTTAAATTTTGCAAAAAATTGCCGAAATTTCCACAAGATTAGAAAAAAAATTCGAACTTCGTTATTAACCTGGAAAAAATCCGGAAGAAAAAATTTGAATAGAAAATATGGAAAAATTAGGTAAAATGTTGATGAAAATTAAAAAAACAACAACAACAACAACAAGAACAACTTGGATGAAAATTTTGGTAAAAAGTTAATAAATACTTAATAATTTTGAGGAAAAGTTTTGAAAATAGGTACCTAAATTTTATAGTATATTACGAGGGGAAAAAAAATTTAGATCAAAAATGACCGTTTAGAGCGTAAAAAATGGTGAAAAATTCATTTTTTTGCATTTTTGAGAGGCTTTCACCATATTAAAAAATTCTGAAAAAAATGTATGTTGTACACCCAGACTAGTTGTACAACATATATTTTTTCCATTTTTGCACCTTTGAAGGAACTTGCCAAAATGACCATTAGAAAACTTGAAACGCGCATTTCACGATGAAGATACGTTCACTGTAATAAATTGAGGTAGGAAATATTTTTGACTAGGATTTTGCGTTGCTTCAACTCCTTCAGTTTCAAAGATAGGCATCCAATATAATTATAACTTCATTGCTTTTTTTGAAAATCAATCCACTGCGATTTTGATAATTTTTTTAAACTCAGTGTAGTGTTGCCAATCGATTTTTCTGGGTAAAATATCGATTATAAAACCTTTGTAACTCCTTCATTTTCAAACTTGGGCAATATGTGTACATAGACTTTATTGTTAGTCGTACTCGGTTATATCCAAATTTCAAGTTTGGCAGACCACTCACCGGACACCCTGCATAAATTAATCAATTTCCTACTCTTATATTTAGCTCATATCGACGTGTAGGTACTCACTGTTACATTGAATAATCTGTCATCATTGTCTTTGAGCACATACTCAGCATTATTCCAGCACCCAGATGGGCTCTGAGCGTCACAAATTCCCCTGTCACCAGCCTCCGAAATTGCACATTCGACATAAGTTGTCTTTTCATCATCAGCATAGCTCACTAAATCTTTTGTTAGCTCTATTTGAAATGGAAATGTGATAATTTTAGTGCGAAATTGGAAAATCTTTATGGTGCGTTCAGCTCATCGTAGAATAAAGAATAAGAACAAGAATAAGATAAAAAAATAAAAAACAAAACCTCACATATTCGGCCACTCAAGAATTAACTCAATTTTTGACATGTACCTAATTTTTAATTCGCTACACACAACACAGCGTCATCAAATTTGTTTACCTATTTTGGCTTATTTTAAGTGGCCGAATATTTTGGAGTTCCGTTTTCTTATTCCTTATTCTTATTCCTTATTCTGCGATGAGCTGAACGCGCCATTAGGGGAATAAGCTACAACGCTTACCTATTGAAAGTAGAAAAAAATACACAATTTTTATCATTTCTTATCACACATTTTCATAACAAGTTTGGAGAAAAATTCAGGACAGCGATAAATTTAATATTAGGTATGTAAAAGCCAATTATTTTTATTTTATTACAGTGGCTATGTGGTCTGCCTATACGAAGCTTTGGGTTGACAATTATTCTCATTGTTATAATAGCTGGGAAAAACAGCTGATGAAAAACAAACAAAGTGATATTTGTGATAAAATCTGTATTTTTAATTTTCAGTCTTTCAAAATCTTGATTTTTTGTTTTAAGTAAATTTTTATTGCTGTACTCACTCATCTTATGGGGAACAATGTTACAGATTCGTTCAACATTTCATGTGAATATTGTATCTGAACTAAACTTTAAATTGAGTATTTATTTTGTAACTCGATCTTAGTTTTTCATTCTGTCATCTTCATCTCTAAAAACTTGACACTTGTGCAATTAAATTCTAAAAAATAATGCTTGTGGTGAAAACATGTTGCTACTGTTCTCCTCTAAGAAATGGTGTCTCATCTGTGCTGATTTATTTTTTGGTAAATTCATTTGATCGCAAATTACCTATTTTTAAGTTGAACTTTTGTGATTTATTAAGGACCCTTACTCAATGAGACCTTCTATATTTTTATTCAGTTGACCCAAATCACGTCGATATGGAGCGTCATGAATAGACCAACAAGCAACGAAGTGGTAAGGATTGTGACGCTTGGCTCTAGTATTATTATGCTGAGTTTTGCAGTTCTCGGATTGATTGGTTTATTCATGGTACATATAATATAGACTAACTTACTTTACTTTTTACGAGATTTAGCTGTGAAATTTTATTCATATCTAACTCATAGCCCATAAATTGTTCATCTGTTTAGAAAATACCATCGCTGCTTATACTTGCCATGATCATGCTGTGGATTGCTATTCTCAAATATATATTTGATATGATATATGTCATCATATCACCAAATGATGAAGCATATTTCCGCTTTGCAAATTTCTTATCTGAAAAGATTGCGCGTAAAAATGAAGACGCATTTGTCATCTTTTTTGTGGAATACGTCTCCTTATTTTATGTTGGTATGAATTTTTTGATAATTTTTTTGAATAGATCAATTCATTCAGAGGTTTACCTGCTGGTGGAAGTTTTTCATTTAGTTCTAAAATATTTCCTAATCCAAATATTGCACCATGGAATTCAAAAAACTGAAACTAAAACTTAAAACCAAAATTTACATTCTAAAATCAACCCTGAAATTTAAAAAATGATACTGGAACTGAAATACCAAAGGTTTAATTACATTTTCTTATACATTTCTAACTTACTACTTACTTTTGTTGTTGTTTTTTGTACAGTTTTTTGGTTCTATTTGTTCATCGTTACGCTGAGTTATTACAAAGAAATGCGAGAAGATCTGTCAAAATCACCATCCAGTGTTGGGCAAGACGAGGCTTCTACTAAAATACCTAGTACCTTATCATCTTCTCCAAATACGTCATTACATTCTAGTTTTCCATCTGCTTATTTTGCCATTATGCAGGAGATCTAAATCCCTGAGAAATACGTTTCTACTACAAATTTTTTAGTGTTAATATTATGTCAGTACATGTTGAATGTATCTACTTATTAAGTAATAAGTAAGTGAGTACCAACCTACCTATCTACCTACCTAGTAGTACCTACCTATGATCTTAAATGTACAATGTACATACGTATATTATATAGATACTGCGACATTTGTCTTGTATTGGTTTGGAATGTTGCATTCACATAAGTATTCAAAAATTTACTGTAGAAACAATTTTATGACGAAGTTTTGAAAAAATTAAATAATTTTGTCAATAATAAATTAATTGAAGGGAGTGGCTAAATCCACAACAAGTAATCACCAAAATGAACGAACGAGAATTCATATCATATTCTTGTTTGAAAACTCGTTGTCGTGGACAATGGACATCGAGATTTTTCCACCAAGCTTAATAAAATTTAATAAAATATTTAAAAATTTTCCAAGTTTTATATTCTTCAAATTTTTAATTTTTTTTTTCGTTTTAAATTTTCATTCCATTTTTGAAAAAAAAAATTCTTGAAGAAATTATTCATCACTCATCGAATAATTATTTATTCTTATTTTTTCCTCAAATTAAATTTTTCATTAAATATAAATTTTTTCTGTTTGTTGTTTAAAACAACTTAAAACTCATTTTAAAAAAATAATTATATATTTTTTCTATTTTTTCATTCAAACTTGCCAATAATAATTTTTTCATCAAAATGCAACCAATCTTCATTATATTTTTTCAAATTCATTTTATGAAATTTTTAATGAATATTGTTAATTAAATTTAGTTTTAAATTTTAATTTAGGTTTTTAAACATTTTTCATGAAATTTTTTCATCAAAAATGCTTCTAAGTTCTAATTCTACCATACTTTTTCAAATTTTTCTTTTGAAATTTCTTTCAAGTAAATTTTTTATCAAGTTTATTTTTCCGAAATTTTTTTCGAATTTTTTAATTTTATTTTTTCAAGAAAATTCTTTATACTCCCCTCATTTTCCAATAAAATTTTCAATTGATTTCATTCTCAAATTGGTCATCAGAATGTTCCTATTTCTTCTCCGAACTGGCAACTTGACTTCTCATTCGAATTTTTCCAATAATTTTCATCATTATTTTTTTGTCTTCTAATTCTTATCGAGTAATTTCTAAATTTCTTCAAGTAGATATAAATTCCAATTTTTCTTCAAATTTACTAAAATTTTAATATTCAAAATTAAATAAGTACCTAAGTAGCTAAGTACTTAACTACTTACTGAGGCTACTGACAGTACAGACTTGTTGAAAAAAAATTGAAAAATTAAAACATAAAAATCCATAAAAAATACCTAGGTAGAATGAAAAATATTTTGAGTATTTTGTGAAAGAATAAATTTGTTTTAAATAAAACATCAAAGTTTTCAGAAAAAAACTTGAAAAAAATTTGTTTGAAAAAAAAACTTGAACGAAAAAAAAATCATACAAAGAATAAAGAAGATTGAAGATGAATAAAAAAGAACGAGATCGCCCTAACAATGTGATTACTTATTGTGGATTTAGCCACTCCCTTAATTGAATACCTATAAATACAAAAATTGACTTTTTAAAAATCTACGTATTTGTGACGGCGCATGGAGAAAGGGACCTAAGGGTAAAAAGTAAAATTATTATTCAGGAGAGCAGTTCAAAGCTTACCATTTATTTTCGACGTTTTTTCTTTGTAATTCTGTATCCACGTAACAAACAAAATTTAATGATGAAATTTTTTTGGATTTTTTTTTTTTTTTTTTTTTTGAAATTGGGGTAAAATTTATCGAGAAATTGAATGAAATCGGTCCGAGGTTCCTGAAGTCATTTTTGACGAAGATGCAGCTGCTTGAAGTGAGTAAGGTAGAAATATTTTTTCCAAAATTTTGGAAAATTTTGATATTTTTTACTCACTTTAAGCGGGTGTATCTTTGTCAAAAATGACTTCAGGAACCTCGGACCGGTTTCATTTAAATTCTCGATAAAGGTCGTGACGCTTAGGTCCCTTTCTCCATGCGCCGTCACTAAATGAAGAATGTAAAGTTCTGTTGGAGAAGAAGGCCCCACCATTCCTTTAAGGTTTGACCTCTAATTATCTCAACTGGAAATAATGGAGGGCGAAACCAAATAAGTATGCACATGCAGCATATAAATTTTATCTATTGGGTAGATACCGGCCTGGGTAAATCCAAATTGATATTTTGGGGTCTACTCGACACCATTCATCATATCGACGTGTAGGTACTCACTGTTACATTGAATAATCTGTCATCATTGTCTTTGAGCACATACTCAGCATTATTCCAGCACCCAGATGGGCTCTGAGCGTCACAAATTCCCCTGTCACCAGCCTCCGAAATTGCACATTCGACATAAGTTGTCTTTTCATCATCAGCATAGCTCACTAAATCTTTTGTTAGCTCTATTTGAAATGGAAATGTGATCATTTTAGTGCGAAATTGGAAAATCTTTATGGTGCGTTCAGCTCATCGTAGAATAAAGAATAAGAACAAGAATAAGATAAAAAAATAAAAAACAAAACCTCACATATTCGGCCACTCAAGAATTAACTCAATTTTTGACATGTACCTAATTTTTAATTCGCTACACACAACACAGCGTCATCAAATTTGTTTACCTATTTTGGCTTATTTTAAGTGGCCGAATATTTTGGAGTTCTGTTTTCTTATTCCTTATTCTTATTCCTTATTCTGCGATGAGCTGAACGCGCCATTAGGGGAATAAGCTACAACGCTTACCTATTGAAAGTAGAAAAAAATACACAATTTTTATCATTTCTTATCACACATTTTCATAACAAGTTTGGAGAAAAATTCAGGACAGCGATAAATTTAATATTAGGTATGTAAAAGCCAATTATTTTTATTTTATTACAGTGGCTATGTGGTCTGCCTATACGAAGCTTTGGGTTGACAATTATTCTCATTGTTATAATAGCTGGAAAAAACAGCTGATGAAAAACAAACAAAGTGATATTTGTGATAAAATCTGTATTTTTAATTTTCAGTCTTTCAAAATCTTGATTTTTTGTTTTAAGTAAATTTTTATTGCTGTACTCACTCATCTTATGGGGAACAATGTTACAGATTCGTTCAACATTTCATGTGAATATTGTATCTGAACTAAACTTTAAATTGAGTATTTATTTTGTAAATCGATCTTAGTTTTTCATTCTGTCATCTTCATCTCTAAAAACTTGACACTTGTGCAATTCAATTCTAAAAAATAATGCTTATGGTGAAAACATGTTGCTACTGTTATCCATTAAGAAATGGTGTCTTATATGTGGTGATTAGTTTTTTGGTAAATTCATTTGATCACAAATTACCTATTTTTAAGTTGAACTTTTGTGATTTATTAAGGACCCTTACTCAATGAGACCTTCTATATTTTTATTCAGTTGGGCGAAATCACGTCGATATGGAGCGTCATGGGTAGCCCAACAAGCAACGAAGTGGTAAGGATTGTGACGCTTGGCTCTAGTATTATTATGCTGAGTTTTGCAGTTCTCGGATTGATTGGTTTAATCATGGTACATATAATATAGACTAACTTACTTTACTTTTTACGAGATTTAGCTGTGAAATTTTATTCATACCTAACTCATAGCCCATAAATTGTTCTTCTGTTTAGAAAATACCATCGCTGCTTATACTTGCCATGATCATGCTGTGGATTGCTATTCTCAACTATATATTTCATATGATATATGTCATCATATCACCAAAAGATGATGAAGCATTCCGCTTTGAAAATTCCTTATCTGAAAAGATTGCGCCTAAAAATGAAGACGCATTTGTCATCTTTTTTGTGGAATCCGTCTCCCTATTTTATGTTGGTATGAATTTTTTGATAATTTTTTTGAATAGATCAATTCATACAGAGGTTTACCTGCTGGTGGTAGTTTTTCATTTACCTAGTTCTAAAATATTTCCTAATCCAAATATTGCACCATGGAATTCAAAAAACTGAAACTAAAACTTAAAACCAAAATTTACATTCTAAAATCAAACCTGAAATTTAAAAAATGATACTGGAACTGAAATACCAAAGGTTTAATTACATTTTCTTATACATTTCTAACTTACTACTTACTGTTGTTGTTGTTTTTTGTACAGTTTTGTATTTATATTTGTTCATCGTTACGCTGAGTTATTACAAAGAAATGCGAGAAGATCTGTCAAAATCACCATCCAGTGTTGAGGAAGACGAGGCTTCTACTGAAATACCTAGTACCTTATCATCTTCTCCAAATATGTCATTACATTCTAGTTTTCCGTCTGCTTATTTTGCCATTATGCAGGAGATCTAAATCCCTGAGAAATACGTTTCTACTACAAATATTTTAGTGTTAATATTATGTCAGTACATGTTGAATGTTGGATGTATCTACTTATTAAGTAATAAGTAACTACCTATCTACCTACCTAGTAGTACCTACCTATCTACGTATTTGTGACGGCGCATGGAGAAAGGGACCTAAGGGTAAAAAGTAAAATTATTGTTCAGGAGAGCAGTTCAAAGCTTACCATTTATTTTCGACGTTTTTTCTTTGTAATTCTGTATCCACGTAACAAACAAAATTTAATGTTGAAATTTTTTTAGAAATATTTTTGGATTTTTTTTTTTTTTGAAATTGGGGTAAAATTTATCGAGAAATTGAATGAAACCGGTCCGAGGTTCCTGAAGTCATTTTTGACGATGATGCAGCTGCTTGAAGTGAGTAAGGTAGAAATATTTTTTCCAAAATTTTGGAAAATTTTGATATTTTTTACTCACTTCAAGCGGCTGTATCTTTGTCAAAAATGACTTCAGGAACCTCGGACCGGTTTCATTCAAATTCTCGATAACGGTCGTGACGCTTAGGTCGCTTTCTCCATGCGCCGTCACAAAATGAAGAATGTAAAGTTCTGTTGGAGAAGAAGGCCCCACCATTCCTTTAAGGTTTGACCTCTAATTATCTCAACTGGAAATAATGGAGGGCGAAACCAAATAAGTATGCACATGCAGCATATAAATTTTATCTATTGGGTAGATACTGGCCTGGGTAAATCCAAATTGCTATTTTGGGGTCTACTCGACACCATTCATCCAAAAATCACGATTATAGCTGGAAATACTGATTAGTTCCACAAAAAATGCAAATGTTACATCTCAAATTCCATCTATGTTACTATATGTTTGCAGTTAAAAATGTTACATACATCCCAGAAGTATAGTCGGATAATTTAGCACCCAGTGTCCTAATGGTGTAAAATCCCCGTTCTAGAATTTTTAGGCCTACTTCTCTCCCGTCTCGAGGAGTGATAAAATTGGGATTTTCGTTATCAATTTCAATTTTTTACAAATCTCAACCAATAATTTTTGTCAAACATGGAAAATTGATGGACCCTAACATTTTAACTGAATTAAAGGAAATTGTTCATTTTGAGTTGAACATCACCCATTCACCCAAAAAAATTTTTAACCTCTACCGCAAAGATGAGGGATGTTATGGGCCTTCAAAGTAGGGTCACTTTTGAGAGGGAAAAAAAGCTTTTTTTTTGTCACTTTTGGATAGTTCATCTACCTGCATGGTCGGCGTTATAGCCCAGTTGCTCTCGTGCTCGAGCACTACGTGAGAAATCCCGACCTGCGCAAAAAATTTGAACTCAAATGTGTAAAAAAAATTCACTCAATAAAAAAATTATAATTTTTTTGAGATTTGGGAACTTTTAAATTTTTTTTAGAATAAAAAATTTTTACAATTTTTTAGAACAATTTTTTTTCAATTTTTTAAAATGCAATTTTTTTAATTTTCTAGAATGATTTTTAAAAATTTTTTAGAATGAAAAATTTTTCCAATTTTTTTGAATAAAAATTTTTTAGAATGAAAAAGGATTTTTTAATTTTTTAGGATGAAAAAATTATAATTTTTTGGAATAAAATTTTTCAAGTTGCTAATTTTTTTTGAAATAAATAATTTCTCATTTTAAAAAAATAATTTTTCCTCGTTTTTTCAATACCTATTGTTTTTTTGAAATAAAAAAAATTATTTCTCAAATTTTTCTAATAGAAAATTTGAAAATTCATATGTCAAACTTCTCTTTCGAGTTGTTTCGAGTACAAAACGTGTTTACAGCTTACAGGGACTTCCAGTAACGTGATTTTTTTTTGTTTGTTTACACTCTCACTGGTAGGAATTTTTCATCGATTTTCTAGAAACTTCGATATTTCATTGTAAGCTCTATTTATGCTTCATCGTCGAAATTTTGATAACCAAGTTCCTACCATCGAGAAGTTTGACATCCCATTCAGAAATCCCTATAGCTGATGAAAAAACACCGTACCAAAAAAAAGGAAGATATTTATGATAACATCTGTATTTTTACATAATTTTCAGTTTTTCAAAATCTTTTCTTGCTTAGTATTTTTCTTGCTGTACTCACTGATCATTTGGGGAACTGTTACAGACCCGTTAACTTCGACATTTCATATTTTGAATTTGCCTCTAGTAAAAGAAATTGTATCTGAACTTGATTTGTAAATCGACTCCAACGCGAAAAAATACCAGTGATCACCAGTGGTGACCATTGGTTACCGCTGAATTTTGCCAGTGATATATTTTTACCATTGGTATACCGCTAACCTCCACCACTGATATATTTTAATCACTGGTGATCACTGATATATCACCAATTTCCAACACTGTTGTAATTTTCACCACTGATAACCACTGGTATGCTTTGTCCAGTGGTAACTATCACTGGGCAGTGCATCGTTCTGCTACTCGTTGGTAAAGTATGCTGCCGAATAGTACATAAGCCACATAGAGCCCCAATTACAATCAGTGGATTATATTATCACGACCACAGGTAATAAAGTTCCATACCAGTGATTTGTACTATCAGTGGTAGTACAGTAGCCACCACCATTTTTGACCAGTGATTTTCTAGCACTTCTTGTAACTAGTATAATTAAATGAACAATTGCGCTACCACACACCACTGGTAATTTCGTCAAAATATCACTGGTCCAAGTATCACTGGTCACTGATGATTCACTGGTGATCAGTGATACTTCCATCAGTGATTTTTGACGAAATTACCAGTGGTGGAATCACTGGTATTTTTTCGCGTTGGCTTTAGTTTTTCATTCTGTGATCTTTATCCGAAAACTTGAAATTTGTGCAATTAAATTATAAAAATGCTTAGAGTGAAAACTATTTTCATGGATGGACCTTTAGAAGATGGTGTCCTCATTTTCCTTTCTAATTTTTTGGTAAATTCAATTTGATCGCAAATTAACATTACTATTTTTAAGTTGAATTTTCATAATTTCTTACTCAATGAAAACATTTTTTTCAGATACTTACAATCACATTAATATGTAACATCGCGATGAACCACTCAATAATGAACAAAACAGAAAGGTATTTGACGTATGGCTACCTCATTATTAGTGTAATTGTAGTAGGGCCTCTAGGATTCGTTGGTTTAATCATGGTCATGGTACATGGAAAAACACATTTTACTTTTTACGTGACTTAGCTTTGAAATTTTAGTCACAGCCCATAAATTGTTCATCTGTTTAGGAACATGGTACATGGAAAAACACATTTTACTTTTTACGTGACTTAGCTTTGAAATTTTAGTCACAGCCCATAAATTGTTCATCTGTTTAGGAAATACCGGCCCTGCTTATAGGTTTCATGATCCTACCGTGGTGTATTATTCTGGTCTGTATATTTAGAATGTTATACGTCACCATATCGCCAAACAATGAACGAGTATTCAGATGTTCACACTCTATATCTAATGCCATTGTGGATAAAAATGAACATCCAAAACTTTGGACCGCATTTGTCATCTTTTTTGAAGAATTATTCTGCGGACTAGTTTGTCTTGGTATGAATTTTTTGATAATTTACTTGAGTAACTTGGTTTCAAAACTGGACATACTGAATAGTTTTTAATTTAGTTGTAAAGTCATTTTCTAATCCACTTATCGCACCTTTTTGAAGTAATAATACGTTACCTTTTTGAAAGAAACAAAAATTGTTATTTGAAAAATTTGTCTATCTTCAAAAATGAAGGGGTTCAAAGCTTTGAAAATTAGTATGTACAGTAGCGCCTTAATTTTCAAAGATAGGCAAACTCTTCACATGACTATTTTTGTTCCTCTCAAAAAGTTAAACCTATTTCGTTTTCGTGTATTACCAGTACACCTTTAAAACTAAGGTAGGCAATATTTCAGACAAGAATTTCAGGTTACTTCAACTCCTTCAATTTCAAAGATAGACATCCCAATGTAATTACGCCCTTTTTTGCTATTTTGAAATGCTTTGGATGCTGCCCGATGCTGACACTAGCTCTGTTCTTTTCGCTGCTCCAAACTGCTCCGTAGTAAAATTTAGGGAATTTGATTGGTTTCCGAAACACATTGATAACATCAGACCAATCAAATGCCCAAAATTTTACTACAGAGCAGTTTGGAGCAACGAAAAGAACAGAGCTATTATCGAAAATTGTTTTGGACGCAGTGTTGCCAACCAATTTTGCTTGGAAAAATACTGATTTTCAAAGTTATATAGCACTTTCATTTTCAAAGTTAGACAATACCTGTACATAAATTTTTTTGTCAGTCGTACTCCGTTATACCCAAATTTGAAATGTGTTCATCGTCGTGCTGAGTTATTACGAAGAATTGAAAGAAGAGTTAGAATCGCTAGAGCCGGATCCAGATTTTGGGCTCTCCTAGGCCCTTAAGCAGAAAGAAAAATGCCGCACTTTCAAAAAGTGCTCGACACTTTGCGCTTCGCCAAAATCGCACGCTCCTCACTACTAACATCATAAAAACAAATAATTGATGTATTTTATCAATAGGTTTTTCCCAATAGTTCTGTAAGTATGACTAGTAAGACTATAAAATTAATGAAAAGTCGATTTTTTGTATCACTAACTTTGATTTCTAAAAAATTCCATCAAATTACATAATATAAGGATAAATTAGATAATGGAAAAATTTGGCGCTCTTCAATATCTGGCGCCAGAAGCCAAGTCTTGTTGGGCCTGTGCGTAAATCCAGCCCTGAAAATCACCAACCAGAGTTGGGAAAAACGTGGTTCCTGCAAAATACATTACATTCTAGTTACCCTTCTGCTTCTTTTGCCATTAAGCAGGAGATCTAAATCCCTGAGCAATTCGATTCCAAAATTTTTTGGCCTAAATGTCAATGTTAAGTTGAATGTTATGAATTTGAAAAGAACAAAGTTCAAGAACGAGAATGTGAAAAGTGTCCATTTTGAAAAAGGTTGGCGCTCTTTATTGTGATCATTTTTGATTTTTTTTTTTGTGATTAAAATTACAGGCTTTGTATAATTTTTATTTTTTGAAAATTTAGAAACTTCATCAATTTTTTCGAATCATTGTAATTGATTCTTATAAAAAATTCAAAATTCCCAACCTATTAAAATGTTCAAGATATAAATCAACAAATTCTACAAGAAAATGTTTTAAAATCTCAACTAGGATTCTTTTTCAAGACTGGATAACTTTGAGACATTTTGTTAGACATTCTTTAAAAAATTTTCAAATTCAGAATTATCTAGATAATTTTTATACATTTTGTAAGATGAATTTAAAAATAATTTTCTTTATTATTATTACACATTATTATTCAAACTTTTCAATATTTTGTTAGACTTTTTTAATTTTTATATTTAGGTACATGGATCTTTCACTCGAAAATTTTCCAAATGTAGAATTTGATGGATAGTATGTACATACGTATTTTTCTTCATCCAAGTAATTCAAAATAGATTTTAAAAAATCATTACAAAAATATCGATAAAAAATATTCAAAAACGATTTATTTACATCAAAAGAACCACTAGAAAAAAACAAGTAGGTAGATGTGGAAAAAACAATGATAATTTATAAACAGCAAAAAATAATAAAAATAAATAAGGGGTATTTGGAATAGATATTTCGTTCCTATTCCATAAAAAAAAAAAAAAAAAAAAAAAAAAAAATTACAACGTATAAAATAGGAAAAGAAGACATAAAACCCATATAATAATTTACACGAAAGGTCGAAGAATACACAAGGAAAAACACTGGGGAGGAGATAAAACTCGTCATAGTCATTAATTACACCTGCGCCTCGGCCTATTTCCAATCAAAAATAAGTCAACTCGGCGCGATGTAAAGTTTACGAAATACACAGATATAGACCAATAGACGGAGATGATTTATAAGACGAATAAGTTTTCGCAAGATTTCGCCTTCTTGCCCAATTTCAGAATCTGTTTGAAGAGCTGTTTGCCATTCTCGACTGCTCCCCTCTGTTGCATTCTGTTTCGTTTGGGATTTAATTGAACTTGGGCGAAGATGCCGACTAATAATTCGTCCACATTGTGATCCAATCCGCTCGAAGTTTCGATGAATTTACAACGCAAATTTAAGGCTAATTTACGGCCGGCTGTAAAAAAGAACAACAGATGATCGATGTAAACAAAATTGCCAACTTTTAATTGATCAAGTTATTATGCTACTTGTTGAATTTAAATTTTGGTGATATAATTTGAACTGTTGTGTCACCTGGGCCTTTTTAGGCATCGTATTTCGAGGTATAAAACAGAAGAACCTATTTACAGTAATATTATCGTGCGACGAGAATATTAGCTCCGAGAGCTCTGGGTTTATGACGATCGCTTATTCTGCTCCGTCGACCTAACTCTTAATTTTGCTAAGTTCAAATTTAATTCATTTTCATAATTTTTTTTTTCATGAAAAAAAAAAGGTATTTACTTGAGTTTTAGTTTTTCACTCGAGTGTAGTATGACACCTAATTATTTGTTTACATGGAAATCGGAAGTGAATCGTTGTTGATTAATTAAGTTAATACTTATCTACTATGTATTTTTTTTAAATAGGTATGGTATACACTTAGTACTCAAAAATGGAGGGGGAGAGGGGAGGGGTCCAATTGAAATTTTTATAATAACCAAAATTATTTCTAGCATCTGAATCCTGAATCTACAACTTTTGTTAAACAAATTTTTTGATCAGACCCTCCCTCCCCACTCATCACAATTTTGAATAACTATCTTCGAACTGATAAGCCAAATAGGAGGGGAGGGAGAGGTCCAAATGAAAAAATTTTCAAACAAAAGTTGTATAGCTTGAATTTTTAGGAATAATATTTCAATTGAACCCTTCCTTCCCCTTTAATTTTGATAATTTTATATTAAGTATCTATGTAGTATAGTAATTTGTAAAATTACATCAACAACGATCCACTTCCATGAAAACAAATGCGCCATACTAGACTCGAGTAATTTACTCTCACAAAGTTTGTATCGTGTTCAAAATTTTTATTCAATTTTTTTATGAATTTTCCCGTTTTTTATGATAACGATGCACTTATTATTAGGTAAGAAGAGAGTTTCTTGGGGGAAAAAAGACAACTTGGCGAGAAAAAAAAATTAAATGTACCTAATTTTTAAAAACAGAAAAAAAAATACAATTTTTTTTGATTAGGCAGCCAGGTAAGTAGGTATAAAATATAATTTTTCAACAAAACAAAAAATGTCTTGCAGAAAAAACATGATGATTTTTTTTGTTGAAAAGATTATAATTTTTCTACAAATTTTTTTTTTTCAAATCTTCCGAATTTTTTCAACGTTAGAAATTCAAATTTATGTGTTCCTAAAATTTTTTTAAATTGCTTTCTTAATTTTTAAAACATTGGTGTTCAATTAATTTTTTCCACAAATTTTAGACATATCCAATTTAAACATTTATTTTTTTCAAGAAGAAAATCTCTATTTTCATTTATAAAAAATCTGATTAAAATTTTTATTAGGATAAAACTTTAAGAAAAACATTATTACTTACGTGTAGTTTAAAAAAAATTAAAAATTAAATTTTTTTTTGATAGGTAGGTACAATGGTATATACCTTTCATAAAAAGTTTTCAAAATCTTGAAATTTTTTTCACGTTAAAAATTTCATTTTTGGGCACACTAGAAAAATTCGAATTAAAAAAATTACTTAATGATTTCAATAAATTTTTTCTTTCACAAAATTTCAGGTCCAAAAAGTATATCATTTCATTTGAATTTTTTCAAGTTGTTGTTTTTTGGAAAATATTTAATTTTTAAGGGAAAAATCCATTTAACGTTAGGTAAATACGTATTTGCAATTGAAAATTTCATAAAAAGTTATCAAAAGCTTTGGATTTTTTTACGTTAAAAATTTCATATTTGGCAATTACCAAAAAAATTCTTATTGTTTTTTCAATGATTTCAATTACTACACAATTGTAGGTCCATGGTACATAATTCTATTTAAATTTTTTCAAGTTTTTTTTTGTAGTATTTTATTTTTGGAAAAAAATTTCAAATTTGGACAATTTATTACAAAAAAATTGTATTTAAAATTTTTTTTTAAATGATTTCAATTCACGTTTTCTTGAAAAAAAGTAGGTCCAACATACATTATTCTATTTGAATTTTTTCAAGTTGTTGTTGTTGTTTTGAAAAGATTTAATTAAAAAAAAAATCCAATCAGATTTTATAAATAGGTAGGTATTTTCAATTGAAAATTTCATAAAAAGTTTTCAAAATCTTTGGAATTTTTTCCAAATTAAAAATTACAAATTTGGACGATTATCAGAAAAATTCGAAATTTTTTAATTTAAAAAAAAATGATTTTCAATTATTTTTTCTTCCACAAAGTTGCACATCCAAGGTACATCATTTTGTTTAAATTTTTTCATGTTGTTGTTGTTTTGAAAAGATTTAATTTTTAAGGAAAAAAATTCCAATCAAACTTCATAAATATAGGTAGGTATTTTTAATTGAAAATTTCTTTAAAAGTTTTCAAAATTTTTGGTATTTTTTTCCACGTTACAAAATTTCAAATATAGGCAATTAGGTAGGTACCTATCAAAAAAATTGCTAATTATTCTTAAATTTTGAGATGTTAGGTAATATCAATTTTTTTTGAAGAGATCCAATTTTTAACAAAAAAAAATCGAATCAAATGTTTATATTTTTAATTAAATAGGAACCATATTTCATGAAAAATTCAAAATCTCTGGATTTTTTTCATGTAAAAAATTTCAAATATGAAAATTCATGATTTAAAAAAAAACGATTTAAAATGATTCCAATCAATTTTTTCTTTTTTAAAGTTGTAGTTCCAAAAATTACGTCATTCTATTTGAATTTTTTCAAGTTGTTCTTGTTATTTTCTTTTTTTGAAAAAATTTAGTTTTCAAGCCCGGAATTAAATCTAATCAAATGTTAATATTATTGATTGAAATTTTTTTTCAAAATCTTTGGATTTTTTCACGTCAAAAATTTAAAATTTGAGCAATCACCAAAAAAATCGTAATTAAAAAAAATACAAATGAAAAATTACTTCAATTAAATTTTTCTCCCACAAAATTGCAGACCTAAAGTACATTATTCTATATCAGTTTTTTTTTTCATTTTTTTCATCGGTAATTTTATTTTTCACTTAAAGTAAAAATTGTCATCATTTTAAAGTACAACACTGATTACGGAGCCGAAGCCGTGCTCCCAGATGAAAATAAACGATCTTGTGTTTACAAAACGTATTTCGCGGTAGGCGACGTTACGAATACTTTTGATTTACACAATCAAGGTCTTCGCCACCTACGGTTTCATAAATGTTAATTTTGTGTACCTAAACACCTCCTTATTTTTACGGTGCAGAGTACGTAGCACATACAGGTGGTTTGGTAGGGGGGGGGGGTGAGGGTAAGAGCAGGTCTATAACTATATTGATATGACCGATTTTGAAATAAAACCATTTAAATATTGAACCATCCGAGACAGCAGAATTTTCACGTAGGTTGTTTCGTACTCGCGAACAACACTGGCACGTGCAAAATGGATTTTAAAGTATTTACGTAGCGTAATACACGAGGTGATTTTTCTTCCACCGAATCACACACGCAGACCATATTTTATTAGGTATGTAAATAATGAACCCCAGATACGAGCACCTATATTTATCGAATAAAATAATCTATTCATTGTTTCCATCACAATGCTCTATAGGAAAGTAAAGGTAAAGAAGGAGAAAAAAAAATAACTCGATGTAATACTCAATGAAACATACGCTATGCTTTTTTTTATTACGCTGTGTGAGATAATTTTTACTTCATTCATGGGGAGATTTCGTAATACCTACGTATGCCAGCCTAGCTTTGGCTTCGACGAAGCGAGGTGAAGGGTTGCGAATATTTTCTCGCTCATCTTCATTGAAAGTGTAGCTCTATACACCTTTTTCAAAGAAACCTTTTTCTACTCTCTTCTTTTCTTTTACTCGCGTACTATCTGCGCTAATACAACTATACCAACGTTAGGGTTGTTCTATCGCTTGCTTTCACCACCTTTGATTATTATGTTCGGTTTTTTTATGCGATTTAAATCTCTTCTTGGCTGTTTTTTCCCCCACTGCAAATCGAATTTGCTGAAAAGCTGTCAATGTTGAATTCATTTTTCTTATTCTAATCTCATAATATATCGAGATTGAGAAGGGAGTTTTCTAGGTGGCAAGATAATGGTGGAAAAAAGAAGCCACGTAGACAGTAGAACGACGAATTTTGAAGTTTTCGACTGATTGTAGCTTCGAATGTATGGAATTTTTTTTTGTTTTTTTTTTTCAAGATGATGAATCATTTGAAAATTCAATACTTACAATCATATTATATTTTTGTGTTTTTTTTCGAATGAAAGTCGTATTTTACGAATTATTTTTTTAATTTCCAGAATTTAATTCATTTTTTCATTTTCATTGTTTTTTTCTTTTTTTAAAGAAAATTTTCTGGAAAAAATTCTCAAAGATGAAACCTTTGGCAGAAAAAATCATTTTCTCCATAAAGTTCTTTACAAAATTTTTTAATGAAGATTAAAATTCATACATTTTATTTTTAAAAAATCTCTCAAAAAAGTGGTGATTTTTTTTTTTAGAAAAAATTTTCATAAAAATCATTTCAGAACATTTGTTGCACGTTTTTTGAGATCTATTATAGAACTTTTCTTTGAAATCTTGGAAAAAATTTTCAAATGTTTTGAAAAATAAAAAATTACTTCAGAAAATTCAGTCTGGCATACTGATTCAATTCAACTACTCGGGCTGACTTGACTGTTTAAAATTCAGCTGCATTTTCAAAACTGTTGAAACTTAAAAAATTCATTTCAAAAACTTTTTAGCAAATTTTGAACAGTTTAAAAAAATAACCTTTTCAGAATTTCCAGAACTGAACGAACAAACAAAATACTTATTCTTTCTAGGACAATACAAGAAAATTTGAAAAAATTTCCCCATTTTTAGTATAAAAAAACACTAATTACAGCAATTCTGTGCTTTGTATTTTTTTTTTTTTTTAATTTTAAAAATATTTTTAAAGATGATGTATTATTTAAAATTTTAATATGTAAGTATTATATTTTTGTTCTTATTTCGTATGAAAATCGTAAATTTCAGGAATAATTTTTTTCACTGCCAAAATTTAATTCAATTTTTCGGTTTTTAATTCTTTTTGCAACAAAATTTTCTGGAAATAACTCTTACAAATGAAACCTTAGAAAAAAAATATCGAGAAGAATTTTTTTCCATAAAATTCTTTACAAAATTTTTTAATGAGAATTGAAATTGATTAATTTTATTTTTAAAAATTTCAGAAAAATAAGGTATGATGATTTTTTTTTTTGGAAAAAATTTCCATGAAAATAATTTCAGAATCAAAACACTCATTACATGTTTCTTCAGATTTATTTTTAAAATTTTCTTCGAAATCTTGAAAGAAATTTCCAAATATTTATTTTGAAAAATTGCTAAAAAAAAAAAATTAAAAAAAAAAACTGGAGAAAATTTTCAAAAACTTTTTAGCAACTTTCAAAATTGACTTTTTCAGAATTTCCAGAACTGAGCGAAAAAATAAATTCTTTCTAGGACGATACTGGAAAATTTGAAAAATTATTTCCATTTTTATTCAGTTTTCAGAGCTTTTGTAGAAAAATACACCAATTATAGCAATTTGGTGCTTAGTAGTTTTTTTTTTGATCTGACAACACAGACTTTAAAAAAACTTCAGAAACAGTTTCGGACAAAATTGAAAATTTTTCTCATTTTTATTCACGACTTTCATAGAAACATACACAAAATATTGCTATTTCTGTGCAAAACAATTTTGTGCTTTGTAGTTTTTTTTTTTTTTTTTTTTTTTTTCAAGTCATAACGCAAATAAAATTATAAAAGAACTTCAAAAACAGCTTAGAAGTGTAACTTGAGAAAATTTCTCAAATACAAGGAACCAATTTTCTTGACCCATTTTTCCCCACAAAAACACTTCTTTGAAACTTTTCAATTAAAAAAAATAATAAATAAAAAAAATAAAAAAATAAGGCCAGAAATCTATGAAAAAAGAAGTATTTTTGGGAATGCACAGAAACGAGAAAAAAATCCTTCAAGGACAAAACAAAAATTTCTTCCTGTGATGCTTCAAAAATTGGTAATTTTCTAATTTTTATTCAAAGCATTTGCAGAAGAAGACACCAATAATATCTTGTTGCTTTTTATCTACAAAGCAATTTTGTGTTTTGTAGATTTTTTAAAATGATAACACAGACTAAATGGGAAATTCGAAAATAGTCAAGGACAAAATCGAAAATTTTCATATTTTTATTCATTACTTTTGCAGGAAGAGTTTTCATGTGTCGCTGCCTCTCTTATTCCTGTAAAAATTGTGATTGAAAAGAGGAAAATTTTCAATTTTGTTTGAAACGGTTTTATTTGATAAAATAGTTTGTTCTAAAAAATTGAAATTGAATTTTCCCATAAGTTCCCCCTAACTTTTAAATAATTGAATTCGTTCCATACTTACTCCTCCAAAAAAATTAATTTCCCCTCATTTTCCCCTTGTATTGAAATGTGAAATTCGTTGCTTTTAGAAAACTGAATTTGCTCCTATGCCTCGTGATTGCTTCTTCTCCAAAAATATTTTGTAAAATTCAAATTTTAACGAATTCGTATTCAAGAAAAATTTGAGATGATTGAATTTTTTTCTAATTTTCAACTTCATTCAAAAAATTGAATCTTCTTCTTATTAATTCTTTATTTTAAATGATTAAATTTTTTTACAGTTTGCAAATCTTGAAATTAGACCCTAGTTTTCAAAAAATCAATTTTTCCTCTTGTTTGCCGTCAATATCGAAATATTTTTAGCAAAATTTTAAAAAACATAAAAATGATTCATTTGCGAACGATTTGTATCATTTTTTGAGCAAATTAAATCTTTTATGGATTGAGAATGCGAACCATTTCACCCACGATCATACCTAATTTAGAGCAAATAAGCTCAAATCACTAATCAGCAGACGAAATTCAATCGTTTTCGAACGATTAACCCATTCTCGATCATTCAACTCTCCACCAGTTCACAAATGCAAACAAATCATTCCACGTCAAAGTAGGTAAGTATAGTCTTAAAACAACTGAAAACTTTCACATTAGACGAGTCCTCAAAAAGAAACTAGAAAACTCCAACTTTTTTCTACAGCATACCTTTCTTTTTTCCATCACGCCGGCGAACAAAATAAAGAGCCAGATAGAGCTACAGAGCAAGAGGAAGAGTAAAAAGAAATAAATCAGAATCTAAAAAAGATAGGAGACTTCCTGAAAATACGAGTATATATATCGTATTTCGCAAGTGGCACAAGCAACGGCGGATTTCCTATCGTCGAGTGAAAAAAAATTAAATTTTCTTCCCAAAGTGAAAAATATTTAAGTTATGAAAACTTTTATCGTTAAGATGAAAAGTGCGAAATCACTTTCACAAGTACGGGTATTTTGAGCCACCCTCTTTCCCTAACAACCTCGAGGGGGGGGAGGCGAGTAATTTCGCGTTATCGTGAAGACCTCTAACCTAGCCTAGTACAAAAAAGAAGGCAAAATCTGTACAGTTATGAAAACACACTACGTACAAGTATTTTCATTGGAGGAAAAAAAAATTCACACGAAAAAATTTCATCGATTTTAATTCTTAAGTTGGAGAAAAAAATGAGAAAAAAGTCGACCGATGCTATGTACATTAATTTTGAAAATGCGACGCGACGAAAATGAAAATTACAATTCCCATCAAGTGTGGAAGAAATTTCAACATTTTCAGCTTGTTTTTAAGCTTGATTGAAAACGGTTGCCTACGCTCGTATTCGCGTTGGGATAAAATCAATCATTACATCGGCCATAATTATCCACCGGAGAGATAAATTTTTCACCAGATGAGGTGCTAAATGCTCCGTACCTACGTTGTATATGTGACGCATTCGACACGTTGATTGTGATTCGAATCGTTTAACGAGTATCGTGTGTCGTTTATGGTCACTGAGCAAGCTTCGATTAGAACGACCTGGCTTTAAATTAGCGATATTGTATAACACTAGTCAACAGCCAATTTGTACCTGGGTTCAATATGTGGTTAATCGATATAGTTTAGGCCTTGAAATAAAAACCAATTCTTTTCCAGAAGAGCAAAAAAAAATTTACTAAACATTTTTTTTTTAAATTTCAAACAAAAAAATAAAATATAATTTTCTTTTGCCAAAAAATTGAGATTTTTTCATGAAAATTGAAAATGCAAAAAATTAGAAAGTATTTACCTATTCAAAAAAAATATTACTTAAGAAAAAAAATTCTATTCCAAAATTAAAAAAAAAAAATTATTAAAAAAAAGAAGAAACTTAGGTATAAATCTTGCCACAAAATTTAAAACTTTTTTTTTCAAAAAAAAAAAAATAAAATAAAAAAAATAAAAATTATGTCACTATAATAATTATGCCAAAAAACAGTTTAAATATTTATGCTAAAATTTCAAGCTAAAAAAATGAAAAAATACAATTTTTCTAATGATTGTTAAAAAAAAAAAAAAAAAAAACAGAAAAAACAATTTTATTGAATTTTTTATAATTATGGCAAAGATTTTTTTATTTATTCAAGTAACCATGTGAATTTTTTTTTAACAAAGTTTTTTTTTTTTTCAATTTTGTTCGAAATAATTTATTTTTACAAACTTAGATTCGATTTCATTTTGAGGTGCATTTTTTTTTTCAAGAAAAAAATTTTTTAAATTACCTACCCTACAAAAAAAAAAAAAAAAAAAAAAAAAACACCGTTGAAAACAAGACTTTTTCCAAAACAAAATTTCAAATTGTTCTGAATATAATAGCACTTCTAATTTTGAGTAAATTGAAGAAGTAAGACTGCTGAGATGTAGGAAATTGAATTTCCAATCAAAAAGGTTCTTTTCATTTTTCGCCTATCTTCTTTACTTCAGGAGCTATGCAAGAAAAACGAAAAATTTGTTAATTCTTCTTGAAAGTTACCAATTTTTTAGACTTGAGAGAAAATGAAGCGTACTTAATTTTGAGCAAACTAGAAACGTAAGATTGATAGTTAACTTGTAGAAAATTAAATTTCCTTTCAAAACAGTTTTCACTTCTTGCCTATCTTCAATATTTCAGGCGCTATGCGAGAAAAACGAGAAAAATTATCGAGTTTTTTGACTTGGAAGATAAGAAAGTATAGGTACTTAATAGGTATATTATTCTTTTTTCTCTCGTAACGCCTGAAATATTAAAGATAGGCAAAAAGTGAAGAAAGCCTTTTTGAAAGAAAATTTTATTTTCTACAAGTCATCTATCTTACCTTTCTGATTTACTCAGAATTAAGTACACTACATTTCCTTTCAAGTATAAAAAATTGGTAATCTAATCTTTAGAAAAAATTGACAAATCTTTCGTTTTTCTGGCATAGCGTCTAAAGTATTGAAGATAGGAAAAAAATAAAAAGAACCTTTTTGATTGGAAATTTATTTACCTACAACTTGGAAGTGCTACTTTTTTGATTTTCTCAAAATTTGAGCCAATATATCAACATGAAAAATTTGGAAATCATTCAATGTTGTGTGCTGGATAAAACATCTTTTTTGTTTTTTCAATTATAAAAATAATTATGAATGGCAACTCAGAAATAATTATTTTATTTAAATCGAAAGAAATTTTTTTTCTAATCATATCAAAAAATCATTTATTCAAAATAAAAAAAAAATAAAAAAATGGTTCATGGATCCAACACAATTGAAATGTTCTTGGCTAATATATTTTACAAGAGATTAAAGTCAGAATTGCGGACATTGGAGGTTTTCGAGGCTACTGAATTCGATTTTCGAACTCAAATTTCCCTTCGAGCCCAGAATGGGCCCTTGAAAGAGGGGGTTCGATTTTGAAAATTTTGAAATTTACAATATTGGTATCAAAATGCGGGGTTTCAAGGCCACTGAATTGGATTTTTGAACTCAAGTTCACCTTCAACCCTAGAATAAAATGGGCCCCTGCATGGGTAGGGCTCAATTTAAAAATTTTGAAATTTTTAATATCGGTATTAAATTGCAGGGTTTTGAGGTCGTTGAACTCAATTTTTGAACTTGAAATCACTTTCGACCCCAAAATGTGCCCCTGAGGGGGAGTTCAATTTTTAAAATTTTGAAATTCACAAATTATTGGTAGGTATCACTTTTAAAACTATTTGTGAGAACATATTTTAAAAAAATAAACAAAAAGCGTTCTTAAAAGTAATTTTAAAATTTGAAATTTGAAAAACAGCTTTTGATGTTTACTCAAAAATATCCTTTAATTCCAAATTTGTCATTGCTTTTCTTCGCAAAGCAATATTATTTTAGACCGCTATGCGTAGTTGAAAAATTTCAAAAAACGCCATTTTCGCCACTTTAAACACATCATGTGACCAAAAAAGCGAATGAATGAAAAATAAATTCTTGTTTCAAGGTCTAAACTATCGATTAACCACCACATTTTGAACCCAGGCGTAGAAAAAATTTGAAAAATTGTCGACTACTGTAACCATACCAAGTGGTGCATGGACGAGGAGGGCATTCAAATGTGGATGTGACACAGGAGCACGATATCGAATGGAATTTTCGATCTTGAAAAGTGACACGGTGAGTTGATTAATCATACGCAGGCGTTACTGACACGAGAGGTATTAGCTTTTAACGATTTTTCATTCAAACGGGTTATTTTTTTGGCTACCGGCGGCGAAAGAAGCAGAAAAAAGTACGTTTTTGGGCGAATCATCAACGTTGGCAAAGTCTTAGGCTATAGAGCTACGAAGTATAATAAAAGCAATGGGAAAAAAGGAAAGTGTTTTTATTTCTATATATCCTCAAATATGAACTATTTCAGTTCGCTGGCTCGGTCGCCGCAAATGTATTATTTATCGCAATTTATAAATTTCAAAAAATACGTAGTCGTATGTTTAGGAGGAAAAAAAGAAGCAAAACATCACCTAAAGGATACAGGTGTTTGCGGAATTGTAAACTTATAACGAAAAGTATACAATACCGAGAGCTTTTTCTGCTTTATTTTTCGTACAAGCTCAAACCGCCATATGGAGGGTAAATATCGGTAAAGTAAACATCTTAGGGTATTGATAATGATGGGCGACCGCTGTAGACCCAAGACCAATGTACGAGTATGTCGACTTAAAGAGAATGGGAGGGGGGGGGGGTAACTTAGATATACTCGTATACTTACTACTGGCTGGTATTTCACGTCTTCTCTCGAGATCTGCTTTATTGCCTACGAGTATCACTCCTTTCGAGGACATGTAATCGTTTTTCCATAAATATAACAAAATATCTTCGGCCGTTTTGAACGATTGCATATCGATAATCGAGTAAACAACCACAAATACGTCTACATTAAACGTATAACAAAATGTTTCCACCTGAAATGATACCAAAATAGTATCAAATGTCAAGGGTATATAATAATAGGTTGGTCTACACACAACCACGATAAATCATTTACACCTAAAATAACGGCGCCTGGCGCAAAACCCGCTGGACACTTACCGACATCTCGGATGCTGGAATGTCAATTATATTGAATTCCGCCTCTTGACCGTTTAACGATATACAAACGGTTTTCTGACCGAATTCGTCATCTGTAAAAGTACATGAATGCAATTATATTTATTTAGCACGAGACATGTTTTTGTTTATGTTATACATGTATCATTTTCAGCTTTTTTTTTGCTTCAATTTCATTGGACGAGTTTTACGACACCTACCTAGAGATGTATCGTAAGCGCATATATATTCAGAGGTGGTAAACTGATAGGAAAGTGTTGTTTTTCCAACATTCGTTGCTCCCAACATGCCAACGGTGAATACTGGTACTTCGTTATTGCTCTCTTGTGAATTCATTCTGTAAAACAGAATTTTTATATGGTTTTAAAACTAACTTTATTTTAACATCTTTCTCATCGAAAAGGTATTAACTGATGAAGAAGATAATGTTCTTCAAAAAAAAAAAAAAACTTTTTACGTGAAAAAATTTCAATTCCCAAAAAAATCTATTTTGCACAAAAAAGTTTTGTAACATTTTTACTGCTGGAAAGAAATTCTAACAGGGAAACATTTTTCAAATTTTGAACAAAAAATAATTGTTCAAATAGAGAGAGTGACGTTGAAAACATTTTTGAATAAAAAGTCGTTGAATTTTAGACAATAATTATTGTGTTAAAATTCTGAAACAAAATAGTCCGGCATATGGTATAGATAAGGTTACTGCACCCCCCCCCCTGCGGATCCTCTGGAACATGTTTTTTCTTGAAGAGGACATCCCAGGGAACATTTTAAGCCATGTTCCTCAAAATGAAAGTTGGCCCTACTAACAAAATGGTGGCCATTATGATTGACAGACCAGGTCAAATTTGGTATTTTTGAGTGTAACTTGAAAACAAAGGGCTTTACTGAAAAAATTGTAATGACAAAAAATATTGTACGTTAAATTTAGAACATTTTTTGTTATTACGTTATACTCGTGAAACGGCCATGTTCGCGAGATAAACGTACGAAAAGTTGCAATCGCGCGTGATTTTTTTTCTACCAAAGTACGTGGGCCAATTTGGAAAAAAAGAATCGCGCGCAACTGCAACTTCAAGCGCGTTTATCTCGCGAACATGGCCGTTTCACGAGTATAACGTAATAACAAAAAATGTTCTAAATTTAACGTACAATATTTTTTGTCATTACAATTTTTTCAGTAAAGCCCTTTGTTTTCAAGTTACACTCAAAAATACCAAATTTGATCTGGTCTGTCAATCAAAATGGCCACCATTTTGTTAGTAGGGCCAACTTTCATTTTAGGGAACATTGCTTAAAATGTTCCTTGGGATGTCCTCTTCAAGAAAAAACATGTTCCAGAGGATCCGCAGGGGGGATGCAGTTCCCCCATCTATACCATATGCCGGTCGTGGCTTTTGAATTCGAATAAAATTAACAATCAAATTTTCATCGAAATGGTGTTCCAATTCATACTTAATGTGATTTTTAACTGTTTTTTTTTTTTTTTTTTTTTTTTTTTTAGTCAAAAAATTGTCATTTATTCCGAAAGAGAAGTTTTAATTTTAAAAAAGACAACTGACGTATAACTTCATGAAGTGGCGTTAAAATTTTGAATCAGAAAAGTGACGACGTTCATACTCAGAAAATGAAGTTAAAATTTTGAACGTAATAACAACTGATGTTCAACTTCAGAAAAAGATGTTCAAACTTTATCTAACCTACATAAGAAGTGAAGTTCATGAACTGAAAAATTGACGTTTAAATTCATAATAAATTACAACTGACACTACGTACAATTTTTTTTAGCCAAAAAAGTGATTTTCATATTCAGAAAATGTCGTTCCGACTTCTGAAAAAGATATTTGATGTTCAAATTCAGAAAGTGATGCTGAAATTTCAAACACAAAATTATGGAATCCAATTTCAATAAACTAAGAATTTTTTTTTTTTGGAAAATCAAATTCAAATTTTGAATAAACAAATTGCCTTTAAATTGAAGGAGTGACATATGATTCCAAACCAAAAATTTAGCGTTCAATCGTAAACTGAAGTTCTAATTTTTGAACTACATAAAAAATTGACGTTTGTCCTATTCAGAAAGTGACGTTCAAATTTTGATCAAAAAATTGGTATTCAAATTCAAAAAAGCGGTGTTTAACTTTTTTTTTGTGAAAAAAGTACTTGACGTTCTTTGGTTCCCATTCAAAAAGTGATGTTCACATTCAGAAAAAAGTGATGTTCGAATTCAGAAAGCAACATTCAACAAATTATGAATCACAAACTTTGATGTTGGAAAGGAAAAATTGGTATTCAATATTTTTTTTAAATCTTGATAAAAAATATTTTAAAAAGTTTCCTGTTCTTCATAGTTCATACAAAAAAGTTATGTTCACAAATAGAAAAAAGTTGGGTGTGTTTGTTTTTGGGGTTACTTTGGCCCACTTCTTTTTTTTTCTCGCAAAAAATCGATTTCTATGCATAATAATGAGTCGCCAAAGGCATGAAACTTCAAAAAACAATTTGTTCAGTTTAAACCATATGATCGATCAAACATCGGTATTTTAGAGATTTCCTGATGATGTTTATCCTTGTACCAAAATAACTTCAAAAACGACGAAAAACGGTCCTCTGACGGGTAACTTCAATTTATCTTACAACCTCTTCACCAAACCGGGGTTTTTATGAGACTCTGACTCTACGTTCAATTTTCGATCGATTTTCATAGGAAAAAAATTTTATTCTCGCTTTTTGATAATGTTTTTGCGTGGGCCAAAGTAACCCCAAAAACGACGAAAACGGTCCTCTGACCAGTAATTTCAATTTATCTCACAACCGCTTCACAAAATTGATTTTTCTATGCGAGATTCTGAATCTACATAAAATTTTCGATCTGTTTCCATAAGAAATTTTTTTTTGGACCATTCGTTATACTTCGTCTAAACATAAGTTTTGAAGATAAAAAAAAAACCATAAAAACAACGTACTAATAAACAAAAAATCACGGTTACCAAACTTGTGACACAAAAAAAGTGACAATCGCATAGAAGTGAAGTATGAAGACCCCTCTATCGTTGACACTCATTGCAAACTCCCTCCACTTCATACAGTTGTGGCTGGACAGGCAAATATATTTTTTTTGAAAGTGGGCCAAAGTTACCCCCTAGGGCCAAAGTAACCCCATCTTACGGTATAGGTGCTCAAAAAATTTTCTAGGAAGTTTTGAGAAATTTCGGTGCTTATTATTTTTGGACATTTTTCCTCATATATTTTTCACTTGAAATTTTTATTAAAAAGATTCACTCACTTTTTTGTACAGTTTTAGTCAGAATTTTTGAAAAAATTTTATTTAACATTTTTTCAAAATTTTTCAATTGGATTTAAAAAAAATTAAAACATTAAATAACTTGAAATTTAAAAAAAAAATCATCTTGCAAAACTAATTCAAAATAATGTTGGCTCGGTGATAATTGACTCATTCTCAGATATCAGAATAATACTCCCAATAAGTAAGTACTAAATCAGGAAAAAAAAACTTAATTTTAAAATCCAAGCTACTGACATCGTTTGAATTCATAAACTGGTGATCAAATTTTGAATTAAAATAAACGATGCGAGTTCGAATTTTTTTTTTTTTTCAAAATAAAATTACATTTTTTACAATAAAAAAAAATCATACAATTATGAAGTTGTGATTGAAAGTAGAATTCTATGACGTTCAATTTTCAAACCAAAAAATCAACTTTTAAATAAAGAAATCGACGTTTTAAAAACCAACAGCAACAACTTAATAATCTATTAACCACATTTTCGCTTCTAAACAGCCATCTGTGCATCCGAAAATTGTTTACAAAAGCGACTAAGCACGAACTGCTTTATATAAGAAAATTTCTAACCTTCCAGACAATTTTCACGGCCACAAAAAATGGCAACATTGACCTAAATTATTAAACTTGTTACGCTTCGATAACGACATCGCTTAATGTAATTTACCAGCAGTTGAGAAAAGAGTTCTGGTCGATGAAAAAATTGGCCCCGTTTGGTAGCTATTTTACGAGTCCAAACTACTAAAATGACACCGATTAGGCCTCCCGCACAGCACTAGCAGTGTTCGCTTCGATAAAGTTTTTATAAAGTTTAAAAAAGTTGTCAGTTTGAAAAATCACCTGCGAGTAAAACAATTCTAAATTAAATTCTTTCGCATTTAGATAAATAGTTGTCGTTAATTTCGGGTCTGGAGAAAGGGATGTTGAAAAATCTTTCTAGGTGTATTTTGGTTTTGAGAAAAAATATTACAAATTTTGTGCGACGTTATTGCATTTTATTTTATTTTTATTTTTTTGATTTCTTATACAGACCTAAGAGTACATTGATGCCCACTGCACGTGTAATGTAGTTGATGTCTGCATAATGAACTCACGTACGTGATATTTTTTTTAAAAAAATGCTAGAACTCGTGAAAATGATGACACATTAGAACATAATGTTGGATATCAGTTGGTTATTTTTTCCCAATAACTTAATTGAACTCATTTCTATTCGCTTCAAAGTAGGCAACCTAATCGACTACCTCCTTAATTTTTTTCTATTCCAATTTCCATCGTGGACGAATTTTATTCGCGATAATTTACATTCGACTGGAAAACCCAATCGCGAGGCAAGCGTTAAAATAATGGTCCAGTTTTTTCACCACTTGGCTGTCATTCCTTCGACGAATTTTATATTCGTATTTGACGATTTCTGCGAAAATCGAAATACCTACTCAGGGATAACAAAGTACGTAAAATTTTTATATCTTTTCTAGTAAGACGAAACAGAGCTTGAACTCGGCGAAGTTTTTATTCGATACCGAAGAACGAAAATACATCACGAGGCTATCATTTCCGAAACTAGAAAGCTTTCTCCATTCTCGATACAGTTTCCAAACTCTAATCCATCATTTCGTTAATTACAACCAAAGCTCTCGGATTTTCGGATTGATATCGAGTATATTTCTTTTATAGCCGAGCCAATTATCGTCGAATACCGCCAGTATAACTACAAAAGGTTATCCGAGGCGAAAAATTTCCTTCGTCAGGGTGGGTACGAGTATTTACTAATGTAGAATTCGTCTCGACGTCGAATCGACTTCTCTGCCCTGTATCAATTATTCAACGTCGCCATTAAACTAAACCCCCGTCACGTTGATATTTACCGAGTGATCGTTTAATGTATTAATATTTCAGCGGGTACTTGTAGCGTTGGGCGTTTAACTTGTGCTAGATGTGTTTTTACTCTTTTTGCACCCCTCCGCGTAATCCCCGGAGTCGTTTTAGCTATAGCTCGATGAATTTCAAAACGCTTATGGCTCTCTGGAGATAGCCATAGACCTACGAATTGGAATACGTTTAGGATTTCTAATAGCGTTGAAATTTGTTGCAGTATTTTTCGAACAGGTATGTATTAACACTGGGAAAGATTTATGAAGGGTTTGGGTCATCCAAGGATAACTTCTCTTATGATGTTGGGCGTCTCGAAACGCGTGGGAAATTTATTCGAGGTAGTTTTTTTTTCGATGCTTTCTTCTAGAAAAATACACAAATGAAAGACTTTCACGATGATTCCAGAAAAATTGAGATTTTATCCCTGAAAATTCGAGAAATATTTCGAGTCGGAAGAAATTAACACACTTTTTCTCCAAAAAAAATTAAAATAGAAACAATAACATCCTACTTTTTCGAAAATTTGAAAAATAATTTTACTCTGAAAAAATTGAGTGTTTTTTTTACAAAAAAAAAAAAAAATGAGTGATATTTTTTACAAAAAAATTAAGTAGGTAGGTATAGCTGAATGATTTTTTTTTCACAAAAAATCTAGTGTTTATTCTCACAAAAACATTGCGTGATTTTTTCATAGCAAATTAAGTGATTTATTCAACAAAAAAAATTAATGATTTTTTTCACAAAAAAAAAACAGGTGTTTATGAAGTGATTTTTTTCACTAATAAAAAAATTCATCACAAAAAAAATTAAGTGATTATTTCACAAAAAATTACAAAAGTGCTTTTTTCACAATGAAAATAGGTGTTTTTTTTCACAAAAAAAATGGGTGATGTTTTTCACAGCAAATAAAGTGATTTTTTTTATTTAAAAAAATACCTAAGTGATTTTTTTCACAAAAAATTAGGTTATTTTTTTCACAAAAAGGTAAGTGGCTTTTTTCACAAAAAAATAGTATTTTTTTTACAAAAAATCGGGTGATTTTTTTTTTACAAAAAATGTGAGTGCCTTTTTTCACAGAAAATTAAGTGATTTTTTCATTTAAAAAATGCCTAAGTGATTTTTTCACCAAAATTCAAGCGACTTCTTTCACAAAAGAGTAGGTGGCTTTTTTTAGAAAAAAAAAAAAATCAGTGATTTTTTCACAGAAAATGGAGTGATTTTTTTCACAAAAAAATGGGTGATGTTTTTCACAGTAAATTAAGTAACTTTTTCATTTAAAAAAATATCCAAGGTAAGTGATTTTTCCACCAAAAAATTAAGTGATTTATCCACCAAAAAAGTAAGTGGCTTTTTCACAAAAAAATTGAGTGTTTTTTTTACAAAAACCAAAAAGTGAGTGGCTTTTTTCACAAAAAATCATGTAATTATTTCCACAAAAAATTGGGAGATGTTTCACACAGGAAAGGAAATTATGTGATTTTTTCATTTAAAATTTTTTCACAAAAAAGTAATAGATGGTTTTTTTCATAAAAAAATTGATTTTTTTTTTTAATATTGCTCGACCTTCTTCACAAAAAATTAGTATTTTTTTTAAAAAGTGCTTTTTTCACAGAAAATTAAGTGATTTTTTTCATTTAAAAAATGCCTTTGTGATTTTTTCACCAAAATTCAAGTGACCTTTTTTCACAAAAAAGTGAGTGGTTTTTTTTAGAGAAGAATCAGTGATTTTTTCACAGAAAATTGACTGATTTTTTCACAAAAAAATGGGTGATGTTTTTCACAGTAAATTAAGTAAAATTTTCATTTTAAAAAATATCTAAGTGATTTTTTCCACAAAAAATAAAGTGGCTTTTTCACAAAAAAATGAGTGGTTTCTTTCACAAAAAAAATGCGTGATCTTTTTCACAAAAAAGCAAGTGATTTTTTATCAAAAAAATTAGTGATTTTTCTACAAAAAAATTGGGTGATGTTTTTCACAGGAAATTAAGTGATTTTTCCATTTAAAAAATCCTCAAGTTTTTTTTTCACCAAAATTCAAGTAACTTTTTTTCACAGAAAATAAAGTTATATTTTTTTCACAAAAAATTAGGTAGGTGATTTTTTCTTTTAAAAAAAGTTTTTTTTTCACAGGAAATCATGACAAAAATTCAAGTGATTTTTTCACAAAAAAAGTGAGTGGCTTTTTTCACAAAAAAAATTGAGTGATCTTTCTCACAAAAAAATTGCTGATTTTTTTCACAGCAAATTAGGTTATTTTTTTCACAAAAAATTGAGTGTTTTTTTTTTACAAACAAATAAGTGGGTTTTTCTTAACAAAAATTGAGTTATTTTTTCACAAAAAATTGAAATAAAAAAATCAGAGATTTTCTCCAAAAGTTTGAGAAATGTTTTTACTTCAAAAATTAAACGGTTTTCCCACAAAAAATTTTTTTTAGGGACTCAATTGAAAAATATGCGTAGTTATTTATTAAAAAGAAAATATTTTCTTACAAAAAAAGAAAAGCGTGTTCTCTTAAAATTTCATAAAAAACGAGAATTTTTTTCAAACTTTTTACATTGGTTCCAATAAAATGAATATCTGATATTTTTACTCAAAAAAAAAAAAAAAAAAATTTTCCTCTGAAAAATTTACGTATTAATTTTCCCAAAAATTATTTTTAAAATACCTTTGCTCCAAAAAAACTTGGAATGGTTTTCTTCTTTCCTCAAAAAAAAAGAAAAACTTGAAAAAATTGTCAAGTTTTTTTCTTCAAAATGAAAAAAAAATTATGCAAAAAATTACTAGGTGGAATCCCCTAAATTCTTCCAAAAATTGGAGAAAATATTACCTAATTCCAAGCTTCTAAAAATTCACCCCAATACGCTCAATTTCTCATTGTGAAAACCCCAACTTTCGTTGTATCCGATCGAAGAAACAATGTCATAATCCAGTAGATATTAAATTACATTTTGGTTTCATGCAAGTAAGTGTACTTTGGAAAACATCTGTCACTGGCATTGGTAAAATTTTCTTTCGTTAAACTTCACCATACTTTGTACACCGTAAACCTTTACGGTATCAATTAATCATTTGTTCGACGACTTAAAGCACCCATTTCGTGTACTCGCGAAGTCGTAACATACTCGAAATCGGTATAATTTGGTTGTTTACCGAAAAATAATGTACAACGGTAGCTTTTCGGCTGCGCTGGTAGATTGAAAGAAAACCGCAAATATTCTCCGGTTTCGCAATAAAGCTTTCGTATAATATAGTTTCACGATATTCGGCGATATTAATATTTATGAGGAGCTACGCGACGAAAACTCATTTCTTAAAATCCTACAGGCGTTGCTGCTTTATTTCATTCTTATATTCGTTCTCATTGGTGGGTTTTGTGCGACTATCGTTTCGTAGGTCTTTGCATCTTTTTTCGATAATGCTCGATTTTAATTATCACCTTCATATACAGGGTGTCCCGTCACCAGTTGACACCCCTTCACCAGCGACATAGTCAACTCAAACTAAGCTCATGTATGCATGTTTGCCGACCCTGTGAATTGAAGGGGCAAAGATATGCTCAACTGAAAATTTTCATTTTTAGTTTCGTTTCAGATTTTTAACCATGCGCTACTCGACAGCCGAGATAGGTAGAAAGTTGCACTTTGCGGCGTTGGAAAGGAAATTTTGTGTGGAATTTTTTAGTGGGGTTGATAATTGTACTAGGTAATCAGGGGGGTCTGTACTGCACTAATTATCGTAAAAAACGTGTTCAAAAATTGCGATTTTTTTGGAATTTTTGAGGAAATCTCAAAAAAGTTTCATCATTTGGTATTATTATTATGGTTTCCCTTGGATGAAAAAAGTTTAACCTTTTGAATGCCGCAAACCGGACTCTTCTATCTTTCTCGGTTAAAAAGTTATAGCAATTTCAATTTCAAAATCTTAGCAGAAAAAAAAATTAATTTTTTGAAAAAATTTTAAAATTCCTTTTTATGTTATTTTTGAAACTTGATACCTAACATAACTAATGATTTTGAGTGAAACTCGATGTTTAAAATAAAGTAAACAACATTTTAGAAAAAAAATTTTTTTTTGAATTTTTTCATTTCTTTTTTTAGACCTGATTTTGAAATTGAAATTGCTATAACTTTTTAACGAAGTGAGATAGAAGGGTCTGGTTTGCGGCATTCAAAAGGTCAAACTTTTTTCATCCAAGGGAAGCCATAATAATAATACCAAATGATGAAACTTTTTTGAGATTTCCCCAAAAATTGCAAAAAAATCGCCAATTTTGAACACTTTTTCAAGATAATTAGTGCAGCACAGACCCCCCTGATTACCTAGTTCAATGATCAACCCCCACTAAAAAATTCTACACAAAATTTCCTTTCCAACGCCACTTTCTACCTATCTCGGTTGTCGAGTAGCGCATGGTTAAAAATCTGAAACGAAACTAAAAAATGAAAATTTTCAGTTGAGCATATCTTTGCCCCTTCAATTCACAGGGTCGGCAAACATGCATACATGAGCTTAGTTTGAGTTGACTATATCGCTGGTGAAGGGGTGTCAACTGGTGACGGGACACCCTGTATACGTGATATTCGCCAGCGGTTGGGGCGAGAAGTACGAGTACTCTGCCCCGCAAACATTTCCTTTTCCTCATTTTATTACGTGTTTTTCGCCAACACGCGCCCTGTATTGTTTTCTTACTGCGGTATATTTTCGCATCTCTGGTAAAAAACACGTTAATTAAGATGGCTACGGCGATATTTCTTAATTTATCGAAGACTCGAAGAAATTTTCTTCATTCGAAAATAAATTCCACTCTTGCGCAATAATGTTTACACTGCGAGAGATCGCCTCGCGAATAGAAGCGAAGAATTTCCTATTTCGTTGCGAGGAAATAAGCCAGCTTGAAATTTAGCCCGCCGGAAAGTGAACCTTTGCCGGTCACTAACGTCGTCGCAAATTTCAATTTTCTCTAAACATAATAATGATTTATATTTAATGGCGCTATTCAAAAACCTCAAACTGAGCCCGGGGTACTTAGCATGTCACACGAATAATTTTAAAAAATCGCCTATTAATTAAAATCTTTTATTATTAATGACTGCGTAGAAAAAAGAAACCTCTCTTGTGTCAATCTGAGTTGAAAGTTTTTCCTGGTCAGTCATATAATAAGCTTTCATTGGTTCGGATCACAAACACTTTTTAATACTTCGACCAACAAAAATGATACTTTTCCTTTTAAGGGTCATTTTCTACCACAAATGTCATTCAGAGTTTGGTTAATCCGCGTTGAAATTCCGTTTAAACATGTTACCATCGGATTACCTTTATCGATGTCGAATTCCTTTCCAGACGTCCTTCCTCCCTCGTCGTCCAACCGTCACCAATATTGAACCAAACAAAGTGTAGGATTAAATTTTAAGATGCCGGCTCGCTGTAAATTCTTATACAAAGTAGATGAATCGAGCAAACGAGTCGTATACGTGGAGGTGAAGATTTGAAGGTGAAATGTTGCGTATTAAGGAACTCGTTTCAGATTATGGAATTTCCTTTAAAGGGCTAGTATTTTTATGGAGTGCTGCGAGGCGATGAGGATGATGAAAGGGTGCAGGGCAGAGTAGAGTTCCAGGGTGTTAAATTGTTTCCAAGGTAATACCTTTTGTGCGTTGATATGTTACAATTTGTTCGGAGTACTTTTGCTACGAATTTCGGGAGAGTTATGTTTTCAAATTCTTAGGCGATTCATTAATTTTGATAGTGCATGAGTAAATGAAATTAATTAAAAAAGAAAACTGAAAATCGATTAGGCGGGTATTAATTTTTTTTGACAAAATATAAGCTAAATGGAAGGTAATAACGCCCACCATGTACAGCAAAAATAGAGTTTTGCTTATCAAGATAATCATTTGTCAGAGAATTTTTTTTTCTTTTTTTTTGTCAACCCAACGTCACTTATAATTGACTTTTTTTTTAGTCATAGGTTATTTTTGCACTTGCACTGGAATTTTCCATCTTTTCTAGTAAATTTTTATGAGGTTTTTTTTTCATATCGTCATTTCCTGTCATCGTCTTTTTGGTCATAGTTTTTTCTGACCAAAATTAACTGTAACAAATAATAATCATGACAAAAAAGAACTCTGCAAAAAAATGACAAAAAAATAAATCCAATAAACAAAACCCAATTTTTACGAAAAAAAATTAATAAATTTTTTTTTAAAAAGTCCAACAAGTACAAAATATTTTTGCGAAAAAAAAACTGTCAAGAGAAAATAATGATGACAGAAAAAAATCAAGTGACAAAAATGATTCTAATGACACAAAATAATGCTGATTATAAAATTAACACAAAATTTACCTACTAAAATCAACTCTGAGAAATGATAATCTTGACAAGCAAGAACTCTGCCATATAGAAAAGTCACTCTAACCAAAAAATGCTGACAAAAGAATACACACAATGAAGTTATTTAAAACAGTTAAAACAAAGTGGCACTGATTGAGAAAAAAATGACAAAAAATTCTGGTGACAAAAAACGTTGACCAAAACAAATGCTGGTAGGAAAAAAAGTAATTCTGACCAAATTACGTCAACAAAAAAACACATGACCAAAAAACGCTAACAAAACAATACACACAAAAAAAATATTTAAAAAGTTGACACACAGCGATTATGATTGAGAAAAAAAATGACAGAAAATTCTGGTGGCAAAAAGCAACTATGACCAAAAAAATGACAAGAAAGAAACTCCTAAAAATTGACCAAATATTTTGTAAAAAAAAATTATCAAAATCACCTCTAACAAATGAAAATCTAGACGAGCAAGAACTCTGCCATACAAAAAAGTCACTCTGACCAAATTACGTCAACAAAAAAAAACTATGACCAAAAAAAACGCTAACAAAAGAATATAGGTAGGTACACGAAAAAGTGATTTAAAATGTTTGAAGCAAAGTGATGATATTATTTAAAAATAAAAAATAAAAAAAAACGGGCAGAAAATTCTGGTGACAAAAAACAACTATGGTCAAAAAATGCTGACGAGAAAATATGACGATGACACAGGAGAAAAACTAATACAAATTCACCGAAAATTTTATTTAAAAAAACTAAAACAAAAAATTAAAAAAAAATTAAAAACTAAAATCATCTCTGACAAATGAAAATCTGAAATCATGATAAGCAATCTGCCATAAAAAAAAAGTCACTCTGACCAAATTACGTCCACAAAAAACTATGACCAAAAAATGCTAATAAAAAAATACACAAGAAAAGTTATTTAAGAAGCTAAAACAAAGTGACTCTGACTTAGAAAAAAAAATTGACAGATAATTCAGGTGACAAAAACAACTTTGACCAAAAATAAAACGTTGACAGGAAACGACGATGACCAAAAAAAAAACCATGAAAATCGACTAAAAATTTGGAGAAAAAATTCGCTAGGTAATATCATCTCTTACAAAAATAATAGAACTCTCCCATACAAAAAAGTCTCTGTGGCCAAATTAAAAAACTATGATCAAAAAAAGGTGACAAAAGAATAGACATAAAAAAATATTTAAAATTAAAAAAATGAAACAAAGTGACTCTGACTGAAAAAAAAGTCAGAAAATTCTTGTTACAAAAAACAACTATGACCAAAAAGAAGCTAATAGAAAATGACGATGGCAAGCAAAAAAATTTAAAAATTGACCGAAAATGTGGGAAGAAGTGACTCTGATTGTGAAAAAATTGAGAGAAAAATCCTGTGAAAAAATAACCCATGACTGAAAAAAAAAAAAAAAAAAAACTGGAAGATGACGTATAGACAAAAAAAAATCATCTCTGAAAAATGATGACCTCGACAAGCAAGAACTGGGTTAAAAATTTTTAAAAGTTACTCTCACAAAAAAATAAACCTCTGACAGAAAAAAAAAAAAAAAACTGAAAAATTACCAAAAAAGTTGAAAACAGGATACGAAGATAACTAAAAAATTGGAGGACGGAGGGAGGAAAGAGCCAATTGAAATTTAAAAAAAATTAAACTTCTAGATTAAGATCCTAAAAATATTCTGGTTATTATGAAAATTTGGATTGAACCCCTCCCTCTTCACTAATTTTGCATTACATGAGGAAGGTACTTTTTCAACATTGGGGGAGGGGTCTAATTTTTAAAAAATTTCAAACAAAAGCTGTAGATTAAAAAATTTCATCATTTTTTGAAATTGATCAACTTTAATTTTTTTCAAGCACAACCCATTTTTTAAAAAATTTTTAAAAATTTCTCATCAAAAAATTTCAATTTGTCAAAAAATTAAAAATTTTTATTTTTTCCGATAACTATCAATCAATCTTGATATTTTTTTAATACGACTCAATTTTTTTTTTAATTTCTGAAAATCTATTTTTATTTTTTTTTTAAAATCAAATTTATTTGATCACTTTTGGAAACTGAAATTTTCCAAAAAATTCCTCCAAGCAACTGGATAAAATCACTCCTCACAAAATTTTAGGCCTATCACTTTGGCATTGTTGAATATCAGAATAATAGTAATTAACTCCATCTTACCCGGTTAACTGGTGAGTAACAGGTGCTGGCGACGAATCTACAGAACAACTAGATCGCGAACGTTTGGTTTTCAAGCAGTCTCCTAGGTTTTTGCATACTCCGTTAGGCGTAATAGAAAATGATCGCAGTCTATAATATCCATCGGGATCATCCTGGCGTCTGGTCTGGCTCAACATAGGCTGAAACGTATCAAAAACATGGTACAATTAATTACGTACCATATACTTTAGTTGGGAATTTTAATTATCAAGTTGAAAAACTCAGTACCCTGAACGATGTATCAAAGTATCGAGCTAATGAAATTGTAAAAAACGACATGAGGTTATTAAATTGCTTTATTGTGGTTAGACCTACGACCAGCCAGGGAGATTACAACGACTGCGCGTCGATTCGATTTATTTGACGAGCATCTGGAAGGCGAAACGTTATTAAACGACAAAAAATAAATTTATAGCCCAAGTTTCGCTTTAGCTCGAGTTTTAATTCTTTTCCACTTCGGTACAGTGAGTTGTTAATTTTATCTGCAGTTTAATGAGAGCTTATAATTCAACGGCATCCGCGGTCGTGTAAAAAAAATCCCTCTTTTGTAGTTTCTTATTTATTGCCAACAATTACCTCGTACCCGAGCTTTCGTACTTTGTCAAACTTTTTTACTACGGTAGCTTTAGTTTCAAGGTTAACCAAATAATACCATATTTGTCGCGAAAAATAGGGTTTTTATTATTACAACTTGTTTTATTATACGAAAATTATTCGATGGTAGACTACTCGACCGAGGGGTCGTTGCAGTTTATTATATCGGTGGCAAGAACCCGATAAAAGGAACCAAACGATTTATCAAATCGACCATAAAGTCGTCTAGTCCTTCACCTTTCCACAAATGAGCTCTTTTTTCTACCGATATTCGTCTAGACCGAATTCTAATTACCATATAAACGTGTTTCCGGCCACAAAGCATCCGACTATCGAACACAATGCGAAAAAAAGACCATTGTTGGATAAAGGAGCGTGAATAATTGTATCCCTGTTCGTATGGGAGTATATCTTTCGCCCTCGTGACAGCTGAACTTACAAGGTTACCCACCTTCGTAATAACTTTTCCACCGTATAAATGTATAGTCAAATAGGTGCTCTTTTTTAAAGCAATTTTCACAAAGAATTCAATGCCAGCGGAGAAAAGTTTCTCATTGATTTGCTTGAGCGCTTTCAAAGTCACCTTAAATCTCTCTCGGTGGAAAAGCTTTGAAAGTTTACTTAAAAGGCCTTACCGAATTTTCTGCTTTTTTTCTCTCTCACAAAGGTAGCAAAATTTCACCAAAGAAACTCTTCGTGTCGCGGATTTTGCGCAAAATTTACATTACTACGGTCACCCACATGTATTTTGAAGCTTATATTTGAATGCGATGGCGAAACGAGTTTCAATGAACTTTTGAATTCCCTTTGCGACCTACCGAACCCTATTATAAGCCGGAGCATTGTCTAAAATATACCTTTAAAGTCATCCTTTTGAAATGATTCCGCGTTAAAATGGACCTGACCTGGGACAGTGGGCCCATGGTCAGTCTTTTGTAAAAATTATACCCTTTATAAGGCGTTGACAAGTTTGCTGAGTAAGGAATACTTACGACGAAGGCGTTATAATTCGGACTAGTCGGTAAGATACGAGCAGGGTATTCCAAAAGTGCTAATAATGAACTCGGTGTGACTTATACTTAATAAAAGAAGACGGTTGAAGCGCAAGAAGTAGGTAATTAAAATCGATTAATAAAATTACTAAATTACTCCTACGAGGGCACGATGTAGAAAAGTTGATGAATAGAGAGAAAAGTTGATGAACCCAGAAAGGCGGATTTCTTCAGGTTTAGAATTTCGTCAATTAAGGAATTTAGAAGATGGAATTTTTTTTTTAGATAAAAATGATAATATTTTTCAATTTTTTTAGAAGAAATTTTTCACTATAAAAATTATTTACAAATATTCAGGTAGAAAATTTTTCACAGTTGAAAAAAATGTGGATATTTTGCATACAATTTTTTTTTTTTGCAAAATAAGAATAGCGAGTGTAAGAATTATTTTTGCGAATTTTTACAGTTCAATTCAATCATTTCTGAACACAAAGAATTTCAAAAATTCAAACAAGTCGAATTTTTCAAATTCTCAATTTGTCACAACGCGCAACGCAGTTTATTTTTCAAAACCTAATCATTTTCAAGCGTACTGGATTTTTGAAAAATTCTCAAAACATACCTAATCTCCAATTTAAAATTTTTTATTAGAAACAAAGTTTCTAATTTAAAAAAAATATTTCAACTAGAAATGTTTCAAACTAAATTTTTAAATGCATCTTTAAAAAAAAAATAGGGAGGAAACACGTTAATAAAATTGCCCAATCAATTCGCCGTGAATATGAAATATATTCAAAATTGAAGACGTTAGTAAAATTGCATAACCAATTCGCCGTGAATATGAAATAATTCAAAACTGAGGACGTTAATATATTTGCATAACTAGTTCGCCTGAAAAACTGTACATTTTTATGTACTCGTAATATCACTTTATCAAAAAACCAGTTCTACATAATATATGTATTTCGCGATCAGTTTTCTCTCTTGAGTCTGCAGCTTCTTTCTTTCTCGGAAACCTTCAAAAATACTTGTTGCACTTGAGACTTTTTTTTACTGGGTCTTTCATTTCTAAATTTAAATTCTATTTCTGATTTATTTTTTAAATTCAAATTTTTGCTCAATTTTTTCTGAAGAAGTGTCCAGTGTAAAATTTTTTTAACCTTGAATAAGAAATTGTGAAAATGACTTTTTTTCAAAGAAAAATTCTAATGTACTTATGCAGAAATTAAAAAAAAATATTTCTGTAAAAAAATAAATGGTTTTTCACTCTAGAAAATTTAGAGAAAAAATACTTTCAAAAAATTGAAACATTTTTTATTCCAAAAAAAATTTTGCTTTTTTTTGACTAAACAAAAAGCTTTAGCAACTTTTTTTACACTGACATGAGTCAATGACTTCAAAAAAAAAATGTTTTCAAAGAAATCGAATCGAGAGTAAGAACTTTAAAAAAAATTAAAAGTTTTTTTCACTTCAAAAAATTGAGAAATTTTTTCATCCCATAAAAGGTGCAAGATTTCATTTTGTATGAGACATGTAATGAAAAGTTTTCCTCGAAAAAATTGAAAAATGATCGCTTCTATACATAGGTATGTATAAGGAGATGTTTCTTTATAAAAAAAATGACCTTTTTTTTAAAAATTTGAGCAAAAATCTGGGATTTATTTCTTCAAAAAGTTCACAAGCTATTTTCCCAAAACATCGAAACATTTTTCATCTACCTACTCATTTTTTACTTCAAAAAAATGATAAATTTCCTCATGCTGATTTGAAAATATAATTTTTTATTTCGAAAATATTCAGATTGATATTATCGATGATGCTTCGAAAAAATTCTAAAAGTTTTTTTTTCTCGTTGAAATTCAAGAAAAAAAAGTTTCATCACGAAAATTTTTTGAAAAAATTTGTAAAGAAAAATCTTCAAAAAGATGAAAAATCAAGTAGGTATTTATTACTTTAAAAAAAGAAAATTGAAAAATTTTCGGGTTCGAAAAAAATTAATATTTTATTTCAATAAACTATAGAATCTTTTCATTCTGACAAATTCTATATATTTTTTTACTACAAAAAACTATACTTTTCATTCTAAAAAAATCAAAAATTTTTTATTCCAAAAATTAGGATCTAGGTATTTTTATTCTAAAAAATGAAATAATTTTTTTTTACTTCAAAAATTTTATTTTTTTATTCTAAGAAATTATGCAAAAAAAATTTACTCTGAGAAAATCAAATTAATCTTCTTTCAAAAAATTGAATTTTTTTATTTTCTAAAAATCAGAAATTTTTTTATTCAAATAATCTTTTTTTAATCTAAGAAACCAAAAAATTCATTCATTCCAACAATTGGGATTTTTTATTCTCAAAAATCATACATTTTTTCATTCTCAAAAAATCAGATTTTTTTTTATTTTTAAGTAGGTAAAAAATGTGATTTTTTAATTATAAAAAATCAGAAAATTTATTTATTCCAAAGAATAAGGATTTTGTATGCTATACAATTATACCCACAAATTTTTTCTTCCAAAAAATTAAATTTTTTTTTTCTCACTTAAAAAAATGAAAATGAAACTTACTCCGAAATTTAAAAAGTTGGCCTCAAAAAATTGTTTTTTTCTCGTTTGTTCAGTCATTTCTATAAAATTTTTACGAAATTATGATTCAAGGTTATCACAAAACTTGGAGCGTTAAAACGAAAATTTTACCCATTAAGAAAATTTCCAGTGTGTAACGTTGATGTTGACGTTTTATTAAGAACATTATTATAAATGCGAAGGTGTAAAATATTGTACGAATCTTTTATAAACGACACTACGAAAATGAAGCCTTTACACGAAGTATCAAACCTACGTATTGGTATAAATTTTTGTTCTAATTACACAGCCGTAAGAATCATTTCTTCGCATAGAAAGCGAAATTTTGCCACCGACGAAGTAATGATTAAGTGTTGTAAAATTCGAAACGTTATAAAGTACCTACGAATAAGTGATAGCGCAACAAAGGCTAAAGAAAAATAAAATTTCGCCGCGAACTGACGCTGACGTCAAGCTAAATTTTGTTTCTCGCCTCTGTAAGAAACAGCTGAATAAAACGAGGACGAGAAACGAGTGATTAATATTGTTTCAAAAGTACAAGTACGGCGCGTATAAGCTGATATCCGCCTTTGAAGCTTCATTCATTTTAATATCTCCCGCATAAATTTCGTATTTACGAATTGATAAGAGAATAAGGAATGAAAAATTGTTGCTTGTGGAAACTGAGGAGTGAAAATGCATCTGTGGCGATGGAACTGGCGCAGGCGTTGTTGGTGAAGCTGAAGTTTGAGCGTAACAGTTTTTTTAAGTACTCATTAGTAAAAGTTTTAACGGTAACAATTAAATGCTGCGGCCAACTTACGTATTCACAGGGTGATGATGGAATTTGTAATGAGTGCAAGGAAGCCTTAAAGCGATTAATGATGCAGATGAACCTGCTACATTAAAACTTTCCTCTGCAAATTTCGAAACTAGAAATAAAACTCGATCAATGAGTGTTAGTTTTTCTAGAGAAAATTGTAAAAGAATGTAACATGGTATTAAATTGACGTAACACTTTGTTCAAAGTACCAACGAGTAATACGAATTCCTCACTAAGAATTGTACATTTGCTGTACTCGCTCTGGATTTATTTTCAAGATAAATGTTTCACTTTGACGAATTATTGTAATCATTAAGAGAGAATGAAACCGTAATGGATGGTGTAATGTTAATAATTGAATCCCATTCGACGCTGTATTCAAACTAAAAGCATGCAAAGCAAATTAATTATCCTCCGGGGGGCTCCATAGCAAAAGATTAAAACGACTGGTGTTCTCGTTGGGCCAGCTTTACGTTGTGCAATTTTACCTAGCTAAATCTTTTTCGTTAATTTACGCCTTAATAATTGATTACTTTACTTTTTACGCAGGTATTTGTACATCATTTAGATTCGTTTGAAAAATAACACGTTGCCAGTAAATTTTGACAAAATGTAAATTTTTCATGATGTTTAAAATTTGTGAAATTGAAAAAATTTACGCCAAATCAAATATTAGAAAATTTTCCAAAAAGTTCACACATTTGGGAACCATTAAAATTTAACGAAATCGAAGAATGACTATGTCTCTGTGAATTCTGATAAGGAAAAATTTTTCTTGTATCAATTTTCAAAGACTAAGTACGCCTCAAAACCATCAAAATTTATTGATTTCAAAAAATTACGCCTTTTGGGACATTTTGAAATTTATAATTTTTTTTTTTTTAATTTTAAATACAATCCATGTGTTTTTGATAAACTAAATTTTTCAAACATTAAAATATTGGAAATTAAAAAAAGAGAAATTATGTTTGAAGAGCAATACATCTTTAATTTTTTAGAAAAACTTTTTTGAAAAAAAACTTACTAAAAAAAAATAGGCAATTGAATTTTAAAATGTTTAAAAAAAAAAGTCATCAATTTTTCAAAAAAAAAAATAAATAAAATTATTTTCAAAAAAATTTACCAACGTATAGGTTTAGGTACCTACTTATTTTTCTTTTTATTTTATCCAGGAATTTTTATATTTTGTTAAAAACAAAAAAACACATAAATTTCGATTAAACATAATTTTTTTAAGATCACGATTTTTTTAAAATTCTGTTCGAACACAATTTTTTAAAATTTTCATTCGAAGGGAACCATTCTACAATTTTATTGCGAATTTTTTATGAAATTTTTCAAGTTTCATTGAGAAACGATTTTGTTCAAGAATTTTGTTGAAATGAATTTTTCATGTTTTAAAACAATTTTTCAACGGTTTAATTTTTCTGCAAGTTTTTTTCGTTTCCTCGAAACAAGCTTCTGTTCGAGAGAAAATTTCTTAAAATACTATTATTTTAAGAAAATTAATTAAGTATTAGGTAGGAATAAAATAAATTTTCAATTTTTTAAAATCAATTATTTCCTACCTTTAACTTTTTTTTTGGAGAATGTATTTCTAGAAATTTTTTCAAATGAATGATTTTTTAACACTTCGTTTCGAGAAAAACTTGTTGAAATTTCTTTTTTTTTTCAACAATTTGTCCAAAAAAATGTCTTTTATTGTTTGAAAAATTTAAAAAAGAATTGTTACGTTATTGAAAACAATTTCTTTTTGAAAACAACATTTCCAGAATTTCATTTTTTTTTGGGGAAATGAATTTTGAAATTTTGTATTCGATTCAAGTGTTTGACCGTTTCAATGTTGAAGATAAATTTGTTGGCATTTTATTTTTTAACAAAGTTTGTTAGATATGATGCAATTTTTTAAAAATCCGTTTGATGAGATATTTTTTATATTTTTGGAAACAAATTTTTTTAGAATTTTGTCAGAAACAATTTTGTTCAAAACCAATTTTTTTCAACATTTCGATAGATTTTAAAATCCATTATTTTTATAATTTTCCTCGAATACAAGTTTTTTACAATTTTATTCTGGAAACATTTTCCAAAAATTTTATTTAAAAACGAAAAACTAATTTTCAAAATTTTGTTGAATTTTTTTTTCGGTTTTGATATTTTTTTCAAATTTTTGTAAAAAGAATTTTTTCAACAATTTAATTTTTATTTAGAAAATATATTTTTTTAATTTACTCGATTACAAATTTTTACAGTTTTGATGTCTTGGAAAAAATTTGTCAAAATTTTATTAAAAATAAAAAATAAATTCTCAACATTTTAATAAAAAAATTATACTTTTTTAAATAACATTTAAGTTTTTTTAAATCAATTTTTTACTTTCAAATTTACCTACTCAACTGTAAATTTCTTTAAATTTTTGCTCGAGAGAAAAATTAATTCTTTTTTTAAAATTTTGTTTATAAAAATTTTCTCATTTTGTTGAAAACTATTTTTTTTAAATTTTGTTTAAACGAATTTGTTCAAATATAATTTTTTTTAACATTTCGAACCGATTTTAAAAATTTTTCTCGAATACAACTTTATTACAATTTGAAGGATTTTTTCAAAAATTTCATTCGAAACAATTCGTAAAATATTATTAAAGAACAATCCTTTTAGATTTTTTCCGGGGAGGGGGGAGGGGATGTTGAAAAAAAAATTTCAATAAGAATAAATTTTTTCGAATTTTGTTTAAAACAATTTTTTCAAGCTTGGTTCGAAAAATTTATTTCAAAATTTCAATTTTTTTAGAAAACAAGTTTCAAAGTTTATTTATTTATTTATTTTAATACAATAAACTTTATACAATTTTGTTTGAGAGGACATTTCAAAAAAATTTATGATAAATTGTAAAAAAATAGCACCTTTTCGAATTTCATTTAATTTTTTTTTTTTTCAGATTTTATACCTATCAATTTTTCGAAATTTTATACGAAGTTACACTTCAATTTAGACAAAAAATCTATGAATAAGTACCTAGCTATATTTTTCAAAATGTTCTTCAAAAGACAATTTTTTTAATGTTCAGTTTTACTGGGGAACTCACTACAAAGTGCAATCTTGAAAAAAATGACACAACCACTGTGCGTAGGCTGGAAAACTTCCATTTAGATGAAGAAAATAGCTCCTGGCGCAGAAATTACTGTCTTAAAATAACTTTCTCATCCTGTTCGTTAGGCAACTTTTATCACATATTTGTGTAATAGGTAGCCTAACTAGCTCAAAATCCGTTTTAGATAAAGGCGGCGAGGTATGCAATCTTCACTCTTTCTTTTAGTATAAATCAATTTGCCAGTAATATTTTTGCAGCGGGGGTTGCTTCTAGTAAATATTTTTAATAGGTACTTTTCCCCCATTTTAATCAACGATACTAATAGAAAATTGACGTTTAACTTTCGCACAGAAGTTTCAGCCAGAAAAAGGCGAACATAGTGCTTAATTACACGATGTAGCTTTACAAGTGTACAATAAAGATGGCGAATTTGGGAAGCTGAAGAAAAATTAAGAAAATTTCGCGATAGTTTACATTTTAAAATGTATACAAGCGAGGAATACTACAAAACAGTGCCATGTAAACACTCCCTGTAACCCTCTCGCCTCCGATGGTCTCTTAAACTCTTGCCTGCCAACTGGTATACGAAATATAAAGAAAATAATTCCTCGAACCATTTAATTAAAACAAAAATTCCTCTAAAAACATGGAAGAAGCAACGTCGAATGAAATTAGGCCAGTTAAACGTATCGCTTTCAATTTGTTATCCGCATGGAAAACTACCCGAGTCGGTATTTCGTGCTCAAGTCGTCAGTATTAGATAAGGACATATGTAAAATACCCGGAATTCATTTTCGATACATTCGCTTTAAGACGGAATAGACATTTGGGAATCTTGTCACCCTAATATGTGGGTGTGGTGGGAGAATTTTGCGGTACGTTTGATTTATTTTCTATATAAGTGTAGATCGCAGTATACCTAAGGAATTACGTCAGTTCGTGTGCTTTTCAAAATCAATTCATGTGGTTTGTATTTACCTCATCAATTTCAAAATAATGTCGTATCTTTGTCTGGTATAACTGTACGACGTTCAAAAGCTAATAAAAGCTAATTTAATAAAATGCCGTTTGTCTTTGAAGAGTCGAGCAAGGCTTTGGATTGTTACACATACGGTAATCAGCTTATAGATATACGATGTTGAACGAAATGGAAACTTATTCGGAAGTACCTACGAATTAACCAACGTCGTTTAGTCGAAGATCTACGTCAAATGAAGATTATATTCACCCAAATGAGCACATTTCGTTCATGTTTGAATTTTTTCTACAAGAGTTGATTCTTCTTTCGAAAGTTTTTTGTTTTACAAAAAAAAAAGAAATCGAGAAAATGTTTTAATCCCAAAAAATAAATCTTAATACTTTCGAAACTTTGCAAAAAAAATGTATGGAAATTTACAAAATTATACAGGGTGTTCCGGACCTATGGTGACGCCTTCCAACAAGTAGCTATGCAACTCATGGTGAGTCGATGCAAATGTTACGCCTAAATCGTGAAATTGCCTGATTCATGAATTAAGCAGAATTTCCCCTATTTTGCCTATTTCTTGAGACAGGCAAAAAAAGGGGGAAAAACAAAATTTTATCATTTGTGAGAAATGATTTTAATGATGATTTTTCTTTGTCAACGTCACTTTTAAATGAAAATTTTTTAGTTAAAGGTTACTAATTTTTTCACTGGAATTTTCTATCAAATTTCTTCTTAATCAAAGTCATTTTTCCATTTTTTTTTTTTTTTTTTTTTTTTGGTAATTTTGGATTTTTTTTCTTGTCATCGTATTTTCTATCAGCATTTTTTTGGTCATCGTTTCTCTTTGTCACCAGAATTTTCTATCATTTTTTTTCTTAGTCAGAATTACTTTATACTTTTAAAATAATTTTTTTTTTGTCAACGTCACTTTTAGGTGACGATTTTTTGGTCAAAGTTTATTTTTTCACTGGAATTTTCTATCGAATTTCTTCTCAGTCAGAGTCACTTTTTCCATTTTTTTTCGTCAATTTTTACATTTTTTTTTCTTGTCATCGTATTTTTGGTCAGAATTTTTTGGTCATTGTTTCTCTTTGTCACCAGAATTTTCTATCATTTTTTTTCTGTGTCAGAATTACTTTATACTTTTAAAATAATTTTTTTTTTGTCAACGTCACTTTTAGGTGACGATTTTTTGGTCAAAGTTTATTTTTTCACTGGAATTTTCTATCGAATTTCTTCTCAGTCAGAGTCACTTTTTCCATTTTTTTTCGTCAATTTTTACATTTTTTTTTCTTGTCATCGTATTTTTGGTCAGAATTTTTTGGTCATTGTTTCTTTTTGTCACCAGAATTTTCAGTCATTTATTTTTCCTAGTCAGAGTCACTTTATTCCAACATTTAAAATACTTTTTTTGTCCACGTCACTTTTAGATGACGAATTTTCAGTCATATCGTAGGTTATTTTTTTCAGTGGAGTTTTATATCGGTCACTTTTTCCAATTTTTTAGGTCAATTATTAGGTATCAGATTTTTTTTCTTGTCATCTTATTTTCGTTCAGATTTTTTTTTTTTGGTCATCGTTTCGTTTTGCCATCACAATTTTCTGTCTTTTTTTTTCTCAGTCAGAGTCACTTTATTTCAACTTTTAGAATAACTTTTTTGTGTTTTTTTTTGTCAGAATTTTTTGATCATAGGTAGTTTTTTTTTCAACGTAATTTGGTCAGAATGTCTTTTTCCGATAGCAGAATTTTTGCTTGTCAAGGTTAACATTTTTCTCTCACTTTCTCAGAGTTGATTTTAGACAAATTTTTGTTTAAATTTGAAACCGCTCAGCATTATTTTCTGTCATTCTTTTGTACGTATGTTCGAACTACACATTTTTGCCATTTTACTTTTTATGTCATAATGATCATCATTCCTTGAGAGATTTTTTCTCAGAATCATTTTCTGCTGCACACATAAAAAAATGATTTAAAAAAACAATAAAAAACTGTGACTAGAATAATGTTGACAGAAAATGACAAGAAAAAAACTCGTAAAAACTGACCAAAAAAAATTGGAAAAAGTGACTCTGACTGAGAAGAAATTTGATAGAAAATATTCCAGTGAAAAAATAACATGTGACCAAAAAAAAAAAAAAACTAAAAGATATTTTGACCAAAAAAAAATTCAGAAAATTCAGGTTTATTTTGTGTAACCATGAATTCATTCAACTTTTATTCAAGGGTAAATTTACTTTCAATATCAGTCCATAACATAATTACCTACCTATGTAAAAATTTTTCCTATTGTGTACTAGCAGTTCAATATGTCTTTTTCACCTAAATTGTTTTAAAAAATGAAAATTTTCTTCCTAATTCATGAAATAGACAAATTGTTTTTCCCTTTTTTTGCCTATTTCATGAAATCTCTCTCACCCTATTGTGATTCTCGAGAAGCGCAAAATTGAAAATGTCAAGCCAAAATGAAAGAAAAAATCAATCGGTATATCTCATTCCCTGCGGCCCGGAGGGTTTGCAAACCTATTTACATCGACTCACTACGAATTGCATAGTTACTGCGTAGAAGGTTTTACCAAAAGTCTGGAACACCCTGTATTTCAAACTTGACGAGATAATTTCAAAACTAGAAGTACTCAATTTGTTCTAAAACATGAAAATTTATAACACCCGGTTCATCCCTCATCGCTTTTCTGGCAGAAAAAAAAAAAGACGTCTTGTTTAAACTTTCCGCATAAAACATTGGAGGCCTTTAAACTTTCATTTTTTTTCCAATGACCGGTCGACATTCAGAATGTGAAAAAAAATCGCGTATATTTTAGCCATCGCTTGTAGCTGAGAGAAAACCCATGTAGCGAGACGTCAAAGTGAATGATTAAGTGTTCCTATATGCGCTGAATTTCCATTAAATAATACGATTTATGAGCGACGCCTGAGCTGGATAAGAATAAAAAAATAATTTCTAACATGATACTTATTTATATATCTACTCGTACGTATAACATTTAAGAAACAATTTCGTAAACAATGTTACGAGTTCAATAATCTTACGCTACTGCCAAAAAAGAATCTGGAAAATTGAATTTTTTTTTGAAAAAATTCATCGTTTACCTGATATTTGTAATATAATTTCATACTGCACGGGTATACGAGTAGTTATTTTCACAAACGCGTATAAAAAAAGAGCTTTCACGCCGAGCTCGACTCGAGTTATCAATTTTTAATAAAATAAATTTTTCAAACGGTACAACATCGTGAAAGAACGCCACAGATCTGACTAACGTAAGATTTTAAATATCTATTCGAGTGTGCTGAAGGTATAGTCCCAGCGGTGATGAAAAATTTCTCTCGGTTATTTAGTATTCTGGATTTTTACGAAGATTAATAATTGTCGAATTATTTATTCAATTCTCGTACATGACGGACGAACAGCTCGGATGTATAAAATTTTAAAAATTAACTGAACGCCAATTAAACCGAGCTGAAAACCGTTTTAGAATGTATTTAATTAATCCTATTCATTAGTCTATAAAAATGTGGAAAACTCTCATTAAATCTGGACACGTCTCGAGGGTTTAGCTTTTCGAAAAAAAAAAATGGTACCATTTACGAGAGCTGGTTTTTAAATTTGGGTTTTGAAGTACGTTTTTGAAAGGAGTAGTGATGCCAGATGGTGGGAAAATATGAATTTTCGAAACCAACAAAATAAAAATAAAGTTTTCAAGGGATTGGTGTAATTCTTGACAGTTGTTGTTGTTGAATAATAGCTCAAATTTTGAAATGTTGAGGATTTTCATATTAGCTCAAAATCGGACGAATAAAATTTTTTCGAGCTATTTGAAAATCAATACCTACAGTTCGATATCAATTTCTCAAATACATGATCTTTATTTTTAGTGAATCTATTGAATTTTATACCTACCCGAGCGGCACACTCGATCGATAATATCGGAAGATGTAACGTATCGATAAAAAATCGTTTGAAAATCTATAGATGTTCTCACGATATTATAAAGATTTATCGGTACAACTTCATAGGCAAAAAATCTAAAAACTATCGAATTCGATATTATTAAGATTTTATGACGATATTCGTCAACGATACTATCGACAAAGAATATTAAATTTATCGATTCCGATTTTCCACCGATTTTGTGCAGATATTTGAAACTGCATTATCGACAAAGAATATTAAATTTATCGAATTCGATTTTTTAACGATTTTGTAAAGATATTTAAAACTATATTATCGACAGATTATATGAAATTTCTCGACTTCGATATTTTACCGATTTTTTGACGACATTTGAAACTATATTATCGACAGATTATATTAAATTGATCGAATTCGATTTTTTACCGATTTTGTAAAGATATTTGAAACTATATTATCGACACATAATATGCAATTTCTCGAATTCGATTTTCTAACGATTGCGTGAAGATATTTGAAACTATATTATCGACACGTAATATGAAATTTCTCGATTTCGATTTTTTAACGATTTTGTGACGATATTTGAAAATATATTATCGACAAATAATCTGAAATTTCTCGAATTCGATTTTTTAACGATTTTGTGAAGATATTTAAAACTTTATTATCAACACGTAATCTGAAATTTCTCGAATTCGATTTTTCAACGATTTTATGACGATATTTGAAACTATATTATCGACACGTAATATGAAATTCCTCGAATTCGATTTTTCAACGATTTTGTGGCGATATTTGAAACTACATTATCGACAAATAATCTGAAATTTGTCGAACGATTTTTCAACGATTTTGTGACGATATTTGAAATTATTTCCAAATTGGTGAAAATTTTTCTAAGTCCAACACGTCTGGAAGTACTAAACTGCCTATTATAAGCGTTTTATTGCTAATTCCTCAACGATAAGGTATGGCATAGTGGTTAAGGAAGAGGATTACCATGCAGGAGGTAGATGGTTCAAGCCCCACGGGTGGCAGATTTTTTATAAATTTTTTTTGACTTTTTCTGAAATGATCCTCTTACCGTAACATGAATAATGTGTTTAGGCATAGTTTAATGTATTAATTATGCTAATTAATGATTTTTAATTATAGAAAAAAGCTAGTAAAAGACGAAAAATCGGAATAAAAAATCGATAAAAAATCGATAGAATATCGAATTCGATAAAGTGTCGCGTTAGTTCCGCATAAATCGTGAAATTATCTTTCGATATATAGATAGATTATCGATAAAATATCTTACTATAATCTCGAAATTTTTATTAACTATAATTCGTCGATAATCTATCTATATATCGAAACATAATTTCACGATTTATGCGGAACTAACGCGACACTTTATCGAATTCGATATTCTGTCGATTTTTTATTTCGATAATTTGTCGATTGTGCTGCTCGGGTATATATATTTTTTTCAAATTATTCTCAAATTGAGACATTTTAACGTGGGCTTGCGCAATTAAAAAAAAAATATATGTTTTCCACAGCTTCCTTCTATTTTTGGCTAAATTTTCAGTAAAAAATGACTCGATTTTTTTAGAAATATCCATCTCTACCTAATTCAAAAAGAAATCAACTAAGTACATACATTATGAGTTCACCTTTCACTCAAACCTTCTTATGAAAATTGAAGTAAAATTGGAGCCATCGATCATCAGAAGTTTTGTGTAACAAAGTCAGCTATCCCATCCCAATTTGTAATGTAATTTAGAGAGTTTGAAGTTATTTTGAAAAAAGTTGCTGTAATGCTGTCACTCGCCTTCTGGGTTTATTTATACAATGTTTCCCCAGAGAGAATTTTTCAAAAGGAGGTCCTTCTAAAAAAAATGGACAAGAATTTAATTTAACAATTAGGCATATTTTTTTTCTTTATTTTTCAAAAAGGATTCTTTAAGAAAAATTATGAGAATAATTCTTGAATAAAATTTTCTTATACAAATTTTTTCTTTTAGAGAGATTTCCTTCAAAAAATATTAATTAAATTTTTTTCTCCAAAAATTTTTCAGAGATTTTAATCAATTAATAAATACATTTTTTATTGAAATTTTCATTTTTTTTCAAAATATTTTTGAAAATGGTTTGAAAAATATAATAAAATATTTTGAAGCAGGTTGTTTTTTTAAGTGGGTTGGAAGTTTCTAAAAGAAAGTCTCATAAATTTCTTAAATTTTTTGAAGTTTTTTTTCTCAATTTTTTTTTTAAGAGGAAGTAATTTAATACGTAGGAATAGCGCCCTACTAATTTTTTAAAATTTGTTTGTGATTTTTTTTAATACCTAATATTTTTTCTGGAGAAATCTTGTAGTAAAATTTTTCAGATCATTTTTCTGTTCACATAGGAAACAACATTGAAATGTTTTGATAATTTTTTTTCCTTCAAAGAATTTTCAAGAAAAAAGGTTTTCATTAATTTTTTTAAAAATTCCACTACCTAAAGAATGTTTCAGTTTGTTTTAATTTTTTTTTTTTAAGAAAGTGGAAGGGTTCAAAAATTTTTTTTCACAACTCACAAAATTTTTTTTTTCATTGTTGCATTGAAAAAATTCTTCAAATAAATTTTCATGAAAAATGATGTCAACTTTTCGAATTTTTCTAATGATTAAAACAATCGTAACCTTTCTGAAGCGATCTAGTGAGGACACTGTGGACATTTTTTGAAAAAATTTTCAGGGAGACCATGCTTAAATTTTTGATCAATTTTTATCCTTCAAAAAATTTTTAATACCTAATCCAATCACATGAATAAAATTCTTCCAATAAATCATATTTTCAATTTTTTTTAATTATTAAAAAAATCGCTAGAATTAAAGAAAAATGCCATGATTTTTCATTTTTTTACAATTTTAGAAGGAGGATTTTTAAAAATAAAATAACATTCTGTGATAGATATTTTTAGTTTGAAAGAATTCCAAGAGTTTTATTCCATTAGGAATTTTTTTAATTTTTAAATTAAGTACATTTTCTCTGAAAAAATATTTTTAATAAAATTTCTTTGGACAATTCTTCATCGAGATTTATTTTTGGAATATTTTGATGAAATTTTTTTTTTTTCAAAAAAAAGAGATCTTAATCAACTTTTAAAATTATCGATGGAATGAATTTTTCATTTTTTTTGGGGAGGGGGGATAAGATTTATTTTTAATAATCTTTTTTACAAATTTGAAGAGAATTAAAGAAATTGAACAAGTTATTTGTATTCCAAGGCTATTTTTCAAGAGCTTGGATGAAGTTTTCAAAAATAATTTCTCACAAATAAATTTTTTAAAATTTTTATTCAAATAAATTTTTTATGAGAAAATTAGACGTTGATTTTAAAAAAATCTCACTTGGAAGATGCCTAGGTACTCTTAATTTTTGTGAATTGATCTTGTAATAAGTATAATTTTTTAGAGTGATCTATTTTTGAAATGTCTTGATAACATTTTTTTTCTTCAAAAAATTTCTATGTTAGAAGAGATGTTAATAAATGAAATTTTTTTACCTCTAATGAACTTTTCACGCGTCATTTTATTTTATTTTTTTAATTACTAATTTCCAAGAATTTTTTTCAACAATTTTACAAAAAATTTGTTCTCCAAAACTTGAAGGAAAAAATAATATTTTTTGGAAAAATCTCGTAATAAAATTTTCTAAGGTGATTTTTTTAAAGATTTATGTTTGAACTATTTCGGTAAAAATTTTTGTCCTATAATTTTTTTAATTTTTTTTTTATATGAAATGTTTTGACTTTCATTTTTAGACTGGAGGACTAAGAGGAAGCTTCTGAATTCAATTGACAATATCTCAAAATTAAGAGTTACACATAATACACAAATTGGAAAATTGGTCAAAAGTTCACAAAATTATTGCACAATTAGGCAATACAATCACCCCCCCCCCCCCCCCCCCCGAACAACGAAATCGAATATTTTTCACGATGAAAGTGAGTATGTACCTATTATGTTCAAACAAGAAGTTTCTCGTATCTATGAAACTGTCACGATTCAAACTCTTTGTGAAATTAAACCAACTGTAAACCAAACCCAGGGCAAGTAAGTCAAACGATGCCATTCTAGCACAATGTGCTGGTAAACTGATGCAATAGAATTTCAATACGTGTGTCGTATGCTCCTAATTCGAATTCGTGCTCGCCCTTATATTGGCGTGTTTTCAACAGATGTTAATTTAACGCCATCGAATATTAGATTTATGCAACCAATCGAACCTGCGTTTGGAATAACTTATGCAAAGTCCAGGGCGAGACGTGAGACGTCTTCGTATCGACTTCGACACACCAGTGACACCTCACAGATCAGGGTGTGTTTCTGAACGGAACGGAAATTAAATACCAGACCACGTAGGGAGTAAATTTCACGTATCTGGATGAAGTTTGATTTGCACGTAGTGTAGTTTGTACCATATTGAGCCATGTTTGGCGTTGAGTGAATTAGCATTTGGTATGAGGCAGCGTTGACAAGTGGCTTCGAAACTAAACAAGCCTTTGGGTGAAGCGATGCAAAGTATTGGTATTCGACTCTGAGGCTCGTACGTGTGAAAACTAAGTGTTAAATTTACTCTGGAGTAACGAGTTGAGTCGAGCCGACTGCACGAAAGCGATTCGCATTTTCAATGTCAACTCTCGCGAGTACTTTGTTTTGGAAAAGTGGTTTACTTTGAATCCACCTGTTAGATAATATTAGTCGAAGAGAAAATAAAGCGTTGCTATGGAGACTGAATTTCAGCGACGGTTTTTTCTCCCTCTGTCGAAGTAAGAAATTGAAGTGGTGAATTTTCCACCAGACTGAGGGGGGCCAAGGGGCTGATTGCGAATATAAAACTTGGCTGCGATTGTCGAGCTAACGAAATGTGCTTTTCAAAAGTCCTTGTTAATTTTATAATTTTACTGGCTGTTATCGAGCAGCTTTATTCGAACCGAGCTATTTTCGTGTTAAAATTCGCCCTTTTTGAGGCGGAAAAAAACGTTAAACAAATAATATACTACCGGGATATCTACTCGTCGAATCGTAAATGCCGCGACGATAAACCGAAGGTGACTTTCAACAGATATCAAACGGAAAAAAACGTAAAAATTGTTTTTTATGAAAACCTCGCTCGCTTAGATACGAGTGTGTGTTTTCTACGGGCTTTTTTTATTCCTTCCGAACGTACGTGTAGATGGAATAAATTTCAAAATAAAGTAACTCACCGCAGAAAACAAGCTACTTAAGATTTTACTGACTAGGTATAACTTACAGCCACAGCGTCAGTGTCAGTGTCGGATTAAGGTATTTGCCGTTCTACATCGAAAAAATGATGCCCCTTTCTTGTTTTCAAGACCGGAATTATTGGAAGTCAAAACTTTCTCCAGGAAAGGAAAAATTTTTAATTGCCATTTAAACGAGATTTTTAAAAACAACAGTTTCAACAAAATTTTAAAGAATCCAGGTTTTAAACAGAAATTGAAAAATTCTTTGAGAGGGAAATTTTTAATTTATAACTAAAAATTTTAAGGGTTTTGTATCGTGATAGTTTTTTTTTTAATTTCTTCAAAGAAACGTCGCATTTTTAACATAGCTTGTTTTTCAACAAACTTTTGAAACAATTCATTTAGCACCAAATTCAAGAAAAATCAAAAACTAGAATTTTTTGAAATTTTATTATGAATGAAAAATTGTAAAAATTCAATTTTGAGCAAAATTCGAAAAATTCTTTGAAATCAAACTTGAAATTTTAAAAAAACTCCAGATAAGGCATTTTGAACAAAATTTTGGAAAATTTCTTTCAAATTTTTTTTTAAACATCGATAGGTACTTCGATGGAAATTTAAAAAAAATTTCATGTTATTAATGTAAATAAAAAGCTTGTAAATTTTTTCTAAAGGCAAAATTAAAAAATTCTAATTTTTGAACAAAATCTTAAAAAAACAATTTTTAACAATATACCTATAGGAATTTAAAAATAGAACTTTCAACTTTAAACAAAATTTTGAGAAATTCAAATTTTGGAATAAAATGTTGGAAATTCAATTTTTAACTAAAACTAGTACAAAATAGTCAATTTCCAGACAAAACTAGGTATAAAAACCCAATTTTTAATAAAAATTTTCAAAAAAAAATTGAGAAATTCAGTTTTTGAACAAATGCAAAATATCAAACTTTGAACAAAATTTGAAAAATTTAATTTTGAACAAAAACTTTAAAAATTCAATTTTCAAAAAAAAATTGAAAAATACAATTTCAAAAAAATTTGAAAAGTTCCATTTTCGCATAAGATTTAAAGAATTAAAATTTCCAAACAAAATAAAAAAAATCAATTTGAAGAAAATTAAAAAAATTCAATTTTCAAAAAAAAAAACAGGTAAAAAATTTAATGTTTAACAAAATTTAAAAAAATCAATTTTTAACAAGAATTTGAAAAGTTAAATTTTGTGGGAAAAATTTTCAAGAAAACCTTAAAAATGAAGTTTTGAAGAGAAAAAATTCAACAATTCATCAATAAGATTTGAAAGAGCTTTAGTTTGAAAAGATATCTTTTTAAAAAATGATTAAAATTTGAATCAAAAAAGTTTGAAAATTCCATTCTAAACTTTTTTACAAATAATTAAATTTTGAGAAAATAAAAAAAAAAAAATTCTATCGAACGAAATTGAGAAAAAAATTCTTAGTTTAAAATGTGAGCAATAAGACATTGCCTTTCCAACGGTATTTCAAAAATCCATTTTGAAAAAAAAATTGTAAAATTGCTCGGGAGCAAAAATGTTTTTTTAAACTTTCAGAAGGTCGTTGTCTTTTGAAAGAAAAAATCATTTTGCAACAAATAATATTTTGAAAAATTCGACCCAAGTATTTTTCACAACTTTAGGTAATCATTTTCAGAAAAAAAAAATCATTTGGCTTCAGCCAAATTTCATCAACAAAATTTAAGAAAGATTTTTTTTTTAATAAAGCCATGCATAAAGCTATTTTCGGCAAAGATCAAAAACAAACAAACAAACACGCGTTAAAAAATACATTGAACTTTATTAAAAATTTTTCACAAAATTAAAAAAATATATTTTTAAGCAAAGCAGCTTTTGATGTTTCTCCTGAAAATACCGAAGTTTAAAAAAAAAAAAAAAAAATCAGAGAAATATTCTTCAATTTTTTTTTTTTTTTTTTTTTTTTTTGAGGTCACAATCAAACAAAATTTTTAAAAATAGATGTTTTAACAAAATATGAATTTTATTTCAAATGAAAGTTATAGGTACGTAAAATCATTCATACTTCAAAATAACTGCAAATTTTTAATTTTTAGGTAATTTAAAAAAAAAAATTCTTGCAAACCACCACCTATTCTTAAGTTTAAAAATTCATTTTGAAAATTTTTTGCTTCAATTCTTTTGAAATTACCTCTCGTCCAATCACTCCATCTGCTGACCATAAATACTCATCAAATAGTAGAATTATAAAGGTTTTCGTACTATTCGCAAAATTCCATTCCTCGCATCAGGCAAAAAGTTAGTTTCACTTTATTACCTGAACATGAAAGTAATCGGTTATCACGGTCGAACTAATTCAAAGGTGTTAGAAGCTTTAAAAAGTTGAAAATTTGTTGAAATTTAATCGATGATTGATTCACTCTGATGGTATTTAAACTTGTGTCTGGAATCCGGGTAAGCTAATTAACAATGCATCACGGTTCATTAGAATTAGTCGAATACCTTTCTGATTCTATTATAAAAAGCTGTATACTCGTACTCTTTATAAACCTTGGGATATTAATTTTGTCTGGAATTTTCGTTTTCTCTTTTACTTTTGGATACTTTTTTTCTATATGTATAGTTAGGTACTTCTAATTAAATCAGCTTTTCCATTTCACCTGGTCTGTGAGCGAAAAATTAATTCACCCTCGAGAAAGTCACCACCTATACACAATGTTTTTTCAACCCCAACTAACAAAGATGAACTTTAGCAGTAGTGTAAAAATATTTTCATCTCTTTGATGAGAAAATCAAAAATTAATAGCGAAACGTAAAACGATAGATATTTTCAACGTAATCGACTTATCTACTATATATATATTTTTCCAAACAACCAACACGTGACAATCCTGAGAAACTTTCTCCTTTTCGTATTTCTAATGGAAACGAGTCAATCTCCTCGAACGCTTTTGCAAAACGGATTATTTTTATGTGAAATAACAACCCAGACTTATATAGGATACGTACGTAGGGGCTGTACCATCGTGTACTTCAACTAAACAGAATACCGTCGCTATGAATTCTTGAAAAGCTTTTATTATATTTTTTTTCTTATCGTTTTTTGTCACGATGTCTTGGTCGATTAAAAATATTAAAAATTTGTGCAACGAAAGGTACGTGTAGACGTATACTCACACTCAATGCATCGTATCGTCATCTTTTATTACAAATTGAACGTGGTTCTTTCGATTTTTCAAAGTTTTAATGCAAACGTGGATCAACTTTGAGTTGCAAAATTATGGAATTTTACGATGAATCGAGAATGAGACAAGGATTCAGTAACAGGAGAATTTTTAAAGGCGAAATTCCGAAGATGAACACAAATGAGTATGTTAAAGAAATTTTAAAATTAAAAAAAAAGTACTGGAAAAATCAGATTGATCATTGAACAACAAAATTAAAAAAATTCTTTACTCGTTTGTTTTCTTTGAAGATTTTATTTTAGATAAAATCTTTAAAATTTTAATTTGAAAGCAAATTAATTGATGGCAAACATTTGGATGAATTTTTTTCTGAAATAAAAAAAAATAGAAAACAATAACAGCATAAATTTTGGAAATTTTTAAAAACCTCGATTTTGAACCGAATTTTGCAAAAAATCCAAAGAATTTCTTTGAAATGAAATTTCAATTACAAAAAAAATAAAGATAAAAATAAGAAAAAAAAATATTTTTGATGCCCACACTTAATAAAACGAAAAATTCAATCCCTTAAAAAAATCATTTTAAAAATGTTTTTAAACAAAACTTCAAAGATTAATTTTGAATGGAAATTTTTACTCCTAAAAAATTGAAATAATTTCGTTATTGGCAAAATTATGGAAATATTCAACAAGTTCCATTTTTGAAGAGAAAAAAAAACATAAAATAATCAAATGTCGGAAAATTGAAAACTTGATAATATTAAACAAAAGAAAAAAAATAGGTACAAAAATTAAATTTCAAACATAATTTCAATTTTTAATAAATTTTGAAAAAATCACTTCAAAGAGAATTCAAAAAAATCAATTTTTGAATAAAATTTCAAGAATAAGATTAAATAACAAAAATGAAAAAAATAAATATTTAAAAGAAATTTGACAAGAAATTAAAAACTATTTTCAAAAAAAGAATTAGGTAGGTAGCTACAAACAATATTTAAACAAATTTCAAAAATTCAGTTTCAAAAAATTTTTAAAAAAAATTCAAGACATCATTATCAAAAAAAAAAAAAAAAAAAAAAAAAAATTAAAAAACTGAAAGAGCAAAAACATTGAATTTTTAATTAGTTATGAAAAATTTACTTAAAAAATTCAATGTTTGGAAAATTATAGATAGATAATTTCAACAAAAAAAAATACCTGTAAAGATATAATTTTCTTTTAATTTTTTTTTTTTTTTTTAAATAAATTTTAAAAATTCAGATTTGAACAACAATTTATTCAGTTTCTAGCAAAATTTGAATTATGTTTAAGAAAAATTTAAAAAATGTGATTTTGAACAAAACTTTGAAATTTTGATTTCTTAACTACACATACCTTCCTAAGTTTAAATAATCCCATTTTTGAACAAAACGTAAAAAAATTTCAACAAAATTCAAACAATCTGCTACGATCCAAACTTGAAAAATTTCATTGTAAAAATAATTCCAAAAAATTCAATTTCAAACAAAATTTCAAAAATTTCATTTTTAAACAAAAATTTATCAACAAAATTATCCACAATTTTTTTTAAAATCTTCATTTCCAAAACGAAATACAAAAAATTCCATTTAGAACAAAATTTAAAAAAAAATACTCTAATAAACTCGAAATATTCAATTTTGAACAACATACACCTAAAAGTTGTAATTAGGTAGTCTTTCATACAAAATTGAAAAAAGTAGGTACATATTTTCAAACAAAATTTTGAAAAATATACTCAAACCAAAACTCAAAAAATTCAGTTTTTGAACAAAATTAAGAAAATAAATAAATTTGAACAAAATTTGGAAAAAATTATTTTTGATTAAAATTCAGAAAATTTCACTTTAAATGAAACTATAAAAATTTTAATTTTTGAACAAAGTTCACTTTTGAACGAAATATTACAAAATCCATTGAAATTTTTTTAATAAAAGTTCGAAAAAAAACCCATTTGATTTGAAAACCTCAAATTTCGAACTAAGTGATTGTAAATGAAAAAAATTATTAAAAAAATAATAATTATTTTTCAATTCAGTAGGTACTGAACAAAATTTTCTCAGCTGACACAAATTCAAAAAATTTCATTTTTGAGTACAAATTCGAACATCAACAAAATTTTCAGTAAAACTTTCAAACCTATTTTGTGCCTCAGAAATTCGAGATATTTTTTTTCTCAATAATGTTCGAAAAAATCGCGCCAAATTTCTCTTGATAAAAAATAAATAAATAAATAAAAATCAATAATTTTCGAAAAATTCATATCTTCCTTTGAAGAGAACCACGAATCAAAAATTAACTAACATCTCAAAAAAGTTCCAGTCAGTCTTGATTTATTTACTACGAACAGGTGACTCAGTTACTCTTCCAAGGTTTCTCTCTCGACATAAGAAATTCATCGAAAAATTGATCCTACGCCTCCACCTAGAAAAATTCTCGTCGAGAATAATTTTTACAATTTGTACCTCTATATTTATTTATTTGGCCTCCTCGTCGCCATAAACCGAAATCATCCGCCTGAATAGATGCGTTGAATCGACTGCGTATGAAAACACTATCAAGGGTAGAAATTATCCTTTAGAAAAAATGAATTTCCTTTTATTTCTTTTGCTTTTTTTTTTGACTTTTACTAAAACCTCAGTCGTCGTAAAAGGGAACAGAATCGAGAACCGACGAAATGGTTAAACGTTACATAAAACCTTCTATAAATTAACCATCTCTTTAAAATATCTCGCTCCACTTGGCAATACCCCTATCTTATCAAAAGTTACCTAGACCTAGTCATACTGGAAGTATATGACCTGAAAAAGGACGATTATGGGCACCCTACTGGCTATAGTGCTTATCGTAGCTTTGAAAGTATTTGGTTCGCTTCACATAGGTACATATTACGAAAAGACCTAACGTATTAAATAGTTTATAGGTATTCGCGAGGTTCGAGAAGAGTAAGCTTTCAGAGGAATAATTAACAATACGATTACCTAAGACGTCGAGAAAATAGTCCGAGTAAATGTGCGAAAAACATATTACCAACACTTGCCTAGGAAAATATGCCAATTTGACGAGTTAATAAAACCATACCTTGGCAAAAATTTCAATTTTGTGAAATAATATTACTTTCAAATTAGCTCGTTGTGTTTCGCTCGCTGAGAATATTAATTTAGGCTAAAAATTCATCTCGTAATTAAATATTCGTTACTTTTTAGCGTGCAACTTCTTCACCCTTCCCACAAAAACCGATCAACGTTCGTCTCGAGTCTTTGAAATCTCTCATCGTCGAGTGTTATAGGATTCGATTAATCCGGAAAACTTGTTTAATAACTTTCACATCGGAGTTTTTCAAACACCTTTATTTTTTTCCAGCCACTTGCTTAATTGCTCGATGGAATGCGACCTTTGTGTTGCGTGTTCAAAATGAAAGATAAATGATACCGATGAAGAATGGATTGTTTCACGAAGGCGAGCTCGAGCAATTTAGCTGGAAAATACTCGTCGTCAGTTCATTTCGAATCGTTACTACGATAAATAATGCCACAGTATTGTTCATACCGGCGCTAACCCAGTTCTCCGCTCTAGTATCGGAGTATGCAACACAATACACAGAATTGCTAAAACCAACGAGAGGCATTTCCTCAAACCGAAAAAATGCATCTTTTTATTCATCGGTGTACGTTTGGTTGCGTTATTATTTCATTGAGGCAGAGAATAAGAGCACCTTAGATGAAAACATATAGGCAACTTTTCTTACACAGGTGCACCTTGGGTTGCATATTTTTCAATTAAGGCGCTCTATAAGACAATAGGAATGCCTTCAACTAGAAAATAGAATACTTTTCAACACTCGTGCTTATAAAATTGCATATTTTCGCTCTCACTTGGGGGAAATTGCCGAGAATTTTATTGTACCGAGAAATGAAAAGTATCGTCTGATGTAATTTTTTAATTTTTAAAAATCCTCCAACGAAATTTGCTCAACATTTTGAATGAGCTTGATAAACACTGACGAATTATTCAAAAAATCAATATAATCAGTTTATTGCGAAGTATTTCTTACAATCACACGGTGCATAACTCGGTGTTTGTGCAAAATGTAGTATAAGTATATATGTATAAGAAGTCAAGTGGAATATTTCTTTTGTCGTGGATACCGCTGGTTCGAGTATTTATCTATCGATCCATTTGTATTGCAGCATTATTATGATATAGCTGGATATCGCTTCCAGGAACTGGAAAATGATATTTGGATGGTTAAAAATAAGTTATTTGCATTAATTCGACGACGAGAAGCTAAGTTTGCTAACATAATTGCCATAAATTAGCATCGAATATGCATAAACAGTGCATTGTGAGGGGAAAAAGTTAAGAAACATGGTAATTAATTTCTTTTCTAACGCGGTTATTTACGTTGAGTTGGAAACTTGGTAATATATTCTGTATACGGCGAGGGAAATTTAATCAAAATATTGAACAAGGATTAAATTATTGAAATTTCCCTCTCGAGAGATGTTAAGTATTCATTAAGTCTCATAAGTTGGAAAAAAATTCTCAATTTTAAAGTCGGGTATTTTCATGGGGAAAAGATAATTATCTTAGGTAAAATTGGTACACAATAAAAAAATAAACAACACCTATTAAAAAACAAAACTTGAATAAACTAATGAGAAAATTTTCAAAGGATTTAGAAAAATTAAGAATTTGAAAAAATCTATATAGATACTAAAAAATTAAACCAGAAGAAAGACTAAAAATTTAAGAATTGTTAATTCATAATAAATAAAAATAAGTAAGTAATTCAGTAATTAGAAAAGAAAAAAATTCGATGATTGAGACAAAACAGTATCATAGATTAACCTGAATATTGATATTTTTTATGAAATATGGTGGAAATAATTATTTATTAACCTTGAAAATGTGAAGGTTCACAACTTTTTCTTCACTCCCTTTCATGTAAAGATTAATTTTGTCACTCAATAAAATTCTAATTCAAAAAAAGTAAATAATTATGAATAGAATTTTTGAGTCAACCATTTTTTCAAATTTAAAAATGTTCATTTCAAATCCCGATTAAGCACCAAAATTTTCGCGAACCTCACCCCCTCGAGATGTGCCCCTATTATGGACCTCCAAACCTCCTCCATTCTTTTTTCGCTAATAGCTTTTTAAACGTGTGTACATAGTATAAGTAAAATATGTACATTAAGTTGCATACTTTGTTTGCCGTAAATATGATGATGTGAAGTTAATTAAATTGCCTACCCAGTTTGCCGTAAATAAATGGTGTGGAATTTAATTTTTTCCCCCTTTTGACGCTTGTTTTTGCGCCACCCGTTCGCTTCTAAAAAAATTGAATGGGAACTTTCTTAAGGCAAATTTTATGTACTTTAATTTCAGTTATGATCATTTTGTTGTTTAAACGGACATTTGAAGAGTTATGAGCGAAAACACAATGGAACGAGTTGAAAAATTCACAGAAGAGGCTCCTTCCAAGGGGTGAGGTTCGCGAAAATTTACGTGGGTAATCAGGACACCCCCCCCCCAAAAAAAACATTTTGAAATTAAAAAATATGTTGACTCAAAAAATTTTTGTGATTTCAAAATTATACCTGCTCAATTTTTTTTAATATCTTGTTTTTTGAGAAGAAGTTTTTTTTTATATGCAGAGAGAAAGATCTCATTTTTTAGGAGTAAAATATAAATAAAAAACATGAAAATTGAATTTAAAATGATAAAACACCACAGAAAATGAAAATTTATATGACACTGAAAATTAAGAAAAAATTACTGATTGAAAAAAAAATTTAAAAATAACCAAAAAAATAAAAATAAAAAATTGAAAAAATCAAAATTAAAAAAAATACCTACCTAAAAAAAATAGGAAAATTGAAAAAATAAGTAGGTACAAAAATTTAAAAAGAATTAAAAATTGAAGAAAACGAAAATAAAAATTAGGAATTGAGAAAAAAATTAAAAATGAAATTGAACACAAAATGGTGAAAAATTGTAAAAATTTATAATAATCAATTAGGAAGGTTCATAAAAATCGAAAATCCTAAATACCTACCTAGGTACTTAGAAAATAGAATAAATGCAGGAGAACTGATAAAATAAAATACCTACCTACCAATTCTAAAATGAATTAAAGAATTACTGAAAAATCGGAAGAAAATGAAAAATATGTTATTCAAAAATCTTAAATTCAAACGATCATGAAAAGAACATCAAACATAGAAAAAATTGAATTTTGAATAAATTGAAGAAAATAAAAATAAAAAGGAAAATGGAAATTTATAAAAATTATACAATACAAAAAAATGAACTTGAATTTCAAAAAGTGATGGAAATTTTTTAATTGAAAAATATTCAATTTAGGACATTGAGAAAATTAGAAAAAAACACACAGAAACGATTAGAATTTAACAAAAAATTTCATTAAATGAAAATTCGTAATTCGAAAAAAAAATAGTTCAATTTCAGAATTTCTGAAAACTAAAAAGATATTCAAATCAAGTAAAATACCTGAATGAAAATATTTGTTGGAAAAAAATCTTGAATTGAAACTGAGATAAATGGAATTTAAATAAAGATAAACACCTGAATTAAAAAAAAATAGAAATTAAAAACAAAAAAAGTGGAATTAATTCCAATACATAAAAAAATAAATGGAAATTAAAAGAAAAAATAAATAATTGGACAATTCGAAAATACATTTATAAAAGATCGACAATATTCGAAAATCTTACAAAAATGGAAAAATTAAAATTTAATGAAAAAATATAAATTAAATTAAAATTAAATCAGCACTTGGGAAGAAATAACAACTGAGAAGAACTGAATTTGAACGAATTGAAAATTGGAAAAAAATTATACGATAAATCATTGAAAAAATTAAAAAATTTTGAAGAGTAAAGAATAATTATTATGAAAAAAAAAATCAAAAAAATCGAAAAATAAAAAATTATAATGGTATAAAAAAGAAAAAAAATGGAAAAAATATAAGAAAAAATTGAGAAAAAAAATCATTGTGATTTCAATAATATATGACTTGAAAAAAATCAATATTCAAAAGTGACTGAATTTCAAAATTTAATCACAAAGGTTAAAACATTTTCATCGCAGGTACTTTTAGAGCTAATTTATGGATTTCAATCGAAGTCTAAGCATAGGCTTTTATTCTACGTAGGTTTTAACCGCTCATAAAAATTTCAATTCATTTCCTCAATTAGCACGAAACTTATCGTACCGATAAAATTTATATTTACCTATATAACTTCCACCCTCGAAAAGATTTCAATATAGCCGAATGGCATAAAAATGCACGTAAAAATTGCAACTCTCAACTTTTCATCTTATTCGTTAATTTTCGTCGATTAATCAAAAATTGAAACTTTTTAACGCTCCGGGTACTGTTTAGTTTCGCCATCATAATTCTGCGAACGAAATGAACAACCCTTTAAATCGGGCACTGCTTCGATAATTCGGTTTAGCTGCGGAATTCAATACCTACGTTTAATTATACAGTTTAGGAAATTATTTCAATTCCGCTGGCCGTGTCGTCTCGCGAAATTATAAAAGTGAAAGGGTTCCCTTCGAGATTTTCCAATCGGGTTCACTTTTAGATGAAAACCACCTCTTGAAACATTCAATCGACATCGAGCTTTACAAGCTTCTGGAGTACGCGGTTTGGCCGATTTTTTCTCCACCTTTTTGGATACGAGCAGAACGAGAGAACCGAACTTCCCAGTCACGACCCAATTCGCTAATTTATACGGTAACAATTTCTCGTTGGAGTATTCTCGCGGAAATAATTCTTATAACGAATATAACACCGTGAGATTCGTCTAATGGATTTTTAAAGCGCAAAACGACACCGGTAAGTATTTCCGAAATAATTATATTAAGTCAAAACGAACTTCTAAAAGAGTTTTCACTTTTGCACGACTCGCTATACGAGTAACTTCCACTTTCACTTCGCCCTAAATCCACCTTCCAAAAATTCCCATTGTCAGTCAACAACTCAAAATTGCCAAGATTATTTGACATCGCTGTAGGTGCTTGCAAGAAAAGTGAAAGAAGCTGTTAACAGAAACGACTCGATTCGAGGTGATTCCTATGCTTGAAAATGGGTTTGACAGCCCCCACATTTGAACTTTTTTCCAGCAAATGATACGAGTTATCTTTATCTTTATGAGAAAAAAGAAAAAGAAAAAAGCGTACGAAATACAAAATTGGGAAATATCTATCGTTTCCATATGTAACAAAATTTCAAAGATGTAGGCTTTAATTGTTTTTTTCTACGAGTATGAAATTGAATTTTTGGTTTGAAAAAAAAGAAGTAGCTAAAATTGAATTTTATTTTCATATGTTTATAATATATTCGTTCTCTCGGGGGCGTTTCAGCATTTAAAAGTGTAATATAGTCGATGCGATTCAACAGCATGAACCATGTTGTTTATTTTAAGTGACATTTTATTGCCTTCGCTTAGTTTGGAATTAATTTTACCCTATGCTGGAGCGTATACCTTTCGTGACGAGAGGTGTTTGAGCATCTGCGAAATGTTACGGGTACCAGTTCACCTTTCTAATTGATGAATTTTTAATTAATTCCGATTATGTAATTTAAGTGTCTGCGAGTTTAACGGCGTGATATTTGGATAGGATTCTGAGATTACTTAGGAGTAGTTATGATGATTAAATTTGGTTAATTGAGTGACATGTTTCGTGATACGAGTTGGGTTGATTTTGAATTTCTCGTAAATTCGACTTTTAGAATTTTCTTTTTACAGTTAGCACTTTTATAAACTATTAAAATTAAAAAAGCATCTACCTATTTAAAAAAAAAAAAAAAAAAAAAAAAAAAATGAAAAAAAAAAGAAAAAAAGAGGAGGGCATTTTTCCACCACAATAAATAGTTTAGAAAAAGTATTATTGTCAAAATTGACCGTAAACATTTTTAAAAATTTCTCAGCGAATTCAAAAGGAATTAATTTGTATTCAAGTAAATTTAAAAAATGAATTAAAAATAAAAGGAAAAAAGAGATTGAAGAATTGTCAAAGAATGAAAACTTAATTTTTAAACAAGAATCAAAAAATTATGAAAAAATATTATTTTTGAAAAAGGTAAATTAAAAACAAAAATTATAGAAAAATTGAAGAAAAAAAAACCAAAACTTGAAAAAATGGAAGCCAAAAAATAAAAATAATTTTTACACAAAAAACGAAAAAAACTGTTCTATGTAAAATATGGGTTGAAAAACAATTCTGAAAAACCAATTGAAAAAAAAAATGCTTAAAAAAGTAATATTGAAAAAAAAACTGAACAAATTGAAGAAATTGCCACATGATTTTTTAAAACATAAATGAAAAAGTAATGAAAATTCATCGGTTTTAATTTTTGTATAAAATGTAAATATTTCAAAAATAAAAAACTGTTTTAAAAATTTTTTTTAAAAATATTAAAGGATGATCAAAGAATGAAAACCTAATTTTTAATTAAGAAAAGAATACTTACTTATTATTTTTGATTAAGGAAAAATACTTGAATAAGTATAGAAAATTTTTTAAAAATGATTGGCAAAAATAAATAGGATTTTTACACAAAAAACGAAAAAACTGTTCTATAGGGTTTTAAATACAATTTTGGAGAATCAATTACAAAAAAGAAAAAAGTTTTAAAAAGTAGTTTTGAAAAAAAAAATGAAAAAAATGGTTTTTTGAACAAATTGAAAAAATTATAAATTTTTTTTGTTTAGACATGAATAAAAAAATAATAAAAAGTCGACCGTTTATTGGAAAATTTAACTCACTGAAAAAATAAGAAATTCATTTTTCAATCGGTTCGAACAAAATGTTCATTAAATATTGAAATAAAAAATTGAAAAAGTATTTTCAAAAAAATTCTGAAGAAATTGATTGTCAAAAAATCGGCTAAAATATTTTAGACAAAGAAAAAATCGTAGAAAAAAGTTGATAAAATTTTTAAAATATTTACCTAATCAAAGAATGAAGTTTGTTTCTAAACTAACATCAAAAAAATTCTTCTACGACAAAATTTCGTCTGTCCAATACAAAAACCTCCCAAGTCCAAACACCTAAATTTTACATGAACGAGAAAAACACTTTCAACAGTTTCAGTTTAGTATCATTAAAGATATTTTGGATAAAATATGGTGGAATTAATTATTTCTTTCTCGTCCTCTTTGGGTCAATAACCTGCAAAGTTCCAGAAAAGTGGCTAAACCGATGCATTAGTGTATTCTGATGTCTAATCAAAATTCAAAAAATAAATAAAATAAAAAATATTTTTCAAATTTTTGGACGTAAGTCTGACGATATGATTTTTAAAACGATTTTGAAAAACTTGACCACACAAAAAAAAATTGATAAAATCAAACAAAATTAAAAAAAAAAACTGATTGTAAAAAAAATAATCTGAATTTATAAAATAAAGATCGAAAAAAAATCTTCTATGAAAATATACGACTTAAAAATAATGTATTCAATTTTGAACTGTTATGGGAAAATAAAAAAATTTACTGCGGTTTAAAAGAAAAAAATGTTACCTATAGAATTTGTCTTTAAAAAATTTAAAAAAAAAAATTGTGAAAAGATACAATAATTTTTTAAGAAAACTAAAAAAATAGGTAAATGAATAAATAAATACGTAAAATGAACTCTTTCTAGAAAAATTTCGAAACTGTGTTTTTGATAATTTAAAAAAATAGTTCCTAAGAAATTGAAAAAAAAAAAAAATTAAAAAAAATTCTCTAACTCATCAAATATGTGTTTAAACGAAAAAATGCTCATAACTTAAATTAAAGTACATAAAATTTGCCACAAAAAAGAATGTATTAATTTTTTTCTAAAAGTGAACAGGTGGCGCGAAAAAAAACGTCAAAATAGATAGGATGGAAAAAATGAAGAATTCTCCATTTCCATGAATAAATTGCGTACAATGCCAACATATGAGACACTTCATGGGGGGATGGAGAGATAGGACATTTTTTGGAACCTGTGATGTGTTATCATTCGCATTTATGGGGTTTCATACGAAATTGTAAACTATTCGAAGGAATGAACAAAATCTCAATTTTTTTAACTTGTATACTTTGACGCGTGTTTTTGAGCCACCCGTTCACTTTTCGAAAAATATGAATATGAGATTTTTTGTCGCAAATTTTATGAACTTTAATTTTACTTATGATCATTTTTTTATTTAAACTCATATTTACAAAGTTGGCGACATTTGAAATTTTTGAACCGACCTTTCGATCAAAATGGCCACCATTTTGTTGGTACCCTCAGCTTTAATTTTGAGAAACTTTGCTTAAAATGTTCCTTAGGATGTATTTTTCACAAAAAACTACGTATTATGATTTTAGGGGGTGGGGTGCAGTACATCACAAATATATCGAAAATGATTAATTTAAAAAAAAAAATTAGATTTTCTCTCGATTTCCCGAGATTTTTCAAAAAATTAATTCATACTTCTAAAAATCCTGTAAAACTACTTAAATTTGATAAGTAACAAACACATCTGTTGATTTTCAAAACCCCGAAAAGAACAAAAGCTGAAACCCATTCTCCTAAACCTGGAAAACCACTGCTCGAAACCCTCTTGAAAAAAGTGTGGATGTATTTTGACGAATTGTATTTTCTGAAAATTATTGAACCATCGAAAAACTCCACTCTAATCGACTCTTGAGCGATATTCGGTGAAAAATTCAATTTAATACGAAATTTATAAGAAACCAATTACCATTAAAGCACGCCTCCGTAACTTAGCATTAACTCGTCAATTCGTGTATTGAACTCGTCGAGGGTACTTCTTTCAAACTCGAAAACAATATGAACGAAATACTCGAAGTCGAAAGCTAGACTCTCGAGTCGAGTCTTAGCAACGAAATTAAATACGATTTTAAAATTTTCAATATACTCGTCTAGTCCTCACCACATACGGCGATCGAGAACGAGAAAAAAGTTATATAAAGTTGGATTTTCCATGCCAGAAACGTTTCATCTGTAAACATTTCATCAGCCTTGGTGCGGTTAAATGCGTACAACGATATAACATGTATCGCACGTATCACGCAAAAATACGTACAAACGAATAATAAATCATCGAAGGTGAAATAGGAAAACGTTATTATCGGTTTGTTTTCGGTTCTAACAATAGATATACCTACGTGGATACTTTCGATATGTATAGTGAAAAAATTTGTCAAACGATGTTATAAAATAAACCTTTTTCCCCAAATATAATTTCCAAACTTTTGTCCTATTTTTAGAACACCCTCTTCCCCCTTCTTCCGAACAAACATCGATAAAAAACTATACCCATCAAATAAATCACGTAGGTATTTTGCCAGTCGATTCGAGATGCTCGTATTTATGCATCCCAACGAAGGAACCTGTAAATTTTCCCATCTCTTGTAAAAATTAATTTTGTATAATCTCCGTTAAAAAAATCAGATTAACATAATTTACTCGGCGAAAATGCAAAACGTTTAAAAACACTTGTTAAGTAAAATTTCATAGGAAACACACAGCGTGGGATGGAATCATATTTTGCATAAGACATCAAAAAAAAAAAAAAAATAGAAGCTAAAGTACCAAATCCACTTATTCTCTTGTTCTCGCTGATACAATAAGTAGTGCCATGCACGTGGAGAGCCACCTGCACAATAAAGCAGCTTCGAATTGTTCGGTGAAAAAAATAAATCCGTGACGAGATCCGAGTTTCGTATTAATTAATGTGTTTTTTTTCTCTAGATTTTTAAAACAAAAAAAATACTAGTAGGGAGATAAAGCGGATGAAAGTGTAACTTTCGATGTGATCACTGCTCGGAATATTTTTTTATGAGCGAAAAAAAGCAACGTTTCTTTTTTCAAAAATTTCTCTCCGTGAGTTTTCAATAGCTCGGATGCGTTTTCGAGTCGCACTTGAAACTTGTCAACTCTATTATTTCAACCTAATTTATTAGAAAATTGCTTCATAGGCCTGTTGAAATTATTTGTTCATGGAACTTCTGTTGAATTAGGCTAAATCACATTTTAAATGCCTGTTGTGGGTGCTGATGGTCAATTTGGAGCCATGCGACTCAGAATACAGCAACCCAAATAAGAGGAAAGTAATTAAATTTGCAGCTTTTGAGATTTTAAGGAGCGAAGAAGAATATCTCGTATTCGTCTTGGGAGAAGAAATAAGAATACTTTATTAAATCTCAAAAGCGAACCTAAAACTTTTGCGACACATTCAACAGGATTTTAACAAAAATAAAATATGTTCCAAATTCCAAAGATGTATTCAAAAAATTTTTAATTTTTAAAATCGTAAATAATTTATAAAATTTTACAATCAAATATTTTAAGGAACTTAGTTATTAATGTTTTAAAATAAGAACCCAAATCTTGACTCCTATTCTACAGGGTGTCCTGGTAATGAATAACCAAACTTGAGCTTTGCATACAATTGAGCACCACTAGCAAAACATTTCATGTAAACATAGTCCCTAAATTTGACAATGTAGGGGCTAGAAAGCTTTTAAAATTGGTATTTTATTTGGCAAAATTAGTTGGCAATTCAACCCTGAGAATGGATAGCACTTTGAAAAAGCAAAAAATCCAAGTATAATCGATTGCCTATCTCTGAAATTGAAGGACTTATAGCCACACGAAATTCCTGTAAAAAATATTGCCTACCTTGATTTATCACGGTGCACTGATTAGATAAGAAAATTGCAAAATTTCATCAGGGCAATACATAGAACTGGTGTAACTTTTTGAGAGGTACAAAAAATGGCATGTGAAAAATTTGCCTATCTTTGAAAGTGAAGGCGCAATGGAGCCTTGAATTTAGAAAATGCTGATTTTCAACCTACATTTTTGAAATATTCATTATTTATTAATTTAATTATTTTGAAAGAGTCCTGTATTCAAAAATGAATATTTCAAAAAGATCCATAGTTAAAAACATAATTTTTTCATGGATTTTCAGAAATTTAATATTCAATTGGGTCCATATTTGACAAATTCATCATTAGAAAGGCCCCACATTGAGAAATTTAATATATTTTCAAAAAGGTCCATATAGGGAACATTATAATCATTCCAAAATTTTGAGAGGGTTCATACTCAAAAATTCAACACTTCAAAGGTGTCCATATTTGAATAATTCATGATTTTTAATATTTTTTGAGAAGGTCCAAATTCAAAAATAAATATTTCAAAGAGGTCCTCATTTGAAAAAATATTTCTTTCAAGCATTGAAAGGGTCCATATTTAGAAATTCAATATTTCCAAGGGCACATATTTGAAAAATTCATCAATTCATAATTTTGAGAGGGTCTTTATTCGACTATTGTTCATTTTAAAGGAGTCCATTTTCAGAAACTTAATATTTCACAGAGGTCCACAACTCCATATTTGACTAATTCATCACTTCAAAATTTTGAGAGGGTCAAAATTCGAAAATTAAATATTAAAAAGAGCCCGTGTTTGAAAAATAATTTTTCTCGTGATTTTAAGAGGGTCCAGTCCATATTCAGAAATTGAATATCTCAAAGGAGTCCATACTTGTAAAATTCATCAACTGATGATTTGGAGAAGGCCCATATTGGAAAATTACAGAATATTTCGAAGGCGATCATGTTTGAAAAATTCATTATTAAATAATGTTTTGAGGATTCATATTCAAAAATTAAATAATTCAAATGGGTCCTTATTTCATAAATTCATCAATTCTTGATTTTGAGAGGAATTTATACCCAACAATTACATATTCCAAAGAAGCTCACATTAGAAAAATTCATTTTTTAAATAATATTGAAAGGATCCATATTCAAAAATTAAATAATTCAGAGAGGTCCATATTCAATAAATAATTCATGATTTTGTCATTTGGAAAAGGGTCCATATTAGAAAATTGAATTATATTTCAAAGGGGGTCATATTTGAAAAATTCATAAATTCATTATTATTTTTAAGAGATTCGATATTCAAACATTAAAAATTGAAAGGAGTTATTATTCGATAAATTCATAATTCATGATTTTGTGAAACTTCATATTCAGAAATTGAATAATTAATCAATTCTGAAGACTTGGGTAATAAATTAAAAAATCATCTCAATTCGTTCTTTTTTTTCAAACATTAGAACATTTCTCAATTTTGAATTTTTGCCATTTTTTTTTTTAGAAAATTTCAAAAGACTCACTGAATTAAAAACAAAAATTTGAGGGGACCTTGAATTTGAAAAAAATGTTTCAATCTTCTGAAGTTGTAAAAATCGTATTTACCTCCTAAACATTGAAAATTGATGTAATCTAAGAAATAATCAAAGTCGTAAAAAATACAAAATCACAATTATTTTACCAAATTTTGATTTTTTCCAATTTTAAAGCTTTGTTCAATTTAAAACATTTTAAAAAATTGCAAAAAATAATTTTTTATAACGATTTTCCAAAATTAAGTATTTATTTGTTTTCAATTGTGTAATTTCAGGGTTTAAAATTTTAACTAAAAGTAGACCACGAAAAATCGTATAGCAAACTTTTGTGTACATTTTATCTAAGTTCATAACTGAAGGAGCTACATATACAAAATAGATTTGAAACTTTGTTCAACCCTCGATTTAATTATCAAGCATACAACAAACCAACACAGCTCCAGTAACCTAATTATGCAACACTTACATCACAAATATGTTGTAAAACTATCCAACTAACCATACTATTCGCAAAACACACCATAATACAGATACAAAAATCATCAAAAACTCGTAACAAAATCCCCTAAAAGCCATTCGAGGATCGTGCAAAACGAGCCAGCTACAGGTGTCAGAATCTAGGTCACCTCTAAACAGGGGACGTAAAAAAGTGGGTTTTGTTCGTTAATTAAAATGATGAGATGGTTTTTAAATTAAGGCAAGAAAACTTTCATCAAATGAAAATACCTAATTAAGCTTTTCAATGTCATACTAAAACGAAACACAGTACGTAAGACCGATTCCAGAGGGAAAAATTTGATTAAACGTAATACATATTTTTCCTCAGCTCAGCTCGACGAAGGAGATGTTTAATACAAAGTTGGGGAAAAAATGGTACGAATTTTCTTTTTCTAGGCGAGGAAAAAAAACTGGACAAAAAAGTTTAAATGAAAACAAGTTTATTAGAAATATTTTTTAGCTCGCGATTTATATAGCGAAGGAAAATAACTACCACGTTGAAGTTATATTCAGCTGGTTGGAATTATTTTAAAAATAAAAGTTGTTATATTTTCGAAAGTACGAGGGTCGAGATTTAAATAAAATACGAATCGAAGTCGATTACGTCAAACACTCATTAAATCGGTTTGTTGCTAACCTTTTTTTCCAATTTAAATGAAACGAACCGAAGACAGGGTAAAATTAAGATACGTAAGCATATTTTTATAATAAATAGCCATTCCATATATTTTGAGAATTTAAGTCGAATATGATTTCTAAAATTTCTATAGATATAAAACCACGTTGGCGTAATTTTTTTTCTCGAAAATCAAATGAAAACGATGTTGAATATTAGATTTGAATTTCATTAAAAAAAATTATTTTCTGAATTAGAAGAGGAAACAATTCCCGAAGCGTTGTTAGTTTCATCGTGAGAATTTTTTTCATCTCTGTGAAATAAAATTATTAATAATTTACCGATGTAATGAGAGGTAAGTCCAAGTGCATAACGCAGTAAATTGCGATACCAACTTTCCTGCGAGTTAATCGCATCGTAAACACTGAAATCTAAAATAAAATAAAACTTAATTAAAAACAAACCGTCGAACGACGAGCTATCAATGTTTTTTCCTCACTCCAATGTTGAGAAAAATTTCACCAGGACGTGGCTCGCTAACTAACTGCGCCAAAATAGAGGTGGGAAGATGATGTATGGCTTACTAAGTTCCCAAGATCATTTCCTCTCTCCAAATGATATTTTCAGTTCACCATGATTAATTCATACTTAAACGACAGCGACACCTCGTCATCGTTATCATTTTAACTTGGTCGTGGTCGTGCTACTGTTTCGTGCACGTTCCGTAATTTTTTTTCTCGCTGATAATGCCAGACTTCTTTTCAAAAGAATTTTCCCATTTTCTGTGCCCTCGCTTCTTCACTTTCCAAAATAACGTTGAAAATTATCACATCGCGTATACAGGGTGTCCCAGTTCAGAGTAACCAGACAAGGTGCAAGTTTCTGAGAGGAACAATATAATTATGTATATAATATTTTTTTCAATCAACTTGCATTTGATTCATTTTATTTAAATTGGAGGGGAGGGAGGGGTCCAATCGAAATTTTTATAATAACCAAAATTATTCCTAGAGTATTACACTACAACTTTTGTTTGAAATTTTTTTCAATTTGATCCTCCCTTCCCTTCAAATTTTGCATACTACTGTTATAAATGACAAATAAGAGAAGAGAGAGGGGACAAATTGAAAAAAATTTCAAACAAAAAATGTAGACTGAAATATTGAAAACATTTTTTGTTATTACAAAAATTTCGATTGGGCCCCTCTCTCCTCTCAATTTTTATGTATTGTCATTGTCTACAATGATACATTGTAGTATTATACAAAATAAGAGGAGAGGGAGGTGTTCAATCGAAATTTTTGTAATAACATAAAATATTCCTTATACTTCAGTCTACAACTTTTGTTTGAAAATTTTTTCAATTGGACCCTTCTCTCCTCTCTTAGTTTTCATTTATAACAGTAATATGCAAAATCCGAAGGGAAAGGGGGATCACATTGAAAAAAATTTCAAACAAAAGTTGCGGAGTAATACTTTGGTAATAATTTTGGTTATTATAAAAATTCCGATTGGACCCCTCCCTCCCCCTCCAATTTCAATAAAATGAATCAAATGAATGTTGATTGAAAAAAATATTTCATATATGTACATAGCGTAAATGTACGTAAGTGGCAGGGCTCCGTTGTGCTCCTGATCTGCTCGTTTTTAGAATGCTATCCACTGCCAAGATCGAAAAAAAATTTAAAGCAGTGTTGCCAATCGATTTTGCATTAGCAAAACACAAATTTTCAAAACTTTGTAGCTCCTTCATTTCCAAATTTAGGCACCATATGTTCAAAAAGTTTTTTGCTAGTGATACTCGATTGTAACCAAATCTCAATTCTGATTGCTCTAAACCGGGACACCCTGTATACTGTCAAAAATGTAGGAAAAAAAGAGCCTTTAATTATTTAGAATGACGAGATAGGCATGAATTCGAGAAGAGTGTCAACCACAGCTTCGTACGTACGTAGACGTGCGTTTTTTACAGACGTCAATGCAGATGAAATTTTTCACCACCTTTTTCCTTTCTTTCTTTCAACTAAAACGTGAGAAAAAACAGCAGCGTAGGTACCTCGTTCCTTATACATTTTTCGAATAAATCGACATTATTCAGCGTTAATATTTTCCGAGTCTTCGTTACCTGAAAATAACACATTATTTTTCAAAAATATATACACCTAGGTATACTTTTGCAAGAGTAATGAGAATTTGTTTCATCGATTTTATTCATAGCCGTATACGCCTTCCACGATTTTTTCTTTCAGCCTGGAAATAGAAAATATTTGTATAAAGTGTAGTCAAGTTAGGCGTAAGTATTGGCAATTGGCACCCTTTTTACAAATCTTTTCTGAATTAATTAGAACGATATCCGATTTAAAAAGGAACTTTAATTACTTCAAAGCGTTTTAAATAAATTAAAAATCGAGAAAGGTTTTAGAAAAGGGGTTTGGTCGAAGGCGTCGTTTCGTGGTTAATGAAATAACAGATAATTAACCCTGTGGAATTCTAATCACTTTTGACAGCCGTGCCGTGGTTTCTTATTTTTCGCTGGGAAGAAAATTGGCTAAAAGTTAACATTGATGATGAATATTATTGACAGAACGCAGAACCACTCTTCTCTTCATGGTGTAAAAATTCGAACTTCTATTTGTTTTAATAGGGTGGAAAAATTGCGAAAAAATAGAAGAAATCGTATTAAAAAATTTTCAACTGTTTTCGAAAGATTTATTATAAAATTCTACTTTTTTAACTTGGAAAAACGTTGAAAATGTTTGAATTAATATCCATTTAAAATATGCAAGATACAAATTTATTTGCTCTAGGGACTAACTTCGAAATAAAACTGTATTAAATAAAATCTGTAGGTATTAAATTGGTTTAATTTTTTTTTTTGAAATTCAAACAATACACATATTTCAAATTGTTTTCAGTAGGTACAATGGTACATGCAACAAAATTGAAAACTGAAAATTTCGAGGTAATGAATTCATGAAAAATTATTTTATTGCATTTCAAACGAAAAAATTGATTTTTGAAAAATTTTCTAAAAATATTCATGTTTATAAAAACTTGAAAACCCCACTAACCTTAGTTATGACGTTAAAAAAAAAAAAAAAAAAAAAAATTGAAAATTGAAAGAAAAATTATTATTTTTCTATTCAAAAAATTTAATGATTGCAAATAAAATTTATAAAAAGTTCTTCCTTTGAAACATTTTCAACTCTACTTATAACATGGAAAAAAATTATAAAATCAATTCTTGAAAAATTCCAAGAGAATTTTAAAATTTGTTGAATAAAATAATTTTACCTATAGAAAAATGAAACTCATTATCAAAACGCAACAGTAAAAAAAAAAATTTAAATTAAAAAAATTAGCAGAAATTATGTTGAAAAAAATTATGCAAAAATTTAGTGGTTATCTGCCAAAAAATGTATAAGAAATTATTTTTTTTTTAATTCAAGCAAAAGCGAAAAAATTGATTTTTGAAAAAAAAAATAATCAACAAAATTACTTATTTTTAGAAAAAACTAGGAGGAAATTGTGGAAATTTATTATTTAAAAAAAAATTAATACCTAGCTATTGATAAATTTTGAAAAAATTTCAATTTTTCAAGAAGACAAGAATTTTTTTTATTATGTATGAATGTATGTACTCAAAAAAATGATTATCAATATATAAAATTCATGAGAAGTTGTTAAAAAAATATTTCAATTTATTTTTTCAAAAAATATTTTAAAAGTGTACATTTTATGAAAAAAATTAAATTCAAAATTTTTAAAAATTAGAATAAAATACTAATATCTTGAGAAAAATTATTCAAAAAAATTATTGGTTACAGATAAATTTACCTGTGAGAAGTTGTCAGAAAAATTGTCTAATTTACTTAGGTATTCACAAAAAAATGTTTAAAAAATACATTTAAAAAAAAATATTTAATGTGCTTGTGGAATGTTTTTTGTTTCAATAGTAAAAAATGTTTTTGGATGTAATTTAAAATTTTTCAGAATTGGAAAAAATTCCTTGAAAAAATTTCATTATTGCCATAAAAACAGATAAAATTGATTTGAAAATTTTTCACATTTATTTTTGAAAAAAATTTTTTGAACTCAATTTTTATGATCTCATTAAAAAATACCTATAAAATGCAGAGAAAAATTTGGAAAAATTGTTGAAATTCAATTTATAGAATTCAAAAGAAACAAAGAATTTATTTGTTTTCCAACAAAGTTCATATCCGAGAAATCGTTTGAAAAATTTTCAAATTCATTTTTTTTAAATATAACAGTCGAAAAAATATTGAAGCAATTTTTTAATTTCACTAACAAAAGTTTTTTAAAAATAATTTTAAAAAATTGAAAATAGTTTTTTGAGATTTTTTTTGATTTTTGATTTTTTTTTTGAAAAAATGTAAAAATTTAATAAATTTTTTTAAATATTCTTGATTTGTTTTGAGAAAATTTCCCAACATTATAATTATCTACTTACTTATTTAAAGAAAAAATATTAACTTGAAAATTTTTTTCAACAAAATCTGTAGGTAAAAATAGCAAAAGTAATTTTAAAAAAATTGGAAAAAAATGTTCAAAAAATTCAACTGTTGCCAGTAGGTAGGTAATACATAATTATTTTAATTTTTTTTTTAATCGTCATTTTTTCCACTTTTTTGACATTTTTTTCGTCATTTTTCGCCATTTTTCGACATTTTTAAAAAATAATTTTGTTTTCTTTAAAAATACCTACTCAGGTAAAAAAATGAATTTTTTAAGAAGTTCATTTACCTACTTAATGTTCTGTTTTTCTCTAAATTAAAAAAAAAATGTTTTTTGAAGGAAAACGAAAAATTTTCTTATAAAAAATTTTTAAGACATCTTTTAACTTATTTTCACATCATATTAAAAAATTGTTACCACAAATTTCGAGATAAAGCTGCAAACATATTTTGCTTCCAATAAATTTCTAAAAAAAAATAATAAATAAATAAAATAAATTATTTAAAAAAAATGAATTGTTTTATGATAAAATTTGAACAAATTCTAGAAATTTATTTTCAAACAAAATGTAATTTTATTCGAGAAAAAATCATTTTTTAGCATAAAATCAAAGAATCAATTTGATTAGTTCTCCATCAAAATTTTTGGATAAAATTTGTAAAAAATTATAAATCAGCTTCCACAAAATATTCGAAAAAAATTTAAATCGAATAATTTTCTATAATTGACTTCTCCTCTACCCTTCCCTTCCCTTCCCTCTCCTTCTATTCATAAAAATATCTTCAAAGTTCTAAAGCACATTTCCATCGTCCAATATCTTTTTTTACACAATTACGATCAATTCATCATTACAAATCCATCATCGTAGGTAGGTAGAGGTACCTGCTTTCTAATCCCTTGGCCAGCCAAAGACAACACAATTAGCCGAGAAAAATGGCACAACGGTCTGGCATTCAACGCCTCCATCCACGTCTCGTGCTTGGCTCCGGTTATCGAATACATCGTTAGATAGACATCGATGAGTAAATGCAAAAACGTCAAGCACAATCCGGCGAAAATCTGCAAGCGATACGTACGAACGACTAGTTCGAGCAGATCAACGACCTTCCAGTAGGTGGAAAACGCAGCTTTGAGTTTATTACGAGCTGTACGGATACGATTACGAATCAGTGAAACGAACACAAAATAAAAAGGGGCCCAAAAAAAAAAATTAAAGAGGAAATTAACATCTGTATACAGATTTAGCTCAACTAATGCGAAGCTTTTGCGAAGATTAAAGCAACGCATTGGCTCAAGTTGAAAATTATCCAACACATCGAGTAAAATATCAAATTTTAGGTAAGCCAATATTTCAAAAGCTTTTGGTAGGATTCTGCTGGTGACATTAATTGATTAACTTTTTTGTTTACCGCAAAAGTTGATAAATTTTAATTACATTTGAGGTCGAGAACTTTGACAATGTAGCTATTTTTCAGCTTCGGTATCACGTTCGTGTTGAATTTGAATTGCCTTATATCTACTACGTGAGCACATGATCCGCCATGCGAGAAGGTAAACAAGAGTTTGGACAAAAAAAACAAACCAACAACGACACGTCATACTTACTCTTGGACATATGCTGTTGGCTGATTTCGAAGTCAGCCCCGTTGACTTTGATTGAACGCTCCAATGTTTCATTGAGCAAACGAAAGCTTTTTTCGAGCATTTTGCACAGACCATAAAACTGTATTTCTATCGTAAAGACGACCATAATTGTGAGATCCTGAAGGCCAGCAAACGCATTGATAAAAGTGTTGCCTTTAATTGGCAATAAATGAACGAACGCTGCGACCGATATTAACCACTTTGCTGGCTCATTTTCGGCTCGCTTTTGCGGTCGCGTTGTTTCTGCGGTAAAAATTAAATTAAAGACATGTGTCGCACTCGCACATGCACATACAGCGCCATATTTCTCACCCAAATGGTTTTTGTTTTATTGAATTTGCAGACTGGAAATGCGTTATTACGTTTTCCTATATATGAAATGAAATATTTAAGTGAAACGTTCCAGCTTTGCGTTCCGCGATGTGCGTCTGGGTACAGAATATGTGGCGATAGCGAGTACCACATACAAGCATATACAGTTATACACATACAGTGTACATAACCTCTTCCCATCTATCTTCCACACTCGTAGCCAAACTTTAATCTAAATTTTTCGACACGAAAGTTCGCCGCTGACCACATCGAACAAAGTTTCAAACTATTATCATTACCATAGATAACGTGGTCAATCATTTTTCACGTAATGGAGTAATTTTCTCAAATGGAAGTACGAGCTCCATTGAATTTGGATTCGTGATGTGAAAAAATTTGTAGTAATTTTGAAGAAAAAAAAAGGTGCCATTATTGAATGTACGACGTACGAGTCAGATGACTTCATTACTTCGTTGAAAATAAATCCATCATTTGTTCGAGAAATTAATTCAATTCAGAGGTTCCTCGAAGAAAATAAATTATTTTGAAGGAATTGAATTTCTTCAGGAAAAATTAATTATTTCCAGGAACTTAAATCTCGTTGAGGAAAATAAATCACCTTGGAATAATTAGATTGGCTAAACAATGAAATTGCCCAATTCATGAAATAGGAAAGAAAATTGTCTATTTCATAAAATGGGCAAAAAAAGGGGAAAATAGTTTGCTCATCTCATGAATTGGAAAAAAATTCCCTTTTTTTACGATTTAGGCAAATCTAATATTGAACTGCAAGTACACACAATGAACATAAATGTTATATGGACTAATATTGAAAGTAAAAATAAAAGTTTAATGAATTCATAGTTACACACAAAACAAAATTCTGTCAATTTTTTTTTCAGTCATTAGGTAAGATTTTTCAAATTTTTTGGTAATTTTTTGTGAATTAGTTTTCTATTGTATTTCTTCTTAGTCAGAGTCACATTTTCCATTTTTTGACCAATTTTTATGAGTTTTTTTTTTGGTTAGCATTTTTCTAGTCACAGGTTTTTTTTTAATTTTTATTTTTACCACAATTAACTCTAACAAACGATAATTATTTTGACAAAAAAAAAAAAGAATTCTGCCAAAAAATGACAAAAAAAAAAAAAATAACTCGAATAAAAAATACCCAATTCTGAAAAAAAGTTAAAAAATATGTCCAGTAGAAAATAATTCTGAGAAAAAAGCTCTCAAGGGAAAGTAATTATGACAGATGGACAAAATTAACTCTGAGAAATGATGACTATGACAAGCAAAAACTCAGCCAATTACGTTGGCAAAAATAGAACTATGACCAAAAAATACCGACAAAAGAAAGCACAAAAAAAATTCGAAGTTGAAATAAAGTGATTCTAACTTAGAAAAAAAAGGTAGAAAATTCTGGCGACCAAAAAAAATGATTAACAAAAAAATGTTGGCAAAAAATGACGATGACAAGAAAAAAACTCATAAAAATTGACAGAAAAAAATAAAAATTATAGTGACTCTGAATGAGATAATACATTTGATAGAAAATTCCAGTGAAAAAATAACATTTATGACGAAAAAATTATCAACTGAAAATGACGTTGACAAAAAAAAATAAAAAATACTTTCGAAAAATTAAATTTTATCGAGAAGAATAATTCAAAAATTAAATTCAGATCATTGAATTTCCTGGGGAGGGGTAGAATTCTTCAATTAAATTGAATACCTATCTTCAAAGAAAATAAATTGAATTTCGTCCAGACAAATAATTTTTTCAAGAGCTTTAATTTCTTCAATAAAAAATATCTTGATGATTGGATTTGAAAAAAATAAATTACCTACGTCGAAAAAGTTAAATATCTTTGAGGAAAATAAAAATTGCCTCCGGCTCCGGAAAATCGAATTTTATAGAGGAAAATTAATTTTCTTCGTGAGATTTAATTGAATTTCCTGCCTTTCAGAAAATAACATTTCACGAAAAAAAAATTCTCAGAGAATCAATTTTCTTCGAGTTTTTTTCAAGAGAATGAATTTCTTCCAGGAAATAAACTTGAGGAAACGTGTTTTTTTTTCAAGAAAAAAATTCTTTAAAAAATAAAAAAAAAATACACTGAAGAAAAAAATGAATTTCTTTGAGGAAAATGAAATTCACTTTCAGAAAAATGAATTTCTTCGAGAAGATTCAATTTCTTTCATGAAATTTTTAATTTCTTCAAGGAAAACGAAACCACCTCCAAAATTGAATTTAAAAAATGATCCAATTTGAAGAAAACCAATTACTTCAAGAAAAATAAATTACTTTTAAAAAACAGAATTTCTGTGAAAACATAAATCAAGCATGTTCGGAAAATTTAATTTCTTCGAGGAAAGTGAAATCGCTTCCAATAATTTTGAATTGAAAAAAATGAGTAACTCGATCATCTTTTACCTCAAATAAAAGAAATTTCTTCATGAAAAATAAATTACTTTGAAAGAATATAATTTCCTGCCAGAAAATGAAATTCACCTTCATAGGAAATTAAACTTTTTCAAGAAAATTAAATTACCTACTTTAAAAAATTAAATTTCCTTGAGGAAGCTTAATTTTCTTGGAAGAAATGAATTGCCTCCAATAAGATTAGTTTCTTCAAAGAATATCAATTTCATTCAAAAATTTGGATTTCTTCAAGAAAAATGAACCATCTTGAAAAGGTTAAATTTTCCTACGGAATACTACCTAGGTAATGATCTCCAAAAAACTGAATTACATCATAGAAAATAAAAACGTTCTCTGAAAAATTATATACATATTTTCAAGGAAAATGGGTTACCTTCAAGAAAATTTAGGATTTTTTAAGTAATTATACCTAACTTATTTAATTTTCACTCGTTTCTAATTTAATTCGATTTTTTAACCCTATTTGATTTTTTTCTCAACAATTTTTAATAATTTTTACATACCTACTTAATCTAGTCAATTTAAAATTTTCGATTATTCATAAAAATCTCCATCAATTTCATGAATTTTAGTTTATTTTCAAAATTTTTAATTTTTAATTTTTTTACGATTTTTGATCACTTTTGATTGAAGTTATACTTTTTGATTGAACTAAATCCATTAAAATTTTGATTTCATTTCAAAATAAAAAAAATCTTCAATTTTATTTCCATTTTTAATCATTTTCGACTCAATTTTACAACTTTAATTCTAACTCCTCATTTTTGAAATTCATTTCAACAAAAAAATAGTCATTTCTGTTTCAGATTCAATTTTTTTTATTATTCACAGCTACAATATCATCAATCACTTATATTTTTTTTCTCAACTAAATTTCACGAACCTATCAGAATGATTTTAATTATTCGATAAAAATAAAAAAAATCTCACGTGGCAACTACTTCTCCTTAATAAATAAATCAACCCACATCAATTTTCATTTTTTTTTTCTTTAAATACGAACTTCATCGCGTAGGTAATCATTTCACAAAATAAAGAAAAAATATTAACGTAAAAAAAAACTATAAATTAGTCAACTTTATCACAATGAAATAAAAAAGAATTTCCAACGAAAAAAAAAAAGAAAAAAATACTAAAATCACAACTTTTGTAAGTATACAACTTTGATAGAACACGCATGAAAAATAAACTATAAACAAATTTATTCGCATAATTAAAATGAATTTCTCTCAGCAAACTTATATGTATAATTTAACTTTTTTCTCTCGATATCTACGGTCTTCGGTCAAGTTTGTCGTCGGTCCCCCTGCGAAGGGAAATTTTTCGCAAAGTGGTCTCGTACTTATCAATTTTATAAAAACACGCGTGCATTGCGCGTGACGTTTTAATTAAAAATTTGCTCGCCAGCAAAGAGGTTGTTCGGATCTGGTCGCGTCGTTAAAAACAATATAAATTGAAGAAACTTACATTTATAAGAATTAATATCTTGTTCGTGATATTTTCCGATGTGCTGAACTCCATATAAAAAAATATAATTAATACTAATAACACGCTGCATGTAGACGGTACAACGTAACCGACTCTCGATTCTTTATTTTTAATAATGCTCGGTTTACTTTCATCGTCTGCAAAAAAGACCACAAAAAAATTCTAGGTGATTTGGTTTTTTTTTTTTTAGAAATATTGATGATTTACGAACACTTCCTTTCTTCTCAAGACATACTCGTACAACACTTTTATATTTAAAAACTTCTGGTTTTGTTTACTATGGTAAGTTAATGAAAAAAAATTCTCATCACAGGGATGGTAACACTTTTGTCGAATTGCTTTGCGATTTTATCGTTCTTAACAGTATGAACGTACTCGAGTCTAGGGCTGCAGCTTGATTTATGGCAAAGGTAATTTGCCAGTTTATGTTTCACATTTTTACAAAACGTCTGTTTTATATTCCGAACAATGTAACCGTATTAATTTTAATTTGTAACGAAACTCGTGGTGCTGAAATTTTTCCATGTCGAGCGTTACCATGCTTAAGTTTGTACCATTATCTCGAATGAAATTTTCATTAAAGATGAAACTATGCATAGACGATCAATCTTTATAGAAACATTCCACCATATCTTCTACCACGACATTACTTTCAATTTGCATATCGATAAAGTCAATATCCAACCACGCTGCGTCATCACCATTTAATTAAATCCGCCTATTGTTCGTTGAACTGAATTCTAGCGGCGAGAATTGAATTTGTCAAAATTGTATCGTAAATGACGAATGGAATGGCTGGAAACAAGACGATAATCAGCAATTGGCATAAAGTCGTAGGTGGAAATTAATTATTTAAAAAACAAAATTTAAATACGAGTGTTTACAATTTTTTTGTTTTGAATTTCGACAGTAAGTAAATTTTTCAAATTTTGCTTAAAACCAGAATTCATCTCCAAATCGTGTTATTAAAATATTACTTATTGACAAAAACGAGCATGTTTTCAAAATGTTCTCTAATCCCTGCGATAGAATTCTGTTTAAAATGCTGAAAAAATTTGAAGTCAAATTTTGCTCAAATAAATCATATTTTCCAAAATTTCGTGGAAAATCTATTTTTAAAATTTTTTATCAAATCGATTATTCGAGTTTTTTGTAGTACAAAATTAAATTTTCATAAGTAAGATTTGATCACAGGTATTGTTTTTTTGATTTTTTTTTTTTTAAATTCTTTGTCAATGTTTTGACCAAAACCCAAATTCTACAAAAAAATGGGCGGTATTTCAAAAATCATGTTTAAAAGAATCTATTAAATTTCATTTTTCAAAATTGAATTTTATACAATATTTTGACAAAGTTGATTACAATTTAAAATTTTAATCCAACCTATTTTTTTTCTTTTCTAAACATTGTTTCAGATGCAATAAAATTTAGGTAGTGTAAAAAATCAGATTCTTTAAATTTCATTTGAACTTTCATTCCGAGATTTATTACCTAAAATTTTTTTTCAATTTTATATTATTTTCTTTAAATACTGAGAGAAGACAAATCTGAAAAAAATGAACGATATTTTTCAATTTTTTTTAACGATCCGAATAATTTTTTATTGCGTTGCGTTTGAAAATGATGAATTTAAAATTTCAAAAACCCGCTAAAATTTTGAAAAACTACTTTTTAAAATTTTATTTTATTTTTTCAAATTGACTATAAGAAATGAAGTAGGTAACTAAACACCAACCACTTTTAATTTTTTCAAAAATTGTTTTTAAAAAACGTAATTCTCATTTCCAAAATCATTTTCTTTCAAATTGTCTTCAACACAAACTTATTGAGGTTTTGTTCACAAAAAAGTGAATTTTTCGAAAATTAAACTCGAAAAATTATTTTCTGAACTGATAAGAAAAATAATTCAAATTTTGTCAAAAATCAAATTTATTTTATATTTCTTGGAAGCCATTTTTTTCAAATATCATAAAACCAAATTTTTCGTTGATCTAATTTCTTAAAAATTGAGTATTTTTGAAAATTTAGTTCAAAGTGATTTTTAGCCAAATTATTGAAAAAAAAATGGTATTTAACTGTTTTAATTTTTTTCAAAATTAGGTACCTCTACCTACATAAATAATTATGTTTTTCAAAAAAATACCTTGAAACAGTAGGATTTTTACCTTTTATAAATAAAATTTTACCAAACTTTTTTATAAATTGGTTCAAAATAATGAAATATTCTTGAAAATTTCATTTTTATTCAAAACTTGTTTTCTTATTTTCTTTTTTGTCAAGATTTTGTAGAAAACATAGTTTTTAATTTTGTTCAATGTTGAGAAAAAAACAATTAGATATCAACCTATTCATAAAAATAACAGTTTTTTAAATTCAGTTGGAAACCAAAATTTTTGGAAAGTTTGTCTGAAAATTAAAAATTAGATTTTTCAAAATAAATCATGAAAAAAACACTTACTTTTACTAAAGTAAAGTAGAAGTAAAAGCATTTATTTGTAGTTCAAAGCATTTGCCTTATTTACATTGTTCCTATTTTGTTAAAAAACGCCTTTAAATTTTGTTTGGAATTTCTAAATTTTCCCTGAAATCAAAAATGCTGAACGTCGATTTTTGAATTTTATTGTATACCAATTTCCAAAATTTTTCTTGAAAAAGATAATCAAAAAAAAATCGTTAAAACGTTACTTTCAATTTTATTATCTATCATTAATCAAAGAAGAATTCACTAGGTATCGATTTTTTCGGTTTCTGTTTGGAACTAATTCGTAAAAATCCAATTTTTTCTTCTTTTTTTTTCATGATTTGGTTCAAAACTATTTTTCAAATTATGATAAAAATCCTACCTTATTTTAAATTTTGTCTGCAATCAAATTTTGTAAGGTTTTGTTCGAAACAGATCGAAAAATTAAATTTTTTTCAAAACAAATTAAAACTCCATTTTCTCAAATTTTTCAAGAAAATCAATTTTTGAGTAAATTTTTCCAAGCTTTTAAAAATATAGTAGAGTAGGTAGTTTTAAAACTTGTATTCAAAATATATTTTTTAAATTTTTTTTAAAAATCAATATTTCTGACATCTAATTTTTTTTTCAAACTTTTCTGAAAAAATATGAATATATTTTTGACACCCACTTTTTTAACATTTTGGTCGAAATTAAAAACCCAGATTTTTCAAAAAACACGTTGGAATTCTATTTTTAAAATTTTTCATCAAGGATCAATTTTTAATAAATTTTTTCCTTGATTGTCAAAAAAAATCAAATGGGAACAAAATTCCTCGAATAAGTAAAAAAAGTGATTAAAACTACCTATACTTAAAAAAAAATTTAATAAAATGTGGTCGAAAAAATAACTTGAAACAAAACACTTTGAAAAATGGGATATTTTTTGGTTCAAAAAAAATTCCAAAGGAGCGTTTTTCAAAACTTTCTCCAGAATTGTCAAAAGTAACCTCTTGGTACAAAAAAAAATCAAGAAACATAAAAATAATGTTGTTTTTTTTAGTCATGAAAAAATCATCCTATTTTTTGAGTAAAAAATTTTTTAAGTAACGAATGAAATTGAAATTATCTTTAAGAAATTCTTTTTAGAAAAAAAAGTCTTCGTTTAGAAAATCATCGGAAATAATTACACAGAAAAAATTCTTGTTGAGGAAAAAAATTAAAAATTGATTTTTCTGAAAAAATTTGTTCTAAAAATATTTTAAGAAAAGTCGTCTTTTGTTTAGAAAATCTATGTTTTTGAAAAAATTACTAAAATCTGCTTCAAACATTATGACAAATATTTACTTATTAAAGTTCCTATTTTAAAAAATTCTCCTAAAAAAATATAAGAAAAAAAAATTCATTTTTGCAAATCTGAACGTAAGGTAAGTGTCTTTTTTTCATCAAAACTAGTCCATTCTGATCAATTTTTTCATTTAGTTTATTTTTCCGAATACTGCTTCCCCTTCCTTGGAAAAGGGTTTCTGAAGTTCTATGTTGAAGAAATTTCTTAATCGACTTCCTTGTCGAGTTTGTAGGTACTTCTTAAGTAGAAAATGATGTTCGATTCAGATTTATAGACCTTGAAAACACGAAAATCGATACTTGATAAGTCGTAATTACACCGAGAAAAAAACTGAATTAATGATTTTAAGCGCAGGAGCTTAAATATGGCCGATGACTAAAATTCTGAAATTTTAAATTCAAAATTACAAATATGATAAGCCCAATTACAGGAACCTCAAAAAAACGAAAATTACAGCCCAAAAAACACACATTTTAGCTCATCAAATTTCAAAATACTCTTTCGTCTGAAATTATCGATAAAATCTCATGCAGAGTATAATATTGCTTCGAGACGCCTTAAAACATCTCGTTTACAACTTTTTTCACTTAAACGCAAAACGATTTGCATACCGACATACCTAAAGGGGGGTTTAAATTGCGTTTCGTGGTTAGACTATAGCAATCTTATCGGGTAATTCGAGTAAATTAGGGTTGAACGTTGTTTCGGACTTGTATGGCGATTCGATTGGATTCTTGCGAGAGGCTCTTACTTATTCGGGATTATTATGTTGTCGTCGTCGTTTTCAAGTACCAGATTTCTGTACATTTATTCAGCGAAACGAGGCAGTAAAATTTTCACAAGTTGGAAATAGTATTCTTTGTTCGGGAAAATTTATTATCGTTTAAATATTCGTATATCGTTGGTCGAATGAAAAGAAAAATATAAGATGGCATATAGGATAAGGAAAGAAACCTCTATTTACAATGTTCTGCTCGACTTGCTTCTTCGTACCCCCGCCTATCTTTCCGAATGTATTTGTAAAACACTACGATAGGATCATTAAAATAAATTATGACAGCCGAGCCAACAATGTAAATAATCAATCTTGGCCTATATAATTTTTTTTCGTCTGATAACGTCAAAACCTAGTGCATTATAAAAACTTATTAAATCTTATTTTAAAGGTATTCAATCGTTTTCGTAATGCTATTGCGCTATGCTATGTATACTTATAAGCAGGGTTCGGACATTCTTTCTCGAAAAAACGGGAAATATGCGCATAAAAATTCCCTTAAAAAACACGAAATATGCGCGAAAAACCTAAAAATATTCTCGAACGATATGGGTGTCAATTTAAAGAGGAAAACGCCAGCTACATGATTTTGATTCATAATTGGACGTATTTAGAACACATATTGAGAAATTACACAAAAAAGAACGAAAAATGAATTTTATTTTTACTCAAAAGCAAAAAACGTTCTAATTCTAATTCTAATTTGGTAATTCTACTGATTCTAATTAAATCAGAGAAAATAACGAAATTGTATTTTATCAAAATAAGTAGGTAAGTTTGAAAATTAAATCGACTCGCCAAGCCGGCATATGCAAAAAAGTACCACCAGTGTTGCACATTCGGGTGAAAAAAAAATAATGGTATCAGTTTTGCTAAATTTTTAGGTGAGAAATTGCAAATTTGTCAAAATATGCTCGAAAAAACTCGAAAATTGTGAAATATTCTCGAAAAACCTAAAATATTCCCTAAAAATACCCAAAATATGCTTTTATATGCGCTGAAAGGTGAAATATGCTCAAACATGCAAAAACAAGTTGGGTTTATTTTACTTAGAATTTTCTGAAACGTAAAGATAACTTGAAAATTCTCGATCTAGTATTAAACAAAAAAACATGCTTGAGCATGAAAATCCGAACCCTGCTTATAAGGTTTCTCGGCGCTATAAAAGCTAAGACTTTATAAAACCTTGTTTATAATTAACGATTGAGGAAAAATTTCCCTCCGTCGTGAATCGTATTTAAGTGGCGAAATGGGAGAAACAATGATGATAAGTTTTTTATAAAATAACTTTTGATTACGTTGTAAGCGGCGGGGTAATGGGAAGCGAGAGTTATAGAACCAAATCGATGAACGTAGTTGCTGGAGCCATTGTTATCGAATTATTTTCATTTACTAAAACACTATATAATTTACGAAACTTTCCTAGGGTTTGTAAATAAACTTCGCAGACGAAATTTTTGTTCCGGGTGTTTTTCCTTCGTAGAAATGAAACACATCTCACCATATCATTGATGATGGTTATTAGAAGAGTTGCCACTTTGATTTGATTCGTTTTCATCATTGTTATTAGTGTACCTATCTTATTTTTAACGAATACTGGATGGGTTAGAAATATTCTCTGGGTTTTATTTGGAGGGAGGGAGGGTTACATTTTTAGATTTCTTTAAAAAAAAAAAAATGTCAAAAGCATTGCTTAAACAAAGTTTCCTAATTTGAATAAAATTTCGAACAAAATTGAATTTTTTTCAAGTACGAAAAATACGTTTGAAAGTATGAAACATGGTATAATATGTTTTTATACTCTGTACGTTATCTTATTCAAAAATAAATTGATATAAAATCCCAACAGAAAATTGAAAAGTTGAAAAAAAAATCTGATCCAGAATGTCTGACAAAATATCTAAAAGTCTGTTTAATAAATAATATAAGATAAAATTAATATTTTGATAAAAAAGGGTCTAATAAAACACAAATAAAAATATCATACAAAATTGTAAGTTTCAGAAAGTCACAATCCAATTTTGAAAAAAATCCGACTTTTAAAATATCTGACAAAATACCCCAAAAGTTTTTCATTTCAGAATTTGGTGATCCAATTTTTTGAAATCCAAGTTTTATTTAATATGCATGAAATTAAAAAAAAAAAAAAAAAATTAAAATCAAAACACCAAAATAAAAAATACTACAAGTTTCAGAATGATAAAATGTCCCAGGGTAAGTTTCATAAAATTTATTCAGAATGTCTGTCAAATTGTCTAAAATTCATCCAATTCAGTGCTCAAATTAAGTGAAATTACGAAGTGGAGCGCATTTTGATCCAAAATTTTGAAGTCAAAACCTCAAACTAATATTTTGTTAGATTGATGGAAATACATTAACTTTTATAAATTAATCCAATTATTAAATATTATTTTAGGCTTTAGGTTGGAAAAAAAACCCAAATCAAATCATTCAATTTAAGCCCTTTTTTGGCAATAAGACATGAGAATTTTTTTAAAGGCGGCTGTAAAAATATAAATAATATTTTTTTTATTATAAGAATATCTATTGAAATATACCTATAGATACTTTTTTTTTTCCTATGAAAATGCGAGATTTTCTCCTGCAAAAAAATTAAGAGATTTTTTTCCTCCAAAAATTTGAAAAAATTTCCCTCCTAAAAAATTGTGGTTTAGTAAGATTTTCTAAAAAAAAAAAAAAACAACAGTATTTAAAAATGAGAGATTTCATCCTAAACAAAATTTCTTTCAAAAATTGAAGATATTTTTCACTACGTACTTATTTTCTTCAAAAATTTGAAAAATATTTTAATTTACAAAGAATTGGGGAATTTCTTCTCTAGAAATTATTTTTTTCGAAAAATTGACATCAATTTTTTAAAAATTCTCTCAAAAATAAGGAGATTTCATTCTGAACAGAAAAAAAAATTTTTTTGCTCCAAAATATGTATTTTTAACATTAATAAAGATGACGATTCTCTCTCAAAAAAATTACCAATTTTTATTTTTTTATTTTTTTTATTATTTTTTTTAAAGGATGTTCCATCAAAACATTTTTTTCTTCTTCAAAATCGCGTTTTAAAAATTTTTATTGATACCTGCTAGCAAATTTTTCACTTTTTAAGAAAATTAATTTCCAAAATTAATAAAATCAAAATCTCGAAAAAATATTTTGTTTAAAACAATTGCGCAAAAATTGATTTTTAATTTTTTTTTCAAAAATGTTTTTTGGAAACAATCAAGAATAAATTTTATTCAAAAACTGTTTTTTCAATTTCTTCAAAAAATAAAATCAAAAATAATCGTTTTTGAATTTTGTGATTTCATTTTTAAAAATTTGCAACGAACTAATTTTTTATTTTCCATTTTTTTCCCATAAACCGTTTCAAAAATATTGTTCATAGCATTACTTCTAATTTTAAATAATTTTTTTTTTTTTTTGAAAATTCGTTTCAATTTTATTCCCAAATTTTGTTTGAAACTTTTAATTTTTTTTTTCAGGAAATCAATTTTATCAATTTTCTTCATTTTTTAAAAATTTGTTCAAAACAATTTTCAATTTTCAATTTTTTTTTTTTTTTTGAGAAGAAAATCCATTTTTTGCATTTTTTTTTTCAAATTTTATCTTCAACTTATTTGTTTAGAAATATTCAGTTCAAAAAAATTGTTATTCAAAAAATGATGTGTTTTTTGAAAATTAAAATATAATTTTGTATTTTACTCAAAATTTATTTCTTAAATTTTCATTCAACTTTTTTCAATTTTTTTTTTCAATTTTTATATTTGATTTTTTTTTTGACAAAATAGAAATTTTGTTCCAATTTTGTTCATAACAATTTTCAATTCAACTAATTTTTGAAGATTCCATGCATCGGAGCGAAATTTGAAAAAATAAAAGTAACTTTAGTAACCTGAAATTTCAAAAAAAGTAACCAAAATTATGGAAAAAAGTAACCAAAAATTTTCCATTTCCACTTGAATATAATGACTCATAACCCCCTCCCCTCCCCTCCCCTCGTCGCCGTTTTTCTCATATTTTCGCTAAATTTGACGTTTCACAACTCTTGAAATCAATGGTAAAAATTTTGAAAAAATCAAAATTTTTAATTCAAAAATAATAATTCATGCATTTTTTCTTTTTCTATAATTATGACGAATTTTAATAGAATAGTTGGCTTAATAGGTGCTCAATTTTTATATCATAGGAAATTTCAATTCTTGAGAAGCTCACAATAAATAATTTTTGAGTTCCTATCAAATCTTAATTTTTTTTGAACTCAATATTGAAAATTAGAAAAAAAATTATTTTTTTTCTTGAAAATACTTGATATCAACTTTTTCAAGTTTTTGAACTCTTATTTGTTTTGAAATAGTTTTCAGTTTTCAAATAATTGTTGATTTCAAAAAACGTGAATTTTAGAAAAATTTTAAATTACAAACAATACTGTCCTTTTTTTAATTTTAAAATTTTTTTTTTTCGATTTTTTTTATTTTTCAAACAATTTTTAATTTCTATAAATTTAAATTTATTAACAATTTGTAATTTCTAAAAAGTTCTGGATTTCAAAAAATTAAACTTAAAATTCTCAATTTTTTGATTTTTAAACAATTTATATTTAATTTTTAAAAAATAGCCCTTCCTAAAATTCATGTTTATTCAAATAAAAAATTTCCAATTTATAAAAATTGTAATGCCTAAGAATTTAAAGTCTAAAAAAATCAATTTTTTGATTGGCTTATTGCAAAATGAGTAGATACAAAAAAATTTTAATTTTTGAAAAGTCTTCATTCTCCACAAAAAAACAATTTTTCAACATGTGAAATTCACAACTTTTCAAAATTTTTAAAAGGAAAGTTTTGCTCATTTGAGAAATATCAAATTTTTGAAGCATTTTAAGTTCACGAGTTGAAACGATTTTATGTTTCATTTTTGAGGAGTTCTCTATTTTTCAAACATAATTTTCAAATACTTCGAACACATTTTTTTTTAATTGAAAAAATTACTAGGTATTCTCATTTAAAAAAAAAGTTTTCAATGAGGAGAAATCGGTTTTATTCTTCGACGGCCTGTACTTTTTTTGAAAAGAAATTTTGAGAAAAAATCGTTTATTTGTCGAGAAAAGAATTTCTCAATTTTTTCAAAAAAATACGGCTTATCTACTTACATTTTTTTTTTCAAGAAATGTGGCTCATTTTTAGACAATAATAAATCTTAATTCTTCAAGAAAAAAAAATCACAATTTTTCATACTGACTTGAAAAAAGCCTATAAAAGAACTTTCAATTTTTTTAGGAGCAAACATTTTTCTACCTTGAATTTCAATACATAAGTACAAAATAAATACTTATTCCTGAAGTTCGAGCAGAAAAAATCTCAATTTTAAAAGAAGATTCAATAAATTGTTCAATTAAGGCCATTTGGGGTAACTGGGCCACGTTTTTACAACTCTAAAAAATCTTTATTCAAAAATGCCTCACTAGTGAAGAATAACCTTAAATCTTCAAATGGGACGTGTAGAGGGGTGTCATAGAGGTACGCTCACTTTTTTGATTTTGAGGGTGAAGCACATACCTGAGCTGAGAAACACCTCACTCTACACAAAGAATGGTGGCCCAGTTACCCCGAAAAATGGGGTAACTGGGCCACCAAATTTTTTTTTTATTAAGGAAGATTCAAGATGTGTAATTCACTTACCCCCACTCAAATCTGAGTTTTGGGGTAACTGGGCCACAGTTGTTGGGGGTAACTGGGCCATGTCATGTTACTCAAATTACTGAGGCCTCCTCAAGGGGAGCTAGGAACCGAATGATAATTGTTATGGTGGGCTTACGATGTCAGTGTTACCATGCAACCAACCATTTACGTCAAGACGATTTTGGAGGGAATTAGGAAGAGAATGGCCCAGATACCCCGGTGGCCCAGTTACCCCAACTGACCTTACTTAATTCATTTTTTTTTTTAAATATTTCAAATTTTTTGGAAGCAAAATCTCTGAAAAAAACTCAAAACGTTTTTAAAGAAATTTTAAATTTTAATGGCAGCTGTTCGTCAGATTTTTGACGAAATAGTAACCAACATGAGTCCAAAAGTAACCATAGTAACCAAAATGAGCCCAAAAGTAACTAAAGTAACCTTGCCTTTAAAAAAGTAACCAAGTTACTAAAAAGTAACCGTGTTCCGATGCATGAGATTCAGTTCAAAACAATTGTTTTTCCAAAAATCTTGATACCTATTTATTCGAAAACAATTTTGTAGAATTTCGTTCCAATTTTATTCAACAACAATTTGTTTTTTCAGACTTGGTGGCGTTTTATTTATTTGCCTTTAAATCCACATTAGAACATGCCCTATTTTATCGGTCTTCTACGGGCCAACGAAAGCCTTACTATTTTTAGCAACGCAACGCGGAAGTAGCTTGGGAAAAAGCTGCGATATTGTTTTGATTTATTCCCAAAGGACTGCATAGTAGCCTATCTCGCAAAGTGTGATATTTACCCAAGAAATGAAAAGAAATTGCGTGGGTCTGGATACTTGTAAAGTTCATTAAAACCGAGAAACAGGTGAACGTACTTGAGCTCACGTCAAGTATCAGAGCTGTCAAATTGATGAATTTTACAAATAATATACAACGACGAGATGTAGGTACCTGCTCTTTGGGTATTTTAAATTAATTACGATGCTAGCACCGTAGATGGGGTAGATTAGTCGAGAAGCGAGGACGCGTTCAAATCCAAACAAACGTCTAATTGAATTCGTGTTTTTTGTCCTTTTTTCCATCTTGCTTGGTCACGTTTTGCTCGAGTTCACGAACCTTTGTACACTCTCGGATGATTGAATTTGTTAAAAATGTTTCACGGCGACCGTGTGCGGTATCCGAATGGAACGAGTGTGGCAAAAAAGCAACGCGAAAAAAAACGGTTCATTTTCGTCAACAAAATAATATAAAGAGTAGAATTAATCATAACACCATATTAAAAACTTTCGTTTCGTTTCGCCTGCCATGCCGGTGCGCTAATGGAGTCGGCGGCTATGGCGACAGTGTAGTTGTGGAAAAACTTCACGCCCGGGTGGAAAGATGAATAAGCAGATAACTGTTGGATTGCAGTGTTGGCTGTCTTTATTCGCATTATAGCGCCTCGAAGCATCCCTCTAATGCTTCCGCGTGTATAGCTCTGTATACAAAGTGCTCCGAATCGTGTACCCTTTTTCCTTGTATCGTGCTTGCTTTTGTAATGCCGAGTACTTGACTCCAATTTGCACTAGTTTTGCCGCCTTGTATTCAATAGGTAACGCTGAAATGGCGCTTTTTATTCTTTCTTTCCTCTTTTCTTCGGCCTCTCGTTCCCAGCCTGCCTGCGCTGCGTCTGAACGAGCTAAAGAGAACTCGAAATTCCTTGGTGATGATGCTGGATTGCTACTGGTGGGTGTAATAGCTTCGAGTATCATTCGCGACGTCGTTGTGCCCGATTTTTAATCCCTGTTTTATAAATTAAATGAGTGAAGAAAATGGCAATTGTGACGTAAAACCGGGTTCATTGATTTAATTCTCGGAATTTTTTCACGCCTGTCTAGAGACAGGAGTATGCTCCTTTGAAGTTGATTGATTTTTATTCGATTGTTTTGTTCGTTGGTTTGAAGTAAAGTCTTTGAGTTAGGTTTTGTATAAATTTTTGAAATCTTTTTAATAATGAAAAAACCACATGAAAAAATTAACTTAAAATTCACATTGGGGATTTAAAAAGGGTAGGGAGTGGTGATGATCTACAAATTTGAAATTTGCACAGTTCGGAGATGATATGAGCCATTGAGTACCCAATAGATATGGGAGAACATTTCAACAAATTTCATGCTGCAATATCTACTTACAAAAAAAAAAAAAATGATTTATCCCAAACATGGGCCCAAAAAGTAGGTAATCTAAAAGACGCATCAGTGAGCTTTATCAACTCTGTATACCAAATTTTGACCCACAAGTCATTTGGTTTGGACAGTGGTCTGATCAACAGATCACAAAATTAAGCGAGTTGGAAAATGAAAATTCTTGAGTTTTGACCCTACGTATTTCATTTTTAACTTTTGAATTTCCAATATAAGATTTTAAAACCTCTTTTGAAAAATGAAAAATTTGAGAAATTGAAAACTTGATTTTTATAAAATTTGAAAAAATATAATTTTGAACAAAAATGAAAAATCAATTTTTTAGACGAAATTTGCAGAAGAAAATTGAATCGTTTTTTTTTAAATAACAGCATAAGTCACATTGTACATTTTTTTCAGGAAATGAGAAAAACTAACAGCATGATGAAAATAAATAATGATTTGATACAAAATATGACCGGATCACAATATGAACCTATCTAACATGTATAACGTGGCATCGCGGTTTTTTTCCTGAGGTGAAAATCTTCCCTTCCAGGGGGTTTCAAAGTTTTTGGACTTATGCTGTTTTATAAAAAATGATCACGTTTCTCACACAAAGACCTATATTTTTTACAAAAAAAAATTGAAAATATGTACTTTATGCATTGTAGGCATCGATTATGGACATCTTAAAAATAAAGAAATTCTGCCTCATCATTTTAAAATAAGAAAACGAAAAAAAAGAAGGACTTATGCTGTTTCATAGAAAATGAACACGTTTCTCATACAAACACCTATATTTCTCACCAAAAAAATGAAAAAAATATATTTCATGCATCGATTATGTAATTTTAAAAATAATGAAATTTTTTTCGGTTAATTATTTTAAAAAAGGAATTTTAAAAAAAGCTTGACTATGCATGGTGTTTTATGAAATATGCAATATTTGGTGTCGTCTGGAGGCTGTTTTATGAGAGTGAGAAATGTAATTTTTTAATATGTGATGTAGCTACGTCTAGGGAACCCATTTCTTGAAAAAAAGTATTTTGTCAAAAATGTGACTTATGCGGTTATTTAAAAAAACTGTACCTATAGGTACTTAACAAAATTTGAAAAAATCTAAATCAAGAACAAAAACTTTGAACAAGATTCTATCAAATCAAAAAAATTTTTTGAACATTTTCAGCAAATTCATGTATACTGTTTTGATTTCTTTTTGTAAAAAAACAATATTTTTGAATTTGCCAGTGGAAATTGGTCCTTACGGTCGAAAACCCCCGTGACAAAATTTTTAGCTCGATCATCAAAAATGCAAAAAATCGATTTTTTTGCCCATTTTTCCACCATAAATGGGTCATTTTTTGTCAAAAAAAATTTTCCCTTCAATTACTTAGTAATAAATGTATTTTTACACCCCTCATTTGATTTTCATTTAAATACATCAATTTTTCACTAAAAAACATTTCCTGCTGGAAAAACTTCCCCACCCCCTCCCCTCTTGGCCAGAAAATTTGAAAAAAAAAAATTGAGTGCACACCGAGGGTGAGTGCACTACACCAATCGAAGGTGAGTGCACTACACCAATCGAGGGTGAGTGCAGTACACCGTTCGATGGTGTGTTCACTCACCCTCGGTGTAGTACACTCACCCTCAGTGTACTGCACTCACTCTCGATGTAGTGCACTCACCCTCGATTGGTGTACTGCCCTCACCCTTGGTGTAGTGCACTCACCCTCGGTGTGCACTCAAATTTTTTTCAATTTTCTAGCCAAGAGGGGAGGGGCGGGAAAGTTTTTTCAGCAGGAAATGTTTTTTAGTGAAAAATTGATGTATTTGAATGAAAATCGGGTGAGTGGTGTAAAAATACGTTTATTACCAACTAATTGAAGGGAAAATTTTTTTTGACAAAAAATGATCCATTTAAGGTGGAAAAATGGGCAAAAATCGATTTTTTTGCATTTTTGATGGTGACACACCCTGATTTCAAATTCTACGTATATATGAGGTTGTACTTCTAGACTAAGTAAGTACACAATATATATTTTTTTCAGAATTGCACCTCTGAAAGGGGTTACCAAAATGGTCGCTAGAAAGCTTAAAATGTCCATTTGACCTTGAAAAAGGCGCTCAACATTTCTTCTAAAAAATTCCATAAATTACCCTTGGTACCAACTATCATCCATGTGAGTTTTAAAAAAAACGGGTTTAAACCACCAAAGTTAAAAATTAAAAATATTTAATTTTTGAAGAGATTTTTCATAATAATTGATTTAATAAAAATGAAATTTGTTCTGAATGAAATTTGAAAAAAATCTAAGAAAATTTTTGTATGGATGGAATAAATTTTGAAATAAATTCAAACAGAATTATTTTTGATTTTTTTTCCTCAAAAAAAAAAGGAAATTAGGTATTTAACTTGTAAATCCAAAACTAATGTTTAAACCAAAAAACATTTATTATTTATAGTCGTCGTGTGACAGCACCCAAAGAATTCACACGATACCCCTTCTCTTCGTACCCAGCAATAAAAAATTGTTTTATTCGTATATTCTTAACTAATGTTTAAATCAAATTGTTATTATTTATAATCATCGTGTGTAAGGGCACCCAAAACTCACACGACACCCCTTCCCCACGTACTCCATTCTCGACACATCCATACTCAAACTACGAAAAAACCCCGCACTGCAGGTTTGTCCATCAAAAAAACAAATCTTTCTCAAGTAGTACAATACTATTTACACAGAGGGTCACGAATTCACATTCCAACTCACCTAACAAGGCATCGCTATGTAAACAGCAGTCGATAACAAAGAATGTTTGTATAATATGGCGAAATTTTGATAGACGTGTAAACTGTACAAATAATACGAAAACTTTTAAAAATTTCGAAACCGTCGACACAATGGCCATTTGCTCGAACGGGTTAGCATTCTGTAAAAGAACATAACAATAATATGCGTGAAAATGAAAACATACTAAGGCCCGTATTTTAAAAATTTCCTTATACTTAAGGCGAAGCGTTCTTACACATACCAAGTGGTTTTGTTTATTTTATCCATACAAATAAATGGCTGCTCGATGTAAATTGACACGATACGTGTGAAATCGCCTCGCCTTAAGGACAATGTTTGCTTAAGCAAATTTTTAAAATACGGGCCTAAGTATAATGAAATTGAGCAATCGAGACGCAATCCTTTAAATCGTGTAATTTTTTTTATCGCAACTAGTGTAGTGGAAAGTAAACCATATGAAGGATTGAAAGACAAGGCTTTGGTTAAAGTTTTACGTATTAAGGAAGTAAGTATAAGTCGTGCGAGATATTCGAAAAAGCCTAAAGCTTCGAGCCTAGGTGTGTATAAATTGACTTTGAAAACACCATCGTGCAGGTTTATTAATTAAAACAACTTTGATATAGTAGTTTCATCATAGGTGAGAAGCTTTACCAGATATGAGTTTAGACGTTTCGAGTCGAATGGAAAGTCACCGCGTCGTCAAGGGTCACGATAGCTCAGATGCAATTTTCTCTTATGCCAGTATTGCCAGTCCTGTGATTGGTACTTCAAAGCATAGTGAAAAGTTTTACCACGTTTGTTGACAAATTTTCCAGTAAAGATCGCAGATTATTAGGTCGAAGATGACAGCTGAATGGTTTTATGGAAGTTTCCATATGCGAACGCGATATATAAGGTGCTTAAGGATTAGATACCACATCACTTTTCGATCCTTCATTGTTGTTATCATTTCTTGAATAAACTTGGAAGAATAAAATCAAGACTAAGAGAAGAGGGAGGGGTCTAATCGAAATTTTTCGTCGTCGTTTCCATGTACGCGGTAGGCATTTTTATAATTACTAAAATTATTCCCAAGACTTCAAGCTACAACTTTTGTTTGAAAATTTTTTCAATTGGAGCCCTCCTTCTCACACTGATTTCACTTGACACTTGGTGGATATTAATTCAAAATCAGAGGAAGGAGGAGGGAGGGTATCAATTGAAAAAATTTCAAACAAAAGTTGTAGATTGAGGCCCTAAAAGTAACTTTGGTCATTATAAAAATTTCGATTGGACCCCTTCCTCTTCTCTAATTTCACACAATAATTTATGTAGATACTTTTTCAAAATCGGGGGAGGGGTCCAATTGAAAAAATTTTGAAACAAAAGTTGTAGATTGTGGTCCTCGAAATAGTTTTGGTTATTATAAAATTTTTGATCAGACCCCTTCTTCCCCCTTCAATTTCGCAAAATATAACTTAGAATCGTATACATCTGCCTTGGAAGTTTGGAACCAGTTAAATTTGAAACTCTTGGATGTGAACTGTGAAAGTTGAAACCATCTAAAATTGAAACCTTTGAATGTGGAACCAAACTTGAAGTCATTTAATGTGGAACCATCCAAACTTAGAGTGTTTTATTATAGAACCACCTAAAATTGAAATTTCAAGTCAATCAGTGTGGAACCATCCAAAGTGGTCTTTCAAAATGGAGCCTAATGAAACTGGAGACTTTTAATGTGGAACCATCCAAAAAAAATGTAGGCTTTCAAAACAAACCCACCTAAAATTGAAATTTTGAGACATACTTAATGTGGAACCAATCAAAATTAATGATAATTAATCTTTCAAAGTGGAAACAACTATTTCCCATTTGATGTGGAATCATCCAAAATTGAAGTCTTTCAAAGCGGAACCGCCTAGGCCAACGGTGAAATTCGAAGCCAATCAATGTAGAACCAACCAAAACTATGAAATTTCAAAGTGGAACCATCTGAACTGAAGACTTTTAATGTGGAACCATTTAAAATGGAAGTATTTTAATGTGGAAAGGCTTTGGAAAAACGACTGTGAACCTTGTAAAACTGATTGAAATTTCATCAATTCGAGACGATGTTTTTGAAAAATTTCAAAATTTCACAGAAAGTGATCAAAATTTGATGTAACCCTTTGTGATTTCACATGTATTTTCTTTGAACGGATTTTTTGAAAATTCAAAGTTTTTTTTTTGCATTGCACTTTTTTTGACAAGCAGGAAAATTTTGAAATTTAACTATTGTACAATTTTTATCAGATTTGCTTCATCTCTCATGTAGTGTGGCATCTTACACGTTATCCCAGGGTGGCATCTCTTCCAATTTTGGTCAATGAATAGATGAAGGAGTTGTGAAAAAATAAAAAAATTGATCAAAATTAAGATACTGAATTTTTTGAAAAAATAGTTGAATTTTTTTTCTAATGTCAGTGTTTACATGTTTATGAGAATTTTTTAAATCCCAATAACGGAAACACTGTAAAAACTTGAAGGTAAGTACGTTTGTAGGCTAGAATTTTTAATCTATTTACGAATTCAACATCTGTGCCATAGACTATGAGATCTGTAGGGTGTGGCATCCAACCCTTAAAGCACCTTATGAGATGAAATATACGAATTTTTAATCGTTGCTGGCTTCGGGGTATGTTCTTTTAATATGAAAAAACAGGCTAAATAAGAAGGAAATTGAAAACAAGACTGCGAATTTCGAATATGAAATTGCTTTTTGAAAAAATATACGCGCCGAGGATTGTATATAAATTATTTTTCGCGAGTAAATACCTCGAGATGGGTTTCACTTTGGAAGTAATTTCGAAGAAGAATTTATGGGGGTGTTTTGTTCGTTCGCAACCATGTTATATGTTAAACCGATGTAACTTTACATATCAAGTTTTAATTTCTGCCTAGTCTGCTAAGCTACATAGAAACTTGGTATTAGGAAGCATTACAACTGGCGAAGAAAATACCGTGTAAAGTTTGCACAGCCAGAACAAAGCCTTGGCAAAACTACATACACATGCGAGTAGAATGGCTTAAATAATCGAGCTGAGCGAAAATTAACACGACGTGGGTATTTTTAAACCGCATATTCCACCAGGGTGTACTTTTTCACCCCCTTTTGCCAATTTTATTCTCGATTGAGCACTCTACTTGTGGGTTAAAGCTGCCAAATCCAAATAGGAATAAAATTGTCGAAGTTGGGAAAATAAAAACAACCTCGAGTAAAGTTCAAAATGAGTATAATCCTATGGTCTTAATAAGGTCGTTATTCCCAGCTTTGTTATTTTTGTTGTCGACTCGGTTAAAAATGTCAGGTACCTCGATTGCGATTTTTTCGACATTTTGAGAAACTACATCGATAAAAGATTCGAGTTTTTTTACCAATAACAGAGGTAAAATAACTGTTGAACGTGATAACGAACAGTTCCTTTGTTCGTTTCGGAATCTAAAAGGATCAACATCAATCATGACGATAGCGAAAATCCACGCAGTCGAGCAAATTACGCCGAAAATGGACGCTGGTGAATTTTCGTTTTGGTTTTTGCGTATGATGAAATTCTCTTCATCCTATCAATTTATAAAAAAATGGGTATTAATAAAAAATTTTTAAAAAAATACCAATAATGAAAAAAACACCATCGTTTTGGAATCTACGATGAAAAAAAAAGCTCGAAAATATAATGACAGCTTTTTCATTTTACGTAGGTATAGAGAGGTTTATAGTACCTTTACTATACCTACGCACAGAGGGTTTTTCATCAACAACATACGAGCTTTTAAATTGATTGTATTACTCGAATTATTTCCAAGAATCATTAGAACGATGGATGCGGTTATTTGAGTAATTTACAACCAGAGTGAACTCATTGAATACTGTTTACTATTTTGCGAAATGAACACAAAAAATTTTGTACCTTCTCAAAAAAAAAAAAAAAAAAAAAAAAAAAGGAAACCCGAAAAACAAACCAAAATCAATCTCGAATAAAATTGTCTATTTACGGCCCAATCAATCAAATAATCGAAAGCACGTTTATCGAAATGTGCGCACTTTTTTTTCAATACAACTCGTGAGAAAAAATCCTTTGAAATGGAATGAAAAAAAGTAAAACTGTCTTTAGCAGACGAATGAGTTTACTCCGGTTTCGTGATTGAGGTAAACATTACAGAATTCGTCGCTAAATTAAAAATTCGTGTGAAAATTTTTCGAGACGTTGAACCAAGTTTTTAAACCTTTCTACAAGTCTTGGATATAAAAATTATACCTAACCCAAGAAAGCTAGAAATTTTCAAGATTTTCCACCATAGGTGAATTTTTCAAACCGACATGAATATCATTTTTGGCAGATGATTATTGAGGAGAAAAGTCCATCAATATTCATTTGGCAACTAATTTTCATTTTAATTTTTTATTCAAGAATTTTTTTTGAAGAATTCCTCAAATTGTTTCTGTAAAGATTTTCATTTGAACTTGTTTCGAAAAAATGTTTGGGAAAATTGTTTCTAAACATTTTTGGTAAAATAATTTTATTCATAAGGTATTTTTTAATAAAAGAAATTCTTCATAGAATTTTTTTCATAAACTTTTTCTTAAAAAAATGCACTTCAAAAAATATTTTTTTATGAAAGTAGGTACCTGAGAGAACTTTTTCAATTTTCACTACGTACCCAGTGTTTTTTTTCTTCAACTTATATGGGAATTTTTCAAGAAAAATAATAATAAAAAAATTATAAAAAAAATTTCACGAAAATGTATTGAAGAGATTAAATTTTATCATTAATATTTTATTCACTTACTTATTAAAAGTAGGTATTTTTTCTTTGATTGTGAAAAAAGTTTTTTCAAAAAATAAGTTTTTTTTTGTGAGAAATTTTTATAAAGATTTTTTTTTAATTTATATACTTACTTATTCAAAAAGGATTTTTTCCTTCGACTTTTTTGAAAAATTAGTTGAGACTTTTTTTTTTAATATTTCTTGATTTAGAGACAAGATTTTCTCAAAAGTTTTCTTTAAAAAATTAATTTTGTATTTTCTTTGTGAGTGTCATGTGTGTTTTTTTTTTGTTTTTTTTTTGAAAAATTATTTTTCAAGATTTTTTAAGCAAGAAAACTTTTTAACAAATTTTTAATTTATTAGGACAATTTTTTTGAAAAATTATTTTTCATTACGTTTTATGCAACTAAGAAAATTTTTCAAACAACTTTTCCGAAGAAATACTTTGAAATTTTCAGAGATATTTTTTCCACTATTTTTTAGACAAAACCTCTGATTTAAAAAAAAAATGTTTTGAAAAATTCTCTTCTGGTTTCGTGGAAAATTTTTCATCCATAATTTTTGTTTGTTGTTGTTTTGTTTTCAAGTTTTTAGTAGAAAATTGACCGAAATTTTTTTCAAAAATTTTTATTTTGTGAAAATTCAAAAAAAAATCATTTTTTTTAGCAAGACAATTTCTCATTTTTTTTTGAGAATTTCATTCATTTGTTTCAAAGCGGATTTTTAAAAAAAAAATTTGAGAAGAATTTTTTGAAATATTCATTTTTAGTTTTGTGGAAATTTTTTTTATTTTTTCTTTACTTTTTATGTAGGCATTTATCAAAATAAGAGAATTTTTCTTTTTTTATTGTTTTTTTTTTTTAGTATAACTGTTCAAATTTTTCCGAAGAGGAATTTTTCCTAAAAATTTCATGAAAGAAATTGACCAAAAAAAAAAGGTTTTCAAGGATCCGAATATTTTGTCCGAATGGAAGATTTTTTTAATCTCGAGAAATGTTTTTAATTTTATCAAAAATAGTTTTTCTGCATTAGTACTTACTTTGAAAAAAATTAAGATAATTCCTGAAAATTTTTACTATTGTGAGAATGTTTTTAAATTATCCAATTTTTTAGAGAGGACTTCTTATTCCTGGATAATTTTTCGAAATATTTTTATTGCAAAAAAAAATTTAATCTCACAAAGAAATCGACAAAAAAAATTACAAGAAACATTACTTCAAAAAAAAAACTCACTAAAAAGTTATTTTGAATAAATTTTACTTGAAATTTTTTTTTGAAAAAGACGTCTCCTAGATGAAATTTTACTATCAAAACTGCCCTTTGAATTAGATATTTTTACATCATACACAATCCAGAATCAAAGAAATGAATTTACAAACACCATCAAATAATTATATGTATACGACTATACGCCCATCAAAAAGAAAAATTTCATCAATTTTCGACATAGGTACCTCAAAGTACACACATCCATACCTTAGAAAATTCCTCTCAACCAGTAAATTTCCATCTACAGCACAAAGAAATACTAAAACCCAGCAACGTTACTACGTTTTATCGTGCAATAAAAAATAACCGCAGACACATAGTTCATGACTTGGGCACCCTGAACCGCACCCACCTACACATGTGCACATCCCAAACAAGTGTTCATTTTAGTACAAAAATGGGCTCGATGTTTTCCAAAACGTTGGAAAAATTGTTTTCATTGGACGGGGTGCTTGCCCTCATCAAATGATAATATTTTTACCTGGCACGTGACGAAATCATCTTTCAAACAGACTTTGAAGGGGAACGATCCGAAAAACGTACTCACGTAGTAAATCGGTTTGAAATTAAAAAGCACGAACTTGGATACATCTGCGGTGGAGGCTTTAGACGAAATATCGTCGGCGAGACCAGGCATTCGGGTTCAATTCGATAAAAACAAAGAAAAAAGCCAACTTTGCAAACGTATAATCGCGGACGAAGCTCTCGTCTGTGTCATGCAGCTTGTATAAAATAAACGAGCTCGAAATCCCTCATGAGAATATAGTTTAACCAGCGATAGTGGCAGACATTACCAATGTATTATTTTTTTAGCCAACAAAGAACCCGAACGTTTTCATTTGGTATTTTTTTTTCCTATCGGGTTTTCAAGAGTAAACGTTTTGTTAACAGGGTTTGCCATTAATAATTGATAACGCGCGAGTCGAATAATAAATTAAAAAATTTAATTCCACTAGCAAAATATTGTTGTTTGGATTACAACCGAAGAATTAAAAAATTACGAAAACATTTTCACTCAATCTTTTATAGCCGACGCGAGCGATCGAGCATTTTGTTATTTTTTAATAAACGCCCGAAAGGGCAGGAAGGGATGAAGGAAAATTCGGGTAAAATCGAATTTGTTCCTTATTTTTTTCCTTCTTTACCAATCATTGGGCGCGGTAGGGGGTTCAGTATATTCGACGGGTTCGTCATTACTTTCCATTAATCACTGTACAATAACAATCTGACAAGTTTTCCGGTTTCTTCTGTTTGTATATTGATAAATTAGGTGCGATTGTCCATATTCCAGAACAGACCTTGGTGTATGGCAATTAGCTCTATGGAGCGTTCAACGAAAACTCGCTCGGGACATTTTTTTCTTAAAGGACTTCCCACTACAGGATGATTCCAAACTTACGTGTTTCCTTCAGATAAGTTGATAGGCAACTTTTTCAACGTCTTATGCCGTATCAGTTGCAGCTCAGTATAAATGAAGGGGAAAAAGCAACTGAAATGGTTCTATTCGATATCACGCTCCGTCGATTTCGCAAGTAGGCAACTATTACATCATCAGAAGTCACAAATGTTGCATATATGGTTAGTTCCTTCGATGAAATGAATAGGCAACTTATTTGACATATTATGCCAAACTTTAAGCGTGTCGGTCTCAATTTGCCTTTTTCATTTTTTTTTTTTTTTTTTTTTTTTCCATCACGAATGAACACAAGAGTAACGAGTAATGAGCCAAAATACAAAGGATACATCTAAGCTAATATTTCGCCAGAATTTCATCTCACTTATTTAGAGCTGTCGATACAACTGCATCGAAACAACGATCACAGAGCTACAAGAGGATGCACTGCTTAAATTGACTTAATCAATGTTATAGCAAACTATTCCTTGATTCAAATAAGTAATTTGACCCTTTCAACTTCTCAAATTGATATCTCTTCCAACTTTGATAGAATCCATGATCCCTGATCGTTTTTGTGACACCCCAAAGTTTCCATTCTGCTTCCGAATCACCCTGTAGATTCTAAAAGTGGTAGGTACTCTTCGCAAAGAAAACATTATCACAATCTCTGTATGTTTTTGTCGGTATGTTGGCATTTTTCACCACATTTATGTCATATTTCCTTGCCAACGTTACGGATTAATGTGTCGGAAAATGAAAGTGATTGTTTCAGCGTTAGGTAACACCAGAATGCTATATGTTGTTATATTTACCTGGCAGCCACTCAACCTACGCCATCTTATAAACGAGTTGAAATTCAATGAAGCATCAGCTTCAGTCTGTCAGATTAAATTACGCGTTACAGGGTGTATTCGGTATTCCTCTTCATCGATTCTAAACACGGTTTGATTTTGAATTAAAAAATTTGTAAATTACGGTAATTCGATAAATTTGAAATCAGCGCCAGCACAGCGTCACTTTCCAATTCGTTACCGAAGAAACGCCGGCGAGAAATTATATTTTTCCAGCGATTAACTGCCTTTTCTCAATCCGCACTTTTTGAGAAGCAAAGGGAGAAACCGATTGTACGAACTACGAAGAGCTTAAAATATTGGTATATTTTGGAAGAAGTTTTATACCCAAAATATCAGCTCATATCTGTTTTTCCGACAACTTTTTCTGCTCTTTCGAATCATCTGTTGGGCCGATGAATAATTTGGAGTCGTTTATTTTTTCCATCATTTTTTACGCCGCTCTTTTGGTTTTTCTTTGGCAGTTGATATTTTCGTCGTTATTTTATTATACGTAAAACAAGCAACGAATGTTGAAAGTTTAGTTTTTCCTTTGATGATTCAATTTTTTAAAATTTTTTGTTTGCATTCTTTTTTATACCTACTTTCTTTATTTTGTTTTTCTTTCCTCTTTCTTATTTTCAACTTATAAAACTGTGTAAAAAATATTTAAGAAAGAAAAATTAAAAGAAGAAGTTATCTTTGAAAAATTTGCGAGAGGATACGATTTAAAATTGTATTTGTCTCGCTTTTGATAGTAGATAATATATTAAAACAATATTTATAGTTTTGAAACAAAAGAAAATTTATTTTTACCGAAGTTTTAAAAAGATGTTTTAAAAAATCTTTACGCAGTAAATGCGTCAGAATAGCTTATTTTTGTTTTTGATGTCACATGTTATACCTATAAATATGGTAAAAATTATACGTACGTCAAAACATATTTTGACAAAGTTTCGAAAATAATGTCTCTTTGTGTACTTAAGTAGGTAAGTCTTATTGATAACTGATGACGTGAAAAAATTAAGAAGAAAAGTTATTTGTTCAAATTTTACGTATCGGCTCAATTTAATGCACAGAAGAGCATGGAAAATTTACGTCAATGATATCTCAAAAATCAGTTGATCAAAATAAAATTAGCTACCTAATATTTCTTTTGGAATGAACAATTTTTCGAATATTTTCCAATAAAAAATTTTTTTATTACGTTTTTGGATTCTGGATGTTTTTTTTTCAATTTTATGGAGAAGAGATAAAAACTTTGATTTTTTGGAGAAAAAAGTTTCAGTTTTTAAAAAAAAAAAAGAATCTCATTTTTTACGCAAAATTGAAGCAAAAATCTCTGTTTTTTGGAAAAACTAATTTCTCAACTTTTTTAGAAGAAGAAATTAAAAAAAAAACGAATAAAAATTATTTTCGCTCAATATACTTATAATTCATAATATAAAAAAAAAACATTCTGCAATTTCTGAAAAATTAAAAACTTCAATTTGGGGGAGGAGCAATCACTGCTTCTTGGAGAAAAAAAAATTCTCAGTTTTTTAGGAGTAAAAAATGTCTTTATTTTTTGGAGTCATCGTAAAAAAAATCTAATTTTTTTGGAATAAAGAAGGAGGTGAAAAATTTCTCAATCTTTTTGAAAGTAAAGTATGTTTCAAAAATTCCTTTATTTTTTTGAAAATAATCACATTTTTCAAAATAAAAATCTTTAGTATGTAAATTGGAGGAAAAAAAATCAATTTCTTTACAACAATAGAATTTTTCAATAATTATTTTTTAAATAATATAATATTTTGTTCAATTTTTCTTATTGAAAAAAATCATATAATTTTTAGGTAAATAAAAACTTTTATCTCCTTTTATTGGAGGAAAATCATTTTCAACTGAATAAAAAAATCTCGGGTTTTTCAAAAAACAATTAAATTTCTCAGTTTTTTGAAATAAACATTATTTTCAATTTCCCTTGATAAAAAAAATGTATATTTTTTGGAAAATAGTTAACTTAAATCTCTGTAAATTATCATTTAATTTTTGGAGTAAAATTTTCCTTTTTTTAGTGAAAAATATCTCAGTTTTTTAGGAACTAAAATAAAACCTTTTAGTATGATTAAAAAAGCTCGACATTTTTGAGGTAAAGAAAAAGGTGAAAAAATTTTCAATTTTTTAAAAAGGAAAATATTTCTTAAAATTTCTTTAATTTAAAAAAAAAAAACACATTTTTTTGAGAAAAAAATTCAATTCTTTGAAACAGGAAAATTACTCAATATTTTTGGAATAAACATTTTGTTCAATTTTCCTTGATGGGGAAATCGTTAAATTTTTTTGAAGAAAAAAACTTCAATTTTTGGAGGAGAAAAGAATTTGTCAAGTTTTTTGCGAGTGAAGAATTTTTTTTTCTTGATGGAAAAAATATCATAATTTTTTTTAAGAAAACCATATTTCAAAGAAGAAAAATACCTCTATACAAAAATCATTCATTTTTTGAAAAAAAAAACATCAAAAAAACGTCAATTTCTTAAAACACCAAAACTACTCATTTAGGGGGGGGGGGGGTGGAATCTCCAAATTAAAATTTTTAATCAATTTTCTTTGATGAAGAAATCATTCATTTTTATAGGGAGGGTTTCTGTTGATGGAAGAAAAAAATTGGTCAAATTTTTTTGGAGTGCAGGAATTTTCTTTTTTTCGAGAAAAAATCTAAATTTTCTGAAATGAAAAAGAATGAAAAATTTCTCAATCGTTCCATATTATAAAAATATATTGTGAAAAAAAGTTCTGATTTTTTTGAAAAGAAAGCTCAATTTTTTTTAAATTTTCTTTTTTCGAAAAAATCAATTTCTCAATGTTTTTGATGTACCTAAAAAAATTTTCAGGAATAAAACAATTTTTCAGTTTTTAGAAGTTAGAAAATTCTTTAAATTTTTTCTCCACAAATGAGGGGAAAATGGGAAAAATTCAAAAAAATTATCTATTCCATATTTTTGATTTTTAAAACAAATTCTCGAAAATTTTCAGGAAAGAAAATGCACAAGGCATAATTATTACGTATTATTTTTTTTTAGAAATGTAAAATTGTGACGTATAAAATTTTAAAAATTTATTAAACTTGTAATTTTTCCTTCCAACGGGTAAAAAATTACCTTAATATGACAGTTGTAAATTTTCACTAGAAAATTGATTTTTTTTTAAAATCCAATTAAAAATAATTCGACATTCTATTATTTTTAAACGATACATTCCAAGAATTCAAATTTGCAACCTCTCTTCCTCTCTGGAAAAATATTTTTACACGTTTTCCAACATCGACATCTCAAGGTTTCCATTTCATTAATAAGAGAGTGCTTTAGGTAAGCTCGAGTGTTTCAAAGCTAGGATCTCAGGTGGTCTGAATTGTCATGCAGGTCGATTTTCTGACCGTTTCTATCACCGTTATGGGTAAGTATTCGTATCTCATTAGTGTTAAAACAGTATGGCTACACTGTAACCGAGAAGGTTTCTCGATTACCGGAGCTTTTGCGAGAACGAGAAATGCTAATAGGACGTGGAACTGATTAATATCTGGTAATAAGTTGAGGCGTGTGTAATGAGACGGAAAAGCTCGACAAGATCGGTGTAAGTATAGAAAAAGGCGTATAATCGTCGAGCCAGAGCATCGTTTGGCCGGAATTAATTTGCATTTTAAAGTAATTTTTCGAATGGCTTTTTGCCAAATTTCGGCTATTTTTTCGCAACGGAGACGCGAGACGAGACCTTGGTTGTTCGGAAAACTGAGCAGTCGTTTTCGAATTCCGAGTTAAAAACACAGCACAAATTACCGAATTGACAAATTAAGTACGGTTGTATACATTAATAGACTGCTGTCGAAGGAGTTGGAAAAAGCTGTCATTGCGATGTTGAATTATTTATACAGCTTTGAATTATACATGTTTATTTTCAAGCACCCTTAGCGTAGGCTCGCTCGCCTTCCTGCCCTGCACAGGTTTCCTGGGTACGAGTGGAATTTGTCGTTAATTAATTTAAATTCGAATAAACCGCATCGTCAGAAAACTCGAACGAAACGATCGAGTCAGCGAATAATTCCAAGACGAAGCGACGCCCTCTTCTTCTTGTACACTTGTTGATGAAAACGCACAAGGAAAGGTTGACGTTTGTTTTTGAGGTAAACAAAACGCGTGATGACTTATTTCGAGATTTTTTTGCGTCGTATTCTCGTATTACAATTCACGTGGAGCTCGTTTTAGCATCGTGACGTGGATGGAATCAACTCGAGAGGAAGGGTACGACTTTGATGGCGAATTCGTCGACTTAAATCGGGTTAAAATTGACCTCGTTTGGCAACAAAAAAAATACATCAAAAGGAAATCCAAAAGTATTCGATGCAGTCGCTCGAATAGCGGAATTAAATCTCAACTCGAACTGGCGACTAAAAGCAAAGGTTGTATTGTTCGCTCGAAACGAATGGAAAACCTCGTAAGGATTTTTTCTCCATTGAAGTACAATCAGCCCTGCTTCGGCGTGCTTTTTATATTCGTACGTTGAAATACGAACGAAAGACCATCGTATAATGAATACACTCTCATATGGCGAGGCAAAAACAAAGCCAACGGAAACCACTTGTTGAATTTGTATAAATTTTATATGCACAGGCTACGAATAATTTTGCAAACTCATTCGGCCTCATTGGTTTGATTCTAACATCTGTGTTTGTATTTTTCCATCATAAAATTCTATAGATGAAAACGAATTTTATAATGTATTTGATCAAAGTTGTATATACGCTTATTTCGAATATTTGCCATTCGTTTTGATTTCAAAGCTGCGCATATCTCGTATAATAGCCACTAAAATACCCCCTTTCTCGTAACCATTTTCCAGTAATCAATTGCCTGGCTTTCTCGTACACGCATGTAAACCCATCGTTAAAGTTTTAAGCATTAAATCAACGGTAATCAACGGTCTGTGATACTTCAAATGTTACAAATAATCGTATGTATTAAAAAACACGATGCATTGTAATTTACATTTTTTTTTCTACTCGGTTTAATTGGTACAATTTCAAACATATGCTGGATTTGGGTCTGGAATCGGACACCGGTGATGTTGAGAGGTGTAAATGCATTCCAGATGTCGGCACGTTTTCTACGTAATTGTGCAGCGTTTTCAACTCTTTTCTGGGTGCAGAAAAAAAGGGTAGTTTTTATTGGGATTTTTTTTTGCAGTGTTGTTGCGAGATAACATGTTGATTTGATGTTTTCGAAAGAATAACAGGATTTTTTCGCGATGAGAAATTTTCATTATGAAATGGTAGGAGGAGAGGAGAGTGAAGGAGGTGAAGTAAATGAGGTTGATGTGTTTCATTTTTAGTTTGGCGAAAAAGCTTGGGGTATCGACGTGAGAATTTTTAAAATGGTGATTTTTGAAATTTTCGACGAAAAAATCGACTTGTTTTATAGCACGAGGCTAAATCGAGCGAAACACGAGAAAAATTTTAATGGAGTGGCTGTAGCGAATTTTTATTAGAATGTTTGAAAATTAAAATTTTCAAGAGATTTTTGGTTTATTCATGAGAAGATTTTTTTCACTAGATATATATATATATTTTTTTTTTGAGAATTTTAAATTTTTCTTATAAAAATATGGTTTTTGGAATGTGGTTAATTTTCCAGATTATTTTAAGTATTATTTGAAAAAAAACCACTCATTTTGTAACGTGAGACTAAATCAAGTCGAAAAGAAGGTGCAATTTTTAGGATCTTTTTCTGTTCCAGAGAATTTTTCAGTTTTTTCTGGTTAAAGATTCTTCTAAAAAAAATTTTCGAGAAGAATAAAAATTCGAAAAGAAAAACTTCTTCAAAAAATTGAGAGAAAACTGAAAAAAATGTTTAAGGAAAAAACAAAAAATTCACATTTTCGAAAAAAAAGGAAAGATAGAGAATTCTCCAGTAATTTCTGAAAAAAAAAATCTACAATGATTATTTTAAAAACTCAAAGGAAAAAATTGCATCAGTTCAAAAAATCAACTTGAAAAACATTTTTTCAGAAAAAAAAATCAAGTACCTAAATATGGAATAAAAATTTTTTTCGGAAAGAACAGAAAATTCTGTATAAGTATACATTTTTTTATGAAAATAAATCATGAATGAAATTTTCAAACACCACAAACAAACAACAACAACAAGAAAAAAATTGAAATAGAATTTTCCAAAAAAAACACGTTTTGAATGATTTTTTTTTCAGGTTTCAAAAAAAAAAAAACTTTCTAAAAAACACACATTTTGTGAAGAAAAATCAAAATACTGAAAAGTTCAAAAAATCAACTCTGAAAGCATTTTTTTTAAATTGAAGTTTTAAAAAGTCTTTTCGAAACACAAACACTTTTCGAAGAATTTTTGAAAAAATAATCCACTCATAAAATGACAGTTGAAGTAAGTTTAAACTTTGTTTTAGAAATCCCTGCAAAAAATCATCAATTTTCAAAAAATACGAAGAAAAAATGTTGCAATAAATTTTGCCAGAAACCATGCAAAAAAACAACAACACGAAAAAAAAAATTTTGGAATCGATTTTTTTAACTTAGAAGAAATGAAAAAATTTTTTCAAGAACAAGAAAAGAAGTCATTTTAAATAAGTAGTTACCTTACATTTTTGTAAAAAAAAAAAAGTTAAAAATCAACTTGTAAAACATTTTTCCAAAAAAAAAAAAAAATGGAATGGAATGGAATAAAAAATATATTTGAAAAACTTTTGGATGGAACAGAAAATTCTCCAGGGTTTTTGATAAAAAATCATCACTTTTCAAAAACAACACAGAAAAAACAAAAACAAGAAAAAAATTAAAAAGGCATTTTTCAATTTAAAAAAAACAAGTTTTGAAAAGTTTTTTTATTTTTCAAAAAAAAAATTCTTTCTACAAAAATACGTTGTTGGGAAAAAAATTCAAAATAAAATTTAGGAAATCAAATTATTGAAAAATATTTTTGAAACAAGTCTAAAAACTGCGAAAAAAAATCTAGGAAATAACCGAAAATTTTCTTGTAATTAAAAAAAAAAATATAATCCACTCAAAAAATAGTTTTAGGTATTGAAACACGTTTCAATTTTGTTACAAAAAAAATCTCTGAAAAATCATCAATTTTCAAAAAATACGAAGAAAAATGTTGCATTAGTTTTACTGACATTGAGGGTCTCTTTTATAAAAACAACAACAACAACAAAATTGTTTTAAAAATTTTTTTATTTCAAAAAAGCACAATTTTTTGCAATATAATTATTTTTATTCCAAGAAAAAAAGTCATGTTTTGTTCAAAAACAAAAAATTCAAAACAAAATTTTCCGAAAAAAACTCTAAAAAAAAATTTTATAAGAAATATTCAGGAAGGAGTAAAACAAATTCTTTGAGGGAAAAAACACGAAATGCAGTACTTAGAGATTTTAAAAAAAATCATTAAAAAGAATCTCTTTGAAATACTTAGAGTAAGATTTTTTTTTCAAATTTACAAAAGATAAATTTTCAAAAAATGAAAATGGAAAACGTTGCATCGTATTTTGAGAAGAAAGTCATTTTTAAGAGAATCTTTTTTCAGAAAAAAAAAGGAAAAATACGTAATACTTTAAATTGAAAATATTAAGTCTGGAAAAATTGGTTTTGGAAAGGGGGAAATCTTGGTAAAAAAATTTGGAAATCAACTTGAAAGAAACTCTTTCCGAAAAATTCTTCAAAAAAAGAAAAAGTAAAACGACAACTGGGTAAAAAAAATCGTTAAAAAAATAATAGGCCTAATATGATAAATTCATTAAAAAATATATTTAATCGTAATAATAAAATAAATTCCTTCCACAAAAATTTCTGAAAAAAAGTTTCTAGGAAAAATTATATGTACCTAATTTTAAAAAATCATTGAATCGAATTTTTTTGAAATTGATTAATCTATGTTTTCAAGGGGAGCTTTTTCAAAAAAAAAAAAAAAAAAAAAAAATCTTTAAAAAATAAGAAGGAGAATAATGATAACAATACAGAACAGAACTCTTTTTTAATTTGCAAAAAAACAACTATTTCTACAAAAATATTAAAAAACACCCCTAGAAAAAAAGAGCATTATTCTTTTGAAAAACACAATGAAAAAGCGTCGAATCCTATTTAAAAAAAAATTTTTTTGAGAGGACTTTTAATAATAAATATGTATTATTCATCAATTTCCAACCACCAAACGAGACAATTCGCCTCATACTAGGAACTAGATCAGTATCGTACGTATAACGACTAGGTAAACCACCAATCACGCGTGGCATATATATAATTTGCCTAATCAAACACCGCAAATATTCATTTTACGGTCCCACTAATGCAATTTAATCAACACCACGATGTCGGTCTATCGTCACTCTCGAGTCTAAAATTGACCCAATGTAATTGTAAGCACACAGCACAAGCATTTAACTAAATCGAAATGTCGACAGCGTAACGCACATCACAGCAAAAGCAAGCACAAAATCATCTCATGCATATTATACGAGAAGTAAGGCCCACGTATTCCACGGTTGAAAATCTGGTTTGCGAAATTTCCGCGTTAGATCTTATTACATGATTGAGTAGGTAGGAAATTCCGGGCAAAAGTAGCAGCTTTCTTCACCTCTTCTACGTACGTATTTTGTTTCTCTTTTTATTATGAAAATTTCGCGCAAAACGTTGAAATTTTACAAGCTTTGAGGAAAAAACATGGCATGGTTCGTTATCATCGATATCGCAACTATGGAAAGGATCGTTTGAAATTATATATCGAAAGATTCGTTTCCCTGTTTTAGCGAGAGAGTTCGATTGAATTACCTAGAATAAAATATAGCCTATTTGATTTTTTAAAAGGAGAACAACGAAAGCTTATTTTCTTCCATTAAGGTATACTTAGAAATACTTTATGCAATTTGCTGCCTCGACATGATTGAGCACTTTTATGCGGAATATCGTCGTCGAAAATAACGAGATAATCGAAATCGAAACCAGAACCAGAAATCAAACCTATGCTTTAAATTAACTCGGTTGAACTTTTCCATTACCAAAGTAACCATAAATCAGTAATAACGTTGTTGTAAATTTGCAACACACGCGATCGAGAAATTATTTCATATCTAACTGGTTTTCCTGCGAAATAGTCAAAAATCACGAAAACTCGGTATTAGGAAACTAATTAAAAATCTTTCTCTTCGTTTATTTCATTTTTTTGCAGATCTGTATCGTATGTATTTTTATGATTTAAATTTCATGAGTCATCTTTCATTAAAACGAACACGGTAATTTGGAGCTAGGTTGACTAATACGTCAAATAATCATGGTATCCTTTTAACACAACATTAAACTAATCTAATGGCAAAGATCAGAGTAACGCTGGGTTACGAGCAGAACACGCGAATTTTCCACCGCCAAAGCTAAAGTAAAAGCGCACGCAGAATAAAGAAATCCGACGAGTGGGCGACCCTTTGTTAATTATATCGTTTCAGGTTAACCCGAAATGTTTTGTACGAGCACTTTTTTTTTGCCGAGAGTATCATTTTAAAAATCTAAATTAAATTAAAAAACTAAAAATTTACGCATAAACTTTAGCCCCGAGCTTACAAAGTTTCAGCGAAAGTGAGGAAGAGAGAGGTGAAAAGCTGGTAGGGGGTTGATAATGTAAAAACAAACGAGTTGGATGCTTTTTCTCTTAAAAATTCTATCATTCGAGATAGATGAGAACCTTTATTTAAAAAAATTACCACCCCGTTTGAGGCTGAAATCAAAAATATTATGAAAACTCCAGCGAACCAATTCACCCTATAGAACCAAACCGAGCTACTAAAGAGCTTCTTAGAAATAAGTACCTATCAAATAACTCAAGAACGAAGCATATTATCGAGTCACATTCGCACGGCACACACAAAGCTGAACTAAATCTCCATAAAAAAACATCCATCGCCTTTGGTAAATATTCGAAAAAAAAATAAATATGTTGATTTTTTTGCGGCATTTTGCCGAAGCGAATATTTTACATCGCGTTTATATATCGGTCTATGCAAATTCACTATTTTCTGTATTGATATTCTCGTATACTCTGCAATAACAACTTATATAGTTTCTAATCCTATTTCGATGCATTTCAATGAAATATAAGCCCGTCTACGTGTAAGTGTATAGTAAGCATAGGCGATGTGTATTTTCCCATGACCGGAATATACCATTTTGTAACGAGGTTTGTAATACAACGTATTTATATGTTGTTCATTTATGATTCAATTTTTTTTCACACAAGACTTCGCTCGCAATAAGAGGAAGTAGTTTTTAAACGTATTAAAACCTAGGATGAATTTTCAGAAGGGGTCATTTTAGGATGTTGTGTATTGCAGTTTGTTTAATGGCGTGAATTATTGCAAATTTTGTCAATTTACAAGTTGTTTAGAGGCGGTGACTAAGAAATACAATTTGACAGATATCCAAGAAAGATTTTTTTTTTCCTCAATGTGACTCGAAGGTTTTTCAAAATACTGGGCCAAATAGGCATCTGAGAGAAAAACTAACTGCTTTAGAGTAGAAAGGAAATTTACTTCTGTACAATTTTAGTTCTGTGATATTTTTTCGTAGAATGCTTAGTTTTTCTGCAAAATCGAGTGATATGTACAAAAATGAAAATATGCAACTAATCAATCTATGCAGAAAGAATATTTTACAATTTTGGTGCTAAACATAAATCAAGTTTTATGCAAAAAATTAAAAATATGCTAATATTTCAAAGTTTTTTTTTTTTTTTTTTTTTTAATATTGAGTGAAATGAGCATCCTACATAAAAACTAACCAATCAACGTAGAAAGAGAATTCAATTTTCTACAATTTTGGTCCCATCAATTTTTTTTATGGAACACATGCTTTTCACGAAAAATCAAATTTTATATAAAAATTTTGAAAAGATAATAAGTCAATACCGAAGTTAGCTAGAAGCTTTTTGAAAATATAAATCAAAATAAATATTTTACAGAAAAACGAATCGATCAATGCGGAAAGAAAATTTTATTTTCCACAATTTTGGTTCTATAAATTTTTTTTGTAGAAGGTATGCTTTTCATTGAAAATCAAATTTTACTTAAAAAATTGAAAATCCTTTGATATGTTGACAGTTTTTTGAAAATATTGAGCAAAATAAGCATCCTATAGAAAAACTAACGAATAAACATAAAAAATAATTCAGTTATGTATGATTTTGGTTCCACCAAATTTTTAGTAGAACGCGAACTGTTTTTTTCCACAAAAAATCAAGTTTCATATAAAACATTGACAATATGCTAATATTATGTTGACAGGTTTTTGAAAAAATTGAGCAAAATAAAAAAATAACCTATCAACTCAGAAAAGCAATTTAATTTTCTACAATTTTGGTTCTACAATTTTTTTTGTAGAACGCACACTTTTCACGGGAAACAAGTTTTATGCAAAAAATTCAAAATAAATATGCTAAAATGTTGACACTTTTCTGAAAATATTGAGCAAAAATAAGCATCCCACAGAAAACTATCAATTCAATGCAGAAAGAGAATTCTATTTTCTACAATTTTGGTCCTACAAAAATTTTTGTGGAATGCTTGCTTTTCATTGGAAATCAAGTTCTATATTAAAAAGAAATGAAAATATTTTAATAAGTTGGCAGATTTTGGAAAATATTGAGAAAAATAAGCAATTAAGCATCCTAAAGAAAACTTACCCAGTTAACTCCGAAAGAGAATTTAATTTTCTACAATTTTGGTTCCCAAATTTTTCTGTAGAACACACACTTTTCACGGAAAATCAAGTTTTATTCCCAAAATTCCAAATATGCTAAGATTTTGACAGCTTTTTGAAAATATTAAGCAAAATAAGCATTCTACAGAAAACTAACAATTTAAAGCAGAAAGAGAATTTAATTTTCTACAATTTTGGTTCTACAAACTCTTTTGTAGAACGCATGTTTTTCAAGGGAAATCAGTTTTATGTAAAAAAAAAAAAAAAAAAATGAAGATACGCTAAAATGTTGGCAGTTTTTGGAAAATATTGAGCTAAATAAGCATCCTATAGAAAAATTTACTATCAACACAAAAAAAGAATAAAATTTTCTGCAATTTTGGTTCTACAAATTTTTTTGTAGAACGCATGCTTTTCACGGGGGATCAAGTTTTATACCAAAAATTGAAAATTGCTAAAATGTTTAGTGTTTTTTGAAAATATTAACCAAATAAGCATTCTACAAAAAACTATGTAACAATTCAACACAGAAAGAGAATTCAATTTCCTACAATTTTGGTTCCACAAATTGTTTTGTAGAACGCATAATTTTCACGGGAAATCAAGTTTTATGCAAAAAATTGAAAATATGCTAACATGCTAACAGTTTTTTGAAAATATTGGGCAAAGTATGGCTCTTACAGAAAAAATTACTGACCATTATAAAAAGAGAATTTAATTTTGTACAATTTTGGTCCTATAAATATTTGTAGAAAGCATGCTTTTTACAGGAAATCAAGTTTTATGCAAAAAATTGCAAATATGTTAAAATGTTGAGTTTTTTGAAAATATTAAGCAAAATAAGCAATAAGCATCCCACAGAAAAACTACCCAATCAATGCAGAAAGGGAATTTGATTTTCTACAATTTTGGTTCTATAAATTTTTTTGTAGAACACAGTATTTTCACGGGAAATCAAGTTTTATGAAAAAAATTGAACATATGCTTAGATTTTAACAGTTTTTTGAAAATATTGGAGAAAATATTGGTCTTACAGAAAAAATGACTGATCAACATAGAAACAGAATTTAATTCTCTTCAATTTTGGTTCTAAAAGTATTTTTGTAGAAAGCATGATTTTCACAAAAAATCAAGTTTTATGCAAAAAATTGCAAATATGTTAATATGTTGACAGTTTTTTTTGAAAATATTAAGCAAAATAAGCATCCTACAGTAAAATCAATCAATCAACACAGAAAGAGAATTCAATTTTCTACAATTTTGGTCTCATAAATTTTTTTGTACAACACATGCTTTTCATGGGAAATCAAGTTTTACGCAAAAAACTGAAAATATGCTTACATTTCAACAGTTTTATAAAAATATTGGACAAAATATTGGTCTTACAGAAAAAATGACTGATCAACATAGAAACAGAATTTAATTTTTTTCATTTTTGGTTCTAAAAATATTTTTGTAGAAAGCATGATTTTCACAGGAAATCAAGTTTTTTGCAAAAAATTGGAAGTATGTTAAAAGGTTTACAGTTTTTTAAAAATATTAAGCAAAATAAATATCCTACAGAAAATCTACCCAATCAACGCAGAAAGAGAATTTAATTTTCTACAATTTTGGTTCTATAAATTTTTTTGTAGAACACAGTCCTTTCACGGGAAATCAAGTTTTATGAAAAAAATTGAACATAAGGTATGCTTCATTGCTTATACATTAACAGTTTTTTGAAAATATTGGACAAAGTATGAGTCTTACAGAAAAACTGACTGATCAACATAGACATGAAATTCAATTTTCTACCATTTTGGAACTTCGAATTTTTTCTATAAAACTCTCAGCTCACAGAAAAATCCAGTTCCACGTTGAAAATTGCAAAAATTCTACAGCATGCCATTCACACCACTTGACGAATTCAAGCAAATATTTCTACCATGAGAAAACAAGCATTAAATAAAATTTTAAAATAAGGTTCACTCCCCCCCCCCCCACTCGAGATGTCAAACAAACCCTCAATCGAGTAAGTAAATAAATCCCACAATCGATAAATTTTCTACCTGTAATAATTCAAATTTTGGAAACTTCTCTTATAGCCTTTCGATATTAACGAAGTTATTAGCCAGATAAAAGGCACCGATGACCTCTCTCTCTTCGTCTAAATTGATAAAATTAATTACTTTCGGTTGAACCATTGACTGTAAGGTGTATTCATTTGGAGCTTATTAGAAAACAGAGAACTTCCAAGGAGGGTTGGTTCGTTCGAGGTTCGACTGAAGGTGTTCGCGAAGCTCAGGCTTTTAAATAATTTAAAAACGATATAAACTCGTGGAAGGAATTACGCCACAGTTTGGTACGTGACTGTGGTGATTTAATTCGCAACATTAAATAAGTCGTTTGGTTATGTCCGGACGAATTTTAAATTCCTTTAATTACGCCGCAAACACCACGTCGACTTGGATAAAAAAGCTTTGTGCGAAGTTTCAAAATGGGGCGGGGGTAAAAAAGGGGTGAATTTCATAATTAATTTTTATTTTACGTTTTTTAAAAGGCTGGCAAAAGGGATGCTTGACCGTTGGACCGTCCATGTGGGTATGAAAATTTTCACTCGGCTTTTAAATTGCGTTGTTTACAAAGTTTTTAGATGTACATAAAGCGAGATGGCGGGGCTAGTATTTTGTCTTGTAGTTAATTTATTTTGACGAGCGGAACTGGTAGTATCTGGCAAAGGTTTGGGCCTGGGTAAATGTCGAATAGATAAAGTAATCAAATGCCCGTCCAGAGAATACTAATAAAACATCAGTAGGTAGAAGCAGCTAACACGAGCACGAACTATTTACGTTTTATGAAAGAACCTACATACGAAGAAAACGTGGAGAAAAAAACCATAACACACCCTTGAGCATAAAAAAAACATTCCCTATTTACGTGTAATTTTTATAAATACGTAAAAAAGATTAAATAAGGCGAACGAATACGCATGAAAAAGTAGCTGCTCGTCTAAAATATTAGGCGTAAATGGCTACTATGAAACAGCTACCAACTGCCGAGATAATAATGAGAAGTCGTTTCGTCATAATGATGATGACTCGTTCGGAATGTAATTTTCAAATTTCGATATTTACCCCGAGTTTTTATTATTATCGAGCCAAACGGAAATGCGTAGTAATATCGCCCAAAACAGCCGATAAATCGAAGGCGAACAAAAAAAATGAAATCGTAAAGTCGTTTAAAATACCTCCCCTCCCCTCCTGCCCACAGAGACTCACGAGTCACAACAACGCACAGTCAAACTACCACCGTCGTCGAATTTAGTTTTTGAGCGACACATTAAATTAAACGATTTTTCTCATTTTACATTATCTCGGTAGCCGAAATAATTATTCGCAATAATGGCGCTGCTTTTCAAACTCTTCGCAAATTGCTTTTCATTACATTTAAAACGAAACGAAACGTCGCAACACCGACACAAAAATCATCGTACCAAAAGCGAAACGATTTTTCCACCAATGCTTCGTTATTACGACGAATTCTGTATTCATTTTCTGATTTATAAGTGTACGAGCTGCGAGCATTTTACTCTTCTGTATGGAATAATTGAAGGTTGCGAAAATGATTGGGCGGGTTTTTGGAAGTTGGGCCGAAATGCTATACAGTGTATTTCAAAGGGTCTGAGAATGTTTCGAAATTATGGGTTCGATTTTATCGTCGTCAAATTGCGTATCGTTCGGAATTGTTTAATAGATACAGATGGATAGTTTCTCTGTTTTAGAAGCGAACGATATGTTCATTACTTATAAAGGGTACTTTGAAATGTTGTATATTTCACTCGAAATGATGTACGGCTCATTGGCCAGTATCGTAGAAATTTCCAAGAATGTGGTTTAATAACCCTTTCGGAACCGATGCCGAACTAGCTCAGATTAAAGCATTATCGTTTAGTACCATTATAATATAAAATATTCTAAGACTCCCCTGAAATTTTTACAGCCCTTAACGTCAATACTTATATCAGAAATCCACATGGAAGGGGGGGAGTGGTCCAATCAAAATTTTTGTAATAACCAAAGCTATCCCAAAAACTTTAATAGACAACTTTTGTTTGAAAATTTTTTCAATTAGGACCTTAGGTTAAGCGATACAAAGATTTTTTGGAGAAAGGGTCTATCCAATTTCCAAAAATCAACGTATCTCTGTACCTAAGGCCCTAATTGAAAAATTTTCCAAACAAAAGTTGCATATTGAGGTCCTTGGAATAATTTTGTTCATGACAAAAATTCTGATTGAACAAATCCCTTCCCTCCAATATCGCATGATACGTATACACGTAGAATAATTTTTTATTGTGAGCTTTATACGTATAGTGCAAATTTGGAGAAGAAGGAGTGATCTAATCAAAAAATGTCTATTACATTCTTTGAGAGCTGAAAAAAAAATAAAATGATTAAAAAAAAAATTAAGACAACGCTTTTAAATTGAGTATTTTTCAAAAAATGAGGAAAAAAACATTCAAAAAGATTTTTCTACAGGAAAAATTTCAGTGATTCGCATTTTTAAAAAAAATTATTCTATTAGTTCTATTACACTTTTCCGAAATATTTTTAATGTTTTTCTGAAAATTTTCATAAGATTTTTTAAAAGATGAATCTTTTGATTTTTGTGAAAAGATTTTGTAAGATTTTTTTTTTTTTTAAGTTTCTTTACACAATTTTCCATTTATAATTTTTTTTCTTCGGAGGATTTTCTGAACAAAACATTTTTCAAGATTTTTTTCGACAACGTAAAATTTTATCATTGCATTTCTTCTTAAAAAGAATTTTAAATAAATTTTTAAAAAGTTATTTGTGATTTGAAAAAATGTTTAAAAGACAATTATTTGAAAATAAAGAAGTACCACTACCACTCCCCCCCCCCCCCCGCCCACCACCAACGTCAAAGAAAATATATGGTTTTTTTCTACAGTTACATTTTTCCAAATTTTTCTTGATACTTCTCATAAATTCTTCATATTTTTTCTTGAATGCATCTTGAAAAAATTTCAAAAGATTTCTTTCTACACGACGATTTCTTGAAAAAAAATAATAAAAAAAACACCCTGCAGTAACAATTTTTGAGATTACAATTTCTTTTTTAAAATAATTCTAATTGTATTTTTCAGAATTTAATTTGATACTTTTCATGAATTCCCCATCATTAAAAAAAGAAAAAAAAAACAAAAAAACTTTAAAATATTTATGAATGTTTTTTAAACATTACTCATCGACTCATCATATTATAAGAAAGCTTCTTAAAATAAAAAATCTTAAGTTGTTTTTTTCGATGAGTAAGTAAACATAGAATTTTTTCTACAGTTTATACTTTGCAATTTCAATTTTTTAAAAATGAATCTAATAACATTTTTCAGATTTTTTTTAAACGTTATTTGGTATTAAAAAAAATGCAGGCTTTTTTAAACAAAAAAATAAATAAATAAATAAAACAATCTGCTATAAAAAGTTTTGTAATTTTCATTTTTTAAAACAATTCCATAATTGAACTTTTCACGATTCTTATTAGAAATAATTCTTTTAATTTTTCGAAAAGATTTTTGTTTGAAAATACTTTTCAAAAGATCTTTTATGACAATTTTTCAAAAAGAAATTAAAAAGAAGAGGGTTTTTCAACAAAAAAAAAAATGAAGAATTTTTTCTACAGTAAAAATTTTTGTAACTGAAACTTTTGAAAATAATTCCAATTCAATTATTACATTTTTTTTGAAAGGTACTTCTCATGAATTGTTCATAGTTTTAAAACAAATAATCCTTCAAATTTTTCAAAATAAATTTTATGGTAATTTTTAATTTTTTTTTTTTTTTTTTTAAATCAGTAGTGTTTTTTTTAATCTTTTCAAATGAATTTTTTCATAAATAGGGGAAATCTTTATAATTTAAATTTTTTAAAAGAATTTTAATCAAATTTTTTCTAAAATTTTTTATTTTACTTAATGTTTTTTTTTTTAGAAAAGGTTTCATTTTTTTCAACCAACGTTTACAATATGATATAAACCCCCAAATATTATCATCTGACAATCTAGAAAAAATAGATCAACTAATAACCTTCTTAAAGAAAACCCATCTTTACAATCTAATTTAAACCTCATTGTAGGGGCGCGATAATCCTGGTAATTAAAAGCGCCCAAAAAAAAAAAAAAAAAAAAAAAAAAAAAAAGGATAATTTTTCTTTAACAAAAATTTATTGGACACCAGAAATTTTTAAAAACTAATTTCATGAACATTTTTAAGTACGATTTTTTTGACACAACTGTTTAGAAAAAAAAATCCAAAAATTATTCCCATCTCAATGTTTTTTTTTGTTTTTTTTTAAAGAAGTTTTTATGTCAAAAACATTTTTAAATTTTTAAAAATTGATAATTTTCATTTTTTTAATAAAAATTTTGTACTTGAAAATTTTTCCCAAATTTTTTTCGACAAAAATAATATTATATTAGGAGGACTTTTTTAAATGTTTTCTAATAAAATGAGATTTTTAAAAAAAGAATTTTGAGTACAATTTTCTCATTTTTTTATTTTTTTTATTTTGAATTTTATTCGTGTCAGACTTTTTTTAAACAAAAATTTTGCCCCAAGAGAATTGTTCTTGACAAGAAATTTCTCAAGATTTCTAAATACCTAACAAAACAAAAAAAGGAAGATATTTTTAATAAAATTTTTTAAACATAATTTTGTACACAAACAGTAAAACTGAATCAAAAAAGATAATTGATGAGCAATTTTAACAGATGAGCTTCTCATGATGATTGACGAGACAAGAAAATTTGGTAGGTACAAGTATAATTTATTCAAAAATTTTCCAAAACATTCAACCTCATAATTTCAGAATGAATCGAAATCGATACACTTAAGGCAAAGAATAAAAAAATACGCCAGAAGGACGTCACAATCGAACGAAAAAGTGAAAAAAAGGAGAAAATTTACAGTAGGCAGTGTTAATTTTCTACGTCCAGAATAAATAATTAAAATTGAGAAATGACTTTGAAAATAAGTAAAGAAACAAGTTTTTTTTCGCGTTTATACAGCCTATGTATATTTTATGACATTCGTCTACACATTTAGATTCCAACCACGTTGATTTTTTCGCGCCATTTTCAAGTTTAGAAATTTACAAAAAACTAGGTCAAAGTTATAGACTTTGGCGAACAAAACGGTCTGAAATTTGAAACAAAAATTCATCTAATTAAAAACTAGTCCTACTATTTAAAAAATCTTGTTCGAGTTGAACAACTCTGGAAACTTCTTCTCTTTCAAAAGGATTTACGTAATCAAAAACCAACCTAATTAAAATACTAAAACGCCAAAGGAATCCACTAATTGACGACTTGCATGCATCGAACAAACACTTGACTCGAAAAGAACGCAAGAGAGGCCATCAACAACAATAATACAGGATACAGGTCAATAAGTAGTTAAGTACTGTAAATGTTCCATGGAAAAAACATCAAATGTGGGGATTCCTATCTATTTTTGATCATACATTTGCACGACTACAGCTTCGGTGGCATTTAATTTAAAAATTAAACGGCTCAAATGGATCGAGGAATCCGTCGTACGTGGGGTAATCAACCATAAACGAGGATTAAACTAAATCCGAATTCGTTACATTATCGTGTTTTGAAATTCGTCTTCCTCGAATAAGAGAAAAAAAACATACACGATTCGGAACAGTAGAGCAACGATGATCAATATTTCGAACGGGTAATGAAAATTTCATCCGGGAAGAAATTCGACTAATCAAATTAAGAACGAAATAGACGCGAGCTTTGATATATCGAGAAGCAAACGTTACGAGTTGGTAAACTTTTAGTCTAGTTGAAATCAGCCCTGGTAAACTTTTCAATTCATAATCCTCTGGAGATTCAAAAAACCTCGTAATATTTCCGTTATCTGTATGGATTTGTTTTATTTGAAAAATACACCTTGTTCGATTACATAAGAAAATAAAAATAAATCCGATTTCCAACATACCATATCTTGTGGCAGACCAAAAAATAAACCTTTGATTGTAAATTTTCCATCGAAAGAGTAATTAAACGGTCGAGTTGATTTCACCATGCTCCGGATTCACTCACACGTGAAACACTCGTATTGTTTTCGTCGAATTCGAACCCTCCCTTTGAAGACCTGCCTTTTAATCCTCGGTACATAATGAAATTCGATAAATCGAGCTAATCACTATGCCGAGTTGTAGGTTGAATGAAATATCATATCATTTGTAAAATCACAATACACGTTGCACGAGCTAGCACATTCGTTCGTCTTTTAACGGCGTAATTACGTGTTTTGAAATTTCCATATTAAAAGTCATCATTGTAAATTGGCCAATTTAACACTGGAATTTATGGCACTATAAATTAAACCTTACAAGCGTTAAGCCTTTCAAGGTCTAACACTCGACTTTTCACCGCCAACTCGAAAGAATATCCACGTACGCGTATATCAATCTACAACGAGCGTAATTAGAACGTCTTCTGACCATAATTAAAATTTTTCTAAAATATTACTCAGGTAACTCTAATATGAGCAAAAGTGTTGGTTTTTAAAAAAACCTACGCTCGTATCGAGTATCAACAACAAGCTGCTCGAATGTTGAATGTTTTTCAAACCTCGTGATCTTCGATTCGAGCTTTGTTTTAACGTATGATTGATTCGAGCCTATTTCTAGAACGGATACGTCAAGTCTTACAACCTCGTTTGTATGTTGATTTGAATTTAATGACGTGTAAAACGACACTGAAAGCTTAATCGCAACTTTCTTACTTCCTGCCTGTCTCTGTCTCTCTCTACCCGCTCTTTCAGCGGCTGATAGCGTATTTATACGCGGTAATTAATTCGAATAGCTTTCAAGACCTGGCCACCCTTTTGTAGGGTTCGTTTTGTCAACATTACAACAAATTCGGTTACTTGCTTAGATCAGGAAATAGTACCACAAAAATAGAGCAAATCGCATTTTGGATTGGCAAAGATTTTTTTATTTCAAAATATTGTCTTCGGTGTCCTAATTAACAAACAAGAAGTCCCCGAACCTCACTCCTTGTAAATTCCTTAAAATGCGAATCAAAAAAAGAACTAATGGTGCCAATCTTGATTTTTTTTTTTTTTTTGGAAATCCATGACTTTTTCATGACCATTTTTTTTACATTTTCTCTGAATGTACTTTTTATGGTTTTTTTACTTACTTTATTCTAATTTTTGTGTCATTTAAAAATTTTTTCTTCAATTTTTATAAATTTTCAGATAATTTTTATTTTTTATTTCTTATGATTTTTCAATTCTAAAATTTTCCATTTCTTTTGCATTTCTTAAATTAAATTTCAATTCTTATGGGATTTTAATTTTCTCATTTTTTCGATTTTTCCTGAATTTTCCATTTCATTGAATTTTTAATAGCTCTCATCATATTTTTTTTGTGTTCAGAGTGACATCCTCGTCAGTGGCTTTTTCAGGATTTGGTGAAGGGATAAAAATCACTGAAATTTTGAAAATTTTCAACTTCATGGCCAAATAGAAAGTGGTACTGCCAGAGACTAGAATCTAGTTTGATGAATTTCTTTACATGAAAGTGGATCGCTTTTGTTAACCAAGTAGGTATACTTAATATTCAAATTTGGAGGGGAGAGAGGGATCCAATCGAAATTTTTGTGATGACTAAAATCATTACTAGGACTTCAAGCTACGTCTTTTGTTTGAAAAAATTTTCAATTAGACCCCTCCCTCCCCACTGATTTTGCATGAAACTCCGAAGATATTAATTGAAAATTAGAGGAGTGAGGAAGAATGGGGCCAATTAAATTTTTTTTCAAATGAAAGTTGAACATTGAGATCTGAAAAATGATTTTGCTCATTACATATACAAATTTCGATTGGATCCCTCCCTCTCCTCGAATTTCACATAAGATCAGGTAGATACCTTTTCAGAATTCAGGGGAGGGGTCCAATTGAAAAAATTTTCAAACAAAAGTTGTAGATTGAGGTCCTAGAAATAATTTTTGTTATCATAAAATTTTCGATTAGGCCCTCCCCTCCCCCTCATTTTTCATAAAATGACTTAGAAACTTACATTACTAAAAACTTGTGTAGATGGGGATCCAATTTTTAAAAAAATTCAAACAAAAGTTGTAGCTTGAAGTCTTGGAATTTTTTTTTGGGGGGGAGGGGGTCCAATCGAAGGAGAAATTGGAGGGGAATGAAGGGAGGGAGGGATACTGAAAAAAAAATCAAAAAAAAGTTGTTGCTGGATGTCCTAGGAATAATTTTGATAATTACGAAAATTTCGATTGGACCCCTCCCTACCCTCTCATTTTGAATATTAAGGATCTATTCTATGAAGTATTACTATAGAACTTTGTAACTTCAAAAAGTAAAAATGGTCATTACATAAATTAAATATCATAAAATTTATTTAAAAAAAAAAAAAAAAAAAAAAAATCCCAATAATTTTTTTTTGAAAAGTAAACAAGTGGAGCAAAAACAAGGTGAAGATTTCTTTCAATTTTTATCAATAAAATAAGTCACCTTCACTTGGCTGGTTTTGCGTCATCAGTTCACTTTTCTAAAAAAAAAATGAATAGAACCTTTTTTATTGAAAATTTTATTTACTTCAATTTTGATAATAATCGTTTTTTTTAAAACGTATATTTAATGAGTTAAAAGTGAAAAACAACGAGAGAATCTCTTTAGATCGACATCTGTGAGACTTCCTGAGTAGGGTTAGGAAATTGTTTGATGATTAATGAGGTCACCGAAAGAAACGTTTCAAAATTTAAAAATCTTTACCCATCCAAAAAAAAATTAATTTCCTTACTTTACTGGGCTTTAATTTTTTCGAAAATATTCCTACGAGCTTGATAAATTCTTTCGTAACGAAAAATTGGAAATATTTCAGGATTTTTCATAATTTGATATTTTCGCCAAAACGAGCCAATTTTTAATAAGAAAAAAATTCAACAGGAACATGCAAACTTTCTCCTGCCCGAATGAAAATCGATAAGAAAATAATTTCAAATTCTAATTAAATCTCTAGAAACACAACGTAAAAGACACCTCAGTCGATGAAAATTAAATTAAAAAAATTTCCACGTCAAAGTAAAAAAAAGAAACCGAGACACGGGGCCATTATAATGATTAAAAATATAGGAAAATAATCGAGATAAGAATACATCCATTTCTCGCTTCGGCCTTTTTCAAGGGAAAATGTAAAAAAATACCCACAGCGAGATAGCCCATTAATTAATAAATATTTTGAGAATCGCTAGATACTTCAGCCATTTATCAACTCGCCCCGCTTGCTGATGAAAAATTTAACAATTATAATGAAAAATGAGAGGAAAATTTCACTTCCTGGTTATTTGTCTAAACGAAAGTTCCTCTGTATCGAGTATTTAATCGAATAATCTCTCGCTTGTCATCGCGATTCTTGGAATCGTACGTAGGTGAAAATATTTCGCGAAATTCTTTTAGCTCTTGAAAACGAAGATACAAATTCTTGGCAATTTGTCCATTTTGTAAACAAACCTTAAAGTTTATTTGAATACGTAATAGAATGATACTGCTGGAAATTCGCCTAAGTAAGGTACCGATATTAGAAAATTTCTTATTTGCCGAAATTTGCGAAACTTTTAACCATTTGCAAATATATCGTTGTCATGAGCGACGCAGGTACCTTCGAAATGGAAAACTTTCGATGAGATTGCCTTTTTAAATTAAAAAATTATCTATTCGTCTGAAAATGTATCTGTAGATAAAGTTGAAACTTTGTACAAATTTGTTTTTCTCTCGTTTCTTTTTCCATTTCATAATTTTCCAGCAGCCACTTCAATCGGTAAATATTTTTCCAACGAGATACTGCCACTGAAATGGCCATAATCATCATGCAACAATCCTAAGTGTAAGAAAAGAATCGCGTAAGTGGTTTGCTCGAGTCGTTATTTACGGCAAACAAGGTAGGCAAATTAATTAACACAAGGTTGAGACGATTTTCGTTGTAGTTTTACGGCGTTCGAGTAGGCAATTTATTTGACATTAGTGCTAGATTTTACGGGATTTTTTATTCTCGAGGAGGATGTTTTTATTTTTCATTTTAACGAGTCGAGTGGAGCAGATTTGTTTGTTTTAATGACATTTCGATGTTCTAATGTTTCTGAATAAATTAGAAAAGAGTTTTAAGAGTCGAGTTTGTATTTTCGTTTTACAATTATTCTTCTATTTTTTTTTTTTTTTTTTTTAATGATCATGGGATTTGGATGGATAAGAAAAGTGCTGAAAAAGTTTAATTCGGCTGTTAGAAATTTGTTTCGACGAATTTGATGAAATTTTTTAGAAAGAAAAATACTCTCGAGTTTTATTAAAGGATACCGTGTTTCGAGGTAAAAGATTGGAAATTGGACTACTGTCTGGATTTTTTTCTTTCAAAATAAATTCGAAGATTTTCTGATGTAATTTCGAAACTCTTGGAAATTCTTAAAAAATTCTGTTTTTGGGAAATTGTCGAATTCAAAATTAATGAGAATGGAAATAAAACATAAAAAATTGAGTGAAGGCTGTGGGAAATTTAACTACTGCCTGTTCCTGATCTTTCTAAGGGACACGATAATTTTTCAAACCATTTTGAAGACTCAATAAAAATTTAAAAAAGTGTTTTCATCCCTTAAGTACAATTTCCAACATTATTGAGTTTAAAACGAACAAAAATTGACAGAAAAAATGAAAAATCAATCGGAGGCTCCGGAAGACTCAAAAGTTCCACTTTTGGAAATGAATCACTTCAAAATGAAAGAAAATACACACAAAATGGGAAAGGGGATTAGAGATAAGAGGAAAATTTGAGTATTCTTCAATTTTATTCTCTCAAACAGACTCGATGGTTTTTTCGATTATTTTTGAGCCTTATAAGTTTTTTTTTTTAAATTGAAAATTCCACAAAAATCATTTTGAAACCACCCTAAAATTTTCAAAAATTTAAGCTTAATTTCTGGAAATTATCAAATTTAAAATGCCAATAAATATAGAGGAACAAAATTAAGAAATCCACCAGGAGACTTCAAATTATTCACTGCTGCATTATTTTAGTTATTTTCTAACACAAAGTCGATTGTCCTTGCAGTCATTTCGAAACTTCTTGAAAATTTTAAAAATGATTGAAAATCCCCAAGCTCAATTTTTAGGAATTTTCAAATCCAAAATAGGGGAAGAAAAATCTACTGATGTCAATGAAATATTTTATACTGTTCAATTTTTATAAATGTACCAAAAAGATTCGATATTTTTCTCAGTTCTTCAGAATCGTTGCCTATTTCTGGAGTTGAATTCAAATTAAGTGAAAGAATAGAGAAAATATAAGAAACTGAGCATTCTCTCAAACAGACTTGATAATTTTTATAGTCATTTTGAAACCTCCCGAATTTTTTTTAAAAAACCCCAAAATACAAACTGAGTAATTATTAAGCCTCTGGAAAATTTTCAAAAATTTAAAATACCTGATCAGTTATTTTTTTGAAGTTTTTAGAAAATAACTAAGGAAATCTGAATACTTTAAAAATTATGAAGCTTCAAGAAATTTTTCAAAACATTTAAAAATATCGCAACCTTGGAAAGTTCTTTTGAAATCCCAATATTTTTTTCACATTCGAAATATCTTGAAAGCTAATTTGAGGGCTGTCAATTTTTTTTTTCTAATTAGAAAATAACTCAAAATTATTTTGAAACTTCCATTTTTTTTTATTTAAAAAACTAAAAAGTTTCTTTTGAAGCATAAGGAAAATTTTCAAAAATATTTTAAAATATCTCACAAATTATTTTGAAAACTTCAAATTTTCTTCTCATTTTGAAGTCTTCAGAGAATTTTTTAAAATTCAGATAATGGAGGAATTCGTTTGGAACTCCCAGAAATTTAAAAAAAAAATCTATTTTATTTTAATACTTCCAAAATTTTAAAAAAAATGAATAATTACATCAAAATTTATTTTGAAGCCCTCAATATTTTTTAAAAATTCAAATAATCTCGAAATTAACTCTGAAGTCACGATTTTTTTTAAAACTCAAATTGTTTCGACAGTCATTTGAAATCTTCCTAAAAAATGTTTAATTTGAAAATGACTCGAAAAATTGAGCATCAAAAAAATTGAAACATCTCAATCACTAAATTATTGGGAATGAACACAAAATGAGTGAAAAAATGGAGAAAACATGAAACCCCAATTGAAGATTCCAGAAAATGGGACCAATTTTTTTCTCAATTTGATTCAGCTCGAAAATTTGGCCATTTTTTTTTATTTAAATCATTACAAAATTCATTTCACATCCCTCAACAAATTATTTAAAAAATGAAGCATCCATTTTTTTTTTCAATTCAAATTATCTGGAAAGTTACTTCATAAATTCCAAAAAAAAAATTAAAAGCTTGGAAGTAACTCAAAAGTCATTTCAAAGTTTTCAGAAATTTCAAAAAAAAATTAAAAATCAACTCGAAAGTTATTTTGAAGGATTCTATCCAGAAAATTAAAAAAAAATTAAATCAATACCCCAAATGTTATTTTGAAACCTTTGGAATTAAAAAAAAAAAATAACACCCCACTGACTCCATCATTGGGACTACTCAAAATAAATGAAAAAATACAGAAAATAATTATGAGAAACCTATTGAAGGTTCCGGAAAATTGGACTGGAATTTTTTTCAATTCCAAAAACCTCGACAGTTATTTTAAAGCCTCCAGAAATTTTTTTTAAACAAATCAAAATCAGAACAATTGAAAACATTGACGAAATATTAAAAACCTACTGGAGGCTCCGATAGGACTGGAAAAACTGTCGAATCGATTTTGAGCTCTGTATGACCCGAATTTCAGTTACCCAAGTTCTACCCTATATTTATTTCATAGACATTTGAAAACGCTGGAGAAGTCGGCTGGAGGCTCCAGGACGACTGGAAATTATTTCAAATCGATGTAATACAGCTCGAAATTGGGTGACAAGTGAATCACTAATGTCTTTCCTCGATATATATATCTAGTCTCTTTCCTCAAAAATCTAAAAAAAAAAAGCACGAACTTTCGAAAATTAAAATTTGTTATTTTTGTAGCGATCCAAGTAATTCTACCCTTTGGAGCCTGTTTCAAATTACTCGTAAAATAATTCGCTTATCTTAGTACAAGCGAGTCGAGCTCAAAAGGGTTTAAAAAATGAAATCAATTGTACGCGATTTTACATTTTGATGAGCCATTCCGTGTTACAATTTTTATACCTATAGTAAAAATCTAATAAAATGCACATGATAAAACTCGAATGTTGTACTTGTAAAGGAAAAACAGCAGGTATGGGAAGGATTCGGAGAGGAAAAGAAATGAGTACGATACGATTGGAAAAAGTCGTTCCATTTGCATATTCGATAGGTACTCAGGTAATAGCCATTTGAGCCGGAGATGTACCTATGGGAATTATTAACTGTGCCTGGGTTCGTTGTAGACTACGAACGAGTCGAGGCCATTTTTATCTGACCACTCGAGTTAAAAGGGAACTTCGATTATAGTAGTTCTTTTTTTCAAAAAGTTCAATTCGCAGAAACAATATGATATAATCGAGTAAAAACGTTAAAAATTGTTCCTTAGGTATCTGCTCTCCAAGCTCCAAGGCATTTATCGTGCTTTTAAATATTTTGATCGTTTGAAAATTAAATTTTCACTCTACTCTTGTATAAAGAACCAGCAATATCCTGGTTCCTTTCGGGGATTACTTCTGCGAAACTCGGAAGCAGCAGATAAAATACGCCTAGCTCGAGCATGAAGGCACCGTGAGGGCACCTTTTGTTCACTAAGGCACTTTGGCGTGAAAAAATTGAATTGTTTCGAGGAAATTAGAACGCTTTCGCATCCCAAAGGTATCAAAATGCGTTTCTACCTTTGACACCAGGTGTTTAGATAATCTCACTAATTTAGATTGGCTGAAAAAAAGCATCGCGAGTGACAAAAAAAATCTCTAAAGTAACAATCCGCACGAAACAGTCGACTTTTAACGCTGTGGCTTTGCCTTGAACCAGCCAGCGAATGAAATTTAAATTCGTAATCCGCGTATAAATTGATCTACGGCTTCTTTCCTGGACGTGATTTTTTTTTTCATACCAGATCCTCGCGATTACTTTAATTATATTTTTAGGCGCGATAATTTCCCCAATGGCGGTCTTTTAATAGGTCGACAAGGAACGTGAGAGAATTACAAATAAAGCCATAGTTTTACTTTGGGATTACCCAGGTTACCACTTCCACCTTGAGGATACGTGCTCGAAGGCGATACAGGAAAAAACACCACAGGTTGGAGGGGTAGTCGTGAAATGCGTCACATTTAAAACCAAATCACTTACCTTTTGCCTGGAAACAGTGGGCATCGATGCTGTCCGGTTTCTCTGCGGAGTGGCCGTGGTCATGGCGTTTTTTCGGCCACCAATGGCCGGTCTCGGAGATACAGATCGAGGAGGCTTATCAGCGTGTAAGAAATTGGATACTTCGATGGTAGGTTGAGGGACAGCGATGGATGAAGAACGTCTCCTGGCGACAGCTGGCGAATGCAGAGATTCGTAATATTCGTACGTTTTCAAGAACTGATCCTCGGGATTATCTTTTCGTTTTCTATGGAATGATCTACGTGTTTCGTATTGTCGATCGACCATCAATGTCTTGGGTCTTTTGTACGATTCCTTGAATATTTTATCTTCTTTCTCGCTCTTCGGTATGACTTTCTCTTCCAATAGAGATACCAGCGATTCTTCGGCATCTTCGTTAAGATTATTAAACAACCTGTAGAAACTTTCGGAAAAGGTCGACAAGCTGGTATCCATATTGATCATCGACGCTCGTCTGGTACTCGCTTTCATTGTTCACCGGCCAATTTTATCACAGACACTGATGACCAATCGATTCACATGGCGAGGGCCGAATTTCGCCGAAATTCACACACCGCAACGGTAACGAGATTATTTCGACGATGTCGTACGCACGAGAAACGATTACTACCAAGGAACGATGAAACTACTCGAGCTACGAAATTATACCAACTGACGATTCAACAAGCGGTATGCTTCGAGATTATGTACCGCTTATCTGCCAACTGTCTGGCGCAAGCGCACAGGGAACGTCGAACCGCTGATTTTGATGAAATAAAAATTACCCCGGTGGAGCGAAGGTACGTGTGATGGTGATTTTTCTCGCCACGAGGGTGTTCTTTGTTGATAAAAAAGAAGAAAAGCCTGTAAATAAAGAAACAAGACAAAAGATATTTTTATATAGTAATGTTCTTTAATAGAGTTTTATACGAGATAACTACGCACATGATCGCGGAATTGTGTAATTTAACGTGACTTGGATGGATGGAAACCGCATGTAAAATATCGAATTCGAGTTTCGAGCTAATGAAATTCTATTTTTAGAATTTCGGCCAGTTTTCGTAGGCTTGAAAATAATAACTAGGTGAAATTAAAATGAATGGAGGGAATTTTCAAGTGACTGGGTGAAAATTGAATCAACGTAGGTGTACGAGTATTTTTCGAATTAGTGCTGTTAAGAATTTTTCAAATTTTCTTTTTTCTGTAAAAAAAAAAATTTTTTTAAATTAAAAATTAAAAAATACCTAGATACAAAAGTATGGAATTTTTTTTTGCAAATTTTCCACAAAATGAAAATTTGAACATTTGGTGAAAATTTTCTTTTCACTTTACTTGATTTGTTGCTGAATTTTAACAAAGATGAAATGCATACACTGAAAAAAATGGATTGTAATGATTCTGGGCAAAACACAGTAATTTTAGGACACGTCGCCAATTTTAGAATCTAAAATTGGCGACGTGTCCTAAAATTACTGTGTTTTACTCAGACTCATTACGGTTTTTGAAAATTCATTTTTTTCCGTGTAGGTACTTAACATATTTTTTTGTGAAAATAATTTTTGTAAATTTTTTCAAAAAGCCAACTTACGAATTCACATAAGATCAATTTTCTCACATTAATTATTTTAATCGCGATAAATTTTCCAAAAAAATTTCCCAAAGACAATGAAAGAAACGATGAATATTTTGAAAACTAATCAATTTTTTTAAAGATTGCATTTTTTTTAAATTGTCAATTTTTAAAAATCGTTCGTTTTTGAAAATTGTCAAGTTTTAAAAAATCAAAAATTTCTTAGAAATCGTCAATATTTCTGATCATTAAAGATTTTTTTTAAAAATTATCAACTTTTGAAAAATTTTTGGTTTTGAATAATTATCAATTCTTGAAGAATCATAGATATTTTTTGAAAATTTCAAGTTTTTGGGGTATCACCAAAAATTTTAAAAATGAAAATTATTGAAAAATATCAATTTTTACGAACAGTTGATTTTTAAAAATCGTCTGGAAAAAATTTTTGGGAATTCTTTAATGGAAAAATTCTCACACTGAAAATAAATGTTTTCCCAGTATATTTCAACTATTTGCAAAAATTAATTCCAACAAAATTATAAATATTTTGTAAAAACCATTTTTTTCACAAAATTTTTGCAAACGTTAAATTTACGAATTTTTTACAAAAAAAAAACTTTTGTTTAATTTTTGAAAATTTCCTCATAAAATCAAAATTGCAAATTTTTCAATTTTTTTTTCAATAGTTTGTGTTGCATTTCTGGATTTGATAATTTTTTTTGTACCATTTATATTGTGGAAATTGAATTGACGAGTGTGTGCAAATTATAATTTATGAGTAGAAAAATTTAGTTTGAACCAATTTTTTCAACTATTATCGGATTTGGCAACTTTTAAAAATTATTTGACCCTTCAACTTACTGTAGGACGTCTGAGATAATAATTTTGAAAAGAAATTCATCATTTTTGAGAAATTTTGAATGTATAACTTGAAAAATTTGAGGACAAAAAATTAAAACGATTTTTTTCTATTCCAGCAGATTTGACATAGTATTTTTTTTTTTTTATAAAATTCAACCTTGCAACTGTAGGACTTCTGGGGTAAAAATTTGTAAAAAAAATCATAATAAAATTATAGAAATTTGAATTTTTATGCTGAAAATTTTTGAAATCAATTTTTAATTCCGGCAGATTTTGAATTTTTTTTTTAAACAATTCAACCCTACAACTGTAGTACTTTTGGAATAATAATTTCGAATAAAATTGTGTAAATTTTAAATTTTGGGTTGAAAATTTTTTAGAGCCGTTTATTTTAATTTTTATCAAATTTGACAATTTTTTTGTACAATTTGGCCCTACAACTGCAAGACTTTTGGGATAATAATTTCGAGAAAAAACTCATAAATTTTGTGGAAATTTGAGTTTATGAGTGAGAAATTCAACTTCATGAGTATAACAATTTTTTGAACACATTTTTTAAATTTTCAACTGGTTTGACAATTTTTTTGTACAATCAGCCCTAGGGCTTTTGGGATAATACGTAATTTACAGAAAAAATTTATTAATATTGAGGAAATTTGCAGTTTTTGACTTGAAAAATTAAAAAAAAAAATTAAATAGATTTTTTTCTTTTTCGGCAGATTTGAAAAAAATTTTGTACAAGTCAACCCTACAACAGTAGGACTTCTAAGAGTGATAAAATAATTTCGAAAAAAAAATCATAAAAATTTGAATTTCTGAGTTGAAAATTTTTTTAGAACCATGTACCTAGTTCAGTTCTTATCGAATTTGGCAATTTTTTGTATAATTGGACCCTACACTGTAGGACTTCTGGGATAATAATTTCGAAAAAAAAAAATCAAAAAATTGTAGAAAAAATTTGAATTTTTGAGTTGAAAATTTTTTTAGAACCGTTAATTCCAATTTTTTTCGAATTTGAAAATTTTTTGTATAATTTTACCCTACAACTGTGGGTCTGCTATAATTTTGAGATGAAATTTATAAATTTTGTGGAAATTTATTTTGAACCAATTTTTTCAACTTTTATCCGATTAGACAATTTTTTAATAATTTGACCGTACAACTGTAGGACTTCTGAATTGTAATAATTTTGAGGGAGGCGGGACATTATTTTTGAAAAACTTGGAATTTATAACTTGAAAGATTATACAATTCAACCCTACAACTGTAGGACTTCTTCAGTAATAATTTCGAGAAAAAAATTCATAAACATGGTGAATTTTAATCCACGATCCATTATTTTGTTCGGTCAGTCTAGACAAGATAAATTAACACAATAACGCGATATTCGCTATTTAAAAAATTTACCGTTTCCATTACCTCCCCCACCCTACCCTCTCACCCACAAAAGTACATCATCAATGCGAAATTTGATCCAGAGCCAAAATAATTTCCACAAGATAATCCGAAAGAGTAATACCACCGCAATTTGAGACACTACCGGGGAAAACTTTGGCGGTAGAAAAAGGAGGAGAAAAAACAAACTCGCTCATTACATTCATCACGCTTTTTAAACCGCAGTTGGCGAAATAGTCAAATTTCAAAAGTGTTTTTTAAAATTACGATTATTACGGTCGTGAACTTTTGGCAACTTGAACCATTAAGAGTCATCACGAGCTTGGGAGGTCCATTACAGAGGGAGGAAAAAGGTATCCGCGCGGGGCTCGTACCACTTAACATATAAAAGGGGTAGAATTTCATTGTGTACTCGACTATACTCGTACTTAATCCGGAATCGCGTGATAATTTTCGCAAATACGTAAGTTTAAAAAAAAAAAACTGCGGGAATTAAAAATAAATTACACTCGGGCGAATGGCCGATAATACTACGATATATAGATACCTACTAGTTTGTAAAAGGATCAAAGGCGGATTACCGAAGGAATTTTTTCATCCGTTGTATAGGATCGTGCTGCAAAGGCAAACACATGTTAAATATTTCACTTTCACAGAACGCATATCTATAGCATACTTAAAATGGGAACTCGAAACGAGCGAAAGAAATCCAACATCGATGGCTACGATTGGAGCCTTTTCTCGTATTCAGAGAGTATAGCTCATAGCAATGGGGAAAGGCTAATGAAGAACGAGATTGTTTTTGGCAATTATATACTTAGGCACAAAGAAGGTTTTTTCTTCCAGCTTTGCGGATACTTTTGAAACAGTTTTTCAATAAGGTTCGAACAATGGAAAAAGTTTCTTTGTGCGAAAAAGAGAATAGCATTGTCGATGGTGTGGTGAGATTGCGAACGATGAGTTTCATAATGTGTTTCCAGACAGCTTTTATGATGTGTTCGAACGTAATCGTAAACATATTCGGAATGGCAATGCCGCCAACGATACGTCATATTCCACCGTTTCAGTTTAATTAAAAATAATGCGAAATTTTTCAATAGGGTTCCCTCGATGTAACTAAATATCATATTGGGACCATAAAAAAGTTTTGGAGCACATTTTATACTTCTCTCTCTTCCATACACGAAAATAGAGATGGGCAGACACCAAATTTCAAATCAATTCAAATCCACATCAGATCACAAAATAAATGCATCGGAGCGAAATTTGAAAAAATAAAAGTAACTTTAGTAACCTGAAATTTCAAAATTATGGAAAAAAGTAACCAAAAATTTTTCATTTTCACTTGAATATAATGACTCATAACCCCCTCCCCTTAACCGTTTTCCCAATATTTTTGCTAAATTTGACGTTTCGCAACTCCTGAAATCGAGGGCCAAAATTTTGAAAAAATATAAAATATATGCATTTTCTGTATAATTATGACGAATTATAATTGAATCTTTGGCTTAAATGGTGCTCAATTTTTACATTTTAGGAAATTTCAATTCTTGAGAAGTTCACAATACATTTTTTGAGTACCTAACTACCCATCTAACCTTCAATTTTTTTTAAAGTCATTATTGAAAATTCAAAAAAAAAACAATTCTTGAAATATCAACTTTCCTAAGTTTTTGAACTTTTATTTGTTTTCAAATAACTGTTGATTTCAATTTTTAAAAAAGGTGAATAATTGCAAACAATACTGTTCATTTTTTTAACCATCTAATTTTTAATTTTTTAATTTTTTTTTTCTTTTCTAAGTTTTTATTTTTCAAACAATTTTCAATTTCTAAAAAGTTCTGGATTAAAATAAATTAAACTTTTTAAATTCTCAATTTTTGTTTTCAAATAATTATTATGAAAAATTTTAATTTCTAAATAATTTTTAATTTTTGAAATTTTTGAAATTTTTGAAAAATGAACGTTCCTAAAATTTATGTTTATTCAAATAAAAAATTCCCAATTTATAAAAATTGTAATGCCTAAAAAATTTAAAGTTCAAAAAATGGTTTGCAAAATGAGTAGGTACAAAAAATTTTTCATTTTTGAAAAGTCTTCATTCTCCACAAAAATCAATTTTTTAAACATGTAAAATTTACAACTTTTCAAAATTTTGAAATTTTGAAAAGTTTTACTTACCTACTTAAAAAATCAAATTTTTGAAGGATTCAAGTTCACGAGAGTTGAAACGATTTTGTATTTTATTTTTGAGGAGTTCTCTATAATATAATTTTCAATTTTCAAACATAATTTTCAAATACTTTGACCACATTTTTTCAAATTGAAAAAATTGCTATTCTCATTAAAAAAAAAAAGTTTTTAATGAGAAGAAATCTTTTTTATTCTTCGACGAAGTAACCTCTTCTTCTTTTGAAAAAAATGAAAAAAAAATTTTAGAGGGAATTTTGAGAAAAAGTCGTTCATTTGTCGAAAAAGAATCTCTCAATTTTCCAAAAAAAATTTACCGCTTACCTAGTTACCTTTTTTTAGTAAAAATATGTTTTTTTTTTTATTTTTAAAGAAATATCCCTTATTTTTAGACAAGAATAAATCTTAATTCTTCAAGAAAAAAATCACAACTTTTCATATTGACTTAAAAAATACCTAGGTATAAATAAACTTTCAATTTTTATGGAGCAAAATAAAATGTTTAAAATTTTTTGGTAAGAAAATCACTGAAAAAAAAAATTCCTACACTTTTTTCAATTTTAAAGCGCTTTTAAAGAAATTTTAAATTTTAATGGCAGCTGTTCTTTTTTCAAGGCAGATTTTTGGCGAAATAGTAACCAAAATGAGTCCAAACGTAACCATAGTAACCAAAATGAGTCAAAAAGTAACTAAAGTAACCTGGTCGTAAAAAAAGTAACCAAGTTACTAAAAAGTAACCTCGCTCCGATGCATGCAAAATATTCAGTCAAATTAGTTCAAAGATCAGATCAAATTTTTTTTACCAGATCAGATCCAGCATAAGATCATTTATCGTGATATTTTTTCGAAAAAAAAACAATTTTCAAATTCATCAAATTAAAATTACGATAAATGCATAATCATTTCAAGAATGATAATAAGCAAGAATGTTATACAATGTACGAGATCTATCTAAGCCATAATTTTTTTCCAAGTTTTGGTAAAAATTTAAAAAAATATATTAATGGAATTTTTAAACAAAAATTTTTGCACGTAAACCATTTCCAAAAATTTCATTTCAAGAAAATTTTTTATACCTACCAAAAAAATATTTTTTAAACATTTATTTGAAAAAATTTTAAAAAACTTGAATGGAATTTTTGTAATTTCTGCCAGGATTTTTTTTTAAATATTCACTTTTTGTGATTTTTTTCTTTACAAAAATATTTTTTGTAGCTACCAAAAAATTACAAAAAATTATAGATTCCTTTCTACAATATATTTTTTTTTTGAATAGAATTATTTATAATTTTTTTTGTTTTTTTTTTGTTATTTTTTTAAAAATATTTTTGTCTTGTAAAATTCTAAGAAAATTTCTTACGCTAAAACTAGGTATTTTTCAAGCATTTTTTGTTTGTTTTTTACTGTTTTGAATTTTTTTTAAATTGTCGATCGAGTTTTTTTTTCTTCTAAATTTCAACTAGGTACCTATTTTTTCCAATTTTTTTTTCACATAAATTTTTTTGTACTTACCAACCTATCAAAAATACATTTCAAAACATTTTTTTAAAAAATAGAATTGTAAAAAAAGGAAGCTTCTCATTAAAATAAAATTATAGGTAATTTTTGCAAATCATCAAGTTAAATCATTGGTTTCAAAAAAAAAAAAAAAAATTCAAACTTTTTTTGGGGGGAAATATTGACTTTTTCGATTTTTTTCTGTTCTTTGGTAGTTTTTTTTCGTAATGTTCACTTTTGGCAAATTTTTTTGGAGAAAAGTTTTTGTACCGAAAATATTTTTAAAGCATTTTTTAAAATGATTTTTTATAAATAATGCAAGTATCTTATAACTTTCAAAAAATTTTGAAATAAGTTTATTCACCAAAATTTTTCGTGGAAGAAATTTTGCACACAGCATCTAAATATATACCTACCTACCTATTTGAAAAATTTATATTCTTTTGCAAAAAACAATATTTTGAAAGATTTTTTTAACAAATTCACCAACAAGAAACTCTTTTTCGATAAAAATATGTACTTTGTGAAACAACTCTCAAAAACTGAACATTTAAAAAATGTTCTTGGAAAAAATTCAAAAATGTTATTAAAAAAATATATACCACCATTTTTTTTCAGAACAAATTATTTAAAAAAATGAATGATTTTGTCTTCTGACGTGAGATCCATTAGGGCAAACTCATTTTTTATTAAGATTGTAAGTAAATATTTTCATCTTCCCATGATATCTCTACCTGTTATTTGGTCCCAAAAACTTTTTTAAATGCCCACTTTTCTGATTTTTTATCCAAGGGGGAGTGGATGTCAAAGTAAAAAAACTCAATATCTACCATGAAATTTCGTTTCTACCTTGCCTTTGACCAAACATTTTGAAATTCTTATGAATCTATAAGAAATTATAACTTGTTCTCGTAATTTTTTTCAGACTTCCAAGACTGCATTTTGACTAAAAAATCCTAAAAAATTATTCATATGTTTTTTTAACTGAAAAATAATTGTTTTTTAAGCATTCAGTACTTCTAAATAAAATTTTTGGGAGGCTTTTAATAAAAATTAAAAACAAATCTTTTGGAATAAAATTTCAACAAAAAAATACTAGGTATTTTACAGAATTTTGAGAATTTTCCTCATTTAAGCATCGTATTAGTGGGTGCACGGGTCAAAAAGGAAGCAGCCGCTTTTAATTGTATTTCACAACCGATGGACTGTACTAAGCGTGAATCCATTACCTTTGGATTCGCAGCCGGCACAGACAACCATCAGGGTAAAACTGTGACGTGAATTGGTCGCGATAAATTAAATTTACGAGGCTAAAAAAGCCCGCCAGTTGTATCGAATAAATTACCAAAATACCAGACGACTGGTCGTTTCCCAAGAAGCCATTAGCAAGAGTACCCAGCAGCGTGGTCAAACGGGTTTCAATAATTTAACACCCAAATATCAAATGCAAAAGGTCTTGGAATCAATTTACTAAGTGTTCCTTTCGGATATTTACAAGTAGGTATTTCCAGCCAATTAATATGGTAGACGATGTACCCTGAAATTCGCACATAAAAGACTTTTGTAAGGCGCCAAAAAAAATTTCAATTTTTTTCTTCGCATAGTTAAGTAAATAAAAAGTGATATAAATTTTATAAAGTTTGCGAGATTTTTTTAACAAGTTTACGTAGGTAGTATAAATTTTTTAATCTTTTTTAAGTGTTTGGAAAAATTTTCAAAAGTAAGTCACTAAATTTTGCAACGTAATCAAAAGAAATTTGCCACAGATGCGATTGAAAAAATTTTCCAACTTAAAAAAATTGTAATTAAATTATAACGTTTGAATAAATCAACAAGTGATTCAATTTGTATAATGCCATGTCAAAAAGTTACGTTGAAAAAAATTCGCAATAACGAATTTATTGCGTAAAATTTCGTAAGAAAAGTATCCACTCGTGGTTCAAATAATATTAATTATTGCGAAAATTTTATAGGTACCTAATTTTAAATTGATAAATATAAAACCACTACAAAAAATAGTAAAAGAAAACGGCCCTTCCTTACTTCGCTGCAAACCTGTAAAAAAAAGAAGCCAATTTCGCCCACCAATGTTTCGAGATTTGAAACGAGTACGACAAAATGGTATTCAGACAGTTCTTTAAATAAGCTAATGGAATTTATTTTCCAGAATAAATTCATTTCTAATAACAAAATCCCCGCTTTTGAAACGTTTTTTAAATTACGGACAGCGAGATTTGAATTTTTTATCCGTGATTAGTTTGTCTCCCATAAAAGACCAGAGCATTTCTCAAAATAAACTTGCAAATTACGCGAATAATCTTCAAGAAGTACCACTCGTATAATCGATCAAGGTACCAAGTTTATTAGCGTTTTCGCTACTTTGAGGAATAAATTTGAAAGCTCATTTGAGTCGTAATTTAGGGCAAGACACTTATTTCAAAATTTAATGATGGTTTGGAAATAGAAAATATCTAATCAAATAAGTTCGTGATTTCTTCGAATAATTTTTGTAAAATATTCATAAGTTTGACTTGGTGAAAAAATATTTGCAGATTTCTGGTCGACATTAGATTTATATTTATTTTATGTTCATTTTTGAAAAATATTTTCGCAAAATAGGTTGGTAGGTATTCATAATTTTACCTTCGCAAAAAAAATTGTAAAAATGTTCACGACGAAATTTGAAAATTATTTTTGAAAATTAATCTCGAAAAATATTTGCAAATTCGATTGAAGAAATATTTTAGAAAATTTTATAATCTTACAAATCACCAAATTTTAAAGGAGTTTGATTACTTTCAAAAAATATTCAAAAATTCGATGTCCTGGAAAATTCTAAATTATCAATTTCGAAAAAAAATTACAGGGCGTATTCAGGTATGTTTCTGAAAAATTTTGAAAATTCGACTTTCGAAAATTTCTACTCAAGCTACCTACTGATTTACTACACTAGAAAACTTCCGAAAGGTTATAACAATTTGTTTTTCAAATCTGTAAGTCTACAATTAGCTTAGTGACCTAATACTTTTTTAGGAGAAATATGACAAAAATACCCTCCCCCACCAATCTCAAAAAAATCTTTCAATTCTTGTGGTATAACATATTTTAAAATTTTATTGGAAACAGATTTTTTTTGAAAAGAACATTTCTAAATTTTTCTAAAAAAAATATAAAATTTACTCAAAATTTTTAATTTTTGAAATTTTTTACCAAAGTTCCTTTCAAAAAAAAAATCTTGAGCAGGTTCTTGTGAAATTATTAAAAATATTTTGAAGAGATTTCGTTTTTTTTTTTTTAACTTAAAAGATTATTTGCGAAAATTTAAAAAAAAAATGATACTTACAATATTTTGAATTTTTTCAGGAAAATTGTGAAATGATGTTTCTTCTCAAAAAATTATTTCATTTTTAGACTTTCGGAAAATCAAAAAAATTGCCTATAATTTTTGATGTTTTATTCAAATGTGTTATTATCGCTAATTGAAATATTAGTATTTCCTTTCAGCAAAAATTCAAGAGAATTTTTTTGAAAATACTCAATGAAAAAATTTTTGTCAACATTTTTGAGAAAAATCTTACTTATTAATTTCATTAAAAATTTACTCGAATTATTTTTTTTAAAAATCGCTGAATATAGAAAAAATATTTCTATAGAGCTGCCAAAAAGATCTCCAAAAACTCTCCTAAAAAAATACTTTTCAAGAAAATATTTTCAGAAAAAATCTTGCAGTTTTAGAAAATCACAAAAAAAAATTATTCTGAAAAATAAATGATATAACTTGATTTTTTTTTCTTTTCAAAATTATTTTCAAAGCTGATAACTTTTTTAAGAGAGTTCATTTTTTTAGAGTTAATTTTTTTATAAAAAAAATCTACCTAAAACAAAATAAGAAATAGAATAACACCTCCTTGAACTAATTTTTATACAAATAGGTAAAAAAAAACTTTAATTTTGTTGATAAAAAATAATTTTATTAAATTTTTTTAGTAAATTTTTCAAATTGTGGTCAAAAAAATTCAAAGAAGAATTCTATTTTTGAATTTCAATGATTTTTTTTTTAACAAACATGGTCACTTTTTAAGAAAATCGTGTTTTTTTTTAATAATTACCCACTCCTAGGGATATTATATTACGTGTTTTCAAAAAAAAAAAAAATCAATCAGGATTTTTTCAAAAAAATGCATTGTAAGTTTCTTTCAGAACTTTTCTACTTGAGCACTCGCAGAACTCACAAATCGGTATAAAAATTAAATCTGCAACAGTACCTGGGAAATTCAATTCAATTTTTAAAAAAATTACTTTTTTGGAAAAAAATACTATTTTAAATTTTTTTTGAAAAAATAGGTACACTCAAAGAAAAAATCTTAAAACTTTACAAAAATAATTTTTAAATATTTCTCTGAAAATTAATTTGACTTAATTTTGACTGAAGCCATTTTTTTCATTTTTATTTTTTTGGGGAGAATTTTTCAAAATTTTTGAAAAACTTTTTCTCTCAATTTTGCATGGTAACTTTTTTTAAATTTTGCTTAAAATTTTAATTTCACATCGGAAAATTTAAAAACTAACATTCCGAAAAATGCCATTTTTTTTATCCTTCATTCAAGAATTTAGGTGTCGTAAAATTTTTCGATAATTGTATTTCAAAATTTTATATGTTGAGAAACTTTTCACCAAATTCGAAAAAAAATAACACATCAATGGATGTTATAAATAATTTGAAAATTTTCAAAACTTTCAAAATTACATACAATAAGGTCCTGTTGGGTAATAAGGACCTGAGGAAGCCAGTTTATCTCAAAATTTAAAAGCAACACGACCTTAATAAATTTCCCTTTCACAAAACACATTTTCTAAAAATTGATAATTCGCAGCTTTTACGTACAAATAGCGGTCCATCCATTAGACGAAATCTAAACACCCCAAATTTACGAAGTTCACCGCATGACCTACTCATTGGTACAAAATTTCCCTCTACCCGACACCTTGTTGCGCATTAAGACAAAAGGGTTCGCTGCAATTTCTCAAGCTCGCCAGCGATTGTTATACTCGAGTAATACGCGTTAAATTCCCAATTCCTAACTACCGTGTTATTTTAACGTTTATCCAAACACCAAGTCAATGTCTGGTGATCTTAAAATAATCGTTTACGAGGCGTATTAATAGTACGTTGATTTTCTATTATTTACAAACACGTTCATAGTAATTCCGTAGTTTAACATCTCGTTTAACCCAATTCCACTTGACGAATTTCTTTTGTGTGTTTTTTTTTCCCTCATCCTTATAAATTTAGGTATCTGTCCGCCGAAGTATTGATTAATGGGTTTTGCGCCAGGCGGAGATGGTAAAACTATGAAAAAAAATTTTATCAGATGATTTGGCATAGATGGATGGCAATTTGATATAAAAATTTGTTCGAAGTTTTGAGGTTTTTTTTCTATATTAATTGTACATAGGTATCCTTGAAGAAGTATGAAAAATAAAAAAAAAGTTACGTAGTTGGAGATAAAATTGTCCATGCACAGGAAGGCGCGACATAATGGGACATATACGAGACCAAATTGATTAACCAAATAAACCGAATAAAAATCTTTTATTACGGCACATAAATTTCAATTCTGTACGACGATATCGAAGTATAAATTACATTTATATCGATACTTGTAATTTTTCAAATACGTTATTTCATAGCCGTTATTTTGGCACACTAGACAACATCGCCGCTGCTTACGTCAATAACTGGTGACCTTAAACATTCGAAGTTATTCCCATTAGGCTATTAATTTATATAAATACCATAAAAGCTAATAACCGCCTGGATGGAAATCATTTTAGGTAAATTGTTTTCAGCATATGTGAAGAGGGAAAAAAATTTCCAACCCTAATTTCCTCGATATTATACTCGTAGACGCCTTATATTTTAGACGTAAGATGGGAAGTATCGTTTATTGCGATGATTTACGCAACAAAAGGGCCTTTGAAGGGGGTATTCGATCATGCGGGTTAAATCCTAATTCGCGATATAAAATCATCCGGCTGTAAAAACATATTTGAGCAAAATTACGCGATTAATTAGCTCGCTATAAGGAGCTTACCTACACATTCGAGTATATAACTATTATATGTATACCTGTATCTATAGATGGAATTTACCACTCATTTCCCCCTCCCCCTCCATCCTGATGTATTTCTAAAGCCGGCTTAATATACGTACGTATCTGGTGTAGCACGCGACAGATTCAACACACACGTACAATTTATGACAATTTTTACAACTCGTTAGCTCGATTCTGTCTCCTTTTAACTTTTCGATGAGACGACGAAGAAGCGACGAAACGAAAATTTGTAATTGTTTAAATGGAAAGTTTCTAATGAATGAAGACGTGATTTTATGAGGTATCTGGAGTGGAGCAATGGAGGGAGCATGAGAGGGTTGGATTCATTTCTTTTTCAATATAAAATAATAATTATCAGTTCCATCGTCATTTTGTTGCTTTATCGTTTTATTTGATTTTTCTGTGAAGTGAGGACATGATCTCATGAGTAAGTAAAGTCTTGATTAAATAATTTTTCAAAAATATAAATTATAAAGCAGCATTAAAAAATTTCTCATTTTTTTTGGAGAAAAAAATCTGCTCTCTCCCCCTCGAAAGAAATAGAAACAATTTTATTTTTTGGAGTAAGCATATTCCCCAATTTTTTGGAGTGAAAAATATGTATCTCAAATTGAAAAAAATTTCAATTTTTTAAGGATGTGATTCTTATATGTATAAGATGAAAATATTCTTATACCATAAGGATGTGATTCTTAGATAAGAAGGGAAAACATTCTTATAGTATAAGGATGTGATTCTTATATAAGAATGAAAAACATTCTTATTATAAGGATTTGATTCTTATATAAGAATGAAAAGCATTCTTATATAAGGATGTGATTCTTAGATAATAATAATGAAAAACATTCTTATATAAGGATGTGATTCTTTTATAAGGATGAAAAGCATTCTTATATGAGGATGTAATTCTTATATAAGAATGAAATGCATTCTTATTATAAGGATGTGATTCTTATATAAGGATGAAAAGCATTCTTATATGAGGGTGTAATTCTTATATAAGAATGAAAAGCATTCTTATATGAGGATTTGATTCTTATTATAAGAATGTGATTCTTAGATAATAGTGAAAAACATTCTTATATAAGGATTTGATTTTTATATAAGAATGAATTCTTATATGAGGATGTGATTCTTATATAAGAATGAAAAACATTCTTATATAAGGATGTGATTCTTATATGAGAATTAGGGCGGAGTGAAAAAAAAAACATACTTCGGATTTCGACCAAACTCACAGATGTAGTTTATTTTGAGTTGAGAACCTCCCAAAAAAAATTTGAGCCCCCTACCTCTCAGGGGAGCGGAGCTAGGGGCTCTCAAAGTGGGGTCACTTTTGAAAAAACACGGTTTTTCGCTATTTTTGGGCAGTGGCACTCGAGTTACCCCCAACCGCACCCCTCTGAAAAAGTGTAGTTTGAGTTTCTAAACCTCCCTGGACCATTGATTTTGAAATTTGAACAACTTTTGGTCCTCGACAGGGGGGTTGAAAAGTTGCAGATCGCTAAAAAATCGATAATTTCGAATTACAAAAAATGGAAATAACATCTGTTTGGTACCAAAACTGGACTCAAATAGCTCCTATTGATGCAAAAAAATTATTTCGATAGAAAAAGTTGAAAAAATTTCATAGCAGGGTTGTCAACATTCGATTTTCATAAAACATCAATTTTTACCAAAAAAAAAGGGGGAAATTTTGATGTTTTTTGAAAATCGAATGTTGACAACCCTGCTATGAAATTTTTTCAATTTTTTCTATCGAAATAATTTTTTTGCATCAATAGGAGCCATTTGAGTCCAGTTTTGGTACCAAGCAGATGTTATTTCCATTTTTTGTAATTCGAAATTATCGATTTTTTAGCGATCTGCAACTTTTCAACCCCCCTGTCCAGGACCAAAAGTTGTTCAAATTTCAAAATCAATGGTACAGGGAGGTGTAGAAACTCAAACTGCATCTTTTTCAGAGGGGTGCGGTTGGGGGTAACTCGAGTGCCACTGCCCGAAAATAGCGAAAAACTGTGGGTTTTTTTCAAAAGTGACCCCACTTTGAGAGCCCCTAGTTCCGCTCCCCTGAGAGGTAGGGGGCTCAAATTTTTTTTGGGAAGTACTTAACTCAAAATAAACTACCTCTGTGAGTTTGGTCGAAATCCGAGGTATGTTTTTTTTTTCACTCCACCCTAATGTGGATGTGATTCTTATATAAGAATGAAAAACATTCTTATATGTATAAGGATGAAACACATTCTTATATAAAAATACTGTTTTTAAGAGGAAAACCCCTAATTTTCTTTCTTCATTTTTTTGAAATAATTTTTTTTTTTTTTCGTAAGTCTTTCAATTTTTGGAGGGTTTTTTTTAGGGGAAAATTTAATATTTTTTTGGAATAAAAAGTTTTTAAAATGTTTTTGGAGTTTACAAATTTATTAATCCAAAATCTTAATTTTAATTTTCAATATCAAATTGTAACAAAATTCATATTTTTTTACTCGCCTTTACTATAAACACCTAATTAAACCAATAGGTAATTAGAATAAAATAAAGTTTTAGAATTTAAAATAAATAAATAAATAAATAAAACTAATAGATAATAATTGGAAAGTTCATCAATATAATTCAATATTAATAATTCATAAATATTATTATTTGGTTTGGAAAGAAAATGGCTTAGGTATGCCTTTACCTGTTCTCTTATACTTAGAACTATAGAGCCCTGATATAACACAGCTCACGTGTATTCGAGTATCGATATTATTTCTACATTAAGAAGTTTACAAACCGAATCTATCGTTAATTTAGTATTTTCAAAAGCGTTGAACTCGCGGTGCGAAAATTTTCACCAGATAAAATGCCCAAAGGACATATTTCCACCAAATACATACCCCACGCCTCACCATGCTACAGACTAAGAACCCATCTAAAAAGTAACGTTTTTCTTGGCCCTGATACGTATAAGGCGAGGAAGTAGCAAGTAGCTATACAGTATTCGAAGCTTTTCAAAAATTTCACAATATGAATTCAATGAGATAACTTTCCACACACAACTTTCACAGATAACGAAGAAAGTTTTTTTTTTTTGAAATTCTATGGGATGGCTTTCTTTTTACCCTCTTTCACTTTCTTTATCATTAAACTCGCGTGAGTTTGCTTTTCTCTCTAACAACTACTAAAATGCTCTACCTATGTCATTTCCCCTGCGCTGCTAGTACGTACTATACGTACCTGTGTACAAATAACACGTAGTTTTCAAAGTATTTGGATTTCTATGTAAAATGTTTACTAATGGTGAATTATAGATTTCCTTACTTCCGAATTGTTGTATCTGTGTGTTCTGTGTAGGTACTCGTATGTATGAGACCTAGTTTTTTCGAACAAAAGACAATATAAGTTTTATTTTTAGCTTTTTTATTTCGATGATTTTTTTATAAGGTTCTTAGGCTTGCTTTTATGATGAAGCAGATAATATTATAGTGTTTGGAGAATAGTTGGTAAATGAGCGACACCTCTCGGAATAAAACAAAGATTTTGATCTGACAGCGAACCCATCGAACAAACATTTCTGCTTTTCATTATTTTTTGCTTTTGTAAAAATGAAATTATGAAAATAACTAGGAATGGTATAATTTGGACTATTCTAGTTTTAAAATATTGTAACCAAAACGTTTTCAATAGTCGAAAAATACTAAGACGTGTTATACTTCGAAATTTTTTTATATTAGGTATGTAATCTAATACGGGACCCTTCTCAAACCCTTCGGAATTCCGATCGAGCTGAAATTCGGTTCAATGGAAGAGCATATGTCACCAAGATCTCAGGACCATATTATTTTGAGCTGTGAAGATAATTTTTCGATTTTTTGCGAATTTTTGAAAATGGTAAAAATAGCCTACCTATTCGTGTAAATTTTTTACAAAAATTGTAAATTTTGAGCTGAGATTCTAAAAATTGATTTCAATTATATTAAAATTGACCCACCCCCGAGTCGATTCCGACCATTTTTGAATCAATCTGCCAGTTTTGCCACATCTAGGAAAAGTTATCTATGTTCTTAGTTTAAAATAAAGAAATTTTCGTAATTATTAAATTTACAATCATTTTTTTAAATAAATTATTTTTCAAAATTCACCAATTTTAACATTTTTCAACAGTAGGTACATAATTTTCAACAAAAAATCAGATTTTGATTTAAACGAATTATTTTCCAATTGACCAATAAAGCTTTTAAAAAACACAAAAAATATTAATAAATTTTTTAAAAATGAATTTTCGAGAATTTTCAATTTTTCAAAATATATTTAGAGCTTCTACTTTCCAAATTTTATCCATAATTTATTATTATAGTTTCCATGTTTTCGCAATTTTCGAAAAAAAATACAAAAATTCATGAAAATTAGTACAACCAAACTTGTAAATTTTCGAAATTGAAGAATTTCCATAGTTCTGTTTCTGTTTTTAAATTGTCAAAAGCTAAAAACCATTTTCAAAATATACTTACTCAAAAGTATGATTTTTTTAAGGTAGCAAATTTTCTACTTTTTTGAAAAACTTTATAAATGTATTTTCAAAAAAATTCACTTCTCAACCTTTAGAGACATTTTTTCAAAATTGATTAATTCTAATATTTTTCAAATGCAAATTTTTTTTTATTTCAATTTCTCAAAATAATATACATAAACGTTCTCTTTTTGAAATGATCAATTTCTAAATTTTAGAGTCAACATAATTTTCAACACAAAAAAAATCAACTCGTTAAAATACGCCAAAAAAGTTATTTTTCAAAATTGGTAAATTTCAATATTTCTTTTTTAGAAACAAAGGCTACCATTTGACCCAATGCAAAATCCTACCCTTACTGAATTTCTGAAAAATTTTATTTTCAGTAAATTTCAAAAAATGAGAAATTGCATTTATTCAATGAAAAAAGCTACGCCAAGATCCACTGCAAAATCCTCCTCTGACTGAATTAGTAAAAAAATTTAATTTTCAGAAAATTTCAATAAAAGACAACGTGCATTTTTTGAATTAATAAGGCTACCATTTGACCCAATGCAAAATCATACCCTTACTGAATTTCTGAAAAATTTTATTTTCAGTAAATTTCAAAAAATAAGAAATTGCATTTACCTAATTAATGAAAAAAGCTATCCCAAGATCCAATGCAAAATCCTCCTCTGGCTGAATTTGAGAACATTTATATTTTCAGTAATTTTCAAAAAATGAGAAATTGCATTTAATCAATGAAAAAAATTACCCTAAGATCCAATGCAAAATCCTCCTCTGGTTGAATTTGAGAACATTTTTATTTTCAGTAATTTTCAAAAAATGAGAAATTGCATTTAATCAATGAAAAAAAATTACCCTAAGATCCAATGCAAAATCCTCCTCTGGGTGAATTTGTGAAAATTCTTATTTACAGAAAATTTCAAAAAAGGCTCCATTTGAAATTCAGCTACGAAATAAAGAAAAATAGGTACAGAATTATTTTTTCATAGGAAAAAAAAGTTTGATGAGTCAAGCCAGAAAAATGTTTCAATAAGTTTTCAAAAAATTTCAAAAATGACGTTCTAAATATTATACAGAGAGTCACTTTATCATGTTTAGCGATTGCCACTAATTTTTGGCATTTTTCCGATGGTTTCAATCGTACAAGGTACAATGTACTCGGCTTGGACGAGAATCTCTAATATTGGCTCTTCAGATTTGATCTTTTTTAGCTACCTCACTGAATATGAAAACTGGTTTTTCTGAAGGGCAAAGAATTGAAATTACATTCTCAAAAGATGTAGATTTTGCAGCCAATGAAATTGCTAAAAATATCAAAAATTCGTGGTAACTACCTACACATAAGATGAATTGGCCTTCTTCAAAAATTTTCACATGGCTTTTACTATATTCGACGACGATGAAGGATTCATTTACATTGCAATAATAGCATCATTAGTATTACATTTCTGAAAAAAAAATATTTTCTCCAACGTTCGTGGAAACATACACGTTTTCCAACACTTTGGCGAATCGAATTGGCACCAAAAGAACTCGCAGACAAGGGCATATGGCACAGGAGTTGATAAAAATGAAGAAAATTTCACCGTATCCACGACAATAGGTCAGCTTACGTCTCGAACTCGTTCAAGATCTTAAATTAATCTCCAGCATCAGCATAGCGAAATATATGGAATTGTTAAGGCATACCCCAGAGGTAATAAAAAACAGGAAAACATTTGGCCACGACGATGAGTTCGTACAGTTGGTAATTTTAGTCTGGTATGGGCGACGTACTCGTACAAATACATTACGAGTCAAGTGTAAGTATATTTGTACTGTATAAAAATGTACGTGAAAATAAGTTTCAGAGAAATCGATTTAAATCACGTGCTGCCGCCGGTCCGAATGTGCATGTCTCGCGATATGACGTCATTGGTGCGCGAATTATCGATGACGTCACGGGCATAGCACGTGTTTACGCGTAGTTCGTTCACCCTACTTTTTTTTCGGCTGTTTTACACGACGTTGAATATTCGTATACGAATAAAAGAGAGCTCGACGATGGGAGGGGAATGAAGCAACCGATAGCGGAAAGATGGTTAATGTTTTTTCATTGTCGAAATGCGTTAACCTAAATATCAACTTTTAGCTTTTAACTTTTAAAAAACTTTCTCGATTACCGAGTTCTGTCTTCGGAAAGGTTTGAAAATTACGCCGAAGTATCCTTCGTCGCCTCTGTGCCTTCTTCGTTCGACTAACAAATTGAAAAACAAATGGTATTTTCTCAAGACTCTCCCCCTGTGTGCCCCTTTCTTGTGTGGGGCTCGATCCTCCTAGGTCGCGTATGTATCAGGGATATTCGACGTCGTGCATTATAGCAGCGCCATAAACGAGAAATTTAAATAAGTACGAATAAAAATTCTAAACTTTATTACGTATATATGGGTACGTACTACGTAGCGTACATTACCGGGGCAGATCTATAAGTTTTTCAAATTTCTACGTCGAACTTTACGAATGTACGTATAATCGAAATCGTATATAAGGGATATTTCAAGCTTGACGTTACGATTTGTCTCGTATCGGCGAAGAACCCGAGTTGAATTTTCAATTACTTCCTCGCCATACCTACGATGACGTGATTGCTGATTCGTATTGGGTTAATGGTAACTGCGGTGCCGCCGGTTCAAATACGTACAGTACGTAGGTCCGTCCAATTTGATAAAAAATTTCACTATCGTCTGAATCCCTGCCAAGATATTTTTACCAACGTAGGAGGCTGATCGGCATCGAATCGATATAATTGTTTATTGGGCCAGTATCTAACCCACTTTACAAAAACACGTCGTTTCGAGCCACTGCCGCGTGTGCTCGCGTTTAATCGCCCCATCATCGTCAATGAGGTGTTAATGATATGACAACACAACAGTTTTGCTTTTTGCTGCTTCTGTTTTTTGGTGATGCGGGTCGTCGTACTCGCTATACGTTTCAGATTGCTCGTTTTATTCATGTAGAATATCATCGAAAAACGTACGTCTAGATTGGACCACTGCGTTAAATTTCAAATGCTCCGAGTTTATACGAGTAGATAGTATATGAGGAATGTCAATATAGACTATTCTTTGTATACATGCGTATACTTGGCCACTTGAAAAAAATATATTTTTTCGGAATACGTAAGAAGGTAAATCGATTTAGCATGTAGTGCAAATGTACACGTCGTGTTTATTTGCACACTATTAGCCGAATTTTCTCCAGGGAAAAAGGAACATTTCGAATAATACGCAGTAGATATTTATTGATTCGTCACACAGCTCGCAGCAGAGTGATATTATATGTAACTGAAATTGATGAAAAACGTTATTTCACAAAAGCGGGAACGAAGAGCCTACTTTCATTGAAATTAATACTAGGTCCCGAGCAGCACAATCGACAAATTATCGAAATAAAAAATCGACAGAATATCGAATTTGATAAAGTGTCGCGTTAGTTCCGCCTAAATCGTGAAATTATCTTTCGATATATAGATAGATTATCGACGAATTATAGTTAGCAAAAATTTCGAGATTATAGTAAGATATTTTATCAATAATATATCTATAATATCGAAAGATAATTTCACGATTTAGGCGGAACTTTTGCGACACTTTATCGAATTCGATATTCTGTCGATTTTTTATCGATTTTTTTATTCCGATTTTTCGTCTTTTACTAGCTTTTCTCTATGATTAAAAATCCTTAATTAGCATAATTAATACATTAAACTATGCCTAAACACATTATTCATGTTACGGTAAGAGGATCATTTCAGAAAAAGTCAAAAAAAATTATAAAAAATCTGCCACCCGTGGGGCTTGAACCATCTACCTCCTGCATGGTAATCCTCTTCCTTAACCACTATGCCATACCTTATCGTTGAGGAATTAGCAATAAAACGCTTATAATAGGCAGTTTAATACTTCCAGACGTGTTGGACTTAGAAAAATTTTCACCAATTTGGAAATAATTTCAAATATCGTCACAAAATCGTTGAAAAATCGTTCGACAAATTTCAGATTATTTGTCGATAATGTAGTTTCAAATATCGCCACAAAATCGTTGAAAAATCGAATTCGAGAAATTTCAGATTACGTGTCGATAATAAAGTTTTAAATATCTTCACAAAATCGTTAAAAAATCGAATTCGACAAATTTCAGATTATTTGTCGATAATATAGTTTCAAATATCGTCACAAAATCGGTAAAATATCGAAGTCGAGAAATTTCGTATAATCTGTCGATAATATAGTTTTAAATATCTTTACAAAATCGTTAAAAAATCGAATTCGATAAATTTAATATTCTTTGTCGATAATGTAGTTTCAAATATCTGCACAAAATCGGTGGAAAATCGGAATCGATAAATTTAATATTCTTTGTCGATAGTATCGTTGACGAATATCGTCATAAAATCTTAATAATATCGAATTCGATAGTTTTTAGATTTTTTGCCTATGAAGTTGTACCGATAAATCTTTATAATATCGTGAGAACATCTATAGATTTTCAAACGATTTTTTATCGATACGTTACATCTTCCGATATTATCGATCGAGTGTGCCGCTCGGGCGTAGGTAATAAAATTGTTAAAAGTGATATTCGATGAAATTGGAAAGGAGAGGATATAGTTATCAAAATTGATATCCGGCGATGAGAAAATCTGAATGACAATCGATAAATGGAAATGAGAAACACTGTTTAATTTTCCAAGAAAAAGAACACTTTTTCAACGAATCCAATATTTTTTCTAATTATTGAAATGTTCTCTTTTTTATACTTATTTGTTAAGAAGATGAGGAAAAAAATTAAATAACTACAACTGTGATTTTTTAAAGCGGACTTTCGACAATTTTTTCTTTCAGTTTTTAAAATAAAATAATACTTTTTGAGACATTTCGGTCAAAACTATTTTTTTATAGAAAGATTTTCATTTTTTTTTATTTTGAAATAATTTTTCTCACAAAAATATATTTTTGAACAATTTGTTTCTAGGAAAAAATTATCTCAACTTTTTTTTTTCCAAAAAAAAAAATGGAGTGATTATTTTTAAATAATTTTTTGACAGGATTTTTCTTCACAAGATTTTTTCAGGATGATTTTACTTATTTTTTCACTCGAAGATTTTTTTACAAAAAAAAAATAATGATTCCAAATTTTTTCCATTAGGTAGGGGTATTATTTTATTTATATCTACCCATTACAAACTTCTTTTATAACCTTTAAACATTCCAATATTTTGAGATTTTCTTCCAGTGGAAGTAGCAATATTTTAATAAATTATCTCAAAAATTGTCTCATGATAGATTTTTTTCAAATTTCAAAAATGATCTTTTTATTTAAATTTTTTTTCTGGCTCATACGAAATTTTGCATAATTTTAAAAGTAGGTGATTTTCAAGAAATTCTTAAAGTAGGTAGCTTCTGGCATTTAAAAAAAAAATAAAAAAATAAAACGGGTTTCATTAAAAAAAAAAAAAAAAAAAAATTAAGACAATTTTTTATTAGTATTGTTATGATCTTTATTATTTATTCATACAAAGTTTTTATCTAATTTTTTATAGAAAATTTTTGATTTTTTTTTTCTATAGAGGTGGAAATTTTCCAAGACTTTTTTTCAGTAAATGTTTGTAGGTAATTTTTGAGATTTTTTAAAAATTTTCTAGGGGAATTTTTTACCAATTTTTTTTTATAAGTCTAATTGGCAATTTAAATTTTTTTTACGAGAAATAAAAAAAAAATAATAATAATAAAAAGTGTTTATTTTTGATTTATAGGTAAACAAAATTTCATTTTCATGAGTATTTGAGTAATTTCTTGAGAAAATTAATTTTAAAATTGTTTTTTAAGAGATTTTAGAAAATAACAACAATTTGTTTTACTCATGCAAACGTTTTTTCGTAATTAGTTTTTGTTAAAAAGAACTTTCAAGAATTTTTTTCATCAACTTACTTTTCTGTTTTTCTTTTTTTCTATTTAAAAAAATAGCCTCAAGTACTTTTTCATTCAATATTCATATTCATACATACTTTTAATTTTATTTTTTCGTAACTTTTTTGAGAATTTTTTCATCAAACTGGCAATTTTTTTACTGGCAATTTTTTTTTCAAGAGGTACAAAAATATACCTAATTCCTGGAAGATTTTTAAAAAATCTTGGATAATTTTTCAATCTTTTTTTTTCACTTTAAAACAAAAATGTTTTTCATATTATTTTTTGGTCTCTAAAATATTCAATATTTTTTGAGAAAATGAATTGATAATCACTTTCTGAGAGATTTTCGAAGTGTTTTTAGAATAATTTTCTCGATTTTTTTTTCATTGCTAAAAACGTTTTCCAGAGTTTTTCATTATTTTGTTAATACCTAACAATTTTTTTTTAAATGTAATAATTTTTTTTCTTTAAATCGAATAATTGTTTTAAGGAAATGAAAGAAAAAACTTCTTGATTGTTCTGAAAAAGTTTTAAAGAAAATTTGTTATAATTTTTTTTTATTCACACAAACTTCTTAAAATAATTTTGGAATCATTTTTTAAAAGATTTTTCGAACAATGTTGGCAATTTCTTGGGAAAATCATGTCAAAAATTACTTTTTGAGCGATTTCTTCAAAAAGTTTGGAGAAAACTTACTTTTAAAAAAAGCTAAAGGTAATAAGTAATTTTTTTGAAAATAAGATGAAAAAAATATTGAAAAAATGTTTTGTCAATATTTTTTCATCTATAATTTTTTTTCTCATACCTATACGAACTCTTTAAAGATCTTTTCAACATTTATTTTTTTTTTGACTTCTTTTCTTTGTGTGGTGGTTTGAGAGTCGTTTCTCTGCTTTTCTGTAAGTTTTTACGTAAAATGGTGTCCACTTTTTTTTCTAACCTAAAATTTAGAAAAATTAGAAGACCAAAAAATTAGCAAAAATTATGAAAAAATGTCAAAAAAGTGCTGTTAAGCACTAAACTCCGAATGAAAAATTACAGTTCAAAAGTCCTGTTCACCGAAATAAAAATTGGCAGAACATGAAAAGTGGAACAACATATAGAATGTCGTACAAAAATTTTAATTTGACAAAAATCGAAAAAGGAAGAGCTGTACGTGTGCATTGCATATATTAGGGGGAGGGGAGTCAAACTGACAATAATAGAACTCAATCGTTTTGAGAAAGAGTAATCGCATTTTATATCAAAATTGAAGTTGATGGAATTGAAAAAAAAATTATTCAATGATCTCAGCACCAGTGGAATTTATAAAATCAAAATCGATAAAAAATATACACTTACGATTTGTAAAAAATTTCAAATAGGTAAATTCAAACCACCGAATGAATTTTTCCACCCACCATTCTCTCGGTAAAAACTCGACGAACGAATAAAATACACCACTTAGGTACCATCTTGGGTTATTTTTACCAATTCGTATTCGTATACAAATACGTCGATGTACGGCGTCTCGTCGAATCCCATTTTATTCATTAACCTTGAAATTCTAGCCATTTTTGCACTCTTTTTATATGTAAATTTCGATTAAAATTCGATACGAAAATTGAAATCCATCATGTAAATTACCAACAACTCGTGCACATACCAAATTCACATAAAACATGGGTATTGGGTATGATGGGTGTTGCAAATACTCTTTGTGGTACCTCGCACGTGCGCAAATTCGCCCAAAATCCATTCGGGCGAACGTAATTTTCTCAGATACTAAAACGGTTTTATTGTTTGAGCCCAAAAACACGAAAAACGTTGGGTGAAAAAAAATAATAAGAAATGGCGATGGGAAGTACAGCTCGCCTTGGGCCACTATGCCCGTATTGTCGACAGGGTAAAATGTCCTATACGAGGCGTGAAGGTCTACATTTCGAATTTTCGAGTATAAAAAATACAAAATCACTCCGAAATACGCTTCGAGCTGTACGATGTGTAACACGCATTAACAATATTTGTACTGGTAGTCGTACTTTGGCACTACATGGTTCATCGTTTTCACCATCGAATCGCATTGCAAAATTCATCTCGGTCTATTCAATTTGCAACTTTTTTTCATACGTCAATCATCCGTAATGTGTACGTGGTATGATAAAAACAGCATCGAGTAACTGTCAAATTTATACGTTTATGAAAGAAAATGATGAAAATAACACCAGATGTTTTAATCATCATTTTTCTGATATTTCTTTTCAAAAAATTCAGATACGATTTTTTGTTCGATTCGATTGATGAGATTTGGTACCTCATAGAAAGGAGCTCGTGTAATATGTACTAAAATATTTCGCGACTTTTTGTTAAAAAAATTTATCGATTTTTTCGCCATACCACTCGAATTACATATTTACGAGTAAATCGTTCGCTTAAACGTTAATTGTTTATTAAGCTATCAAAATGGATTTGTTCGAGACTCGTATAATCGTATTAGCGAGCAATTGCGTTGAAAAAAATTACCAAAAGCTGTCGAACGATGTTAAACAGCAGCTGCGTGCATTATCAGCATTTATTATCAGTGAAATTTTCATCGCGCATTTTGCATGTCTCATTATGTCAATAAAAACTCCTCGTGTTTGCTCGTCTCTTCTCTTCTCTACACGTTTTTTTTTTGCGTTCAAAAATAACTCAAAATTGATAACGATTTTTTAAAAATAAAATCACGCGTCGGGGTTGTGACAACGTAAGCTTCGGTAAACAAAAATGGGGTAAAAAAAAGGCCTTTCTGGTGCTGACGTATAGACGAGTGTTCGTTTCGAAATGTGTCCAATTATTTTGGTATATTTAATTTTTAATAAACACTGATATTACACGCATGGTTTCATAAATCATCGTCAAAATTTTTAAATGACAATAAGGTTTGTAATACTTCACATGTGAGATAATTCCTCTTTATAATGTGAATTCCAAAACGGAGGCTTTATTACACGAACGATGATTTATTATTTTTGTGTAATCGATCATGGAATTTCCAAAGTCATTAATAATAACTTTTGTATAGAAATTTTTTACTAATTTGCAATAAGTGAATTTATTTCACTTTAGTGTCGAGAAAATTGAAAATCTCGGAAAATACGAATATATTTTTTTAAATTTATACAAGAGACCAAATTTTTCGTGGCGATTTTTCTCAAGATAAAAAGTCAAGCAACAATGAAAAAATTTCCAAGTCTGACAAATTATTAAAATTGTTGAAATTTTTTTTGATTTTTTTTTTCAATATTTTTTTTACGATTATTTACAATTTTCAAATTTATTATTGAGAACCTGATTGGTCAAACATTTTTCGCAAAAACAAAACTTTCCGATTTTTAATAGGTATTTAATTAAAAAATTCAAAATTTTGGTTCAAGAGAACAAACAAATTTTTTGAATGAAATATTTTTTTTCTCAAAAAATTAACATTCTACAACTATAAAATTTATTGAAAATTTTAATTTATTTTGAAGAGAAAATTTCCTATTTTAAAAACGTACACGTACAATTTTTGGAAAATTTTCAAACATATATCATTCGTCTTAAAAAAAATTTATTTCAATTTTTTTTTTTCGATTCAAATAAAAATTTGTAGGTAGGTATTTATTGAGAAAATGCTTTGAAAATTTCAAATCATACATTTTTTTAAATCTGTTGTAATTGAAAATTTTTTGAAAAGTTCAAATTTTTGAAAAACTTTTGAATTTACCTATTTTTGATAATTTATAAAAAAAAATTTAAAATTTCCATTTTAAAATTGATATCAATTTTGTTGAAAAATTACAATTTAATTTTTTTCAGAACACCAATTTTTAAAAAAGTAGAAGATTGCGAAGCTCATTTTCTCCAATTTAGGCATGAGTAAGTAAGTATATTTCAATTTTTTTGAAAATTTTCATTTTAGAAAGAATTCTAGAAAAAAAAAATCAAAAACAATATTTAGGTATTTCGAAATGTTTTGTCAAATTCAGGTTCAATTTTTCTTTACATTCAAATTTATAAAAAATTTGTGATTTTATTTATAAATTGTTTCAGGAAAATATGAAGGTATTTAAGAAATTTATAAGAAAATTCATTTTAGAAAATTTTTGGAAAATTTAAATTTTAGGAGATTCAATTTTTTACTTCAAATTTAGAAAAATATTCAAAATTTCAAATTTCAAAAAAATAATTTGATGCCAATTTTAGAATTTTTTTAAATTTCAATCATAGAAAAAAGTTCAACATAAGAAAAGTTGATAAAAATACGATTTAAAAAAAATTTATGGTGATTGGTTTAGAAAAAAAAAAAAAAAAGTCTTAAAAAATAACTTTTATTTTAGAAAGTTTCAACTTGGAACATTTTATTTGAGAAATTCTTTAGAGAATTAGTTTTGATAGGTTTTTTTTTAATTTCATTATTATTTTAATTTTTTTTTTTTTTTTTTGAAAACTTTTAATTTTTATTATGAGTATGTGAATAAAAAAAAATAATAAAATTATGATTTCACTGGGAAAATTTCAAATAAAAATCCATTTTAGAAAACATGACAAAAATTTTATTTTGGAAAATTAGAAAATTGTTTAGAGAATTTCATTGTGGAAAATTCACATTTCAGAAGCTTTTTAAAAACTATTATTTAAAAAAATCTTGTAATTTTTTTTTCAAAACTTTTTAGCAAACTTTTTGAACATAGCTTTAAAAAATATCAGAGATGAAATTTGAGATAAATGTCGATGTCATATCGACCCAAATGTCGAGGTTACTGTCGATCCATGGAGATGTTATTTTCGATGAAAATGTCGACACATCGACATCCGTCACTTTAGGACCTGACACGTCGACGTAAACGTAGACGTCCTGTGGAGCCAAATGTCGACGTAATTTTCGATCCACAGAAGGTCGACAATTACATCGACATTTGGTTCGACAGGCCGTCTACACTTACGTCGACGTGTCAGGTCCTAAAGTGACGGATGTCGATGTGTCGATTTTTACATCGAAATTCACCTCAGCATTGCTATACGGGTTAAAATTTCAGAGAATTCAAATAGAAGAAAAAAATCAATGAAATTGTTTGATAATTCTTCATTTTGATTTCTTTAGAAAATTTTCTCAAAAGTTTCAATTTTGCATAAATGAGAAAGCTTCAGTTTTAGATTTTTTTTTAAATTTCACTTTGGATAATATCTAATATTTTCTTCAATTTTTAAAAACTGAAATTTTTCGAGAATTTTTGTCTTAATTTTTTTTAGAAAACCTTAATTTTTAATAAAATAAAACTTTTCGTTATTTTAGAAAATTTTTGGGAAATTCTGTTGTGAAAACTTTTTTTCAAAAATCGGTTCAAAAGTTTTTTTTTCAGATTTAAATTTCAAAATTTTTTCAAAAATTTTGATTAGGTAAGTATAGAAAATTTAAAAAATTAAAAATCTACCATTCAATTTTTAAAATTTTTAATTTTTAAAAACTTTCATTTTCAAAATTTTTAATTTTTAAAAACTTTCATTTTCAAGATTTTTCATTTGAAAATTTTTTTGATTTCTTAAATTTTTTAAATTGAAAGTTTAAAATTTTTTATCTGATTAATGAAATTTCTCCAAAAATTTTTATTAAAACATTTTCATTTCAAAAACTTTTTAAAAAATTTCGTTCACTTTATTAAAGTCAAATACTATTTCGAAAAAAAAATCAACTGAAAAATTATAAGTATTAAATTACACTATCCCGAGCAGCACACTCGACAAATTATCGAAATAAAAAATCGACAGAATATCGAATTCGATAAAGTGTCGCGTTAGTTCCGCATAAATCGTGAAATTATCTTTCGATATATAGATAGATTATCGACGAATTATAGTTAGCAAAAATTTCGAGATTATAGTAAGATATTTTATCGATAATCTATCTATAATATCGAAAGATAATTTCACGATTTAGGCGGGACTTTTGCGACACTTTATCGAATTCGATATTCTGTCGATTTTTTATCGATTTTTTATTCCGATTTTTCGTCTTTTACTAGCTTCTTTCTATAATTAAAAATCATTAATTAGCATAATTAATACATTAAACTATGCCTAAACACATTATTCATGTTACGGTAAGAGGATCATTTCAGAAAAAGTCAAAAAAAATTATAAAAAATCTGCCACCCGTGGGGCTTGAACCTTCTACCTCCTGCATGGTAATCCTCTTCCTTAGCCACTATGCCATACTTTATCGTTGAGGAATTAGCAATAAAACGCTTATAATAGGCAGTTTAGTACTTCCAGACGTGTTGGACTTAGAAAAATTTTCACCAATTTGGAAATAATTTCAAATATCGTCACAAAATCGTTGAAAAATCGTTCGACAAATTTCAGATTATTTTTCGATAATGTAGTTTCAAATATCGCCACAAAATCGTTGAAAAATCGAATTCGAGGAATTTCATATCACGTGTCGATAATATAGTTACAAATATCGTCATAAAATCGTTGAAAAATCGAATTCGAGAAATTTCAGATTACGTGTCGATAATAAAGTTTTAAATATCTTCACAAAATCGTTAAAAAATCGAATTCGAGAAATTTCAGATTATTTGTCGATAATATAGTTTCAAATATCGTCACAAAATCGTTAAAAAATCGAAATCGAGAAATTTCATATTACGTGTCGATAATATAGTTTCAAATATCTTTACAAAATCGGTAAAAAATCGGATTCGATAAATTTAATATAATCTGTCGATAATATAGTTTTAAATGTCGTCAAAAAAGCGGTAAAATATCGAAGTCGAGAAATTTTATATAATCTGTCGATAATATAGTTTTAAATATCTTTACAAAATCGTTAAAAAATCGAATTCGATAAATTTAATATTCTTTGTCGATAATGTAGTTTCAAATATCTGCACAAAATCGGTGGAAAATCGGAATCGATAAATTTAATATTCTTTGTCGATAGTATCGTTGACGAATATCGTCATAAAATCTTAATAATATCGAATTCGATAGTTTTTAGATTTTTTGCCTATGAAGTTGTACCGATAAATCTTTATATATCGTGAGAACATCTATAGATTTTCAAACGATTTTTTATCGATACGTTACATCTTCCGATATTATCGATCGAGTGTGCCGCTCGGGATAGTTAATTATTTAAAAAAGTGTTTATTTCCAAATTTAAAAAATATATATCATCAGATTTTTTCAAAAATAATGTTAATTTTAAACTTATTTGTTAAAAATCTAGAACAATCCTTTGGAAATTTATGGCGTTTATTATTCATCACAAGTGGAAATTTGGGCCTAAAAATGTCTTCTACAGCATTAACTACACAAACGATTTCTTCAATTTCAAATTTCAAAAAAAATTATTTAAAAATTTCGTATCATGAAAATATGAAAATTGAGAAATGAAAAATGATCTCTCAACATAACATTCATCATTCTGAAAATTTTTCGTAGCCCCACTTCGCGAAAAATTTGAAACATTTCAGCACACACCATAAACCAGCAGGCGAAACCCTTTTATACGATTTTTTTTTTGTCTCACAACTCACACAAACCACTCCAGCATACACAAATAAGCCACACTTAAGCGCATGCAACCCATCAACTTCACCGTTGAAAAACGCAAACCATTTGAAACGAACCCGTCTGTGGAAAACCCATAGACCATAGATTGGGAAACTTGCACAGTGTGAAATAAGTTAACTAGCCGACCGTTACAATGCTCCTTTTGCATTTGTGTGGGTGTCTGTCTCTGTATCTATGTTAAACGTAAACGTATTCACAGAGCTACTCTAAATGACAATACCACCGAGTCATCACGTATGACAGTTTTCTTTCTGTATATTTAGCCCGAAGATACGAGTACGACGAAGACTACGCTCGGCTAATCCTTTTAGCGATGAGACCGGAAAGGAAAACAGCGCAGAAATAAAGTAAAAAGGGGTCGAAGAACTGGAAATCACATTGTAGAGGTCTCAGGTATCCTGTATGAACCATGTAAGTACCGCTACTATCATTTTAGTATACAAAGCTACATATAAATTTGCCATCCAGTCGGAGCGTATGCAATTTAATAAAACGATGAAAAAAATCGAGCTTTCGTCTGAATATCTTATTTGGCAAGTGCCTTGAACTTGATACGCCGAAGGCGTTTGGTTGTAAAACTCGTATTCTTTTCACTTTTGTTTCGAGATCTCGCATATATATCATGCCTACGTTCTTAGGTATAATATAGGTACCTGTTTATAAGAAACTTTCCATTACAATGCAGTAAATTTTCGAATAAGTTTGCATATTACAATAGTCACCTTCGTATTGAAATTACTGAAACGAACATGATTGCATGTTATATAAGTTTTGTTGTATAAAATCTCGTATAATAAAGCGAAATATTTTCCAGGCTTGATTAAAACTTTTTAAAACTGACACACGTGTACGTACTACGTAGTATAAGAAGAAAACATGGCGTTTGTTTTTGGCAATTCCAAAACACTACTGTTACTGTAACAATTTAGAGTATAGTCCTTATAAGTTATAATATGCATGAAAACAAACTTTTTGCGATTTTTTTCACTACCACCCCCAAACTTGTCTTCATTTTTCAAAATAAGAAAAAATACAAATTTTCATCAAAATATTCAAAAAAAAATTTCTAGTGCCAGTGCCTCAGTGTATCTCCCAATTGTGTAAAAATGACTCTCAGAATGATTTCAGCCTCCCACCTCCCTCCCCTCAACTGAAAAAAGCTACCTCAAAATAACATAAATTAGCTAATTTTCATTTAAAATCATGTTTCGAGATACAAGATATATTCTTACGAATTTGTCTGAACAATGTGTTGTAATAACAATGAAATATAAACCTCCCCCCCCTCCCCCTCATTACAAATTTTCAAAGATGAAAGTGAGCCTACACCTTTGGAAAGTCCAAAAAATGCAGAAACTAATTACACATTATCAATCGCGATCTCTGATTCTTTCTATTCTTTTTCAAGAAAAATCTTTCTCAGTATTTTTGGTGAAGAATCGATTTTTTATTAATTCTTTTAAATTAATACTATATTGAAAGAAAAAAAAAGTTCCTAATTTTTTGTAGAAGAAACTCTTTTTTTGTGTTTCTTACTTGAAATAAGTATAGGTATACTTTTTTCAATTCAAAAAAAATCTCATTTATAACAGCTTGCATTTTTTTGAATAAAAAAAGAATTGTTTGAAAGAAAAAAAAATCTACTCAGTTTTTGAAAAATGTCATTTTTTTCAAGTGAAAATATTCAATTTTTTCAAAAACTAATTTTGAAAAAAATCACCAAATTATTTGTAAATAAAAATCACTTGATTTTGAAAAAAATTAGATTCACTTAAAACTATCTATTGAAATTTTTGGAGAAAACAAAAACAAAGTCAAGTATTTTGAGAGGAAAAGCTAAATTTTATTAAAGAAAACAAAAATCGTAATATTTTCAGGTTCGGTGTAAAAAAAATTATCATTTCTTCGAAGCAAAAGTAGGTAATCAATTTGTAGTGAGGTGGGGGGAGAGGTTTATATTTTATTGTTATTACAATACATTGTTCAGACAAATTAATAAGAATTTATATCTCGAAATATACAAAGTGTCCCGGTTAAGAAGATCAGCCTTCAATCTGGTAAGAGGGCAACTCATTTCGAGAACATGTAGGTATGTTTGCATACCCTTAATATTGAAGGGACTGAGATACGGTATGGTAAAAAAAAATTAATTTTTTTTTCTTGAAATTAAAAATTTATTTTTTCTGATTGGAGACAGATGACAGATACTTACATAGATGATAGAAAGATGAAACTTGTGGGAAATAAAATAGGATAGTTGCAGTAATGTCTGAAAAAATTTTCATCAAATTCGATGCGATAGGGTGTTCAATAAATTATTTTTACCAAAAAAAATTGGGTAAAAAAATTGGAAACTTTGCAATTTAAAAAAAATTGCATAATAATTATGCAAATTTTTTTAAAAATTGCAAATTTCCAATTTTTTACCCACTATTTTCGGTAAAAGTAATTTGTTGAACACCCTATGTGTACATTGATTTTGATGAAAAATTTTTCAGGCATTACTGCAACTATCCTATTTTATTTCCCACAAATTTCATCTTTCTATCTGTCACCAATCAGAAAAAAAAATTTAATTTCAAAGAAAAAAAATGAAAAATAATTTTTTTCACCATGCCGTACTCATCCCCTTCAATAGTAAGGGTATGCAAACATACTTACACGTTGTTGAAATGAGTTGCCCTCTTATCAGGTTGAAGGCTGTTATTCTTAACTGGGACAGCTTGTAATTTTAAATGAAAATTAGCTAATTTATGTTATTTTGAGAAAGCATTTTTCAGTACAGAGGAGGGAGGGAGGGGGGATAAAATCATTCTGAGAGTCATTTTTATACAATTGGGAGCCACACTGAGGCACTGGCACTAAAAAAAAAATGAAAACTTATATTTTTTCTAATTTTGAAAAATGGGGGCCTACCGCAGGGAGGGGAAAAACAAAAAATATGGAATTATTTTCTCACCACAGAAGACAACTTTGGGAGATGGGAGATCAAAAATTTCAAATTCGAAAAATAAGGATCACCCTATTGTAACAGGCTGAAAAACACACCTATTTTCTTGAAGAATCGTCCGCAGTCAATTTAAAACTGCTTTTGAGGAAATGAGGGAAGGAAACAATACAAATGAGAACTATTTAACCGAGTACTTACATGAAAGTTTGAGAAATTCATAAAAAATTACCATTATTAAGTTTATTTATGAGCCATACACGATGCCATACTAGACGAACACCGCAACGAGCTTTTAACAAATTATCCCAAATATCGTCGATTTATTTATTTTGCTTCCATTCGAACATCGCCGAAGGGGTCGTGAGGGGAGGTATTTCACTCGTGTATCTAAATTCGTCCACTATTATTACTCAGTAAGTGGAACTAATCTATTGAAAAGTTGGTCGAATGGCAACAACATCCGAAATAGAAATGAATACGGAAACGATACCAAATAACGAGTAAAAAAGCAAACGTAAATAAGTGAAAGGCGAATTTGAAACGACTGCTGCTGCGAACGTGGAAAAGTAATTTTTTAAAGAATTTGAGTGGTTTTTAATCAGTACCTTGGGATCATTTCGAACAATCATAAAACCAGCTACCTTTATACTCGTAATATGAGAAAGGAAAAAAGATGGGTTATCCTTTTATATATATGTACTTACGAGTATAATAATGTATCAAATCACAACTAGGAAATACATCTAAAATGTGCAGTATACGTTCACAACTCGAATGTACGTAGACAGACACCAACGTAACAGATTTCTCATTCAACTCTGCGTATAAACGTCACTTCGAGTTTGATTTGTTAAAAAGTCGACTCGACTTAACTCGCCTGCCAGGGATATTTCCTCTAACAATGCCACGACGTTAAGAGAGGCGAAAAAAAATTTCGCATTTGTACAGTAAACTATAAAGCGGCGATTGTCATATTGTCGAGAAAATTGCATACGTGAACCTTTCGCTTCCAAGAATACGTCACACTGAAAGGCAAACGGTATGCAATATGTTAAACGCTACGGTTATTATTTTGTTGCCAACGGTGCACGAATAATTAGTGCATATAATGACAAGGGTTACATAGCTGCCGCATATTTTAGCGAATATTCTACGGTTGCTCGAATTATTTCGTTGTATAGCCAGAGAAGATGCAGTTGCAATATTCTGCAATTTGAGTATAAAGTGTCGACTTCTGTACAGGGTGTCTCAGTTCGGAATATCCAGATTCGATCTAGGCCTGGTAAGTTCTCAATTTGTTTCAACAATGTGTAGATAGGCTGGTCTAACCATGTATTGAAGGAGCTGATAGGTATATGCCCTGAGGAGATGATGAAAAAAAAAATTGAGGAAATATCGCTTTCAATTTAATTAAAATAGAGGTGAAAATTCATAATTTTATACCGGTAATTTTTCAAGAAAAATTGAACAATTTTTTAGTGATAATTTTCAGAGTAGGCATAATTTTCAGTTTACATTTTTTTTATAACTTTAGTGACCGTTTTTAGGGAAAATAGTGACAAAATATTAGTGCCCCGAATTTTCAAGAAAAAGGGATATCACACTGACCAAAACAAAAAAAAAACAAATCATCTAATTTTTTTAGATAGGGAGAGAGGGGAGAAGAGAGAAAATTTTTGCAAAAATTAAATTTCAGAGAATACAAAATAAAGAAAAAAAAAATCAAAGAAGTTTTTTGATAATCTTCATTTCGATTTTTTTTTTGAAAGTTGAATTTTTGAGAAACATCTATTTTAGATTTTTTTTAATGAAAATTTTCACATTGGAAAATATTTAATATTTTCGTCAATCTTCGAAAATTGAAAAAAAATCTGAAAAAATTCAAACAAACTTTTTTGAGAATTTTCGATTAAAATTTTTTTAGTAGGTGAACTTCAATTTTCATTTTTAAAAATGAAATGAAAATTTTCGTTTTAGGAAATATTTAGAAAATTTCAGTATAAATTTTTTTGAAAACTAGATAAACGTTTTTGATTTCAAATTCAAATTTTTTAAAACAATTTTGATTTTAGAAAATTAAAAAAAAAATTATATTTAAAAAACTTTTTTAAGACTTGAATTTTTATTTAAAAAATTAAGGATTTTCATTTTTTTACTTTTTAAATTTAAAAAATATATATCTAACAAAACTTTTTCAAAATAAAATGTTTTAAAAATTCTATTTTCAAGAACTTTTTTAGAAATTTTGAAAATTTCTATCATTTTTTGAAAATTATAGTATTTTGGAAAAAAATCAACTAAAAAAATATACCTACTTATTAAACTTTATTTTAGTTCTTGTAAGTTTTCAGTTCCAAAAATCGTCTGAAATTTTTTTAAAAAGAAATACCTACCAATTAAAAAACTTTCTTTCAACAAAAAAAATTGAAAGTTCGATCAAAAATACTTTTAAAAATCTTTTCAAAAAGAAACACGTCAATTCAAAAATTTTCTGTTTTTTTTTTTTTTTTTTTTTTTTTGAAAATTTCCTTCCAAAAAAATTCTGGGCAATTCCTAGTGAAATTTAAAAAAAATATAGCTCTATTTTATTAATTACAACTTTTTTCCCCTCCAAAAAGTCTTGAAATTCTTTTTAAAAAGATGGGATTTTCGATTTATTTTTGGAAAAAATGTTGAGCTAATATTTATCATCTACTTTATTGTAATTCTTGAAAATTTTTTATAAATTTAGACAAGCCTTAAAATTTTCCCCCAAGATTTTGTAACAGTTCAAAAATTGTTAATATTCAAATGTTAATACACTTTCAATGTTGAATCAACTTTTGAAAATTAGCGAAATTTTCTGAAAAAAATTTACTTCAATTTTGAAAGTTTGTTTCTTTCGTAGGTTCATTTCTTGAGGAATTATCGAAAAATCGTTTTAAAAAAAAGAAACGCACATGAACTTTAAAATCAAGGTTAGGAAATAATTTTGCACTGATTTTAACGACAAAACAGACAGAATGAAAAGAAAAATTGCAAACATTAAAGATGGCTTTTATTTTTGGTTAAGAAAAGAATGCCATTTTTTTTCTTCTGATTTTCCTTCTACCTAGATCATTCTCAATTTTTGTTTTCTTAATAAATTTTTTAAATTGATTTATATTTTTAAAAGAAATCTTGGCTTTTTCTTTAAGTACTCGTACGTATATAATTTTTCGTTCTATTTTTCTTTCTGATTCATCTTTCATTTTTCTTCCAATTCATCCACTGAAAAATTTTCTGTTCTGACTTCTTCTCTTTTTTCAGATTTAAAACACCTTCCAAAATTTTTTTTTCTGATTCATCTTTCATTTTATTTAAATTCATCTTCTGAAAAAAAATTTCTCTTGATGTTTTTTTTTTCTGAAAAAACTAGGTAGGTATGTTCCCTGTGAATTAAAAAAAATATATATTTTTTTTTTATAATTTTTTTTCTTCTGATTCATTTATGTAGAATTTTATTCTACAAGTAATTTGCATTTGGAATAATTTTCTTCATTCACCTTTCAATTTTTTATCGTCTAATCTTTCTAAGAAATACATTCACTTCGATTTTTTCTTCTGATTTATTTCCAAGTTTTTTTTCTTAATCTATCTTTCATTTTTTTTTTAAATTCGTGTTCTGAAAAATATGTACTTTTGCGCTAGAAAGTATCTTCTGATTTTTTTCTTATAATTTTTTTTTCTGATTCATCTTCAATTTGATTATAATTTTTCATTTGAAATTAGAATTATCATGAATTTGTCCTCTAATTTTTCATCAATTCTGATTTCTTTGGACATTATTTTTTTCTGATTCATATTCCATTTGGCTCAGATTATTTCTTTAGATTTTTTTTCTTTTGAAAAAAATTATTTGCACTCTGTTTTTCCACCTAATTTTTTTCTGAATTTTTCTAATTCTGATTCATCAATTTTTTTCCTGATTTACCCTCTCACAAATTTTTAAAAATGTTTTCCTTCTGAATAGATTATTTTCTTATGACCTTTTTCTCCACTGTTTTTGTTTTCTTCCTTTTATTGTTCTTCGATTTTTTGAATGATTTTTTATTTAAAATATTTTTCTCAATCCACCCACAATTTTTTTTCGATTTCATTTCTGAAAAAATATGTTTCCCTCAAATTTTTTAAAACTAAAAACAGATGTTTTTTTACAAAAAAAAAAAAATCATCCAAAAATTAGAACAAAAAAAGGTCAAAATGACAAAAAAATATCAAAACTGAAAAAATAACTACTCCCAAGTCCTATATTTTCCATATTTTGAGACCATTGGAATTTCATACGAGATGATTTTTAGGAACAATTTGAGCCAACTTTCAAAACCCAATTTAAACAGCGTAAAATAGCGAGAAAAAAAATGCGATTTTTCACTCTTCGTTATTCTTTCCATTCGATGACTTCGTATTAAAAACGCGACGATTCCACCTCCACACATTAGTACACCTAAAATACCGAACACACGATTCCGTCGACAATGGGCTCAAAGAGCCGAATACAAAGATAACAACGCAACGAGCGACGAGAAGAGCACCAGCACGAGCACGAGCGACACGAGACAACGACAACGACGACGACAGCGTTATATACGTGTTAATTTGGCGTGAAAAATTTGCAAATCAGCGCCTCTCTTTGGAATCGCGATATTCGGCTAAGCGAATAGTAGAAGAGAAGGTGTTTAAGTGGAAATTAATCATAAAAACGAATTTATATGTTACGATGGCTCGTTAACGACTGCGGATAATCTGGTTCTTTTGAATTATCTGCCTTTCTCGTACATTTATGATACAAAATAACGGGCTATAAATTAGATAAAAAGTTGCATAGCGAATACGAATGAACGCCAGCATGGAGTAGGGGGGGGGGAGGGGGTGAGCAAGGGGATACATGGGCATAAAGTTAGAGAGAGAACGAAGTTATATTATACTATATGACTAATCTGATGACATTTTCGCTTCGAATATTAAATAAAACCGTAATAATGGCGCCATCTGTACTCAAAGGTACGCATTAAAGTAAGGATGCCTTTGTGTACATCGTTTAAGAAACTCTTTACTTGGTAACACTGAAGAATTAACGACCTTCAGGAAGCAACTATATGGGAAAATTATGTTTGGGGAAAATCGTAGTACGAAAATATGCTCAGTACCTTTTATCGCGTTTTCAGTTTAGGTACCTTTTTTTTCGTCTATATAGATCTATTCTCGTAATAGCGTTCTCATTTTCATGATATAAACATGTTTCTCGATTACGCGATCATATCGGCGACGATGATGTAAATCGCGAAGGTGCATTTCACGTGGATTTTTTTTTCAATTTTTTTTTACCATCCAATGATCGTCGGAGGATTTATGGGGATGTCACATAGATACGCAATGCTCACCGCGGTGTCTCAGCAGAGGAGTCAGAATTCGCACATTTATCATAATAATACATCGCAATTTTACACCTCAAGTACACCAGGATCGGTTAATATATTATTAGGAGGGTAAGTAAATTGGTAAAATTTTCTACGTTCGTCTTGCCTTTCAACTGGGCTCGACTTTTATCACGTGTATTACGCGGACGTGTTTGAATTTGTAGTTTTATGACGAGATGAGATGACGACGGGACGAGTGGATGGCGTTACCCTATATCGTATTTTGTTTAGCTTTTATCATTTGACAAAATGTTGAAAAGCAAGGTTTCGTCGAGAGCTATTAAATTGGCGGTGATTTTACAGCACCTCGCCCCCGTCTCTTATTTCTTTTCTTTTTTCACGCGCTGTTCCCAATATCCTTGTTATTTCCTCGAGCCGTTGTTTTGATTAGATTCATTGTATTCGCATCTCTCTCGTGTCTGGCTGTTGTCATGGTTTAGCATTTCGACATTTATTCCGCACAACCAAGCTGCCGTTTCCTTTTAGAATATAGTACCTGTTGGTATAATAACGTCGTTTAATTTATCAGATCTGCGCTTTTTTCAGCGAATAAATAAATTACATCGACTCGGTCACCCATTCGAGAGAGAAATTCGCGCCAGAGTTGCCAAAAAGATAAAATGTCAGCTTCGCCAACTCACTCTCCCCCTCTGCAGCGAAAATATTTCGATTATTTTTCTAATTACGAGGGTGTTTTTTCGTCTCGCTTCGTCGCCGGCCAAAAATTAAGCTCTCTGGAGTTCATAAAAGCTCCTCGGAGACTCGACAGCACCAGACCCAGCGACAGAAATTCCATCCCAGAGAAATAGCTCATTTTACGATGAGATGAAATTCAACACGAGAGCTTATATAATTAACTCGGATACATTTTTTTTAATTGCTCGGCTAATTTAAAATATTATAAGCGGCGTCTTAATATATATTAACGCGAAAAGTGAAAACTTTAATGAAAAAGTAATTAATTATAGAAAGTTGCAAATTAACTAGCGTGAAAATTTCCATTATAACGAACGAGTCGTCGAATTCGATTAATAGGATTTTCCTCTTTCGTTGGAAAAAAAAAGGTCAATGAAACCAAGACTTGAAAAAAACACCAAACGTTGGCAATTTATTAATTTTCAATTTAGGATTTTTATTCCAATTTTTATTTTTGTGTTTCGAATTTGTTACGTGGAATACATTAACGAAGACGAAGAAATAACCTTAGAATATTAATTAGAGAACACGTATTTACGACCTTTATATACCTTATTATTACCCTTACTCGATATAACCATAAACGTAAAAAATTATATTCCAATTTAATACTCGTACGTTTCGGAAACTCGAACTGAATTTCAGTTAAATATCAAAAAAAAAAAAATAATAATAATAAATGAAGAAGAAAAAATACTCGTTAAATTTCAGCTCACACACAGCAACAGCAACAGCAACGTCGACGGTGGCCATCGATTCTCGGGTCAATTAAGTAATTACCCATTATACTTCGCAACCAAACCAAACCACATAATAATTTCGTAAGGAAAAATGAAAATAATTCCATAACCGTAAAAGCCAAGCCAAGCCAACGCAACGTTGTTATTTTTGTACTCGAACTCGATTCTGGCAATAAAATTTAACGCCTGCTAACAGGTGATTCGGTAATCAAAATTACATCCACGTACGAAAATACGCCAATCTGAACTTGGTGGAAGGCGAAAATCAATCATTATTATCGTTGGCTCGGACGTATTTTTCCTTTTATCGCAATTCCTACAGTCGTACATTTTTGCTGGTTGAAAGATCGTGATTTGAAAAGCTGCGTGGAAAAAATTTTTATATACGTTCTTTCCTCTCCGAGCTTTTTTTTTCTTGAACGAGTCGGGAAAAAAATTATGAATAAAAATCTCGGCAAAAAGTACATTATTCGAGTAGAATACGTGAGACGTTTTGAAAAGTACACCTTATGATTGAGAGAAAAATTTTCTCACATATACAGGGTGATTGGGAAATTATTGGAGCTGCCTGAAAAGGGGCGAATCTGCAACTTATTATACATTTATGTTGTATAGGTTGCGGGTATCATTTTTTTTCTCGATTCTAGTAAGTTTTTATGAGAGCTCAAGTGTTTCTATGAGTATATGTAGAAGTCTATTGAATTTGAGAATAATCGGTGAATCTGTTCTCAAGGTATTCGTGATGAAAATTTTCAATCCTCTCTAGCTTTTTGAATGAAGTAGTTAAGTGAAACACAAATTTTTCTACTTACTTTGTTGACTAAATCCATAAAAAAATGGACAAAATAATAGCAATTTTTCGCGAAAAGGGGCAATTTTATCCTAGTTAATCCTTTACAGATTTTTTGAAATTTCTTCTGAGAAATCTACTCAACTATAGGTATTTAAAAAAAAATAATAATAAATAAAAACCTATCATTTAGAAGAATTTTACAATTTAAAAAAAATCTTAAAACATTTATTTGCAATTTTTCAATTTTTATTCTCAGTTTTTCATGAACAGTCAAATGAAATCTCGAAGTCGAAACACAAGACTTTCAAAATGAAAAACACATCAAATTTTGAAAATTTCCAAATTTCTGAAATCGTAAAAAATGGTCCCAATTTTGAAACGTTATTTGATGAAAATGGCTGAATTTTGAATTTTCAGGAAATTATCGTTTCAAATCTTTATCGACTGTTGAAAGTTTTCCTGTAACTTCAAATGTTCGCCAAATTTTAATAGTAGTTGGATAAATTATTTTACGTTACAAGGGAGAAAAAGGCTTCTTTATACTACCGAAAGATCAGCGAGAGGGAGATAAAGTAGCACTTTATCTCCCTAGTAACGTAAAAATATAATTTGAGGCTAACTGAGAAAAGGGGCCTAACAACTAAAATTTCGATTTCTCTTCTTTTTTTTTTTTTGTTAAATTCATGTGAAAAAATCTTTGGGAATGGATTCGAAGAGGACCCAGGATCAGGTCCTCTCTTGAAAATTGGAGAAGTTATTAAATTTTATTGCAATAAAATCATGAGTTTTTTTTTATAAAATCTTTTTTAAAATTAAAAAAATCTTTATTTGAGACAAATTTCATTTCTGGTTGTTATACAAAATTCAAGCCAAATTGACATTATTTTTTTTTTAATTTAGGTAAATTTTTAAAATTGGGTACCTACCTAATTTAAATTTTTTATCAAATTTTCAAGATAGATTAGGTACTAAATTTAAAAAACTTGTAAAAAATTAAACTTTTAAAATCTGTATTAAAAATTTGTTACACCTAATTTAAAAAAAACGCGTAGCAGTCAAGATGCTCCGCGACAGCCGAATTTTTTTTTTCAAGTTAGTGTACCTCTTTGAAAACGTTTTCATCCATGGTATTTCAGTTTCAATATCAGTTTTAACTTCAAATTCAGTTTAAAAATGTTAGGTTTTTGTCTTCAGTTTTAGTTCCTCTCTGCATTGAAGATTTCAACTTCAGATGGGGGCTCCGCCCCCATACCCCCGTTGAGGCTCCGACCCAACCCCCTCATCACTTTCAGCTCTTAGGATGGGGGCTCCGCCCCCATACCCCCGCGTTGGGGGCTTCGCCCCCAACCACCTCGTCAATTCCAACTCTTCAGATGGGGGCTCCGCCCCCATGCCCCTATTGGGGAGCTTTACCCTCAATAGGGACATGGCAGGAGAGGATTGAGGGCTTCGCTCTCAATCCCCTTCACACTTTCAGCTCTTCAGACGAGGGCCAACACACCAAAAAAGAGGTTAAAACGTGAAAATTTATGATTTTTGACCCTGTACGGGGGTCAACTGGTGCTCAAAAGTCGAAACCCCCAAAAGGCACATCAGTGACCTCTACTGACCCTACATCCCAAATTTCGATTGTTTAGGTCTTTTAGTTTGGGCTGTAGGCTGTTCAACGCGTCAGAAAAGACAGGTTAAAACTTGAAAAATATTGATTTTTGACCCTGTATTCAGGTCAAAAGAGGTTTAAAGGTCAAAACCTACAAAAGGCACATCAGGGGCATGAACTCGATCTATGATAAAAATTTAGGCACCCCAGCTCCATTTGGGGGGTCTGTAGCTTGATCAACGTGAAAAAATGACCTCAAAATCCACTTTTTGGGCCCTAAAATGGGGTGGGGATGACTTGCGAAGCTGAAATTTGGATACAGCGGAGACAATCAGAGTCACTGTTGTTGGTAAAAATTTTAAATCATTTTGTCAAATTGGGGCTTCTTTTGAGCCCCCCTCAAAAAGGGGTGACCCCCAATTTTGGGGCTCGAGGGTCAAAAAACCCAAAAGGCACCTCAGTGATCCTTACCGATCCTAAATACCAAATTTTAGTTTCCAAGGTCATTTGGTTTGGGCTATAGGCTGATCAACACACCTAAAAAATAGGTTAAAATGTGAAAATTTCTGATTTTTGACCCTGTACGGGGGTCAACTGGTGCTCAAAAGTCGAAACCCCCAAAAGGCACATCAGTGACCTCTACTGACCCTACATCCCAAATTTCGATTGTTTAGATCATTTAGTTTGGGCTGTAGGCTGTTCAACGCGTCAGAAAAGACAGGTTAAAACTTGAAAAATATTGATTTTTGACCCTGTATCGAGGTCAAAAGGAGTTTAAAGGTCAAAACCTACAAAAGGCACATCAGGGGCATAAACTCGATCTATTATAAAAATTTAGGCACCCCAGCTCCATTTGGGGGGTCTGTAGCTTGATCAACGTGAAAAAATGACCTCAAAATCCACTTTTTGAGCCCTAAAATGGGGTGGGGATGACTTGAGAAGCTGAAATTTGGATACAGTGGAGACAATCAGAGTCACTGTTGTTGGTAAAAATTTCAAATCATTTTGTCAAATTGGGGCCTCTTTAGAGCCCTCTTCAAAAAAGGGCCACCCCCAATTTTGGGGCTCGAGGGTCAAAAACCCCAAAAGGCACCTCAGTGACCCTTACCTATCCTAAATACCAAATTTTAGCATCCAAGGTCATTTGGTTTGGGCTGCAGGCTGATCAACGTACCGGGAAGCGAGAAAAAACATGAAAAATTGTGAAAAATCTTGATTTTTGATCCTTGACAGGGGTCAAAGGGGGCCCAAAAGTTGAAACCTACAAAAGGCACATCAGGGGCACAAACTTGATCCATGATGAAAATTTTGGCCCCCCAGCCCCATTTGGGGGGTCTGTAGCCTGATCAACGTGAAAAAAATGACCCCAAAATCCACTTTTTGGGCCCTAAAATAGGGTGGGGATGACTTAGGGGGCTGAAATTTGACTATGGTGTAGGTAATTAGGGTTCTCATCCCTGGGGCAAGTTTCAAAAAATTTCATGATATTGGGGCTCCCCCGCACCCCCTCAAAAAAGGGTAAAATCCCCAATTTTGAGTTAGGGCCCCAAAATTTTTTTTGCATCATTCCTACACCGAGGGGACCCTACATATCAAGTTTGACCTCATTTGACCTGTTAGGCTCGGCCCCAGAGTTCCAAAAGTAGCGTTAAAATTATATGTACATATATATATATATATATATATATATATATATATATATATATATATATATATATATAAATATGTGACATGTGTCAGATCGTCTTCTTTTGGTCCCAAACGTCGAGAAATGGGGTCAGAACTCTTCTACCCCCCCTCCTTCTAAATTAGGGTCGGACACAATAGCCTAAATTTTTAAAAAAAAATTCGGCTAAAAATAAAAATGACCAAAATTCCAAATTTTATGAAGTTTTGAGTAGAATTATTTGATTTAGATGAATTTATTGACAAAATTAATAGATTTCTGTATATTTTTCAAAAGTATTCAATTACGATGTATCGATCCAATTAATCAATTTTGCTCGATTGATCGAATTTTGAAAATGATTTTTTTTAATTGCAATAAACGGGATCACATGAATATTTCAAATTTCACCAAAGGACAAAATTTTCAAAAATTTTAAAATTGTAAAAACTTGATTACTAAACGAATAAGTATGAAACTGATCCAATATCGAAAATTTCTCAATATTTAAAAGGCATCGAAATTCTAATTTTCACGTAGGTAGTTTTGAAACTGTTCCAAATCTTGATTACAACCAGAATTTCCCTGAATTACAAAATAATTCTAAAAAATAAAAAGGTGGATACGATTTTCAAAATTCATTAAAATTGTAAAATCATCAATGTGCTAGTATTTGAAGAATTTTGAATTTTTTATTCAAAATCTTAAACATTCAAGTATTGAATTTAAAAATTTTATCGAAATTATTAAGAATTTCAACTTTTATGGAGTTTTCAAATTTTTCTCAATTTTGATTTTTACCTAGATTTCCAAAATTATAAATCCTAAAAATTAAACAAATGGGTCAGATTTTCAAAATACCAACATTCTAATTTTTTTTATACAAAGTATAGTTTTGAAAAATTCGAACTTCGATATTTTTTTACCCACAATTTTAAAGATTTACTAAATTTTAAAAATTCAAATTCATTATTATTTCAAAAATTTATTAAAATTTGAAATATTAAAGTTACCAAAAAATTCCAATTTTTATGGAGTATTGAAAAATTTTCAAATTTTGATTTTTTACCAAAATTTCAAATATTTACTATAGGTTTCAAGAATTCAAAATTTGATTCACGTTCAAAACTTTATCAAAATTTTGGAATTACCTACTGAAATTTAAATTTTGTTGAATTCGGAGGTTTCTTCAAATTTTGATTTTTTACCCAACTTCACTAAAAATTCTAAGAATTTGATGCGATTTCAAAAATTAACTAAAACATCAATATGATGAAAATTATAATTTTTATGACGTTTTGAAATCTTTCCCAATTCTAAACATTTACCATAAGGTATTAAATTTTCAAAATTCAAAAAATGTATTCAAAAAAAAATATTAAAATTCTATGGGCTGTAATCTACAAATTTTCCTAAAATTTTGAAATTTTAAACATTTATTCAATTATTAATATTGATTCAATATTAAAATTTGAAAATAACCTAAATTCACATTCTTATGAAGGTTTGAAATTCTTTCAAATTTCGAATTTCTTCTTCAAATTGTGAAAATTTGTAAAACTTTGAAATTTTTTTTTTTTTTTGGGGTGTTTATAATTACAGGATTATTACACCCATCGGAAGGATTTTTAAATTTTATTTGTGAGGTTGAGTTTTTTAATTAAGTTTATGAATTTTTGAATTTCGGAAGGAACATCTGGTATAACTGGGGGGATTTCATTTATTTGTAGGGTTAGTCTCTCTTGTTTTAACTTGGGGCATTCGAACAGGATATGTTGGATAGATATAAGTTGAATAGTACAGAATGGGCATAGAGGTTTTGGAGTTTTTTTGGTAAAGATAATTGTGAGTAATTTTTGTGTGTCCAATTCTTAGTCTGGTTATAATGATTTCTTCTTGTCTATTTAATTGTGAGAGGTTTTTCCAAGGGTGCACTGTTTTTTTATGTTGGTATAATTTATTGTTTACTTGTTGGGACCATAAGTTTTGCCAGCTTGAGTAAACTTGTTGGGTTAACAAAGATTTGATGTCCTCTGTGGAAAGGGTAGAGAGTGGGGAGGGATTTATGGCAGATTTTGCTAGTGTATCGACAATTTCGTTTCCTTGAATTCCTATATGACTGGGAACGTATGCAAATTGAATAATGAAATTTGAATTTTGTAAATCAAAAAGAATTTTGTGAATGTTTTGTACAATGGGATGATCTGTAAAAATGTTTTGAATTGAAATTAAGGAGCTTAAAGAGTCGCTTTGGATTAGGAAATTTTTGTTGGTTATTTTGGAACTGAGTATATCTTGAAGGCAGTGGTGTATATAGCAGAAAGTTCAGCATTGTAAATAGAAGAGATGTTATGTATCTTATAGTTAGCAACTTGGTCGTTTATTGAAAAAGCATAGCCTGTATGAAGTGAGGGAATTTTTGAACCATCAGTGAAACATAAGTTGTAATTATTATATTTTGATAGTCAGGATTTCAAATTTTTATCAAAATTTGAAAACAGTTCGAACCTGAGCAAAAATTTTTAAAGTTTACTTTTGAAAATTTAAAAAAAAAATGAAAATTGTAAAAATAGATTGCTATCCACGATTTGTTTTTTAATATTATGAGAAAATTATTGTTAGCATATTTTTTTGAAAAATTTGTTTGAGTAATTAAAAAATTTTTCTACAATTTTTTCTTATAAAAAATATAAATATGCTCACCTTACTTAATATTTTTAGAATCATTTTTATCCCATTTTTTCTGTTGCTTAAAAAATAATTGTTTTTTCCAAAAAAAGTTTTAGGATAATTTTTTTATTAATTTTTTTCTTTGTACAATTTTTTTTCGTCATTTAAAAAAAATTGATGAGAATTTTCTATTTTTTAAATAATTTTTCCCTCGTACGTAGGTACTATACCTACAAAAATTTTTCGTAATTTTTCAAAAAAAAAATATGAGATTTTTTCATATTTTTGTATACTTAATGTCAACTAGTAAACTTTTTAGGTGATTTTTAAAAACACACATCAATTCTTCTTTTCAAAGAAATATTTTTTCGACTAAAATAATTTTTTCAATTTTTTTGGGGAATTTTTTTCATCGAGTGGTTCGAGAATCATTTATCCACTCCTATGAACTTCTTACATAAAACAGAATTTCCATTTTTACAATCTATTTTTTTTTTTTTTTTTTTTCAGAAAACATAAAATCGAAAAAAACAAAATGGTGAAAAAAGTAACGACATCTCGAAAAAATTAAAAATTAATGACTACTTCCAAGCCCCGGTATCATTCTAATAAAATACGTGATATGTTTGAAAAATTACACTCGCAACTGCGAAGTAATATTCTCACACATATCTGCAGGGTGATTTGGAACTAATCTAAGTCGCCTTAAACTGGGGTAAATCCGCAACTTATTACACATATACGTTACATCGCCGGCGGTTAAACGCAATCAAACGACCAAAAGGTGAAAATGATTGGAATATTTTATACATCTGAACGTTTTCTCGCATGCGTTCACTTTGATTATTCGCGGTGACGAGAACGAGCCGGAAGTAAAGCAATGTTTCCTACAAGAGTACTAGGTTACTCAACGCGATGAGAAACGATTCGGCCGTTAATCACAGGAATTACTATATCAGAGGTTCATTACAGTTGAAAAGCTAGCTAAGTTACAATCAGAGAGAGACAGAGAGAGTCTCTTCGTGTACCCACTACTCAGTCCCATATAGTAGCAGAATAAATTCGCCTTTAACTTCATCGATCTGCAATAAGTGTACGCGAGTAATGTAGGTTGCCTACCTGTCCTTTTTGAAGGAACTAGACCTCTCTCGAATCATCCGGTATACAATGTGTCAAAACCGACGATGTCGTTATTTTCGAGCGCAGATTCTCGCTACCTCGAACACTTTATAATTTGCAGAGTAGAACAGTCGGCAGTCGCGCAAGCCGCAGGCAGGCGACGAAATTACTATGCCTTGTCTTTATATTCGTTTTATTGTTTCGAATGCGTTAACCTGCATTCTATAAACTGTGTCATGCCCAAGTTTCACGTACACAAATTGCGCGTAATTTACGAATGAAAACAACTCGGCTATGTAAATTTTCCAGTCTCGTTTTTAGCACCTCGAGTATAGTCTCTCTCTTTCTCTCTCTCTAGGGCACGAACATTTGTAATTTACAAAACGAGTTCAATCGGATGAAAAAAGAAGAACAGAAGCCCGAAAGACGATTATTTTGAAATTCAAAGTTTCCCTAATTACGAACGAGCGAGCGAGCGACAGGAGAGAGAGGGGCAGAGAAAAAAACAGAGAATGTTGAAAACAGGGACCGAACAAGCTATACACTTGTACAGATGAGATAAAAGCCAGTACCAGACGAGAGATGTTTCAATCAAGAGTATTTTTTCACGCTGACGAATTTTAGCAAATAAAGCAGAGAGAAAAAAAAACGTGAAATATTTACCGTTCGTTATCATTGTATACTGATTTAAAGCTACGAGAGCACTTGGGCGTGAAAAAACATCTCCAGGATACTGTTCAGGTGTAAAATATAAATTGTCCAAATTTGGAAACTCAAAGCTGCGTAAAATGTAACGAAAAATAAATATAAAAAGAAGGGAGAATGAGAATAAATGTGACGAACTATTAAGCTGCTCAAGAGCTTATTGGGTGATTATTTTGCCGCAGTATAAGACGATTTAAAGCTGCATACGTGTACGTAAATAAATCCACGTATGAGAGATGCGGTCACTATATAATCAGCTTAACTGACCGATAAACCATTTTACACGGTATGCTACTTTGGACACATTGTAATACCGAAAAATACTCCAAAACGAGACATCGCCTTCACCCATCGATGGACTGATAATTTACTATGGCACGAGAGAGCCAAAGAACCAAGAATAAAATTTGCAGTACGAAGACCCCGAAAAGATTTTTACTTTTTCCGCAACATGATCTTTCATTAAGAGTAGATTTCCACGTCGAAAGAATTTCTCAATACGAAAATTTGTATAAGAGGTAACAATGAAATAGATACGTATTCAATGACTTTGGATTATACCACCGTTTCGTATCTAATGGATAGAAATACAAGAGCTTTGAGTCGAATTGATTGAAATCCATTCTTGCGGTTTGAATTAGAAAATAAAATTCGATAGCGATGAACGTATACAATTTTGCTTGGTCTTTTTAGCTTCTTAATTGAAAACGTCGAATGATTGTGGGTTCAGTTTCGATTTCAAATCGGTATAAAATTGAAAGAGCGGTACCTACGAATTAATTTTTTTTAGAAGGAAGATGGTGGTAGTAGAGATGGCTCAGCCATTTATTTTTAAAATCGATATTATTTTTCAAAATTATAATTTTTTACAAATTTTAATTTGGAAGATTGTAAAATTCATATTTTTAATCAACAAAACTGCCTGAAGAGGATTTTCAATTTGATAACTTAATATTAAATTTTAGCGCTTAGTTTATAAACGAAAATTTCACAAATTGAATAATTAATCAAGGGTTATTTGATTTTTCCTGAAGAGAGGTCCAATCAAAATTTTTGTAATATCCAAAATTTTTCCTAGGATTTGAATCTACACAATCATTTTGTTTAAAAAAATTTATTGAGTATCTACATACATAGTACAGCAAAATTCGAGGGCATAGAGGGATCCAATCAAAATTTTAATAATAACCAAAATTATTTCTAGGATCTTAATTTACAACTTTTATTTGAAATTTTTTTCAATTGGACCCTTCCCCTCGCAATTTTGAGTAAGTACCTCTCTAGTGTTATGCAAAATGAGAAGAAAAAGAGAAGGTCAATCGAAATTTTCATAATGACAAAAATTATTTCTAAAATCTCAATCTACAACTTTTGTTAGAAACTTTTTTCGCTGCTTGTCATGGTACCACTGGCGTCACCACCACAATACGGAATGCGAACTAAATTTTGTTCTATTTTAAAAACAGAAACTAACTATTCACTTCAAAAAGGACTTTGTTTGAAAATTTCCAATACGAAATATCTTGAAAATTTTCCAAATCTGCTTCTGGAAAAAATCGATTTGAACGAGCGTAAAATTTGTATTTTTCACGTAATAGGATTATGTCCAAAAATTTCCAATATGAAATATTAAAAAAAAATTAGAAATACATTTTACGAAAAAAATCGATTCAAACGAGCTTGTTGTTTTATTTTTTTCCATAACGAGCTACTAATAATTTCAGATAAACTAATAACGTTTTAGGATGTTCTCAAATATGTAATAATGATGCAGTAATTTAATTTTTTTTTTGGAAAAATATTGATGTTGTTTTCAGAAAATAACTGCTTAAAAATACTCACAATTTTAAACCACAATATGCTTCGAAATTTGAAACAATTGTTTTTAATAATTTTTTAGTTTTATGTTAGATCGACGTAAAATTCATATTTTCACTCTACTGCGGTATCTTGGATCCATTTTCTATTTTGGGAAAATTTGTTCTTGATTTTTTTTTTCGAAATTTGAATTCCTACACATTTTAATTTGTGTGATAAAAAAATTTACAGTTTTCCTAAAAAAATAAGAAATTTTTTCAATTTAATACGTAATAAAGTGCATATTATGAAAGTTCCAACCAAATTTATTAGTCAAACGAACATAAAATTCATATTTTTAGAATTAACCAGGAAATTTCAAATTTTTTGAAATATTAAAGTGTTCTCTTTTGGAAAAAATAAATTCAAGAATTTCAACTCAATAAATTTTTGTAATAATGAAACTATTTTTGAAAATTTTCAGTTTTCTGTGATGTGTTTCAGGTTCTCAAATCCCTAAAAAGTATTTTCATGCATGTTATATCACTTAATTCAATTTTTTAGTGATTTTATTATTCTCTGTTTTTTTTTGTTTTTTTTTAGGGAAGTTCTAACAAAATATATATTTCTGATATTATGAATTTTTTCACTCCTTTCAAAATTTCATTTTTAAAAAACTAGAGAATTTTTTGTGGAATTAAAAAAATTATTTTCTGATACTATTTTGAATTTTTCAGAAAAATTTTGAAATAGGTATTTATTGTCAAAAAAAATCAGCCGATGTTTTGAAAATTTTTCAAAATTTTTGGAAAGATTTATTTTTCGAAAGGAAAATTTTAAAATATTTTCTCTCGAAAATGATTTTTTTAAACAATTTTTTGTAAATTAAAAAAAAATTACAAAATTTTTAGTTTTTCCAAAAAAAGTAGATTTTGTGGTCGAGTATTGTTTTTTTTTTTTTTTTTTTTCAAAAAAAAATAAGCTTTTTGTTAAAGAATGTTGTTTTAAAGAATTTTTCGTACTTAGAATTTTTGAATTTTTCACCAAAAAAATTTGAACAAATTTCTTTTCAACAAACAATTTTTAGACGATTTTTGTAAAGCTTTTCAAATACGAGTTTTCAACAATAAATTATTACTTTTACGTCTGTTCAAAAAAAATTGTGCCAGAAGATGTTTATTTCAAAAGAAGTACAAATTTTTCAATTTATTTTTTCCTAGAATTATTTTTTCAAGAGAATTTATTTTTTTTAATTTATTTTTTTAAAAATGAAATTTTTTTTCTCTGTAAAACTTTTTATTTTTTCTTCAAAAATACAAGAATTCAGAATGTCTTGAGCCTAATTCGTTATTATCAAAATGGAAATTCAGTTAAAAATTGTAGAAATCAATTTTAGAAAAATATATCGATTCAAGCAAGATGTATAAAATTCATAATCTTCCACAAGGAAGCAATCTGAAACCAATTAATTCACAAGAAGCTCTCAATGTGGTGTTGTTTTGTAAAAATTTATAAAAAAAAAAAAATCTCAAGATTCTAACTCTGGATTTTTTTCAAATCCAAAAAGACCTTCCTTAAAACATTGTTAATTTTCGTTAAATTTATTAGCCTGTCTCTGTTGAACTTTCAATTTCATTTCAAATTTAAGAGGTTCTCAAATGAGAACTCAATTGAAAAATTTTATTTCTAAAAAATGTTCATTTCAACTATATAACGTAAAATTCACAGTTTTTCACAATGAAATTACCTTTAAAAAAAATGATTTCACGTTCCTTTTAGGAAGTCCTCAGAGTGGTGTCAAAGATTTAAAATTTTTTTGAAATACTAAAATATTGTTTCGTAAAAACTTCTTCCCAAAAAGGAAAAAAATAGGCTTTCAACTCAAATGTTTTGATAAATCCAAAAATGGCCATTAAAAAAATTCAAGTTCAAATGACTTGAAATGCATATTATTTTATGAATTTTTTTCCAGATTTTAAGGGCTCTCAAAATGGGAATTCGATTTTTACATTATGCCATTCAAGTGGCTTAAAAATTCATATTTTATGGTCTTAAGATTTCAACTTGAATGGGAAATTTGTAATTTATGCTAAATTAAAGCAAAATTCATTTTTCCCCTTAAAACTACTGAATCTCTGATAAATTTTCAATTTTATTTCAGATTTCGAGTTTTCTCAAAATAAAAATTCAGGTCCAAAATCTCGAAAAAATGTTGTTGTATTTTCCTCTAAAAATACTAACTTAGCTAATAACAACTATGCTTAAGTACGTCAGAAAAATTTAATCCAAAAAATACACAACACCACTAATTTCTGGATTATTCATGCAAAAATTGTTGATCTAACGTAAGAATCGCAGGTACAAATTTTAAATTATGTGAGAAATATAAATCCATTCCTTATAGTAACGAATAAAATCTGGAGTTTAAAGGGTCTGCGATAACATTTTTCCACTTCTATCCCCTCCCTCTCTTACTCGAGATAGGAAATTAGCCTTTATCAAAGTTAATTTCTAAGAAAGAAAAAAAACACTTCGACGATATAAACCAATGAAAATAATTTCCAGTAAACTCGAATATTTTTTATAAACCCCGATAAAAAAAAAAAAAAAAAAAAAAAGGAAAATTAGAAAGACGAACATTCGCCTCAAGTGGCCTGGCCGACTAAAAATACTCATATTACTCCGCTTCGATTGGAATTTTTTCAACTTTTTCAATTTTTGATGATTGGCTAAATTTTTTTGAGGGCAACTTGAGAGAGATATAAATATCAAACCGAAGAGTCTAACTTTACGTAGGTATACGACGCTTCACTGGGGTCAACTACAACTTTGGAACAATCTGCGATGCGAAGGAAGTTTGTATACGTAAAAAAAAAGCACGAGTATAAAATTCAATCCACTCTAATAGATACGTTTACCATAAAAATTCATTTTTTAACGCGAAAATCACAGCGAAAAAAGTTTAAAAAGCGGATCAAATAAATCACTTGGTATTGGGTAGAAATTTTTCGTAAAATGTTATTGGCTCTCGGGACATAGAACCAGGGCGAGGAGAAAATAACGCGGTTTTTTCTCCATATACTATTTTCGAGTGTAACATAAATAACGAAAAAATGCAAATTAAAAAAAAATTATCGCATCGATGATACTTTTTTCAACGTCGTGTAGAGACCGATCCATCCCTGCTGTCCTCGTCGAGTCTTCGCACGAAACGAACCTATTGTATATTTATGCATCTCGTTTGAAGATGTTCTCGTTATATGATTAAATTACGTATGCGCTGATAATCGATTTTTTATTTTCTCTCGCGCCCAACGAAACAAAAGAGACAAGAGTAATTTTTTTTGTCGTCTCGAGAACCTTTATAATATTTATACCTAACGATGAACTTTTCTATCGCATGGTCCCGCAGGGCCGCCAAGTATACATCATTTTAAAAGCTTCAATACACCGTATTGCAGCCGAGCCGGCTTCTGCCAACTCCCAAACAGACGTAGGTAGGTAGAGATTATAGAAAAAAGACGACTGTACGACAAAGACGACGAGAAAACACACAAAACACCTTCGACGTGTCAATTCTACTACGCTCGTATACAATTGATGTCGATTTTTTTGCACTCATCCGTATCTCTCGCTTGCTCTGCGACTCTCGTTACCTTTTTTTTCTGCTTTTCTGCGTGTGTATGTTTGCCTTACCCCGCCCCTGCCATGGCTAACTATGACTCCTGCCGCCTGCGTAAGCTCGAATTATACGTGAGACAGTTATCACGATTCGCAAATTGACACCTAGAGCCTGGTAGCTCGTTATATTTCGTTTTTCGTGTCTGCAAATTGCTTAGTTTATCAAAAATATCAGCAGATAAAACGCTGCTCGGATGTAATAAAAAATTTCCCGCTAACGATAAGTTCGACTTCGACGTTGAGAACGCGTTAGTCGTTAATTATATCGCGGTATGGAGAACTTTTCGAGCAACGCATTTAAACAGATGGTCGTAAATCAACACGAGCCGTTAGCTTTGTCAGCTCATCGTACGTCTTAGGTACGCTAAAGCGCAACGATTACAGCATAAATTAAAAATATACACCGGCATCTATTTACCCGCCATTATTTACCATTTAAAAGAGCGTTAATTTTTTTTAATTAAATGTAAATACGAACCCTGATCGGTTAATTAATAAGCGAGTGCGACCTACATGGTCTCGTGTGTCGCTGCCATATTATAGGATAAGATACGAATACACGTTAATAAAATTGCATAACTGAAACGCCGTGAAAATGCCATATACCCCGTTTGCGTTTTCACACTAATACCAACTGGCATAATATCGTGTATGTTTGGAAGAAAAAACAGCAGAAAAACGCCAACATTCCATTTCTCACGAGTCACTTTTCATTTTTTAGCTCGTACGTGCGTTAAATTTTTTCCCCCTTGCAATTTTAATGATATCCTTATATAACATTGACATTGGGATTTTTCCCCATTGCGTTATTTTTTTTATTATTTTACACGCTTATACGAATACGACTATATGGAAAATTTCCTATTCGTAAATTAAGCCCCGTATTCTAGGTACGTATGCTCCCAGCATTTTCTCACGGTATGCTTAAACCTTATACACGCGTCCAAGTCGGAATATATTTTTGATTTAGGACAAAGGTCACGATTCTCGGCGGGCTTTTACCCGAGAGAATGCAAAGCCTGTTGTTCAAACTGATCCCCCACCCCTGCTCGATCCGCGGGAAACAACTGTTTACCTCATATTTTACACCTTATCCGAATTTTTCTTCTTTTCATCTTATAAAAAAATACTATACCAGTTGGTATTTGGTATAGAGGGAAAAAAGTATGGTACTTTATGCACCGGTGTTGAATAAGTTGCCTAATCTGATACCCGACTATGCAAACAGACCGGCATAAGTTAGGCAACTTATTTGACACGTGAAATAAAACTTGAAGAAGGAAGTACAGGGAGAGAGGGAAACGTATGGTATAAATATATTGATATGTAATGTATTAGAAGAGGCTCACACAAAAATGGAAAAACTAGTGTCTGCTTTGATCAATTGTTTACATGAAAGTGGTGAGTTGTTGAATTTTGGCAAGCCCAATACTGAATAGGTACTTTATATTCAAAATTGGAGGAGAGGGAGAGGTCCAAGCGAAATTTTTGTAATAACCAAAATTATTCCCAAGACTTTCAGCTACAACTTTTGTTTGAAATTTTTTTCAATCGGATCCCTCCCTCCTCCAGTTTTCATTAATATAATAATCTGAATCGAATTATGAGAAATTGGAGGGTAAGGGGGTTCAATCAAAAAATTTATAATGACCAAAATTATTTCTAGGACCTCGATCTACAACATCAGAGCTCAGTTTGAGTAATATAAAAAAGGTGAAATTCATTTTGATTCAATTTTTTTTTTCTCGAATAATGTCAAACCCCCACAAATGAAAATTGTTCCAATCAACGTTATAATATTTTTAAATCCATTTTTGGTAATTTTTAGACTTTTTTTTTTTAGGTTGACTGTTCGTATAGGCTTTTGAAAGCATATAAATTTCAAAATAAAATTAATCCAATCGGTCAATATTTCGTTTGTTTGTCCAAAAAGGTTTTATTTTCGTTCTTGATCAAAAACATTTTTTTTTTCAATTTTGACCTATTTTCTGTAATTTTTTCTTAGAAATGATTTTTGTTTTTAAAAAATAATAGAGGAAAAAAAGAAATTTGGCGGTTTTGAAATTACAAGTCAACATGTAAGGAGAGGGGGGAGGGGTGCTAGTTTAATTATTATAATATCCATCTACCAGTAGGTCGACTTGAAGAGTGGATCTATTTTTTAATGAAACTCAAAAAAAAGTTCCAACTTCAGCCCCTCCCCCTGTTTTTTAAAGTGAAAGATGCTCATTTTTCAAACTATACCTACCTATTTTTTATGGACAAAAAATTTTCATTTTTTTCATTCTTGAATAGTAGGTAGGTAAATAAAAATTTTCTTTTTTTTTTTGAGTTTCAATTTTTTTCAAATGGTAAAAATTTCTCATTTTTCCTTGTGAAAAATTTCAAAATTTTTCTAGTGAAGAAGACAGTTCCAATTTTTTGTTACTTTTTTTAATTAAAAAATTCTCAATGGTTTTTAGTAAAAATTCCAATTTTTTAAGAAAAAAAAATCCTACTTTTTTTAGAAAAAATAATTCCATTCTTTGAGTGAAAAAATTCAATTTTTTATACCCAAATAGTAAGCAATTTCCATTTTTTTTTTTTTTTTACTAAAAAGCTTAAATTTTTTTTCAAATAAAATTTCTATTTTTTCTAGTAAGAAATACTTAGGTATTAAGGTAAATATTTTTATTTAAAGAAATTTAGATTTTTTTCAAAGAAAAATTACTTTTCCTACGAAAACGTGAGATTTTCTTCTACAAAAAAATGAAGAGATTTTTTTCTCCAAAAATTTGAAAAATATTTTTTGTTCAAAAAATTGAGATTCAGTAAGATTTTTTTCACAAGAAACCTGAAAATTTTTGTTTCTGAAAATGAGAGTTTTCTTTCAAAAAATTGCGATTTTTTTTACCATTTTTTTGAGATTGAGATAAATTTTTGGAAATTTTTCCGAAAATGAAAGATTTCATTCTAAACAAAAATGGAGATTTCTTTCTGTAAAAAAATGTAGGATTCCCTATTTTCAAAAAAAAAAATCAAGTATACCTAGGTAACTATTCCGCAAAAAATTGGAAAAAAATTTCTCCAAAGTTGTTTTTTTTTTTAATTGAAAAGTTTTTTATTCATTTTTTTTTTTTAATTGAAAAGTTGTTTATTCAAAACATTTGGGAATGAATTTTTTTCAATGAAAGCTTTCTTTCTACATGAAAAAGGGTCTTTTTCTCAATAAAATGAGAGATTTTTTTTCAAGAAAATTGAAAAATTCTTCTTTAAAAATTTGAGAAACATGTTGCCTAATATTGACCTTTTTTTGCCACTTCACCAAATAAAAAGTTTTTGAGCTAGAAACGTCAAAAATAGCTCTAAATAAAATACCTCAACTATTCCTCTATCACATACCTCAGCCTCAAAGGCAATCATTGATTTCGAATATTTTTCATGATTTTTTCCCGAAAGGTGTTAAAAACTGGTTTTTCACTTTTGGTCGCCTAATATCGAACACCCTTCTCGTAGAATGCATCAGTTTTTGCTGTACTTGTGCAGTGATTTAAGCTATTTGCAAAGATTTTTCTCCAAAATATTTTGCTTGGGCCTGGGGGTCACTTCTAATATACTCTATGTTGAATTTCACTATAATTGTAGGAAAAAGTAATATTCTTTTCTCTCTGTGTATACGAGGAAGATCACCAAATTAGGAAATCATTTTTTTTTTTTTAATCTTTTAGATCATTTTGAAAGTTCTTAGACTAATCATAGGCGATGGTTGAGGCCCAGATGGTTGAAAAATTTCAACGACAATGATATACAAGCCTCGTTAAATTTCAAAGCATTTGCAAATATTTTCATCGTGTTTTATAAGTAGATACGTTAGTTTAAATTTGTCCATCACTTTGGAAATTTTTTGATACTAGTGAATTTTTTTTTGCGAGACACTTGAAAAATCTTTAAACATTTTACTTACCTATGGTTTGAGCACACTTTTAGTAGATTGCTCGTTGGCGTAGAAAAAAAAAGTATATGCAAGTTGATGGTAATGCAAATCGTTGAAACGACGACGCAACTTGTACAACTCTCGAGCGGTTTCGTTCGTTCGTTTGAAGCAGCTGAAGCGGTTATTTAAATTCGCTCTTGATATCCATTTTATTGCACTCTTTCTTCGATATCTCCACATACCCTGTATCAACCTAAACAAAGGCGAGAGATGCCGGCGGAGGAAAAAATACAAACAAAACATCAATAAAAAATGATAATTTAAGCCACAAAAGAAGATTACCAAATCTACGATCTATACTATAATGTGAAATAGTAAACTAAGCAAAATTCCAATTACCGTAATAAATATTTCATACGAGTTTGAAATTTACTACGAGTACTTTATATATCCAATACATTGGTGTTCTATACTCCACATCCATATTCCATAACTTCATAACGGTGATGGTTTTTGTGAAATATTAAATAAGTGGCTTGTTACTGATATTGATATCTGAGGTACTTTTCATCGAGTTTAAACGACGCTTATTCCATAAATATCGATTTTATATACCCATGTCTGCCACATCAATATCGACCTTCATCCCAATATGTTTATTCATGGCATAATAAAAAATTGTGGTCGACTTCTATACAGGGTGTCTCGGTTAATAGCATGTCCCTTCAGTCTGCCGAGTTGATAACTTCTTTCCACGAAGTATAGAAATGTCTGCAGGTTCACTTTTTTCGAAATTTCCAAATCAACTCCCTAGAAATTTTTCTTCAAAAATTAATTTGAGTGATGGCGTAGAGCGTCTTTTTTGAGGAAACAGACCAAAAATTTCAAAAATTGGAAATCATTTTTTTTTTCAATTTTAAGGAGTTTTTTATGTCTCCTTAAGAACAGGGATAAAGATGGAAACTCACCGAAAATGGTCTTGTTGGGTAAAAGGACCTTTGTAGTGACCGTTTTGTTGAAAAAAAATTTAAAAAAAAACAATTCCAATTTTTCAACTTTTTTTTGGGTTTTTTTAAAAAAAGAGCTCTGCGCTACCACTCAAAATAATTTTTTTGAAGAAAATTTTTTAGGAAGTTGATTTTATACCAAAAGAATCATTTTTAGAGGGCCGGAACTTGACATTTCGAAAAAAATGAAATTGTGGGACACCCTGTAATTTAACATAAGTTGATTAAATTCCAGAATATTCACTTGACCCAAAATTCAAGAAACATAAATTGAAATAAAATATATCTGTAGAAAATTTTTTTGGCAAGAAATCACGTTTCGAAAAGCCATTTAAAAAAAAAAAAAAAAAAAAAAAAAACTAATTCTGTAAGTGAATCGGCTCATGCAGAAACAGGTCAAGTCACATTTTTTTGAAATGTTAGAAGAGACGAAAAAAACGTGTAAAATACACTTTTTTTGCCTCCTGTACATTTTCGATGACATTTTCAAAAATGTGACTTGACCTGTTTTTGCATGAGCCGATTCAAGTAAATTTTGAATTAGCCTAAATCTTAAAAAATTTCAAAAATCTCGAATCGTAAAAATTCATTAATTTAGGCATGCTCATTCGTAAAAATTTTTATCTTGGAAAACATTTCCTATCTAACAATCCATTCTGAAATTTAAAAAAAAAAAATCGCATAAAATTCTAAAATAATCACTCGATTAAAAATTCAAAAGAATTGATTCGATGAGAACTTACTATTATTACATCATTTGTGTTGAAAATAGTGTTTTTCTTCGAAAAGAATTCACATTACACCATAATACTTTTTTTTTTTTTTTTTTTTTTTTTTTTAATGGGAAGGAAAAAGTAAGGAAGGAATTTATAAATAAATCAAGAAAACTCTTCTTCCTTAACTGCTTTATTCATTCAAGACAAGCTTTTCTAGCCACAAGTGCTCATCATCAGGTCTAGCGCACAATTAACAAGACACAGTAGCAAACATCAGCTTATAAACTAAAAGGGGGTTGATAACAAGGTGGAGGGGGTAACAAAAACATGTAAAAAGTCACGTAGGCCAATGACCGCGGTCACGTAGGCGTGTTGTTTAGGGCGGACAAAAGCCTTGAATGAATAAAGCAGTTAAGGAACCATAATACTTACCTATTCAAGTTCTTGAAAATTCAAAAATTTCAAACTGAAAAATAAAAAATAGTCTCCCCAACTTGGAAAAAATTTCAAACCAAATGTGAACTAAATAAGTAACTCATTATAGTTGTTTTTGAATTATTTTTTGGCAAGAAGTCACGTTCGAAATCTGGTTTTAAAAAACTACTTCTAAAATTTTGTAAAAAAAAAATCATAAAATTCTAGATTATGCAATTCCTCAGAAATTCAAAGATTACCAATCGAAAAAATATATCACTTAATTTGGGAATTTTAGAAAATAAATGCTCATTGGTAAACATTTTTCCCATGGGAAACATTTCCAAAAACATGTTCATTCTAGAATTCAGAAAAAAAAGGGAAAACAAGGAACTGAAGAGAACTGGACTGCTATTATTATTTAAACCTGACTTAGATATTTTTTTTGACAGGAATCCACGTACCGAAAAATTATGTTAGTAATTCTTCAAAATTTATAAAATTATAGATGTTTCAAGATCTTTGAAAATTCAAGATTGTGCATTGAAAAAATATTAATAGTTTTCCCACCTTAAAAAAAATTCAAAAAAATAGTCAATTTTAGAAAATTAAAAAGAAAATAACTAGGTAATAAAATTCCACAATAATACCCTACAAATTATTTAATTTTGGTGAAAGATTCAAGAAATGTGAATTTAAAAAAAAAAAACAAAAAAAACAATAGAGTAGAACATCGATTATCTGAGTTAAATGGGTAAGAAAAATCAAATAAATAGATTTTTCGTTTCTTTTTTGAAAAAATGTAAAAAACTTTGTGTTGCAAAAGATTAATGTAAATTACTTAACAAACAAAAAGCAATAAAAAAATTAAGAACTTTTTTCAAAAAAAAAAATTGGCATAATCAAGTTTTGTTTTCATTTTCTTGAAATGAAAAAGAAATCATTTTTTTTAAATAAAAGAATTTCTTATTTTTTTATATAGAATTTTTTTTTTTTTTTGGAATTAAATTTTTAATTTTTTTAATTTTTTTGAAATAATTTTTTCTCCTTTTTTTAAAATTTTTTTGAAATGACATTATACTTCTCTGATTTTTCCAAACCATATTTTTTTTTTGAAAAATGTTTCCAAAGTTGAATAAGGTCGTATGTGCAAAATTGGAGAGAAATGGGATAGTAAAAAATGAACCGACTTTTGGACATCAGATAATAGAACTTGGATCATCGAGAAATCCGATAATAATTGGAAGTTTGATAATCGAGGTTCTACTGTACTTAATAATTTATCTCCCCATCTGTTTTCAAGAGAGAAATTTTTTCTCGGAAATCAGAATTTTTCAGTCTGTATTTCGGTCCCTTCAATAGTAAGGTTAGGCAAACATATCTACACCCTATTGAAACAAGTTGCCGACTTAGCAGATTGAAGGACTACATTCTTGACCAAGACACCCTGTATACAAACAATAATTCGTGAAACCCCAACAGAAAACGAAAAGTCACGAAAAGTAAGAAAAAAAAACTGCCTAAAAATATGCACCACAAACAAGGCAGGTGAATTAATGGCAAATAAACATTCTTCAAACAAATCTCAAGGTTTTGCGGTTGTCGCTTTCTGACTCGTGACCATTGAAAAATATAGGACAAATCCAAGAACAAGATTGGGTCAACGTTGATAAAATAATATTTCGCTCGATTTAGATACATATAAAATTTAAGGTAAATTTCCACTACGCATCGATCTCTAAAAACAATTACCAATTCAAATTTTTCATCAAGTACTTACGTATAACTCTAACGAGGAGGGTTTTTTTCGCTACAAATGATTTCACCTTTGAAAACCTACACGCAACATGAGGCATCGTTGATGTTATTTTTTTCTCATCGATGGAAATTATCGGAATACTTATCGTTTTTTCCACTAAATTATCGATCGAGGTGCTTTGAAAAAGTACCTGATTTGAATAATATTCACGCAACGTTTTGCATTTTTAAACGGCTGGCGATTCGAAACGGACTCGTTGGAAGGTTTTTTTTATTTACGAGGCGAGATGTACGACGCGGAGTAGACAGATATTTAAAAAGTTAACTTTTTAATTTCACACTTTGACAGATATTCTATTTTTACAGGCGTGAAATTGGTGTAGTAATAAAGGTAGCGACGGGACTAGAATTGAAATTAGTTGAGTAGGCGAATTGGTAAAGTTTCGCGAAATAATGAGCACGCGGTGGTAGTTTTTTAATTGTTGTGTTTTCTCAAAGTGTAGGTACCTACGCTGAACTGAAGGTACCTTATCGTGGTAGGAAATTTACGCAATTAAAACAGATTTTATTGATACTTCTTAGCGAAAGGTTGTACGTGGGTACCGTTTATTGTAAATTTATACCAATGTTGGAGTAGTTCGGGTCGCTCAAGGTTACCTTACAAATGCTACCAGTGCGTTTTTCTATACGCTACCCAAATACACGTTATAATTATTGCTCGAAACGATGATCGATAGAGGACGACTGCAAAGGCAACTTGAATGTTTCAAAGTATACATTTTCACGTATCTCGTATATGGCTTAAGAAAATTCTATACCAAAGCGAAATAATTTTTATTGTTTGATTAGTAATCCAATCTTGCTGAAGTCGAAGTAACCATTTTACGTAGCAAAATGAAGCACTCGCATCGTAGTAGTGGTTCAATTTCGTGACTTCTTATGTAACTTCTGGAGCCAGATTTTTCAAATACCCTATTTCTTTTCCCCAAGAGTATAAAAACCGTAACAAAATGTTATTTCGCTATTCGTTAAATACCTTTTTGAAAAATTACACTTTGAAACTATCTCCTGAGAGAGGGCACTCTCTCCTTACAAGAAGAAAATTTCTTTTCGATGCGTCCATAAGACGTATTCGATGGTAAGTAGATAGAAAGAGTGAAAGGAGGGGGAGGGGTATTTCATCGGTGAAATTTTCGAGTTGTCTGGTCATAAAATTCAAATATACGACATCGGTTCGAATTCAATTTCCGTTAATACTCTTTAGCTTGAATTGAATCATTCTGTAAGTTCCACGTACTCTTGAAAAGTCGTTTATAAAAATTACACGTCGAGTCAGACTACAAATAGTAGCGCTTTTAAAATTTTCAACGCGTATAGTTAAACATAAAACTGACTGCAGAGTGCTCCGCAAGGAATTACATAATGTTAAGTTCTCAAACGGTAAATTTAAATAAACCAAAAATTCCTTTATTCGGCGCTACCTTTGGGGAACGATCGCGCTCTCTAAAGCCATTGTATACATCTTCGTTTCACTTAGCAGCATCCAATGTACATATACGAACGTGCTGTGTAGCTTTTGAAACGGATAAATGCTCAATTATCTCCTTATACTTTAGAGCATATACCCATTACCCGTTCACATAGGTACATATATGTAGGTATACTGGGTGTTCGTCGAACAATACGACTAATCAGCTCCTTATTTCCGGTCAGATACAACTCTTACGACAGATGTGTCGAATAATTTGCCTAATTTGTTCCTTACAGTGAGGCCTTACGAATCATGAATGCAATCAGACTTACATTTGTGTTCGATGAAATGCCTATATTTGGTGCCTAATGTCGAAGTAAAACACGAACACAGTATCATTAATATTTAATACCTGAAACGAAACGATAATACGTACAACCGAACCGACATAATTGCAGAATGTATTGCCCACTCACAATCTGAGTAATAAGGATTTCAATTCTTTAAAATTTTCAAAAAAAAAGTAAACAGATCATTTTTTGTATTTTTTAAATTCAAGTAAAATCTCCATCGGTTTAAAAATATTTTTTGAATTCATTCTCAATTTTTTTCTAGCTTTCAAATTTAAATATAAACATTTAGAAATTCTTAAATTTTTGACTTAATTTTTGAAACATTGTAGAATTTTCAAAAAAAAAAAAAAAATGGAAAATGGAAAATTAATTTTTTAATTTTTTTAAAATTTTGGCAACTTTTTGAAAATGAAGAAAATCAATTGAGAAAGTTGGAAAAAAATATTGATCAAAATTCAAAATTCCAAAAATTGAGCAACATTTCAATTGCAATTTATTTTTGAAATCGGATCAATTTTTTAAAATTCTGTAACATTTTCAAAAAATACGTAAAATGAAAGGACAATTTTTGCAATTTCAATATCTGGCCAATGTTTCACTTGAAATTTATTTTCAAAGTTTACATTTTTTTCGAATAAGTATTAGGTATATTATTCAAAATTCTAATTTTAAAAATTTTGAAGATTTGATAGAACTTGAACATTTATGTGAATTTAATTTTGATTTTATTTTTAAACATGAAACATTTTTCAATATTTGCCTAAGTTTTCAAAATTTGAGCAAATCTTTGACTTTTGATTTTTTTTTAAATTTTTGAATTAAAAATTTGAATCATGATTTATTTTTGAAGATGTATGAATTTTAAAAATTAGGTGGAATTTTAAAAATTAGGTGGAATTTTAAAATTTTAATCACGTGATAAAATTTTTAAATGGGTTTAAATTTAGAAATTCTACCAAAATTTTTAATTTTAATAAATTTTCGATGTTTAAAATTTTTTAAACATTGTTTAAAGATTAAAATTTTAAAATAATTAAAATTCTATGGAATTAGAATTTCTGTAAGTTTCAAATTTTTGTTCGTTTTCGAAATTCGATCAATTTTTTAATTTTTATTAAATCTTACATCACTTTTTTTGAAATATTTTTTTAAAATACAATTTTACATTCATTTCTTACTTATTGTGATGGTGTATTAAAATTGTTATTTGGTATTTCTTCCATTTTGAGGGGAAAAATTACAATTTTTTGAGAGAATGATAAGTAACTTGACTTTTTAAAATAGGAAAATTCCTCATTTTTTGGAGTAAGAAAATTTCTCTATTTTCATTGGAATAATGACAAAAAAAATTTGAGACCTTTCAACTATAGGTTTTATACTTTTTTTTAATACATATAATTTTGAAGATTAAAAAAAGAAAAAAAATTAGAGTAGAAAAATTTCTCATTTTTTGGAGTTGAAAAATTTCAGTTTTTTTCGGAATGACAAAAAAATGAAATATAACTAGAAATATAATTTTAAAATATTTTGAAGTGGAAAAAAAATCTTAAGAGAAAAAAAAACATTTTTGCATTTTTTTGGAGTAAAAATATTTTTCAAATTTTTGGAAAAAATCTTGATTAGGTACCTCGGGAAGAAAATTTCTGAAGTTTCTTTGGCTTGAAACATTTTTCACTTTTTTCGAAAAAAATCCTTCAATTTTTTGAAGAAAAAACTTTGATAAACTAAAAAAAAGTAATTTCTCTATCAGAAAAAAAAGTCATTTAATTTTTTTGGAGTAAAAATAATTCTCGATTTTAAAGAAAAACATCCTTAAAATGAAAAAATGTTTCTTTATTTTGAAAAAAATATCTCAAGTTTTTTGGAGGAAAAAAAACAATCTCATTGGTTATTAAAGTTAATTTATCAAATTCCACCATACCCGCATAAAAAATCAATTTATTAACTTTGATAGCATTTTAAAATTTGGTGAAACAGGGCTAGGTCCAGGCCGGCCTTCGTAATTTTTTCAAAAAATTGCCAAAGCTTTCAAGTCGAATTTTTCATTTTTGAAACAATTTGATTTTCATTTTTTATTCATCTTCAAAATTTGGTAAAAAAGGGCTAAGGTTGTTCGTAATTTTTTTTAAATTGCCAAAGCTTTTCTTCGGATTTTTCATTTTTGAAACAATTTTATTTTTTTAATCACCTTTTCATTTCATGACATTATACCAAAGAGAAAATAAATTTTGAAAAATTATAAATTTGTCTAGGATCAAGGCAATTTAAAAAAAAAAATTAATTCATCCAGGGCTCATCAGCCAAGATCATTTTCGTATCTAACTATCTTTTAATAGAAAAATTTTCAATTTATCCAGAGCCACAGCCATTTTCTCAATTTTTGAAAAAATTGTCAGGATTATCAATATATTGGGTTCCTCATTTTTGAAACAATTTTTAAGCTCCTCATTGAACAGCAATAAGTATGAAGAAAGGGAAATGAATATTTTTGAAAAATTCGAAGTTCCTCTAAGTCCAGGAAAGGCTCATGCCTTTTTCGTAATTTTCAAAGAAAAAAAAATGTTAACATTTTATGTTGGATTTATATTCTAATAGTAATAATTCTCATCTATTATCTTAATTGCGAAACTTTACCAAGTTATTATCTTATTTTACAGAGCCATGCTCGGTACAATGATCCTATTCCTGATCTGGATGTGTTATTTTTGCCGCTGTAAAGTACCCAAATCGGAAGAAACCAGTTCGACCACATCGACGCCTCCTTATTGGATCGATATCGATAGTGATACGAACGAGAGAGGACTCACGTACGAAGATGACGTAAGTACTTTATAGGAAAATCACTTTGGAAAAATTGGCTTGGCAGGTAAATTTACGTAGTTTGATACTGACACATGATATGTTTAGATTTACCAGTCATTTCGCAGATACTCGGGCGACATCAATTTACGTCGTCCCAGTCCACCTCCGACTTACGAATCTGTGTTCAATTTACCGCCTACTTACGAAGACGCTTTGAAATCGATGAATCCGGAAAAAGAAAGTAAATAGGGTATAATAGCATACTCGTCGTTTACGCTATACCATGATGGAGGAGGAAGAGAAAAAAGGCATCGGGCCATAGGGTTCGTAAGCTAATCGAAATTTTACGTTAATTTTTTACAATCACGTTACGACGATTTTTTCATTTCATTCTCTATAGTCCTAATTGTAAAAAAAGAAACAAAAAAAAAAAGAAAAAATAATAAAAAAAAGAATCGATACTGTCTTACAAGGACACGTGACTTAGCACGAATTCAAAAGCGTGCCACCTATATCAAGTACTTATTTATAGAGTAACTTTTAAGGACTACTTATAAGTTGTAAGTTTTTTATACTTGATAACGTTTATTTTTTGGACAAGTGGCTTAGATATAAAAGGTTATAAGAGCTTTTTAAAAACCATACATACGTCGCTTCTACGTCTACTAAATTCTCCTCTCTTTGTTCCCCATATATCTACTTATGTTTCTATAAATGGCGAACGAATATCGCTTTGAGCTTACGTAGATATCTCTCAAAACCGTTTTTCTCTTCTCCTGCCCTCCTCCCTTGTCATCAGCCCATCGTACCTGGCGATAATTTGGGATTTGTGGTAATTTTTTTCCTAGTCTGGCTATGCTCGGATCGCATTTTATGTAGAAATACGAGCTCTTAGAGTATCTTCTCGGGCAAACCTTGTCACCGCGAATAATTTCATAACTCGTAATTCCACTTCATAGCGAAGCTAAAATTACGCTAGATACATTTTCAAACGATGTATAATCTAATTGGCTCGGCGCGCTGTACGTCTTTCGAAATGCGGAACGCCTGCTTCTCGTAAGCATCTGTTGAATTTTAATTTAGGGGTCCGATGTCGGATGCAAATTCTCAAACGTATTAGTATGTAAATTTATGAAACCGAGTGTGTGTATGATATTTAAACGTACTATAAATGATTCTGGTAAAATTTACTTTTTACCTTTCGCAATAGAACGCCGAATACGAGTGATAAAGCATGCACACTTTTATAAAGCATTGTCTAAGCGGCCATATTTATCCAACAGCAATTTAATTAATAACACTGTTTGGTTTCGCAGCTGAGCTTGTTATTTTAAATTTTTGCCGAGCGTCGTCGGCGACAATATTTCTTCGTCGAGCTTTCCTCGCTTCTTGGTTCAAGCTATCAAGAGCTCTTGTTAATTAGATTTTAATCAATTCTTCAACGTAGCAGTCGAATCAAATGGCCTTTTTCGCAGCCAGCTCGAGCTCATCACGTTGTAAGAGGAAAAATATCGCGTACACGTGTCAGAAAAAGTAATCTCCATCGAACGTTATACGAAAATCTTTTTTATATAATTTATTTTCTTCTCTTGGTTCAAACGAACTGTTCAAATACGTCGACCATATTTCCACGATATTGAAATCACATCCAGAGTATTTCCATGCCTATCTTTTTTACACCTCAAAATACAGAAAACTAGGAAAAAAAAGGAAAGGTAAAGTCGAATTGATTAAACCTAAATTCGCCCTTTTTTGAAGTGTACAAAAAATTCAACTCGACCGGAAAGAAAAAGTGATTTTAAATTTTGGAATTTGATACCATAGGATCAAGTTTTCTAACGTTGAAATAACGAGTGGATGGCCGCAGTAGTTCTTTTTGGAATCATCGAAAATTTTCAATTTTTTTACCAAGTCCAATGCTACATAGATACTTGATATCCAAAATGGGGGGGAGGGAGGGAAGGGTCCAATCAAAATTTTTGTAATAACCAAAATCATTTCTAGGACTTCAAGCTACAACTTTTGATTGAAAATTGTTCAATTAGACCCCTACTTTCACCAGTTCAAGTCACCATTTATTTTATGAAAAAAAATTCAGAATAAAATTAATTGGGATTTAAAAAAAACAACTTTTTTGCATGAAATTCATTTAAAAATAAAAAAAACACATTTGAAAATCCTTTTTATGAGAAAAATACATAAGTATTATAACACCTGAAAAATTTAATAGTTTTTTTCATCAGGAGAATGAAATTTTTTATCAAAAAAAAAAAAAAAAACTCTCAAGACATTACTATCGAAAAACGAGAAATTTCATTTTAGAAAAAGATATAGATTTGAAAAAAATCAAATATAAAAAAGCAAAAAAAAACATAAAAATACCTACTTGTATACCTACAAGCTTTTAAAAAAAATTGGTTTAAAAAAGGGAATTTTTTTCCAAAAAATCAAAAATATTTATCAATTTAAAAAGTTAAAGAAATTTCAAAAAAAAAAAAAAAGAGAAATTTTTTAATAAATAAAAAATACTATTATTTCTAGTTTTCACTCCCGAAAAATTGGAAATTTTTTAAAAATTTCCTCTCCAATAATTGAAAGACTATTTTTACCTATTCAACAAATTTTTCATTCAAAAAAAAATAATAAAAATAAAAAATATACTTTTATTCCAAAAAAAAATCAAAAAATTTTTTCTTAAAAAATGATTAATAATATACTTTAAACTTGAGAAATCTCCCCTGGTAATAAGTAGCGGTGGTACTTGTTACAATCATGGTGAATTTCAAATTATCCCTAAATGCGATTTCTTTGAAAAAATTACTTGAATAAAAATTTTTCTCATTATTCGGGTCCATTATGAGAGGTTCTGACGAAAATTTTTTGAATTTTTCAAATATTCCCATTTTTGAGAAAAAATCAATTTCGCCATGTAATAAGTAAGTACCATGTGGTACTTATTACATGATGAATTTCAAATTTTCCCCAAATTCAATCTCTTTGAAAAAATTGCACAAATAAATTTTTTTCTTATTATTCGGGTCCATTCTGATAGGTTCTAACGAAATAATTTTGATTTTTTCAAATATTCCCATTTTTGGGGAAAACTCATTTTTGCCATGTAATAAGTACCAGTAGTACTTATTACACGAGTTTCAAATTTTCCCTAAATTAAATTTCTTTGAAAAAATTGCACAAATAAAATTTTTCAAATAGGTATTCCCATTTTTGAAAAAAAATCATTTTTGCCATGTGCTCCCAAAATGATTATTTTTTAATGGAAAATACCTACTTCTACTCCCATGAAATGAGAAATTTTGTCCTAAAAAATAATTGAAAAAACATGCAGAAAATTCGAAGATTTTTTTACAAAGAAATCGAATCATTTTTCTGAAAAAATATTTTATAATATTTTTAACCACTCTAGAAACTATGAGAATTTTTTTTCTAAAAAAAATATATACAACATAAATTTTAATTCCAAAAAATTGAAAAATTTTCCTTTCAAGCAAATTTGAAATATTTTTCAATTTTCAGTCAAAAAAAAGGGAAAAAATTGAAAGATTTTTCATCCAAAGAAAAAAAATAGAATTTAATCAAAATTTGAGAAGTGATTGCTGCCCAAGCGAAGCAAGGGTAAAAATTTTCAAATAAATTATCATTTTGAATTGAAATATGCATTTTCTGAATAAATTTGAAATTGTTCAAATTCAAGCTTCCATTGTCGTCACGAACCCCCTGAGAAATCTTGGAGGCAAGGGGATGGTCTAGTCGAAAATTTTATAATAACAAAAATTATTTCAAAGACCTCAATCTACAACTTTTATTTGAAAAATTTTTCAATTGGATCCCTCTCCCAATTTTGAAAAAGTATCTACCTGCCATTACGTAAAATTGGAGGAGAGGGAGTGATTCAATCGAAAATTTTATAATAACCAAAATTATTTTTAGGATCTTAATCTACAACTTTTATTTGAAATTTTTTTCAATTGGCCTCTTTCTCCCTCACTTTTCTAATTTTCAATTAGTATCTTCGGAGTGATATGCAAAATCGGTGGGGAGGGAGGTGTCCAATTGAAAAAATTTCAAACAAAAGTTGTAGCTTGAAGTCCTAGGAATGATTTTGGTCATCATAAAAAATTCGATTGGATTCCTCCCTCCCCTCCAATTTTGAATGATCTTTGTAGTATTATTGGACTTGGTAAATTTTCGATGGTTCCAAAAAAACCAGTAGGTACTATGGTGATCCACTCGTTTGAAATATTAATGGTAACGTTGGTAGTCAAACGAAATAGTTTCGTAATGTGCCCCAAAAAGTACTCTCACCGGGTTAGCTTTTCAGCTTTTAGGGAGAATTCGACTATAACGAAAGGCTGTCTGAAATTGTATAAAATTTTGCAGTGGAAAAATAAAACCGAGGAGTCAAATGTCGAAATCGTGTTAGCATTTGGGCGAGCGTTTAAATGTGTGTAAACATCGCGACAAAAATATATCTTTAAATACATGCGAGAGCGAGTCGACCTTTTCTAGAAGAGCTTATATAGGTTGTACGAGTGCGAGTATTTCCTAAATATGAACTTATTGCCGGTAAAGTAAGTAGTCTTCGGAACTTATTAGAAATTGCGTTTTTTCTTTCGCTAGGGGTGTACCAGTTGTGCAATTTTTTTTACCGCGCGTGTCGTTAAACAACACAAAAAACCAGCGACGTGAAAACATTGCCAAGGTTTTTTCATTTCGACTAAATAAGGAGTAATTTTTATAGATGTGTGACTATCTGAAACCATAACGTCGTAGAATTTTGTGACTCGACTTAGCTCGTTTGTTTTTTTCCTTCGTCGAGGTGGGCTTTTTTCTTCGTCGTGTGTACGTATTATTATCGGAGTGCGATTCGACGAGTAACTACGTAGAAGTCCTGGTGGACTTATAAAATTCTGTACAATTTGCGGCACTGGCACGCTTTATCGGCTAAAATTCGACAGCGTAATGTAAAAGAAAACTTATGCGAAAATTCTGCCTCAACTGCGGTATTGAAGGCGTTATAAAGCTAACAAGTTTTATAACGCTTTCAATATTGAATTCGGGGTAATCTTCGTATTACCTTTTTTTTATAGCTCCGATTCGGTTATTCTCAATTTGGTTTCGATCGTTTGTGGTATTTGCGTTTCAGATTTTGATCTGGTGGAAGGGGAGAGGGAATGAAAATGAAGAAATTATTCAAAGGATATTGTCAGCCAGAAAATGACTTATTTCGGATTTTTTCAAAATGGAAATTTAAAAACTTCAGGAAAATATTTCATTACATTTTAAATTTTTCTACAAAGAAAAAAAAAAACAGTTTTTTGGATAGAATTTTTTTAAAATTATTCTGCAAGATATTTTCTATAAAAACCATTTTTTTTAGCAATTTATTGTCAAAGGATAATAACATTTTTTTTCAAGTTCAAATAAAATTTTGTAAAATTCTTGGCAAAAGAATATTCGAACTTCAGAAAAATGTTGTTTGTTACGAAATATCTTCAGAACTTTTGTTTAAAAATTCAATGGATAGATGGTATTTTTCTAAAAAAATCAAAATTTGTATCGAAATTTTTTTCAAAGATTTTTCAAAAATTTTCTACTAAAGCTTTACCCATTAAAAATTTAAAAAATTAAGAATTCCACAAATCCATTTTTGGGTTTGTCTCTTGAAATAACCATTTTTTTGAAAATATTTTTTTTGGTCAATTTTTCAAATAAAAAAAATTTAATTGTGAAGTAAAAATTCAATTTTTTTCATAAACCAAATTTTTAGGGTTTTTTCAAATTTTCATTAAAAAAATTTTTTTAATGAGTTGGCGACTTATTAAAATTTTATAGAATTTTGTTCAAAACGTTCTTTATCGAGTTTTTTTTTTTAATCCGATTTTTTGAAAACAATTTTTTTCAATTTTTTGTTTTAAAATTTCGAATGAAATTTTTTAATTTGCACAAGAAAAATTCAGTTTTTTCAGGTTTTGTTTTGAAAATTTGTTTTGAAATTTTGTTCAAAAATATTTTTCATCAGTTTAAAAGATAGAAATAAGAATTTTGCTCAAAAACTTTTTTTTTTCAAAAATTTATTTCGAAAATTTTTTCAAGAATTTGTCCAAAATTTTTTTCCAAAGTTTAACAAATATACATAGTTAATTTGAAAAATTCGTAAAAGTCGGTCAAATTATTTTAATATGTTTTTAATCAATTTTTAAGAAAACTATTTTTTTTTTAATATTTTGATTTAAAAGAAATTTTTGAAATTTTGCTCAAAAGCGTTATTATCATCAATATTTTAGCAAAAGAAAATCAAAATTCGACTCAATAACATTGTTTTGAAAAAGTTTTCAAAGATTTATCCAAAATTATTTTCTTAAGTTCTAAAAACTTGAATACTTAATCGATTGAAACATTTTATTATTTTGGTTGGACATTTTTTTTCAACTGCAACCAATTTTTAATGAAATAAAATTTTTAAAAATTGCACACCTTTTAAAAACAATTTTCTTTCAATTTATTGATTTAAAATTTTCATTTTTTTAAAAATTACTTACACAATATTTTTTTACTCAAAATTTTGTTTAAAAACGATTTTCTATCAACTTCCTGGTAAAAAAAATATAATTAAAATAATTTTACTCAAAGATAATTTTTCAAATGTTTGTTGAAAATTTGTGTTTTAGGTAGTTGAAGACTTATTTTTTCTTCAAAAAATAAGATTTTTCGATAACTTTTTTTTCCAATTTTGTTTCAATAATTATATTTCTTCCAAGACCTATTAATATTTTTTAATTTTAAAATAAAATAGATTTTTTTTAATTTTCTTTGAAAGTGTTCCAAATTTTTTTTGGAAAATTTTACTTTGATCAAAAAATGGATTATAAATCCTCTTAGAAAAATGTTCTAATTTGATTGTAAAAATTTATCTCACAGTCAGGTGAAAAAAAATCTATTTTTTTTAAAAACCAGCTTTTCAGCTCGTTTCGAAAATTTTACACAAAACATTTTCAGAATTTTCTTCATGATTGTATTTTCATGAAAATTTTGTTTGAAAAAATTTTCTAGTTATCAAAAGAAAATCCCAATTTTGCGGAAAGACAATTTTCTCAAAATTTGGTTCAAACGATTTTTTGAACCATGGCGCGCTGGTTCAAATTTGTTTATAGAATTCCATTTCAAAATTTTTTTATCTAGTTAAAAATTAATTTTGTTTTGAAATTTCTTTTAATTTAAAAAAAATTGTTTGCAAATTTTTAAATATGTAAGTATAATCGTTTTAATGTAAATTTTCAAAGTCTTGTTCAATTTGAAAAGAAAAGAAAATCAGCTTTTTCCTCATTTAAAATTTTTAGTTGAATACAATTTTGTTTTAATTTAGTGCCATAGGTACATTTCTTCCAAATTGCTAATCAATTATATCATACTTCATCCAAAATGTCATTATTGGTACTAAAATTGATTTTTTTTTCTCGTTCATGTAAAATTCAAATTGTTGAACTCAGTCAGAAACTTTTTTTTTCGTATTTTCTTCAAAATTATTATTTTTTAAAATTTGATATTAATAATTTCATGCAATTTTTCTCGAATTTCCTCAAAACTTAATTTTAAAAAAGTTGAACGAAATGTTGTTAATTATTCTCAAAATTGTTTTTTTTACCCATTTCGAAGGAAACAGACGACGACAACAACATTTTCAAGAACCCCACTAAAAAAAACAGTTCCGCTACCGACTCGCTCCCCTTCCTCTCTCCCACAAAAATAATTTTTTGCTCTATAAAACTCGCAACGTCTGCATGGAAAATTTCAAGATAATTGGAAAATTTCGCCAGTAAATCGCTAAATATTAGGCAATTCGTTGGCTGTATCGGCGAGTCGTAGAGATGAAAAAATATTACAAAATTTCACGGTTGCCCGACCAAGAGTACACAGACCGGAGACAGGGTAACCCTTTTAATATCCTTTTGAAAGGAGCGCGCTAATAACCGTAAGATTGAATGACCAAATTTTTTAATTTTCTTCAACGAATAACAGAGAAGGAAGCCGGTAAACCGCTGGCAACGGTTTATCAAAAAAAAAAAGAAGAAAAAGGAAAACGAGAGACCACCAAGCTAGGAATTTGTACAATGAGGGGATTTTTTTTGAAAAGGGGAAATGAAATACCGAAAATTATACCTGTTAAGGATCACGCTGATGGCTTATGACTTCCGCTGCGACGACGGCAACACTTTTAATCAAAAAAGTAGGAATTCATTCGGTAGAAAATTTCGCATCGACAAAAGAGCTCGGCGAAGGGTAAACTTAATAGAATGCTTTTTGGTAAAAGTTTCACGTTAATATAAATAGGAAAAAGTTTGGAGAACCAGCGTAAAGATTTCCTTCGCTAATCCATATATTATATTCTTATATTCAAAGTATAAAATTTTATTCATCATTTTTCCGGCGTAATATTTTATGCGGATTCGATACCGGCACTCGAATAAAACAGGATTAGCTGACCTTAAAAATGGTGCACGGTGCAGCCTTTAGGAGTGAGCCGGGGTGGGGGTCGTGGTGATGCGCGAGCGCGGCGCTAATCATAATAAAAAGCATTACAATCCCACCTTTTGGCCCTTTACGTGGTGCAATTCGCGACGCCGTTCTTCTCTATAACTTTTACACTTCAACGTACATCTTTCATCGTAAAACCATCACGATATGAATTTTTATTCCCCACGCGACCGCGAAACCGATATAAAAAAGCAAGTTGAATTTTTATCGTCTCATTTCGATGCTACCGCGTAATATTCAAGCTTGCAAAGGAAAAAAGAGTAGAAGCAAGAAAAAGAAATCGTTTACGTTCGTAAAATATTTACGACTTAATAGCTGCTTCGTCGTGTCCGCCTTTGGCCATGTATCTTGACCTAATTTAGCGAAATTTTGATTCGCTGTCGTACGTACGTAGAAATACGATACCTTTGTTCAAGCTCGATTTAATTACAAGCCAAGTCCAACTCCAACTCAAGGGGTATAGCAGCTGTAATCGTACCTTTCGCGAATAATTTCCTCCATCATTTCCTTCATCAAACTTATCACTTTCTGTTGATAAGCGAATCCGTTCCAGCGTTAATTTTCAATACACTACACCGGCCGCAATCACTTTTCATCCTTTTATACGTTCATAAGTCAAACACTGGCGTTCCAAGTTTCATTGTTGTGGTTACCACCAGCAAACTCCTCGGCTTCGGTACGTCTTCGAGCGAAATTTCAATCTATATAGCTCGATGAGTTGCGAACATTAATTAAACACTTTTTCCATCTCCGGCGAAAACCCCCCTCACCCACCCACCCCATCGAGGATGTCAAAATTGCCCGCAATAATTGGACAATCATCGGTAATATTTTCGCTTAGCTGTATAGTATTGTGTGTTTTTCCCTTCCCCCTCCATATGCCTCCCCTTCTGATCCTGATTTTCTTATTATCTAATTTTATTCTTATACGTATAAATCTATATTTTGTGTGTTTAATGTGTAAAATTTTTCACCTATAAAAATGGGGTACTTTGTATTTTAATTCTACGTATATCTTTATGGACATATTTTTTTTATACATAATTACAATCATATCAGTCTGTGATGAACACATATCTAAACTTAAACGAGCTTATTTACAGAACTGTATTGTTTAAGTACGTTTTAAGGATTTTTTTTCATTTGTAAATGTTAATATTTTGTACTTATATTTAAGTTGTTTTTTTTTTTTCATTTTTTACTTTAAAGTGATGCCTGGCATGAGCTTTTTTAAAAAATATGTAAAACATCGCTTGTAGTGGCTTCGTTAATGTAAAAAAAAAAAAAAAATTAAAAAATCGTTTGTGTGTATGATCGTGTACTATAATAATATGTGTTATGGTGCAAACAATATATTATACGTATATTTTTTTTCTTTATTTTTATCTGATTTTTGCAGCAACGTTTATGAGATGGAAAATATATCCTTGGAGAGTTTTAAAAATATTTCATGTTTTCGAATAATAGTAAATTTTTAGTCTTTGCTGATGTACATACAGGGTGTTCTGTAAGTATACGAAATGTCCCTTGAGAAATTAAACGATGGGTTGCCTAACCTCGGGGTGACAGGGATGAGAATACGGAGTGGCAAAAATTTATCATTTTGAAAAAAATTCGAGGTCGTGTGAGTTACGTGAGAAGTTGTACATGGAAGAATTTTAAACAGAGCTGACATTGTGAAAATAAATGGAACCAGAGAATTTTTCCATTTTTAAGCAACCGAGTTGGAATAAAAAATGAGTTTTTCGTGGTTTTTGACTGGGTAAGTTTAGCAAATGAACGATTCATATATTTTTTTTTTTAATTTGAGGTAATTATCTCGAAAAACATGTTTCTTAAAATTTTTGATTTCATATCATCACCCAATTTTTTAGGATTTATTGATTTATTTTTCAAAGAATTTTTTCAGTTTTTAATTATTTTTCAAATCATCTGAGACCATTTTTTTAAATTCTTTATGATTTCTCAATTCTTTAAATTTTGTAATTCCTCAAAATTTTCCAATTCGTTACAGATATTAATTTTTTTTTAACTTTTTCAGCTAAAATTTTCACTTATTTCTTCGAATTTGTTGATTTTTCAAGATTTTTATGGTAAGTATTTTATTGCTCTACATAAGTAAAATTATCAGTTTTCAATTTCGAAAATTTTTTCAAAGATTTTTATTTTGTAAAACCCAATTTGAAATTTCCAATTCCTTCAAATGCTCCATAACTTTTCAATTTTTCAATTTTTTACAATTATTCAAATTTTTTCATAATCCCAGATTTTAAAAATTTTTCAATTTCTTAAATTTTTTATTTTCTTTGAATTTCTAAATTTTTTACAGTTTTTAAATTTTACATTTTACATTGATATAGACATAATTTTTCAATTCTTCAAATATTTTCAAATCACATTTTTCAAAACTTCCATTTCAGATTTTCCAAATTTCTCAAGTTTTTTTAATTTTCTTGTTTTAGGTATGGACTTTCATTTTTTTTTTCAATTTTTAATTTTTCCAAAAACCCAAATCACCTACTTACTTACCTATCATTTTTAAATCTTCTAAATTTTTCCTTTCGCCTTAATTTCACAGTTTTTCGCGTTTTCACATCTAGGTATTGATTTTTCTTTTTTTGAGAATTTTTCAGCTTTTCGTAGACACTTCATTTTAATTTCCTCAAAGTCTCCAATTTTTTATTATTTATAAATGTTCAAATATCCTTTCCATTTTTTTAATTTTTAACGTTTTTTTTTTATTCTTCAATTTTAATAATTTCCAATTGAATTTGTAATTTTTCAAAAATTTCTCAATTTTTATAATTTTTAAATCATTTTTTAATTATTAAAATTTTCCTGTTTTTCACAATCTTGAAATTTATAAGATTTACAATATTGTTCGTCATGAATTTTCCCAAAATATGGAAATTTTTCACCAATGAACAATAAATTTTAAAATTCTGCCATAATTAATAAATTTTATATTTCATAGATTTGTAATTCCCCCCCCCCCCCCCCCCCCAATCTGAGAGGAATATTCTAATCGCTGAAAATTTGTAATTACGTATCCAAAATCGACGACTTTTTCATAATTTTTTCCATTTATAAATTTAATTTTTTCACTTTTAAACAAATTTTCCAATTTTTATGAATTTTTCAACCCTTTGAAATTTAATTTAAAATTTTTTAATAATGTTTTAATTTTGTAATTTCCAAATTTTTTAATTTTTCATGTTTTTATAAATTTTTTACGATTTTAAAATTTCTAATTTCTAAAAATTTCAATTTTTTTTACCTATTTCAACTTATCTTTTTCAAATTCGTAATGCTTCAATTTGTCTAGATTTCTCAATTTCTTACGATTTTTTTTTGTATTCATTGGTTTGATGAATTCGTTATTTTATCGATTTTCAATTTTTTACGATTTTCTTAGATTTTATGAATTTTTATAACTACATACTTATTTGAAATGCCTTCTTTTCTCGACTATTCAATTTTTTCACAAATACTCAATTTTGATCAAATTTGTAAAATTTTTTTTTTTTTTTCTGTTATTTTTCAATTTTAATTTTTCAAATTGTTTCATCAATTTTTAATTTAGTTACTGGAATTCCTTCAGCTTTTATGGATTTTTAAAATACTTATTAAATTTTCCATTATTTCTCGATATTTTTTTGATTTTTTAAATTTCAGTTTTTTAGAACTACTCTTTTCCTCAAAGTTTTTATTTGATTATTTCTTATGATTTTTTTTTGGGGGGATATTTGAATTTGCCTAAATTTCCAAATTTTTCAAGAAATTAAAGCTAATAGAATTCAAAATTTTTAATTTTTTCGAAATTCCGCATTTTTAAAATTTTTCTATTTCTCGAAATTTCTCGTTTTTCATGAATTTTTTAATTTTTCAAGTTCTTCAAATTCATATGATTTTCTTATTTTTAAAATTTCAATTTTTTCTCAAATCTGCCGAATTCTTCAATTTTTATACTTTAATTTTGTTCAATTCTAAAAAATTTTCAAGTTTTTGATTTCTTTAATCTATTTTTTTAAACATGATAATTGGTAGAACTTCATTAAAATTCATTTTAAATTTTGAAGTTTCGTCAAAAAAGCTACAGGTATTTTTGTGTGACTAAAAGATATTAAAATTTATTGAGTGACTTTTGGTGACATAAATGATTAAACGGTTTTCTCTGAAAAAAAAAATCTGATTTTTTCTGCATTATTTGGAATTTGGTAACATTTTCAACATACCAAAAAAAAAAAAAAATGAACGTTATTTTCGCTAATTCCAATCGTTCTTTAAATAAAATTATTCAGAATTCTTCTACTTATTTTAAATTGTCCAACTCAATCGCATTCATAAAATATTTTAGGTACAATCCCAAATTGTTCAACTTTTTTATAAAAAAAATCACGACAAAAATGACGTAAGACTATCTAGTATCTACGTCTAATTTAAAAATAATCCAACTTTCCTTTTCTACGCCCACACTTCTTCGTCCTTCCCCACATGATAAAAATTTCAACCATTCGTACGCCTTGTAACGTCAACGACGAAAACATAAGTACCTATTTTTTCGGACTCGCACACGAATAACTTCTTACACACGAATCGCCCAGCAAGGATTCATTACTCAGTCATTAGCTTGTTGATTCACTGCATAAAAATTAAATTAAATTTCTTATAAGTGAATAATAAAGCGACACTTGGAAAGTCATTGATAGGACTTCTTACACATTCGAGGTCGTCTATAAACATTTTCACGGCGAAAAGAAAACTTATTGCGCAATTCTGTTTAATATTTGGGCCCCCATGAGGTAAAAATGCGAACAAAGATTCATCAGAATGAAAATCCCTTCTTAAGATAGCTAAACACGACGAATTATCACAACAGAAAAAGTAAAGTTTGTTTATTGTGGCGGAGAAATTTTATATGCACGAGTATAAAAAATTATTAAAAAATAAAAACAACACCTTTCGTACTCAATCTAATACCAATTTAACATCCTTTCCTTCAATAGACTTTGTAATGCCGTGCTTTAACATGAATTCTCGTTTGATGTATGCGAATAATAAATCGGTCACCAAGAATATCTGAAAAATTTTCAAAACCTTTTAAAATATTTAAAATGAACGATGGTACAATTGAAAGGGCAACAAAAATAGGAAAACTAAAATGAATCGATAACGAAAAACGAACTACGATAAATGGAAATGACATCAAACGATGAAATTATGAAAAAATTAGTATCCAAGCAAAATGATACCATGAATTAGACGCATTACGTGGAAAAAGAAAATCGATCAAGTGATGAAAGCATACAACAAGTAAAAATAAAACAACACAGCAAACAAAGCAGCGAAAACGTGACCGTAAAACACGAACCAAAAAATTTTACACGTGAAAATGTACAAATAAAGAAAGAAAAAAAGCACGTGAAAGGGCTTTAAACAAACGACCAAGCCAATTAGTGCACGATTACATTTAATAAGAAGCTTGAATATAAAATAATAAAGGAACGTGCTGGAAATTCGTAAAAATCTCAAGGTAATAATCAAAGACAAGGCACCCGAAGGGAGGAAAATTATTATATGAAAAATTGGCACCAGAGTGAGATCCAAATTAATATAGAAGTTTCAAGAACATCATCGAGCAGAAAAAAATGAACAAACGATCGATTAGTAAAGTTAACACATTCGTTGGTATTTCACAAAAGGCTGCGAATTAGAAGATTAATTTCGACGAGCTTATTTCGTTAATTTTTTTCATACGAATAAAAAACTACCGATGTATTTTCGTATAAAAAATGATTTTTTTTTCAGTTCGTATCTATCTTGATTTCCAATTATTATTAAAACACCACCAACACATATTTCCATACCTCGGCATTTTAAATATGAAACCACTTTCGCCATAAAAAATGAAAAAATATTCGTCGAAAAAGCACCTCGATAAAATCAAACGAGGCAGTTAATAAATTTAAAAATTATTTTCATATTCGTGGCGTCAATAATTGGTGGAAAAATACGGAAAATAACGAATTCAACTCAATTATACGTGAACTGTAACAACGTTTCGAGTACATCGGTTTTAAAATGATTGAAATTCGTTCGACGCGGATTTCCCAGAGTTATTACGTGTATCATGCATTTTAAACAGTTCAATCGAGCGCGTGCTTTTCAAAAAATATGCATACATTTTTATAAAACTCTAGAGATATTATTTCTACGGGTTATTGAAAGCTTGAAAAATCAAATCGACTTTACCTGTGTGGTAGCAAAGGCCAACGTGACGCCGAAATAGAAATTGGCGTTGGCGGAGCCGGAATATATCCACAAATGCCATACAGTCGGAGCAAACATCGAGCAACCGACGAAAAAACAAGTTACGATGAATCCTTGTTGCATAACTGAAAAAATACGACGTTAATTGTATTCTTTTTGATGAGAAAAATCATTCGTAGATGAATATTTACATTGGAAGAGATGTTTCCACATTGGCAGCAGTGCGATGTAAAATCCAACATCGCCGATGCTCGGATACGATTTAAATATAGCGATGAGAGCGGTTAAAGTGGCAGCCAATAGAACTGGTTCGTTACGAAGACGTATACTAAGTGCTGATAAGTACAATATTGTTGCGTTAATTTGAAATGAACACAAAAATAACGGTCTGAAGTGTTCGAACATTTCGGTGAAAAAGTACCAAAACAGGCCAATATTTGGTTTCAAATCAGGTACGTTCAATCTGTAAAATGAAATAAGAATTAATACACGAATTGGATATCGGTAAAAAATCTAGCAAGTGTATGGATCGTTGTTAGTTAATTTTATGAAATATTATAAGAAGTACATACTTGATATTCGAAATTGGAGGGGAAGGAGGGGTACAAATAAAATTTTTGTGATAAGCAAAATTATTCTCACGATTTCAATCTACAACTTTTGTTTGAAAATTTTTTCAATTGGACCCTTCTCTCTCCTTCAATTTTGCATAACATTGTGTAAATATTTATTAAAAATTGAGGGAGGGATCCAATCGAAAATTTTTTCAAACAAAAGTTGTAGATTGAGGTCCTAAAAATAAGTTTACGTTATTAGAAAAATATCGATTGGACTTCTTCTTTCTTTTCAATTTCGCATAGCATTATGTAGATACTTATTCGAAATGGAGAAATGGATCCAATTGAAAAAATTTTCAAACAAAAGTTGTAAATTAAGGTCCTAGAAATAATTTTGGTTATTATAAAGATTTCGATTGGACCCCTCCTTCTCCTTTAATTTCGCATAGCATTATTTAGATACTTATTCGAAATTAAAAAGGGATCCAAATGAAAAAATTTTCAAACAAAAGTTGTAGATTGAGACCCTAGAAATAATTGTGGTTATTAGAAAAATTTCGATTGGGCCCCTCCCTCTCCTCCAATTTTGAATATCAAACATAAACATATCATTTAACTTGATAAAATCAAAAAAACAACGATCCAGTTCCATGTAAACAAATTCATCAAACCAGACTGGAGTCTGTAACTCACATAAAATTGAACGTTGAATCGATAAAACTCCAATTCCCAACGATGATATGACATATGTACAAGAAGGTAAGTAAAGATACAGCAAAATAGACGACTGGCAGTACAGCGTTAAAAATACTCTTATTTTTAGATAATTTGAAAATATATAAACACACTGGAACTATCAATATGACTGGATACAAGGACTGTAAGGTACAAAGTGCTAGGGCAGCGCAGCACAGTAACGCATTACCTGTAAATGATTTGTATAATTAGTATTGTTCAATTAATGCAATGAAATATATAACCAATAATTACCTTTTAGCATCGAATAAAAAACGAACGATAAAAAAAGATTTGAAAGAACTGTGGTCGTTTTAGCTATACAATTCAGTATACAGTATGGATTGAATAAATACGCAGATAATACGTATAGCGGTGTGACTACACTGTCTTCATCTTTCAGCAAGGCTTCGTCAACGTCTTCGGCATAAGTTACTTTATCTTGCTCTTGACGTTGGAACTATAACGATAAAGCAAAACGTACGTATGTTATTTCAGCTTCCATAACGATACGTGCTTACTTTCTTTAAAACTCACCAATTCAGAAAGGTAAACTTTAGATGCCTTGTACAAAATAAACGATGTTAACATGTCACAACATATGAAAAGTAAGTTAATCCATTGCATGGATAAGTTCTGCGTTATCCAACTGAAAAGCAACAACACCAGGGGCGATTCGTGGAACATATCGCCGATATATGGATTTGTGCCATCATTGTAGAGAACCACTCCTTCAATCACTGCAAATGAAATTCAACTGTCGTTAGTAAACACATCATATTTGTAATGAGTTTGAAAGCTTTTGTACACATATATATATATCGACATTGTAGGTTCTATTCAACTAATAAATACCTCTTTTCCAAGCATTTAAAGGAGTAGAAACTTCGATTCGATTAGCCAGAGAGGCATTGTAATCGGACTCAAACAACCAGTAACGAATAGCTACTGCTATGATGTATTCCAAGTAAATTATTTTTTCCATAAAACATGAGAGCTTACGTTATGCGATTAAACTATTAATTCGGTCGGTAGCAATTATAATTAAGCAATTAATTCGATTTTAAAACATAATTCCGGCACTTTTCAAGTTTTTCGTTTTGGAAAAAAACAAAATTTGAAATTTTAACTGAATTTTGTTGACTTGCAACGTTTCATGTTCAGGTAGGTTTCTTACGGTATTTTACAACGTAATTACGGTAATTTTCGCTGTAATACTTTTTTCTGATTTTTGTTGAAAATCCGAGGGAAATTTTTTGAATTTTTTTTATTTTATTCAGAATTTCAATTTTTTGAATTTTTTTATCGCAATTATTTCCAAAATTGTCCACAATTCGTTATTTTGTTTAATAAACATGTACATTGGAATTTTATTTCTCGTCGTCGTCTGAGATTGAATCAAGTGAAAAAACACGTTTTTTAAAGTTTTAAACAGGTTTTAAAGCAAAAAAATAATAGAAAATGTATTTTAAAAAATCTAAGATTGAATCAAGTACAAAAACACGCTATTAAATTTTAAATAAACAAAAAAAATGATAGAAAATGTATTTTAAAAATAATCGTTTGTTCGTAATCGTAAAAATAATTATGCATAAAAATTTAAAAACACAAAAATTACAAATTGATCTTAGCTTGAGTAGTGATAGGGAATTTCACTAGATTCTTATCACACGATCCAGAGAAATCATCTGTACTGAGATCTACAATAACAACACCACCTAAGCCTTTCAACTTGGCGTAGTAAGCTTTCTTAGCGGCTACATCTGGTTCTTCAAAACTGACCCAGATACCCTTAGGTTTGTTATCTTTGCCAGCCAATCTGTAGGCGTAGGATCCGGTACGGTAAGTATTGTCGGGCACTTTTCTCAAGAGAGTCGATGGGGGATTTTGTTCGGTACTTAAAATTGGGCAGATTTCGTAATAGGACATTTTTCCTTTTTCTTTCAAGTACGGTCCTTCTTCTCCTTCTTCGTCAGCTTTAACCGGAGGTGTGGCAGATTTAGCATCGGTGGTTAATTTCCAGGTTCTTGCGAAAGTTGGAATGGCGATTAATAATTTGTTAGCTGTAGAATAAAATAAAAAATGATGAATTTTTAATAAGTAAATTGGTAGGTTATTTTGTGAGTTCGACTGGTTCAACTATACTAACCAGGCATTTTTTGTTCCAACCACCATTTAACAGTAGCTTCAATATTGTAAGTTTCGTTTCTGCCAACAATGAATTGAGTAGGTGCACCAAAGTCGGCTTCATTTGGGTTTCTTTTTGGTGTTTTGTAATCGTAGGTCATTAAATGAACATGTTCAACCCAGTCCTTGAAGTTGTTGGCATCGAAGTAAGCTTTGCTATTAACGTGAGGTAAAATACTCAAAGTCAAAACCATCTTGTGACCTCTCAATGCAGCTCCGAGTTCTCGAACCAATGTGGTAAACTGTTCTTTGTGTTCTTTTTCGTGTTCATCGCTATTCGACGAAACAGCTTTTTTAATCGAATGCCAAATCGAGCCTAAAAAAACCACCATAATTATTTGCACGAGCCATTCGACATTGAATTTTTTTAATTTTCGTACAAACCTAAAGTACCCCTGTCTTTCTTTTCCTTAACAATGGGGAATTGCCAAGCTAAATCGATACCATCGAAGTTGTAATCTCTGGCTAATTTGACAGCAGATTCGATAAATTTCGCCCGGTGTTCTTGTTTCTCGAGCTATAAAAAATGACAACATGATGTATGATTATCTTTCGGCTATGAATATGATTTTAAGAAACCAGCTTATGGATTTACAATGATAGGTAAGAAAACGAAATCACGTTTTACGTCTTCTCTGCGCGCGTTACATCGATGTAATTTATTGTTTTAATTTGCATAAAATAACCTAGATGAAAAATTTCGTTTTTTTTTTCTATTTTTTTTTTTTTTTTTTGGTTTATGAAAAATAATGTTACACGCCCAAATTAATTTATCGAAGTTCAAGGTTTAATAACTATTAATCAAAAGATGCACGGCGCTGTCGACCTTCATAAATGCGCACCGAATAATCCTCTCATTCTCATACTCAGCAGTGGTAATTTGATTTATATTATTTTTTAAAAATGTATTTTTAAAAAAAATAGATATTATACCATTTTCAAGTATTTCTCTGGTTCATCGTCATCCCAGAAGCCTCCAACTGATACTAAAACTTTCAACGATGGGTTAACCAATTTCAAATTTGTAACCGCTCTGAAATTATTTTTTCCTTTTTCCGTATCTAAATCTTCGTCCAAAGATTTGATCTTGTATTTGTCGTTGTCGAGTCCAACGAACGAATAGATGATGTAGTTGCATAATAAACTAGCAGGTTTCAATTCATCAGCGGTAACTTTCGCCAATCCTGGAAAAAAACAATGAAAAATAATTTTACTACTCGATTTACGATAATTTTTTTCAAATTGAAAAAAATGAAATTTTTTTAAAGACGTGCTTCGAATATAATCTGTAAATAATACATATTTGAAAAAAAAATTCCATCAGTTCTAGGAAAATTTATTTTAACTCGTGTGTGCGATTTATGAAAAATATCAATACCTGTACGTCATTTTTACACGAATACACCACGACCCGCATATCAATTATGTAATTCTGTTCAAAGTTGATTGTAAATTATGCATATGTTTTGCTCACTCGATTTTATATACAATTTTTTTAACGTATAATATTTTATCAATAATTTACCATCGGTGAGTACGTTTAGGCAACCTTCTTTCGGGGACAGATTTATATAGGTAGGATACCTGATAAACAAATTTTGTTTTGATGATGTCATTGTTCTAAAGTAACTTCAGAAATTAGCATCAATAACATATGGAACCAAAGTAAAAGTAATGAAGATACTTTTTCCAGAATTTATTACGAATGTGAACGAGCGAGGTTTGTAGTGAAACCAGAGTGGTTTTCGAATGAATTTGTAAAAGAGAAATTATACACGTACATTATGATTATGTTTCACTATTGTTTTAAGTACTCGTGTCACTCATCAAAAACAAATTATCATCAATAATTCGAATTAATGCTTTCAATTTTCAAATAAAAAATAATACTCGTACGTATTTCACTGAGAATACTTTGTACTAATTATTTTTTTCAAGAAAACTTGCAAAATTATTGAAAAAAATAACAAATACGAAAATTTAAAAAATAGAATTTTCTCAAATAAAAAAAATAATGATCTCGATCCTTTCGATGAAAGAATACCTATGCTAGGACTGTCAACAAATCCAGCTTACCAAAAAAATCAAAATTATGAATTTTAATTAAAAATTGGAAAAAAAAAACATTCAAACTAAAAATTATCAAACGACTGTTCTATCTAAAAAAATCAACCGATTCAATTTACAGAAAAATACCTCATTAAATTATGAACTTCACAACTTTTTTTTTTGGTTGAAAAAAAAAACGAAAATAAAAAAATTTATAATTTTTCTCAAGAATAAAATAATCTTGATCTTTACGTCAAAAAAAAAATGAAAATCCAAAAATTAATTTTTTTCTAAAATAAAATATGTTCAAAATTCTTTCTCCAAAAAATTCATAACTTAGGAATTTCAATTACTTGAAAAAAATTTAAATCTGAAAGACAAAAAATTATTACGATAACATCTAGTGTTCTCGAAAAAAAATCAATCAATACAATTTACAGAAAAATCTCATAATTCTGAACTTCATTTATTTTTATTGCAAAAAAAAAATAAATAAAAAATATAACAAAAAAAAAAAAAAATAGAATTTTATCAAATAAAAAATGATCTTGATCCTTTCGCCGAAAAGAAATATGCTATTAGGCCTGTCAACTAATCCAGCTTCAAAAAAATTCATAAATATGAATTTTAATTTTAAAATGATCTTGATTCTTCCATAAAAAAAAAAAAAAATTTATAACAAAAAATAAAAATTTACTTGAATGAAAAATAATCACGATGCTTTCTTAAAAAAGAAAAACTCTTATTAATAATAATCAATGAAATTATTTTTTTTTCAAGGACGAAAAAGTAATAAAAAGAAATCTCAAACAAAAGATGATGACATTTCTTCCACAAAAAAAAAGAAAAAAATAATCATGGCAAATTACAGAAAAATCTCATAAATAGGTACTTATTTATGAATTTTCTTTTCCTTTTTTTCAAATTGAAAAATGGAACATTAAATAAATTAAAAAAAATTCTTAAGCAAAAACCACTTTCCCAATTATTAATCTAATCCACTAAACAATCACATAGGTATGAATTTTTAATTATTTTTAAAATTTAAAAAAATGTGAAAATTAAAAAATTAAACGACAAAAAATTATCACGAATTCACGATCCCGCTTCCCTCGGAAAAAAATTGTCAAGCTATCGTTAAATTACTCAATCAAATTTACAGACACTTGAAGAAAATGTAAATTAAAAAGAATTATCATAATTCTTCTCTTTAAAAAAATGATATGACAATTTCCTATCAATCCAACTTACAAAAAAACTTTGTACCTAGGTATCCATTTTTTTTTGTAATAGGTACCTCAGTAAAAAAATGGAAATTTTTCCCAGAAAAAAATTTCACCCGAATTTCAATTTTTTTGCTCATTTAAAAAAATAGATAATTCTTTTAAAAAATCTCAACAAAAAATAATCATAATTTTTCTCCCGAAAAAATCAAGCAATTCGACTTGAAAAAAACTTCAGAAATTTATGAATTTTTTCGTTGTTTTTTTCCTCTTTTAGCAAATAAAAATAAAATATTTTTTTTTTAAAAAAGTACTGTGATCATTCCCTTAGAAAAAAAAACATACACCAATCGACTCATCAATTTATACCTATAGAGATAAATTCACTACTTTTATTAATTTTTCCATTTTTTTTTTTTAACTAAAAAAAATAAGAAACTGGAAGTGCGGTAAAAAAAATTTAAATATTTTCCCAAGCCATAAAATAATAGTCACCACAATACCACAATCCTCTCCTCGAAAAAAATTCCTAATCAATCTAATTACTAGAAAAATCTCCCTCTACCTCTCTCACCCCACTAATACGAGTAATTAAAAAATTAACAAAAGTAATTTACCTTTCCTATTATAGGCCTTGCTGTCGTAAAAACAGGACACTTTGCCAACCGCATGTACATTACCAACAACGTACAAACAAGATAGTAAAACCAACAAGTACATTTTTAACGCCATCTTAACATCCACAGCACGTAAACGCTAACTCGGTATTAAGTTAACAGTACCCTCGATTGTACAAATTTAATACACTCCGCGGATTACGATAAGATTCTAGTTAACCTCTGTGTTTCGTACCAAGGTCAATTTGTAAAAGATATGTAAATAATTCAATTTACAAAATAGCCATTTACGACGGTTTTCGACTTCGTTCGTAAACGTTTGAGGTAGCAAAGTTCACGATGTGTGCAGAACGAGATGAGATAATGTTTTTCTTAAAATTACAAACGTGAGCTAATTTACAAATTGAATAATTTTTTTGATGGGAAGACGTAGGTACTAGGAACCTTTTCTATACCTATCCAATTTGTTCGATGAATAGGCAGATGTGCACTTTTCTGAAATAATGTGATAGGGTTGCTTACCAAGGGCGAAAATTCTTGTGAAATTTTTTCAAGTTGTAAACCATCAACAGATTTCTTGACAACTTTTATAATAATCATTCACCTGAAAAAAATTTCACAAAAATACAAGCTTAATTTCTTATCATTTGATACTCACTTTTTCAATTTTTTACTCTCTTCATTATACGTACCTACTGTAACGAAATTGAACTTGTGATAATTTTTAACCTTTTTTATTGTTTTAATGCAAAAGAAAAAAAGGAATAAATTGAGGCTAATAAATGAAGAATCAAAAAATTTGAAATTAATTTCTATATTACTTTTACCAAGAATAAAGGTACAAGAAAATTGTATGTTAGGTCCAAAGCACAACTTACAAATAAGTAATTTCTATTTTTTTTTTTTTTATGAATCAAAAGATTTGAAATTTATTTTTATATTACTTTTACCAAGAATAAAAATACGAGTAAATTGTTTGTTAAGTCCAAAGCCCAACTTAAAAATAAGTAATTTCATTTTTTTTTTTTTTTTTTTAGAATTTGATAAATAAATTTACTTTTTTAAATTTAGTGAATCTACTTGCTGTTTTATTTACGATGATTATGCACGAAGTACAGGTTCGTATACTGATCAACGAGCCATATCGTAACAATGACAATTTCCTGGATTGTCACTTCCAGCGCATGGAGATATTACAGCATCGTGATCACTTTCATCCAAAGTTCTAAAACCTTCATAGGCATCATCATCGACGCATAAATCTGCATTACAGTTGCACACAATATCTGGATTATCTTCAAACTGCTTCCTGTAATCGACGAAAAAAAAAGTAGGTGCCAAAACACATTACAAGAAATGTAAAAAAATCTACGATGATTTACCTGAAGAATTGTCCACCTAGCGAAAAAGAACTGTGCACTAAATTGCACAAAACAAGTGCTAAAAATGCAAAAATAAATTGAGTTTTCATTTTGCTCGAGTTGTTTTTTTTTCACTTTTTATCAACGTAATGTAGTTCTTAAGGTTTTGCCAGAAAAAACTATAATGAAGAGTGTACGTCTAGGTACTTTGAAAAGTAACGATTTTCAACTAAGTATTTGGTAGATTGCGTAAATTTTAATTTTTTTTTTTACAGCCATAATAAAATGAAACCAATCAAAATTTCAATCAAGTATCCAAGTACCTAATTTTAATTTACTTTGCGAAATTAGTAATTAGCAATTGTCAAAATTATGGTCTTCATCTCTCATAAAATTACAACATTGTTAATTAAAAATTTTAGTCTCGAATTTCATCACAACAATTATAATAGGTATTACAAAGTCAATTTTTTCAAACGTATTTTCATAGAAATCCTCACAGCTTCGTAGATAAAATTTTTTAAAAATCTCATAAATTAGAAAAAAAAACTCCAGATTAGGTACAAAAATTGATTCCCAAAAAAAATACCAAAAAATTCTCTAAAAATTAGAAAAACTCTTTCGAGAACTATTTCAATAAAAATTGGTTTAGCTAACAATTTTTTCAAAAAAAAATCTCTACGCCTCACAAAAATTAATAAAAAATTATTCTCAAATCTTTTCAGGATAAATTATTTCAAAAAGTAGGAAAAAAATCGTTTAGCATGGGCCCGAAAAAATTGTCTAGAGAAATCCTAAAAAATTCTCTGAAAAATTTATCAAAAAATTCTGCTACCTAATTGGATGAAAAATTTTAAAATTCTCTAAAAAATAATTTTAACAAGAATCATTATTGAATTTTGTTTCAAAAAAAAATTGCGAAAAATGGGGGGCGGAAATCATTGGGCTATACAAATACTTCAAAATAAAATTTACCCAGTTCTATTGTAAAATAATAAAAAATTCACTGGAAATATTATTTTATATTTCGTTTAAAATTGAAAAATTTTTTTTTAATATTTTCTAATAGGACTACCTAGGTAAAGATTTTTTGATCAAAAATTTTCTCACAAAAAAATTCTCAAGTCCCTAAAAATTCTCTTGAAATTTACACGAAAAATTCCAAAAATCCTTATCGTACTTACCTAAAAAAATTGGAAAAATTTTCAAAATTATATTTTTAAAAAATCAGTAAATTAGTAGTAGATGAGAATACTATATTTTTTTTTGGAAAATTCTTATAGAAGTTTTCAAAAATTGTTTCAATTAAAATTCTACTCGTATCTATTATCAAAAACTTAAAAATCTTACAATTAAAAAAAATCCCCGAGTTTTCTTCAAAATAAATGAAAAATCCATTTAAAAGTTTTAAAAAATTGTTCGGAATTTCCAAACTATGATTTTTGAAAAAAAAAAAATACGAATATAACCAAAATTCTCAACTCCCTAAAACCCAGCTTGGAAATTACACAAAAATTCAAAAATTCTTATAGGAAGTGCATACCTAGAAAAATGAAAATTTTTAAAACTATGTAAAAAGACAGTAGATAGGTAAGAATCTTATTTTGAAGCTTCTTATGAACACTTCGATTGAAAACCATTTTTTCACAGTACAAAATTTAAAAGAAAAAAAAATTAAAATCAAAAAATTGAAAAATTCACTTTCACTTTTTTTTTGGTGTTTTTTATTCAAAATTATTTCTAATAAATTTTATAATAAATTTTACACTTGAAAAAAAATTGAAAATTTTTGTACCATATTAATCGTTTGAAATATCTGAATACCTACAGCAGAATTTGAAGAAAAAAAAAATATCGAATGAACATTTTTAAAAGTTATTCTTGAATATACATATAATTCAATAAAAATGAATAATTATTCTAATACAAACAAAAGAAGACAATTTTTATTTTTTATTTTTTTATAGATACAACATTAAGTAGGTATATTAAAATATCAACACGTTAAATAAATTTAAAAATATATTTTTTCTAATATTTCTAAAAAAATCTATTAGTTTTAACATAGATATTTAATAAAAATATTCACAGACCTAAAAAAATATATTACATAATTTTTTTACGATTTTTTTTTAAAGTGCTTTTAGGGAAGACGCCCCGGATCATACTTAAAAGGAAAACTATAGAAACAAGTGCAATATCCTTCTGAGTTGTGCCAGCATAAAGTTTCGATTATAATCAATAGATTAAAGTCCTTGACGTGTTCACTTCCTCTCGAAACATCATGCATATCGCATAAACTTTCGGTACAAATGCATTGAACATCTTTATTATTTTTATCCACCAGTCTCTTTCTGTCATTAAAAAACAAATACCTAGGTATAAATTACATGAAGAAAAATACGAGTAGTTGGTATTAAATACGTACACAAAGACGTCCCGTCCGTTACGATCTACCCAAGCAGATGAAATGAAATTGCAGAAAATTAATTGCAGAAATGCAACAATTATTAATGGAATTTTCATTTTCAGCACTGATATGATTCAAATAACTATTAAGGAGTTTCGTTTTAAACGAGTAACATGAAAAGTAAATGTGAGCCAATTCAATTTTTAAAGCTTTATTAGTAAGGTATTTTTTTTGTTGAAAATAATCTATATACAAAGGTAATAAAAATTTTGAAATAATTAATATCAATGGATTAATTAATAGGTAACACGTATTTGACAAAGTTTTTATTTTTGATTGCTAAAAAAAGTCATATTGATATCCCATCTACTCCATTCCTATCAAAAGATGCTAGTAAAAAGGTACACTGTAAATGTAATAGGTACCTTATACCTTCTTTTTTATTCACATTTTAAATAATTTTTCAAATTTGGAACTTCTTAATACCTAAATAAATGCTCCGATTTCGCATTTTTCAAACAAAATATTAAATTATATTTATTTTTATTAAAAAAAAAATGACAAAAAAATAAAATTCATATTGAAAATTAATTTTTTCTACATTATATTTAAAATTAGTTCATTTTTCAACAAAAATTTAAAAATTATTTCCCACCATATTTTTTCAAAATTGTTTATTCACAAGCCTTGGTAACTCGTCATCTCTAATTGAGCGGAAATTTGGCTCAATTGAAAAAATATGTCATCAAAACCTCAGAACCGAATTTTGAGCTGTCGAAGTTTAATTTTCGATTTTTGACGAATTTTCGAAAACGGCGAAAAAACTATTGGTATAAATCAATTTTCTACAAAAGATTGTAAATTTTGAAATGAAATTCTGAAAATCGGTTTACATACTGAAGTCGACTCCTCAAGTCGATTGTGATCATTTTCGAAACGATCTGGATCTTCCAGCAAACACATCAAAAATCGAAAAATCAACTTTAGTCGCTCAAAATTTGATTCGAGGTCTGGGCAACGTGCTCTTTTACTGAGCCAAATTTCAGCTCAATCGAAGCTGAGAGTTGCCAAGGTTACCATGCCAGTAGAATTTGAAAAAAATCAAACTTCCTACTGAAATTTAAAAAATTATTATTCGCGATAATTCAACAAATTTTCATTTGAACAAAACGACAAAAAAATAAATAAATAAAATTTTATTCTGGAATGCACAATCTGTGCACAAACGTATATTAACGTGTAAGTTTTACTATGTGAAGTCCAGGTTTCGAAGACTACCTCTTCTGACAAAGTTCGTTCCATTTTTTTTTTTTTTTCAATAGTAAATACTTCGCAAAGACTACTTCTTCATTTTTTTTATTATTATTCATTAATTATTTACATTTACCAAGGAAGTAACTCTGTAACTCTAATAACATCGTCCTTTGCATCTGTTTGTACCCAGTAATAGTCGAATCTATGGAGACATTCACAATATCCTTGTTTATTTTGTTCACATAATCCGAAATAAATAAGCCATTTACTGTCCTGTTCCACTTCTTTGAATCCTTTATATGCGTCATGGATATTGCATAACTTTTTAGTACAACGACATGCGATTCTTGGATTTCTATCATATACCTCTCTGCGATTAAAAAAAGAATTTACTAGTACCCTACATAAATATGTAAAAAGACAGCTAGTTACGTAGGTAATAAGTATAGGCGAATATACGTACACGTAGGTGTCCCGTCCGTTGATATCTATCCAAATAGCAAAAATAAAACTACAGAAAATTAATTGTATAAATATTAAAATAGGTATAATTTTCATTTTCACAGATGTGATGTGTTTTCGATGTGTTTTGTCACTAGAAATTTACAGGTAGATGTAGGTACAATGAGTGAATTTGGTTTTCGATTCGATAAGGTCATTTTATCACCAATCGCCTTAAAAGCACAAGGTAATAAAAATTAGAAAATATGTAGGTAGGGATAATTAATTTTAATGAATAAATAAGACTTCATTTCTGAAGGTAAAACATTCGTATTATGAGTGATAATTTTTTACTATAAGAAATAGGAAATCATGTATAAAATTTGAAATTCGACCGATGGTCATTTGACCCCTTTACCCTTTTTAGTGAAAACTTTTAGCCTGAAACTTTAGTTTAAATATTTTAACAAAAAACAATTAAGTATTTAAAAAAATGAACATTTTGTTTATATTTGTATTTATCTGATTTAATTCAAAAGGCAATACTATATAAATCAGAAAATATGCAGGTGCAATTAATTTTAATCAATATTTATATGCGAAAATTTAATTAGTAAAGATTTCATTTTTGAAAGTAAAACATTCGTATTATGAGCGATTCCCTCACTCTCTACTCCGTTCATGAAGTTTAATCAAATGTGCAAATCTTCAAAAAATCTATATCCCCTCCTCCACCCAACGCTCATTTTGACCACTTGGTACTGAATTATTACTCATTCACAGGTCTCTCTTCCAAATTTCATCTCAATTCGTTCATAATTCACTTTTTTTTTCCGTTAGTTGAACCTTGAACGTGATTAAAATTCCAGTGGTCACATAGAATGATCAAATAAAAAAACTAATCACGGATTCGAGTTCTGCAGGTCAAACTATCTTGATTGAAATCCTTTCAGCGATCATTTTTGCCTAAAATTTAAAAATTTCACATTACCTATTACTAAAAATCCAGCTTTAAAAAATGAAAAAAAAAGTTTAAAAATGCAAAATTTTTTATTTTGGATGAAATGATCGCTGAAAGAGTAGTTACATTCGAGATGATTGATCTGCAGAAGTTGAATCTGTGATTAGTTTTTTTATTTGATCAATTTATGTGATGACTGGAATTTTAATCGCGCATGTTCAACTTGTATAAAAAATCGAATTCGTAAAAAATGAACGAATATGAGGTGAAATTTGGTCAAGAGGCCTATAATAAGTACCCAGTGATGTACTTCGAGGGAAAAAAAATATCAAAAATAAACGTCCAGTGAAAAAAAAACTTACGAATATTGATTTTTTCAAGATTTACATATACCTACCTAACATCAAACATAAATATATTTTTTTAATTCTAAATGGTGTGAAAACAAAACAGTTTCTTTTTCTTCCGCCGGTCATTACTAAAACTGTGCCCTCACGGTGATTTGACGTCTTCAAAGTCGATTCCAATGTCATTTCAGGAGACAAAAAAAAAAATTGAGAAAATTTCATAACTACCCCGCTGAGTACCTCTACATACTTACAAAGTTTGGTGAAAATCCATTGAAAACTCGAGGAGATGGAATTTTTAGAATCAAAATTACATATTATTTCAAATCATGAAAAAAATTTGAAATGGGATCAACACCCATTTTGACCTCCACCCCACCTCAAAACATTTGGACCCCCTTAGTGAAGACGTTAGCCTAAAGTAGAATTTAGTATCTTATTTCCAAAATTAGTTGAAATATTTTTTTTTAAATGAAATTTTTGTTTCATTTAATTCAAATTAAACTGAAGGGGAAATTTACCTATACGTTTTGAAGTAAAATAAAAAATTATTTTTCAACACTTTTTGTCTTGTGTATTTCATTGGTAAATATTTTCCAGAGGTGATTTTTTCAATTTTTAATACCTATGTCCTCCCTTTATGAACACACCGACAAGTTCCATGCGGATTTTTGCCGCATATAAGTTTATACTTGGGGTCTCCATGACGCTCCATATGTTTTATTCCCTTAATAGCATCGTCCACATCGCATAATTCTATAGTACAACGACATGAAATTTGAGGGTTTTTTTCAGACACCTCTCTGCAATTGAAAAATGTATATCAATTGAAGATCATTTTTCCACAAAGCGAGTGTCTATAGGTATACATATTATTTATGTGATAGTTTCTAACGAATATTAGGTAAGTAGGTATATATACATACACGAAGGTAGGATCACTATCAGGGGCAACCAAATTGCAGAAAATTAATTGCAAGAAGACAGCTATTAGTAAAATTTTCATTTTTACCGGTTTGCTTTAAATGAGTTTTGTCACGAAAAGTCTAATATGTATTGAAATACATAAGCGAATTCACTTCCAATTTCAATTCACTAGTACAGCAAATTTGTCACCAGCGGTCTTTTTAAGCCGAGATAGCTTTACTGAAAATTGTAAAATAATTAATTAATTTATGGACTTATTAATATGCGACAATTAATTTGGTACAAATTTTATACTCGAAAATAAAACATTCGTCTATATATTAATTGCATTACTCAATTCAAATCCAGAAGTTCGAGGATTTTTAATTTGTCCCATTTTTGAAAATTTAGGGACTGGTAGGGATTTTTATGCCTCTTGAAATTTAGTGAGAGGAATTCTATAATAAAAATTATTTTAAAAAATACCTAACTTTAAACGCTAGGGGAGAGTCCCCCACAGTGAGACACTTTTTTTCAAAAATTCATAGCTCTGGTATTTACCAACAGAAATGATTGGATGTGGTATCAAATGAAAACTACATCATTCAGGTTCATAATGCAGCCAAAAAAAAACCAAAAATATAATTTCGAGTCCATCATGTGATTTTTCAAAAAAATTTGAAAGTTTCGTCTCACTCTGTACACGGGTGGCTCAGAGTGAGACAGGTCGGGGTACTCTATGAGACAGTATCTAAAATTATATAATCTAAAAGAAATACGTGCTCTCGAGGTAATATAATATTCATTCATCAGTTTAATGTGATGTGTAACTGGAAAAATTCACAATAAATAAAAGAGGAAAGGTGAAAAAAAAAATCAAAAAATTTTAAAATTTGGGAAAATTCGTTTTGCATGAAACTTCTTTATTTTGTTCATTTCTGCCTCTTTGTTGTTGTGAGCCTCATTATTGCCATGGAACAAACACAATATGGCAGCATTATACAGTATAACATCTAGAAAAACAGATTTTGGAATTTTCTATATGTCATTGGCATTGCATTTTCATCAATTTGGTACACAGTGAGACACTGTCTCAAGTTGGACCACAGGCGTTTTTTTTCTTCAAAAATTAATAACTTTTTATGTTTCACACTAAGAATCATGATCGTTGAATTGAAACATGCTTAATTAGCTATATTTTGCGTTAAAGGATAAAAACATCTCCAAAATGAATTAAAAATATAAAATTTTTCACAAGACACATTTTTTCCAAAATTTCCAAAAAAACGTGAATTTCAGAAAAATCGTGATAGCAGTTTTACTATTGATCGAAACGAAACATTGACAAGTTCACATGATACCTTGGATAAAAGGCACTGTTGTGTCTGAAGGAATCCAAAAACTATCAATATTAAGTAGGTAAAAAGTGAGCTGTCTCACTGTAGACCACTCTCCCCTATAGATCAACATTTTTTCTCTCATTTTTTAAATTTTTGTTTTTGTTTGTTTGTGGGGGGAAAGGGTGAATTGAGGGCACCACCCAAAGCTATACCACATGAAATTGAGTTAGGGGGAAAATAAAGAATTGGGAATGAATTCTCATGAAAAGGGACAATTTTGATGGGTAAAAACCAAAAAAAAAATACCATAATTCGAAAATTAGGGATTTTTTTCGAAATGGGGCACTAATAGCACCATTATTTTCCAATGAAATGAAACCTCTTTAAATATATATATATATATATATATTTTTTTTTTTGAAAAATTAGGAAAGCGAACCTCGGTAAAATTATAAAACACTTGAACTTGATTTAGAGGGAGAATAATAAATGGGAAAATAAAAAATTGGGAATGAATTCTCATGAAAAGGGACAATTTTGATGAGTAAACCCCCCCCCCCCCCCCCAAAAAAAAACTACCATAATTCGAAAATTAGGGAATTTTTTTTTCGAAATGGAAACCAAACCACTTTAAATATATAAATAATATATACCCGTGTAGCAATTGTCGACATCGACATTTATGTCGACAAAATTCAGACACATTTTTTTCTCGGTTAACGATGAATTAAAAATGATATTTGAAATTTAAAGTAATGTTCTATGTTAAACATAACTATTCAATCAAAATTTTTGAATTTTTCTCAGTATTTTCCTATAATTTAGAAAACGTTGTTTTTCTACATAGACAAGTCGATGTAAAAATCGATACTCGATAAACGCATCGACATTTATGTCGACAATTTCTGCCAATTAAATGTACAAATTTTATATCTAAAAAGAACTAAAAACAATTAATAAGAACATTTTAAGCTCAGGAATAAATAATTTTTGAAAGAATCACAAAATTTTTTTATTTTTCAAAGTTTTGAATAATACAACGACTTGTCGAGTTATTGTCGACATAATTGTCGATGGTCGAATAATGCATCGACTTCACTGTCGACAGTGTCGACCAGAGGAATTTTAAGTCGAGATAGTGTCGATGTGATTGTCGAGGGTCGAATAATGCATCGACTTAACTGTCGACAGTGTTGACCAGAGGAATTTTAAGTCGAGTTAATGTCGATCTAATTGTCGAGGGTCGAATAATGCATCGACTTGACTGTCGACGTCTTGAGGGTGATTGTGATACTCGCAGATAAAGTGTGTTGTGAATTAGTACATAAGGTCTAAGAATCATCTCTATGTTAGTTGGACACTCGCATGTGTCCAGCTACAAAGGTGGCCTCAATGCCGCATATTTGACAAAAAATGTCGAAATGTTGGCTTGAACACTATTTTTGGTGTAATTTTAATATATACTTATATTGAATATTTGAACTTAGCATATTTTTCAAAATCTCACCATTGCAAATGTCGATGTGGATGTCGATATAAATGTCGACACATCGAAATCGGTCACTTTTCGATCGTACATGTCGACACGATTGTGGATGGTTTGTCGAGCTTATTATCGACATATTTGGACGGTCGACAAACATGTCGATAATAAGCTCGACAAACCATCCACAATCGTGTCGACATGTACGATCGAAAAGTGACCGATTTCGATGTGTCGACATTTATATCGAAATTAGCATCGACGTTGCTACACGGGTATATATATATATTTTTTTTTTTTTGAAATATTGGGAGAGCGAGCCTCGGTAAAATTATAAAACACTTGAAATTGATTTAGGGGGAAATAATAAAGAATTGGGAATGAATTCTCGTGAAAAGGAACAAGGTTGACGGGTTACAACCAAAAAAGGCAAGATTTTGAAAATCGGTCCATTTTTTTATTTTTCTAAAAAAAAAAAGGTTGACTAGGAGCCACTTAAAATTCAAATGAGGTAAAAATAGAAAATTGGGGAATTATTTTCTCATAAAAAAAACTTTAGTAGATACGTAATAAAAAAAAATTTTAAATGAATTTTTTCAACACAAAAATTTGTTTTTAAATATCGACAAAAAATTTGTTTTCGAGAAAAAAAAAATGTCGTTCTCATAAGAATTTTTTTTTCAAAAAAAATTAAAATAAGTATTACGTTTTGAATAGAGTTTTAAAAATTTTTTTTAACAAAGCATTAAAAAAATATCTCCTTTTCAGTATAAGTAATAATTTAAAAGAAACTATCAACTCTTAAAAAAAAAAGAAACCATACATGATTGGAATTTCTTTTTTTAATAACTATTTACTTTTAATGCAATTTAAGAAAAAAACAAAAAAAATCTAGAAACGAAAATTGGGGAAAATTTTTTTCTTACAATAAAAAGTAGTTTCCATTTTTTTTTTTTTTTTTGAAAAATTAAAAATAATAAATTTTTTAAAGGTATGGTGTAAAACGGAATAAAATGAAAAAATGGGTATGAGGAGTGGGGGGATGTTTTCAATTAGGTACCAGTTATTTGAAAAAATAAGAACTCGAAAAGTACCCAGACACATAATTCAACATCAGTTAAAATCGATTAAAATCATCATCAAGCTGTTTACAACGTACAACACATTGATAAAAACAAACAGTATGATTCATTAACGAGAAATTATTATTTTTTTTGCGGACATGATATGCTTCATCGCTGCGAAACGATAACGAGCAAGGTATGTTTCATAAATTACCATAAATTATTTCCGAAAAATTTGATTGAACGTTATCATCACAATATTTGTTCGATTAAATTAATGTTTTCATTTACACTTTGCAACTTGTTCATTAGGAATGTCTATGTACTCCTATCGTTCTCGTTAATTTCATTATTTCTTAATCAAATGCGATTCTCAGAAAAACTGTACAAAATCTACTCGTATGTTCGTCGTATTATAAAAACAAAATAAAAATTAACTCGACGTTTTTTTTCACTTTTCATGCATATGTAATGTGGGTCAATATTTATCGTGTTCGTTTCATTACAGTTAAGCCCAGTGTTGTTTAGGTAGGTGTATGGTGTACCTATACGTATAAAAATGTAACGCGAGCCATCACAAAATAGCTTGACGTGGGTTATGATAATAAATTTCATTAAACGAACGTACAATGTTGATAAATTAATTGGATTAGGAAATGATGTTCGTATAGCTTTTAAACTTGTAAATAGAATAGAGTAAAATTTAAAAAAAATAGTCCTTCGAAGGAACTTACCACTGAATTTTTTAAACAAGGGTCTTCATGTCTCAGCGTAAACGTGGAAATAAATTTTCCTTGTACTCTCGAAATACAGTTTGAACATGTTTGAAATTCTTCATATTTTAGGATCATTCTGATCGTCTCAAATTTCTAGAAAATAATAATGGATAAGTCAAAAAATATGAAAAAAAATTATATACCTCACGAAAAAAAGATGTCCCTGCGATCAAAAAGTTGAAAGCGATTTTATGATTGGTGCTTAATCTAGGAAGTATTTTTTATAAAATAATTGAGGTTCAATTTTTTTCAAGTCCCCCATTTTTTGAAGGTCCATCTCCCCTCTCCTATAAAATCTTCCTACCTCTGAACCTGAGGCCCAAATTGAAAAAATTTTCAAACAAAAATTGTACGAAAAGATTCTAGGAACAATTTTAGTTATTATAAAATTTTCGATTGGACTCCTCCTTTTCATCTAATTTTGCATTTCGTACTTATTACACAAAATTATAGGGGAGGGAGGGTTCCAATCGAAATTTTTGTAATGACAAAATTGTTCCTAAGACCTCAATCTACAATTTTTGTTTGAAATTTTTTTCGATTTGAATCTTATCTTTAGAGATAGGAGAATTTTTAGGAAAGGAGGATGAACCCTGGGAAAAAAGAAAGCCTTAAAAAAATGAACTCGCAGCTCATTTCATTAAAAATATGTCCTAAATTACGAATCAATCAAAAAAATCACCTTCAACTCATTAAATTTTTTTCTTCAAAATTTTTTTTGGCAGAAAAACGCCAAAAATATCAACAAAATAATTTACTTCCGGTTACCTACCAACAATAGGTATACCAGATTGGTTCTATTTTTAGCCAACGTTATCGTAGATATGCCATCAACCCATAGATTTCGCTCTCGATTACGCCTCTTCACGAATCCATCCTTCCTCACGAGCTGAATTTTTCGTCAAAGATCACACCATTGATCCTTACAAGACTGCAATAATGTCCATCCATCCGCAATTAGAATAATTATCTTTCGATCCGTGCGACTTGTAACCTTGTGACCTGTAAAAATAAACATCATTAGGTCATCGATGATATGAAAACCTTTATCTATGTATTGTCACATACCTACTTTCAACGTGCATCGAATATTTCGCGAATTCCGCACCGAGAGCGAGATTCATCACGTTCATTTGTTGTTATTTACAATCGAAAAAAATAATTCAGTTTCAGCTCTTGACTGACGCATGCTGCACACGTCATAAACGCAAACAACCTCCACACATGGAATTAAGGCGATGATTAGGTGTTCCAAAAAAAGTGAAAAAATTAATCCCACCTGTCGAGTAGACTCTTGGGCGATAAAATCTAATTAACGAAATTCGTAAAGATGATTAATTCGTAAACCTCGCTCGTGATACTTTTCAAATGTACGACATTCAATTAACTCGCAGACGGATTAATTACATGTGGCATGATTTTGGGAACTCGATGTCTGAACCGATGTACGTACATTTTTCGCAATATGATGGGAAATACTCAATGAGAAGCGTCGTTTGATCGTCGTCGTATTCGTGCTTTATCAGCATTACCTGTATAAGTGTAATAGAGAAAACATTGTACTAAAATGGAGTGTAATAAAAAGTTCGTCGAGAAAAGTATCTCTATAAAATGGAAATTATTCGATAGTTTGTATTCTTTCGCGTTTGAAAGAAAAATTAAAATGGATTTTATGATTTTTTTGGTCTTTGCGATTTTAACTAATTATTGCTTTATCGACGGGTGCAGATCGAAAGAAACGTCTGTGGTGAGTAAAAATATAATTATTTTATTACGTTTATGGATTTGTAATGAAGTCATCGATTTTAGTGTTTTTTTTTCTCATTAAAAAAATTAATTAACTACGTAATTTTTCTACGTATTTCTGATTAAAAAACTGTTGAGAAATAGGTATTATCAAAACGCCTTCAAATCGGACCTAATTTTGGAATACATTAAAAAATTGCAATTTACGAAAATTCTAGAAAATTAAAATTGGTGTGAAAATTTAATTATTATGCATAATTTAATACAATGCATTTTACTGATAAGGTGAATCAAAAATTACAAAAAGAAATCGGAAGTGATCCATTCTTAGTTATCACGTAAAAAAATTAACAATCAATATTATTTTTCAATCTCAACTTGTTGCTTATGATGAAATAAAATGGAAATAATTTCTTATTAATTTTTATCATAAAATTTCCCATCAAATTCTAACAAAACGAATAAGTAACTAATTACTAATCAATCAAATGTAGGTAACTTTGGAATGAGAGCATAAAAAGTAGAGCTCCATAATAAAAATAGAATCTGTCCTAAATGATAAAATTTCCGCCACGAATTAATCATAAAATCCATTAATTTCTAAACCAACTTCGACGAAATCTTACTCATTGTTTTTTCCCTCAATAGAAAATCAGCGTAAACAACGACATCGATGGATTATCGAAAAAATCCAAAACTTTAGAAATAAGCGAACCGAGTGAACCAGTGAACAACTCCTTCGGTGGCACTTCAAATTCCAACACCGGCTACCAAGTCCCAGTAATATATCCTTATCCGTATCCTGTGCCAGGAGTTTATTATCCTTCGAATCCGGGAACCTTCGAGTACGAACGAGGGCCAGAATATTTCCAAACGCCGAATACTCAATTTATAGAGACCATTCCTCAGGCTCCTCCTGTCACACATCAATTTGTAAATCAGCCTCAGCCTGTGATTCCTATTCCTGTAGGATCTATACAAGTTCACACAGAACCGTATGGACCGTATCAACCTGCAAATATACCCACAGTTAGTCAAGATCAAAATGTACAAACTGTGTTAGCTAATCCATTGGCGACCCCTGCTGAACCAGCTAAAAGGCAGGATTTTATGATATCTGGGGGTAGTGTGGTTCAAAGCGATTCTCAATATTATCAACCTAGTTATGGAAGACCACCACCGCCACCACCACCGGTAAGAAAAAATTTCTAAAAATTTTACCATTACTTGGAACAGCCCCAAACTGGTAAAAAATCGTGAAAAACGATTCTATGATTGATTTATAATCTGCGTAGGTTGCATTTTTTTCAAGGGAGCTGAAGTCTTATTTTTTTCAAGGTTCCCCAAGGAGGGGTTCACCTCTGGCCAAAAATCTCCATTTTTCGATATCTAGAGCTTCAATCGAAAAAAATTTGAAATAAAAATTATCGAGTGAGAATTTTTAAATAATTTTGGTCATCATTGAAAAAATTTTCAAACAAAAAACGTGTTGAAGACTGAGATCTTTGGAATAATTTTAGTTATTGAAAAAATTTCGATGGGACCCCTCCCTTCACTCATATTTTGCAACGCAGGTGTCAAGATATCCGCTTATTTTCATACGTATCATGCAAAATTTGAGGGGAGGGAGAAGTCCAATCAAGATTTTTATAATAACTAAAATTATTCCCAAGATTTAATTCTACAACTTTTATTCGAAAATTTTTTTAATTAGGGCTTTAGGTACAGAGATTTGGAGCTTTTTTTTGGAAAAAGAGTGTACCTTTGAAAGAAGGGCCTCAAAAATGAAACCTCTGTTCACTTTTATTTCTTTTTTATTATTATTTTTTTAAGAATACGTCCTATATTACAATTCAATCATGAAACCACTTCCAACTTTTTTATTATACGAAACTTCAAAGCAAATTTTCAGTCAACTAGGGTAGTCCTCATATTTATGTACACCTAATTACCTACTTTGAAAACTTTTTTTAAAAATTGGTATTCCCCTCTTTGAATCGTTTTTTAATGAACAAATAATTTTCAATTTTTAATTTTTCCCCTAAATGAATTTCAAATGGGATCTACCTTCGTTTTTAAAAAATAAAATAAATTTTCGTTTTTTTTTTTTGTTTTAATCCATAAAAACCAATCCTTTTCATTTTATGAAAATTATTTTCTAATTTTTATTTCCACCTAATTGTTTTTTAAGAGATACCTGCTACATCCACCCCATTTTTTAAATTTACAAAATTTCGAACTGAGCAGTTTTTCCTGTTTTAATCCATCTGAACTGTTCTTTTCATTTTTTTTTTTTTTTTTAACAACAACAACTTTGGATTCTAAATCAGGAAATTTTCTCATTTTTCAATTTTTGCACTTGTTGAGAAATTGGAAAAGAGTTCCAACTTCCAAGGTATCGCCTGAAATTCAGATAGAGAGAAAATTAAAATTAAAAGTGACTTCTCTCATCATAAGAAACGACTTCACTGGGTCATAAAAATAAAAATTTGAAAAACTGTCAATTTTTTGATTTTTTAAAAAAATGGTGGGGTACTAGGCACCAATTCATTTTAGAAAAAAATTAAAAAATTAGGAATTATTTTCTCATAAAAATAAACAACCTTGAGGGATAAAACCCTAAAAAAAAATCAAAATTTCAAAATAAAAACTACCTCGAGTCAATAACCTAATTGATCCACTAAAATCGTACTTTTTTCGCAGCAATACAATCCCTGTCAAAACAAACAATGCAGACCCGGTTCAAAATGCGTCGTAAGACGTAACCCGAACTGCCCCCGTTGTCAATTGATCTCAGTCTGCGTGGATCCTTGCGAAACAGTACGATGTGCATCTGGGTACATTTGCAAAAGCGAAGTGGGCCATTGTGGTACATCATTCTGCGAACCGAGAGCTGTTTGCAAAGACCCATGCCAAGGAATAGCCTGCCCTGGAAATGATAACTGCACATTGATCTCATTACCTTGCACGACGAGTTGCGATCCTGTACCAATTTGTGGAAGGGATCCGTGCGAAACTACGACATGTCCTTTGGGTCAAGGATGCTATTTACAGGAGCATTTCTGCTCCAGACCTCCTTGTAAGGTAGAAGCTGTCTGTAGAGATCCTTGCAAAGGAATCGTATGTGCGCCTGGTGAATTTTGCTATACTGAAGATGTGACTTGTATTAAGGCTCCTTGTAATCCGATTCCGTTTTGTAAAAATCCTTGTAATTCGTTATCGTGTCCTGCAGGACAGCATTGCGAATTGGAGCAAGTCTTCTGTATACGAGCTCCTTGCAATCCGATAGCTACCTGTAAGCCGAATTAATGCTCAGTTTAGTGTTGTACTCAATTTATACGTAATAAATATCGATAAAAATTTATTTAAATAATTTTTTGTCCTTTTTTGCCAAATAAAATAATTTAAAGTATCGAGTAATTGTTTCGAGTTCGACGAAAAAAACCCTCAAAATGGCCCCAAGCCTTCGAAAGTTGGAAAGTTCAGTTCATTGGCCACTCCAGCTTCATCAAATACGCGAATGACAGCTTCATTTTCAAAAGCTCTACGGTGCACGAAAAGTTACGCTTATGGGATCACACCATTGGTTCAATAGTGGATATGATACTTTGTTAAAGAAAAGGGGAAACTGGGCACATGCGCTTTCAAAATGATACAGAGTAAATATTTGTGGTTTGTGCTTGCTTACACGCCCTATTGCGTAAAATAGGTTGCGTATTCAAGTTTCGAAGGCGTCTTTTGACGAGTATGATGTTTCCAATATTTTTCTTCGAACGTTACGTAAAATTCAATAGTACGATAAAGTTACCTATTAAAATATTGAAATATGCAGGGAATAAGTAGGTATCTCTGAAAAAATTTGAAATTTTGTTTAAAATGCAATTTTTCAGTTCGGGGTTGATTTTTTCAAAATTTCGTTCGAAAATAATTTTTCAAAAATTTTTATTAAAATTTCTTGAAATTTAAAAAAAAAGGAATGTTAATAAAATTTTGTTCAACCCATTTTGTTAAAAATTACATTTTCAACTGAAAAACAATTTTGATTTTCTAAAATTTATCTATTCAAAAATTTTTTTTTTGTGATTTTTGAAAATTAAAATTTTTTGAACAAATTAATGTTTTTAAAATTTTGTTCAATCAAGAATTTTTCAAGCATTTTTTTAGGTTTGTTAAAAATTACATTTTCAATTAATAATATCATAGGTATTTACTAAAATTTATCGATTCAATTTTTTTTAGAATTTTTGAAAAGTTCTGAAAAGGGAATGTTTTTAAAAATTTGGTTCAAACCAGAATTTTTCAATAATTTTTTTTTAAATATTTTTTTTTTAGCTTTGTTACAATTTACATTTTCAATTTTAAAACATCAAATTTTCTACAATTTATCAATTGAATTTTTTTTTAGAATTCTCTCAAATAAAAAATTTTATTCAAAATTTTCCGAATGAAAACAAATTTTAAGAATTTCGCTTAGAATAATTTTTCTTTGAATTTGTTTAAAAAACAAGTTTTCAAATTTTATAAAGAAATGGATTTTTCAAAATTTTGTTCGAAATATTTTTTTTTTTTAGAAATTTGGTTAAAATTGCTTAAAATTATGTTCATAATTACGTAGGTACATAATTTAAATACCCACTTGTTGAAAAATAGTATTTTTAAAAGATACAATCTACCTACATTTATTAACAATTTGTAATTTTCAAAATTAAAGTACCTAACTATATTTTCAAAAAGTATTTTTTAATTTTTCAAATTTTCATTGAAATAATGTATCTAAAAAACATCTGAATATTTGAAAATTTAAGGAATGCATTGGTATAGGTATGTACTTTTTTTTTCAGCTGTTTTTCAATTTCCAAAAAAAAATTAAAAAATATAGAGTAATTTTTTTGAAATTTAGGTAACAATAACTTGTTGGAAAATTTTTCGAAAGTTTCAAGAATTCTTTCAAAAATGTCAGCGAGATTTCAAATTTGAAGATCCTTTTAAAATTTTAAAAACTCTCAAATAAAATAGGTAGGTAGGTAACTAATATTTCTTTAAATTTTTTTCAAAAACAATCGAAATATTCTAAAAAGTGAAAACTTTGAGCAATTTGCTAAAATTTGATCTAAAAAATTCTGTATTAAAAAGTTCAAGAACCCAAAGTTTTCAATTTTTTTTTTAATTTGGAAAAATGTTCACTTTTTCCTTTAAAAATAATCTAAAATCCAAAAACGACTTCCTGCTCCTTAGGCACCTTTCCAAAAACCGGGTCAGATAGACTCGGTGGTTTTTACCTGGCAAATTTTTAAAAATTTCTTGAAAATTCTTCAAGTATATTATTTATTAGGGTGTCCAGACCTTCGATACTTTTCCTCTCACCTTTTTTTCAAATGAAACAACAATTCCCCATTTTTTATTTTTACCCCAATTGAATTTTGAGTGACCCCCTGATCACTCTTTTTTTTATAAAAATGAAAAAATGGATCGATTTTCAAAATATTGTTGTTGTTTTTTTTTTGTAATAACCACGTAACCCAATAAAGTTAATCCTTGTCATGGGAATAAATTTCCAATTTCTTATTTTTCTCTCAACTGAATTTAAAGCAAACCATCAGCCTCGTAAGTATTTTGAAAAAAAAAAAAAAAAAAAAACAGAAAATTTCCATTTTTAAAATGGGAATTGAATTTTTGAAAATTTCCAAGAATTTTGGATCACATTAAGTACTGAAAAATAATCTGAAATTAATTTTGTGCTCAGTTATTAAAAAATCACGATTTCTCAAATTCTCAAAAAAAATCTGAAGATTTTGATGGTAAGTAATACCTACGTATAAGTAAATAGGTACGTATGCTAATATTTTTTTTAATCATAATTTTTCAATTAAAACTTTTTAAAAAAATCCTAAAAATGTCGAACTGTTTCTCAAAAATTGGTTTAAAAATTTTATTAAAAATTTTAATATATTTTCCCCTCCTAATCGTAAAATTTTCATTAGAAAATTTTTTGAAAATAAACTCGAATTTTCGAAAATCTGACATTTTTTTTGAATTTTTTGGCATCGTTATTATTTTTTTTATTGGAAATTAAAAAAAAAATTATTACTTAAAAAAAAATATTAGCTAATTGTCCAAAATTTTTGAAACACATTTTTGAAAAATACGAAAATGATGTTAGGTCAAGAAAGCTCGACATAAATCAAGCTATAAAATCTATTAAGATTTAAAAAACCCTCCAAAATGGTTTAATCTCGACAAATCGACATAGCATTAAAAAAAGAGGGTGTCGAGCACTCGTATTATTTAAAAGTTAAAGAACCTTAATTAAATTTAGCAACATAATCTTTGGCTTTTATTGGAATGTCGAATGGAAATATAGTGAAATTTAATTATAAAATTCTGCAGCACGTTCGAAAACGCATTGTCTGGTGCAATAATGAAGTGTGAATTGCGAATTGTTACCTCGTGACTCATCTCATAACAGCCACCCGTGTAGCTTTTAGCTGGTGCTCTGTGCTCCGCGTTGATGCTTCTTTTATGCGAAGGTGTTAACGTAGAATTAATATCTGCGGAAAAGCGTAATTTTCCGAGGTGATTAACACGTTAACAGCAGGGTGTATCTGTATACAGTTTTCAAATTATATAAGGTTAAAACGAGGCCAGGCGTTGAGGATGCTGGTGCTGGTATCTTGATGTGCATGGGAAAAAATCACGTCTTCATTTGCGATACGACGAACGACCTACGAGCACATAGAGTGAGATATAGTGATTTGCATATAAACCAACGTAAATACCTCGATGCATTTTCCAAAGATATTTTAATAAATATAAGGTATTCGTGCTGGTTGATCTTTTCACACACATACATTTTCTTGCGACGTTCGCACAAATACCGCCACAAAGCACATTAGTAAAATGCTTCATTTCGAAATGCCTCGAATCATTGGAGCGCGAGCGCGACTCTAGATCTAAATTCTTCGTTATTTTATTGTCATTCGAGTAAATTGAAATTCGATTCGACTTTTTTATTTCAAATTGCGATTGGAAAAATTTACCCGATGAAATTTCTTCACGTTGAAAGGCACACATACGTAGATATAGATTAAAAGGCGCAGGTAGTAATTTCACGCCGTGCCGACTGTCGACCCAGTTTATTAGGGCGGATTATCAACAAACAGGATACTGTTACGAATCGTTTGAAACCATTTCAAACTCTGTCGCACAAGCAAAAGGAGAAAAAAATAAATAAAAGTCTGCAGGTGAGTAACCCTCGAGGTTTTTTTTTTACAAAAGAGGGTTTGTAATCTAACACACGATTACAATATCCTTTTGTCAATCAATAAGCTTAGCTGCGAGCAACTTTTGATACGTACTTCTCGGAGATGATCTGCCCAAGATTAAATTGCCAGCGATGCTGCGCTTCTTTTCGTGCAAAGATGGCTCGTAATTCATTCTGTAAAAAAAATTAAAGCAAATTAGAACGAAAATTCGGCACAATTAAAATAAGAGAAATTTGCGATTAAAAAGTTGACCCGGCGAGGAAAGTCTTTCACGGAATTACGTACAGCGAAAGGATGCGAAATAAAAGCAGTCTGTAACAGAACTTGGGGAAACTTATCATTCTAATTTCGCGAGCGATTCGGCCTTCCTGAAAAAGGGAGTAGTATTATTTTCAATATAACTGTAAAGTTTGCGTAGGATAGGCTATATAGTTTGTATTAAATATATTTCAGAGAGCGCGAAAGGGTTCGTTTATATCCTTTTGTATAACGTTCACCGAGTGTCGGGTATCACAAAAGGAAAACAATAGAAACTACACCTCACACAATTCGCGTTTATTGTGTCCTGCTCGTGCATCCCCGAACAAGTTTGTCCTACGAAACGATGCTACCTTATATCATATATTTAATACAGTGCCGCAGTCAAAAGCAGATACTCTATAAATTTTCCTTCTATTATTTCGAAATATTTCGATAACATTGCGAAAAAAAAGGGTTTTGTTTCAAAATCCACCGTATCGTTTCAATATTATTATTTTTTTTTTCCAGATTTGTACGTATTACGTAGAACTGAAATGAAATTTTTATTTGTAAGGGTGCGAGGATATTTTCAAAATTCAAATTATTTCTGTATATTATTTTGAATGAATTCCAAATTTAAAGCCAGCGAAATAGAAACTGCATTAAAAGTCAGTAAAGATTTTTTCATTTTATAATATCCCTTTTGGTCTCTAAGTTGACCACCAAAAATTCCCAAAACCTCATTCCTCAGAAAATCTCGTAAATGTAGACCCAAAGAGCCCCCTCCCGCCATTTTCCCTTATAACTCTTCAAATATGCATTTAAACAAAGAAATGGTCTTGAGTAAAATTAAAGTACATAAAATTTGAAACAAAAAAAGGTTATATTAATTTTTTTCGTTAAAAGTGGTTTTTCATAAAAAGAAGCTACTTCACTGGGTTGTAAAACTAATTTTTAAAAAAGGAAAGTTTAAAAATCTGTCTATTTTTTGATTTTTTTTTTCTATTTTGGGCTACTAGGAACCACATGAAATTCATTAAGAGAAAAATAAAAAATTCAGGAATTACATATTTTCTCATAAAAATAAACACTCAACTTGAGGGATAAGAACATCAAAATTTTTTTCGAAAATTCAACAAACTTTAAAACTTGATCTAATTTCAAAAATGAATTAAAAATTCAAAACTTGTAAAATTTTAATACCTAATTATAAAAATTTTGATCTTCAACAATTTTTTTGAAAATTTTAAACCCTAAAAATTTAGGTAGGTAGGTACTAAAATTTAAATAATTGATGGCTTCTAAAATTTGTCATAGATAATCTTAGATACCTACCTACCACTTTTTTTTTTTTTTTTTTTGAAACCTTGAAAGAATTTTTAAAAAGTTTTTTTACATTAGGTAGATATTATAAGTACCTACCTGAGTTAAATGTCAAAATTTTATCAAATTTTAATAGTTGATCCCATTTCAAAAATAAATAAAAAAAATAAAAAATTACCCAATTTTAAAGTTCAATCAACATTTTTATTAATTTTGAATTTTAAATAATTGAAAAAAAAATTTAAGCATCAGAGTTTACGTAACTCATAAATTTTGAAAAAATTGGACAATTCTTGAACACTGCAAAATTTATCATTTTAAAGATTTTTGTGAAAGAAGAATTTCAAAAATTTATTTAAAATAAAAAAAAAATCATATTTTTATTTCAAAAATGAATAGAAATTTCAAAAATAGGTAGGTATCTTTATCTACCAGGAATTTGAAGGTGTGCCACATTTTTAATAATTGAAATTTTGATAATTTTCAATTTTTTTCAATTTTATTAGGTACCTACTTGATTTAAAAAAGTAGCCAAATTCAAAATTTTGTTAAAATCAATCTTTCATTTTTTTTTAATTTCAAAATTACGTAATTGTCAAGTTCTAACAAATTTTTAAAATTTTGAATTCGAGCTAGGTTTGAAAATTTTTTCAATTTAATTAGGTAATAAACTAATAATCAAAATAATTTGAAAATACATTTTAAAACTGGCCAAATTGCAAAGTTGATTTTTTTAATTTTTTTTTTAAATTTGACAGATTTTTACAAATTGGTACAGTTTCAAAATTCAATTAAAATTTGAAAAAGTAATATGTAGGTATTCTAATTTAAATTCTATTAAATTTCAAAAATTTTGAATTTTGAACAATTTATAAATATTTTATAAATTAAAAAAAAATCTATATCTCATGTTTAAAATTTTAGATATTCTGCAAAGTTTAAAAAGGGATCCGATTTCAAAAATTGAATATAATGTTAAAATAAACAAATCATAAATTTGTATCAAAAATTTTAAAATTTAAAATTTCGAACAATTAAAATTAAAAAAAATATTTTCCATATTTTAAAAATGGTAAAAATTAATATATATATTTTTTTTTTTGAAAATTTAACAGAATTTTACAAATTAATACAATTTTTTTAATTTATTATTAGTGAATTTTCAAAATCCTCACGAGAAAAAAAATTGTTTCCATTTTGTCATCTCCAAAAATACGCCGAAGTGGTGATTTAAAATTTTCAAAGTCATTTTAGGGTTCGAAAAAATTTGAAAATTTTTCCAGCACTGGTACTTGCATCTATAACATGCTAAATTTTGGAAAACAACGAGGGGCCTTCGAGTGCATATTTGGGGATCACGAAGGGTGAGGTTCGGGGACTTTTTGGTGATTAATCAAAACACTGAAAGGAACATTATAATTTTAAAATTTTAGAATCTTTACTCACCCTAAATGCAATTTGATCGATTTTGTCATGGTCTAATTAGGTATTCTGTAAAATTGAGACAGGCATCTAAATGGGAATCTTTCGACTTCAAAATTCACTCGATACTACGAAAGGAGCTTCAGGTACCTAAAGTCTTTTTTCTTTAAAAAAAAGTACATTTTTTCAACTCCATACCTGACACTATCAACTGAATGAGAATATTCTCCAAAACAAAGATTTGAAAAGAAGTTTCTTCAGTTTGTTGTAAAATTCAATCCGACGCCTCCCTTATTTTCGCAAATCTTCTTCAACTATTCTAATCTTCCTCTTCAACGAAAAAGTTTTTCCTTTCAAACTCTTCTGAAACAAAATAAGCGAAAAGTTGAATTATCATACTGAAAATTCCTCTATTAGAAGAAATAGTCTACATAATGTTCTAAATTTAATAACGCTTACCTATGTTTGAAATTTCTCCGTATAATCGATGATGTCGTACTCTCGTAAATTGATGTTTATGTAAAATTGACATTCCAACCAAGATTATCGGTATTTACTAAACATGTCTGCTGCAGAATATTACGAAATTTCAGTCTGAAATGGTAGGTACAAAAAAAGAAAAGTGAACCATTTTTTTTTTTTCATAATGGGGTTTATAACATGACACGTTCCCCTTTTAGCTCAATTACCTTTATTATAATAGCATTTCGACTACATACGGAAGGAAATACATAATACATTATGATACTGTACTCTTGCAACGAAACAGTGTATTAAAAAAGATTATAATTTGAAAAAAAGAAAATACAGAGGCGGAGGTCAGGCTATTGACAAACGAACGGACACATTGTTTGTAGAATAGCGAACGTGATGAAAAAAGGAGGGTCTTTAGTTTTTTATAACAAAAAAGGTAGGCGTTTTAGTACATTTTTTGACGAGTGTTTCAATTCACGCGTTTGGACATGTAATATTTAAAAGTATATAACTGCATTAGGAAATTGTCGCCTGTACGTAGAAATAGGTTTTCATTTCTTTGTTGAGATTTTTTTTTATCTCGATGCAAGTAATCATTTTTATGTTATTATGTAGCCGGCAACAACGCCGTCGGCATAATATGAGATCTTGTTACAAAAAAGCCCTTTAGTTCGAATGATAATGTTGCAAACTAGATTATTGCTACTAGCTTGGAGGTCGTTGATGTCAATGTCGTGGCTTTTCAATTCCTAATACAGAGAGTAGTGTGAAAGAAAACCGTTTGCTTGCTTAGTTGCTTAGTATGAACGATCACGACGAAAAAATACATACCTAGTGAATTGGCGAAGAATCTGCGAGTAAGTATTGATAAAATTTCTACGGAATTTCAGGTAAATGCGATAAGATTTAGTGAAGGTAGAAGATTACAAGTTCATGTCAGCTGAGAGGTCTGTTGTTTTGATTCCCACGCGTGTTAGTATTGGTTATCTGATGGGGTTTTTTCATCTGCTATCTGAAACACTGAAAGATAAGGTTATTAGGAGTACTTTCGTTGTAACAGTTCATTTCCATTCAGATGTGTGATGCTTGTGGGTTAGAGCTAACGTTCGTCGAGGATTTGTTACTGAGCTCGTTATTTCGTAAAGAAAACATTGCAACTTGACGTAGGAGCTAGAACAGTGGGAAGTTTGTATTCTACAGAAAATTAAGGATTTTCAATAAAGTTTTTACTTCATGATTTCTTCGGAAATTCGGAATTCGGATACTCTTTTGATACGAGTAGAAGCCAATCTCCATCGATCGTCGATTGTTGACACTCCACTTGACCACTTCCGCAATCAAAATATAACATCAGGTACTTGACTATTTCGTCAAAATTATTATTTTAAAAATACTTCAAAAATTATGTACAGTAATCAAATTCAAATTCAAAAAAGTAAATTTTTGATAAAAAATTAAAAATCGTAAACACGTGAAGGAGTGAGCGAATAGCGAATTTACTTTCCCTCTCTTTCCCTTTTCGTTTCGGATTTTGAAATTCATTCTGCGTTTGAATTGAAATATTAAAAGATTTATTTTAGAGAAATACAATTAAATTTCTCCAGAAACTATCTAAATTACTACGAAATTGAAAAAGAAAGAGAAATAATTAGATAAAATCGAAAATTTAGAAGAAAACCGAATAACACGTGCCTCCATCCGAACATTTTTGTTCGCGTAGTTGGTAACACTGTAAATCACCCTTTCCCTGGGTGGGATGCCATAAGTTGAAGGAAATCCAACACCAAACGTTGCCAATTCTCCATTTTGACGAATATGCCCGTTTTTTTATTGCTTTTTTTTAAAAAATGGATAAGAGATCCCGCCGAGCGGTACGCGGGGAAAGATCCCGCCGAGCGGTACGCGGAGAAAGATCCCGCCTCGCGAGGCGGGATCTTTCCCCGCGTACCGCTCGGCGGGATCTTTCCCCGCGTACCGCTCGGCGGGATCTCTTATCCATTTTTTAAAAAAAAGCAATAAAAAAACGGGCATATTCGTCAAAATGGAGAATTGGCAACGTTTGGTGTTGAATTTCCTTCAACTTAAGGCATCCCCATGCGGTTGAGTGGAAAAGCAACAATAACGATTTGGCTCCTTTTTATTTTCGTTTACAGCTTTTTTTAGTTTCTTTCAACTAATTTCTTTAGTTTTAATTAATTATTTTTGTTCCTATATCTTTAGTAACAAGTATAGAAGATCCGATTTTATTCCATTAGTTTAATAATAGATTCAGTGTCTTACTTGTTTGGAAAGTAACTACCTTCGCGTTCGATCTCCATCATACGTTTTCGTCTTCATATCTTGGTAAGTTGTTCCATTCACTCTAGTTTTTATCTAAACTAATTATATTTACCTAATAATACATATTAGACAGTACTGGAACCATATTCATCAGTCGAGTTCGAACTGATAACCAACGATCAATTTTTACCTCTGTCATGCTCGACTCGAAGTGTCGATGATGTTTTATGAAACTGTTTCACTTTACAAACTTCAACGTATCTATTTGTATCGAATTAATTGCAAATTCTTGTGTTTATATTTTTTTTGGATGTGGGAAGATCATGAATCCAAAGTATTTTAATTTGAAACAACCGGTGATTCGTTTGAATAATTTGAACTTGGTATATCCGGTGATTGTTCTGACGGATTTGAAGCATCTTCCTCAGACTATTACTTTGCCAGAATCGCCAGAAATAACGATAAGAAATGGTACGAATCGAAATCTATAGAATTACAAGCTAGTTCGTTACGTTTTTAGTTTTTGTAACGATATCGGTTCGCAGATCTTGGCACAGCTGCTACTAGTGAAGACGGAAATGAAGATGATGAGAGTACCCAGACTAATCACATCGTCAGAACTGCGAGTAAACGTAAAACTGGATATTTTGGTAATTATTTTCCATTTGCTAAATTTTTATAACGATTTGGACGTTCGTTTGTTAACTGTATTCTAAACGTTTTATCTATGATTGAATTGAAGTGAAAGATTTCTAGTCGTTTGAGTATCAAAATTACGAAAGATCGTTGAATTTGATTATGAATGAAATGAATTGGAGTTGCAGAGTCATAATGAAATGATACACAGCACAGCTGTTTCATTTTTAGTTCGTAAACTAGATTGAAGTAGTGTGTGTGATTTTTTGAATGAGAGAGAGTTGATCTTGGAAGTTGGTAAATGCCCACTTAGATAACAATGCCTTCGATAATTTAGATTTTTCGTTCATTTTATACCATCCGTGGATTTTTTTTGTTCTGATCGTTGAAGTTTTTTCCAATTTCCATCCTCTTACCAGAATTTTGATAATTTTTTCAAAAAATATGTTTTTAGATGAAACAGACGACTCTGAAAATGAATCTGTCAACGTTACCAAAGCAGATGAATCGTTAATTTGTTGTCATCTGTGCAGTGAAACGTTTATTGATCGAAGTGCTGTTGTAAATCATGTAATGAAGTGTCGTCACAACGGTGATTTAATTTTCGTTTGTACAATTTGCGACGCACGTTTTGAAAATGAAGAAAACCTAGAAAAGCATTCACTCGCCCACTCCGCATGCATCAAATGCCGCATCACCTTTAATAACGTAGTAGAACTGAAATTCCATAACGCGATAAAGCACGCTGAGAGAAAATGGAAAAAATCCAACTTCGTGAAAAAGAAAAACAGTTTCGTTTGCGGTACTTGCGAACTTTCATTCGAAAAAAGAAACGATTTACTCGAGCATATCATGAAATTACATACTCGTCGGTTAGCTTTCGCTTGTCAAAAATGCGAATTATCCTTTTCCAAGAAGTGTTGCCTTAAGAAGCATTCGAAAAAGCATAAACATAAGAAGAAATACGTTTGTAGTATTTGCTCGTGTTTTTTTCAAGATGAGTTTTCGTTGAGGGACCATGTCGATGTACATATCGGTGAAAAAATTTTCAAGTGTAGTACATGTGGAAGAGGTTTTCGTTCGTTGAAAATTTTAAAAAGACATATACTCGCACATGCCGGAGATACGCCGTACAAGTGTTCTAAATGTGAGGCTTCGTATACCCGCAAATTCATCTTCATCGAGCATGTGCAACAGATTATTTGTCGCAAATGCCGAGAAGTGTTCCATTGTAAGACTAATTTCGATGAGCATGGTGAAAATTGCTTTCAACTAACCATCCGGTGAATGATATAATTATTATAAACGAAATATTATCCGCGATTCCGGTGTCGTAATCCTGTGGTCTAAATTTCCTTACAAAGGTTTTTATTTAAGTACTTTATACTCGTAGTTTTTTATCGTGTTGAATTTTTGTCGTTTTTCAAATTAGAATTTTAATTCGAACTTATTGATTAATATCGCCATTTTTTTGTATCTTTTTCTCAATTGCCTATCAACAAAAGGTTTCGAGGCTCTTGATTTTTCTTCATTATTTAATTCGTGTCTTTTGACAATCCGCTTCTGATTTCGCCCCCCCCCCTTCTCGTTATAATATTCCCACGTATCAGTTCTTAAAGACATATTACCAAGTTAACTTTTTTATACTAAAAATTAATTAGTTGACACGAGTATAGTTTTTTTTATTTTTATTTTTTATATAATATATATCCGAGATGGATAATAAAGACGACTTTGAGTCCCAAGTTTGAATTCTGAATTCAATATTGATAAGTTTTTATTAAAATCAACTTCTGTAAAAAAATAATATTTTTTCTTTCAGAAATCATTTGAGAGAGCTTCCATCTTCTTAAAGGAAGAGATTTTTCATTTTTTTAATAATAAAATTCTGTGTTTCAATTTTGATTTTTGACTATTTCATATTTTCTTATAGAGACGAATTTAAATGGAAAATTTTTCAAACTAAATTTTTTGAAAAAATGTCTGCATTATTTTGTTTGAAAGATCTTTCAAAGAAAGGATAGACTTTTCAATACTTTTTTGTGGTTTTTTAAAAGGAATGTAAACCTAACACAAGAAATTTCTCACTAACAAGTTTTTCCAATCTCCCCCCCCCCCTCCCCCCCTCAACAAAAAATTCTGAGTATTTAAAAAGATCTTTGCAAATTATTTAGAGAAATTCTTTATGGAAAAATTTTTTCCATCAAGATTTCAAAGGAAACCTTTTTAAAAAAATGAAGAAAAATGTGAGTTTAAAAAAGAGATGAGATTTTTTCAGATTATTTCAGTCACATACTTACTTGGGTTAAAAAAAAATCAGAGAAAGGACGGATTTTTCAAAAGTGCTTCTTGGAATTTCCAAAAAGAAAATATAGGTCAAATACAAGTAATTATTTTTTTCGTACATTTTAAGAAAGAATTTTCTAGAGAAATTTTTTTTTGAAAATAAATTTTTCAACAAACTTTTTAAAGAAATATTTTATGAAGAAATCTATAATATTTATAATGAACTTTTCCTGATACATTTTTGAGTATTTTTTCTAAAGATATGAATTTTTTTTTTAAATTGTACTTTCTGTAAACTTTTATTTTAAAGAATAGGTACATACATCCACAAAAAAAATTCAAGTACATTATGGGGAAAATTTTTCTCAGGGATAGTTAAAATTTTTTCAAATCCAGTTTTTAATAAGGAAATTTCAGTTCTAGTAGAGAATTTTTAATGGAAAGTCATTTGAATGAAATGTTATTCAAAATTATTTTTTCAGCTGAATTTTATAAAAAAATTAAAGCAATTTTCCAAAAACGTTGATAGGAAAATTTTCCAGAAAGAATGAATTTCTAAAAGTTTTTTTTTTCAATTAAAAATTTTAAAAAAATGATTTTTGTGCAAAAAAATTATAATTTTTTATGAACAACCCCCTCCCCTCCTTTCCCTTTCCCTCCCCCTTCCTTACTCCAAATACAATTATTCTGTCCTGCAGTTATTTTTCTGGAGGAATTCTTAAAGATTTTTTTTTAAAGATTTTTTTCAGCAAATTTTAGAAGAATTTTTTTATGAAAGAACTTTCTTTTTTTTCTTTAAAAATTAAAAAAAAAATGAAAATGAAGCCTCGTTTACAATGGCAATGGAAATTTTCTGGAAAAAAAATGGGAAAAAGTGAATATTTGTTCTTTTTTTAATCAAAGTGTATTAATTAGTCGAGGTAAAAACCAAAAAATATCATTTGAAATCATAAATAATGTCAAAATAAATTTCTTAAAACTCATTTATGCATCTACTCTTCAGTAAATTCTATGAAAAAGATAAAAAATTTTCTATCTTTTTCCCTGAAAATTTGCCACTTCATTATAAACAAACCCATTGAAATTTACTATTATTCTATCTTTTCTGTGAAAATTTCACTGCCTTTGTAAACGAGCCATCAGTGAGATTTAAAAAAAAAATGTGAGAATTATTATCAAGGAATTCGCATTTTATTCTCAGATTTCTTTGATTAGAAAATTTTAATTTTTTTCAAGAAATTTTATAAAATATTTTTTTGAAGAAAATTTTTTAAAAACAATTTTTTTCACTCAGAATTTTTTTTGGGTAACTCCTTCCAAAACCAAACAAAATTGGTCTGCCTATTTATGAAGAAATTGAAGAATTTTTCAATAATTTTTTTATTATAATTTTCTTCTACAAAACTTTCAAAAAGAATTTTCTTTGATGAATTTAAAGGGAATTTTTTAAAAAATTAAAAGAAAAATGAGGGATTGAAAAAGTGATGAGAATTTTGTTTTTCAAAAAATCCAAGAATTTTCCTGAGGATTTTCTGAGATTTTTTCGAAAAGAACATAATAATTATTATTTTTTATTACGAAATTTCATAAAGAAATATTTGTAGATTAAAAAAAAAAAAAAAAAAAAAAACAATTTTCCTCACTTAAAATTTATACCTAAACATTTTTTTCTTTCAATATTTTGAAGGGAACTTTTTTTTTAAATCTGATTTTGAGTTGAAAAAGAAACGATGAGAATTTTTTTTCAAATTTTAATTCTTAGTACCTATACCTACTTATCAAAAAAATTCATCAAAAAGTAGCTTTTTTCAATTTTTTTTTAGATTTAATTATTATAATGAGTGACAGAAAAATCATCAAAATTCCCTACAATGTGGAAATTTCAAAAATGTAGCATTTTTTTCATTTTTCATTTTGTGTCAATATCTGTATTTTTTTATCTCTTTCTCCTTGCAAACACCCTCGAAATGATTCAATTCGACAATTATCAAAAAATATATAAGTATCCAATAAATATACATTTTTGTGTAATTTAGGGAAAAATTCTCAGTAGTCTAATTTGTCCAATTTTTCATTTCCTAGTAGTAATATTTTCACCCTTATAGTATTAAAAATTATGGAACGATTTCTCGTCGAAAAAGATATATTCATATAAATGTTTAAAAATTCAAAACAGGGGAAAATACGAACCACTACAAAAAAAGGTAAAAAAAAAAACAGGATCGAAAAACCTCGAACATGCTGCACAAAGCACTGAGATAGGTAGCTAAACGTTTGGTTAAAAATTAAAACCCGAAAGAATGATATTTAATTCGGTCGTTTCGCAATATTTATAAATATTTATTATCAAATGTGTATAAAAACCACCGACATCGACCTCGTTGCGAAAATAAAGTTAAAAAGTTGGAATTTCTCGCCCCTAAAGTTGTGGTTTGCAAGAGACAGCTGTTATGAAATAAAGCTTTGTAAAAAAGTTGCTGGTATACTTTTACGAAATAATATGGAAAATGAAAGTTTATCTATCGAAGAATAACTAAGTTTTTTGTTTCGACGTCGAAGAAATAGTTTTTAAAAGATATCGACTCGTGGTTTTAGCTTTTTATTTTCATCTTTACTGGTAGAACGACTTTGCTTGGAAATTTATTGTTTTAATGGTACGTTCTCACAGGCGAAAAAGCGAAACATAAACCCATAAGTTACTAAAAGTAAGAAGAAAAAAAGACGTACAGATAGAACGAAACAGGGAAAATAAAAAGAAAGAACTCGAGCAGAGCAGACCTGCGGTACATGTAATTTAAACAAAAGATGCTGTCACATTTCAATGTCAGAACTGAGTTTACTAGTTTTATAAGTTTGAATTTCCGTACGCGAAACAGTTCCAACCCCCGACGATTCTCTACAATAGAAAACGTAATTGAGAAGTTTACTGGAATATAAACCGATTACAATTCCAAGTAGACACTATCAACAATATTCTATTCATTTGGAACAAAAAATCAATGAATGGATATATCCTGCGGTTTATACCCCGAAAAGTTCGCCTTACCCTGGGCTGCATTCATCCACCTTTATAAATACCACCTCCTGATCTATTCAATTTTAATTACATTAACCTAACGTTGTAATTTCCTTATAACTGAATCCATTCTTGATTGGTTTACAATGTAGGCGTGTCTACATGAGGATAAACTTTTATTTAGACTTGTTCCAGATCGTCGTGGCCCCCCCAAAAAAACTAGAAATTTTGACTCTTTTTCTAGAACATCGACGAGTTACCTATGTAATCGTATACCTTTTCGTGTTGTATTTATTTGATAAATGATTATTATATGTAGGCCAGACCGGATGTGGTAATAAAGTGCGTTTTTTCATCTCGTGTAATTTTAGACACGTACGAAATGAAATTTCGCAATTGTGTTATTTCTCAAAAGAAATAATACCAGAGGGAGTGAAAAGGTCAGATCGATGATAAGGTATCTCAATTTGTTAACATGTCATGTTTTTTTTTTATTTCTATTATGTTTGAAAATCCTTTCATTCCTTTGCAATTAATTTCCTACATGGAAGGTAATATTTGAAAAAAAAATTTCACTCATTAAATTATAATTATGGAGAAAAATTGTATATTATACACGTCGAATAATTTGTAAATTTTAATACCAGAGTCGACGTGTATTGCAATAGTGAATCCGTTATTTTTAATTCGATGTATAAGCTGAGAGAGGGTTGCATAAGATTATTCAATATACTATAACCACTTGCTGCGGTTAAGAAGAAAAAATAATTCAATACGTTCTTAAAAACCCAAGGTTTTAGTTTTTTGTTTTTTAATGAACTATATACACGATGGCTTTTCCAATTTCTATCAATACGCCACCCGCAGCGAGTAAAAAATAATCGTATCGTTTACACGGTTCAATTTTACAGCTTTTACCCTTTAATAATTTTTAAATATTCGTGTATCGACCCTTTTATACTTAAAACACTTTTAGAGCTATTTCAAAACGTCGATTAGGTGGTATACCAGTTATTTTTTATCCTACGATGTGTAACAGGATTTGAATGAATTTTTGAGTTTAACGTTTTTTTGTTTCTTTTCTTTCGTGGGCGCGAAAAGAATCAATTTTGGCGAATTTCGTGGATAAAAATTGTGAGATGATGGAGGCGAGGAGGCAAGAGAAGGGAGGTGTTGTATTTGGTAATTACTTACTTATTAATTTTTGTTTCTTTTTTCTTTTTGTGCAGATTGATAAAAAAAACACCTACAAGGGGTTTTACGAAGAAGCTATGTGTATAATTGGGTTTTCCCACAGATATCGTAAGAGGTAAGTGAATAGTTATTGTATGCAAATCTACGTTTGGATATTTTTTCATTAAAATGCTTTGTTCATTGACATTGAAACATATGTCAAAGTTCAGCGGTTTTCCCCAATTCACTATTGATTCTTGATAAGAGCATACTTAATTATTTTTAATTACTTACTATAGCATTGTTCATTTTCTTTCGTTGCTAAAATTGTGCAGTGAAATTTATTATTTATTCATTCGTTACGAAACAGCATTTGAGTTAAGTTGAATGTTTTTAAATTCGTAAAATATCACGCACTTGCTCTGGTAAGTTCCTTAAATTTTTTATTCTAATTATTTTTTATAAGACTTTAATTGCATTATTGGTCACAAAATTGAGACAGGTACTGTTTGTAATGAAAGTAACTTTGAAAATTGTGAAACAAATTACATGTTTTTAAAAAAACAGTAAAAATTTTCAATTCGTTTTTAAAAATCATAACTAAATCATTTCTTTAGATTTCATCTGGAAATAAATTTTTCAAATCTATTAAAATTTTTTAAAACTTCTGTTCTTGAAAAAATTGAATTTAACCATAATTTTTTCATCAAGTCACTCAAAACAAAATTTAAAAATGTAGAGTATAGGTACATTTTTTCGAAAGATGTGTTTTTGTAAACAGTTTGAAAAAAAAAACATAGATATAGATAGGTAGATTTTCTTTTCAATAATAAAAAAAAAAAAAACTTTTTTTTAAAATTCAAATTGAAAAATTGTAGAATATTTTTTTCAATTAGAAATTGAATCACATCCAAGTTTTTAAAAAATGTTCTTGAAAAGGGAGAGAAATTGTGGATCATTTTTTTCAACTCGAAATGAAAAAAAAAATTATTTTTTTAAATTATGGAAAAATTGGTACAAATAGTTAGTAGCCTTTTTAAGTTTTTAAAAAGTAATTAGTTTCTCCAAATAAATTCATTTTTAAAAACTTGTTCTCGAAAGGTTATTAACTCATTTATGGGTAAAATTTTCTTTCCAAATCAGAGAAACATTTAATTGTCTCTATTTTTTCGGATTTTCAGTCTTAGGATGTAAAAACGGTGCATTATTTTTTCAAATTGAAGTTTTTAAAAAATATACGTAGGTATTCAATTTAAAAAAAAAAAGAAAAAAGAAAAAAATGAATAAGGTGAGAAAAATCAAAAATATTTTTAATAAATCATCATTTATGCTGGGTATCATTTTTTAAAATGAAAATTGAAAATTTGTCTCTAATATGATTTTTTCTCTTCGAAATTTTTCAAAAAAATTAAGGTTAGGTATTGAAAAAATTGAAAGATTTTTTTTCTCAACTCTGTAGGAAATTCTCTTATTTTTTTACAGAGTTTTGTTTGAAAAAATCATGAAGGGTAATCATTTTTTTTTCAGTTCAAAATAAAAAAAAGTTGTTTGTTTAAAATTGAATTTGAAAAGGATTTTTATTTGATATCATCATTATTTTATTCAACTTGAAATAAAAATTAAACAATTATTTTTTCAACTCTAATTTTTTTGTTGAAAAATATCAAATATGGGAAATGTACTATTTTTTGCGAGTTACCTACCTATTCTAAATAAAAGAAACTGAAGTATTTTTTTTTTAGGAAATTCTCTCAATTTTTTTAGGTTTGTTTGAAAAAATCATTGGGGTTATTTTTTCAGTTCAAAATGAAAAAAAAAAGTTTCTTTTTTTAAAATTTGAATGTGAAAAAGGATTTTTACTTAATGCCTACCTACCTTGATTATTTTATTCAACTTAAAATAAAAATTAAACATTTTTTCAACTTCAATTTTTTTTTATGTATCAAATATGGGAAACGTCCTATTTTTTGTGAGTTACCTATTCTAAATAAAAGAAATTGTGACTGATAAATCTTTTTTTTTTCTTGGAAAAAATCCCTTTCAAATAAAAATAATAATAATGATAACATTTTTAAAAATTCTCCGAAAAATGTTGAGAAAAATCGTGGAGTTTGGCATCCAACTCGAAAAAAATCAACAGTTGAAAAATGTTGAAAGGTCAAACCTCGATCATTTTTTTTCCAACTCTGGATTTAAAATATTTATGTAGATACTTAATTAATAACAAAAAATTCTGTCAATTATTTTTTTTAGAAAGTTTTAAAAATATTTATGTAGGTAATTAATTAACAACGAAAAATTCTGCAAGTTAATTTTTTATTTTTTTTTATTTTTAAAATCTGTGATCTACCTATTTCTTTCTTTATAAAGATAACTCCTATAAAAAAAACAATATTCTTGGAAAATATGGAAAAGTATTGTACCCGAATTTTGTGACACATTGACCAAACAAAAATCTTGTAAGCTCTGAATCTCATTTTTTTCCATTTATTTTAGGTTGATACAGAAACATTGGTCATTCTTGAAGTTGAACAGTTTTTTTACTATCAATATCAACTGCAAATTCACTGACAATATGGTTCGTTTCGAGCGAGCTGTTGGATCTGATCATGGTTCATTTGTGAAGAAATTCACCCAAACTGCGATTTTTCTTTTCGTCATACTGGCAATGACTCTAAATGTGTCCGCTCATAACCATAACAACAATTATCCGCATACGCATCAACACCCCCCAGAATGTTATTCATCGAACGAGAAACAAAAAAATTTGGTGAAATTTTGGAAGCAGTGACAAACCTCAAAAAAGAAACGACACAAAATACTGCTTTTACCATGGAAAAAATCGGAAAAAAATCTTCATTCGATTGGCAACCTTGAACAGATATTCAATGCAAGTTTCGCGAATTTGGAATTTAAACTGTCCTCAGAATATTTGTCAAATCACATTTTTTCAGTCATTTCACTAATCGAAGCAATGTTTTGAGTGATAAAATTGCAAATGTAGAAATATCTCTGAATAATTCAGCCTGCAAAGTGGAAAATATTGAAAAACTGTTACAACGGCTTGAGAATGAAATGTTGATAAAGCAAAAGGAAAACGAAAAAAGACGTTTACTAGACGAATGTATTAAAGAGATAGAAAATTACCGTTTCGATAAAGCTGAGGAAAAGTTTTTCGGCATTGATGACGTTTCAGAAATATTCTATATTGTAAGAAAAGTATACAACAATCGGGTCAATAATTTTAACATATTGATGAAATTTGCTGAGACGATTCAAAATGTTGGCCGACGATTCGTTTTATATAAAGCTCTGCATAATGAACTGAATGATAATGGTCATCATGACTATATAAAATTATTGCGATTGATCCGAGGCTTGCATGAAAAAATTATATTAGCAATAGATAGCTCGGGAAATGAAGGTAAATTAAAGGAGGAGGCCGAATCACTGATATTGACGATTGCAAAAGATTTTATAAATTTACTGAGCGACCAGGAAATTGATCCAAAGTCAGTAGTTGAATTAGCTTTCGGAATTAAGACATTGTTGGGCTATGAATGCTTGAATTCAGACTTGAAACAACAGATAGAAACGATTAAGGCCAAATTATCAAAATCGGTTAAAAATATGGCATTTTTATCTAAAGCTTGTTTCTTGGCAGTTGAATTCAAAAGTTCTTTTTACGTTGATGAGGAGCAAAAGAATCACAATGCTTTGCCAACTGAATTCATAAGATCTTCCATTGATGAGAAGCAAAAGAATCACAATTTTGATCGTGAAGCTCGTCTTATTGAAAGCCGTCCTTGTAAAAATGACTGGACGTTCGAGCATATCAGTCATGATGTGGTTCGCATAAACAACCATGTCGTCAATGGAACGTATTATATATCTAATGAAAAAGCTGGTGATTATAATATAAACATGAGGGGTCAAAATTATTAGGGAATTAATATTCCGCTAGGACACCTCAATGATTCTACAAAGTTTCAAAGTTATCATTTTTTTTTTTTTTTTTTTTTTTTTTTTTTTTTTTTTTTTGAAAATCAGGCACTTTTCTCATCCACACTCACAAATTTTAAAAGTCTAATAAAAAAAGTCATCACTTTTTTTCCCTTCACTTTTGCTGGCTGAAAATATAACATTTTACAAACTCAAAGTACTGTGTGATCCCCCTGCCTCTTTTACCAAAGGATTTCAAAGTACAGGGGGAGAAACCTAACTTTTTTTTTTTTTTTTTTTTTCAAAGTTTATTGGAATTTTTTTTTACAATATTTGGTACATTTTACAATTTCAACTTCTAGAACTGGTTGTGAGGATGTCTTTAATTCATAATTGATAAGAGTACCTGTCTAATTAGATGATTACGATGTACTTTTTTTTCGTCCATCATTTGTGCGATGAAATTTAATCTTTGATGATACGGTAGAGTAGCTTTTGAGAACTTTAGCATGTACCTAACGAATGGCAGCCGACAATGAAATTGTAGAATAGCCCAATTAGAGTTACGCCTGAAGATGAAAAATTGGAAGCAATGGTTTTTTTTTTAAATGTAGCTTATAATTACTCGAATTTATCATAAATTACTTCGATAATTTTTATCTTTTGGTACGAATAAGTGGGCAATAAGAAATTCGTAACTTTGAAATTTCTAAACCCCTGCATTTATTGCGGTTAATTTTGATGACCTTGAATAGAGTAGATAAAACATGCGATAGAAGTACATTGTCATTAATATACCCAAATCTAATTATCGGCGTAATTTATGATAAATTCGAGTACGTGATAATTTTTTTTCTCCACATTAGTTATTTTAAAACGACGTAGCTGATGTGGTAAGTATTGTAAGTAAGTTTCTGGTTTACCTACTGAAAACTTACTCTCAATTTCTAAAATCTCAAGGTCATTCGAATTTTTAATTAAAAATTTTTTCCAACCCTATTAATTTGCTATTATGTGTTCAACTGTATGTGGATAAGTAACTATTATTCATTTTATGAGCGTACCTATTTAATATCAACTACGAAGAATAAATTAGTCGGTTAGGTTGGTACTGAATATTTTTTGATTGCAGTTATTGTGTCGAAATCAAATGTGGAGAAAAACGTTTCAAGTAGGTAATTAAAAAAATTTTATTAGGTGTATTTTATTCATTCGTTATGTGGCCGCAGTTGAGTCGAGTTTCAATATTTTCAACAGAGAAAAATATCATACTTGTTCTGGTAGGTTTATTATATTTTTTTCTAAAATTTGGAATTTTTTTTTCTCTACCCATTTAAAACTTTTTAAAAAATATTTGGTCTCAGAATATTTTTTCTATTTTTCATAAAAGTTATTTTTTATTTTTTGTAGGATATGTTTTTTCTAATTGTTGAAAAATTAATTCTTTTATGAGTTGAAAAATTCTGTTGATAGGAAATTTTTTAAAATGAAACATTTTGAATATTTTCCCCCAACCCAAAACACAACGTTATTGAACCAAAAAATGGATGTGAAACTATTTCCATAAAAAATTTTTGTCCAATTTTGTTTCTACAAAATTTATTTTCTCAAGAGAGCTTCTTTCAGAAAGACAGTTTTTTGGAGAGATTATGTTTATTTTTAAAAAATTGATCGACTTACTACGTAAATTCAGTAGTATAAATTAATTTCTCGTGTTGGGGGGAAGGTCTCCTCGTGATAATATGCACTGAATTGTGTAAAAAAATCTTCTATTCTCTAAAAAAATTGAAAAATATTCTAAAGATTATCATGAAAATGAATAGGAAATAACTACCTACATAAAAAAAGAATTTAAAATAAGGAAAAATTCTTTTTAATTTTTTTTTTTCTGAAAAATGTTTGAAATTTTTTCCAAGAATTTGTGGATCGGAAATTTTTGAAGGAAAATTTTTTTATCAAACTTTTAAAATATGTTTTTGATCTCAAAACTAAATATATAGAGTATAACTTTTTTTTTCGCAAAACATTTTCCCCGTGAATTAATTTTATAAAAGGGAGCTTTTTTCGGAGGTTTAGTTTTGTAGAAAATGTTTATTGACTTCATTCAAGAGAAGAAATCGAATTCTTGAGAGAAAAAATCTATTAAAATAATTTTCGGTGCAAAAAAATTTCTTGAAAAACAGTTAGGTATCAAATAAAAAAAATTTATGAAAATTTTTTAAAGAATATTCTTGAAAATATAGCTATTCTTTCAAGAAATATTTTTAAAATAATTTTTGTCACAAAAAATTCTCAAGAAATTAATAGGTATTTTGAAAATTTACGTTAAAAAAATTCAAAAATCATAATATTTTGAATCAAGTGTTTTTAGGAAAAATTTAAAAATTTATAATATTAAGTATGTGATTTGGGTAAAAAAATGATAATTCAAAAATTATCTCAAATAATGTCTACAAAATACTTAAATAAAAAATTATTTTGCAAAGAAGTTCTTGAAAACGAATAATAATTTAAAATTAGAAAAAAAAAAATGAATTAAAAATCTTTTTAATTTAATTTAAAAAATATGCACTCACCTGCCAAAAAAATCAGAGAAAAATTACTTCGAAAAATAGTATGTAATTCTTGCTTTAAAAAATTCACTTGAAGAAATAAAAAAAATTTTAAAAATAAAAAATAAAAACTTATCAAAAATATTTTAGTAACTATTCTTGGACCAAGTTTTTCTGCGAAAAATTTTGTGGTTGTTGCAAAAAATGTTTGAAAAATAATTTGCTTGCAAAAAATTTTCAAACAATAATTACCTAAGGAGGTATTGAAAAAAAAATATGTTGAAAAAAATTCTAAAATCTTATCAAAAAAATTTAGGTATTTGAAAGAAACTTTTCTGAAAAAAAAATTCTTACAAAAAAGTTCGAAAAATTGGAAGAAGTGCTCAAAAAGTAAATTTCCTCCCTTTTTTTTGCGGTGCAACTTTAAAAAGAATAAGACTTTGACCTGAACTTTTTGAGGTAAACTGATTATTTGTATCATTCGTAGGTTTTAATGCAGAAACATAACATTTTGAAAGAGTGAATGAAAATTTACCTACCATCAACACATTGTACAAATTTATAATCCGGAGTTATGACCCGGTTCAAACGAATTATTAGCCCCGAATTTGGTCAATTTTCAAGAGAATCGCCTTACATGAAGATGTTCCTTTACACGATACTAGCAATCGTGCTAAATATCGTATCTGGTGAATTGTCTCGATGGGAAGGCAGCTTTGTTCCATCGCCAGACGGTAGTATAAACCTTGAAATTATCTTGACTTTGGGAACTGCGAGAAACGATACGATACAAAATACCATTTCCAATGTCGGAACTATTTCTCTAATTTCTGGTGAAAACGATCTCATTACGACAGAAAACGCAGGGGTGGGAAATGTTAACGATGTTCTGAGCCATTTATTGGCAAATATGGGAACTGAACAACCTAATGTTGAACAAACAGAAACAAAAATAGGAGGAGAAAAGGATGATGAAAATCGATTACTACTTGTGGAAGAATGTATCAAAGCGATAGAAAGTAACCAATTTGATGTTGCCGAGGAAAAGTTATCTGAGATCAATAACGACACCTATATCTCCCTTGTCGTGAAACAAGTCTATAACAATCAAAAAGATAATTTTGATACGTTGATGAAATTCGGTGAGACAATTCAAAACGTTGGACGAAGATTCATCTTGTACAATGATTTATATAATGAACTGGTTGATAACGATGATCAAGATCCTATAAAATTATTGCGACTGATTCGAAGCTTACATGGAAAAGTTTTATTAGCAATAGATGGCTCGGAAAGTGAAGGTAAAATGAAGGAGGAGATCGAATCACTGATAACGACGATTACAAAATCTTTTATAAGTTTACAAAGTGACAAGAATATAGATCCAAAGGCTGCTGTTGAATTAGCCTTCGAAACTAAAGAATTATTAAACTACGAAAGTTTGAATTCAGACTTGAAACAACAAATGGAAACGATTAAGGAGAAATTACCAAAATCTGTTAAAAATATGGCATTTTTACCACAAGTTTGTATCTCGGATATTAAAAGAAAAGGCTACATATACGCTGATCAATCCAACGAGAATAATGTTGGTAATCGTAAAATATTAATTGGAGATCTTGAACGTGATGTGCCCTGTAGGAAGGAGTGGACGTTCGAGCACATTTATGATAATGTAATTCGCATAATCAATCGTGTCGTCAATGAAACCTTATATTTATCTGATGAAAAATTTGGCAATCCTGATAACCTGCAGCTGTCAAAGAGATTGCGTAAACACGGCCCGAACGAAGGTATTTCTGAAGATGAAAAATGGGCGATTGAGCCTGTTGGAGACAATATTCGCTTGAAAAATATTGCTAAAAATAGCTATAGCTCTAGTGGCTATTCGACTAATGGGGTTTGGAAAATGGTGGATGTCTTTGAAATTGCATAAAGCATACATGCATCGACGTAATTTTGATGATCTTGAATAGAGTACTTACCTATCTCTTAAATTAGTTAATAAAAATTTGTTTTTTGGCTGTATTGTGTTGAAATAAAGTTTAGAATTTTTTTGTACTTAATAAGTACTAGTGTAATTGGCATTTTTATTTTGGTTTTTATTCATTTACCTATCAAGTGTTTGCAGTTGATTTTTTTCTCAATATTTTCAACTTGAAGAAAAGGTTTGAAAAATTCGGGTTATTTTTCTCAAAATTATTTTTCTACTTTTTTCAAAATATTTTTCTGAATTTTTAATAGTTAGTCTGGATTTTTTTTTTTTTTTGTTATTCATTATTGAGAATATGCTTTAGGAAGAGTCTGGAAAAGAAAACTTAGACGCAAATTATTTAATGGAAAAATTCATTCTGTTTTACATTATAGGTATTGTACTCCTCAAAATATCTACTGAAAACACCTTCCTACATAATTATGTAGTTGGTAATTTATTCTGTGGAAATGATTTTCAAATTTTTTCATTTTTAAGAAATTTAAAAATTATCTAAGACACTAAATCGATTATGATATTTCTATTTTGAAAGCCCATTTTTCAAGTTTTCATTTTAAAGAAGTATGTATGTACTTTGAAATTAAATAAGTTTTAAAATTTTTTCATTGAAATAATCTTAAAAAAATTAAATGGGCTGGAGACGTTGATTTACTCGTAAAATCGACTTGAAAATACACCTTTTGAAATTAGAAAAAAAAATCAAATTCTAAAAATTGTGCACTGGTTTTACGTGAAATTGCTCAAATTTTTAAAATTTATTAAAATAAAAAAAATGATCAAATTTGGGAGTTCAACTTATTAAAATTTTCCAAATTTTGATTCTCGCTATAATTGTTTAAAATGATAGGTAATTTATCGAACAGGAAAATTTATTTCTTAAATTTTTTAGATAAATTGACGGAATTTTAAAAATCGATTCAATTTCAAAAATTTAGTGAAATTTAAAATTTTTTTAACTTTAGGTAAATTTTAATTGAATTTTTTTTCATCTTCCACTGGACCACTTGTTTCAAAGATTTACTAAATTTGAAAGAAAATTACCGTAAATTTGATTATGTGATATTTTTTAAATGCGAATTTAGACAATTTTTGACAAAATATTTTTTTGAAAATGTTTAAAAGAATTTTTTTTTCAAATTTTTAAAAAAAATATTTTTTTCTTGGAGAATTTAGTACAAGAACATTTTTTATAATTGCTTTCCTTAAATTAATTTTTTTAAGGTAGGTACCACAGGTATTTAAATTTTTTTTAATTGACACAAATTTTTGTTTAGAGAATTTTTACTTTTTTAATCAAAAAAGTTATTAGGTAAGTATGTCTTATTTTAATAACATTTTTGAAAATTTTCTTGAAGCAGCAAATTGGCAATTTTTTAAATCGAACCTTTTTACAATATTTTATTTTATTTTCTAAGATATTTATGCCAATTACCGTTCATTTTTTATAGGTGTAGGTAGATACACTTTTGTCAAAATCAAAACTTTTTTTTTTTTTAAATAATAATTTTACTTATTTGATTAATTATGTCATCATTTGTAGGTAAATAATTTTTCAATGCAATTTTTTCTTCAAAGAATATCTTTAGGAAAACTTTTTAAATGAATTTTTTCCTTTCACCAAAAAAATTTTTTCTAAAAAAAAAAATGTATTTGTGAGTGTGGATGAGAAAACGTGCCTAGTCAGGAAAAACATGTTTTTGGTAATGAAAGATTCAAACTTTGCAAGTCTGTATCTCTGTATTGCAAAAACTGATAACTTTGAAACTTTGTATAATCATTGAGGGGTCCTAGTGGAATATTCATTCCCCAACAATTTTGACCCCTCATGTTTACAGCCTATTTCATAAAAGGGGGCAATTTTAAGCAAAATCAGGGTTGCTAAAACTAAAAAAAAAAAATGCCAAAAAAATATTTTTTAACCATGCTAATTACGAATATCACACTCAAAATGTTAACTTTTTTGTGTTTCATGACGTTTTTGACCACTTTTAACAAAAAATATATATAAAACATGTAAAAAAAATTATTAAAATTTTTTTTTTTTTTTTTATTGTTTTAAAAATTGATTTTTTATTGGTTTTGGGTAAGTTTTGCCCCCTGAGAGGCTGAATATTGTTTCCAGATCCATAAAACCATTTTTAACAGCAAAAAAAAAAAAATTAAAATTGAAAAAAAAAGATTTTTGATTTTTATTGGTTTTGGGTAAGTCTTGCCCTTTGTAGGGATGAATATTGTTCCTAGGTCCATGAAACCAATTCTCAATGAAAGTACAGGTCAAAATTGATCAAAAACAGCCAAAACCTCAAAATCTATTTTTTCCTGACTATAGGCACGTTTTCTCATTCACACTCATATTTATTGTTTTTGATTCAAACAATTTTTTTCATGACCTTTTTCAAATATGTAGGTTTTTTTTCAATTTTTGAATAACTTTGAAATTTTTTTGAGAGAATTCAGAAAATATGGGTATAAATTTAACCCTTGAGAAATTTTTTCTAATAAATATTTTTTAACCAGTTTTTTTTTTTTTTTTTTTTTTTTTTTAATACCTAATCAAGTAAATTTTTTTCTATTTTTATACAGGTTGGTTCAAAAGTCATTTTTTCACTTTTCTGTGAAATTAGTTTTTTTTCTCAAAAATTAAAATGAAAAGCCCAAAAAGAACAAACATAACAATATTATGACAGGTGAAAAAAAAAAATTACATTCTAAGAAAAAATAGGTGCTCACAAATAACCAACAAAAATGACTACTTTTGAGCCATGTAATCTTAGAAATGGATTACCTCCGTTTCATCGAAAAATATTTGACCACCCCTCCTCTCTTACTTCTCATATTCAGCTCTTGAAAAATATTTAGAAAATAGCAACTATTTGATAAATTTTAAAAACATCAAAATTAAGGTAGGTATTCTTACTGACCTTCCACTTGATCCTTTTCAAATTGACCAGTGACTTTTTTTCGTTATTTAACCTCACCTTTTTTTCTCCTTTAGAAATATTCTAGGGACAAAATGTTTTCATTTTTCATTCATATACGATGAATTACAGGTATCATCTCGTATTGTATAGAAAAATCTCCCAAATCCCTTTATCCGTCCAAATACACATACACTCTATTATCTATACAAATGTGAAACCACACATACTACAAATTACTGAAATTTCTGACAAAACAGCGTGTTTCAGATTCCTAACAAATATTGATTCGTCTTATTGATTAGTGATGTGTAATAAACGATTCAGGGGTGTTTTAAACGTACCAACAGATACACGTCAATCATACCCAAAGTATCATCGATTATGTAAGGTTCACCTTGTACCACTCATTTCTTTTCTTTTCTCTTTCAAACACTACTTAAGACGTAGGCACGTTGTATGGAAAATTTTTGATTTAATCGTGCGTGATTTCTAGGCCTAATAAACACAAGTGTTACCTATTCTACAGGCAAACTTGTACCTATACATAAAAGGTTTCAAAGTGATGGTTTGTTTCTGAGGCGAAAAACTTGCCTACTCTATGAAATATTTGTAATATTATCAAACACTCTAGAAAGCAAAACCAATCGACGTACGAGTATCACCAAAATGAGCAAATGGAAATGAAAAAATAATAATAATAATGCCTCATAATCGAGACATTTCGAAACTCCGCGAACGTGTAGCCGGATTTGAAAAAAATATATAGCGGGTGGAAACATCAATCCCTTGTTGATTTCGAACGCTGCAGACGGACGTTTGTGGGCATTGAAACACAAGCACAAGGAGTTTAAAGACGAACGAAATCGAGGGTAGCAAACGTACGTCACTTTTGTATTTTATTGTTCAACTGTTCCATAATAATATATTATATTATATTCCATTTGTATTGCCTGCCCCGCCGCTCTGCTCTTTTTACAATTCTAAAACAATACAATAAAAGAGGTGAACTGATTCTTGATATAAAAGGTCCGGATACTGGATTCTTATTCAGTCGTAATAAAAATAGCCTACCTGCTGTGGTTCACGTACGTATACGTGCTCCCTGAATTTTTCAAAAATAAAAAATCTTTTTTTTTTTTGTTAACGAGTTAATATTATAGATTCGGTTTAAAGCGTAGTTAGCCGAGCTTTTTCAGCAGCAATTAGTTTTTTTTTTTTAATGCAGTGGGGAGATATGGCTCGAAAAATGTCTCCAACATGAAGATTTTTTTTTCGTCGCCTGGAAAGAAAAATATATGCGAAAAAGGAACAGAGTTAATTAGAAAATTTTTATGAGCTGAATATACTTAATTACAAATTACGTTTGGAATCGCTGCCTTTTCCAGACACATTTTATATTTTTTATTACTTTTTTAATATCTTTGTTATGACTGTATAACGATCACAACTTCATTATAATACTAATTATATTCGCATTCCCTTTGTACAGACATTCTTTTGTAAATTCTCAAAGCTTTTACAAAGTCAAAAGCGTATTCTGAATCGTATTCTCAAAGAAGGAAAGTTAAAAGTTTTGCAATTCTTTTGCAAAATTTTTTAACATATTTTTACGAAGAAAAGTTTATTTTTAGAAATTTTTTCATCAAAGGTACCCATCCCATGTGGACAGAGAGGAAGGTAGTGGTACTTTGATTCTTAATTACTGCTGCGATTCAAGTCTAGCGTAATAATTCATTGTTGGTACCCTTTTCGGGAGAAGCAAACTCGTCGGCGGTAACGCCCACCTCATAAAAAGTGTAACCGAAAAGGATTATCCGTAAAATTAAACTCGACTCAATGTATCACTTTTTACAGCGATTTCAATACACCGGCTTATAACCTTCGGCTTCGCATCTAAAACTAATATCCGTTAATCATTCTCCTTTATCATTCCACTTTGACGCATATAATGGACGATTACTGTGTTAAATTTTTTAAAAGAATAGTATTAGGGGAGTTTTTCGAGCAATAAAATGCAGTCGAAGAAGAAAAATGTTATCAATGCGCGATTATAAGGGGAAGATTGCGAAGGAGAAAAAAAAAAAGGGTGAGAATATCAGCCAAGCTGGTTAACCATTTGATGCCTTTATTTTAACGCCAAATGATAAGAATTTTCTTTTCCATTACCAGAGGTAGAGAGGATGCTGCAATAATCGACGTATCAGTTTTCCAGCGTCTTTGTAGGAGCAGGTGATGATGGGCGAATTTCAAGGTGAAAATAAAAGGGTGTTTGTGGGGTGAGTTTTTGTGTGGTGAATGTTTCACTTATGTCGAGTTAATGGGTGATTTTTTCCCGCTTTCTGCGAGATAGTATAGGTAGCTGATTTCAAATTTTTTCCAAAATAATTTTGTTTGTTTTTTAGTTTTTTTTTCTTTCCTAAGAAAATAGGAAAAATTTGTTTCAAGGTGGCATTTTTTTCAAAAAAAAAAAAAAAAAAATTTAATTAAATCAACTTTTATAATTGGTTTTTAGAATTTTTAATATAACTATTTCTTTAAATACCTAAATAAAAAGTTTGAAAATAGGTACCTACCTAAATTAATTTTTAATTGAAATTTTAGGGTGATTTTTTTTTTTAATTGGGAAAATTATTTTTAAGAAAAATGAAAACTAGGTATTTTTAGTAACATAGGTAATTTTTACTAAAAATTATTCCAAAATTTTCCCAATGGCAAAATTTTTTTTTTTTTTAATAATCGACGACCATTTTAAGAACAAATAAAAAAAAATCAGATAAAAGTCACAAATATAATGATGAATGAATTATGAAAAAATAAAGTTGAGTAATTTTTGAAAAGTAAAAGTTTTTGCAGCAATTTTTTCTGATTTTATGAATTTGATTTATAGGTAAAGGGAGGGGGGTACATTTTTCATAATAAAAAAACAATGCTAAAACTATACTGAAAAATAACTCCTCTTTTTTGTTTTGAGATTTTGACTGTCAGCCTAGTTTAAAAATCAAGAATTCTTTTTACTTTTCAATGCAAGAAATTTCCTTGCTCATGAAAAATGAGAAATTTGTAGAAAATCAATGCAAAAAAGAAAATCTATGCCCCTAATCGATTGAGTTATTTCGAATTCACGAAGAACCAAAAATTTTTGATTTCTTTTTTCATTTATCGAGCAAAAATTTTTCCTACCCACGAAAAAATTGAAGTTCAAGTTGAATGAAGAAAAAACATCAATTTTTTCAACGAAAAAAAACATCAAAAAAACACGAGCTGTATTAATTATCATAATTGAAATTTTTGACAGAAATTTTGTACAAAATCAAAATTGATTAACGATAGACCTATTGAGAGAAAAAAATAGGTAATCGAACTGGGGGGGGGGGGTGAAAAGCCTAATTGATCTGAATCAAAATTTCTCAAAAGAACAATTCATTTTCACCAAGTGTAAGATTGATCAAAAAAATTGTCCTAATTTTTTTTTCTATATTTTGTCATTCAAATTATAATAAAATCATTTCCGAGCCTTGAAGATTCAAAGTTAGGCAAAGCATCACACAAATCAAACAACACCCAAGTCAAAATTCAATCTCAGGTCCATCTATCGAATTAATTAATCGCACCCTAAAACCACAAATGTACGATTTCAAAGTGCGTTTGCCCACCACACACTCTCTTTCACTCAAACAAACCTACCTAAATCGTTCATTTCATTCAACTGATAACAATTTAAATTAGCTAAACGACGTTCCCATTTTAATAATGGAGTTTTTCCAAAACGCTGCGTTCTTAAGTATTATACAAATGTTTCAAAGAAAAAGCACATAGAATTCGAGGGGTTGATGCACGATTCGAAACCACTCAAAATGACATGTTCTATTCATATAAATTAGCTGAATGGTAATCGGTAGGTACTCCACATAGACAATTAGAATCGCGTTGTGCAACTCTGTGTGGATGTGGTTGTGAGAGTTGGTTACATAGTTAATAATAAATTATGTAAAGCGTTTATCTATTTCACGTACGTGCCCCTTTTAAAATGAGAAAAAAAATGATGTTCGCGAAGAAACAAAGTTTTTTTCTCCAGTTTGTGCGTTGAATTTGGAATTCCGTTAATTTTTTAATATCAATGACCAAAACTCGCCGGCTGAGCTGGGCTGCTGGGTGAAAAAATATTTCTAAATTAGAAAATATCGATTTCATTATTTTTTAATTGCAGATTCCGTCATTACCTTGATGAATATTTTTCATTATGTTTTAAGGTATACGAAACGCGAAGATACCAAAAAGATGATTAATTTTAGCACACGGATGGGAAAAAAATACGAAAATTAAATTCATTGTGATTCGTTTCGTCTCCTGTTTACGAAAGTAGAATGATAATTAAAATACGATTATAATTTACCCTTTAAAAATGTTTTCCGCTATGGCGACACCGACACCGGATATTGTATAAAAAATCATTTCTTTATGGGTTACCCTTGCTTTGCGCAAGGTTTTCCTACCTGCTTTTGCGATGAGGAATTTTTATAGCGGTGTGGTTTCGGTTAGGTGGTCTGAAGAATTTTGAATGAGGTTGGACGTTGGGGTGTGTTTTTTAAAGTGAGCTGAATGTTTTTAAAACCAAGTTGTTAGGTGATGATATTTTCAGAGAAAATGCGAGAAACTCTGAATTTTTAAATAGCGAAAGTAAAATGATTAAAAATTGATTTTTTTACTGGAAGATTTTTCTCCTAAAAAAAAATTATAAAACAGAGGATTTCTTTATGTGTTTGTTTTTTTGTGAGAGGTTTTTTCTTCAATTTCATATTTTTGATTTAAAAATTTTTTTAAAAAAAATAAAAAAACTTCAGATTTTTTGTTCAGAAAGCAATTCGTCTACGTCCTTCTTACGAAGATAATTTTATAATCGTTGTGAGAGATTTTTCTGCTGGGAAAATTTCTTACGATTGAAATTTTATCGGTACAGAATTTTTTAAAGATGAATAATTTTCTAGGAACATTTTGTTCTTTTTAATGCCTACGTACAGAAGACTTTTTTTTAGAATGTTCAATTTTTTTGTGAAGAATCATATTTTTCTAAGATAACTTTTTTGATAATTGTAAAAGGATGGGAGGATTTTTTGTTGATGATTTTTGACTTTAAAAATCCTTTTCCAATATTCTTGAGCAGATTTCTTTCCAAAAAGTTTTTTTATAGAAATGAAATTTGGTTGTTTTTTTGTAGGGCCTTTTTTTAAAGATAGGTTGATTTTTCTATTCAGAGTATAGTAGAACCTCAATTATCCAAGTTAATTGGGGCGAAGAAAGATCGGATTTCGTGAAAAGGAAAAAACGCAACAAATGAACCCCACATTGCAAAAATGTTATAGAAATGACTGAAACAAATAGCAATTTTTATAAGAGGTAAAAATTTCTAAATTTTTTTGGAATAATTAGAAAAATAATGGAATACATTCATTTTATTAAAATTGTTTTGTGAACTGAAAATTTTTCAATTTTTCTGAATTTGAAAAATTTCTTAATTTTTTCCAAATAAAAAATTTCTTATTTTTTGAAATACCTTAAAGAACATTTTTTAAATTTTATTTAGACTACCTATTTTTTCCAATTTTCTGAAATAAAAATTTTTGATGTTTTTTTTTAGAATAAAAAAATTACATTCTTAATTTTGTGAGAGCAAAAAATTCCTTTTTTTAATGTCAAAATTGTTTGATAAGAGCTATTTAATCTCAGTGGGAAAATCTGATATTAAAAAGTTATCCGACTTTTGGACATCGGATAACCGAAACAAATCGGTATTTAGCAATTTTTTGTCCTGTTAATCAAAAGTCGGATAATCAAGGTTCTACTGTAGGTATTGAATAATTTTAATTTTTTTCAAAAGTTTTCCAAAGAGATTTCTTTAATGAAGAGATTTTCCTTTTTTAGAATATCAATTTTTTTTTTTGTCGAAAGCAATATTTTTCAATATTATTTTTTCTACAGTTTTATTGTCACACGATTTACCTACCCTTTTCGTCCAGTGAGATTTTGACGATTATTTTGTTGAAAATATTTTGGCCCAAGAAAACGATTTTTTTGCAGAGATTTTTTTTAAGATGGAAGGACTCTTCTTTTCAGACTATTGAATTTTTTGCTGAGAACAATATTTTTCCTAAATATTTTCAACAATTGTGATGATTTTGTTTGTTCAGTGAAATTTTTAGGATTTTTTGATTTCTTTGGGGAAAGGATTTCTTGTCCAGAATGATACTTTTCCAAAATAATTTATTTTATTACAACAATTCTCAATTTTTGTGCAAAGAGACTTCAAACTTATTGAAAATTTTTCCCAACAAACTATTGGTGGGAATTTTTTTCCATGATAAGTTTTCCCCTAAGATTTTTCTTCTCAGAATGAAGATTTCCTCGGTGCAGTTTTTTTTGGTTGGGGAAAATTGGTATATTTCGATGACCTTTTTTTTTCAACAGTAAATTTTTTCCTGAAGCACTGGGCCCAAAATGATTTTTTTTTCCAAGACGAAAATCTGAAGGATTTTTTTGTTGGGAAAATTTTGTTGTTGGGAAATTTTTTCAAAGATTTTTCTATGACACAAATTATTTCATTGAATTTTTTTTCTTGAAGCTATTTTTTTTCTGAAAAAAAAAATTCAAAAAGATCTTTTGTTGAAAAAATTTTTGAAATAAATTTTTTACTTCGAGAATTTTGTTGCTTGTAGAATTAATCTCTTTTTTCTCCTTTTATAAGAATCTTATTATATTGAGTGGATGGAAGGGTAGGGAAGGGAAGGGAACACACATAATATTGTTTTCAACGAATGAGTACTTTTATCCTTGGACATTTTTTTCCAAGATTTTTTTTTGATTTTTTTTTTTTTTTGCGGAGAACTTTTCCCCTTGTCAGGACTTTTCGCTGGATTCCATTTTAATTTTTTTTTGCTTCTCTCGAGTTCCTTCAATAATTTTTTTTCTTCTTGAAAATGTCTTTTTTCCAAGAAAATTGTTCTACATTGATTCTCTTGAATTTTTTGTTCGGAAAAACTTAAAATGTGTTTTTCTGAAGAGGAAATTAGTTAACGATTGTTTTAAGTGAATTTTTTACTTGGAGAAGTTCTGTGTTGGTAGGAGCAAATTTTTTCTAAGATTTTTTTTTTCTGCAGAGGACTTTCTTTCGTTCTTGGTTTTTCTCTGACTTTTTTCCTTAATTTTTTTGCTGTTCTCGAGTTGGTTGTATTTTACTTCTTCCAGGAGGATTTTCTTGCTAAAAATATGTTTTGAAGAGAATTTTTTGTAACAAAAAATTTGCTAGTGCGATTTTTTTATTTCATTTTTATTCTTTTACAGGAACATTATTATTGGATGTTGACTGTTGAGGGGGGAGAAATTTTTTTAGGAATATTATTGTAAGATTTTTTTCTCCGAAGAAGTTCTCATAGCTGAGACAATTTTTTTCCAAAAAAATGTTTTTCTGATTGAGAATTGAGAGTCTTTTCGAAGGAACTATTGCGTATTTTCTTTTCTGATTCAAAAATTTGGCAATTTCTCTCGAGGATAAAAATCATTAAAAACAAGAAATTCCACTTTTTGATGTGCTTGAAATGACTAAGCGAGTTACAAAATACGTCCGGTAGATTTTGAAATCGGATTGGCTTAGGCCTAATTGAAACCACCAAGTACACCTACCTGTGGATCGAATCTGGTAAAAAAGAAAGGTATTTGTATGGCGCGTTAAACTGACGATAGGCTGGGTGACGCGAGGCGGGGAGGTCATCTCTCGTCGAGCACTCTATAAAAAGCGCGCTCGTCGTCGGCCAATTAGAACGAAGAATTACTATATAACACGTCTGTGTTTTGAAGAATGTTTTGTCGAGTATCTCATCTAGCTGAACCGAAATAATATTTTTCATTATTAAAAAGGAAATTGAATTTCGCGCAATTATTCAGTCGGAAAAGCGAGAAAAAGTTAATTTAGCATTTGGCGAATTCTCGAGCCGCTGGGAAATTGAAAATACACGCATCCGTCGTATCGCTTGCATTTCGTATCGTTCAACTTATACCCAATAATACAATAATACAAAGGAAGCAAACGGTATACAGTCTAACCACTCGAAAGCATCCCGAAAATCCTCGCGTACGCCACTACCCCTGTGGAAAAGTCTGTTTGTGACACCCTCTTGTAGCGCTGTGTTCCTCGTCGCCTAAGAACCTTCGGTGGCGCGCTTGTAAGCAACTAAACACAATTTAATTTCTACGCTCTTAGCTTTTATATATTCAATCAATCAATTTATATCAACCAAAAGCTTTTTAACCCCTTCTACCGCCACGTAACCATATTAAAAAAAACGCCAGAAGAAAATCTTGCGGAATATGAAATTAGGTACGTGAATGTCGCGTTGAGCTGCGACTCCGTCGTCGTAACCTCGCAAACCCATATCCTTAGCAGCTTAATTAAATTCCAACCAACTTTTAATAACTCTCATATTCGTCTTCTTAAAAGAGATATTCGTTGTTAACACATTTTCCTATACAAGTTCCCAATTGATTTGAATTTTACAACAGGTCTTATTGGCTTCATCAACGACACTTGAGCCAACCTAGAATTCATATCACGTTTGTAACGTGTATACGTAGCTGGAGGTACGAGACGAATTGAAAAGCTCCTCGAGTTCGTCGTTTGTCAAAATGAAAAGCTCCTAGGCCTATTTCTCGAGCGTACTTGGTCGCACAACGATGCTCTATGTGTGATGCCACTTGTTACTTCGTCGACGAGAAGGTCACCCGAGTCTCCGTTTATTTCGAGACAGACGATTTTATGACAGATGGTCCAGGAAAATTACGAATTTTATTCTGACAAACTGATACAAGAAATTTTTTTGGAAATGGGCAGTACTCGATGCCCTCTTCAATATTGTGTCATGACGCGATGTCGTAGGACGCTTACGTTGCAAGCTAGAGGGTTGAATTCACACCCTCGAGTCGTTTTTTACGATTATTTCCAAAAATATGTCCTTTTTTGAAAAAGTGATAATAACATAAAATATCCTACATACAATTTCCTACGAAAAACGTTCATATAATTTTTTTGTAAAACGCACCCTAACGCCCCTATGGGGGTGATTCAATTTTCTCGCGTTGTATAAATTCCAAGTTTTACAGACAGATCGACCCTGATCGAAATGAGATCAAATATGACCCAAAATGTTACTTCTGATGTAAAACGATCCCAAAAAATTTTGAACCACCCACCTACTCCCTCACAGAAAATTGGATGTCTTGGTGAGAATTTTTTCAAAAAAATTGATCACCATTTTTCAAGCTTTTTCGGGGATTGAAATTTAAATGTATCGAATTTTTTTGAAAAAATTCCCACCAAGACACCCAAATGATACCTATATCCATAATTTTTGAAATTTTCAATAATTTTGCATCACTCACTCCCTCCATTGCAATTAAAAATCTAATTTTCTGTATTTGTTAAATCATATACACATTACTTTTAAATAATTAAACACGAGGACATTTCTATTCTCCTTTATTTCATCTATACCCAATACACAACAAAACCAAAACTAGAATCTAACTTCTAGATGATTCGTGACTAAACATTATTGCATCATCCTATTGATGAGCAGTGTTACCTTACTCTCTAAATATAAAATTGCATATCTACTAACATTCCTCCTCAATTTTATATTAAACAAATTATACGTAAAACTTACACTTTAACCTAAATTTAAGCAATCAACGAACTTCTCAAATAACGGTTTACAAATAGCTTTAGTCAACATATCGGCAGGTTGATCGGTTGACTTGATATAACGAATAATTACAGTACCATCTTGAACCTTATCCTTAACATAATGATAATGTACATCAATATGTTTAGTTAATTTCGTATTTTCGACATTTTTCGCAATGGCTATACAACTAGTATTATCTTCGTAAATAGTAAAATTTGGTATTACAATACCAAACTCATTTAACAGATATTTTAACCAAACACCTTCAGCTACTGCCATACCATCTTCGATTATTTTAAAATTTGTTTCCATCGGGGTTCCTATCGGGTTACATTCGATCATACCAAATCTTTGTAAAACTGCCTTCGTATATTCCTCCTGACTCATACAAATAATTCCTTCCTCCTTATTATACTCAATCTCAAAACCTAAGAACTTTCTCGGTTTACCCATACGTTTCATCTTCATTTTCTTAGACATAAGATCACAAATTCCATCAATATCACTCTTATCGGATGCTGCGATTAACATATCATCAACGTATAGAATTACATAACATACACGACCATTTTCAACTCTTGTATATAAACAGTTATCATGATACGACCGCTTAAAACCCAAATCTTTCATCACTTTATCAAAAACTTTGTTCCAGGCTTTCGATGCTACTCTCAAACCATACAACGATTTCTTTAAAACACACACATAGTCTCTATCGTATTCTAAACCTTCGGGTGGCTCCATGTAAATCAATTCTTCCAATTCTCCATTAAGGAACGCGCTCTTCACATCTCCTTGTTCTAATTCCAAATTCCTTTGGTTCGCTAAGGACAGAAACGTTCTTATCGTAGTATGTTTCACAACAGGTGCAAAAACTTCCTCCTTTCTATATTCCTTATCGTGCTTAAAACCCCTAGCAACCAATCTGGCCTTATACCTTTTTACTCCGTTATCATACTTATAATCAAACACCCAAGTCGAATCTATAGTTTTCACTCCTGTTGGCCTCTTACACAACTCCCAAACTCCATTCTCTTCCATTGATCTCAATTCATCTTTAATCGCCTCAATCCATTTCTCTTTATCTGCACAAGTAGTCGCTTCCTTATAACTCGAAGGTACATTCGCACTAGTACATAACGCATACACTTCCGAGCAATAACCATATCTATCAGGTTGTTTTCTCACACGTTTACCACGACCATACTGTTCTTCATCTTTATCCTTAACAACCCTTTCTTCTTCCTCATCGGTTCCAATTACCTCGTTTTCGTGATCCTCTTCAGCTTCTTCCTCTTTTTCATCATCATCCAATCTGAACAAAACATAATCGAAATCATTTTTAGACAAAACTTTTCCATCGTTCATACCAGACTTCAATTCATTAAATCTTACATTCCTTGAAATATACACTTTTCTATATTTTTCAGACCAAATCTTATAACCAGTTTCAGCATAACCTACCATCATTCCCTTCCATCCTGTTTCAGAAAATTTACCACTCATACGAGCTTTTGGAATTTTAACATAAGCTTCACATCCAAACACTCTCAGATTATCAATATTTGGTTTCTTTCCAACAAATAACTCGTACGGGACTTTAAAATTGATCGCAGATGATGGACGCCTATTATAAACGTAATTCGCAGTATAAACAGCCTCATTCCAAAATTTCAAATCGACCTTATTTTCGTGTAACATTCCTCTCGCTATTCTCAACAAAGTTTGATTAAAACGTTCGGAAACACCATTATGTTGTGGCGTATACGGAGGAGTAAACTGAATTTTAATACCTACATCATTACAATATTTCATAAAACGATTATTTTTATATTCAGTACCGTTATCACATCTTAACATCTTAATTTTACAATCAGTCCAATTTTCAACGCGAGATTTATATTCTAAAAATTTATCATAAACTTCAGTTTTGGACTTGATAACATACACAACACTAAATCGAGAAAAATCATCTATAAAACTAACGATATATCTATCATTATTCCAACTATCTTCGATTGGTCCAATGACATCAGAATGAATAATTTCTAACACTTGAGTAGCTCTTTCCCTAGTACAATTATATGGCAATTCTTTAATACCAGTTTTACCACAAATATCACAAATTACGTTTTTATCAATAATACCATCACAATCGAAACCATCTACCACCTTATTCGATTTCATTTTAATCAAATTTTGATAACACAAGTGACCTAGACGTTTATGCCACAAATCAACGTTACTCACATTAGAACATAAATTTCCATAAACATTACTATCTTTAATAAACGGGAGCCGAATTTCAAACATGTTAATCAAATTCAATTTAGCAACACCAAAAATTTGACCATCAGAAATAAATCTAGCACTATCGCCTTTAAAAACAACATCAGTACCAGCTCGCATAAATTTACGCACTGATAACAAATTATATCTCAAGGTTGGTACATAATACACATTAGAAAATTCTACGATAGTTGTTTCATCATTATACACAAATTTACATAGAATAGATCCAATTTCATAAGCCAACATATCACCACCTTCTTTAGCACTACCGATTCGAACTGGCTTCTTGAGTTTTATCTTCTTGACGAATAAATCATTTCGATTGATAAGATGATCATTAGCTCCGGAATCCACAAACCAAGTAACCATATCGCCAACGCTATCTATGGACGAGTTCCGATCACTACTTTCAATTCCAGCCAAACTAGCATTGATAACTTTCGGCTGCCTGTCACGAGATGTCGTTGTATTTCCACCGCGATTTGAATTAACATTACCATCACTATTGGAACACAAATTATTACCGGATTCGCGTTTTAAATCATAACATTTTGACTTTATATGGCCCATTCTACCACAATGAAAACATTTTGGACCTTTATTATCACTTTCTTGACCACTATCACGACAGTATTTAGCGATATGACCCGGCTTTTTACATTTATGACACACTTTACTTCGACAATCTTTTGCTAAGTGACCAGATTTATTACACTTATAACACTGACGCGAATTATACCGAGCATTACGAGTTGCCCACGCTTCTACTTCGACATTATTATCACTAGTACGAGTGTCTTCATTTTTACGAGTAAATTCTAATAATAACTTCGATTTCACAAAATTTAAAGTTAATTTATCTTCATCAACAACATCGAACATCTTGGCAGTAAAATCGTACGACTTTGGTAAAGATAACAATAAATGATTTACTTTTTCAGTTTCGGACAACTTTTCTTCACTTTTACAGGCCGCATTTAACTCGTTAATCAGCTGATCGAATTTGCTGAAATGTTCAATCAAGTCACCGCCATCCTTCAACTTTAATTCCGATAATCTTCTCCTTAAAATCAGCTTACCCACGGTGCTCTTCTTATCGAAAACATTTCCCAAATTATTCATAATGCCCTTCGCCGTTGCTTCACCTTCCGCGTAGCCCAAATGCGCGTTAGTTAAACCACTGATGATAAGAGCCTTCGCCTTACGATTCTTGACATTCCAATCATCCCCTGCTTTCGTCAGATCGTCTGGGACTTTATCCAATGCTTCGATCCAATCTTTACCTTCCAACATTGTTCGAATCCGAAATTTCCAAGCTCTGAAATCTTTGCCATCAAACACAGGCACCGCAATTCCATCTTGATTCGAACACATTTCGATCGCGATACAAAACTATACTTTTACACCAAAAAACAAATAGCTCACATATTCCGGAACAACGAACCAACGCACTGATACCATGTTAAATCATATACACATTACTTTTAAATAATTAAACACGAGGACATTTCTATTCTCCTTTATTTCATCTATACCCAATACACAACAAAACCAAAACTAGAATCTAACTTCTAGATGATTCGTGACTAAACATTATTGCATCATCCTATTGATGAGCAGTGTTACCTTACTCTCTAAATATAAAATTGCATATCTACTAACAGTATTTATTGCCTCATAATTAAGGAGTAGGGTTGAGAAAGGGGTTCAAACAATTTTTGGGATCGTTCTACATCAGAAGTAACATTTTGAGTCACATTTGATCTCATTTCGATCAAGGTTTATCTGTCTTTAAAACTTGGAATTTATACAACGCGAGAAAATTGAATCACCCCCATAGGGGCGTTATGGTACGTTATACAAAAAAATTATAAGAACGTTTTTCGTAGGAAATTGTATATAGAATATTTTATGTTATTATCACTTTTTCAAAAAAGGACATATTTTTGGAAACAATCGTAAAAACGTCGCGAGGGGGTGAATTCAACCTCCTAACTCGCAACGCAAGCGTCTTATTTCCAAAAAAAAAATCTTGTTTCAATTTGTCAGAATAAACGTCGATTCTTACACTAATTCTCCTGGACTAACAAAGGAACCTCGCCATTTGGTCACCTCCGATTAAGCTGAAATTTGGCTCACTGAAAGAGCATGCCATGCCACCCAGACCTCACAACCAAATTTTTAGCTGCCGAAGTTGATTTTTCGATTTTTGGCGAATTTTTGAAAATGGCTAAAACCGTCTCCGAAAAACCATTTTTTGAAAAAAATTGTAAATTTCAAGATAGAATCCTGAAAATCGGTTTGTACACTAAAGTCGACCTACCGAGTCGATTGGCACCCTTTTCGAAGCGATCTGGAGCCTCCAGAAAAAGTTGACTTTTCTCCAGCACACTGGAATCTTTCCAGACGGCGACTTTTCTCCAGCACACTGGAATCTTTCCAGACGGCAAAAGTCAACATTTTCTGGAGGCTCCAGATCGCTTCGAAAATGGTGGCAATTGACTCAGGGGTCGACTTTGGGGGGGTAGACGAAGTTTCGGGTGATATGTTGGAGAAATTGATTTTTTGGAAATTTAAAAAAAAAAGCAGAATCTTCAAGTTGTCAAAAAAAAAACACGTGCGAACTCGTCACCTCGGATTTCGGATTCAACTACGTCAATCAATAGATGGAATTATACTAACGTTAGGATTAAATTTTCAGCTGCCGAAGTTGATTACAGCGCTGTCTGGAGCCATTCCAGTGCGCTGGAGAAAGTCAACTTTTTCTGGAGGCTCCAGATCGCTTCGAAAATGTTCTAATCGACTCGGGGGGTCGACATTAGTGTACAAACCAATTTTCAGGATTCTATCTTGAAATTTACAATTTTTTTCAAAAAATGTTTTTTCGGAGGCGGTTTTAGCCATTGTCAAAAATTCGCCAAAAATCGAAAAATCAATTTCGACAGCTAAAAATTTGGTTGTGAGGTCTGGGTGGTATATTCTTTAAGTGAGCCAAATGTCAGCTCAATCGGAAGTGACGAGTTGGCGAGGTTCCCTTGTAAGAGTAAATATCATCCACCCACCTACCTTATTTTTTGATGGAAACCCCGAAGCTATATTTATAAAAAATCCAGGATCAAAAGAATTTGGAATATTTTCTGGCATCATCGGTACCTGCGGTCCATGTTCTGAAAATTATCAATAATCGTTCTTTTAAAGTCCAGCTGTTCATTTACAAAAAAAAAAAAAATCTATGTACAAACGGAAGAACCAACAACGTAACTCACCTGATGTATAAGTAAATATTAAAATAGCGGCCACAAAAAGCAAACCACGTTGCTCGTATAGATTTTAATCGCACAACGTATAGTTAAATTTCGAACGATGTGTGTAGAGTAGACAGATTACCAAGAGGGTACTACCTATATTTTGTAGATATTTATTCATTCAGAAAAACATTGATAATAATGTACGAATGAAAATACATAAGAGAGAGAAAAAAGAGTATAATGTTTATAATACACAGGATATTTCATTCCAATTATGATAGCGTTTATAAAATATTCTCGATTATTATCTTTACATTTTCGTTCTATTATTTTCCAACCCTTTTGCATAATACTGTTAAAATAATCGGAATACTTTTACGTTTCCAACGTTCATAATGTGATACGATGGATTATTAAAAATGGTATAAGTATTATACGTGTGGTGGTGGTGTGATATGTATCTGGCTGAGTGTATTAGTATATTATTTATGTCGTGTATTGTACGAGATAATTGTACTGTATGATAGTTATAGTAAGGCCGGAACGGGGACAAGGATCGCGAAGTGTGCTAGTTCTGAAGATTATTACTGTGCTTACGTGAGAGTGTGCGCTTCGTATTTATAGAGTTATTTTGACAATTGATTATTTCTTCCAGAGGGTTTGCTTTTTTTCTAATTGATTAATTTTTTCACGTCACGTGAGGAAAAAAAGATTTGCGAAATTTTTATCTGATTGAGGGTGGATTGATGGAGCAAAAGTGGGGATACCAGAAGTGACCCGATTTCCAAATTGATATTTTTCTCTTTCAAAATAAAGTGGGAGTAAATTGAAGACCATGGGCTAGCGAGAAAGTCTCAGACTTAATTTAGATATTTTCATCACTAAAATTTGAAAATATTTGTGACTACGAGAAACAGTTTCAAAGAAAGTTGAAAATGAACCCTGCCGAGCAAATAAAGGTTTTAGAGAGATGAATCTTTTGAAAAACAAGGCTAAAAAATCTCTAAAAAATTCACTGAAACAAAAATTATTTTTGAATCTACGTAATAGACATAAGAAATATTGTTCAAAAAATTCTCTTGAAAAAAAATCAAAGGGTTATAAATTTTTTCCTGAAAAATGCGTACATATTTTTCAAGAGAATTTTAAGAAGATTCATGCATCAAAATAGTTTCGTTTTTTTTTAATTTTCTGAACAACTCGTCTTGAAAAATTTGTTCAACTCCAGAAAATTTTCAAAATAATTTTTTTCAAGGAGGATTCATTTTTCGAGAAGATGATACAAATAATTTCGAAAGTGCTTATTTTTTCCTTTGGAAGATTTACAATTTTTTGGTTTAATTTTTTTAAAAAGAAATATTGAGAAAAAGTTTTGGGAATCCTTTCTTATTAATTAATTAAAGAGTTGAAAATTTTAAGAAAATGATCACGCTTGATTTTTTTTTTAATTTCTGGGAAGCAAATCATTTGAAAAGACAAATTGCTGAAAAAAATCTTGATGGACTATAATTTTTTTTAGAAAAAAAAACCTCTTTTGAGGCACGATTCTCCATAAAATTCTTTTGAAAAATATACGTAAACACATGTTTCAGAAAAAAATTTATATCCCTGTTGACATTTTTAAGAAAATGAACCCTTGAAAAAAATCTCGAAAAATTTTATTTAAAAATAAAAAATTACAAATCTTCTAAAAAAATAAAATTATTTCAGAAAATAAATCCTCCTTGAAAAAAATTCTCTAAAAATTTTTCTAAGCAACCAATTTTTTAAAACAAATTGCTGAAAAAAATCTTTGTAAATTCAACAGAAATTAAAATTTTATGAAATACAAATTCTTTTTGAAGAATAATTATTTTGAAGAAAAATTGTTGAGATATTTTTCAAATAATTTTTTTAAAAAGTTATTAATACTCTAGAGGAAGAAGAGATGGCTGAGCAAGTGAGCATAATAATTCAAAATTTATGGTACCTCTCTACCTCTACCTACTTGTACATGTTGAATGAAAAATATTTTCAAAAAAGTTTTAAAATGAGTCCTCTATCTATTTAAAAAATATAAAAATTCTCTTGAAAAATGAGTTATCTTGGAAAAAAATTCTCTCAAAATTTTTTCGGAAGTGAAATCGTTTGAAGAAGTTTTTTCTAAAACATTATCTTGACATAATTTTTTCATAAAAAATTGACCCGAAGGGTGTCAATTTCTTCAAAATTCTCAAAAAAAAATTTCAGACATTATTTATTCGAAAAATTGTAAACTCACTCTAATCAACTCCTTTTGAAACTCACACATATACGGTAATAAAATTTGCTCAGAAAATATTCTCTTGGAGTAATTTTTCATAAAAATTTTCTTTTTTAGAAAATTGATTTCTCAACAAATCTTAAAAAAAATTCTGATTTTTTTTTTTATGGAAAACAAAACCTTCTTTCTAAAAAAAATCGCATAAACATTTTCTTGGAATATAATTTTTTTAAGAAAAAAAACGAATCCGGTATAAATCTACAAATGAAAATTCTTAGTAGAATTTTTAGAATCCTCTCCGAAGCAATTTATAAATAGAACTTTATGAATACTGTAGAGGAAGAAATTGATCCTGTTAGGAAGTTAATTTTTTCAAAAAGTAAAAAACACTCTGAAAAAATAAATCATCTTTGAAAAAAATTCTTGAAAAAAAAGTTAGAAAAACAGGTGGTCAAAAAACCTCAAAAAATTATCTAAACTTTTTTTTTTAAACCTTCAAAAATTACCTATAGGTATCCTAACAAAATCAAAAGAATTTCTAATTGGAAAAAATTCTCAAAATTTAAGTAGGTAACTCTTCCAAAAACTTGATATTTTTTCAAGAATAAACAATTATTCATTATTATTCTTCTCAAATTTTATTTTTTAAATTGAGCTACTTTCCGGTATCTTTTGAATTTACTTCGACACAAGACGTTTTGCTTCATTCATCTGTACAGCGAACTAACCCCTTCCCTCTTAACATAATGGGTCCATAAAGTCATAGAACTTTTGTATGATTTATTAGGTACATTTTACTCGAATAGCAACCATATGTTGGTCATCATAGCGTCGAAGAGATGTTATGAATGTTGAAGATAATACCTTTTATTGCTTTAATCTGCAAGTAATGATCTTAAAACTTTGCCTACTAGAAATACCCCCTTATTTGATACGTAGTTAGCAATCATGAATTTCTCAAGCTTGATAATGTACATTGCATTGTACTTACAAGTGTGTAATACGAGCTATCTAAAAATTGTTTCTAGGCTTTAAAAGGGATAGACAAATTTTACAATTTCATCTCTACATCTACGAATTTAGTGGACAGATTTTTTTTTTGAGTCGTTCATTATTTCAAATTATGGTGTGAAAAAATTCTAACAATAAAAATATTTTTATGCCATTTTTCTAAATCAAAATAATAACGACGTGGACGTGTCAAAACCACGTATGTCGGGTTTTTCAGCAAAATCACTTTTTTGGGGTTTCTTATAGGAAAAAAATAGAGAAATCTAATTTTGATCACCTCGTATGTCGTAGTCGAATTCTAACGTTCCAATCGGCTTATTTACTTTTAAAAATCACGTAAGACGAGTGTATTTTTGGCGACGTTTTTTGTCTCCTGTAAAATTTTGATATTCCAACATACGTGGTTTTGACACGTCCACGTCGATAATTTATTCACAATCTTTGGATTAAAGTCGTATTTTGGATGTTGCGGAATTCGAGCTAATCCTTTTAGGTATTTTACTAAAATTGGTCAAGTCATTATTTTTTTGAAACAAAAAAGAATAATCATTGAAAAAAAGGTCTTAATTATAATTATTGTAATTTTCAAGTTCTTCAATATGAAAAATACCTAATATTTCCTACAAAAAACATACTCATACCAAATTTCCAGCTTCAATTTCCATTCAAACTATACACTTACAAAGCACAGCTTCCATCCCTTCACCTCTCTCACCATTCAACAATAATTGCAATGAAAAGGAAAAAGATGGCAGTAAAATAAAAAAATAAATAATAATAAAAAAACCTTCCCAACAACATGTACCATAAAACGAACGTCAAAAAACAGTTTCGCTCCAGCAAATGAACCCAACATCGTATTGAAAACGGTATTATCAAAATTATATCAAATGATAGTATACACGCGAAAAGAATAAAAAGAGCTCTGTGATTGGTGATTTCAAGCACGTTGTCAAGCATACCCCGTTAACAATCAATTATTATTGTGTGCATGGCATTTGAAAAGCTATTGAAACAAACACGCGCTATATTTCTAGCGAACAGTTTTAATTATTTACGAATACGCTATGGCGTATGGCCGCCATTTTTCACACTTAGCAGTTTTATTTATTTTACCCTTTTTATTCGTGGGCCTAAATAGAAGTCGTGTAAAAAAAAAATTGAATGAATTTATTATCGAAAAATTCTATTCGTAAATATTTCGTTATAATGATGTGATTCTGTTTGGTTTGATTTTTTTATAGTAGAACGAAGACCAACAAGCTATCTAAATGTTTCCATACGCGTGATTGATCAAAGCTGCGGAGATCACGGAGAACTTAGATTTATGCAGGTAAACAAAAGTATGCGATTGACAGGTGACATATTCCCCTCGAATGATACGCAGATTTTATCTATAAGTGGTAAAAAAAACAATTTTTCCACGATCGTACAATAATCAACAATACTAAATAGTCTATAGTAAAATGGAAATGAAATTTCGTTTTGGGTTACATGAAAATTTTTGTTTTTAAAATGTTCTTTTTTGTGTCCCAATTACCCAAATTCAGATTTTTTGGAAATAAAAGACTTTCTTTAAGTATGTTTTTGGAATATAATTTTTTTTAAGAAAAATATTCTTCCAATTTTTGGAGAAAAAACATAGAAACTTTTTTGGGGGGATTTTGAATTTTCTTGAATTTGTTTTCAGTCCACATGAAAAAGTCCTATAATTTTTCGAAATAAAAAGATGAGGGGAAAATTTCTCAATTTTTTCTGAAAATGAAATAATTATAGGTATGTTTTGAGATTTTTTTGTTTCAATTTAAAAAAAAAAAAATCGAGAAAAAATTTCTCCAATTCATATTTTGGAGAAAAAAAATCTTAAATTTTTTGTTTCAATTTTTTGTTTGAAAAAGATGTTTTTTTTTTGAAGAATAAAATCTTCAAATTTTCTGGGAATAGAAAATTTTCTTAATGTTTTTGGAATAGAAAATATTTTAATTTTTTGAAGTAAAAATATTTCTAAAATTTTTGAAGAAGAAAAAATCATTTTTAAAAAAATAGAAAATCTCAATTTTTTTATTCAGCGTGAAAAAATTTCTATTCATTTTTCGATGAATTTTTCTGAGCAAAAATCCTAATTTCTTCTAAAAAATCCAGTTTTAGACTTTTAATCATCAGCAGTGAAATGAAAAATTTTCTCAATTTTTTCAAAGTGAAATGTTTCTATTTTTTTTTTTTTTTTTTTTTTTAGTCAGCGTGAAGAAATATCTTGAATTTTTCGTAGTAAAAATAATACGTAGAAAATTCTTCAATATTTTACAAGAATCGACCTAATGAAATATGACTTGTCCATCGATGGTTGGAAATATTGGAAATAAGTTCGTAACTTGTTTGAGAGTGGATAAAATTAGCTTTCCGATGATGCGATTTAATTTTTTTTCGAAATTTTCTGATTTGTAAAATAATAATTGAGATAAAAATGGGATAATTTATGTATCTAATTGAAAGAAATTAGAAATAACATCATTTGAAAACTTCTTTCTCAAATTATTTAGAAAAAACAACGAGAGAGGTCAAACTATCCGGTGCAAAATAGGCAATTTTGTAGAAAATTTTACGAAGAACATTTTTTGTTCTACTCTATTTTTTCCAATTTCTGAAGAAAAAAATTTATGGTTCACCCCCCCCCCCCTTTTTGTGACCCTTGTACTGCGGTAGAAGGGCAACCAATGACATCATTCTCTAAAGTTTTACTAAACTTTATTTTTACTCTTGGAAAAAATCTCAGAAAAATGATAAAAACCTGATGACAATTACTTTGAAAAAACTAAAAAAGTTGCCATAAATTATTGTAAAGAGTTTTACTTTTATTATTAGTATTTTTTTTTCAAAATTTCCTTTCAAAATCTTAAAGCAAATTCTCAAATATCTTGAAAAGTCCACTTTGAAAAAATTCTTTCATAAGAAATTTATTTTGAGAATTCTTGATTAGAATTTAAATTTCCTCGTTTAAAACTTTTTTTTAAAATTGTGAGACAAATTTTTCGCTTAGAATTTATTTAAAGAATCTCAGAAAACACTTACAAAAATGCTCTCTTTCCTTTGATTTTTTTTTTTTTTTTTTTTGAAACAAACACCAAATGATAACTTTATTATTCAATAAAAAAATTGTTAACCAAGTAGAATATTTTTTTTTTTAGTTAAAAAAAATCGCTACAATATTTTTGCAAAATTATCGAAAAACTTGAAAAATTAATTTTGGAAAAAGTTTCCATAGATAGGTACTTATAAGAACTGATATTTGCTCATTAAACATTTTTTTGGAAAAATTACGTCCACAAATTTTTTTTTGACATTTTTGTTCAACATGTAGGAGCAGGAGCGAGTGTATTTTTTTCAACTAACAAAAAAATATTGATAGTTTGGAACTAATTCTTTTCCTTTGTTTCTTTATCGATCTAATTTTACTGTAGGTATTAAAGAAAAAAGTCACATTTTATTTTACTTTTGAAGGTTCCTTTAAAACAACTGGGCCCCAGGACTATACTGTCTCACCTAAACCTTCCAAAATAGGCCCTGAAGAAAATTTTGGCAACTCATCAACTTCGATTTAGTTGAAATTTGGTTTCTTAAAAGACCATGTCACCTAGACCTCTGATCAAATTTTGAGCTGCCTATGTTTACCTTACACAATTTTTGGTGAATTTTTGAAAATGGTAAAAATAGCCCACATTGATGAATCTTTTTTTTTTTTTTACAAAAGTTGCAAATTTTGAGATAGAATTTTGAAAACTTGTTTCTATACTAAACTTAAACCTCAGGAATCGATTAAACCATTTTCGAAGCGATCTGAAGTCTCCAACAAAAGCTGACTTTTCAAGATTTTCAAGTTCTTAACAAATACACGCGTCAACTCGTCACCTCAGATTTGGAATTCAACTGTGCTAATCGACTGATTTAGCTGCTGAGTTGATTACAGCTTCGTCTGAAGCGATTCTACTTAGTTCGTTGGAGGAAAATCAACTTTTGCTGGAGGCTTCGTCAATTTTCAAAATTTTATCTCAAAATTTGAGATTTTTGTAAAAAAAAATGATTTATTAATGGACTATTTTCTCCATTTTCAAAATTTGACCAAAAATCGAAAAATCAACAACGACAGCTCAAAATTTTGTTCTGTGGCCTATGGAGACATGTTCTTTCAGTGAACCAAATTTCAGTGTTCAATCTGATCGACGAGTTGTCAAGGTTTCCTCGTAAGCTATGTACGAATGCTTAAGCTACGTATGTTTCCATCGACCCTGCTGACTATTGCATAGGAGCTTGAGAGAGAGAGAAAAAAAGAATTATTTATTTCGCATAATATTAACTAAGTTAATAAATTTTCAATTGCACGCATTCTTAATCCTCTATAACTGTCTTTTGTTAAGGTTTAAAATGTTATTTGAATCAGTAGCAAGGAGAGTTTAAAATTCAAATGAAAGGGTTACCAACACGTGACAAATATACATTGGCGGAATTGAAAACAACGTTCATCTGTCGGCGACATAAAATCGGATTATCGACACCGACGACGCGGGAACGTCCGTTGCAGATCTACTAGGTATCTATTCGAGTACAACTGGATATTTTTTTTTTCGTTTTGAAATCATTACAAACGTTACCTTTTTATATGCATCGTAGGTTAACCAACTCACCATCTCGACATCGCGCTCGAGCTGGACGAATAAACAATTCGAACACTTAGGTATGTATGAGTTGATACTGTACCTCTTAACCCGTTACTGGAAAATACTCGAAAAGCGGGACATTATTTACATGTCGGAATATCTCGAATGGTTAGACTTAAAAGTCCATCGTAAATGGAATATTAATTTTATAATGAAGTAAATGCAATACCGTCTAATGGCTTTGTCAATATGAAATAAAAACGGCGCTCTGAGGCGCGGTCGCTGGTCAGTTTTAAATTGATAACATACCTAGTTACGACATTATATCAACAAAAGATTAAACTGTCTGTACGAAATTCAATACTTTACCTTTTCCCCTTTCGTATTAAAATGCTACATTGTTGTAGTTTTCAAATCCTTGCGTGGCTTGAACCTGTTCGAGACTCGTTGTGTGGTTTTGTTACCATCACTAAATTCATATTTCATTGGTAAACCGCTATTATACGAGTACTTGGGTTAAATCCCTCTTTTTTATTTACTAAACCGAATCATGGTTTGGCATACATTACCATTTTTGAAACTAAGGATAGTTTGGTATTTCATTTCGAATGTTTTTTTCACACTTGATATTGTCGTCATGCAAATTTAAACGAGACGACAAGCGCCACTTAACGGTTTTTAATTTATAAAAGTTTTTCAAGTTTGAAACGTAAATCTTGGAGTGTTTTTTTAACTAATGAGGGAGCGATTTGGTTCGATTGTTTCAATACGTACCTAGTGACTGTTTATTTGAGAATGAGTAATTAACTTGGCGTACATAGTTTGTTGGTATTTCTATGACTAGGAGTCGAAGATTTGTTTTGAAGGAGATGAAATAATGCCTAATTGCATTGGCAAGAGATAAAAGTCATAAAACTGGTTCTCTATGAGGTTTATTTTGAAGCAGCTTGTATTGTTGATTAGGATCAGCAATTTGTAATTTTTTGGATGTAGTTCGATTTTCCTCCAAGGGGTGGCCAGTAGAAAATTTCTTAATGCTGAATTTTAGAAGTGAGTTTTTCAACAAAAAATTTACCTAAGAATCTTTTTAGGCCCAATATTTCTTATAGTAAAAATAATTGAGAATTTTTTAATGCTGATCCCAAAAAAATCAAATTTTTACTCAAAAAAATTTTGACAAAAAGTTTGAGTTGAAAAAAAAAATGAAAATGAGAGATTTTTTCTACAAAAATTAGAAAAGTACTCTTACTCAGAAAAAAAATGAAATCCTAATTCTCCTAAATAATAATTGAAGGATTTTTCTCTACATAAAATGTAGGTACTCAAGAAATTTTTTTTGAAAAAAAGGTTTTTTTCCATGAAAAATTTTTTCTTCACTTTAGAAAAACTGAAAAACTTCTTCTTTCGAAAAATTGAATTTTGCTTACCCGAAAATTTGAAAAATATTTTTATTGCCATAAAATTATGATTAAAAAAAATGAATCAAATGCTTGAAATTAATGAGATTTTGATCTTTAATTTTTTTTTTCAAAAAAATTGAGACAAAAACATTATGTAATTTTTTTGCTTTGAAAGTAAAAGATGCTTATTTTCTTCCTAATAAGAAAACAAAAAACAAAAAAAAATATATTTTTTTTTAGGTAAAGCCTTTTTTTCTTCCAAAAAATTGGAAGTTTTTGTTTATTTTGTTTCCAAAAAATTGATTTTTTTGCGCTAATTCCAAAAAAAAAAATTACTAACTTTTTAATCAAAATTTTGAATTGTTTTCTGCAAAAAATTGAAAGATTTTTTTCTTCCAAAAAGTTGAGAAAAATTTTTTCTAAGAAAATTTGAAAGTCTCTTTTACAAGAAATATACCTATAGAATGACTATTTTTCATTTCAAGAAAATTCAGAAGATGTTTTTTTCTAAAAAATAATTTATACATTTTTTCCCTCCAAAAAATTAAGTGAATATTATTTATTTATTTATTTATTACAAAAAAAAGTATTAACCTTTTCTCTAAAAAAAATATTTGAAAGGGTTTTCCTCCACACATTTGAAAATATTTTTACTTTGAAATAACAGAAGACCCCCCCTCCCCCCCACCATAAAAAATCGACACAAAAAAAATCAAGTTTTTTTTTCTCTCAAAAACATTTTGAATTTATTTTTTAATTCGGGAATTTTTTATGCTCATTCCAAATGAAAAGAAATAGGTAGGCTATTTTACATTTTAAAAAATTTCAAATTATTTTGTTAAAAGTTGAGAGATATTTTAAAGAGATTGTTTTTTTTCTCCTCAATTTTTCTTTCTAGAAAACCAAATGATTTTTTCAAAAAATTGAAGACTTTAATTGGAAAAAAATTCTTTAAAAATAATAGAAACAACTCCATCAAAAATTTAAGCGATTTTTAAAAAATTGAATAAAAAATTGTTTTTTCTACAAAAAATAATTGAAAAATATTTTTACTAAAAAGAAAGAAATCAAGTGATTCTGATTCCTTCATTCCAAAAAATTGAGAAAGATTTTCTCAAGACAAATTCTAGAAATATTTTTTATCCAAAAAAGTTATTCGATTTGAAAAAAAAATTGAAACATGAAATGAATTTTCTTTTATGAAAAGAGAGATTTTTTCCGAAACAAAAAATAGGATTTTTTTTTCAAGAAATTGAGAAATTTTTTACATTGATTTCAAAAAGATCAAGATTCAATTATTTTCTATCCCAAAAAAATTTTGAAACATTTTTTCTCTAAGAAATTGAGAGATTAAAAAGAAAAAGATCAAGAATTTTTTCGGCTTCGAAAAAATTGAGATTTTCCGCACAATTTATTCTCTAAAATAAATGAAAAATTTATTCGCCCAAAAATTAATTGATTTTTTTCCTACAAAAATTGCAAATTTTTATTGAAAAACGTTTTTTTTTTCTTTTTTAAAAAATCGAAAGATTGTTTTTTTTTTTAAATTAAAATTGTTTTTCTCCCCTCTCGAAAAAATATTGTGAAATTTCGGCCTACTTTGTATTTTGAGAAAATTCAGAATTAAAAAAAATAATTTAAAAATATTTTTACTTCAAAATAAAAGCAAGTGGTTCTTATTTTATACTGCGAAATTTTTATTCAAAAAAATTAAAATTTTCTATCCAATTTTTTTTTCAAAAAAAAAAAAAAATGGATCAGTGAATTTGAAAAAAAAAATATAAATATAGGTCATGGGTCGTGAATTCTAATCATTGGTGTATGTTTAATTTTTGCATTTTCGAGGTTTTCTTTTTCTATGATGTAGAAAGTTCATTTTTTCATTTCACTTTTTAAATTTTGGATTTTAGATTGAATGTAGGTAGCTCATGCCTCGAGGCTCGAGCACCCGGAGGTACTGTTCTACCGTTATTTGTCAAGTTTTTGGTCATGTCGTTGGTGTTTTCTTGAGATTGTGTTAACCTACCCTTGGCTTCACTTGATCATCTCTCTTTTGTTTGACTTTTGCAACGCAATATCTATACCTAAGTTCAGAAAAAAATTTCAAAATATGTTTTTTTTTAAATTCAAGACTCTGTACAAAGGTGCTCAAATTATTAAAAAAATCTAAGAATCACTCTCACGCCTCATCACTTCATTATTGTCATTCTAGTTTTTAGAAACAAAGTGAACTTATTTTTTAGTTGCTTTATTGTCGTTGAAAATCTTCTTCTAAAACTTGTAGGTAACTGTAATGAACGTACTTGGATCAAATGGACAAACACTAATGAAATGACTCAAATTGTTTAAATTTAATTCGCATATTGCTAAAAATAAATACAAGGTAAACGATTCTTTATCTACACTAATGATCTAATACTTATACATACTTAAATCATAATAACAATTCATCGATAAATACAAAAGAAAAATAAATAAATTAAAGAGAGAGAGAGTGAAAGGACAAAATTTATCGCAAGAACCAATAAACACGAGGTAACAAATTAAAAAATCAAAATTAAGTACAGTACGTAGCTTTCTAAAGATAGATTTATTTACAGGTATGGACATTATTATTCGGAATACGTGGTTTTCTCCGAACTAGAAGCTGACCCCGGCGAAGTAGTGACTGGTTTATCCGAAATACAAGAATTATTATAAACATCGTTGCCCACCGAAGAAGGTGCCAAGTGATGCATAGCTAAGGCATTCTGAGGATACCCCAATGGAGGCCTGATTACCGTTGGTAAGTAACCTGTACCTGTATAAGGTGCAGATAGAAATCGTCTATTGGCATGGAGAGGGCTGAAATTTCGGTGAAATGGAGAACAACCTAAGGCTAATGGTGAAAAAGCGGAGGCCGCTTGGATTGATTCGTCGGTTTCTGAATTCATCTGTGGAAATTATTCAAAAGTTATTCCAAATGTAAATACGATGATTGAAATTTGAAAATGAACGATTGTGTTGTACGTACCATTACTTCAATAGCTTGGAGTACGTCGCCTTTGCACCTTTGCAGAGCTAATTCTATCTCTGCTCTTCGTCTGGATGGGAAGACTCTCCTCAGGACGTCGACTGGTGACTTTTGTTGGTATTGCGGTGCTAATAGTTGCTGGGAATTGAAAAATGCCGAAAATGACATTTGGTCTAAGTCTGCTGAAATTGGCGTATTGTTTTCTGACGGCAAGGTACAGTTTTTCTTCAAAGATAGGTTCTCCGGAGCGACGTCACTATCTGTGCTATCTTCCTATAAATACGAATTAAATGGTAAGAGATTCGAGTAATTTTACGAAAGGTTCGATTAGGCATGATCGATCCTACCTCTGTGTGAGATATTCCTCTAGGATCATCGACCGAAAATGGGGTTACGTTTGCAGGAGGCGATGGTGATGTTGGAATTTCCGAAGTGGGCGTCAGACTAGGTGATCTACTTTTCGATCTTCGTCTTTTATCTAGACTAGATGGTTCGTCACATTCGAGAATTTCCTTTTCCGAAATTCTTGGTCGTTTGCTACCTGCAATTGGGTAATTCCGGAATAAATTGGCGAATTGATTAAGGTCGAAAATTTGCTTTTCGAGAAGGTTAATTGGTCGATGTTTGATGGAAATTTTCCTTCGTACAAATAGCAGACAAAATTTAAAGACAGTCATGTTAATTTATTTCTACTTCGTTTCAAAGTCCGAAGCTGGTTTTGAAATATCAAGTCGAGTACCGTTCAAAATTATGAATAGCTTTTGAAATTTTCATATTGTCAAAGCAAAGAAAATCTAAGAAATAAATTTCGCTCCCAAGGTTTTATTGCAGCAGTGAATTTTCTGCCTAAGACGCCTACGTTGTTTCCATCGTTTAATATTGTACGAATAAACATTTCAATAAACATTTTCAACGTTCCTATTCCGCTCTGTCTAAACATTTATATTCTTCGTGAATAAATAGAACGTTCGTTTTAGAATGGCGTTAATAAAAATTTCACATGAAAATGGCGACGCATTTGCCAATACTTATTTTTCCATCTCACGTTACATAAACGTTGGAAGAAAGATTACGAGATGAATGTGAAATTTAATAAGTATAAGACGTTTAAGAAATAAAATATTTTCGAAATTGACTTTTTTTCCTTCTTTGTAATTCCCAAAAAGGCTTTCCCTAAAAATGGCCACAATATTCTACGAATTTAAAAAAAAAATCGGGACAATTTTATTTCGTGGGATTGAAATTACGTCGTCGTCGATATGAAAGTTCATCGTAATAATGGGTTAATACTTCTCATATAAGGTCCTCGTTTACTTTTTCGAACAGTCTGTACCTTGAAATGACTTTATATGAGGCATGTTATGTTCCATCTCTACTAAGAACCGTCATTTATAAAATACAGTATATTGCAGCTTTTAGACATTCCTGTCGCTATTATTGCTAACATTCCACAAATATCGTTTAGTGTCTATTGTGGTGTTCTGCAAATGACTCTGTCACTCGTTCCTTCTCACTTTTCACACTTTCTTTCTCTCTTTTTCGCCAGTCGTTTATATACACTGAACTACTGTAGCCTATCGTCACCCTATTTGCGCCAATAACCCTTCTTCAATAAAAGAAAATTTATTCTATACTGATTCCCCGACTCTTATCGATTTTCACTTGAAACCGTGAGTCTTTTCGAAATTGCTCAGTATTTCAAGAATTTCATTTTATTTTGTGGTCGCGATTAAATTTTATACGTTGGAAAATTTCTATCGTTTTATTTTTCTTTAAAGGGTATGCTTTGAAATGAAGAGTGATTATCGTTTTGAGGCGTGAGGTTCGTTTGGTTTTTGCGATTTTTTTCACATCGTAGAAATATTTTTTGTGATAGGAATTTTTCGAAAAAAAAAGGTGAAATTCCTACCTATCAAAAAATAATCTGTTTCTATAATAGAAACTGAAGGAAATAATTTAAGCTGAAAAATTGAAATTTCAGTCTTGAGTTTTCAATTTTCAAGTTAGGTATATAAAAAAGTAATGATGAATACAATACACGCAATTTTCAAAAAAGTGGTTTTAAGCCCTAAAATTGTGACCAGCACTGGTATAGAATTGTGAACTACATAGATACTTAATATTCGAAATTGGAGGGGAGGTAGGGGTCCAGTAAAAATTTTTGTAATAATCAAAATTATTCCAAAGACTTCAAGCTACAACATTTGTTTGAAAATTTTTTCAATTGGACCCCTCTATCCCCTACAATTTTGCATGACACGTCGTAGTTACTTATTAAAAATTAGTGGAGTGAGAGAGAAAAAGGCCAATTAAAAAATTTTCCAAACAAAAAAAATTATAGATTATAAGGTGCTAGAGATAATCTTGGTTATTATAGAAATTTCAATTGGACCCCTCCCTCTCTTCCGATTTCTCAAAACATTACCTATGTAAATCTCGTTATACTTATTCAAAATATCGGGTATGGGTCTAATTGAAAAAATTTTCAAACAAAAGTTGTAGATTGAAGTCCTAGAAATAATTTTGGTTATTATGAAACTTTCGATTAGACTCTTCCTCTTCCCTCACCTCCAATTTCGCATAATACTACTTAAATATTTATATTAATAAAAACTTGGAGAGGAAGGGGTCCAATTAAAAAAAATTTCAAACAAAAGTTGTTGCTTGAAGTCCTATAAATAATTTTTAGTGATGCAGAAATTTCGATTGCACCCTTCCTTCCCCTCCAACTTTGAATATTGGGGCGAAAGAATATCGGATATTTCATAAAAAGACGGATAATCGTTTTCTTTTCTTTTTTGAAAAAAAAATGCAACAAAGAAATTCGTTTTGAAAAATTTGGTATAGAAATGACTAATGAAAAATAAGGGATGAAAAAGTTCTCAATTTTTTGAGACCATTTTTTATAAAAATTTTGGGATAAGTTCCATTTTTTTTTTTTTTTTTTTGAATAAAAAAAATCGTAATTATTTTAAACAAAATTTTTGATTTTTTTCGTGATTTTGCAGCTTTTGTAAAAAAAAAAAAAAAAATAGGATACCTTAAGTACTTACCTATAAAAAAATAATTTTTGTTTAGAAAAAAAATAATCAATTTTTTGGGATAAAATTTTTAATTTTTATTTCTAAAACTGAAAAATGTTGTAAAATTTTTTAAATAATTTTTTTCGATTTTTTTTTTTCAACTTTTTATTGAAAAAAAAAATTATATTTCTCAAATTTTTTCAGAGAAAAATCTCCAAATTTCTTTGGAGCACCTCATATCGACACAAAAAAAAATCCCCATTTTTCATTTTTTAATTCAGATTAGACAGAGTGAATTTGTGGTCAAACCAAAGGTCATCCTATTAAAAATGGTGAGAATTAAAATTGTAGAGCTTAAAATTTTGTTTTAGTAGTAAGGAATTCTTTTTTTTTTTTTTTTTTTTTTCTAGGAAGCTTAGTTTTTATTTCATCTCATATTTCCCCCCAGAAATTTCGTCTAATTTCATCTAGTAGGTATATCTCAATTTTCACAGATCTACGAAAGTGGTCCCTTTTTTTGAATAGCCTCGCAATTACGAAAATAAAAAATGAAATGATAGGAACAAAACACAATTTCAAACAATATTTTTTCAAGAACAATTTTCATTTTTTTTAGAAAACAATATTTTGAAAATTTTTAATTTCAAATTCATTTTTTTTATGTGAAAGAATTTTCCCAATTTTGTGCGAATTTCAAAATTATTTCCATTTGAAATGTCGAAAAAATCGTTGAAATTTCAGTTCTAACAATTTTAAATTTTAAAAATAAATAAATAAAAAACTTGAAACAAAAATCAATTCTGAATTTTTAAAAAAATAACATAAATTATTTCAAAATTTTTGCTCGATTTTTTTAGGTCGAGGGGAGGGGGGTTTGTTTGAAGAAGCAGCATTCAGATTTAAGCCCAAAGCAGCAAAAAATCTAAATCCTTCTGTGATTGACTGATTGGGAATCCCTTATTTAAATTATTATTTGTTATAGAGTTTTCACTTTTCGCTTGTTGGGCTAATAACAAAATAAAATTTGGTGATTCTTATGTTGATAGGTATATTTTTTTGTCATTATTATTATTATTATTATTATTATTTATTTATTTATTTTTTTTTTAGTTCAGACGATACTTTCAAAAAAAAAAGTTATTTATTTTTATGATATTTATTTATTTTTTAGTTGCCTATAGTATGGTTTCAGTTGAATGTTTTGTCAGATTGAAATGTACCTAATTAAATTTAGGTGATAACCACTTTACGAGCCATTCTCATAGTATTCAATTTTCAACCAATTGTACGAGTAATATAGATAACCATTTAAGCCTAATAGTATCTATTTGATCTAGCAAATAATTCAACTTCATCAAAAAAGTTATTTTAAAAAAATTAAAATAAAACGTTATTTTTTTGAAATACCGCGGAGTTATTCAAAATCTCCTTAGTAAGGCTATTTGGAAAAAAATTCAAAAAAAGTTTTTTTGATGACCTGGGTTGGGTGTTTCCCAAGTTAAATTAAGTAGAAGAAAATCTAAAAGATGAATTGGCAACTCATATGAAACAAAAAATGTAATTTTTTCACATGATACCTATCTCAAAAATTGAAGGAACAAGGAAAAATAAAATTTGCAGAAAAAATATGTCACAAGTAAAAAATGTTATTTTTTTAATGACCCATGTTGAATCAAAAAAAATTTTCTACGAACTTTTGAGGTATAGACATCATATTATAGGTATTAATTTTTTTCCATCTTTTTTATTCATCTCAGGAAATCATAAGTAACTAAATGCTTAGAAATGGAGAAATTTCAATTTTTTCCAAATAGCCCCGCTTTAAATAATTCAGAAATTGAGTTTTTAAGGAGCTATAACCCAAAGAGATTTTCCTTGATCCTCAATTTTAATTTTAGGGGTACCTACATGAAAAAATCTCAAATAGCCCCATTTTATGGTAGGTATAAACGTTGTAACGAAAAACAAAATTCATCAATTTTGATGCAGGTGACATATCGAATAATGTAACGAAAAAAAATTATACTTTCCTGATAATTTTAAGAAAATTAATCTATGAAATTTTGATAAAATAACTTCATTTTCAATTTTTTTTTTAAATGAAAAATAATTATAGGTAATGTGAATAGGTATAGTTTCGTAAGTAGGTACCTACTAATTTTCAAGACTTGTTTCTCAACAGTTGACATTTTTTATTTTTATTTTTTTGTTTCAGAAAATGTACCTAGAAGAAAATTGAAGAAAGGAATGTAGATTCATGGTACGTTCGTACTTATGGCGAGAGCTGAAAAGTAAGTATTTCATTTCAATAATTAAAACCAAAACTACGAAACTGATTAACTGAATGAATTAAATTTCGCACCCCCACATTCGTAGTAGATTACTATTGAACTAACCCGTACGACCCACGACCCAGTGCACCGAATAATTGGTAAAATCATCTCCATAAAGAAATCATGTTACCATCTTAATTCGTGCGGCAATATCGCAAAACCGTATTAGAAATATAATTAAGAATATTGTATATAAAGAGAAAATTATAAAACGATAAGCCACATTTAAAGATCTTAAACGTTGAACTGTATTGTTATCGCGATATGTTCATCGAAAAGTTCACCCTTGTGAAGTTCTTTGAGGTTACTTATTATACAATGTTAGAACTATTGTTAAAGAAAACGTGGCTCTTGTTGAAACAAAGTACGTCTTCAACTTGATGTTGAGAATTGTCGAGTTTCCATTCGAAAGCTTATTTTGTAAGGATTTCTTACTCCCGGAGTGCTGGCGAGGAGCGGTGATAACTCTTTCTTAATCCTTATCTGAGCTTTCTCCATTGTTTTCGATATTACTTTTGATCGTAACCGCGGAATATTATTATAATTTGTTTACAATGTTGATGTAATTTGGCTTGATATTTTACCCTTTTGTAAAGTGCTCCTTGATATTTTGTCATTTTTGTCCTTTTGAAAGTGTTCCTTTTTCTCTATCTATTAAGTTAGCTTCTTGCCATTTCAAAAAGTTTCAAAATACAAAGTGAAAAGGAAAATAGCATAGGTATTTTCACCATTTTCCAGTCGTGTCGTTTCGTATTACAAAAGAATTTGTTTAAAAGTGTATCATGCTTGTCACAAAAACCCTTTCGATTTTTTTACGAAGGGGTTGTGTAAGAGTAAGGATACCGAAGGCTATTTCTCTTTCTTATCTGTTAGTGATTTTTCTTCTTGGGCCGAGTGACCTTTGATTTATTGTTTGTGACCAGTAAAACTGAAGTAGTGGGTGGTACAAAAGTATAGAATGATGTTGTTTTTTTTTAGGAATGATGGTTATTTTCTTTGAATTATTTTTGTAAAATAAAGCAAAGTATAGTACCTTACGTTAGTATTTCTAGACTAGATAGATGTATTTTTTTTTTTTTTTTTTTTTTTTTTTAGAAATTATTCAAGTTTTTTGGAACAAAGAAAAGAAGCCTATTTGAAATCAGTATCAGCATTTTGTATTCGAGGAAAAATTTTCGCAAGTGACGACGGAAAATACTGATACTCGATATTTTGTAACCCTTGAAACGAGCATCACTTCCTATAATAATTATCGTCGCTAAATTACACTGTTCAACGAAGGATACACCGTAACACGTAAATATCGAAGTACGAGTAAGTACTTATTCTTGTTACCTGGGTACTTAAGGACTCGAAGCTCTTAACTTAACGTGCGCCAAATGAAACATTCAGTACGGAATTAGGTCTTTAATAGAGAAAAGCCGTATTAAATATTGCCAACAGTTTATTGTGTGTATCAAACAACGGCAATAGGCAGTCATTTAACCCAGTACTTTGTTTACAAAACACCACTTCACCCTATCGAGCACCCTTTTTATTCGCGGTCTTGATAACTCGTTACGTTAACAAGGCCTACCGAATTCATCCTTCTATTCAAAAAACAAGGGTATCAATTAGAGAGTTTGTCGAGATAATGATTTAAAATGGCAAATCTTCGGCGTAAGTTACTTTGAGAAAGCAAACATTCGAATGATAAGATCGGTCAAGTGGGTTTGTTTTGAAATTGTACGTACAAGCGATCGCTTTGTTCGGAATTATTGATTTGTTTTCGTTTAATTTGTTGGCAGGATTTGTGATATGGATTAATTTTATGTGTCTGAAGCTATACGAAGAGGAAATGTTTTGGATTTCTGGACGAATGAATACAGAAGTATAAAACGAATCATTTTTTACCGGAACGTTGGAAATGATCAATAATTTAGTCAGTTTTACAAGCAATACTCAGGTATTTTTTTTATTTTACTTTGAAACGTTTTAATTTAATTTTATTCAAAAAAAGTAAAAAATAACGGAAAAATTTCAAACTATGCCACTTTTAAAACTTGTCACCTGGTAACACTGTTTTTAGTGTTTGTGTTGTGTGGTTTTTGTTTTATTTTTTTGTGAAAAGTTGTTGTAAAGTTTTGATAGTGCTAAATTCTTTAAATTATTTTTGCTAATCGTGTATTAATTAGAAATTAATTAACAATTAACGGCCATATCATGTGTAGTTTTGTTTCTGTAGTGATGTTAAGTACTTATGAACTACGTAAAGTCAAGAACGAAGCCGGAGAACTGATGCATCGTTTGGAATTCGTCGGAAGTCGTGGTGTACGTATTCATTCATTTCGTCGTAAGAATTTCTTTTAATTTGTAATTATGATTCATATTTTAATTATCGATCTATTTAATATGCTTTTAGTGAAAATTAGAATCGTTCGTTTCGTCAGTCGCGTAAGATTGATCGATGTAAACCTCTATTTACGTGTTCATGTCATGTTGTCGTTAACAGTGTTACAGTTGCAGATCTCTTATCAATCATCTACGTTATAATTATTTCGAAATATATGTGGAACTGACACTAAGTATCAATCAACGAATCAAGCCAAGTAAGTCATAATGAAAACTAAACTAGATCAGTGATCAATAGTGGCGTCACTTTGACTTTTTGCTCGTGTGGGTGCTCAAATTTTCCCTCGTTTGGATTTATACAGATTACAGAAAGACCTCAAAAACCGTGGGTGCAGGCTTCCAACGCTACTGACGATCATTTATACATTTTACTGAAGTGGAGGTTTACGAATTCGAATGTGTCTAAATGTACTTTGGTTTCGAAGCTGATTTTGATCAGTGTTATAGTAAGTAACATAATTTTGATATTGCTTCGCTAAAATTAGTAGAAAAACTAACAGAGAATATGAATTTATCCACAGATTATTCAAAAATTCAATTGGATGGTATTTTAACTAATTTCTGTACCCTAAAGTTCCGAAGATGGAAGTCCAATTTTTTTGGTTTTGAGATTTTTATAGTTCATGTACCTTCAAGTGTCATACGAGTAGGTTCAGAAAAAGTAAAAACCTCAAAGTTGAAAAAAATGTGTCTTCCATCTTCGGTGCTATAGGGTACAGATTGTACAAAAATTATTGCTGTTTTTTTTTTTTTTTAATTGAAAATAATGTGTTGAGCAGAATTTTCTTCTAATTTAAAAATAGATATTTTATCATTCGTATTCTTAAATTTTTTTTTTTTAGGTAAGCATATCAAGTTCTCAAGCATTTACATTCTACTTCAACGTACGACTAGAGAAAAAATTCGAATTACCTGGACTACTAAGATGACTTCTGGTGTTCTCCTGCGAGCAATGAATAGACGACTGCAACGCCGGCAAAGAAGTAGCACTAGCTGTGACACTGGACGAAGTAGCGATCTGCGATTGAGGGTATATCAATCCTAATTCTCTAGCTTCGTTTTCTTCTTGCGCCTGCTGTCTCCGTAAAGCGACCTGAGCAGCCATCACTCGTTGTCGTTCGGCGATCAACGTACATTTCGCGCAAACACAATCTCTCCAACGGCAATAACGTTTATGTCCTTTGAGAGCGGAGACGACTCCGTGATTACGACATCTAGCACATTTCGGAGTTCGCTGATACCTTTCGCTGGCTCTTAAGAAAAAGGCCGGCGGTAAAGAGCCGAGTACCGGGTGTTGAGACATGATCGCAGCGGACATATCCACGCCATTTGGTAAACTCATTCTGTCGGATAACCGCATATCACTGAAACTAGACATCGTCACTAACTACGGTCGGCGACTCAACTCGTAGCAAATCCCTTCACTTCACGCTCGGCTCCACAGGGATAACGGTGTAAACTCCGCCTCTCATAAACACTCTTTTAAAATGGAGGCGCTCTTTACTGTATCCAAATATAAAGAAGGCACCCATTGGTTGTTGGCATCGCGCGGCCTCCTACCGTCCTCCTACTACCCTTTTGCTTCTTCTATACTTCTAAACATTAACAGTGTTCTGCTATTGTATAGTATAACAGTACTTATATAAAATTCAACCGTATCGTGTACCCAACAAAAAAGCGTACCAAATGAAACGAGTTTTTGATACGGGTATCGAAACCTTTCAGCTTCACTTCGCCGCCGCAGACCCTTTTTTCCAGCGCAAAAGACGTAAGGGAAAAGGTATCGAAAAATGCTCCCCGACCACGCGTTTCGGTTTCTAATATTGTATTTTAAATGGAAATATCCATGTCATTCAATTTCTTTCCATTAAAGAAGCCTCGAATATTTCCTCTCCGCCTCCTCGCTGCCTCGCTTCTATTTCGCGCACTGTTCACTTTTTTATTATCTAAATGTTAATGCTGCCATCGATGTGAATTTAAATCAATTCTGTATTTCGACGAGAAAAAAATGCCATAGCTTTTTTTCGTATTTATCATCTAAATGTGTTCATATCGAAGCTTTTCAATTTCTTTGGTAGGTGGAATTTTTGCTTGCGTCGAATTTTCAAGTGTTTTTTGTGCGCGGAAATTTCATCGTTGATGATTCGAGATGGCACTTTTATAATTTAATTTTATTTTAAATTTTAAATTTTTTTATTGTTAGTATGTTGATCAATGAATTTTATTTTTTTATAGATTGAAATTCTAATCTTTTTTTGTTTCCATTTTTTTCAGATGCTTGAGACTTATTCTGTTTTGAAATCGTTGACTGGATGTGGGAAGATGATATTGATGGATATTCGATGCTTCGATTTCGCATTTTACAATAATTAGGTATTTCGTTAGACTTGCCTATAAATATCCACCATAATTCTACAGGCGCGATGATACAGCAACTTATTACACGTCTGTACTATCGTATTGCCTATCGTGTTTGAATAGTGCGAGTCGATTTTAACTTACTGAAAAAAATTTGGAGTTTGATTCTGAAGAATTTCCTGCTTCAATTTTTTACAAATTCATCGGAAGAAAAAATCTTAATGAAACTCGACCTTTATTCTTTAAAAACATAACATTATTTTTAAAAAATTCTTTCCAAAACTTTTGTTTATAATTCATTCTAAAGAGAATTTCCTATCCTAAAATTTTCATCATAAAATTTCTTGATAGAAATAGAAATTTTTTCATTGAAACGTTTTCTAAGAAAAAGTCTTCGGAAAATCTGTTTAAAAATTCATTATTTTTTTTAAAATATCTTAATTTATTTTCATTTTTTTTGTTGAAAATTTCGTCTTGGAATCTGTGGAAAAATTCTATATTTGCCTACAATTTTTTTTAAAACACACATTGAAAATTTATTTAAAAATTTTGTTGGAAAAAAGTTATTTTCGAGAACAATTTCTCCCAAAAATTCTTTGCATAAATTCTTGACCAGAATGATATGTCGTTATTAGAAAATTCTCCCCAAAAAATCTCAATGTGCAATCTTTTTTTTTGGTGGGTGGGGGGGGGGGGGGAGTTCTTGATAAATTTTTAATTAACATTTTTTTGCATGAAATTTCATCAAAAAAAAATATTTTCAATTTTTTTTTCAACCAAGTGGCGTTGGATAAAAAATTGTTTGAATAGTTTTTTTGCATACAATTCTCATTTTTCTTCAGCTTTTGTCCTGATAATTTCATTCCTTAGAAAAATTTCGTTTGAAAAGGTTACATCAAATATTTTTTAATTTCTTCAAAAAAAATATTTTGAAAAATGATTCTTGAAATGAATTTTTATCAAAATAAAGTCGGGTAAATTGAGAAAAAGATAACTCCTGATAAAATCTCGTTGTCAAATAAAATTGAAATTTTTCCATATTTTTTATTTTTTTTTTAAATCCCTCCTTATGAAAAAATTTACCTACGTATACATGAAAAATTATTAAAATTATTTTTTGTTTAGGTAGGTAAAATTCTCATTTCTCTTCAGATTTCCTTTTAAAAATTCCCCTCTTTGAAATTTTTGGTAGGTAATTTATTTTTCAAAGTTCTTGAACGGATTCCTGCAATTTTTCTTTCAATTTTTTCAGAGAATTCAGTTGAGAAAAAATTAATTTTGAAAAGTTTTCCATTGAAATTGAGTTTTTCCAGAAATTTTGGTTAAAATAATTACTTGAGGAAAATCATATTCGGAAATATTTTTCGTGAAATTTAATGCATAAAAATTGGTATTTTCTATTTTTTTAAATCTTGAAAGAAGTGTCATAAAAATCTGTTCTAAAATTCTTGTATTTTTTTAAATTTCACATTTTTTCATTTTTTTTTTTTTTTTTTTTTAAGAAATTTTACTGTGAAATTTAAATTTTGAAAAATGTATTTAAAGCTTTTACTGGAAAAAAATTCGTAGTAAATTTCTCAATATCTCAATAAAAATTCCCGATGAGAATTGGAATTTTTTCATGAAAATTTTTCTCAAAAACATTCTCATTGTAGGTAGAATAAAGGTATTTTTAAAGAAAATTCTTGGGAATATATTGATAAAAAATTTATTTTATTTGAAATTTCAATTTTTTTTTTAAATATCTTTTTTCTTTGAAGAATATTTTAGAACTGAATACCTACTCTTTTGAAAAAAAAAAGAATAAAAATTTACAAATTCTTCTCTTTTTTCTGATTTTTTTTTTGAAGATTTTTTCAAAAGTCTTGAATTTTTTGGAAGTTCCTTCAAGTTTTTTTTTTCAATTTTTTTATAAAAAAAATAGCAGAAAAAATTATTCTTGAGAAAAACCTTGAAACCCTTCAGTAGAAAAAAGCTTGTTCGTTAAAAAAATTTTCATACGATATTTTTAAATATTTCCAGAATTTTTACCTATTTTTATTTTATTTATTTTTTTAAAGAATGAAAGAATTTTCTTGAAACAGCCCAATTTTAAAATTTTTATATTATTTTTTTTTTGTTGAAAAAAATTCTTCAGGATTAAAAAAATCACTTTACCTATTCTGTTTTTTTTTTTTGGAAATTTCCCTTCAATTTTCGGAAAAAAATTGATTTATCAAGTGAATTTATTTACGTACTACCTACTCGTACTTATTTCTTGAGACTTGAAAACTTCGTACCTTGAAACGTTTTGATCTCTAGTCAGCCTGCGTTCGTGTATCGCATTTGAAGTATACTCGTATTATGGTGTCCTTTTTTGTATGCAGGTCTTTCACGCTATCTGTCTTCATTTTAGGAAAATAGTTCGTCTTTCTACCGAGTCGAGTACGATTTCAAGATATATGAAATGAGAAACCTTTTGAGCTTTTAAAATGAATATGCGATTTATGAAAATTTAAAATCGATTAATTGGTCATTTTGACATCAAGAATTTTTACCATTCATGGTAGTCTTAAAAAATTAGTAGGGGCGAAATTAAATAAATGAAGGAGTGTAATTTTTCTATTTATTTTCTAAATTTAACTTACTAGGTATTTAACGACTTAAAAATAATTTTGCACATTACGTATAAGCCTAACTTATTCCAGGTTTTGATTTTTTACAATTTTACCATTGGTGTTATCCAAGCGAACTAGCATAATAAATAGGCAATACTTTATTTTGGTAAAATTACAATGTATTAATACTTCTTTAAATAATTTACAATAGATTTAATTTAATCGTGGTTTATTTCGAAATATTTGGTTGTTCATTTTTTGGTTTTTATCTGGGAGACGTGGGATCTGGAGTACGTCGTCGATTTACAATATCCTCGATAATAGCTTTCAGACGCGATGGAAGAGCAGGGTGTAGGGAGTTTCTAACCGTCGCAGTCATTTTTAGTTCTGAAATATGGAGAAATTCGGAGGAAATGCGGTAAATTTTCAAAGGATTTGGCCACATTTTGAGAATTTTTGATATATTTGCCAAGAATTTAGCGAGATTACGACATTTTGATAAAATTTTTGCATCGTTATCATTGCACGTTCGTGAAAAAAAAAATTGAAAACTGGTATCATTCGACTTTTTGAAATTTTAATTCGGCGTTTCTACAATTTTTCCCCCTTCTTCGTAAATTTGATCAAATTTTCTTTCATAGCCTTCATTCGTTCTTCCCAGTCCTCCTGCCCAGACTCTTTCCAACTGGACGAATTTTTGACAGGGTATAACGTGGAATGACGATTTATCGCAGAAATCGTCTTATTTTCACTCGGCCACATGAATGTGCTCAAATTCTCTTCCATAGCCTTCATTCGCTCTTCCCAGTCCGCCTGCCCAGGCTCTTTCCAAATGGACGAATTATTAATGGTTTGTACCGTCGATGGGCGACTTATCGAAGAAATCGTCTTACTTGATTGTTGTGATTCCAGCTTCGAGTTCATCCAGTGATAGAATCTATAAAATCTGACTGGAATTGGGAATGGCGAAGTGTTTGTTTTGTTATCATCTTTCAGATGGAAATTCTGATCTTGTCGGCATTCCTCTAATTTCTGGTTGATTAATTTTTGATCATTTTTGAATAAGTCGAAAAGCCATTGCGAGAATTCGGGGTGAGCTTCAGTGGTCATGAAAGAAACTGCCGGCTTTCCTGAGGTAGCGTGTCGTATTGCCGGAGCTGTGTGAATGATTCCTTGTTTCTTATGTTCGCCTGCTTTATATTTAGAATTTAGCCAATGGTAAAATCTAAAATGATTGATTGGTACTGGGAATGGAGTAGTTTCATTGATATGCCTCGGATTGAATTCTTGATCGTGCTGACATTCTTTCATTTTCTGGGCAATTAGTTCGGCTTTATCGTCCAAGATTTTGTTGAGCCATTTAGTAAATTCTAAGTACGATTTGGTTGGAGGTACAGGAGCGTCGGTTGTAGTTTCTGCTAATTTGGTTGTTTCAGCACTGTCATATTCTGTCACCCGAGAGTAAGTTGGTTCTAGCGCCAAAGGAGATGGATGAGTTATTTCGTCTGGAGAGTATTTATATTCATCGGGTTTGAGCTTTGAATTGATCCAGTGGAATAATCTAAAATGTCTGATAGGTACAGGGAAAGGTGTGCTGACTTTTATGGCTCTCGGATCAAACGTCGGATCTTGTTGGCATTCTTTTAACTTCTCGTTGATTAGTTTCGGATCGTTTTTGAATAAATCGAATAACCATTTTGTGTATTCTGGGAAGACTTGAGTACTCAAGAAGGAGACTGCAGGCTTTCCTGTGGTCTCGTAACGTTTTGGTGGGGCTGTATGGATTATTCCGTCTTTTTTGTGTTCTCCTGCTTTAACTTTGGAATTTAACCAGTGGTAGAATCTGTAATATCTGATTGGTACAGGGAACGGAGTAGATTCGTTGATTGCTTTTGGGTTGAAATCTTGATCGTGTTGGCATTCCTTTATTTTCTGAGTGATTAGATCTCGTTTATGGTCTAGAACTTGGTTTAGCCATTTCGTGAATTCCAGATATGATGGCGTGGTCGGAGGTGGACCTTCGTCTTCATCGTAATTTTGTGATTTAGTTTTCGAACGAATCCGCATTGGTTCAGTGTGGAAATTAACTCTGGAAGCTGGTGGTGTGGTGCTAGCGGTTTCTTTGTTATATTGGAAAGGTGGAAGTGTGTCAGGAGGTTCTTGTGTTACATAATCTTGCGGATGAAGTTGCGAATTAATCCAATGATAAAATCTGAAGTATTGAAGGGGAACGTTGAACGGAGGCGAAACTCGAATATTTCTAATTTGAAAGGCATGATCAGCCTGGCATTCTCGCAGTTTTTTAGCGATCTCAGCCTGGTCGTTATTGAAGATTTTATTCAGCCATTGTACAAATTCCGTTTTTTTGGCTCCAGAATCAGACCCTGAAGAAGCTGATCGAGCCACCGTTGATTTCTTCAAATTGTTCAGTTGAGCGTTTAGCCAGTGATAAAATTTGGTCTGATGGGATGGTACAGGGAATGGAGTAGACGTGCTAATGTCTTTCAAATTGAATTTGAAGTCGAGTTGATATTCTCTCATTTTAGCGGCTAATAATCTTGAATCGTTTTTGAAAACTCTACTAATCCATTGAACGTATTGGTCATAAGTTTGAATTGCAGAGATATCAGTTCTTGCCTTGGTGTTACTCTCAGGTGTACCAGTTCCTGCCTTGGCATAACTCTCAGGGGGACCAGTTCTTATCTTGACAGTAAGTGGAGCAATACCAGTTCTTGCCTTGATATTACACCCAGCAATATTACTTCTTGCCTTGGTATTACTCTGAACTGATTTTTTCTGAGTTCTGGGCGGTTTTGTGCTTATATTCAAAAACGATTCGAGAGCGTTTATGTATGCAAAATCATGTAGATGTTCGGCAGGTACTGGGAATGGTGTGAATCGCAGCCATTTATTGAAATCCAATTTGATTGGTTTGTCAGTCGCGTCCCTGGCTTTCACTCTCTCCTCGTCATTTAGTGCATCGTAAAGCCATTGATAGAATAGGTCGTGTATCGGTAAGATGGGTTTATTGAAATATTCTTCCAATTGTTCATGATAAAGTTTTCCTACCGGATCTTCAGTGATGTCATCATCTTCGTTGTTAGATATCACCCAACAGAAAGCATCACGCAGAGGTTCCGGAACTAAGAAAGGTGTGGTCATGTTGGTTTTGATGGGCTGCTTCTGTGTAAGCTCGCAAGCTTTTCTTAGCAGGTTTCTTCGGAATGGCGAAGCTTCACCTAACCAATTTTTGAATTCTTCGTAGTCTCCGAATAAATTAGCTTCGTCTAAGAGCTTATCCAGGTCTGTAGGCGAATCGGTAGGATAAAGAGCATTGGATGTTTCATTAGAACTCGCTTCAGATAGTATGTAATAAGAAACGTACTCAGGAGGTATTGAAAAATGCACCACAAATCCTTCATATGACGTGTTAGGCCAGGCAAGTTTTTGAGCCAGAGTCAGTTCTCTTAACCAATCTTCATCCTCGTGTTGTTTATTATAAAACCATTGATAAAAATCTTCATATCCTGGTGAGACAGTGAAACCAAAGTATTCGTTGACGATTTTTTCCATATTCTTTCTGTCCAAAGCTGCATCACCAGACGAGATGGACTGATTACGTCGATTAGCTGTGGAATTCGGATGCATCATTTCGTAATAGTAATAAACGTGGAATTTTTTAGGTATGGGGAAAGGAGTTCCGGCCATATCTCTAAATCTAGGAGGTCGTAATTTTTTCGAATCCTCGAAATGTTGTTTCCAATCCTCATCTTCGATTTGTTTGTCGTAGAGCCATTCGTAGAATCCGTCAAAAATAGGCTTAATGGTGCCTCCATAATACGAATCAATTTTTTTCTTGCGCTCAACTGCATCCATCGGCACATTCAAAGATGGATTTTTCTTTTGCAGCCATGAATAAACTCTTTGGAATTGGACGGGAATCGGAAATGGTGTATTAGTTAGTTGTGTGGGTGGTTGGAATGTTTCATCCAGATACGATTCTTTAATTGCTTCGTAAATAGATTGGGCGCCGTTGTCTAGAGCTTTGTAGAACCATTTGTTGAAAGCTTCGTATTCTGGTAACGGGTTCAAAAAGTAGTTATCAAGTTTGTTTTTTGGTAAAAAATCAGAACGTGCTGGTGAAGGCCCCTTCTTTTGCTCCGGATTTGGCGAACGTAAAAGAAATTGTGACCAGTTTTGTTTGAAATTTTGGGCTACCTCGGGTTCTTTGGGCGGACAGTTGGCTAATACGCATGTGCTGAGATATGAGCAAAGAACCTGAAATTATAGGGTGTTGTTAATTCAGTTATTAATCATTTTTCGTACCTAAGAATAAAGCATTACCTATTTGATTGCATGTTCGAACGTGTCTACTGTCTAGTTATTGACTATCAATAAATTTTTCAATTTTCAAAAAAAAAATTGAAAAAAATAAATTATTACCATTATTACCATTTTAAAATGATTACTTTTTAAAATATTTTTTTCTCATTTTTTTTTTTTTGATTTTTTCAAATACTTTTTTAGTTATTTTTGTCCGTTTAAAAAAAATTGATTGAGATAAATCATCTAAATATAAAGTTCTCTTGGAATATGATTTCTATTTCCACGAAATTGAGTATTTTTAAGTAAAGAAAAAAACTTCATAGGTTACCTTAATTTTTCATTAGTAATATTATTTAAACATAGGCGTATTAAATTTTTTAATTTTACTCATCTAGTAATTTTCTAATCAGTTCAATTTTATTTCTATGTTCCAGATCGAAACAACTATAATGTTATTCAATTCACATGCTTCTCGTCGACGCTGTTCTCCAATACCAATAATGATGATCGGTAGAACCTATTGTCCTGTCAATGGCATTCACGTAGGCAAAATAATTTCGGAACCTCTCTGGAACTGGAAACGGAGTATAACGAACGAATTCGCCGTAAGTAATTTGAGTCAAATACTCCATTACTATATTTCTTCTCTCCAAGCCTTCGTCATCAAACCGTACTCTATACAACCACCTGAAAAATTCCGCATATTCGGGAGCATACCCTGGTCTAAAATGAGCATCGACTTTTTTTTGAAATTCAACCGGGTCTTCTGTGGTCGTCGTCGTGTCTTGTAATTGCTCGTAAATGTAACAATGTTCGGGAGGTATGGGGAATGGAGTATTGGTGAGGATTTTTATTTCTGCGGGGGCATTTTTGGGATGAAGCTTACTTAGGAATTGACGAATCAACATATGACCGTGTTTTACTTTTCTGTACAGCCATCTGTAGTATTGCTCGTATTGAGGAGGTATTGTAGTGAATAGGTTTTTAATCGCTTCTAACGAGTTGGCTGGAGAGAAAGTGTGGTATCCTCCGCGGATATTTATGAAATCTCCTTGGACTAGCAAAATGCTGATAAAGAATGTGTACAAGAAAACCTGCGAACAAGTTTCAATTCTGATTGGAATCAGTTCAGTATTTTATTGAATTTTTTTTCTTTTATGGAAAGGAACCAAATCAGAAATTTTACCAGATTGGAAAAATTTTTAATTTAAAAATTAGACACATGGTTAGAATAAAATATTAGACAATAGAGATTATGAATAATAATCTAAGTAGGTATTTTGTATGATTTATGAAAGTGATTATTGAGTCATTGGTTTGAGTGAAAAATGAAAGTTGTTAGATTTCCTGAATTGCTCTAAAAAAATAGTGTTAGTGGATTGGAGGTTTAACCAATGGTATAATTTCGGGAATTTTTAGGCATTAGAAAATGAGTACAATTTGGGGAATTTTTAGTTCGATGAGATGGACTTCATTAAGTAAATAGTTTTTGTAAAAAAAAATCTGAATCGCATCGCAGAATACAATGTTTAAAATCTATGATTCGATATTTTCATTGAAAAACCCTCAGTTCTATTTTTCAATTGAGTTTGATTGTGGATCTGCTTGGGAGTACCCTTTCGTGAAATCATCCATTGATATACAGCTCTCCGAGATGGTTGTTTTGAAAAAGGGTCGGTTGGAATCGGAATCTGTTGAAATAAATAGTCTTGGATCATTTGCTGGACGATGGCTCAATTGTTTTTATTGATGAAATTATATAACCAATTGTAACAGGTTCTCTTCGTATTGTGGCTGCGCCTCTACTCTATCCGGGCTAAAATTGATCTCACGTTTGCGACGTCTCAGGTCAAAGATACCATCGTAGTCGACTGTTGGAATGGTAGGTGGAGGGCCTCTGGTGGGATTACCTTTCTTATAGAGAATCCATTCGTAAAGTGCTTGATGTCTGTAAGGAACCGGGAATGGTTTATTGGTCAGCTGCTCCGAAGGGTCAAAGTCCGGGTCGTCGATCCATTCGCCTATTTTCTTGTATATGTTAATCTTTCCATGATCTAGTTCCTCGTATAACCATTTATAGAACCGTTCGAAACGTGGTTCGATAGTTTCGGTGAAGTGTTCCTCGAGTAATTTTTTGGATTCCGAATTTAATCGATCTTCAGCCACTGTTGGTTTGTATGTATCCCGGTCACCTACATCGGGGGTTAAATTGGCCTCACCTGCTGTGGCAAGATCGGGTGTGACCGGTGGAGTGCTGTATATTTTGGTCTTCCGTGTCATATTTAGCCTAGGATGGCGAATCCAGTCGAACAAGGCCCAGTATTTGTAAGGTACAGGGAAAGGTGTGTTGGTGATTTCGGGAACCATAGTGAAAAAGTAATCGTCTATGTATTCGCTTATTTTTTGGTATACGCTGATTTTACCGTTATCTAATTTTTTAAATAGCCAATTGTAGAAGGTTAAGTATTGAGGTTCGATGGTTTCGGTGAAATGATTTTCTAGATTCTTTTTCAGAACTTCTTGGTTGGTAGATTCCGTATCTTTTTGGGATGAAAGCCATTTGTATAATTTTATGTAATCGGGAGGAATCGGGAAAGGGGTGGATTGTGATTGGCTCGGTGTAGAGTACGTGCTGTCTTGGGGCAATTGTTTGAGTAATTCTTGAGGCGATTTGTTTTCTTTCTTAATGATGTCGTAGAACCATTTGTAAAAGTTGCGATGTTCAGGTTGGATGGTTTTATCGGTGAAGTAATTTTGCACTTGATTGTCTTCATCTGGCATCGGAGTCGTTGCTAGATCTCGTTTCACCCTTTTACTGCCTTCTGTTTCGAGAGTTGTACTTGAGGAGTTTGCTTCTTTGTATAAAATCCATTCGTATAAAGCTTGATGCCTCAGACGAATCGGGAAAGGAGTACTGGTTAGGAAGTCTTCCGAGCAAGGAGTAAAATTGTCGTCATTGATCCATTCCTTGTTTTTAGAAGGTACACTTTCGCTTCCATTTTTTAAAGCACGATACAACCATTGGTAAAATGGTTCGTATTGCGGTTCGATTGTCTCTGTGAAAAATTGTTCCAATGTTGACTTGAACTGTCCATCCATTGTCGTTTTCGAATCTCGTTTTACTCTTTTCACTCGTTTTCCCGGCGTTGTTGTGGTAACATTGGCTCTTTGAAACGAGATCCACTCGTACAAAGCTTGATGCTTGGAAGGTATTGGGAATGGAGTACTGGTCAGGAAATCAGCTGGTGAGAAATGGAAGTCGTTTATCCATTCCTTATTTTTATAGTATAAGTTTTCCGTACCGTTATCCAAAGCATGATATAACCATTTGTAGAAGGATTCGTATCTGGATTCGATAGTTTCGGTAAAGTGACCTTCCAAAGTTGACTTGAGCTTACCATCTATTGTAATTAGGTCCTCTGTTGTGGAATTAGATTTGATCTCTTGAGAAAGGTCGATGGTTGTGGAAGTAGTTGACGTTGCATCGGTTGCGTTTGGAAGCAGAACATCTTTCTGCAGAAGTAACCAAGAGTAGAGGTACCGGTGTTGTTGAGGTACAGGGAATGGAGTATTCGCAGACACAACAGGTTTGAAAGTTTGATCTTTCGCGATCTGCTGGAGAAGTTTTTCAGGTGGGTTTTTTTGAATGTTTTTGTAGTACCATTTGTAAAATTCGTAGTATTGAGGTTCGATTGAAATTCCTTTGAAGTATTCTAAAATTGTTTCGTTCTCTGGTTTGGTTGGTGCTGATCGTTGATAACGAGTTAGGTTTTCGGAACAGTGGAAATCGAAGATGCCATCTCTGAAGTTGATTTTTTCACTAAATCGAGCTCGTGTATTTTCTATACGGATTGTTTGATTGCAATTTTCTTTTAGATCGGAGTTTATATCTTGAGTAATGTGAAGGTATTCGTTAGATCGGTATAAATTATGGTCTGCCAATGTCGATAATTTTATATCTTCTAATGGTTGATTTTCATAGGGTGTTCCATAAGTTAGCATATGATATGCCCATAGTAACACCTGAAATCAACGTTTCATTCAATTAAGAAAGTTCTGGCATTTCGAAGTGTATAAAATTATCGAAAGATATTCAAAGAGGTTATCTAGGTACATAGATTTGGTGAACGATAATTTTAATTTGATTTTTAATACTTTGTTTTTCTTTTCACCATCGAATAAACTTGTAAATTTTTCAAGAGATGAAAAAATTCTACCTAGAATATTCTTTCCATCAATCTCCTTCCAAATGATTTGGTCGTCAGTCCAATATGATCAAAAGGTTCCGGAAAAGTAGGCCTCGTATGAACTTTACGAGTAGGTCTCTCTTCAAAAAATGATTCTAAATCAGGGATGGGTAAGGTGGGTAACGTAATTTCTCCCGTTTTCAATTTTAACAAAATTCTCCTCAAAAACTCATACCAGTATGCTTCTATCTGTCTTTTCACAATTTTCGGCATTTTTGGAATTTTTGGCATTTCAGGTAAATAAGCCCAAATGCCAGTTTTTCTGTGACGTCGACGTGTAGGAGTCCAAGGAACGATGTACATTGCTGTATTAGATGCATTTTTACTCCGACTTTTTGAACAAAATATGTTGAGGAATTCTTTGAAGGCAGTCTTGGGTAAAGACGAATTTGAGACTAAAGAGGTTAATTCGCCACCACGTTTGCGAAGTTTTGCGATAACTGGTTGCAAATGGTGTATGATTTTTTCTATGCCGAGAAATGTGTGTTCAGTACGGTTGGGTTGTTCTAGTACGCAGAGTCCTGGGTTATCGTTGATGTTAGTCATCAAATTATCGCATAGGGATTTATCTACGATTGTTGTGTTGTAGTAAAAGCAACGAACCCAGGTTAAGAATGAGCATACCTGTAAAGAGTTGAATTTCATTTTTGTCAGGATGTCTTGGTACTCATATATGAGGCGGTCTTGTGGCCTCTTCGAGAGTAGCGGTGATTATAGAAAGTTGAGTCGATCGATCAATCGGTATTCGCGGAGATTAAGTTGTTGTTGTAAGAACAAATGAGAGACTGAGTGAATCGATTTCATTCGATCTACTATCATATTTTTATTTAATTTTATCATCAGTTTTAATTTGATACATATCTCAGACCTCTTCTTTATCACTATTTCTCTTCACTAATTAAAATATGTTTTAATCAATTTATGTTCTCAATCAGTTCTACTTTCCATTTCAGATTTTTCGAAACCTAAATTTAGAGCTTTCAGATACTTAGTCTGTCTTGTTATTTTTCAAAGAAACCCCACATCATTTTTAAATTAAAATTAATAAAAAATAGAAAGGTAACTATTATTTTGAAAAATTGTCACAGTGCCAATCCATTTCTACCTTTTAAATGTTTTTAAATTCTTCACATCAGTGAATCTTTAAAATTTACTATTAAAACTTGCAATTTTTAACATAATTCTAATAAAAAATTTCAGTTTGGTGTTTTTTCAACCTTTGATGAGTTATTTTCAAAGATCTATAATTTCACACGATTATTTAAAAAAATTTTAAAGTCATTGGTCAACTTTAAATTTTAATAATTGAATCGATTTTAATAAATTTTTACAATTTCAAAAATATTGTGTATCTAAAATTTTTTGGCAAAAATTCCAAATCCTAAATTTTTACCAAAATACACAAAATTCTAAATTTCATCAAACTTTGAAAAATGATCGCCAATTCACTGAAATTTGAAATTGGCAAACATATAAATTGCTGTCCAATTTTCAAACATTTCGAATTTTCGTATAATTTTTGAAATATCCATCATTAACAAAATTTTTAAAATTGACTTAATTTCAAAAATTTAACCTATTGCAAAGATTTATCTTAAAATTTTAAAATCACCAAAATTGCGAATTTTTCAAATCAAATTTTTAATTTACTTAATATTTTGATGTTTCTCAAATTTTTAAAAATTTATTAAGATCTAAAAATTACAAAAATTTTGGAAAATTCGATAATAATAATTGAAACTTTTTTCAAATTTTAATGAAGTTTTGAAAATGCATCACTTTTCAAAGTTTGCATAATGTTTGCAATATAAGTATTTTTGATGGTAAAAATTTTTAAATACCTAATTTTGAAAAACTTTAAAAAAATAGAAATTTTTTTAATTCTTAATTTTTAATGATTTTGTGAAATTATTTTGTATACCTAATTTCGTGAGTTTTCGAACACTGATAAAAATTCAAAACTTGAAAAAACTTCGAAATTTTATTGATTTTGAAATTTCAACAGTTCCTTGAAATTGCATAAATATTGGAACAGTTTCGTAAATTTTTATAATTTTTCAAAATTTTAAAATGTGATACAGGCATATATTTTGAAAATTTGGCAAATGTTCATAATTTAAAAAATTGGATAACAATCTGATTTTTTTTTTAATTTTAATGAATTCCCGAAATTTTAACAAAAAATAAATCGATACAAATTGAAATTTTGGTGGTTTTGAAATATTAGGTAATAAAATTTTAAAATTAAATCAATATTTTTAAAGTTTGATATATTTTTACGATTTTAAAATTAAAATTTTTTTAAATTTGGAACATTTTTTTACTTTGACGAAGTCCTATTGAGAGGGTCAAGCGATCATCCAAATTTTTTTCATTTTTTGAGGTCGAAATGCATTTATTTTCAATTTGTGGAGAATAATGAATTTATTCGTATATTCCTCTTTTTCACTCGAGATGAATACCCATAAATGTCCTAATAATTCGAAATAATTTTTTTTGCTTGTAGCAAAAACTCTAGTAATCTCCTTTCTCCGTTCCACGGTCCTTTATCTTTTCGCATTAGCTCTGATAATATGTTTATTATGATACCAATATCCATTTTTTTTAAATAAGAAAAATTGGTTTAAAAAATCGATAGGTAGGTGTATTGAATCGTGAATGAAAACAATGTTTACAATGTCGTGACATAATTGCTAATAAAAACGACGAAAATGACATTAAAGTAAAAACTCGTTTCAAGGTAGGTATAGCAATAATTAAAATTGAAGAAATTGGAATTTTTGACATTTTACAAAACTGGGTCACCCACGAGAAAATTTTTCAAAAGTAATACTGTCCATATTAGAATAAAATACATTTCAGATGAAATATTAACTCCATAAAAAAATTTCCAAGTCCAATAGCTTGAAGAAATTAAAAGAAATCATTGAAGTAGCAACATACCCCCCCCCCCCCCCCCCCCAAGAAGAATACGGATGACGATTTAAAATACGAGAAAATTATTTTAAGTTGACGTATCCAGCAACAAAATCGATATCGGTGTAGTCGATGATGATTTTTTCTTCTCCAAAAGCTGCAACTTTTTTTGATAAGGCCAGGTAAAATTCTTCCTAACTTTGATCTTTCTTCCTCTATGTTTGGAATTAGGATGCGCATCGTAGTATTCGAATAAATGATCGAGGAACTGCGTCGTCATGATTTCTTTGAGTTGTTTAGGGTGAAACAGACTAGAAAACATACCTGTATATTCGAAGGGTACATAAAAAGGCTGTGAGTAGGTTCCACTAGGATGTGATATGGGAGGTATTGGTGTATAAGTTACCTCTCTAATGCGTCTGTAATACCATTGGAAAAAGTCTACATATTGCGGATCGATAGTGGTTAAAAAATAAATTCCCAATTTCTTGATATATTTTTCGTATTCCTCGATGTGTTGCGCTTTGAATCTGATATCGCTGACCATCAAATCGTACGTATTGATCGTGGTTGATTTTGGTGATCGGAATTTGAATGAGAATTTTCTCGTCGTGTTGGTGCGTCGTTTGGTGGTTCGTTTGGTGGTCGTTTCTTGCGGTAGTAGAATTACTTCGATCGCACGACGGACCCTTTTTTGCTCGAAAGAATCGCTGTCCAAGATGAGTGGAGGAGGTGTATCGTAGCTGTAATCGCTGTTTTCATCATTTGAAGAAGGTGAAGGAGGTATCGAGAATGTCGTCGAAGAGGTAATTCTTGGTGGACGTTTCGTTGCTGCGGTGCAGTTTTTATTTTTCAAATAATGGACGTAAATTTTATCGAATACATTTGTGAATTCGGGTGGCACGGGGAATGGTGTATTGATCAGTGAGATATCATCGTCGAAATCATCCAAAGTAGGACCAAAATCGAGTAGATTTTCATCTGCAACGTCTTCTTTATAATTCATTAATTCGTATAACCAAGAAAAAAATTCAATGTAATGCTGATCGATGGTAATCTTGAAGAAATTTTCTAAATTAGTCAAAAGCTCGCCATTATCTTTATGAATGGTAGTTTGATATTCTGTTGATGAGAATTCAGCATGACGTTCACTTCTCGGTGTTGTCATATCGCATTTAGTTTCCTTCGATGTCATTGGATCAGTTTTGGGTGCAATTTGAGATGACAAAAGTTCAATCGGGACTGGAATATGATGCGCTGTAGAACCAATGGCACGTTCTTGCTCGCGAATTTCGGCGTAGATGTTATATAAATGAGGAGGTAATAAAAAAGGCGTTGTTTTTAATACCAGATCGTAATCCACATGTACTGGAGATGCTGTTTTCAGCCGTTTCTTGTACCCTTCTTTATCCTGTTTCATCACATGAAACCATTTATACGCTTCGAAATATTTAGGATGAATGGCAGTTGAAAAGTAATGATCAAGGCTGCTTTTAAGGTTTTGTTGATCTTCAGGTATGGTATGAGTATCAACGGGAGATGAAGTAGCAGTTGTGGGAGTGCTGGTTGATTGTGAAAGGTACTTTCTACGATATATTTCTCCTTGGAAGGTGTCCTCATAAACGGCTTTGTAATAATTTCCCATAGCTCCACCCATACCTTGCATGTCTGCCATCATCCCTATGTTTTGATTTCCAAAAATGTCAGTTTCGTTGGAAAAAAAGACCACGAACTTTTCATCGGGTTTGGGACGACGACTATGAGAAGAGGTGTAGTTTTCAACTGATAAAATTTTGGAAGGATTTATTGAACGTTTTTTTCTACATTTTGAAATTCTGTTGAAGGTTGTTTGTATTGGTAAGGTGGTATGAGGCTGGGATGTGGTCGGAGTTGTTGGAGTAATTTTCAAAGTTGCATGTAGTTTATGCGAGCAAGTAGGTTGACTGGGTTTGGTTGTGTAGAATTTATTATATGCTGTGGATTGCATCAAGTCGTTCAATGTGTAAGCGCAGGCAAAAAAGTAACGTAAGGTAGGAGGTACCGGGAAAGGCATATTGAGCAAGATGTCTTCGTAGTCAACCATTGTTGTGAGAGTCAGGCTAGCAGTGTGACGACGCATAGATCCTTTAATGTTGTGCAAAATCAAACAAAGCCATTGGTAAAAATATTCATAATGAGGTTCTATCGAATAAGAAAAGTAGTTACATACATTAAGCATTAATCTGATTGTCGAAGTGATTAGTTTCAATTTCCAAGAGTTATCTTTGGCAGCGCGAGTGGTTACTGGAATTTCATAAGGGAAGTGTCGAAGTGAAGCTGATTTATTGGTTTCAAAGAAATCTCCGAAATTAAGAAATTTGGTTGTTTTTTTTTCAGTGTCAATTCTCATAATGCAATTGAGGTCTTCCAAGTGGCAAGTCGGATATATTTGCAAGATTGGACCTGCATCAAATTCTTCTAGGTTTGGAGTCACACTAGAAATGGATCGTTTACTTTGGCTTTCTGTTGAAGTAGACTCTGGTATTGAATTAGTAACTGGAGTGGCAGCTCGTTTTTTACGTTTCACAGATCCAGTTTCGCTAAATTGTTGTGTTGTTGATTCAGGTATCATAGGAGTTGTACTTCTGGTCCTGGTCCATTTACGTTTAGTCAAAGTAGATTTTGAATGATATCGTTTAACGGTTGGTTCATCATATACCATCCAATCAGTACCATAGAATTTTGTAAGATAAAATGGATGCAATAGTGTACCATCTGTTTCTTTGGTAGTACCTGGAAGTTGGTCGGAATCTACCCAGTTCATCATGTCGGTATGTTCCCAGGGTATTTTCCAAGGTGTATCGTTTTTTGGCACGTATTTAATCGGAGTGTATTTCGGAAATAGTTTAGGTTCTTCCATGGAGTAATGTTCGATGGAATGAGTTACTTCAAAATGCTTCCTATAAAACCATTCATAAAATTCATCGTATTCGGGTGCGTGAGATGTGCCTTTATTTTGGAGCAACATTTTCCATAATGGTAATCCGAAGTTTTTAGGTTGCTTAGACATGAATTCGCGTTCTCTTATTTCCTGAGGCGGCCACCAAGTAGTATAGTTGTAATCAAAATACACCCAAGTGCGCGGAGTGGTCTGCAGAGGTCCTAGACCAAAATTGTAATCAGGTGTGCGGTAACTTCTTCGATGTTGAGGCCATCCAGCGAACCATTTAAAGTAATTTGTGAATTTGGGTGGGATTTCAAAAGGAGTTGAGCTCTTTTCAACAAAAGGTACAAAGGGAGATACAAATACTGGTCCATCGACTGTTGGTTTTTCATGAGGTTGGCCCATGTATTTACGTACATACCAGTCATAAAAGTCGTGGTATTTGGTGTTCAGTGATGGTAAATGAGGATCCATAGAGTAATATCCTTTGATAAGTTCTTCAACAGGAGGTTTAGTTATATTTTCAATGTAATCCATATAATCTCCTGTCACAGCTACGTCAAATTTTGTCGATGTTTCTGTATGGTTATCGTCAAACCATCCGAAATATTTGGTGAAATTGGCCGGTATGGGGAAAGGTGTACTGGAATGTGTTTGCAACACAATGACATCGGGATTAACTCTTCTAGGAGTTACACCTCCGCTAACAGGTGATAAATCTTCGCGAAAAATTAACCATTCGTAAAATTTGTCGTAATAAGGATCGTGGTATTCGTATTGTTCATTCATCCACTTGTGAAAAAGTTGTGTTGTCTTAGTCTTGAATGATGGTTTACTGGGTGTTTCCTTATCCTCGATGTGTCTTTTCCTTCGAACTGAGGGATTTTCAGGTGACATTGGTGTAGTTGCAACAGGCAAATATGAATCCTGATCTAATTGTCGCATGTAAGCATAATCATTAAAGTATTCGGGTGGGATGAGGAAAGGTGTTACGTTGATGTGAGCCTTGTAGTTCATATTCTTGAAATTTTCTGTGTCGATTTTCTTGAACACACCGTGTTGTTTAATTTTTTTGTAGAACCAGATGTAGAACTCATTATAGTATGGATACCATCCAAATCTAAAGTACTGCTTTGCCTCTTTTAATAAATTATCATCAACTGATTTGTGGAATACTTCATCATTTTGTGTCACGAATGAACGTTTTTCCAAGTCTTTATTGAAAGCTTCGTCGTAGTATCTCATTTTGCAGTATTCTTTGTCTCTTCCCAGAGGTATTTTAAATGGAGGGGTCTTCATATACTTCAGGTAGTTTATATTTTTGAAGAATTTAGGATCAGTTTCATTAAAATGGTCGTGTTTTTGTAACATTTCATACATCCAAACATAGTAATCGAGATGGGGATCGTTTTCTGTTAAATTAAAATAGTCCTGGGCTCTTTCTTCTAAATCAACCCTATTTACTCGTACAAGCAAAGAAGGAGGCGCGGTTACATAAGGTGGATTCATGTAACTTCCTTCTTTACCAGCATCTAACCATTTCATGTATAAATAATCATGCATTTGATAGGCAGGTATTTTAAAGGAACTGTGTTGTACTACACGATCGTAATCGATGGCTTGTTTAAATTCAGGATCGGTACTTTCCGGTTTACCATGTTTTTCTATCATTTGATGTAACCAAATATAAAACTTATCGTAATCAGGTTGCCATCGAAATGGATAAAAATGCTTCTTGGCTGCTTCTCTATCCCTCCAGTGCTGCGAATCGATCCCCTCATCTCCGGCTGCCGACTCGTCTTCAGGTAGACCATCCATATATTGCATCATCGCATACTCAGTATAGTATTGAGAAGGTACAGGGAATTTTGTATTGTTTAGGTACAGTAATTCAAAATTCACTGTGTCAAGGATTTTACCGCATGTTTTATCGCGCAATGACTTTTTATGGATCATCGAGTAGAACCAAGTAAAAAATTCGTTGTATTGAGGAGCCCATTGGAATGGGAAATACGACTTGGCTTTTCGTAACTCTACGTGGAATTTGGTAGTTTGAGGTGTGGTAATTTTAGGTCTGCGTTTGATGGTACTTGTAGGTATGGTCGGATGTGGTACGTTGGTCTTGAAGTCGTGTTGTTCGAGATATTTTATGTAAGAGTACTCGTGCTTGCGGTCTTCCGGAATTGGGAAAGGAGTAGATGCAGTTTCATTGAATTTATAGAAATGCCACATAATTCGAGGTAGCATTGGGATGTCTTTTTCAATTCGCATTTTGTAGAGCCATTCGTAAAATGGACAATATTTTGGTTCGTAAGTGAATCGAAAGTAGTTATCAATTTTGCTTTTATATTCTGCGATTTCCAGCGGAGTTTTTGGTTTGCCTTCGTGACCATCTAGGTAGAGTACGTCTTCTGGAAGGGTCTCGTTTGAAGAGAATTCATGATGTTCGTCTGAAGAACTAGGTAGGCTTCCAGAAAGATCTATCGTGCGTTCGTCGTCGATGATGAGGGATGAAAGAGTGGTAGATGATCCACGAATAAAAGGCATAGGTGGAGCGGATGATGTAGTCGCATCAATGGTGTAATACGAAGGTTTAGTGGTTTTTTGGTTCACCACAAGCTCTTGTGAGGTCGTCTCATACCATTTAGCATGATGTTTCGTTGAACCAATTAATTGTTCTAGTTGGTTGACCAAAGCGAAATAATTTTGATATGTGGCAGGGATTGGGAAAGGTGTTTTGTAAGATGATTTTTCATTTTTGTTTCGTCCACCAGCTCCATATTGGCATTTGCTGGCGTTTAATCGTATACTATACCCTTTTTGATTATCCTGAACTTCAGAAAGCCACTGGAAAAATTTCTCGTACATTGGATCTCCATTCCATTCTCTAGTATAACGTGTTCTTAGCCATTGAGATAGCTTAGGAGTGAGAATTCCACTGGCTGGTGAATTTGTTGGTGTTTCTGTCGTGTTATCAATTACTGTACCAAGATACCAATCATTGTGATGAGTCGAGGATTTAATCAGGTGCTCGATTTCTTTAACATGGGCAAAATATTTCGCATAGGTGGGTGGTATCGGGAAGGGGGTCTTTTTCAGTGCGTTTGGATGAACACTTCTGAAATTGTGGGCTCGTATTCCTTGATGTCGTTTATCGTATCCGACAGTATCAAGTTCCAGATGATAAAGCCAGTCGTAAAATTTATGGAAAATTGGAGATATCTTGGTTGAAAAGTGCCGTTCTAAGAATTCCTTAGGCAATATGGTATATAGAGGGGGCGAATTTAATTCATTTTGGGGTTCATCGGTGCTTTTAGTGTACCATTCAGCGTGATGATCCGTCGATCCCATGAGACGTTCGATTCCACGAATAACAACAAAATATTCTTCATCGCGAGGAGGTATTGGGAATGGTGTGTTTTTAAGCTCTTCGTCTAAATTGAGATGTTTCGAGATATTCATTTTACGGCTTGCCTCAGATCTTCTCTTAAACCCTTGTTTGTCATTTTGAACTTTATAAAGCCAATCGTAATATTTAACGTATTTGTTTTCTATGACAGTTACAAAATGATTTTGTAGTTTTTGAAGCAAGCTTGTACTTGAAGAAACCAGTGGTTGAGCAAATTTGGTTGCATAAGCAGTTGATGTTGATGTATCTTCTTGTCTGGAATCAGAATATTCGGAATCGACGTATTGCTCAGTTACACGGACTGGTTTATGTAAAGAAGACGTAGTTTTAGATGGCTCTGGTTTCTGAACAGTGGTGGTCAATGTAGAGGGCTCTGTTGTTAACTCAGATTGAGACTGAGTCAAGTTCATACTCTTGGTGGCCTGTTTCTTCGCATAAGCCTGTTCAGATTTTTCAGATCTGAAAGCTGCCTGCTCGCTGAAGTATTTACGTCTGCGTTCGTTTTCACGTACAAAAGCGAAATATTCCAGATAAGTGGTTGGTATTGGGAACGGTGTCTCATCCAGAAGTTTGCTGAAATTATAATGTGATTTATGCGATTTGATCTGATTAAATTGTTCTTTCAATGTGTTATCATTTTTCATATCGTGCTCGCGTAACCATTTGTTGAATGCCTCAAATTTTTGTTCAGACTTCGTCTGGGAATGTTGCTTTTGGTTGTTTGAGATGTCAAAAATATCCAATTTTGGCATACCAGTTGTTGAATCGGTTTGTTGGACGAACCATTTGGCATGATGGTCAGTCGATTTGAGTCTGCGTTCCATTTCTTGTAAAAATGCGAAATGATTCTCTTCACCAACAGGTATTGGAAATGGCGTCCTGGTTAGGAGTTTCTCGTAATTTATCGTGCCATTTATTTTGCTGGCCATCTGTTTTCTCTTAAGGAAGCCTTCGTTATCCAGATGTGTATCGTAGAGCCACTCGTAGTATCTTTCAAACTCTGACTGAATCGTATGCATGAAATAACTTTCAAGTTTTTCTTTCTTACTTAAAGTGGTCGATGATGTTGTAGATGTTGTGATATGTTCTTTTTTATTAGGTTGAGTATTGTACCGGTGACGATGATGGTCGGTCGAGCTACTTTCCAGCTGTTCCTTGGTATCAGAATGCAAATCAACTAATTCTGATTTAGGAGAAGTTGTAGATTTTGCAGTGAAATACGAAAAACTCAAGTTGGCAGGAGGCACACTGAGAAGAGGGGAAGTTTTGATGTAAGATTTAGTATGATGGTCGGTGGATCCCATTTGTTTTTCTTTTTTACGAACGAGTGCAAAGTATACCAGCTGATCGTTGGGTATAGGGAATGGGGTATTTTCTAGGATCTGTTTATAATCGAGAGTTTGACCAGATTGGGTAATCAGATTGGTCCAGGCTTCCTTTTGTTCATGAGCTTTTGTATTCTGACGAACCTCGTATAACCAGTGGTAAAATTGCAAGAAATGTTGAGGTATTTGAGTGCTAAAGTAGTGTTCTATTTCATCGATTAAGTCTTGCTCCTCGGTGGTAACTTTGTTCTTTTGTGGAGTTCGACGACGCTGATGAAAGGTGGAATTGTGCTGGTGATAAGTCGAATGTTGGGTGGATGATTTGGTTGTGTGATGGATTTCACGTTTGGCACGTTGGGAAGTCGATTCACAAGTTGAACAGTAAATTGAGTGTATGTTTGAGCATCGGATTGAAGAGAATTTTGATTGAGATGCGAATTCTGATGGAATCGAGTTGCATGATGGAAAATTGGCAATGTCTACATTTCTGGCAATTCTTACATGAGATGAGGTCTGAGGAGTTCTCTTATCAACCTTATTCAATACATTTATCATGTAAGAGTAAAAACCACGGTGCGAATTGGGGATAGGGAAAGGAGTAGAGGGTAAATCCATACCAGGATTAAGTTCAACCGCCGAATTAAATTTCCATAAATTTACTTTCAATTTATCGTCAGTTTTTAGCTTATAGAACCAGTGATAAAATAGATCATATTTTTCATCAAAATCCACTCCAAAATATTCTCTCAATTTATCTACATATTTTGCTTGTTTGATAGTGGTAGTTTTTATTTTAGGGTGTTTTATTGGTGAAGTAAGCGATTCGATAGCGTTCACATAGCCGAACCATTTGCGATATTTCTCAGGAACAGAGAATGGAGTATTTTCTAAATTTTTCTCAATGTCTTTTACATCAATATTCGCTAGGCATGCGGCATATTGACGTGCACCAGCTCGATACTCATCCATAGTAACGTTATAAAACCAATGATAGAAGGGTACGTACTTTGGTTCAATAGTGGTTGAAAAATGGTTCTGGACCTTCTCATGATACGCTGCACTATCCAAAGGAGTTGGTCCAGTTTGAAAATTGCAAGAAGAAATTTTAGTTGGGGAATCTGCAGTGGATGTTGGTGTTTCATTGTTAGGAATAGATCTACATCTACGAATATGGTTGTGATGATCGAAATCTTCCTCGTTGACGGATCTCCGACTACGAATATGATCGTAATGATTAAAATCTTCGTCGTTGACGGATCTGCGACGTCGATGACCACCAGAAGGCTCAGTACCTTGGTATGGAGAAGTAGACACAGTGGAATCCTTCAAATTTCGAACATACTCGTCGAAACCCAATTTAATAAAAGCCCAAAAATTCAAATGCGCCTCGGGTATGGGATAAGGAGTACTTGCGAGCAGTTGTTCGGTATTCGGTGGTCCCAGTTTTTTACTCAGTTGAACAATCTTTCCGTATTCTTCTTTTTCCAAGTGTAATTTAAATAGCCATTTGTAGAACTCGAAGTATTTTGGAGGTATGGTGAATCTAAACCAATCCACCATGGCTGGCTTAGGATCAGGTTCATCTGGTTGATCAGGTTTATTGGTGGTCGGGTGAGATTGAGCTTTTAAAAGACGTCTGGCTTCGCGGAATTGTACAAATTCGTAAACGTGGTCTGGGAAGATAGGATAAGGAGTGTATTTGAATAATCTAGTGAAATCCAGCTGGTCGTAGATTTCACAAGCAATGTTGTATTTCCTGGTGTCGTTGTTTTTGTATTCGTGTTCCATTTCGTATAACCATCGGTAGTAGTTCTCCAAATGGGCAGGTATGTCTTTATTGAAATAATTGACGATTTTTTGGGGCAGGAGGATGTGATCGAGCATACCACGTTCGGCAATTTCTTTAGTGACATTCGTCTCCTCAGGAGTTGTCAAAGGAGTGATAGACGATGTAGTTGTCAGTCTCTTGGGTTTGGTACTTTTTTGTGATGTAGGAGGTGCTTTTGTTGAGGCAGCTTTGGTTGTACTCTGAGGACTGCTGCTTCCTTCTGCCATTGGAGTAGTTGGTACGGTTGGTGTAGTTGGTGTGAGTTTCCATTTCCTATCCAAACGACGTTTAGCTTCGGCCATATAAGCGTAACGATTCTTCTCCATGGATGGTAGCTCGAATGGTGTATATTTTAGCAACTCGTCGTAATCCAAAGTTCTCATGTTCAAACCCTCGGTCATAATCGCCTGATGGTATTCAGGGCTGGTCATTATATCGAGTAAGAATTTAAAATATGACCTGTGTCGTTCTTGAATAGTTGTATGAGGAAACCAATATTGTAAATCTTTGATTAGCTTAGGTTCGGTGATGTATTTATAAGTCCACTGGTAAGGATTGCTAGGTTGGTAGTGATGACCAGTCGAGCCGAGTTGACGTTCAATGGCGTGTACATATGCCCAAACTTCACGATGTTTATCTGGCACAGGGTACTTGGCTTTGGATAATTCGTGACTGTAGTCAAAATCGGTGAGATTCTCGTAAGCTTGCATTCGTTTCTTCAACCCTTTCCGATCGTTTTGGTATCTGTAGAACCATTCGTAGAAAGGTTCGTACCAAGGATCCATGGTGACATTGAAGAATTCATTAATCAGGCGTTTTCGTTCACGAGGCAATGTATACAATGGATATGCTGAGGATGGAGGGGTAGTCGGAAGGGGAGTCGTGGTTCGGCCAGTAATCTCGGATAACTCTTCCCAATTGAATGTTGGCCAAGTGGATAATCTCGTCGTCATGTTGTTTATTTTGGCATCGTTCAGAAAGGCGAACAACACTGTGTACAGGGCGGGTATTTTATAAGGAGTATTTTTATGGGTGACGTCGTGAATGCGAGGATTTACAGCAAAAGGTATGATTTTCGGATACGGCGCGGTGAATCGTTCATTTACGTTCAATTCATGGTTCTCTTTGAAGAACCAACGATAGAATTGGTCGTATTGAGGTTCCGGAGTGAATGGATAATACCTCTGGTATCTCTGTTCCCAGAAATCTTCTCGTTTTAGACTGGTTCTGACGTGATCTCCCAAATACGATATGTCCATTTGTTGATTCCAGTGGTACAAGTCAGGCGTAGTTGAGTGCCAGAAATGATGCTTGGTCGAGGATAAAAGACGTTCGACATCGTTGACCATGACGAAATAACGTCTATGCCTTGGAGGTATGCGGAAAGGTGTTGATTTCAGCAACATGCTAAAGTCGAACTCTTTGATGCCTTGTTGATCGCAGAAATCTGCCCTTCGTTTGGCACCACTGTAGTCTTCAACGTTCTTGTAAAGCCATCTGTAATAATTGTCGTAGTGCGGTGGGAACGTTCGTCTGAATCTGGATATGGCTCGACGTACGTACGGATCGCTGTGCAAAGTGGTGGCTTTAGGGCTGGTTGGATTTTTGCGATAATGTTCCATTTGTTTCATGTACATGTAAATTTGACCCCAGCCGCGAGGTATGGGAATATCGGCGGTTATTTGAGGGTTCAAAGGAGGATTGAAATTTTTATCTTGGAACATGGCCGGATAGTAGTGGTTTTTGTCAATGGTGCCGTTATCCAAAGTGGCCCACATCCATTCGAAGAATTTCAAGTATTCGGGTTGGATGCTGGTTCGGAAATGGGAATTGAGTAAGCTGTGCCATTGTTCCGGGTTCAGGCTCTGTGTGGTGTAGGGAGACTTTGTAGTGGAAGGTCGTAGTCTCAAAAGATGGTCCACTGATAGGGATTCGGATGAATTGGGACGTCGTTTGAGGAGTAAACTGTCGTCGTAGCCGGACATGAACGGGAAGTAGTTTCGTAATTTATCGTCACGTCCATTTTGAAATTGGTTTTGATCGGGTGGTGCATTATGGCCGACTCGAGACCCCGGTTTTACAGGTTTTATGTGTATTTCATGGGACTGGTCTTTATCATTTTGAGGTAGTCCAGATAATAACGAGAGAGTGACCAGAAAGAATACCTGCAAACAATACCGTTCAATTTTAATATTTTCTAATCAATCCGTAAATATTTTTATAATAAAAGGGGAAATTGGGCGGTGATTTTCGAGGGCCATAATGCACATTTGATGGGGTATGAAATGAGAAAACACCTCGTTAGAGAAGGTTAGTATGGTTGGCGATATTCTGATGCAAGTTTTTCCCTCCCTATGGCATTTTTTCCAATTCCTGGATAACTTTCCTTCGAGTTTCCTTTTAAAACTTCCATTTTTTATGAGTGGTCGTTGATTTGAGTAAATTATTTAAATTATTCGTGTTTTAGGAAGATGCGCGAAAACTTGACCGTCGTGTGACTAGCAGAGTGCAGATCCAAGTTTCTTCAACTTAATTCATCATGAATCGGATTCTTCATTGGAAAATATCAGGTTAGTGCTTTTATCTCTTATGATAATTTACATTTTAAAAATATGTAGTGTAAAGTTATTCAAATTAATGACCTCAAGTCGATTATGAACCTTCAAAAGCAGTGCATAGTTGATAGAGAAAATGATTTGTAGAAGTGATATTCGAATTCGGGCGAATCAAATTTTAAATGATAGAGACTCGAGTACGAATATGCTCGAGTTTTATTGACCTAAATAATTAAATAGGTATGTCTTAGAGAAGATAAATTCTGGCAAATTAATTAAATCGAGATTCTTCGAAGTGGACTCGATTAGATGCGAATTTAAGTGATTATATACTTAGTGCAAGTATTTCAAATATTCCATGGTATGCAAATTAAAGCTGTAAATGGACAGTATTACTCTAGTATCTGGTTAATTAGAATTTGATGCGTCGATGGCATATTTCTCTCTAGTTTACCGCGAATTCATTAATTCGAAGTACGATCATCTCATTATGAATGGGATCATTGGGTATTCTCGAATTTTCGTTGGTATTTTTTTTTTGAAAATTCCATGCTTCGATTATTTTTATGAAAAATTGTTGAATTGCAATATCGAAATTCATTATAAATTTATGCATATTGAGTAGGGGTGGAGAGGAAAACTCATATTTTAGATTTTGACCATATGCAAGGAAAACCTGTATTTTGTTTTGAGCTCCACACAAAATTTTTTAGCCCCATGATGAAGGAGTGGAGCTAGAGATACTCAAAGTTGAACCACTTTTGGGTGCTGCTATCTGCGTGCATTTAAGTTTCTACACCTCTATAGACTGTCGATTTTGAAATTGAATACCCCCCCCCCCCCCCCCCCCACTAAGAGACTGAAGAGTTGAAGATCTCGAAATTATTTCTTAATGTTTCTAGATTTGAATCGCTCACTTTTGATACATTCAAAATCAGCCAAAAATAAAAATTTATTTCAATTTCTTAAGAAAAAAAAAATCTCAATTTTATACCTATTGAAATTATTTTTTATATTTTTGGAGAGGAAATTTTCCAATTTTTAAAAAGAAAAAAAAATATTTCAAATTTTTACACGATAAAACCCTTGATTAAAAAAAATCGTTCGAAAAGGGTAAATTTTTGATTCGAAAACAACTATGAACGTTAGACCCAAATGTAGCAAAATAATCAATCCTGCATTGACATATTTTTTTGACTTTCCATTTAAAAAGTAGGTATTGATAAAATTTTCAAAATTCATTTTTGACCAAATTTTTAGAAGAAAAAAATTCTGGAAATTTTTTTGAAAATCTACTCAACCTTGGAATACCTAAAACTAAAAATTTTCAGTTGGAACAAAGATTTAAAAAAAAATCATTCTGAGAAGAATTAAAAATTTATTTCAGATGAAACTTGGGATTTTCTATCCCCAAAATGTGAGAAGTATTCTTACCCCAAAAAATCTGAGAAATAAATTTTCAGTAACCGTTTAAAAAAATGGAAATAACTACTTTCAATTTAAAATTTAAATTCATTCTTGATTTTTACTGGTTGAATCTTTATCTTTATTTTCGAAAGTTCAAATTGATAAACTCGAATGAGGAAAAAAGTTGTTTTTTAATTTAGGTGGAACATAGCGGGGTAAGGGGGTAATTTAATTTATATAGAAAATTCTTCGTTGAGAGGATAAGGTGAAATATTTGAAAAAAGGAAAATTTGACAACGTGTTTGACTAGTTTGAAATTATTCAAGGTGAAAAAATGAGGAAAAATCAAGGAAACCTTAATATTATTGAAAAAAAAATATGATAGAACGATTTTCAGTTTGAAGGTATTTCAAGGGTGATATTTTTAAAATTTATTGAAAAATCAAGGAAACCCTAATATTGAAAAAATTCATAATAAAATACCTGTAGAGCAATTTTCACTTCGAAGGAATTTCAAAAAATTTATTTTTATGGACGTATACTGTAAAGGTACGAGGAACGAAGTGGACGCGATAATTATCGATTGAGATATAAGAAAATGAATGATATTTCTGGGCGAATATTTCTATGTTTCCTTCATTCGTTCGAATTTTTACGAAAATCTCATTCCTTATTTTTAAATAATGGCTACTTCGTAAAATTTGTAGACGTGTCATATTTCGTGCGGAATATTAAACAACAGGTGGTAATTTTCCACCAAATTTGAGACGCTCGTATAATTATTTAAGCATTATCTCGTATTATTTCTATTTCACTTTTCAATTGAACACAACTGGCGACTTTTTCTCAAGTTCGAATTATTTATGGGGTGGCACCAGAAATTTAAGGGTGAATAGGGGGAAATCATAAGTGTAATTAAAATAATACCGAGTTCATATTGATTTTAAAATAATAGAAAATTTTTTTATTCGATCAACTTACCAACTGAAACAGGCCCTTCATTTTGAAACCTGCGGAAGTTCCAAATGAAAAATATTCCGGGTATTCTATCTACCACATCGTCTCGTTTTTCGATTTGGTCGCACGATCAATGTATAGAAATAGTTCTTTTCATAATGCCGATGTCATATTTACGCGCATTTACTTAAACAAGATCGATGAAAAAATGCACCGATTTGAGATCTTGCAATAAACACCACGTATCTCGGAGCGGTTGCGAAATCGGAATAAATGTCGAAACGAAATTCACGATTAATATTTGAAAGTGACCGCAGTCCTATTTAATACAAGGTATTTGATCACGAGGTCCAAATTTTACAGATAGGGTTTCTCATTAATCGTCTTATCGAGTGAGGAAATTTTTATATTGAAAAAGTAATTTGTGTAGGTAGCCTATGCACGTGTATTATAAATGAAAAATTAGGTATGGTAGATCATCTATGGCTCATTTGAGTGGATTTAGGCGAAAAATCCAAATAATTTCTCTTCATATTAAATTTTTTCCAGGATTCTTGCTTAATGATGAAGTTTCAAAAAATTTTAAAATGAACTTTTTTGAAATTAATCAATTTGTAAAACTCCTTGGCAGTAAATTTTATAAATATGTACTTATTCAAGTTCAATTAGGTAGGTGAAAAATTTCGAAATTGTTTTTCTGAATAAAATTAATAGTTTTTCAAAAAATCATTCAAATTTTTTCTTTTTCAACTTCTGAAATACCTACTCTATTTTTATAAAATTAATAAGTTGTTTGAACTGAAATTTTTGAAAAATTTTCGTTTAAAAATAAACGTGCCTTTTCAACATTATTTTCTAACATATTTCCTAAAAATTGCAACAAAATTAATTGAGAAATTAAAAAAAAAAAAATCTTGAAAAGAGACTGTTCGAAAAAAACGAATTTTTGTTATGTGAAAATTTTACCTGCGATTCTGTTTGGATCGCTGGATGATTCGGCAGATTCTTTATTCTTCGTTCGAGCAGTCGTGGTTAATGTGAAATTTCAAGTGAAATTGTGAATATTATTCGTGTAAAATTCTCCTGTCTATTGAATGCATTATTCACGAGATTTCTTCAACTTGTGGCACGATGCAACTTTTAAAAAATGCTGACTACCTATGGAAAGATTAAAAAAAATGCTTAGCATTTTTAATCAATTTTTTTCGTTTGGTATTTTTCTTTTCGTTTTTTTTTTTTTTTTTTAATTACGCAGCGACAGGGCGATAAATCAAAAATTGAAGAAACCATTGGTGGAGAAAAGTACAAATTCCAACTCGATTAAATTTATTGATAAAAAATTAACCAATTAAAAAATAATTTTAGCTTCGTATATCGTTTTAAAAAAAGTAAGTCTTGTCATCATCCTCTGGTGGATTCTTTTCTTTATATTTTTCCAAATATTGAAAGGCATATTCTAAAGAATCAACGCCGGTCGTCATCCAAGATGGGTCATCTCGATACAAATTCTCGTAACCTATCAACTTATCAAATGGCTCCGGTTCCGGTGTCGTTGTGGTGATAACCGTGGTAGTATTTTCAACAGGACGAACGGTATAAAATACGTTTGGACCGTCTTCGATTACATCTTGTTGATTCGACTTCACACTTAGATCATCGTACAATATTTCATTGAGTACTTGATCCATGGGTGTCGTTTTATATTTGTAGAAAGTCACACCTTTTGGGAAAGTGAGCACAGTAGGGTCTTTAGTATCGGCAGCGAGGTCATTCACCAGCACGTAATACTCTTGGTGTTCGAATGGTACTTGGAATACAGTATGGTCGAGAATTTCCTCACGTATGTATTTGGCTGGAGAGTAGGAAATTCGACTGTCTAATACTCGTTTTCTTCGTTCCGCTGCGTCCGAGTCTCGTAACACGTTATAATACCAAATATAAAAAGGTTGCAGCTCTTGTGGAATTCGAGTGAAATTAAAGTACCTCGATACTTCCGCTATTAGATTTTGTTTTTCGAAAAATATGTCGAAAATTGTGTGAGGGAAGCTGTAACTGACTGGGATTGTCGGTAGAGTGAGTGGAGTTGTTCCGGGAGTAGTTGTTGTCGTTTTATTCATCCTTCTTCTGGTTCTCTTGGGCAGTACGAAGCGAGTTGTGCTTTTGAGTATTCGGCGAGTGAAATCGAAAACGATATTGTATGTTGTTCTCGTCGTTGGCATGTTCTCAAGGTCTTGGCTTAGGATGGAGTCATCGTCGGGGTTGATTTTGGATGGTAATCCGGGCGATTGGATCATTTCAAAGAGGTGTGAGTTAGGTGGCGGTAATGACTGGCTTATGTGAAATAGGATCTGAAAAGTTTGAAATTTAGGAATGTTCAAATACAAATAATTCTTTTAAAAATTTCAATAAAGTAATTCGTAAATTTTTATTAAGAGGTTACTCACAAATCCGAGAATGATTTTCATGTTTTGAGACGATTTGAGTTTTAGGAAACGATGACCATCTCATGTCTCTAGAAATTGAGAAAAACTTTATTACTCATAATCTGATTTTTATAGAAAAATATTACAATTTTTTTTGTACACAGAATTGACAATATTATTTATTTTCACTTTATTTCAATACAAGATTTTTTGGGGTTTTGAATTTGGATTTTTAGAGTGGTTGGTATCACTGTTTTAAAAATTACCCATCAAGTTATATAGATTCTGATTTTTATAGAAAAATATTACAATTTTTTTTGTACACAGAATTGACAATATTATTTATTTTCACTTTATTTCAATACAAGATTTTTTGGGGTTTTGAATTTGGATTTTTAGAGTGGTTGGTATCACTGTTTTAAAAATTACCCATCAAGTTATATAGATAGGTACCTACCTATTTGGTATTTGATTCTGTAGCATTGGTAGGAACTTTTCCTCATGGCTTAGAATGCTTACGTTCGATACATGTTCATTAAATTAGGTAGTTCTCGTTGACTTATGTATATCTTGTCGATCAAAAATTTTATCACCATTTGAAGAAATTCTTCTTGATGAAAAATATCTAAATTAAAAAATATATTACCGACTTATTCCCTGTATTTTTATCGTGTCCGTCGTAAAATCAGTTTTTTTTCTCGGTCATCTCCGTTTTTTGAAGTACATACCTACTTACTTGCGATTGGGAAGATGTTATTTCGATTCTGTATGTCGAATTGGAATTAATAATTAATTAATTATACATACCATGTTTATCAAATGTATTTTTTTAATCAATTGAATTTCACATTCTTGCCAGGGAAGCGAAGATCATTAAAGTAATCGATGCATTTATTTATTGGAAATTTTTAACGTCTCAAGAAATCAGCAAGCACTATAACTGATGACTTTTTTTTTACTATTTTTCTCATGTTTACTTTTTTCATGATTCTCAAGTTGAACAAATAAAAATCAATGGACAAATTGGAAAAAAAAAACTCCTAGTGAACTTTGAAAAATGAGAAAATACAAAAAATTGGATGATTATCTTCTCAATTTTTGAAATAATTTGGCAATTTTGAAAAATTTGAGCTTGAAAAAAATTTCGAACTGTCTGAAATTTATACCTAACAATTTATTTTTAAATGTTCTTATTCGAATTTTTTTTTTAAATTAAGTAATTTTGACATTAAAATTTTTTTTTAGCAAAATTGGAAAAAAATGCTATTTAACAAAATTTTCAATTTTATGTTTAGTATACTTAAAATTCAGAGAAATTTAGTATTTCAACAAAATTGATATTAATCACTTCGAAATTTAAAAAATTTTATGTTTGATAAAAATTTTGAGAAGTTACAAAACTTACTTTGATGTTGTTTTTTTTTTTGAATCAGTCAAGTTGTATAAATTACTAGGGGGCTTCGCCCCCTGGCCGCTTCGCGGCCCAACCCCCACGGCGGTTCGCTTTGCGAACCGCCCTTGGGGGCTCCGCCCCCAAACCCCCGTCGGCGGTTCGCTTCGCGAACCGCCCTTGGGGGCTTCGCCCCCAAACCCCCATTTTTCTCGCTTCGCTCGCTTTTTTTTTCAAGCACAAGCGTGTTGAAAAAAACCGTAAAGATCAGAATGATACAATTTAACGCATTTACGCGTGGACCAGTGTAGCATCAACGGAAGGCAAAATTCCACAACATTCCTAAACGCCGCTTATTTTCTAAAATATCTTTCGTAATTGGGGGATTGTTTACGAAGGGAATTTTTAAAATTTTCACCCATACTTTCTGTTGTGAAATGGCAGATGTGATTTTTTTCAAAATTAAAATTGAATCACGGAAACTTGAGATGGCAAAATTTTGGTTTTTATTTAATATAATGATTACCTCCCTACCTATGGGACTAAAAAAGTTCAAATTTTCTAGGTATGTTAAGCAGAGAGTATAGGACAAATTGATGAAAAACAAAATTTGTCCTATGGAATTTTGATGAAAAAAAATTTTGAATTCAAGCGCAAACGTTTTGAAAAGAAAAACCGTTACACGTAGCACGATTCAATGTGTAGTGCCGACGCGCCGACGCGCGCCTACGCGGATATGCGCACACAACATTACCACAACATTTCGTAACGCGGCGTTTTGAAAAAAATATCTTTCGTCATTGCGGGGTTCTTTACGTGCGGATTTTTTGGAAATTTTTATACAAACTTTCTGCTTTGAAAAGGCAACTGTGGATTTTTTCAAAATTAAAATCGGATTATTGGAACACGAGATAGCAAAATTTTGTTTTTATTAAATACCTCCCCCCCTATGGGGGCAAAATTGTTCAAAAATGGCCTAGGTAATAGGGTACAGTATGAAAAAAATTGTTGTGGTCATAATTTAATTTTTTGAAAAATTCGGGGGGTTGGGGGTGAGAAAATACCGAAATTTTGGTTTTTGGGGCGTACCTCCCTCCCTATGGGAGTTAAAAAGCTGAAAGTTGGTATATGCAATGAGTATGCGATATGTTAAAAACTACTTTTTCAAAATTTCGATATCTCAATTTTGGCACCTCCTCCCCCAAATTTGGGGCCTCCCAATTCCAAAATTGCCCATTTTTATAATTTTCCTTTAATGTACTCATCGGAACCTTTCGATTAAAAAAAAAATTAGCCTTCTAGCTATAGTAGAAGTAGGTGTTTCAATTTAGTACCACGACTTTTCTGTTCGAGCTGTATAGTAATGATTAAGAAAATAGCTATCCACTTTTAAAATCAAAGTTAAGAAATGGAACGAAATTTGGAAAAAAAATGGTAAGCAAAGTTTGAAAAAATTGAGGAAAACTAAAAAAAAATTCTGTGTTAAAAAAATCGGGATCCTATTTTATGCAGGTAAAAAAAATTAAAATTCTACTTTGAATTAAATTTAAAAAAATATTCAAACAAATTTTGAGAAATTGTTTCTAAACAAAATTGAAAAAAAATTTAAAATATCTTTTAAAACTGAATTTTAAAAAAATGTAAATTTTTCAAAATTTCCTAAATTTTGAGAAATTGCTTTTATACGAAATTGAAAACAAAGTTCTGCAAAATTGAAAAAAAATCTTTGAAAATTGTTTTAAAAAATTCTGTTCTAAAATAAAACGAATTTCTTTCAAACTAAATTTAATAAAATTTTGAGTCTGAAAAAAATTGATTAAAAAAAAATTATCATGTCTTCTCTTGCAAGAAATTTTCAAGACGACGACGAAAAATCTCAAATAAAAAAATATAGGGAATTGTGAATAAATTTTTATTTCACGAAGTATAAAAATAAAACATTTTTTGAAGTAATTATTGAAATTTATGATCAGTTTCAAGTCTCTTGAATGCGATGTTTCCAAATTTCTAAACCAAATGGCTGATCCTATGGATACTTATTGTGGCTGAACCAGATTCCATCATTTGGGCATTCCAGGCTAAGCTAGTGAGGAAGTGAAAGGAAATGGTATTTCAATATTCATACTTACGTGATTTGATGCAACGTTTTCAGATTCCAGTTTAAATATGATTCAATTTCTTTGTTTTTTTTTCTCTCTCTCTCTCTTTTAATATAATATCATCGTTTCGATTAAAAAACTAAATTTTTAGAGTTTTTATAAATTTTCAAAATTTTTATATTTTGACATGAAGTGTTATTCTCTTATTGTACATTCATGTTTTGTAGTTTAATTGACATAGTGAATGGACGAATTGTACTTCAGGAATTTACTCAAAAGGGATTTAATTTATTAGAATTTTAAAGAATTTTACATTCATACTTACGTAAGCACTGTACTTACCTAGTACTCGAAAATTCCTCTTTTTAGTGATTACATCATTAATCGACGAGTTCATTTATAATCTAATTTATTTCATAAAGTTTAGAAGTGATATTGAAATTCAAAAATTCGGCAGTATTCGTCAAAATACGACATTCTAATTCTATGTTTAAGAGTAATCAGTCATTATGACGAATGAAGTCAAGTTCGTATTATTCGTCTTTAATTTTAAGCATTCAATGCGGATATCTCGTTTTACGCGGAAGAGTGTTTACGGTCGTTGATTGTATCAATTTCGATGCCAGTTTATCAGTTGTAGTATAGTTGGGATGTTTTGAACTCGACGTGGTCGTGTTGTCATATTTATTCGTCGTTGTAAAAAAATAATACGAATGGATATCTTGTACGATGGTAGTGCCTCTGTGTTTTTGAATCTTATTCAGTGGTATTGGGCTTAATATTTCTGGATATGTGAAATTATTAGGAGCTGGTTGAGTTGTAGGTGAAGTCAAAAATTGCTGAGTCGTCGAATTAGAAATATTGGTTTGTCGAGTAGATGAAGCCAAAATTGTAGATTCTGGAGTCGATGCAGAAGCATTGAAATTTTGCTGAGTTGACTCAGAAATGTTAGACTGTCCAAAACTCGAAGTTAAATTGATAGGTGCTAGATGAATAGTAGATTCTGATATACTCGTATTATTTGTATAATTTCCACTAATTGAACTATTTGTTGATATGTTGGATTCTCGACTCCAAGAGTCAGTAATGTTGTACATTTGCTGACTAAGAAACGACGAGTTGTCAAGTTGTTCACTGGAATAAACGGACGTGTTGTACATTCGCTGACTGGGCAATTCAGAAGTACTGAATTGTCTACTCGACGACTTGTTCGTGTTGAAAAATGGTGTTGGCGAATAAAACTTCGTGACTGAGCGACTGGATGACCTCGAAGTGCTGAATGGTGGAAGAGGTGTTGTATCAGGTCTCCTGAATCGTTGTTTCCCAAATCTACGAGTAGGTTTTGGCGGATGAGTCGAATGAGTTGTTCTTTCATTCGAATAAAAAACAAAAGAATCTACATCGAGGACATTTGTAGGCTTCGGATATCGACGAGTAGTTGTAGTCCTCCTATTAGTTGTTGGGTTTTCGTAGTACTCGTAATCCATACTGTTGGCGTTATCTTCGTAGTAAATAAATTGATTGCCACCACTTGGCCATTCAAAGTCGAAAAATTGTTTTTGTTTTCGTTGTCTGCTAAGTCTAGCATTTAAGTTAATTAGCACGCAAATAATAACCTGAAAACAATCGCGGTGTGAGTTTTGGATTTCGATGAAACGTAAAAATTCATTTAATAATATTTAGGAATAATTTTATGACTTTTTTCTTCAGTTTGATTTCTGTTTAAATGATAAATTGAAATTATTCGAAGATAGGAAGGGTATATTTTAGAAATATTTGAGTTTCAAGGTTCGAATAAATAATTAAGCGATACGTCTTGCTAATTAAATACTTAATATATATTTTTTTAAATCCAAGGCAGTTTTATTCGAGGCATATTAAAATTTGACGATTTGTGCGGAAAGATTGATAAGATCCTACATATAGTCCGGATTCGGTGCACCCAACTCTCCCATCATCCATCCCATGGAAGTAGGATCTGCCGTAGTCGTGTATGCCAATCTAGACACATTCAGCTGACGTTCCCTCTCCTGCATAACCATGAAAAATGTCTGGTAGTATTCCGGTACAGGAAAAGGTGTGCTTTTCTCGAGTCTCATGAAATCAAAAGGTGTCGATTCCAGTAGCGTCTCGTTAATGAATCGTTTATGGTGTTGGAATACCGACAGCAAAATGCGTTTAAACCATTTGAAAAATGCCTGATATTCGTAAGAAATAGTGAGACAGAAGAAATCCTGCACTTCTTCGGCGGTGTCGAGATACTTGGGTTCTCGGTATTTCATCGCGGATGCCAGGATTTTGGGCGAGAGGAAGGTTTCGAAATTATGCCCCAATGGGAATTCGTTGGTCGATTTACTATTTAAGCAAAATACCACGCATAAGAATACCTGAAAACAATGGTTGCTGGTCAATATCAGGTTTTGTGCTCCCAAGTTAAGATATTAGATAAAATGTGATTGGTAATTAATTATTGTAAGGGGAAGTGTAGGTAACAGAAGACATTGTCGCATAGTTGAATATTTTAAAGAAATAAGTGAAAATTTGGAATTCAAAATTGCTCTCAAATTATCGAGATAGTGAGACAGTCGTCAAATTGGTCCGATTTCTCGTCGTCAGACTGTGTTGTTTGGCAAAATTATCTAAATCTTGAATAAGATAAAAAAACCTCTCGTGCATCTCGGGCATTGCAAACGAGCTATGAATACGTAATTTACGATAATCTCTTGTCAGTGGGCTACTTTTTTCGGCATATTTTCTCAACTCTTTTCGCTCTGAATCGTGTTCCATTTTGTAGAACCATTGATAAAACTCGTTGTATTTCTCCTGATAAACGTAGGTAAAGTAGTCAATGACTTCTTCCACAGATTCGTTATATTTGACTTCTCGTAGTCTCGAAGGAAGTGTTGAAAGTACAGTGGTAGAGCCAAATCTCTTTCTTTTTCTTTGACGAGCTGTGGCACTCCATTCGTCTTTGGACGAGTCGTAGTCCTCATCCGGGTTTGAAGTTGTGGTCTTTCGTCGGCGTTGTTTAGCGGCAGTTGTCTCTTCATCATCTAGTGGTTCTGGTTCTGGTTCTGGTTCTGGAACAGATTGATCATTTTCTGATGGATCTTGATAAATTTCTAGGCTCGGAGTTGTGCTCGTACGTCTGCGTCGTTTAGGTTTTGTGGTCTCTTCGTATACTGGTTCCGGTTCTAGGGAATTTGTTTGAGATAAATCGATCTCAGAAGAATCGTGATCATTTTTAGAACTCAGAGTTGTGCTAGTTCTTCTGCGTTGTTTAGCTTTTGTGGTCTCCTCGTAAACTGGTTCCGATTCTGGGGCGTTTGTTTGAGGTGAATTAGTCTCAGAGGAGTTGTGATCGTTTCCAGAACTGAGAGTGGTGCTAGTTCGTCTGCGTCGTTTAGCTTTTGTTGTCTCTTCGTAAGCTGGTTCAGATTCTGGGGCATTTGTTTCAGGTAAATCGGTGTCAGATTGATCTTGATCAATTTCAGAACTGGGGGTGGTGCTAGTTCGTCTACGTCGTTTAGTTTTGGTTGTTTCATCGTACTCTGTGTCTGATGCTGATGCTCTGATTGCGTTTGCGGGGTAATAGTTGGAGAGCTCTTTCCAGATGTGCAAGGGGTGTACTTGGGCTGATTGTATTGGATGACGCCACAGTGAGGCGAGTAAGTTAGCGTTTACATTGATATTAGTAAGGCAATAAGTGACACAAAATACCTGAAAAACGTTTCACATTTGTTAGGATATTTCCGATGAGATCATTTTTAGAGTGGAAATGTGCAACAAGGCGAAAGCGACGTTGCCATGTTTGTATTTTATAATGAAAAATGATGGTTTAGCGATGTTATAGTTTACCTAGTTTAAAGACGAAAGAAATAGATTAAATCGAATGGAGTATTTTTGTATCAACCACACCTATAGTAAAGATGTGATGTTTGGTAATGTTGCAGTATTAAAGCAACGTTGCCAGATTCTAATTTTACAGTGGAAATATACTATCAATTAGGTACATATGGACTATGGTCATTATCTCCATTTATGATCATTCATTTCCTATTTATTTCCCTCCCTCCTCTACATTTTGATTTTGTGACGTTGATAATGAATAGTTCCTCAATGTCTTCGTATAAAATTTCTACATGATGATGAATTTTTGATGAGTATATTTTTTTATCGAAGTTGAAAGTGAGTATTTTTGCGGAAAGAAGTTTAAAACAGTGAATTACTTGATCTGCGGTTTTGCTTATTTATACTTCAGTTTTCTGAGAACTTGTCATTTTTTACATTATTTGATTTGGTTTCGAGTTCTTAGGGTGAATGATGAAATTAAATTATTTTATTCAGATAATTAAGAATTATATGTAGATTAATTTTCTTCCATCTCACAACCGATAAAAAATTTTTCATATGATAAGTTGTGCATCATCTTTTTATTTTCCTCTTCAAATACTACAAAATTGACTTACAGTTCATATAAAATTTTTTGCTTGAGAAGTTGTGCACCCACGTTTCAATTTTCCCCCAAATAGGTGAAAAATAATCGAACTTATCGATAATATGGATTTTTTTTCTCGATAAGTTGTGCTCTCACATTTCAATTTTTTCCGAAATAAGTAAAAAAAATCAAATTTATCAATAATATGGAATTTATCACTTGATAAGTTGTGCACTCACTTCTAAAAAAAATTCCTAGATATTAAAAAAATTATTATTTCAATTGAAACCCAGATAAAACCATGCTAATAACACTTATATTTATCTACTAAAATGATCTACCAACAAAACAACTATTTTCTAGGCGTGGTACTTGCTGCAGCAGCTTTTTGTTCAGCCAACTGACAATCTATATCATACAAAAAGGCGAACAAATGCTCCAACTTAGCGGGCACAGGGAACGGCGTTGTGCGTAAAATGTTCTGATAACTATTCATCTTGTAAGTGGCCATCGCTGCTATTCTGGCTTCTTTTCGTTTTTCATCACCCATGGCTTGAGCTAGCCATGCGAAAAATGCTCTAAATTCCGGGTTTTGAGATTCTAGTTTCATTATAGCTAATAATTCCGGTAAAGTTGGAGTAGTATAGATTCCATTGTTTGCCCATAGTGTCGATGCAGGTACTGTGATCTCGTCTAGAGGTTTTTGATGGGTTACTTTATTAGCGAAAGAATAGATCACGTAAAAGATTACCTGAAAACATCAGATTTAAGGCACCGAATTAGAGAGCTGGTTTTTACTTTCGATTAAGAAAATTATTTCGAGATAGGAAAGATTAAAAATTGATGGATTTTGAAGAGAAATAATTTTTATTAGATTAAATTAATTTATCGAATGTATCAAGACGCGAAAAAAATGAGGAAATTTTTTTTTACGGTGGTCACACGATAATTCAATCATTTCGAAGCACACGATAATTTGATCATTTCGAAGGTACCACAATATGTCCAGGTATTTTCCCCCTCAACGCATCCAGATGAATAACATTCGCATAAAACACTTGTAATTTTTCCGGTATAGGGTATTTAGTGGTTCGTAAAATGGACGGCACATCAGCCGGAATATGCTTTTCCATGTATTTCATTCTGTCAGCATGCTCTGCTGGATCGATAAGATTTTGAAACATCCAAGTGAAGAAGTTGCTGTATTTCGGATTTTTAGATTCTATCATAAGAATTTTTGTGAGATTCTGCAAGTCATTAGGTAATCCCCCGTACAAGCCGCCGGTATCGAGGCCTCCCCAGGGGTACGTAGTGTCAACTTGAGCTCTGGATTTTTGCTGAGATTTGTTTTTGGCTTCATTGTCTATTTCGATGTGTCGTGGTATTCTGCGATGAGATTCGATTTTTGGCTCTATGCCTTCGAATAATTTTATGCGGGTTTTTTGAAAGTCGATTGGATATCTTTTGTTAGAGTGGGATTGTTGGTTGGTTGCGTTGGTGTTGGAATATACGACGACCAAGAAGACCTGAAAGAAACCAGTATGCCTGAGAACTGATTTTTTTTAATGGTCGAGATATTTGGTGTGGAATTTGAGAAGATATGGGATTCATGTAATCGATTTAACAGGAAATAATGACGAGTCATTGGTTTAAAAATCTAGCTGAATTAACTTGAGTAATTTTTCTTATTAAATAAAATTTCATCGTCTCAAATGTCTGAAAATGTAAGTACAGATGTGATGTTGATTGAATATAAATTGTATAAGTTATTTGATTCGAAATCATGATGAAGAATGGTAATTTATTAAATATTTTTTATAGGTACTTGAATTCGATTAAATGCAATTTAGAAATACCTAAGCCATTTATGTTTGAACTTTGAAGATAAGATTTGGCTACTTGAAAAAAATTTAATAAGTTTTAAAAATTTGTACAAAGCTCATAAAATATCTGTATAAAAAAATTCTCAGCATTTTGATCAATTTTAATTAATTTTGAGTAAGAATCATTAACAGAAATAACTAAAAAGTAACGTTGAAGTAGAACTTCGCGATTAATGAAAATTGGAATCAAAATCGACGAAATATTCACTTTCATTACTAAAGTTGATGCAATTTTATTAGGAGCAAAGTAAGTTTTAAAAAACGACCATATTGACGAAATAAAATTTAAACTAAATTTTTGTGAGATTTCAGCAAGGTTTTTAAGAAAAACATTTCCACAAAAAAAAACTGACAAATGAGAGAATTTAAAAAAAAATTGAAAATTTTTGAAAAACACAATTCTATAATAATTCGACCTTGTATAAAATTTCATCAAATTTTTTCCCATTTGATTTTGAAAATTGAAAAATGCCTGCTCTTATATAGAATTTTAATGGAATTTTTTTTCTTTTTTTTTTTTTCTTTTTTTGTTGAAGAAATTGAAAAAAAAATGAAGAGACCTTCTCAAAAGAAAATTTTAAAGGTTTTTGAGGGGGAAAAAAATCAAAAACAACAAATTAATGCGAACATTTGTTTTGATAGGTATAGGTATTTAAAAAATGTTTTAGAAATTATTCACGAAGGTTTTCTAGCGATTTCTATTCTCCTTCCCAAATAATTTCATTCTGCAAATGAGATTTTTCAGGAGAACTTCTTGATGAAATATTTCAGTTCTAATTATTGGAATTTTCAAGGATTTTTTTTGTGCAAGAATTTTTTCCAAAATTTCAAATAACAGCAATTTTTTAACAGATTAAAAAAGATTATTAGAAAATTTCAATTTTTATCATGAAATTTTTTAGAGAAAGTATTTTTCAATTATTAGGAATTTCTATAAACAGTTTTCTGGGAGATTTCTTTTTTGAATGACTTTTCCAACAAAACTTTTGAAAAAATTCAAAGACCATGAGAAAAATGTAAAATTTTCAAAAAATGATGAAATGCAAGTGAAATGTACGAATTTTTACTAGATTTCTCTTAAAATAAAAAAAAAAAAAAATGTTGACGAGAAATTTTTTTTATGTAAGAATTTTGTGGGTTGGTACTTGGTTCATTCAATTCTCATCAGGAATTTTTATGAAGAATGTTTTGAAAAATATATCTATAAATATTTTTTTTATAAATAATTTTTCTCAAAGTGCGTAGCTGAGAATTTTTTCCAACATTTTATAGTTTTTTTCAATCTAAAAAAAAAACACGTTTTTTTGAGATTTTCAAAAAAATGGAATTTCATTAGATTATTCTGAAAAAATTTTAATGAGAAAATTTTTTCAAAAGAAACTTTCCAACTTATTTGAGAATTTTCTCAAAACGTATTAGGGAAATTTTCAAAAGAAAATGTGAGATTTTCTTTAAATTGAAATGTATAAATTTTTAATTTTTTCTACAGATTTCTCCATTCAAATTTCTTTAATGGGAAAATTACTTATCAAAAAAATTCATGAAAAATGTATTTCAATTTTCATCAGGAATTTTTATAAAGAATTTTGTGGAGAGCATTTTTTTTTAAATTGAACTTTTCAAATAATTTGAGAATTTTTTCCAAAACTTCATGGCCATGGGAAATTTAAAAAAAAATCCAACGAAATTTTCTGTGATCTTTCTATGATAATTTTTCGTAAAGAAATTTTATGATAATTTTTTCGGTAAAAATTATTTTTCAAACAAATTTAAAAAATGTACGTATTTATTAAATACTTTGGTTCTAATTGAGAGTGATCCACGAGGAGTCAATTCGAACATACTAAACTCGGGTTATTAGGCATATTCTGCGTTCAATTACAAAATACGCGATCCCTTGAGTTACATTTTTGTATAAGACTGATCAAAGTGTAATAAGATGATAATGACGTAACGAAAAATCCACGTATATTTTCAGATAAAATATTACATTTCATTTGCCACTCGAGTTATCGAAATCCTTCGGGAAATTTATATATCGCCAATTTGCATTGGCCCCAAACCTGTAAAAGGAGCAATTTTATCTTGTTCTTTGAACACCTGTTCCATATGCCAATGGACCATGAAAAATTTCATGTACTCTTCGGGAATGGGAAAAGGCGTAAATAATTTAGCAGTTTCGTAAGGTGGAGTGGTATGAGTCTTGAAAGCATGAACTCGCCTCTTATTCGTATTCCAATCAGCGTGCAACCAGTTGTAAATCCAAAGATAAAATTTAGTGTACTCTGGATTCTTTTCGATTTCCTCGGCGTAAAATTTCTTAGCTCGAAGCTTCATACGATCCCTTTTATTGAGCAAATAAACCGTGTCGTATTCGATAAATTCGGACGAATTGGGTGTAGCACTCTTCGTGGTCGTTATGCCCAACTTGCTGAATTTCTTTCGTAATAATCTTTGGTGTATTACGAACCATTCGTCCAAACTTGTGACTGGTGCGAAAGGCAGTTCTTCGGTTTCTACAGCGGTGTCCGGTTTCAACACATCGTCAAAGGGACTTTTGTAGGTTTTTCTTTTAGTCGTCGCTTCTTCCTCCATTTTATATTCTTCGCGCGGTACAAAACCTATGGGTTTTTTACCATGGGATTTGTACGCGTGCCAGGGTGGTTCGTTGACTACGCCGTGGATTTGAGATTGCTCGTTGTGCACCGGTTGGTTGAAGTGGTCGATTTGTGCTTGAGGCTGGATTATGTCTCCGAAATCGTTTGCATTTGTTACTTTATTAGTTAAGCAATAAGCCATGCAAAAAATAACCTGAAAAAAAGCCTTTCTGTAATTTGTATAGAGCGGAGGACATCGTTAAGGTTTAAGTAATATGTGAATGAGGTCTTCGTAAATTGAGTGATTGATTTGTAAACGCCATCGATTGATTTAAAACTGAAAATTCAGGATGCATTTTTAGGAAATGAGATCATTCTGATTTCCTAGGGTGGAAAAAGTGGGATAATTTTTGAAGAAATTAGGGATCATTCGTTTTGGAAGAGGGTAGTTTTTGAAGAATGGCAACAATGGTAATAAATGAGGGAAAATTTAATGTGCCAAAAAAAATCAAATTATAAAAGACGAAACAATCAGAATCTTGATATTTTTAAACTTGAATTTCCCTAAATCGATATTGTCTAAATTTTTCAATTCAGGTATAAAATTTTATCTCCTTTCTTCAAATAAAATTTTTCCTAAATAATCATTTTTTTAATCTAAAATTATGTACGTACTACGTAGCTTTTATTCGTTTTTCGATTTTTTCAAAAAATTCAGTCTATTTTTGCAGTCTTAAACTATTTTTTTTTCTTTTTTGATTTTTTTGATTTAATTTCTCAAAACAATTTTTACTAAAATTTTATAACAATTGAATTTTTCAAAAAATTCAGTCAATTTTTGCAATCTCAAACTATTTTTTTTCTTTTTTGATTTTATTTCTCAAAGCTATTGTTACAAAAATTTTATAACAATTGATTTTTTCAAAAAAATTTCAATAATTTCTTTTTGGCTAAAATTGATTTAAATTCAATTTTCCAAAAAAAAAAAAAAAAAAAAGGAACCGGTTTTCTGATAAAAAGGGACAACTTTGCTGGGTGAAAAAATTTTGCTCTTTTTTTGAAAAATTTGAGACACCTTAGGTACCCTTCTGAATAAAATTGGAGATCAATGAAAAATTAGGAAATTAATTCTCACAAAAAGGAACAACTTTGATGGGTTGTAACCAAAAAATGGCGAGATTTTGAAAAGTGATTTATTTTTTCATTTTTATCAGAAAATAGAGGAGTATATTTGAAATTCATTTAAGGGAAACACAAAAAACTGAGGCCATCTTAATGTGGATGTTTCTTTAAAAGAAGTTGGAAGTAAAAATTTATAAAGAATGTATTTCTTAATAATTGTCACATTAGCAGGTATTTAATATCTACTCGTGTACTCGTACTTATTTACAATTTTTCCCATTTGGAATTTTCAGTTTGCTCTTGAGAATATGATATTTTAATTATAAAAATTGAAAACAAAAAGTTTTTCAAGGAACCCCAAACTTTTTCCAAATTTTCATTTCTTCAGGAATCATATCAAGACTTATGTTCCTTTCTTTTAAAGCGTAAATCATGCCAGCTTTGAATGCTTCCCATTTATCCCGCGCACACGGTGTAATTTCTAGTTCCTGTCGTTCAGTACCTGGCAGTACTGTTGTAGTTGAATTTGGAGTTGTATCGTCTTCACTTTCGGATTCGTAAGAAAAAAATTCTTTTTTGGTGGTATCCACCATGTAATCTTTACTCTTTGACTCGCTGGAATAATGGTAAGGGTCGTCATTGTCGGCGTCGAGGATTTCAAAATAATAGTCTTTGTATGGAGCGACTTTTTGTCCGAGCTGGTTGCGATTTTCCACTATGCTGTGCGAATTGAAGACGTGTAAGGGATTATTTATGGGTTTTTGTTTCAGGTTAGCTTGTCCGAATGGTTTTTGGTGTGAAGGTCTTAGAATTGAGTGGTACGTAAGATATATGATGACCTGAAAAAATTGTACGCTAGATGATACTTTCAAAGAAGGTTCATTGCCCAAAAAATTTTTTTACAATGTTTTGAAAATCAATTTTCGAATAAGTAAGAAAACTTGAAAACTCCCAAGTGTGGATTAAAATGTAAAAAAAAAATATTTCAATCTCTTGAATAAAATTATTAAAAAATGTAAAAATATTTCACTTTGTAAATTTCTCCAATTTTTGGATTTTTTTGAAAAATAAATTTTTAATTATTCAAAATTACAAAAACAAATCTTTGAATTTTATGAAACAAGTTTTTGAAAGTTTTCAATAAAATTCGTTCAAAAATAGATTTTTTTAAATGAACCTTTGATTTTTTTAAAACTGATTTTTGAAAAAGTTCACTTTCTCAACCTTTTAAAAATGATGGATTTTTTTTCAAAAAAATTTCTGTACTTACTTACATTGAAATATTTTTTTTTGATTTTTTGAACTTTTTTTTGTGATTTTCATCGTAATTATTTTTATCATTTGGTATTATTTTTTTTTTTTTTGAAAATAACTTTGTGTAAATTTTTTTTTGTTTTTTTTTCTCATTTTTTTTAACATTACATCTTTCATGCTAGATAAATTTGTGTATTCTAAACAAATTCTCGAAATAATTCCTTGTAGTCTTGGTTGAGAATAATTTTTAGCAGAAAAACAAAAAAGAATAACAACTCGTTCAGTTTCCCATCATTATCTCCAATGTCTTTTCAACTTCAACACCTTATTCATCTTATTAACGTATAGAAAATAATTGAGGAGTTTTTCAGGCACGATAAAAGGCGTAGATGGTTTTTCTTCCGAATAATTGACATCGATTATCAAATGCTCGGCCCCCTCCATTCGTCTATTTCGACCACTGTGGTCTTTCAAAACATTATAATACCATTCGTAAAACGGACTAAATTTCGTAGATATGGGCCAAGTGAACAATCTCTTCATTTCGGATCTTTTTCGTTTCTGAGCATTCATGGTGGTGAAATAACTGTATTCGTCCATAGATTCGGATATATCTGGCAGCAAGGTGGTCGTCTGACCTTTGTATATGGCTGGTATATCTTCTTCAGCACTGTACTCGGGGAACGTGTAGCTTGAGTTGTAAAACCAAGGAGGAAAAGTGAACGTGGATCCTCTGGTGGAAGGTGTCGTCAACGTAATCCTCTTCTCTACTCCTCGTCTATCGGTTACAATCATTGTTGGAACGTAGATCGTAGTCTTGGGGGTTCTTTTAGACGTATCGTTGGAGGTGGTTTTTGGTATTCTTGTGGCTCTTGGGAGGCCACTATCCTTTGGTAAAATGTGGATAGCTTCAATTTTTGTCGTTCTATTGGCTTTTGTGGTCGGTTTTCTTATTATAACAGAAGGTGATTTTGTAGCTCTCGGTTTGGCTGGCGATTTTTTAAATGGTTTTGGTTTTTTAGGAACTGCTGATAAATCAAAGACTTCTTCTGTGTGGGAATCTTCATCGTGTGAATCTATGTTTTGTGTAGGTAATTTCTCGGTTTTGATATTTTCTTGTTCTGTAATCGTCTTAGTTGTATCGGTAGTTGCTTCGATTTTGGAAATTGATTGACTCTCCGAGCTGGAAATTTTATTGCCTTCTTCGTCGTATAGAAAATGGTCTAGGCTTGTATCTATATCGTTACTGTCGCTTTCTACTTGAGCCATTACTGATGCAGTGGTCATTGTGATAGTGTGATCTTGTATTAGGCGTAAGATTGTGTTACTAAACGAATTTAGCACGCATAAAAATACCTGAAAATAAGGGCGTTTTGTTACCATTTGTGGTGCCGAATGTTTTCTAAATTATTCGAGATCAAGGTTTAATTAGTAAAAGTTGTCATGATTTGAATTAAAAAGTAAGTGCAGGAAGTGTTTTCAAGATGATTATGATTATGAAAAAGAATGGACAACTTATGTAGGATCTTTATCTCTGCAGATAACAACAGCAAGTAATACAGATAAGTTTTCGTTTTATTTTTGAATAAATTCAACAAAAAATGAATTGTCTTAATGCTAAAGAGGAGCTTTGATTAAGGCGGTTATTTTAGGTGTTGTGTCGAAGAAAGATCCTGACTGAATTTATCCCAGTTTATATGATGTGGAGGAATAGTCAGAATCCTTCAAGATTAGCTATAGGCAAATATTACACAAAAGTGGAATAAAAACCGAAGTTATATTTTGATGAAACCAAAAAAAAAGATGAAGGCAATTCGGTTTAGTCAACTTCATTGGACAACTAGATTGGTAATTATTTAGTCAAGTGGTGAAGAGAGAGAGTTCCTGGTACAGTTTGTTTGAAAAAAATTTCCTTGAAACATTATTTTCATTTTTTCATGTTTTTAAGTGAAATTTTTTCAAAAATGATTGTTAAAAAATTTGCAATTTTTTATTTAGGTGAGAATAAAATAGGTAAAGATTATTCTGACATTTTTTTAGAATAATTTTTTAAGAACTTTTTCCTGTGGAAAATTTTAGAAATTGTTTCAAATTTTTTCTGACAATTTCAAAACTTTTTTTTTCAATGATAATTTTCTGAACCTTGCTTTTTTTCTCGAATTTTTTCACTTTAGGTTTTTTTTTATAATTTTTTTCTTCATTAAAAAAATTTAGAATTTTTTCAGTAGGGAATTTTTTGGCAAAACATTTTGAGACCTTTTTCTCACTAATGTAAAAAAAATTCAAAATTCAATTTTCAAAAATTTTCGTTTGAAATTTTGGTTTTTTCCTGTTTTTTTTTTTTGTTTTTTTTTTCAAATAAAAACTTCGAGCTTACTTTGATTATGAAATTGTTTTTCAAAATAATTTTAATGTTTTTTTTTGTTGACATTTTTAAAGTTTTGATTAACATTTTCCTTCAAAATTATATTTTTCCAAAATAATTTTTAAAAAATTTATTTTTTCATTTTTGAGAAAAAACATATTTCTAATTTTTAACGTAATTTTTTTTTTAAATTGTAAAAATTTTATTGCAAAGCTCGTTTTTTTTTCTTCAAAAAATTTCTTCCGAAGTTCTTCTAAAAAAAAAGGGGGGGGGGGAAATTAAAATGATTAAGATAAAAATTGGGATGAAAAAATTTACAAAAACAGTTTTTTTTCCTCAATTTTTTTAAATAAAAGAATGAAATCATTTGTTTGATTACGAGGATTATTTGAAAATTTTCTGTAATTTTTGAAGGTATTATTTTTCTAAAATGTTACATTCATGTTTTCTTCGATTTTCAAGATTTCATCAACATTTTTCTAAGAATTTTATAATTTTCTTTAATAAAACTTTTCCAAAAAAAAAAAAAACTTCTTTAAAAAATGAAAACATCAATTTGATTGTGAGATTTTTGTTTTCATGGTGTCTTTTTCCCAAAAGTGTTAACATTTTTCTCGCAAAATTTTTGCCTTCAAAATTTTTTTCTGTGAAAATGTTTCCAATATTTTTTGTAAAATTTTTTTAGTGATTTTTCAATTTCTTCAATGGAACTTTTCTTTTCTGAAAATTTTTTTCACTTTGAAAATTCCAGAAAAAATTATTCAAATAATAATTTTGGAGAAACTAAAATCCAAAAAAATCTCTTTCAAAGAAAAAATCCTTTACAAAAAAAGAGTATTTTTGACAAAAAAATATTTTCACTTATAAAATAATTATTTACTTTTTTTGAACTTCTTCTTATTATGATTTTTTTTAGGATTTTTATTTCCTCCAAAATTATTTCATTTCTAGCATTTTTGTCTAGGAATTCTTGAAAAACTTTTTCAAGATTTTTTCTCAAAATGTTAAAAAAAAAATTATGGAACTGTTCTGAAATTTTCTGTTTTTTTTTTTCTTGAAAAATAAATGATTACATTGAAAAAGCCTAAGAAGTCCTGCAATAATTTTGGAGGAAATAAATCCCAAAAAATCTCATACAAAATAATTTTTTGCATGGAGATTTTCGATTATGAATTTTTTTTGTGGTATGAAATTTTTTCACGATTCAGGTATTTTCTCTTTAAATTTATTGTGGAATCTTTTCAAATTTTCACAAATTATTTTCGAGTGTTTCTTTATTTCTTCCTTGAATTTTTTTAAAGATGGCTTTTAGGTACAATTTTACTCATTGGGGGGGGGGGGGGGGGTTGCATGTTTTAAACAGAATTTAGAGATTAAAAAAATAATTCAACTGCAGTATAATCACTTCTAAAATTTATATTCGCGTAGGGAATGCTTGAATTGACCCCTTTTCTCCTCTCTTTTTCCCACATATTTCAATTTTTGCACTTAACTAGTGGACCCTGTGAATGCAGTTTTGTTGTGCAAATTGCCTATTCAATCTTTTGAAGGAATTGCTCAATTTTTACGAACACACCGTAGGTATAATTATTTTTTTTAAAAGAATCGATTAATCGAAATATTCGCGAAAATATATTTTCGCATGGAAAAGAAAAAAAAAACATTAGAATCAATTTCGATAGTACATCTTGGACTCCTTAAACAACATCGAATTGATCTCCTTTGCTAATGAGAAAAGTATCATTTTCGTTCAGCATGGGCCAAGTTTCATAGTGATTAAAGGGTTGCAACGTAATCATTGGGAAAGTAGGATGAGTATACTCTTCAGGATGTTCGAATCTGTGCTTCGAGTATCGTCGATCGAATTCGCTAATGCCCATGTAAATTCTGGTATAAGCGGAGGGTATGGCAAACGGAGTCGTGTGATTTATAAACAGCTCGTCGTAATCTAATTTTTCCCTGTATCTGAACTGGTAATGTATCCTTTCCAGTTTCTGACTATGGTCGCGCATCGCCTCCCAGTTCCATTTGAAAAACGAGAAATATTTTTCTTCGATCTGGGTCCAGAAAAATTTCTTCATCGTTGAAAGCAATTGACGCCAGGTCGTCGTGGTTTCGTCGAATATCGGGTTTGGCGTTGAAATAGACGATGGAGTCGTAGTTTCAATGGTCGTCGGAGTAGATTCGCTTACTATTGGTAATTGATGCACAACTTTATTAGATAAAGAAAAAACCACGACCAAGACCTGCAAAACAAGTGGTTGTGGTTACAGTGTGACCAATTGACCATGCCTGTGAGCTCGCTTCTTTTTTGTGTTTTGGAAGAAATAATTGAGTGGTGTTTTTTGGGGTAAAGAATATTGAATCGTTGGTTGATTAAAATATGGATATATTTATGAGTAAAATAGAATTATGCTTTGTAAATAAAATAATAAAAATTAGGTTATAAAATGAGTAATAAAAATCAGACTTTGAAGCTGCAGTATGAGTAAAATAATCCTTCTCTTCGTTTCCTGTTCATCGAGTCTTCTAATTTATTTTTTAATCGTCCTCAAAAAATTTGTAAAAAATTTTGAACTGACTAGAAATTGTTTTTGCATTTTTACAGATCCAAATGGAGTATTCGTTCAGAGATTATGGGAAAAATGGAGAAATTTTCAAGGTAAGAGTAACATGAATTTCTATGCTAATATTTTATTTTTTTGCCTGCCTGATAATGATATCCAATTGAGGCCCTCCTCCTCCCCCCCCCCAACGAGGATTTTGAGTTATAATTTATGTCTAATTGAAAATGTTCATTGAACGTAGCAATTGGTTCGAAGTGGGTATTGAAGGGAGAGGAATATTATATGTATACTCGGATAGAATAATTTAGCAAAAAAATGAATCCCTCTCTATCTATTCACTCTCGTCATCTTCACGCGGTGCATGAGCATTGGGGAAATAATTTCTAAGAAAATTGGACCCATGTTCGTCTCGATCGATGATACCAGGAGGTACATTAGGCGGTGTAGGTTTCAACAGATCAGTATCCTTTTCGATCAAATGTTCTACTTTACTTATGAAGTGAAATTTAGCTCTATGATGTCCTGGTACTGGAAACGGCGTAGATTCGGTGAGAGAAGGCATTTCTAAAGGTGTTTTGAAATTATTAACGGCTGCCTGAATTCGTTTATTACGCAGCGTATAGTTCATTTGGTAAAAATAATACCATTCGTAGAACGGTTCGTATTTAGGCTCGTAAGGTCCGCGAAATAATTTGTTAATTTTTTCTTTGAGCGATTCTTGGCTGGAACTTCGTTTAAAACGGCCACGAGCGTGAATTTCGGCATCATCGGCGTAATCGAATCGCGTAAGGCAAGTTATAAAGATAGGAAAATACGATATTGCGACGAATACCTGCAAAAATAATTAAGTATACGAGTTCCGTTACTATCAGTCAATTTTAGATAAAACGCATCGCGAATGTGATTCGAAGGTTATAGAAAAAGTGAGAGAGAGGCGTAAGTGCTGAGAATCGAGAGTAAGGGCAGATTTAGAATCAAAATTTCATATTGACGAGATCAGAGAAAATACGTATAATTTAGTACGAATTCAAGTATATCTACAAGGTTACATCGGATCACTACGTCAAGGTGATATGCGGCGATCTAGTTATATTGAACAAGGATTCTACTTTATTGACAAAATGGAAGTATGTTTTCATGTCTTGTGGGATTTTATAAGGCGTCGGCTGGTACTCGAAAGCGAAATAGTCGGGTTCGGTCGAAAGTCTGGGTATTGCTTCGAGTCTCATGAGTCTTCGTTTTATATCCCTTTGCTCGTAATACCACCATTCGAAAAATTCGTCGTAGCCGTCTGTCCAATTGTCGCCGTGGGCAGCTTTGAGCTTATCTCGAGTTTCCGCGGACATGGCACCGTCTCGTTTCTTGATCCAGCTTCGCGGATCTAGGGTGGTCGATGGCACAAACGTGTCCAGTTCGGCTAATATATCTCGAATATCCAATGGCAATGGCTTTTGGTGCGCGAACTTAAGCTGAGTATAGATTACGCATAATAAGACCTGTAAACAATGCTGGGGGTCATTTAGGTGGCATTTTTTCGATTGGTAGGAATTGTTAAGTGGGAGGAGGAGAAGGAGGGTATTTATTTTTAACGCGAACTTTTTTCAAACTGATTTTTTTCACGATATTAATCTTGGATTTTATTCAATGAAACTTAATTCTGAGGAGACTTTTGTTTTTTTTTGGTAAACGTTTTTTGATAATTTATTATAATGGAAATTTTTTGAAATTTTTTCTGGGGTAATCTTTTGTACCACTAGAATCTTTTTTAAATGTGATAAAACTTGGAAAAAATCAAAAGTTTTTTTTCTGCAGAAATTTTTATCATCATTTGGAACATTTTATAGAGAATATTTTTCAATCCTTTCCCAATGAGTTTGCTGAGCTGAAACAGCCTCTGTACACATTGCTCCTAATTTCGTTCGATCTACAAAAATAAAAATCGCAGTTGCTGCGTTCGAGTGTATTTGAAATTTAAATTTACCTACCTATATTTTCGAAAGTTTTAATTAGGTAAAAATCAAAAAATTAAAAAGTATTGTTTTTTACAAGGTTCTCTTGAAAACTTTAAAAATAAAAATTCAAAAATATTTTCAAAAAGTATTTGAAAAATATTTTTATTCGTTTTCTTTTTTCTGGTCAGTAGAGAATTTTTCTTGCCAGTGAAATTTTTTGAAATTGTTTTGATGAAATTTTTTGAAAATTTTCTATAATGAATTTTCGTTTTCTGATATAATTTTTCTTGTTACTAAAAATTATGATTTTTTTTCTTTTCTGGAAAATGTATACTTTGATATACTTTCACAAGAAAAATGTTTTCAGAAATTTAATAGGCTAAAGAATTTTTCTCTAAAAAAATTTTCTAATGAGAATTTTTTGAAGTATTTCTGAATAATTACACAGGGCAACAGCCATTTTGAGAATGGGTCCAAAATAGGCTTAATCGATAGTATAGACCTAGAAACAAAAAGCAATTTCTCATTTTTAAATTTTATTTGCTTTTGCGGGTACAGGGGGGGTTCAAAATTATCGGACTGTCTCCGAGCGGAACGGCGGCGATCTCGATAATAAAATTAAAACGCTACTAAGGTACTTTAAAATTTGAAATTGGAAAAACGGACAGAGATGTGTTCTCAAAATTTAACGTAGATTCCGAATCTGCCATTGGTTTTTTTCGTAGAGCAATATTTATGGCGCTATGAACAGTTGAAAAGGTGCAAAAACCCCGATTTTCGCCACGTACCCGCAAAAGCAAATAAAAACGAAAAATGAGAAATTGCTTTTTGTTTCTAGGCCTAAACTTTCGATTAAGCCTATTTTGGACCCGAACACAGAAAAAAGTTCGAAAATTGTTCTCTAGTGTTATTTTTCCCTTAATGATTTTCTTTTCAATTTTTCAGTACAAAATTGCATCATTTTTTAAAAGAAATTCAAAATATTTTTTCAGAAAAAAAAAAATCAAATCAGAAATTAAGTAAAGAGTTTTTGAGAGGAGGAGTCTAATTTTTTTTTTTTTTTTTTTTTTTTTTTGAAAATTCATGACTTTTTCATGAACAACATTTCAACATTTTGAGGGGACATCCTTCCAGCATAAGTGGTACTTTCATGCCCCTGGGTAATATTTGCTTTTACGATGACCAAAATGGAAAAAAATGACAAAAAAATCCGACACCAAATTGTGTTGGGGACGAATGGTAAAATTACAATTTTTTCTAAACAATTGTATTCCGGAGGATTTTTTGAAAAAATTCTCAGAAATTTGATTTAAAAAATTTATCATTTTTTCAATATTATAGACTTGTTTTCCATATTGAGAAATTTTTTCTGATGTAATTTCATTAGTTCATTACCTATTTAAAAATTAATGCTGAATGATTGAAAAAAATCAAGATTTTTGATTTTAACGTTGATTGATTTTTTAATGATTTTTTTTGTTCTTCAAATTGTATGATAGAATTGAAGAATTTCTTATAAAAAATTAATTTTCCGATGCGTCTTATGAGAATTTTTTTTTCAAAAATTTGATCAAAAGAGTTGATAACTTTTTTTCTGTCCAAGGTTTTTTCGCAAAAAAATTTCTGAAATTATGATTGAATGAATGTTATTATTATTTTTATTCAGCAAAATCGTATGCTTTTCTCTGAATGAAATTACATCCTAAAGTGATTTTCAAGAAAATATAATATTGTTTAATTGATAAAAGGAATTAATCATTTTTTTTATATCCAAGATTTTTAAAAAGATCTTTGAGTTAAAGTTTTTGAATTAAAAAAAATCCCCAATGATTTTTGGATTTTTTTGATAGAGTTACCAGAATTTTTTTTTGATTTCTCAAAAAAAAAATAATAATAAAATAAAATAAAATATATGTCCGAATATTTTTTTATGCTTTTGATTTCAACTTTTTCAAGTTCTTATTAACACTTTTTGCATGATTTCTCTGATGCTGAAATATCAACTTTTTGATCGATTTTTTGATTAAATTCTTCTTATTACTCAATCTCAAGATATTTTTCTTGAGTAAATTTTTTATCGATGCCGATTACTTTTTTGAAACTAGTTACGATACTTTACTATAAATTCTTTTGTCATTGAAATTTTTTACATAATTTTTTTAAGAAGATTTTTTTCCTAGAAATTTTTTCAAACTGAGTTTTGGTAAATTGAATTTTTTTCTACGATTATTCTTTGGAAAATTTTTGTACTCTGAGATTTTTCCAAGCAAAAATTTTTCTGAAAATCAATAGATTTATAATTTTTTTAATATTGTAGATTTTTTCAAAATCGTAAAACTTTTTCTCTATTGTTTTTCTCAGAAATTATTCCTATTTGGGGGGGGGGGTATTGAACTGTGAACTGTAGGAAAAATTTTGAAGTCAATTTTCCTATATCAACATTCTTCGAAATTATTTTCATTTTTTTTTCAAAATGTTGATTGTAAAAATTTTTTTAAGATCTCATTTTCTCAAAAAATACAAGCATTCAATTTTCCCGCAAAACCCCTTCTTATAAAAAACCTCCTTCGACAATTTCTTACGTTTAAATGCTCAATACGTGGTGTGATTCTGAATGTATTCAAGGGAAAATTTGAAATTTTTCTTAGGAACTTACGTTTTATGATACCTTTCTACTTATGATTTCGCAAATTTTTTGCCATCCTTTATTTCAGAATGTTTGTATTTTCATTTCGAATGATTTTCAAAATTTAGAAATTTAGCATTCATCTTCACCTGCAGTTTTCGGTAAAGGTGCACTCATTTGTGGATTCGAAGTAGAAATAACAAAAAAATTATTATTTTTCGATGTTCAGTGGATTCAATAGTCATGAAACCAAAAGCTCGTTCGACTCGAAAATATATTACTAAATAAAAAGTGAGAGTATAAAAACGCACTGATGAGATTTTTCATAAAAATACAAGCTCGAGTATTAATACTATCTCGACGTCGAGTTAGAGTTATGCCATCGTTGAGTAGTGGTGTGATTTTTAATCTGCTCAATATAATGACTTATCCTTTCGAAGTACTCTCTCCGGTTGGCGGGTACAGAGAAAGGTAACTTCTCCGGAACTCGTGTCGAATACGTGGTCCATTTATCGGCGGAGAAATCGATTTTAGCCACGTTGTCGCCCACATCGTACAAAGCGTCTTTTTCCCATTCCAAGTATTTCTTGAATCGAGGATCCAAATACATCGGGGTACTTTTCGATATGAAGGCCATTTTATTAGTGAAGAAAACCCTGAGGAAGGCGCTGACTTTATCATCCCAAGGCATCGTAATCAACGTGTAATTTCTGCCACTTTTACGCGGGCTGAATCTCCACGTGTTGTTTATCAAATGTGTAAATTCGGCTGGCACCGTGATGTAGGTTGAATTTCTCGGATTAGGTCTCCAGGCTTTTTTCCACGGAGGTATTGGCGTGCTTTTGGTTATTTTGGGGGTGGATTCGGTGGTTACGACGGTGTAGTGGGTATCGTTGTAACGCTGAGTGACACCTTCGTAGGCTAGGTCGAAGTTTTTGAACACGGGCCATAGCTCTTTCAAGTCGTCAGGAATGGGAAACGGTGTGTTGTTAAATTCGGCCTCGTAGCTTTTGGTGTGGAAGACGTTGAGGTGTTCTAGGTTAACGTAAGCGTTGTTTTTCTTTTTATCTCGACACAAACGCATATAAATGCTGTTCAACCATCTGTGGAAAGGTCTGTATTTGGGTGGGCAGTCTTCGGGGATGAAATGATCCCAGTATTTTTGATTCATTTCTTCGGAATCTTCCCACGAATGTGTACGAGCTGTTCTGAACATTCTTTCGTATTTCCTCACCTCTACGATGCGTTTGGTGCTCAGGGAAGGGGGTGCGGTGAGCCCTGAATCGAACATTTCTTCGTCTATGCTCGGTGGGTCTTCAGGGCGAATTCTGTATATACGTTCGATTTCGTTGATGGCAGCGTAAAAATGATGGTAAGCTGTGGGAATCAGGAGAGGAGTACTGCTGAGTAGATTTTCATAGTCGAAGGTACCGGTGTAGTTGCGGAAAGCTCTCCAGCGACGTTCGATTCTGTGTGGCTGCCTGAGCACGTCGTAAAACCAGTCGTAGAATTCGTCGTATTTCGGATGGAAGTGGTATTTGTCGAAGAACATCCTGATGTAGAGTTTTTTAAATTCCTTCTTGGATAATTCTAGTTGATGAGAGTCCGGTGGAAAGTCTTGTAGAGAGCTCATAGATGGTCTGAGTTGATCCCAACTTGGTGTTGTGTGGTCTGGTAAGAGGAACTCTACGATACTTTTCAGTTCTTCTTTATGTTTGGAGTAGTCTAGAGGGGTTGTTCGAGGACGTTTGGTATATTTCCGTGTCCTATTGGTTTTGGCAGACAAGGATCGGTTGAGTTTAGCCAGAGCGAATCTTTTCACTCTTTGGTGCGCCTGGTCGGTTTTATCATCGATGGCGTTTACAAATCGGTTGTATTCTTGAGGATTGTCTCGGTCACCGAAGGTTTTACGTACTTTAGATAAGCTAAGCTCTTCGGCGCCACCCACATTCAGTTGATGGGCGGTTTTAATAGTTAAACAATAAACGACGCAATAGATGACCTGAAAAATAACACTTTCTATGTACATATGCGATAAGTTATGTTGTGTTAGGGATGGATGAATACTGAGTAGGTATAGATCATCGCTGATTTAAGGTGTTAATCAATGAAGGGGTTCATAAATCGCTTTCACTCCAATTATTCAAATTCGCTGATTTGATTTCTCTTTTATATGCTTCTCAGTGGTAGTGGACTTGATTATTGGTGTCTGACTAGATCATACGTCTCATCGTGTGTTCATTAAGGTGGCAGCTCGAAACAGGAAATGAGTAATTATAAATAACTTTCATCCACCGATGCTCTTAAAAAATCTTCGTTATTTTCTAACTCAGGGCTTCATACACTTATCAAAATATATTTTATAATTGAAAACACATTCTTGAGTTATCTTGCAAATCACCTTCTTAAATTGATTAATTGAACTCGTAATTATTCTTGGTAAAGTCTGTCTTAACTACTCTGATTAAAACGTCGATCTTTGTAAGATCATATTTTGTGAAAATTCAACCTTTCTTAATAATATGATACCGCGAAGCAGTGAGCGATTCATTTCAATGAAAATATTGTTCACAAACGATTTGAATCACTACTTCAGTACATTAAAAAAAAATCAGATGTCAATTTATTTTTGAAGGATTCAGATTTTAGGTCAGTCAAGTTATTCGTTCTCGAACGATTTCAATTGATCGAATGATTCTTCGCGAATGATTTGAACTTATTGAATGACTCCTTCACGATATCACGAATAATTTGATTTTGAACGAAACAAGATTTTTGTTCGCGAACGATTTGAACGAATAGGATTTTTCGTTCACGAACGATTCGAACTTATTGAATGTCTCGTTCATGAGCGATTCGGACAGATTTAATTTATCGTTCGCGAATAATTTGAATTCATTAAATGACTAATTTATACACAGATTAGGACAAATTTGATTTTTCTTTCGTGAAAGATTTGAATGAACGAAGTTCTCGTTAGCGAACGATTCGATTTTTTAAAAATGAATTTTTCATGAACGAATTGAGTCAAATTAAATTTTTCGTTCGCGAATTGCGAACGATTCCTTATTGAATTACTCGTTCTTGAATGATTTGAACGAATAGAATTTTTCGTTCGCGAACGACTTGAACTACTCGATTTTTTCTTTCGCAAATGAATTGAAAAACTCAATTTTGCATCATTAGTAAATTCTTTATCAGTGTAGATGATATGAAAATTCGAGATATTAGATAAAATTTTTCTTCCCTTCCCTTCCATGTCCTCCACTCCCTTGAAGTTAATATATTTCCTTCTTATTCCTCTCCATTTTTTTTTTTTTTTTTTTTTTTTTTTTTTTTTTATTATAAAAGTTCTATTCATGAGTTTTGAAAGGTGTACATATGAGTGAATTGTCTTTAAAAATCCTTGAAAATAAAAAGTGCACTGCACGTGTTTGTAACTTCCATTCCTGTCATCGAGTCCAATCAGTTGAATTGGGCATCTTGTTCCGAATCTTATTCCAACATTAGAGATGTGAGTCAATATCAACTTGACGAGCCATAAAATATAAACTTTCCGAAAATACGATTTACGAGCAAGGAACTTCAATGTCAAACACAAATCTCAAGTTGTAATCGGGAAATTGCGACAAATGTTCATTTTTTTCAACTTGTTGGGTCTAAGGGCTCAAAGCCCCAAAAGTAGGATATTTTTCCATAAATACGACGAATTATTTTTAAAATAAAAATGTTTTAGATCCGAAATTTGAAAACTGGGTTGTTTTATGTACACGATTCGAATATCTTCGCTTCCGATTTATCAAAAATAGTATAACGTATGCTAATAAATAACATTAAATCTAGGTGAAGAAAAAAATTATACTTACAAATTTAGTCAGGAGTCGCATATTGGATTATTCGTTTTACAAAGTACGAACAGTTATTTTTTTACTTTTGAAAAAATTACAATTAAAACATGGCTTTTCAGCCAAATCAGTGGTTTTTCGAAATAGCCAATGCGTGTTGAAAATTTTACTTGGCTGTTAGATGAACGATTTAAGAATGTTGAAATTCTGCGATTTTAATCGAGTTACCATATTAGATTTTTTTATCTGGTTCAGGATATGATAATTTTTTTTTATTGAAAAATTTCCGCGTAGAAGTAGGTATCGATGTTTTATTACATTTTAAGAGTTCGTAGGGTTCATTAAAGGCAAATATTGAAACTTTTTTTTATTATTAATTGAGAGTTGAACATCATTCGAGTACATGTTTTAGTTATGAAAATTTTAAAATTTTGCGATGAAATTTTTTCTACAATTTTTTATAATATCAAGGTGGGAAGAAGGTGTGTAAAATAAAATGACGAAATTCAACTGTAAAATATATTTGTTATTTTGCTTCTTTTCAATTCAAAAAAAATTGTAATGATTTTTTTTGTTATTAAAAGTGGTAACACTGATTGAATTGTTCGTATGCAAAGAATCCTCATTTTTAGTCAATTTTTATCCGATGCTGATTTATGAAAAAATTAATATTTTAATTTTTTTTCAATTTTTATGTCTGATGAGTACATGCAAAGTTATTTTATTTGAAAAGTTGGGTAACCCTGAAGAAATATGAAATTTGATAAGATTTTCCTGTTAGATAATAAAACACACGAACGCACCTTCTGATCTTTTTTGATAGACTTGAACATTTTTGAAATTACCTGTTGGCAACATTGAATTATTGATAGTTGGATCGAAGTGCAAAGCAATTAATCTTTGATCTTTTAGCTGATTTTTTTTTCTTTGCTTATTTCTTTGTTTCCTCTCCATTGTTCTCTTGACGAGATTTTCATGTTAAGGGAAGGGAAGCGAACTCCTTCTTACTTTGTTGTTTCCTCTCGAAATTTCGAAGTAGAGAAATTTTTGAACCACTTGAAATTTTTCGCATGATGAACGATTTTTTGTTCTAGAAAATGAAAAAATTCTTTAAAAATTTTTTCCTGCAAATATTTCTCCAAAAAAAATATTAACGTTTTTTAAAAAAAAATTGAGGTAGGTACGTAGTATATTTTAATTCCAATCCAATGAAAATTCAGAATGTTTTTTCTCCAAAAACTAAATAATTAGGTAAACAATTTTTTCTCCAAAAAATTGTAAAAAAAATTATTTTGAAAAATTTAAGAAATTTTATTTTTTCAAGATACCTAATGAAAAGATTAGAAGATTTTTTCTTGCAAAAATTTAAAAAATAGTTTTTCCTTCAAAAATTAAAACATTTTTCTTCGAAAAAATTGTGACACATACTTAAGTACCTTCAGTTTTTAATTTCAATGAAAGTCCTTTTTTTTCAAAAAAGTTTTACCTCCAAAAATCATTTCAACTTGGTATCCAAAAAATTTTTTTAAAAATTACCTTCAAAAAATTGAATTTTTCTTTTTTAAAAATTAAAAAAAAAAATCTGAATGAATTGAGAAATTTTTTTGTTTTAAGAAATTTTTCTTGAAAAAATTTGAGAAATATTTTTTCTCTAAAAACCTAAAACATTTTTTTTCAATTAGCCCGAATAAAATTGATAAAAATTACCTTCAAAAAATTGAATTTTTCTTTCCATAAAATTAAAAAAAAAATCTGAATGAATTGAGAAATTTTATTGTTTCAAGAAATTTTTCCTGCAAAAATTTGAGAAATATTTTTTCTCTAAAAAACTAAAACATTTTTTTCAGTTAGCCCAAAATTTTTTATTCTGACAAAAAAATTGAAAAAAATGTTTTGTTGTTTTTAATTTCAATATATTTTTAAAAAATTTTACTCGTATTTAAGACAAAAATTTGAGATTTTTTTTTCAAATAAAGTGAGAGATTTTTTCTGTAGAAATTAGAGAATCGTAGTTAAAAACGTAATTCAAAAATAATTCAGAATTTTTTACTCCAACTCCGACAAAATCCGGAGTCAACTCCAACACTTCGGCCGGAGTTTTAAAAATAGAATAAAATCACAAAATTTAATTCACATAATTATCGAAATTTAATACAAATTGTAAAAATGACAATTAATCAAAAATGTTCTATTCGGATCATTTACCGCAGTGTCTTCATAACACACACAATACTGAGGTAAGGATTTCCTCGAAGGATACACAGAACAAAATGGCCGATTTTATTGACTCGATTAAAAGTCAACGCGAATCATTTACCCCTGTCGATCGTTGCCTCGTTTTAATCAGGTTCGAATTGGGAAACTTCTCTTTTATACCTGCTCGCATCGATAAATCCATCCGAACTGTCATCTTCGCGCATCAACGAATCTGATTGTCGATTATCGATCATTTCTAAAATTTGCGACACATCAGGGTCATCTTTCCTGGACAAACGAGGTATCTTGACAGGTGCTGCTCCTGCCGAAGGTCGGACTCCCCTGCCAGGGGCAGGAGCCGCAACGCCCAAAATCTTGTCAATGTTTTGTTCGGCTTCTCGTTCATTTTTCATCTGATATTCTTCTTGTTTTTTCTCTTGATCCATTTCGATTTCCATTTGATTAATAAACATGTAATATCTTTGGAGGTCTTCGGGTATGACGAAGGGGGTGTATTGACTAAGATTCTTGTAATCTGGTTCTTCGAGTACGGTTCTGTTGTAAATTGTACGTAATCGTTCGGGGTTGATGAGCAATTTGTAGTACCATTTGTAGAAATCTAGGTGCTGAGGATTGATATTTTCCGGCAGGAAGAATGATCGCACCAGATTCTCCTCGCTGTAATTACTGACCACTGGATAATTGCCAGTGTAATAATTATCGATTATCCAGGAAGCATTCGCGTTCCAGAAAGCTACCTCAGCGCTGGTTAAATTCTGCTCTGAGAATCCGGGCACTTCGCGAAGATCCGGCGGATACGTATCGATTGCGGCCGGAGTCGGAGTATAGTTATATTTTCTGTAATACCCGTACTCTCCGTACAATTTCTCGTTTCCTGCAAAGTCCTCGCTTTCCGGGCTGGATTCTTCCTCTTTGGCTTCCGAAGATGATGGCTTTTCTTCTGAAGAACTTTCCAGGGAAATCAGCTCGATGGATGGTCTCTTGGTCGTCGTTGGTGTTGGTTTTGTTGGAGTGGTGACTGGCGCGACGATGGCGGTTCCTAGAGTGGATATGTTCTTTGCCAACTCCATCTGAAGAGAGTCGTAGGCCACCATTGCTGTGGGTGGTTTATCGAAAGAGTCGTCTTTGTATTCGATTGATCCAGATACGAATAAATCTTTACCTACTTCGTCGCTCTCCGTCATTCTGGTGTGGAGCACAGTCTGGCGACTGGATCCACCCCAATGTGGATCTGTATAGTATCGTCTGGGTGCCTGTGTTGGTGTGGTTGGAGTTGTATACATGAGTCGTGTCGTGTAATTGAGTCGTTTCCACGTGGTCATACTGGCTGTAGAGAGGGTATAATAACGACGAATGCGACTGTACCGGAAATGCTTGTAGGTTGGTCTTTCCCCGCCGAGCGTTCGCTTTTCCCCGGCAAAGGTTGCTTTTTGCGTGCGTACTCCATCATCTTGGTTATGGAATTCATCTCTGGGTATGTCGTTGTCCAAAGGCGTGATGTAGTCGAATTGTCTGTGAGGGTTGAAGTTACCATCGAAGGCTTCTTGATGAATTGGTTGGAATTGTTGTCTTGCAGCAAACTGGTTCGCAGGTTCGGCTCTTACCCTGTCTCCATTCCAATTGCTCCAGTAGCCAGGACTTTCATCGTTTTTTCTGTTAATTGGTCTCTCCTCGTAATCGTCTTGGAATTCGTAAGCATTAGGTTTTCTGACCTTGTGCATGTACTGCATGTTGCCTCTTGCTGAGTTCACAGGTTGTCGAATTCTATCCCTGAGTGGCTGATTTTGAGGCCCAAAGTTAACACGTTGGCGAATTCTACCTGCTTGGTCGTAGATTATGTGAGGGTCCTGAGGTCGTGGTCTTTGATGGGGTGCATCTCGAAGAATACCCATGTGGCGGATGTTCTGCCTAGCGGAATTCATAGGTTGACGAGCTCTGTTCCCAAATTGTTGGTTTTGGGGGTTGAAATTACCAGGTTGGCGGATCCCTCCAACTTGATCGTAGATTATGTCAGGTTTTGGATACTGATTGCGCATACAATTAATTCGTGATCGCTTTTGGCCTGCAAATGGAGCCCTTCGGATATCGGTTTCAGCATTGAGATGTATTTTTTGCTTTTTCTGATATATTGGGTCGTTTTGAGGGCGCATATTGTTACGAAGGCCTTGATTAGGTGCACGGTGGAATTGGGGAGGTTGGTTGTGGCGAATTGGTGGATCATTGTTGTAGTAGTTGTACATGCCACGGTCGCCAATGTATTCGTAATGGTCGAATATTGGTTGATTGATGTCCTGATGAGGTTTTTTAGCCCGAGCAGGTCTGGCCTGGTTGACGAAACCATCATGAGGTCGTTTGGCTCGAGGAGCTCTGGCCTCGTTGACAAAATCTTGATGAGGTCTTCTAGCTCGAGGAACTCGAGCATCGTTGACGAAATCACCATAAGGCCTTTTAGCTCTAGGAGGTCTGGCCTCGGGTCTCTTATCGTGAAATACTCGAGCCTCATTGTCAAAATCACCGTTTTGATGAAACTTGAACTGATCATTAGGTCTTTGGGAGTATTCTGGAGGGTTTTGTTGATGATAGAAGCTTTGGGGGTTGTGATGATCATATTTTGCATCATTATTATCTTGACGATGAAGTACAGGGAGATTATTGACGAGTCTGGGATGTTTTACATGGTTATTCTGATGAAGTGCATTGCGTTCTGTGTCGTAATGGTTAATTTGTAATTCATTTAGGTGAGGTTGATTATGATGTAAGGATGGTTCTTTATTTTGGTAGAGGACTGGGAGATTTGAAGGGGCTTTTTGATGGTTTATGTCTTCGTTGGGATTGGGTGCTCCGTTCAAGTGAGAGTTGGACTCCTGTGGTGGAACTTTTCGTTTAAACAAAGCTTGTCCGAAATTAAAAAAACTAAAGGCATACTGATTTGTCACTTGATTGAGTAATATATAAACCGTACATATCTGCACCTGAAATCAAATAAAATACAATGAAAATGAATGTGTAAAAAATTCAGCTCATATAATTGAGAAAGTTAAATCAATTTTTTGTTTCTTTCACGTTATCAAATGAAAGATAAGGAATCGTAATGATAAGGCCATGGGATCTAGTATAAAATTTTATTTAGTTAATGATGAATTCTGTCTCCTTCGTATTGTTCGTATGACAGGCTTAATGTTTATCACCTTATTCGAATTATTTCAAAGTTGTATACTTACGAATTCACGAAACGTGGCCATTCCGAGTACGAAAATGTCGCAGAATATTTTTTCAATACATTTTACCGTATTTTCGTCAAGTTATCAAAGTGCATGGCTCTCTTTTGACTGTCAGCATTTTGTAAAAAAAAAAAATTGAAAAAAGTGAAGAAACTGTAAAAACTCCACGTGTATAATTTTTTCACATATTTAGGACTAAAAAATGCTGAATTTTATTGACTTTAAAATTTTTATAAGCCATTTCGATTTAACTTACGAAGATATAAAGAGAGCTGATACATTCTTAGAATTCACCCTAATCGTTCTTAGCTGATAAATTAAGATCGTATCTATTTCCTTGAGTACTTTCTCGCGAGAAGGAAATAGGTATCGCAACGATGTATCTACCGTTTGATGAATTCGTTCGATCATTAATTAAATTTTATACGAAATGTTTTTTTGAAATTAAAGTCAGTGTGAGTTGTTTGAATTTTTTTTTCGAAGAGTGCCGCACAGCAAGATGAGAATCGGAGCGGATAAGTAATTTGAGGTAAGTTGGATTAAACAAGTAATTAATTAAACTAATTTATATAGGTAGGTATTTAAAGAACTCGAAGAACTTAAAAGTAAATTTTCTATGTTTTTAATTCGTAAATAGATTAAATAGGTTTTACTTATTTGATGAAATATTTCTCTTGAAAAAAATTTCGCTTCATTTCGTTTCCTTGGTGAGCCTCGCACTTAAATGATCTTCTCTAGTTTCTTTAGAAAATATTCAATATTACTCAACAGGAAACTTACTTATACAAATAGAGTTGAAAAATCTGACGATACATGACGGAATGCAATACGCGTTGTACTAAATGAACCAAATATCCCATGATCTTTTTTTTTTTTTTTTTTTTTTTTTTTTGAAAGCAGAAAGATCTGAAATTTATTTTTTAAACTAAAAAAATACTTGATAATTTTTCTAGTCCATGAAACAGCTTCAAATGAAATTTTTCAAATTTCATTAAGAAAATTTATTTATTTTTAAATAATTTTTTAAAGGTTGATTCAAAAACGATTTTTTTAAACCAAAATTCTGTCCTACATCTTCCATCAATTTCTTTTTGTAAGAAATGTTTCCAATTTTCAAATAACTTTTTCCAATTTTTTTGTGATGAATTTTTACAATTTTACTTTAAAATATTTTTCAGATTTTATTCAAAATCAAACTTTTTAAATTCATTTTTAGCCTTGTTTTTTCTCAATTTGTCAAAAAAAAAACAAGGCTATTACGCTGTATCATAATGTGGGAGTTGAGGGGGGGAGTAAGTACAAAATCCGTTTCATGACTCCGGAAGTCCATTTTGACCATTTTCAGCCATGTCTGTTTATATATATATAGGTTTGTTTACCGAGCATTTAAGGCCCTCGTTCAGCCCCCTTCGCACCAAATAAGTTCAGATTTGGGCAGTAGAGTTCCTTTGACGGCGGATTTGAGTGGTTGGAGTGGGGATAACCTTGAACTAAAATTCAGATATGTCAACTTTTTCAAAGGAGGGGGGGGGGAGAGCAGAAAACCTCAAAAAATGTCAAACAAAAAACCAATCGAAAGAGAATGAAAAGTTGTACAACATGTTCAAAAATCAGCCTCCTAGAGGAATTAGGAGGGGAGAAACCGGTTATTTTGTTACTTTTTTGACCTTGAAAAATTTTGTGTCATGGCTACATGTCACCGAAATTGACCTAGGAGGTCGTCCTTTGGCATGTAGGTTTGGTAGAGGTCCTAGATGTTCCTTTTGGGGGTTTCGACCTTTCAACCCTTTCCCACCCCCTTCTACCCCCAAAAACGCAATTTTGAGGTCATTTTTTGCTATTTTTTGCCTTGTTTAATTTTGTGTCACGGCTACAGGCCACCCCAATTGACCTAGGAGGCTGTTCTTTGGCATGTAGGTTCGGTAGAAGTCCTAGATGTGCCTTTTGGGGATTCTGACCTTCCAACCTTTTTTTCATTTCTTGTAGAAGCACTAAGCTAACTGCAAGGCGAAGTTCCGAGGGCGAAGCCCGAGGAACGAGCAAGTGAGTCGGGGCCGCCATGGGGCGAAGCCCCCTAGTTAATAATAAAAATCATTACAAAGCTTCAACAATTCAAGAAGGTGTAAATATGCAGAAATCATCTTCCTAGCTTATGAATTTCGTGGCAAAGTATACAGACCTACAAGATTCAAAATCGAAGCGCGAAGCTTTTTTATTTTTATTATTTATTTTTTCAAAATACATTTATAATGATTTAAAAAAAAAAATATATTCTCTTTCATAAGTGCAATTTTTCATATTTCGCATAAAAAATTAAAATTGTGATCAAACAACATTTCTTTTAAATTTTGATCAAACAGATTTTTCTACACAGAATACTTTACAAAATTTTGTTTTGAAATACCTAAACTCTTGGAATTTTTTTAAATTAAAATTTTTAAAACTGGTTTCGAAATTCTGTTAAAAAACTATCTCGATTTTTTTATGAGTCATTTTGCCAATTCTTTTTAAAAACATTTTCCAATAAAGTTCAAAATAACGGTTGGAAATTTGAACATTTTTATTTCATTTTATATTTTTACTCTGTTAAAAAGGAATTTTTCTTTCAATTTTTGTTTGTTGGCAATTTTTAAAATTTTGTTTGAAAATAATTTTATTTAGGTATGTTTTTGTTTAGAAATGTCAAATTGTAATCAAAAAATTTTCCCTATTCTCGTTTGTAAGCAAATTTTCCAATTTGTTGAAAAATATGATCCAATCCAAATTTTTAAGATTTCGAAAAAAATAATATTATGTAAATTGAATTTCCAAGGTTTTGTAAAATACTTTTTCAATTTTTTTTAAAAATAATTTTTTATATTTATTTAAAAACAGAACAAAAAACGTTCATTTTTTTTCTTAAATTTTCTCCCATTCATGACTGATTTTTTGTTACTACCTATGATAATTTTTAAAATGTCATTTAGTAGTAAATACTTGAGTTTTTTCATTTTTTTTTTGATTGATTTTGCTGAAAATTTTTAAGTTTAACCAGAAAATCAATTTTCATCTGTAGACATTTTTTAAAACATTTTCTCGATATATATATATTTTTTTTTGCAAACAATTTGTGAAATTTTTTTAAAGCATTTTTTTATAATATTATGCTTTTGCGATGCTAATCTGGCAAAACTGAAACAGTCACAATGAAATATTGCGTTACAAAATTGTGCAATAAAATTGATTCAATAAGATTTTCGGCTGTTCATTTTATGAACACGATTTTTGCAATCTTTTTTCTTCAAAACTGTATTGTATTTTAGCTCTGAAAATTTTGTAATTGTTTTATAAAAAAATTGTTTTTCAATAAAAGTTGAAAAAAACATTTAATTGTAGAACTGAAAAGAAAATTATTCAAGAATAGTCAACTTTTCGATTTTGTGAAATTATTCTTCCTCAATTTTTTTTTTCTTTCTTAAATTTCCTTCCAAGCTTAACTACCTATTTTTGGGTTACTCTGAGTAATTTTTAAAATATCATTTAGGAGTAAATACATATTTTTAAATTTTTTAAATTGATTTTGCGGGAAAGTGAATTTTTAAAAATTTTGGAATTTTTGAATTTCATGAAATGAAACAATTTTCATCCGAAGACTTTTTTAAAACATTTTTTGTGAAACTCATTTTCTCGATTTTTTTTGTCGAACAATTTGTAAACATTTTTTTTTTTAGCATTTCATTATAATATTATGCTTTTAAGATGCCTATCTGACCAAACTGAAAAAGTAACGATAAAATATTGCGTTACAAAATTGTGCAATGAAATTGATTTAATAAGATTTTCGGTCTAGTCCAGGTGTATTAGACGAAAAAAGAACGATTTTTCACAGATTGTTCGATTTTTTATGTCGTATATTCTAATACATTTGGAGCAGTTGTTCATTTTATGAACACGATTTTTGCAATAATTTTTCTTATTTTTCTTCAAAACTGTGTTATATTTTAGTTCCGAAAATTTTATAATTGTTTCATAGAAAAATTGGCTTTTAATAAAAATTTAAAATATTGTGTTATAGTTAGGTAAGTATTATTTAAAAAAAAATATTCATAAAATAATTCAACAAAAAGTTCAACTTTTTCAAAGATTTAAATTTTGGGAAAATTTTTAAAAAATCAGCTTGCTATTATGCTATGCACTACTAAAAAAATAAGTGTGAAAAAAATCTTTTTAGAGAATTTATAATTATTCAAACCCTATAAAAAAATTTCAATTTGTTATGTAGGATAAAAATAATTCCATTTATTGCTCGAGAATGACGCAATAAGTACACATGTTGTCTGCATATTCTCTAGTAAATTCTCCAAAATAAATCGATACCTCGCAGAAGTACATACCGCGTACATAGAGGATGTAGATCTGCTTGTCTTCAAACTTTGACCTTCGTCCAAACGTTAAGAGACACGTAGCGTAATGTAACGACTTACGAGTGCGTATGATAGGTTGCACTGATGGAGAAAGATAAACAAAAAGAAACACATCGTAGTTCGAAGTCCAGAGAAATTATTCTTGTGGTATTACCATAATTGTACCATAATTAGTATTTTATGTACCTAGTCCAGTCGTGAAATTTTGGTTGATTTTTTTCGCGTTAGTAAGATACGACCTATCTAAGCGAATGCTGAATTGCTGATACTGTAAGGTATGTAAATGTACATAAATTAGCGGATAATTACAAATATTCAGTACGTGAAGATAATTAGGGTAAACCAGTTATTGTCTTTTTATTTAAATTATTGTGTTCGTGAATATAGGAGATAGATTGGTATGTTTTTAAAAATCTGGATAAGTCATCTGGTATAGGATTTAATTTTAAATAATTTATTCGTTGTTTGCCATCAGTATACAATACTGTGTATGAAAAATACATAAGTATTGTGATTTATGAAAATGTGCGACCTAGTCCAGGAAATAGGTTCGAGATTGTTTTGCCATATCTCACGAATATTTTTTTTTTTTACGATTACGTGCGAATATGTACATAGTATTTTAAAAATGCAGTTCCTCAGTCGTACGTACAGGACCATGCACATACCTAACGCAGTAAAAACGAGAGAAATATTGCGCGAGAAGATAAGTTTAGTTGTAAATTATAATGGTGTGAATTTTATGAACTCAGAATCACCAATGAAGAGAAATTTTAGTGAAATGAAAAATTCTCTTGGGAAAAGAGTTCCGAAAAAATCAATTTTGAGGTGATTGAAGAAAAAAAAATATTTCGAAGATACGAACGAATTTGTAGTGGGTGAGATGTGAGAAGTAATAAAATACGAGAGTGTTATAAGTACTGCTTTCGTCGCAGAAAGATTCGATAAGGATTTCGTTCGAGAATAATATGTATGTACTGTAGCCTAATTATGTCACTTGTTTCGCAACCGTGTAAAAATTCAGGCTTTGTTGCTTTTTAATGCGAGCGTTTTCTTTATCATGACTCATGCTATCGATTGAAAACTCGGCTCCAGCTGCTCCACTGATGTAAATTTTTTTATTGTACCTACTATTGTAGGTATGTAATTTATTAGCCAGGCACTACCAATTTTTATTCAAAAAATTTTTAAAGTATTTTTTGAGTAAATTTGTAAGTTATTGTAAAAAGTATTTTTGAAAATTTTTTGAAATATTCATACCTAGGCACATACTTCTATTTCCTTAATTATTGAGAAATTTTTTTTGTACAGTATCAATTTTTTGAAAATATTCATGGGTACCTAGACCTACATATTTTGAAAAAATGAAAGAACTTTTTGAATAATTTTTGAAATTGTCTTCAAAAAAAAAAAAAAAGTTGAAAAATTATTTTGAGACAATTTCTGCAAAATAAATTTCGCATCATAAAAAATTCCAAGAAGCATCATATTTGGTCGCCCCTCTTTTAAAAAAATTCCTGCGGCGCACCTCATGCAAAAATTTGTTTTTTATATAGATTTTCCCTCAAAAACATATTTTAGACATAAGGCCTACTCGTATTTAAAAAAACAATTTATTCTTAGTTTTTTTTTTTTTTTTTAATTCTATAAATTTTTTTTTGAAAGATTGGAATTTTTCAAACCTAGTTTTTTTTTGTGGAATTTTTTGTTTGAAATTTTTTTACGAAATTCTTGAGTGCTTCTTTTCTATGAAAAAATGTTTTCAAGAAGATTTCACTTGAAAATTTTTTTCTTTTTTCTAAGATTCAAAAATTTCCTAAAAATTAATTTTGTTCAATAATTTTTGCTGCTGAGGAATTTGTCCAAAAGAAATGGTCCAAAAATTTTTTTTTTGAGAAAAAAATCAACAAAATTGTTATAATGTACTTAGGTAATTCATTTTTTTGAAGATGTGACACTTTTTGAATATTTTTATATTGATTTTTTTTTTAGCTACGTTCTTCGGCCTACTTGATTTCTAGAAAATTTTTTTTCAAAAATCTATTCCAATTGAAAATTTTCCAGAACAATTTGGTATCTAGTTATTAGGTTATTTTTAAAAAAATGCATGAATTTTTTGAGGTTATTTTTAAAGAATTTTTTGCATGAATTTTTTCAAAGGATTAATTTTTCATGGATTATCAAAAAAAAAAACAGATGTTTTGAAGATTTAAAAAAATTCTCAATAACTTTTTTTCTTGAGGTTATCTTTGTTTTTGAGAAATTTCTTAATGAAAATGTTTTGTGAAAATATAGTTTTTCATGGGAAAATTTTTTTGTATTAAAAAGTTCAAGATTTATTTTTTGATAGAATTTGTTTTGCTGAGAAAATCAAGTAAAGGGATTTTATCCTATTTTTTTTCTTCTTCTTCAGGAAAACTTACTTTGGATTATTTGAGGCATTCTTGATTTTTTTTTGCCATGAAAGTTTTTCCTTAGAGATGTATTTCCTCTTTAGAAAGGATTTTTGTACTTTGAATTGGTTTTCTAAAAAAAATTAAGCAGTTTTTTTTAATTGAAACTTTACCAAGAAAAATTTTAATTTTTAGGTAATTTTTTACATTTTTTCATAGTTAGGATTTCCTCCCGAGGAAATTATCATTTTTTTCTCTCGATTAATTTCCCTAGAAAATTTTAAAGAATTTTTTCAAAGAAATTTCGTTTTGAAAAAAATTATATTTTTTAAAAAAAATTTCAGCAATTATGCCAATAAGAGTTTTTCATTCAAAATGATTCTTCTTTAGAGAATTTGAAAAGAAAAAAAAAATTTCTCGAAAGAAAAGAATTACCTAACAAAAATTAAAAAGTAAGGCCGAATGCTTTACATATATAATACTGGAAACTCTGTGCTTTTGATATGACTCCCAAGAAGAGCGCTCTCTAAGCGGCTCGGCATGAAACTAATTCCAGGTTTTCGACTAATCGTCGCGTGATTCGCCCTCTGATTGGTCGAACACATGACGATCGATCGAAAGTCTGAGAATAGTTTCATGTCGAGCCGCTAAGAGAGCGCTTTTCTTGGGAGTCACTTGTCCCGATTGGAGTTTCCAGTATTATATAAAATGTATTTGGTAAAGCCTTCATAAAAAGTAACGCAAGCGTTGCATCAAAACGAAAAACGAATCATTGCTAAAATATTTCTACCTTGGCAATTTTATTTATGAACAAATGAAGCGGCAATAATTAGTCGATAAATGAATACAAATTAACAAGGAATTTCGTTTTTTGGTGAATCGAGTTTATCGATTAATTTTCTTATCTCTTTCGCCTCAATTATTCTGTGCACTAGTGATATTATTTGGCTACCAAATATGCGCGATTGCATTAGGTATTAAATTTCTCAACTTTGATTATTTTTCGATTTCAGATAAAAAGGTGTTTGTTTTGAACGTTGGCCTAGAAATAATAAATGTAAAATGTTTTCGAATTCTAAATAATCTTTAGATATTTTAAAATCTGAAAAATATTATGTAGGTGTTGCTTTGATCCTTGCTTGTTCTTCGAGTTCGAAAAATTAATGGTATAAAATTTAACTTTTTTATTTTGATAATGTTTATAGATCTCGTCTTCAATTCGTATTTAGATCGATGCAATAATGAATAAAATAATTCAATGGCACGTGAATGGCGTTTCCGAGCATATGGCAGAACTGGAAAACCTCGCCATGCAGATGCAACCTCTGATATTTGGGCTCCAGAAATGTAAAATCAAATCAAAGGTACAATTCGAGTTGCGGAATTATACTTCGTTTCGAGTCGACGAAAGCAACGATGTGTTGATTTTAGTAAACGATTCTGTTCCCGTAGCCAAAGCCGTCGAAATCAATTCGAAAATTCGAGCTGTCGCCTGCTCTGTCGTTTTACCTTCGACTCATTCGACTCCCATCACGGTATGTTGTTTTCATATACCGCAATATGACCCAGTTCAAATAGAAGAACTGCAAATACTAGTTAATCAGCTTGCTAAACCATTCCTATTAATGGGTAATTTTTACGAAGACGATATTGTCGATAAATTTTTGGCCAAAAATTCGGACGTCTTCTTACTTAACAAGAAAAACCAAATTACTCGTTTGGATTGCGCCACTGGTTACTTTTTCGTCGAAGATGTGACCTTTTGTTCGACAGATCTCATTGATAAAATCGACTGGAGTCGTTACGTCGATTTATGCGATAGCGACCATTACCCTGTGATTTTAGATCTCCCTAATGAGCCGGTTAATTCGCCCGCTTATTTTCCAAAATGGCGAATAGACGAGGCGAATTGGCCTTTATTCGAAATGGAGACGAAAATCGAATCCGAGCATTTGCCAGAAATCGCCGATGACGTCGACTTTTTCACTCAGACCTTGCTGAAAGCAGCCAATGCTGCTATTCCGAAATCGACGAGTAATTCGATTGCGAAAAAATCCGTTCGATGGTGGAATCGGTCTATCGAAAAAGCAATCGAAACTCGAAGAAATGTGCTGAAGAATCTCCGATCTCGTCATTCGATTCCGACGCTCCTCGAGTATTTCAGATGTTGCGATCGAGCCAGATACCTCATGAATACAGCCTTGAAAGAAGACTGGGAGAAATACACTTCCAGTATCAATCAGTTCGCTCCTATGCCCTCGAATTGGAAAAAAATCCACTACATTCATGGTAAAAAGCATAATCCGGCGATCAAGGCGGTTTTTCGAGGCGATACATTGGTCACAGATTCGAAAGAAATAGCAGACGTGCTGGCGTCGCATTATTCGTCTGTATCGTCCAATGAGAACTACTCGGATGAGTTTTTGGAACAGAAGCGGATTTCTGAAGCGTCTCCGGCCAATTTTAGCGACTCGAACGACGAATATTATAACTCAGCTTTGACCATGCGTGAACTGGATTACTCCTTGGCTCACCATAACTTTAATTCAGCCACTGGACCTGATGAGGTGCATCCCATGATGTTGAAATACTTCCACAAGACGGCCAAAAGGTATTTGCTGGATATTTATAACAAAATATGGTGTCGAGGTGAATTTCCATCAAAATGGAAGTTGGCAATGATTATTCCAACTTTGAAGAAAGGGAAGGATAAAACTCAGCCAGCGAGTTACCGACCAGTCGCCTTGACCAGTCCTTTGGCCAAAGTATTCGAGAAAATCATCCAGAAAAGGCTGATGTGGGAATTGGAGTCCTTGAATTACTGGTCCAATAAGCAGTATGGATTTAGAAAACAGCGGTCAACGACCCAGGCTATTGTCGACTTGCAGCTCAGGATTAAAAAGGCCTTCGACGAAGATGCCCATTTGTACGCTGTCTTTTTCGATCTTCAAACTGCTTCGGATACAGTCTGGAAACATAAGGTTTTACTAAATCTGTACTCTGCTGGAATTCGAGGCCGAATGGGCCATCTGATACAAAATTTCTTGGCCCATCGAGAAGTCGTCGTCCGGCTTGGTTCGAGATTATCCCAAAGATACGAGATGATCAACGGTCTGCCCCAAGGCTCAGTCTTGAGCGAAACCTTGGTCCTGGTGGCTTTGAACGATATCGAGAACGCCATCCACCCACCGATCGATTTTTCCTTGTACGTCGATGATCTGGTAGTCACGTTCCAGTCGAATACTCCGAAGGAAGCAGCTGGAGTCTTGCAGAAATCCATTGACGAAGTGACCAACTGGGCAACCGATCGAGGATTCAAGTTTTCTGCCCAGAAGACCACCTGTGTGGATTTTTGTCTCAGTGAAGACTGGTTCGAGCAGCCTAGATTGTTCATCACCGGGCAGGAGCTTCATTTTAGCGACTCTGCGATCTATCTTGGACTAACGTTCGACTCTGGTCTTACCTGGAAGGAGCATATTGATTCGTTGAAGGAGATTTGCTCCGAGATCGTGGGTCTGTTGAGGACGATAAATAATAATCAAAAAGGCGGAGACCAGAATGTGCTGTTGAGGATTTATAAGTCGTTGATTAAATCAAGATTGGATTATGGCTATTTGGCTTTCGGTTCGGCCCATCAAGATTTACTCAAGAGTTTGGATTCGATTCAGAATTCGGCCATTAGAGTTGCCACCGGAGCGTATCCGACGAGCCCTGCCATCAGTTTGAGCAGCATTTCGGGTATTTTCCCTATGAATGTGAGCAGGCAGTTGACGTTGGCCAATTTTCTGGGATCTTGTTTATCGACGCCAAATCTTCCTGTTAATAAATTACTGTTTGAATCCGATATCGATTACCTCTCGTATATTACGACCAATTTCGATTGTTTCCTGCCCGAATTTCATCAGTTCATCGCGAATCCTCCTTTGGAGCAGATTTGCTCGGAACCTCCTCCTTGGCTACTCACCACACCGGTGGTTAATTTGAATCTGATCGAGTACGCCGAGTTTGAGGACTCTGAAGATCTTCCTAAAAATGAAATTCAGGAAAGGTTCAGCGCTGAATTATCGAAGTATCCTGGTTTCACTCATTGCTACACTGACGGTTCGAAAACAGACGACAGAGTCGGTGCTGCATTTTCGGTATCCTGGGTCAAAGAAAAATTCAGACTTCCCAAACAATGCACCAGTTTCACCGCCGAACTTGTCGCCATTTTCAAATGCCTGGAGTACTTGACTGACTTCGAGAGATTTACCCACGTTCTTATAATTTCCGATTCGTTGAACGCCCTGATAGCCTTACAGGACACATATACGATGAATCCGCTCGTCCAACGAATCCTGCTCCTTCACAACGCCCTTGTTGAATCCCACAAGCGAGTTGCCTTCCTCTGGGTGCCCAGTCACGCTGGCATATCTGGTAACGAAGACATCGACGCAGCTGCCAAAGATGCAGCCCTTTTGCCTGAAATTAATTGTCTTATTTATACGTCATTCGACGTAAAATCCTACCTCAAGTCATTGATCATCGATTCGTGGCAAAAATCTTACGAATCGCAATCCTCGTCGAATCCTCTGGTCTCGATTAAAACAAATGTTTTATTACCTTCGACCAGTCCTTTCTCATCGAAAAGAGATAGCGATATATTAACTCGTCTTCGTATTACGCACACGGATCTAACTCATTCGTATTTGCTGAAAAATCAAAATCCTCCTGTATGCCCATTTTGTAAAAATTCTCGATTGCTCGTGGAGCATATATTGGTCGATTGCCCCGTACTCGAGAAACATAGAATGAAATTCGAACTGCCTACGGAGCTTTGTGATATGTTGGGTGATTCTTCGCCGCATATCGGTAACTTATTCAAGTTCCTAGATTCTTTGAATTTGCTTCAAAGAATTTGAAAAAATTTTACTCGTGTGACTCGTTTTTTTTTTGTTTTTTTTTTTAGGTTTACGAATATTATTTCCATGACCTTATTTTGTGTTCATCTATAGGCTTAAAGTTTGTGAATTCGTTAATTGTCTATTCTGACTTCCCTCGTATATTTTGCTTTCGAATTATTTTTTCTGCTTTCAAGTTTCTTGTTTTTTGTATCTCTGTATGTTTATTTTAGTAATTTTATATTTTCTTATTGTGCTGTGAGACTTAGTTTAATATCGAGATCACAGCAGATTTCATCTAAAGATAGAGATACGGCGACGATTACTTCGATTTAGATACCTATTTTGATAATTGATATTTTCTAGGAATGTTTAATTAAAGCTTCGTTTTTTTTCGTAGAAATTTAACGATTTTTTTTTTTTTTTTCAAATTGTTTGATTAAAATGTTTATCTGTTTGTTTGTTTGTTCATTTTAAATGAAAAATTACACGATACGTTTATTTTCTTGTACTTTTTTCAAACCTATTTTGGGAACCTCGTGGGATTTTGTTTTCAGTGGGTGAGAATTTCATTGATTCCTGGTGTGAACTTTGTAGATGAATAGAGAGAGAGGCTGCCTCAAAAGAGAGCTTGGTGATAGAAAATTGAAACATTTAAATTTATTGTTTATTCTAGCATACGATGAATATTGAACAATCTGGCAGAAAACCTTTTTTCATAATTTAAATTTTTTATGCATTTTGGATTTTTTCGAAAAAATTCACAGCGAAACGTCTCATTTAATTTTCAAAATTTTGATTCTGACTTCATAATAAATTGTTCTTTTGAAATTTATTTTTTGGAAATATTTTTTCAATTCAATCAAAACTTTGAAATGAAAAAAAAATATGAATTCAATTTCAATTCAAAAATCAAAAAGATTTTGAAAATAAAAATATAATCAAGAGCATTTTTTTTTTTTTTTTTTTTTTTTTTTTTGAAAATCGTATTCAAAAAATACTTGAATATCAATTTTTTTCTCAATAATATTTGATTTTCTTTATAAAATCCAAGAAAATGGTTTCAAGCAGTTTTGATTTTTTTAAATTTAAAAATTTTGCATTCTTATTTTGAGGAAAACATTTTAAAAATAAATTTTTACTTTTTTTATTGTAAAAAAAATAATACATTTTAAAATAGATTTTTCTAGATAAATTTCGAAAATTCTTCAGAAAATTTTTTTTATTCATTTTTTAAAAAAATTTTAAATAAAATTATTGATTTTTCCAAGAAAACTTGGAAATTATTTTTTTTCTGCAAAAAATTTGAAATAGTTTTTCAAAAAACTTGGTATTAGCTGATTTTTTTAATTTGAAATTGAGAAATAATTTTTGAAAAAAATACAAATCAAGTTTCTCAGAAATATTTGAAAATAAATTTTCTTTTAAAAATTGAAAAGGACAATTATTTTAGTTCTAAGAAAAATTACAATGATAATAATAATAATAATGGAATAAATTCGATTTAGAAAGAGATTATTCCAAAAAAAATTTTAAATTTCCAATATTTTAGAAAATTTTGAAAGTTACCCTATTTTATTTTAATTTATAATTTTTTTTACAGTTTAGGTAAAGAACATCAATTTTTTCAGAAAAAATTAATAATTAATTTTGTATGAAAGATTTGAATAAGTATAGAATTCTCTTTGGAAAAAATGACAAGAAAATTTTAACAACAAAAACTAAATATTAAGTGAACGTATTTATTTTGGTATGAAACCTTTCAAAAATGTTTTTTTTTTGTTTTTTACTGTTTAAAAAAATTTTAAAACATTTTTTCTTAAAGATTTTTCGAATTACTTTATTTTCCTGAAAAGTTTGAAAAAAATCAATACCTTAAGTATAGATGCAATTTAAAATAATTTTTTTCAAAATTCAACTTTTAAAAATTGATTATTTTGAAAAATTATAAAATTATTTTTTCAAACTTTTAAAAGTAATTTTTTTGAATAATTTAAAAATAATTTTTTTCAGAAAAATCCAATATGTTTTTTTTAGAATTCAAAAAAGTTTTAAAATTTTTTTTTTTTTACAAGAGTTCAAAAATTGTTTTTTTGGAAAAGTTTTGAAAATTTTCATTTTATAAATAAACTGGGAAGTATTTTTTGAGAATTTTTTTTTTTTTTAATTTCTCAAACTTTCGGAAGTAGGTACCTATTTTTTTTTTGGATAATAAATTTTAAAATTATTTTTTCAGAAAAATTCAATAATGAAAAAAATATTTTCATAGAAGCAATGAAAAAATTTTCATTTTGTTTTAAAAATTGTTGTTTTTTTTCAAAAAAACGAATAACTTGATTTAATAATTTGAAAAATTAATTGAAAAAAAATAAGAAAATAAAATGTACATTTTGATGAAAAAATTTTGAAGAATTTAAAACAAAAAATCGCCCATGTATAAATTGATTGAAAAATGTTTAAAGGAAAAAAAAAGAAAAAAATTCAAGTGTGAAATTTTTTTTTGAGCTAAATAATTTTGTTTCTACTCAACTTGCTTACATGTTCGAATTATAGTAAAATTCCGATACCTATTCCTCTCGAAAACGGATCATTTGCAACCTACCTACGTAAACAAATTGGCACTCCGTATCCCCCTTCGAATGATAAAAAACCTTAACCAAAAAAAAACCACACACAACCATCAGAGTGCGAGAAAAAACATAAAAACAGATAATAAAACATTTATGCTATAATGATGTTTAACTCGTCGCCCTGGCTGTCACACGAGCTCGCGTCGAGATGCTGGCGATGCAGGACAAAACCTCATTTTTCTGCACCCTTTTCCTGTCACCCACACAATAGCAAAGCAGTTATACGGTTGTAAATGTGCGACGCTGTATGAAATATTAGGTACAAAAAATAATACTAAACCATATTCTCGCTTTGAATTGTCATAAATTTCACGGGTTATACGTTGAAAAGCTGCAGGGACAATGGTCATTCGCACTGTCAGCTAAAAACTTGGAGTAGCTATCATCTTCGCCATTTTTGCTGAATAGTAAAATAGGTATTTGATTTTACAAATAATACATATAAATTATCATAATCATACTAGTTCGCAAACCCCATATTACATTAAATTTACATATCGGTTGCTAGTTTTTTTTCCCGCCAACTTTTACTAATACCAACGTAGTCCTTTTTTTTACCTTGGTTGTGAAGTGAGGAAAGGGGGAGGGTTTTATCGGGAATAGATTTTGTGGAAAAATTTTCTTATCTGGTTAAATTGCGGTTGATTAACCAGCCTACGTGTTCGATTCGACGAATTAATTTCAACTTCGGGTATGCGAATCGAATTATTTATTTAAATGGTTCGAGCGTTCGATTCTGCCTCTGTCCATAAAAAAAGTACTCTTTTTCCTATACTCCTCGACTCGTTAATGAATACATAGATAATAAAACTGATTGAATTTATAAATGTTGTACGAGTATTTTTCCAGCGCTTTATTTTCCATAATATTGGCGAGTCGAGAGTACGAAACACAATGGCTGGTTACACGATCATCATCAATTTCAGCCTTTGTTTCGTTTAGTTTTTCATCTTCATTGTGGACGAAAAAGTCTAACCGAAACAAAAGGCCAGAATTGATGATCGTGTAACCAGCCATTGTATCAACACTCGACCATTTTACAACCGAATCGAAGCACGAACAAAAAAATAAAATTCTGTTATTGATGGTTTTAGGGTAATAAATAAAAGTTTCGCGCAAATCGCACGAAAACAAGGTGAAATTAAATACGAATGGTCGTAAAATCGTAATTAATTTGATTGTTTACTACAATTATTTTCCCTTATTAGAGGTTATCAGTTTTGGACCTTAATTTTTTGGAGTATGGTAAAATTCCGAAAAAAAAAACAATTTCCCCATTTTACGATATATTCAGAAAAATTCTCAATTTTCATGGAATTTGGAAAAAAATTACTCTATTTTTTATTAGCAAAAATACACATTTTTTAAATATATTTTATCGTTTTACTTGAAGAAAAAAAATCATGTTTTAAAGAGAAGCAATTTTTTCCACAAAAAATTGGACAATCAAATTTGGACCATCATTCAGTCATCTAAAGTTGGAGGGGAATGAGTAGTCCAATTAAAATTTTTGTAATAATCAAAATTGTTCTAGAGATTTTGATATGCAATTTTTGTTTGAAAAATTTCTTTATATTTGTACCTAGCCCCCCCCCCCCCAAAAAAAAAAAGATTTAAAATCAAAATCGAAAATTATTGTGATATTTGTATTTAAAATCCAAGATCCAAAATCAAATCCTTTTCACACCTGGATTTGAAATCAAAAAATCAAAAATCCTTTTCATAATTTGGATTTTAAAATCAAAAATTCAAAAAATTTTACTCTGACATTTTGCCCATGTTAATTTTCTAGTAGATAATCCCTTATTTCTCAATTTTTTTTTAGAAATCTCAATTTTTTATCTTTCCTTTATAAAATGAAAAATAAAAAGCCTTCAAAAAAAAAGTCTTTTGCAGAAAGAATTTTAATTTTTCATGGGATAAAACATTTCATATCTATTGATTACTTAATTATTTTTTTGGAGTCAGCGTAATAAAATTTGTTTTGGTATTTCTTTATTTTGAAGAAAAAAGTTGCTCAATTTTTTTAAATTACAAATTATTTTTCAAATATTCGGAAGAAATTTTTTTGAAAAAAAAAAGCAACTATCTAATTATCAAAATAAATAATAAAAATCTTTTTTTTTTTAAAAACTAAATTATTTCAAGTTTGGTCTCAGTTAACGATTTTTTTTCAATTTTTTGTTTGAAAAATTTCTGAATTTCCTCGAAATAGAAATTGAAAAGATCTTTATTTTAAGTTGGTTTTTTGGGGGGGGAGGGGAGAAAAAAATCTCTTAATTTTTTCAGAATTTAATGATTTCTCTATTTTTTTGGAGTAAATAATTGTTTTTCGCAATAAGAATTTTTCTCTCTTAATTTTTGTAGAAAAAAATAGAATTCTTTTGCAAAAAATATCTGATTAGGTATTTTACAATAAATTTTTTTTTTTTTTTTTTTTGGAATCAGTTAATTATAGCAAAATTTTCAATTTTTTTCGAAGCAAAAAAATATGTAAATTTTTTTCAACTCAATCGAAGAAAAAAATACCTGTTTTGATAAGAAAAAATGATTTTGATTTTTTGATGAAAAAATTTTGAGTTTTCTTGGAAAAATACGAAATCAATTTTTTTGAAATCCAATTTTTAAAAAATCTCACACGAAACATTCAAAATTTGTGAAAAAACAACAAATAAATAGATGTGGCATCCAAACAGTGAGGGTGGGGGTCCAGGATTTTGTGAAAAAAGAATTTGTAAACGAATTTTCTTCGTGTACCTAATTAAATTTTTGTCGATTACCTTTTTTTTTCTTTTTAATTCTAAAAAAAATCGGGCTAGACTCCAGGCCAAAGTATTCTCTGAAAAGTCATACCAGGTCAATTTTTATTTATTTTTTTGACAATGCTGCACCACATATTTGAGAATTTTTTCAAGATTTCAAAATAATTATAGGAATTGAAAAAAATTTGAAAAACATGCAAGATTTTTTTTCAAGTCACGATATTTTTTTTTTTAAATAGGTAGATCTAAAATTTTTTATTATCCAACTTTTTAAAAAATTTAATATCATTTCTTCAATAAGTAGGTAATAATTTTTCAATTTTTTTTCCAAAATTTAAATACTTACTACGATTTCAAACATTTCTTCACGGGAAAAATTAATAAAAAATTTCAAAATTAACATTATTTTTTGTACTATTTTTGTCAATACATAATTATTTTTGATTTTCTTTTATTTGGAATTTTTAATCTCAACTCAGATAAAATTCACAGGCAATAAATTACGCCAAGTACATCATTTTCTTACTCGGCTACTCTACTCCGAAGAAATCCTTTCTACAAAATACAGAAATTTTTCTGCAAAAATTTGAGACTTTTTTTTCAAAAAAATAATTGATTTTTTTTTTAATCAAGAAATTTTTTTATGAGCAAAACTGAGAGTGAAAAATTGTTCATTAAAAATTAAATTGACGTTGCAAGAGGTGGTGGCGCGCTGCAATCGTTCTTACTGATAAGCGTATTGAAAAAATGATCAAATGAATTTTTTACATGGAGAAATTTTCATTTTCATAAATATCTCCGGAGTTATTGCTCATAGAAATTTGGTAAAAGCATTTTTGAAAAGAGCGTGAAATTTTACATAACATATGTTCTGAAAAAGTAATATTTGCCCCTCTTTTATTCGAAAAAAATTATGAAAATGAAAATTTCATGTGGAAAAAGTGCAAATGATCACTTTTTCAATTATAGCTCCGTAGCGCACTGCGGGCGGTTGCGGGTGGCTGCGGTGGGTGTTTACATTTTTAGTTCCGAGATTTTGCAACTTCAATTGTAATATTTTATGTTTTCAGAAAAGTTGGAAAAAAATTGTATCCGCAAGAAAATGAGAGAATTTTTCCCCAAAAAAATTTGAACGATTCATGTCTTCAAAAATCAGAATTTTAAAAAAAATTATAAATTTTTTCTGCAAAAAATAAAAAATTGAGAAATTTTCTGTATCTATTGCTTAAAAAAATTGAAGGATTTCAAAATTGTATTTTCTTTTCTCACCTAATTTCTGTTTCTCTTTGTTTAGCCATGCGTGATTTTATTTTAATTAATAATTAAAATATTGAAATATTTTTTATTAGCCTAATCCTAAACCTAATGTAAGTAAAGTAAAAAGTAATACCTTAGGATTTTTTTGATATAAAAAAAATAATGGTAAATTCAAGTTCAAGTTTTTTTTTTAGTTTTCATTTTCACCAGAGATGAAAAGTTTCCGGAAACTTAAGCTTCGGTAAATTTCTGGAAACTTTCCGGAAAGTTACCAGTAACTTAAGAAACTTATAAATTTTCAGTATACATGAATATGAACAACTTCTCGCAACAAACCTCACACAATCAGTAAGAAAAAGCTAGACAAACACAAAAGAATTATTTAATTGAGATAAAAAAAAAAGACGAAAACGAAAAAAAATGCTTCTAATTCATATTACATAAACTACTCAGGATTGAATAATTTTTTATTCGAAAAATTTGATATAATTTTTTATTCAAAAAACTTGAAATAATTTTATATTCCAAAAAAATAAAGTAAATTTTTATTCAAAAAAATTAAAATAATTTTTTATTCCAAAAAATTGGAAAAAAAATCCAAAAAAATGAAGTAATTTTAAATTTATATTCAAATTTTTTAAAATAATTTTCTATTCCAAAAAAATGATACAATTTTTTATTCCATAAAATTGATATAATCTCGAATTCCAAAAATTTGATACCTATGACTTTTTAATTCCAAAAAATTTAAATGATTTTTTATTCCAAAAAATTAAAAAAAAAATTCATTTCAAAAAAATGAACTAATTTTTTATCCCAAAAATTGAAATGATTTTTTATTCCAAAAAATCGAAGTAATTTTTTATTCCGAAAAATTGATACAGTCTCTTATTCCATAAGATTGATTTATATTCTTTAATCCCAAAAATTTGATATAATTTTTTATTCTAAAAACTTGATATAATTTGAAATAATTTTTCATACTTTAACAAAAAAAAATGTTGAAATCATAAGTTATGTTATTTCAATATTCTGGATTCAAAAATTGTATCAAATTTTTGGGCTAAAAAATTATTTCAACTTTTTATTATTTTAATTTTTTGGAATGAAAAATCATTTTCATTTTTTAGAATAAAAAATCATTTTCATTTTTAGAATAAAAAAATTATTTTTTGTGGAATAAAAAATCATTTTCATTTTTTAGAATAAAAAAATTAATTTTTGTGGAATAAAAAATCATTTTAATTTTTTGGAATAAGAAAAAATCCTTAATTTTTAGGAATAAAAAATCATTTTAATTTTTTAATGGCGACCTCATTGCGAGCATGGCATGTATCTAGACCTTAAAATAGTGCCTCACACTCGAAAAGTTTGAACTTTGAACTTGTCCAAATGATTGCAATTTGTGAATGCTTTGAACATCAGAAAGTAGCGTTGTTAACATTTTCACAGAAAATTTATAAGTTTCCAGGAAACTTTTGGAAATTTACTCCGCGGAAAGTTTCCGAAGTAACGTTCCTCTTAAGTTTCCTTTCATCTCTGGTTTTCACTTTTCTTATTTCTGTCATTTTTTAAAATTTCAATTTCAAAATCAAAATTCACTAACTAATTTTAATTTAATTAATTTCATAATTTCGAATAAATTAAAAAAATAAAAAATAAAATCCATCTTCTTGCAGTTACGAAACAAACCGCCAGGAACGCTAGTGAACTAAAAAAAGTAAAAACTTGTAAACATCATTATCACTTGGCCCATTAAAACAATACAGGAACGCCATCAAAACATTGCTGATATTTTTGATAAAGTGTTTGAAAAAATGAAAAATAATACTAGTGAAATAATTAAAAAATAGGTCCTAATTACGTACCTAAATACTGAAAACCCAATCAACGTATATCAAATGTGAACAATCAATCCAATACCCAAACTGTTTGCTCGACCAAACCACCCTCTTAGAACTTACCAGCCCTAGACAAGGTAAGCATTTTGCGATTGCTCGAAATTAGGAAAGCCGATCGTGTAAATTTCTTCGAGTACGAGGCATACGTTCGTATTAAAATGGAAATCCTTTATGTTACAGTACAATGTCGAAACCTGATACAGAACCGAAACCCTGCAAAGAGTTGGAAGTGGAAGAATTTGACACTGAATTTGTGTCCAATGGGTACCGCGAATTAGCTGTGAAAGCCGCCGAACACTTCGATAAAAAGGAATACGCCGAAAGTCTGGTGAATTTGGTCAAGTTGCAGGAGCAGAGACCTCTAGATACCAGATTTACTCATAACGCCGCTGTAGTCGAATTTTTCATCAGCGAGTTTAGAAACGTTTCGGAATTCGAGAATAAATTGAATTCTGTCTGTAATTTGGTAAGTTTGCGATCCTTATAAGGTGATGATTGTGATGTTACGATGATTATTAATTAATTTTTATGTTGTTTTTTTTTCTCAGAGTGAAATTAATCTGGACAATATCGAGTCACTGGATGATGTTCGAAATTGTTACATTTTATTTAATAAAGCTGTATTGCTGTACCATACGATGCAGTATAGCTCCGCTCTGCGTATACTCAACAAGGCGTTTTCTTTGGCTGAATCGATGGGTATGAAGAGTCTGAAGAGATTTATTTTTTTCTGAATTGATTACTTGATGGTTTATTTACTTACTCGATCTGTTGTTTTGTTAATCTAGATGAAGAATTAAGAAAATCTGTGTGCTTCCTGTTGACTGAATTATTCTTATGTGTGCACCAGCCTGATAAGGCCCTATCTGTGATAACCTTTTTAGAAAATTTTTCCCAGTCTTGTACATCCTTCGAAGCATCAAATGAAGCAGAAGATGAAGCAACGATCAAAGCACCTGAAGAAAGTGAAACTACGAATATTAAAGATGTAAGAATTTATTATTTTCGAACCTCCAGTTTGAAGATTTTTGTAGTACATATTTTCTGCGTTTGATTTGGTATTTTAGGATGAATCAGAATCTTCAGTAGGATCGTATAGAACGAAATTACACATGTATAAATGCAGATGTTGTTTACATTTAAGTAATATTAAAGCTGGAGAAGAGGAATTGGAGAATTTCAAGTCGAGTTACGAAAAAGTACGTTGTATTTTTACTTAATTATTAATTATCGTTAAAATTATGCCTTACGATGAATTTTTTTTGTTGCTGTAGGAAGCGGTTGCTACGATTGATTCTTCGAATGATGAAATTAGAGAAGCTCGATATCATAATATGGTATTTCCCCTCTCTTTTTTAATTTAAATTGTACCTAAATTTTTCTTACTATTCTTGAAATTAATAATATTTATATTTTATTACAGAAATGTAGCATCAAGTTTCTCAAAGCGTATGCGGAATATTTGAAGGGGTGTTTAAGACCCAGCGTTGAAATCATGTCAACGATTCCGTTAACGAGTAATTTCAGGTATTACGAGTATGATGAAAGTTTTAATGTGCGATTTTTATTTTATTGTCATTTTGGTCCATTTTTGTTTTCTTGAATAATTTGAAAATTTGAAAATATGTTTAGTATTTTTTTTTCTTTTAATTGTGTGAAAAATAGTTACTTCCAAGTTTATGAAAAAATAGGGCTGCGCTCTGTAAATTTTTTTCTTAATTTTATTTGGCGTTAAAAAATATATATTAATTCATTTTAGTATTCACGATTTTTCTGAACTTCGAAGAAATTAATTCTTTCATTAGATAATATTAACTGCCGAAATTTCGTTCCAAATTCAAAATAATTTTTTTTGAGTATACCTAAATCAAATCCTTGTCTTGTTGAAATTCTTTCAATTTAAAAAAATACCAATTTTTACTTTTACAAAAAGTACCTAATTTTATGATAATTTTTTTAATTATTTTTTTTTTCTAAATCAAAATCATGTTCATCGTCAATTTTAGAAATTGAAAAAAGTCGATGATGAATTTTCATGAATTTTTTTCACAAACTGGATGTTCATAAAATATCTTGTTAAATTGTTCCAAGTTTTTAACTTTCAATTGCCAGTTTTTTTTTCTTTTTTTTTTTCTAAATTTCGATTTCTCACATTTTTTTCTGCTTCTAAACAATTCAATTTTTTTTTCTTAAATTAAAATGACATTTCATACCAATCTACCTATTAAGATAAACTTCTCAGTTGTTGTTGTTGTTGTTGTTTTTTTTTAGCAAAATTTAATTTATTGAATTTTTTAAATCAAATTTTTATGTTAAATTTTTTTCTATACTAATTATTGTGAATGTCTCCAATTTTTAAAAATAATCTGCATAATTCAGCGTAATTTTGTTAAAATTTTTTTCAAATTATGGTATTTTCTTCTTCCTCTTTTTTTTTAAATATTTTTTTTCAGACTTTTAAGTTCAAGTACGAAGAGAAATATTTTTTCAATTCATTTTCAGTACCTACATAGATTTTTTAAAATTAATTTTTTCTAGGGAAGCTTCAAAGTTGTCAGTTTTTGAAATTTTGAAAATATTTCCATTTCTGTTTTTAAAAAATTAGGATGATTTCTTGTAATTTTTTTCATTTTTCTTACTTTTTTTTGCAGAATTTTGTAGAAAATGATGATTGACACTCATCTTTCAAAAAATGACTGATTTGGACTCTTTGCTTAATTTTCATAGAATTGTGTTGTTGTTTTTTCACTATTGAAGTTTTGTTGTTGGTTTTTGACAATTTCGTAAGGTTTTTCATTGTTGAATAATTTCTACATGATTTTTTTAATTTTGATAATTTTACTTTCTTGGACTTTTTTTCTAATTTAATCCTTTGTTGAAAAATTTGAAAATATTGTCAATTTTTGAAATTTTCAACTTTTTAGAATTTTTTTCAACCGTAATTTCGTGCAAATGTTTTAATTTTTTTTTCGTTTCGTTTTCTCATATTTTTTTCTTTAGAATTTGATGAAAAATACGATCCTCTGCGTTCTAAAATCTTTTCTCAATTTTTATCATCCATTTCTGTTGAAAAAAAAAGTCATGTTAATTTCATGCAATTTTTTTGTTTTTTTAGTATTTTGGGAAAAACTGTAATTTCCAGCTGTCAGTAAACGTGACTGAATTAGGACGATTTGGGGGGGGGGATTTTGCATTTTGTAATTTGAAATTTTTCAATCTCACGTGTTTCGATGTTTTTTGCAAGTTTTAATTTTTTTCGTTTTGTTTTTCTCGATTTTTTTATTTTTTAGAATTTATGAGAAGTGGTAATTTGCAATATTCAATACGTTTTAAAAATTGTTCCCTATTTTTATTTAATTTTTTATTCACTATTGAAGATAATTATGTTATGTGAATTTTATTATTTTTCATGGTTAATCAAATTTCCATTTTTGATAAGTACCCTTAATTTCAATTTAATTCCCTCTAAATTTGTTTCCTTCCTCGTAAATTTGACGATTTAAATATTTTTTTTGTAATATTTCCATGCGATCGTCATCAAGGTGTTAATCTAAATATTTAATTTTCCTTTTATTTTGTTCACAGTCTGACCGGAGATTCGGTGCATTTGGCATTTTTTAATAATATGGGCTGTGCTCATTTACTGATGGGTAAACCAAACCTGGCATGTTTGTATTTTCGAAAAGCTCTACAAGAGAACGAGAACAACGTCAAGTTGAAAAGTTCTAAAGAAAGTACGCACCTATTTTTTGTGACACTAATTTTCAAAAATAATCTACTGCATATTTATTTTAATAAATTGAAAATTTTAATTTTTTTTGCAGACTATTCCGGAGCTAAATCATTGTTCACTTATGGTGGTAACAAATTACCCGAGCTGATGTATAATCTCGGCGTTAGTTTATTACACAGTGGCAAACCTATCGATGCTTTCGACTGTCTCACTCTTGCGGTGCAAGTCTATCACATGAATCCGAGATTATGGCTTAGATTGGCCGAATGCTGCGTTATGGTGCATAAAAGTGTAAGAAATTGTGCAATTGAAACGATACTCTGCGTTATAATTGGCTTTAAATTAATCTCGATGTAATCTGTGTTGATTTTAGGGCAACGAACGTGATTTCGATTTTATTAATAAAAGAAAAGATATCTTAGCCGAGGTAATTGGAACCGGTATCCATAGAAAATTGATATTAAATTTGAACCTGTTTGAAAATAATAAATATAGGTAAGTACGAATAGTGTTCTGAAGGAACCTGATAACAACTGGAAATATGATTTTTATGTGATTTTTTTTCCAGCTACGACGCTCAGTCATTTGCCATTCCAGTGGCTAGTCTGGAATTCGCCACATTATGTCTGCGTAACGCCTTACACCTGTTGTCTGGTCCATCAGTCGATTGTTCTCCGTCCAATCCTATCAACGCGATTCAAATCCTCAACTTGAGATCATCCGTGTTGGCTTGCAGCGCTTACGTATCGTTATGTCTCGGAGATCACATCGTGGCGCTGAACAGCTGTAAAAATCTACTCAGTATTCCAAACTGCCCCGAAATAAATAAGTGAGTACCCGAGAGTCCAGTTACGTACGTCACTATGGTCATAAATACTAATCGAGTACCGTATTCCGATAGATTATTAGGCCATTTGTACATAGCCGAAGCCTTTATTCTACTGGATAGAATACCAGAAGCGTTAGAGCATCTGAAACCAGACTATTGCAATTACTTGTTACCATCGTCCGATCAAGAACCACTCACACCAAAGCAATCTTGGAAACCTGATAATTCGGCCAGCACCAAGGCCGTATTCCAGTACAATCTGGCTGTAGTTTTGGCCCTAAAAGGCGACCTGCAGAAGGCAGCCGATCTCTTGAAACAAGTCTGGCTGACCAAAGTACCGCAGTGCGAGATCCCCGTGCAGATGATAACGCTAGCTTTGTATATAGAATTGTCCTTAGGTGAGTTCGACGTGTAATTAAAAACCGACATCCCGAATGGGCTCCTGTTGAGAGACTAGCTCCTAGTTTGCACTGCGGCGTTAGTGATTGAGGGATTGAGCTGAATTTTTTCAAGTGCAAAACTATATAAACGCCTAATATACGAAATTAGGGAGAAGAGAGGAGTCCAATCGAAATTTTTATAATATCCAAACTTATTTTTAGTATCTTAATCTACAACTTTTGTTTGAAAAATTTTTTAATTCAACCCCTCCCTCCCCCTATTTTTTAATATTGAGTGTCTTCATACTAATATGCGAAATTCGAAGGGAGGAAAAAGTCTAATCGAAAATTTTATAATAACCAAACTTATTTTTAGGATCCTAATCTACATTTTTGTTTGAAATTTTTTTTAGTTCAACCCCTACCTCCATCCATTTTTCAATAATGAGTGTCTTCGTACTGATATGTGAAATTAGAGGGAAGGAAAGGGTCCAATCGAAATTCTTATGACAACCAAAATCATTTCTAAGATCCTATTCTACAACTTTACTTTTGTTTGAAAATTTTTTTAATTGAAACACTTCCTCCTCTCCAATTTTTCTGTACATGGATATTGGATACTCATTATTGAAAATTGGGGGGAGGTAAGAGTTGAATTGTAAAAATTTTCAAACAGAAGATGTAGATTGAGATCTTAGAAATAGTATTGTTTATTATTAGAATTTCAATTGGACCCTCCCTTCCCCTCTAATTTCGCATATTGGTACGAAGACCCTCGTTATTGAAAAATGGGAGAGGAAAGGGTTTAATTTTAAAAATTTTAAAACAAAAGTTGTAGATTAGGATCCTAAAAATAAGTTTAGTTATTATAATATTTTCGATTAGACCCGTCCCTCCCCTCGAATTTCGCATATTATTAGTATGAAGACACTCAATATTGGAAAAAGGAGGGGAGGGGTTGTATTAAAAAAATTTTCAAACAAAAGTTGTAAAGGGTCCTAAAATAAGTTTGGTTATTATAAAAATTTCGTTTGAACCCCTCCCTTCTCCCTAATTTCGTATATTAGGCGCATAGCCGGCGGATCGGTATTTTCTCAAGTGGTGCTCACATTGTGGGGGTAAAGGGGTAAAAAATGTTCTAAATTTTTTCACAAAAAAAAAAAAAAAAAAATCATATACAGCCAGCAGATCCTCGATTATCCGATGCCCAAAAATCTGTTAATTTTGTGTTACCCGATTTCTCTTTAATTTTGCCCTTACGACCGACCTCATATTAATGTTTCAAATTTTTCAGAAAAATTTGAGAAATAATTTTTTTATTTCAAAAAAAAATGCCTATTGAAAAAATATTTCCAAAAAAATTAGGAACTTGAAAAATTTTATTCCAAAAAATTTGAAAATTTTTTCATCCTATAAAATTGGAAAATCTCATTTCATTCTAAAAAATTTTTAAAAAAATCATTCTAAAAAATTGGAAAGTTTTTCAGTCTAAAAAATAAAAAATAAAAAAATTATTCGAAAAAATTGGAAAAACAATTCATTCGAAAAAATTGGAAAAAATTTTCATTCTAAAGAATAAAATAAAAATTATTCTAAAAAATTAGAAAAACAATTCGTTGTAAAAAAATGAAAAAAAAAAATTCATTCTAAAAAAGTAAAAAAAAAAATAGTTCAAAAAAATTGTAAAAATTTTTTTAGTGAAATTTTTTACACGTTGAGTTCAAATTTTTTGAGCAGTTCGGGATTTCTCACATGGTGCGGAGCACCACGTGATAAATCTCATGTGGTGCTCGAGCACGAGAGCAACTGGGCTAACCACGGCCATGATTAGGCGTTAATATAGTTTTGGACTTGGAAAAAATTCAGCTCAATCCCTTAATCACTAACGCCGCAGTGCAAACTAGGAGCTAGTGAAGAGGCGAGTAAAATTCGAAATTTGGAAACATTTTACGGTATCGAAACGTAGGTTATTTAATTGAGGTTTTTTTGGGCATGTTTCAGGACACGCCGATGTTGCTAGAAATATCATCAAGCAGCGGCTTCTGGGAAACCATTCTAAAGTCACATTTTGATGATTTGTAAATACCTAATTTTCCTGGAAAAATAAATGATGTATTTTTTGTAAAAAAATTTACTATTGTCAATTTTCTTTTCAGTTTATCGAATGAAAACGTTACGAAACTTTACTGACGGGTGGAGAGGGGAGAGAGGGGTTCAAATGAAAAATGTTTCAAACAAAAGTTATAGATTGAGATCCTAGGAATAATTTTGGTAATTACCAAAATTTCTATTGGTCCCCTCCTTCCCTTTCAATTTCGCTCAAAACCAAGTGAGTACTTGATTTTCGAAATAGGAGATGAAGGATTGAAAAATTTTCATACAAAAGTTGTAGATTAAGACCTTTGGAATAATTTTGGTTATTATAAAAATTTCGATTGGACCACTCCCTCCTCCCCAATTTTTATATAGACCATCTCAACCCCAATTTTGAAGATTGTAAATAAAATATTATCTAGTATATTTACTTATGTAGTATTTTGCAAAATTGGTGGGAGGGAGGGGTCCAACCGACATTTTTGTGTTAATCAAAATTATTCCAAGGATTTTAATCTACAATTTTTGTTGGAAAGATTTTTTATTTTTTTATTGGGCTCTTCTCACTCCTCCAATTTTGAATATTGAATTTATAATACGTGGTATTAGGGAAAGTTGGTGATTAGGAAGAGTCCAATCATGATCAAATTATTCCTAGAACTCAATCTACAACACTATTGTAGAAATTTTTTTGTAAAAACCGATCGATTTTCCATCTTTCAAGGTTTCTGATACCACGTTTACTGAATATATTTTGAAAAACTATGATAATTTTGTAATGGAAAAGGTTTAATGTGGCAGGAATGGCAGTACTGATTGGTCGATCTGGATCAAAATGATGAATTTTGATTAATTATTAAAATATCAATGGTAGTAATGTAGTAAAGGCTCGTTCACAATGCACCTTAACTTTTTGCTTTTGCTTTTACTTTTATGGGCTAAAGTAAAAGCAAAAGTACAAAAGCAAATAACAGTCAAAACTCTTACTAACCAACCATTTTCAAAACGATTTTAAGCATAAAAAAGCTTAAAATTCATTTTGGAAATGGTTGGTTAGTAGGAGTTTTGACTGTTTTTTACTTTTTGCTTTTGCTAGTTTTGTTTATCCCATAAAAGTAAAAGCAAAAGCAAAAAGTTAAGGTGCATTGTGAACGAGCCTTAATAGAACGAAAAATGATCGTAAAAAAGAAAAAGAAATCGTTTGACGATCAGTTCATTTCATCGCTGTTCAAGTGGTAACACTGCGCGCGCCACGTAAAGCGGTTCGTGTTCATTGTGCAAAATGAGCAACGCTGCGACTTGCTCAGTAACACACTCGGATCGACGAACAACGATGTTCATTCGTTTTGTCGCGTTTTGTATTGAATTATCTTTTCAATCTTTTGCAAGATTATTTTTGGATAAAATGCATTCATGTTGTGAATCAGTTACCCTTGAAAGGTTACAAGTCAATGACTCATTCCCATTGTTCGGCTACGCTAACGGCTTCGAAATGCATCATCGTCTGCTGCTAGATGCTTTCAAACGATGCAGAAAGGCAGAATGCGACAGGTAAACGTCTCTTGAGCTCGAGTTATATTTTATTTATGGCGTTTCAAATTCGCAAAGAATTGTTCGTTGCACTATGGTGTTAGTTTTCGTGTTACGACGTCGTCGTCCAGTACGTTGCCGGAGTTTCAGTTGCAAAAAAGCTGTGTGTCTTTTTCGTGTTCGTGTGATCGTATGTAATTACTTATTACATCATTTTCATCGCATTGCAGAACAGTTTTAATGAAATCAGATGTTACTTTCGGGCTCAGTGGATCTCAAACATTGCCAGCGAAGAGACTTCTATTCGACGAGTTACCGAAACATTTCCATAATATGATAAAATGGTAACTATTTTTCAAATTTTCGTTTTATTTAATAAACTCGGTAACTGAAAATGACATCTCGTCGGAGATTCGACATTTTTATATTGGAAATAAATAGATAGTACCTATTTGCTGTTGTTTTTATTTATTTCTAATACGTTTTGTTTTATTTGAACAGATGCTGTTTGTTTTCTGTATTGCCAAAGATTGGTCCTCCAGCGTTGAATTTCATTTTCATCGAATTGCAGAACAGTTTTAATGAAATCAGATGTTACTTTCGGGCTCAGTGGATCTCAAACATTGCCAGCGAAGAGACTTCTATTCGACGAATTACCGAAACATTTCCATAATATGATAAAATGGTAACTATTTTTCAAATTTTCGTTTTATTTAATACACTCGGTAACTGAAAATGACATCTCGTCGGAGATTCGACATTTTTATATTGGAAATAAATAGATAGTACCTATTTGCTGTTGTTTTTATTTATTTCTAATACGTTTTGTTTTATTTGAACAGATGCTGTGTGTTTTCTGTATTGCCAACGATTGGTCCTCCAGCGTCGAATTTCATTTTCATCGAATTGCAGAACAGTTTTAATGAAATCAGATGTTACTTTCGGGCTCAGTGGATCTCAAACATTTCCAGCGAAGAGACTTCTATTCAACGACGAGTTACCGAAACATTTCCATATGATAAAATGGTAACTAACTATTTTTCAAATTTTAGTTTTATTTAATACACTCGGTAACTGAAAATGGCAAATAGTTTCGATACAAGTATCGATTGTTTGAATCGCGATTGATAGCCATTACTATTATTAATTACGTATGATTTTCGTGGCGGATTCACACCTTATTTAATCGATATCACTGAAAAAGGAGGGGTGTTGTTATTTCCATCCGCCTGGGTGAGTAGTTCATAGAAATGAATCGACTGAATCTCTGTACTTGGAATATTTCTTTCAAGTTTCGAATGACATTTATTTTATTCAAAATTGGAGGGGAAGGAAGGGTTAAATCAAAATTTTTGTAATATCCAAAATTATTCCCAAGTCTTCAAGCTATAACTTTTGTTTGAAGTTTTTTTAAATTGGACCCCCCCCCCCCCTCCGCTCCACTGATTTTCCACAACACTTCGAAGATATTAATTAAAAATCTCAGATAAATAAGCGAGGAAGGTACCGATTGAAAAAATTTTCAAATAAAAGTTGTAGAGCAAGATCCTAAAAATGATTTTGGTCATTATAAAAATTTCGATTGGATCTCTCACTTTCCTCAACTTTCACATAATATCAGGTAGATACTTTTTCAAAAGTTGTAGATTGAGGTCCAAGAAATAATTTTTGTTATTATAAAATTTTCGATTAGACCCTTCCCTCCCCTCCAATTTTGCATAATGACTTGGACACTTAGGTATATTATTAAAAAATTGCGAAGGTAGAGGTCCGATTGAAAAAAATTTCAAACAAAACTTGTAGCTTGAAGTCTTGGAAATAATTTTAGTTATTACAAAAATTTCGATTGAAGTCATCCCTCCCCTTCAATTTCGAATAAATTACATGTTAATTGAAAGAAATTTTCCAAGTTCAGAATCTGAACTGATGGAAGTAGGTGGTGTGAGCAATTTGATTATTTGTTGAAAGGTGCCCTTCATCATTCGAATTTTATAGTAATATCGCGTCTATATTTCACGTTGGTTTAGATTGCGAGATAGAAATTAGTGTTTTCACATTTTTTCAATTCTTTTATCGGGTATGGGTATCATTAATTTTTAAGTGTTTTTTCAATTGTTTGTTTTTCTGCTCTTGAATTTTTCCACTCTCAAAAAATAGCAATTTTTTCATAACCTAAATTTATTTTTAATTTTATTTCATCCGTAAAAGAACGTTTCTAATTTTTTTTTATTCAGAAAAAATTGTCCCATCAATTCGTTTTTTTCCCTACCTACGTTGAATTTTAAAATACTTACGTCCGATTATAACCTTCGAATCGGTCATATTTAATTAGTTGCGAATGAACGATGAAAATTCGGTGTACAGTTCATTACTTTTTAAAAATACTTGTAAGATCAAAATGCCGTCTGTCGAGAAAATACAGTACAATAGTGACTTAGATATTTTATGTTGATAATAATTTCATTTCGAGTGATTTTTAATAATATTTTTTCTCGTATGAGCTTCAACAACTTTTGTTTGAAACTTTTTTTAATGGGACCCTTACCTCCATAAATTTTTAATAATACCTATTATAAAGTACTTGAGTTGAATTATGCAAAATTGGAGAGAAGGGAATAGTCTAATTGAAAATTTTATAATAACAAAAATTATTTCTAAACCCTCAAAAATTGTCTCAAATTCAGTATTTCACATTGGATCAAAAGGTAGCCGTTGCCACTGAATAATAGATTTTAAAAAATTTGGAAATTTGATACAAAATTGAAAACTATTTAAAATTTTATTCAAGTTTGAATTTTTTTATTTCTAAGTTTTGATAAAAGTTGCGCCAATTTTTAATGTACAAAATAAATGTTTCAATTTTGACCGCTTTTTGGAATTTGGAAAATTATAAATAAAAATTATGTATGTTAAATCCTATAATGTTCAAAATTAGAATTTTCATCATTTTTAAAATTTGATGAATGGCATTTTTGAAAAATTCAAAATTTGGTCATTTTTTTTTATTTTGATGGATTATGGAAATTTTTAAAAATTCTAAAAGATTGAATATTTGTCTTTTTTCAAATTTAACGAATTTTTGAAATTGAAACAATTTTTAGAATGTGATATTTCTTTGAAAATTTGACCCAATTTTTGAAATTTGGGAAATTTTTAAAATGAGGAAAAATTCAGAATTGGCGAATAATTTTTAATTTTTATAATTTCTTGAATTTAGGGAAACTTCAAAAGTTGGCGATTTTCAAAATTTTATTAACGTTTTGAAATCTATCAAAATTGCAAAAAATTGGAATTTTGCTAATTTTCTAACTTGAATGAATTTTTGAAATTTGATGAAATTCAAAATCGACTGAAATTCCAAACTTTGGTTCAAGTTTGCATTTATTTCATTTTTAAAATTTAATAAATATGTCCAAAATTGCATAAATTGTAACGTGTAATAAATTTTTGGAAATTGGAAAATTTTAAAAATTAGGTAAAATTCCAAGTTTGATCATTTTTTAATTTTATCTACTTTTTAAGATTTAAAAAAATTGGTAAAAGTTGGAACATTGGTAATAATTTTACAACTCGAATGAATTCTTGTAATTGGAACAATTTTTAAAATTTGATCAATTTTTGGAATTCGGGAAATTTTAAAAATTATGTAAAAAATTTGAATTTTTATTGTTTTAAAATTTTTAAAAATTGTGGGAGAATTCAAAATTTTAGGCATCATTTTTAAATTTTATTAGATTATTAAAATTTGTAAAAATAATGGGAAAAATTAGAACATTGGTAATTTAGAACGTCAATGAATTTTTGAAATTGTAACAATTTTAAATGTGTGGTTAAATTAAAATTGCCATTTTTTGAAATTTACTGAAAATAAAAATTTTCTCAAATTCAGTAAGGGTAGGTTTTTGTCTTGAAAAAAATGGTAGCCTTTGTCGCTAATTAAATAAAAATTGTCATTTTTTAAAATTTACTGAAAATAAAAAATTGTCTCAAATTCACTAAGGGTAGGATTTCACATTGGATCAAAGGTAGCCTTTGCCACTAACTAATTGATTTACAATTTTTTTTAAATTTGATAAAAAATAGAAAAAATAAGTGTCTAAAATTTTATTAAAGTTTGAATTTTTTTATTATTTTCTAATTTTCTTTCTCAGTTTCGACCGACTTTGTATTGGATTTGTTGATTTTTTAATTTTAATAAATTTTCAGAATCTGGTCATTGTAAATTTTAATTTTATCCTTTTGGTATATAGAATTGACCACTCTCGGAAACAAAATTTAACTCATCCCATGATTTCATCCTAGATACACCATTGCTCCTCTCGCCCAGAAGAGTTTAGATTTTTTTACACGAACAAATTGAGATTTTTGTTACCCAAAAAACTCAAAAAAGAGTACAACATTGAAATATTTTGTACCCAATTTTTTTAATCTAATTTCAAAAAATTGAAAAATTTCTCACTTCGAAAAATTTTTTAAATCTTGACTTGAAAAAAAATTGAAAAATTATTTAGAAAAAATTGGAAGATATCTTTTCAAAAAAGAAAAACTGTTTTGATCTCAAAAAAATTAAAGGCCCTTTACTTCGAAAAAAATTGAAACTTTCTCAGTTTCTCATGCTCTAACTCAAAAAAAAAAAAATGAAAAAAACTCATTTCTTTGTATTTCAAGAAAACTTTGGAATTTTTTTATCTCTAAAAGATTGAAAGATTTATAACTCAAGAAAATTGAAAAAGGGTTTCACCTCCAAAGAGTTTTTTAATTTGTAAAATTATTTCCTTAATGAGGAAGTGAAAATTTCACTTATATTTTATAAAAACTTATCTACAATATTTTTGTGAAAAATTTATTGAAAATTTTGCAATTTTTCTGAAATTTTGTGAGTCATTTTAAAAAATTATTGTTATATTTTGTGATTCTGTAAAAATTTTACAAAATTTTTTAAAAAATTCTTCAAAGTCTTGTACAGAGATTCGTTCGTTTTTTAATTTTTTTTTTAATTTTCGAAGGTGATTTTTTACTTACTTACGTCTTACTCTGAAGATTTTTCTAAAATTAAAAAAAAAGAATTCTCAGATTTTGTGGAAAAAATTATTTCCCATTTTTTAGTTTTACCCCTAATTGAATTTCAATTTTAAAGTGTATTTTTTTGTTGTTGAAAAAAATGAAATATTTGACCGATTTTCAAAAATTAAATTCTTTTGGAGTTATAATAAATAAAAATTATGCCTTTTCAAATCCCCAATTTAATTTCAAAGTAATACCTTGGGGTGCCCCAATTTTTTCGAAAAAAATGGGCAATTTTTTTAAACCAGAATTTTAAGTTGTTGTTTCAATTTATTAGAAAATAATTCTCCATTTTCTATTTTTTCCTCAACTGTTTTTTAGGTGTAGCCCCTAGGCCACTATTTTGAAAAATTGTGAAAAATTTCCAAATTTTTGAACTTTTTTTTCTTTTTGTCCTACCCTTTGAAGTTGTATCTTTTTATTTGGAAATAATGCCCAATTTCTGTTCGTTCCTAACTGAATTTTAAGTGGCCCCTGGTAACGTTCCTCTTCGTGGGAATGCACGTTTCTAATTTTCTATTTTCCCCTCAACCCAGTTTCAAGTGGTACCTTGAGGCGCCCCCAATTTAAAAAAACAAGAAAGAAATTTTGAGCAAAACTTTTTTACGTAGCATTTCATGTTGTGTTTTATTAGAAAAAATTTTTTAAATTTTTTTTCCCAGCGGAATTTTAGGTTTTGCTTCTAGTCTTTCCCCATTTTGAAAAATAATGAAAAACTATCTAACTTTCCAACTTTCAATTTTTTTTATTGTTTTACCCCTTGAAGTTATGCCTTTATATGAGACAATAATTCCCTATTTTCAACTTTTCCTCTTGACTGAATTTTAAACGGCTCCTGGGTAGCCCCTTTTTCTTTCAAAAAAAAAAAGAAAAAAATGACCGATTTCCAAAATCTTGCCTTTATAATTAAAATGGTTGGATATTTTCAAAATTTCAGTGAATTTTTGTGAAGGAAAGCCTACCAAACGTCAGAAAATCAATATTCGTAGTTTTTTCCATCATTAAACTCTCATTCTTGGTCAAAAAATGATTTCCTCGAGGAATTATATCTAATTTTTTTCGAGAAAAAAATGTGCTTTTCTTTTTTGACCCCCCCCCCCACCCCTCTAAAACATAAGAAATTTTTATTCCTAGAAAAATTGAGCATTTCTCAAGAGAAAAAAATGCGAACTGAAGTAAAAATATTGTAACAATTTTTTGTAAAAAAAGAAATCATAATATTTTTTCAAAATGAAAATTTTCAATATTTTTGGAGAAAAAAATTTCTGAACTCCTTTCGAATAAAAAAAAGTCAATTTTTTTAGTCAGTGTAAAAACAACTCAAAAATTATTCAAATTTTCTTGAGAGAAAAAAAGTAAAAACTTGAAGAGAAGTTGAACAATTTTTAGAATCAAATGAATCAATACGTTTTAAAAAATCATTTTTTTTAAATTAAAAATTTTACTTACCTGTAATATTTTTTGGAAAAAAAAAGAAATGGAATTTTCTTGGAATGATAAAATTCCTGAATTTTTTTAGTCGGTGTAAATTTATGGTGAAATGAAGCAAAAAATTTCTCGTTGAATAAAAAACTCGCTCGATGTTTTGAGAAAAAAATGTTTCAGAAGAAGATATTTTTTTGAAACTTTTTAGTTGAAATGGGCCAATTTCTCTCATTTACTTTTTTCAAAATTTCCAGATACCCAGTTTTAGAAAATTGAATATTTAAAAAAAAATTAAATTGTTCTCTTAAAGTTGATAATTTTTTGAATTAGGTATACAATTTTTTAGGAACTATAAATTTTTTAGATTTTTTTTTTGAAACTGATCCGAATATGTTTTGAATTTTTAAACATTTTTTTTTTTTAATGATGATAAATTTTTTGATACCAAAATTTGAGTTATCATTCTTCTTAAAATTTATTAATTTTGAAACTTTGTAGGGTTTTTCGAATTTAACGTATAATTTTTCAACAGTTATCATTATCAACTTTTTCTTTCGAATTTACTAATTTTTAAATTATTTTAATGTTTGTCAATTTTTTTTTGTTTTTGTTTTCCAGTTTCTCAAAAGTCGTTGATATTTTTGTTTTGGATTAAATTTAAAAAAAATATATTTTTTTGAAATCTACTAATTTTTGAAATTCGACAACTGTTTAGATTAGGCGAATGTTTTGAATGTTTTTTTTCATCAAATAATTTTAAAATAATTTTTCTTTAGGCATTGAAAATTTACGTATTTTTTAATTTTGGTAGTTTCCTGAAATTCGTTTAAATGGTCAATTTTCAGTTTTGAAATTTTTCTAATTATATTACCTATGCATTTCTTTGGATTAAATTTTTTAGAAATAAGTTTTTTTTTTCAATTCTACTAGATAATTTTTTGATGTTCGTCAACTGTTTAGATTGGGCATAAATGTTTTGAATGTTTTAAATTTTTTTTAAAATCGAGTTTCTGATTTTAAAAATTTTTCCTTTATTGAAAATTTACGTATTTTTTTAATTTTTTCAGTTTCCTAAAACTCGTTTAATGTCAATTATTTAAAGTAACAATTTTTCAATTATTTTGAATAAAAAAAAATGTTTCAGAAGAAGAGAAATCGTTTTATTGAAGAACAACGTTTCTTAATCTTCCTGAAGTGGAATATTTAGGTTTTTTTTTTTTAAACTTTAGTTGAAATGGTAATTATTTTTAAAATTTTTATGGAGAGAAGTCCTAATGATTTGTAATGAAATTTTTATGAAATCCTAGTTTTTCGGAGAGAGATAAGCATCTTAATTTCTTTGGTTGTGAAAATATTTATTGAAATTTTTAGGGAAAACATTGTGTTGTTTTTTTTTGAAATTCTCGAAATGATTAATAATTTTTTATATTTTGATCACGTCAAACGTTGCCTTTTGTGATTTCTCAATTTCCACTCGAAATTTTTGTATTCGATTTTTTCTTGAGCGATTTAGAGATTTTTAAAAATTTGTTTTTCACGTTTCTAAAATTTTTTCTTCCTTTGTTTCCAAATCTTGATGTAAAAATTTTTCATAGTTTTGAATGTTTCAAAATTTTCAACCTCCTAAATTTAACCCATTTTTTCAGGTTCTTCATATATATAAATTTAGTATTTTTACATTCTCTTAGTTTTAAAAAAAATTTGAATTTGTTTTGATTTTCAACTGTTTCTAATTTTTTTAAATTGTCAAGTTTTCTTTAATCACAGCACATTTTTAAAAAATTCATTATTTTGTTGTATTTTGAAAATTTCAAACTTTTCAGTCTCGTAAAGTGGCCAATTTTTCCCCCTCAATTTTTTTAATATTTCAAAGTTTAACACTTTTTTAGAATATTACGTCAATTTTATTTTTATTTCTAAACATTTTCCAATTTTTCCAAAACTTTCCCATTTCTTTTCAATTTGCTGATTTTTCAACAATTTTGTCAAATACTTACTTGATCAAAATTTTGAATTTTTTTGAATTGTTCTAAAACATGGAAGTATTTTTTACGTGAATAAGCCAATTTTTCGTCAGCACGCCAAAAAATTTATCATCATTCTTGTTTCTTCAAAAATTTGAGTAATACTTATTTCTACTCTTGAATGATTTTTTAGATTTTTTTACAAACATTTGAGAAATACATATTTTGTGTTTCGGAAAATTGAGAAATTTCTTATATTTTTTTTCACTTTGAAAATTATGGTAGTAGAAGCTCGATTATCCGATTTAATCGGGGCGAAGCAAAACCGGATACCATGAAAAGTCGGATTATCGATCTTTTGTTTTTTTGCTGAAAAAACGCAACAAATAAACTCTACATTGCAAAAATTCATTATACTCGTATTAGAAATTGCCTAAGACTAAAAAAGCACTTCGAAAAAAGAAGAAATTCAAAATTAAAAAAAAATTTCTTCAAAATGAAAAAAATAAAATAAAAAATCAATTCGACTGTTCGACAAAAGTATCTAAAAATTAACTCGTACAATGTGGAAAAGACTTCAAAGACGAATGCCACACATTATCTAAACCAAGATTTCAACAATACGAGAGCATTTTTATTCGTTTTATGTTCATTTAGAGCAAAAATAATGGAAAATTGGATAATAAAAAATTAACCGAATTTAGAACATCGGATAAAGGACAGAAATCAGTTGCAATTTTTTGCTCGGATAATCGAGAAATCGGATAATTTGAGAAATATTTCTACTCTTGAATGATTGTAAGAAGATTTTTTTACAAACATTTGAGAAAAAAATACATATTTTTTTGTGTTTCAGAAAATTGAGAAATTTCTCATCTTTTTTTTCACTTTGAAAATTATGGTATTTTTATTGCAAGGAAATGAGCAACTTTTCAATACCATACTCCCCTCAATATTCTAGTAATTGATTCAAATCAGTCGTCCCGAGCGGCACACTCGATCGATAATATCGGAAGATGTAACGTATCGATAAAAAATCGTTTGAAAATCTATAGATGTTCTCACGATATTATAAAGATTTATCGGTACAACTTCATAGGCAAAAAATCTAAAAACTATCGAATTCGATATTATCAAGATTTTATGACGATATTCGTCAACGATACTATCGACAAAGAATATTAAATTTATCGATTCCGATTTTCCACCGATTTTGTGCAGATATTTGAAACTATATTATCGACACGTAATATGAAATTTCTCGATTTCGATTTTTTAACGATTTTGTGACGATATTTGAAAATATATTATCGACAAATAATCTGAAATTTCTCGAATTCGATTTTTTAACGATTTTGTGAAGATATTTAAAACTTTATTATCAACACGTAATCTGAAATTTCTCGAATTCGATTTTTCAACGATTTTATGACGATATTTGAAACTATATTATCGACACGTAATATGAAATTCCTCGAATTCGATTTTTCAACGATTTTGTGGCGATATTTGAAACTACATTATCGACAAATAATCTGAAATTTGTCGAACGATTTTTCAACGATTTTGTGACGATATTTGAAATTATTTCCAAATTGGTGAAAATTTTTTTAAGTCCAACACGTCTGGAAGTACTAAACTGCCTATTATAAGCGTTTTATTGCTAATTCTTCAACGATAAGGTATGGCATAGTGGTTAAGGAAGAGGATTACCATGCAGGAGGTAGATGGATCCAGCCCCACGGGTGGCAGATTTTTTATAATTTTTTTTGACTTTTTCTGAAATGATCCTCCTTACCGTAACATGAATAATGTGTTTAGGCATAGTTTAATGTATTAATTATGCTAATTAATGATTTTTAATTAAAGAAAAAAGCTAGTATAAGACGAAAAATCGGAATAAAAAATCGACAGAATATCGAATTCGATAAAGTGTCGCGTTAGTTCCGCTTAAATCGTGAAATTATCTTTCGATATATAGATAGATTATCGACGAATTATAGTTAGCAGAAATTTCGAGATTATAGTAAGATATTTTATCGATAATATATCTATAATATCGAAAGAGAATTTCACGATTTAGGCGGAACTAACGCGACACTTTATCGAATTCGATATTCTGTCGATTTTTTATTTCGATAATTTGTCGATTGCTCGGGGTGTTTTTTTTAAATTATGAGTTTTTTCTTCATAACCTCTCAGAGTGGACCCGATTATTGAGAATTTCTTTGGGCAATTTCTTCAAAGAAATTGAATTTTAAGGAAAATGGACTCATTACTTGTAGTGTTATTACATAATACATGGCATTTCCACTGATGAAAAAATTGAAAAATTATGAATTTTTTCATCATGAACTCCCAAAATTTTGGAAATTTTTCCAAAGAAATTAAAATTTAAGGAAAATGTGTACCTAATCCGCATTTTCAGTTTCGTTTCAATTTGTTTCGTTTACTGTTTTTTTTGTTCGTTCAATTTTCTTGGTTTTGAGTGTATCTATATTTTTTCTGAATTTCAAATTTTCGGGTTTATTTTTATTCTTTTTTCAATTTTTCAATGTGTTTTTGTCCTTGCGGGTATCGATTTTAGATTTTAACGAATGTGTTGTTTTTTTTGTTCATTTTAGGCGATGAGGCGATGAATTTGTATACATCATTTTGTCGAAGTTCATGATCGAGCCATTTATGAGAAAAGTTGTTCCAGTTTACCCTTGACATCGTTGACTGCAACTTGATTATGGATGTACGATCTACCAAAGCTGTGCAACCGTCTAAGCCAGAAGATCTCCGTACTTTCACAATTTTTGCGCAGGATCCAGAATCAGATTTTTGAGGTACGTGTACATATTCGCTTATTCAGCAGTCAGTTTCAGTTTTACTCAGATGAATATAATTAGATTTTCCCGTGAATAGTTTGAGATTTTTTTTTGTAGTTTTCAAAAATTATAAATTATTTTGACATTTTAATATTCAGGTTCCAACTCAGGATTTGTCTCAATTTTTTTCATTTTCTAGTATTTTAAGTTTTTAAAAATTTATGTTTTCGCGATATTTTCCATTTTCATCACGTTTCTATTATGTCACCTGGTTTTTTAATATTTATCAATTCATCTTCAGAATTTGCTAGTTTTTCAAAAATTTACAATTTTGCATCAGTTACAGAATTTTGTGTTTTTTTGAAAGTTACTGAAAATAAAAATGTTCACAAATCCAGTTAGGAGAGGATTTTGCATTGGATCAAATGATAAATTATTTCATTAATTAAATGCTATTTCTCATTTTTTGAAAATTAATGAAAATGATTTTTTTTTTAAATCCACCTGAGGAGGATTTTGCATTGAATCTTATGGTAGTTTTTTTCGCTGATTAAAATGCAATTTTCTCATTTTTTTTTTTGAATTCCCTGAAAATTGAAATTTTTACAAATACAGCTGAGATTTTGCATTGGTTTTTATGGTAGCTTTTTTCGCTGATTAAACTGCAATTTTCTCATTTATTTTTAAATTCCCTGAAAATTTAAATTTTTACAAATACAGTTGAGATACGATTTTGCATTGGTTTTTATGGTAGCTTTTTTCATTGATTTTTGCAATTTAGCAAAAGCTCTCATTTTTTAAAAATTTCAAAAAAATGAAATTTTATAAAATTCCTCCAGAAGAGGATTTTTTTTATCATTATTTTGCATTGAATCTTATGGTAACTTTTTTCATTGAGTAAAAATGCAGTTTTCCTTGTCTCCTACCCCCCCCCCCCCCCCCATTTTTTGAAACCCCATTTTTTGAAGAAAAAAATCCTTCAACAAAATTTCTTTTTCAATTTTTTCAAAAATTTTCGTTTTAATTATTTTTTAGCAGAATTTTTAAAATTTTTAATTTTGCAGAAATTAAAATGCTCTCCTTCAACAACAGAATTGCATGTTTTTTCAACAAAATGGGTACAAATGTTTTGATGTTTGAAAAATTTGTTTCATCAATCAACCATTAAATTTTTTCTCGTTGAAAAAAAAGTCAAAATGCTTTTGTCTTTGGGAAATTAGTTTTTTCCCAAAAAAATTAGGAAATGATTAATTCCAAAAAATTGATAATTTTTTCTTTATAAAAATTAGATTTTTTACGAACATTTAAGAAATATTTTGAGTTTCAGAAAATTGAGAAATTTCTCATTTTTTTTTACTTCGAAAATTACCATAATATTTTTATTTCAAGGAAATTGGCAACCTTTTAGGTAGCCTACTCCGGAGTACTCCCCTTTAATATGCTAATGATTTATGTATATTATTCTTTCATTATTGGCAATTTTCCAAAGGTCTCCAATTTTTTTATTGGTTTGCTTTTTTTTTTTTTTTTTTTTTACATCATCCATTTGGTCAGTTTGTATTTTTTTGAAAAGTACGTGATTTCGTAATTTCACCTTAATTTGGAAATTGCCTAATTATTATTCTGTTACTACACCTGCTTACGTGTAATTGATTTCATAAAAAATTTGGGAGGTGATGATTCGTTTATTTCACTCTGCTACTTAAAATTGAAGAATCGTCCTTATTTTCCCTGGATTCAAAAAATTGAAAAAAGTCTTTATCCATGATTGAAATTTCACCATGGAAAATCTGGAATTTTTATAGGAAACATTTGTACCTACTTGCTGATGTTTTTTTCATTTTTTCCTAATTAATTTTGTTTCGTTTCATTTGAACAGATGTTGCTTGTCTTCTGCGTTGCTAAAGCTCAGTTTTCCAGAGGCGAATTTGACTTTCATGCGATTTGACGTCATCTTCGAGCCCTGGGGTATCTCCTACGTTGCCAGCGAATCAGCGATGGATAATGGATATTTTATTCGACGACGAGTTGTCGGAGCATTTTCGTAGAATCAATATTATGGTATCGTCCAGTCTTCTGTATGTAAAATACTCGTTTTATTTATTACGCTCTTAACTAAAAATGGCAAGCGGTTTCGATACGAGTATCGATTGTTTAAATCATTATTTGGCAACTATTACGTATGTTTCCATACCTGACAACTTTGCGATTTTTGTGGCGGATTCGCGCTCAGTTCTATTTCATCTGTATTGAGAAAAAAGAAGAAATTGTCAAAAATGGCAAGCAATTTTAATACGAATACTTGAACATTGGTTATTAATTACTCAGTCGCCATTTTCAGCGATTATTATTCGAGCTTTTTCGTGTATGTAACGATTTTATTGGCAAACCCGAATACTTTTTACATGGAATTGCTACCTGATGACTACATTGGCGAATTTGCTCTCAATTTTATCGATAATGCTATTAAGTATATGAAAAAGAATATTCCCAGGTAGCGAATTTTTTACTTCGACTGCCTTGGGCTGATGAAGGGGCCTTTATGGGTGAATTATTTACGCTAAATTTCTTTGATATTGCTGATATATATGTACGTTAAGATGAAGATGAAAAATATTTTCCAATTGTGAATACTTCTTATATGGAATTGTTTGTTGAAAAGAAGCCTCCATCGTTCAAATTTTATACTTAGTATTAATGCGTCGAAATATTGTGTCGGTTTACATGTCGAAGTAGAAAAATTTGTGGGAAAATGGTGGTTTTTCAATATTCAAAAATGATGATTATTTTCATCACTTTTTCAATTTTTTTCCAAAGGGTATGGTTGGCAATTCGTATCGATGGAATTGTAGTCTGATCCTTGTGCTTATTTTATAGGTGAATTATTTTTTGAAACGACCCTGCTTTTATTTAGGTATTTGATATGTTGTCCAAATTTTTCATCGTGTTCGTTGTCTTTGATTCGGTATTTTTCGCGGTTAGGTGCCTGAATTGGAATCGTCGAACGTTGGGTGGGGCAAGGTGGTATTTTTTTTTATTCTTTGGTGCGGGCGTCCGCGCTTGGTTTTGTACGGGGTCGTGCTTTATGAGCTCGATTATCAATATCGGTGCCGTCCACCGTGATAGTTGGAGCCATTTCACGATAACTCTTCTTCGGCAGACGAGGGCTGATGAGGGGATCCTGTAATGAAATTGGGCTCAAAATTGATTTGTTTTTCGCGTAGGATTCTCAATTCGTTGGTTTAGGTGTTCGATGTTTCGGTTTTCCGGGGTTGTGCACACTGCGCTCGATTACCAACGGTGCCGTACCACCTTGGTTGGTAATCGTATGGGCCAGTTGGCAGCTTGATTCTTCTTCGGCTGAACGCGGGCTGATGGAAGAATTCTGGGACCAAACGTTCGGACGGTCTCGCGTTCGAGGATCTTCGGAGGTGTTGTTTTTGACGGGTGGTGTGGACAATCGCGAGCTCACGCCATGTCTGCGAAACGCATCTCCGACTAGGATTAGCCATCGATGTCGGTATCTGTGTCTGGAGACCTCACGACATCGAGAAAGACCTGTAGTTTTTTACGACACTGACACGGTCTTCCCCGGGACATCGTTTGGCTGGCGACCTGGAACCGGAGGACAGTCAGGGTTAATATCAAACCAAAGGTATTTAGGATTGTCTCTTAGCATGCTTTCAATGGATTATGTGAACTATCGCGGGTTCACGCAATGTCTGCGGAAGCCACGCCTGTTAGGTTATCCATCGATCTCGCACGGCATCGAAACAGCCATCGATGTCGTGGGACATCGAGAAAGACCCGGAGTATTCTACGGCACTGGCGCGAACTTCCCCGGGAATGCGTCGGCCGGCCGGCGACCTGGATCAGGAAGACATTCCAGAGCCGTATTAAACGAAGGGTATGGAGGGTGTGAATGATTCGCATACGCCCGAGTAGAATGTAGCGTTGTTTGGATCGCGGATCAAAACTGTACGAGTTGGGCATCAAAATTTCTCTTATGCGAAGTATCAGTCCCGGACCATAGGAGTAGGTGATTATCCGGGGCTGGCCAGGACAACGGGATTTGCGTCTTGGGTACTGCGAGCTCGGAGGGCCCTACGGCACCCTGCACCACCATCATTCGATGGGGAACTGGTACATTGCCTAAGAGGGGTCCTGAGATGACCGCAGTAACGGCTTTGCAAATGGGAACGGTTTCCTAGTGTTATCGTTTCTGTAGGCAACGAGCTCCATCAAAGAGGTTGGAGGCTGGTCGGCTGTTTTGGCTCGACCGATTTCGGTCTATATTATTCTTCGGGCTGCGTACCACCAGTACAATGTCTGAAGAATAATCTAAATTTAAAACGGTCGCCGAATTCGGCGACCGTAAGTTCCTTTGCCTCGACAATGGATGACTCATTTGGTTGTGCCCGCGATGTTCGCGCCTTGTCTACTGGTTACGGTCTAGCGAACATCGCCCGTGGTGAGTGATCTCCCTGGGTCAAGGTACTGCCTCGCTCGTTGAGGCAGTTGAAGCGTGTGTGAAGTGAGAATGTTGATCCGGATTGTTTCGCAATGCTACGCTGTACTCGGAGAGTATGGATTTTGTTTGCTTCTTTTAGTGGATATTGTTTCAAAATTGAATTAGTTTGGAATCGAGTTATTATTTAATAATGATTTTTTTTTTAAATTTTTGCGAAATTATTGAAAAAATAGGTAATCAGTACCTTTTGGCCTCAGGATAATAATTTTTTTTGCGGAGATTTAATTTATTCGTCGTCGTTGCTTCTTTGATTGGGTATTTTTTCAATAAAAATTCGTTTTTGATTTGATTTTTTCTCCAAATTTAATAGTTTGTGGGGTGTCTCTCTGGCTCTGAATGAAGATGAAAATTGTAATTATTCCGTTTCCTTTCGAAATTGTCAGTTTTAATAATATGTCAAATCAAGCCCCCACCCCCTCTTGGCATAGCATCCCTCTCAATCGCGTATTATTGTCAGCTCTTTTTTTCAGTATTATTCTATTTTTCTCATGTTCGCGAATTATGTCGTTATTTATTCATGTTGTTATCATTGTTCTATTTTTAACTAAATATTTTATTGCAAATTATTGTGATAACCGATCACGGTTTTTCACTGCTTTGCGGCGGGCAGTGTTTTTTAACCCAGATCGGTTAATTTAGATTTAATATTGTAATTCATTCTCGTCTTGAAACGCCGCACAGTTTAAATAAAACAGAAATTCGTTTGGTTTTTCATTTTTCATCAACTTTTCAGGTTTAATTGCATTATTAATGATTGCACAATAATGTTATTCTGGGAAGATGAAGAAGAAACACGAAAAGTTGAAGTAATGTCTCAAAGTTGAGTTTGGAAAATAACAATAAAAATTATTCAATATTACGAAGGGATGTGCAATTTCATCAATATGGCCAGAAATGTTTCAAGTAAATTGTAGTTTTGGTCAAAACTAGTCAATTTTTTCGGTTTAGGTATTTATTGATGAATAGGGAAAACATATCTAAGCTCTGGACTTCTTACTAATCACATATTTTCAATGAAAAAATGGCTTATATCGTTAGATACATTCCAGAGGCAAAGTGTGCCCATAAAACGAGGTGAGTAAATTCATAAAACTGTTGATATCGCTTGGAAATTGAAACTAAAAATGAAGACTGAGAAATATTGACCAACTCGAAAATCATTTTTATTGAAATTTGCAAGAACAGGAGCTCATTACCCCTTTAAATAAATCGAAAAACCATGAGAAAATATGAAATCGACAACGAAGGTATCATTACCCCTTGAAATGTTCAAAAAACATGGGAAAATGCTTGTGAAATTATTCCTGCAAAACACGCAGTTAGGCGGCCGCGATAACACACTGCCAATTCGCCTTTATATCGTTGATATCTCCGCAAATTTTGATGGGATTTTGAAACGGATTGCGAATTTGCAATCGTCAATTTCGACTCTATCAGACTAGACCCCTAGATGCCCAATTTTCGATAATTTTTTTTTCAAATTTTGGAAAAAATTCAAACCCAAATGGTTGAAATTAAAAAATTTGCCAGGTTCTTGTTTATGGTTCGATTGAGCTGAAATTTGATTTGTATGCTCATTTCAGATCGTGGATTTCGAAAATGTCTGTATAAACGTTGCGTACTAAAATGAACTTGCAAATTAAAATTTTTATTTTTCGAAGTTGGCAACAATGCGTCTGGATGTTCTCAAATTTCTATTCTGCCACCTCATATTGAAAGGGAAATACACTTTGAATCTACATTTTATGCGAATTTCAAAGGAAATACGTCAAATTTGAAATTGCATGTCAAATAGGTTGCATAAGCAGTACATTTGAAGGAGCAAACTTTCACAAATTAATATGGAAATTTGACTCTTTAAAACATCGATTTTTTAATTTTTGAATTATTTCTTCGGTTTATTACTAATTCGAGGTCGCTGATCACGATTATGGTGTTGGTTTCAAGTTCGCGTACCTGCTTGCCCACCAAATGTGGATTTTCGTAAAAAAATTGCGGGTCTCAAGAGGAAGAAGGGGTGCGTGATGAAAATTAATATCATTTTCGGGTTCAGCGAACTCTAATTAGCCCATATACTAAATTTTAACTCGATCCGGCCATAAATAACATTTTAAAAAATTCCTAAAAATTAAATCAAAGAATTGGGTAAGTTTGTAATTTTTTGCAAAATTTGAAAAAATTTGTTGAAAATTGGTGTACGAAGGGTCGATTCCGATAGAGTCGAACCCCGCCGATTGTAAATCTGCAACGTCGGTCAGTTTTTTAAAAAATTCATAAGTGTCGAATAAGTTGCATACGCTGTTCCCTGTAGGAATAATTTTCCTGCTAAAATATGACACTTTTTCAAAAAACATCGTATTTTCGTTCTTATTGATGTCGTTTATGACTATTTCAAAGTCGCTGATCACGAATATATTGTTAATTTTGAGCGTACTTACTTCGTTGTGCCGGAAATAAGCATTATTAGAAATAAATTCTTCGTTTCTATAAGAACTAGATTTGGAAATTGAAAACTAATGGTAGAAACGGAATCAGCGTGGTCGACTTAGTCGAAAAGCACTCTTATCTCGATTTTGTTGGAGGTCAAAAAAATCGAAAAAATCAACGATGGTTAACCTTCCTTTTTTTTTCGAAAAAAAACTTTTTGTTCCAGATCGACGTGTGACGTATCTAGGAGGGGGTAATCGGACCAGGCGAATCGAATGCCGCGATCAGTTTCCCGATCGGAGGCGAATTCGCAGAGATATGGACCATTTTTCGTAACTCAGAAACTAAGCCTCGGATTTGAAAACCGATTTCATATTTGGGTTCAGCGACCTCAGCTTAGCCCCTAAATCGAATTTTAGCTCGATCGGGCCATAAATAACACTTCAAAAAATTTATTAAAAATGGGCTCAGTTTAGATTTTTTTGCAAAATTTGAAAAAAATTGTCGAAATTTTGAATCTGATTGCAGATTTGCAATCGTCGGGTTCAACTCTATTGGAATCGATCCAGCGTATACCCATTTTCGACAATTTTTTTTTCTTCACGCACCCCTTCTTCCTCTTGAGACCCGCAATTTTTTTACGAAAATCCACATTTGGTGGGCAAGCAGGTACGCGAACTTGAAACCAACACCATAATCGTGATCAGCGACCTCGAATTAGTAATAAACCGAAGAAATAATTCAAAAATTAAAAAATCGATGTTTTAAAGAGTCAAATTTCCATATTAATTTGTGAAAGTTTGCTCCTTCAAATGTACTGCTTATGCAACCTATTTGACATGCAATTTCAAATTTGACGTATTTCCTTTGAAATTCGCATAAAATGTAGATTCAAAGTGTATTTCCCTTTCAATATGAGGTGGCAGAATAGAAATTTGAGAACATCCAGACGCATTGTTGCCAACTTCGAAAAATAAAAATTTTAATTTGCAAGTTCATTTTAGTACGCAACGTTTATACAGACATTTTCGAAATCCACGATCTGAAATGAGCATACAAATCAAATTTCAGCTCAATCGAACCATAAACAAGAACCTGGCAAATTTTTTAATTTCAACCATTTGGGTTTGAATTTTTTCCAAAATTTGAAAAAAAAATTATCGAAAATTGGGCATCTAGGGGTCTAGTCTGATAGAGTCGAAATTGACGATTGCAAATTCGCAATCCGTTTCAAAATCCCATCAAAATTTGCGGAGATATCAACGATATAAAGGCGAATTGGCAGTGTGTTATCGCGGCCGCCTAACTGCGTGTTTTGCAGGAATAATTTCACAAGCATTTTCCCATGTTTTTTGAACATTTCAAGGGGTAATGATACCTTCGTTGTCGATTTCATATTTTCTCATGGTTTTTCGATTTATTTAAAGGGGTAATGAGCTCCTGTTCTTGCAAATTTCAATAAAAATGATTTTCGAGTTGGTCAATATTTCTCAGTCTTCATTTTTAGTTTCAATTTCCAAGCGATATCAACAGTTTTATGAATTTACTCACCTCGTTTTATGGGCACACTTTGCCTCTGGAATGTATCTAACGATATAAGCCATTTTTTCATTGAAAATATGTGATTAGTAAGAAGTCCAGAGCTTAGATATGTTTTCCCTATTCATCAATAAATACCTAAACCGAAAAAATTGACTAGTTTTGACCAAAACTACAATTTACTTGAAACATTTCTGGCCATATTGATGAAATTGCACATCCCTTCGTAATATTGAATAATTTTTATTGTTATTTTCCAAACTCAACTTTGAGACATTACTTCAACTTTTCGTGTTTCTTCTTCATCTTCCCAGAATAACATTATTGTGCAATCATTAATAATGCAATTAAACCTGAAAAGTTGATGAAAAATGAAAAACCAAACGAATTTCTGTTTTATTTAAACTGTGCGGCGTTTCAAGACGAGAATGAATTACAATATTAAATCTAAATTAACCGATCTGGGTTAAAAAACACTGCCCGCCGCAAAGCAGTGAAAAACCGTGATCGGTTATCACAATAATTTGCAATAAAATATTTAGTTAAAAATAGAACAATGATAACAACATGAATAAATAACGACATAATTCGCGAACATGAGAAAAATAGAATAATACTGAAAAAAAGAGCTGACAATAATACGCGATTGAGAGGGATGCTATGCCAAGAGGGGGTGGGGGCTTGATTTGACATATTATTAAAACTGACAATTTCGAAAGGAAACGGAATAATTACAATTTTCATCTTCATTCAGAGCCAGAGAGACACCCCACAAACTATTAAATTTGGAGAAAAAATCAAATCAAAAACGAATTTTTATTGAAAAAATACCCAATCAAAGAAGCAACGACGACGAATAAATTAAATCTCCGCAAAAAAAATTATTATCCTGAGGCCAAAAGGTACTGATTACCTATTTTTTCAATAATTTCGCAAAAATTTAAAAAAAAAATCATTATTAAATAATAACTCGATTCCAAACTAATTCAATTTTGAAACAATATCCACTAAAAGAAGCAAACAAAATCCATACTCTCCGAGTACAGCGTAGCATTGCGAAACAATCCGGATCAACATTCTCACTTCACACACGCTTCAACTGCCTCAACGAGCGAGGCAGTACCTTGACCCAGGGAGATCACTCACCACGGGCGATGTTCGCTAGACCGTAACCAGTAGACAAGGCGCGAACATCGCGGGCACAACCAAATGAGTCATCCATTGTCGAGGCAAAGGAACTTACGGTCGCCGAATTCGGCGACCGTTTTAAATTTAGATTATTCTTCAGACATTGTACTGGTGGTACGCAGCCCGAAGAATAATATAGACCGAAATCGGTCGAGCCAAAACAGCCGACCAGCCTCCAACCTCTTTGATGGAGCTCGTTGCCTACAGAAACGATAACACTAGGAAACCGTTCCCATTTGCAAAGCCGTTACTGCGGTCATCTCAGGACCCCTCTTAGGCAATGTACCAGTTCCCCATCGAATGATGGTGGTGCAGGGTGCCGTAGGGCCCTCCGAGCTCGCAGTACCCAAGACGCAAATCCCGTTGTCCTGGCCAGCCCCGGATAATCACCTACTCCTATGGTCCGGGACTGATACTTCGCATAAGAGAAATTTTGATGCCCAACTCGTACAGTTTTGATCCGCGATCCAAACAACGCTACATTCTACTCGGGCGTATGCGAATCATTCACACCCTCCATACCCTTCGTTTAATACGGCTCTGGAATGTCTTCCTGATCCAGGTCGCCGGCCGGCCGACGCATTCCCGGGGAAGTTCGCGCCAGTGCCGTAGAATACTCCGGGTCTTTCTCGATGTCCCACGACATCGATGGCTGTTTCGATGCCGTGCGAGATCGATGGATAACCTAACAGGCGTGGCTTCCGCAGACATTGCGTGAACCCGCGATAGTTCACATAATCCATTGAAAGCATGCTAAGAGACAATCCTAAATACCTTTGGTTTGATATTAACCCTGACTGTCCTCCGGTTCCAGGTCGCCAGCCAAACGATGTCCCGGGGAAGACCGTGTCAGTGTCGTAAAAAACTACAGGTCTTTCTCGATGTCGTGAGGTCTCCAGACACAGATACCGACATCGATGGCTAATCCTAGTCGGAGATGCGTTTCGCAGACATGGCGTGAGCTCGCGATTGTCCACACCACCCGTCAAAAACAACACCTCCGAAGATCCTCGAACGCGAGACCGTCCGAACGTTTGGTCCCAGAATTCTTCCATCAGCCCGCGTTCAGCCGAAGAAGAATCAAGCTGCCAACTGGCCCATACGATTACCAACCAAGGTGGTACGGCACCGTTGGTAATCGAGCGCAGTGTGCACAACCCCGGAAAACCGAAACATCGAACACCTAAACCAACGAATTGAGAATCCTACGCGAAAAACAAATCAATTTTGAGCCCAATTTCATTACAGGATCCCCTCATCAGCCCTCGTCTGCCGAAGAAGAGTTATCGTGAAATGGCTCCAACTATCACGGTGGACGGCACCGATATTGATAATCGAGCTCATAAAGCACGACCCCGTAACAAAACCAAGCGCGGACGCCCGCACCAAAGAATAAAAAAAAATACCACCTTGCCCCACCCAACGTTCGACGATTCCAATTCAGGCACCTAACCGCGAAAAATACCGAATCAAAGACAACGAACACGATGAAAAATTTGGACAACATATCAAATACCTAAATAAAAGCAGGGTCGTTTCAAAAAATAATTCACCTATAAAATAAGCACAAGGATCAGACTACAATTCCATCGATACGAATTGCCAACCATACCCTTTGGAAAAAAATTGAAAAAGTGATGAAAATAATCATCATTTTTGAATATTGAAAAACCACCATTTTCCCACAAATTTTTCTACTTCGACATGTAAACCGACACAATATTTCGACGCATTAATACTAAGTATAAAATTTGAACGATGGAGGCTTCTTTTCAACAAACAATTCCATATAAGAAGTATTCACAATTGGAAAATATTTTTCATCTTCATCTTAACGTACATATATATCAGCAATATCAAAGAAATTTAGCGTAAATAATTCACCCATAAAGGCCCCTTCATCAGCCCAAGGCAGTCGAAGTAAAAAATTCGCTACCTGGGAATATTCTTTTTCATATACTTAATAGCATTATCGATAAAATTGAGAGCAAATTCGCCAATGTAGTCATCAGGTAGCAATTCCATGTAAAAAGTATTCGGGTTTGCCAATAAAATCGTTACATACACGAAAAAGCTCGAATAATAATCGCTGAAAATGGCGACTGAGTAATTAATAACCAATGTTCAAGTATTCGTATTAAAATTGCTTGCCATTTTTGACAATTTCTTCTTTTTTCTCAATACAGATGAAATAGAACTGAGCGCGAATCCGCCACAAAAATCGCAAAGTTGTCAGGTATGGAAACATACGTAATAGTTGCCAAATAATGATTTAAACAATCGATACTCGTATCGAAACCGCTTGCCATTTTTAGTTAAGAGCGTAATAAATAAAACGAGTATTTTACATACAGAAGACTGGACGATACCATAATATTGATTCTACGAAAATGCTCCGACAACTCGTCGTCGAATAAAATATCCATTATCCATCGCTGATTCGCTGGCAACGTAGGAGATACCCCAGGGCTCGAAGATGACGTCAAATCGCATGAAAGTCAAATTCGCCTCTGGAAAACTGAGCTTTAGCAACGCAGAAGACAAGCAACATCTGTTCAAATGAAACGAAACAAAATTAATTAGGAAAAAATGAAAAAAACATCAGCAAGTAGGTACAAATGTTTCCTATAAAAATTCCAGATTTTCCATGGTGAAATTTCAATCATGGATAAAGACTTTTTTCAATTTTTTGAATCCAGGGAAAATAAGGACGATTCTTCAATTTTAAGTAGCAGAGTGAAATAAACGAATCATCACCTCCCAAATTTTTTATGAAATCAATTACACGTAAGCAGGTGTAGTAACAGAATAATAATTAGGCAATTTCCAAATTAAGGTGAAATTACGAAATCACGTACTTTTCAAAAAAATACAAACTGACCAAATGGATGATGTAAAAAAAAAAAAAAAAAAAAAGCAAACCAATAAAAAAATTGGAGACCTTTGGAAAATTGCCAATAATGAAAGAATAATATACATAAATCATTAGCATATTAAAGGGGAGTACTCCGGAGTAGGCTACCTAAAAGGTTGCCAATTTCCTTGAAATAAAAATATTATGGTAATTTTCGAAGTAAAAAAAAATGAGAAATTTCTCAATTTTCTGAAACTCAAAATATTTCTTAAATGTTCGTAAAAAATCTAATTTTTATAAAGAAAAAATTATCAATTTTTTGGAATTAATCATTTCCTAATTTTTTTGGGAAAAAACTAATTTCCCAAAGACAAAAGCATTTTGACTTTTTTTTCAACGAGAAAAAATTTAATGGTTGATTGATGAAACAAATTTTTCAAACATCAAAACATTTGTACCCATTTTGTTGAAAAAACATGCAATTCTGTTGTTGAAGGAGAGCATTTTAATTTCTGCAAAATTAAAAATTTTAAAAATTCTGCTAAAAAATAATTAAAACGAAAATTTTTGAAAAAATTGAAAAAGAAATTTTGTTGAAGGATTTTTTTCTTCAAAAAATGGGGTTTCAAAAAATGGGGGGGGGGGGGGGGTAGGAGACAAGGAAAACTGCATTTTTACTCAATGAAAAAAGTTACCATAAGATTCAATGCAAAATAATGATAAAAAAAATCCTCTTCTGGAGGAATTTTATAAAATTTCATTTTTTTGAAATTTTTAAAAAATGAGAGCTTTTGCTAAATTGCAAAAATCAATGAAAAAAGCTACCATAAAAACCAATGCAAAATCGTATCTCAACTGTATTTGTAAAAATTTAAATTTTCAGGGAATTTAAAAATAAATGAGAAAATTGCAGTTTAATCAGCGAAAAAAGCTACCATAAAAACCAATGCAAAATCTCAGCTGTATTTGTAAAAATTTCAATTTTCAGGGAATTCAAAAAAAAAAATGAGAAAATTGCATTTTAATCAGCGAAAAAAACTACCATAAGATTCAATGCAAAATCCTCCTCAGGTGGATTTAAAAAAAAAATCATTTTCATTAATTTTCAAAAAATGAGAAATAGCATTTAATTAATGAAATAATTTATCATTTGATCCAATGCAAAATCCTCTCCTAACTGGATTTGTGAACATTTTTATTTTCAGTAACTTTCAAAAAAACACAAAATTCTGTAACTGATGCAAAATTGTAAATTTTTGAAAAACTAGCAAATTCTGAAGATGAATTGATAAATATTAAAAAACCAGGTGACATAATAGAAACGTGATGAAAATGGAAAATATCGCGAAAACATAAATTTTTAAAAACTTAAAATACTAGAAAATGAAAAAAATTGAGACAAATCCTGAGTTGGAACCTGAATATTAAAATGTCAAAATAATTTATAATTTTTGAAAACTACAAAAAAAAATCTCAAACTATTCACGGGAAAATCTAATTATATTCATCTGAGTAAAACTGAAACTGACTGCTGAATAAGCGAATATGTACACGTACCTCAAAAATCTGATTCTGGATCCTGCGCAAAAATTGTGAAAGTACGGAGATCTTCTGGCTTAGACGGTTGCACAGCTTTGGTAGATCGTACATCCATAATCAAGTTGCAGTCAACGATGTCAAGGGTAAACTGGAACAACTTTTCTCATAAATGGCTCGATCATGAACTTCGACAAAATGATGTATACAAATTCATCGCCTCATCGCCTAAAATGAACAAAAAAAACAACACATTCGTTAAAATCTAAAATCGATACCCGCAAGGACAAAAACAAATTGAAAAAAGAATAAAAATAAACACAAAAATTTGAAAGTCAGATAAAATATACACACTCAAAACCAAGAAAATTGAACGAACAAAAAAAAAACAGTAAACGAAGCAAATTGAAATGAAACTGAAAATGCGGATTAGGTACACATTTTCCTTAATTTTAATTTCTTTGGAAAAATTTCCAAAAAAAATTTTTTCACTAATCTGGACATTCTGAGAATTTATGATGAAAAAATTCATAATTTTTCAATTTTTTCTCTAGTGGAAATGCCGTGTATGTAATAACACTAAGAGTAATGAGTACATTTTCCTTAAAATTCAATTTCGCAAGGACAAAAACAAATTGAAAAAAGAATAAAAATAAACACAAAAATTTGAAAGTCAGATAAAATATACACACTCAAAACCAAGAAAATTGAACGAACAAAAAAAAAACAGTAAACGAAGCAAATTGAAATGAAACTGAAAATGCGGATTAGGTACACATTTTCCTTAATTTTAATTTCTTTGGAAAAATTTCCAAAAAATTTTTTTTCACTAATCTGGACATTCTGAGAATTTATGATGAAAAAATTCATAATTTTTCAATTTTTTCTCTAGTGGAAATGCCGTGTATGTAATAACACTAAGAGTAATGAGTACATTTTCCTTAAAATTCAATTTCTTTGAAGAAATTGCCCAAAGAAATTTTCAATAATCGGGTCCACTCTGAGAGGTTATGAAGAAAAAATTCATAATTTAAAAAAACACGCCTGATTTGAATCAATTACTAGAATATTGAGGGGAGTATGGTATTGAAAAGTTGCTCATTTCCTTGCAATAAAAATACCATAATTTTCAAAGTGAAAAAAAAATTATAAATTTCTCAATTTTCTGAAACACAAAAAAAAATGTATTTTTTTCTCAAATGTTTGGAAAAAAATCTAAAAAATCATTCAAGAGTAGAAATATTTCTCAAATATTTGAAGAACCAAGATGATAAATTTTTTGGCGTGTTGACGAAAAATTGGCTTATTCACGTAAAAAATACTTCCATGTTTTAGAACAATTCAAAAAAAAAAAATTCAAAATTTTGATCAAATAAGTATTTGACAAAATTGTTGAAAAATCAGCTAATTGAAAAGAAATGGGAAAATTTTGGAAAAATTGGAAATGGTTAAGAAATAAAAATAAAATTGACGTAATATTCTAAAAAAGTGCCAAACTTTTAAATACTAAAAAAATTGAGGGGAAAAGATTGGCCACTTTACGAGACTGAAAAGTTTCAAAATACAACAAAACAATGAATTTTTTTAAAATGTGCTGATTAAAGAAAATTTGACAAATTTAAAAAATTAGAAAGAGTTAGAAAATCAAAACAAATTCAAAAAATTTTTAAAAACTAGGGAATCTGAAAAACACTAAATTTATAAATGAAGAACCTGAAAAAATGGGTTAACTTTAGGAGGTTGAAAATTTTGAAACATTCAAAACTATGAAAAATTTTTACATCAAGATTTGGAAACAAAGGAAGAAAAAATTTTAGAAACGTGAAAAACGAATTTTTAAAAATCTCTAAATCGTTCGAGAAAAAATCTAATACAAAAATTTCGAGTGGAAATTGAGAAATCACAAAAGGCAACGTTTGACGTGATCAAAGTATAAAAAAATCATTTCAAAAATTTCAAAAAAAAAAAAAATTTCCTTAAAAATTTCAATAAATATTTTCACAACCAAAAAAATTCAGATGCTTATCTCTCTCCAAAAAAATTTCATTAAAAATCATTAGGACTTCTCTCTATAAAAATTTTAAAAAAAATTACCATTTCATCTAAAGTTTCAAAAAAAAAACCTAAATATTTCACTTCAGGAAGATTAGGAAACGTTGTTCTCCAATAAAACGATTTCTCTTCTTCTGAAACAATTTTTTTATTCAAAATATTGAAAAAATTTTACTTTAAATAATTGACATTAAACGAGTTTTAGAAAACTGACAAGATTAAAAAATACGTAAATTTTCAATATAATTTCTAAAAAAATTAATCCAAAAAAATGCATAATATATTGGAAAATTTTCAAAACTGAAAATTGACCATTTAAACGAATTTCAGGAAACTAGCAAAATTAAAAAATACGTAAATTTTCAATAAAGAAAAATTATTTTAAAATTATTTGATAAAAAAAAACATTCAAAACATTCGCCTAATCTAAAGAGGCTAAATTTTCAAGAATACAATATCTGTGAGTTTATTCATGAAGAAACATGACGTTGAAGAAATTCTTTAATCAAAAAATGAAATGAAAATCGAAAAAATTCAAAACAATATAAAAATCCGATGAGTTCTGTTAATAATTAATTCGAGACAAATTTCAAAAAATTGGGAAACCATAAAAAAAAGAACAATTTCTGAAAAATTAATCCAAAGAAATTACCAACGACTTATGAAAATCAAAAAATACAAAAAAAACACACGACTTATCACTAAAACGTAGATACTAAAAAAAAAAAAATGCAAATTATCATTTAGCTGATAAAAATTGTTTCAATCGGGTGTCGTTCATTTTTTGGTGGTTATTTTCAAAAGAAAAACACTAAAAAAATTCGAAAATTCTTTCAAAGAGATGTAAGAAATATTCTTGGGAACAAAAATCTTCGTTTGAAAAAATGTGCAATAGTTTTCTCTACGAAAAAGATGGTACTCTATATTATTCGAACTTTCAATTATCAGAATTACCAAAACCGCCTAGACATCTAGGTGGTTTTGGAATTACCCAACTCCCTAATTTAGTTCGGATAATCGGAAATCTACTGTAAATCTGAACAAAACCACAAACAACTTTTAAAAAACTGGGGGGAAACACGCCGGAGGTGATCAGAGAGAAAATTAATACATAGACAATGCATTCAAAACAAAACTGGAAATAACTTACTCGTAACATAACGTCCGCTGAAACCATGATGGAATACTGTAAGTAATTCTGAAAAACGCACAATATTCTTCAAAGTGGCTGCTTTCCCGTTCACAGCTTCACACGAGAACAATATTATAGAACCTCGCCGACGAAGTTTTCCGGCGACCATCGGAATCGGAATATTTTTACGAAGAAAGTTGTTCATCACCGTAACACTCATTACACTATACGACAAACGAATAAAATGAACAAAAATTATTTCGTTGACTTTAAAACTCGAATTAAATGCGAAATTAACATGAAATTAACTTACTGCAAAGAGCACAACAAAACTTGAAAGTATGACGACGCCAACGCATGGCCAATGCCAAACAAACGTTCACGTCACCACAGAGCACAGCCAGGGCAACCTATGCCGTACGCGCCTATGCGCGAACTTTACTTTTTTCCGCTTGGAGCGCTAGATAATGATTCCGTTCGACTTTGACATTTTTTTTCTTTTTTTTCATTTTTTAAAAACTGATTATTATTTTCTGAAACAGATGAAGCAAACATTTTAATTAAATAATTTTTAATTAATAATTATACATTTATATTAATTTATAAGTACCTATATGAAAAAAATTAAAAAGTTAGATATTAAAGTTTAAACCGATTGAACGTGTTTATCATTTCATTATCACCAAAATTAAATTATTCTATTTTTTTTTTTTTTTTTAATATCTCCGTAGCAGTATGATAATCAAGTTCGATTTCAGAGTTTAAAAACGCTTTAATTTGGGGGATAAATTTATAAGTGTTTCTGCCTTTTATTGAAGTGTCCCATGAAGGCTGCCAGCAGTTTGTACCTACTATTTTTTGTTCAATACATTCTTGTTGGTTCAAATGAAGAAATACGACTGTAAGAAACCTTTTACAAATTACTTGATAAATTTTCAATAGATATTATATTGATATTCATTCGTTATGTCTTCACACAGATGATAATTTCAATTTTTGAAACTTCAATGAGCCTGTAGAAGTAGGTAGATACATTTTAAAAGATTTTTTATCTGAATTACAGTGCAAAATTAATAATGCACATTTTTTCAAGGGGAAAAAAATGTAATGAAAATTATTAGGTATAATATAATGACGAAAGAAAAATTCTCAAGTTTCCATTGAATATTATTCTTTGATTTGACTGACGTATTTTTTTCTTCTTTAATAACAAAATAAAATCGTCGAGTTGAATTTCTTCAAAAATACTTCAATACGTAGAAAAAAAAACACCCAAGAGAAAAATATTACTGTTTTACAGCGCAAAAATTATCTTATATGCGTGTTTATTAGGCTCATTGTGTGTATATTTCAAATTATGATCAATGAAAATTTGTATTTATGGGTCGAAAATTTTTTTAAATCAAATTTTGAGCAATTAGGTACATCTTAATTTTCAATTCAAACAGTTTTAGCAATTTTTCATTTGTTTCAACCCTACAACTGTAGGATTTCTCGAGTAATTATTTCGAAAAAAATACCGATTTTGTGAAAACTTGAATTTATGAGTCTATTATTTTTTTTTTCAATCAATTTTTATTCAATTCTAGCCGATTTAGATCATTTTTTCATTTTTTTCAACACCACAAAAAATGTAGGAGTGTAAAAAAAAATCATCAATTTAAACACGTAATAAATCTCTGAAATTGAAATTTATGCCATTTTTAAATTTCAATAAAATTTAAAAAATTGAATACCAAAAAAATTCTTTTTAAAATTTTTTTTTGTTGTGATGAATTCAAAAATTTTTTTGAAAAATTCAAAATTTGATAAAAGTTTGGAAGTAATTCTGATAATTTTTTATATTTTAATCAACTTGATGGCAAATCTTGAAAATTATTTTTAAAAATTCCAAAGTTTTGAAAAACTGAATAGCTAAAAAATGGTCTAATTTAAAAAAAACAATAAATTAACATCATCGAATTCTGAAAAACTGTTAAGACTTTGAAAGGTTGAAAATTTGCACCATCGAATTGAAATCGAAGAAAATAGGTACAAAAAAATTGCAAATTTAAGAAAAACAAGATAAGATAATTGAAAACTTCGTACTTGTTGTTGATTGACAAATTTCGAAAAACCAAAACGATTACCTACTCAAATGAAAAAGTTGAAAACAGAGAGAGAATAATGTACTAGGTCTTAAGAAAGCAACATTTAAAAGTGATGAATTTTTTTCGAAATCATTACTCGAGCAGCCTCACAGTTGTACAGTCGCATTATACGATCAAGTTGCAAAATATGCCATTCAAATTTCCTGAAAAATGCCCCCCCCCCCCTTGAAATGATTACTCAAAAGGTTCCAAAAATTTGCAAAATCTCCCGAAATCTGTTCAAAAAGATCCCAAATTTTAAAATTTTATAAACTCAAGTTTTTTTTAAATGAAAAATTTAATCTCAAAATTATTACTCGAGAAGTCTTACAATTGTATAGTGGCGAAGTGTAGAAAAAATTCTCGAAAAGTGCCAGAACTGAAAAAAAATCGATTTAAACAAAAATTTTCAAATTATTTCAATTCATAAATTCAAGTTTCTTTGAAACTGATGAATTTTCTCTCGAAACTACTACTAGAGAATCCTACGATTAAAAGGTTACGAACATAAAAATTCAACGCCCAAAAAAGTCAAATGTCGAATCAAAAAGTTGCACAAATTGATACCTACGGCCTAGATAGGTATAAAAATCGTTCGAAAATACTTAAAAATTATGAATTCGTAAAACAGAATCAAAACTAAAACAAAATGAAGAGTAAAATCGAAATAAAAAAAAAGAACAACTGAAATAACAAATAAAACTCACGTTGTTGTGATTTCCGAATCGATTTGTAATGTAGAATGTTGAATATCTTCGAAGTTCGAGGCACGTATCGTATCGTTCAACTTCGTTCAAGTTTCTTGGTAAAATACGAATAAGTAAGTATCCTAAAAATGAAGAAAATAGAAATATTAAAAATAGGCATTCATTTTTGAATATCAACAAAACCCTCTCGTCTCTTTTGAAAATACCCTCATAACATACAAAAACATGTTAATGTAATAACGTACCTAAAGGTTAGCCTATGTTATTGATATCATCCAAGGTTCTAGAGGTGAGGAGTTATTTCTCGACAGAGGTTCTGACTTCTTTGTTCTACGATAGGACTAAATTATAATTTCTTATCGGCGTCACCGAAGATGGCTTCCAATTGAACAGAGGCGAAGATCTGCAACTTGAATTTTTCTCCTCGTCTGTACGAACAATAAGTTGATAAAATATTCCGGTGAACTGCCCAACGAGATCTCGAATATCTGCAGAAAAAAATATGTACGATTAGAAACTCAATAATAACCTTCTGAATCCGAAATTACCATAAAATAAACCAACAGCTGCATGATTGGTGAATTCCAATAAACGAAAAAAGTCCACTTTTGTAGCGTTATCCAAAGCTTGTTATAGAGTTCCCAAATTGAACTGCCAGTCTGCCAAGATGATAGTTCTTTTCTCTCCAAAGGATTGGATTCGTTCAATTCATAATCTGAAACACAAATTAACAATCGAAGTATAAGAAATCATTGGAAAGTCAACCAATTTTCACCATAATATGCCTATAATCAATACACTCGCAATCGAAAAAAACGAATTTCATCACTCGACAGACAGAAATTAAAATAAACTAAATCAAAATACCTAATCGACAGTGGATATATGAGTGTACTTGAACAAGATCGAAACAAACTGTAAGTAAATCGAACCAAAATAACCGTTAAAGTGTCAAACTTTGCATCAAATTTATAAACTAATATCTACTTGGAGAAAGTTTGAATATCGTAACAAAAGGTATTTTAACTAGCACATTAACAAACAGAAGACGACGATTCGATAGGTAAAATAGCTGAGCTATGGGGTGATGAACTGATGATCAATGATCAAACTAAACCAACTAAGTAAATAGGCCAAAACACGAAAAATGAGCGATTATATCGAAATACGATATGAATGACTGGACCACTATTTCCATATTCTAATTCGATTGCAATATTCATAATTTTATTCATAAGCTTACCCATTGTATTCTGCAGGTTACAAACTCAGCATCAGATTCGTCGTAGGCCTACAGTAGATCTCGAAGTCGCCGAATTCTCACAACACAAAATAAGTTATGGGCAACTCGAAGTAGTAGCAAAACGGTTTCCGGCGTCCACTTGACACTTCACAGTGACTAATTTTTTATCAAGCTTACGTTAATTCATTCGATTCAAATATAAATACAAGTTTCAACTGTTTCGTTGAAAAGAAAACGCAAAATTAATAAAGAATAATTACGTAAAACATAAAATAGACGCGTAAAATCAAAGGACACAATCACCAGCTCACACAACCAAACTGAACAGTTACGGATTGAACGCGTAATGGCGGAAACAAGCTTTGTAAACAATCGTATGTAATCGTGTCATTGTGTGCGTGTGTAAACAACACACACGCACTCGCAAGTTCCTATGTTTGTTCTATTCAACGATTCGATTACATAATTCAAAAATAATATTAGGTATATTTTTATGAAATTAAATACGGAAGTGAAAAAAAATTCTTCGAGTTGTTAGGTGTTAGGTTAGGTTAACGATCGGCTATTTTTACGAAGAGCTCTTGCTGCTTCATTTGCTCACCTTGAATTTTTAACAAGTCCTGTGCTACATAAATACTTTATAATCAAAATTGGAAGGAAGGGAGGAGTCCAATCGAAATTTTTGTAATAACAGGGTTCTTTTTTTTGAAACATTTAATTTTTGATTTTTTTTAAATTCACAACTTTACATTACTTCTTTGTTGAATAATATTTTCAAAAAAAAAAAAATTTTCAAGTAAAAAATCTTTCATTTTTTTTGAAGAAAACTTTTTTCAATTTTTTTTTTAGGACAAAATATGTAAAACAAAAAATATTTCAACTTTTTTGTACTTAGTGAAAATATTAGTCAAATTTTTTGGGTGAAAAAAACGAAACATTTTTGCAAGTAGAAAAAATCAGAATTTTCCATGTGTTGACTTGAATAATTTTTTGGAAAATTTTACTTTCATAAAAATTCACCGTTGAATAATTTTGTTGAAATTATTTCACTTTAATTATTGTTTAATTTGACTTCAATTTTTTACAATTCAAATTTTAAATATACATATATTTTTTTTATCTTTGGAAGTTTGGGTTCTTTTTTTGGAAACATTTAATTTTTGATTTTTTTAAAATTCAATTTGAAAAAAATTTCAAATTCACTTTTTACAATTTTACATTACTTCTTCGTTGAATTATATTTTCAACATTTTTTTTTCGAGTAAAAAATCTTTCATTTTTTTTTTTTTTTTTGAAGAAAACTTTTTTAACACTTTCAGTGCCGCCCAAAAAAATGTTGAACATGCGAAAATTGCCAACATCACTTCTGGGAACATCACGTCTCAGTAATACTCGTTAGACTAATATAAGTTGAAAAAAGTGTGTAGAGAGCGCCACAATCGCAAATGATGTTTGTGTATCAAATTGATACACGAAGCAATGCGGGCATTTGTATCATTTTGATACACATGGCACTACGGAAATTTGAGTCATTCCTCAAAAAAATACGTGCCCTCCTTATAACAAAAGTGAAAAGAAGCATGTTGGGTGTAAATCAAATCATTTCAACTGCTTTTGTACCAAAATTTATACCCCTACCCTCATAAATGGAGAAATATTTTGAGTTGATTTTTTTAGACAAACTGAAGTTCCGCATTGCCATGTGTATCAAATTGATACACTAAGGCATATACACACATAATACGTAGAATTTCATAAACCAAACCCGAAGTAACGATTTTAGGCTGTGTTCAATAGTACTAGAGAGAAAATAAAATGAAAATCTTGATAATATTTTCAAAAAGTTCGAAAAATACAGTGTGTATCAAAATGATACACATGGCAAAAACGGAAAGTTCAAATGTGTATCATTTTGATACACATGGCACCGAAAGTGTTAATCCCATACTTTTATTCAAATTTTAAAAAAAGTCTATTTTATAAGCTTTACTTTACTTCTTTATCGAAGTGGTAAATTGAACATTACCGTCGATAATTTAGCTAATTAAGCTCTCATTGAAGATATTTTCAAAATATACTTACCAACTTCAAACACAAATGGCTCAATTTCTTCAAAAAAATGTCTGCAATTGTTCAGGAAAAAAAAACTATTCAATTATTTTTGCAGTAAGAATTTTTTTTTCAATTTCATTTATAAAACATCGTTTGATGCAAACTTGGTTAACTCATTTGTCCATTCAAATTGGCCCAATTCGCTGTCAATGCTCGATCATTGAATTTGAAATTAGCCAACGAATAAATTCAATCAAAAACACGTTCACTCTTAAAACTTTTATTAATAAACGCAGAAATAGGCTACATTTTTTACTCTTAAACATAATTAAAAAAAAAAAAAAAAAAAACTCGAAGCGTTTATCATCGTAATAATAAATACAATTCTGTAATAAAAATGATTAAATAATATTTTTTAAAAACATATAGTTTGTAAAAGTACAAAACTACAAGCTTTCCTATGAAAATAACTTTTCAGTTTATACGAGAGATTTAAAACCCTGTATTGAATACGACAATAATAACATTTCGACACAATGCTATAGCACTGTGCTAGTTGAAGAGGAAAAAAAAACAACAGCTGGTTAATTTGTACTTGTGAAAGTTCTTAATAAAAATATTGCTTTGTTTTGAAAACGTAGGTATCATTCCACGTGTAAATTCAATTTTCATATGGAAACAAAATAAAAACAAGACAAAAAATATATAAGAAAAAAAAACCACATAATCTTAACAAGCGTATAAGCTATTACCTTATAACATTAACGAGACCATTACAAAATGAGGAATTTATTCGCCATAAAAACAGTCTATTCGGTATATTTTGTAACACATGAGCAAATTTCATACATAATTTTTTTTTAGATTGCTATATATTTTTGCATACTACAAAATTGAAGAAGAGAAAAAAAAACAAAGACTTACACTACGACGAGTTACAGTAGAAAATTAATAATTAGGAAAATAGCCATTCTTGGTACCATTTTTTACACCTGAGATGAGACATTTGAGCACATTATGATTAATTTTTTCAGCAGTAAAAAAATCAAATTATTAATATCGTCGAATTAAAAAAAAAAATAGTGTGATCACGTGCATAGATACAACACACAAATACACACTTTCGTAGCACGTCAGTCCCATAGAGATACGAAATGAACACAGATTGGATTGTAGGAGGTATTTTTAATTTTTATCATCAGATGGATAACGAAATGTAAGTTTAAAATTTTTTTGAGTAAAAATTCTGTCTTCAGTCAGAAGTAGGTAGATGTAGAATTGAACTAGTCTGCGCAGTCTGTATTAAAAATTCGATTAAAAAATTTTAAAAAAATAAAAAAAGATTCTCGACAAAAAACTATAAAATGTCATTTACCTAAAGGAAATGTTTAAAAATTTGGACTTGAAAAAATTAATTTTTAATTTTGAACAAAATGAAAAGAATCTACAAAAAAATAGAAAAAGGATTTTAAAAATTTAAAAATGACTTGTTTTTGGACACAATTTTTTTAAATGTTAAAAATTTGTGTTGGAAAAAATTTCTAAAAAATGGAATTTAAACTTAAATTTGAAAATATCTAATCGCTGTTTAAGAAAATTTCCTTCTACTGAGAGAAAATTTAAAAAAGAATTCTATAAAAGTCTTGAAAATTTGATTTTTAACCAAACTGAATTTTTTTTTTTTACAAAAAGATCAGCTTATAACATGAATCTAAAAGAATTGCACTTGTGAAAAATTTTCAAGTAGCAGTTCTGTTCCAATTAAATCTAAAAAATTGCTATTCGAGAAAATTTGATTCAAATTGAAAATTAAAAGAAATGTTTTAAAAATTAAACATGATTTTTTTTTTGGTTTAGATGGAATTTCATTATCTGGATTTTTAAAATTTTATTTCAAACAAAATAAAATGAAAAGAAAATTCCAAAAAATAAAATTAAAATGTAGAATGGAATTTGAATAAAATTACTATTTGAAAAATCAAAGTTCATACTAAAAAATTTTGAAAAAATAATGTTTTTCGAATTCAAAAAAATTAATAAATACTATTGATGTTTGAACAGAATTTGAATTTCAAAAATAATTGAGCTCAAAGAAAACTTATAAAAAATTTAATTTCGAACAAAATTTGAAAAAAAAATTACAATTCAAGAAAATTTTGAAAATATACTTTGGAAATGCTAATTTTTTTTTAAATCTAAAAGAAAGTATTTTTCAAAAGTTTTAAAAAATTGATGGAAAAATCTCGACATTTAAAAAAAATGTGCTTTTGAGAAAAATATGGAGAAATTGTTATTTGTTATTCGAGAAAATTTTCAAAATTCTGGTTGGAATTTAATTAATTAAATTAATTTAGAGAAAAATTAGTGTTTTTTCAAGAGAATTTATTTTTAAAATGTTTAAATGGAAAATGGAGAAAAATTCCGTTTAAAATAGGATTTTGAGCAAAAATAATACTCAATTCATCGAATAAAATCTTAAAAATTGTGACTTGGGAAAATTTTAAAAAATAATTCTACTTTAATGAAATGTTTTAAAAAAATATACCTAAAGAGTGATTGAAAATTAGCAAATATTGAAACATGATTTTTGAAAAATTATGATACATGAAACTTTAAAAAAAAAAAAATGAATTGGAACAAAACTCAAAAATATTTTTCAAACAAAATTCAGAAAAAAAATCTTGATGGGATAAAAAAATGTCTAAAAAAAAATATTAAAATTGCTGTTTGAGAAAGAAATGTATTATAAAAATTGAAAGATTTTGAGCAAAATAATTAATTTTTGAAAAAATTCACAAATAATTTGCACTTATAGATATAAAAATTACAAACACTTCTGTTAGAATTTTTGAAAAATTCAATTTTGAGCAAAATGTTTAAATAAATAAAAATAGTTCTGTAAAAAACTTCAAAAAAAAAATTCTTGGAAGAAAATTGTAAAAAAATGTTACATTATGAGCAAATTCTAGAAAAATTGCTTATTAATTTTTTCTTCCAAAATTGCAATTTGCACCATTAATAATAATTTACATTGTAAGGTCCCTCTGAAGGCTCTTTCAGTCAATTCCATCATCATCGACGCGCAGACAGTTCACTTCTACATATTCCACGACTTCATTTCGATTAGAAATTCTGACATCGACTAGTCCAAAGCGTACAATCGATTGTGCTTTTCGATCAATTTATACAATTTTGCAGTATCGTATACTCCTAAAACAAAACTAGAAAAAAAACCTAAAAAAAAAACTCGATTATCTTTATACACAGTAATAAATTTCACTAGTTAATAAAAATGGTTAAAAAAATAAAAATTGTCTATAAGACGATCAGCTTTGAAAGCCTTTCCCGTCTACTAAAAAAAAAAAAAAAAAAATTCGTCATACGAAGATACTCTTATAATGGTTCTCGAAAATTTTATTTTTTTTGAAACCATTTTATAGTTTCGTTTCGGTTACAGTGACTCCAGTACCGTGCTTTCTCTAAAATATTATGCTGTAATTCATAATACGACGAAGAAGAAAAAAAAGCTAATAAAAAAAAACTACCCCACTTAGTCGGGGTAAGTAAAACATTATTCATTCGTACGAACGAATGAGAACAAAAATACGTAGTTAAATCTTAGAAAGCCTTAACAAATAGGTATCTTATTATAATATAATATTTTCAAGACCCCAAGAAAAAAAGAAACAAACAATTTAACTGCTAAATTTAAAAATAGTAAAATTTAATTAAGTAAGCGAAACGCTGTGAAATTGGAAAAGAAAAACGAGACGCCATGAGTAGAGTAGAAAAAAATAATGAAAATAAAGGTAGGTAAATGCAATACGGAGGATGATTGACGGTACAGGTAATACTCTCTATATAAATATTAGAAACAATACAACAAATTTAACGACTTATGATGTGAGCTAGACCAATGGTATCGTTAAGCTCAACCATGTGTCTAAAATGTAACAAATAAAAAAACTAATGCTTTTAGCATTTCGCTGCTGTAATTTAAATATTAAAAAAAAAAAAAATTTAAAAAAACATATAGGGGAGAAGAAGGTTAGTTTACTGATAATCTATGTACTATTGAGATAGTGTGACTTGTATAAACTCGGCTCCTTGAACTCTAGCAGTCGACGATAAATCGCCATTAAATAGAAAAAAAAAGGCAAACTGTGTGAATTACTAATTTCACAGATAGATACTTCGACAAAACACCTGTACAACCGATAACATAAATAGTCGAAGTAAAAAATATAAACTTATTTTAAAAAATTCACAATAATAGACTCTCTTGAACAAGTAATACACGACAAAAAAAAAAAAAAAATTAGCTAAAAAACAAGATAAATAAAAAAAAGAGAATAAGAGAAAAGGGAGGAAAACAAATTCACAAAAATCAATTTCAATATTACTCAAGCATAAATAAAAAGCTATCTTAAAGCATAAAAAAATGATCAGTCTTAGCTACCGAAGGCAAAAGAAAAAAAATAAGGTAAAAAAAGGCAATGTATAGGAGATTAAAAAATTAAAAACGAAATAGGAATAAGTAACTAAATAGCGTAAACGTATCAGAGATTGTTGTTTCCGTAGATGCTAGGTAAAAATTATGAAATAAAAATCAGTCTTCAATACAGTCTTAATTGTTACCATAAAGTCTTAATATTGTTATGATTTATTTACACAAGTAATATAGACTTTGATAATAATTGCCGTTGTAAATTAACTTTACCACTGCGATACATTCTAAAATATTATTATAAACAGGCAGGTAGAAAGTTTTTAGAATTTTTAAAACAAACAAAAAAAAAATAGAGACAAATATGGACACGAGAAAGAATAAAGAAAAAAAAATCATGACTAACGAACGAAAAAAAAAAAAAAAAAGTAATAATAAAACATTCAAACGATAAACAAAACAAAGAAAAGCAACTACTAACAGAGCAAAAATTGCCAATTCCGTAGAGAAATGTCAACCTTATGGGACTGCAGGTGGGTTACGAATTCCATCAGATGGTAAATTTTTATTTTATCAAGTTCCATGAATGTACGAATAAATCAGTTTTTTTTTCAACTTTTGAAAGTTGAATTCGATTCGATTTATCTGCAATTTTATGAGAATGATGATATTCGATACAACGTTGCCAAATATCAGATTGATATCGAATTGAAAAAATCTCAAAAATTAAGTTGGCTTGTTGCCAAAATGTGGAAAAATATGAGAAATAAATTTGAAACGAGTAATGTAGCTTTCTTTGAATAGATTTTACCTCCAAAAATGGGAAAATGCGACGTTGCCTATAATTAACTTTCAAATGATTGCTACCTCTTTGTATTAGAACGAGGGGGCAGGGGGCAAGGAAGATTGAAGTTTTTGAAAGATCAAATTAATCTTTTGTATAGGAATGTGTTATGAAAATCCCAAAATAAATGAACGCGTAACAAATTTCACTTTGAAAACAGTGTTGCCAAAATATAAAACTTTGATAAATTTTCTCTAAACGTAGAATTTTTACAATGTTCCATTTTTAAAATATAATTTTCAATACAAATAAATTTTTTTAAAATGCAAAATTGTGCATAAAATAAATTTTCAAAATTTTAAAAAATTTACAGTGTTGCCAGATATCAAAAGACCAGCAATTTTTCAAATTCACGTATCAACCAAATTTCCGAGAAATATTCAAATTTTCGAAAACACTGTTGAATAGAAAAAAATGAAACCAATAATCAATTTTAGCAGCATTACCAAGCTTAACAAAAAATAAAAAATAAAAAATACCACACTGTACAATAATTTTGCAATATCAAAAATTTAAAATAAATTATTCAAAATTCCAATAAAAAAATTCAAACAAATTAAGATGAAAAATTTCAACTCATTTTCAGCTCACAACTGAATCTCGATTATTCTTTTTCCTACAAGTTACATACAGACTATAGTGTTGCCACATATCAAAAATGGTCATCATTTTAAATTCAAAAATTGATCAGATTTCCGAAAAAAAAGAGAAAAATTATAATAATGTACTGGAATTTTAAAAAATGAGGGAAATAATCAATTCAAAACAGTATTACCAACTGTAAAAAAATACACACATTTAAAATTTTCAAGCAGTGAAATTTTCCAAAGTGAAAAATTCAAATTTCAAAACATGAATTTCATGAAAAATTTTTAAATCTCAAGAAAACAGTTGATACACACAATCAACATAGACAGTGTTACCAACCACCAAAAATACATTAAAAATTTACCAGTTGACAAATTTTCAAAAATCAAAAATTCAAGATCAATTGTCAAAATTTTTACAAAATGAAGTCTAAAAATTTTCAAATCTATTCATCGATGATCGTTTTCCTATCAGGTACAGTGTTGACAAATATCAAAAATCGATAAAGTCTTCAGTTAGAAAATTGATTAAATTTATTTGAAACAAATTAAATTTTGGGGAAAATTTCAACCTCAAAAAAAATAGGTACTTTTGAGTTGAAATTTTTTGAGACCAATAATTAATTTCGACGGTGTTATCAAACATCAAAAATACACTGAAAAGTTTTCCGAAATCAGAATAAAAACCTTTCAAAATTTTCACAAAAAAAAATCAAATACAATCATATTATTCGAATCTAGAAAATTCTAGAAAATTCCAAGTATTTTTCAAACTTCTTAATACTTCGAAAAGCACAATTCCTATTTTTACACGATGCCATTATGCAACATTATGTTTTCACATTCTTCCATCATCTTGTGCTATTCACATTCACATTTGGTATTCCACAATCTGAATTTATCTAATTCACATATGTATTGCGACCATTATTTCCTATTATTATACATATTCGGTACTTTCATTCAAATGAGAGAGAGAGCAAAAAACAAACGAGGATGCTGTTTCAAGCGGAGCACATGGCAGGATTTTTTTTAGCCCATTCCTAATTTCCTACATCTACAGTGGGAAATTACAATTTACAACGTCACATTTTGGAACATGTTGAATACATGTTCGTATTTTCGGTTTTGGCTCGCATAAGTACTCGATTCGTTGAAAAAAAATACATAACCACCTTATCACAAATTCGATAATTCTATAAGTATCCCCCTAAAAAATCTTATCTTTCATCCAAATATGTACATCACATGTTGACATTTCTCTATTTAAAAAAAAAATTAAACCAAATAATTTGTAAGGGAAAAAGTACTACTAAATTTCAAAATCTAGCCAACGTTTGTAGAGAAAAAAAAACGCGCATTCAGTTCATACCCCAACTTTTAGGGGGTGGGGAATTGCACGAAATTAAACCTAAATAAACATACTAATCGATTAAGTACTTAAATAATATAACTTTTGATACTATTAATTTCTACTTCATTATATGGCACAAGCGCATTAAAAATAACTTCGTAAGAAATAATTTGATAAAAAAAAAGAACCTAATTAAAAATAACCATTATTACGACGCCTCTCATACCTATTAAAAATTTTCAAAAAATTCACATCGTTACGATGATTGATTATCAATAAAATATTAGTTTATAACTTGAGAGAAGAAATCGCGGTATTAAAAATACCCACACGAGGTATGAGGGGAACGAGTTTAACGAAATAATTCAATTTAAAATTTAAAAAAAATTGCACGACGTTTCCAACAAATTTTTTTAGACGTAATAACAAAAAAAAAAAAAAATAAAAAAAAAAAATAGTTCGTAACGTCGTCAAAATAACCCTACCATTTTTAATGATGGTATTAAAAAAAAAAAAAAATGCTATTATTATTAATAATAGTAGTAGATAATAAATGCAAATTTGTGCATTTTTTCTCATTATAAAATAATACGATTTAATGATTTACTTTTTTGCAAATCGATAGGATTGCCTTCTCACAGAACGATTAATTAAAATTTCATAAATATTACGTACGTATTTTTAGAGACACGCGTAGGACACAAAAAAACTATATAGTTTATCACTGAAACACATAATAAATTCTAAAATCAAGTTACCGTTTACGGCATCTTTTCGTTGATCACATTAAAATTACTATACTGATAAGTATACAAGAGGAGGGGCTTTTGCGGGCTCAGAGGATAACCCCTTCGTAGAAGTTGATTATAAACATAGACGTAGTCGGGATTAAAATATCTGGATTCGATGATTACCAAAGTCGACGACGACGATCTTGCCATCTGGAGTCAAAGCGATGCCACTAGGTCTGTCAAACTGGCCTAGTTCCTTTCCGGCCACGCCGAACGATCCGATCAATTCGCCACCTCTGGAGAAGACTTGTATGCGGTTGTTGCGGCAATCAGCGACTAGTACGTTGCCTTCGGCATCCATGGCCAATCCTTGGGGTCTGAATAGCTCGCACCTTTTGTAATTATCGGCGTTCAAGAGCTTGGGCGTCTTTTCTATGTCGATCTCGTACAACCGATGGTTGTTGAAATCGGTCACCATGATCGTGTTGTCCGGCGTGAAACAAAGCCCTCTGGGAGAATCGAAGAATTTCCACATGTTCGACATGCTCTCGAATCCGAACTTCTTCAAGAACATCCCGTTGCCGGTGAAGAGCTGTATGCGATGATTGCGCGTATCCGAGATGGCGATCAGTCCGGCCGAGTTCACGTCCACGTCCCAGGGATAGTGGAATTTGCCGTTGCTCTGGCCACGTTCGCCGAACGCGAATACGAACTTGCCTTCCATGGTGAATACCTGGACTCGATGGTTGTCCTTGTCGGTGACGACGATCCTTCCGTAGTAATCGATGGCTACACCTGCTGGTCTGTTGAACTCGCCTTCTTCGGTGCCTTGCTGGCCAAATTTCCTCACGTGAGATCCGTCCGATCTAAAGATCTGTATTCGGTTATTGCTTCGATCGGCAATGATGATGTGCCCGTTGTTGTCGCAGCAGACTCCCCAGGGTCTGCAGAGGTCGAAATCTCCGCTGCCTTCTTTGCCGAACACGGTGACTGGCTTCTTGATGCGGGCGTAGTTCCGTCTAGTGTGGAAGCTGACCGGGAACATGTTCATGTCCGGTGGCATTGAGTTCAGTGGGCTGATACAATTAGGAACTGGATCCTTCCTCAGGGGTTTTCCAATAAAAGGTAACACGTTCAGATTGGTACTGCCGGGCAGAGTGCAGTCGATGGCTGCTATGGCAGCTGCCGCAGCTACGGCGTTCGAATTGGTCGTAATGGTGGTCGACGTTGTCGGGAACAAGGTATTGGTCTGAGGCTGTTGCGGCTGCTGGGAGATTGGCTGCGATGCTGAGAACAGCGGAGATCTAGGCTGAGGTGGTCCGAACGGCTGGAACGGGTGGAAGGTGGGCCCATTGTCGAAAATCGGATTGCCTCCGGAGCTGCCAATGGTGCTAGATCCGTTCGTCATTGTCGTCGTAGTCGTGAGACATCCGTTGGCGCTGGTCAGTGCTGTCCCCACAGCTGAGATTCCATTGGTACTACGCGTGCTGCTGCCTCCATTCACCATGGTATTAGCTGGGGCTCCGACTCCGTTACCCATATTCCTCATATTATTGCACGTAACCGACGCCACGTAACTGGGGCACTTGATCGAGCCTAGTTCTTTCAACGAGACACTGCACGGATCATCGGGAGCCACGAAAACGATATCTTCGTCAGGCTGTTGGGCGTTCCTCTGCAGACTCCTCAGCACCTCCAAGTGTTTCTTGGCGAATCTGCACTCGTGTATGGCTGCCTCGATATTACCCATCCGTAAAAACTCCTGTATCGTATCCATGAGCTGCTGATTCCCACTCATGGCGCTCTGGTTCTCCTTCAGCTTCTGGTCCAGAATCCTTGCCCTGCATTCGGCAATATATCCGACATCGTTCAACAACTCCACCTCCTTCGTATCGACTAGTTCGCGAAATTTATGGAAAAACGCTTTGATATTACCGGCGGCGATCATCTTCTTGTAGTGCAGCGTGTTTATCTGCTTCTCGATGCTCATAATGTTATCTCGCACCATGTTGCGGGCGCGTTCCGTCTCTTCGAACAATTCCTTAGCGCTCAAGCCCGGATACAGGTAGTGCTCGTTGTGCTGCTGCTTGATGCATTCGACGCATACCTCGTATACGCAGTCGTAGCAGAAGTAATCTTTACACAAATGGTGGTCGTCGCACATTGGTAGGTCTTCGAATATGGACGAGCTTTCGGAAATTTTACGCGATGGCGGTTCGTCTATATGGCACAGTTTATCTATTTCATATCGCATATCGTTTATCAACGTATGCTCCGTATCTAGTATGGTTTGGTTGTTGCTGCCCACCGAATATGGGGATAGTCTGTCATCTACGCTGCTGCTCGTGCTGCTGTGGCGACTGCTTTGGCGACTGCTGTGGCGGCTATTGCTATTCTGCGACGACGATGACATGCGCATATCTGTCGAAGAGCACTGAGGTGGCCTGCGAGACAAACAAATGCAAAAAAATGTCAGATTAGTTTGGGGGCAAAAAATACGCAGAAATTGGTCTAGGTATTACTGCAAAAGAACTAAATAATTTGATTCAAAATTGGAGAGGAGGGAGGGGTCCAATCGAAATTTTAGTGATAACCAAAATCATTCCAAAGATTTTAAGCTACAACTTTTGTTTGAAAATTTTTTCAATTTGTCTCCTCCCTCCTTCAGTTTTTAATAATGTAACAATTCAAGTCGATTTATGCTAAATTGGAGGGAGAATGAGAGGGAGAGGGGACTAGCACTCCAAGCTACAACTTTTATTTGAATTTTTTTCAACCCTCCCTCCACCAATTTTCAATAATGAAATAAATCAAGTCGTATTACGCAAAATTGGAAGGAGAGAGGGAGGGAGGGGTTTAATCGAAAATTTTATAATAACTAAGATTTTTCCTAGAACTTCAAGCTACAACTTTTGTTTCAAAATTTTTTCAATTGGACCTTTCCCTCCCTCCATCCACCAGTTTTTAATAATGAAATAATTCAAGTCGTATTACGCAAAATTGGAGGGAGGGAGGGAAGGGTCTAATCGAAAAATTTATAAGGACTAAGACTTTTCTTAGAACTTCAAGCTACAACTTTTGTTTCAAAATTTTTTCAATTTGACACCCCTCCCCCTTCTGATTTTGCATAACACTTCTTAGATACTTGTTCAAATTCAAAATCAAGAGGATTGCTGGGGAAGGGGACCAAAAGAAAAAATTTCCAAATATAGATTTAGATTTTAGAAATAATTTTGGTCATTATGAAATTTTCGATTAGACCCCCCTCCCCTCCAATTTTGCATAATACAACTTCCGTTAGATTATTATAATTATTATAACGATCTGGTAAAGGGAGAGGTCCAATTGAAAAAATTTTCAACCAAAAGTTGTAGATCAAAATCCTAGGAATGATTTTGGTGATTACAAAAATTTCGATTGGACCCATCTCTCCTCCAATTTTGAAAAATTCAACAAAAATCCACCTCATCCATGCGAAATATGACTTCAAGGTGAAGATGGAAGTGGTGAAATTAAGTCGATCGTCTCTTAATAGGGTAAGAAGGATGAAGGGGGAGAGAAACTGGTTGATAATTTCATTGAAAAAAATCACACATTTTAAATTTATTCGAGACTTTAAATGTGACCTGTCATAAGAATACCAGGTTATAGTCCGAAAAGCAAATTTTACAGTAGAATAAAATTTTAAATGCACATAATATGATACTTTCTCTTTCTTTTCTATTTATCTGATCTAGCTGATTTTCATGTTATCATTTATAATTTAGCTACCCAAAGTGAACCCAAATCCACAGCTTAGAATGACCATTTTTTTTTTATAAGAAGTGTTGCTTTTTTTAAACAAAAAATTTCCAAAATAACTGAGAATTTTAAATTTTCAAGTCAAGATATTGACACAAATTTTGAGCAGATCGAGATATCATGACTGATACGTGACAATAAATTGAATTTCCAATAAAAAAGGTTCTCTTCGCTTTTTGTCTATCTTCGATATTATTTTCAGGAGTTAGCATCTGTAATTTTTTTGATTTTCTCAAATAACTCCTGAAATACTGAAGATAGACAAAAAAAGAAGAGAGCGTTTTTTATAGGAAATTCAATTTACTGTCACGTAATAGTCTCAGTTTTTCGATTTGATGAAAATTTGAGTCAAAATATTGACTTGAAAATTTGAAATTTTACTTAATTATTTTGATTGGTCGTTTTGAATTTTTTTTTTTCAAATCTTTGACTTGTTACAAAACTAATTTTATAAAAACTATTTTTTTCAAAATAATTCAAAAAATTGATTGATTTTCAAAAATTTATGGTCTTTAAAAGAATAATTTTAAATCATAAAATACCCAATGCTTTTAAAAATTAATTCATAGGTAAGTACCTTAAATAATAATTTTCTTAAATTTTTTTTTTTTTGAATTTGTGGGTAATTTTTCAAAAACCCATGATTTTTTTTTTAAATTAGCGATTTCGAGCAGGGTTTTAAAAAAATCATCAAAAAATCGAGTTTGTTGGGAAAAAAATAATTTTTGAAAATTCATAATTTTACAAAAAATAAAAATTAATAATTCTTAAAAACAGAACACTCTCAAAAATTTTCACGTTTAAAAAAAAATCAACGAATAATTCAGAAATATTACCGCAAGAAAATGTCGTCCGAGTATACAAAGATGGATGCAATAGCAAGACCTAGTTGTATGCACAAGACATTACTATAGCGCTGAATTAGACTCCTCGATAACTCATTTAATCGCATTATGGGAGAAAACCGTCAGCGCATTGATTTTTTTGAAAAATAATAGATTCTCAAAAATGAGATTGTTCAAAATTGATAATTCTACACGATTTAAAAAAATTAATACCAAGTTTTTAGAAAATTAATTTTTCAAAAAAAATAATCATTTTTTTTGATTTTTTTTTTCAACTGGCCATTTTAAAGATCATTTTTAAGAAATTAATTCAAAAAGTTAGCAGTCCTTTTTTTTCAAAAAATAATACTTACTCAAGTAATTCTTTTCAAAAATCTATGATTTAAAAAAATTAACGATTTGTAAAAAATAATTTTTCATAATTTTTTTTTTTGCGAAGGCTGGCGATTTAAAAAACTAGACAATTTTCAAAATCAGTCAATTCTCAAAAATTGATAATCTTTTCATAAAAAAATGCCCCTCTTCATTCTTCAAAAAACATTCTCAAAACTGGATATTTTCTCAAAAAATTAATTAAAAATGTTTTCTCAAAACTGGATATTTTCTCAAAAAATTAATTTAAAATGTTTAAAAAAAATTAGAGCTGTCAAAAGAAATGAAATCGTAGATCGACCCCTTCCAATTTTTTCATACCCTTTGAAATAATCACAAAATTTTCTCATTCAGAAAAAAAAATGTAAATTCGCCAAAAAATCAATTATTACAAAATATAGTCACGATTTTCTTTTCTATACACTTGGAGTGGAAAAAACCACAAGCACGTGAGCTCCTTTTGATAGGAATACGATAGATCTATGTACCTACAACACGCATGACACCGCAATAAAATTAATTCATCCAACCCTCTCAGTGCATAGGAGGACTCTTGAAGGCATACAGTACAAGCACAAGGTTGATGAAACCAGAAAGTTCATAGGGGATGAAGGGGTGCAGGGGGAGGGGACATGAGGAGCTAGACAGATCACTTAAAATAATTACTATACGTATGTACGTAACGTGTTACTATCTCGTTACGTAGTACATATATACCGAATCCATTTATAAATATGTGAAGTAAAACACCCGTAAAAAAGTAATGAAAAAAAGAAGGCGTGAGAGAAAGAAAGACAGAGCCATCTAAGGGGGTGGAGGGGCCCAAAGGGAAACTGACGAGCGTCGTTGTCCTCGTCGGGCGTCGTGCGTTCGTGAGGTTTTTAATGAATCATACGCGCTCCTGTCGCCCATTTTTTTTAAAGCTCTTAGCCCTTTTACTGCGAAACGTACGTACGAACATTTGTAAGTATATGTATGTAAGTGTAAGTAGAGGTACCTAATAAGTATATCAGGCTTTGGCCCGTATTTCTTCGTCTCTTTCCAACCCTTTATTATCGATAAAACACATGATCGCGTATGAAAAGAACCTCTCGAACGAGGCGAGTATTCAGAGGACCAAAAGCACAGCACAGGTAAGGTTTGATGACCCTTTTTTATTTCTTCTCCCCTTACGACGACGTATGGCATAGATGTCTGCTCACAGGTACCACAGATATCTACTTTAATAATACATAAAGTACTCTCATCTGTATGACTCACATTGCTAGGAATTCATAGACAGAAGTGGACCCCGTTCAAATATACATAAGAGATGTTCTGTTAATAATACTTTCTTAGGTACAATAATAAAACACAATGACTACGCCGAGGATCTGGTTACCTGGTCTACTCCCCTTGTTTTTTTACTCTCGTCTATGAAGATGAGCGAAAAAGAAAAAAAATCATAAGAAGAGAAAAGGGTGACGTACTAGAATCTCCAGGAACCTGTAGCTCAGCTCAGACGCTGTAGATCGACACGTTTTGGTATTCCCATTCCCAATACGATTCTCACCAAATGGCAATTTTCTACGTTTAATATGGTTAATGAACTAACATACTACGTCTGTCTTATTATACAAAATACGCGTATCTCGGACTAATAAACGTGTCATGTTGTGTCTTGAGGAGAAGACCGGATCTGTATCGTTCGTTATCAACATTTTTATTATAAATTATTACCAAGTGGTTGGTAAAATTTACACATTAGACTGTACTGCATGAGCCAATGATAAGAATCCACCATAGAATTAAAGAACTAGATTAGGCGGCCGGATTGATTTATGAGGGTCAATTTATTTGATTAATGGTCAGTGCAGTTGTTATTATTATAGTGATGATGAATTTCTCAGGGAAGTTGTGCACTCTGGTGCTAGTATTGGCTCGATTTTCGGTAATGTCCCTACATCGATATGGGAATGGAGGTGAAACGAATGATTAAAAATGGTGAATTAAAAAAAATTAAGACTTCACCTTGAAATGCCAATTTTTTCTAAAATTAACGAACTCTGTTATTATACCTAGGAAGTAATAAATTTCAAAAAATTAATACATTGAAAAAAGTTTTTTTTTTTTTTAAATTAACAAATCTTATTGATACCCACAAATTTCAAAAAATTGCTCAAGCTAGAGAAATTAACTCGAATTGACAATTCAAAACTTTGTTAAATCCAAAAATTTCAAAAAAGATGAATTGTAAATGATTTTTTATAAATTTACATACTTTGTCAAGTCCACAAATTTCAAAATTTGAAGAATGATTTTTGTAAGAATGGAATCAAAATAGATATCTCAAAAAATTTACAAAATATTAAAAATCAAAAGGTGTAAAAAATTAGAAATCTCATCAAATTCTCAATTTCAAAATAATGAAAATTTTGAATTTTTTTTGTTAAAAAATTGACAAGTCCCTTGTTCAATTCACAGATTTAAAAAATGATCAATTTTGGTCATTTTAAAGTTGACGATTTTTTTCAATTTTACAAATCTCGTAATAAGTACATACGTATAAGTTTACAAATTCCAAAAATTAAAATTTTTAGAAAATGATTACAATTTAAAAAAATTAACTTAAATTGACAATTTTTCAAAACTAACAAACTATGAATCAAAAAATTGATGAATTGAAGAAAAAAATCATTTTGATTTTTTTTTCAGCATTAGCAAGCCTTGTTAAAAATCACATCAAAAAATAGTAAATTTTGAAAAATGATCAATTTGAAAAAAAATATATATAAATTATTTTGAACTGATTATTCCACAAAATTCGAAAATTTTGAGGAAAAAAATGAAAAACTTGATTTGAATTAACAAATTTTTTCAAAATTGATAAACCTTGAATAGAAAATTATCAAAAAATTGACGAAAAAAAAATTAAAACTCATTTTATTTTTTTCTCAATCATTGACAAGCCTTTTTAAATCAGGTAATTTCCAAAAATTAATAATTTTGAAAAAAAAATCGATGTAATTTTGAACTTGAGATTTTTTTATTTACAAAAAATCTCGTTTACATAATTCAAAAATTCGAAAACTATTTCTTTAAGACGTACCATCAAAATGTTTAAAAAACTGGAAAATTCAAGAACTCGATAAATTTTGAAAAAGTTGGAATTTTCCAAAAAGTGACACTCTTGTCAAGCCCTCAAAATACGAAAAAATTTAAAATTAAAACAATAAAGTTATTTTGACTTGACGTTTTTAAAGAACTGGCAAATCATGTTAAATCTACAAAAATTTGAAAAAATCTTCAATAAAAAAAGAATGAAACTAAAAAAAAAAAAAATTTGAAAAATGATGAAATTCTAGAAAGTTGACTGGAAATTACACTTTTTTCAAAATTGACGAACTTTTTTTTGAATACCTATGAAAAAAATTTAAAAGTTGATGTTATCTTGAATCAGAGATTTAAAAAAATCAACTAAACATTATGTAAAATCTTTATGTAAAAATCTGATGAAAATTATAAATTTTGAAAATTAACGAATTGGAAAAAATTGATATCATCTTCAATTTGTTAAAAATTTACCTACAATGTACTACATCAAATTCAAAAATTCCAAAAAATTCTACAATTTGAAAAAATTAAAATGTTTAAAATATTGACCAAAAATTAATTACCTAGTTAGGTAATTTAAAAAAATTGAAATTGAAAAAATTGACCCAATTTTTTTTTTAAAACTTTCGACGATTTAAAAAAAACTCATTCGACCTTGTTAAATTCACAGTTTTCCAAAAAATATCAAATTTTAAGAAGAGAATTTAAAAAAAATTGCAAGTTTGAAAATTAATGAAAAAATGATGGGTCGTTTTTACCTAAAAGGAGATTTTTTAAAATCAATCGACCTTGTTAAATCCATAAATTTCAAAAAATCAAAATGTTCAGAAAATTGATAACTTTGAAAATCACTTGAAGAAGAATTGAAAATATTAAAAACGAACTATACTTCGATAAATTTGTACTTACACCACTCGAAGAAACAAAAAATGTTTACGTCAAATTGAGAATCAATTCGATGTAACTTCCAAGCTAAAGAAATCTTATCCTATCTATCACACTATCAGACTCTCTTTCCGTCCTTCACAGCTTTACAAAGTTATTCCAAAAAACGATTAAAAGCAAAACAAAAATTAAAATTTTCTTCCATTTTGCTTAATCTCGTAGGAATATTTCCAGCCAAAAAAAAAAAAAAAAAAAAAATACAAAATGAACCACGGACCAAAACAATTTAAACTTTTTCCATTGTTTTTTCAATCAAAACAAAACTCTTCATTCGAAAATACGAGAAATCCATTGAAACATCTTTTTGCCATAAAAATTATCGGATAATTTTTCTCCCAGCATGAGCACATCCCTCGATGGAAAAAAAATTCCCCTCTTCGCTACATTAAATTTTCCCACAAGTTCGCAAATTCCGGCACGTAATTCTCAAATTTCCTCATTTTTATGACCTTAGCTCGTAAAAAATTGACGCCCTACGACCTACGTCGTCACATCGTTCTCTTGAAACTTGGAAAATTTTTCAAACTTGGCGATATTTCAATTTCTAAAATCGTTTCACAAATGAGTATTGAGTATGGCCTATTAAAATCAATCGTAATAAATTTCTATTTTTACGTCTCTCTGCGAGTATCTATTTCTTTTCGATCCAACAACCTTCGGTCGACGCCCCTTCTTTTTTCTTCTACCGTTTCTCCGTCCTTTCAACTTTCAACGGGCAAATGGACGCGTTAAAAATATAAAAGTCGAAATTCAATTTTCTTCGATGCAATTAACATTAACGCAATTATTAAACAACTACGGTTGTACAGTTAACTAACTGGTATTAGGTAGTAAATTTCGATGTTATTGTTTTTCTTACTCACTCGTACTCGAATGACCGCGTTACGAGTACGAAGAAACACCAATAAGTGAATGAACGTAGAAGAGTTGTTTATTATAATGACGATAATCTTTTTCTTTCCAACTAATAAGTAAAGTAGGCCTAGTACGTTAAAATTTATTGAAAAATTTTCCATCTCAAAAATAGCCAATTGAAAATAAACCTAAGACGTGAAATAGAGAAAATGGCGATAAATACTTAGGTAGTTCAAATTACCGATGTAGATTTCAGTTCGAGTGATTTTAAAATAGGTCAAAAATGTGATTCGAGAAGAATTCATAAAGTCAAACAAGAGAACGGGGTTAGTTTTGAAAAAAATCTGAACATTATGTACACAATCCAAAATATAATTTTTTTTGAAAGCCATCACGTAATAAACCAAATTCATTTACTAAAAATTTGGTTAAAAATTACTGGTACCAAAAATTCAATTTTTGTTACAACTTGAATCAAAAATAGCTGATTTTTTCAAAATGAAAAAAATCAGCAAAAATCAGATTAAGAAATTAACCAATTTAAAAAAGTAGAATAAACATCAATACAAAATTTGAAAATTCTAAAAAATCGACTAATTTTCAAAAAATTGATGAATTTTAAAATAATTAAAATAAATTGAAAAAAAAATGATAAGTCTAAGTCATCATAAATTGACAATTTGAAAAAATCCAAATCTTGTCAATTCCACAAAAATTACAAAAAAAATTAATAATTATCAATTCAAAAAAATATAACAAGCCATCTTAAATTGACAAAATACACTCTATTTAAAAAATCAACTAAGTAATTTTTAAAAAATCAAAAAATGTTTGACTTGAAAAATTGACAAAAACCTTATTGAATTCGCAAAGTAGGAAAAAAATTAAAATAACAAAACAAAAAAATCGTCTAAAATTTTTTTGAAAAGGAATGCTTAGAAATGTTCACGAAACAAAATGAAAAAAATCAATGAAAAGCCCTCTAAAAAATTTTCTTTAAAAAGAAATATTTCAACAAAGTTTTGAATTTTTTTTTAAGATAAGTATAATTACTCATTCTTAAAAAAAAAAAAAAAACTTGGGACAATTTCTTATGGAAGTTTTAAAAATTGAAAATTTTATTACCATAATTGGGACTTTTTATTTCTTCTCTAAAAAATTTTGATAGGTAATGATTTCGGTTTTTTTTGAAAAATTTTGATAATTTTTTTTTTACGAAAAAAAATTTTTTACACGATTTCTTATGAATTAATAAAAAATGTTCAATGGGATTTCTGATTTTTTTTCAGGAAAATTTTGAGATATTTCCTATGAGAAAACTTTTTTTTACCGAGATGATTTTTAATAAATTTTTAAAAAAAACATCGTTGAGATTTTTGATTTTCTTCAAAAAAAAAAAAAAAAAAAAACTTGATTAGGGTAATTTCTTCCAAAAAATTTTTTAGAGGATTTCTTTTGGTGTACGATTTCATTTAAAAAATGTTGAATTGTTAATAGTACTTACATATTTTTATTTTTATTTTTTTAAATATTGGTGATCTTTTGCGAATGTTTGTAAAAAGTTTTGATCAGATTCTTAATTTTTTCCCCCCCGGAAAATTTCGAAATATTTTTTGAAGCAATTTTTCAGAAAATCGAAAACCATTGATAAGATTTCTAATTTTTTTCAATCAAATTTCATAATAGGTGGGTAATTCTCAAAAAATGTCTAAATTTCTGTAACCAGTGGATTTCTCAAATGCTATGAATGCGATTAATTTTTTTGGTGGTTTTGTGTAGATACCATATCCGGCCCTTAATACCATTTGTTTTTATTCATGTCACCCCCTCCTCTGTGGTCTAGGTCAACTTGACCCCCTAAAAGTTCCATCGACCTGGCTGTAACCAGTCACGTTTTTAAAATTCATCTTTAAAAATAACGTTGAATCGAACGTCTTTCTGAAAAAATAATCAGCACATATTATCGGAAATAGGTAAAAATTTATAATAATAACATTAACAACCGCCAGAAGGATACTTATCCCCCGAACGAAGGTCATAAAAACTGTGACCAGTTTTGTATTCCATCGACCTGGCTAATTTTCATAATTTTTTCCAGACTCAAAAATTACTCATTTTTTTCTGTCAAGTGGCTACAATGAATTATTTGCTTGAGAGTAGTAATATGCCCTTTACACATTTCAAATGCCTACGCAATGAATCATTCTGTAAATGATTATAATTATGTGAAAATTCGTATATTTACACTTTTGCTGTTTCATCGACCTGGATGATCATTTCCGCAGCTTATTACGAAAAAAAAAAATTTGTAAAAAAAAGAAAACGTTTCAAATGCGAAGTACAAAATGAATAAAAATTTTTAAATTAATAAATGAACATTTCTATCGTCTGTAGAATCAATTATAGTTCGTTTTTTCTTACGACCTGGACTGAAACTTTTTTCTTTCGACCTGGCGATGATAATTTTTTCAATCTAAGTCCATATACGGATATCAAATCAATGTCCAATTGAAAAAACTTTCAAATGAAAGTTGTGTATTGAGACCTTTGGAGCAGCTTTGGTTATAATAAAAATTTCAGCTGGACCTCTCCCTCCCCTCCAACTTGGCCTTAAACTTCGGATATTCCATCATTGAAAACTTCGGATATTCCATTATTGAAAATTCAAATTTTGAAAGGTGGAGTGGGTCTAATCAAAAAAATTTTTTCAACAAAAGTTGTAGATTTCCACTTGAAAAACAATTTTAATTATTACAATAATTTCATATGGACCCTCCCTTCTTTTCCAAATTCCAACTTTGTTGGTCGCCAGGTCGAAAGAAAATCCATCGACCTGGCAGATTTTTTTTTAAAGCCCTCTACCCCCTCCCCTGTTGGAAATGTCTTGGGCCCCATGGCATAAAAGGGACCAGAAATCAACCTAAAATCAACTCCCTTTTGAAGAAATTGTTGAAAAGGTTTTAATTTTCCAAAAATTTGGGTATCGATATTTGGACATTTTTTGAGAATTACCCAGGTACTTGAGTAGATAATTATTTTTTTTTCAAAAAAAAGTTCTGAGAAAATTTTTTGCAAAAGTTGTTTGAACAAGCTCTTAGATTTTTTAAGAAAAATTTTGGAAAGTTTCTTTTCAAAAAAAAAAAAAAAAAATTGATTTTCTAAATGTTTTTACACCTGTTTTGAATTAATGACGTAGGTCAGTTTTTAGCAGACCAGAACGTTCGACAGACTTTTTTCAAAACCCTTTTTTTCTGGTGTAGAAGAATACAGGTAGCGAAAAATCGATTTTATGAGGAAAAAAATTATGCCAATTTTCTTCACAGTATTTCTTATAGTTATGAGTAATTTCTTTCATAAAATCAAAAACATAGAAAAATATACAAAAAACCTCACGACAATCCACGAATTCTACAAAAATACTCATCTTACCCATTCATAAGTAGCACATCTCACGCAACGATTCATCAAACCAACCTCAAGCCCCATCTCAGCATCCAATCTCACCCACACCAAGATTTACGACCCCAAAAAACCATACAAAATACCCCAAAAAAAGAAAGAAAAATTACACTCGAATCTTTTAATCTCAATTTCTCGACACTGTATAGAAAAAAGCTCAAAGCACATACTCACCATACCGCGAAGTAAGTATCATATCGTATTTTCGAACCTCGCTATCATAATACTCCAACTCTACGTGCTTTTAACAATCTCTCCTCGTAGTACAACTGCCAAGTAAATAAATTACTCTATATACGTCTCGTGAGCAATAAATTGTTATCGCTAGGCAAGATTGGGAAATGCTTGGTATAGAGTACAACATTGCGGTACGTAAACTAAACTCTCGTATGTGTGATAAGAAGAGCAACTTGCTGAGGAAATTTCCCCTCTTTAATATACGTATAAACGTAGTATAAATAGTTTCTATGGCGTATACAAGACACTATAACCAAAACAAAATTATATATAGGTAGCTTATCTAGGAAATAAATTAACAATATGGGATATTGGTAAAATGAATTATTTCCAATTCCCAATACTAATTAATCGAACTCGTCGTTCGCCTCAAATCTCACAATCATGATGAATCATCTCGGCATCTCGAAACAATCACACCATAAAAATAAAAAAAATAAGCCAAAAATTGAAAAAAAAATTACCATATTCTTCAATAATTATGAAATCACAGCGACAGAAAAATAAGTACTAGGTACCAGTTCAAACAGCATCCGAAAAGAACACAAATAAACGTAACTCTTCTTGTGTCGAACACAACAACACCCGAAAACTTCTAAATTCTAAACAACCGCGACTACCAAAACCGATGACAAGCTACGATGAGCAACAATCAAGAGATTATGTCGTCGTATTCCATCCATTCGACTACAACAGTAAAACTACTTACAAGCGCTAGTAGCGCTCTGCGATGCACTGATTTTCTAGGCAAAACAACCTGTTTCCCATATGGAAACTTTTTCTAAAAAATATATTCCACCAGCACCTTAAAAGGTTCAACCCTGCCTCCCTTCTGCGAGGGTGAGCCCGACGATCTATGTGCGCACAATTCGTATACAATTAAACGTGCCCAGCTACGATGTTGTTGTTATATGTATTGTAGTCTCTTTTGTACAGCAGGTAGTCTGTGTTCGACAACCGTGGCTCCCTTGGTCCTAGCCCTAGCTTTGGCTTCGTTCTTAGGGGTCGTCTTGTTCGCTAAAACCCTCCTCCGCCGAGCATAGTTTCACCAGTTTATCGAAAGAAAGAAAGAAAGAAAGAAGGAAAAATATAAGGATCGTGCATTTTTGTTTACTTACAATGTTGCCAGTTTGCAGGGTGGTGGCTTTCTTCTTAACTTTTTCCTATATACATTTAGTTGCCATTATATCTTATGTAGCAGGTTTGAATCGAAATATTCGTATTTACCCTCACCAATCCCCTCCTTTGACTATTTTCAAGGGCTGTGTTTGTGTAAAGTGTTATAGTGTCAATTACCAAAGCAATTAGATACCTAGACCTACCTACTCAAAATAATCTAGTAACTCAATCAATGCTAAATCAGTTTATGAATCACTCATAACAACTCGAAAGTTGAATAAACTTCACACTTGCAAATTAATTTTGCAATGATGCCAATTCCTACTTAGAATCTAATCAACCAAACATGCAAACACGCCGGTTAATTTTTTTTTTTTAGAAAAAATGTCGAAGTCGATTTTATATGAATTTTTCTTGCTTTCGTCACTGCGATTTGTTGGCAAGTCTTTCGAATATGATGCAATATTATGATTTCAACGATGAGAACATTTGACACAGTATATTGAGAGATTGAAAAACGAATTTCGTAGTAAAGAACTAATTACTATCGACTATACTCTCATCATTAGCCTTTCGTATCACCAAACAAAGGTAAAGAGTAAAGAGTTGTTTTCAGGCACATTAATAATTATCCATCGTTCGACGAAAATTCATCGCAGAAAATGATACTATTATTAGTCCAGGACATGGTCCAGGCTTCAATAGAGCTATTTAAAAAGGAAGGGAGTCGGAGTTTTTTTCAGATCAGATTTTTCGGATTATTGAAAAAAAAATATCAAAGTATAAGTGATTATGTATGTACCTATATTATGTACTTAGTAGTTGTTCTAATTTTTTTTCCTACAAAGATTTTTTTTTATTTAATTTTTTTTATTTTAGGCTGTATTTCACATTTCTTTGTAGTTTTTAGGAGGTTCTGAAAAGTCTTTGAGAAAAATAAGATGAAATGAGTCAAAATTTTGTGTACATTTCTTATGCCTCATTTTTAGCAAAGGTCTTGGCGATGATTTTTTAAATTTTTAATATTTTTACAAGACTTTTGAGAAATTGTTTAATATACATATAAAAAATTTTAATCATCAAAGATTTGTAATTATAAATTTGAATGAAGTTGGAAATTGGGAAAATTTTACAGTTGAAATGATCTAGAAGTTATTCAACTTGAAAAGAAATTAATGTGGACAAATTGAAAAAAATTAAAAATAAAAATATTTTGAAAAAAAATTGGCTACAAAGAAAAAATTGAAAGAGGAAAATTAAGTGAACCTGGGTAAATGAAAACTGGGAAGTTCAAAATTTAAAAAAAGAAGTAAACAATTCAAAATTTTAATGTACCTACTTATTTCAGAATTGAGAAAAATTACAAAATGAAAAAAACCTAAAAAATTATTCGACTTGTAAAAAAATAAATAAATAAAATAATGGAGAAGAGTTGAAAGAATCAGAAATACCATTTTTGCGGAAGAAATCTTGAGCAAATCTCAATTTTTTTCGAAGGAAATTCATTAAATTAATTTCAACGTTCATCATTCAATTTTTTTCCTTAGAAAAAACATTTCTCAAAAAAATTGGAAACCTCAATTTTTTTTAAATTCAAATCTTCCTCCCTCAAAACATACAAAAAAAATACAATAAATGCAATTAATATGTTTCAAAAAAAAATTGAGAATTTAGATTTTTATAAGATTCATTTTTTTTAAAAAACAAAGATTTTTTTCTACAAAAAAATTGATAAATCAAAATAATTTTAAAAACCACTAAAAAGTCGATTTCAGAAAAAATTTAACTTATGATTTTCAAAGTTTTTTTTTCCAAATATTACTTGAAAATATTCTCCGAGAATATTTTTGTTTTTGTTCTCTTATTTTCACAAGAATGATTTTCAAAAATTTGGTAAACGAAAATTTGTGAATTCAAAATATTCTTAAATTATTTTCCAAAGAACTTTTCAAGATTTTCATCCAAAAATTACCAAAAAAAAAAAAATATGCAATTATGTTTCTTAAAATTGTTTGGAAAATAATTTAAAAATTCATAATTTTTTTCAAAGAAAGTTTTTTAGGTTTAAAAACAATGGTTTTTAGGATTTTTTGAAAAAAAAGTTATCTAAATAATTGGATTTAATTATTTTCAACATCAGATGGTTTCAAAATTTTGACCTCTTCAATTTTTTTCATTGCCAGGAAGGAATTTTTAAAGATTTATTTATTTTTTATTTTTTTCAATTAGAAAATTTTTAGGAATTTAGCTAAAAAAAATATGTTTTATAGATTTAAAAATGCTGCAAATGTCATTTAAAATTTTCGTATGCGTTATTCGTTGAAATGGGGGGAGGGGGAGTGAAATCTTAATTTTTTCTCCCCTGTTTATTTTGACGCGTGTTTTTGCGCCACCCGTTCACTTTTTTGAAAAAATGAATAATAAACTTTTTTGTTGCAAATTTCATTTACTTCAATTTTAGTGATGACCATTTTTCTGTTTAAATGCATATTTAAAGAGTTATAAAATGAAAAAAACGCGTAGCAGTCAAGATGCTCCGCGACAGCCGAATTTTTTTTTCAAGTTAGTGTACCACTTTGAAAACGTTTTCATCCATGGTATTTCAGTTTCAATATCAGTTTTAACTTCAAATTCAGTTTAAAAATGTCAGGTTTTTGTCTTCAGTTTTAGTTCCTCTCTGCATTGAAGATTTCAACTTCAGATGGGGGCTCCGCCCCATACCCCCGTTGAGGCTCCTACCCAACCTCCTTATCACTTTCAGCTCTTAGGATGGGGGCTCCGCCCCCATACCCCCGCGTTGGGGGCTTCGCCCCCAACCTCCTTATCACTTTCAGCTCTTAGGATGGGGGCTTCGCCCCCAACCACCTCGTCACTTCCAACTCTTCTGATGGGGGCTCCGCCCCCATGCCCCTCTTGGGGGGCTTTACCCTCAATAGGGACATAGCAGGAGAGGATTGAGAGCTTCGCTCTCAATCCCCTTCACACTTTCAGCTCTTCAGACGAGGGCCAACACACCAAAAAAGAGGTTAAAACGTGAAAATTTCTGATTTTTGACCCTGTACGAGGGTCAAATGGTGCTCAAAAGTCGAAACCCCCAAAAGGCACATCAGTGACCTATACTGACCCTACATCCCAAATTTCGATTGTTTAGGTCTTTTAGTTTGGGCTGTAGGCTGTTCAACGCGTCAGAAAAGACAGGTTAAAACTTGAAAAATATTGATTTTTGACCCTGTATCGAGGTCAAAAGGGGTTTAAAGGTCAAAACCTACAAAAGGCACATCAGGGGCATGAACTCGATCTATGATAAAAATTTAGGCCCCCCAGCTCTATTTGGGGGGTCTGTAGCCTGATCAACGTGAAAAAATGACCTCAAAATCCACTTTTTGGGCCCTAAAATGGGGTGGGGATGACTTGGGAAGCTGAAATTTGGATACAGTGGAGACAATCAGAGTCACTGTTGTTGGTGAAAATTTCAAATCATTTTGTCAAATTGGGGCCTCTTTAGAGCCCCTCTCAAAAAAGGGCGAGCCCCAATTTAGGGGCTCGAGGGTCAAAAACCCCAAAAGGCACCTCAGTGACTCTTACCTATCCTAAATACCAAATTTTAGCATCCAAGGTCATTTGGTTTGGGCTGCAGGCTGATCAACGTACCGAAAAGCGAGAAAAAACATGAAAAATTGTGAAAAATCTTGATTTTTGACCCTTGAGAGGGGTCAAAGGGGGCCCAAAAGTTGAAACCTACAAAAGGCACATCAGGGGCACAAACTTGATCCATGATGAAAATGTTGGCCCCCCAGCCCTATTTGGGGGGTCTGTAGCCTGATCAACGTGAAAAAAATGACCCCAAAATCCACTTTTTGGGCCCTAAAATGGGGTGGGGATGACTTAGGGGACTGAAATTTGACTATGGTGTAGGTAATTTGGGTTCTCATCCCTGGGGCAAGTTTCAAAAAATTTCATGATATTGGGGCTCCCCCGCACCCCCTCAAAAAGGGGTAAAATACCCAATTTTGAGTTAGGGCCCCAAAAATTTTTTTGCATCATTCCTACACCTAGGGGACCCTACCTATCAAGTTTGACCTCATTTGACCTGTTAGGCTCGGCCCCAGAGTTCCAAAAGTAGCGGTAAAATTTTAAAAATAGTGAAAAATCTTGATTTTTGACCCTTGACAGGGGTCAAAGGGGGCCCAAAAGTTGAAACCTACAAAAGGCACATCAGGGGCACAAATTTGATCCATGATGAAAATGTTGGCCCCCCTGCCCTATTTGGGGGGTCTGTAGCCTGATCAACGTGAAAAAATGACCCCATTGGGCCCTAAAATGGGTGGGGATGACTTAGGGGGCTGAAATTTGACTATGGTGTAGGTAATTAGGGCTTTCATCCCTGGGGCAAGTTTCAAAAAATTTCATGATATTGGGGCTCCCCCGCACCCTCCTCAAAAAAGGGTCATATCCCCAATTTTGAGTTAGGGCCCCAAAATTTTTTTTGCATCTTTCCGCCACCGAGGGAACCCTACATATCAAGTTTGACCTCATTTGACCTGTTAGGCTCGGCCCTAGAGTTCCAAAAGTAGGGAAAAATTATATATATATATATATATATATAAATATGTGACATGTGACAGATCGTCATCTTTTGGTCCCAAACGTCGACAAATGGGGTCAGAACTCTTCTACCCCCCCTCCTTCTAAATCAGGGTCGGACACAATAGCCTAAATTTTAAAAAAAAAATTCGGCTAAAAATTGAAAAACAACGAAGAGATCACTTTCGTTCCACATTTGGGGGCTTTCCTGAAGGAGTGAAGGGTGAAGTTTGGGGACCTTTTTTTAGGACCATTTGGACACCGAAAGGAACAAATGAAGAAAAAAAATTCCATGTAACCCAAAATGCAATTTGCACCATTTTTGAAAGCTTTTTTACTGGGCTATAAGAATTAAAAATTTAAGTACCTTGCTACCTACACCTACACATTTCCCTAATACGTAATACCCTCGTCCCTAATCCTATTCATATCAGCTTATTTAGTTCAAAATAACAAAGTATCGAATACCCACTTAATTTTTAGCCAATAATAGGTACATATCAAATGACCACCTAAATGCGATATTATTATTACATAGTATCGATTTTGCATTTGGTCGTCGTTTAGTAGTAAAAGGAGTAGTCACTTAAGTGACTAATTTAGGTATCTGACCTATAATTATATACTTGGCAGATTATTGCGCCTTAATTTATTTAATCAACTCGTAAAATCAGCCCATTCATGATTCATTGGTCGAATATCATTCCTATTCAATAGATTCGGTTTCAAATACGTGCCTGGTGAAATATTCCAAATAATTGAAATACCCTTTTGCAGTGGAAAATTTTCTCTTATCGAGGCGATGTTTTTTGTCATAATTCGTCATCTTTCGATTAAGATATTTTCGTACCAAATATTTCGATTTACGGTAACAAGGATCGAATACAATCGGCGGAAGTATTTTGACTAGGTTAGTTTTTATCAAAATCAATTATAACCTAATTGATATCCGAATTCGTTGTAAATGCGTATAAAAATTGGTAAGATTTTTTTCCAAGACGTAGTACAATTCATCGATTTTCTAAAAATAATCGATTTTTTTTACACAGCGAAGCTAAAACATTCGAAGTCATTATCGATACGACATGTTAATTTTTTCTATTTATAAAAAAGGTCCATAGTAGGACGATCAGTGTTACCAATTGGGGAATTTTTTCAACGTCTTTCTAATAGGTGTATGAATCATCGACGACATGGTCAGATTTTACATCAAAATAACGAGTAAATGTGCAAATAGGTCGAATGTATTGCAACAAATGGACTTGTATTTCCCACCCTGCAGACTTTCTTGTTTCTAGCGAAAAAAAATATACCAAATTGTTACGAAGAAAGGCAGAAATGAACGCCAAAATGTGAATGGGTGACGCACTTCAATACTTAGAGGAACGTTTAACACTCAGACAATGTAGACTGTGAAACCAGTTTTCATCCGAAGGCAATAGATAAGTTATGGTGCGTTATTGTTAACAGCTGTCATTTAGGATGCATTTTTTAACCTGCCTAATTCTCGGCTGTGCTCTGGTTCTGTGGCTCTGGGTCTTCAGTCTTGTATAATGAATACGTCGTCGACATCGATGTACAATCCTGTGTAATGTATTCGTCTCCAAGAATGCTCTCCACGTCCATGTACGATTCGATGACGCCGAGCAATATCATGTCGCCTTTTGTCCATTTGCAAATGCCAATATCACGGAGTAATTTCGAGAAAAAGATTGTTCTCCTTGGAATGATTTTTTTCCACCCTATTGACAAGTGGATCATTGGCGAAGGCGACTGAGATGGCGACTTGCCCATTAGACGGTTCTACGAATTATCGTATTGTGATGGTTTCTCTTTTTTTTTACCATTTTTACAACCGTGGCTTGGGCTCGGGCTCCGTTCGTTGCACTCGGATCGCGTCCGTTTGCTCTTCATTAGCTGGCTTACTTTTTTTTGTCATGCAGTTTTTTCCTCGAACGTGGAATTCATCCAGGGTTGGAGAATTTTAGAAAACTGATGGTGTATTGACAAGTGACAAAAAAAGCAAGTAAAATTAACGACGAACATGGTTTTTTGTGCATTTCTCTGCGCGTCTTTTCATCCCCTATGAAGTATGAACTGACATGTTCCATGAATATGGTCAGATTCTTTTAGAGGTATCGGTTACGTTTTTTTTCTGATATGGTTGTAAATCTCCTAGAATGAAGAAGGATTTTTTTTTTGGGGTACAAAGACAAAGATGCTGAGAAATATGTGAAACATTCTTGTGTATGGAATTGAAAGTGGATACGAGATTGAGAATTTAATTGAGAACCGAGGGGTGTGTTTGGATGATTGACTTGTGTTATCAAACACGAAACGTCGAGTCGTGTTTTCGATAAGTAGGTATGAAAGAAAAGTGTATTATTTTGTTGGTTTCATGAGGGAAATGATGCGAGTCTGCGAGATGAAGCGATGTGCTCGTAAGTTTCGCTGAAATTGGGTTTATTAATTTCTTTCCTTCTGTAACGAAATTTAATAAAGACCAAAATGGATTTTTTCTCTTTTCCATTCTTGGATGAGATTATTAATTTAGAGGGTGATCGAGAAATGGATTTTTATTGCTCTGTAGATTTAGGAATTTTTTTCTGTCGGGTTGGTAAAGTCGAAGATTTCCATTCTTATTTTATGATCTTTTGAATGAACAAACATAAATAAAAATCGAAAAAAATTGAAAGTTGAAAATTTTGGAAGTTAAAGAAACATCGAGAGTTGAGAAAAATTTAAACTTTAAAACTACAAAATTTAAAGGGAAAATAAAGTTTGAAAATTAAAACAAAAAACAAGAATTAAATCTTTTAAAAATCGTAAGTAGAATTTTTCCACTTTTTCTTATTGATAAAAATTACAATTATTCCTTCCAAAATTTATGAAGAAAAAATGGACAAATGGAAGTCAACATTAGTTTGTGCGGTTAAGGGGAGGGGTGGTAGAATTTTGATTGAGAAATTTTTGTTGGAAAATAATATTATTGAAAAAAATCGAATCAAAACTTTTATTTTTAAAATTGTTGACAAAATTAATATTCAATTGCAATTTTCGATGCTTGAATTTCTTTCTCAGAAAGAATTTGAATGAACTTTTGAAAAATGTTTAGCAAGTACTCTCCGAAAAAAATTTGAAAAAAATAATAGGTAAATACTTGAATCCTTCGAAAACATTTTCTGACAACCACGAAAAAATCTTCTGATTAAAAATTCAAATTACCAAAACAAATAGGAAATATTTTGAATTTTTGATAGAATCACCCCCCCCCCCCTCCAAAACTCATTTTCACATACCAAAAGTATATTTTTAGTGAAGGAGTAATTTGATTTTTACAGTTCGGTCAAAAAAAAGGAATCAACTGCTTCACAATATTTAGATAGAACAGTATTGTTTTTTGGGTAGGAAGAGGGTGAAACAGCTAAATTTGACAATTATTAATAAAAAAATTCCTAAACCACAAAATTGAAAATATCAAGTATTTTCAAAATCAAATTTTATGAAAATCAGATTTTACAAATTTTCAAGAAAAATTTCTAGAATATTGAAAATCTGAAATACCTACATAGAAGAGGGCTGAAGGAAGGAATTCAACGGTTTTTTGGTGTTCCAAAAAATATTTAAATGAGTTTTTTTTTTTATGCGATCAGATGTGGTGAAGGGGGGGGGGGGGGGTAGACCGAGCTAGGCGTCGCAATCACAAAAAAAATCCCAAATAAAAATTTAAAATTCCTTTTTCTTCTGAATGCATTTTATAATTTTTATAAAAAATAAAAATAAAAAATAAATCTTCAAAACTTTTAGAAAAATTCATTTTTTTATGGAAAAATTGATAATTTTAGGTAGAAAAGACGAGAAGGAGGCATTAATTTTTTTTTTTTTTTTCAAAATTTCAAAAATCGTTGAATTCAATTTTTTTTTTTTTGGTGATTAAGAAGGGCAAAGAGGTGAACTGAGCTAGACATCAAAATTACATACGATTTCTTGATTCAAAAATTAGGCTTCTTCAGAATAAATTTATCAATTATTTTTTTAAATTTTTATTTGAAGTGAAAAATGACACCTTCAAAAAAATTTCGTACAATTTTGTTTGAGTGGGGGGGGGGGGAGGGAGGGGCTGATGGTGTTGGTGAACGGATATAAGATTCCAACATTAAAACTTCAAAATGAGTTAAACTTTTTTTTTTTGTTTTTGTAAAATGTTGAAAATATTGATTCTCTTTAAAATCAATTTTTCTAAAAAATTTAGAAAAATTTGCGAAATAATTAAAAATGAAAAGTAATGAAGAAGAAGACGTTCAATATTTATCGCGATTCTTTCAACCGTCGACAGTTTAATTTTCGCATATTTTATTATTCCATAACTGAGAAACAAACAACTCTTTGAAAAATTGTTGAATTAAATTAAATTGAAAAAATTATTATTTTTTTGGAAAAAGAAGAGATGAAGTGAGGAGGGGAGTACTATCAAATATCAATTCAGATAAAACAATTTTCGTGTTCAAATATAAATATGTGATTCCATCCAAAATTACTTTTTTTGTTTTTGAGGAAAATTGGAAAAAATCGAAGAATTTCTGTAAAAGATTTTAAAAATCAATTTTTTCATCGAAATTTCTGGGAAAATTTGTTGTAAAAATGATGAAAATTCAAAATTTTAAGAAATGTGCGGAGGAAGGAAAATAGCGAAATTATGTCTCAAACTACTTCAAAAATTGATTGAATTTTATAAATTTCTTCATTATTTTTCAAAAAAAAAAAATTAAAAAATATCGTTTCGAGTAAAACATGTTGATTTTTGTAAAACTGAAAAAAAGTGAACTAAATAAACTAACCCATTTAAAATAAAAACACACGATCCTACAAACTACTACAACAACAACAGACAAAATCAAAGATTTACCCAATCTATTATTACTTGGATGTAGCTATTTACCCATCCTTATTTTTATTTATTTTAAAGATAAAACCCACCCAAACCTTCGTCTACTTTCTCTTCACGAATTCACCACACCCTCGGCCAATTTAATCAATTGTATTGTTTGTAAATAAAGTATACAAACTCAGGTATATTAATTTCAGTCAATACGTTAGACAAAAAAGGGCCAAAATTCCCCTCGAATTCAATTTTTTTTCATATTTTTGAAGGGAAAGTATTTAAAGAGAGAGCTCGGTAAAGAAATAATAAATGCAGGAAGGGCCAAGCCAAAGCAAAAGGGTACAATGCAGAAGGGGTGATTAGAATGTTACATCGCTATGTTTGTTTACATTTTGATAGTAGCTAGATGGCGCTGCTATGTTTACTTTTCGGGTTTAAAAAGTCGGAATTTCGTGCACTGTTTTTCATTATCAACCAAATTGATGGTAATTAACTAATTATACGTCGACTTGGCGAAGATAAAAATTATTAAAAAATGTATTAAGTACCTAGATGATGAGTCAGTGTAGGAAAAAATTCCTACTCTTCGTTTACAGCTCATATCATTCTTAAATAAGTTTTAATTTTACTTGTAAATTATCTAATCGTGATAAGAGTTCACTTTTTGTGATAATTTTCTAAAAAAAAAATATATATCTACTTCGTATTATGTAATTATCTGCAAAACATTCCCCAGATTTTTTCCTATCAGTGCTGCACAGTTCACTAGTTCAGTTCACACTCTGTATAATATTTTCAAAGTCTCATTTACACGTCTCTCTCTTGGCTAGAGAATATAAAAAATACACTTCTCGTCTCTGTCTTACGTATACAAATCTCTAAACTCGTAGGCCGATCATCCGGACAGGTAACAAATACAACCGAACTTGTCCAGCTTCGTACGTACAAATTAATTCGAATATTTTCATTTTACGAACGCGTCGTAAGAATTCCCTCATTTATCCAATTAAAAAATATATATCCTACGTTTATCAAAATTACTCTCATGACCTCTCTTTTACATTTGGAAACTCTTTATAAGATCCTCTTCCTCGAATCGTTTTTCTCATATCGTCTCGAACCGGACACAGCACGTGCCCCATCTTGTCCAAAAATTGAAGCCCACACAGAAGCAAAAAATCAGCAAAACGATGCCTTACCTATTCCATGGCTGCACTTGGAACAATGCTTCATACGATTCAGCATATAATCACTCCTCGGGTAAAAGGGGACGAGAAGAGAAATGAAAAATAAAGTCGAGGAGATGCCGAAAACACGAAAACTGGAGAAAAATGAAACGCTTTCTATGACACAGAAAAGAACGAAAACACGCTGTATTGTTCCTCGCGATACTGAAACCCAAATCGACGGTCGTCGGTCGAGAACACAAACACTATGCGGAAACAAGTCTTTCCACCACCGCTCTTCTTCTTGCTCGTGGCTCATGCACCGCGTAGTAATACCCATACGAATTACTACGAACACCATATAAATACTCCATATATATAATACTAATATATACAAACACACGCGCACCACATTCCAAAAATACAAAATCTTCGTATATTTGTAGATGGTCGACTAGAGATGAGTGAGAATTGTTTAATAATGGGTACAGATTTATATAAATACAAAGATCGATGAGGATGACAATGTTCCTTCACTCGTTTGGTTTTCAAAAAAAAAAAAATCATACATATTTTTTCGATTTCAATGTATGACTCGGTAACAATTTTTTCCACAAATTTTTCATCAACTTTTTCAATTTTTTCTAAATTCGATTTTTTTTAATAAAAATTTATTCCAACTTTTTTCTATAGTTTTTATTGAAAATTTTTCCAAATTTTCAACAAATTTTTGTCTAATTTATTAATTTTTTTTCCAAACTTTTCAATAATTCTTTCATTAAAAAAAAATCTCCAAGCAGATCAAAAATTGTTGCCAAATTTTTTCTATATAATTTTCCAAATCTTCATCTTTAACTTGTCTAATTTTTCTAATTTTCCCCCCAAACTTTTCAACAATTTTTCCATTAAAAAAAGCACATTAAAAGTTTTTGCCAACTTTTTTTTATAATTTTCATAAAAAATTTTCCAAATCTTCAACAAATTTTTGTCCAATTTTTCTAATCGTTTCCCCCAAACTTTTCCATAAATTCTTCCATTAAAAAAATCCTCTAGATTTTTTCTATATAATTTACATTAAAAATTTTCCAAATCTTCAACAAATTTTTGTCTAATTTTTCTTTTTTTCTTCTTAAACTTTTCAATAATTTTTCCATTTAATATAGGTATCTAAAAGTGCCTGAACTAAATCGTTTTTCTTCAAGATGTTTGTTAGTAAAAATTTTCCCAGAATATTTATTAAATTTTTTCTAAATTTTCATAATTTTTTTTCAACTTTTTTCATACCTGAGACGAGTTCTTTTTAAAAAGTAAAAAAAATTCCAAGTTTTTCCATTAATTTTTTCCAAATTTTTCTTAATCTTCCAAAAATGGTTTGGTAAATTTTTTAAATTCCTTCCTCAAAATTTTCAAAATTAGGTACCTTTTCTTTAAATTTCTCTAAATTGTCAAATAAAATTTTTCAACATTTTTTCAAAGTATTTTCCAATTTTTTTTCAATATTTTTCAATAATAATTTTTTTTTTTTTTCAATTTTGCTATATTATTTTTCAAAATTTTATGATAATTTAAAAATTGTTGACCAACGTTCTACAAAAAATTTTCGAAAAAAAATCAATGAAAAATGCCTAATGACAGAAAAATATGAGGAGAAAAATAATTTTGAAAAAAATTGAAAATCTTTCATTTGACTAAGTATTTGAAAAATTTTTGATCAATTTGAAGTACTTAGAAACTTGGAGAAAACTCTGGAAAAAATTTAAAAATGTGATTATAATGTTTGAAAAAAAAATATAGAAAATCTTGGGGAAAAATTTGTTGAAGATTTTGAAAAACTTCGAAGAAAATTATAATTATGTAGGAAAAAATTCGAAAAAAATCATGAATAAAAAAAAGAAAGCAGAAAGTACAGAAAAATACGGGAAAAAACTGTATTGAGATACTTGGAGAAAATTTTGAAAAAAATATATGATAAGACGTGTCTCTGATCAAAATTATTTTTTGTAATGGTATGAAAAAGAAGTTCACCTTTCGGGGTCAGATTTTGCCATTATTACACTGCTGCCATTTTTTCACTTCGAATGATAAATTGGAAAAAAAAATTGATTTGTAATGAATTTCCACAAAAAATTAAGAAAAAATAAAAACAAAAAAGAAAGATCTTTTAAGCAAAAATTAGCACTTTCAGTACTTAATTTTTTGGTTTTAAGCACCAATTTGTAAACTGGAGGATATTTTCAGTACTTTCAGCACCTGTTGTGGATCAATTGTATATACTTCGATTTTTCTGAACACGAATATGTTCTTATCATCCGATTTCTCGATTATCCGAGCAAAAATTTTCTTTCGATTATTTTATGTTCAAAAGTCAGTTAATTTTTTGTTACCCGATTTCCCTTCATTTTTGCACATTACCTACGATCACAACCTTTTTAATTTTCAAAAAAAAAATTTGAGATTTTTTCTAAAATGAAAATTTGAGGTTTTTTCTATAAAAAAAAAATGAGATTTTTTCTAAAAAAATTTGAAAAAATCATTTTAAGAAAATGAGAAATACCTAAATCAAATAATTATTTATTTCCAAAAAAAATCCAAGATCCGAAAAAATTATTCCCAAAAATTGGGATTTTTTTTTCACTTTAAAGAAATTAAAATGAAATATAGGCATTTCAAAAAATTTTACTTCAGAAAATTCTGAATTAATTTTATTTCAAAAATATTTTTTCATTCCAAAAAATTAAATTCCAAAAAAATAAGTTTTTTAATCCTAAAAAGTTTTGAATATTTTTAAAATAAAATTTTTTCATTTTTTTCAAGTAAAAAACTTTTAAACCCTAATTTTTGGGAATAAAATTTTTAAAAAAATTTTCCATCGAGAAATTAATTTTTTTTTTTTGAAATTAATAATTTCTCATTTCAAAAAAATAATTTTCCCTAATTTTTTTGGGGTAAAAAATATACTTTAGTATTTCTTAAATGTCTCTTGAAAAAATACTTTAAAAAAATTAAACTTATTTCAATTTTTTTTTAAATTTTGACTAAAAAAATTGAGAATTTTTCTATCACTGATTTTTTTCATTAGTTTTAGATCAATCTGAAGTGATTCACTGTCTACTTTTTTGTTTTTTCTGTTTGTTCAGTCATTTCTATAAAATTTCTCTACCTAATCATTAATTCAATTAAATTGGCCAGCTAACGTAAGATCATCGAATTTAAAATTCAATGTCAGCACTTGCAACCAGAAGCAGAGGCAGTTCCTCAGCCAAGCACGTGGAACAACACCCACGTGACAAATTTCCCATTATACAATTTTAGGAGCACGCGCATCCTACGAGTAAATTGTCCCTACGAGAAGTGTACGGTGCCGGTGCCTCTAACGATGAATGAAAATACACGAAAAGCCTGCCAAGCCTATGACTATGACTCTATGTTACGACGGCGCATCCAATATAGACGCAGGATGGGGCGAAGGCGAAGAGCAAAAATACTCTGCGAGGGTGTGGCATTCTACGTACATGAAGGCGCAACGCAGCGCAATTTTCACACTGGAGACCGTTCGAGTAAAGCACGCCGTCGAGAAAGGCTCGTAAGGGGTGAAGCTCGGCGCTGCGCTGTTTTGGCCGCTGCCGAAACCGAAGCCGAACGCAAGCAAGGGTCTTGAACGAGACCGGGATGAATGAAGGGTTGCATAAAAATCAATGTTGCCAATGTACGCGGTACAGTACGCGACTCGACTGTACGCGATGCGTATAGTACATTAACCTTTGCACAGCCATCTGCTTACGTTCGCTTTTCATTTTCATTTTCCACATCGCTTTTGCTTTCCTTCGATGCTTTTGCTGCGCTCTGCGCTCCGCTCTCTCTTTGTAATGACGCCGCGTGTTTTTATTTTCGTTTAGTCGATTTTCTCCATCCCATCCGAGACCCGAGGATAGTTTGACAGGGAGAGGTGGTTTGAGTAAGTCGCTGTCGTGTAATAATTACTACGCGGGTTGTGCATAGACAGACACGACAGACACGAGTGTACATTGAGAATAATGAATATTGAAGTAGTCTGATATTCGTACTTGTAAAATATCGTCATTTATGTATTGTAAAAGTGTACAAGACTGTAACAGCGCACCTGAAGACTGAACGAGAAATTTCCAGTGTAGAGGAGTTGCAAAATTTATCTACAAGGGCACTTGAAATTAAAAGGGGAGGCTGAGGAAGAGGAAGGTGTATATTACTTGTAGAAAGCCAAAAAAATCCCCAATGCACGAGAAGATTTTCAGAAAAAATAATATCTTCGACAAAAATAATTTTAGTCTCATCTCTCATTTAAAAAAAAACCTACTTGAAAATATTTTTGAAAAATTCATCTCTTAATTTTTTTCTTTTTTTTAACTTGAAAAAAAAAAGTATTTTAACAAAAATTCATTTATTTTTTGTTTAGAAAATTCTATTGCAAATACAAAAATTGTCTTTAAAAACAATTTGTAAGAAAAAACTGTCCTCTTGAAGTATTAAAAAAAAGAAAAAAGAAAATCGCAAAAATTCCGTTGAAAAAAAAATTAAAAAGTTGAAAAATCTTTTTAAAAAGAACTCTGAAATTCCATTCCATTACGTTGAAAAATTTCCTTTTACATAAAAATTCTTTAGAAAAACTCGAGATAAAAATCCTTAAGAAAATCATTTTGAGAAATTCTCTCTAGAAAACTTTAAAATGAACAAAATTTCCTTTAAAAAAAAAAGAAAGATTGAAAATTTTCTCGAAAAAAATCTCTCCCAAAAATAATTCTGATTAAATTTAAAATTGTAGAAAACCCGTACCAATACCTAGCAAAAAATATTTTCAAAAACACAAAATTCATTTTTAAACGTGCTAAAATTTTTTTTTAAAAAACACCTTTTTGTCATAAAAAGACTTCTTGAAAAATTTTCCATAAATAGGTAAAAGTAGGTAAAAAAAAAATTGAAAAACTAAAAAAATATGTTTTTAAAGATTCGGCAAAAAAAACATCAGAAATTTTTTCTTCAAAACGACAGTAAAAAAAATTCGTTTGACAAAAATTCTAAAAAAAGCCTCTGCAATTTCTCAATTTCTTTTTTCAGGAGAATTCATTTTAGAAAATATCCGCTTTTGGATAAAATGATTTTTAAAAGATTAATGTGCCTCCATATTCTTTCAACAGATCTTTTTTGGGGGGGGGGGGGGGTGGTCACTGAAAAAATATTTCAATTTTTTTTTCAAGTTGGGAAAAATCGAAAAAAAAACAGACAAAAAAGCCAATTTTAACAACAACAAAAAAAATGCAAGTTTATGAAGAAATCATATTAACTACTTGATTAGAAAAAAAAAAATCCTTAAAAAATCATGAAAAAATTAAAAATTGAAAAATTACCAGAATTACCTTCTTTTGACGACAGAAAAAAATTCAAAATAAATTTTTCAACCTTCAATTATTTTTGATCCTTCACGAAAAATTTCTAAATCTCATACAATAGTTTTAAAGAATTTTTTTGAAAAAAAATTCTGTGAGAAAATAAAACAACTAAAAAAGTCTCTTTTTAAGCAGAAAAACCCTCCACGTTTATGAAAAAATAATTTTTAAAAATTGAAAAAAACGCCTGTTCATAAAACCATAAAAACAAATTTTCGATAACAAAAAATTTAAAAAGTTAAAAATCTTTTCATAGCATCGATCGGGGAAACTTTAAAAAAATTAAAATCCGGTGTATTTTTTTAGAAAAATTAGTTTTTGAAAAAAAAAATCCTTGAAAATTCTTTTGAAACAACTAAAAAAATCACTTTCAACAAAAAAACTGCAAGTTTATGAAAAAATCATAATTAAATAATTGGAAAGAAATTAATCCAAAAAATTGGCAAAAAAAAATGTTTTAAAAAAGAAGTAAAAAATTACTCATATTCAAGCTTTAAAGATTTTGAAAAATAAATTCAAAAGAAAATTTTTCAACCTTCAACTTTTTTTAAATTTTTAAATCATTGAAAGCATTCTTATGAAAATTTTTTATTAAAAAATGGTAGAAAAAATTTCTTTGAGGAAATACGCGTAAAACAGCAAAAACGCTTCTTTTGCAAAAAAACTGCAAAGTTTAAGAGAATTTAAGAAAAATTCGAGAATTAAAAAAAAATTTAAATGTTCGAAAATAGTAGGTACCATAAATTGAGGAATTTTTTCATTAAAAAAAAAAAAAATTAGAAAAAAAAAGAAAAATTATTTTTTTTTAAAAATCGTTCACAACAATTTTGTGATTTTTTTCAAGTGTAGAAAAAATTCCTAATAAAAAAAACTGATGGGTAGGTGCGAAGGTCTGATGCATGAAAAAATTACAGAAAATTCATTCAAAAACAAATTGCTTTGGCACTTTTTCAAAAGTTAAAATATATAAACTAAAAAATCATTTTTCGGCAAAAAAAAATCAATGTTTGAAAAAATCTTTTTAAAAAATCGAGAAACTTTCCTCTAAAAAAATCCCTAAAAAAATCTGTTTGAAAAATAAATACAAGAAAATTACGAAAAAACTAAAAAAATAATTTCAGGAAAAATCCTCCATAAAAAATCTTTTTGTCAAAAAAATTTCAAAAAATTATCTTTCTCAAACACCTTGGAAAAATATTCTGCAATTTTTTTTAAACCTTCAAAAAAACTGTTTTTAAATGTGAACAAAGAATTGGGAAAAAATTATTTTCGTTTTCAAATAAAAATGACCGAAAAATCAGAACTAAATTTCTATAAATATTTGTAGGTTGCGTTGTAGGTATTCTTCATTGGTCCAAAAATATTTCAGATTTTCGAGAAACATTTTTTTAACCAGACAGCGAACGAGCTACCTACTCACTTGATCTACAAAAAAAAATAAGATTTTCACAAATCATCCAACTTTTTTTCCGATTATTTTCTAACGAATGATCGTACGCGTATGTTAGCTTGAAAGTTGAAATCGACGCTGTAATTTGAAATTTTACTATAGCGAAGTTATGAAGTGGAAAAATGTCATTTTGTCGTTAGATTTATCACTATAAATTATTTCTTCGCGCAAGGAAATCACTAGTTCTATAGTGATAAATCACTTGGATGGATTTGCAGCCTTACAAATTCAAAACTGGCTTCTTCGTCGTATTTTTAGCTGTGTTGACGGAAGCTAAAAAGTCGAAAGAGATGGTGAAGAGAAGGAGGAGTGCTGCAAGATAGAAAATAGGAAATGAGAAAAATATCAGTTTCTCACTTAACTCGACCAAATTTCGTGAAGAAGAAGAAAAAAACTTCCAAGAATTATATAAAAATTTCACTCAATAAACGACACGTCGCCTAGAGTCTTTAAAGTAAGTAATTATGCCCAATCAAAAAAAAAAACAATTTTCGACAACGTAGTCTCTCACAGAAGATTCAAAAGAGAAACTCCTCTATACTTTCAAAGTGTATTCAAAGCACCCAAACAAACAAAGTATATATTATACAATTTACCACTTAATTTATCTAACCCCTAGAAAAGTCGGTGTATACCTTGGGCTTGGGGTCGACCTCGCGTCATTCCAAAACATCGATTTTTCACACCGCCTGCAACACAATCCCTCAAAGGGTGAGGGCAAAAAGAAGCAACGCTACGTGAAACTGGAGACAAGAAGTAGAAAAATCCACGCTGCGAAAAATACCGTGCACAACGTACGTTATCCTCCCTTTTTAGTCAGAACACTACTTATTCATTTTCTTACACCAATTTGGCACCTTGTTCTATATATTCAGCCGCTCGTCATGCCATCATCGTGATGAAAATGATGCTTTTGTAGTGGTACTTGGAATACATAAGGCGGAAAGTTCAAAAGCGAGCTTTTTTGTGTTTCGATTTCAATGACCCTTTTGTAAGAGATAAAAAAGTACCATTTAGGCGGTAAAGGAAACCATTTGCGTTTCTTTTGCTTTCCATTGTGTTTGCCTAAGTACTTATGTAGCAACAAGCTTAATTTAAACTTACACCTTGAAAGTACGAACGTATAGTGCCTACGTATACAATGCGGAGATGTTTTTTTTTTTCTAACGAAGTGGTAAGTTTAGGAAAAAAGCTGAAGGAGACGTATTTAGGAAGGGGAGGGCAAGGGATGGGATGTTTAGTTCAGATAATGTAATATAACATAACTCAGACGTGGTTTCTTAAGATATTTTAACATTTGAAATCCTGGAAATGGGCATTTGCCCATCACTAAATCAAGTGCAAGTACTCTAGCTCCTTCAATTTGCCAGATAGACAAAAATTGCTAATTACCTTTTTGATAGAACTCGACCAACTAAGCAAAAAAGTTCGATACAAATTTTGCCTATCGATGATATTTAATGCTAAATTTGTTTACAAGGAGGTGGGTCGATGTTGCTAAATCTTACCAAGTCCAAAACTACACAGGCATTTAATATTCAAAATTGGAGGGGAGGGGGAGGTCTTGACTAAATTTTTGTAATAATCAAAATTATTCCTAGGACTACAAAGTACAACTTTTGTTTGAAAATTTTTTCAATTGGACTCCTCCTTCTCCCAATTTTTAGTATCATAATAATCAAAGTAGTATTATACGGAAATGAGGTGAGGGAGGGGTCTAATCGAAATTTTTATAATAACCAAAATAATTTCTAGGACCTTGATCTACATCTTTGGTTTAAAGAATTTTCAATTTGACCCTTACCTTCTTCATTCATATAATTTTTAAAAAGTATCTACGAAGTGTTATGCGAAATTGGAGGAGAGGGAGTGGTCTAATTGAAAATATTTTCAAACAAAAGTTGTAGCTTGAAGTCCTAGGAATAATTTTGGTCATCGTAAAAATTTAGCTGGGACCCATCCCTCCCCTCTAATACCAAGTTTCAATGTAAAACTTGGGGGGATGGGTCCAATCGAAAAAATTTTCAAATAAAAGTTGTAGCTTGAAGTCCCAGAAATAATTTAGGTTATTACAAAAATTTAGCTTGGATCCCTCCCACCCCTCCAATTTTCAATATCAAGTTTCTATGTAGTATTGCACTTGGTAAAATTTAACAACGATCCACTTCCATGTAAGTAACTAGGTATTTCCTTTTCTTGCCTTTAATCTTCTTATTCGTATATTTCAAAATAAGGTAAAAATATACGGGTAATAATTCACAAGTTGAAAGAATTTCACAGAAAATCGTTGCATAAACTTTTCATTTTTTTCTATTCACCTGCTTTATATAATATTTCTTTTTTTCAACAAAAAATCCAAATTTAAATCATTCAACAAAATCCATTCACCACACAATCGACATAACAAAAAACCGGTCGAAGGTAACAATGTAAGCTAGGAACAGAGAAGAAAGGAATGGAGAGGGATGGAGGGTGTCAAAATAGGGCCATTCGAACCCCCTATTTTTAATAAATCGAAAACCATTATAGATGGCTGGTTTTATTACTCATTTTCCCATCCCCAAATTATTAAAAACGATTACATATTATCACCTATGGTGATCTCCGCTGTAGGTACATTACATACATGCGATCACAATGCAGGCAGATTTGACATATTGTTAATTGCCCCAGATCTGGAGGCGGCGCAGAGTAGAAGAAGTATAGATTTCAGTACGATAATGCGAGTACATATATGCGAAGGCGAACTACGAGTGCCAAGCTGCGGGTATTTTGCTAATAAATACAATGGAGACTGGCAACAACGTTGGTGATGATGATGAGCGGGCTGGACAGCGTGTTTACATTGTTCATTAATTGGCATCGTCATGCGCCACTTATTAAATTATACTTTTATAGGGGGTGGTTGGTGGCTCGGGAGAAGGGTATAGATTTTTGATATTAAGCTGAATGTATTTTTCTAACTAGCTCTAAAACAACTATGTTTTCTTAAAACATAGATCAAATTTTTTTTTTTTTTTTTGAAATCCAAGACGTGACTACTCACTATACAAATCGAGGTTCAATTAAAAATTATAATCAAAACTGAAATTTTAAACAGAAAATTTTTCAATAAAATAATGAAAATGGTTAAAAAAATTTAATGAAGCTGAAAAAATCAAAAAATCGAAATTGAATCAAAAATTAAAAACTAAAAAACTGAAGATATAAAAATGAAATAATTTTTTAAAAAATGAATTGGAAAAAATTTGACTAAAAAATAAAATAAAATCGAAATACTTTAATTGAATTATAATCAAAAATGTAATTGGCAATTGAAAAAAAATACTAGATATAGTAAATCTTAGAAAATCATGACAAAAAATTTTCGGAAAAAATTAAACTAACGTAGAATTTTAAACTGGAAAGAGAAAAATAAAAAGTTTTGGGAAAAATAGAAATATAACAAAAAAATTGATAATTGAAAAAAATAGCAATTAGGTAAGTATGTACTTACAAAACTAAAAAAATTTAAACGAAAAAAATTCGGGGAGAAAATTTAAATAAAATCCAAAATTCGTAGGTATAAAAAACAAAAATGAAAGAATTGTAAAAATTAAAATTTGAATAAAATTGACCACTGAAAAAAAAATGTCATAAAGATGAAAAAATAAAGTGAACAAAATTGGAAAAATGTAGACTCAAACAAAAATTGAACAAATATGACATTTGAAAATCAAAGTTGATTTATAGCGAAATTGAAAGAATCAAAAAGTGTAGATACAGTGAAATTGAAAATTTTAAAAAATCATCATTTTTTTAGAAAATAAATAAAAATTATGAAATGAAAATATTTTTAAAAAATGGAAAAATTAAAATAATAAAATCAATTGTAAACTGAATCCAATTAACAATAAAACAAAATCAAAATTAAAAAATAATTGTAAAAACATGAAACCAAACAGAATTATAAATTGAATGAAATTTACAATTGAAAAAATGGTATCATGTAGAATTTAAAATTGGATAAATAATACTTTCAATGTAAAAGCTATAGTAAATTTGAAAAAAATAAGAATAAGGTGAAATGAAAAATTGAAATGGACTTTAAAATTAGAAAAGGGTAAAATGAAAAATTGAAATGGGTTTTAAAATTAGAAAAATCAAAATTTAAAAAAATGAAAATATTTCTACTTGAATAAAATTGGCAACTGCATGAGGAAAATTGATATTTTAAAACTGAAAAAATTTCTAATCTAAAACTGAAAAAATTAAAACAAAAAAATTGAAATAAAAAAAATAAAAAAATTGACGAGGATAAAATCTGCAACCGAAAAAAATGTAGCAAAATTATTTTAAAATGTGGCATTATTTTGGAAAAGGTCCCACTTTGGTTTTTTCATAGTTTTGAGAAAAACACATTCTTAGGTAAAAATGTTCAAAGTGGGACGTTTTGAGTTATTGATGGATTCAGTAAGTGGAAGGTGTATTATTTCATGTGGACTAAGAATTCACTAGCGCAACTCGCGGGAAGTCGGTTAACTAAGGCATTTAAGTTGACCATTCATCAAAATCCGTATTACGACAGGTCCAATTTTGACTCAAGGATAATTTTCAAGTCCACCATGTTGTAGAGCATAAAATTTCCTTTCAAATGAGTGGTCAATGCAATTTTTAGCTATAATAGGGGCAATTCTACAGTAATAAGAAAAATTAGGGGCAACATTTTAAAACTATTTCCCAAAAATTTTCATTTCCTGAACTTTCAACTTTGAAGCGCTGTAAAACGCTCAAAAATTATCAAACAGACTTCGAAAACATCTCATTTGACAGAGAATTTTCTACCCTACAAAGACCCGGTCTTAACTCATTTTGGTCCGACAAGTCAAAGTGGGACCTTTTCCAAAATAATGCCACAAATATCGAAAAAAATTGAAATAGAATTAAAAATTATAAATTGACATTGAGTGAAGTTGGGATTTGGGAATTTAAAAAAAAACACTAAAAAAATCGAATAGGAATAAAAACTTGGAAAAAAAATGAAAAAACTGAAGTAGAATTCAAAACTTTAAATAAAATAAAATAAATAAAATTGCTAATTGAAAAAAATACTTATGGTAAAACTGAAAAAAATTAAAATGAAAAATTGAGAAAATTTCAAACAGAATCAAAATTGAAAAAATTTGACAAGAAAAAAAAATGAGTTTTCAAATTGTCATACTCCATAATATCAGAAATTTTTTTCAAATTGAAACAGAATCGAATGTACGTAACTGGTAATCGAATTTTTTTATCGAATAATAGAGGAAATCAAAATGAAAAAAAAAAGTTGAACAGAATTTTTTTAATCGAAAAGTTTTTCAAAAAGAATGACAACATGAAAAAAAATTAAAATGATATTGTAGAATTTAAAACCGTGAATAATTTTTTTTTCGTCAAAATGAAAAAATCCAATTTAAAGAAATTTGTAATTTTGAAGTAAAAAAAAATGTAATAAAATTTAAAAAATTGAAATAGGTAAAAAAATAGAAAATTAAATGAAATCAAAAATTGAATAAAATTGACCATTGGAAAAGAAGTGTAACTTAATGAAATTGTTAAAATCAACATTAAATAGAGCGAGAAATCGTAATTTTGGTACCTAATAAAATTCCAAGTTAAAAACTAAAAATTTAAATTACCGAAACATTGGTCATTGCAGCAAAAAATAATACTAAAATTGAAAACCATGAAAAATATTGAAATAAAATTTGAAATTTCAAAGTGAGTAAAAGATGTCAACTAAACAAAATTGAATAATGTAAAAATTTGATGAAACTAAAAATCAATGAAAAATCGAATGTTGAGAAAATTTAAAATGACATTTCGAAGAAAAAAAATCTAAAAAATATTTAATATCAAAAATCTACCCTCCCCCTTCGTACAATAATTTTAAAACCCATCATCGCACCACCCAAATCATCAAATTCACACCCTTTTGGTAAAAATCATTCCACAAACCGAATCAAAAGCTACCATATACGACACACTCGTCGAATAAGATCCCTTGCAAAAGTCCGACGCGATGCCTTGCCTCTAAAATACGGTACTATTTCGCCCTTCGCCTTCTCATGAATCTCTCTCTCTGTGTAGCTGCAGCACACTGCATTCGCGCGCCTGTCGAGTCAATGAACTTTTGGCAAAAAGGGCTGCTAAACCAACCGACATTATCGATTGTCGAGCCGGAGAGAAAAACGTGCAAAATATGTACGGTGTGCTGTTCCTTTCCTATAAGCATATACGAGGATAGTACAGTACGAGCTGCTGTATTTCGCGCCATTCTTTATACGATTCTAACGGCCATCTCCTCGTGCTCGATTTACTACTCGTATATATCGTCGATTCAATTTTAACCCGATTTTATCCAGTCACCAGTCATTTAGAATTTTCCATCCAACACCCACACCAACGCTTTACTCACGTGCTTCGTGTCCTTATAGTGCCATTTCGAGACGTCCTCTACGTCGCGTCTCTCTCGCCTTCACTCATCCCATGTGCAGAAAAATTTGAACGTGCGCCAGCCAAGAATTCGAAGTAAATTCGCTCTTCGACCGATTCGCAAATTAATTTCTCTCGCATTCCCTTTCGTTTTTTCAGTTTCAGTTTTAATCTCTATGCAACTTCGACTTATTCTAGGCCTGCTTTGAACTAGAAATTAAACCATCTGTAACGGACGTCGTGGTTTTTTTAAGGGGTGAGGCAAAGAGGGGGTAAAAATAGAATTCGTCACGTAATTTTTAAAGTTTTTTTTTTCGCCATTCGTAACGAAGCTTTGTTAAATTAACAAGGGTACGAGACAGTGAAGAGGAGAGGAGAAAAGAGGCAAAAGATTAAATCCAACACAGATACGATTCTCCCAAAAATATGACTAATTCGCTGAGGTCGAATGAAATTGAGCGGCAAACACGTAAAAAAATCATTATTTACGTTTTACAGATGATTTTTAAAAGTGGGCCATATCTTTGCATAATAAAAAGTTACTTTTAGAATTATTGTAACAAAAATTAAGTATACAAACCTTTCAAGCGACGATATTTCTTCGTATTTTTTCATTTTTTAAAATTTTCAAGTAGGTAACAAATCATTGGAGGGAATAAACAAAATATCAATTTTTTTATTTTTTTTATTTTGAGGGGAGAGGGGGGGGGGGGGGGACTAAAGGAATTGAAAGTTGAAAAATTTTCATATCTCTCATTTTTTTTTGTCAATTTTGGCGAAATATTTGCCAGATTTTACAAATTTTTTGTCACGTAAAACTTTTTTTGAGAAATTTTTGATGAGGAAATTTTCCCAAAATTGTGAACAATTTTCTAAATTTTTTTTCAACCTTGTGAACGATTACAATAATTTACTGATAGATTGAGAAAACTTTTTCAAACGTAAAATTGAATGAAAATTTTAGGATGAGTAGGTAAGTATCTAATTTTTATTTTTTCATTTGTTAAATTTGTAAAAAGTTCTCAGAAAATTTGTGATTTTTTTCGAAATTTCCCGAAGCTTGTGCCAATTTGTTTTCAGTAGATTTTTTGAAATTTTATGCAAATTCTCTGTGGATTTTTTTCTTTAGTATCTAAAAATCATTGTGAAATTTTTCAAGAATTTTCTGATGTTTAGAAAAATTTAGCGAAAATTTTCTTTTTTATTTTGGAGTATTTTGGTGTTTTTTTTTCAATTCGTAAAAAAGTGTCCGACATTTTATGAAAAACTCCCTAAAATGTTATAATAAAGAATTCTCTAAAAATTTTATAATAATCCCCAAACCTTCGTCAAATCATTTTACAGTAGAAAATTTTCTGAAAATTGTGTATTTTAAAAAAAAAAATCTGATGCTTTGTAAAAAGTATGCTGAAAGTTTTTAAAATTTTGAATGAATTCTCTGTAAAAAATTCATCTTCAATTTTGGGGGCAATTCTAGATTTTTTTCAAAGTTTTGCAAAAAAATCTCTTGACATTTTGTGAAAACTTCACTGATAAGCTGAAAAAAAATTTCTAAAGATTTTCTGAAATTTTGTTAAATTTTTTTGATGCTTTATGCATTAAGAGAAATATCATTTTCAAGTTTGTAAAAAATGATTCGACATTGTGTGACAATTTTTCTCTACCTTTAATTTTTTCCCCCAAAATTTCATGTAAATTCATTCAAGTCTTGCACTAAAAAGTTTACTGAAGAATTCTTTGTGAAAAATTCTGTGAGAAATTCTCATGTCTTGGAAAACTTTTTCTTGAAAATTTTGTTCAAATGCTTTGACACTTTGTGAAAAATTTTTCAAATTATACTTATAGGGAAAAATCGAATTATAAAATTTAACGTTGGAAAAAAAATTGTACGATCATTTCAAAACACCAAATTGAGATCCACGTCATCATTTTGCAATTTGCAACCAATAAAATCATCGTAAAAAACCTTGGCTCACAAACACAATATTTACACGATTCACGAGCCCAAAAATAACAACAATACATAAACGGATTAATTTTTTTTAAGGAAAAAAGAATCAGATAAAAAAAAAACCTAATCTGTGCGAAAATTACCCACTCGATTCAAAATAATCAGCTGTAGGAGATTAAATCCTTTCTTGAAAAACTTTTCAAATTTTTCTAACCACGACAAAAAAAATGAAAAATAAAAGGGCGAAAGAATAATCATGAATAAACGGTTCTTGAAATTCTTACATTTATTCTTACTTTGTAAGATAAATGACACAGTACTTAGGAAAGAACGAAATAACTTAGTCGTAAGTACGAAAAAATAAGAACAATGAAAGTCTCACAAACTTAACTTATTACAAAATACTATTAAGATTTATACGTATGAACCAATCCATTGGTCAGGAAACAAATAAAAATCTAAAGTACAAGGAAATCGAATAAAAGAGGTCACATAATCGTTTGTCAAGAATAAGCGTCATTTGTCAATAAATAAAATAGGGAATTTAAAAAATCTCTGGAAAAAATAATTTAAGAAGTGTGACCCGAAATTATCTACGATCACCAAAAAAAAAAATACAAAAAATACCAATCCTACCAATTTGAAATAAATCGTAGTTTTCATAACCCCTATTTTCACACCGCATGCTCTTGGCTCGAAAAAAAAAAAATGAAATTACCCCATTCCCCGGTGTTTATAACACCACAAAACAAATATCCAGCTGTTCACAGCAACGTCGTTAATAAAATAAAATTTCAACCTCTTTTTTTCAATGAATCACTTTTTACGTCGATTTTTCGCAACAAACATATTCTTAGGTAGGTATTAAAATTAACACGTACCCAGGGGGATCGATTAAGCAAAGTATTTGTGCTAGAAAACGCGTACAATTAAACAATATAAATTTACAATAAAAAATTACATTTCATTTTTATGTAGAACACGGTGAAATAATACAAAAAACAAGCGTAATTTAAACTTACATTTTTAATCTAACTCGTGTGATTGAATAATTCAATGACACAATCTTTGGAAGAAACATACAAAAATCGGAGTATTGAAGAAAAAATTCGCGGTAACGCGAACGAACGACCGTAGATAAAGAATGAAATGCGCTTATGGCACAACGAAGCGAAATTTAGTTTCAAAATTTTTCCAATTCTGAAATACTCCTTTACATTATGGTAACATTGTATTACATTTCAAGCAGCCAATTCCATTCCTTTTTTTACCGAAATTTTCAATTCAAATAGGTACAAGTATAGGTAATGTAAAATTTCATATTTTAACGAAAATGAGAAGTAAAAAGGGTAAAAATCACAAAAATTGAGAAATCAATCAATTTTAAGAAATTTCGGTCATTTTCGTTGATGTTCGGGTAGTTTTGGGTATGTTCGGTCATATTCGTTGAAGTTCGGATGTGTTCGATTTATTTCGTAAAAGTTCGATTACAGTCGTTTTATTCTATTTTTTTTTCATTTATCTCAAATTTTCAGGTAATGGTCAAATTTTGTTCATTTTGCTCAATTTAAAAAAAAAATCACGAATGAATTAAGAAAAAAAAAGTTGATTCATGACGATCGGGTATTTCCGGTAATGTTCAGTATTTTTCGAAAATGATTAGGTTATATTCATTAAAACTAGACTGATGAATAAATTAAAAAATGAACGTTTATTTGTAATTTTTGATTAAATTTGCAAAAAAATTCAATTTCTGTCAATTTTATCATTTTATTATTTTGTTCTTTTTTTCAAATTTCACAGCCTCATTCTAATTTTTAGGTACGTCATGGCTTGAAAATGCAGTTCATAAGTTTGCTGCTCAAGAAATGAATCTAGATAGGTATGTTGAATTAAAAAAATTTTTTTTTCAATTTTGTAATCATAATGTACTTTTGGTAATATCAGATTTTTTCGAATATGATCGGCCATATTCGTTGAAACTCTGCTAAATTCGGAGAATTTCGATTTTAGTCGTTTGCTTAAATTTTTTTTTTAATTTCATAAATCCTCAAAATTTCAAAAAATTTTCATACTTGATAATTATCGAATAGTTCCGATAGGTACGGTTCGGTTATTTTCGAGAAATATCGGTAAACATCGTCAATATTCGAGTATTTTCGGATAAATTCGCACAATTTCGTCAACATCTTTTTTTTTTTATTGTTCAATGCAATTTTCAATTGGACCCTCTTTACCCCTCATTTTCCACTCACAAAAAAAAAACCACACCAAAATAACACCAAACAAATCAACCAAATTTAGAACAATGAACTTCACCTTAATCTCAACTTTCACAGACCACTTTCGCAACTTACAAACTTGGAATCATAATAAAAACCTTATAGTATAGACAAGTACTCTAAATCTACACAACAGACCACACACATACAAAAAAAAAAAAAAAAAAAAAAAGGAAAAACATTACAATAAACTAGAAAAATGAAAAAAAAAATCTTACAGAAACAACTCTTTGGAAACACACACTACACAAATTAGAGTTAGAACAAACGTACAATTTCCAAAACAGATAAGAAAAAAAGTGAAAAATTACAAAAACGAGGTCTACGAATTTGAAAAGAAAAAAAAAAGGGGAAATTGAAGGCACATGTGGATATCTTAGGCTGGTATACCATGCACTCTGAATCTATACAAACAGGTATAATCCATTTTACCATGATTAGATAATATCTTCAATTCGACAATCCGGTACGGTTCTTTCAAACGAATAGCATCGAAGTACTGCACACTGTAGCCAAAATCGTCGAACCTGAACTCACCCAAAAACCTAGGCTCCGGATCCGACTCCCATTCCAGAGCCCATACGCTGAAATCTTTCGGAGCCGAATCTATAACACCGTTGGATGCCAACGATCTTGGAATATGCTCCATCGTGAATCCAGTTATGATAATGCTTTCTGAAAGCTGAATCACAAGATATCCGGTGGATCCGGGAAAAGCCCAGCACTCTCCGGGATGCACTCCAGGCTGTATGACGGTCCTAGGGCTACGTGTGGCGTGCCACAATGGTATACCAAAAATGGAAAACTGGGCATTGGCGGTCTTTGTCTCGGTGCATCTTGTACTCAGTATAATACCTCCTTGAGATTCCAGGGCGAAGTCAGCCTTGCCTGTTTTATCAGCGTCGTACATCTCCAGAGCTTTTCTGATCGATTCTGTGACGTAACTCTCGGCCACGTTGATCCTATCCGATGTCATCGATGGGTCCATGCGGACGGTTTGCCTCCATTCTTGTAATCTCTTCGTCACCATGTCTTCGACGGTTACTTTCAAATTGTACATCAACTCTTCTCGAAGTCGATCGTTTATGTGCGAGTTCTCGGTGGCATTCTTGGAGTAAATATCGAAATCGGTGGCTAGCTTGTGGATCTTCATGTTGGTATCTTCGAGGATATCGAAAACTGTAGCGAATTTCCTCCTGAGGTGCTCCTCCGAAGGCTCCGAACCGACAAGAGAACCGAGCACGAGGAAGATTTCGTTATGGACCAGACCTTCGTTGACTTTGATTTGTTCTTTAAGCTGTCGAATGCGGTCTTCGAGTACTCGACCGTCTTCAGACCTCCACTGGGCTACTTTCTCCTCCAAAGACTTCAGTTTGACTCCGATTTGGGTATTCTCGAAATCGTAACTTTGCAGAAACTTTTCAAACCTGGCGTACTCGGTTTGCTCCTGATTGCGGAACTTTTCGTTGATGAAATTGACGAAATCGTTACTGCCGACCATTTTTTTGGCTATGTTGTCGACGTTCTCGTCAAACCATCGACGAATTGCGGCGTCCAAATCGCCCAAATCTGGTTTCTGGTTCGGTTGGCTAGTTCGTGGGTTTGGTTCGGTTTGGTCGCTGGATACCAGCAATATGAGCAGTCTATAGATAGGAGCGAACACGAGAGTATTTGCGGTTTGGGCCACGTTACACAGAAAACACGAGATCAGAGACGTTAAGAAAGTACTACTAGACCATGTTAGATCGTACAAATAAAAGACTAGATTCTTACACGTATAGAATAAATTTAGAAAAGGCGACGAAATCGTATACGAATCGATGGTGTTGCTCGGAAGTATCAAATACGCCAGCAAAACCAGCAAAGCTAATAATAGACTATTAAATAGGAAACTACCACCGGAGGATCTGCTCGAATTGGCCACGACTGACGAATACGTTTGCACCGAACTAACATACACCCTGCGTACCACCGTCCTAACGATGGTTCTGGTAACGGTGGTGATTTGCCTAAGAATCCTCAACCTAGTCACGGACTCGTGTCGACGTTGCACTTTCCTACGTTCGTCGTAAGCGTAATTCTGCACCAGGAAATTATTCATATCGTTCTGCTGCAGTTCGCCGTTCATTTTCCAGATATTCCTCCTGGACATGTTCGGTATAATCGGTATCTTGCCGTTGATTTTCTTCGTATAATATTGCGACATGGGCGAATACGTGTAGTCCGTCTTGGGCAGCACGTTCTGCCATTCTCCCAGACTTTTATAATAATCGGACACCTCTTCGGGAGTAACGTTGCTGAAATTTTTCGTATTCGTGTCGACGATCGAAATACCACGACTTTGCAATTCGGCATCGTCGTCGGGAGAACCATTTGGTGTGATCATCGAAGGCATATCGTCGCTGACGACTTGGCTGGCGCGGTTTTCTAGCTTATTTTGAAATACGGGGGTGGTGGTTGCGGCGGCCGAAGTCATCGTCGTTGTTGTATTCGCAGCGTAGCGATGAGAGGTTCGCAAAAGGCGTTTTGTACTTTCCGTACTTTCCATCGTGGCCGTGGCCGGTCAAAGTATTTAGCAGCGATGCTTGTTTAGTGGGGTACACGTTGGTTGTAATTTTTTTTTAATAATCATATACACCACAGACGACGACGACGATGCTGCTGAGAACAAACAAAACAAACAATAAATTCGCGCGTTAAAAACGCCGCCCAACACAACCACACCGTGATTTACCTCTAAAAGTACTCGTATTATAATGTGTTACATTAAAAAAAAAAAAAAAAATGATCCCTAGCTTGTTATAATTCGGTTTTACTGTAACTTTGTTTGTTATTTTCTACATTGGTGTTTTTTCTAAATCAGCAAAATATGAAAAGAAAAAAATAAATAAATACAACGAGTGTGTTTATACAATAAAAGGGTCATTTACATTCAAAAATGATGATATCTTCTTTAATAATTATTACTTCTTAAAAAAAAAAAAAAAAAGTTTCCCTCATTTTTAACAAAACGTGACACGAAAATAGAAATGCTGAACTTTTTTTTGTGGAGATAGATATGATATTGTTTTTAATCAAAATTTAATAATTCAGAACCAAAATTGGCTTTAAACAAAGAATCGATCGCAAAAGATTTCAAAAAAACGAACGATAAATGTAAGATTTGAATAAATTATTTGTGAACGATTTGAAAATGAATCAATTTTTTTCAACGAATCGTCGACGAAAGATGACAATTTTTTAATAGAAAATTTCGTGTTTTAAAGTGAATTATAAACAAACGACGCCTCGAGTATTTTAGTGGATTTTTTTGAACTAGGGGCGCTCAACAAATTCAAAGGAAATGTTCGCAAGTATTTCCTCTAAGACTTTTAAAGGCACTTTCAACAGAAGAAATCTGAACAAAATTGAGATTAAAAAAAATTGGTCACAAATTTTTTACAACAGAAAAAAATTCAAGGATATTGGCAAAAGAAGAATTTTGAGAACTACAGAAATTTTTTGAGATTTGAGAGAGAGAAAAAAAAACAAAAAAAATGGCGCGTGAGATCTTATTGAGACAGTCCTCAATAAAAAAATGAAAAATTTCTACGGAACATTTTTTTTAGATTTAAAAACATGTTTTTTTCAACTAGATTTATTGAAATTTTGAAAAAATAATGGAATCTTTTCAAATGTGTAATTTTTCAAATTTTACAGGTACAAAATTCTTAAGGAAGAGGAATTTAAAAAAAAATTCTGATAAAAATGAAAGATTCATGCAAACAAATTTTTTATCAAATAAAATTTTGTCAATTTTTATTTTTTTCTAAAAACAGGGAATTTTTTGAAAAATTTTCTGAGAATTTTTTTTTTGCTGAAATAATTTTATTCTGCAATGAGATTTTTTTTGAAGAACTCTTCAATGAAAAAATTTTAATATTCAATGGAAATTTTTATAAAGAATGTTCAAAGAAATTTTTTTACATTAATGATTTTTTAAATAACGTTTTCGAGATATTTAATGATTTTTTTTCAAGATTTTGATGGAAATACACCAACAAATTTTTTTTGAAAAAAATGAGAGATTCAAAAAAACAATAGGTAGGTAGATAATTTTTTTTTTAAATTATTCAACAAATTTTTCTGGAATTAAAATGAAAAATATTTTATAAAGATATTTTCAGATAATTTAATTTTCAAAAAATAATCAATTCATTAAGGTAGGTACAACAAAATTTTCAAAGAAATGAATCATTCAACAAAAAAAAATCTGAAGAAAAATGTAAGATTAAAAAACATGATTTTTTTCAAAAAAAAAAAAAAAAAAAAAAAAAAAAAAAATCAACAAATTTTTTTGAACTGGACAAAAAAATTTAGCTACAAAGAAAATTTCAACTCTTATCAAGGAATTTTATGAACATTTTTTTTCAGTTTTTTTTTTTTTTTTTTTTTTCAATGAATACTTGAAAGAAGGTCACGACTCACGAAGTTGTAAAAATGAAAATTAGAACGGAAAATGAATCAATTTGGCCATACTATACTGGGTTCAATTATTTTTGAGACGAATTTTTTGCAATACATTCGATTTAAAACAATTGTCAAAGCAGTAGTTCTAGTTTGTAAACGAGTTGATGGATTCCCTAACCTAACTTGATACAACAATTTTATCGTTTCAGAATGATTAGTAACCAAAACATGGACAAAACCGTTTCAATTAGATACCATTCATCCGTAAAACAATCGACCGACTCCCTACTAAATCATTCGCAAACCCCTAAAACATGATTCATCTATTTTTGAGACAATTTTTTCAAACTGATTCGTAACGATCATCAAAGAAAAATTCGTTCCCGAGCGATACGTCCAGAAAAATGATTCAATAATATTATTACTCGTTTGACATTCTTTAATAATTCGTTCATTTCGAAAAAAGTGAGCAAATCGTTCGAGCTCTCAAAATTTTTCTCTTTTTACCTCACCGACTAGCAATCAAAAATAATTAGCCGTTCGAGAACGATTTGGAAACTCTCAATTGAACGAAAAAACACCAGCTTCACGTAGATTTAAAACACGAAAAAAAAGAAAACATTCAAAAAAGTCTTTACAGTCGCGAAATTAACATCGAAAATTCTCTTAAAATTCAAGGTTACATACAGGTAAATAATCATTTTTACAATAGTCATAAAAATGGCCGCGTCGTATACGAACGAAAAAAATCAAACAACAAAAAACTTCCTCGTCTTTACAAATTATCCTCAACACAGAAATACTACATGAAAATCATTTTAGCCACAATTTTACGATACCTATATGTTTACAAAAATAACTACATAAATCTTACATAAGAAAAATAAATAATTTCGTTCAAACCAGTTTGTTCTTATTTTACGATTTTTGGAAGTGAAAAACGCTCGAAACGAAATTTTGATCATTAAAAAAAAAAATCCAAAATTCTACTACCTAATTGAACAAATTGTTCATGTAAACAGCTGATTATTTCGTTGAATGGAAAATTCGCTATAATCATCAAATCAGCCCCTCATCACCCCCCCCCCCCATAAGCAAAAAACATCATTTAAATAAAACTCGAAAAAGACATAAACATTGGAAATAGCAAATTGAAAAAAAAAGACCATAACGTAATCGTAACAGGTCATCTATGACGAACCACCATAGTAAAACACCCGTTAAATATATTTCACCTCGATAATTCAACTTCGGTAATTACCTGCTAATTTCGAGGTCGACTAACTCGTCAAGATTTTCGCACAATAATATACGCATCATTCGTATCAAATCCAAGCCCGAGGGCTGGTTTAAAATCAATATTCTTTCGCAAATCGACCGATGGGGGATTATTAACAAAAAACCATATGCCTCGAAGGAACCCAGACAGGTATTCTATAGTTCCCAAGGTATGAAAAAATATAGGTAGGTATTGCAACAAAAAAAAGATCAAATCCTCTTTCTAATCCACTTCATCGATCACCCACGCAATTTTCTCACGACTCGATCGTATTTCAACATTCGAAAATCAACAAAAAACTGTATAAAGAGCCGATGAAACGAACCCTCAGATACATACCGCGATTTCGCCAATAAGGTAGATGATACAATGTCGTTAGATATTTGAAAAATTACGCAAAGAGTAATCTATACACAAACGTTGGATTCGATTAACCTTGGGGAAAAAACACTAAACAATCCGACACTTAATATGATACGAAACGAGTGAAAAAATAAACACATCGAAAAGTATTTTCAGTTTAGACAACAGACACGTCCAACATACTAATTTCTTCGTCACTTCAGTCAAACTTTTCATTACATATTCAATGCCTGACTCGATGGTGTACTTGGAGCAATCATACTCTCGTAAATACTCGTACAGTTTTGAGTATTTTTTCTCTCTCTGGGCCAGGTCGGTTCAGACAAAAGCCACCGCCACCGTTACACCTCTCGAGGCTTGAAATTGTAAACTCTACTTCTATTTAGACTGAACGGAAACAGATGAATACGAGAATGCTCGCAGCACACATAGTCCTCAAAATGAAACAAGTGTACAGCACGTATGATGTTGTAGGTGCCTAGTTCCTACACACAGAACGCAGACATAGAATGGGAGAAAAAAACGCAATATTGTCAAATATAACAAGGTCTTTTGGATACGTACGTATACCTCTATCACTATTCGACGGTGCTCGCAGCAGAGAGAAATCAAAACGCAGCACGACACCCTCTTCCTAAACCCCTCGGAGACTTATCAACTCTACAAATAACATCACCGGAGACCGATGGCGTAGCCATATTCCTCTCGATCCAATATCGCTTTTATTATTGTTCCTTTTATATACGTACAAGCTGAATTGACCTAAGTTACAAGTCGAATCACGGAAATTCACCATAACATCGCAATGGTGTCTGTTTTTTTTTTTTTTGTTTTTTTTTTTTGAAAATCTACCTTTTTTATGATTATTTTTTGTAACATTTTGTCCAAATTTCAAGTGATTCCCCTCTCGTAGTTTTTTGTTTAGAATAAAATCCTCATCAGCGGCTTTTTTAGATTGAATGAGGAGGGGAGGGTGTTAAAAAATGACTGAAATGTTGAAAATTGACTCTAGTCTAGTTTGATGAATACTTAGTATTTATAATTGGAGGAGAGGGAGGGATCAAATCGAAATTTTGGTAATAACCAAAATTATTTCCAAGACTTCAACCTACAACATTTCTTTGAAAATTTTTTCAACTGGATCCTTACTTCTCCCAATTTTCAATAATGTAAGTATCTGAGTTGTATTATGCGAAATTGGAGGGGAGGGAGGGGTCAAATCGAAATTTTTGTAATAACCAAAATTATTTCTAGGATTTCAACCTACATTTGTTTGAAAATTTTTTCAATTGAACCCTTACTTTCCTCAATTTTTAATAATATATAAGTATCTAAGTCGGTATTATGCGAAATTGGAGGGGAGGGAGGGGTCTAATCGAAAATTGTATAATAAACAAAATTATTTCTAGGACTTCCAGCTACAACATTTGTTTGAAAATTTTTTTCAATTGAACCCTTACTTCCCTCAATTTTCAATAATATATAAGTATCCAAGTCGTATTTTGCGAAATTGGAGCGGAGGGAGGGGTCTAATCGAAAATTGCATAATAGCCAAAATTATTTCTAGGATCTCAACCTACAACTTTTTTTTGAAAAATTTTCTAATTCGACCCCTCCCTTGCTGCTTTAATTTTGAATAAGTATGTACGGAGTGTTATATGTAATCAGAGGGGAGGGAGGGGTACAATTGAAAAAATTCTCAAACAAAAGTTGTTGCTTGAAGCCTCAGGAATAATTTCGGTTATTACAAAAATTTAGCTTGGACCTCTCCCTCCCCTCACATTTAGAATATCAAGTATTCAGTAGTATTGTACTTTGTGAAATTTAACAACAACGATTTCACTTCCATGTAAGCCAATTTAGCAATCAAAAATCAATGACTTTTATGACTACCATGATCTGTGGACTCCTTGCTCTTGTCTCTTACAAATCATTTCGATGCTTGATTGCTTGAACTGAAATAAAATCGTATTCACTTCCTTCCTTCGACTCGACTCTTTCCTAACAATCTCCTCACCAAGTACATTGAAAATCCTATACGACAGAGCTGAAAAAAATTAGTGATACCCAAGCCCACACCCTACCCCAGATAATTCACCGTTTAAAAATACTCCGTTATCAGTACACCATACTCGTATTTACGTTTAGGTACAATACAAAACACACTGTACCTCACACAATACGACAAACAACCCGAGAAGACCAATTCGTAACACAAAGATCTCCCCTTATCTGGGCCGACCATCTACGCCGTTCAAAGTCTAAATAATTATCGTACCTCGAGTCCTCGACTAAACCGAAACCATGAACAAGATCCTACGAATACGACGACCACATCTCTCCGGTGAACCTTCAACGCCGCAACAAAAATCTACAGCTCTGTGCACTTTACTGATAATTCATCCGATATGTCAATCGACAAAAGAAAACCAGACTCTGAGTCCTTACCCAGGGGTTCGATTCTCTCTTCATTCTGGTGCGGTTTATCTTGTTTATTCTGCGTATTATGATAAGTTAAGGTGTACGTACAGAATTTATACTGCGTAAGAGGCTGATCTCAATATAGGTATTTTTCTCTCTCTTTAACTCAACTGTGGTGCTTTTGCTTTCCAAAGCAGTAAAAAGCACCTGATACTGTGACGTTTTAATTTATCCTGTTCTACGAGCTCTTTCTCCTGCCAAGAGTCGAATTTCTTTTTCGCGTGTGCCTGTGAAACGAACGAACACGACGACAGGGTTCTTTTACTTTCATCTCGTTGCTGTACCTTTTTATTTATGTAGAAATGTGCCAAAAAATCTACAAGCAATTAGTTTTATGCTCGTCTTTTTGAGAAAGGAAAAAGCAGCAGCTTCGTTGAACACAATTTCATTTTGTAAAAGTATCTCGTATCTCGAAAGTTGAAATTCTATTTTCTCTTATCAGCGTTTCGTATTCGGGTAAAAGGAACGACCTTGTTTGAAATTGGCGAATTTCATTTTGAGAAAAAAATGGCCAGCATTGAAACAAGCAATAAGTATAAGTTACAAGAAAGATCAAATTACAATTTTTTTTTTTTAATAAAAAATTGAAATAGAATTTAAAATTTGGAAAAATTCAATAAAAATTTGAGATACAAATTTTATCGAAAGATGAAAATTATAAAAAAAATAAAAATTGAAAGAAATGGGAAATTGAGTAAAGACAAAAATTGACCACACCAGAAAATTTCGAAAAAACGCAATGTTTGATTAAATAAAAAAATTGAAAATCAAAACCAAATGCAGGACTACTCCTCATTTCAGAATCAAAATTAAAATAAAACAATAAGCATAAAAAGTTTTAAAAAAATTAAAAATTGAAGAAAAACTGGGAATTGAAAAACATGAGAGAAGTGGAAAAATGAAAACAATCAAACATTTAAAAAAAGTTGGAAAAAATCAATTAGGTACCTATAAAATATAAATTCACAAAAATAGAAAGAAACCAAATTTGAAAAAAAAAATTAATACAAAAACTGGAGAAAAATGAAAATTGAAGCTACACTGAAAATTTAAAAAAATAAAGAAGTGAGAAAAATTAAGAAACCAACAAAAATTAAATATACCTAATTACCTATAGTTGAATAAAATGATAAATCAAAGCATTAAAATTTCAAGAAAAATGGAGAACTGAGTACAAAAAAAATCATCTCTCCCTAAAAAATTAAGACTAGTGGAGAATTTTGAAATTTAAGTAAAATATGGAATTGAAGCAAAATTGAACATTAAAAAATTAAGATGAATATAAAATTAATCAAAAATTAAAAATTAAAAAAATCACACAATAAATTAAAATTAGAGCATTAAAGCCAAATTGTCAACTTAAAAAATTCTATTTTTTTATTTTTTTTGAAAAATACCTACCTATAAAAATTGGAAGAAATGGAAAATTAAAATGAAAAATTGAATAAAAGTAGTAGGAACTAAAAATAAAAAAATTGATAGGACATTCTAAAAACACTAAAAACATAGAAATTGAATTTTTAAAATTTCAAATCTAAGAAAATATACTATATAAAAATACAAATTTTGAGTAAGAAAAATATTGAAAGTAAAATTAAAAATTGAAAAAAAAATTGGAAATCGAAAAAAAAATGAAAAATGAAATTTTAAAAAATGCATTGAAATGGAACTTGAAAAAAATTGAAACAGAAAATCTAAAAAATACGATTTACAAAAATAGAAAATATATAATTCAGTAAAAAAATATTTATCATCATCAGATATGATAAAATTGAAAAAATGGAAGATTGAAATGAACATAAGAAAAAAATTGATATTCAAAAAATTATAAAAACGAAGCAAAATGGAGGATTGAAAAAAAAATAAAAATTGGGAAAATTCAAAAATTGCGTAAAAATGGACAGTGTCGGTAAAAAAGAAAAAAAATAAGAAAAAACATTCAAAAAGTCGAGAATTTGGGGTTCAATTTTCAAAAAAATCAAAAGTCTAAAAAAACATGATTTATAAAAATTGGAAAATTGAAGAAAAATAGAAGACTGAATACGAAAATGAAAAACGAAAAAAATGAGAATATAAATTGAAAAAATTTATGAACAATACAATTTACTTTCAGCGAAATAAAATAATAAAAATCTAACAAAAATTGAAAATCAATAAAAAACTGAAAATAATTATATAATAATTAAAACAAAAGTTATGACTTTAAAAAAATTGGTATGAATAAGGAAACTTGGATAAAATTTCAATATAAAAATTGAAGAAAAAAATGAGAATTTAAAAAAAATTGGAAATTCGAGACATATTGAGAAATTAAAAAAAAATGTACTAAAATGATAAAAAAAATAGAAACAATCCAAAATTCAAAAATTTAAAAATTTATAGAACTTGTCAGTTCAAAATTGGAAAAAAAAAATTAAATTAAATTAAAAATCGAAGAAGAATAGATTAAAAATATTCAAAAGTTTCAAATTAGATATTTCGAAACCTCAAATCAACTGCAACACTGCAAAATGTATTTTCAAGCCCAAAAACATAACCTACGATTTACGAGTATCAACCGGCTCAAAACCTCAATTCACCTACAGGCTGCAACGACCTCCAATTCTATCTAATTGAAATTTTCATTCGTCGAATAATTTCCATCACAAAACATCCTCATGGCTCATACTCATCAGTCCGTAAAACAAACCCAAACACTTGGGAAAACTTCACCATCCAATCAGCAGTACTACAACTAAGTATTTGCCCAACTGTATATTCATACGTGTGGAAAAACAAGCCCCCCCCCCAACACATCTCATCAAATGTACACATCAAATACGAAATCTTTGAGAGAAAAACAACTGCAATTTTCGTCCATTTCATTACGGTTAATTAAGACATTTCGTACAAATGGACGTTGCCAAATATACATTCGTTCGTATACATAGAAGACGTAACGATACGTTAACGGTCCATTTCCGAGATCCCATTCATTAGGATTAATTCTAGAAAAACTGCCACAGAGCGATGTGGATGCCGCCGCTTAGACTGGCATACGATACGTGAGTTTTTCCACTTGGAATACATATCTCATATACAATATAATCGTCCGAAGGCGGATCCAGTCTCTCAGAGTCAGAAACACTATACTGTTCTCAGATCATAGTTTACAGCACCCGAAAAACATACACGGAAGCAGCAGTAATTAACTGTCCGGCTCGTTACAAGGTGCACCTGCTCTACAGAGCCAGATTCCATCATCTTTGCTCGCCCTTGCTATAACACTCGTAGATGCAACTCTCGCAGTAACTTTTCACCACCGAATTGCATTCTCTACCAAGTCATGACTCATCTGTATCATCGACTCGTTCGACTTCCAAAATATACCCTGTTTAATATCTCCACACTCCACAGCGGTGTACACGTCTTCTCCACTTCTCGTACAGAAAACGGTCGAGCGAGAGAAAAAAAATAATACTCCAAAGGAACACGTACATCAAGGACATTTACCAGATGTATCGAGAGTAGGTACAAATCTGTCAAACTCCATTAGTGACTTTTTTTCTTCTTTTCTTTTTATAAAAACATACGAACGCGAGAAAGAAATTTATAAATCTTTCTATTCCGAGTCACGCACATACAAAACGCAGAATAAAAAATACCTCCAGATAAACCATAATATAGAAAAATAATTAACAAAAGATCTCTCCATACCAAACGTAAGTTATACAACCCCAACAATACATCCAGGCTATAAAATGGCGACAATGTTCAACCGTAGAGCAATAAATATTCCTTTCTATCCTTTTCTCATTCTACCAAACTCTCCGGCGATATAACTTTATTAAAAAGACGACCCAAAAAATACCCATTTCGAGGATCCCGTTACATCACGACCAAGCTACAAGGAGGATAATTAAAATCGGTTCGATCGTCGAAAAAAAAAATTCCACGTAAATTCCAAAAGATGAAAAAAATAACATTCATCGAATAAAACGTATCCTTCAATATGGTAATTACACGTTTAATCATTGTTTAAAAATTAACGCACTCGACGTTCATAGCGGATAATGACCTCGGTCTAGGGAATCATCCCTTTTTGTTTTCAAGCCACTTGCACGCTATCTACCAACAAAGGATACAATTCAACCCCTTGTAACTCGAAGTAATTCGCCCTCTGGCGGAAGACGCTTTATGTGTGCTACTTTATAGTACATTTAACTAACACGAGAACATCCATTTAAAATTCTCAAGCCCGTAATTTCCAACTCGAAGGGCAACTAACCAAGTACCCAACAAAAAGGCATGCAATTTCTCCAACACGATTACCAACACCATAACCAACATACACACGTCGTTTAAACACAAAAGCTAATCTAATTACTGGGAAATCGATGACTATAACGATTTTCAAAAGTTAAAGAGAAAACTACGCTGATTCAATTCAGCAATAAATTAATTGAAAAAAAAAAAAAAAATCATCAAAGATAAGGATTTGAAGTAGTACGTAAAACCGAATTTTTCAAAAGCTCGTGTGAAATAATTCTAAAATTTATAGCGAAACTCAATTATGCATAGGTGATGAGGTGGATCGATTTTTTTCATTTTGAAAGTTGGGTTGGGGAGGAGGGGAGGGAACCAGATGTTGATATTTAATAATGAAAACATTCTACTTTTATCCTCAAAAAATTACAATGTGAGAAAATCATACCAGAAAGCACAATTTTTTTAAAGAAACTTCGAAAAAAAAACTTTTTTAAAAATAGAAAATTTTTTTAATTTTCAAAAATAAATTGTAAAAAATTTACTACCCAAAAATTTTAAAAAGCTAATAATTTTAAAAATCCCTTAAATTTTTAAAATAATCAAATCTAGAATTTTTACTCAATTTGAATACTTTCAAAGATTTATTAAATCGAAAAAAAAATGTTTATTCAAAAAAGTAGTGAATTTGAATACACCTAAATAAAGTTTTAAAAATTCACCAAACTTTGCAAATTGACTTCTAGTTGAGTTTTGAAAATCATTCAAAGAAAATAAATATTAAAATTGTGAAAATCTATCATCAAAGTTGAAAACTTGATCTAATTCAGAAAATTCATTTTCAAGAGTACCATAATTCAATTTTTATTGAATTTTTCATAGTTCATCAAGATTTTAAATGAATCAAAATTTCAAAAAAAAAAAAAAAAAAAATTATCAGAATTCAAAAGTTGATAAAAATTCTAATCCTGTAAAATTTTGAAAATAAGGTATACAACTTTTATAAATAATGTAAACATTTATTTTGCTATTGAATTTTTTTTAAATATGCCATTTTCGCCAAAACATGAAAATAACTAAAAATGCCAATTTTCATAATACTTTCCAAATTTTGAACTATTCGATTACTAATGTTTTTAAAAAATTAAAAAATTTGATCCAACCATAGGTAGAATTGGAAAATTCGAAGAAAATTGTTGGAATTCAAAAATTACCGAAAACTTCAATTATTTTGTCAAATTTTGAAAACTAAAATTTATACCAATAATGTTGATGTTTAATTTTTAAAAATTTCTAAAATGTGGAGATTGGTAAAACTCCGATTTTTAGTTTTTCACAATATTTTCCAAATTTCGAATTACGTACAAGAATTTACTACTTTTTTTAAATTCAAAAATTCACAAAATTTGATCCAACTACAGAATTGAAAAATTGCCAAATAACTCCTAAAAATTCCAAAATTTTGAAATTAGGTTTTTATTTAGTAAAATCTAAAAAAATTGAAAGAAAACCCTAATTGAAATTTCGATACAATTTTCCAATTTTCAGAAAATTCATATAATTTGGAAAATTTCCAAATTTCGAAAACGTGCCAAATTTTTAAAATTTTCAACATATATTGAGCTCTCAAACTGATCCAATTTCAATCATTCATTAAAATTTAAATAAAAACCAAAATTTCAATTGGCATCAATTTTTTTTAAATATAAATAATATGTACCTACTAAATTTTTAAAAACTGATCCAACATCAAAAATGTATTCAATAGGGTGGCCCTTATTTGAATATCAGGCGTCAATTGGTGACATATATGGAGAAAATAATTCCCTATTTTTTATTTTTTCCCTAACTGCATTTTGAGTCGTGCCGTCGGCCCCCAACCTAAATTTTTTTTTAAAAAACAGACGATTTTAAAAATTTGAATTTTTTTTGAAAAATCGTCATAAGATGGGTATTATATGATATAATAAGACCTTTTTCGATGATTTTTCATCTATACCCCCGTTTTCATGGGACATGAAAAAAGGTCATTTTTTACGATTTTTGAGAAAAATCGAAAAAAGGTCATAATTGATAAAATCGTTTAACATACCTACACAGTACACATTACCACCCAAAATACCATTTACGCCAATTTTTCAACTTTACTTTAATTTTCAGGAAGGGTGAAAAACAGTCACTTTTGATGATTTTTTCACATTTTTGATAGTTTTTGAAAAATTCTCACCGGTACCTCAATGATGAAAAATCGCCGTAAATGGTCTTTTTGGGTGGTAATGTGTACTGTGTAGGTATGTTAAACGATTTTATCAATTATGACCTTTTTTCGATTTTTAATAATTTTTTTTCGATTTTTTTTCAAAAAACGTAAAAAATGACGTTTGTTCATGTCCCATAAAAACGGGGGTAAAGATGAAAAATCATCGAAAATGGTCTTATTATATCACAATACCCATCTTATGACGATTTTTCAAAAAAAATTTCAAATTTTTAAAATCGTCTGTTTTTCAAATTTTTTAAATTTTTTTTTGAGATTGGGGGCCGACGGCACGACTCAAAATGCAGTCAGGGAAAAAATAAAAAATAGGGAATTATTTTCTCCATATATGTCACCAATTGACGCCTGATATTCAAAACATTTCCAAAATTTCCAAAATAAGGGCCACCCTAGTATTCAACTTTAAAAATTTCAAAAATACGATAAATTTTTTAGTTTTAATAATTTAACGAAATTTTTATTTGATTTAATTTCAAAATTTTGAAATAACCAAAATTTTAATTTTCGTAAAATTTTCATCAAGTAAAATTCTTTTATCAACAATTTAAATTTTTATTAATTTTTTAAATAATTATACTAAATTTTAAAAATTGATTCGACTTCAAAAATGTATTAAAATTTCAAAATTTTCAAAATTCATCAAAGTTTTGAGTTGGTAAAACTTCAAAAATTCATCAAAATTTAAATTTGTTTCACACTTCAAAAATTAACCTACTTTTAAAAATTCTAAAATAAATTCAACTACGAAAATTCATTTTTTTAAATTCAGAAATTTCCAGATTCTGGAAGTATAAATTAATTTTCTCGTGAATAATTTATTAAACTTTTTTAAATGAATCATATTTCAAAAATTATCAAACTTAAAATTTACAAAATTTTGAATTTATTTAATTTTTCCGAATTCAAAAATAACCAAAACCCCTCAATTTTATAGATTAAGGAACTTTTTATAATTCCAAAACTTGATTAAATTTCAAATTCATTACAGGAAAAATTACTCACTACAAAAGTTAAAATTTTTAAAATTTAAAATTCAACATCAAAAATACAAAATTACCTACTATTTTTATCAAATTTGAAGTATTTTCCTTTTCAAGCATTTCAAAGACTTATTAAACTTGAAAAAAAAATTGCAAATTGTAAAAGGCATACTTTCATACTTTCATGCGAACAAAACGATATAATGGGAAACCTTAAAAAATGAAAAATCATTTAGTATGAATCGCAGAAAAAATTTGAAAAATTAAAATTCTGTATTCAAAGTAATAAACATATTATGTTTGATGATTTTGAAAATTTTTCACTCAGAAAAAAAAATGGGATTGATAAACTTTCAAACAAAATTATACGAAATGGAAATCGATCCGCCTCAATTACTACTTTTTCATCAGAAGTGATTACTTACTTTTTGATTTTTTCATTTAGAGCATGTTAAATTAGATGCGTTTGATATGGTTTGTAGAATGAAATACTGAAACAATATAAAACGTCATAGAATAATAAAAATTGCTCGAAATTCTTCAATTTCTCTACTAAGCGAATAGATCTATCGATTAAAAAGCTCCATAAGAGGGTCTAAAAAATGCAACCTACCTGAAATCAAAACTGATCGGATTCAAATTTTAAAAAAATTTTCGAAATAATTTTCCAACAATTAAAAATCAAAATTTCACCCAAAAAATTCAAAACAAATCACACATCTGTAAAACTCGCGTAATTACTGGAATTACGCGGTACACACCGGACGGAGTAATTACTCGTCATTACTTCAATTATCGTTAATTCGTTAACGGCGTTTCGAGGAAAATAATTACGTAATATTCGCATAATTCGCAATACAAGTTACATACGGAACAATTTACACCTACAACGATCGAAAATCACTAATTATTATCTCGTTTAAGAATGAAATTATTCGGTCACGGTCACCTACGAAATGAAAGACCAAATGTGAGCGAAAATATTGAATAATTGAAGGCGGAATTAGGCTAATAACGTTTCATTTTATCTCGAAAATTTCATTCCATAGTAAAATAGACTACACATGACATAAAATTCATCAGAACGAGATTTTGTTTTTATTTCCCTTTCACCTTGCACCGAAATACGTTACGTAAATGGTAAACAAATACATTCACACGTACACACGAATACACAAACAATTTACAAATCACGAGCCAAAATTCTTAGATAGATTTTACGATGATGAGCAGTTGAGCACAAAGTATGTGCATTGCTATTCAGTTTTTTCACATATGAACGTGAAATTATCGAATGCAGGGGTCTTTCTGTGTACGTACAGTACAGTTCAACGGTAAACAAACAATGAGCGAAAATACCAACGTACTTTAGGTCGAAGATACTTATGTACCTTGAAACTGGTAAAGCTAGAGAGTATAACCTTATACAAGAAAATATAAATTCAAATACAATAGCTTCGTATAACTTATGAATCTGATCAAGAACAACTTTCGATCAAGTGAAAGAACCGCGAACCGTACTTGTATTGTTGTACTAGCACTGAATTCTACATTCGATATCAGCCTATGTAATCGACGACATTCAAAATCGTACCGGTTAGCTCAGCTGTATAATGGATGCACTAATTAAGCCGAAATTTCGTACACTGCCCAAAATGATAACTACAGAGCTAATAAAAAACACCGCTTTCTGTCGATCATATCACGTAATGAAATAATCACTTCGGATATTCGTCCAAACGAACTTTTAACTCGAGCCATACGATCATTTTAGTACCAAACGGTTTCAAATTAACGAATTCTAACAAGTTAAACATTGTAAACAGACGTTTACGGCTTGAATTTCGATCAAATACACAAAGTAGACCCACATTTAACACATGCATTCTAATAGTATGACATTAATTACCTGAAAACATATCCTCGTAAGAAGTTCATATTTAATTGCCGGTGGTAAAAACAGTATCGGAATTCAGTTTCACTCGTTCAGGCCACCATTCAACACATTATTTTAGTTACACAATTAGAATTAAATTTATACCGCCGATATCATCACGTCGTACGTCTGTAATCAAAGAATCGAATAAGCAATACGCAAACTTGAACACAGAGCCGAAAAGAACGTAGGAGATATGAAATTATGGAAGGGTACAATAAACTCGAACGCTGATTGGTCGAAACGTTATCTTGTATGATCTTTCATGAAATCCAACGTTATGAACGTTTAAACATCGTAGTTTTTACGACGATCGGCTATTTTTACAGAGTGCCGTTGCTGTTTCATTTGCTCACCTTAAATTTTTTACAAAGTCCAGTGCTACATAAATACTTCATATTAAAAATTGGAAGGAAGGAAGGAAGGGAGGGAGGGAGGCGTCCAATCGAAATTTTTGTAATAACTAAAAGTATTTGTAAAGCTTCAAGCTACAACTTTTGTTTGAAAATTTTTTTGATTGGGCCCCTTACCTCCCCACAGTTTTTAATAATGTATTTTGAATACGTGTGAATAAGTTGTATTACTCAAAATTAGTGAGGAAGGAAGGGTCCGATTGAAATTTTTGTTATAACCAAAATTATTCCTAGTACTTCAAGCTACAACTTTTGTTTGAAAATTTTTTCAATCTGGTCCCTTACCTCCCCCCCTGTTTCTAATAATGTATTTGAATGAGTTGGATTATCTAAAATTGGAGGGGAGGGAGGGGGTCCAATCAAAATTTTTGTCATGTCCAAAATTTTTCCTAAAATTTTGAGCTACAACTTTGTTGCACAAATTGTTCAATTGGACCCTTTCCCCTTCCCCCTTTCAATTTTTAATTAGTATTTTAAGAGTGTTATGCAAAATAAGTAGAGAGAGAGGGGCTCAATTGAAAAAATTTTCAAACAAAAGTTGCTGCTAGAAGTTTTAAATTAATACTTTTAGTTATTACAAAAATTTCGATTGGACCCCTCCCTCCCTTCCAATTTTGAATATAAAGTATTTATGTAGCACTGGACTTGATAAAGATAAAAAATTCAAGGTGAGCAAATGAAACAGCAACGGCTCTCCGTAAAAATAGCCGATCGTGTTTTTACGTGCGTTTTTAATTCTTATTTTATTTCGATTTCAATAGGCCTACGTTTCAACATTTTAGCCTTTGGGAGTTTGGAGAAGGCAGACGATTAAAATAGATTATTCTTCGGTCGAGTTTCTTCCTTTTATAGATGTTAATTTTGGGAACTGAAGGAACTGAGGTGATGTGTGAAAGAAGGGTAACGAAACTAGGACGAAACCGAAGCTTCTGAATGAGTAATGATGTGTTGAAATGATCTAAATGTTCTATAAATGGGTTAAAAATGAATAAAGGGTTGTTTTAAATTTCACAAAGGTTATTTTTTCTAAAGACTATGACGTATAAGGTGCTACTGTAGCTTAGCAATTGAGCAAAAACCATGTTCATCACACGAAACAAATTTTTATTTTTAATTGTTGCATTTTTGGTGTTCGGGAATGAAGAATAATCATACCAAATTTATAATCCAAAAAAATGAGTTCCAAAATATAAAATGGTTAAACAAATAATTTAGACTATGATTCTAAAGTACTCATTCACTAAACATTGAACTCTCATTTAAAAAAAAAAAAAAATTATTTAATTCAAATAAGTCTCGCCATGGAAAGATTTTTCATCACTTGTTATAAATCTGTTCTCTGATAGAAGATACAAATTTGAAAAAAATAAAATAAATAACGACACATCATTATCTCGACTGGAAATAACGTAAACGTGAATATAATAATTCTAGGTACATCTTGTACATCAATTTATCCACCCACGACTTCTCAATTCAGAAAAATAATACAGACACCTACCTACCTAGGAACTAAAATGACGACTAGTTAGATAAAAAATGTGCCTAAAATAAGTAACGAACAATTTTATTAAATTTTCTCAATAAACGCCAAAAATGAAGTATCCAAAGAAAGTTCCAGGCTTCTGATTACTTCAGAATTCAACGGTGATAGTATGGAAAGTAAAATGAAAATGAAACGAAGATGAAATACCTATTAAGGTTAAGTTGCCTCAAAACTCACTTTCAAAACCACATCATTCTTGACAATAGATAATCATTCATCACCACATAAAATAAAGGTGTTTTAATTACTAGAATTTTAGTTAATCTCACCTTGAACCGAACTTATTATTCAACACCACTTCTTCCAAACACACACGTTGTTTAATGGTAGCCTAGGAAACACAAGCTTAGCTCAAAACTCTTTTTTTTCACTCTCTTATCAATTATCAATTCAAAATATGTCATAAACTAGATAAATAAATAGAAAAATCCAAAATGCCCACTCAAACGTTACTGAAAAAGGTCTCAGGGAAACCAGTGAGTGATTATGTTTTTAAATTCAATTTTTTTTTTTTTTTAATAACACATTTGGTTTCGTAGATTCCTGTACTGAAATCAAGAGTCTCCACAAGGCAATTCAGATTATCCAAAGATGGAGCTGAAGAAACGTCTTCTTCAGATTTACAACAATGGCTCAAAAGGAAACAATCTATTTGGCAGGCTGATAATCAAAATGCATACGATAAAGTAAATAAAATAAATCAGTGCATTATTGAATAGTTTTCAAACGAATTTAAATAAAATAAAATTTGAAAGGATCAAATGGAGGAGATTAACGTTGTACTGGTGGCTGAAGATCCTCAATTGCCTGATAATCTAGTGGAATTCAGCTTCAAAGATAAAAATTACGTTCCAGCAGTTCATCAAGATCACAATATCAGTTTGTTGGAAGTTGAAGGGACTAGTTTACATATTGATTCTGAAGAAGCTAAAGAACAACTCGAAGGACTCGGTTCAGGTAAGTAGGTAAATTTTATTCATTCAGTTTTTTTTTTTTTTTTTTTTGAGATAACCTTTGTTAGGGTTAGATTTATTATATTAAAAAAAAAAAAATCCAACTATTTCAAGAATATTTTTAAAGGTAAAAAAAGTCAAGAAGAAACTATAGAAGTGATTGAAACAATCAAAGAGGAAGAAATCGAATCGATTAAGGAAGTCGAAGAAGAGGAACCTGCAGAGGACGAAATCGAAGACGAAGAATCCAAAGATGTTAAAGAAGAAAAAGAAGACGATCTTTTACAACAAGAATCATCTGGCAAAACAAAAAAATTAATGAATCAGTTCAATTTCTGCGAACGAGCTACGATCACTTACGATAATGCTATCAAGGTATTTAAAAAAAAAAAAAAAAAAAATACAAAGCATATTTTATAACTTTGGACTTGAACTTTAGACCACTGGAACTCAAACTAAACCTCCAACGAGAGCCAAATTCTCAGATTACGCCACCCAATGGATTATTTACGATACTTATCAAGAAGACTACGAGACCCAAGAGAAAGAAAAAGATCGAGGAAAGAAAGAAAAACCTCAATCAGTCACAATTCGTAAGCTAGATTTTAGAAGAAAATCTGTCACCGAACGAAGCGACTTTCTCGGACCAAATTTTGCCAAAAAAGGATTAATTTTAGAAAGAATGATCAATCAGAATATGTTCGATGATATTTTACAAGGTCTAATAATTTTAATTATTTTAATTAATTTTTTTCAAATACTAAAATTGCTAAAAAATTTATTTGACAGATTTTCGGTACTACGAAGATCCATCGGATGAATTTCGTAACAGCGAAGGAACCTTACTGCCTTTATGGAAATTTCAATTCAACGAAACCAAAAAATTATGCGTCACCGATGTCAAATGGAACCCACGATATTTCGATTTATTCGCAGTATCATTCGGATGCTGTAAGAGCATAGATACTCTTCGAGAAAAAAAATTAATTCAATTTTTCATTTTTATCATTTTAAATTTCAGTTGATTTCCAAAAACAGTCTACAAAAGGATGTTTTTGTTTATGGTCTTTGAAAAATCCATCCTATCCCGAATACGTTGTTCATACCGAAAGTGGAATTATGACATTAGATTTTCATCCAACTAGGCCATATTTAATAGTAGTCGGATTAAACGACGGTATAGTCGCCGTATATGATACGAGATTGCAAAATAAAGCACCGATTTACCAAAGTACTCATGTCGATAATAAACATTGTGGTATAGTTTGGCAGGTAAGGTTAAAGTTGTTTTACGTTTTTTTTTTAAATTTAATTTTCGTATTGAAACTTGCAGGTTGTCTGGGGAGAAGATTTAGCTGAAGGTGAATTAATGTTTTATTCGGTCTCATCTGATGGAAACGTTTATAGCTGGATTTTAATACAAAATCAACTCTCTCAAACATTAGTAATAAGTTTATCAATAGGACTCGATACGATTTGTTGCAGCGACAGCAACGAGAGAAAATTCAAAGGTGATTTGAATTATTTTTTAATTTAATTAATACCCTTTTTGAACTAATTAATGGAATTTTATTCTAGGTTCTGGAACATGTATAGCTCTACATCCTACAGACCGTTCAATATTTCTAATCGGTACCGAAGAAGGCTACATTTACAAATGCAGTACAGCTTACCTATCGATGTACTTGTACGTATACGAAGCTCATCACATGCCAGTCCATCGTCTAGATTATAATAAATATTCTCCCGACATATTCGCCTCGTGTAGTGCAGACTGGAGTATAAAAATATGGGAAGACAACCGAAAGTAAGACAAATAGGTGTTTGGTAATCATCTAAAATGAACCAAGTTAATCATTATTTGTTTCACAGAGAACCATTATTTGTTTTCGATACTGTCAGCGCAATCGGTGATGTGAAATGGTCTCCGTATTCGAGCACGGTATTAGCTGCTGTCACATTAGATTGCAAAGCTTACGTGTTTGATTTAAATGTAGACAAATATAAAGCTATTTGCGAACAAACGATAGCTTCTAAAAAATTACACAAGTTAACAAGATTGTCGTTCAATTGGAAGTTACCTATTTTAATTATGGGCGATGATAAGTAAGAAAAATATTTTTATTACCATTCGACGAGTGTATCTTGAGATTCCGTTTTTTCTTCTTATTTTTTGTCCTTTGCAGAGGTACTTCGCAAGTTTTGAAGCTATCACCCAACTTGAGAATAAGACCCAAGATACCTAAAAAACAACAAGGAATAGATCCCAGAGAATTAGAGGTGCTAAAATTGGAAAAATTATTGTCGTTGATTCGAGAACCAACTGAACTATCTAAAACTAATATCGTACAAAGTTCCGATACATCTTCTCTTTAAATTTACAAAAAAAACTTGCTTGTTGTCAAATATACTGAATCAGTGTTTTTTAATTTTTTTAGTTGACATTTTTTTTTTTAGAAAATATCACAGTTTCATTTGTTTGGTTTTATTTTTCAGCTAGGTACTGTTGTTGTCTATAAAATAATTGTCTATTTTTCACGAAATTGAAAAAATTCAATAAAATATATATTTTTTATTTTATCTAATTTTAAAGCAAAATAATCATAAGGTTGGTATTGTAACAAAACCATTTTCGATGATTCTTTATCTTTTCCTTGTTTTCACTGGAAAAAAAAAGGGCCAAAATACCTAAATAAAAATTGAAACAAAACGTTTTTTGAATAAAATGGTTTCAACATACACATTATCATCCAAAAAGAACATTTCCTGAAATTTTTCATACTTTCTTCAATTTTTGAGGGATATAATGTGCATGTTAAGACCATTTTATTCGAAAAAACGTTTTTTTCAAATTTTTAATCTTTTTCATTTTTTTTTTTTTTTTTTTTTTAAATGTAAAAAATAAAGTTTTTCTATACTTCATGAAAACGAAGGTAAGGATAAATAAAAATTATCAAAAATGGTCTTGTTACATAAAACCACCAACCTTATGAGCATTTTACTTAAATTTTTCAAAATATTGAAAATTTTCATTTTTTTTTTACATATTTTTTTTAATATTGAAGTTCCAGCATAGTTCCAGGCATGGCTCAAAATTTAGTTGAGTGAAAAATAAAAAATAGGAAATTATTTTTTTCACATGTGTCACCAAAAAAAATTTGAAAATTTCCAAATTAAGGATCATTGGAGTGACTGGATATTCCTATTATTGATCCTACGGCAGCAGCTTCGATTAGATCAAGAGCATTGTGGTATCGTAATTCAAAATTACCTAAATCGGATTTACATTTTTTTCTCTTGTGATCTTTTCCCGTCTTTTCATTTTAATTTTACTTAATGCATCATGTCAATTTTGAAATATTTTCCACCCTTATGTAAAATTGTAGAGGATAGAGGGGTCCAATCGAATTCTTTGTAATAAGTGAAATTCTTTCTAGGGTCTCATTTTGCAACTTTTGATTGAAAAGTTTTTCAATGGGGGCCTTTGGAACGGATTTCCTAACTAGATACTCGATAAACTTTAAAATTAAGAATCACAACTCCCTTTCGACAAATCTAATTTATTTAATAATTTCCTATCCTTTATCACACCTATCAATTTTTTAAGAGTCAGGTTTAGGTAAGTCTAGAAATTGAGATTTTATTCTCTTGAGTACGAAAAATATTTTTACTTTAAACAAATTCAATTCCAAAACGATAAAATTCAGATTTTTGATTTTTTTAAAACCAATAAGAATTTTTTCGTGAAAGTTTGAAAAATATTTTTACTGCAATAAAATTAAGAATTTTTTCAACGTCTTGTACAGCAACTAGGTACGTTTGGTTTAAGGCTAGTGACGTAAAAATGTTTTTTATTCCAAAACAATTTTAAAAAATTTTTGTACTAAAAAGTTCGTTTTTTTTCATTCTACAAAAGTATTTTTTTTTCATTCCAAGAAATGGGAATTTTTCCCAAAAAATAAAGATTTCTATCCCCTTGAAAAAAAAAAAAACTTCAAGAAAATTATTTTTTTTCCAGAGAAATCGCAATATTTTAAGTTTTTTTTTTTCAAAAATTCATGACTTTTCATGACAAGTAATTTTTTTTTGAAAAATTCATGACTTTTTCATGACTTACATGGCCCATTTTAAAATTTCATGACTTTTTCATTATTTTCATGACCTGTAGATGTAGACACCCTGTAAAGGACCGATTGAAAAAATTTTCAAACAGAAGTTAATGTAGCTTGATGTACTAGGAATAATTTAGCTTACAACAAAAATTTCGATTGGACCTCTCTCTCCCCTCCAATTTTGAATATGTAAAAAATTCAAGGTGAGCAAATGATCAGCAACGGGTTTCCGTAAAAATAGCCGATTGCCGCGTATTCCTCATTACATATGCATTAAAAAACAATGCAAACAAGTCAAAAGGTCAGCATTTTTAATGCGCTGCATTTCTGCCACCTCAGCAATTCAGCGCCGACAACTCTCCGAAACGATCTATCGGTGGACGGTGGACCGCGCTGTGAACTCGGCGGCGCGCGCACCCACCAAACGCCGGCTGCTATCCTATTTCCCTCCTGATTAACTTCCCCCCTCGATACCAAGGGATCGGAATACGGTTGGGTCTCGTCTGGTTTTCACGTTCGCACACTGTCATTCTTCGTAGTTCAATTCTTCAGCTAGCTATTACCATTCCTCTTGTGTCGCGCGTTCGTACGTACATTACCAAAGCAACTGGTGCCATTGTGGGAACAGTAATTTTGTAACGAAAAACCAAATTCGATCGGTAGAATTAATTTTTGTTCGAGTATTTGAATTTTAATCGCTGACAAAATGGTCGAAGTCGTCGAAGAGAAGAAACCCGAACAACAAACCGAAACACCGAAGGAGACCGAAAAGGCCGAAAATAACGCCGAAAAAACACCCGAAGAGCCACCAAAAGAAATGCGATCCGTCGTCCTGACCAGTTTCGGAGGCCTGAAATCGGTGAAAATATTGAAAAAGCCCGAACCGACTTTGGGAGCCGACGATGTTTTGATTCGAGTTAAAGCCTGGTAAGCCGAAAATTGATAAATAATTCACTAACATATGGTACGGTTTTGGGGATGCATTTACCTAACTGGTTACCGGCTTTGCCATCTTTTTTTCGCCTAGATTCGCATCTGGCCACGAATTCGGTTCAATATTACAATATTTTTGTTAATTTATCGTGTAGCATATGGATAAATATGAACGTTCGATCGGTCAATTAAATCGTTTGAAATTAAATTTGTTACGCTAATTAGTCTAAATTGGACGAATTTATCGTTTTAATAGCAACAAACGGCGGCTTTTTATCGTGTAAAAAATTCCACTCGTAATTAGTATCGAACCAGTTGAAAAAAACGCTCGACTTTTCTACCCCACCGCGCCTTTTCTGTTCGCCCAAAAAAGCTAGCCAATCCGATCGAAGCAAACATATTTCGACAACGTTTGTACAATGTCCATCGTCGAATGAAAATCATTTTTGTAGTTTGAATACCGCTCTAACGTATTCTCTAGATTTATATTCCAAGCTGAAACTGGTTTAGGATTTCTTTCTACAGAGTCTGGCATTTGTTTGATATCGAACCTCGTCGAACGTTGAAAATTGGGCGATTTAGTACTACCCACTTTTGTCCGTTGAACCAGTTCGATGGCATGATGGGATTTGTTGCTTTATATTCTACGTTCCAAGTCGAGCTCGAGCTGCTTATCAGCTTTTTAATCGTATTTCAACGTTCGAGGACTGTGCAATGGTTTTGACGAAAGTCGAAGAAAATTCAGCACGTTTGAACATCTCGTAAACTTTTGTTGAGTTGTCGAGTTGAAACCGTCCAATATTGTAGGGTTTTATTTTCACTTTACGTCTTGGTCGAATTATTATCACCGTTGGAATTGGAATTATGTAGGTGTGGTTCGAATAAATGCCTAATTACGACGTTAATTTTATCAACAGGTGCAATTTGCAAGTTTTTCCTCGTGCGTATTCGAGATTTATATTGCACACATCTGGATACGAGTAAATAATACGTTGGCCAGTTCAATCGACGTAATAAGGATTCTTTCATTGTTGTCGAATGGAAATTTCATTTATTTAATTGCTTCGTTTTTGAACCTTTCGACACTCTCGACTGAAAATTGAAATGAAGAATCTTACCAAATTCTTCTCCTCCCTCTCCCCTTCCCTTCGCACCAACAACTTGATGGTGAACGGTGAACCAAAAATAACATATTTTTTTATCAAGTAGGATTTTGGGCTTTTTCTTTTTCAAAAATGGGTAATGCTGTTATCATTTTATTTTTGATACCGTTTAAAACCGTTCGGAATTCGTGTACCGACTTGTTGAACTTCTCATCCTAAGGGTGGGTTCGAGTGGATGGAATTTTTTATGGAAAATTTCGTCCTACCATGGGTTAGGGGAAAATGACGCTTAGGCGTGGTCCAATCAATAAGTCGTTACGCGCAACACTTTACGCAACAGTGTGGCATGCGTGGGTGTACGTCGCCGACATATTTACCCGGCTTTCCTTTCGCTGACACGAGTCGATTCGAGTTCAGGTTTATCAACCCTCTATTAACGAAGCTTCTCTATTGCAATGGTGCATTTTGGTCTGTATGTGTATGGTGAATGACGAGTTTGTGTGAGGTGCTCAAGGTATAAGTATGGTGGTATACGTTATAAGTAGACAAGAATAGTACCACCAGGTGCACCTGCATTCATTGCATTCGCAGGTATACGAAATGCAATTCGTCTTGCGTTACTGCAGTTCCCAGTTTTTAGGTGGTTTCGTTCGCTTAGGTACTTGGTTGAATGAAATTTTGGAATCGAGTTTTAATATTTTTATCTCGAAATTACCTATCGAATGTACGTATTTCGTTGTTGATAAATTCATAAGTCTCAAGTGACTTTTGTTTTGTTGAAAATATTTTTTATTTGAAATTGAGTTGAACCTGGATTGATTGACTGAGCTAGAAATTGAATTTCAGATCATATTTTCTTCGCTGAAAAATTATTAAGTATGAAATTCTGGATAAGTGTTACATGAGGGAGGGAGGGGTAGAAAGGTAGAGGTATAATAATCCTATTTTTAGGACCCCTAAAATGGGGAAGAACAAAAAAAAACTGAAAATGTATCGTAAGGAGGCTACCAATTCAAATATTATTTTTAGGAGAATTTTTATTTTATTAAAAATTTTTAATCTGTCGAATTTTTTAAAAATTTTAAATTCGTAGATTTAATGGAAAATTTTGATGTTCTATTTTCAATTTGTCAATTTTATGAAATTCTCCAATCATTAAATATTACGAAAAATTCTTAATTTTATTATTTCAAAAAAAAAAAGAAAAAAATTGATAACATACCTAGTGACATTTTTCAATTTTTAAACTTGATTTTGAAATTTTCAACGTGCCAATTTCTTGAAAGTTCGTGTATTTTAAAATTTTTTGTTGCTTGTGTCAAAAAAAATTCAGTTTGATAATTTTACAAAAATTCTTCAGTTTGACGATTTCATAAAAAATTTTAATTTGTCAATTTCATAGGAAATTATAATAGAAAAAAATTGCATATTTTACGAAAATTCTTCAATTTTTCAATTTTACAGATAATTTTGACAATTTTATGAAAATTCTCAATTTTTTATTTTCCTAGAACCATTTTGTAAAAAATTTCAAGTAGTCAACTTTTCGAAAAATTTGTAATTTGGCAATTATTTTTGTAAATTTTCAATTGCCAACTTCATAAGAAAAAAATTAATTCATCAATTTCACAAAAACAGTTCTAGCTTGACAATACTAAAAAAAATTCATTTTCATCACTTCATTAAAAAAATTTTGGTCTAGCAATTTTTTCGGAAATCCTTCAATGTGAACATTTTTTTTTCAATTGTTTGTTTATCAATATTTCATTTTAAAAAATAATTTTTCAAGTGGTCAACTTTTCAAAAAATTAGTAATTTGATAATTTTTGTAATTTTCAATCATAAAAAAATCTATTTGCCAGTTTCATAAAAAATTCTGATTTGGAAATTTCACGAAAATCCTTCAATGTGACAATTTAATTTTTAATTTATCAATTTCATAAAAAAAAATAGTTTGGTTATTATTTTCATACAAAATATAAATTGTCAATTTTCAAGAAAATTCTTCAATTTTTTGATTCCATTAAAAATGTTGAATTTGACAATTTTTTAATTTTTCTCAATTAGTTCATTTCATAAAAAAATCTCATGTGGTTAATTTCTCAAAAATTCTTCAACTGGGCAGTTTTTTTAAATTTTCAATTTGACAAATTCCAAAAAAATCAATTCATCAATTTCGCAAAAAAATGTTCAATTTGACCATTTTAAGTTTAAAAATTTTCAGTTCCATAAATTCATTAAAAAAAAACATTAAAAAATGATTTGAAAGTTTCACGAGAATCCTTCAATGCAACGATTTCAAAAAAAAAAATCGAATTTTGCTATTTTAGAGAAAACATGAATTTGTCTACTTCACTCAATTACTTCATAGTCCATTTAATTGGTCAACTTCTCGAACAATTTTCAATCCGACAGTTTTTGTAAATTTTCAAATTTCAATCTGTCAACTTCATAAAAAAATTAAATTTGACAAAAAATATCCCATTTGAGGTTTCTATGAAAATTCAGTTCTACTATTTCATGTAAAATGTTGATTTGGCAATTTCACAAAAATCCTTCAATGTGATTTTCAATTCGTCAATTTCATTTTAAAATTTTGAATTCTGTTATTTCATAAAAAAAATCAATTTGTCATTTCACAAAATGAGAATTTTATGAAATTTCTTAAGTAGTCGATTTCATAAAAAAAAACAATTGGTCAACTCCGTAAATTCATCGATTTTACAATTTTTATGAATATTTTCTATTCTTTTTAATTTCATTAAAAAATTTAAATTTTGCACTTCTATAAAACTTTTTAATTTTTTGATTTCATACAAATTTCAATTCAATCAATTTTATGAAAAATTCTAAATTTTTTAATATTATTCAAAAAATTTAATTCTTTATTTTTATGAAAATCCTTTAATATCAATTTTCAAGTTTGATTAAATTTTTTTATGTGTGTCAATTTCGGAAAAATTTCTAAATTTTTTTTATTTTGATTTGAAAAATTAGATTTGACATTAATTTGATGAAAATTTTCAATTTTGATGTTTCGTGAAAAAGTTTATATTTCTAGATTATCAATTTCGCGAAATTTCTTCAATTTTTGAATTTTATTGGGCTGAACAATTTCATCAAAATTTGAATTTATTTGGTTCATGAAACTTTCAAATTTTGATTAAAAATTTTCATTTGTCAAATTCCTTTAAATTTTTAAATTTGTTTAAAAATATTCAATTTTAATTTTTGTTGAAATATTTCAGTTCGTTCATTTCATACATTTTTTTAAATTATAAAAAAAATGAAATTGTCAATTTCTCAAAATTTTTGCAATTTTTAGATTTCAGAAAAAGTTGTGCCTGATAAGACAATTTTATTGCAATCGGTTTTATTCACGAAAAATTTCAATTCATGTTTCACGAAAATTCTTCAATTTTTTATTTTGATAGAAAATTTTCAAATTTATGAAAAAAGTTCAATTTGTCAATTTTACGAAAATCCTTCAATTTTTTAATTTAAAGATTCACATTTTCCTATTTTCTTGGCCAACGAATCGTTTTTCATGAAAATTGATAAGGACCAAAATTGTAGAGCGAAAAATTTCCTTTCGTGAATGAATGGTCAGAATTTTGATTCAATGAATATTTTCCGAGTTATTGTCAAAAAAACTAATTTGAAAGTCGACGTGACTACTCCTGGTAAGTAAATGAGACGTTGATGAGTAACTCGTGAAAATTTACAGCATTTTTCAAAAAACTGTAAGCTAAATTTAAACCTAATTTGTCTGAAAATAAGTTTAAACTCTTAGGGCGATATTTTCGGTTGAAACTTTTCGCCTCGCATTGGTATAGAGGTGGCCTCTTGGGATAGTTCAACTGGAAAGACAATGTATCTCTCACTTTATCAGCCAAATTACACTACCTCCCGTATGCGAAATAGCCATTGATAAAGATTCGTACAACGATAAACATATGGGTTGTACATCGAATATTTTCCATTACGGTTTATCGACCTCGCCAATACGCTCGATTGCAGAGCCCCTTTTTCTTATTTTATCGACCAGGAAGTTCTCTGTGCGAATATTAAACCAACGTTAAAATTTCGCATGTAAGTATCATGCACAAGCTCGTAGGCTCGTACTGACAATATTCAGCAATAATTTTGCGACGAAATACTTACGCCGTTTCAAGGTTCCATTAATAAAACTAAGAGAATATGATTCAAAACATGTGACTCATTTGGTATATTTGGCGAATTCCTTAATTATTACAGCCAGTTCGGAGAGAACCAATGATACTCTATGGTATTGTTCGACAACCTCGTGCATTTCGCCATCAAATTCCAGCCCATAGTGTAGCCTTGAACTTGACCATCTCTTGAAATACATACATTATAATGGTCCTCCACGTAGTCTAATCCTTCCGCAGTCGGTGTTACCAATAACGAAATGCTACGTGTAAAAAAATTCACTCGACGTTGTAAAGTTATTTTTTTTTCGGCAATGAACTTGGAACAGATACGCAAAGTGATGAATGGTATAAATAAAAACGACAGATTATGTACAGTTGCGCCGACTAAAACAAATATAGGATTAGTGGGTTTTTAATTTTCAAGGATTTATTCGACGCTGATTTAATTTCAACGGATTAGGTCTCTCTTAGGTCTGCTCATCTGCGGTCTGGTTTGGTACATGGTGGAAAAAGAAGAAGATATTCGGATCTGTTGTAACATATGGGTCGGACGGACCCTCTTCTTGTACAAGTACCTTCTTAATTTATGGCAGTCGAGATAAGAAATATTACGTTACTGGTTTCGGTGCAGAATAATAATTAAACGGCATGGCAGACTGTACGTAGTCATCGCAGAACTATGTGCACGCTTCGGTGATTCGAGTTGCCTGCCGTTTCCACTTGGAAGATTGAAATTGCTACGGATTGAGCGCCAGTATCGAACTAGCTCCTATAGTTTGCACTGCAACGGTAATGATTGAGCTGAATTTTTCAAAATCCAAAACTATATAAACGTCTAATATACGAAATTAGAGAGCAGAGAGGAAGAGGAGTCCAATCGAAATTTTTATAATAACCAAACTTATTTTTTATTTATTTAGCAACGTATGTAATTAGGGCAATAATATTTTTCGATAGCATCATATAAATGTATATACACGTGGATGTGGAATACTTTTGGATAAATATTTACATTCCTTCGATTCGTAAGAGAGATGAGGCGAATCTCGCCCCAAAAAATAGAAAAATTTGGCATACGATCGATACCGGCGCTCAATCCGTATAAACGCCTAATATACGGAATTAGGGAGAAGAGAGGGGTCCAATCGAAATTTTTATGATAACCAAACTTATTTTTAGTATCTTAATCTACAACTTCTGTTTGAAAATTTTTTTGATTCAACCCCTCCCTTCTCCGATTTTTCAATAATGAGTGTCATCGTACTAATATTCAAAATTAGAGGGATGGGGAGGGCCCAATCGAAATTCTTAAAATAACCAAAATTATTTCCAAGATTCTAACTTTTGTTTGAAAATTTTTTCAATTCGAACCCTCCCTCCCCTCCAATTTTTAATTATTAGTATCCATTTATTAATATGAAAAATTGAAGAGGAGGGAGGGTTCGAATTGAAAAAATTTTCAAACAAAAGTTGTAGATTAGGATCTTAGAAATAATTTTGGTTATTATAAGAATTTCGATTGGTTCCTCCCCTCCCCTCTAATTTTCAATATTAGTACGAAGACACTCATTATTGAAAATTGGAAGGGAGAGAGGGGTTGAATTAAAAAAAAATTCAAACAAAAGTTGTAGATTAAGATCCTAAAAAAAAGTTTGGTTATTATAAAAATTTCGATTAGAACCTTCCCTCCCCTCGAATTTTGCATATTAGTACGAAGACACTCAATATTGAAAAATAGTGGAAGGGGGGGTTGAATTAAAAAAAATTTTCAAACAAAAGTTGTAGATTAAGATCCTAAAAATAAGTTTGGTTATTATAAAAATTTCGATTAGATCCTTCTCTCCCCTCAAATTTCGCATATTAGTACAAAAACATTCAATATTGAAAAATGGTGGAAGGGAGGGGTTGAATTAAGGGGGGGCCTATAAAAAAAAAATAATGTTGAATGCATAGCGTTGACAAGCGGAATTTTCTAAGACCTTTGCGTGACGTCATTTTGATTTTTCATCAATGAAGTTTTGAAGAAAAATTGGAAACTAATTTCATCTCGCTTTTTTTTACAAAAAAAAATAATTTTTGATTTTTGAAAAATAAAATGCATGAAGTTTCAAAAAAAAACCAATTATATTCATTTTGCATTTTAATGATGTCATTTTGTAGAAATTATTAATAAATTTTTTGGAAAATCAAAAATTTTAAGCGTTGAAATTGGAGAAAAACACGACTTTTTCTTAATGCCCCGTTTCCAGAAAAACTATGCAACCACGAGGTTTTTCCTCAGAATGTTTTTTATTCAGTACAGTCTGGTCTGTAGTCTGACGAGAGGGTTTTGCGAAATTTTAATTTGCCGACGACTTCTTTCGAGTTGAATGGAATACTAAGATGAAATTCATGAGAAAGTTAGATAAAATCAGGGGAAAAAGTAGGAATTTAGCAAAACCCTCTCGTCAGACTTCAGACCAGACTGTACTGAATTAAAAACATTCTGAGGAAAAACCTCGTGGTTGCATAGTTTTTCTGGAAACGGGGCATTAAGAAAAAGTCGTGTTTTTCTCCAATTTCAACGGTTAAAATTTTTGATTTTCCAAAAAATTTATTAATAATTTCTACAAAATGACATCATTAAAATGCAAAATGAATGTAATTGTTTTTTTTTTGAAACTCCATGCATTTTATTTTTCAAAAATCAAAAATTAATTTTTTTTGTAAAAAAAAGCGAGATGAAATTAGTTTCCAATTTTTCTTCAAAACTTCATTGATGAAAAATCAAAATGACGTCACGCAAAGGTCTTAGAAAATTCCGCTTGTCAACGCTATGCATTCAACATTTTTTTTTTAATAGGCCCCCCTTAATTCAACCCCTCCCTTCCGCCATTTTTCAATATTGAATGTTTTTGTACTAATATGCGAAATTTGAGGGGAGAGAAGGGTCTAATCGAAATTTTTATAATAACCAAACTTATTTTTAGGATCTTAATCTACAATTTTTGTTTGAAATTTTTTTTTAATTCAACCCCCCTTCCTCCATTTTTCAATATTGAGTGTCTTCGTACTATTATGCAAAATTCGAGGGGAGGGAAGGGTCTAATCGAAATTTTTATAATAACCAAACTTATTTTTAGGATCTTAATGTACAACTTTTGTTTGAAAATTTTTTTTAATTCAGCCCCTCCTTCCACTATTTTTCAATATTGAGTGTCTTCGTACTAATATGCAAAATTCGAGGGGAGGGAAGGTTCTAATCGAAATTTTTATAATAACCAAACTTTTTTTTAGGATCTTAATCTACAACTTTTGTTTGAATTTTTTTTTAATTCAACCCCTCTCTCCCTTCCAATTTTCAATAATGAGTGTCTTCGTACTAATATTGAAAATTAGAGGGGAGGGGAGGGACCAATCGAAATTCTTATAATAACCAAAATTATTTCTAAGATCCTAATCTACAACTTTTGTTTGAAAATTTTTTCAATTCGAACCCTCCCTCCTCTTCAATTTTTCATATTAATAAATGGATACTAATAATTAAAAATTGGAGGGGAGGGAGGGTTCGAATTGAAAAAATTTTCAAACAAAAGTTAGAATCTTGGAAATAATTTTGGTTATTTTAAGAATTTCGATTGGGCCCTCCCCACCCCTCTAATTTTGAATATTAGTACGAAGACACTCATTATTGAAAAATCGGAGAAGGGAGGGGTTGAATCAAAAAAATTTTCAAACAGAAGTTGTAGATTAAGATACTAAAAATAAGTTTGGTTATCATAAAAATTTCGATTGGACCCCTCTCTTCTCCCTAATTCCGTATATTAGGCGTTTATACGGATTGAGCGCCGGTATCGATCGTATGCCAAATTTTTCTATTTTTTGGGGCGAGATTCGCCTCATCTCTCTTACGAATCGAAGGAATGTAAATATTTATCCAAAAGTATTCCACATCCACGTGTATATACATTTATATGATGCTATCGAAAAATATTATTGACCTAATTACATACGTTGCTAAATAAATTAAGAAATGCTTCGAGGTGCATTGGCTCTCGGCTCATCAGTTAAATATCTACTTAGCCTTTTCAAAGCGTTCCAATCTCGAAACCAAACCGTCGAATTAATCGAATACGATACGACTACATACTATGGCGTGATGTGGTAATTAATTAAATATAAATCAACCGAGCAAGATGCGTTCGACTGGAAGCCGCTGAATTTAAAAACCAATCAACATCGCGGAAAAAAACAATCGAACCCGCAGCAATTTATTAATTAGCCGTGTGAATGCAAACTTATAACAGTATACTAACGTACTTGTAATTGTCCAATGCACGTTATCAGCGTTGTTCAATTTGGCAGCTTTGTGCCATTTTAAAGGTTTCTACTTGTAAGTTCCCGATCCGGCGAACAGGGTTAATGATTTCTTTTCATTTTTATAATAAAAACACGATGAGTTGAGCATTTTACGCGCTATAAGATGTTCTCGCTATAGGTGTGTATTGTACGTGGGAATATTTTGATTGTTGTTTTTTTTTTCAACCATTGCATCGTGGTATCGAAAATTAAGATTTGAATGGTGAACAGCTTCTAGCAGAGACCAGAGAGAGGTACTAACGAGATCTGGCTGAAATGTTGCGAAACCGTATTACCCATTTAGATTTATAGCGGGAAATTAATTTTCATATTTTTATGCCTGCGTTGAGAAACACCGATGTGGTTTTAATACGATTTTTTCTCTTCAATAGGTCGTTTGATTTTTTAATTAAAGTTTTATGGGGTGGATTGTAATGCAAAAAGGCAGTAGGCTGTAAAACGTGATGAAATTGCTGTGAAATTGCGTACTTCGGTCGCGAGCCTTTGCTGTGTGTTTTCAAGATTTAAAAAAAATTTCTTGATAATTTTTCATCATTGAGAAAATAGAAAATTTTGTTGAAACTTTAACAGATTTTGCTGAAAAAATTGAGAACTCATTTTTACTTTTTTCATTCGTCAATTTCAATTTTTTATAAACAGTTTTTTTTTTGGTTGCAAATTTTAATATTTAAAAAGGTACTTGAAAAGATAATGAAACATACAAATTATATTTTTATAATTTTTGAAATTTTTTTGCTCAAAAATTGAAAATTTCATATACACATTTTTTTTAAATGTAAGTAAGTAAGTTTCTCGAGATTATTTTCTGAAATTTTTATTCATTAAAAAAAGAGAATATAATTTTCAATTTTTGCTGAAAAAAATTTGAATAAATTCTTACAGTTTTATTTGCAAATTTTTTACATAATAATTTTAAAAAATTTTAAATCGTATTTTTTTGGTTTAAATTTACTTAGGTAATGAAATTTTTACAGTTATATTTTTATCAAAACTTTTTAAATATTTGAAAAAAATAATGAAACATAGAAATTACATTGGTATGAGTTTTTGAAATTTTTATCATTCAAAAAAATCGGAAATTTCATTAAAAATTCGTTTTTTAAAATTTTGTTAAAATTTTTTTATTAGGTACCAGAAAGGTGAGATTTATTTCAATTTTTTACAATTTTTATTTAGGTACCTATTAAAAAAATTAATTTCATATTTTTTTGTTGAAGAAATTTTAAATCAGATTAGAAATTTTTTTGTGAATTTATTTAATATTTGTTTTTGAAAGTAAAATAATAAAACATGAAAATCACCTACTTATTTTTTAAATTTTTTTAAAATTTTCATTTTTCAAAAAACTATACATTTTTTCATTAAAATCTTTTTTTTTTTAAAGTGAGACATTGTTTCAATTTTTTTTTACAATTTTTATCTATTTATTTGAGAAAAATTTGAAACTAAAAGTACACTAGGCAATTAAATTTTTTTTTGTTGAAAAACTTTCAAAATCAAATTTTACAATTTTTTGAAATTTAAAAATTTGAAGGAAAAATAGTGAAGCATGAAAATTATATTCTAACGATTTTTTGAAATTTTTGCCATTCAAAAAATTGAAAATTTCTTTTAAGAAGAGAATAATTTTTTTTATAACTTTTTGAATATTTTTAAAATTTTTGAAATATTCATTTTTTTCTTGTTTATTCAGCAAAAAGTTTATTCTTACAATTTTGTACGATTTGTAAATTTTAAATGTGTAGATATTGACATAAATAAATAAATAATTACGAAACTTGAAAATTTCATACTTTTTTTTCAAGTGAGTTTCTTTGAATTTTTTATAATCATTGATTTAAAAAGAAATTAAAATTGCATTCTTTTCATATTTATTGCAATAGGTATATTAATGTTAAATATTTAAAGAAAAAAAAATAAAAATAATATGAAAATTAAAATATAAATTTTTTTTTTAAATTTCCATTACCTATTCAAAAAATTGAAAATTTATTTTAAAGTTCGCATACGTACTCTTCTTTTGGGTGATATTTTTTCACAATTTTTTGAAATTTTTTTTCATTTTAAAAATTTTGAAATTTTATTTTTTGTTTAAATTTAAAAAATAGTGAAACCTAAAAAATTCTTTAAAATTAGTAGTTTTTGTTAAGAAATTGGAAGTTGAAAGAATTTTTCACAATTTTTTGATTTCTTTGAAAAAAAAATTAAAAATTTCATCGATTAAGTAGGTACCTAAATACATACTTTTTGTTTTAAAAAAAATTGATAAAAAATTAATTTTCAACATTTTTTCAATTTTTTTATTCTTATCTTTTTAGAAATGTTGAAATTTCATCTCTTTTTTTAAAAATAAAATTGAGAATTATTCATCTTTACGAATTTTTGCCAATTTTATTTCATTTTTTTTATATAAAATAATTGACTCGAAAATTGCATTTTTGCTATTTTTGAAATTTTTTTATCATTAATAAAAAATTGAAAAATTGAGACATCTTTTTTAAAAAGAATCTTATTATTAATTTTTTTCAAATTTATTTGATTTATATCAGAATTTAATCCAAATTAATGCTATAGAAAATTTCTGGAGCCAGTTTCATAAAGGCGGAAGATTAGTGGAGGGGGGGGGGGTGAAAGATTTTAAAATCATCAGTCACGAACTTGTACCTAAATTGTTCCTTTCCATGGGTATAAATAATCTGGAGAAGAAAAAAAAATCACCCAAGCCACGAAGTTCATAAAAACTACCTCATAAACGTTTTACACATTTCGTATTTCACGATAACGCAATTATCCGTACTTCGAAAGGTCAAACCCCCGAAGATGACACAGCAATCTGGCTAATTTACGCGAATTGTTATCTCTTCGTGTTGAATGACGCCCGAGCCAGCATCCGCACCTGGAATGCACTCGCTTTTGCAGCAAAAGACACGTAAGTATACTGGTCATTACTCGATACTCGTACATGGAAGAAGAACCATACTCTTGTGTAGTGTACGTATAAGACGTATCTTCGTATTCCAACTGTACGCAGAAGCTAAAAGAGGGGTGACAATTTGCATGCAGGAAAAGACGTATCCGGTAATGGAGCTGGATACATTGAAAATAATTCGACGTGCAATTGCGCCAGACGAGCGAAAAGAGTAGACCAACTGGACAATCACGTTTACGACCACGTACATTGGCATTGGCAATGGAAAAAGCACGCGACAATGTGCAGTGACTTCGCTGATTGGATTATATAATTCTTTGAAAAGGTGCGCGCCGCTAGAACGTCTCTGATGACCTGGACCTGGAGTTAGTGGAGTTGCATCATCGCATCTGCATAATTTGCATTTTCTCGTCAATTGGATTAAAAAAGTCTGCTGTGCAAAGACCACTTCGTAGAAAATTTTAGGTTAGGAGAGGTGGGTCAAAAGAATTCCTAAATTGGGGTCGTTCGTGCGTGTTGTTAGCTTGTGACCAGAGGGAAGGGAGAATTGAGGGTCGGGGAGGGGAGGATATTTTTTAAGGATAATTCCACGAGGAGTTTCTCGAGTAGTGTTTTGTAGATTTGGGCAAGATCAGTTCATGAACGAGTCATTTTTTCAATTTTTTCCAATTATGATAAATTTGAGTAATTTGGATGTATTGTTGATTCTGAAGATTTTCAAAATGATCGAGCATATTGGCAGTACAAAAGATGACGAATATATCACTGAAGTCGAAAAACACCCTGTGTTTTGTCAGAACTGAATGAGAATAATGAATTTAAACGATTTAGTTCCATTTTTTTGGGTCCATGAACTGGAAGGCTGGAACAACTGGCATTTTTTTTTTTTTTTTTTTTTTTTTTTTTATCAATGGACTTGAAAAATTTTGTTCATTTTTTTTACGAGCTTGCTGAAGTATGGTGTTTTGGATGGAAAATTTTCTTCTCATTGAAAGTGAACTTGAAAATAATTTGATCTTTTTTTTTTGACAATTCCACTCAAGATCCACTTCTCGTCTGAATTCTCTCGGAATCACAGAATTCCATCCAAACCTTGAACTCCGATTCAACGTATCCAAAACCACCTAGAGATACAAGCCATGAACGTAGAAAGGCAACGTCGCATTTTCGAGTAGTAGACGGCCGACTTTCCAATTCGTTTTTTGACGATAACTCGGGAAATATTCATCGAATCGAAATTCTGACAACACATTAATGAAAGGAAATTTTCTGCTCTACAATTTTGGTTCAGATCAATTTCCACGAAAAATGCTTCGTTCGCTCTGAAAATGAGAATATGTGAAAATTTGCATATCCAAGAAAACATTTTACGCTGAGAAATCGAGGTATTTTCGTCAAATCAAGATTTCAATAATTTTAGGGTGAAAGGATTTTTTTCGTTCTACAATTTTGGTTCGTATCAATTTTCACGAAAATCGCTTCGTTAACCGGGAAAATGGGAAAATTTGGTAGACGGCCAACTTTCAAAATCAGTTTTTCGACGATAACTCAAGAAATATTCGTCAAATCGAAATTCCGACTACACCAAACAAAAGTAAATTTTTTGATCTACAATTGTGGTTTTCATCAATTTTCACAAAAAGGGGTCGTTGACCTCGAAAATGAAAAAATAAATCGTTTTTTGACGATAACTCAAAAAATTGGTCAAATCAAAATTTTTAAAAGCACTAAAACTGAAGGATTTTTTCTGCTCTACAATTTTAGTTCTTATCAATTTTCATGAAAAACGCCTTGTTTATCCGCGAAATAGGAAAATATGAAAATTTGCATATCTGAGAAAACAGTTTTTGCTAATGAATCGAGGTATTTTCGTCGAATCAAAACTTCAATGATTTTAGGATGAAAGGATATTTTTTGCTCTACAATTTTTGTTCTTATCAATTTTTACGAAAACCGCTTCTTTGACCGGGAAAATAGGGAAAATCTGGTAGACGGCCCATCTTCAAATCAGTTTTTTGACCGTAACTCGAGAAATATTAGTCGAATCAAAATTCCGAATACACTAAACGAAAGTTAATTTTTCCCTTTACAATTTTGGTTCCCATCAATTTTTTCGAAAACCACTTCGTTTGCCCAGAAAACGTATTTTCAATTGCTCAAGTCGGCCGTCTTCGGCAAGGTTCGCAAATTTAACTGCATGGCTTGTAGTGTCTAGGTGGTTTTGACGTATCCTGTATCAATCCACCTTCAAGATCGAATCCAAATCCGCCAAAAGGAAGAGCAGCATCAGCAGAAGCAGCCAGCACTCAGAAGGAAAATGAATGATAATGAAATCGTGTTACATCTGCGTATTGTACGCCACTTTGGACATTGTCCAGCCGCTCACGCTGTCTGAATTTAATTCGACTTAACAAACGGTGAGAAATTTTACTGCTAGCAGCAGTTTCGATAGAGCTGAAGAATGGACGTTGGACGTGCCAGGGGGTAGGGGGTAAAAATAATTGAAAAATTGTCGGAATTATAAAATACTCTCCGGCGTATGTAACGAATAATATTGTAAACAGGCGATTACGAGCTCGATACTGCGTCAGTATAGTGATAAGCATCGCTTAGTCATACGTACAGTACTATTGCGAGATTAATAATTCGTTCACATCGTCGATGCTGATGAAGAAATGTACCAGAATAATTACCTATTATTGCCGCATTACAGTTACGACCTAGACTTGTGGAAGATGGAAAGAGGGTACGAAGGGAGCCAATCAATTAATAACTTAAAACGGTGTTATTTTGGTCGTACCATAAACCCCAGTCCTCAGCCCATGTATGCTTCGTCAACAGCAGGGGAGAAGGTTGAATTAAAAAAAGACGCGACTCTCAAGACGAAAGGACACGCGTGTAAAACGGAAGTATACTTAAAAGTGAATTGATAATGAAACACAATGCCAGATAAAAGACGAATAATGCTCGATAAATTACGATACACCCGGCTACGTGGATGGAAAAGGGGCAGAGGAAGAGTAGCGGACGATGGAATGTAATTAATCTACTTGGCTCTGCGTTATAACAATTGAATAGAATTTTTTTTCTTCTATTTATTAATAACGCGCGAACTTTTTTTTTTCATCCTTTACAGACTTTAAAGTAATGGTCGTACGGTATGGTGTTGTTTTTTTCGACGAGCTCGATTATAACACCACATCGTGGTGAAGGGAGGTAGAAAGCGGGGTTAGATGTGTACACAAATCTTTATTTAATCGATATAGTATGTAGTATACGAGTACACAACACAGCTATATCGTGTACAATGTCGGATATTTGCATTGTTACATTAATGAGAGAATTAATACATAACGGATTTTACGCGTATGTATGTACATATTTCGGCATATACGATAGACCTACCATGGTAAAGATATTTACTCGTAGATAGAGATACTACTACAACAGTAGCCATCTACAGGAATGCGCGTATCGCACGAATTTTGAGTTCATCACCTGCGAATAACCATAGGTAATAATTGTATAGGTCTCGACTTAGTTCTGATCTGAAGCATCAGTGGCGTGCTCAGGGTTTTTAGGGCCCTAGACCATGGTGTCTACCAAAAGTGAAAGTAGTGAAAAAGTAGTGATTTGAAAAATGGGTCATGAAAGTAGTGAAAAAGTAGTGATTTTGGAGTAAAGGTAGTGAAAAAATCAAAATTGAAAATCGAAAAATCAATTTCGTGCATAACAAAGTATCCAATTTTCTTCATTCGAAATTTCAATTTTCTCAAAACTTCGCCCTCGCTTCGCTCGGGCAGTGTTAATCTTTGATTTTTGTAAAAAACAAATGAATTAGTGACATCTAAAGAAAAAATTTTCAAAATTTTTCAATTCTGACCGTAATACCGTATCCACTCAACCTCTACGTTTGTTATGATGTTATGAATGAAAATTTTGAAAATAACCTGAAATCAATGCAAATATTATGGGAAGTTGAAAATTTTCAGTTTGAAGAGTATGTATATTTTTTATAATTTTGAACTTTTTCAAAATTATATTTTTCCATTCTATTTGAAAATTCTTCTGTAGTAAAGTATTTGAATCGTAATTTTTTTTGTTGGGGGGGGGGGGGTCACTTTTTTACGAATAAATAAATTTTTGTAGAAATCCTTATTTTTTGTCCTTTATTTGGGGGGGGGGGGGGGGTAAAATTTTTGAGATGGTAGAAAAAAGGGAGTGAAAAATTAGTGAAAAAGTAGTGATTTTAGAAAAAAAAAGTCAGGTAGACACCATGTAGACATAAACCTAAAACGGGCCCCTATGCGGCCAGTTCGGCCCCCTTGAACTTTTTTATCTTCCTCAGCTCCTCAGCCCGCCCTTATTACGTTGCATGTATACATTTCGAACTTGAAATTTTTTTTACTTTTGGCCTTGGGGCATTTCAAATTGAAAATTTTTCAAAATTTTCAATTTGAAAACTCAATAAAAATTTTATGTAAACACAGTGGCGTGACGAAGCGATTTTAATGGGGGGTGAGACTCAAAATTTCCCAACTTATTTCCTCAATTTTCCCAATTAATTTTCTTCAAATTTTCCAACTTTCCTGCTAATTTTTAAAAATTGAATCGACATTACCTTATGCTTTGTTTTTTTTAAGCATTCCAATGGTGATATACTTACTAATAAGTTCAGAGAATTTGAAATTCGCCTCTTCAAAAAAAAAACAGTAAAATTTTGTCCGAGCGAAACGAGGGCGGAAATTTTTTAGGAAAAATCGTAACTTTGAAAAGAAAACTACTCATTTTCTTCAAGAAGTTAGTAAAATGCGGTAATGTTTTGGATCTAAAAATTGTGAGAAGGCTTATGTTGTCTGAGTGAATGCATTTAAGGAATTTTAAAAACTTGTAATAACTTTAAGAACTTGCAATAAATTTGAAAAAATCTTGATTTTAAATCAAAACACACTGAGTTTTTGCACAATTAAAAAAAAATTGAACTGAAAATGTGGAAAACTGTCGTGCTGCCCGAGCGAAGCGAGGGCGAAAATTTTTGGGAAAATAGTTACTCAATAAAAACCACTCATTTTCTGCAAAAATAAAAAAATTTAAAAATAGTATATGGTAGGTAATTTTTGGATTTGAAAAGATAAATAAGCATGTGCACAATAAAATTAAATTTTTGGAAAAATTGTACTTTTGAAGAAAAAATCGTGCATTTATTGCACTAAAATGTGGAAAAAGACGATTATTTTCGGATTTAAAAAGTGAAAGAAGCGAAATTTTTTTTTAAATTGCAGCTTTTAATTTTAAAAACACCCATTTACCGCACAAAAAACCGGGAAAAATGCAATAATTTTTGGATTTGAAATTTGAATAAATTTTCAAAGTTGGGCGAATTAATAATTTCACGATTTTAATTTTTTTCCTGTAGTTTCATAACTTTTCCCAATTTTCCCAACTTTTTCAATTTTTGATAGTGCTGGGGGTGGGGTGGGTGAGTCACCCCCGCACCCCTGGTCGTCACGCCTCTGTCTAAACACAAACTGCAGTTTTAGTCAGTTATACTTGTAAGTATAAAAATTTATTTGACGAGTAAAATAAAAAACAAACAAAGAAATGAACAAAAATTCAACTTTAGGGATATATTTACAAGGGATAGCTGAGAAATGAAAATAACAATATTTGTGGGTCGGAAAGTTTTTGAAAAAAAAAATCTTATAAATTTTTATTTTTTTTTTTAAATTGAAAGATATAGATAAATTTCTCATAATTTAAGTTAATAGTAAGTATAAAATTTTGAAAATCGTAAAAAATTAGTTTACATTCCAGTTTTTCAGAATTGATTTGATTTCAAAAATTTATTAGGTAATATTTAAAAATTTTCCAATCTAAACATTAAAATTTTATTAAAATTTTGAAAATTGAAAATTTCTAAAAATTGTTATGTATTTACTTATACCTAAATAAAACTGTATTTTATCACTTTCAAACATTTATTTTAATTTAAAAATTATAAATTTTGAAATACTGATTTTAAATTCTTTCTATTAATTTGTGTAATTTGAAACTACAAATTTTCAAAGTTTGCTAGAATTTATGAAATAAAAAAAATTTAAATAAATAATTTAAGAAATTAAAAAAAAATAAAATTAATTGTAAAATGTTGAAGTTAATCATTTTTTAGAAAAAAAGTTTAAAAATTGAAGTCGTAATGTTTAAAAAAAAATTAATTGTTTCAAAAAAAATGAGAATTAGAAACAAATTGAGAATTTTTCAAGAAAAATGATGAATTAAAAAGTATAAGAAGTTACAGAATTTTTTTCAGAAAAAATAATTGGAATTGAAAAAAATTAAGATTCCATATTTTAAAGAAAAACATTGAAAGTTACCGAACATAATCGAATTTGTGTTGTTTAGACGTTTTAGTACACGAAGTCACCGAGTAAAAAAATTCATCTTTTTGATTAAGGTTAATAAATGTAATATTTTATACAAAAAATTATCTATAATTCGGACCCTTTTCACATTTTAGGGCCCTTCCAAAACTGTCCAGACGTTTACTCGTGAGCACGCCACTGTGAAGCATAGATTAGCTGGAGTGTGATAATGATGTAAATATTGAGAAACGCCAAGGCCTGTAAACGAACAGAGTCATTGATAAGTTTTCGAAGTACCTATTGTTATACGAGATGGTAATGAGCCAAGATGGATGAGGAATGATTCACTTTTATAGGTTTGGTATTTTTTGGTATGTGAAGGTGAAGTTGAAAAACGATTTTGATTTGAGTTAGGAAATGTTATTTTCAGTGATTGTGGTCTAAGGAAAAGGGAGAAGGGGTGAGCTATGGGTAATGGGTACAAGGGACGAAGGTGCGTCAACTTTTACTAACATTCTTCCAAGACGATTTTTTTGATTTTCATTATCGTTTTATGAGTCCATCTCAAATTGTAAATTTTTTTTCGCCTATTTTAAAAAAAAATTGAATTTTGAAAATCAAATTTTGATTTTATTCATTCCTCCATTTTTTTTACAGCAATTCCTACTTCTTTGAACTTTTTTACAAGTTTCAAATTTTTAATCGTTATTCTTGAATTTTTTGAAATCAATTTTTGATTTTATTTCAAGTATAGTTATGTAGTTTTAGCACAGTTGAACAATTATACAAATTCAGATAGTTCTGACTTAGAAAAAAAAAATCCCCCTGTAACGTTTTCAAATAAAATAATAATAAAAAAAAAATGAACCATGCAAGTACACAATTATTTAAATCAAGTTTTAATTTTATTCTTTTTTTTTTATTTTTTAAATTTTTAAATTTAAAAAATTATTTTCATTTAAATAAAAATTTTCAAGTTCCAAGTTTTTCAAAAATTGAATCGTTGAAATCGATTTTTATTTTATTTTTTTTTAATTTCAGTTTTTCAGTTTTTTTAATAAAAATTTTGGGATCTTTTCATGGTTTATTTTCTATTATTTTTTTTATGATAAATTGCTTTTAGGGTTTTGAGGTCGAGTTTTGATTTTTACCCCTCCCCCTCCCCCTCCAATCAATAATTTTCATATTTTTTTTACGATTTTTGAGTTGTTTTTTAAAAATTTATAAAATCTTCTAAATGTTTTGATATCAGGATTTTTTGATTTCAAAAACCGTTCAATTGCTATAAAATGGGATCTTTTCATGGTTTATTTTTTTTAAAAATGATAATTGCTTTTAGGGTTTTGAGGCCGAGTTCTGATTTTTACCCCTCCCCCTCCCTTCAATAATTTTCATATTTTTTTTACGATTTTTGAGTTAAAAATTTATAAAATTTTGTGAATGTTTTGATATCAGAATTTTTTGATTTCAAAAACCGTTCAATTGCGATAAAATTCTGAATCTTAATTTTTTAAATTGTTTGCAATTTGTGACGTTTTTTCTTGGCGATTTTCAATTTTTTTAATAATCATTTTTGATTTTTTTTGAAGTTCATATTATTATAATATTCTTTTTACAATTTTCGAGATTTTCATGTTTTTTATTTTGCAAAAATTGGCTGAGTTTTTAAAATTATTTTCTGGATTTTCTCAAAAATTCAAACCTTCATTTCTTGAGTTACCTACGATTTTTTTGAATTTTTACTATCAACGTATCAAGTTCAAGTATGCAACTGGAATATTTAAAAATTTTTGAAATCAATGTGTACGTGATTTTAATTTTTTCAATTTAGGTACCTAAAAAAATCTCAAAATTGTGTATAGGTACCTAGGTGATTTTTGATCTCTTTTTAAAAATTCAATTCATAATTTTTCAAATTTGTACTCAATTTTTTAGTGTCTTGCAATTTTCCAATTTTTTATCAACGTTTTTAAATTTTGAAGTTTGTCATTACTAGGAATTTTCAATTGTAATAATTTTTTCTTGATTCATATAATATTTCAAGAGTTGGTAGTGTTGGTAATTTCTGATGTTTTAAAATTTTTTCCATATTTTTTCGATTTAAAATTTTTTTCCTGTTACATTTGTATTTTTATTTTTTGATTTATTTCATCAACTTTTTTTTTAAATTTTTGAACAATTTTTCAAGTTTTTGAAATCAATTTCTAAATTTTCAAAAAAAAATCAAATATTCTTAATTTTTCTAAAACAATTTTTGATTTTTTTTACGTACAAGCTAAAAACTTGTAAACGTCAATTTTGAATTATTTAAAAGGAATATCAATTTTTTCAGTAATTTTGAATTTTTTATCTATTTCTCATGAGTCATGGCAACTTTTGTATCACCTGTGCAAATCAATTTTCAAGTTTTTTCAGCTGTTTTCAATTTTTCTACTTTTTATAAAATAATTCTTAAATTTATATACTTATCTAAATTATTCACTTTTAATTTTATTTCGATAATTTTTGATTTTTCAAAATTTTGGACATTTTCTGATTTTTAAAATCAATTTTAAATTTTTTTACCATTCTTAGATTTTTTTTAGCAATCCTAGTGAGCATTTCATAAAAAAATTTTAAATCAAGTTTTTGACTTTTCAGTTACCTAATACCTACCTAGATATTCTATTGAAAATTTTCAATTTTTTTATAATTCAACTATTTTAACCAAGTTAAATTACCTAAATGAGATTTTTTTTTTGCAAATCACAGCACTATTTTTTTCGAAAAATTGATTTCAAAAGTGGTGAAACAGTCACCCCTCCTCTTCCCTCCTCCTCCACTCATCGCCATTTTTCACGAGAAATTACCCTAAACCGACAAAAGTACCTAACATCGAACCGAATAAATCACTTAAGCGTAATACTTCACTTATTAATGACCGTTTGTTTCCCCAAATGTGGCATTTTCAAAGCCATGTACGGCTCATTTATTCCTTATTAGAAGATTAACCGACGACAATTCGTTTTGGAAAACTACTGATTTGATTTCTTGACTGCCAAAAAGCACGGTAGAATAATTCTAGCGAATCGCGTGGTTGTCAGAAAGGGCGAGCGAAATTTACTAATTTATTCGAGTCGATTAGAATTTTTTCTGAGCGCGTTGTAAAATCGATATTTTTTGGCAAGAGCCCGCGACCGTTAACTATCATTCGTCTGTTGCTGATGGTGGTGTTGCTCTTGTAAGCAAAGACCATGTAAGCGTATACACATTACACAGTGTTTCGGTATAATTTAGTCTATTTTTAATGCTGTGTATGTATATCTTATATAAACGTACATACAATGTACACAGGGTGAAGGAGCATTAATACATGCGTATATTATGCACAAAAGTGACGTGATACGAGCAGAACGAACATGTAAATGATTTTCTTAGTTTTTGGGGAAAACGACAAAAAAACGTCGAGAGATAGCACGTCGACTATATTTTCTAATACTTACGTTAGTCGATCCATCATCATGTTCGTTATAAAAATGCCAATGTAATTGGTATTTGAGGAGAGACAGAGTGGAAAATGTCGCGGATGCGGCGAGGAAATTGTACCTGTAATCCCGTCTTAATTTGCGTTGACATTAAGATTAACACGTTTATAAGCGCCTTTTACCAGTAGCTCGTTCGTCAAATTAATAAGAAGTGTCGTTTCGAGAACGTTCGAGTTGTGGAACACGGGGGTGATAGAGGAGGTATAATCTTTGATGGTCGAATGGGTCTTGAATTACTTCTCGTTGGCGGTTTATCTGTGGTACGGAGTTGGTAAATGGACGAAAATGGTCTTGGGAAATCGAATTAGCCGGTAGAACGAATTTGGGTAATTATTAGAATGAATTTATGTTCGAGGTTTATCTTGAAATTAAAATTGAAGATGTATTTTTTCGAAGTTGGGGATAAAAAATTGTCGATAACTCTTCAAAAAATGGAAATGGGAATGAAAACTTCATAACTAAAATTGTTAATCGTTGAAATTAGGTCACTTTTCATTCTGAAAAATTTTTCCTATCTCAAAGAGGAAACGAGCAATAGCTCGAGAAAGTCTGAAAATAGTATTTTCCAAAAAAGTAGGGTATGGAAAATTGTCAATAACTCCTGAAAAAATGGAGATAGGAATGAAAGTTTCATAACTAAACTTGTTAAGCGTTCAAATTGGGTCATTTTTTATTTTCAACATTTTTTCCTATCTGAAAGAGGAAATGAGTTATGGCTCGAGAAAGTCTGAAAATCGTATTTTCCAAAAAAGTGTATGGAAAATTGTAAAATAACTCCTCAAAAAATGGAGATAGGAACAAAAGCTTTATAATTAAAATTAATAATCGTTGAAATTGGGTCACTTTTCATTCTAAAAATTTTTTCCTATCTCAAAGAGGAAAACAGTTATGACTCGATAAAGTCTGAAAATCGTATTTTCCAAGAAAGTGGGGCATGGAAAATTGTCAATAACTCTTGAAAAAATGGAGATGGGAATGAAAGCTTCATAACTAAAATTGTTAATCGTTGAAATTAGGTCACTTTTCATTCTGAAAAATTTTTCCTATCTCAAAGAGGAAACGAGTTATAGCTCGAGAAAGCGTGAAAATCGTATTTTCCAAGAAAAATTTCATTCCAGCATCTGTGTAATTTGATAACTCATCGATATTATCGACGACGTGGTCGATTAAACGGTACTCGACTCCATCTATGACGACGATGGCCGGAAATAAAGCAAAAAGATCGTACAGCTCGTGTATATAAACTGCACACATACACGATTACATTCACAGGCAGGGTAAAACTGTACGCTGGTAACCAGCAGGGGCAATGGAGTAACAGAGAGTAATTATACAAGAGTTTCTATTTCAGTCCGCACAGTACGGAACAGTGCGGCGTCGAAGCGAACGGAAAAGCAGCCTGACAACATTTACGAATTATTTTTACCCCGATCGTAAACGGCGTATAGCTGCATATGGTGACGTCATTGGGGTTGGGTTGCCGAAGAATGATTACTGGAGGCATTTTTGCTGTGCTGGCTGTGACTCATGTCGAAGAGTAGACCGCTCTTCCGTGTCCTATGTCTTCTCAGTGCTGAGTACGTGTAATACAAGCCCACCATGGTATCGGTATGACACTGTGGTAGTCGTTTCAGTATGGATTTCTTCGGTGTAATTTTGTTTCCTCCGCCAGGGTAACAATGGACGAGAAGGTCGACAGTTAGTCACGCTTTTGCATCGAAGGGGAGGATTACCCTTTAAGCGATTATTCGCGTTAAACTATTATTATTATGATCGACGATCTTGTATAAATGTATGTACATTGTACATAGAGCATCGTTCGGGCTGTCTTTGTGGCCTCCGTGAAATAGCCATTTGCATTTTCAAATAAATTTGGCGTCGACTCAGTCAGCAGCCCGGTTGTTATTGTCGATACAAGATACCACAGTGTTGTACTTTGATGCTGCCGATTACAACGGATTTACGACCAAGTTATGATGCTGTATGTTTGATTTAGAAGATTTTTTTCTTACATCAATTTTTTTTTATGATAGGGCCGCGGTGCTGAGTTGTAAACAGTAATATGACGTGAGCAAATTAGATGAACAGGGGGGGTGAAATTTTTCTGTACGGAAAGAGTTGTGAAGGTAGAGAAAATAGGGCCACGATGATGTAAGTAGATAATTGGTATTGAGAAAAATTGAGCCTATGAGCGAGAGATAAAATCGAGCCAACTTATCAGAAGATCAGATCATTTTAATGCTCGTGAAAGATGTGATGGTTTGGAAAATGATTCCGCGTTTATTCGGGTTCGATCTAATTTTTGAATGTATTTTCGATCTAAGATTCAATTCCGATAAGATTGGGGAGTAAATACTGTTGTGTTTTTTGGGGGGGGGGGGGAGGGAGACTTTTCTTGAAAGTGATGTTGCTCTCTCAATATTGTGAATCAGCAATTTTTTTTTTTTCGATTTTTCAAATTTTGACAAATGCTTGAAAATTGATTATGGGTGAATTTCATCTACCTACCTACATATTTCTCGTTTTTTACGAATTTTGTAGAAAAAATTAACACTGTGCTCCAAAATGGTAATTTTTCATTTTTTTAATTATTTTATTTTTTTGTAATTTTTTTTATTGTTTTTGCAATTATTCATATTTTTTGCTAGTTTGCTTTTTTCAAATTTTTAGTTGAATAAAATAAATACCCCATTGAATATGTGGTTTACAGTGAAAATTTCACGCCGAAACGTAGAGAGAATGAATGTCCAAACCACCCAATGAAGGAAAAAAACTTGAAAAAAATTATTTAAAAAATTCTTGCCGTCAAAAAAATTGTCAGTGAACTTCTTAAAAAAATGAATAAAAATTGAATAAAATTTAAAAAAAAAAAATGAGAAATAATTTACAAAAGATCCATAAAAAAATTAGAATAAAGTTTATAGAAAAATTCTTGTCCAAAAAATATTTTTTCGAATAAAACCTTACAAAATTGAAAATGATCACTAGATTTTTTTGAGGGAAGGGGGGGGGTGAAAAACTAGTATTTTTCGATATATCGTAACTCGAAATCTAATAAAATAAAAGTATATAATAGCTCGTCGGAATCAGCTTAGCTTTCTTGGTTATTTCCCATAGATAATCAATAAGCAGGGGTAAAATAAACAAGGAAAAGGTTAAAAAAAATTGACAAAAAAATCATCCTGGGATTTTTTTTTTGAAAAAAACCCTGACTAACCCTAACAAAAATCTCTGAAGAAATAGATAGTTATGTCAGAAAAGAATAGAACAACTAATACATGTAAAATTCTTCAAAAAAAAAAGTTCCAAGAAAAGTGATATAAAAAAATTATTCCATGTAAAAAATTCCGATCCAAAATTCTTTAAAAAAAAAAATGAAAAAAGGAAAGTCCCTTTTGAAAAAAATACTCAAGCTTTAAAAAATGGTTTTTGGAGAAAATTTCAATTTCTCTTAAAAAAAATCAAATCCTAAAAAATTGCCGGAGCTCACTTTGGCACTTTATAGGTTACCGAGTGAATTTTACCCATTTCAGATTTTTTCGGAATCTCGGAATTCCTGGGAAATTGGGAACTCCGGAATTCCCCAGGAATCACTTTGTTCCCCGGAAACGTCACAACGAATCTTGATAATTTTCGCACAAACTTCTATATAATTATCTACATTTTCCATGCAAAATACTAATATACGTAGATATGAGTAACAAAAATCAACGATAAATTGTGTTTCGTTTGATAGGAAACGTGTAGGAAGAAAAAAATTTAAAATACGAACTGTCGTCTCGTTCCGTAATAATCAAAAATCCATATCTTTTATTTCCGTTTCGAAAGGTAAATGGACCAGAAGGGAGCAGGGAAAAAGAAGAAAGATGAAAAACGAAACTAATTTTTGTTCAGATTTCAATATTATTCTCTTTCCGAACAAAATTTCACTATTGTAGCATTTTTTTAACCATATAAAATATACGCGAAAACTCGCGAATCTATTCGTCTTTACCGTAGCAATCATTTCCAGTCATGGGGTAATTTTGTGTCTGTAATTGGGGAAGGGAAGGGGAGGGGGTATGTAGGCAGAAATCCTTATCGAGAGCTGCAATGTTGAATCGGTTGAATCATAATGTTAAATTATTCAAATAGAAAATAATTGTCGATTCGGCGAGATAAAAAATTATCTTTGTCTGGGTACATATTTCCTTTCTGTCTGGTGGACTCGATTTGAAATAAAAATGAACTCGAACATTCTGCTGATCTAGCATAGCTAAGCTACCACACAGCTGCCTTGCTCTCGCTATTTATTTTTGCAAAGCCGATGAAAATGAAAGAGCAACATTTACGTGCCGTGGTATCACAGTGAACTGTGAAGTATGATGCAAGTAACCGAATAGTTTAATCAGAGTAAAAAAAATTATTTGTGTTCATAGTTTACTCGATTTATTGTACATGGATGTGAATTTAAAAAGTCCAATACTACATAGAAATTTGATATTCAAAGTTGGAGGGGAGGGAGGGGCCCAATCAAAATTTTTGTAATGACCGAAATTATTCATTGGACTTCAGCCTACAACTTTTGTTTGAAAATTTTTCCAATTGGATCCCTCCTTCCTCACATAGATTTTGCATAACACTCCGAAGACACTAATTAAAAATTAGAGAAGCTGTGGGGAGGAAGGGACCAATTGAAAAATTTTTCAAACAAAATTTGTAGATTGAGGTCATAGAGATAATTTTTCTTATCATATAATTTTCGATTGGACCTTTCATTTCGCATAATATGACTTGAACACTTACTTATATTATCAAAAACTGTTGGAGGTAGGGGTCCAATTGAAAAAATTTTCAAACAAAAATTGTAGCTTGAAGTCTTGGGAATAATTTTGGTTATTACAAAAATTTCGATTGCCCTCCTCCCCCGCCTTCAATTTTGAATATAAAGTATCTGTGTGGTATTTAAACTAAGTAAAAATCCAACTTACCAAAAACTAGTGAAAGTAGGGGTCCAATTGAAAAAATTTTCAATCAAAAGTTGTAGTTTGAAGTCTTGGGAATAATTTTAGTTATTACGAAAATTTTGATTGGACCCCTCCCTTCCCTTCAATTTTGAATATCAAGTATCTATGAAGTATTGAACTAAATAGTAAACTAGACTCTAATAAAAAAGTGTCCTTTCTCTCTCGTGAAAGAATTCCTCGTCTTATTAGTTTCGAATTTATTCACCTGAGAACATTCCTCGCTCCTTCTTTCGCCAGCTCGGCAACCACCTCGAAAACTAAGCAAAAGAAAAGAATTATAAAAAGAAACGTGCCGGAGTAAGAATTAAATTTCGAACACGTATCCAAGTCCGGTGCTGCGAACTGCGAGGTTCTCGTTTGACAATACTTTAAGGGATGATGTGACTTGGACAATTGGGGTGGAATACAATGACACGTTGCCAGTTTTTTCCGCTCGTTCGCCATTGTCGAGAATAGAACAGGGTTTTAATTAGAATAAAAGGCGATCGTGAGTAAGTCAAAGAACTAGTTGTGCGCTGCGAGAGTGGTGAATAAAATTCGAAAAATGCCACAACCATTCGTGACATTTTTCTGTCCGCCAGTGCGTAGCATGGAAATGCATGTTACCAGTGTAGAACTAGTTGTCAAAATATTTCACGTATTAATTTAAATAAATTATCGATACGGTGTGAACTTGACTGCGTATTCGAGTGTATTGAACTGGCGGCATATCGGCATCGCCTCTGTTGTTACTTATGAAATTACAGAAGATGCGGGGTTGAGAGGTATTTAATTGTGTTAATGATGCTAGTACTACGTATACAGGAGTGAGAGAGATGGGACAGATGGATATAGTGGCGCGAGCCATTAACTTTGAAACAGTGTCGATTATGTTTTTAAGGAGTAGGTTCCCGGATGGATGGAAGGAGCAGGCATCGGAGGGCAAATAATTAATCTTCATTTATATCGCGTTCGTATATTCTCGTACGTGTAAGTGTACGCTTGTAAATAGATAATAATAGGGTGTCGATTAGCCATACAGCGTGTACAGAGCATACAGCGAAGATGTGTGCGGGTATATTGTGCGTTTTTGAGAAACAACTTATATATAGATAGAGAGAGATACGTTAATTAAAATTACGTAGAGAGGAATTTTAAATTAACTAATTAAATGGATGCTGCGGCCAAGAGACCATACCGTGTGGTGGCGTTTGCCGAACAGGATGCCACAGGGACAGGGGTACTGGCGAATTGTTGCAGCCGGAAGGATTAAGAAGGCGAAGATATGTTTGGTATTTCCGGACCATGGCGAGTTATGTTAGTGGCCACTTGGCCAGCAGGACGTGGCGCGTGTATCGAAACATTTTTATTCAACGTAGTGGACGTTGATGGGAAATGTGTGTTAACAGGTATATAACGTACCTACGTTTTAAGCGAAAAAGGAGGTTTTTTTTTGGGTTTTTTTGAAAGGTAGAGACTCCAGAGAGACATTCGAGTCTGTCTCTCTGTTCGGTCGCGACGGTCCATGGTTGATGGTCGATTTCTCGTCATATAACCGATGCATTTTCTCACCGTTGCCGTTGCGCTCCTGTCTGAAAAGAATGTGTTACGGGTGATTTGGACTCGAGTGATGCGTGCAAAAAGAAAAACGCGACGGATGGAGAAATGGCGAAAGTACCCTGATGTATTGGTATTCTCTATTGTTATTCGCGCCAAGATTGAACGGTGAACCGTTAACAGACAACAACGTTTCGGTTTCTGTATAATTTATTACGTAATTTACTAAGTGCTCTCGATTCACTTTTTACTTATTGTCGAGTGCATGGACGTGGCGATGTACGCAAATCGGATAGATTTTAACATGGGTAAACTTATACGATTAGGTGAAGTGGCAACAAGTGCCTAGGCCCAGATACTGTGGCCAGGAAGAGGGTGAATTGAGAGGAGAAGATGGAAAATTTGAAGGGTTGAATTTTGAACGAATTTATAAAAATTATTGAGCAAGCACAATTAATAATTTTTGGAAAAAAAAACTGAACCAGCCTCAATGTAGCACCCTCTCCCCTTTGAAATCTAAATAGTAGGGAAATTTTATAATGATAAAAAATAATTGATAAATTATCTTGTCGATTGTTTCTAATGAGAAACTAGAACCTCAAATCCGAATAAGAAAATTTTTGATCAACATTGGATTTTAAATTAAGTACATTGCTTCGAAGTAGACATTTTTTCATTTTTAAAAATTAAAAAAAAAATTATTTGAGGAATACTTAATGGAATATTATTTTAAGAATTTTCTCAAAAATTGATTGTTCACTTTGAAAAAAATTTGATTCGAAAAAGTTACCTATTTAAAAACTTGAAGAAAAAAAATCTTTCGTGACAAATTTTCCGAAAAAAAATTTCCAGAACAGAAATATTTGAAAAAAGTCCCATAAAAAAATTGTCTAAAAATTTGTGTTTTTGACTGAAAAATATCTCAATGCACAGTTCTTAAAATTGATCATTTCACTTTTTGAAAAAAAATCACGTTATTTATTGAGAGTATAAATCTCAACAATTTTTTTAATGACGAAAAAAAATATGACTTGAGTTTTGAAAAATTGGTGAAGAAAATTATTCCGAAAACAGCAAAAATTCTCGAATAAAAAAAGTCGATGGAAAAATTATCTTTAAAAAATTCCCTGGGAAAAAAAATTCGATGTCAAAAAAATGATGAGTCGAAAATACTTCCAAGTTCTTCTCGAAAAAAAAATTGAAAATTTTCTTTGTACGAGTATGAAAAATTGAAAAAATCCCACAAGTAAAAAAAATTTTAAAAATAGCCTGCTTGAAAAATAATTAAGCATTTGAAAAATATTTAATGACAAATTTCTTTTATAAAATTCTTTTGAATTTTTTGATTAATTATTTAAATTTCCCAATTTCGTTCCTAGCTGATGAACTTTTTGAAGATATCAAATAATTGAATTGAAGTGGAGTGGAGTGGAAAAGGAAATTTTTTATAACGCTGTATTGTTTTCTCGATGAACTTGACCAATAATTGTTTAAATTACCCTTATTTCGTTTCTGACGAAATTTTTGAAGAGATTCAAACAAAGAAAAGTTTAGTGAAATCTATGTACATTCTAAATAATATTTTTCCAATAAAATTAGTGAATTATTTTATCAATTGTCCATGATGATATTTTTGAAGATCAATTTAACCCCTGCTCATCCCTAAAATTGAAATAGAGATTTTTTTAGTGCGACATAAATTCTAAATTTATTTTTCAAGATATAAAACTGTCCCAATTTGACCCCCTCCTCACCCCGAAAATTCAAACATAGAAAAACTTTCAGAAAAATATGACTTGATTTTTTTACGAAAATAGTGTCCAGTATAAAAATTTTGAAGTTATTAAATTGCATCAATTTGACCCCCCCTCTCCTCTTTAAAAATCAAATAAAGATTTTTCACTGCAATTTGACTTTTAAATAATTTTTTTCTAAAAAAGTTGATAAATTTTCTCGTCAATCGTCTCTGATGAAATTTTCGAAGAAATTAAATTTTACTAATTTCACTGTTCCTATAGACACTCAGAGCGTATTATGAAAGTTGGGAGTTTTGGGTTCAAATATATTTTTGATAAAATTGACCAATTACTATAATGAATTGCCTTGATTTCGCTTACAAAACTTTTTTTCTGGTAAAAATTAAAATTGGTCAATTATGTTGCCAATTGCTCCTGCATGATAAAATTTTTTGATTTTTTGATAATGCTAAATTGGCTCAATTTTACCCTTTCTAATTTCTTAAAATTTGAAAAGAAAAAGTGAAATCAGACCTCTGAATTGATTTTTTTTTTTTTTTTGATAAAATTGGTAAATTATTTTGTTTATTGTTAGTGATTAATTTTTTCAGATATGGAATTTTCTCCATTTTTCTTCTCCTAACTTTCTCAACTCTTCCCAATTCAAATCGACAATTATTCTTTTTAGTGGAATCTGACTTCTAAATTATTTTTTTTCACGCTAAAAGATGAATTATTCTACCGATTGTGTATTTCTCTTCCCTAAAAAAGATCTCAGTAAGTTTCAAAGAATCTTCCCCCTCCTCATGTTGTTTTTGACTAAATTTAATTAAAAACGCAATTTTCCGCGAAATAAATTTTCCAATCGAATAAAAAAATTACATAATGAAAAATTATTCCCAATTTTACGACTCCATTAATTATTTAAATCACTCCAAAATGTAAAATTTGGCTTTGAAAAATATCCATTGATAAAACACGTCAAAACAACTCGTAAATTTCCGAATAAATTTAAGGAAATTGCCAAAGCCAAATTATTCCATGGCATAAACAATTAAAAGAACTTCTCTTTACTGTCTAAATATCACTATTAGGTACTTTCTGCCGTCATCGTCAGCGATTTAATTGCTCTGGAACGAGCGAAAAAGAAAAAGAGGCGCGATTTACGATTAATAAATCGAGCGTTAAGGCGATTACGACACGCAGCAGTTGAATTTTTATTCGTCGCCGATATGGGAGATTGATTTGTCGCGAAGGCGTGAAATGGCACAGCGTCTCGTAACAAGGAAAGCAGTGGTAGGAGGCAGGTCGGGGGGAAGCAAAAGTAACTCGAGTACTAAACCAAGTGTTAACGGGTTCCGGATCGTCTCGCGATCTATAAATAATGCCTCCTCCTCGTGCGGGGAATTCCCAGACTGGAAAACACCCTAAGGGTTATTTTAATCGTAACACGTTCCCTCTGTACGTCCCACGTTGCCACCTAACTTTCGGCGAGGTACGTGTTTTTACAAGACCAAATTCGACCCCGACCCCCTTCGTCACTCCTGTCGTATTGTTCTTTTTTGAGAAATTTTCAACTTCATTGTGTCGTCGTTTTCAAAAGGCAATGCGAAAAAAACCAGCAGCTACATAAGGTGTTGATTTACGACCTAATCGTGACGCGAGATGGAAATTTATTCATGGAGAAATTTCCTGCTCTTGTCGGCGCGATTATCCCTTTATATCCGCGGACTGTTTCTATATTTAAAAATCTGCCCTTCGACCGCGTCTTTCTCTTCTTTTTCTATTTAGATATCACGTCTCCTATGGGAGGATTTGGTATACCCTGCGTGCGTGCAACGAGCTAATTTACCAAACGAATGTTGTACCCGTGTATAAGGACTCCCTTTTGCCAGATTTCGGTTCAGTTTGCAGAGCACGTAGTGTTGAGAGTCTGGTAAAGGTGCGAGAAGTTCGTCCTTGTGTACAGGATTTCAATTCATTAATTCATTAAAATTTCGTACGAGTAATTATAACGTCGTATACAGGGTGTCCAGGAAGCACTCGAGCACTGTACACAATTTCAGATTTGGATACAATCGGGTATCGCATCGCTAACAAAAAATGTTATATACACATGGTGCCTATCTCAAAAAATCAAGGGGCAAGAGAAAATAAAATAGAGAAGTTTTTTTTCTGATTGGGCATAAAGTAGTTATTCGTGTCTAGTTTACTCATTTTGATGGGTGTGGATATTGTTGTTGAATGTTTTCAAATCCAATACTACATAGATACTTGATATTCAAAATTGGAGAGGAGGGAGGGGGCCAATCGAAATTTTTGTAATAACCAAAATTATTCCAAGGACTTCAAGCTACAACTTTTGTTTGAAAATTTTTTCATTTGGACCCTTCCCTCCCCATCAATTTTGCATAACACTCTAAAGTTACTAATTAAAAATTGAATGAGTGAGAGGGAAGGGGTCGATTGAAAATGTTTTCAAATAAAAGTTGTAGATTAAGAATCTAAAAATGATTTTGATTATTATAAAAGTTTGGATTGGATCCCTCCCTCTCCTCCGATTTCACATAATGACGGCTAGATAATTTTTCAAAATTGGGGGAGGGGTCAAATTGAAAAAATTTTCAAACAAAAGTTGTACATTGAGGTCTTAGAAGTAATTTTTGTTATTATAAAATTTTCAATTTGACCCTTTCCTCCCCTCCAATTTCACATAATATGACTTAGATTCTTATTAATTATTAAAAACTGGTAAAGGTAGGGGTCCAATTGAAAAAAATTTCAAACAAAAGTTGTAGCTTGAAGTCTTGGAAATAATTTAGGTCATGACAAAAATTTAGATTGGACCCCTCCCTCCCCTCCTATTTCGAATATCAAGTATCTGAAAATTCAACAAATTGCCTACGGAGAATTTTGAAGTTCAAAGGGCCAGATATTGAAACTTTTTTTATTTTTTTGGAGTACTATTCCCTTGCAGCGTAAGAAAATTCTGAATTCAGTGTTACCAATCAATTTAGCTTAAAAAGCTCTGCAGCGCCTTCATTTTCAAGGATAGGCAAAAAATCTCAACAATAGAAAATGCTCAGTTTTTTTAGTACTACCCATACGTATGCTCAATGAGCATTTTTTTATCAATTTTATTTTCCCCTGCCCCTTCAATTTTTGAGATAGGCAACATGTTTATATAAAATTTTTCGTTACTGGTACCCGGTTTTATCCAAATCTGAGGTTTCCTAAATTTCTCCCCGGACACCCTTTTGAGCCGCTCTTCACGTTTGATTCTCGAGTAATGATTTCGATAAAAAATTATCATTTTTGTGAAAATTTGAATTTATGGGTCGAAATTTTTTTTTCAATCAATTGTCATTCAATTCTAGCGAATTTGTGCAATTATTTTCATTTTCATCAGTTTTAGCAATTTTTTCGGTTTGGTAATTATTTGATAAAAAATTATCAATTTTGTAAAAATTGGGAATTTATAGGTCGAAAAAATTTTCTTCAATCAATTTTTGTTTAATTCTAGCGGATTTGGGCATTTTTTTTTTAATATTAGCAGTTTTGGCAATTTTTTTGAATTTTTCAACCCTACAACATGTAGGGTTTTCTCGAGTAATTATATCGAAAAAAAATATCAATTTTGTAAAAATTTGAATTTATGTTTTTTTTTCAGTTTTTTATTTACGAAAATAATAATAAATTAAAACAACATTCAAAACACTTTTTTAGAGTTTTGCATTTAAAATTTTTTTTTTTAAATAAATAAAAATGAAATAATTTTGAAGGAATGAATCTGAACACCTACTATAATTGTTGCATATCGAATGAAAATAAGATGATTGCGATATCCTATACCAAAACCACCTAGACACTACAAGCCATGAAGTTAAATTTGGCAACCTTGCCGAAGACGGCCGACTTGAGCAATTGAAAATACGTTTTCTGGGCAAACGAAGTTTTTTCGAAAAAAATTGATAGGAACCAAAATCAGAGCCGGTGCGGGGGGGGGGGGGGGGTGGAACACCCCCAGTGATTTTCCATTCGGCAAATTTTCGAAAAAATTTCGACAAATTCGGCAAACTTTCGACAAATTAAATTAGGTATGTTTACAAAATTTGGTAAAGTTTTGAATTTCAAATATGTAAATTTTTTAGAAATTCTAAATCACAAATTCGGCAAATTTTTGAGAAATTCCGAATCATAAATTCGATAAATTTTAGAGAAATTCCGACTCACAAATTCGGTAAATTTCTGAAAAAAATTTTCGCCCTCGCTTCGCTCGGGCAATGTACTTCTGTTACTTCATCTTTCTCTCAGAATCATAATAGGAATCAAAAATCAGCGCATTTGAATTGTTATAACTTATAACGTAAAAAAATGAACATGATCTTTTTGAAAATATTAAAAATTATGTTTAAAGTGCATTATTTTTAATTAAAAATTCCAATTTTTTCAAAATTTTCGCCCTCGCTTCGCTCGGGCAACGTATCACTTTTTCATATTTTAAAAAACCAAAAATTATTGTACGTTTTCAAAATTTCTGCAAAAAAATTCCATCTTTTCTTTTAGAAGTGCTATTTTTTCAAAAAATTCAGCGTAGGGGTCTACTTCCCACTGTTGTACCTATTAATTCTCATTCGGCATTTTCGATCTACACCCCCCAAAAAAATTTGCTCAAACCGTCTCTGACCAAAATTGTAGAGGGAAAAATTAACTTTCGTTTAGTGTATTCGGAATTTTGATTCGACTAATATTTCTCGAGTTACGGTCAAAAAACTGATTTGAAGATGGGCCGTCTACCAGATTTTCCCTATTTTCCCGATTAAAGAAGCGATTTTCGTAAAAATTGATACATTTTTTGACATTTTTTAAACATTTTTTTTATCTTAAATATTCTATTAAATTAATTTTTCCATTTTTTAATTTTACTAAAAAATAATCACAAATAAAAAATTATAAATAATTTTTTTTTTATACTAATTAAAATTAATACATTATTTTAAAATTATAAAACCTAAAAAAAAAATAAATTGAAGTACAAAAATTGTAGAGCAAAAAATATCCTTTCATCCTAAAATCATTGAAGTTTTGATTCGACGAAAATACCTCGATTCATTAGCAAAAACTGTTTTCTCAGATATGCAAATTTTCATATTTTCCTATTTCGCGGATAAACGAAGCGTTTTTCATGGAAATTGATAAGAACTAAAATTGTAGAGCAGAAAAAAATCCTTCAGTTTTAGTGCTTTTAAAATTTTTGATTCGATCAATTTTTTGAGTTATCGTCAAAAAACTATTTATTTTTTCATTTTCGAGGTCAACGACCCCTTTTTTGTGAAAATTGATAAAAACCACAATTGTAGATCAAAAAAGTTACTTTTGTTTGGTGTAGTCGGAATTTCGATTTGACGAATATTTCTTGAGTTATCGTCGAAAAACTGATTTTGAAAGTTGGCCGTCTACCAAATTTTCCCATTTTCCCGGTCAACGAAGCGATTTTCGTGAAAATTGATACGAACCAAAATTGTAGAGCGAAAAAAATCCTTTCACTCTAAAATTATTGAAATTTCGATTTGACGAAAATACCTCGATTTCTCAGCGTAAAATGTTTTCTTGGATATGCAAATTTTCACATATTCTCATTTTCAGAGCGAACGAAGCATTTTTCGTGAAAATTGATCTGAACCAAAATTGTAGAGCAGAAAATTTCCTTTCGTTAGAGTGTTGTCAGAATTTCGATTCGATGAATATTTTCCGAGTTATCGTCAAAAAACGAATTGGAAAGTCGGCCATCTACTACTCGAAAATGCGACGTTGCCTTTCTACGTTCATGGCTTGTATCTCTAGGTGGTTTTGCCTATACCCTAAGTACTCTACGTACACGCATTTCAGCCACCTACTGGTAATGTAAATATTATCGTACCTTGTACGAGAACCGTGGTGCACGGAAGCCAATCACCAGTCGCACGCTTCTTAGCAACATTTCACAATCGACAATCGGTGACCATAATTTAAACCGGTTCATTTTGTACACAAATGACCCAAAGTGAGAAGTACCTTGTCTATCTATGCGTATATACGTCTTCTTTACCTATAGACGAATAAAATTTACGATCACGCGCCGCGCGTACAACTCGAACTTGGAAAATACTTCCACTTTATACGGTGCTAACCAGCGCATGTAATGCATATAATTGATGGTGTAATCTCGCGTAAACATATTCGAAGCTCGTTATATGTTAATGGGGTGTAGAAAAAAATAAACGGTTGCGTAAATATGGTACCGTGGTATCTATCGAAAAAAAAATAAGAAAAAAAACGAGATGAACGTTCGCAGCGTCTACGCAGTGGAAAATTTCAAGCACTTTGTGTAGATCTACGTATACGTAAATATATTTTTTATATGCACACAGTATAGTTCATGATACATTTCATAAGAAAACGAAATAAAATGGAATAAGATTGGATGGAAAATAGGCCGGTGGCAGAGGAGAGCGAAACGTTTCGTGTGAAATTCTTAATCGTCGTGGTATTTTAATTTCGTAACCGACTCGACAAATCTATCCGCCGCTATCTCGATAGCATTTTTTAATCGACGTAGTTTATAACGCTCGACTCGTCGATGCGATGTGTGCTTTTAGTTTCGTCGCGTCGACTCGAGCAGCCCGATTAATGTGTTTTAAATTTAATGGCTCACGTGCCGCGTTACGTGGATATCAGCACGATGTGAAATTTCGTACTACCTTCTACGTGCCAGGGTGATTTTTTACCATTTGATGGCACGTACGATGGGTATTTTTTGGGGTGCGATGATCTCTGATTATCCAGGGTAGGGGACGACGGTCAGAAATTGATTTATTTGCAGCTTCACTGTGTCTAATGGTTCGGCTAGTCTCGTAAAAATTCCAGTTTTGAAGATACTGATTTTCCCAAAAGTCTGACAAAAATTGTACTCTTTTTTTGTTGAATTTTTTAACTTTTTATTTGAAATTTTGTCTTTCAAGCAAAAATTGGAACAATGAAAACATTTTTGAAAGTAAAATTTGAAAAAAAAAATGTAATATTTGATATAAAATTGGATTATTATAAGTAATTATTAAATTTTAATGCTCTTTCTAATGTTTAAATTGGAAAATTTTTAATAAATTCTCAAAAATTAGATCAATCTAAAAGTTTGATAAATTTTTGCACTTTTTCAATTCCTTAAAATTTAATAAATCTTGAAAATTCTGAATTTTTGTAAAAATTTAAAACTCTATGAAGATAAGAATTTTAACAATTTTCAAATACTTATTAAATACCAGCCTAATAAAAATATTCAAAGTGGAACCATTTTTAGTGTTTGATAAATTTTGAAAATTCAGAATTCTGGTAAAAATCTCAAATATTTATAGTGTTTGATAAATTTTGGAAATTCTGGTAAATCTCAAATATTTAGTAAAAAATCAAAATTTTGAAATATTTCTGAATTTTAATCAATTTTTAAGTAAAATAATTTTTTTAATTGATTTGAAAAAAATTCAAAAGTCGAAAACTCATAGAAATTGTAATTTTGTCAATTTTTCAAACTTTAATGAATTTTTGATATTGAATTAATTAAAAAGTTGTCTACATTTTTTCAATTTTTGAAATCCTCAAAATTTTATCGATCTTCAAAATTTTCAAAATTCATTTAGGACTCAAAATTCAGAAAGAAATTGAAAGTTTTGAGTTCTTCTTCGCATTCATTTTCAAAGGTAGGCAAAAAATGAGGATTTTCTTTTTTAGTACCAAGACGAACCATGCACTCAATCAAAATTACTTTCTCATGAATTTTCCTTTTTCCCTTGCCCCTTCAATTTTTGAAACAGGCAGGCAGTGTGTCCATACAATTTGTCTTGTTCCTTATGGGCTCCTGTTCACCTTGTGGAAGGACTTCCCTACATTAACTATGTAACACTCTGTATTGATTTGATACATTTTTAAAAATTGAATCAGTTTTTGAAGGGGTTGATAAATTTTTAAAATTTAAAATTTCATAAATCTTATAAGTTTAAAAAAAATTTAATTTAGAAAAAATTAAAAAATTTGAAAATTTTTCAATATTTTTTGGTAAAAGTTGGAAGTTTTGTCATTTTAAAATTTTAATAAAAATGTTCAATGTTGTAGATTAATTCAAAAGTTTGATAAATTCTTAAAATTTTCAAAACCATCAAAATTTATTAGATTTTTAGCATTTTAGTAATTTTTAAAATTTTATTTAAAAAAATTCAACACTCCGATAACATATTAATATAGTAATTTTTAAATTTTCGGAATGTGGAAAATTTCTAAGGTTTATTGAATTTTTAGTACCTACGTAGTTTTCTTAAATAATTGATAAAAACTCAAAATTTACACAATTTTCAAATTTTGAAGTTAAATAATATGTGGGATTGTAGGTAGATACTTTCAATTTTTTTTTAAATTTATAAATTGATTTTTTAATTTTTTTTTTAATTTAGTAAAATTCAAAATTTTTTAAAGTTTTCAAATTCTATAGAAATGGGAATTTTGATGATTTTTAGATAAATTTTTGAAATTGGATTAATTTTTAAACTTTTATAGATATCTAAATATCTTCAAAATTAGGTAATTTTTCAATTTTTAAAAATTAACTAAATTTTCAAAAAAAAAAAAAAAAAAAAAAAAATGGAAAAACATTCAAAAATGAATCTGAAAATTTAAAGTTTCACGAAGTCTTCAGAGTTTTTTAAAAACTTGAAACTTGGTCGTTTTCATACTTTGGTAAGTTATTTAAAATCGAAAACCCTTGAAATCGATATGTATGGAGGGTTTTTATCATTTTCATAAAACTACCCCCCTCCCCCCCGCCTCACCTCCTCCTCGTATATATATTGTATACAAAAACACTTCCTTTTGATTATCGAATTTAAAAATTAAAAGTAATTTTTCTTTTGCCATAAAGAATTTTGTTTGTTGATGGCGCTAATTACACGTTTGAAATTTTTCAAGTGATGTTGGGGAGGGGGAGAGGGGGATGATGCTGATAAGTGATAAAATATCGTCATATATATCGATTGAATGGTTTTCAATGTCGCTGATTTCAAATCCAACTTCTATTTTTAATTTGGATGAGATGTTCGCATGTTTTAAACCGATATCATGCCCATTTTTGGTTAATTTTTCCTGTATCTGCCGAAATTCCTTCCAATTTTCTATCTGTTCTTTGATTAATTTAATAATTTCATTAATTGGCGATTGTATCCGAGATATCGTCGATTAAAAAACTCGGTTCCAGTGAGAAAAAAGCCGCGGTTCCGAGCCTTTTTAACCTTTTTAAATATGAATTATTGGGTCTCAGATTGTCAGATCCATTCGGCGGCTACAAACGGACGAGATTTATTGATGAATTTTAATTTCCTATACCAGTATCCGAAGTGAAATCGTGACACGGGGGGGAGAGGGATTTAATGAACGCAGCGACACGTCTAATTCTCGGTGTGTGGGAATATCGAGTACCCTTATTATCGGAAGAGCAAGATTCGAGAGTGACTGATACGGTGTCAATTTATTGGATTCTGCGTTACCCTCGACCCATCGGTTATTCTACGCTGGTAAGGTCGAAACATCAGTCGACATGCGACACCGAAATTGATCCGAATTACGAGCGGAAATTTCCCTTTTAATAGGATTGATTTTCTCATACTCGAGGATATTTATAATTTTGGAACTTGGTAGACGCTGAAAAAAGGCTTCGGGCTCGCTCTTCGCAGATGCCAAAACTCTTTTATGAAACGGCGTAAGAGTACGAAAAGCTCGACTTGATGAAAAAGTTGCCTATTACGTGAATTCACAAAAGAGACTCGGTTGTCGGGAGGGACGAGCAAAAAAAAGAGGCACCGACTCGTATACGCATCGAACCGAATAATCTTTTTTAATTGGCGCACTCTCGCGAAAAGCCCCGAAGAAGACAGATGCGCAGAGAAGTAGGAAGAAGGAGAGCAAAAAACGAAAAGGATCCAAATGTGTCCGAAGCTATTTCGTCATAAAATGTGAAAATGAATTCCCATCGGTATCCGACACGTACGCGTATATACCGTATACGTCGAGAATCAACATTTTCTCAACATTTCATTGCCTTTTTCGCAGAGAAAAGTGTTCAAAAGAAGAGAAAAAAGGCCAGTCGCGTAAACGGGGCGCGGGCGGTGGGTATGGTGGGTGGAATATGGCTGCGCTTTTACCAGGCCGCGTGTAATATCGATAAGTGGCCCGGCCGCAAATCCATTATTCAACGAGTACCTAGCTTTTTCTCTAATTTCCTCAAATACCGCGTTGAGACTTGAGAGTATCCATTTCCCCCCTGAAATGTTACCGTACATGTACATACGTACGAGCAGTCTGGCCAGCCTACCGCCACTCCATTAGTCGGCTTTATCGTCGGGGTCTAGGGGGTGAATATAAAACATAATAACCCTCCGGAGAAAGGGTTAAATTTAAAGGCAAATTGTACCATTATGCTTTTATACAGTCGAGCCAAGCTGTCTAATTTTTTTTGCGTAGAGGTAGCTTTATGTAGAGCTTTCTACTCGGGCTGAAACTGGTCTTGGTTTAAGAGGGGGGGGGGGTATAAATTTTTTTTTTTTGTTGAATGCTTAGAGTTGACAAGCGGAATTTTCTAAGACCTTTGCATGACGTCAGTTTGATTTTTCATCTATGAAGTTTTGAAGAAAAATTGGAAACTAATTTCATCTCGCTTTTTACTACAAAAAAAATTAATTTTTGATTTTTGAAAAATAAAATGCATGGAGTTTTCAAAAAAAAAAAAAAATTATATTCATTTTGCATTTTAATGATGTCATTTTGTAGAAATTATTGATAAATTTTTTGGGAAATCAAAAATTTTAAGCGTTGAAATTGGAGAAAAACACGACTTTTTCTTAATGCCCCGTTTCCAGAAAAACTATGCAACCCACGAGGTTTTTCCTCAGAATGTTTTTTATTCAGTACAGTCTGGTCTGAAGTCTGACGAGAGGGTTTTGCAAAATTCCTACTTTTCCCCCTGATTTTATCTAACTTTCTCATGAATTTCATCTTAGTATTCCATTCAACTCGAAAGAAGTCGTCGGCAAATTATAATTTCGCGAAACCCTCTCGTCAGACTACAGACCAGACTGTACGGAATAAAAAACATTCTGAGGAAAAACCTCGTGGTTTGCATAGTTTTTCTGGAAACGGGGCATTAAAAAAAGTCGCATTGTTTTCCAATTTTGACGCTTAAAATTTTTCATTTTCCAAAAAATCTATCAATATTTTTTGCAAAACGACATCATCAAAATGCAATATGAATATAACTTTTCTTTTTTGAAAACTCCATGCATTTTATTTTTCAAAAATCAAAAATTAATTTTTTTTGTAAAAAAATGCAAAATGATTTTTGTTTCCAATTTTTCCTCGATACTTCAGATAAAAAAAATCAAAAATGCATCATATAAAAAAGTCTTGAAAAATTCCGCTTGTCAACGCTATGCATTAAAAAAAAAAATTTAAAGTAGCCCCCCCCCCCACCCTAAATACCTACGTAATTCTTCAACTTTTGAACTTTTATGGAATTCATCAGAAATTCATTGAATAAAATATTATTTTCTTAAAAATTTTGCAGCATTCATCAAAACTAACAAAAAAAATTAACATTGATTTCTTTTTAATTTAAAATTTCATTAAAATTTATGTAGGTAATTAAGCAAAATTTTGGAAAAATTATTTAATCAGAAAATTTAAATCGGTTTTTGAAAAATTATTCAATATAAGCTATAAAATTTTGCAAAATTGTTCAAAATAAACAGTTTGTATATTTTTTGAGTTTTGAAATTTTATATAACTGTTCAAATAAAATATTTGACATAATTTATCTAACTGCATAAATTTCATTAAAAAAAATTCAACTACATACCTATTTAAGATTTTGTAAATTTGTTATAAATGGTTGAATTTTTAAATTTCATAGTTCAAAAAATTCTGCCAAAATTGTTCAAAAATATTCAAATCATTACAAACACGAATTTTACAAACAAAAAAAATCGAATGTGTTTGATGAGTTAATAAAATTTTACCAAGTTGTTCAAAAATATTTATTTAAGTATTATTTTTTGAATTTATTTATTTATTTTTTGAAATTCTATAAAATTTATTTATTCAAAAAATTTCACAAGATATTCAATTAGAAATTTTATAAATTTTTGTAAACTCTTTCAAATTGATTTTTTCCCCTCAAAATTGTTCAAATATTCAAAACTTAACAACACGATTTTTTCATCAAATATTTTGATTGAAATCGAATCGTTCAATTGTTCATTTATGAAGTATATTTTAATTTGAATTTGAATTATGAAATTCGAAAAATTACTCAATCTGAAGATCCTTGTGTAGTTGTGTTCAAATTTCAAACACTAATTTTGTGCGATTTTTTCGATTGCGAAATTTGGCAAATAAAATAACGAACCTTGATTTCAAAACATTATTTTTTTTTTGAATTTTTTATTCCATTACAAAATTTGATAAGGAGGTAGGAAGGTATATGTACACGAAATTTTGAGGGGTTTTTCAAATTATTATTTTTTAATTTAGTAAAATGATTCTAATAACAAAATTTTCAACTTGTAAAATTTTATAAAATTATTTCAAAATAAAATATTTCACAAAAAGGTACTCACATGAAATTTACAGAATTTTTCGATTGGAAACTTTTATAAAATTGAGTAAATTAGTTTGAATTTCAATAAATAAAGTAGGTACTTAAAAAAAATTATAAAAAAGTTTTCAAAAAATTGTTTTTAAAATAGGTATAATATTACAAACTTTTACAAAATTATTCCTCAATAAATAAAATTTTGCAATATTCAATGTACAATTTTTTACTATTTTCTTAACTTTTTTGGTTTTGTAAAATTGCAAAATTATTTTAACATTTTGTCTTACCTTAATTATTTTACGAAAATAAAATTTTTGAAAGATATGGTTTTTAGTATGATTTTTCACAAAATTTTCACAAATTACAAAATTTTACAGAATTTAATAAAATTATTCAAATTAAAAAATTTTGTATAATGAAGTATCCAGAATAAAAAAATTAAAAAAAAAATTCAGTCATGATTTCCTTACACTCTCAATTTTAAAAACTGAAACTAAAAAATATTCTATCCAAACAATATCATCAATAACATAGAAAATAAAAACATCTAACTCGTCACAGGAGGTTAGCTCATTTAATACTTGAGACACGTTATTCCAAAACCACCTAGACACTACAAGCCATGAAGTTAAATTTGGCAACCTTGCCGAAGACGGCCGACTTGAGCAATTGAAAATACGTTTTCTGGGCAAACGAAGTGTTTTTCGAAAAAATTGATGGGGACCAAAATTGTAGAGGGAAAAATTAACTTTCGTTTAGTGTATTCGGAATTTTGATTCGACTAATATTTCTCGAGTTACGGTCAAAAAACTGATTTGAAGATGGGCCGTCTACCAGATTTTCCCTATTTTCCCGATTAAAGAAGCGATTTTCGTAAAAATTGATAAGAACAAAAATTGTAGAGCAAAAAATATTCTTTCATCCTAAAATCATTGAAGTTTTGATTTGACGAAAATACCTCGATTCATTAGCAAAAACTGTTTTCTCAGATATGCAAATTTTCATATTTTCCTATTTCGCGGATAAACAAAGCGTTTTTCATGAAAATTGATAAGAACTAAAATTGTAGAGCAGAAAAAATCCTTCAGTTTTAGTGCTTTTAAAATTTTTGATTCGATCAATTTTTTGAGTTATCGTCAAAAAACTATTTATTTTTTCATTTTCGAGGTCAACGACCCCTTTTTGTGAAAATTGATAAAAACCACAATTGTAGATCAAAAAATTTACTTTTGTTTGGTGTAGTCGGAATTTCGATTTGACGAATATTTCTTGAGTTATCGTCGAAAAACTGATTTTGAAAGTTGGCCGTCTACCAAATTTTCCCATTTTCCCGGTCAACGAAGCGATTTTCGTGAAAATTGATACGAACCAAAATTGTAGAGCGAAAAAAATCCTTTCACCCTAAAATTATTGAATTTTTGATTTGACGAAAATACCTCGATTTCTCAGCGTAAAATGTTTTCTTGGATATGCAAATTTTCACATATTCTCATTTTCAGAGCGAACGAAGCATTTTTCGTGAAAATTGATCTGAACCAAAATTGTAGAGCAGAAAATTTCCTTTCGTTAGTGTGTTATCAGAATTTCGATTCGATGAATATTTTCCGAGTTATCGTCAAAAAACGAATTGGAAAGTCGGCCATCTACTACTCGAAAATGCGACGTTGCCTTTCTACGTTCATGGCTTGTATCTCTAGGTGGTTTTGGTTATTCGCATCGTCGTGTTCAAACTTTATGATTATAACGTTTTCACGATGTGTCTTTGGAAGCAACACCTCTACCACCTTTTTCCTCACTTCGCTATTGTATTGTGTCGGTTGTAGAAATAGTATTATAGAGTACAATCGCACCGCTTGATTTCGTTTTACAATGGATAACAGAGAAAAAAATAAAAATGGCCAAGAAGCGGATTCAGTTGTATACGATAGTCAACATTTTGCACCTGTGCTGACACGTCACCCATGGCCTTGCAAATTGCAATGCACCCAGTTCAATAGTTCATAAAAGTGTACGTAGGACTAGGTATATTGAGGAGATAATGAAAGGAAGAAATACGTATGTAAAAATGGAAGATTTAATTCCATAAATTATAGTTTTCATATTGCGGTGGGCAATGCATAGTAATGTGCGATGTGGTGGTGGTACATCGATGATACGTTGTGCACTCGTCTCGTTCTCGAACTCTGGATGCTTTGTAAATGGTCTGTCTACTGTCTACTTCTCTCTTGGGTATCGAGAGGAGACTATCGAGTTTGTGGCTCTCAATTGTTGTGTCGTAGAATATACAGACTAATAATATATTTGGTACCTGTATTGAAACCGTTACACGGTCTATATACGTTTTCTATTACAAGCATTATGTGGAGAATTACCTACTCCATCTTGATGGAATTTCCTTCTTGGGATAAAAATGTATGAAAAATTGAAGCATTAAAATTTAAATCGATAAATTAAACCGAGGATTTCGAAAGGAAAGGAAAAGCGAACCCCGTTAAGGATTCTGTTTCTCCTTTTACATGTAGAAATTTTCCAACACCGGAGACGAGCTCGCAATTAACCTCCTCTTGTGTCTTTTGACGATCGGCGACGACGGAGTTGAAATTTCACGCGTCTTTTTCGAGCACGAAGCACCTCGAATTACACCTCGGCAAGCAAGGGCAAGACAGACTCATAAAAATCATACCTTTCGTTCGACTGTACCCTTTTGCCTTAATTTTACACGTTTACTTCTCTACAAGTAGGCGTTTTAATACGATACAGTCACGCGATACCAGAGACTCGAAAATAAGCCGCTTTGTGTCACCAGAACTGGAACAAAATTTTCAACTCGACGAGCTTTCGTATGTGCTCCATTGTGAGAGAAGTTCGCATCCAGCGAGATGAATATATCTGATGATGACGTTAATATTAAGCTCCAAAATGTATTAAATTACCTTGTAGGCTTGTACTACTTTTTCGAGATTAAAATCATGGAACAAGCATGAGGAAAAATTTTGATTAGAATAAGTAGTGGGGAAAAGCAGGGACGAACAGTTCCTGGGTGACATTTTATCGTCCATGTTTACCTCACCCCCTCATCCAATCACTTTTCCCTTCACGTGGGTGTAAAATCATTACATAAAATAGGGGGGGAAAAGTAAAATATGTGAGTACATCTACATACGTCTTCTCCTGCAATAGTGCACTTGTTGTACCGTTCCCTTCAGGTTATTTTCCCCTCCTACCACCCCTCAAATTTACGAAGCGCAATATTGTGGGCTTTACTTAGATTATATTATTTTGCCTTATACTTCCGCGTCGAAACGACCCAACATTTATTTCACTTTCGAGTTGTTTTACTCCATTTTGAAAGTGTTACTGTAAGTATACCAATGGAAAAGATTAATCCTTTCTTTTTTGCGAGGGTTGTATCTCCCTTCGTGGTACTTGGCTGGCAGAAGAAGCAGTGTGTTTGGTTTTACCGAAGAAAGATAAATAAATGAAGTTTTCTCAACCGTGCGAGACTTTAAGAGTGCTCGACACGAGTCAGTCTTGTGTAAGTTTTTTTGTGTGACGGTGATAAAGGGTTTCAAGGAGGTGAAACCTTGGACTTGAGAAAACTTTGAAGAAGTTTAATTAAACTAAGATTGCTGAATAATAGACGGATATATGACGTAAGAAGAAAGAAAATGAACATTTTCGAGTCTTCTTAGTTCGCCGGTGCGAGATTTTACGAGTTTGTATTTATTCGCACGTTTCTCTAAATTAATTTGTTTTGTTGGTTGTGTTCGATCTCGATAGCACTTCGTATAAAACATGAAATTTCAATAAAATTTCATTTTCAAATGTAATTTCAACTTTGAATTTATATTTATTTACTTTTCGTAGAATTTCCAATGTATTTTAGAAATTTCCATTTCCTCGAATTTTTTTCAAGTACCCACCTAGTAACTTTTTGTAGCTTTTAATTTTTTTTTAATCTTTAATGATTTTGAAAGTGTTTTTCTCGTACGTCAATTTTTAATAGATAACAATTTAAAACTTTCATTTTTTTTAACACAATTTTTTTGAGATTAATTTTCATAATAATTCCTAACTTTGAAAATACCTACATAATTTTAAAAAGTTGAGTTATTTGAAACTGAATATTTTTGATTTTTGATATTTGTTTTTTAATTCCGGGGGTGTGGGGGCTGTTGAATGCGTAGGCACAATTGATTTTTTTTAAACGGTCATTTCATTAATAATTTCAAATTTTCCAAAATATTAATCATTTTCAGATGCAGGGTGTTCATAAGGTATAGGGAAAGTAGTGAAAAAAATTAAAATTGAAAAATCAATGTCTTCACTAATTTTTTCTTCGTGTAGGACTGTTAAAGATGACGTAAGCTGATGTCACATCTCACTGAGGGATGCAAATCAACCGAATTTTGTTTTAAAGGGACTTATTGGAGTAAGATCTATTGTAAATTAAAAGAAATTTACTCATGAAATTGTAGAAAATGAAGAATAATTAATTATGAAAACAAATGCACCTAATTTGTAATAAATTTTCAAAAAAAAAATTCAATTGTCAATGCACCACAATGAGGTATTATAAAAACATCCCTTAGTGGAATGATAAAAATTTGGTAAAATCGTTAAAAATCCAGGAACAGACTATATTACACAATCTCAAAATGGTGGACAGCTCCATTGATGATATTGGAATTTTTCCTGCTATTTTAAAATTTTTCTAAAGTAAATTTGGATCCTAATTTTTATGTTGTTGATTTTCTGGAGAGGGGGGGTCTGAATATTTTGTAGGTGACAGTGAAAAATAAAAATTTTGAAGGAAAAAATCCTATGTACAACAATAAAAATATGTCGAATTTTTTGATGTTTTTTGAATTTTAATTTTTTAGAAAAAAAAATTTCAACTAATTTTTTCTTGATTTTCAATTTTTTTACATGTTTAATTCATTCATTCAATTTTTTCATGATTTTTGATTTTATTTATTTTTTAATGAGATGTTCAAAAATTATTTTGAATTTTTAGGAATTGATAATTTTCAAAATTATTACAAGGTTTTTTAAATTTAGATTTTTTTTTGTTTTTATTTGTTTTCAAGCAATTTTTTCGAGATTTTCAATTTTTTGTGTAATAAATCGCTTCCTTTTTGAGTTTTTATATTTTTTTATACCTAATTTTTGATTTTTTTCGTGATTTCTTTGTTTTTGAATTTTATTTTTTTATGCGGAATTTTCAATATTTTTTTAGTTTCAATTTTTTTGAAATTTCAATTTTAGTTTCAATTTTCTCTCTTTACAAAAATTTAAACCACAAAAAATTAAACATTCAAATTTTTTTTTAAATCGCACTATCTAATGAAAAATAATCAAAAAGATATTATAAAAATCTTAAAATAAATTAAAAACTATGAATTTTTTTCAAATTAAAAAAAAATTGATTATTGTAAAAATCCCTAAAGAAATAAAATTAAAAATAATGAAAAATGTTGAAAAGATAAGATACGAGATTAAGGAGGATTGATTTTTGCAATAATAGGATGTTGATCCTCTCTGATACAAAATTTGAATTTTGAAGTAAAAAAAATTGTTAGAAAAAATCTTGAAATAAAATTCAAAAATATGAAAAATCATGAAACAAAATGATTAAAAATTCTAAAAAAATTAATAAATTCTCAGAAAATTCAAAAAAATAATAATAACAAAATTGCAAAAAGAAATGAATTAAAAAAATTGTTCAATTTTTTATACCTACCTATAATTGTTAATCTTATTTCTTTTTAATGAGATTTTAAAAAATTATTTTTTATTTTTTGGAATTGATAATTTTCAAATTTTTACAAGGTTTTTTGAATTTAGATTTTTTTGTTTTTATGTGTTTTTAAGCATTTTTTTTGTGATATTCAATTTTTCGTGTAATAAATCGCTTACTTTTTGAGTTTTTCATATTTTTTATAATTTTTTTCGTGATTTCATTGTTTTTTAATTTTATTATTATTTTTTTCAGTAGATTTATTTTTTTTTGAATTTTGATTATTCTGAATTTGACATTTTGAGGGTCATGATTTTTATTCATTTTTTATTTTTTATGCGGAATTTTCAATTTCATTTCTTTGCATTTTTTTTTTTTTTTTTTTTTTTTGAAAAATATTAAATTTCATTTGAATTGAGGGATGAAATTCATATTTTAATCAATTCCAAACCAGCATTTGAGTTCGTATTTCGAGATTCATTCTTGAAATATTGCTTTTTGCCCCCTCCCTCCCTCTGCCCTTTAATGAAATATTTCAGCCTCAGCTGCGCCAACGTCGGGCGCGTTTATTACAGCGACGTCGCCGGTATCGCACCGCGTCGATATAAAATGAGTCCTTGAACGTGAACTGTCACTCAATTTGGTCATTTTGGGCGATCGATAAGCCGCACTTTACTACTCTGTGGTTCCATTAAGGCCAAGTCGAGTCGCGTCGCAGCGCCGGACATCGATAAAGTTCGGGTAAACTTTTTTTTATTTTGGAAATTTTTCGAATTGCTGGGGTAAGATAATTGATGGTACGAGTTGATGATGAAAAAGAAAGCTTTTAGAAGAGATTTTTTAAGAGAACGAGAGTAAATTTTTGAGAAGGAATCGATCCGGTGGAATTTAAAAATCACTAGTGTAAAGTTCATCTACGACGTATAACTCTTCTCTCAGTTCTCTGGTGTTTTTGGTGGAATCGAATTACCCTGGGAAGGTCGTCTGATTCGTACATCTTTCGATTTTCCGCAAATTTCCATTCTAAAAGCGTATATATATAAAAGTTCGTCGCCAGAAAAAAAGGCAGGGAAGGATGATGCGAAAAAGTCGCCGAGCGAGGAGAGGACAACGCGTGTAATTTGTGTTCGTCGGAGTCGGTTCGATTCGAGCTTTCGACGATGGTAATTTAATCATCACTTTGTAAGATAATAACATGGCGAACATTTTAATAGCAGTGTTGTGCGGACTGCGGCGGCGGCAAAGGTGACAGGACTATGGCGACGGACGCTGTCGTCGCAAAGAATTCTAACACGCGGTCATTTATCATGCTGTTAATGCGATGTTAAACTACTGTTGATGGAAATTTCGCTGCGCCGCCTCGGATGTTCGCTTTATATGTATTACGGCGATATCGAATTTGTGTAGTGTACGCGGCTAAGAGGACGTGAAATTGGTACCGAATAAAATTAGGGTAACAGTCGCATCGATGTCGTACTTATAGGCCAATTTATTGTGCCGTGAAAATACTCTCTCGTAAAATATGATACGAGCTTAAAACAGCCGGTGTCGTATTAGGACGCAATTTCGCCGGGTTTTAAAGCTCCAGCGTCCATTTGTTGAGTACGAAGCGACGAAATGAGGTGTGGTAATCCGGTAAGGATAGAATATGTCGAGTGAAAAGTCATAACGGCGAGAGCACCCTTTTTTTGGGGGCGAATTTTCCTACAGAATGAGTGGCTATTGAAGGAAAGGATTTTGCATTTTGAATTGAAGTGTTTCGAAATGGGATAGTTTGTACAAAAAAGTACTTTAAAAATTTCGTGATAAAAATTGAAATTTTTCAAGAAAAAATCGTGGAAAAATCTGTTAAAAATTGTTTAGATTTTTTTTTGTGAAGAATTTCTACGATTTTCTGAAAAAAAAACTTACCCATTTTTCTTCAGAATTTTTTTCTTTCAATTTTCCTTTGAAATTTTGGCAAAATTCACGTATAGATCGTGAAGAGTAGTAAACTGAATTTAGTATAGGATATGGTCGAATTGACTCCTTACGAGCACTAATCTAATTATCATTTTCACATCTTGTTACTTTTATGCACCATTTTTTTGGAACAAAATAATTTGAAAGAGATTCTCAAAAAAAAAAAAAAAAAAAAACAGAACCATCAAAATAATTAGAAACTTTTTTTATAAAAATTCTTTTCAAAAATGTTTTTTAAAAAGAATTTTGCCCAAAAAATTATTTTTAAATTTTTTTGAAAAAAATTGAAATTTTTTAAGAAAAAACAATGGAAAAATATGTTGAAAATTGTTTAGATTTTTTTGTGAAGAATTTCTACGATTTTCTAAAAAAAAAACTTGCACATTTTTCCTCAGAATTTTTTTTCTTTCAATTTTCCTTTGAAATTTTGGCAAAATTCGCATATACCGTGAAGAGTTCCTTCAAAAAAATTCTCATAAAAATTTTCTTCAAAAAATTCTCTATAATTTCCGTAAAATTCCTTCGAAAAAAATCTAATTGCGAAATGAACTTTGAAATTTTTGAAAAATAACTTGCATGAAATTTCAACTCAAAAATCACATCATTAAAAAAATATTTGATTTCTGTTTTCAAACAAAATAATGTTTGATAAAAATTTTTTCTTTGTATAAATTAATAATTTTCCTCAAATTTTCTTTTGAATTTTTGTCTCTTTGAAATTTTTGGAAAATTTCTCAATCATTGATAAAAATTCTACCTATAAAAAAAGTTACTTCAATTTTTTTTCAATTTCTTCAGAAAATTCAGTTGAAAAAAAAATCATCCGAAAAAATCAAATTTTGACCAGAATTATTGATCTGGAATATTCGCGATTCAGTTTTTCCAACTCATGTGACATCTTTATGTTGGAGGGCTGCCATTTTTCATTCTTTTTGTCATTATCATTTTTTTTTCGCTCTTTTGGGGTTTTATATTAAATTTTGTTGCAAACTAAAGAAAGTATATTGAATGATATTTCTCGTAAAGAGTGCGAAAGCAACCCAATACAATATTGGAAAAAAATTTCCATTACTGTTTTTATTTCTATTCAATTTTTTTTTCATCTGTCAGAAGTACATTTTTTTGAAGAAAATACCCGTCCTCTTAATAAAAAATTGAAGAAAAAAAATTGTTCAAAAATTATTTGAAAAAATTATGGAAAAAGTTTTTTGAAAAAAATTAAGAATAAAGTTTTTAGTAGGTAGGTATAGTGAATGAAAAAATCAATGAAGTATAAAATTATATTTTAAAAAAAAATCGGTTGAAGTTAGGTAAAATAAATAAGTTGACTGATAAATTATGGTGAATAAATCCTCGCAAGCCAAAATTTTGTCAGAAAAAGCATTGAAAAATAATTACTAAAAAAAAACCATGAAATTCTTTGGAGGAAAAATCGAGGGGTAAAAAATAATGAAAAAGAATTTCGGAAAAATTTTTTGAGCAATTTTTTTTGTTGAAAAACTTTAAAATTAATTTACTTTTTTTTTTTAAATTAAAGAAAGCAAAAAATTTATTCAAAATAGTTGAAAAAAATATCTTCACAACTTAAAAAAAATCCCTCGATTGAAAGAAAAAAGTTGATAAAAAAAATAATATCGTAAAAAATTATCTGAAGTAAAATTGTACTTATTATTGGAAAATAATTACTCAAAAGAAATTATACGAAATTTTTCGAGAAAAAAATTCCAATTTTATTTTCAAATTTAAAAAAGCAATACACGTAAGTATATTTAAAAATTGTAAAAAATATATCGAAAAATACATTTGGGAGAAAATCACTTAGAAAAAAAGTATTTTTTTTTTGAAAAACTTGAAATTGCTGAATTTCTTTTTTTGTCTTTCAATTACCTATTGAAAAAAGCAAAACATATTCAAAAGTGAAAAAAATACCCCAAAACTATTTGAAGAAAACCCCTTTAATTTGTACAAATAAATTCGATGAAAGAACTATCGTAAGAAAATCCTCTGCAAAAAAAAATGTGCTGAAAAATCACTGAAAAATAATTACTCAAAGAAACATTTATAAATAATAGATTACTTGAAAAAAAAATCTTAAAAAAAAACCTAGATATCATTTTTTTTTTTAGTTGAAAAAATTTCAAAAACTGTCCATTTATTTTGTAATTTTATTAAATTTAAAAATTGAAGAAAAAATTATAGTAAACGAATAAAGTTTGAATTTAAAAAAAAAAAATATTGTGCTTTTTGAGTTGAAATTTTATGCAAGTTATTTTTCAAAAATTTCCAAGTTCATTTTGCAATGAGATTTTTCTAATTATAGAGAATTTTTTGAAGAAAATTTTTACTGAGAGAATTTTTTCTGAAGAAACTTTTTACAATCTATGAGCATTTTGCCGCAAAAAATACAAAAGAAATAATTTTTCTAAAAAGTTGTCACTGAAAAAGGCAAATCATACAAACTCGTTATCTAGAGGAAAATTCGGCTAAAAAGTATTCCTAGCTTATCTTTACGCATAAAAGCGGTTACGTGGATGTCTGACTCGATTAAAAATCTTTTCGTAATGATCCCGAGTTAACTTTCGGTTTGAAATAACCATCCTGCGTCCTGCACGAATCTCCACACCACCCAGTTCAGCACCATTCGAGTCGATCGTGTCCAGAGAGAAAAATAAAGGGGATGGAAAAGCCAAAGCCAGCGCACAGAGCGAATGTCGATTAGCATTTTAATTAAAATGCCGGCCCCAGCGTCGTCGTCGTGCTACGAGAATCGTTCGCAAACTTTTTTCCAAAATAACGTAGGGGTGGGGGGGGAGGGGGAGCGAGAGGAAAGTCGAAAAGGGCGGTCAATTTTTATATCGGTTATAAAAATTTTGCAGCGTGTACCCTTCACCTCGTTCGTTGTTCGAATTGAACAAAGGTATCGTCGGCGGCATTTTTTTTTTTCGTCAGCGCCGCGTTATTTTTAATGGACGGTTCGCGTGCATTGAACGCGACAGAGTGGGAAGGTGCGGGGTTGTCGGGCACAACGCTCGGTACCGCGAGTTATGTATTCTTTATTCATTAAATAGGTTTGAATTGGCGTCTGAACGTCTTACGACCCAGACTAAAAGGCGTCTGTGGATATAAAGGCGCCACGAAAATTTACCCTTTACCTTGCGTATCCCCCTGTGTCGTGCTGCTCTCTCCCCGGCGACTTTTTCGGCTACCTTGTTGCTGTACATAGCGTGCCATGCGGCAGCCGGCTCGGCGGCTGTCTGCCGGGATTAAGGGTAATTTCAATTTAGGTTACTAGAAAAACACCTGCCTGTTTCGACGATGTGTCATCCTTGAAACACTCCTGCAATTTTTTCCAATGCAATTTGATTCGACTGCGGCGGTTCGACGTGCTCGGTCCGAGAAGCACCGAAGCGTAGGGGTAGGTACCTATAGCTTTTCGAAATTGCAAACCGCCATCCCCATCCCCCGTCTACCCCGCACCTTCTGCACTTAGAATGTCAAACAGAAAACCGCCTCGGTTTCTTTACGAGCTTCAGCGACAAACTCGTGTTGCTGCTGGGCACACCAGTGGCTGTGGCTGCGGTGGTGGTGTTATTTGCGTGCGAAATGAGATTCGTGCTCAACCTCGACCCCGACCCAGTCTTCCAAAATTTTCGGTATCGTCTTACACTCTCACACAGCAGGGCCGACGGACGGTTTTCCCAAAAGACGTACAAGTTTTCGTATTGTAGATGGGGAAAGGGCACGAGTGGGGCATTGTATTTTTCTTATCGTAACACTACTACAACGAAAATGTGTTTTATTTGTTTCAGCGGCTTGAATTTTCAAGATTTAATGGTACGACAAGGAGCTATCGATTCACTACCAAAAACTCCTATCATATTGGGTTTCGAATGTTCCGGAGATATCGAACAAGTCGGCGAAAATGTTAAAGATTTCAAAGTAAGTTAGCACGTAGTACCTTTTTTTCTTACGTAAGTCGACCCCCCCCCCCCCCGCGTATACGACCACCTGTTACCATACGTGTACAGAGATGGAGTGTACATATATGTTGTAATTCGTAAGGGTTTTCGAAGGCGCGTCCAGGGGGTCTCAAATTGTAGAACATGAAATTCCTCAATTGGAAAGACTATTTTTCTGTTGAAACATGAAAAAAATTAAAAATAGCTATTGTGAAAAATTTAGGCTCAAAAAACTGAAGTTGAATGAAAAGTCAAAAAATTAAAATAATAAGGAACCACTAATTCCATGGCTTTCTGCTGATAACAGATTGAAAATCATGAAATTTGAGAAGTTGAAAATTTAAAAGAAAAACTTCATGTTATAATTATTATTATAACACTATTAGGGGTGAAAAAACACTGAAAATTGAAATTTTTTTTAGTTTTAAAGTTGAAAATTCTCTATTTTTAAAGTTCTGAGTACTATTTTGATTCAAGTAGATAGGTACTTTTTTAAAAAAAGATCTACACTCCATTACAAATTCTAAAAAATTGAACAAAAAAAAATTAAAATTGAAAAAAGTTCGAAATTGATTTTTTTTTCCAATATAAATTGAGAAAAGTATTGTGAACTATTAAAAATTGTAAATTTTGAAATTTTAAAGAAAAGTTGGGAAAAAATAAGAAAGATTCCATGTTTAAAAAAATAGTTTTGAAATGAAAGTTTCAAGTAAGTACAACTTTTAATTCGAGCATTTTTTTGAAAGGATCTCAATACGATGCTTACAATTTTTAAATTTTTTTTTTGATGTTAGAAAATTGGGGTTTTTAAATGTATAAATCGAGGAAAATTGTGAAGTATAAAAATTAAAAATTACCAAAATTTGAAAAGATGAAGTAAAAATTAGATAACTATTAAAAAGACATCAAAAGTGATTTTTAAAAAAAGCTTGAAGAAAAATAAATTTGATTGAAAAATTATCCATTTGTGATGTTTTACGAGATTTGAACATTTTTTTAATTTTTTTTTTTTATAGTTAGATGCAATACCTATTCACTAAATTAAAAAAATAAAAAACATTAAAATTGAAAATGCAAAAAAAAATGATTAAAACATGAAAAATTGAAGATTGATAAGGAATCAAAAATTGGAAAATCTAAAAAAAAAACTTACACGTCAAAAAATATTATTACTTAAAAAAAGATTTGTTTGCTAGTTGAAGAAAATTTCTTCGAAGTAAAAAATTATAGATTTTCAACGTTAAGTATGTACTTACTTATCTACAATTTTAATCAATTTTTTTCCAAAAAGATCAAAAATTGATCAAGAAAATTGAAAAAAAAAATGAAAACAATAAAAATACAAAAATTTATAACGAAGAAGAATTTGGAGTTTAAAAAAATATGACTGTATAAATTATGGAGAAAAAAAATTATTGGAGAAATTAAAAATTAAAAAAAAAATGGCTGAAAAAATTAATTTAAAAAAAAATGGTTTGAAAAAAATTGAAATAAAATTTTTTCAACTTTCAACATTTCAAAGTCGAGTTAAATTCAAAAACCCCCTCTCCTCTCCCTCCAAATACTCGCATTTTACTTCGTCATAGTTTTTTAAAAATTAGAGAAAACGAATGCCGAAAGGTTGAAATTCGAAATCCTATCCACTGGCATTTTTGAATGAATTCAGTGTTACCAGAGCAGCACTGAAAAAATATCCTGGGGCCTAAAGATTAGTGGAGAAGGCCCCTTGAACTTTTTATTCAAAAATAGTAATAAAAATCCCGATTCTATCTCAATCAGAAGCCAGTACTTACCTTGAAAATAAAAATAGTAGTGGCGAAGTCCTCAGTCCCCCTAAATACGTCACTGAGAGTAGCCAATTGATTTTGCTTAAAAAATATTAATTTTTGAATCTCTGTAACGTTTTAATTTACAAAATTGAGCATCAATTTTTCATCATGATTTTTTTTTTTTGGACTTGCTAATAACCAAATCCCAAGAAGTGCTCACCATTTCCGGGGCATCCTGTATTGTTTTTGCACCACCCATTCAATTCTCGAAAAAAAAGGAATACGAGCTTTTTTGTTACAAATTTCATACGTTCTAAGGACAAAACATCGATACATTTGGGGCACATTTCGAGAGGTTCGGTTCGGGGATCTTTTTGATTCTGGTTAATCACTTCACCCTGAAGAGAACATTTCAAAATCAAAATGATTTTCTCTCACACAAAATGCAATTTTCTCAATTTTAATGGGGTGCAATTTTTCTGGGGCAGTAGTGAAATTTTGAAGAAAAAAAATAAAACCTCAAAGAACACAAATTTTTACCATTTTTGAAATATTTTCAAATTCGACGTTTACAAAATTCAGAGTATCACAAATTAATAAAATGTGATCAGAAAATATTTCAAATTTGTCAGATAATATCTCACAAGAAATTTCAATAATTCACGACACCTTTTGAAATTTTTTCGATTATTAAAATTTTTACAGCTCAAACGAAAAGAAAAGCTCGTGTCGAAGCCTTTTTCCAACACGTTAAAAATGTAATTTCGATCATCAAACGAATTTAGAGTTTTTGACTTCTTCGATAATTTTCCAAACCTTGAGATCACCTCTCCCTCCTTTCTGGTCCTTACTTAGTTGAAATTCTTCGTATAAACTTTCTTTTCCTTTTGAAGGATTTCCTCGACACCGTCGAGTTCGGAGTTCCTATTACAAATATTATAATTCCAATTTCATCAAAAATATATTATTCAACAATATAACTTTCACGTGCAATTCGTATATCACAGTGGGTGGTGCGGTGAGGGGGGGATGTTCAAAAACACAATTTCGAAGATGTTCCGAAATTTTTCGCCGAAACACCATCTCATTAATTTTTTTTAGCTAAAAAATAACACTCGTGTACCAGACTGTCGTGTTTTCTCATTCCTCTCGTGCCTTTCAACACGATATAGTTGGCGGTTTCCTCCCGTCTTCTTACCCCCCTCTCCTCCGAACCATTTCACAAGTAGTAATTTCAATCTGGCTGATACGTATTTTGCGTGAAAATTTGCCTTCTCTTCGTTGCGTAAGTACGAGTTACGATGGGTTTTCTTCGACCTTTTTCTCGCGTACATGGGGCGAACGAGGATGAGAAAAAGGCAAACTTTTTGGGTATAACTTTGGATGCGTTGCGTTGCGTATATTCAGCGTCGTCGAGGACGTCGAAACTTATTAATTGAAGAATCTACGTTTCGTGGCGTATATAAAATAGCGAACTTATACTTTTTTTTTTCTTTAACTAGTTCGAAACTTATTTATAACTTTAATCGCGCGGCTGGCATGGCGTTTTTTCCAACATTCTGGCTCTGGTGATGTTCGAATACGCGGCAAGATACGCACGTGTACTTGCATCTACGCATCTTTTTTCTTCTTTTTTTTTGCTTCCTCATTCTACTTATCATCATCATCTCATTATGGGTCGTTTTCGCACATACGACGAAGCGACGACCACTTACTCCACACTCGCAGTGACATCGCCAGAGACGAAAAGGAGGGCAAGTCATCGCCACCTCTATGTCGCTAACTCGTAAAAATCTACGTAATTTTTCTCCATTTGCCAAATCTATCTCGGGAGATGGTCGCTCGCATAATTTATTCTCCAGTTTTGTTCGCCAATCCAGCCAAAGCCCTTTTCTCCGGACACCCCTACGATAAAAATTTATTGCAATTTAACTCGAAAAGGAAAGTTTCATAGTTTGCTGAAGTTTTCACATTTGTTGGGACGCTATCGTCTCGTGATATAATTATACGTATGGCACGCGAATTGAAAATCATGGCACGTCACGAATAAATAAGATTATTTATATTTACAAATCCCAATGCAATTAAAAAAATAATTCATTTTTTGTTAATACGGTTAATACAGGTGACGTACTAAAAACCCTCGAATACTGCCGTTTGACTCATCGTCATGGGTTACGTGGCTCTATTTCTTTGCCTCCTGGCACCCCTACTTCGGTCGCCCTCTCCCCATGGATACGATGCGAAAAAATTTGTCGATATTTTATATAGGTATACGAAACTTGCGACTATCGTTACATAATCTGCCCTCTCCTGCTTTTTTTCAATTTCCTTTTTTACCGAATTCATTTGATAAAGCGGAAATGGAAAGAAAACAACGACTTAATTAATTATTTAAGCTCTACCTCTAATACCACCTCGTCGTGCGATAAATTTTACACAAAGTGAAACACGTAATCGTTTTATGAAAATTACCACCAATATACACTTTTGTACGTGTAGTAATTTTCGCTTTTCAATCCAATTCGTTCGATTAATATGAGTCATAAGCTACCATTAGTGGCGTTATTTAATGGAAAAGAAACGCGTGTTGTTTGACGAATTTTCGATAATACGGTGGTGGTTGGTCATGCAAGTCGTAGACGAAGTAATTAACGGATGGTAAAATATATCAGCGTGTGTTTCGAGGTTTAGTTCAGGTTAATAAGACGAGATTTTTCAAATTTCACCGGAAAATGATCAATTTACCGCGTTATTACGATGGATTACTAAATTTACCAGTAATTACCGGTTAATTTTCAACTTGTAATAATTTTTTTAAATATTCAGAATGTGTCAAGTCGCGTAAAAAAAAAACTGTTCTAATAACTTTTACGAGTTTGAAATATAATTTACAGGGTAATTATGCAAAATTACCATATATTTACCGGTAATTACCAATGTGTTTCAACTGGTTGTGATTTTTAAAAATATTTTTTATTGTAAACTACGATAAAAAAATCTATTCAAATTCATCTTTACGAGTTGAAAATCCAAATTGCAGCGTTATTACTAGGGCCCGGATTTTTATGATATTGCTTATTTTTTCCTGCTGCACTAGATAGGGCATATCACAATTTTCTTTACGTTTCATGCAATTCTGAGACGAATGGTGAAATTTTTAAGCGCTTATTTTTGCTTATTTTAGGTATAAATGCTTAAAAACGCTTATTTTTGCCAAAAAACATCAAAAACCCGCATATTTTACACTTTTTTTTTTAGTTTTCAGCGCTTTTTTTTTGTTGAAAAAACTGAAAAACCTGACCAAAAAAAAATTAAAAAATACAAAAAATTGTATTTTTAATTTTTTTTTTTTTTTTACTTTTCAAGTTACAATTTGAAGGAACTTTCAGTTGTGGAGGCGTTTTTCAAACTATAATTTAATTTTAATTCAATCTAATCGATTTCGATTGTGAAATCTCATCGCGTTCAAATTTATTGAATTTCGCATTATTTATTTTAAAAAATGAATGTTTTAATGTTTTTCTGCTCCACATTTGTTTCAGTTTCTACATATGTACGATTTGATAAGTTTTTCGAAAGCGATTTTAAAATACCTGCATTTTGAAACCCATGATGGTATATTTTTAAAGCACTTATTTTTGTTTTTTTCGGTTTTATAGGGCATATTTATGCTTATTTTTCATATTTTAACCGCTTGACATAAGCGCTTATTTTGCTATTTTAAGCGCATAAAAATCCGGGCCCTAGTTATTACGCTCAATTAACAAATTTACTAGTAACTTACGTAAAAAAAAATTGTTCAAATAGCTAGGTACGTTTTTACACGAGTCACGATTGGATCCCTGCAGTACTGTTTTTTGGGCACCATTCGAAAATTTACCAAATCCTAAAAAGTTACTAATTAAAAATTGAAGGTGTGAGGAAGGGAGGGGTCAATTGAAAAATTTTTCAGATAAAAGTTGTAGATTAAGATTCTAAAAACAATTTTTATTATTATAAAAATTTCGATTGGATCCCTCCCTCTCCGCCGATTTCACATAACATCAGGTAGATACTTTTTCAAAATTGGGGGAGTGGTCCAATTGAAAAAAATTTCAAACAAAAGTTGTAGATTGAGGTCGTAGAAATAATTTTTGTTATTATAAACTTTTTGATTAGACCTCCCCTCCCCCTCCAATTTTACATAATATGACTTAGATACTTACTTATTATTATTAAAAACTGGTGAAAGTAGGGTTCCACTTGAAAAAAAATTCAAACAAAAGTTGTAGCTCGAAGTCTTGGAAATAATTTTGGTTATTACAGAAATTGCGATTGAACCACTCCCTCCCCTCCAATTTTGATTACCAAATATATTTTCAATGGTTCCAAAAAAAAAACAGTACTGCGGCCAGTGTTGAGCAAGCTCTGTTTTTTTTTTTTTTTTTTTTTTGGAGCTTAGCTTTAAGTTCCTGTAAATTTTGGAGCTCAGCTCCGAAGAGCTAGCTCTTTTCAAGCTCTTTACAAAAAAGATCTAGCTTATTAGTTCAAGAGCTTGAGCTCTTCATAAACATAATGCAGCTCGAAGCTCCTTCAAAAAGCTCTTCTTCAATAAAACTCTTTGAAATGTGAAATTTAAGGGTACAAAAATAACGAAGCTTAATAGGTATTAGAATTTTTGAGAAAAAACAAGAATAAATTTGAACATATTTTCTCAAAATCAGAAGTCAAGAAAGGGAAGCTAAATTTCTCATTCTTACAACACTGCTCGAAACTACAAACATTTCCTGTTTTTCAATAACACTGTCGAGCTATCGCTTTGAAAAATTTTGAATACGATAAATATAATACGAACACATATTTCATATATCATCGTCTAGCACCTATCGAAAGCCCACGACAACACGAGCACACACCCCCCCCCCCCCGCAGGCTGATTTCCAATATCGACTAGATGAAGTAGCGCTCACAGCACACAAACTTCTGCGTCGTCTTCGAATTTCGAATTGTATCTTTTGCCTGGCTTGGCTTTCCCTGCCTCGCCCCCTCGACCATCTTCTCAGCGTATATCAAACACACGTGAAACTCGTATATCCAAACACCGTTATCCTTGCGAGCTTTTCACCGATCAAATAAAGTGTTACCCTTTTGTAAAACGTCAAGACCCGCCAACTGTTGAGCTTTTTCATCCCAGCTCCTCATACCGCGCCCAGACTCACTATTTGTTTCGCAAATAATCAAACTGCCGCCCCACTTTATATACCTACTCGAAGTCTTATTTAGTGTATGTGGATGAAGAAGCAGAAAAAACAGCTTTCTTACTTCGTTACCTACGTAATACGTACGTAAAATCAATCACTGCTGCTTTAGCTCTACCCTAAATTGTTTCGACGTCTTTCCAAACGACTGCTCGGTCTCAACTTTAGTCTCGACTCTCGACGCAGCCGTGACTCCTGGGTAAATTTTGTCGCGACGATACGCGACGCATACTGCTACAATACCCCTTGTCCTCACTCTGTCCAGCCACCGAAGCGTAATAAACTTTCATCTTTAAATCGCCGCTTAATAGCTCTTAATTTAAATGTCAACTCGTTATCTGCTGTCTTCGTTGTTGTTGTTGTTGTCATCGTCGTCGTAAGTATAGTCATAGTTATGGAATTACTCATTCGATGAGAGTGTTATCGCTAAAATTCCCAGCGATGCGACGAATTTTTTTTTTTTTTGCAGCAGTTTGGCCAAATTCGATAAGTTACTATTGTGATATGAGTCACAGCTGTTTCATATTTATTTATTGTATAATGGTATTTGAAGTTGTATGTACGTAAACCTATGGGTATGTTGAACTGAAATGATGCGTCAAAATTTCAGCTTACGAGGCCACGAGGTGTGGGCAGATGGAGGTGGTCTAAATGAAGATGTGAAAAATCATCTTCAATTTTTGAAGAAAAAAAAAATTTAGAAGATATTTTTGTCCAATGTTGCAAAAAAAGATTCGTTGCAAATTTCAAAAATTGAAAAAAAATACTCTAAACTCAAATAAATTTTACATTTCGAAAATTTGGATTTTTTTCAGTTTCTAGTTCTAATGCGAATTTTAAAAATTAAAAAAAATACAATCAACTTTTAAAATTAATTTTCCAGAAAATTCTGAAAAATTGAGAATTTTTTTAGCTTCAAGTTACAGCTTTATTGATTTTTTGAAATTTTTATGGTTTTAAATTATAACGCAAATTTCAAAAATCGAAAAAATTACTGATAACGTTTTGAACAAATTTAAAAAAAATTTAACATTTTTTTAGTTTCAAGTTACAGCGTGAATTTTAAAAATTAGAAAAAAAATGTATGTCAACTTCTTTAAAAAAAATTCAGAAAATTCCAAAAATTCTGTCATTTTTTTTGTGTGTTTGTGCCACCCATTCACTTTCCAAAAAATGCTATTTTTTTTTGCAAATTTTATGAATTTTTTATTTTTAGGTCTATCATTTTCTCATTTAAACGTATATTTTTGATGAGTTATGAGCGAAAATCAGCAAAAGGTCATCTTTTGGGTTCACATTTGGGGGACATTCTGAGGGATGGAGTTCGAAGACTTTTTAAAATTTGGTTAGACATCCAAAGCAACATTTGAGAGTGATTTTTTTTTTTTTAAATCAAATACTTTGAAAAATTTCAAAAGCTTCAAACTCCCTAGCTTTTTGTTTGTACCTAAGACCCAAAATAAAAAAAAATGTCAAACAAAAGTTGTATATTGAAATCTTTTGAATAATTTTGATCATCACAAAAATTTCAATAAATCCCTTTCTCCCTCCAATTTTACACATTACGTATAAAAATCACTCTAAAACTTCGATCGTATCCGTTCCTGGGGCTCCAATTGAAAAACATATCAAACAAAAGTTGTACATTGAGGTCTTTGTAATAATTTCAGTTATTACAAAAATTTCGACTGGACCCCTCCTTCCCCTTCAATTTTGCATAACAGGTATGAAAATCATCCGGTAGGACGAAAATCGTACGTATTATGCAAATTTGGAGGGGAGAGAGGGGTCCAATCGAAATTTTTGTAATAACCGAAATTATTTCTAGCATTACAATCGTCAACTTTTGTATGAAAATTTTTTCAATCAGGGCCAAGTATGAGACAGAATTTTTCGAGGAAGAGGTAAAATTTCGAGAAAAGTAGGCCTTTAAAAAATTGAGCCATTGTTCATTAAGAAAATAAATTTGATACCTACGTTCTGGATTACGAATTGATTACAAAATTGCTTTTTAGACGTTGCCTACGTTTTCAAATGCAAAACTTTTTTTCTCCATTGTGAAATTGTATAAATACGAACTAATTTTGAAGAAAAATGAAATTTTCCAACTTACGAAAATTTCATTGGAAAAAATGACCATTTTGTCGTTCTTTCGAAAAAATTAAACTAGCGGTGGGGTGTCCGGTTTCCGTCTCTTCCCCCGAATCCCTTTTCCCGATGGACATTTTCCCGAATAAAAAAGTTCCCGAAAGTCAGTTTCCTGAATGTGTTTTCCCCGAATTTTTTTCCCCCGAATTCTTTTTCCCGAATCCGTTACCCCGAATGATTTCCCGAAAATATTCCCGAATTTTTTTACTAGTGAAAATGGCGATTTTTTCAAACAAATGTTGTAGATTGAGGTCCTAGGAATAATTTTGGTTATTATAAAATTTTCGATTACACCCTTCTCTCCCCTCCAATTTCGCATAATATGACTTATTTAATTAATATTATCAAAAACTGGGGGAGGTAGGGGTCCAATTGAAAAAATGTTCAAATAAAAGTTGTAGATTCAAGTCTTGAGAATAATTTTGGGTACTACAAAATTTTCGATTGAACCCCTCCCTTCCCTCCAATTTCGCATAATATGACTTGAATAATCAAAAACGGAGGGAGTAAGGGTCCAATTGAAAAAACTTTCAAATAAAAGTTGTAGACTGAGGTCTTGAAAATAATTTTTGTTATTATGAAATTTTCGATTAGACCCTTTTCTCCCCTCTAATTTCGCATAATAAATGACTTAGATACTTGAAAAGTTATAAAATTATTAAAAGGGGGGGGGGCTAGGAGTCCAACTGAAAAAATTTTCAAACAAAAGGTATAGATTGAAGTCCTAGTAATAATTTTGGTTATTACAAAATTTTTGGTATGTACCATATCCCTTCCTTCACTAAATTAACCCCGAACTCAATGTCCCGAAGGACAATTCCCCGAATTAGTGATGTTCGATAGAGAGTGATTCGGGGGAAAAAATTCGGGTTTAAAAATTTCGGGGTAAAAATTTTCGGCAAAACAACTTTCAGGAACTTTTTCATTTGGGAAAACGTCCTTCGGGACGATGGATTCGGGAAAATGAACGGGAATCGGGGTGTCCTATCCTTACCTAATTCGAACGAAAATGGGAAATCGAGCAAATGGTGCAAAAAAAAATATTCTAGAAAAACATTCGAAATCGTACTAACGTAAATCAAAACGCAGTTCTACGTACCACTATTTAACGTATCAAAGCACTTGGAAAACCTATCCTGCGTTCACCACTTCTCCTCCCTCTCTCTTGGGTACATCCGAGAAGTTAAATAGGAAAATAAAAGTAAAAGAAAAAATGGTATAAACATGGCGAAACAAGTCTACAAAAAATTACTCTCATTTTTCTTAAATTCGTTTAAAATTCTTTCGGCGAACTCGTTGAAAATTTTCAGTTGTTTTTTGTTCTTCTACGTCTTTCTCGCATTGTTGGCCGAATAAAACCTCGCTAGTTCGTGCTTGAACGTTAATCCTACCAACGAAAGCTTTTTTCTACACGTTCGTTTCTCTGTAGACTTGGTTATGATATGCTTTTTGAAAGAGGATAGATAATACGCGCTGTACAATTTCGTATATCGCACTCGTTAAAACTGGTATGAAAAATGACATCCATATCGTACCTACGATCAAGTATCTGCTCGTACAAAGGCATACATACGTTTACGTACAGTACATTACAATATTTCGTACATAAACTTGCTTATAAGAAGCACGTGGTACATCCAGTCAATACTAGCATCGTTCGTTGTCGATATTCTAGCACTTTGAAAGATGTGGCAAGTAGGAGGGCGTATCACCAAAAGGCTTTTTTCGTTACGCTTTTAATCGCTTACGTACACGTAGGTATAGCCTCGTGCTTGTACTCGTCAAAAATATCATTAACGTTACATCCGCATTGGAAAGAGAGTACGTACGTTAAAAAAAAAAAAAAAAAAAAAAAGGGTGAAAGAAATCATTTCATATAAAGTGCTTCCTCGTCGAGGTAACACGTCTCTATAATTAACCATCTCTTTACTCGTGTGTGGTTTTTTTTACAAAGTCCAAGCGGGGTGTTCTTCATTAAGCCATTAATAAGCGCGAGGATTCGTTCAAAGAACATCTTGGCTTTTAAAAAGAGTGAAAAATAAGCCAAACTGGTTCCTCTTATTATGATAGTCTCCCTTTCGGTATGTGTACTCGCTCACTTTGGCCTGATTTTCATCAATCAAAAATGTACACCGTGTTTTACGCCTCATTACGTCACTCGAGTTGAGCTTAACCTAACAAACCCTCCTCTCCGCTCCCTCTGCATATCCTACGTATACATCTGCTCTTTACCAAGGATTTATTATAATAACAACGATGATATTTTCTGCCCTTCTGATGCTACGAGCAATGAGCATTCATCGAAATCTGTGGCTGGGTATGTTAGGTAAGTACGAGTAGGCTACATTGTATGGTATAAACTTGGATCTTCTATACGGTCGTAAAAATTGCAATTAACCGTTTTTATTAAAGTTGTGCGAAAGTTTATGTATGAGAATTGTTTCAAGTTGCCAATGTACGTCATTCGTTCAGGGTCTGCCTATTAGCAAAGGTGACCTGAGCCTATTAAATTTGAAATTTTCCAATCGATCGGTTGTTTGGCCGATTGATTTTTATTTTTCGATTTTTCATTTGAGAGAAAAAAGCTCCAAACACTTGGGAGATGAATTTTAAAATGGAAATATTTTGTAGAAAAATAAAGAAAATTTCAGTAATTTTGAAATTGAAAATTTAAATCTGTGAAGAAAATATTTTTTGTGAATTTTTGAGCATTTTCATGCATCGACTTTGGACTAGATCGAATTATCGATTGTTTTATTGATCGGTTATTTGTGAAAATATTATATCGATTTTTTCTAAATTAATCGAAATTTTTTTATCGATGAAATAATCGAGTTTTGGAAAGTTCGATCTATCAATGAAATCTATATTATTATAAAATCAAAAAAATAATTTAAATTCATTCCAAAATTTATGAAATTTTTGTAATTTATTTCGTTCAAAATCATTCCTCTTCAAATTTTGTTCAAAAACAACATTTTTTTTTTTTTGAAATTTCGTTCAAACACAAAATTATTAAAGTCAAATTAAAAATATTCTTTGTTTTCTGTTAAATTTAATTTTATTTGAAAATATTTTTTTTTCGTTTTTTTGTTCGAAAATTTTTTTTTCTTCAAAATTTTATTCCAACAATAATACTATTTTTTATCAAATTTTATTTGAACACATTAAAAAAAATGATTTTAAAATTCCATGAAAAACCATCAATTTTTATTTTTATGAAAATACAATTTTTCAACTTTCATTTCAAAATGTTTTTTTCATCCTTAATTTTGTTTAGTTTTGTAATTTTTTTTTTATTCAACTTTGTTAAAAATATTGTTTTTAAAAATTTTTAAAAACACAGTTTTTTCAAAATTTGGGTAATCGTTTTTTCACTTTGTAGTTGTAATTTTGTTTAAATTTATTTGCTGATTTTTTTTTTTTACTAATTTTATTCCAACATTGATTTTTATCGAATTTTGTTTAAAAAACATTTTCAAAATTTCGTAGAAAACATTGTTTTTCATTAGTTTTTTTGGGAAGGGAAGGGAAGGGGGTAAAAATTCTTTTTTTTCAATTTCGTTCAAAAATATATTTTAACACAATTTTTAAAATTTTGTTGAAAACGTTGTTTATTAGACATGGTGTCTACCAAAAATGAAAGTAGTGAAAGTAGTGAAAAAGTAGTGATTTGAAAAATGGGTCATGATAGTAGTGAAAAAGTAGTGATTTGAAAAATGGGTCATGAAAGTAGTGAAAAAGTAGTGATTTTGGAGTAAAAGTAGTGAAAAAATCAAAAACTAAAATCGAAAAATCAATTTCGTCTGTTAACAAAATAGCCAATTTTTTCTTCATTAAAAATTAATTTTCTCAAAATTTTAGCCCTCGCTGCGCTCGGGCACTAGTTTCTTTTTAGAAAAATTTTTGCCCTCGCTTCGCTCGGGCAGAGTTCGATGTTCATCTTCGTTTTTTAGTTTTTTCGAAAACAAATGAATTAGTAACTTCTAAATAAAAAAGAGAAAATAATACAAAATATTATTATTCTGACCTTATTCCCTCAAACCCCTACCTCTGTTATGAATGAAAATTTTGAAAATAACGTGAAATTAATGAATATATTATAGAGGAGTTGAGAATGTTCAGTTGAAAGAGTATTTTTTTTTTTTGTAATTTTGAACTTTTGATTCAAAATAATATTTTTCCTTTTATTTGAAAATTCTTCTGTGGGTAGTAAAATATTGAATCGTAAATTTTTTGGGGGGAGGGGGTCGCATTTTTAGGGAGATATCAATTTTTACGAGAGTCCTTGATTTTTTGAAATTTTCCGGGTGGGGGGTCACGGGTCACTTTTTTAGGATTAGATTAATTTTTGTGAGAGTCCTTAATTTTTTGTAATTTTTTTGGGAGGAAGAGGCTGAAAATTTTGGGGGTGGTAGAAAAAAAGGCAGTGAAAAAGTAGTGAAAAAGTAGTGATTTTAGGGGAAAAAAGTAAGGTAGACACCATGTTAGAGAAGGGGTGTGGTTGAGACAACTCCAATTTTTTTTTAATTTTCGTTGAAATTTTTTTATTTGAACTACCTAAAAAAATTTCAAATTTTACTTGAGTACAATTTTTTAAATTACATTTTTAAAACGTAGTTTAAAAAAATATTTTAATAATACAAAGCAATTTTTTTCTATTTTGAAAATATTCCAAAATTGAAAAAAAAATTAATTTCATTGGTTGATCGATTCTCTGAATTTCGTAAAATCGATTTTTCAAATTGCTGAAATAATTTTTTTTTAAATTTTATTCAAGAACTTTTCAGCTTAAAATTTTAATATTTTCTTCAAAATTTTATATTTTATTTTTATAAAAAATAAAAATGTTGTTTTTGGACAAAATAATTAACTATAGGTACTTCTAATTTTTTATTCATCATTTTTTCCAATTTTTTTCAATTTTTAATTTATTTTTTTTTTAATTTAAATTTTTTTACGCCATGTAGGGGTACAGCAAATTTTCATTTTTGTTTACATACAATTTTTCAAATTTCATTCAAAAACATTGTTTCTAGAAAATATTTTGTAAAAAACTTTTTTTTCTTTTAAATCACCCCCTTTCCAAAATTTTTCTCTATCTCTGAACCTAAAGCCTAAATTGAAAATTTTTTCAAACTTAAGTTGTAGATTTAGATCCCAGGAATAATTTTAGTTATTATAAAAATTTTGATTGGACCCCTCCTTCCCCTACAATTTTGCATAATATGTGCGAAAATTACTTTTAAATCTAACTTGTGCAGCTAGCGTCATCCCTATGTAACTTCAGCTTGGGGTACAGCCAACAGATAAAAAATGGGTTCTGTTAATAGTCAATTCGATTAAAACTCGACCTAACAATTAGGTAAAACGGGGAACGAGTTTGACATTTTTATTGTTTTCCCTTAATTGAGGGTCCACCCCCCACCAATTTTATTTTTCCATCTCTGTACCAAAAGCTCTAATCAAAAAATTTTTCAAACAAAAGTTGTAGATTGAGGTCCATGAAATAATTTTGGTCATGTCAAAAATTTCGATTTGACCAGTTCCTCCCCTCCAATTTTGAATAAAAGTTATGAAAATGATCCAGCGATTTTCATACATTTTATGCAAAATTGGAGGGGAGGGAGAGGTCCAATCGAAATTTTTATAACAACTAAAATTATTCCTGGTATCTGAATTTACAACTTTTGTTTGAAAATTTTTTCAATTGAGGCCATAAGTTCAGAGATAAAGAAAAATTTTGGAAAGGGGGGTGGACCCTGTGAAAGAGGGAGTCTTAAAAAAATGGAACCCCAGCTCATTTTTTTGAAAATATGTCCTAGATTACGAATCAATCATAAAATTGCTTTTTACAAAATAATCGCACGGAAGACTTTTTTTTCCTTTTGCGACTAGACTAATACTAATATGATCAAGAAATCGAACTAAAATTTCAATTTATTACGAAATCGATTTTTCATATTGTTCGATCAGTCGATTTTACTGTCTGATGGAGAAGTTGAATCTTGATTTTATCGTAAAATCGATTTTTCAGGTCGACCAAATAATAGATTTTTTCATCGATTGGAAAATTAACAACTTTTAATTACATTTTTATTTTCTAATTGTTCAATTGATCGATTTTCAAACGAGAAATCGAAATAATAATTATTATGCTCGGCAAAATTAAGAAAGGAATAATAGGAAAGAGTAAATGAAAATAGCAAAGAACCTGTTGAATCTCTTACATCCGAAATTCTTTCTTTTTTTCCCTCTTCTGTGGATACAACGTCAAATACGTAAGTAGTAAAGCTACAATAGAAGGGGATAAACGCCAAAAAACACCACTCTATACGACGTGTCGTGTACCTATTGTTACAATAGGCACACAAACACGCCTAGGTAAATAATTTACTGCTGGTATCTGGAATATACTGCTACCTACATTAGTATTTAGTTCAAATTACAAATCCTAGTATCCTGCAGAGGAAGGTACACTATACACATACCTAGATATTATTGAAGATGCAATCTCTGCAGATTGGTCGAGGATCAAGGGGTAGCGAAAAAAAAGCACAATACCCGTGGACAGGAAACAGCGAATTGACGCTGCGAATGGCGAATTTTCGACTCTGCCTGTCTGAGTCGCTGGCATTGTGGGGTAAAGGGGAGGGCCAAAAACGAATATTTGAATAACGGTCTGACAGACTGTGATATTTTTTTCAACTTCGATGAGGGGTTCCTTCTACTGGGTATATGTATTTTTTGTTGTACCTGAACCATACTGCGGGTATTATTTTGTAGAATATTACATATTTTTTATGTATTTTTTTTATTTTCTAAAAAAATATATATTTTTTTTCATTGTTATAGGTCGGAGATAAAGTGGTAGCGTTACCAGAATTCAAAGCATGGGCCGAATTGGTGGTTGTTCCGTCCAAATACGTGTTTGCCATTCCGTCCAACATGAGCTATCACGATGCGGCCGCCATTACGATGAATTACATCGTCGCCTATATATTGCTTTTCGAATTAGGACATTTATCGGCCGGCAAAAGCGTCCTGTTTCATTCGGCCGGTGGCGGCGTTGTAAGTATAAGTTACCCCTATTTCCTTTAGATATTTCTATTTTCACCTAATCAAATATACTCTCGTAAGAATCTCAACTTTACAATTTGCCACCATCGAATCTCGGATGAGTATTTTTTTCATTATATCGCGTCGTGAAATGAAACCCTGCGAAATTCATAAAGTTGTCTGGAAAGTTTGCGCTTTGCTCGCCACAGAGCTCGATTAAATTGATATCTATTGAAAATGAAGTCAGATTGGCAACTACAGACCACATTTCCGAGTAAATTTATCAATATGGGTTTCATCGCTTTCAATTGAAAATGCCAAATTTGAGAGAAAAAGGGAGTTTATGCTCCTCATTGATTTTTGGAACACACTGTTTATAGAGAAAAAGGGAGCTATGCTCCTACTTGATTTTTGGGACACACTTTTTAGTTCGATTTGAGGGTGCTGCAGCCGCATTACTGTAGTTAATTGAGTTCGAAAACTGAGTTGAAAAAAATTTCGAATGAACTGTGTTGTAGATTTTTTTAAGTGTTCATTTTTACTGATTTACCTTTTTTTATGCTTACTTAATAGGTAATAATAAAATATTCATTTCGCTTCAATTTGTAATTATTTTTGATAAATTTCCTGTTTTTGACGTAATTTAGTTAGAATTCAATTCATTTTCATTTTTGCTATTTTATTCAATTTTCAATTTTTTCGAAATTGTTCTTTTTAAATTTTCATTTCACCAATTTTCAGTAATTTTCCATTTTTTTTTATGTTTTTAATTTGTATTATTGAAATTGTTTATTTTTGAATTTAAAATTTTTCCTTTTTTTTCAAATTTAAATTTCTAATCAATTTTGTTGAAGTTGAATTTCATCTTCACTTCTGTTTTTTTTTTGTTTTATTTTTATTTCCTCCAATTTTCAATAATTTTTCATTAATTTTAATTTTCTTTTTAAAGTTCGAGCTTTTTCTTAATTTCTGATACCTAAGTAAATTTAATTTGAAATTTTTATCAATTTTTTTTTATTTTTTCGATGTCTCAATTTTCTCAATTACCTATCTATATCAATCGAAAATCATTTTGAAAATTTCAAAATTGTGTTATTGAAGTGTCCTGCTTTTGGCACTTGAATTTTTTCAATTTTCTAATCCAGTCGTTTTTGGCTGATTTTTTTTTAGAATTTTCATTTTCCCAATTTTTAACCATTTTTAATACCAAGTATTTTATTTTCACATCCCTTTGTAAAGTTTTCGGTTGTGATTAAAATTATGAATTTATTTTTTTCAATTTAATTTTTTTTTAGTTTTAAATGAATCTTAGTGAAACTTGAAATTTTTATGTTTCTTTGAATTGCTGGTTTAGTTCCAAATTTTTAATTCTTCTCATTCTTTTCAAATTTTAATTTTTTTCCAATCATCTCTACCTATGTATTATTTCAAGTTTTTAAAATAATTTTATTTTCTACTTTTTATAATTTTTTGGTTTTTTCCATTTTTTTAAAAGCATGGTTCAAGTTTTCCTCTCTCATATTTTTATTTTCCAAATTTCATTTTTTTATTTTTTTGTTTTTTAGTTCAATTGAATTTTGTCAATCTTTATTGTTTTAATTTTTCAAAGTTTTCATAAATATCCTAATTTTTATTGTTTGCAATTGTTTGTTCATTTCTCCAATTTTCATATAATTTTTAAATTTAATTAATAGTGTTACCTATTGAAAACTATTTTTTTTGTTGAATTTTTCAAATTGAAATTTCTTATCAAGATCATTTTCAAAAAATTTTAAAATTCATTTTCATTTATGTATTTACATTTCATTTTTTCAAACTTTTTCATTTTCTACATTTTTTTTTCGAAGATCCCATTTTTTCATGTTTTTGACTAAATCTCAGCTATAGAGGGAAGGGGAACAAAATTACCAAAAATGGCATGCGTGGTATAGAAATCTAGGTGTTTTTCACCTCCCAAATCCGCTAATGATATCAATTTTGAAAATTTTTCAATATGGGTTCCAAGAGGGGGGGAGGGGGACAAAAATTCAAAATTACCAAAAATGTCATGTGGAGTATAGAAATGTAGATTTTCTTACCTCCCAAATAATTTTGATGTCACTTTTGCAAAATTCTCAACAAAAAAGCCCCAGGAGATAGGGCCAAAATTCAAAGTTACCAAAAAAAGCCATTTTCAATTTTAAATTTTTTTAAAAATTTTTCAATTTAATCGAAATACTATTTTTCAACAATTTCAGTTATTAATTTTGTTCACTTTTATTTTTGAAAAAGATTGGAAAAATTTTCAAGTTTGGGAACCACAAAATTTAAAAAAAAAATGTCAACTTTTGAAATGAACAAAATTGAGAATCGAAAATAAAATGTTTAAAAATCAAAAATTTGAAAATTTGAAACAGTTGATAAAAAAATGAAAAAATGATTGAATACGTATATCAGTCAAATTGAAAAAAATGAAACAGAAAAAATAAAATAGAAAAAAATTGAAAATGCAACCGCATCAGCGCTTTTAAATCGAACTAAACAAATGGATACACATTTCGTCGATAGTTTCCATCAGTGATGCATATCAATTTCCTGGAAAATAAAAGAGAAAGATTTAAACACCGTTGGGTTCAACTGGGTTCAACCGAGCAGGGAGAAAGTGTGGGGTAGGGGGTGTACATGTAGAAGACAGCGCAAATGCACAATTCTACGAATTTTGTGCTGGCGACGAAGACTCGAAAACAATGTGCAGGAGTCGCAGGACGAGAGTTCACTTTTTGCAAATTTACGTACAGTAAATAAAACAAAGAAAAGTTATTATTTGTACGTTTAACTACAACAATAGGACGTTACAGACGGGGTGGGGGTGGGTAAAATTGCGAACAAAAGATTTGAAAGAAAGTAAGAAACGGAGAAAGGAATTGTACTCGCAGGACTGACTGCTGGAGTATCTACTCGTATTGGAAATCGATTCGTTCTTTGTGGCAATGATTTCAGTCTCCCTCGTGCCATCTCGATTGTAAATTAAATTTCGATCCGGGTTGAACATAAGTACTTCCAGTTCCACATCTGCGCGTATTTATGGTCATTAAAAAAAATTACGAGTTTTTCACGCGAATTCCGCGAGATGGGCAAGTCAAACAGGGGTTATCGCAAGTCACTTTCCAGTTTCCATCACGAGAAAATATCATAGTATAGATAGGTAGTGTTATGGTGCGGAAAAATACTCGACGAAGTCATCTTGAATTACATAATTTACCGAATCGTGAAGCCAACTACGCAGGGGGTGGGCAGAGGGGATGTTCTTTTAGAATGCAGAAATCGCAGCGAGAAAATGAACGGAAAACTCGAGTGTTTATTGATAGGCAGGTTAATGGTTTATAGGCCGCGAACTGATTATATACGCTCTCACTTTTCCGCTCTTCGTACGCCCCCCCCCCCCCCGCCCCCTTGTTCTTCTCTGTTTTTGTCGTTTCGCACAACCAGAGTTTTCCTGTTTTCATTTTTTTTTTCTATTCCGTTATCTTCCGGCTGGTGCCCTGTGCGGGTATTGTTGAAAGATCCGCAGTCATCATGCGAACATGGAATGATGAAATTGCCATGTCATAGGCATGGCCGGGCTACGGAGACGGGATGTTTATATTTTGTAGAATTGGAAATGGTGGTGGGATGCGAAGATGGGGTCGAGTTAAGGAGATATTTTCACAGATTGGATAATACGAGTGTACATTTATGATTAATTTCTTTTTAAGGAGTAAGTGGACCGATTGGTGTTTCCTGCTTAATGATTTGGTGTTTTTTTTTTCTCTTCTTATTTTTATAGGGTCAAGCGTTAGTACAGTTGAGTAAAACTATACCAGATGTGAAGATCTTCGGAGTCGCGTCCAAGAATAAACACGAAGCTTTGCAAAATGCCGGAATTACACATTTATTGGAGAGAGGCAACGATTACGTTTCCGAAGTTCGCAAGTGAGTTGATCAGTTGATGACGAGTGATCCATGGAAGGGTGTGGGATTGTTTGGGAGGGAGGGAGGAAGGCAGGAAGGTCTGCTGAGATTGCAGTGGATCAAAAAATTAGATTGGAATTATTTTCGATTTGATTATACCTTAGGTTTGGAAATTTCAACAAAAAATTCGAGTCAGATAAATAATGCTGAATGAAAATTTTAAAATCATGGATTAGTGGTTCTTAAATTTTTTGCAAAAATGTTTATATTTTAAAAATAATAGCTAGGTAACGATCGATGCAGGTAACTGAAATTATTATAGCGATTTTTTCCCATATTTCATTTTTGAACCGTTTTCGTTTGATCAGTGGCTCTCAAAATGTTGACAAACATTTTTTTTTTTTTTTTTTTTTTTTTTTTTTAGATTTTTAAGAAAAAGACTGAACTATTTTTTTATTTTTTTTTAGAGAATTGTTAGCACCGAAATTTGTGAAATGAGAATTTTTTTAAATTTAATTAGCGGTCTTCAAAATTTTTGTGGAAAATTCCAACCTTTTGAAAATGATGTGAATTAAAGATAACATTTGGTCTCTGCTTGTACGTAATCGATGAAAAAAAAAATCAAATTGAGAAATTCCTCGAAATTTTTCATTTTCAGCATAAATGATTCTCAAAAAATTCCAAAAAAATGTTTGGGCAGGGGGGTTGAAAATGCTCATTTTTTTGAAGAAAAAAAAAATGTTAAAAGGTGCCAAAAATTCGAAATGACGAATTTTTCACATTTTTAATATACGTATGGGTAAAACTTAAGGTAGTGGTTCTCAGAATAAATTTGTGGAGTATTCTCACTTTTTATAAATGATGCGAATTTGCAGATGAAAATGGTTTAAGTAATAACTAATAATTGATTTAAAAATATATATTTTATTATATATTCACAAAATTAGTAAATTGAAAAATTCCTCGCTTTTTTTGAGCATCCATCGATGATTTTCAAAATATTCGTAAAAAATTATTAGGTATTTTATATTTTTTAAGGCTACCTATATTTTTGAAAAAATTGTTTATACCAAAAATATGAAATGACGAATTATTTTTCACTTTTTCGATTTGCGACTTTGGTGGTTTTCAAAATAAATTTATGAAATATTCTCATTTTTTGTAAATGACTAGAATTTTCTGATTGAGCAATTGAAAAAAATAATAATAATTATAAAAATTATATTTATATTATGTTATCGGTGTACTTACTTGTGATGCGTTTTGCGATAAGGGCCCTTGTGGTGCGAATTCGATGTTTTCAGGAGAGCAAAAACATCGAATTGTAATCGAAATAATCGATAATCATTTTTTTCGATATTTTGGTAGATCGAACTCTTCTGCATCATCTGAAAAAATTGTTTTGGCCATAGCCGTTTATTCGTGAGATTGATGGCGAAGATTTAAAAAAGGGACCTTGTGGTGAATGGGTACAACAGCCAGGCTAGAATATGAAATTGAGGTACTCCAGTGAATTTTTGTGTTCTCGTCGCTGCAAAGACGTTGTCGAACAGATTTTTCGAAAATCACTTTTAAAAATTAATAAATGAGCGAGTGTCATCATTATTTTGTAAGAATCTTTTTTTGCGTTTTTCTCAAAACATGACTTTGGCTATTACTGAACTTTCGGTAGACGTAGAGAAAAGACTAATGAAGTTAGGTGAAATCTGTTTGCGCCATTCGATTCCTCGTGAAAATGTGAGTCGATATCGACAATAAAGAAATAATAATCGATTTCACCACAAGGGCCCTAATCGCAAAACGCATCACACTTAATGATTCTCAAGTGTAAACAAAAAATTCCCAAAAAACTCATTTTTACCAGTGGTTCTTAAAGAACAGAAAAACATCATTTTTGAATCTGATAAGGAAAATAATAATAATTTATTTTTTGAAAAACATTGTCGTTATTAGCCAAAAAAAAGAAAGAGAAGGAAACTTCGAATGCTGAATTTATCACTTTTTTATGTGACGTTCAACAATCTAACCTGCGATTCTCAAAATTTCTTTGAAAAATTCCAAATTTTCTAAAACAAAAATATTTGAATCGAATTCCATTTTTTGTACCAGTGGTTACCAAAGTAAGTACCTATACTGACAAAAAATTATTTTGAGATTTTTTTGCAGAAAAAAAATACATTTTGTTGTTGGGGGGGGGGGGGGGGGATTTATAAAAAAATTGTTGATTAATACTAAAAATATAATTTTTCGAATTTCTTAATTTTTTCTTAAACGACTTCTCATGTAATTGGTGGCTTTCAAAATTTCTGTGAAAAACTCAAACTTTTTGTAAAATATTCAATTTTTTTCTAAATAAAGTTTTTCACTTGAATTAAAAAATTCGTGTTTTTTTTTTGTTGAAAAAAATGTCATACTAAAAATGTGAAATTGCGAAGTTTTCATCTTTTCTATTTGAGACTTTGATGGTTCTGAAAAATAAATAAATATATTTTATGAAACATTTTCTCTTCTGTAAATGGAATGAATATTCTGGCAAAATTGAGCAATTTTTTTGGAAAAAATATTCACAAAAATCAAAAACGTCTATTAAAAAAATTCCAAGTCGGATTTTATGCATTTTTTTGATCGGTGGTTCTCAAAATATTGGCAAAAAAACATTTAAAAATTTTTAAGATTTTTTTTTCAACAATATAATGATTTTGAATGGGTGGTTTTCAAAATTCTTGCTGACATTTTTTTTTTTTTTTTTTTTTTTTTTTTTTTTTAGAAATAGATACATTTTTTGAAAGTATAGTGTCGGATACAAAAAATATAGTTATGACAAATTTTCTCAATTTTTTATGAGACTTTTTACAATATAATAAAATTAGGGGTTCAAATTTCTGTGAAAATAACAAGTAAAAAATTCGTAATCTCTTTTCTTCAACCTTATGGTTCTCAATTATTATTTATTTTTTTTTTTTGTAGAACATTTTAATAAAAAAATTAAATTAAATTCAAAGTTTCATACGAAAATTTTTATTCAGATTGTAAGACTTGAAAAATGAACCACTCAAATTATTTTCAACAAATAAATTATTAAAAAAAAAAAAAAAAGTTTCAATTTCTCTGTCTATAACTTGATATTTTTCGATTCGATTTTCAAAACTATGAAAAAAAGAATCAAACCGAATAAATACTCGAAGGATGGGAGATTTCTAAAGAAAACAACTTATGCATAATGATAGGTGCCTTATAACTTCGTATAGCCCTCTATTTTCGCCTTTTTTATTTTCTCTATATTATTTGAATACGCATTTGTTTATTTTAAACGAATTATAATAAGTATTAATTATTTCGTGTTTTTTTGTTATTTTCAATAGACTCGCACCGGAGGGTATCGATTTGGTATTGGACTGCCTTTGCGGCGAAGAATGTAACAGAGGGTATTCGTTATTGAAACCAATGGGAACATACATCCTTTACGGTAAGACAAAAATACACAATCCATTTCGGAGTACAAGCCAAGGTAAAAAGGGAAGCGTTGAAAAAATTAATACCAGTCGAAAAGAAGATGAAAAATATAAGTATACACGTAGCTCGTCTTCATCGTCACGCGAATACATCAAGTTTCTGTTGTTTTTTCTTTTCAAATGGTTAATTAAGGGTTTATTTTTGGGTAAACTCGGTAGCAACTAAAGAGGGTATTTTTTTTGCCTTACCATCTCGATCTCGCTTCCCTCGTCTAGCTCTGGCTTGTACCTTTAGTATAATCTGGCATCACGTATGATCTAGATACTAATTAGTATACGCGGCTTTAATTCTTTTAATTTACAGGATCAGCTAACGTAGTAACCGGAGAAACGAAGAGTATTTTCAGCGTAGCTAAATCGGTACGTGTTTCTTGCCCAAGCCGAGGCAGTTCGAGGGAGTAGAAATTATTAACTAATCTTTGGTGTTTGTTACAGTGGTGGCAAGTCGATAAAGTATCGCCGGTTAAATTATTCGAAGAGAACAAAACAATCGCCGGGTTCAATTTGCGTCACCTTCTGTATCAGCAAAATAAAGCCGACTACGTGACCGGAATATTGAACAAGGTTTTCGATCTATGGAAAGAGTCGAAAATTGCACCGGTTATCGATTCGAAATGGGCTTTGGAAGATGTAAGTGTACAAGTGCATCTACATAATTATGTTGATCTATGTATGAAAAATGACTTTACTAATACGATGCCAATCGATTCGCAGGTATCGGAAGCCATGCAGAAAATGCACGATCGTAAAAACGTCGGAAAATTAATATTAGATCCCAGTTTGGAACCGAAACCCAAACCAGCCACGCCGTTGAAAACTAAAGGAAAGAGTATCGACAAAGAAGACAAAGCCGATAAGAAAAAAGAAGAAGAAAATACCACCAATGGTACCACTTCGCCTCCGGGTAAATCATCTTTTATCCGGAAATTTCATTTAGATCGTAAAAGTAGGTTCTGGGCGAGAAATAACTAGCCCCCTTGAGTTGAGAAAAATCTTATTTTTATTCGAGTACCTACTCGTTGGCAAATTTAGGATGAAATTTAATAAGTCGAAAAATTTAATTTAATTTTTTTTTTGAATTCAATATTTTACCAAGAAATATTTTTATATCTTCGTTTTCGTTTCAATATTTTACATTCGTAAATTTTTTTAAAGAGATTTATTTTCAAGAAACTTATCTATGATTGAATTTAAAAAAAAAATAAGCAAAGGAATTTATTTGTTTTTTAATAGAAAAAAATTCAAATATTAAAACAAAATTGTCTCTAAAAAAAATCATTTTTTTTTTATTAAAGTACGAATTTGTGAAATTGAGCTAAAATTTGAAAAGTTGAAAATATATGCATTTTCTCCTTCATTTGCTCGTTTTAAAATAAAACTTTTACAAAACTAGAATTCAATTTTATATAAATTGAAAAGAAAAAATCATTTTAAAAATTATTCAGGCAAAGTTTTTACTAAAAAAGAATTTTAAAAAATTTAAAAAACACTTTTTGATATAAAATATAATTTTCAAATTACTTTCGTATTTGCAAAGTTGAAAAAAGAATTCAATTTTTTTCTGTATTCAACTCGAAAGTTAAATAAATTGCGAATTTATTTTCAAAACAAATGGTTAATTCCTCTGAAATTTAACGGCATTAGGTAAAAGAATTGAATATTATGACAAAAAAATCACCTACTTTCAAAAAATATTCAAATTAGTTTCTATAAAATTGGAAAAGTCAAAAATATATTTACCTAGTATTTCTTTTCAAAACCTGAATGAAATGTGAATAAAAATTAAAAATAGATGAAATTAGAACTACCTAACTGAGAATAAAAATTTTTAAAAATTTAAAAAAATTCTAATTTGAAAAATTTTAAATGGGATGAAATCTAAATTATTTTATAGGTAATTTAACAGATTATTAGCTTAGGTATTTCAATTTTTTTTTAGAAAGTTAAAAATAAATTTCAAAGTTATTTTCAAAACATAGTAAATTTCTCTGAAAATTACCGGCATCAGGTAAAAGAATTTCTATTTTATTGGGAGGGGGCGGGGGACTTTCAAAAATATTCAAATAAAATTTTTACTTAAAAATTATTTTTATGAACAAAAAAAATAGACAACATAAAATTGAGCTTTTTTCAATCGACTTGAAACATTTGAAATAAATTTAAATTATTAATTTAGAACATTTTATTTTTTTTAAATCTTCAATTTAATTAAATTACGAATTTGAAGTAGTTAGCAATTTCTCTGGAATTGGAAAATTCAAAAATTATTAGGTAAATTTTTAAAAACTTGCATCAAATGTGAATGTAAATTACGAAAAGATGAAATTAGTTCTAGGTACTTACCCAATTGAAAATAAAAAACTTTGAAAATTGAAAAAAAAAGTTCTAATTTAAAAAATTTTAAATAGAATGAAATCGAAATTTAAAAAAAAAATAAAAAAGTTTATTCAAAAATTGAGAAAAAAAATATAAGAAACTTAAAAATAAAATATAGAAAATTTTAAAAAATTGTAGAGAATCAAAAATGAGGAGAATTCAAATAAATGAAATAAAGAAAACCAGTAAAATGAAATTTAAAAAAATTATTCAAAAATTCAAAAGGAATAAATTAATTGTAAATGGCCAAACTGATGAAATTATTAAAATAACTGAAATCTAGAAAAAATGAAAATAACCACTAAGATGAATAAAATTCAAAATAATTGATAATACATAAAAATAAAATTGAAAAATGATTTAAATAAAATAAATGTGTGTAAAAATTGAATTCAGAATAATTTAAGAAAAAAATTGAAACTTTGAACAATCAAAAATTTGGAAAATCCGTCAGAGTAAGATAGAAGTGAATAACAACTGAATAGATTGAAAATTGTAGGTATTAACGTTTTAAAGTAAAACAAAAAAAGTTAAGTCATAAAAAATCCAAGTCGAATCAAAAAAGATCAAAAATTGCAACCAAAAAAAAGTTGATACTGTAGATTAATAAAAAATAAAAAATTCAAAACATTATATAAATCGATTAAAATTTTAAAATTATCAAGTCGAAGAAAAATGAATAATATACCAAAATTTTTAAAGAGTTGAAGATAAAAATGAAATTATTGGAAAATTAATCAGAATGGGAGGGGGAGTGAAAAAATTCATATTTTTCTCGAATAGTATCTTATTTGGAGGGGGGGGGGGGCTTCGAGTTGAAATAATCACAGTTTTGTTGGAGTACGAATTGGCAAATTTTCCTATTGTACATTTTTCTTTTTTCAATTAAAAAAATAAATAATAGTTTATTTTCCTAATCACTTTTTTTTTTTTTTTGCAAATGAAAAAAATCATGTTTCAATCTTTATTTTTTTATTTATTTTTTTTTTACATAAATTTACAAGCAGAAAATGCTTTTTTTTCAACATGAAATCGAATTTTTAAATTACCTGATAGAAAAAATGTCTATTTTTTTTATTTATTTTTTTTCATAAAATTATGTAGATGTACGCGAGATATCTAATACCTAAATATTAATCTCCTCTATTATTTATTACAGAATCTAAAGAAGAAGAAAAGAAAACAGATACCACCACCTCAAGCTAAGCACACTTCCTTATAGCATTTTCAACTTTCCACCTTTTAAGAAGAAAAAATAAAAAAACAAAATATACCTAATCATCGATTTATTTAAGAGAAAAAAACGGTTGTTTACAGATTGCTTAATTTTATTGTTTTGTAAGCGTGTTTGTACGTGCTAATAAGAGTAAAATAAAAGAATAAATACACGTTGTAAACGTATCCCTCCTATTTACCTCCCTTTTCGCGTCGTCGTTTTATTACATTATACCTTATATTATTATAATTAATATTCAAATCGACTATTTTCTCGTTTGATTTTTTTGTTAGTTCACAATTTATGTTTCTTTTTTTTTGTGATTTTTATACGTAATAATTTTAATTTAATAAAAAAAAACACGTTTGTTATCGCTATATGATTTTTATTTTAAATGATGATTGTTTGTGTATAAGTTGCATTTAAATATCTAATTTTTAATACGTTTTAAGTGAGTTTTACTGTATGAATAATTTCTCCTGTTTTTTTTTTATTATTTTTTTTTTGAATACCTATCTCTATATTATTTGAAACTATATAAATACGAGTATGTACGTTTTTAATCGAATTAACCCGAGATTTTGATTTTTCGTGTTTTTGAAAAGCTTTAAAATTCTATACAATTTATACCCTCTCTCTCTCTCTCTCTTTATTCACTCCCCACCGTAAAATACCCAAAACGAGTACGATGTGTTCACGATAATATGTTTAAAAAAACAATAACGATTCTTTGACTGATACAGGTCAATTTATGTACAACTTTTTTTTTTTAAATGGAGTTTTGAGGAAGCTTGCGATGTATGTTATGAAAATCGCGACGCGATATACCTAATTTTGCTATTTTGATAATGGGACCAGCGTCGTTGGTGAAATTCGACGCGTGTAGCTTGCGCTTTTGAGGGTTATTCTAGATCATGTTTTATATACTTTCGATTAAGTCACACCGATAATGTCATAAGCTTTTATGTAATAACGTTTTAAATAAAAGAAAACAACCTAAATTATATTTTACGTGTTTATAATTAAAGCTGGCTTTTTAGAATATCATGCCGTTGTATATTTTTGAATCATTGAATAAAATGTATTGCTAAGCTTAGAGATGTGATTTTATTTCGTGTTTTGTTGACGACGGGCGTCGAGATGATTTCGTATTTCACTCGTATTCTGATTTTGAATGGTGGTTCGAAAATTCAAAAATATGGGTAAAGGTAGTCAAACGTTAGAGTGTTTGAATCTCTTTTGCAGATCTTTTTCAGGTTTCGTCAATTTGAATAGAAATACCGTGAGGTTGGCAATTGGCAAGTGGTATGAATTTATGAAACAGTCGAGCATAATTATTATTTTTTGAAGACGAATTGAACTAAGTAGGTACTAGAAATGGGGGTATAATCGACGGTCGCCATGTTTGTTTGGTGATGTATTGTTTACAAGAGTCGCTTTTTTTTTACTAGCGTCTCTTAGTTAAACTTTTTTTGGCTCCCATCACGTCATATTTTTCCATGTCCATATGCGTACTTTAAAAAATTGTCCAATTGAAAAAACTTTCAAATAAAAGTTGTAGATTGCGTCTTTAGGAACATTTTTGGTTATTATAAAAAATTCGATTTGTGCCTTCCCCTCCCTCCAACATTGCCCAAAACGTTGGAACCCCATTATTCAAAATTTGAGGTTGGAAGGGGTTTAATCAAAAAAAATTTCAAACAAAAGTTGAAGACTGAGATTTCGGAAATAATTTTGATTATTATAAAAATTTTGCTTGGACCTCTCCCTTCCCTCAAATATTGAGTAATAGAGTATGAACTTGTAGTATTGAACACAAAATAGGAATTTGTAAGGGGAGGAAGGGTCCAAACGAAATTTTTATAATAACCAAAATTATTTTCGAAATCGCAATCTACAACTTTTGTTTGAAATTTTTTTTGATTAAACCCTTTCCAACCCCAAAATTTTTTTTTGGATCCCATCACGTCATATTTTTTACAAGTCCATATGCGTACTTTAAAAAAGTGTCCAATTGAAAAAACTTTCAAATAAAAGTTGTAGATTGAGTCCTTAGAAATAGTTTTGGTTATTATGAAAATTTCGATTAGTGCCTTCCCCTCCCTCCAACATTGCCCAAAACGTTGGAACCCCATTATTCAAAATTTGAGGTTGAAAGGGGTTTAATCAAAAAAATTTTCAAACAAAAGTTGTAGATTGCGATTTCGAAAATAATTTTGGTTATTATAAAAATTTCGTTTGGACCCTTCCTCCCCTTACAAATTGAGGGGTCCTTTGTAAAAACCACCATAGTCGAAAAATCAAATTTTACAGGAGACCGAAATAACGTGTTCAGATCAGGTTTGGGGGCGAAAATTTGATTCAGATGGTGTTAATTGATCATAAAATTTTCTATAATGTCAAGAAATGCAATAAAATTATTTTCCAAATTTTGAAAAATTTTACCACTTTCCCTTTAAAAATACCGACTAAGGTGGTTTTAAAAAAATAATCAGCTAAAACACGTACTTTTAAAGTTGAAAAAAGTTGATGATGGCCAAATTTTTTTCAAAAACTTTTATCACCATCGTCCTTCTCGTGAAATTTTAGTTTAGAAAATTGAATAAAGAAAATTTCGACTATGGTGGTTTTTACAAAGGACCCCTCAATTCCTATTTTGTGCACAATACTACAAGTTCATACTCTATTACTCAAAGAAAAATTTTGATTTTACAAAAAAACCCATGCGTGATAAAAAAAACAAGGTAACTTCTTTTTTGAAATCATCGGCATCAAATTTTGGATTAAAAACAAAAAACCTATTTAGAGATAAATGACTGTAATTGCCTAATTTAAAAAAAAAAAAATTTTTGTTGAAAAATTGCACTTTTTGAGCATATTTTTGAAGAGAAATTTTGATTTTCCGGAAAATCCTTACGTGATAGAAAAAACTAAATTCATAATTATTTGGAATCAGCGTTAAATTTCACATAAAAATCACCTATTTTGAAAGTTGAAAAATGTTGAACTGTGTATCAGCTCTTTGGTAATATCCTCGTTTCATTCCAAATTCCAAAAGAATGACCAGTGACCATCATGCCTATAAGGAAATGCTGCAGCTGCTAGCTTTACGCATTCCGTCATTCGTGGAGAGAAGAATTAGAAAAGGAAGATATTTAAAAAAATTCTTCACTTTTTTGAAGAGAAGAAAATAAGGTATAAAAAAATCAATTAAAACATATACTTACTTAAAATTTTTTGTGAATAAAAATTTTCTTCTCTTTTTTGAGTAAAAAATTATTTTTCCCAGAGAAAAGAATCTTTAAATTTTTAGAGTAAAGATAATAATATTATATTAAATTTTTTGGAATGAAAAAAATCTTTCATTTTTTTTGAAGAAAAATAGAATTACGTAAGTAATCCTCTCGCAGGAAAATTTTTCCAAATTTTGTAAAATAGAAAGTTCTTTAATGTTTTGAAGTAAGTAGAAAACCCAAAAAACGAGCTTAGATGCTGAAAAATTCCCAATTTTTCACGACGAAAATTTTTTAATTTTTTTCTGACGAATTTTTGAAATTGAAAAATTTCTCAATTTTTTGAAGTAGAAAAAAAATATGTACCTACAAATATTTTTCGATTTTTCATGAGTAAAAAAAACACGCTTATGATTACTTTTCTTGAAGAAAAAAATTATTCATCAACTTTTATTGAATAAATAATGTCAAAATGAACAAATTTTCAATTTTGATACTTAAAAATTTTCTTAATGTTTTCAAGTTTTTCAAAAAAAAAAAAAAAAAAAAAAAAAATTGCTCATAACTTTTTGAGGAGAAAAAAAATCGAAGATAAAAATCTCAATTCTTTGATGAAGGTATAGGATATAGTTTTTTATTTTTTCTAAAATGAAAAAATATTTCAAATATTTTAGAATGGAATGACAGGAATAGGTAATCAAAGTTTGCTATTTTCAATTTTTTAGAGCAAAAAAATTTTCAATTTTCTATGAGATGAAATTCAATTTATTATTTTTTGAATAAAAAAATCATAAAATTTTTGAAGTAGAAAAATATTTGCCTACTTGAGTAAAAAAAAATTATTATCTTTTGAAGAGAAAAAACTACTTAGGTTAGTACAGGTAAGTACTTTTTTCGGAAAAAAAATCTTTATAATAGGTAATAGTTGATTATACCTAATAAATTTCTCAAATTTTATTTTTTTGAATAATTTCGTTTTAAAATTCATTAATTTTTTGAAGTAAATAAAGCATTACCTATTTTGCTAAAAAAAAAAATCAAAAAAAATTACTTACTTAGTACCTACCTAGGTGGTACCCTATTACTTTTTTAGGAGTATAAAAATTTTTTCCTTTGAAAAAAAAAATTCCAATTTATCTAAAAGAGTTTAAGATAATTTCAAATTATGAGTATGACAGTTTCTTTCAATTTTTTGGAGTAGGTAAAAAATTTTTCGGAGAAAATTTTTTTTTTTCATATTTTTGAAGTACATGAAGAAATTTCTCAATCGTTTGGAGGAAACATTTACCTAATTTTTTAAAAAGTCTCTCAATTTTTTGAAAGAAAAAATCTCAACTTTTTGATGCAAAAAAAAAATATGTAGGTAGAAAAATGTACCTAGGTACTACTATCATTTACACTCGTCATGCAATAGTCTTGGTGTAAAAAATTTTAATCTTTCAATATTATGGTGTAGAAACACTCTTGGTTTTAAATTAAAAAGGTATTCTTTGCCTCTATCCCCAAATTGAAGAAACAAAATCGCATCAGATTTTTATTCGTTTTACAAATTTATTTAAAATAAAATAATTATTTTTTTCAATTTCAAAAGTAGAAACTTGAAAATTTAGAAAATTAGCGAATTACTTATGTGTCACATAAAAACCACCTAAAACCATCTTAGCCAATCTTTCATCTCATACAACTAACGTTGTTCTACGAAAAAAATAAACAAACCAATCAGAACGCGAGAAACGTACACGTTCCAATACTCGTCTCTCATTGGTAGATAGAGTTATAACGAAAACATATAAATACAAAACTCTCCACTTTTTCAGTACCATTCGTTTTCTAGTTCTGTTAGAAGTATTACGTTGATTGAATTTTGTATTGCATCATTATTTGTCATAATGGCTCCGACGAAAGCTCCAACTTCGGGTAAAGCTATGAAGAAGGCCGGCAAGGCTCAGAAAAATATCAAGAAGAACGATAATAAGAAGAGGCACAAGAAAAGGAAAGAATCCTACGCCATTTACATTTACAAGGTATTGAAGCAAGTCCATCCAGACACCGGTGTCAGTTCGAAAGCTATGAGCATAATGAACAGTTTCGTCAACGACATTTTCGAAAGAATTGCCGCCGAATCGAGTCGTCTTGCTCAATATAATAAACGATCGACCATTACCAGTCGTGAAGTGCAGACAGCCGTAAGGCTGTTATTACCTGGTGAATTAGCTAAGCACGCTGTGTCCGAAGGTACCAAGGCTGTGACCAAGTACACCAGCTCGAAATAAGTCAACGTTTCTAAATAAAAAGGCCCTTTTCAGGGCCACAATTTTATTTCTTCAACAATTTTGAAATGTATTGTACTTTGTAGCAGAGTTCGCTGTTTTAAACAATGTTTTAAACACGAGAAAAAAAATCAAACGATGTTTTAAACAAAAAAAAAACCGTTTAAAACAACGAGTTTTAAACGTGTTATGTAACTTCTTTACCCTATGGAAGTCAAATTTTTTCAGCTTTGAGATTTTTATACTGTCGAAACGTAGAAAATTTCGAAAAAAAAGTAAAAAAAAACTGTTTTAAATGTGTTTTAAACGTGTTTTAAATATGTTCTAAACGCGTTTTTTATATTTCAATTAAAAACACGTTTAAAACAAAAAAAAGTGTTTTAAACAAAAAATACATGTTTTTTTTTTTTTTAAACTGTTTTAAACCCAACTCTGCTTTGTACATGGCAATGCGGAACTTCAGTTTCTCTAAAAAAATCAACTCAAAATATTTCTCCATTTATGAGGGTAGGGGTATAAATTTTGGTACAAAAGCAGGTAAAATGATTTGATTTACACCCAGCATGCGAAAAATGACAGTTGTGTCATTTTGGGTTCACATTTGGGGCCTTCCTATCCCAAAGACTGAGGTTCTCGAGGACTGGAGGACTTTTTTTGGTTCAGTGTATGAGTAGGACAGGACACCGATTATTTAGGCCTGAGGGCTGATGGCGAGAAAAATTGTGCTGAATGAAAAAAACGTTTTTTTTTTCAATTGACAATCGTCAATCATCTATAAGCCAATAGCAACGCTTAAAATTACAATTGAAACGTCTAAGGTGGTTTTTCAAAATATTTTAGATGAAAATAGGTCAAGTTATCGTTTATTCAGTAAAAGTAGTCATTGATTTTGATTATCTGGATCAAAACGTATAATAATGAGGAAAGGCATAAAAAACTAAAATAAAATGCATATCAAGAGAGTAGTTTTCATTGACTTATCTGTACCTCAACTTGGTCGTTTGAAATACGTATATTATTATACGATGCCATTTTAATATGATATAAACAGTTAGTTATGTTATTCTTATTATAAGTATGTATTCACATTCTATTTTACATATAGTAATATTATTTTACATTACATAATAAAATAAATAATTTATTTCCCTAAAAATTTATAATTTCTCTGTATAAAACAACCTTAAACACTACACTCCTGAAAAGTGCACTCAATACGCCTCGCTATTGGCCAGTTTAATAACTCGTGTCAGCCAATCACACTGTTCGTTCAAACCACAGCGTAGGAAATCTGTATAAATACAGCGTGATACGCTTCTCGAGCGTCACTTGTGTTTCATCTTCAGTCAGTCTTCTCTTGTTTGTGTGTTTCTTACCGTGGTGTTCACCAACATCTAAGAAAATGGCTCGTACTAAGCAAACTGCTCGTAAGTCGACCGGAGGTAAAGCCCCGAGGAAGCAATTGGCCACCAAAGCGGCCCGTAAAAGTGCACCAGCCACCGGGGGTGTCAAGAAACCGCATAGATACCGTCCCGGAACCGTCGCCTTGAGAGAGATCCGTCGATACCAGAAAAGTACCGAATTGTTGATCCGTAAATTACCATTCCAACGGTTGGTTCGTGAAATCGCCCAAGACTTTAAGACGGATTTGCGGTTCCAGAGTTCGGCTGTTATGGCTTTGCAAGAAGCTAGCGAGGCTTACTTGGTTGGATTATTCGAAGATACCAATTTGTGCGCTATTCATGCTAAACGTGTAACGATTATGCCAAAGGATATCCAATTGGCTAGAAGAATCCGTGGTGAGAGAGCCTAACTTGCGGAGTTGGATGTTTTGAATACAAAACGGCCCTTTTTAGGGCCAACAAATTTATTTCTTCAACATGTAAATGAATTACATTGTTGGGTTAGTTACCTAATTCAAAATAACTAGTTGGTAATCAATAAATTGAAATTTTTTTCCCCTATAAATTCGATCTGGAAAGAATTCAGAATTGTTCGTAGTTTTGTATCTAAAGCTACGTCCACACGAGGACAGTTTACTGTCCTGACCAGGACATTTTCTCAGCAGCCAGTAAATTATCTTCATATAATTATACCAAAACCACCTAGACACTACAAGCCATGAAGTTAAATTTGGCAACCTTGCCGAAGACGGCCGACTTGAGCAATTGAAAATACGTTTTCTGGGCAAACGAAGTGTTTTTCGAAAAAATTCATGGGAACCAAAATTGTAGAGGGAAAAATTAACTTTTGTTTAATGCATTCGGAATTTTGATTCGACAAATATTTCTCGAGTTACGGTCAAAAAACTGATTTGAAGATGGGCCGTCTACCAGATTTCCCCGGTCAAAGAAGCGATTTTCGTAAAAATTGATAAGAACAAAAATTGTAGAGCAAAAAATATCCTTTCATCCTAAAATCATTGAAGTTTTGATTCGACGACAATACCTCGATTCATTAGCAAAAACTGTTTTGTCAGATATGCAAATTTTCATATTTTCCTATTTCGCGGATAAACAAAGCGTTTTTCATGAAAATTGATAAGAACTAAAATTGTAGAGCAGAAAAAATCATTCAGTTTTATTGCTTTTAAAATTTTTGATTCGACCAATTTGTTGAGTTATCGTCAAAAAACTATTTATTTTTTCATTTTCGAGGTCAACGACTCCTTTTTTGTGAAAATTGATAAAATCCACAATTGTAGATCAAAAAATTTACTTTTTTTTGGTGTAGTCGGAATTTCGATTTGACGAATATTTCTTGAGTTATCGTCGAAAAACTGATTTTGAAAGTCGGCCGTCTACCAAATTTTCCCATTTTCCCGGTCAACGAAGCGATTTTCGTGAAAATTGATACGAACCAAAATTGTAGAGCGAAAAAAATCCTTTCACCCTAAAATTATGACGAAAATACCTCGATTTCTCAGCGTAAAATGTTTTCTTGGATATGCAAATTTTCACATATTCTCATTTTCAGAGCGAACGAAGCATTTTTCGTGAAAATTGATCTGAACCAAAATTGTAGAGCAGAAAATTTCCTTTCGTTAGTGTGTTGTCAGAATTTCGATTCGATGAATATTTCTCGAGTTATCGTCAAAAAACGGATTGGAAAGTCGGCCGTCTACTACTCGAAAATGCGACGTTGCCTTTCTACGTTCATGGCTTGTATCTCTTAGGTGGTTTTGTATATACACGTATGGTCAGGGTAGACAGAATTTATGAAGACAATTTACTGGCTGCTGTGAAAATGCCCTGGCCAGGACAGTAAACTGTCCTCGTGTGGACGTGGCTTTAACGAATTTTTTTTATTAATAATACCTACTATTAGTGGTGGTAAATTATCGATAAGAAGCAAAATTAACGATAATCGATAAGGATTGAAAGTTATCGATAACTCGGTTTTTTCTCTTTTCCCCCCGTTTTTTTGTTTTTTAATAAATTTGAGAAGTATTAATACAATCTGTGTTAAAAACAAACGAAAATTCATCATAACGCTATCAAAACATTTACAAACCACCAATAAAAAGTTGAAAACGGAAGAAATTAGAAAAAAAAAGAACAAAAAAAAGTCTCTTCTTCTTATAACAAAACTTCAATATAATTTTTATTATATAATATTCTTTTGAAACAGTGCCTTTGTTTAAAAGCTCTCCTCAAAAGCTTTGAAATGATATCCCAAACGACTTTTTTTGATACCCCTCCCCACTGATGAAAAATAGACGTGTATTTCCCAGAAGTGGTGTTAGCAATTTTCGCATAATATTCAACTTTTTTTTTTGGCGGCACTGAAAGTGTTAAGGTTGTTCTTGAAATAATTTTATGATTCGAATCGTCATTTTCATCAATTTTACGTAAGTTTTATTTTGAATTTAGATTTGATTCGATAAATAAAACCCAAATACAAAGTTTTAGGTCATAATTTTCTGAAAAAATACAATAATTCGATAAATTTGTATTCGCATAGCAAGTAAAAGGTAAATCAGCCAATAGGAATGCTTCAATTTTTTAGATACCTCTAACGTTGTTCTTGGAATCATTTATTTATTTAATTAATTAATTTGATCGATTTATCGTGAATTTTAATTTGAATACAGGTTCGATTTAGTTGGAGAAGCGAAAAAGTCAAGTTTGAAGTATTTTTTTTATCGTTGAAACATTTGTAATTGAGTTTATTTATCGGTTGATTGGAATAACCAATAATCAACCAATAGGAACGCTTCAAATTTTTAAGAGCTAATCTACGGTTGTTTTAGAAGTTTGAGTTTGAAATTTTGAATTGATTTTTAGAAAATATTTAGAAATGATTTTTTTATAGAAAATAATATGGTCATTGATTTTAAAATAATAATTATACGTGAATTGTTTGATAAAAAAAATAAGCAACCATAATTTAGAAATTAGAATTCAGTCTCGTTTTTTCTTGCGTAGGTATGAGATTCTACATGTAGGTATTTCGAATTCACGAATAGATTTATTCAGTAAAGATTTGGAATCGAATAATTCATTGTTTTTAACTCCATAAATAATTAACCAATTAAAAATTTCGCATATTTTATATTTTGCTTGAAATAAATAATTTGTACAAAACCTCGCCTACGATCTTTCGTTACTTTCGTATTCGACGAAAACCTACATACGTACATATATGTACGTATCTTGAGCACGTAATTTCTTGACAGGTCTTTGACAGTCATATTAGGCAAAGTTATACTTGGTTGGGTATTGAAATTTCTACTTTTTTTTTATCAAAGATCTACCCAAACCGCTGATATTATTTTTTATTAAATTACAATAAAAATCAAACCTATATTTCAATACGATTGCAATAAATTATTTCAAATACAAATTTGAACTCATCTTGGCCTTGACATTTCGATTCTTCTATCGAATTTCTACTCTGTAGTCTAGTCGCAAAAGGAAAAAAAAAGTCTTCCGTGCGATTATTTTGTAAAAAGCAATTTTATGATTGATTCGTAATCTAAGACATATTTTGAAAAAAATGAGCTAGGGTTACATTTTTTTAAGGCTCCCCCTTTCCCAGGGTCCACTCCCCTTTCCAAATTTTTTTTTATCTCTGAACCTATGGCCTCAATTGAAAAAATTTTCAAACAAAAGTTGTAGATTCAGATCCCAGGAATAATTTTAGTTATTATAAAAATTTCGATTGGACCTCTCCCTCTCCTCCAATTTTGCATAAAATGTATGAAAATCGCTGGATCATTTTCATAAGTTTTATTCAAAATTGGAGGGGAGGAACGGGTCAAATCGAAATTTTTGACATAACCAAAATTATTTCATGAACCTCAATCTACAACTTTTGTTCGAAAATTTTTTTAATTGGAGCTTTAGGTACAGAGATAGAAAAATAAAATTGGTAGGGGGGTGGACCGTCAATTAAGGGAAAACAATGAAAATGCCAAACTCGTTCCCTGTTTTACCTAATTGTTAGGTCGAGTTCTAATCGAAATGACTATTAACAGAACCCATTTTTTATCTTTTGGCTGTACCCAAAGATGAAGTTACATAGGGATGACGCTAGCTGCACAAGTTAGATTTAAAAGTAATTTTCGCACATATTATGCAAAATTGGAGGAGAAGGAGGGGTCCAATCAAAATTTTTATGATAACTAAAATTATTCCTGGGATCTAAATCTACAACTTATGTTTGAAAAAATTTTCAATTGGGGCTTTAGGTTCCGAGATAGAGAAAATGTTTGGAAAGAGGGATGGACCGTGGGAAAAGGGGAGCCTTAAAAAAATGTAACCCCAGCTCATTTTTTTCAAAATATGTCCTAGATTACGAATCAATCATAAAATTGTTTTTTACAAAATAATCGCACGGAATTTCCCTTTGCGACTATAGACTACTGAGTCAAGCCACTATTTTTTGTACGATCAAACCTGCGATTAAATTTCAATACAATAGAATGATGAACTTTCAAATACAAGTTCACTTCGTTTTGGTCTTGAAATCTCGACTTTTCAACGGAATTTCAACCTAAAATTTTTCATTTTGTTATCAAGTCACAATGAAACGACCAGACCTGCAATTGAATAGGTACATACGTCATTGTCATTCTCATTACGATAAAATGAGAACGTTCAATTCAAAGTTGAACTTGTTTTAGACTTTGGTCGAGAAATATCGACTGTGCCATCGAATTTTTACCTTTATCTATTCAATACACAAACTTTCTGTGTACATTATCGATGAATTTCAATAAAAACAATCAAGCCTATTTATTTCGTTTAAACCTTTCAGCGCAATGTAATTTATACATTATTGAAGAAATATATTTTGTGGCCCTGAAAAGGGCCGTTTTAAATTGAAGTAGCACCGACGACGATCTAATTCTTCTCTCCACGAATTCGCAAAGCTAGCTGCATATCCTTAGGCATGATGGTCACTCTTTTGGCATGAATCGCGCACAAATTGGTATCTTCGAACAGGCCGACCAAATACGCCTCGCTGGATTCCTGCAACGCCAAAACCGCCGAACTTTGGAACCGCAAGTCGGTCTTGAAATCTTGAGCGACCTCGCGAACCAATCTTTGGAAGGGCAGCTTTCTCAGCAACAACTCGGTGGTTTTTTGGTAACGACGGATATCTCGCAAGGCGACAGTACCGGGGCGAAATCTACGTTTTATCTTCATCACCTTACCGCCGGTAGATTTACGAGCACTGTGCTTTACATTTTTCGACGTTGAACTATCGAACGATTTACGAATGTAGAATGTTTTTCCACCCGGAGTCCCAGTCGTTGATTTACGAGCCGTTGCTGTTTGTTTTGTACGCGCCATAACGAATGGTATTTCCAAAAAATACTGGTCCGGGTCCAAAACTCAAAATTTGCCAAACGTTGGAACTTGCAAAAGTCGCGAAAACGAATTTAGAGAAACGAATCACACGAATTTACGTAAAAAGAATTACGAGTCAGACGAATAAGAACAATTAAATTAGCATAAAGACAAGTCACTACTTTGATTACGATAATTAGGCAATTATTCGCACTTCACCGATGACAGAACATGAATAATAAAATAATTGCTAACAATAATCACGTCTGATAAAATCAAATTACTCGAATGGCCTATTTTGATTGGCTAAATCGCGTTTACATGCTAAATAAATACGAAGTTGAAAAAGTACCGAATCTCGATCGCTGATTGGCTCACGCTTCGACCAACCAGAACGTCAGGATTCGTATAAGCGGTCGGAGATTTTCATATAAATACGAGCGCGAGTCGTGTTAGCTTCATCGTGTTTCAAATTACCTGATTGTGAACGTTTTGTGTTGTGATCTTCACTATCCCATTTCAAGATGACTGGCCGTGGCAAAGGAGGTAAAGGACTCGGAAAAGGAGGTGCCAAACGTCATCGTAAAGTATTACGTGATAACATCCAAGGAATTACCAAGCCAGCTATCCGTCGGTTGGCCAGACGTGGAGGTGTCAAACGTATCTCCGGATTGATCTACGAAGAAACTCGTGGTGTCTTGAAGGTATTTTTGGAAAATGTCATTCGTGACGCTGTAACCTATACCGAACATGCTAAAAGGAAAACCGTCACTGCGATGGATGTTGTCTACGCTTTGAAACGTCAAGGAAGAACACTGTACGGATTTGGAGGTTAAAATCAGATCCCAAATTGAGGATGTTTTTAATTTGAAGACGAGACAATCCGTTTCAATTAAAACGGCCCTTTTCAGGGCCACCAAATTTTATTTCTTCACAAAATATGAGTACTTGTTGAATTTTATTTTGTTTGTCTCAACCTCGACAGTCGACAAGAAGTTTGAAATGGAAGAAAAAAGAATGGAACTTGATAATTTTGAAAGTTTGAAATTTGAATGTCAATGTATGTCAAAGGCAAAGTCAATTGTAACCACAATAACCACATAATGTGCATGTACAAATTACAATAAAACATCATGTAACACAATAATGAAATTATTGAAATTGATGTTGATGTGTTTCGTTTTGTTATTGCTTCTTCAAAACAAGAAAGTAATGATAATGAAAAATCTACTGAAATGTGAAGTAAATATTAATAGTGAATTTATACGTTTGAATTATTGAAATTTGAATAAAAATAAAAATATCCTCTATTTTTTGAAGTAAGCTTGAAAATTTGTTTTCAATTTTTTAGGCAAAAGTAATTGATTTTTAGAAGATTTTCGAACTACGAAGACGAAAGCCTTCAAATTTTTTTTGAAAATAAATATCTAGGTAATTTTTTGTATCTGGAAAAAATTTCAAAGTAGATGAAAATATTTCTAAACTTTTTCTAGTAAAAAAATCTCTCAACTCTCAATAATTTTTCAGAGTAAAGAATTTGGTTTTAACACTTTCGGTGCCATGTGTATCAAAATGATACACATTTGAACTTTCCGTTTTTGCCATGTGTATCATTTTGATACACACTGTATTTTTCGAACTTTTTGAAAATATTATCAAGATTTTCATTTTATTTTCTCTCTAGTACTATTGAACACAGCCTAAAATCGTTACTTCGGGTTTGGTTTATGAAATTCTACGTATTATGTGTGTATATGCCTTAGTGTATCAATTTGATACACATGGCAATGCGGAACTTCAGTTTGTCTAAAAAAATCAACTCAAAATATTTCTCCATTTATGAGGGTAGGGGTATAAATTTTGGTACAAAAGCAGTTGAAATGATTTGATTTACACCCAACATGCTTCTTTTCACTTTTGTTATAAGGAGGGCACGTATTTTTTTGAGGAATGACTCAAATTTCCGTAGTGCCATGTGTATCAAAATGATACAAATGCCCGCATTGCTTCGTGTATCAATTTGATACACAAACATCATTTGCGATTGTGGCGCTCTCTACACACTTTTTTCAACTTATATTAGTCTAACGAGTATTACTGAGACGTGATGTTCCCAGAAGTGATGTTGGCAATTTTCGCATGTTCAACATTTTTTTGGGCGGCACTGAAAGTGTTAAAAACCCCTCTGATTTTTGTTCAAATGTCCAATAAATCAATACGAATAGACAGATACTTACCTTTCTAAATTTTTTCAAATAGAAAATTTTCTCATTAAAAAAAAATGAAAATGAATTACAAAATGAATATTGTTTAGGCCTAGGCATAATCTTTTCTTTTCGAGAAAAAAAAATTGAAATTTTTTTAAAGTAGAAAAATATTTAACAAATTTCTCAATTTCTTTGAAAAAGTGATTTTTTTTGTTTTTTGATACAAATTTTTTTTAAATATCACATTCTCTTGGGAGTTGGGAGTCAGTGTTGAGATGAATTAGTAAAACAATGAGGTTAGTAAAAAAAATCTATTTTTTTGTAGGAAAAAATCTAAATTTCTTGTAAAGAAAAATTAAAAATCTCTAAATTTCTTGCAATAAGGATTTTTAATAAAAAAAAAATCAAATGGAAAATCTTAATTTTATTTATTTATTGTGAAAATTTTGGAATACCAAATTTGTCACTTGATTCTTTCTGAATAAAATAAAAAAATAAAATAGGCATTAAAACGATTTTTGTGGTTGAAAATTTTGGTGGGTAGAGGGGGGGGGGATAAAATTTTATTATAGTAAAAAATCCTTCCAATTTTTAATTCAAAAATTTCTCAATTTTTTGGATAAAAACCCACACTTTTTAATTTAAAAAAAAAAATGAAATAACTAAGAAAGTCTTAATTTTATTTATTTATTGTGAAATTTTTGGAATACCTACCAAATTTTTCACTTCTTTCTGAATAGAATAAAAAATAAAATAAAATAACGATTATCGTAGTAAAAAAAATCTCCTTTTGGGGGGGGGGGGGGGGGTAAGGTAAAAAATATTTCCAATTTTTAATTTAAAAGTTTCTCAATTTTTTGGACAAAAACCCATCTCTGAATTGTTTCAAAAAAAAAAACTTCAAATTTCTCCGAATGAGAAATTTTAAAAATTGTTTTGAAATTTTTAAAAATTCAATTTATTGACGTGAAAAATTTATTACCTAATTTTTTGAAATAAAAAAATTTAAAATCTATGAACTTTTTCAACTTGGAAAATTTAGAATAATTTGATGAATTTTTTTGACATTTTTTGGAATAACTACGAAATTTTTTCACTTGAAAAAAAAACATGATTCTTAATTTCTTGTTTAATTCTTTTGCAGAGAAAAAAATTTCTAAATTTCTTGAAATAAGAAAATTTTAACACTTTCAGTGCCACCCAAAAAAATGTTGACTATGCAAAAATTGCCAACACCACTTTTAGGAAGGTCATGCCTCAGTGATGTGAAATAATAAAATGAAATTCAAAAAAAATGCATAGAGAGCGCTATAATCGCAAATAATGATTGTGTATCAAAATGATACACAAAGCAGTTCGGGTGTTGTGTATCACTTTGATACACATGGCAATATGGGTTTGGTATCACTTTGATACACATGGCAATATGGGTTTGGTATCATTTTGATACACATGGCATTTTGACATTTCAAATCACATAGTTTTGATTTGAGGAAAGTTTATTTTTTTCAACATATTATAGTTATACCTACACAAGAGAAAGAAATTTCCAATATTCTAGGAGTAAAAAAGTTACATTCTAATTTTTGGTCTTTTGGTACTAACAAGAAAAAAGTAATAGAAGATGCAAATCACATCATTATGGCAATTTTGAAAATTTTTTAACGCCTTTCTATTGTAAATTACAATTCAATCATTCAAAAAAATAAATAAATAAATTGCATACTACTTACCTACTTACCATTTTTGATATTGCATTTCCAAACCCATAATTTTTTTTTTAATGTGAGAGTGAGAGTTTGAATAATCAAGGGATTTTTCATGGGGTAAGCTTGAAAATACAGATTTATTTCGTTCCCATATAATTATGTACTTACCAAAATAACAAATTACTTCAAGATCAGTTCCTTCTTTTAAAGACTCTTACTCTTAGCCTCATAAATTTGCACCAGAACAACTTCAAAGTGGTGCTTCATACAATATTGTGTTTTATAGAATGACAAAATAAATGGAATATGGAAAGCAGTATAAGTACTATATTTGAGTTTATTCAAGTACAACTTAATATTAAAAATAGCTCAAAGTTGGAGCAGAACAAAATAATAACATAACCCAATATTATAACAAAGTAACAAAACAAAATTATAATAATGACAAATAAATAGAATAGTGATGAAAGATTCTTAAAAGTTTGAACAATGAGACATTGCAAACAAAAAAAAAGAATGTGTATAGAATCATAGAATGTTCTAGAAAGGAGAATGGAGGAATGCTGAAGAATTGTGAGAATATGGTGACATGGAAGGTTCTAGATATGAGAAGGTGTAAATCTGAGATGCCCCTTCGAAGTAGTGAATATGCAACCATCAATACACCACAGTAGTGTGGGTTGCATAACTAGCCCCTTTTTGAGATACCAATGTTGCCCCTTCAAAGTAGTTGATATGCAACCATAAATACACAGCTGTTATGTGGGTTGCATAACCAGCCCCATATTGAGGTGAGGTGATGATACACCCTCAAGCTCAAGTACATTGATTGGAATGTTGAGGCATTGTGAAAATTGTCATGTAAAGTTCTAGAAGGGGGAAATGTTGAGGCATTGGTGGAAGGTTCTAGAAGGTGGAAATGTCGAGGCATTGGTGGAACCTTCTAGAAAGAAGGAATGTTGAGGCATTGCAAAATTACGGAGGCACTTTTTTCAAAAGAATTTTCTAGAATCTTCTAGACAACAAGAAAAAGGTATAAATAGAGGTGCACCACCAAACACTTGTCATTTGATGTTCAGTTATGTAACAGTAAAATAGTGCGCATGATCAGTTTTTGAAATGATAGTTGGTTATTTTTGTGTATAATTTGAAAAGTCAAGTTTTTCTAATGTGAAATAATTATTTTGATCAGTTTTCAAAGTGAATACTTTGCTAGTGATTAGCTTAGTGTGTAAAATTGTGGCATTTTTGTGAAAGTATAGTTGAATAGAAGCGTGAATCTCAACAAACTTGAATTTGTCAACACCAAATATGAATAATAGAAGAGCAAGAAGAGGAAATGCACTTGCAGACGATAATGAAGGATCAAATACAGCAGAAATAATGCTGGTATCTAATGAAGCAAGTGATGATGTAAGTAGAATTTTGATTTCTCACATCATACCTCATAAATAATATAAATTTGGTTAATATAAAATTGAATTTTTACTAAATGGGATAAATATTCAATAAAAATTTGATTAATATTTGAAAATATATCAATAATTTTCAATTTGACTATTTTTAGTCATGTTACATTTATTCTTATTTTTGATTTCTCACATCATACCTCATGAATAATTTAAATTTGCTTAATATAAACTTTAAATTTTCACTAAATATGATGAATTATTCAATCAAAATTTGATTGATATTTCAATAATCTCAATAATTTCCAATTTGATTATTTTTATTCTCATTATATTTCTTATTTTTGATTTCTCACACCATACCTCATAAATAATATAAATTTGGTTGATATAAAATTGAATTTTTACTAGATATGATAATATTTTATCAAAATTTGAATGATATTTAATTTCAATTTGAATATTTTTATTTAATATTATATTTATTCTTAATTACTCAATCTATTTTTCTAGGATATTTCAAGTGTATCTGATAGTGTAGAGTATGAATCGAAATCAAATACAGATGATGATCCAGCATCAGACAATGAGAATTTCAACCAAGCTCCAGTGCAGGCTGAAGATTATGATCCAATGCCAGAATTGAAAGAGGTATTTCATAATTCTTTGAGTAATTGCAAAAATGTATACTTATAGTACTTTTAACTAATTATTCTTTTTATAATTTATTTACAGTGGAACATTCCTGGACCAACTAGAGATCTGAAATTTCAAGGAGAGCAGGGTCCAACTGAGGAATGCTTCAATGCATTAGAAGGAAAAGAAAACACACCATTGAACTTCTACAAATTATTTCTAGATGAAGAAGTGTTAAACCTACTTTGTGTGGAAACCAATCGGTATGCCTCTCAGAAAATTGTGGAAAGCATTGCAAATGAACGTGGAGAGCATTCTAGAATAGCTGCTTGGACAGAGGTCTCTCCTGATGAAATGAAAATCTTCATGGGAATGTTGCTTTATATGTCTGTCAACGTTCTTCCCAACATGTCAGACTACTGGTCAAGGAATAAGATATATCAAAATTCCATAAACAAAAAAATGTCAAGGAATCGATTTCAAGGAATCTTAGCAAACCTGCATTTTGCGGATAATAATTTGGATGATACCTCAAGATTGAGGAAGTTAAATCCATTGCTTACACTTTTAAGACAGAAAATGCAGGCAATGTTTAAACCTGGAGAAGAGATTTGTATTGATGAGAGCATGATCCCCTTCAAAGGGAGATTGCAGTTGAAGCAATACATTCCAGGGAAGAGACACAAATATGGAATTAAAATCTACAAATTGTGCTCCAGCGGAGGGTACACCTATAACTTCAAAGTTTATGAAGGACGAAGTGATATTTCATCCACTTCAGATGTCATAAAAGAACTTGTTGAAGGTTTATTACAATCAGGCAGAACACTATGCATGGATAACTTTTTCAATAGCATAGAGTTGGCAGAGTATCTTCTTGAAAATGGCACACATTGTTATGGGACTCTTCGTAAAAACAGAAAACAGATTCCGCCAGAAATCAAAGAAACAAATCTGCAGTTGGGAGAAATGACAATTTTGGAAAACACTAGCCAGGTAAGAGTGGCAAAATGGAAGTCCAAAAAAAAGGATCTCTTGTTCATCACAACAAAACATGGTGCTGTGTTCAAGAGAATTAAAAAGACCAGAGGAAAGAAAAAGCTGAAATTTAAGCCAGAGATGGTTATGAATTACAACAAATCCAAGGCTTTCATTGATGTTTCTGATCAACTGAGATCATACACAGGAATTGTGCGTAAAGGAAGAAAGTGGTACCGTAAAGTAGGATTGGATCTTCTTGTTAATGTATGTGTCCAAAACGCATTGCATTTATATAAGACAATCACAAAAAGAAAAACAACAATTTCCAATTTCAAGAAAATGATAGTCGAAGAATTGCTGGGGCTGAACAATAGCAATCCGATTCAAATTAGACCAAATCAACATAAGCTTGAAAGAACAGAAAAACGAGGACGTTGCAACTCTTGCTATTCACAAGTTGGCAGAGAAGGAAATTTGAACCTTGTCTCCTACCATTGCACAGGATGTGAAGACAAATTCATGTGTATGGAATGTTTTAATGTATGTCATACAATCACTAGAAGAATGTAATGAATCGATACGTGACTTAGTATCATATGAGTAATTTTTTTTTAGTACTTCGACTTTTTCAAATTTTTCTGAATACTTTAAAACTTTGTGAATCAAATCGATATTTGTATTCAATCTTTTCTACTTATTCGTATAAGATTTTTATTTTATTTTTTATCATTACCTATTTGTATTCAAGTATTTTGAATAGTGTAGGTACAATTATTAAATATTAATTATTGTCTATTTTTATAGTTTTATTTTTCTGAATACTTTGAAAATTTGTGAATCAAATCAATATTTCTATTCAAGTATTTTGAATAGTGTAGATAAATAATTAATTATTGTCTATTTTTATAGTTTTGTCTACTTATTCATATTTATTATAAGATTATTTTATTTTTTGTCATCATTCATATTCAAGTATTTTGAATAATGTTAATGTATAATTAATTATTGACTATTCTTATTTTAATGAAGAACATGGTGAATTTTTTACAGTGACTTCTTCCATGTTTATAATAATAATTATTACATCATAATTTTTCCTAGCATGTAAGCAATTTTTTTTTAGTATTTTACCTTTATCAATATTACTTGAAATAATTATTTGCTAGTCCAGTTTTTCTTAGTGATTTGAAAAAAAATTGCTATTTCCAATCAAGTTATATAGTCATTAATACCTTTTCTACTTACATCATCTTTTCTACTTACTCATAGATGTAATTTAGAATTTGTCATTTGCTTTTTTGAATTCAAGTAAGTAAGTATTTTCAAATAAAGTATGTATCAAATTATTGACAATTTTTTTATTTTTGTATCATACTTCCCTCCTTCCTCCCAATATGATTTTGTCATTCAAGTATTATTATTGACAAAATACTCATGACTCTATGCAGATCAGGTAACGCACTCTTCATGTTAATCAAGTAAGTTATTAAAATATAGACGCTGCACGAACGGCGAACGAAATGATTTGGAAACTGGTACACTGGCTCCCACTTGGGTCCTGGGAGCCATGTAAATCGAATTTCAATTTCATTTTTAACAAGTTTGGAAAGTAATTTTGAACTATAATTGTAATATCTTATTTTGCATAGTGTACAAAATATAATATTACATTTATAAAGTACAACTACTTTTCAGACTTGAAAAAAACTGAATTGAAAATCATCTTATGGCGTTTTACGTGGTAATATTTTTCAGTGGGAGCCAGTCACAGATAAAAATATTGAGAATTTAGCAAAATGTACCAGTTGTCCAATTCATTTCGTTCATGAGCATTCTCGTTCGTGCAGCGTCTATTATACACAGTGTTGTGAAACGGGAATTCCCATTTTGCGGGAATGGGAATTGTTCCCGGGAATTCCCGGGAACGTTCCCACCTTCATCAAAACCGGGAATTCCCGTTTTCAAATAAATTATTTTTTTGAAGCAAAAACGAGATTTAAGTGATGTAAATGATGTAATGATGTTTAGAAATGTCAATTTGAATGAAAATTGGTATTGATACCCTAGAAATACTTGAAATTAATAAAATTATTCAGGTATATCGATATCCCATATTTTATTTTTTTAGATGGTAATTTCAAGGTAATTCTTCAGGTTATTACCACGTGATTTTTTTTAATATTTTTCAAAAATATACACAATATTCGTATCTAATCCGTTTTTATTTAGTAGTATTTTTGTTTTTGTAGTTTCCAACTTTCAAATTCAATTAAAAAATGAGTAATAAAACGAAATAAACGTTTAAGAAGAAAAAATCAAATTTCAGTGGGAAAATTTTGAGAATTCCCGGGAATTCCCTGTTCCCGGGAATTCCCGGGAACAACACTTCGTTCCCGGGAACTTTCACAACACTGATTATACAGATGATCAGATCTGATCTAAATAATTAGTAATTAAATAATACTCTATTTGTGTTGCATTTAGTGTGGTGGCACCCTAATAAGTAATCCTAGCGCTTGGGTGTGTGCAGTATGAACGTCTCTTTAATTTTGTTTTTCATTTCGCATGGGTTGGGGCGAAAATTTTCAAATTTGGTGGTTAAGAGAACAGAGAAGCATACAAATAAAGATTTTAAGAATTCTTTCAACAGCTCCGATTCACAATTGTAGCGATATTAACAAGCATTTCGAGTAAAGTAGCTTCAACCTAAGCGCAACTCGCAAGTCTCTTCTAAATATTATAAGAATGTTGCTGAGTGTACTTACATTCAAGTTATGGATATTGTAAAGTACAGCAATGAATTATAATAATACAGCATTGGTCATTCACTAAATATCTCAATGTAAAAATGTGGTAAGTAAATGCGAAGGTTTGCTCAAGAATAAATGAGACACTTTTTCAGCTCTGAAAAATAATGATATGTCATTATAAAACAGTTTTGTAATTTTTCAATAGTGCTTTAAACATAATATAAACGAAAATTTACCTTACACAGATGAATTGGGGTGAAGATTGAACATGCATTATTTGCCAGTTTTTGAGATGTTACAAGTTTCAGTGGGACTTTTCAGAGTTGTATATAAAAGCTTCAAAATTAGGAGTATCAAATAGTACGATCTACTTGACTTGGCCAACAATGGACATTATGTGATGAATCTATTAAAATGAGATAAATCTAATTAAAATAAGAAGTTGAATCACAGAAGATGGTACAACAAAATAATATCATTGATGTAAATGTTTCTACTAAACCATTCTGACATTCTACTTACTTCGAAAAATTTACTTTCTTTGTCACATTTCAGATTACTCTCCGGTACTTTTAACCATATTCACTCAAAAACAAATAATAAATAAATTCTTATTTGAAAATTGGAAACAAGAAAGAGAAACTGAAAAAATCACTCATAAAATAAATTGTTATCTCAAAAAACAATAAACAAACTACTAAACAAACAAACCACCTAACTATCTATGAGCAAATTACACAGAGTATTAGCTATGAGTGTTCTTAGAAGCACAACGACACAGGATAGTTGTTATGACCGACAACTCACGTCAGTGACGTCACTCTGATGAAACACTATACATTTGATTGGAAAAAAAATATTGTTCATAATATTATTTTTCTCTTCAACTTTTTTTTTTTTTTTTTTTTTAGTTGTGATGTTATTTCTAGGTACTTACAGTGAGTAGTTGTTCGGATTTGTAGTGAAAGTGAAAATGAACAACATTGCTCAGACTTACTTTATATTCTGATTCTGTACTTGGTAAAATTTTCTTCCAATATTAGATGTAATAATTATTCAAAATGGAAGAGGAGAGATGGCTCCAATCGAAATTTTTGTAATAACTAAAATTATTTCTAAGACTTCAAGCAACAAGTTTTGTTTGAAAAATTTTTCAATCGTACCTCTCTACCTTTGAAATTTTTCAATATAAATGTCCGAGCCATTATACAAAATCGGAGAGGAGGGAAGGGTCTAATCAAAAATTTTATAATAACAAAAATTGTTTCTTGGGCCTCAATCTACAAGTTTTGTTTGAAAAATTTTTGTGAACTACTCACCCAAGTGGGTAGAAATAACAACACCCGAGTTGGGTTTGTGATATGAAAAGAAAATCTGAAAATTATATAATGTATTGCCATGTGTATCAAGTTGATACACACATCTATATTCACACCATTGACACAGTATTGCCATCATGCCATGTGTATCAAATTGATACACATCTGTATTGCCATCATGCCATGTGTGTCAAATTGATACACATCTGTATTGCCACCATATTGCCATGTGTATCAAATTGATACACAGAAAATATGCAAAATTTCGGAAACCAAGCCCAAAATAAGGTTCTTTGGGTTGTATTTAGTCATACTAAAAGCGAAATAGATCGGAATACATAATATTATTTTCAAAACATCAAGATAAGTAATGTGTATCAAAATGATACACATGGCCAAAACGGAAAGTTCGGATGTGTATCATTTTGATACACATGGCACTGAAAGTGTTAAAATTGTTTTGAAATGAAAAAATCTTAATTTTTCAATTCATTGATTGGTGCAAAAAAATCTCTGAACTTTTTTAGAATATATATATTTTTTTTAATGGGTCTACAGTTTGATAAAATTTTTAATATTTTTCTTTTCGAACAAAATTTTTTTAAATGAAAATTGTTTCAATTTTTTTTAATTTTTTGCAGAAAAAAATTTCTGAATTTTTATCTTAGAAAATCTATAAATCTAGTAGAATTAGCAATTGTTAAAATTATTTAAAATGAAAAAAATCTCAATTGATTGATAGGTAACTATGAAAAAATTTCTTTACTTTTTTGGAAAAGATCCCTGAACTTTTTTTTTAGAATAGAATTTTTTTTTTGAATATTTCTTTTTTTTTGAAATACAGAATTTGTTTACTTCTTAAAAATAAAAATGATTCTTAATTCTTGGGAGTGAAAAAAACTCTTATAGGAATTTTTTTTAAGTACGTAATAAATTGTTCCTTTTTTTAAAGTTTCAAAATTTCTCAAATTTTTTGGAATTGAATAAAAGATATCTTTTAATTTTTCTAAGCTGAAAATAAAAATAATCATTTTTAAATGAAAAAAATCTCAGTTTTTTTTTCATTTAAAAACTTCCAATTATTGGGAATAAAGATATCGGATCTGAACTTTTCCGCTATTTCACTATCAATTTGCCAGGGGATTTCTTTCATTTTTCGTACTATAATTTCTGATAATTCTTTGGAAATTAAATTTTTTCAAATGAAAACAAATCTCTTAAAAAAAACTCAACATTTTCGGATCGAAAAAAAATCACTAAATTTTTTGGAATAAGAAAGATTTTAAATTTTTTTCAAGTGAAATTTTTCATTCTCTGTACCTAAGGTTTGAATTGAAAAAGTTTTCAAACAAAAGTTATAGCATGAGATCCTTGGAATAATTTTGGTTATCACAAAAATTTTAATTTATTAGAACTTTCCTCATCTCTAATTACACGTAATAAGCCAAAGTTTAGCACCTATGTAGGTGACTGTATAGTGTATACTATACGTCTTATAAATCTTGAGAGTACAAAAATAGAAAGGTTTTTTGGAAAGGAAAGTATGTACCCTCGGAAAATTAAATTGAAAGCGTGGCTCATTTTTTCATGTGATTTCGAAAAATTTATGTCCTACATACGAACATTACGACTGAAACCATAAAATTTATTTTCATCTGTACAAATATAATTTGGAGAAATTGAGAAAAAAAATTAGTCAACATCGCTTGAAAAGAATAAAAAACCTTCTAAGGTCATACACTTTCACTCACTAGTAACGTTGTTCTTTAAAAAATATTTTTGAGCCAATAGCAAGCCAGTATATGTTATAAGCTAAATACTCGTCTCTGATTGGCTAATGAAATTCAACGTTTTAGTATATAAACTCTGGCGTGCCATCAGTTGGTATTCAGTCTTCGTTCGTTAGTTCACTTGTTTGTTTCACCGGTTTTACTGAAAATAATTCAACATGTCTGGACGTGGTAAAGGCGGTAAAGTCAAAGGCAAATCCAAAACTCGTTCGTCCCGTGCCGGATTACAGTTTCCAGTTGGTCGTATTCACCGATTACTCCGCAAAGGTCATTATGCCGAACGTGTTGGTGGCGGTGCGCCCGTCTACCTTGCAGCTGTGATGGAATATTTGGCTGCTGAAGTGTTGGAATTGGCTGGCAATGCGGCTCGTGATAATAAGAAGACTCGTATCATTCCGAGGCATTTGCAATTAGCCATCAGGAATGACGAAGAATTGAACAAGTTGTTGTCTGGTGTTACCATTGCCCAGGGTGGTGTATTGCCGAACATTCAAGCTGTTCTGTTACCGAAGAAGACCGAGAAGAAAGCTTGAGCTTTTGCATCGAGATTAAAACGGCCCTTTTCAGGGCCACCAAAATAATTTCTTCAACAATTATGAGTTACATTGTTCAATGTTCATTATTGATTATGATTGTGAGACGAAGGACGAACAGACCACTTCAAGTTGTTTTGTTCGCCAAGTATGTAATGTAATTGAACTTGAAAGTTGATGAACATTTTTTTCTATAAGTATCTTCGTGATTTTTCGTTTTTTCAATTTTTTTTATTCCATTTATTTCCATAACGATTCAGAAAATTTTCAAAGTTAAAACATGAAACTAAAAATTAAGATTTTTTCGGAAAATGTAAAGATTTTTTCGAAAGACTTGAAGATTTTTTTTCTTCAAAAAACTTGAGGTACCCAATCTTTGAAAATTTGAAAAATGTTTTGTGCTAAAAAACAATAATTGATGTTTTTTTCCCAAAAATAAATAAGAATAAAAATTTTATTACGTTGACTGACCCACTCAATTTTTAAAAAAATATTTTTGAAAGAGATAAGAATTTTTTTACAAAAGAAATCTGTTTTTTCCCCTCCAAAAATTGATTGAAAAACATTTTTATTCAAAAGAAATTGAAAGATTTTTTACTCCAAGTCTAAAAACATGAGAAATTTTCTTCCCAAAATTTTTTTCGAAAAAGAATCAGAAATTGAGATTTTTCAACTAAAAAGAATTAGGAGATGAATTTTTCATTTAAAAAAAAAAGATTTTTTCCCTCTCAAAAAAAAATTTTTTTTCTCTCAGAAAAACAACTTTTTCTCAAAAAAAAAAAAAAAATGATAAAAATGTCAACAAAAAATTAAAATTTTTTTTACCTTTACTAATTTGCTACAGCAAATCAATTTTTTTTATTTCGAGAGAGTTCCAAAAAATGATCATTTTTTCGAAATTCGGAATTTTCCCCCCAAAAAATTGATCAATTACTTTCTTTGAATTTTTTATTCCAAGAAAAATCAGTACGATTTTTTTATGCAAAAGAATTCCGTATTTTCTTCTCCAAAAATTAATTGAGAAATATTTTCATTCCAAAAAAATCAAAAAAAATTAACTCCAAGAAATTTATAGTTTTTTTTTCTTCTTTAAAAAATTGAATGTTTTTCAAAAAGAGATCAAAAATTCAAATTGAAAGAAAGGTGAGAGATAATGTACCTACTTCAAAATCATTAGGATTTTTTTTAAATGAATAACGTCCATTCTTTCCTCAAAAACTTGAAGATTTTTTTCACTTTGAAAAGTTGAGAGATTTTCATACTCGCTACAAAATATTGGAGTATTTTATTTTTAATTATTAATTTCAAGAAAAATCAGATTTTTTTCTCCAAAAAATTGAAACATTTTCTTATGAAAAAAATATATATAATACCTAGGTTTTTTTTTGAAAAAAAAAGAAGAAAAAAACTGAAAAAGTCGAATAAACAAAACAATCAAAAAAACAGTATCAAGTTTATTACGTCGAAATGAAACAAATATTATAAATAGAATTTATCAACTCGGTTAAAAAATTAAACAATAATCACAAATTCAAACTACCTCTTCAGAAGTAAACTTGTTCAACGCTTCAATAACCTCTTCGTCACTTCGTTCAGCCAACGATCGCAATTTTTCGTTCATTTTAGCAATAGTAGGAATAAAAACAGGTACATTATTGGTAATTCTATCGACCAAATTTTGTACATTATGTTTAAACTCGGCAATATCGACGTCCGCAGGTTCATCATCGCTGTCACTCAGCATCAAGTACTTGGCGAGTTCTTCGTCTCCTAAAATAACCACTTCTTCGACACCGTCGGCGGAAATATCATCGGATTCGTTCTGCGGTTCGGTGACGATGAAAGCACTACCATCGATAGCTTGAGTCGAACCGTCGGTGAACAAGATGACTTGATTTTCAAACTGCTCGGGTTCTCCAACAGCTACGAAATAAAACTGTTGCTTTTCTTCTTCTGTGATCGAATAGTCAGTATCGTTTTTCAGATTCAGATTATAATTTATTACTCCTAAATGTTTACAAGATAGTCCAACCTCGCCGAGGTAACACGAGCAAACACCTACGTCTTTGTTGATAACGTAGTGGACGTTTTTCTTGTTATTGGTGAGCATTACGACGGAATCGGTGATGTGTTCCATTTGGTATTTGGCCAGCTGCTCTTGGCTTATGTTAGATTGAGGATTCAAATAATTATAGTTCTCGTTCACAGCTACGTCGATGAGTTTTTGTTGATAGAATGAGTTGAAGTTTTCGACTATGTAGTGCAAGAGCTGGCCTGGATTGTAGGAACGTAATTTCTTGAATATTTTTTCTTTAAAAGCCTTCATGGATTTTTCGACGATATGTTTGATGTTCTCTTTATCGAAGGGTAAATTATCTCGTAAACAAATAGCCCATTCTTGACGACGAGAGTACAGTTGTGTGACGTAGTCGATGAATTTTTTATGCTTTTCGGCATTACCATCGGAGAGTAAATCGGCGAAAAAGATATCCAATAGTTCGGGCTGAGAACAATACATCATTCTTTGTAAATAATTATAAAACGATTTACGAAATTTTGGATCTATTCCATTTTCAACGTTCCACAACCATTTCCAGCCAGATTCCAAGATTTGAAATATACTAAGAAACACGTGCGACGATGGAAACTTCGCTTGCAAGGCTGATTTAAGACGTGGGCATTCGTCAGCCATAATCAACTCTGGTTCTGACCGGCCACCGAAAGCTTTACCTTCGGTTACTTTGGAATATAACCGGAACCCTTGGGAGATGAGTGATTCGGAGTTATCAGACGTGATTACGACACCGATTGGAATTCCTCCGGCGCAGCATGCTGTGAATAAAAGATACACGTGGAGACTGAATCGACTAACGTCTGATTCGTAATTCACAAACATCATTTCGCCGGAATTGGGCAAATGCGAGGCTCGTTTCATGAGAGGTGTCAACACAACGATTACGAATTGAGTATCGTTGACTTGTTCGAAGTGGAAAATTGGTTCGGTGTCGGAAGCATTCAATTCGTCGATGGAGTTTTTCACCGTTGTGATCATATGCTCGCTCGGCGTAGGTCCACTTTTTTGCTTCAGGAATTTTTGATAAAAGTAATAAGCCTGGAACGTCGTTAGAGTTAGTAAGATGAGCTAAACTTTTGCCAAGACGATTATCGTACGTACCCATCTTTGATCAGGGCAAATTGCTCGATCGGCCATTACTGCTTCGTATTTGGAGCTGTGCTGTACGTATAAATGCTGCTTGTACGAGTTTAGAGCTTGTGAAGGACTGAAACCGTTCTCAAACATAGCACGAAAGTATTCTTGGACTTGTTCGGAAGGAGATCGATAGCGTAAAATGGCCGCACAATCGGGCGAATGATTATGGACGTATTTTATATTGATCACAGCGAAATATCTGTAAGCAAAATCATTCTGTGAGAAATTCCAAGCATCTCGAGGCTTTTAAAATTTCCATACGTACGCAGAGTTTTCCCAATTTCTTCTGATTACAATTCGAATACTGCTCTGACAAGCTGATTTGTTACTTCTTCGGTTCAAGTATCGACACATATAAACGTGCTGGAAAAATAAGTACGAGGTGAATAATAGACAATGTACAATTCACGAAAAGTCAGTCTTACTTTGGATTTGGCGAAGCGAGATTCGCGAGTATCCAAATGCTTCAAAATGTAATTGCATTTGTTAATATTCATGAATTCCTTCATCCATTCTTTGACTTGATCCGCCGTGCATAACTCGAGAACTAGAATAGTAGCGATGAAGTTTTTAAGTTGAGCTTGAGGTTCGTAAGATTTAATTACGTATTTCCAAGTATTTGGCAACAAATCCTGAACAAATTGAGTCATTAGTTGAGATGCTACAGAAACTAACGTTAGAAAATATGAAAATATTACCGCGAGTGGAGCGACATTTTTATTTTCTTTTTTACTAGGTCCCTTCGTATGTCTGCGAAAGTGCTGCACGAAGTAACGTCTTCGTAAAAAGATCTTCTTACAGATATCACAAATGTACTCCTTTTTCTCCAATTTCATCTCGATCAAGATGAATTTTTCAGGAACATGAACTAAGAATTTGTTGAATGAGCAACGTTAAGGTATGAAAATAAGATTAATTTGATAGAATAGGCAGATATATCGCCGAGTTCACTTTATTTCACTCACATAATCAATTAATCATCAGAAATAATTAATTATTCAAGAAAAAATTTTCGGAAGACAGAAAATTTTGTTATCAAAATTCCGAAAAAAAAAATGTAAACAAATAACAATACTGCTTAAAAACTGTAAAAATCAAAACAAATCCAACAAAATTTATTAGCGGGCTTTTGTTGTGGCGCTATTTTGAACATTTGTCTAATTTTTTTTTATGGTGAGGTGAAAAGTGAAATTTTCATGTTCCGTTGTGTTTGAAAAATCATTGAATGTTGACGTTTTTACTTGAGTAAAAGCCAGATTTATGTGTATTTATCTCGATCTTTACCTTCATCTTGAAATTTATTTAAATTTGAGTGCAAATTTCCGTCGAATAACCATAAAATACGAACGTACTCATTTCAGAAGGAAACACTGAAGTTCATCAACAGCATCAATTTTTAACGGAAAATTTGCGCACAATAACACTCGTCAGTTTTGAATTTTTTCTTGTTTCAAGAAATCACATGTTTTCTAGTTTTTCTTTTAAAAATTTGTATCGTATTGAAGTAATTTTTCGCAAGAACGTTTAGTTAAAATCTCAAGTTATATCTTCTATATAATGTGAGTTGAATCCGAAAAAGCATCCGCGAAATCGAACCATGGATTCTCGAAGTAAGTCACGTTCCAAACCCAGACGAAGAGTCGTAAGATATACGTACACAGTGGAAGAAGAAAGTTTCTGTTCCGACGGTTCTGATTCGGATTTCGCTCCAAATAAATCCAGCGATACAGACTCTGATTCTACACCCGTTAAACCACGAAAACCCAAAAATGTCTCCACGAAGCCTTCTCATTCGAAAAGAGCGCCGCTAAAAAACACTCACAACACGTTCAACGATTCACCCTCCAGTCAAGAATCACTGACGACAGATTTGCAGAGACAGCATGTTAAACACAAACCGCCAACGAAAAAGAGCAAGAAAATAATTCTGAAAGAAGTCGTCGAAGCGAGTAAATCTCAAAGAATCGCCGAATATAGAGAAGACGCAGATGGATCAGATTCCAGTTTAATATTTACCGACGAAATAAGCGAAGCTTCTTCGTTGCTCAAAGATCATCCCGAATCGTTAAGTAAAAGTTTCCTACTTAAGAAGCATATCGCTGACTCTGGTCAAAAAGAGATCAAACCGAAGACGCTCAAACGAAAAGATCTCAGTGCTAGTCGTAAAGCGTACAAGAAATTTAAACCGAACGATTCCGACGATGTGGAATTTATACCTGCTCCTATTGTTTGCATCACAATTGAGTCGGATAATTTTTCGGAACTGGATATTTCTGTTCCAACTTGCTCCTCTCGAATCAAAGCTGAGAAGAATCGTTCTCCGGTCAAGGCTTCTGATAAAATAAAAGAAGAAGATCAAGATGATATCTTGTCGAAAGATCTAAAACGTAAGAACAAGAAGCGAACAGAATCGACAAAGGAGCTGCCATCATCGACACAAGATACTGAAATGAAATATGAACCATTAGACATTGAATTCGATAATGAAATCAAACCTCTTATGTCTGTGGATATCAAACCTCCTTTTACGTCTAGTTCTTCCAATATTAGAATTAAACCTGAAGCTGCCAATATTAGGATTAAACCTGAAGCTGTCGATCCTTCGAGCGACGTACCTAAAATTAAAAGAGAGACAGAAGACGAAAAATTGAGCAGTAAAAAAAGATCGAAACAAACACCCGCTGTTCAAAACGTCAACGTCAAAACTGAAAAAGAAGACGAAGAATTGAACAGTAAAAGAAAATTGAAACCAAAACCTGCCAGTCAAGACGTTAATGTCAAAGTTGAAAAAGAGAAAAAGGCTGCGATTCCTGTTCAGAAAAACAAACCAGACGATTCATTCCAAGCATCACAATCGAGTCAGCAGGTAAATACGACTTTACTCTATTTAAAATAAAATTGATCATCTTGACAAAATGAAGTTCATTTTGTATCCTGAAAAAATTCGAAATCATCAATCGAGCTTCAGATAATTATCCAATCAGTCCAAACCATCGATAAAACATACTGCTAAAATATTTTAAAATTTTTCCTACGAAATAATCTTGAACAATTTTTAGTTTCAGACGAAATTGGGCAGTCCAGAATGGGAATCTCAAATGGTGGCAGAATTAATGGAATTGGATTTCTACGTAGCCAAAAACGTCGTCAATTTGTTTGAAAACGATTGCACCATCCCTTTTATTGCTCGTTACAGACGCGAAGTTACCAATAATATGGACGCCGATCTACTCAGACAGGTTAAGAGTGCTTACGATTACACCAAGTAAGATTTCACTTTCAATGTAGTCTATAGAAATTGACCATTCGTTTCTTATACCGAATTTTACTTATTTCGCAGATTGTTAGAGAAAAAAGCCACATCAGTTTTAAAAAAGCTCGAAACAGCTGGAAAATTGACTCCGAGTTTAGAAAACAGTATACGTCACGTGAAAAGTACCGATGAGCTGGATTTCATCGTAAGTACATAATTATCAAAAAACACTCTGATCTCGAAAATATTTGCCATACTAATCAGGTTATTTTTTCAGTACGCTCCTTATAAGCAAAGTAGTGCTAAATCGAAAGCTGAAAAGGCTCGTAGCTTGGGTTTGGAAGAAGCTGCTTGTAATGTTCTCAATGGTAACGGAGATTTCAATCCTCACCCCTACGTAAATGCTGAAAAAGATGGTATTAAAAATTGCGAAGAAGTTATACAATCTGTTCAACACATCATGGCCGAGATGTACTCGAAAGATGAAGCTGTGCTGGAATTTATTTATAATAAGTAATTATAAACGAGGCTTTCTATCATCTTCGGTCTCTCGATTTGGTCTCACGTTGATTTTTCTTTTCAACAGCGAATACCTCATTTCTATTACTGTTAAAAGTACTCTAAAGAAAGGCGAAGAAAGTAACGACGAAGGTGGCAAATTCCGATTATATTACGATTTTGCAAGACGTGTCAGGGATCTTCAATCTCATCAGGTACATTGAGTAATTTAACGATTGGATCCGCGCATTACAGATTTTTTTGGCACCATCGAAAATTTGCTAAGTCCAATACTTCGTAGATACGTAAATTCAAAATTGGATGTCACGGAGGGGTCCAACCAAAATTATTCCTATGTCTTCAAGCTACAACTTTTGTTTGAAATTTTTTTCAATTGGATCCCGCCTTCTACAAGGATTTTGCATAACACTCCGAATATACCAATTAAAAAATGAAATTGTGTGGGAGGAAGGGACTAGTTTGAAAATTTTTTCAGATAAAAGTTGTAGCTTGAAGTCCTAGGAATAATTTTGCTTATTACAAAAATTTCGATTGGATCTCTCCCTCCCCTCCGGTTTCACATAACATCAGGTATATGCCTTTTCAAAGTCAAAAGAAGGGTCTAATTGAAAAAATTTTCAGACAAAAGTTGTAGATTGTGGTCCTAAAAGTAATGTCAGCTATTATAAAATCTTCAGTTAGACCCTTCCCTCTTCTCAAATTTAACATAATATGACAAAAATACTTATTATTGAAAGCTGGTAGAGGTAGGGGTCCGATTGAAAAATATTTTAAACAAAAGATGTAGTTTGAAGTCTTAAAAATAATTTTGATTATTACAAAAATTGTGATTGGACCCTTCCCTGCACTTCAATTTTGAATTTACGTATCTACATAGTATTGAACTTAGCAAATTTTCGATGGTGCCAAAAAATTAGTACTACGGGGATCCAATCGTGTAATTTACGAGAGGCCAGTTCGTAAATTCAAGTTGATGGATATCCAACCTAATTTGTGTATTTCAAGATCCCAAAATTTTTTAACCAAATTATGTTGAAAACATTTTCTTATCAGTTATCACACAGCTATGTCCAATCCACCATGAGAAATATTTTCATTGCTCTTATTCCTATTGTGAATTAATTCGTAATTTCTTTTTTTAGATTTTAGCTTTGAATCGAGGAGAAAATCTGAAAATTTTGACTGTCAAATTGCTGGTGGACGATTCTTTTTACGACACCCTGTACATGTTTTGTAGAGACAGGTGGCTAAGTTATGGCAAAAATTACTCATTGAGAAAGAAAATGTTCGATGATAGTTTTAAGGATTCTTACACAAGACTCAGTAAGTCTAACGAGATCATTTCCATCGTGTTTTTTTTTCAAGTTCAAACGTAACTGAGAATTTATTTTACAGTCTCTCCACTTTTGACTCGCCGAACCAAGGCCAAATTAACTCGTAAAGCTCAAGAAACTGCAATCGAGAATTTCGCTTTAAATTTAAAAAGTCTACTGCAAACTCCACCTGTGAGAGGTTGTCCAATTTTGGGAATCGATCCAGGTACGAAATTTTGGTTTGTTTTCGATCACCCAGTGTTTCTTCGATAATTGGAATTTATTTTGTATGTTTAGGTCTTCGACATGGTGTTAAATTCGCCATGATTTCCAACCAAGGTGACGTTTTGTGGACTTGTGTGCTGAATTTTGATCTCAAGGAACCAGAATCGGAAAAAAATGTTCATAATATGATTACCATTAAAAGAAAAATGGTTCAAAATAGGTAATTTAAATATTCGCGATTTGGTTCGAAGGTGTTTATTTGATTTTAGAATTAATTTAACAATTTCAGATGCGAATTGATAGCTATTGGCAATGGCTGCGGTTCTCGAGAGATAGAAACTGTCATCAGCGGTCACTTGAAGAAGGAGTTCTTTAGTCCCGAATTGAACGTTAGTTATACGTTTGTAAACGAAAGAGGGGCGTCTATTTACAGCTGCAGCCCGATAGCGAAAGAAGAATTTCCTGATTTGGATCCTAATTTGATCAGTGCTGGTAAATGATCGATTCGTCGTTTATTATTTCAAAACATTTTGGTTATTTTTTACTTATAGTATGCTTCGGTTGTAGTTTTCATCGCGAGAAGTTTACAAGATCCTTTGAGCGAATTTGTTAAAGTTGAACCGAAGCATCTCGGTGTTGGAATGTACCAGCATGACATGCCCGAAGTGAAGCTGAACCAGAGTTTAGACGAAGTTGTCATGCAAGTCGTAAGTTTTACCGGTATCGATGTGAATACAGCTTCGATTCATTTACTCAAGTACGTCGATTATGAGCTTATTAGAATTTTTTCGTATTTGAACGACTTATTTTTATTTTATTTTGAAAAATTAATTTTATTCTTATTTTTTTAGACGCGTTGCCGGTCTTGGAGCAATCAGAGCTGCCAATATAATTAAATGGAGGCAAGACAATGGTCCCTTTAAAAACCGACAACAATTAACTAAAGTAAAAATGATCGGTCCTAAAACGTTCGAACAGAGTTCGGGCTTTTTACGAATTCATTCTCAAACCTGCAATGTACAATCGTAAGTTGATAAATTTTTACATCATTCGAAGATTTTATCGTGCTTCAATTTCAATTGTTTTGTTTATTTTTTGATCCAGGTATAATATAAAGAAGACAGGTATTCCAGGTGGTGATGAGTATAATCCCTTGGATAGTACGTGGATTCATCCTGAATCGTATAACATCGCATATCTGTAATTATTTTTTGATTTTATTTCTTCCTCTTGAATTTACAAATTTTTTAAAATAATATTTTCGTATTACAGATTCATAGGACATTGCGATTCCAACGGTTCTGATCTTGGTACGCCAAGATTCATCGACAAAATCAAAAAAGTCGTACATTTGAAAGGTAATTATCAGATTCTGCGTATTCAAGTTCCTCAGATGACTCAGTGATCATAGATTTGCTTTCTCTAAATTTTCTTAATCGCAATTTTTTCTAAACCAAAGCTTTCAGTTTTAATACGTGCAATATTCGATATACAGTTCAACAATTTCTTGTCTTCAAATTTTTCAAAAAAAAAAAAAAAAAAAATCGACAAGATCAACTTCAATTAGTGTAGGAAAATTATTGACAACTTTTTTTGTTGGTTGAATTTAAACAAATGAATTTTATTTTATTATTTTTTGAGTAAAAATTAAAATTGAAAAACCCAAGGTCTAAAGTGGCTGATTTGACATTAATTGACCCAAAAGTCTTGATTTCCTTTTTTTCGATCGATTTTAATAATTTTAGTGAATTTTTTTTTGAATTATTTTTTTGAAGGTCGAATATTTAAGTACTATCATTTTTTCCCAATGTAGTAAATTTTACTTGGTTCTAACAATTTTCAATGATTCTTCGAAATTCGTATTTTTAAAAAAAAAAAAATTGCTCACTACATACTTAAATATTTTTTGACTGTAAAAATATTTTCAAAAATTCTTGAATGACAAATTTTCAATTTTTTTAGTCAATTTCAATAGTTTTATAATTTTGTTTTCATTATTTTAATTCAAAGTTGAGTTGTTAATTTTTTTTTAATGTTGTCAATTTCGATAATTTTGAGTACGTACATCCTTCAAAAAATTTTCCAACTTCAATTCTCGAAAAAAGTTTTTTCCCCTTTCAAATAAAATTATGGTTTAATCATAATACGTATACCTAGTTCTGTTTTTTGAGTATATAAAATTTTTTTAAATTTTTCAATAGTCAAATTCTCAAAAAATCTTGTTTTTTTGTTTTCTATTTATTTACGTCTTCTTAAATATTTTTAATAATCTTCTGGACATAAAATTTAAAAAAAAATTGATAGACAAATTTTTTCAAACTTCGAATATTCGTTTTTTTCCAATTTAATCCAATTGTACGATTAATAGGTATTACTTGGGTGTAAAAAATTTCAAAAATTTGAATTTTCGAAAAAGGGGAAAATAGTTTTTTTTTTCAAGTATCAATTTTTTTTTAAATTCTTAAGTCGAATTTTTAATTTTGTCAATTTTAATGATTTTTTTTTTTGAAAATTGAATCGATTTTAATGAAGTTTTTGGGTGTGAAAAATTTTATTATTTAAAATTGGAAATTTCAAAAAAAAAAAAAAAAAAAAATCGGATTTTTGATTTTTATAATAATTATTTTAATAGTTCTTTAAAAAGCTTATTTTTGAGTATATTTTTTAATTTCCACTAGTCAAATTCTCTTTTAGTCTGTAAATTTTTCAACTTCAATTTTCGAAAAAAAAATTATGTTTTAGTCAGTAGTTATATTTTTTGAGCGTATAAATTTAAAAAAAATTGTTCAATACCTAGTCAAATTATCAAAAATAATATATTTTTTTGTTTTCAATTTGTTTGCCTTCAATTTTGGGTTTCAATTTTTTTTTTTTTGATAGACAAATTTTTTTAAACGTCTAATATTTGGTTTTATCCAATTTGATCAATTGTACCTAACAGTATTTCGGTGTAAAAAATTTCAAAAATTTGAATTTTCGAAAAAGGGGGAAAATATTTTTTTTCAAGGTATCAATTTTTTTTGAAATTCCAAAATCGAATTTTTTATTTTGTCAATTTCAATGATTTTTTAAAAAAATTTAATCGATTTTAATCAAGTTTTTGGGTGTGAAAAATTCTCATAGATTTTATTACCAAAAATTGGGTATTTCAAAAAAAAAAAATCTATTAAAAATTTTTTTTTGATCAACAATTTTTTTTAAACGTTGAGTTATTTGGTTTTTTCCAATTTGATCAATTGTAGCAGTACTTGTGTGTAAAAAATTTTAAAATTTGAATTTTTAAAAATTGACACCATTTTCAAAAGGGAATTATTTTTTCAATTCTGGAGTCGAATTTTTCATTTCGTCAATTTTAATCTTTTATCAATTCAATCTAATCGATTTTGATCAAGTTTTTTGGGTGTAAAAGATTTTCAATGATGAGAAAGAAAAAATCAAAAAAATTTTGGAAGTCAGATTTTTGCTTTTTTTATCATTTTTATTTTTATATTATGAAGTTCTTGTTTTTTAAAAAGGATATTTTTGAACTTGTTATAATTTTTTTTTCAATTTTCACTAATCAAATTCTCAAAATATTTATTCAGATATTTTTGTTTTGAATTTTTTTGGTCAATTTTGATTATTTTCTGTTTTTAAATTTTTTTTTATCATCTAGCTTTTTGGTAGTCGAATTTTCCGAAAGGAGAAATTCTCAAAATATTTCGAATAATCGACTATAAGTATATTTTTTTTCTTCAATTTTTTTTGTTGTAATTAATTTTTATTAGGTAAGCTTTTTTTTTTTGTTGAAAATTCTAAGTCCAAGGCAAATTAAATATTTTTCTTATGAATACTATGAATGCAAGATTCAATGGGTATAAAGAAAAAAATTAAAAATTCGAAGGTTTTATTTTCAATTTTTAAAATTGATTCTATTTGTCAAGAATTATGCTGGGATGTTTTCTCATCATTTTTTAAATTATCGAAGCAGCACTAAAAATTATTTAATCGACTAATTTACATTTCACAGGACTAAAATCAATCGCCAACACGTTGGGGCAATCGGAACAAACAATTTCGCTGATCTACGACGCCTTGATCAAACCTAGCAACTACGACTACCGATTCGAATTCTCAAAACCAGTTTTCACCAAAGGTCTCCGCAGTATAGAAAATATACAAGAGAACGATGTCATGCAAGGTAAATAACTCGAAAACTTCACCTCCTTATCGAACTTACGAACCATAAAATGACCAATGAAATGATAAGACGGGTCAAAAATATTCGATAATATTAATTTATCGTCTTTCTTTTTTAGGTGTCGTCACCAACGTTGTTGCTTTCGGCGCGTTTGTCGATATAGGAGTAGGAAAAAGTGGTCTGATCCATATCAGTAACATGAACCGGATGAGAGTTCAGGTTGGCGATCGAGTCGAAGTGAAAATCCTTAGCATCGAAGTACCAACCAGTCGAATTGGTTTATTCTTAATGAGTAAAAACTGATAAATAAGAAGAACCTTTAATGTATGTACGCCTGTATAAATTATAATACAATGAGAAATTAATTATCAACAATGATATGGGATCCTCATCCTCGTTCAACGAGATCTAAGGATTTATACACAGAGTGTCCCACTGTCCCCTCGTCAAAGGCTAAGGGATGAGGGGATCGAATAATTTTTCAGTCTTCTTCACGATTATCTCGACGATACGAACACGTTTAACATTTTTCCAACAACAAGGCGATACCTTGTCCTCCTCCTATGCAAGCTGAACCGATACCCAGCTTCTTGTTCGTTCTCCTACAAAAAGTGATATATTTTTTAGTTTAAAACTCGTTAATCTTACCAGTTAATTTTGTTTATATTATGGTATGATTTGTTATGGATATTTTTCAAGTAAATGCATTTATATTGACCTTAGTTCGTGGACGATGTGAGCTGTGATACGAGATCCAGATGCTCCTAACGGGTGTCCGATTGCGATAGCTCCACCGTTCAAGTTTAATTTATCCATATCCAAGTTTAAGTCTTTCGCGCAGGCCAAAGTTTGAGCAGCAAATGCTTCATTGATCTGGAAAATATTAGCTCGAGGTTAGCTCTGGGAAAATCTCGAAAACACCCTCAAACTGACGAGATCTCTTACTTCGACGATATCGATATCATTTAAAGATTTTCCACTCTCTTTGAGCAATTGTTTGATGGCTGGAGAAGGTCCAATGCCCATAATCGATGGATCGACACCGACCACGGTGTAACCAACCAATCTAGCCAAAGGTGTCAGTTTGTGTTCGCTTACAGCTTCTTCACTGGCAATGATAACAGCTCCAGCACCGTCGCAAATACCCTTTAAACGAAAATAAGCTCAGTTTGAATTCATTTTACAGATGATAAGATGCAAATTAAGCAATATGACATACCGAAGCTGTGCCAGCTGTCACGAGACCATTTTTCTGGAAAATGGAAGCTAATTTGTTGAGCCCTTCGATGGTAGTTTGAGGTCTTGGGTGTTCGTCTAATTTGACCTCTTCTTCTTTCCTTTTGACTACGACTTTAACCGGGGCTATTTCTTGATCAAAAACGCCACTATCGGCAGCTGCGAAAAAATAACCCAATTATTACGACACGTATTGCGCCATGAGTAGGCAAAAGGCCAAAATTCACTAGTGAACTTGAGCGTGAACATGTAAACAAAAATAAAGTCGCTAGGTCATTATTGCCAAAACACTTCTCTTTTTCTTCAAATCACAAATTACCAGACGAGAAATACTCGTTACTTAGTATCATATCGAACAACTTGATCAAAGGTCAAAGTTTCTTTCAACGATGACGTCATCGCGCGACTATTTTAACGAGAAATAAATTCTTCACGTAATAGATAAGGGAATAATTTACACGAGTCGTTTTAATATTTTAATTGGACGATTAAACGAACGATGTTTACCTTTCTTCCACAATTGTTGCGATCGTAATGCGAATTTATCAACCTCTTCGCGAGCAATGTTGAACTGGGCTCCGAGTTTTTCAGCTGTCAAGGCCATCGGCAATTTACAATGAGAATCGACTAAACCGGTCCATAAAGAGTCTTCGAATTCGATATTGGCTCCGAGAGGGGCGCCGAAACGAACACTGCGGACGACGTAAGGTGCCTGGCTCATATTGTCAGCTCCTCCAGTCAGTACTATTTTGGATTCGCCGGTTAAAATACTCTGTAATGAAAATATTGTGTTTCAGGGATGGTTCGAAGGACGCAGATGGGCTGGAAAATTACCTAGGTACCTGAGATCCATTAACGATAGATTGGAATCCAGAACCGCATAAACGATTTATTCCATAGGCTGGCCTTTCGATTGGCACTCCTGCCCGGAGTGCTACGTGTCTGGTGAAGAATGCTCCGTCGGAAGAGGTGTTCTATAAAATTAAATCGTTAGGTTCATTTTACAAGTACTAATAAAAATAATAATGAAACAAAGGTATAAATGACTCACCGATAATACATTTCCATAAATTACATGATCGATTATTTCGGGACTAATGTTACCAGCAGCTAGGGCAGCTTTGGCAGCTACTTCGCCCAAATCGGTGACCGAAGTTTTAACAAATTTACCTCCATAGGTACCAAAAGGCGTACGTTTGGCAGCGACGATAAAAATACCTGAAAAAATCGACGCATTGAGAAAACAATTCACAGAATATAGCACAATTTAAATCGTAACGTTTACCTTTAGTTAACACCATTTTTATGAAAATATAAATTAAAGATAACGGTAATACTGTCCAAACACAGGAATGAAGATGTAACCAAGAAACAAGTGTACAATACTGCTCACATAACACTACAACAGCGACTGAACGAACTGTGGAATGGTAATGAAAATTCTACATGAAATTAACAAAACAGGAAGACGAAAACACAGACTGGTTAAGTGACGTAGCACGTCTTATCAAGGTAATGCAAATATTACACGAGCTCTCGATATTCAAAACTGTCGGGTCACTAACTTGTTTTTCTCTTACTAGTTTAATATGACGTGTCATACGTTCAATTTACTCATTAAAGAACAAAAAACATTAGTAATTCTAATTAATCGCGATTTATTTTTTATTTTTTATTTTTTTACAGTGATAAAAGTCCAATTGATAAGAAATTGTTGTTGTTTTTTTGTATCGATATATCGATTAATGCGATTATCGATTGATGTTTTCAGAAATCAACGGAATTACCTGTAATTACGAATAATTATGAAATATTTGAAGACTACTTTGATTTCAAAAAATTCCGTTCAGAAAGCCCATAAACAATTTTTTGTTTTGCTTGCTTTTCAAATTTTTTTAAAGAAAACTTCGTTTTTCAGCGAAAAATTTTGTTAAAATGAATCGTGTTTAATTAATTTAAAACAAGCGAACTGTTTAATTAATCCACCGAAATCTCCTCCACTTCACCTTCATAATGAGCGTAAATACATTGTACGAGCACTTGAAACGTTTGCGAGAAAATGAACTGCATTCCAACGTAGTGCTTCTGGTTCGTATCTTTACATTCTGTTTTCGTTCGTATTTTAGAAATATTTCTAATCATTTGCTTTAAATTCGCAGGCTGATTTACTGCTCAGCCTCCATGACAATACAGCCGGACTAAACGAACCGGAGATTAAACTGAATACCTTGATTTACTATGGCGAGTCAGCCTATCACTTGGGAAAATATCGTAAGGCTGAGAAAATGTACAATAATGCTCTTCAATATAAGAAATACTTGATGAAATCGAAAGGCCTATCAAAACAAATCGAAGGGCAAAAGGATATATTACCCGATAGTGGTACGTAAGACCAAATTATCTCGTATTTTCATATTCTAAACTCCACTGATGAAAATTTAAATTCGCAGAAATCAAGTATAAATTACACTTGTGTTATGTACGATTGAATATGAACGAGCAAGCTATATCTACCTTGCAATCTATCGCTGCTAGACAACGTACTGTAAAAATTAATATGGCTTTGGCCAAACTATTTCATCAAGCTGGAATGGAACGATCAGCGATGACAGCTTATAAAGAAGTCTTACGAGTACGTCGTTTTTTTTTCTTACTAAAATTTAATTAAGAAAGTTATATTCATTGAAATGTTTTATCGTAGGAATGTCCTTTAGCGTTGGAAGCCACAGAAGGTTTATTAAAATTAGGTGTTAAGAGTGCCGAAGTTAATACTCTCGTGATGGGTAATTCTGAGTTATCTGCTGTTGAATGGTAATTTGCAAATCTTCTCGACTTATTGCTTTAATTCAATGTAGCCTTATTAATAATCATTCCTGCTCAGGTTGAATTTATGGATCAAAGCTCACGCTCATTCGCAAACGTACGATTATCCAACTGCAATAGTAGCTTATCGTCAACTTCTCGAAGAATCATCTCCTTTACGGAACAACTCTCTAATAATGGTCGCCTTAGGAGAAATTTACTATTACTCCGGTGACGTTACGAATGCTAAAATCATCTTACAGCAAGTTCGTACCTCATAAATAACCAATATCGATTTGATACGAACATTGACTATTTAGTGTTCCACAAGTAGTCAACGATACGAATTTCAAATCAATAACTCACTCGTCATTTTGGCAGGCGTTCACCGTAGATCCTACCTGTCATCGAGGATATGGCATAATGGCCACCATATACTTATCAGAACGAGCCGCCGGTGATTTAGAAAAAATGATGCCTTTGAATTGGCATTTTTCCGAAGATGGCGATTCTGAAATGTGGACTGCTCTTGCCTGCTTGTTATATTCCAATAATTCATTGAATACCGCTGCTTATTTCGCTCAAAGAGTAAGCTATAACTCGCTAGGTCTATGAAGTGTTTTGTATTTTTGTGTTAATTTTTACCTTATTTCTTGGTAGGCTTGTTTGCTGAATCCTAAAAATGTAGAAGCTTTAGTTGTCAAAGGATGTATATTGTACGATATGAAGAAATACCAGAACGCAATAGTTCATTTTAGAGAAGCATACGAAGTACATATTAACGTTTCTTATTACATAAACTCGATAATTTTTTAGAGCATTATTAATTTCTGCCGTATTTTTTAGATCGCTCCGTGTCGATACGAACCTCATAAAGGCTTAGTCGATTGTTATCTAGCTCAAAATCGAACCAAGGATGCGTTAAGTATAGCGAGTAATTGTTGTAAAGCAGACAATAATTCACCTAGAGCTTTAACGGTAAGCTTTTCAATGAGAATTTGAGATATGCGAGTAAACGCGATCAATTATCTCATTTTGTTTTATTTTATTGCAGTTGTATGCTTTAGTATTGATGAAAGACCCTGTAAATAATAGTAAAGCGAAATCGTTACTAGAAAAAGCATTGAATCAGAACGATACCTATTTACCTGCTGTTTATTTACTAGCTCAAGTCTACGAAGAAGTAAGTTATCATCCAGTGATCATCAACTAAGCATTAATTTCAATTAAAATATACTCAACGATTTATTCTTTCAGGAAACATCTCTAGAACCAGCAATAAATCTCCTACAGAAACAAGTCAATAAGAATCCCACAGCTAAATTACATCAAATGCTCGGTGATCTGCATGCACGATCTGGCGAAGACGAAAAAGCTTTTCATCATTACCATGTAGCATTAAGGTATAGATATCATTACGACAAAAATGAACCAACTCGTATTTTATTTATTCCTTATTATAATTTCAACCTTTTATTGCAGACTAGAGCCGAATAATCATAAAGCGAACGATGGACTGAATAGATTAGAACATAATAATGGTAACGGTAACACTTCTGCTCCTGCTCGCGCCGGTCTTCAGTATTTGAACAGTTCGTCGGATACAGAAGGCGGCGAAAATGAAAATACTTACGAAATCGCTGCATCCGATTCCGAACACTACATGTCAGACGATTGAATTATCCAATCAAGCTTTAGCTTTCAGTCTATCTTCGTGTTGATTCGCCTATCGTTGTCGTTGAATTGATGTTTTCTTTTTTACCAGTTAAAAGTTTGATGAATTTTTTCTCTATTTAGGCATTTATTTGAATTTTTTTTTTTGTTGTGTAGACAAATTTGTATATGTATCATGTGCTAATGTTGCAATATTGAATATTTTGTTATCACGATTGAGATATGATCAGATATACGAGGTTAAACAATTGATAAACGTTACATTTGCTATACGTAAAAATAATTCGTTTGATTGCATTAAATTAAAAAAAATATATATTATTATTGTCTCACCTCGTAATACGCATTTTGTCGATTGATACGACGATTTCGTGTATACTCGAATGAATAATTAAGAAAAAAAATATTTATTATCAAGAAGGCTATCTTGATTATTTAATACGCCAATACAACCAATAGTAATGATGAATAAAAGTGAAATGCACTCACTGTGCTATTATGCATCTGCCAAAATAAAAAAAAATGAAGAATTTTGAAAGAGTCACTTTACTTGACTACAGCAAAAATATACGTATTGTGACCTTCGCTGAAGAAAGATACCTCACCCCTAAAAAAAGATTTCGAGATATTCGCGTTTGAACATAAAATCGCAATTTACCCCACTTAAAATTATTTTTTCGGTAACTTGACCTAGTCTATGTTGAAAAGTACACTTTCAGGTTCAGGTATCCCAAACCGCAGTTAAGTCAAAACCCCCAAAATGACACACAAGGTCCCTTTCTTCAGCGAAGGTCACATATATCTAAAATAAAAAAGAACTGAAACATATTATTTTCTACGAAAAAATTAACAAAATGGATACAAAAAAATAAAATACAATACAAAAAAGAGAATACTTCTCAACTGTACGTACAACGCCTAGAAAAAAACTCAAATTTAAATCGCGATGACAAGACACTTTTTACGAGGTGTTTATCTTCGTATCTCTCTAGACCTAGACTGTAACCACGACCCCCTACACTTTATCAGGCCAGGAAGGCTAGAATTGACAACGTCGCAACGTGGGCTGACTTTTTGGTTTTTCCATATTTAAGATGTAATGCTAATTCAAATTGCAATAAATCGAAAAATATCAATTTTACGAAAAAAGTCCAAGAGACCTTTTTTAAAGAGAATTGAATAAGCTTTCTATTGATATAGAATTTTTTTGGATTTGGTGAAATTTTTAGTGAAAAGTGAAAAATGCCAATTTCGTCAATTTCACTCAAATTCAAAAAATTTATATATGAATGGAAAGCTCTTTTAATTCTCTTTAAAAAAGGTCTCTTTGACTTTTTTTGTAGAATTGATAGTTTTCGAGTTATTGCATTATGAATTAGCATTGTGTCTTATGGAGAATCCAAAAAGTCAGCCTACGCCGTCGAGATATTACAGCGTTGTCAAGTGAGCCTTCCTGGCCTGTTAAGTGAAGGGGGTCGTGGCTATGCGCTCATTGTAACAGGGTTTTTGCTTTTGTTTTTTGACAAATATTTTTGTTGTTTCGTCAGCGAGTCTGGTTATGTGCGAAGCCAACAAACATTCTTTGTTTTTGTTATTTTTGATCGACAAAATACGAATTTTCATTCATTCGTTTTGAAATTTTTACAATTTTTTATTACTGTAAATTTCGATCGAGAGGCAGTTTATGCAGTTTATGGTTGTGCGAACGATGATCAACAGTGTACGAATAAATGTGTGATTAAAAAATCCTATAATAATAAGTATTAAATCAATGATCGTTGCGATTTTTGGGTTGTGATATTTCGGTGAATTAGCAAATCAAATACGTAGTTCTCTTGCCAAAGGAATGTGGAATTTCTTAAATACCTATTTCGTGATCAAATGTGCATATCAAAAAAGCTCCAAAGCTACTTAACAATACACCAGTGTAATTACTTACAAGAAAGGTAAATTTAATGAGAAATGTATTCTCGAATCACTCTATCCGAAGAGATATCTCTAATAGTGTTAACCTCAGTAAACCTTATCTGTATTTATTATCATGTGTAAAATTCTCACGATTAATTTATTCTTCATTAAGATAATCACTTTTCTCTATCGCTACTGATTCGTTCAATCGAAGGTATGCTCATCGGATTTTGTACCTTTACACATAGAAGAACTTTCCACTCGCAGTGAGATGTCGAGTATTTGGAAAAAATTCAAAACATACCGACGATAAAAGACTCGAGAAAAATACAACTATATCTAAAACGTGATGAGAAATACGAACTAATCGAGCTTTCTAAGGATACTCGTAATTCTTGTCGATGTCGTATTGTTACTTTGTTTGTGTATTCTTTTTGATGAAGTCAAGGTTAACATGATTTGCCGCAATTTATATTTAATATATCACCGCTACATACGAACGTGTTAATCCGTTGGAAATAGCCTCGTGATTAGCATGTTTTTCGGTGAAATTTCCACCAGTGCTGTTTTTTTTTTAATTCGAAGGTTTTGGTTTTGTAAAATTACAGATTTCAGATAAACGCATACACGACGAAGTTTTGATATAATGATATAGCAATATGTCTAATGTCGCGAACACCAAAGATACCAGTTTGCCTCCAAATTCGGACGGGAATGGAAATGGAATTAGTTTTAAAAACGAAGCTACGAAGAACGAAGAAGAAAATGGCAAATCTCATACGAAAAAGTTCGACTTCTCGGCGAAGGAACGATCGCTCAAAGGATTGGTTAATTTGAAACAATCTTTCAGGACGTTATCAGTACCGAAAAGAGCTAATACGGAAAAAGGTTCGTGATCGTTGCGTATTGTTTTAACCTTGATTACTTTATGGTCGATTTGTACGTGTTTTTGTTTTGTTCTGCCCTTCTGAAAGAGTCGTTTCGCGATTCAGAGGTTCCCACAGAGAATTGAAAATAATTACTAGTGGTACCGTTAAAATTTTACGATAGGATCGATTCGTCGGTCGTAAATTTATTAACGAGTTGGCTAATTTTATCGTAATTACATCGACGATTTGGAATTTTCACGTGGTATCGAAAAATTCAAGTTTAAGGGCACGAGAAACAATTTCCATCGGGTTGTTTTCATAATGCTTCGTCGCGTCCACGTCGAAATTTAAATATTTTAATAAGAACGTCCTTAGGCAATTGTCGTTAATTTGGTATGTATGGTTAATTAATCTACTGGCCGGCAAATCACTTGGTATAATTTAAATTGACGAATTTGGTTATCAAGCTAGTAAATTTACTCGACACTCGTAATAGAAAACACAGTCGTCGAATCATTAAGTTACGTCATCAGTTGGTTCTCTTGAGAAGAGTGGGGAATGAAACAGGTGTTTGATTTCGATCGATTAAGTAACGAACCGCATCAATGATTATTCTCCGGTGATAAGGATATTTCACCAAGATAACGGTTTGGTTTGCTTTTTATTCGCGCCGAAAGTGGAATTAGGTCGAGATACGTAAATGAGCATCGTTGGAATAATGAAAAATATTCCAATCTTGACTAATTACCCATCTGAATGTGGATTTCTTATTGTCAATGTGTCGTATTTCTTCACGCCAGTGGATACGATTAATTATTATGGTATCCGACTTCGTGCCTTATATACATTTTTTTCTTCTAAACCTGCAGACACGTGTGTCCTTGATTGAAAAAAAATAACCAAAATTAACCTATTGCAAGTTCTTAAAGACGTTACGATGATTACATAAGTGACGAGGGATTTTTTTTTTAGAGCCATAAATTCCGATTTGAAAGCTTTTAGCTTTTATATATTCGTGTTTGGAATTATAGGGTCTGTTTGGTTTTTTTTTTGGTCGAGGTGAGTGAATTGTTGACTACGAAGGAAGTGAACAGTTAGATGATAGGAAGGTTTCAACTGTACGAGTACGGTGACGATTAGGAAATGGATTTGCTGTGTTAGACAATTAGTTTGCGAAATTTAACCGTGAATTGAAATGCGACTGTTTCGAATGTTGTTAATTTAAAAAACGTGAAACTTTTCGAAGCGATTATGAAAAAATGAATGTAAATCGTGATTAATTGAAAAGAGCTAATAAAAGAATTCTTCGTAGAGTGAAAAATTAATAAAATTTCAGTGCTAATGGCCTGTTGAAAATTATCGAGTTGTATAAGTTTGAAATTGAAGGAGCTAGGAGACATTTTACATTTCGTTAAGAGAACCAATTTTCTCAAAGGAATTAGTTTTCAAAAGACATTATTTCCTAAAATTTCATCAAAGTTTAGTTTGAAAAATCTTGATTTTTTTTTTTTGAAAAATGGAGATTTTTGAAAATTTTGTATGACTTATGAATTTTTTTCAATTTAAAAAAGAAAAAAAAGAAAATGATATACTTAACTCTTTAACTTTTTTTTTTTTTAATTATTGTATATTTTTGTTATTTATAAAATTTCAAAAAAATAAAGTTTGAAAAAAAAGATTCTGTGTGAAAAGAAAATTAATTCAAAGTACCTACTGAAATTTTTAGTTTTTAAAAAAAATAGTAATAAAAAAATTTTAATTCACTAAAAAATCTGAAAAAATGGCGAAATTTGAAAAAAAATAAACTGTTTTACTTTTGTTCGTTTAATTTTTGTTCTGATTTAAATTTTCAAATTGTTTCCCAAAGTTTTTTTAAATCAGAAAATTATCTTCTTGAGAAAATAATGCTTGTGAAAAATTGTTCCAGGTATATGAAAAAAGATATTTAGTTAATATTGCTAGAATGAATTTTATTTTATTTTGACTAATTCTGAGATAAAAAGTCAGATGAAGATTTTGAGCAAAAATTTGAAATAAACTTGGGCGAAAAAAAATTCTTTACCCCCCCCCCCCCCCCCCCCCCCCGTTAAGAAGTAATTCTAAATTTTTCATACTTCCCTTAGTTATGCCTAGTCATCCCCCTCCACCTCATAAAAAGCTAAATTTCACTTTTATTTCGTATGAACAAGCGTTTTTAGAAAGGGTTAATAAGGGCATTTTTTTTGATTCGTCACAATAAATTTTAATTTTTCAATTCAACAAATTTTCTATTTTTTAAAGTGATTCTTAGCTCAATTTTAATTTTTTAATTTAAAAAAAAATTATGATTGTGAATACCTAGTTTTCAATTATTATTTTTCTTGATTCTACGTCGAATTTTTCCATAATTATTTTAGTAGCTACAATTTTTTTTAAACGTCGTGAAAATAAATTTTTGAAATTTTTAAAAATCTCTCATGGTTGAAAATTTTTCCAGTTTTTTTCTTCAATTTTATTCATTTAGATTTTTTTTAATATTAATTTTTAATATTATTTTTAGAATTCAGTGTAGGTATGTTTTCTTATATTTTACTTACATTATTTTTAATTTCTGATTTTACCAATTTTTAGAATTAAATTTTTATTTTATTTGTAATGATGTTCGATAACATTTTAGCTGCCAATGTTTTCAATTTTTGATGATTGTTAATTTTTAATTTTTATTCCTTACAAGTTGAAAATTTTTCCAAACTTTTTTTTTATTTTTCTAATTTTTTTGCCACTATTTTTTCAACTTTATTTATTTTTATTTAGATGTAAATTTTTCGTCTATTTTATTTTAATATTTTCCTGTACCAACAATTTCTTTTTAAATTAAATTTTATTTCTTTTCAATACCCCTAATTTTAAATTTTTTTATTTTTCAACTTTTTGGATTATTAAAAAAATTAAAAAATATCAAAGTAGGATGCGAATTAAAAATTTTAAAAATAACTGTAAGGTTGAAAGTGAGGAAAAAAGGGGAAAAATGAGATTTCTGTTCTAATTAGAAATGTATAAAATTGGAAGAGATTCCCTTATTTTTATTATTCAATTGAATTTTTCAAAAAATGATTTTTATTGTATTTTTTTTTTCATTTTTACGACTGTGAGTATCTACGTTTCAAATTTTTAATCTTTCAATGTTTGATTTTTTTTTAATATTACTTTTTATTTTCGACTTAATTTTTTATTATTTTTTATTTTTCAAACTTTGTTAATTTTTCAGCCGTATTTATTTGATTTTAATTTTTAATGATTTTGAATCCAATTTTCAATGTTTTACTATTGTAAATGTTTTTCAACTTTTTGAATCTTTTAACGTTAAATTTTTTTTCTGGTCATTGAATTCTTATTTTGGTCGATTTAATTTTCAGGTTTTTTTTTTAAATTTAATTTCTTTCTTTTATTCTTTTTCTAGGTAATTATTGTAGATTTTTAGGCTGATTTTAAAAAAATTTCTCCAATTAAAAGTCAGCATTTTTAGGTATTATATTTTTTTTTTTGGGGGGGGGGGATTTTTATCAATTTTTAAATTTTGAGTTGAATTCAATTTTTTTCATTTGCCAATTTTTTCAATTTAAATTCAAAAGTAAGCATTGATGTGTTTTTTTTGTAATTCTACGAAAAAAAATCATCTAATATTCCTGCATAATTTTTTTTTTTTAAATTCGTCAAATTCTGTAGAAGTCCTAATACCTACTCACTTTGATTTTCAATTTTTGAAAAATTATAATTGTTTTTTTGGAGCTCTTCTGCATTTTTTTCCACAGAAATTCATTATTTTTCCATCCAATAATTCGTATAATTTTCATGAATTTTTATCCTCTCCCACGCCCATCTAATTTTTCGTAAATTGTCTCAATATCTGTAAATTCTGATCTAGCTGATTTTTCACGGTTACCTCAAATGTATATTTTTTTCGTCGATCACTCGATCTGGGAAAAAAGTGATGAATGGACCGAAACATCAGTTTCAGAGCACCCTACATTTAAGTGTACATAATATCTACAATACATTGCAAAAAAACAGCATCCTGTAGAGTGAAGGGCGTATCTAAAAGCGACATTCCGGTCATTTGCCTTTTTATTTTTCTCAATCAGAACGTCGTTGACCTATTTACTTATTTATCAACTTTTATTGGAGACAAGAGAACTGGGGGGAAGGGAGAAAATGAAAATTACACTTTAATATTACAGAACATCATTAACTAATCCATGAAAAATCAGTCAAATTTTGGAATAAAATAAAAAGGGCAAGAAAAATAACATTGTACTCGTAAAAAAAAACATATTATACGTATTAATGGATTATAAAACCAAACAGCCTTATGTATAAGAGGCACTTATGGAAGGGGGCATGAAAAAGAAGATTTCAAGCTTTGGTAATTTTATACACATAGGCTCACAATGGGGGGTAAGAAAAAGAAAGGGTGGGTGGTTCATTACATCGTAAAAGTATAGACTTTTGCGTAGGTAGGTAACGTTTAATAATTTTAAAAGCCTCTTAAAACTTGGATTAAAATTCTATTATGGCGATTTTTCTTTTTCAAGAACTCGCATACTGGTTACGAGAGGTACTTACTACGATGACGTTGTCGAAATGGTTCTATTTCCGTTTATTTTTTTTATTTTCCATTGCGGAAGTTTGATAGCGAAGAGACAATAAAAAGAGACGGATATTTTGACCAAATAATACATACATACCAAACACACTGTCACAATGTTGAATGAATTTGCGTCACGAGAGGGCAATCGTATGACAAACCGGCAATATCGTCGATGAGAATTTTAGAAACTATATAAAAGACCACGTATTGGGAATTGTTCACTATCCAATGGTAATTATTTCATAATTCCACATCGAATTGGAATTTTCGACTAGAGGGAGGCAGATGATCGAAAAATTATCCCTTTTTTCACGTATTTATCGGCCGAACTTCGTCATTAATGGAAACCAACTGATACAATGTAATTTGCAAAGAGAGCAGTTCGAAACAGGGGGGGGGGGGGGCGAGGGGAAGGGGGTGGTAAAGTATAAGAAATGCCGTCCACTATCGATCGGCCTTTTTGAGCATGACTGTTTTTCAACAACGAAGAACACCCTCTCGGTGTGTTTGTTAACCTCGTTTTTGTAGATTGCGTTCTTCGCTTCAGATCAATGTTGCTTTCTCGAGCTTCAATCGCGTTCACCTATAAAAGTTTTATTATCGTATCAACCCTTATTGGTTCGCTCGGCGGAGATTTTTCGCTTTATATGTGCGCGCCAGGGTATTCATTAATCGGCCAAAACCGCATCGATATTACGTAGTTGTTAATTTGATGCATCTTGGCGAACCATACGCGAGAAAATTGGTCGCACTCGGGTCCCACAAACTGTATTTCGTCGCGCTGTTTCGGGCTTCGAGCGTATTTACTCGGCTACGTTAAGGGTCTCCAAGACGAAATCCTTCATGCAAACGTTACGCAAAAAAACAAGTCCTTGTAAATGTAAGTATCGTAATTTGTAGACGAGCATAATAATAATAGGGCTGACACGTACTCGAATCGACCTTCCCACATGGACCAATATTTCATAGGAGATTTTTCACGTGTACGTATTTCATTTTTCTCTCGACCTTTGCAGATAAAAACGAACCGCAGAGATTTCGCGGAGATGGGGTGACTTTCAAAGCCAAACTCATCGGTATACTCGAGGTCGAGGAAGCCAGAGGAGACAGAATGTGCCAAGAGGCCCTGTTCGAACTCAAGATGGCCGTTAGAGCTGCCGGAGAGCACAAACAAAGGATAAATATCGTCATAGCCATCGATGGTATAAGACTGAGGGATGAGAAAACCGGAGTAAGTACAAACCATCTCCATAATTTCCATAATAACCGCTCTAGGTACTAATTAGAACCACCATTTGTTACCTAGGATTGCCTCTATCATCATCCAGTCCACAAGATATCGTTTATTGCGCAAGATGTCGCAGATTCCAGAGCTTTCGGGTATATTTTCGGGTCTCCGGATACCGGGCATAGGTTTTTTGGAATTAAAACCGATAAAGCTGCCAGCCAGGTAAGATTTCATTGCACCTATAGACGTGGTAACTGGCAAGGGTCATAAAGAAATCAAAAGCGACATTAGGGTTGAAATAATGAATAAATTAAACCGGCGATGCAATAGTGTAAACGCAGTGGTGGTTATTTTAGTGCTACCGTATTGTTTGGCTAATTGCACTCGTTACGGTTTAATGAGCAAAATCGATACTTACTGGAATGAGGAGCAGTTGAAGGTCTTGATGGTGTTTTTTTTCCCAACGTGGGGACGGTTTAAAAACCACAAGGATTAATGGTGAGGTAATGTCAGCTGTGTCGGTGTAGTGAACTAATGACGTTGGTAGGCTTTTACAAGCATAGGGATTTTTTGACGAATGAGTGATGTTGAAGGATGATGAGAGTGATCGTGAGGTGGGAGATTGTGGGTTGATAGGTTTAGGAATTCTGTAAATCATGTAAAGATTCGGATTTTGGAGTCAAATTTTTCTACAAAATAGCTCATTAGAAAAAAAATTAATTCAAATTGAAATTGGTTTACAATAAATTTTATTTATTTTTTCAGTTTCAGTCGTTTTCAATGCAATTTTGATTTTTGATTTTTTTTTTAAACATTTCTAATCTCAGTTCTTCATTTTTTCCAGTAATTTTCAATTCAATTTCAATTCTCTCCATTAAAAAATAAATAAATAAATAATTTGGGTATGTATGTACTTAATTTTAATTTCATTGTTTTTTTTTCTTCTTCACAATTTTTAACCCTTTCGGATCCAAGGCCGAACTAGCCCAAATTAAAATATTTTTTTTTTAGTATTCTTTATAATATAATATATGTATTCCAAGACTCCTAAATTTTTTTTTCAGCCAAAAAAAATTTATTTGAATTTCCAAGGTCCTAATTGAAAAATTTTTCATACAAAAGTTGTGTATTTAGATCTCAGGGATAATTTTTGTCCTTACAAAAATTTTGATTGGATCACTTCTTCCCCTCCAAATTTGCTTTACCTGTATATGTATAAAAACTCACGTACTTGATGAAAAATTATTATACGTGTACATAATACGTATAATGTAATATTGGAGAGGAGAGAGTGATCCAATCAGAATTTTTGTGATGAACAAAATTATTCCAAGGACTTCGATGTACAACTCTTATTTAACAAATTTTTCAATTAGGTCCTTAGGTTCTGAGATAAAGTAATTTTTGCGAATGGGATGGGCCCTACTTTCCAAAAAATCTTTTATCTCTTTACCTAAGGCCCTAATTGAAAAAATTTTCAAACAAAAGTTATGCATTTAGATCTTAAAAATAATTTTGGTTATTACAAAAATTTTTGATTGATCCACTCCCTCCCCTCAAATTTTGTATTTTGCATTATAAGTCATATTTATGCGATTTTCATACGTATAATAACCAAAAATTTCCTGATATCTAAATACACAACTTTTGTTTGAAAATTTTTTCAATTGAGGCCTTACAATTTTTTTCAAAAATTTATAAAAAATTTTCAATAAATTTTCAAAATTATTTTTTCGTTTTTCAAAAAAAAAAACAAAAAAAACATGGACTATAGGCAATTCCATCATTATCTCAAAAACTATGGTAGGTATTAAGAGCTCAACTTTTTTATTTCGATTGTTGAGAAAGGTATACTCCTCGTTTCGACAAGAGGATTTTGAAAATTTTCTATTTTATCTCAACAATTGTTCAGCTTTCTTGAAATTTTCAATAAAAAAAAAATCGCTTCTTTAAGTGAAACAATTTTTTGTAATAATTTTTCTAATTTAAAAAAAAATAATCCAAATTTCATTCTTAATTTTTTCTTGTTTTCAATGTTTTTCCAATGTTGATTTTTTTTTTAAATCTAAATTTTACCTCAATTTTCAAATAAAAAGAAAAAAATTAACTTATCTATTTTTTTTTAAATTAAAAGATTTTTTTTCTCCAAAAAAAAAAAAAAAAAAAAAAATGAGAGATTCTTCTATGTGAAACAAAAAATTGATTTCTTCTCTAAAAGTAAGCTATTTTTTTTCTAAAGATTTGAAATATTTTTTTGTTCGGAAATTCTAGAAAAGTTTTTAGGTTCTCCACTTTCCAAAATTATTTCAAGTATAAATTAATTTTTAAACGTATATTTTTAATATGTATTTTTATATAATTTTGAAAAATTTCCAAATGTTTTTTTATTCAAATTTCTAAAATCCTTTTTAGCCAAAATTTCGTCTTTATTTTATATTTTTCCAATAATTTTTGATTTATAAAAAGGTATACTTTTAAAAAAAATTGTGAATTCTATTTTTGATCCAAATTTTATCTCATTTTTAATGGATTTCCATCCCAAAGATCCTGTCCGGGTAAAAATGGTGAATCGAACATAGCGGACTTCAGGGTCAACACTTTGATGGTGCATTGGCAACCCCTCCACCAGGATTATTCAATTCCCAATGTTTTGGACCTTAACTTAGAGTAATTATTCTTAAGTGATGACTCAAAACTGGAGAAAAGTTTTTAATTTATGTCTCAGGATTGCATCTACCGTTTTTTTTTCAAACTGGGATAAAAGTGCAGATGTACCCAAGACCTTTTATTTCTCCATCATTTCAGTCTCTAAAAAGTCAACTCAATATATTGAGAGCCTCCTTACCATTTTTTCTAATTTTTGTCTCCTGTTTTAATTTTTCATTTTTAGTCTTTCAATTTTTATCTCATTTTTAAAATCTTTTTTGATTGAAATTTTATTATAATTTGATTTTTATTCAAATTGAAATTTTATTTTTATCCCATTTTACAAAAAATTTTGAATTGATTTAGATTCGAATTTCGTGTTAATTTCAATTTTGCCTCATTTTTGACTTTATTCAATTTTTTGTAATTTTTTTCTCAGTTTTTTGTAATTTTTAATTTAATTTCTGTTTTTTAATTAGGAAAATTTTTCATTACCTATAACTTTGTGATTTTTGATTTTTTCGTACAGTAGTTTTAATTTTTGGTTTCACTCTCATTTTAAAAATCTTACAAAGTTTTTCTTAATTTCCAATATTTTCAAAGTTTCAATTTTAAGAGTTTTCTAGTCATTTTAAATTTAATTCAGCCACTCAATTTTAATTTTTTTCAATTTTCAATTTTTGATTTTCATTCAGTTTTTAAATTTTGTAAATTTTGATTTTATATGATTTTTTTTTTGTATAAATTTGATTTCTATGATTTCGAATTTTCAATTTTTTTAATTCAACTTTAATTTTTCCAGTGAAAAAAATTGTATTTCATTTCCTAAATTGATAATATATCTAATTTTGATTTTTCCCAATAATTCTAAGATTTTTCAAAAATCTTAACAAAACTTTGTTTTTTCAAATTGCTAATTTTTTTCTATTTCTCTTATTAATTATTTTTGATCAATTTTAGAATAACTACCTATTGACAATTTTTTTGCACTGGAAATTCGTTTCTGGTCTTTTTTTTATAGTGGTGGGGGGAGGGGTTTGGTGAGCTTTTTATAAAATAATTTTTTTGAACCTCGCTTGAAGTCCTGTAAAATTTCAGCTTTTTACTAGAAAAATTTTATGGACAGAACTCGGCCTATGATTTCAAACCCTAATAATTTATTTGAATTTTCAAACCAATTTCCTAAGGACGATTAATTGTCTCGAAATTCTATACCAAAAATGGCAACAATTTAAGCAAACGACGTACAACACCTAAATTATTCGAGTCGAAAATCGATTTGTTTTGCTTACTACATGACACTCTAATGTTGTGAAAGGACTAGAAAGCGTGTGAAATCGAGTAGAAGGGGGTGAAAGTATAAAGCCGGATATACTTGGAATTGTCGTCGAAAGCAAACTTCGCATCGTGATTTGTTGGGAATAAAAGTGGCCTTTAATGAATACCAGAAAAGCAAAGATAAATTGTTCGGCATTTTTGAGAAACGTGCAGTGTAGAGCGGAGCATGAACGAAAGGAAAAGTAATAGGTCAGGGAGTCAATGAACTTTTACACTAGTTTTCTATTTTGCGAGAAATTCCAAGTTGCAAGGAAAATTGAATAAGAATTTCATCTTTTTAAAGTTGGCGGTTGTAGTGGAAAATTTTAAAAATTAATTCGAAAAACATTCTTCAACTTTTTATTTTTTTTTCTTCTCTCGAAACGTTTGTTAGAAGTGGAAAAAAATAAAAGATGGACGATACAACGTGAACTTTGAGAAAAGAAAAAAAATTACAAAGAAGAATCACGTTGCTCAATGGACTTAATCTTCGTTCCAACGAACGAGTTTATCGTTTAATGAAAGGAAGCGCAGAGAAGGCCAAATGCGAACGAACAGACAAGAGGAAAGGAAACATTAAATTATCGTAGTAGAAAACATTTTTCTACAAGAAATTTTGTCAGATCGTTTATAGCTTGCAAATTGAATTAGGAAGTCATCATTCTTTCTCAAATTCTAAAAAAAAATCCTGCTTTACATAATCAGGGTAGAAAAAAAAAGGACGACTGTGCAGAGGGATGTTGAGATAGGGCTCGATCGATATTTAAATTTCGGTTCGGTAATTTCATTTTGCTCTCCGAATTTTAAATTTAAATACGAAAGGTACCTAAACCAGGAACCAGGTCGATCAATCAATAAAAATATTTCCCTCCATTTCCCCTCCTCACTTGAAAAATCAGTCCATTGATTACCATAATTATGCTACAGATCGGATATTACATAACAAAATCCATTAAAATAACGTAAAAAAAAACCATGTGCTACGAGATGAAAGTCGAACCAATTAACCGTGAATTTTCTTCTTCTTCTTCTTTGCAAATAACCTCCAAACGGGAGTTACGACTATATATTGATTTTTTTGGCACAAATTTCAGGTCGTTATGGCGATGCGAGATTTATTTCAAGCTGTTTACGAATTGAAGAAAAGAGAAGTGGAAATGGCCAAGCAGAATATTGAACAGCATCAAATGAAATATGGCAGCTCGTTTTTCTTAGACTCCATTTCGGCGTCTTCGTCAAAGGTACGCATTTCGCATTACGCAATACCAATTTTCATTGTTCCGAATTTCCGACCGATTACCTTTGAGGGCATTTTGACACCCCCGTCTTTTCTAAATAACATTTTAATGTTTTTGTGGGGTACTCCCCTCAAAGTTCAATCACCTTATGGTATTTTATGAGAACATCGAATGTTGTTTACCTTCTGTCGTCCATCTTCCCTCGCCTCGCACCAGATGGATGTAATTCGAAAGAATTTACGACTTGTAAAATTTTAAACTTGATTAAATTTTTTTTTGCCAAGAATGTTTTCATATTCGAATTTTTCCCGTTAAAAATGCACGTATTTTTGAAAATTAAATTTGAAACTGAAATTTTTTTCCATTGAAGGGTGGAATATTTTTTTGATTTTTTTCCCCTTTTTTCTTTTTCGAAATCTTGTGACAAAGTGAAAATTCAAGGGGAAATTGTATTCAAAAATATTTTCTCACTTAGGTACAATTATTTAGAAATGTTTAAATTCAAATTTCCAAGTTGAATATTCGAGATTTTATTTATTTATTTTTTGGTAATAAATCAAAAAAAATGAATTTATTTTACATTTTCTATAAATTTCCATAAAAATAAAATTGATTGATTTTTTTTAGAAGGTAAGATTCCGCAAAAAAATCATATCAATGCATTACTTTTTTTGAATTTAAAATTTTTTGTCTATTCGTGTCCTTTAAAATTTTGTTTATCATCGAATTTTGGAGGAAAAAATTTGAAAAGTACATATTTCTAAAAATTAAATTAGGTAACCGATGTATACAGCAAACAATTGAATAATCAAAAACACATTCATGGTATTGCAATTTTTTCCTAAAAAATGTTCGATTTTGTACTTTTTAAAATTCGTTTCAAGTTTTTTTTCTTCAAATATTTAATTTATTAAAAAAATTTTCATTTTTAAAATTTTTTCTGCTTTTTCAAAAATTTAAAATTTTGAATTTTTCTAAATTTTTTATTTCTTAATTTTTCTTCAAAATTTTCAATTTTGTACTTTTTTAAATTTGCAACTTTAAATTTTTCCAAAATATGCCATTTTTGGTTTTCCAAAATTTTCAATTTTGAATTTTTTCAAAATTTTCATTTTCAGTTTTGAAATTTGCGTTTTTGATTTTTCCCAAAATTTTCCATTTCGTAGTTTTTTTTCCAAAATTTGCAACGTTGCAATTTTTCAAAATTTTCAACGTTGCAATTTTTTTCCTAAATTTTTTAATTTGTGAATTTTTTTCAAAATTTGCAGTTCTTGAATTTTTTTTTGATGAAATTTTCTATTTTAAATTTTTCCAAATTTTTTCATTTTCAATTTTACCGAAATTTTTATTTTTAATTTTGTAATTTTTTGAAATGCTATTTTGAATTTTTCCAAAATTTGCAACTGCAATTTTTCAAAATTTTTATTTAGCACATTTTTCCTAAATTTACAGTTGGTAAAATTTTTTCAAATTTTCGTAGTTTTTGAATTTTTTCAAAATTTTTATTTTTAGTTTTGTATTTGCATTTTGAATTTATTTTAAAATTTGCAATCTTGTAATTTGTTCAAAAAGATTTTTGATTACTTTTTTTTCCAATTTTATAATTCTCAAAAGATAGGTGTGTCTTGTACTTAAATTCTACGATTTCTCCAAAAAATTTCGATTTTGTAATTTAAACTCATTTTTCTTTGATTTTTAATTTTTGTTAATTTTTTTTTAATTTTTATCATTTTGCACTTCTTCTGAAGTTGTATATTTTACAATTTCTTACAAATAATGTTCAATGGTTTAGTTTTGAATCTTTTCAAAAAATTTTGTGTATTTCTAACCTTTTACCTAATTTTATCATTTTTTTCAATTTTTCAATTTGAAATTTCTTTTGTTGAAAATTTCTCATTTTATAAAATTTCATTATTTTTTATAAAAAATACATACCTAACTGACTTATATTTTTTGTAAACTTTTTCTAAATTTGCAATTTCTTCTAAAAAATTTTAATCTCGTAATTTAAAAAAAATCTATTTTGTAATATTTTCAAAATTTTCAATCTAGGTAGTCACTTTTTAGGAATTTGTGAAGTGAATTTTTGATTTTTTTTCAAATATTTTCAATTATTCCGTACCTAATTTTTTCCAAAAATGTTTTCTTCAAATGTTCAGTTTTGTAATTTTTTCAAATATTCTCATTTTGTGATTTTTTTTTCAAACTTTTTAATTTTGTAATATTTTTCAATTTTTAACTTTTTTAAAATTTGCATAGGAATTTATTAATTCTTTCTAAATGTTTGATTTTTTTGCAATATTTCTCATTTTTCAAATTTCTCTTTCGGTAGATTAATTTTTTTTTTTTAAATTGAAATTTTTCAAAATTTTCAATTTAACATAATTTTTATTTCCCCTTATTTGGCAACGTTTTAAAAAAATTAATTTTGTAGTTTTACCAAAATTTATAATTTTTTACTTTCATTAATTTTTTTTTAATTTTTAATTTTGTTTGTTTTAGAAAATTTTCTGATTTAAAATTTTTTTCCTTTGTTTTTTGTTTTCTAAATTTCTAATTTTCATCGAATTTTTGAAAAGTGGTTTTGATATTCTGCAAAGAGAATGTCAATTTAAAAACACAATTCAAAACAGTTTTTTATTTGCATAATTGTAGATATTTTTTTGTTCTTCATTTTTCTAGTTTGGTGGAACTGGGGTAAAATATGTAAAAATGAGACTCATTGTCATTATGTTTTTGGTCTATTTACGTCAGTCAAATCGTACGATAATGAGATTTAATCGAATAAAAACAAAAAAGAAGTTCGATCGAACGTAAATACTAAAAATGACACAAACAAGACTAAACTTCATCGTGCAGTCCTATTGGCGTCACCAAAACTGTCAAAATTTTATCGCAAAATAATATCGAGTAATTTCCCTCGCGTCTGTTTTGTGTCCAAATAGTCAATAATCGAGATGGACGAGTCGAGGTAGGTCGAAGGAGGCATTATAGTGTAACGAAGTGTTCGGCACCGAAATTACACCGACGAAAGGGGTTTATTTTTAGCTCTGATCTTAAATGTTTATTCGTTATGTGTGCGATGAAGTAAACAAATTGCACGGTATTCGCGATAATACGAGTTATAAAGACGTCGATGATGATATACGTAGTAAAAGTTCGCGGTTGAAAAAAAAAATGTAAAAAATTTATTCACGATACGAGAGTAAAGCTATTACCTATTCTATTAATACGTATTCGTACGTAAGTACATCTAAAGGTAATTAACGATAGATAAATAATCTGAAAAAATGCCTTCTCTGTTTCGTATCTAGAGCGGTAGCGATCCAATCGGTGGCAGCAGAGCCAAAAGTGCCACGGTGCCCGTTCGCGACGACACCACCACATCCACGATAATTAAGAACAGCAGCAGCGTAAAGCATAAAACTCAAACGGCCGGCGTTATAGCCGACCTAATGGATTTAGAATTAGAATTAAACAGCCTGCAGCAGGGTCTAAGTCAGATGGAAAGACTCACGCCGTCCGATCCGTTCGGACCGTCTCCGTCCTTACCGAAGGAGGATCCGTTCGGCGATTCGTTTACGCCGCCTCCGTGCATCACGACACCTCCTCCGGCCAAATTACCTCCGCCGCCTGCCTCCGGAGATCGGAGGAAAGTTGGCTCGACGTCGTCGGCCGCCTCTCAGCCCGAGTTACATTGGTTTGATAAAGAAACCCAAGACTTGTTCTCGAGCGAGAAAAATTTGCCCGCTGCGGCCGTCGAGAACGCCGATAAAGAAGTAAATATTTATGTTCTTCGATCGAGTCGAAATTTTTTTGAAATTTTTATTCGGAGATTAGTATATTGATTTTTCGAATTTCTACTATTTGGATTTTTTTCACATATTCATGTTTTCCATTGGAGGAGGTGTGTTGTGGGAGAGGAACTTCAATTGGCATCCTTTTAGACGGGAGATTAATTATTGAAAGTCCAAATAATTTTTTATGAAATGAACTTTTGTTTCGTAAAATTTTTCAGAAATTTTTTCAAAAAATTTCTGCTTGCAAATTGAAAATTTCTACTAATTTTAATGGTTTTTTTTTTCAAAGTTTTTTTGATGAAAATTTGAGACAAAAATAGGGAATGAAAATTTTCGTCGAAAAGATGAATAAATTTTATACGTAGGGAAATGTTTTGAAAATGTTTTGCTGTTTTTTTTTTAAAATGACAAAATTTAGGTACAATTTTTATTTTGGTCTATATTATCTTTTTCAGAAATTATTCTCAATTTGTTTCAATTTTTTGAAAAATTCTCTGAGATGACTTAAAAATTTGGAATTTTCCTTCGGAATTAAAAAAAAAAAAAAAAAAAAATTGGGTCTTCTCCCAATATTTTTTTATCAATTATTATCAATTTTTTCAATAATGAGAAGAAATTTAATACCAAATCACAAATAATTTTCATAAAAATTTTAATGATATAAAATTTTAAAAGTGGAAATTTTTCGTTAAATAATACTTGATAATTTCACTAGAAAATTATATTACTTGTTCGCTTCCAAAATTTTTCATTATTAAGAAAAGTTTCTAAATACTTACATTGAAATACGTTGAGACTGAAACTTGCATACAAATTTTAATGAAGAGATTTACCAGGCACAAAAAAATTACATACAATTTCGATGAAGTTTTTTTTTAGGAAAATTGAAAATGGTTTAGGTAGAAACTTTCTCGCAATTGGAGAAATGGGCTCTTTTTTATAAAATATTTTCCAAAAAATCATTTTATAAATTTTTCCTCGTTTTGAAAAAAAAATAATTGATAAAATATTTGCTTCAATTGTTTCTTCAGAAATGAATAAAAAAAAAACAGCTAATTATATCAATCGTTTGCACTAAATAATTTCAATTATTACCTTATTAGAAAAATGTAAGAACAAATTATGGAAAAAATTTTGGATATAGGTAAATTAAATTCAATTTTTTTTAGAAAAATGAAAAATTTCCTAAATCTTCATATTTTTTTTTTTTACATGAAATATTTTCAACATTTTTTTATTACAATTTTTTCAATTTTTCGGAAAAAAACAATCAATGATGATTTTTCAATTTTTTTTGAAATTTTAAAAAATTATGATACAATTGTTCGCTCCCAAAAAAATAATAATAATAGGCACACTATGAATTGAGAAAAAAATTTCATAAAATTTTGAATTTTTACGATTAGAAAAAATTTTAAAAAATTTTCAGGCGATATTTTATAAACAATGTAAAATATTTCTTGAAATTAAAAATTAAAATTTTATCACAATTTCAGGGTTAAAAATTTTTACCAAATTTTCCCCTTAATTTTATGGCTAAAAAATTCGATTACAAATTAAAATTCATTTAATTTTTTTTAGGTATTGAGAAATATTTATTTTTAAATTATATTATTGTATTCTCTAAACAAATTCAAATAAATTTCAATACTTATCAAAAAAAGGCGAGAAAAAATTTGGAAAAATTGATGCAGAGATTTTCAAAAAAAATAAATAAATAAATGTTTAGAAAACTTCTGCCAATTGAAAAAAAATGTCTAAAAATTAATTATTTTCAATTTTCTTTCTACAGAACTGTTTTCACCTCCTCCCCCCCCCCCCAATTAGGAAAAAATTATAATCTCTCTCCAAGTGCCTATTGATTTTTTTCCATTTTTTTTTTAAATTTCAGCTTTTAATTTTTTTTCTGGCAAAAATTTGAGACGAAATAAGAAAATAAAAAATATTTTTAAAAATACATAATATTTTTGATGTACAGATTTTGCAAGACAATTTTTTTAAATGTAATAAAGTTTTTCTTTGTTTGAAAAAATTGCAATATTCCAATTTTTTGCTACAGTCATGATCTTTTTCGAAAATTACTTTTGTTAAAATGTTTCTTCAATAAAAATCTCTGTTGAAAATAATTTTTCCAGATTTATAAAAAATTCACTGATAAAATATTGTAGGTACTTTCTTCAAAATTTTTAATCAATTTTTTATTTCATTTTTTCATTTATAAGACGAAATTATGAAAGAAAATTGTGATGGAAAAATTCAGCAGATTAATCAGAAATTTTCTTTCAATAAAAAATTCACGATTTCAAAATTTTTTTTGGTCAACTTTTTTCGAAAATTATCTTATTTATTGTTTTTAATTTTTTTTTTGAAAGCTTGAATTCTAATTAACAGAAAAAAGTGTCTAGTATTTTTCCAAGTTTACTACCCAATGTTGATAAATTTTAAAATATAAATAACCAAATTTTAAAAATAGAATAAAAACATAATGTCTATTTGATGTGAAAATAGTGAAAAGGTAGTGATTTGAGAAATTTTGCTGTACTAGTAGTATGAATTTTGCAAAATTTCAATAAAAGTAGTGAAAAATTCAAAAAAATTGGTGACGAAAAATTACAAGGTTTAGTCAATTAGTGAACAAAATTTAAAAGAGGATTTCCTTTTATTTTTGAAAAAAATTTTTTGATAAATTTTAGATAATATTTTTTTTGGGGGGGCTTCCAAAGTTTTCATACTTTCAATGATGTCATTATTGATCGAAAAATTTCTGAAATTTGCAAAATTAAATTTCTATAATAATTTTGAAAATTGCCACAAAAATTGGAAAAATCAATACCTACGCTAATTTAAAAATATTAATCAAGTACTTAACGCTAATCGAAACCCTTGTTTTCGTTTCCACAGAAAAAAGAAGACCGGCGGGCGTTCGACCGTAAAGAAATCTCGGCGAAAGACCTTTACGACGTATTTACGGAACTGGATCCGTTGGGAACCGGCCGAAGTAAGCCTTATATCGATAAAAAAGACTTCTTCCAAGAATTAAAAAACCCGCCCAAGAAACTGTTAAAAGACTTAGTGGGTGTAGAGAGCGACGCTGAAGGCGGCACTAATTGTACGACGTATTTTACAGGTGGTAATTCGTCGAAATCTATGTTTTTAGAAGAATCGTCGCCGCACCCAGGCACCGCACCACCTTCCGCTTCCGCTACTTCGGCCACCGACCAACAAAAACTATACGAAGAGCATTTTCGTAAGTATAATTCGGTCGATTCGGAGCACCGAGTTGGGTCAACGGCCACAACCACCACAACCACTACCATCACATCGGACGAGCATAAAGATAGGTATTTCGACTCGCATCGACATCACGACCCATTCGAGACGAGTTTCGCTAATTTTGCCGCTTTCGACGGGCATCATCGTAACGTAGACGATACGACAACGGCAGCAACAACGACTTCGTCATCGTCGACACAACATCACAGGAGGTCACCTCATCAGCAATCTTACCATAGGAATAAATCACCTTCGATGGGTGGCGATAATTACCATCATAATGTTTTGAAATCGTCGCAGAGTAAATCGACCGGGTATAAGCCGATCTTGAGCTCGATGAGTGACGATTCTGGGTTAAACAAGAACCAGTGGAGTAAGGAAGATAATAGTAAACAAAAGATTGTGATTAATTTACGTAAAGTATTATCCAACGCCGATGATACGGATAAAGAGAACGATTCGCCGGTTACCGAAGACGCAGGCTCGACAGCAGCAACTATATTGAGAAATATGGACGCTAGGTCGTCGGCTCAAGGCGACGTATCGTCCGATTCGTTCGAATCTATCCCCGAACCACCACCTAGACCGATTACCAGCCCTATTGCATCGCAACCACCGCCCCTACCGCCGAAAAAGCTCCAGTTACCGGTGACGATGAAACCTCCACCGAGGCCATCCTCGCACACGATGTCTCATTACGACTATATCGAGAACTACGAAAGCTTAGGATCATCCAGACAGAAGCTAAACGGCGACATGCGCATACCACCTTTGCCAGCTCCGGCTCGCAAGCCTAAATTCTCGTCAACGAGTCACGACGTCGACAGAGACTATGGCAGCAGGCACCGGCCGCATAAGCAATCTTCTTGCTCGTCCGAGCCCGAATATTACCTCACGCCGATCACGAAACCTTCTTCGTATCGGGACCATCGAGACGTCGAGTACCACCATCGCAGCGCACGAACGCCTCCTAAACCTTCCTCGCTTAATATTACTCTTAGTCAATTGACCAGCACAGGATTCGAAGACCTGGCATCCATGTTACGCATTCCGGCCTCCACCTTGTCCAAAATGACCCTGAAGGAGTTGACCGAATGCCTCTCCAGGCTATCGGACGCCGATTGCCAGAAACTCGAGAATGACATGTGTAACAAGACCAGACACCAGTCTGAGCCAGCCTCCAAGTCTTCTAGATCGCGAGACGAGGACAGAAGCACGTTCAAAGCCAACTTCGACGATAAATTCCCTCCTAGGTCGGCCGGACCAACGGTCCAAGTCGACAAATACGCCGTCTTCCGAGAACTAATCGAACAAGAGGAGAAAAATCAAGCCGAGCAAGCCGTAGCTGAGGCTCAATCTCGGCCTGACACCAGAACCACATCGGAAGACCGAGAAACACCACCGGTCGACCCTGCTGGCCCTTCTGGCACCCCTTCGAACCAAGATAAACGCAGCGATGACGATAAATACGCCGCTCTCAGAACCCTACCCCCGGTCACCGCTGCTAAACCTGACGAAATCAGCGTGAAAGAGTCCAGCGAGAAGGAAGACAGCGCCACCGAACATATGCTCCAAGCCGAGGACTCCGAACCTGCCATCGTGAGCTCGTTCCATCGCAAACAATCCGGCGATGAGAAAGAAGAAGACCCCAATGAACCAAAAACCGAACCAGAATCTCCCTGCGTCTCGGCTCCAATCGACGAACCACTCAAAGAGCCCTGCACACCGGACGAAGCCGACGCCAAGACCTCAGACGGGGACGAACTAGTGGGTAAAAATTGGGCTAAATTCGATACCGAACTCGATCCAAAACCCGAACCTTCGCCTTGGCAAGAAGAAGACCCCAAACGAGACGAATTCACCAGCTTCGAACGAACTCAGCCCAAAGCAGTGGTCGACGACCCGAAACCAATCCGTTACGCCAAGAAACAACGTACTCCGAGGAAACGTTGGAACGACGACGAAGACGAAGACGACGGTAACGACGAAGACTACGGAGACGACTCCGAAGAGAACTGGGAATCGTCCAAGAAGAGCCTGGGCAGCTCTTGGGATGACGAGTCGAGCTGGCGAGAGAATGGCTGGAGTGATCGAGATTCCCTGTACGATGACGCCGAACAATCCCCCACCGCTTCGTCGTATCGCGAACGTAGGTACCAGCTGAAGAAGAAAGGATACCGCAGGAAGTTCTCGCCCCATAAAAAATCGGACGAGCACTCGCCCTGGGAGGACAAACCAGACTGGCAAGGTCGTAAAATGTACAAAGACTACGTCAAAGACGACGATCGAATATACGACGAGAGAAAAGTACGTACGCCACCGTGGACGACCACAGATCGATCTTCCAAACGATACGAGGACAAGGAAGAAGACGAATTGAAATTACTGAAAATGATGCTGGGCAAGAAACGATTGAAAGCCCTGGAAGAGCAATTATTCAAACGTTACCAAGAGCAATTCGTCGTCGAACCGACTAAAAAATCCGCCTACTATAACTACGTCGTTAAAAACCCAGTCAAAGAATCACCCTGCGATAGCGAATACGCCGACCCAGCCGCTGGCTCCAAATCCACCCGATATCCGCCCAAAAAGTACCACTCCCAAAGACCGAAGAGCGCCGACAAAGGCAGAAAATCGCTTCAGCTGCGACCGGAGGACGACGAAGCCGAGGAAATCTACGTTAAAAAATACCATCGCAGACCGTACAGCCAAGACGAGCTGAGTATTTCCGAGGAAGAAAGATGGACCGCTCATAAATCGCCAATTTATTCGAAAAAACCCAACCGTAGTCGTAACCAAAGCCAGACATCGCCTTTCGAAGATAATTTCTCGCCTCAGCCCTACGACTACGTCGACGCCAGCGAACCCACCCACAAGAAGAACTCGCATCGTGGAAGTGCCACGATGAAAAGACCAGATTCCAAACGTCCGGTCGAACTGCACCCTTACACAGCTTACGATTTCAAATCGGGACGCAGCAGTCGAGAATCTAGTCAGCGACAATCGCCATTCGAAGACGACTTCACGCCACCAGACGTGCAAAAATGCAGCGAACGCAGCAGCGACGTGAGCAAAGACAGCGGAGGAGACCGCCGGAACGACGACGAGGTCTTCTTCAGCGCCGGAACTTCGGACTCGAGAAGCCTGCGTAATTCGCGATCCAGTCGTATGACCAGATACGAGCACAGTAAACGAATGGATAGACCTAGTAAACACTACGAGAACGTCGAAGTACGTAAGAAAACGCCAGACTCGTATTACGACAAATTACCCAAAGACAAATACAAGTATTCGGCCAAAGAAAGTAACGGCGAGCCGAGCCAGGACCTCAAGAGTCCGAAAAAGCTCGTCAAACATGCCACCCAGCGCCACGATCCGTTCAACGATAACGTACAAGGGTACGAATCGAAAACCATGCCCAGGCTGCATAAGACCAAAAGCAAAAGTAAAATACAATACGAAGACAGTGCCAGCGATTCGGGGGCCGAAGCTGCGGTCAAATGGAAAGACGACCTTACCTCGTTTACCTTCTCCGAGCAGCATGGACGTAAATGAGAGTTTCGAAAGGTGATTCCTCGTGTGCAGGAGAACCGAGTCATCAAGTCGAATAAACAAGGAATCACTTATAAAATGGCCAAAATATTAGGACGTATGAAAAAAGTCGTTAGTAAAATTTTAGTATGATCGAGACCGATCGTACGTTGACGTGTAATTTATGCAATTCGTGTACAAAGAACCAAAACCGACAAGTTTGTATTTTTATATATTATTATTGTGATGTATCTGTCCTCGTATTTTGTTTTACGTGTTGGTGTATTTTTTTTCTTCTTTTTTTTTTACCAAATGTATAAAAATGGTAAAAAAATTAATATTAATTAATAGCAAAAAATTCTGCGATAGAACTGACCTTTTTTTTAGTCTTTTTTTTTTTTTTTTTTTGATTTGGGAATCTCAAGGTGTGATTAACTAGTTATGATCAAATAGAGTTAACAATCGATCAAATTTTTTAATTTTTTTTTTAGAATAAGATTTATTTTTTGACCCATTGACGGGTAAATGATGTGCCATAGTATTCTATTCTATTGTATGTATTTCAAATTTGAAATCGTACTTACCTTACCATGTAAATTTATCCGCCAAGCAAATGCTTTTTTGTATAAATCTCGTCGTTGATACAAAAATAACCTAGTAACCAATTTATTAGTAATTTCTTGACCTTTTTTTTTTTTTTTTTTTTTTTTCTTTCATTGTGATTAATCTTACAATTATGTGGTTGTGCTTCGCTGATGTGTTATGGGGCAGCTTTTTTTTCAACTTGACAGACTGAAAATGATCTGAAGTTGGCGTTTTGTTGGTGTTTTCGGATCGTTATTTTTTGCTATTGGAATATTTTTTAATTTAATAATATTTAATACGGAGTTGAATCGGTACCAAATTTTGAACAATCATTTTTGTACAAGATTAATATTTTTTTGTTACGTCAATTGATTTTTATTTTTAAGTTTTATACCAATTAGACTCGATCAAACTAACGTACCTATCATTTTTATTTATTAATGTATTGATAAAAATTTTATTAATTATTATAAAATTAGAATTTTGGGAATTGGGGCTAAAGCTTCCACTTATTACTTATTTATTACTTTGTTTACTTTGATAATTCTCCAATTAGATGTATAATGAAATAGGTCTCTACCTATTTTTTATTGGCCATAAATATCATTTCTATAGAAATAATTTACACGACATTTCTTGTTTTTCTCTTGTTTTTGGCAGTAAAATACTCGATCGAAATTTTTAAGGAACTCACAAATTTATTAAAATTAAATAGGTACTTATAATTTTTAGTCTTCATTTATGTTTCTTGATAATGATACTAAAAAAAATTATATATCATAATTATGTTTTGTATTTGGGAAACAAACTGAAAATAAAAATAAGGATATTGAAAGAAAAAAATGAAAATTGAAAAACAAAATTAAATTCAACCGTATTTGAAAGAATTACTACAAAGTTTTGAAAAATTTGGTAAAATAATGAAACATTTTGAAAAAAAAAAAATGACTTTATTGAAATTTTAAAACCTGAATTGAAAATAAAAATCAAAAAATGTAAAAAAATTGAACTAGGTATTCAAAAATAAATTGAAACCCAAAATTTAATTTAATAAAAAAAATTAGTACAACAGTTTTCAAAAATTTTGAAAAGAAAAAATTAAAATTACTGAATTGAAATTTTTCAGAGTACAAATTGTAATGAGAGTACAATTATTTTTCAATTATAAAAAAACAAAAACATTTTGAAAAAAATTGAAAATCACTTTAGGTTAAAATTTTAAGACCTGAATTTAAAAAATGAAATTGTAAAATTTGATTGTAATTTTGAATATTGAAAAACAAAATTAAATTTAACAGCATTTGAAAATTTTAGAATGCAAAAAAAATTAATAAACATTTGCGAAAATTTGATAAAATATTGGGGGAAAAATTAAAAATTGCTTTACTGAAATTTTTAGACCTGAATTAAAAAAAAAAAATTGATAAAAAAATTAAACTGTTGAAAAAATGAAAAAACGAAAACTAAAAAAAAAAAATGTTTAAATTAGTAAAAATCATATTATAAGGTTTTGAAAATTTTAAGAAAATGAAACCAATCCAAAATTTAAAAATTGGATTGTTGAGATTTTTTTTAAAAAGTACTCGAATTAAAAATGACAATTCATTAAATTTTCAAAATGTTTCAAAATATAAAATAATGTGTAAAAAATTAAAATACCTCAAAGTTATGTAAACTTTTCATAACACAATACTTTGTGAAATTTTGAATAAAAAAAAAGAAAATCAGCAAAATTGAAATTTTATTTCGTACAATTATTTTGGTTAAAAAAAGAACTGTTTTAAATTTATAAATATTGTGAAGTTTATCTCTTAAATGTTCTAAAAAAATACCTGAATGAAAAAAGTGTAAAATTAAAAAAAAAGAAATTAAAAAAATAAAGTTGATGAAAGAAATGAACAGACAGTAAAACTACATCCTATGAATAAAAAATCCACTTTTAAGTAAAATTTTATATCCTACAAAATTTGACACCTAAGAAAATATTTTTTTTACTTTGCTAAATATTGTTAAATTTGTCTCTTGAATACCCCCCCCCCAAAAAAAAAAAAAAAAAAATCATGCAGAAGTTAAAAAGTACTAAATCTAAAAAAAGTTTGAAATAAAAAAATAAAAAAATATAGTTGTTGGAAAAAAATGAACAGACAGTGAAACTATGAATAAAAAATCCATTTTTAAAAAAATAATGTAATGTTAAAAAAAAGAAGGAAGAAGTCAAGTAAAATTTTATATTCTACAAAATTTAATACCTAAGAAATATTTTTTTACATTGATAAATTGTGGAATTCGTCTCTTGACCCCCCCCCCCCCCCCAAAAAAAAAAATACTAAATCTAAAAAAAAGTTTGAAATTAAAAAATAAAAATAAAGTTGTTGGAAAAAAATGAACATACAGTGAAACTATGAATAAAACCCCAATATTTTTTTTTATTTGAAAAAAACTAAGAAGCAAAATAAAATTTTACAGTCTACAAATTTTGATAAGAAATCATTTTTTTAAAAATTGATAAGTATTGTGAAATTCGTCTCCTCAATACCCCCTTCCTTCCCCTCCCTCCCTCTCTTTCTCCCTCCTAATCATGAAAAAAACAAGCAGAATTTCAACAAAAAAAAATTAAAATTGAAAAAAAAGAAAAAAACAACGTTAAAAAATATAAAAACAAATTAATTAAAATTCATTTGGGTTAGAAAATTTTAGGGAATAAAAAATTGGATAAGGAAATTGAACTAAAATTTTGAAGAAAATAATAGTTACAAGCATCATTTTGAGAAAAAAAATGACTACATTTACTCAAATTGAAATTAAGAATCTCAACTCCCCCTCTCCTGCATTCTCTCGTTGTACAGAATACTCGATGATTGTTCCTTTTCGCAAACAAGGCAGCTAATTCAAGCCGAATTATTCAGCATTATCAAGCTCTATATTTTTTTTAAATTTGGGGTTAAGCTTTGATTATTTTAATGCTTAATTTGTGTACATTTCCATTAAATATTTAATGAAGTAGGTACCTAGCTACCTACTTGTTTTTATTTTATTGATGAAGTGAAGAATCTCTTACAGAAATAATTGGCACTTTTCTCCTTTCTTTTTTACCTGAAAAATATTTTAAATACAGTTTTTTGGTACGATATTGACAAATTCGTTAAATTTAAACGCTTGCAAGTTTTAATCCTCAAATTAAAAAAAAAATTAATCGATATCGTAAAATTTATCCCTGAAATTACTATTTTGGAAAAAAATTGAAAAAATGAAGCCAACAAAAAATTAAAAATAACGTTGATTGTTAAAAAAAAAAAAAAAAAAAAAATTTCATAAGTTAAGAAAATGAGAAAAAAATAATGAAGTTTTGAAAAATTTCAAAAAAAAATTGAAAATCGTTCAAATTGAAATTTTATGGCTTAAATTTTTTTTGAAAAAACATACGGCGAATCTCAACCCCTTCCCCCTCGTTTTTCCACTCATTGTGCCTAATACTCAAAGTTCCTCACGTTCCAAAAAAAACAAGGCAGCCAATCAAGTCAGATTATCGAACCTCTTCGAGCCCTTCTTTTGAAAAACCATCGTACTTTGTATGCTCGTAATAATAATAATAATAATAGAAATAATATAGAAATCTGCATATGAAAGCGACACGAAACGAAACGAAACGAAAATACCAATGAAAATGTACAACAGCGTTATAGAATGTTAACTTGCCATTTATGTTAAGTTGATATCGATGTATTATAGCCTCGGTAGCTTTTATGTACCTATTTCTTTTTCTCTAAGTCATAAACCAGAACATACATTGTGATTTATGTTTACCTTCGACATCACTCTCTGAGCTAAACTATAAGTACTCGTATTCACTTGTATACCTACTCGAGTTGTTTTTAATATCTTAATCAAGAAACGGATAAAGTTTACCCATTTGTAATTTTTTTTTTTTAATTCCTAGTGTTACCTGGTCCTTTTTGTTACTAACCACACAATACGAGTAATAAAATTGATAATTTTAATCTAGGCCACTTTGTAAAAATTAAAATAAAAAAAAAATTGCAGATATTTTTAACACTCCGGTGATGGACTGTGTATGTGTCTTTCCGCGATTGCTACTTAATTAATTTTTTATCTCGTTTATTTTTAATTATCATCATCACGTAATTAGCGATTGCACATCTACAATTTATCTCTTATTGTACTCTCTGTCTCGTGGTAGTTCCTAAAAATAAAAATAAAATCAATATTCGGATCGGAAAGAAGTGATAGCTTTAAAAAAATTGTTATAATTTCCTACTTATACTTATGTAATAATACTCCTCCTTTTTTTTAACGTGTATTTTCTCTCAATCTCGTTTAAATATTTTAATAAGGTGTAATATATTGTAGATTTTTGTACGTTGTTGTTCTTCTCCTCTAATATTTTATAAGCTTATGCCGATACCGATTACCGCATTTAGTCGTAGCGAAGGTTTTTTTTTTCTTTTATTTTTCTTCTATTTTTGTGCGCGTGTGTTTACGTTTATGTTTGTGTAACATATTCTCTCACTGATTGTTTCTCTCGTTCGTTGTAATTTAATCGTCCATTTTATTATATTATTGTTTTCCTCATTTTTTTTTCTTTCTTTTGTCTTGTGTAGTTTTGATGTTTTAATTATTGTGAATCGTGTAATTTTTTAGAAGCTTCGGAATCGTATTTCAATATGTCGAAGGTTTGAATTAATGAGGTTTTTTTTTTGTATGTCAAAACGTTTTAGAGCGATTTATTAGAAATGTTTACACCGTTATATTTGTCTTAATTTAATTTTGTGACTGTCATTAATTTTATGTTGAAAATATATTATTTTCGAAGTACCAGAGCTTAGATTAATTATTGTTCAGTTGATTGATAAGAGGAAGAGGAGAGTTTTTTCAAATTTATTTGATCGTATTTTTTTATGTTTTATCGTCATTTTATCCATTTTTAGTGAGATTTTTTTTTTAAATAAGAAAATTTCAAATTTGATTAAAATTGCAAAAGTTATATAGAAAAAAGATGGGTTTAAAATAAAAAATGTAATTAAAATGGTAAAATTGGTGGTAATTCTTCGTATTTGGTGGTTTTTGAAAATCTGTAAAGAAATAAATAGGAAAAATAGTGAAATATAGAAAAATTGATTTAAAATGAAATAAGAGGATTAGAAAATATCACCTCATTTGATTCATATCCAATGACATGGAATCTTGTTTCATCAGCTTCTTGATATTTTTCCAGCTATATTAATATTCTCATCTTAGATCTCAGTTCTGAGCCACAAATGTACGATGGCGAATATCATTTCGTTATCTAATCACGTATCCAGCTACCTAAATGAAATGACAGGAGGAAATATAATAGTCAATTTTATTCAGATCAATAGCTTTTGAACAGTGGCGTACATTGCTATGCTTTGGTGAAAACGAATGGTTTTAAGGTGAAAGATAACAAAATTTAAAAAATATATAAGTACCTAGACCTACTACAAAACAAGATGATACAAATTTTTTTTTTTTTTAATTTTTTGTGTGTTTAAATTAGAGTGGAACAGAAGTTTGAACTTTTGAAAAAATATGCAGAAGATAGTTTTTTAATTGAAAAATTTTTTTTAGCAAAGTTTAAAAAATCTATTTTTCAACAAAAAATTGAAAATACCTAAAGTTTTTTTTTTCCAAAGAAGTTGATTTTTTTTTTTTTTAAATAGGTACCTGTTTTTCCAAAAAATTGTTCTTCAATATCAATTAAAAAATTTTGCATTTCAATTTTTTTTTGAATTTTTCACTACCTAACAAGAGTTGATAAAATTTTATTTTTTAAAAAAATTTTAAAATTACGTTTTTGGAAAAAATTGAAAAATTGTCTTTTAAGTTTGACGATTTTTTTTTGATGTACACTGTACAGTCTACAACAAATACAAAATTTAAAAAAATTGTGTTTTTATTTGTATGGTTTAAATAAAATTGAACAGAAGTTTAAATTTAAAAAATGAAAAAATACAGAACAGTTTTTTTTTAATTTAAAAAAAAATTTCAAGCGATAGATAAAATCTATTTTTTAACAAGAAATTGAAAATAATGATTTTTTTGAAAAAATGTTTTTGTTTCGTAAAGAAAATTTTTCTAATGGGTATCTTTTTTTCAAAAAAAAAAATTGTTCTTCAATAAAAATTTAAAAATTTTGCATTTCAGGAAAAATTCACCTTTTTTACAAAGAAGAGTTCATAAATTTTCATTTTTCAACAAAAATTTAAAATTTACGTTTTTGGAAGAAAATTGAAAAAATTGTCATTAAAAAAAAGTTTAAAAATTTATTGCTCGAGGAAAGTTTTTCAACAAAAAATTTGACGTTTATTTTCAATAAAAATATTAAAATTTTTATTCATAAAAATTTCAAAAATTGGTTTTTAACAAAAAATTAAAATTAATTTTTCAAGTTTGAAAAAAAAATGTTTTTCGATAAAAACTTTAACAAAAATAATCAATAAATTCTGTGTTTCAATTAAAATTATGAATTTTGTCTTACAAAAACAGAAATTTCTTAAAAGGCATAAATTCCAATTGTTTTTAAAAAATAAATTTGAAATTTTTTCAAACAATGATTATATATTTAAGAATTACAATTTTTCAAAAAGAAAAAAAAATCAAGTTATTACCTATTTTGTTTAATTTAAAAATTTAGTCTGTTAAGAAAAAGTAAAATAAATGATTATTTTCTTGAGGAAAATTTGAAGGTCATTTTAAACAAATTTTCAAATAAGAATTGAAGGTTTTCTTGAAGGAAAAATTTAAAATGGTGTTTCTGAAGAAAAAATTGATTTTTAAAAAAATTTATATCTGGGGACGTTTAAGAAAATTTTTGATAAAAACTTGAGAAAAAAATTAATTTCAACAATAGTAGGAAAATTCTGGCCGAAAAATTTGTTTTCCAAGAAATGTTTTTTTTTTTTAATTTTTTAACGAAAATATTAAAATTTTGATTTGGAACAAAAATTTGAAAAAAATTTACGAAAATTCGAGATTGTGTGTTTCATTAAAAATTGAGAATTTTTTCGATTAGGTAAGTACCTAAAAAGATTTTTTTAAGTTAAAAATATATCAAAAATTTTAAGAAACGTTCTTGAAAAAAAAATGAATTTTTTTTTCTCCAAGAAAAGTTTTTCCACAAGTTAGATAAAAATTTTGATTAGTAACAAAAATTTAAAAATAGTTTTTTTTGAAAAATTCAAAATTGTGTTTTAATATTTTTTTTTTCATGCATTGAATAATTCGTTTATTATTATACTCCGTTCGAAATAAAAGTTAAAAAAAACACATCAGCAGATGGACGTGAGGGGACAGGAAAAGGAGAGAATTTGCCAAGCAAAACAATTCCAAGCAATAGTTGGCTATGTTTATTATTTGATTAATTTTGAATTTCCTTGCACAAAAGGGTGTTGATGATCAGTGTTTTTTTTTACTCTTATTTCGAACAGAGTATAGGTAACAAGAATTTATTGGATATGTTTGTATTTTTTTTTCAAATTAAAAAATTTAATTTTTCAAGAAAAGTTTAAAACAATTTTTTTAGAAAAATAGTTTTTTGAGAATATAGCTCAAACAAGTTCAAATTTGATTTTGAAGAAAAATTTAAAAAAAAAATTGTTTTCCAACAAAAATTAAAAAAAAAATTTAACAAAAAATTTCAATCCATTTACCTGTTGACATTTTTTTTTAAAATAAAAAAGTGATAAAGAATAGATCCCTTTTTTTCTTGCTAATTGAACTTTTTTTCAACAAAAATTGATTTTTTTCAAAAGAAAAAAAAATTAAAAATCATTTTTTAAGAATAATTTTAAAATTTTAAAATTTTAGTGTTCAACAATATTTAAAAAATCTGTTTTTTTTTTCAACAAAAACTTGAAGAATATTTTCAATAAAAATTAAAAATTTTAAAATGTGGAAATTTTACAAAAAATTAGAAAAAACATGAGAGAAAATCGAAAAAAAAAAAATTATGAAAGGTTTGAAGATTTTGATTTCTGGTAGGTACTTATTTTGAATTGGAAAATCTGCGAAGAAGTACTTTTTGAACTAAAAATTTGAAAAATGAAAACATTAATTTAAAAATTCGTTTTGAACAAATTTTTTTTAAAAAATCATGAAAAATTTGGTTTTAAACAAGATTTTTTTTAGAAAAACGCAAAATTGCTCAAAAATTAGTGAAAAGGAGGTATCTTGATGAATAGGACTCGAATGAATGGAATGAGTGGTATACAAAAATTCTCTTTGCCTCACCGATTTTCATATATATAGATATTCGTCACCATCTTTGAACTGAAATTAATACCTGAGAATCTGAAACAGTTTTACTTACTTCAAGATTCGACTATTTTGTAAAACGTCATCTCTGGATAGATTGAGAAGTGATTTGCTTAGGACTGATTTCCACTGGGAGTGGGGTGGATCGAGAAGGGATTTGCGTAGGACTGCGTTTCGTTGGAATGGACTGAGCAGCGATTTTCTTAGAACTGAATTTCTTTGAGATGGATTGAGAAGGGATTTTCTTAGAACTGAATTTCTTCGCCGAAGGAATACCTTTATCGTATTCAGATTCCAGTTCAGAGCCTGATTCGTAATAACTACTGGGAAAGTCTCTATCTGAAATTACAAAAAAAAAAAAAAAAATGCACCTTTAATAATTTAGTACCTAGATCTACCTCAATCAACAATAGAACAAAAAAGTTAAACATTGTACCCTGATTATCGTGAATTATTTCACTCCGACGACCTTCATAAATGCTATATGATTTCTTCAAAAACCACACAGTCGGAACGATAATTAGAATGAGAAAAATCAAAATTACTAAAGCGATTGCAATATTTATAAATAAATTCCAACGCCTTCCCAGGCACGAATTGTACAATTCATCGGCCATTTCGAACGACAGATCGCATGGAATTTTCGAACTGGAAGGCACATTGGTGTAATCTGATTTTTAAACAAACAAAAATGGACATTAGGGAGGTTTTTATTTTTAACGATTTTTTTTTAAATTTGAGAAATCATTTCTTTATTGTTTCAAAAAAGTAATATTGAAAAAATGTGGAAAAATTATTTTTTTTAAATGAGAAATTATTTCCTTATTTCAAAAAAAAAAAAAAAAATAGGAACTTGAAAAATTATATTCCAAAAAATTAGATTTTTTTTTCATCCTTAACATTGGAAACTCTTATTTCATTCTAAAAATTTAAAAAAATTTTCATTCTAAAAATTTAAAAAAGTTTTCATTATAAAAAATTTTAAAAAATTTTCATTATAAAAAATTGGGAAAAAAATTCTTTCTAAAAAATTGAAAAAAACTTTCATTTTAAAAAATTGAAAAAAACTTTCATTTTGAAAAATTGAAGAAAAAAATCGTTTTAAAAAAATTGTAAAAAATTTAAAAAGGTCCCAAATGTCAAAAAAAAATTAATTTTTTTTATTGAGTGAAATTTTTGACACATTGAGTTCAAATTTTTGGCGCAGTTCGGGATTTCTCACGTGGTGCTCCGCACCATGTGAGAAGTCTTGTGTGGTGCTCGAGCACGAGAGCAACTGGGCTAACGCCGCGCCGGCCATGTTTCTTTTTATGAAATAAAACCAAGAAATGCTTACTATATCCGTCTGTTTTAATGCAATTTAATTTTTCGAGTCCACTAATATCTCTCAATTGTACCCACTTCCTGAGACGCTGGCACATGCAATCAAAGTCATCATAAGGAGGTTCAGGCTTCTCCTCCGTCGAGTGGACCTTTAAATCATCCAATAAAATGCTTATTTTCAAAACCTTCAGGTCACAATACCTGGCCACCATTTCGACTGTTATAAAAGTTATATTATTATTTCGTAAATCAATCTCGTGCAAAGGAGCGGTAGGATGGAACTCCGGAAAAGAATGCTTGTCGCAGTTCGAGGCTTCGAGGATTTCCAGATTTTGTAATTCGGAAAATTGAAATGCAATGTGTCGCGAGTAATGAAGGGTCAACTTTTTCAGATTTTTTGGCCACTTGAACTGAATAGATCCAAAACTACAGATGGGTGAGTTGCTAATATCCAATATCTGTAAAGAACTCGAAGTGACGAATGTGTCGTTGTCGATCGTAATGACAGGAGGACATTTTAAACCAGTCATCACTAATTCTTTTAGCGAATGGTATCTTGAAAAACTTTGTCGAGGAAATTTACATATGTCATTGTTCGATATATCCAAAACCTGGAAATTTGGTGTTGTCGAATCAATTAGTATCACGTCTTGAATTGTTTTTAGATCGTAAATTGGGGTTATCTAGTTACATTTGTATTTGGATCGAGGTCTGAAGGTACTGAGTGAATTCCTTTGTTTCGACAATCAACATTAACACCGCTCTTTAAGTAACGAATGTCACAGCCATGAGCTGCCACGTCACAGTTTTCCATCATCCATCTAGCAGTGCATATGAAACCTGTCAATCAGTAGAACAATAAAATGAAGAGAATATCAACATTACAAAAAAAATTACCCAAAACCGAATAGCGAATACAGAATACTGAGAGTGTTTTAATTATCATTTTCCATTTTAGGAATCTCTTTATTTATAAAGAAGTAGGTAATCAAAACAACCAATTTACCTGCAATAAGTTTTATTGAAAGATTGTTCATCACGAAGATTTCATTTTATTAAATTTATACCACAAATTACTTAATAGGTACCTACTTCACTAATACTTATGAATTTCAAAAACTCATCGAAAGAACCTTTCTTATCACTGTTATCAATGGAGTTTTCTTTACTTTCATTACTCATTGCTCACACTTTCGTTAGCTAGCCAAAAATATTTCTGGTTCCAAAAACACACCAAGCAGATGGACAAGCGGGGGGGGGGGAGGGGGGAGAAATTCTAACAGAAAAACAGCAATAGTTGGCTATGGTATTGGTCCATTTTATTTTAAATTTTTCTTGCACAAAAGGGTGAGGTGTTTTTTTACATTATTCGGAAGAGCTCAATTTTTGTGGAAAATAAATCTGGAGAAAAAATCTTTCAATTTTTTTGGCAAAGAAAGCTTTTAGCTTATTCAAAGTGAACAATTTCTTAATTTTTTAAAGAAAAAATTCTCGGAATTTTTACAGAGGAAAAATATTTTTCAAAATTTGGCGTTCATTTTTTTGCTTTTTCATTGAAAATTCTCTTAAAAGAAATCTAGATTCTCTCGGAATAAAATTATTTTGGAGAAAAAAAATACCTGAAAAATTTTTATGCAAAATTTTCTTGGATAAACTGCTTTTTAATCCTAAAAAAAACACTTTTGGAACTCCTTTTTTGATTGAGATATTTTCAATTTTTCAATCAAAATGGTATTTTTATGAGAAATATTACACTGAAAAATTTAGAAATTTTCCAAAAAAAAAAAATTAATTCCCCCCTACTCCTAAAAAACCCTCAAAAAATGAAAAATAAATAGAAATACTTTTTCTTCCAAAAAATAGGAGTCATGGTACAAAAGATTGAACAAAAAATTGGAAAATTGTTTACAGAATTTTTTTGAAAAGAACCAAAAATTAAAAAAAATTTATTAAAAAAATAGAACCACTCTTTATTCAAAAAAAATCTTATTCCAACAAAATCAAGATTTGTTTTTTAAATAAATGCAAAATGTTTTTCACCAAAAAAATATATTTTTTATGCAAACAAACTGAAGAAATTTGTATTTATTTTCTTCCCCCCCCCCAAAAAAAAAATGATAAAAAAATATTTAAAAAATGGAAAATTGCTTTTCATAAAAAACAATTTTTTTTATAAGAGTTCCAAAAAGTTAAAAGATTTCTCATTCCAAAAAAAAAAATTGAGAAATTTTTTTTACCAAAAAATTTAATTTCATTACCTACCTATCCAATAAAACTCGAAAAATTGAAAAAAAAAATTGAAAAAATTTTCTTCCAAAAAATAGGAAATTTCTTGATACAAAAAATTGAACAAAAAGTTAGAAGATTATTTTATCATCTTATTTAAAAAAAAATCTAGAATGATTATCAAGTGATCACGAAAAGTAAAAAAAAGACCTAGTTAATTTTAAAAAACACGAGAAATTAAAAAAAAATAATAAACATTTTTTAATCCAAAAAAATTCTTGTTCCAAAAAAATCGAGATTTGTTTTTCGAATAAATGAAAAATGTTTTTCACCAAAAAAAATTGAAAAATTTTTATACAAAATAATACAAAAAAACTCGAAAATTTTTTATTTTCATTATCAAAAAAAAAACAAAAAAAAAAACGTTTTGTAAAAAAAATGGAAAATGGAAAATGACTTTACCTAGGTATTTCAAAAAAACACGAAATTTTAGTGTTACAAAAAATTTGAAAGATTTCTCATTCCAAAAAAAATGAGTTTTTAGTATCCAAAAAAAAAACCGAAAAATTACCAAAATTGAAAAATGTTCTTTCTTCCACAAAAATAGGAAATTTCATGGTGCATTTTTTTTTAATTCACAAAAAATAGAAAATAATTTTACCCGCTATATTTCAAAAAAAAAAAAAAAACAGGATTTTTTTCAAGTAATCCCAAAAATTAAAAGACTTTTTATTTTGAAAAAATAAAAAAAATATGTTTGTAAAAACCACAAGAAATTAAAAAAAATGAGAACATTCTTTATCCAAAAAGATAAAATATTTCTTATTCCAATAAATTGAGAATTTTTTTCTCCAAAAAGTTGAGAAATTGTTTTTCTTTTCAATAAAATTGAAAGACTTTTTGATAAAAAAATTAAAAAACGAAAAATCGCTTAACCTAGGTATTTTAAAATCAATGAAATAAAATTTTTTTAAAAATAGTAGAAAATGAAAGATTTCTCATTTTAAAATTTTTTTTAAAATATAGAAATTCCTGTACCTCAAAGAACTGGAATATCTCTCCCCCAAAAAAATATTTTAAAAAAAATAAGAAATATTTTTGCTCTCTTAAAGGAAATGTTTTCTCTAAAAAAAATGGAAATTTTTTAAAATGCAGGATATTTTTCTTCCAAAAAATTAAATATTTCTTTTTGCAAAAAAGTAGATTTTTTTATTCGGAAAAATGCTTTGAATGGATGTCCATTACTGTTTTATTTTAACATATACCTAAAATGATAAAATTTGGAGTCTTAATTTGGATTTAGGGTCCCTATTGCGGCCGCAATACTAATGTCTAAAAGTTAGTTTCATAATGGTGAAAATTTAAAAAATAAAATTTTCTTTAAAAAATCGAAAAAAGTCAGTTATTCAATTTTGAAAAAATCCAAGTTTTAAAATGTGACAAAATGCCCAAAAATGTTGAATTTTTTCCTGGATTAAAAATTTTTCAATTCAAAAAAAAAAAACTTTTTGGAGAAAAATATCTCTAAAAATATGCTGTTTTTTTTTTAAATTTTGATTGAAAAATTTTTCAAATTTTTTAAAGGAAAAAAATCTTATTTTTCTTGTTTTTTTTTTTTTTTTTTGAAAAAAAAACTCCAAATTTTTTAGTGAATGAAATATTAAATTTTTTGGAGTAAGTAGGTAAAACATTTTTTTGTGGTGAAAATATTAAAATTTTTGAAAAAAAAAAAGAAAGCATCGAACTCTCTGGAAATTTCCAAACTGCCAGCTCTGCCTTCAAAACTCGAATGTGTGCGGTTCGAACTGTTGCCATACTCCTACAATTAACCTTAATTTATCCAAAAAGAAAACATTATTCAATCAAAACATTTAAATTTCAAAATACATATTTTAATATATACAGACACAATTATTAACGTAAATGCTATTACAAAGAAAGTATTTTAATTTAAGTACATAAAAAGATTTAATACAATTGGCACAGTCATTTTACTATTGATTTATTTACGGTTTTCGAAATCAAAATTTTGTTGTTGAGGTGGCGGATGGGTACCTCTCTGGGCCAAAGCTGGCGTAGGTCTTCTACTTTGTAATGGGATATTTACTTCTTCCGGCGAGTGGAAAGCTTGATTATTGATCGGTTGTCTAGTGAAATGCTGCGGTAATTGAGCTAAAGGTCTTAAACTAGCTTGAAATTGAGGCTGGGGTTGAGTTGGTCGTGCTACTGGTCTGGGTTGCGGTTGCGGTTGCTGGTATTGCGGCGGTGGTTGTCTTTGTTGGAAGCTTCGTACGCTTTCGCCGGATTCTTCAATTTGAGCTCCTTCGTAGTAGTTCTCGGGATAGTAACGATCTGCGTATCGGATGGTTACATTTGGACGACTTTGAGCTTCTTCGGCGTTAATTGGCCTGTATAGGAAATCGTTGACGAAGTGGAATTGCGACGATTGTTGGCAAATGTTATCACTGCTGGGTGGCATACAGATTAAATGCACCTAAAAAAATGAAATAATATTTCGAATGGAATTAAAATCTTTCGTTTTATTGAGACGATTACATCCGAAGTTTAGAAATGAATTATGTAAAGAGACCACAACCAGTTGGTAAATTAATCTTTGTACGTAGCATTATGTACCTGGTGGAATGAAAATCCTTCAGGACATATCCACGAATGTCTTGCGTTATCTTGACAGTAATGAAACACTTCGCAGTTTAATCCCTCATCAGCGTAGTAACCAGTTTTCTTACCATTACAGCTGAATTTTGATTGCGGCAGAAGTTCTGTCAACCTATCTGGTTCCTCTTTCTCTTCTAATTCTTCTTCCTAAATATCAAAGTCTCATAAGCAACTTGTACTTACGTATGGTACTCAAGTCGTAACTAATTACCAAATGTATTACATACCGATAAAGCTTGTGGGCCTAATTGATTTTTAATATTTTGTGGTCTACGTAATTGGAAATCTTGTTGGTTGGGACGTCCTTTAAGGATGGCTTGCTGTGGTTGCAAAACTTGTGCTGATACGATTGGTTGTTGATGTTGAGGAGGTAAAGGTGACGTTGGTCTGAATTGAATTACCTATCAACAAATAGTTGGTAGGTTAACTTCATATTTTTTCATTTTTAATATAAAATAATCAGGACCTGGGCAATTAGTAATTTTCTACAGTGTAGCTTGATTTTTGTTCGAAGGAGTAACGAATCAAAATTTTTAACATTTTTAAATATGAAAAATTGAAAGATTTTTTTACAGAAAAAAATCAATAAAATTTGAGAAATAATTTGAGGAAAAAAATGGATTAGATTTTTTTCTGAAAATAATTCAGAGATTATTACTATTTCTTTGTAAATCGAAGATTCTTTTCCTACAATTTTTTTTCTCAAAAAAATTAAAGAATTTTTTTTCAATTCAGAATTTTTTGAAGCTGACTTCAAAAAAATAAGTTTTTTTAATCCATGAAAATTAAAATAAAATTCTTCAAAAAAATTTACACCCCCCCCCCACGTAAAACCTAACAAGAGATTTTTTCCACACAAAATTGCACTTTTTTCAACAAAAAAAAAAATCGAACAATTTTTTAATTTTATTTTTACTTGTTTTTAAAAAAAATCTAAACATGAGATATCCAAGAAAATTGATTTCTCATCTAAAAAATCATTTTTTTTTCTCCAAAAAAAATTGTCTGAAAAAATGTGTTCATCTTCTACAAAGAAACTGAGAAATTTTTTCAATTTGAAAACCAAAAATTTTAAAGATTCTTTTTTCAAAAAAATTGAAATTCATTTTCCCAAAAAATTGAAATTGAAATTTTTCACGCTTCAAAAATAAGTTATTTTTTCAACAAAAAAGAAATGAAAGGTTCTCTTGATACAAAAAAAAAATTATTAAATTTTTTTTCTCAAAAATTCAGGTTTTTTTTCCTTAAAAAAGTTAATTTTTTCCCTAAAAAAAATGAGTTTTTCCACTCGAAAAAAGAGTTTTTCCACTCGAAAAAAGAGTTTTTCCACTCGAAAAAAGAGTTTTTCCACTCGAAAAAAGAGTTTTTTCACTAAAAAAAAATGAGTTTTTTCATTCGAAAAAATTTATTTCAAAATGCAGATTCCCCCACCCCTAAAAAGTATTGTCTGAAAAAATGTGTTCATCTTCCACAAAGAAACTGAGAAATTTTTTCAATTTGAAAACCAAAAATTGTTGAGATTCTTTTTTCAAAAAAATTAAAATTCATTTTCCCAAAAAATTGAAATTTTTCACGCCCCTAAAATAAGCAATTTTTTCAACAAAACAGATTAAAAGGTTCTCTTGATACAAAAAAAAAAAAAATTTAATTTTTCTCGAAAAATTTAATTTTTTTCCTCAAAAAATTTAGTTTTTTCCCTTAAAAAAATGAGTTTTTCCACTCAAAAAATGTTTTTTTTCACTCGAAAAAACGAGTTTTTCACTCAAAAAAATGAGAAATTTTTTATTCTAAAAAATTTGAAAAGTCCCCCCCCCCCAAAAAAAAAGATTTAAAAAAATACATTTTTTAATCAAAAATGCCGACTCCCCTCCCCGAAAAAATTGAAGATTTTCAATATTTTTCTAGAAAATTTCAAAACATAATCAAGAACTATTTTTGCACTAAAAAAATTGAGATTTTTTCCTCGCCAAAAATTAAGGGTTTTCCCATTCAAGAAATTCAAAAAATTTGTACCTACTTTAAAAATTGAAAATTCTTTACTCCGAAAAATTAAAAAAAAAAGTTGACAGATTTCTTAGGCCCAAAAGTTTTAAAATTGTTTACGCCAAAGAATTGAAAGATTTTTTTAATTGGAAATTTTTTCTCTCCGAAAAAATTAAAAAATTTGTTCTCCGTACTGCAACAAGAGATTTTTTCAAAAATAAAAAAATCATCGAAAGAAGTAAAATTTATAATTTTTCCTTTTTCGAAAAAAATCAAGTTTTTTTACTGCTCTAATAAATTGTATTTTTGCTCTCTAAAGGAATTTTTTTTTCTTAAAAAAAGTTTTTTTTTTTATTTATTTTTTTTTTTAAATTTCTAATAGGTAAAATAAGTCTAAATAATTTTTTTTTTTACTCTAAAAGAGATAATTTTTTTTCTTAAAGAAAATGAAATTGTTTTTTGTTCCAAAGATTTGAAATCTTCCTTTCTCAAAAAATTAAATAAGTAGGTATTATTTTCTCAATAAAATGGAATTTTTCACACCATAAATTAATTTAATAGATTTTTTTCTCTGTAGAACTCTGAATATCAAAAATTAAGTCTACCTATGCTTTTTTTGAGAAAAATTAAATTTGGGATTTGAATTTTCTTGGAATAAGAAATACCTCAATTTTTTGAAGTCAGCGTAAAAATTGCCCAATTTTGTTGTGAAAAAATGTCGATTTTTTTCAAAAATTCGCAGCTAGACTGTATTCTCGCAGAAAAAAATTCTCAATTTTTTTGGAATGCAAAATATTTCTCAAATTTTTAGCATATTTGTGAAAAAAATCTCAATAAGTATTTATTTAGGACCGTAGGTACAGAATAAAAAAATTTTCCAACTATTTTGAAACAAAAATTTTCTTGCTTTTTTGGAGTAAAGAAATCTTTCAATTCTTTAGGGAGAAATAATTTCTCATTTTTTTTAAAGTAAAAAATCTCAAGTTTTAAAATAAGAAAAGCTTAATATTATTATTTGCAGAAGAAAATATCTCAATTTTTTATTGTCGACTTAAAATTCCCTTTTTTTGTTGAAATTTTTTGGAAAAATAAATGACGTTTTAATTTTCTTTTTAACAAAAATCCTTAAGTTTTTAGATAATTTTTCTTTTTTTTGAAAAAGAAGTTCATTTCAGAATAGAGAAAAATAAGCTTTAGATTTTTCTTCAAAGAATTTTTTTGGCGTAAAATATTTCAATTTTTTGGAAAAAATTTTTTAGAATAAAAACTTCTCATTTTTTGGATCAAAAAAATTGTTATGAGAGGAAAAAAATCTCTTTGAGTTTTGATACGAAAAAATCTTTCATTTTTTTTATGAAAGAGCAAAAAAAAGAATGTTCCTCATTTCTTTTTTGAAATTTTGGGCCTAGCTTGAGCACCCCAGCTACTAAGCTACAAATATACCAATTTTCAACTTTACCTGTTGAGGAGAAGCTTGAGACTGCCTAAAATGTAAAAACTGCTGTTGAGGAGGTGTCGAAGGCGAAGGAGCGATAGAATTCTTCTCTATTTCTTCTTCTTCTTCTTCATCAACTTGAGGTGCAGGCCTAAAACCTTGCGGAGGAGCACCGCCGAAATTGATGAATTTAGGAACTAGTGTACCGGGAAATGGCTGTTGACCTTTTTGTTGTTGCGCTCCTCTAGGAGGTGGTCCATTTTGAAAAAATACCGGCGATTGCCTTATATCTCTTTGGTATTCTTCATCATCTGCATAAACTATGGTTAATGTTAGCACAAGGCACAGCACCGCTGATTTCATCATTCTGCGAAAGCAACCAAAATGAAAGACTATCAAAAAATACGTAGGTACTTCACAAATCCATAAACCCGGTTATTTGGAACAATAGTCCAAAAGTGATTTTCCGGGGTAATAAAAGGCAATTTGTAAACAGAGCATCATATACGTGATTACGAAATCGTTTCACTTAAATAATTACATTCGTTACGTAAATATTGACGCGTGCGAAAAGGTATTTCGGTCTATAGTCTATACCTATACCTAGTGATTGACACATACGTGCAAATTTTACACGCGATGATTTTAAAAATTAATACAATCATTGTAGGTATAGTATCAGTGTATCGTAAAAATCATTCAAGAAATCAAGACAAGAACAACCAACGTTTCGTAGGTCGTAGGAAATTCTTTCAAATGGAGTGATTCATGAGAGACGAGACGTCCGGAGTCCGGAAACAAACTGTTATGTCTGAGTTGAAGGTTATTAATTATTATTAATAATAGCGTTTTTTTTTCTTACTCATTTACTAATTCGATTGAAAGAAAGTACTTCTAATTTTAGCATTTTCGACCTATCTGCATAATTCATGTTGCGATCTGGTTTTTCAGCTCTTGAAATGTATGTACCTAGCCTAGCTGCCCAGTACCTACCTACCTATGTTGCTAATTCGCTGCTCTGGCCTTGTGAAAGAAAGCGTATAAGAATATAAATGCAGTGTAAATGTGGAAACGACGGTTTATGTTCATTAATTAACGCTATTTTCAAGTGCGAGAATGCCTCATACGTTCATAAATACATTGTTATCTAACGGTTTGTAATTTGCTCACGAGTTGGAACCGCGTCGAGTGACGTCGCTTTTCAAACAGTAATAAAAGCGTAATGAACTTCTGTTAATTCTTGGGGAATTGTTCAAGGTCAACCGGAAATTGTCAACTTTCCAGAATTAGAAACAACAAAAAGCACAAATGGACGGTTTTTTGACGAAGAAACTGAAGAAAGTTTAAAAATTTGAAGCTGAAAGTAAAGCTACGTTCATAATAGGAAATGAATTTGCTCGCGTTTGTGAAAAACGGGAAATGAAAAGTTAAACCGTTTGTTTGCTATGAAACCGTTCATAATAGGAAATGAAAAATTTTGGGAATTTCGCAAGATAGAACTTTTAGTTTTTTTGAAATTTTTACGATGTATAATGCAAATATTCTTATATTTTAGTGATATCTATTGGTATATGTGACATATATCACAAACTGATAAAAAAACAATGTCACGAAATTTTCGTTTTCATATCATTTTTCATTGAAAAGTTGAAAAAATTCAACTTTTCAATTCCCAGTTTTCACAAACGCGAGAAATTCATTTCCTATTATGAACGTAGCTTAAAAGTGAACAGAAGAAAATATTAAAGGAAAATCCTTTGATTGATAAGGAATTGATGAAAAATGGCAATTGCGCATGCGCAGAAATCAAAACAAAAAACGTTTTGGGAAATTGATAAGGTTCAAGGTCAGCCTCAGAATTTTTTTGTCAGATTATTCGGGTATTTGAACTTGATTTTGAGTAATTAATTCAAATAATGCTCTAATTCAAACTTTTAATCGAGTTTTGAACTTTTGTGAGGTATTATTGATGATGCTGGAAGTCGAAATCACCTCAGTGAGGCTCAGTGTACCATTTTCATCAATTATCAGGATGAGAAGATGGACGGCAAGTAGTGTAAATAATCATACTAATAGAAATTTCAAAATACCATTCTAAAATGTTACTATTATGCCCTTTCAGAAAGCTACAGAAACGAACGAGTAACCACTATCGATAAAATCCATAAACAAATGAAATTGAAACCTAGAGAGAATCTAGATCGTTGTATGAAGTCACTTGACCGGTATCCTATGACACATCAGTGACGACGGATTTCTCTCATAAAAAGGTAACTACTAAATTCATATTTGAATGAACTAAAAAATGACTCTAAAACCTATGAAATTTATTGCTTTGTAACGCGAGTGATCTTAAATCGAAGTTACGTTCGCAGGCTTTCACTAATCAACGACAGATGTACAGATGACTAATTAACATCGCCGGTAATCGTACAATAATTGAACTTCACCTAGAGAACGTTTTAAATCGTCAAACATCACTCATTTCCTACCGAAAAAGCTGAATGAGTCTTTAAATGGAACTATGGAAGACGTTTTGAATGGCTACGTAGTCTATATGCGGCTTGAAACTCTTTCACTGTGTCAATAATGCAATTACGGTTGAAAAGTTCAAGGTCACGTTTGTCGTTAAAGACGTGTTAATGGAATCGAGTATTCACCTCAGAACAATAAGAGTAAGTATGGGCATCGTTACTGCATTATTTTGACGAAAAAAGTGATGCATTCGGGTCATTTATGAATGATAAATTGCAGCTATTAGGAAGTTAATTTATCTTATTCGTTGGTTTTTAAAAAAAAGATAGGTATCGTTTCCTCGTTTATTATGTGGTCAAAATGAAAACATGTACACTTGGTACGTGTACGTTTGCGTTTTGCAAACGTTCAACAGGTTTAATACGACCAACTGATTTGAAAGTGATAACTGTGCGGTTATGCTGTTTAAATATTTGTTTGTCTGGAAAAAATATAACCATGAAACAGTTAATTGATGCACGTATGTCAATGTTAGCATGACGAATACATCTTCTACAAGTTGAATTTGTATCTATGTTATCTATAACTGTAAAAAATTTATTATTTAATTTTTGTTTACTTTCTCTTTGTATAGGTATACATGATGACGGATTACGTAGAGTAAATTTTGCCCAGAGTACTTGGTTTAGTTTTGAAAAATTATGCAACTTTATCGATACCACAACAACAAACTGAAATATACTCGTAAGTATAAATTGTAAGTATACCTTCAATGAACATAGTCCAGTGTATAGATTATGCCCTTATAAAGCCCACACCTCCTCGCATATTCGTGAAGCAATTATATGTCAAAGTCCAATCATCAAATCAAAAACAAATTACAACCAGAAGGGTGCATCGACTCATTAACCACGTATTGCAAATGTTTTGACCTGTTGCAGTAGACGATAAATTAAACATCGTTTAAAAAATTATGTATGGATTCTCACGCGTATCTCGCCAAGTACTTTTATAAACATTTTCCAGTTCTCACGAGAATGCATCTTCTTCGATGCACGCTTGTTTAGAATAAAGAAAGCCTTTTCTATAATGATTTCTGTTTCACGTTGTCATTACATAATAAACATACACATCATTATCACAACCTCTTCATCAAAATTATAATAGATTGCTGTACAGTTCGACTATCTATACTTTGCAACTATTAATTTCGTCTTATGAATTAAAAATTAATTTTGTGCATCTGTTCGCTCTGTGCCAATATTCGTAGATCGTGTTTCCTCGTTTTTTTAAATTTTGCAATGGGCCATCCACATCGATTCTTAAGCAAATTTTCAATGCGTTGAATAATCGAGTATTTTGTATTGGAATGGAAATTATTATAATGATGAGTTGTAGAAAGTGTATAGTTTAATCAGGTATTCTGTATAAAGGGTGATGATTTCGTTTTGAATTATTTTCTTAACGAAGTACGTATACCTACGAAATGGTATCGCGATAGATATGTGGCCGAGATTTTCATTTATTACTAGATATTGATCAAATTATAGGTAGGTAATGATTTATTTCATGGTTTGATACCGAACTAATGATTTGAATTTTGATGAGGATGTTTTGTATTGTTAATCGATTTTAAATTAGGGCTTCGATATAATTTTTAGTACCTGAGATGACAGATGAGAGGCTGAGATTTTACATAGACGAGATTTTGACCATGGCGAAAATTAAAATTCCAACAAATGATGTGAAAAATAAAAATAATGTGAATTTTTGATGAATAATAATCTAAGTCTTCTCCTTTTGGGTATAAATGTGTAAAAACTTGAAGGTATTTTTCGCTTAGGCAGAAATATAGGCTGAAAAAAATTGTTCAAAAAAATAAAAATTGAAAAAAATTAAAAAATTCTTATCAAATTTTTTTGTTTGTAATTCTTGTGTAATTACGTAATTTCTTTCCTCATCCCGCCATCAGCGCCACCTGTTTTGTTTACGTTTTCATTTTTCATGCTTTGTTGTTGTAAATTTTGGAAAAACTTGCTGAATTTTGAAAAATAAAACCGTTTTTTTGATACGATTGCGAAAAATGATTAAATAAATCTATTAAATTGAAATTTAAATTACGTGCAACGTTAGTTCGTCATCCGAATATGAAAATAATATTGTACATCTGTCATTTTTGAAGAACGTCTGAGGTCTGAGGAATAAACGTGAAAACGACATCAAACACCGAGTAAGTTTCTCTCAAACAATTAAACAATCCACCAGTCCAGTCATCACATTGTGCTGTCACAAAAATACATTCAATCTTACGTCTAATTGCAGTTAAAAATCTAATATTGCAATTACGTAGGTATTGGTTTACCATTCCTGCATCTCGTCAATTCTCATTTTACCATTTTACCCAGGTTAACCGCAAGATAACTTTCGTTTTCAAATAAGTGCTTTCGGTTCATCAACTTTTTGTTATCTGATCGCTAACTAACGGGTTAATGATCCATAATATGCATAATATTACCTACTTCGATTACAAATCAACCCGGAATGAAGTAAAAAACAAGTGCAATAACGTAATTCGTAAAAAGTATCAAATTTATGCATCTACAATTTGTCGTACGCTCATCTCATCACGTGTTGAATGTTGTTTCGGTAATAAATTAGGTGTTGATCATAAGTTATAACCTATTAATAAAATTTTTCGGCAATTGTATAATAATGTTGTTAAACTAGAACCTATGTCGTGTTTCAGGTTGATTATATTCGGTATCTTACACAGAGTTGGACATGGACGTGATCTATCGAACGAGAATCCAGCATTTAAATTGCATGTTTCGAATACCGGTTGAAACAGATTCCTAGTATAGTCAAATTAATCCATCTTATGGAAATTTTGAAAAGATGAAGACTTTACACCAGTCCTCGAGTATGTTATTTCCCCATCTTTCAAGGTTACTTTCAGTTTCGATTGAATTTATCTAGGCTTTTGCGAACAGTTTGATTTATCTATGTGCCAGTGCGAATTTGCAACAAATACAAGCAGCTAGACCTACCTTTGATGAAACTCGTCCCAGTTTGTAATCAGGTTGAAAGTAATTTCGAACAGATAATGAAATCAAATGGATAAGTTTACAAAAACGCTTAATCATTTTCGGGCTAACGTATCTGATTACATTCTGAAGCAGCTCTTTTGTATACAATTTAAACAAATTACACCTTTACGATAGACGATACACGTTTTGTATTACTGAATAAAATAGATTAACTTTTAACCTTTTTTTTTCTAGGTACTCATTCATGGTACATTAAAAGTCAATACCTTGACACTACTTTACGCAACTGATGCTCGAGTGATGATAAGTGAGTATTTCTATTGAATGAAAATTTTGAAACGTAATGTTCTCATTGTGTAATCAAAATCACTTTGGCCTAAGTAGGTATATCAAAATTCAACACTAGTAATATTTTAAAATTATTTCTCACAAAACACTAAATCGATGTGAAATTTTTTTTTAATAATTACGAATTTTGATTTTCCCAAATACCACACTCTTAGTTAAACTACGTAGCTCTAAAATTATGAAAAAAAAAATTAAAACCAACTCTTACCTGGATAAAATAAACTATAACTTATTTTTTAAAAAAAATTATAAAAATAAAATCACTCTCGAAATAAAAAAAAAATCAAACATAAACTTGTCCAGAACGCATAGCAAGTTTAAAGTAAGGTATCACTCTATGCGATATGATTTGATGAAAGAACTGAGAAAGATTTTACCACATCATTGCCGGCACCGCACTTTCACATAATCAACATCATCGTGTCTAGTAATCTGATCTTTTCTCCAATATAAGGTTATATACCCTACCCGCGTGCTCGCGTCCCCCTACCAATTTCAAATTTACCTTTTAACATTTATTTAATCTGAAAAGGATTAAAACAATAGGAAGCGGAGGTAGTGGACAGTGAAAAAAATCTACCGAGTTAACGAACCGTATGTAAATTAAGGTAATTAGCAATTTCATCTGCGGTACATCGTATAAACGCTGTGAGAGTAGGTAGGCATGTAAATTGTGCTGAGAATTAATTGCAGCTGCGAAATATCGCTTGTGTATTTTTTGCAAAATTTTCCTTTCTAGTGTTTGTCTATGATCTGTATTATTTATTGGAAATAGTGAGAAAAAGATTCTACCATTTATTGGAGATTCGCGTTGAAAGGATATAATTTAATAATATTTATTGTTTGACTTTTTTTCAGGAGTCTGATTTGCCGAATGGAGGTAGTCGAGTTCGTAATTCGAATGGTCGTCGAAAAATAGCAAATTTTATGGTGAGTGGTTCCTTAGTCATCATATTATTGTATTTACTTCAATACCGTGAAAGAAAAGAGTCGGTGAGTTTGAGATTTTTTCAAACATTTATGGCTGAAAATTGGTGTCGTTGACCGTGTAATCTTTTCTCTCGTTAGATACAATTTTTTTTTTCTAATCGAACTAAAATTTCCTCGCTGCGGTTTAATCCTCGTTAAGATTTTTTTGCAGAGAAAAAAATCTGCAATCTTCGTTGACTTGATGATTTTTTTTTTTCGCTCGCGAATTATGGTCGTTGGTGATGCTGGAATTTTTCTATGTTGATATTAGACTGACTGGTGTAATGAATCGAAACGTTGTTAAAATTGGATAAAATAGAAGTAGATGAAAAATTATCTTCATCGTGTGGAAGAAAAATTCTAGGAAAAGTCAAAATTTCTAAATTGGGTGTTTGACCTTAGTTTATATTTTGGCAGTGTGTTGGGTGATCGGTGATATGTGAAAAAATTTATTATAAGAGTAGATACTTGAGTGAATCTAATGATATTTCTCAATTTTGAAAAATCAACAATTTTGACCAATTTGGATTAATTTATAATTTTCATGAGTTATCCATTTTTTTAAAATTAAAAAAAATCAACAAATTATCAACTGTTTTTAGAAATCTACAATTTTTAATAATTTGCAAAAATTTACAATTTAAAAAAAAAAATCAATAAGTAGGTGTACCTACTTGGGTAGACTTTTTTTTTTAATTTTCAGTAATTCTAAAAATCCACATTTTCAACAAAAAAGTTAGAAATATAGTTCTCGACTATTTTTGGCCATTTTTGTCAGGTATACAATTTTTTATAATTTCCAGTTTTCTAAAATTTTTAATAATTCAAAAAACTGATGGTTTTTTATCAAGCTCAAATTTTGACAGTTTTAAATTTTTACTTATGGATTCTGAGTAATTGACCAGCCATTTTTAAAAAACGAATAATTTTGAACAATTTTGAAAAATCTACAATTTTTAACAATTTAGACAAATCTATAATTTATTAATTTTGAGTATAATTGTATTGACAATTCTAAAAATTTTATAATAATTCATATAGACTTTGGGTGATTTGCAGTTATTAAATATTGGTCATTTTTTGTAAATTTTTAAAAATTTAAACAATTTTTTGCAATTTTTGATAGGTAGGTTCAATTTATAAACATTAAAATTCTCGTCATTTTTTTTCGATTTACAATTTCTATCAAGTTTAAGTAATTTTTAATTTTTAACAATATTAGTTCTTAAAATTAATATTGACAAGTTGTCAAACTACTACAATTTGTAAAGATTTTAAATAGGTAACTGGGAATTTTGAAACATTAACCTCTTACAATTAAAAAAAAAAATAGCAATTTTTATTAAATTTCAGTTACATATTGACAATTTTCAAAAATTATTAATTTTCATCAATTTTTAAAAGTTGTAATTTTAAACACTTTCAAAAATTAATCATTTTTATTAATTTTTATAAATTTTCAAAAAAATTATAATTTAAATTTTTTTTGATTTTTGTTCATTTTTAAAAAAAATATAGGTAAGATATGTATTTTTTACCAATTTTCAAAAATTACTGTTTTTAGCGGTAACACTAATAAAAACCTGGTAACTTTTATCAAGTTTGAGTTACTAGACTCTCAAACAATATATTTTGTCATCATTTTTGATTAATTTTTGAAAATTGTAATTTTTATTAATTTTCAAAATTACAATTTTTTATCGTATTTCAAAAATTCTTATTTTTATAAATTTTTTCATTGATTTTCAAGAATTATGATTTTTATCAATTTGCAAAAATATTGTAATTTTTATTGATTTAAAAAAATTACGTATTTTCTCTACTTTCAAAAATTACAATTTTTATTACATAATTTTAAAAAAACTGGAATTTCTTTTTCCAGTTTGAGTTGTTGACAATTTTCAAAAATTAATCATTTTTATCGATTTTTCAAATGAAAATACTTACAATCATTATCAATTTTTCATCGAATTTCCAAAATTGACCAGTCATTAATTTTTATCGATTTAAAAAAATTAATTAGTTACAATTTTTATCTGAATCCAACGAATAACATTTTTTTTTCAGTTTAAAGAATTTGGCAATTTTGATCAAGTTGTAATTATTACCTAATCAATTTTCAAAAATTGTAATTTTTAAAATTTTTTATCGATTTTGAGAAATTTTAATTTTTAACACTTTTAAAAAACTGGCAATTTCAATTTGGTTTGAGTTATTTTCAATGTTCAAAAATTTACAACATTCAGTCAATTTCGAGTTATATTTACAATTCTCATCAATTTTTAAAATTTTTGATGTTTATCAATTTTTTATCGATTTTCAAAATTTACAACCTCTATCAAGTTTGAGCTTTTTACAAACTTTATCAAATTTGAAAAATTTTGATTTTCAAGTTAAATTTTTTATCAATTTTCAAAAATTGTATTTTTTTTAAATTTTAATACCTACGTTTAATAAAATCAGTTTTCAAAAATTACAAATTTTGCAGTTTTAAAAAACTGACAATTTTCATCATGTCTTAGTTATTGAGAACTTGAAAAATTACTATTCATTTTTAATTAGGTAGGTACATGGTTTTCGATAACTATAATTTCTATAAATTTTCAAATATTTCAACTTTTATCCAATTTTGAGTTATTTTTATTCACAATTTCAATCATTTTTGAGAATCACAATTTTTCTACATTTTTTACCAATTCCAAAAAGTTTATAATTTTCATAAATTAACCACATAGGTAGTATACATATTTTTAAAAGCCGTAATTTTTGATATTGATAAAAAATAATAAATTCTTGAAAATTATAATTTTCAACTATTTTAATCAAGTTCAAGTTATTGAAAATTTTCAAAAATTGTTAATTTTTTAGTTAATGCTAAAATTTATAAAACTATTAGGAGGTCTTCTAGGCCAAAATATCAATTTTCGAATTTTGGAAATGTTGGTATCCCTCCTCCTTTCTAAATCATTCGATGGTTCAAATGTAAACAAATGGGAGGTAAAAATTTAGCTCAAATTTCAAGATTTTTCGTTTTCGAATTTTTTCCTGCATTTAGCAACAAAAGAAGTTTTTTCAAATTACGTTATAACAGACAAGACTTCCTGATATTTCGTATGTCGAAAAAATTAACCTCTTACAAAGATTTCGCAAAAATACACCAAAATACGTATCGGTAACCGGGTCACATTCGAGTAAATCGTACTCGTAACGTCGAGCATCCAAACAGACGAAGATTAATCGACGATTAAACGACGTCTCTTGATACCTACCGAGTCGAACGACATAATTACGCTGACATTGAAAAGCAAACCGAGATGAAAACGAGTAAAAAATAACAATACTGGCCCGATAACGCCACAACATTACGGAAGATCAGACTCAGCGCATCGGAGAATTACAGCGTATTACGAGCAGAAGAGCACACTGGCGGTGATCCAAAGCAAACCGGCTACAATGTGGAAACGTAAAAAGGGCAAGTTACGTGGACTCGGAGATCCTACGAGAGATAAACGTTTTGTGGAAAAAAATTTCATTGATGAGAAAATACCGCATAAGTTATCAAAATTATGGCTCTTGTCGTCGGAATTTACTGGCCCAACTATACCTGACTCTGACATGTTTGTTGCCAGTCTGCAAAGTATACGATTAAAATCGAATCTACATACGTATATTGAACCATTACGTAATTGGATTTCGAAGCCGCGCTCAAATGCAATAATTATTTTGACGAATATATTTACCTGTGCCTTTCATTCGCACAGCCCAAATGTAGAATACGTGGTCACTTTCGCTGACAATAATAATAACAAATTTATATGGGCAAAGGACGCCTTCACAATGTTACAGCCAAGTTCCATAAATTTATCGAACATCTCCTTTTTAAGAACTCGATGACGGCGTTGATATTTCCCATTCAATTGTTGCATACAGCTATATTGTACCTTACCTGCAATTTTCAAAACTCAATAGTCCATTCTGATCGTATGTGAAATTCAACGTGGAATACCACATGGGTATGGTTTATGGCATGGCATACACGAAAGCCCGCCGAATAGCTCGCAGCAGTTTATAACCTATTGTCCTCGAACTTTGAATATTACGAAATGGTGACAATTGATTCATACAGTACCATTATTCAGCCCAACGAATACTTTGAATTTTCCAAGAGGAAATTTTACGAGTGCTGTTTTTTTGGTACCATTGAAAATTTACTTCAAGTGCAATACTACATAGATACTTGATATTCAAAATTGGAGGGGAGGGAGGGATTCAATCGACATTTTTGTGAGGACCAAAAGTATTTCTAGGGCTTCAAGCTACAACTTTGATTTGAATTTTATTTTAATTGGACCCTTCCCTCCCCACCGATTTTTAATAACACTCCGAAGATAGTAATTAAATATTAGAAAATTGAGAAAGAATCCAATTGAAAAAATTTTCAAATAAAAGTTGTAGATTAAGATACTAAAAACACTTGAATATTTTTACAAATTCAGTCAGAGGAGGATTTTACATTGGAACTCAGAATAGCTTTTTCCATTGATTAAAATGCAAATTCTCATTTTTTGAAATTTACTGAAAATAAATATTTTTTTTTAATTCCACCAGGGTAGGATTTTGCATTGAATTTTTTTGCAGCTTTTTTGATTGATTAAATGCAATTTCTCATTTTTTGAAAAAGACTGAAAATGAAAATTTTTACAAATTCAGTTAGAGGAGGATTTTGCATTGGATCTTAGGGTAGCTTTTTCCATTGATTAAATGCAATTCTAATTTTTTGAAAATTACTGTAAATAAAAATTTCCTCAAATTCAGCTAGAGGAGGATTTTGCATTATATCTTAGGGTAGCTTTTTTCATTGATTAAATGCAATTTCGCAAAATCTCACATTTTTTGAAAATTTCTAAAAATAAATTTTTGTTATTAAAATTTTCAAAAATTTCAATTGGACCCCCTCTCCTCCGACTTCACATAACATCAGGTATAGATAATGTTTCAAAATTGGGGGAGGGGTCCAATTGAAAAAAAATTTAAACAAAGGTTGTAAATTGAGGTCCTAGAAATAATTTTGGTTAAAACAAAAATTGCGATTGGACCCCTCCTTCTCTACCAATTTTGCATAATATGACGTAGGTACTTGAATGAATAAAAACTGGTGGAGATAGAGGTCCAATTTAAAAAAATTTCAAACAAAAGTTGTAGCTTGAAGTTTTAAAAATACTTTTGGTTATCACAAAAATTGCGATTGGATCCCTCCCTCTCCTCCAATTTTGAATATCAAGTATCTATGTAGTATTGGACTTGGTAAAATTTCGGTATAATGCCAAAAAAAAACAATACTGCTGCGATCCACTCGTGAAATTTTTTGGCCTGGTTAAAAATAGCCATCATCGATTCGATGCTGCATTGTGGTCTCGTGTTAACGTTGCATTTTTCTCGAGCGACGTCTCAAATATTGCATCAGAAATGAATCATGGTCTACTTTACGGTTATTTACAATGGCATAAGGTATAATTTTCTCATTACATTATTATCACCTCTTTTCAACGACGACGCCGGTTATCGATTAGTTTGTAATATCGAATATGCCTCTAAAATTTGACTCGAAGGAATATCCAACGTCGGTTTTGAATTGAAGTGAACTTCCTGGTTTAGCAGACAGTCGCACCTTATTACTGAGGGCGAAATGTCATACGTGATATTTGGATCAATACACGCCACAACAACATAGATTGGATCGGATTACCACATACGTTTCAAGTCGGAGGCGTCGCGTCGGAAGAAGTCATTTTTTATACTCGTACATAAATGCATGTACTTGTACTCTCGTACACGCAGGTGCTGCCTCTAGTCAACTATGTACTCGCATATTTAACGATTTAATGTGATCCGAGTTACATAACGGAACGACATGGTACGTAGGTCAAAGCAGAAAGACAGATAGTGAGCAGATCGCTGGCTCGCATCGCATCGCATCGCTGCGAATCCTTCTCTCTTCAGGTGTCTCGGATCACGAAGTCGTTTGCCAAGCAGGTAAAGAAATTGCAGACGAGTGGACTACTCGTATACTGAGAGAGTTCCATGTATCGAGCTGGAATAGCTGATTTAATGGTGGATTGCGAGTGTCCAATTTGAATTTTATTCATGGTCTGTGAATAAGTTCGTTTAGGAGGTGGCTGAGAAAGCTTAAAATTACTATTTCAGTACGTACATTCACTTTAAATACGATAAGAGTTGGACAGCAAGTTCAAAATTGTGAGAACTTCGTCATAAATTTTCCGTTATAGGTCCATGAAGACCTTAAAAATCATTTGGAATTTTCTGAGCCCTCGTACAGGGTTTTGGAAATGGTCATTCGTTTGTCATTTTTTTACTGAAAGCAAAATAGTCATTTTTTCACCCTCTTATGTTAATTTTATTCAAAAGAAAAAAGGCAGAAAAAATTGACGAAAATTTTCTTTCAGTCAAAAAGCTTGAGAGCTATTTTTTCAATTCCTTCAAAAAATTAGTAATCCGCTTTTGGCTAAAATCATTATTTCAGGAGATATGGAGGAAATTCGGATTTTGGTGCTCAAAAGCCCAATAAAAGTTTTTAAAGATTGAATGTATTACCTATAAGAATCTTGCTAAAACTTGACCAAAAATGCGATTTTTAATTAAAATCATTTTTTCACGAGATATGAGAAAAAATTCAGATTTTAGAGCACAAAAGTCCAAAATTTTTCAGAGATTGGATATATCCTGAGGATCTTGTCAAAACTCAACTAAAGCAGTTTTGGGCTAAAATCATTATTTTACGAGATATGAAAGAAAATTCAGATTTTAGAGCTCAAAAGTATGAAATTTTTCAGAGACTGGATGTATCCTGAGAACCTTGTCAAAACTCAACCAAAGCAATTTTTCGCCAAACTCATTATTTCACGAGATATGAAAGAAAATACAAGTCCAAAAATTTTCTCAACTTTTCGAAGGCGAATGAAATATGAGACTATAACCTATGCTATGCTATAGCAAACAAAACCATATAAATAAAATTTATGAAATGACTTCATATCCAAGAATATTTTGTCTTGAACCCTAACTAAACTAGGAAACATCGATGAGATTGCCATTTATAACCGTTTTTTCACAAACACTCCATCCAAAAAGTCCGACAAACAAAACAAAGCATTGTAATTTTTCAAAAGGAAATGCAATAAAATCACCTACTATTTTTTGTACCATTATCTGATTTCCAATCGCACAACTCGTGTACTCTATAGATGGCCTGAGATAACCACTGTTCCCAGCTTGGTGTTCGGCGTTTGTCCGCTAAATATTCAATTTCCTTCGTGCAATTAAGCGTCCATCGTGAAGATACGATCTGCGGTAATGAGTCTGCAGGAACCAGTGGGCATAGATGATTGGAATTGCGACGAGACGTCAATTTTGCCAGCCGCTCGGTGCATTTCCTCCGTCATAAACGTCCATAATTATTGCGTCACTGGGTTGACGTAAACTATATCTTTCACTTTTCGCAGCGCGTTGGTCTTTAAGAAGACCACGTATATCTCGGACGTGTTGCGTTGTATTGTTTTTATATATCTTCTGACGAGCTAATTAACTCGCGTGCTAATTGAGATAATGGGCAAATGTTGAGAAAAATTACGAAAATATTGTCCAATTTGGGAACAAAACAAGTTGCATGATTGAGCAGTGCTACAGATCACTCGGGAGATACGGATTTTTAGGAACCACTCGTATGCCATCTTTGGCGTGGCTTGTCTTTGATAAGCAGCATAAACTGGAACATATATTGGTCGGTTTTTTTATTCATTGTACGCAATGCCATACCATGTTGAACGATTTCCGGATATTATATAGCACTCGAATAAAAGAAATATGATTTTAATTATTATGGAACCATAAAATTAAACTGCAATGTATTATCGTGAATTTTAATTTTCGTTATTTCAATCCATTCCAAACGTACTCGTTAACACTATTGCGCATTTTTTTCTACTCCTATTCTTTCTGCTATTTAGATTATGAAGAATCGTTTACGTAAAAATAAAAGGAAAGCAACATTGTCATATCTAATTTCCTTGACGTTTGGTGTGGTTTGGTTGGTAAACTTTAATTATAGATGTCAATTTATATATACTTCTAGATTACTTCTTGGAAGTCTCGGATTATAAATTTTTGTAGTTTCGTAATGATGGCCAATTGAATTACCTAGTACCTAGACCTAGCTTCTATGGTTCGTCGCATAAGCTGCCCTCTCTGTACGTGGAAGAAATACCAGACAAGCCTGATGAAGGGATTAGACGCCGGTTTTAGAACCATATCAAAACGAGAGCAAACTACAAATCGTGAATTATTGACGACCTGTGGAAAAATCACGAAGGACAAAAACGACTGTTGTCCACGTGGTGACTCTCATCTCACTTCAGTGACGCAATTGGAAGAAAAATGATCCTAGGCATCGTATGTGTTATCATTTGACACAATATCACATCTGTTCCTTGCAACGATTATGTAAACGGGCGATTGAACTTGTCGGTTGTGCACTCGTTTTCAAGGTTATAATATTTTCAAAGCAGATTCAACCGTGTAAGTTGCTAGATTGAGAAAGGCCGTTGAGCTAAGTATAAATAAATATCGCGTATGACATGTAATATGTCTCTCGGTGCTATACCCGCGGTTAGAGAAACTGTTTAGGCATTTCTCGGATCGAGTGATCTTGGACTGATTTTACACGGTTTGTTGACCCGAAAAAGTTTCTACTTAGGTGCTGTTTTACAATGTAGGAGAATTGCCTAAAGGTCACCAGCCCTTGATTAAGACCATTTTGATTTTCCGAGCTTCGAGGGTCACCTTAATGGCCTGCAAGACCATGCGAGGGGCTTGAAAATTTTTGAATGATCTTATTTGTTGAACTTGAAATACTTTTTAAAATGACCTAAATGGACAAACTATGGTTCAAATGGACCAATAATGGCTCAAATGGAGAACAAATGGTCCAAATGGACCACTGTCCACTAATATCCCAAATGGAGAACAAGTGGTCCAAATAAACCACTAATGTTCCAAATGGGCAAAAAATGTCCAAATGAACTATCAGTGATGCACATTACAGATCCAAGTGGACAACGAATAGTCAAAAGGACCACTGCATAGACCAAACTTTTGGGTGATTCAAAACTTTGGGCTCCAGAACTTTAATTTTCTTTCTTATGTTGTGATATAACAATTTTTGTCAAAAGTTGATGTTGCACAATTTCTGAATCCATCCCTATCTATGACACTGACCTTCCTGAAGTGACAGGGGAACCTCGCCAACTCGTCACTTCTGCTTAAGCTGAAATTTGGCTCAATGAAAGAGCATGCCTCCCACTCTTCACAACCAAATTTTTAGCTGCCAAAGTTGATTTTTCGGTTTTTGGCGAATTTTTAAAAATGGCTAAAACTGCATTCAAAAAAACATTTTTTGAAAAAAAATTGTAAATTTTAAGATAGAATCCTAAAAATTGGTTTGTGTACTAAAGTCGACCTCCCGAGTCCATTGGCACCATTTTCGAAGCGATCTGGAGCCTGCAGGAAAAGTTGACTTTTCTCCAGCACACTCTGGAATCTCTCCAGACGGCAAAAGTCAACTTTTTCTGGAGACTCCAGATCGCGTCGAAAATGGTGCCAATCAACTAGGGAGGTCGACTTTAAGGGGTAGACGAAGTTTCGGATCATATGCTGGAGAAATTGATTTTTTGGAAATTTTTTAAAAATTGTCAAAAAAAAACACGTGCGAACTCGTCACCTCGGATTTTGGATTCAACTACGTCAATCATTAGATAGCATCGTACTAACGCTAGGATTAAATTTGCAGCTGCCGAAGTTGATTACAGCACCGTCTGGAGCTATTCCAGTGCGCTCGAGAAAAGTCAACTTTTCCTGCTGGCTCCAGATCGCTTCGAAAATGGTGCCAATCGACTCGGGAGGTCGACTTTAGCGTACAAACCGATTTTCAGGATTCTATCTTGAAATTTACATTTTTTTTTCTTCAAAAAATGTTTTTTTAGAGGCGGTTTTAGCCATTTTCAAAAATTCGTCAAAAATCGAAAAATCAACTTCGACAGCTAAAAATTTGGTTGTGAGGTTTGGGTGGCATGCTCTTTCAGTGAGCCAAATTTCAGCCCAATTGGAGGTGACGAGTTGGCGAGGTTCACTTGTGAAAAAATAATTTTCCGAGTGCTAATTATTGCTGTCGAATAGTTGAAACGATACGTCGAAGCCAAGTCTTTGCCACAGAATTTGTATATGAAAATCTCAAATCCTGCGAAACTTTGGAGTTGCCTTAGCCATAATTTGACTTCAATGTAATCAACCTTGAACAGATTAATTCTGCAATTATTGTAGTCTGACCAATTATCGAGCTACAACGAATCAATCAAATCCGCACGCATTAATCTCTGTAAGTACCATCGTTAAGAAAGTTGATGAAAGGGCAATAATAGAACTCCACTGGACCAGATGATTTCCCAATTGATACAATTTTGATAGTTACTATCTAAATCTCATCAGTTACCATCTCCATCATTAAGAAAGGTAAACTCGACTTCTCGGTATTTATCCAAACACATTACATCGATGCTGGAGCCGCATTCCTAATATCTTCATCTACCTCGACGGTTGTTTCTTTGCGGTTTAAAGATAGGAAACCATTGATCCGTGGACATTCTATATGCGCAGCGTGGACTGTATATACCTACGGAGAGCGACGGAGAACAGTGTATTATAATTTCTCGCTCAAGAGTTTTTAAATTCGAACATGCACGAGCTAAAACTGTTTCTACGCTGCGGCTGCTGGGCCTTGTTATATAGATACGTACACGAGGAAAAATAGGCACGCGTTAATTGATTGTGGGTCGTTAGCCTACAGGTGTTCGATTAGGTAGAGCTGTTTCTCCTTCTCGTCATCAATATGATATAGTATTCCTTTATATTTTTTCCTTCACCCGGAAACGTTATGTTGTGCCAGCTCCACACCAAAATACTCTCGATTGCATAATGTTGCTCTCTTGCAGTTAACTATGACTATATACTTCAATAACTCGCGATCTACTCGCTTCTGCAGACGTTATATAATGATGCTAGGTCATGTAACAACTCGTTCACATGGTGCTACAGTTTAACATTTTTTCCCCTTTTTTTTCCTCTCTCAAAACGATCGCCATTTAAATAGAATCTAATCATAATCATAATAAATGCGTATGTACTCGTACCAAATATCTTCAATACCCAACTCGTCAATTCTATAGCTAGCTCAAAGATCCATTAAAATCAGTAGCCCTCACTGAAACCACCAATAATGCCTTGGCGCTGACTGACGGCCAAACGAAAAAAATCCACTTTGAAAACAATAATCGTGAGAATTAGTGAAAGTACATACACTGTGCGGCGTTAAGTTATAAACAATCAAACTCATACCTGGTTAAAGGTTATTGTCGAGTAGACAAAAGTATAAAGGAATAAGATAAATAATGAAAAAAAATAATCCAAACGTATTAAATGTCGTTTTTAGCCTTGGAAATAAAAGCCGCGTTTAAGCTAATGGAGAAAGCATAGCCCACTGTCCCACTGAACTGAACTTGTTTATTAAAAACTGGTCAACGTTACATGAAACGCGAGCAATTACAGCTATATACCTAGTTACATCATATGCCAAGCAAAAGTATTACGAGAAGTTTCGGTGCAACTTTGATTTTAAGGCGTGGCGAACCTTGTAGCGTTGCCCTGGGCTGTACCACCAATTAATGTAACTATTTTTTCGTGTAGCTTTATGTGTGCCCAGATTTGTATGGCATTTTTTTCATGTATCAGGAATTGCATTTGTATAGTGATCGAGGTTAGTTTCATTCACCCACATAGGTTTTCTAGTACGGTGGAGACTGGAAAGTCTGCGAGCGGTTTTTAATCCTAGTGCAGAGACCGAAGAAGAAAGGGGGTGATGGGATGAAGTATCTTGAACTTCAAAAGAGATTTGTTAGGATGAAGAATTTTCAAGAAAAAAGGTTCTCCAGGGTGTCTACAGGTCATGAAAATCATGAGAGTCATGAAATTTGAAAATGGGCAATGAAAGTCATGAAAAAGTCGTGAATTTTTTATAATATTACCCGGGCAAAATTACAGATTTTTGCAAAGAATTTTAAAAATTGTTTTGGAATAAACATAAAAATTCTCAATTTTTTAAAATCAAAAATCTGAAATTTATAGTTTTGGAATTGAATTGTTTTGAAGTAAAAATACTTTTCGATCTCTAGAGTATAAAATATCAATTTTTTAGGATTTTTTTTATTTTCTAAAAAATGAAATATTTTTATTTTTTGGGTGGAGGGTCTCTGTTTTTTGGAGAATAAATGCTAATTTTTTGGAATAAAAACAATTAAAAACGTATTTTTTGGTTTAAAAATTTTTAAAAAATTTTTTGGAAAAAAAAATTGAAATTCTCAAATATTTTGGAGTAGAAATTTTTCGAAGGAAGAAATTTCAGGATTTTTTAGGATAAAAAATATCCAAAATCTTTTTTTTTCTGTTAAAAAAATGTTATAAAATTTTCTTATGTAAAAATATTTTAAAAAATTTCTGTGGAAAAGTTTCTCAATTTTTTCTTTGTAAAGAAAAAAATTAGTTTCATTTTTGAAAAAAAAACTGAGATTTTTTTCGAACAATAATTTTAAAAATTCTTCTGAAATAAAAAAATCTAAATTTTTTGGGGATCAATTTTTTGTTCTTACAACATGAAAACAATTTCAAGAATCCACCTTTTAGGGAAGAAATCGAATTACACCCTTGAAAATTCCTGGTAATTCATTCAACTTAAAAAAAAATTGTATAGATTTTTTTGGTTACAAAAAAAGAGGGGTCTTGGTGGGCATAGGCATAACTTGAGGAATCACGTGGCATACGCCTCCTTATTTTTTTTTTTTTTTATTTTTTGCCAAAAATGATGATTTTTTTATGAGAGTTTTTATTTCTCTTCAAATTTTTTTTCTTTCTTATTTTCAAGAGGAATTTTTTTGAGGGAAATGTAATTTTTCCAAAAGATAGGTATGATTATCCTAGGAAGTTTTTTTTGATCTGCTCCTATTTATTTATTTTTTTTGTTCTTTCAGATTTTCAAAAACATTTTTTCTATTTTTTTTCTGAGAACACCTTTTAAATTTATTTTTGACGAGAAAAATGTTCTCATAATTTTTTTGTCAATGCTTTTTCAATGTTGTTGTTGTTGTTTTTTAAAGAAGATTTAATCCGGAAAACAATTTTTTCATTTTTTCCGAGAGCACCTTTTTGCAAAAAATTCAAAATTTTCAAAATGACTTTTTTCTAGAAGATTTTCCAGTTGTTATAGCTAACTTGATAAGTATTTGTCCAGAAAAAATGAAATTGAGTATATATTGTTTTCCAAAATGATCTATTTTGAAAAAAAATTTTGTCTTTTTTTCAAAGAACTAATTCCTTCAAAATCTTCTGACTTTTTTTTGTAGACCTTTATAAGAAGTTTTTTTTTTAATTTCATTTTTTCAAAAAAGTGTTTTGCTACTTTTTCTATTTTTTCTCAAGAGATTTAAGAATCCAAACAAATTTTCAAAGTACTTTTTTGAGAATTCTTCAGAGTATGCTGGTGCTTTTTCCGAGAGTTTTTCTCTTGTGCCCCCCCCCCCCCCCCAAGAATAATATTCTGACCAAAAGATTACTGTGCTAAAAATTTCTTCCAACATTTTTTGAAGTAGGTTTGGTATATATTTTGCCTGGCCAAAATGATTTTTTTTTTTTTTTAGAAAAATGTTTTGCCAGTTTTTCCAAGATTTTTTCCAGAGATTTATTTGAAAAAAATTCGTTTTTGGTGACAGTTCTTTCAATTTTTTCTCAAGCACACTCCTTTCTCAAAAAAAAAAAAATTAAAAAAGTGCAATTTTTTATTAAAAAAATTTGAGGTGATTTTTAAATTTTTTCAGATTTTTTTTCTACACATAAGTAAATATTTATGTTTCCTGAAAAATATTTTGCCCAAAAATTATTTTTCCAAGATTTTATTCAGTTTTTCTAAAATTTTATTTTCAATTTAATTTTTTTTTTTGAAGGTAAGTACATATTTTCAAAGTATTACGCACTTCTTTAAAATTCGTTTTTCCGTGGTGTTTTTTTTTTTTAAAATAGCTTTCTGATTTTTTTACTTCAAGTACATTATTATATTTTTTCTCATAAAAATGTTTTGCTCATAGTCATAAAAATTTTTTTCAAGATTTTGTTGAAGATTTTTTTTAAGTTTTTTTTTTTTTTTTTTTTTGTGAAGAAAATTTTTTTTCTGTGTTGATTTTTTCCTGAAAGCTTTTTCTTTCGATATTCAGTATCTCCCCCTTATATACTCTCAAAAAGATTATTCTTCAAAGATATTCCTTCAATCTTTTTTTTCTAAATCACTTTTTTCCAAAAAAATTTCAATGTAATTTTTCAGTACCCAATTGTCTTCCAGAAAAAATATGTTTTCCAAAGAGATTTTTTCAAGTTTTTATTGTTCGTTTTTTTTTTTTTAAATGAGATTTATTTTTTTAATGATTTCTTTGCAAGGTTTTTTTCCTTAGAGGATTTAAGGATTTTTATTTCAAAAAAAAAATTGTTTTTTGTATGAAAATTGTTTTTTACAAAATTTATCTTCCAAAACGACTCTTAGTTCATTTCTTTATGTCAACTGTTTTATTGCTAATTGATTTTTTTTCATTGAAGAGATTGTTCTCCTAGGAAGATTTTTTCTGATTTTTTAGAAAGGACTTTCTTAGAGTCTCTTCTTGGAAAAGTTTTTGATGAAAATTTTATAGATGAGAGAATTTTTTGACAAATACTTGATCCTCATCTAACAATTTTAGGGGAGTTTTGGAACTCCGTCACTTCAAGATTTTCACGCTCCCTTTCTTTCTACAGTATTATGTTGAGACTGCCCTAAGGTAATACTCCAATTAAGCCGATTTTACAGCGATGTACTTCCGTTAATCTAACCTGAATACATTTTTTGCGATAAATAAATATGCTATAAACGTCCGTCGTCGACATGACTATAAATCCGATCTATTTATTCGCTGAACAGCATTCAGTCGACTGTATGATCTGCCGCATACAGCCGTTGCCGGTTGAAATCATTAGCCAAAATTTACATTTTAAAATACTCTCAGAACTGGTAAATCAAAACTATAACCGATAAATAATGGAGAAAAAAATTGCGTACTTTCTCCGATTCTTATTACCAACATTAACCGAAACGATTAGTATGGAATAGCGCGGATGCTTTCTCTATATTTAAAATGTCTAGATGATTCTATGTATAAAGAAGAAGAAAAAAAAAACGTGTATCTGGTCAAGGACAAATCGACCACTTCACTGTCAAGATCACATAATTAAATAATGAAAATCCGACATGATTAAAGACACCATACTGCCGATGTGGTTTTTCCATCTCATTGGGGCAATTGAAAGTAAAAGTAAAAATTAATCGAGGTTTTTTTCTTTTCTTTCTTTCCGCGTATTAATAAATCCGAATTATATGCAGGCTGCTTCGTGTTTTTAAACGGTTCTGTATAATTGTTTCAATAATTCTTTTGTTCAACCTAATTAAGTATCCTATGTGTTCGAACGAGAACACCTACGATCTACGTGAAGTGAAAATATTTCGGTATTCGAATGTACATGTTACGTATTTATGTATAGCCCACCTGAGTAGCTTCAAAAAAAAGGCTAATTGTTTGTTGGTGGTATCCTTTAGGCGGATTTTGGTCGTATTACGTGATATATTTTTCAAGTTTTGTTTCAAATGAAGAAAAAAAGTAACGTCGAGGCTGTTTGAGATTTAATCGTGTGGTGGAGGTTATAGCTGCCGGTTATTAACATGTAATACAATATATCTGCAAGAGTTGGATTTTAACATTTTTTTCTCGAATTGCAGCATAGCACCGGTTGCACTGATTTGTTTACAGAAGCAGAAGCTGACAAACGTCCAAGAATATTTTTAAAATCGTGATCTAATGCAAATTTATAGTGTCGAAATCTTGAATTGAAATTTAGATATCGGTGATGTATGGTTTGGTGTGATGGAAGTGTTGCATTTTAGTTGGTTCAGGTGGTCCGGGTCTAGAACAAGGTTCACTTATTCAGTTGTGGTTGAGAGCCCTGTGAAATGTGAAATATGCTGGTATTTTGTCTCGCAGTCGAAGCAGATTGCATATGTAATGAGGTGTAAGGAGTCGAGGTGTTTATGTGGGAGGTATTTCTGGTGTCGAATGTTTTGCATAATCTGCGCCGTAAATATGGTGAATGATATTTTATGCAGGTACTGCGTGACCCCCTCCTTCGTCACACGTGTATATGCGACGATTAAACCCGAACGTGGCCGAAGATAATGTAAAAGTTGGGAGAAAATTACAAAATATTCAATTTATTTTTATCATTATTAGCTTCACATATTCAGTACCTAGTATTCCCTTCAAACGGTCGTGTATGCATGTTTTCTTACATACATCAACAATGAACAGCATAATGTGTATTTACGGTGCAAATGCTCATCGGAATTTTTTTTAGATTGCTCGAATTTTTAAGAAAAAGTTTCCAATTTCGCTAAAAATAATATACGACATAAAGGGGCCTTCCATGGTAAGATAGTGAAATCGGCCCTTGATCAAAATTGGGTCCAATGTGGGTCAAAATGTTACCTATGATGTAAAAACACGCCACAAAAATTTTTGACCCCCTACCCCTTCCCCTTTCCGAAAAATCGCGTTATAACTGTCGAAAAATCGAAAAATTCTAACTTTGGAGGGGGTGGATGAACTTTTTTTATTTTTTCACAGATTATAGATATCATGGAGGGGTATATGTGGTAAAATTTTGAAAAAGATCGGTTCACAATTTCTTTGTTTTTTGGGGGGTTGAAATTTTCAAAAAAAAATTTTAAAATTTTGAGGGGTGCCATGGCTAGAAATTTTTTTAAAATCTTCGTAATATGGATAAGTATCACATATATTTTTTTGAGGGCGCGAAAATGGGTGCAACATTGTCAAAAAATAAATAAAAACTTCGAAAAAACACGCATTTTCAGGGTTTTTTCGTTTTTGTCGAGGGTATCTGAGGGGGGGGGGGACTTAAAATGTAAGCAATTACAATCGTAATACATAATATCTGGATAGAGTGGGGTTGATGTGGGAGATTTGTGGTCACATAAGTATGTGGAAGAATGACAGGGTGTGATAAAAAATAAAGAAAGAAAAACGAGTGATGCGCGCGCTAGAGTGGTCCTTTTGGACTTCGGATATTTTTAATGTCTTAGCCACCAAAGTTTTTTTATTTCATGAGAAAATAACTTATTTTTCATTTTTGCCTTAATTGAATTTTAAGTGGCACGTAGTGACCCTCCCCCCAGCCCCTCCAAAAAAATTAGAAACGTTTTTTAAAAAAAAATATGAAAAAAATGACTAAAAATTGAAAAACAAGTTCTTTTGTATAAAATGGTTTATGGGGGGGGGCATAAATTTTTTTTTTGTTGAATGCATAGAGTTGACAAGTGGAATTTTCTAAGACCTTTGCATGACGTCATTTTGATTTTTCATCTATGAAATTTTGAAGAAAAATTGGAAACTAATTTCATCTTGCTTTTTTTTTTACAAAAAAAATTAATTTTTGATTTTTGAAAAATAAAATGCATGCAGTTTTCAAAAAAAGAAAATTATCTTTAACAACAAAATTTCGATACTTTTTATCAAAAATGAAATTTACGAAAATTTCCAATTTTTTGACAATTTTGTGTACTCATGCCTACTTGATAAATAATTTTATCATTTAAAAGATTTCAGCAATTCATGTAAATTTTGAGTTGGAAACAATTTTTATGATTTTTGAAAAAGTTTAAATTTAGGTATGTCGATTTTACGAATTTACAAAAATTTCATGTCTTGCACAATATTAATATCAACACTAATTTCATTATTTACCAAGTTTTCGTAATTTGAGCAATTTACACAATTCGTCCAAATCTTTTATTTCACACAATTTTTCTGATTATTTTATGAAATTTTTACAATTTACGAAAATTGTTAGCCTTATATAATTTCACTTTTTACAAAATTTTTATGGTTCATTTACCTAAATTTTTGGATTCTAGAAAATTCCCTGTTTTTTACATTTTTATTATTTTTGTACAATCCTTTTAATTGTCTTCAATAGCAGCAGAAGTGCGATTTTCAAAATTTATTCCAATGCAATTTTTACAAAAATTCACGTCTTGCACAATTTTTATGATTTTTAGTTTTTTTTAAGGAAAATTGCAAACTTCTTCAATTTATTTTATGATTTTTTTTATTTTCACGATTTGCATAATTTATATAATTTTGCCAAATTTTTTGATTGATGAAGATTTCTTGTTTTGTTCAGTTTTCATTGCATTTAAATTTTTTCAGTTTACCCAAATGTTGCATTGTATAAAATTTCATAATTTATACAAGTCGTGTAATTTATATATCAATGACAAAAAAATGACTGCCAATTACAAGATTTTTACAATTTTATTTTTTAATTCAGGAAATTATTTTTATTTTCACAATTCATATAATTTAGATGTGTACCTATTAGTACTTCGATTACAAATTTTTTTAAATATCCTGGCTACATGATTTTTTTGATTTCTAAAATTTTTATAAGTTTTTTTTCGATTTCATGATTTAGGTACGAAAATTACATTTACTTCAATTGAGTCACAAAATTTCCCTTTTTTCACGATTTTTCTCATTTTCACGTGCTTTCTTCATATTTTGTGCATTTTTAGGGTTTTTCAAAAAAAAAAAGTGAATTTTTAACAATAATATTTTTAAATACCTAGTAGCATTGTGAAAAAATTGAATTTTTAAAGATTTCTTGAATTATTAAATATGATCGGCCTAAGTAATGTTTCTGAAATTGACAAATTTTCCTCAGAACTTTTTCTATGCAGCAAGCTACAGTTTTGCCTAAAATTCGTCGAAAATTTTACAAATATCACCAAGAAAAAATTGTTTTGAATTTTCTGAAGTCTGATTTAATATAGGTGGTCCAAGAATTTCTGAGAGCTTCCTTCTGCATATTTCCATAAAAGTGTCATCTTACGAATATTCTTTTTATTTTTTGGAAGCATAAAAATATAAAACAAATACAAATATGTATAAAATATTTATTCATAAATACAATCATGTATGAAAAGGAGAATGTAAGATATGTACATAAAACAATATATAATTATTTGCGAAATACATATTCACAACAAAGTAGTAAATAAATAGAAAAAGAGAAATATAATGTAATATTTTTGTACAAATATTTACAAAAAATTTTATAAAATAAATTATAGGGTAAAAAATTTATAAAAAATAACTCCTCTTTTGTTATTCGGAAGTGAATGGACCATTTTATTATGAGGCAAATAAACGAGGTAACTCGGTATAAAAAAATCATATTTCGAATATTTAATTAGAATAAGCGAAGAATATTTATAAAGTTATTTTTTTGAAATATTTATTTGCCTCGACAATGGTCCCCAAATTGTATATTTTTTACGTTAGCCAGTAAGCTGCGAACATGGATGTACGAGTGCATATGGGTAGTACGATAAGTGATTTTGAAAATACCCCAAAAACGAGCCCCATTTTATCATGGTCTCGAATTGTTCACAGATTCCTATCGGCTAACTTATACAATAGTTTAATTATGGAAGCGCCGTCGCCACGCATCTATTGACCTGTAACTATAGAATTAACGTGATTGGCGTAATTTTCCGCTTTTTGAATCGATTTAATCAGCAGACGTGGTGGCGTTTGTTTACCTAGTCAATGATTCGAACAATGTGGCTTTTCGTTTTCGAAATAGCGAATGATTTCGGTTGGTAACTCGATATATCCATATCCGTGACGATTCGAGTATAATTGTGTAAGACATAGGCGTCGTCGAAGTTCGATTAAGGAAATGCAAAATACAAAATGATTTATAATCTGAGAGATACATTACGAAACCTTATAGCTAATTTAATATAAAAAATGACTGGGGGACGTATGATCACTGTTTTTGATTACCGTTTGTCGACCATTTTTGGAAAAACGAAATCGGTATGTCTGCAGATTCGTCCAAGCTGGTCAAAGACGATACCTTCGATACTCTGTCAGCGTCGTCCATTCTGTCATCAGCTACAATCGATATACTCGATGGCGTAGTGACTTCGTTGTCTTTTGGATCTATCACCTCGGACGAGAAATCATCCGATTCTTCTTCGGACGACGTAGTTATGTCGATTTCTTTATCAGCCTCGGTGGCTTTTTTGGCCGCTTCGGCGATCTCTTTCTTCTCATTTTGTTCTTCTGAACTGGTCATTATGTTAGTTTGAGACGCATCGTCGGCTTTATCCAATTTGGTATTTGGTTTGAAAAGACTAGTGGGTTTTTTGACCGATGGGGCTGGCAATTCTTCCGATTCTTCGACGTTCTCGTTTTCGTTTTCTTCGACCTTTGGTGTCGTACTCTTGGGCTTCAAGACAGACGATCTTTTGGCCGAGAACAGCATAGTTCGGACTGGTTTCTTATCGGAGGACGCCGCAGCAGGTTCTTCGGCATCGTTACTCGTGATTTCTGTGGTCGTCCTGAACCTACTGTAGTATTTACTCGTGCTCGTCTTCTGCCTATTCGACGCAGAAGGCTTGAAAGTATTGACACGTTCGGTTGTGGTATCTGGAGCCTGAGTTGTAGTCGTGCTGCGGTATTTAGGTGGTCTAGTTCTGGGCTTGTATTTCCGTGTCGTTTCCGGAGTCGATTCTTCGCCAGATTTGCCAGATTCGGTCGTTTTATTTTTGTTACGCGAGGCGAAAGCAAACTTACGAGTGTTTTTCTTCTCCAAATCCTCTTCTAGGCTTTCAGTCGTCGATTGCGGAGTACTTTGGGTGGAAGCTGCGGTCGTACGTTTGTAATCTTTGACGCTGAATCGAGGCCTGGTCGTATTGGTGGCGTATTTATTCTTAATTCGAGTCTTCAACGAAGCTGTGGTCGGTTCTGGCGTTGTAGTTGTGGTCGTTGAATGCGAGGTGGCGGTTTGAGGGTAGTTTTCTTTTTCTTCTTTTTCGGAGTTGAAGTATTCGGCAGATCCGACGTTGGAGGAATCGTAGTTGTTCTGCAGTAATCCGCTTTGCAAATATTCTTTGGGGTAATTGGGATAGTTGTCTTGTTGTTTGGTCGGATAATTGGGATAGTTGTCTTGCTGTTTGGCCGGATAATTGGGATAGTTGTCTTGTTGTTTGGCCGGATAATTGGGATAGTTTTCTTGCTGTTTGGTTGGATAATTGGGATAGTTGTCTTGCTGTTTGACAAATTGGGGATAGTTGGGATAGTCATCTTCGGGTTTAGTGGTGGTATATTTCGTGGCTTTTTTCTTCGTCGTGTATTGGATTGTAGCTTCGGTTGAGGGAACATCATTAGCAGCGTAGAAGTTCTCATTGATGGTACTGGTGGTGGAGACATCAGCTGGAGTGGTCTTGTATCGTACCTGATCTTTATTCTTACTGCCCTTCGACGGTTTACGACGACGACCTCCGGCTTTCCTCGTCGTGGTCTCGTAAGTTTGTTCGCTTTCGTACTCGAAAGGCTTCTGAGTGGTCATTGGGGCATATTTTTGCTTATCCTCATACACGATTTGTTCAGCTTCGGTAGTTGTGGTGTGATATTTGGGTGGTTCTGGGTTATAATTGTTCTGAGGGTATCTATTGCGGTTGCTATTTGTGATATGTTGAATACTGAAGTATTTGTGATTCTTGGGTAACGTAGAAGTGAGCTTCTGAGGAGGAGTGGTTAGTCTTTGGAATGTACCGTAACTTTGGTCATCTTCAGCCTCGGTAGGTGTTGGTAAAAATGGACCTCTGGTGAACGAATTATATTTTTCATTCTTATGGTCCTGTTTGACACCTCCTGACACGTCTTCTTCGTTGAATTGAAGGATATCACGTTGCGGAAGATAAGTTACCGATTTTATAGACTGAAGTTTGCCCGGTTCGTAGTCCAGCAGGTTGGTGGTAGTGCTGACTTCTGGATAGTTTGAGGGTGGAATTCTGTCGAAAGCTGGCTTTGGTGGTAAATGACTAGGTTTGGGTTTTTCTTTCTTGTAATGTTCCACTGGCACTGTAATTTCGTAATGTGGATCGAACTCTCGGTTATTTTGTTCGGGTTTAAGTCTCAAGCTTTCGGTAACTGGTTCTCTGACTGGTTCTCTGGGTAATGTGAAAGGTCTGCCGAATTGGGACAACTGTTCGAAGACTTGTTTGCTAGGATTGTCGTCGTGTGGTTTGCGTAAATCGTACTGTTTGACTTGCGATTCGTGAGGTCGTTTGTTGAACCCGCTAGCTGGCTCGTACCTTTGAGGTGCTTGTTTCAATCCACCATCGTATAAGAACTGGTCTTGGATTTGCTCATTCCGAATAAAATGCGTTGGCTTTAGCGATGGCGGAGGAATATTCAACGCAGGATCTCGAGTACCATAAATGGTTGCAATATTATTAGTATTCAATAAAAAGTCATTAGGTCTCGGTAAAGGTTGTTGCTTGTGCTGTTGCGACCCCTCATCTTCGTAGCTTTCCTGCTTCTGAGGTACTCCCAAGAAATAATTATTCGGCTGGTAGTGATTAGGAGGATTTGGAGGGAACACTTGTACCGAAGTTGGGATATTTTTCGAAGGCGCCTGAATTAAACTCTGAGGCTTGCCGGGATTTTCTAACCGGTATGGATTACCATAATGTTGCTGTTGATTTGGTAAATACTGAGGAGGTTGCGGTTGGAAGAAGGTCGGAGGGAAACGTTGAGGTTGTTGGTTATTCTGAGGGAAATATTTAGGATGTAAGTGAGAACCTTGGTCTAAGAATTGGTTATCTTTTACGTTCTTATCCAAAAGTGGATTTCTGGCTTGGATTGTCTGTAGTCCGAACGTGTTAAAGGTGCCTAAGATCGGAGGCACGACGAACGGCTCGAGATTGTTGGCCGATGCCGCAGTTTGGAATGATTTCTTGTACAAGTTTTGTTGCAGCGATGCAACTGGCACTGGTTCGGGAAGTTTACCGAAGAATTGACGACTAGATTCGGGCCGTTGAGGAGGGTAGTTTTCGACTTGACGGGGTACGAAACCCGGCACGAATGGTTTCCATTCATCGGCTAATACCTGAAAATTGAAGTAGCGATTAGAACGAAGGTTTTTGAAGGCGTGATCTAAAAAGGTGGTTGAAAACGTACTTGTTGATCGGAAGACCATTGGTATCTGTGGATTTCTTGACCTTGGCCTAGGACTCCCACTATGCAAATACCTAGGAAAACATACATTTTGTCAGTGATTTTACCAATTTATTGTTAAAAGTAAAGACGGCGTAGTTTTGACAAATCTTGAATTTTTTATTTCAATTATTACTTTTTTGTAAACATTATAAACTCAACCTCACAAATAAAATTTAAAAAAATTCTTCCGATGGGTGTAATAATCCTGTAATTATAAACACCCCAAAAAAAAAAAAAAAAAAAAAAAAAAAAAATTATCGTTTTTTTTTTTTTTTAATTTATAAATTTTCATATAAACCACATATTTTTGTTTAAATTTGGTAATTTTTCATCAAAGCTTTTTCTTGTTGTCAAAGCTGTCAAGTTTTCAGCAGTCTTTGAAATTATTATTCAATTTTCATATATGACTTGAAAATTACGAATTTTTGTAAAAAAAAAATTAAATTATATATTACCTTTTTTTGGAATTTCATGTTTTTGTGTAAATTATCAATTTTTCCACAAATTATTGATTTTAAAAGAAATGATGAATTTATTTTTCAAGCTTGTTTCATTGAATAAATGCAATTTCGCAAAAACTCACATTTTTTTGAAATGAAAATAAAATTTTTGAAAAACTCGCTTAGGTTAGGATCTTATTGCTTTTGATCAAATTGTAGCCTTTGTCATTGATTAAATGCGAACTCCCATTTTATGAAATTTACTGAAAAGAAAAATTTTGAAAAATTTGCATAGGGTAGGATCTTACCTTTGATCAAATGATAGCCTTTGCCATTGATTATCTAAATGCAAATTGTCATTTTTTGAAATTTACTGAAAATAAAAATTTTGACAAATTCGCTTAGGGTAGGATTTAGCATTGGATCAAATGGTAGCCTTTGTCATTGATGAAATGCAAATTCCCATTTTTTGAAATTTACTGTGAATAAAATTTTGTACAAATTCAGCCAGAGGAGGATTATGCATGAGAACCTAGGGTAGCTTATATCATTGAATAAATGCAATTTTGAAAAAACTCACATTTTTTGAAATTTACTGAAAATAAAAATTTTGACAAATTCGCTTAGGGTAGGATTTTACATTGGATCAAAATGGTAGCCTTATTTGTCATTGATTAAATGCAATTTCCAATTTTTTGAAATTTACCGAAATTAAATTTTTTAACAAATTCAGGCAGAGGAAAATTTTGCATAGGATCTTACGGTAGCTTTTTTCATTGATTAAATGCAATTTTGCCAAAACCCCCCTTTTTGAAATTTACTGAAAATAAAAATTATGACAAATTCGCTTAGGGTAGGATTTTGCTATCGATTTTTTGCCAAATTCATCAATTTCTACCAAAAGTCGTAGACCTAGCTAAATTTTTTTCAATCTAAATTGTGATTTTTTATTTTTTTTTAAATTAAAACAAAATAGGTACCTACCTACATATTTCCATTTTTTTTTTTTAGAATCACAAATTTTTTGTCTAAATTATCAATTTTCCCACAAATTAAGTAGGTATATTATGTTTATGTAAAATTATGAATTTATTTTTCAGAACAATTCATACTTTTGGGTAAAAATTATCAATTTTTTGACAAATTTCTATCAATGGTCATAGGTATATTTTTTTCTATCAAAATTGTGAATTTTTGTATTTAAAAATTACCTATTTGAATTTTTAATCAAAAATATATATTTTTTTTTTTCAAAACCTATTAATTTGTATGTAGAAATGATAAATTTATTTTTGTATTATTTAAATTATTTACTTCGGGTCAAATTTTTGTTAATTTTTCGTCAAATTCGCGAATTTCACTCAAAAAAGGTCTATTTTTTGTCAAGTCAATTTTTTCTGCTAATACTCAACAATTCCCTTTGAATTGATCATTTTCTGCTAGAATGATCAGTTTTTGGCCAAAACTACCAATTTTCAACAAAAATCATAGGTAAAAATTAATCTCCAAAAATTATTCTTTTTGGTTTATATGATTAATGATTAATGTATTTTTAAAAATTATTTATTACATATCATTTTTGTGTCAGAATCATCAATTTTTACAAAAACTTACTCTGTCAAGAATTATAAAATTTATGTGATACTGATACTTATTATTATAATCTTATACCAAAACTTCAATTTTTTTGTTAGGATCAAGAATTTTTGTGAAAATTTTGAGTTTTTGGAGAAATGATGAATTCTTTTTTTTTTTGAAGTTATCAAATTTTTTGTCAAAATCATCAATTTTTACCAAAAATTATATTTTTGTTTCAGAATCACATAATTATCTTTGTTGAAATTATTAATTTTGGTCTAAATCTTCAATTTGTATCGAAAATTATGAATTTTTTGTCAATTAACATCATGTTCTTGAAAGATAGCATTAAAATCATACCTACAAAATTTTTTATTCAAAACTAGAAATTTTTCTCCGAGCCATGTTAATTTTTATCAAAATCACGTAATTTTTCTCAAAAAAATCACTTTTTATTAAAACTATACCAATCAATTATTGCCCTAGTGAAACTTGCTTATTTCGTAAAAATTTTGCATATCTTCCACGTTGAAAAGTATCAAAAAACTCGAAATTTTGGTGCCTACCAATTTGAGGATGACCTTTCCGTCTCCTTCTCAATATAGACAAACTACTCATCATGCTCGATCGAAACACACGGTTCACTTCCCCATTTTAAAAACCACGTCCCGAAAGCTTTGTTATTTAAAAATAACCACTCTCGAATTCGAATTTCCCGCAATTTCTGATCTACTTTTCGATGACTTTATCGTCTCCACGATTTCATTTTTTAATTACAATAATTTTTCGTATCATTTTTTTTCTAAATTGCGATATTACTACGCATGCATATTATATTTATACTCGTAAGAATCCAGCCTTATCTATACCTAGGTATACACTGTTGGTTCTCGAGGAAGTGTACAAATTCACATGTCACATAACGGAGCATTAAGAAATTCGTTTAATAACGTGGAAATTAATGTTGAAAAAAAGTAAAAAATAATACTGGAATCTCTCCGCACAATGATTAATTTCAATGGGTAATTTTTTGCATGCGATATTCCAAACAATAGTGTCATCTTTAACTTCATCGTGGCAATTGTTATAATTTTACGTCACCTTAGAGTGTAATCTGGTCTTATCAAATATTTAGCAATATTTTTAAACACTCGTACCGTTAAAGTAGAAATAAAAATGTTCTTCTTTATACGGTTCTAAACGTATTTAAAAAACGTTCTAACCATTCGTAGGTGTGTGTAAAATACACGCACGATGGAAAAAAAAAACTTAAACGAAACCTATCTTCGCATTAAATAGTTGGGTATTCCATTAACGAGTTTTAAAACCATAGCTCATTGCTGAGTACCATAGTATCGTGGTATTTAATTATCAGATTATCGAATCGCGATAAAAATTGTCTAAAGATAAGAATACACGTAGAAAAAAAAAAAAAAAGTGAAACTAACCCACGCTTAAAGCCGAAAAAATGCATCGGACCATCACATTTCTCATAATGAGCTCATTCGTGTACCTGCAAAAAAGACACAAAAAAATTGGTTATTCAAATGGCTAACAAACATACATATGTAACGTGGTTTGAAAACACGCGAAGCAATTAAACGGGTCATTATTTTGATTATTTACAATGTTAGAACGAATATTTTGTAACCATTGGTTAATTTTCCTTCTCGTATTTTTATACCATAAGATGGAAAACCAGTCATATGTCGACGTCTGACGCATGTAACGAGTAAAAGTTTCGCAGAGAAAACTCGTACCTCGTACGTCCTTTCCGGAGCAGCTCCTATCGAATGCGATGGGATATGCTGGATGCTGCGGACGATTGTAGGTCTCTAATATTATCCAATATGACCATTTAAGCTTCGCTACGTTCCGGTAAAAGCGCGAGCTTGTTTGACATAATAGGTGATATTGATACTGGTTCTGTTTTCAACCATTTTTATACGAGTATGTCGAGATACCATCGAGAGGTTCTATGACCTTATTCTATGCACATGCAATAAGGGTTGAACGTAATCAATCGTACCCGATAGCCGAAAATAATGATGATTTTTTCAACCATTTCCTAATCGAAAACGAGTAGGTAATTTGTACGAGACGTTGTGTAATTAGAGCAAATATTACGTGGATGAGACAAAACAGGTGTTAAATGTACAAATACCTAATCGTACGAGTATATAAGCGTATGTAGATCGATAGGCGAGCATTTTAATTATATATTTCCGATCGATTCCAATAGTAATTTAAATTTTTTTCACAATGAATCCGCATCGTCTATTGCCTGTGGAGTGATGTGGATTCGATTGAATGGCATACTCGATCTCGATCTCAATGGTACATACGCATATAAGATGAATCGACACACAGAGAGAAAAATCAAGAGTACTGGAACTAGTTTAAAATCATGTAACAGTCTCGAAACTGGTTACTGGAAAGTGGTAGTTATTGCGACATATTTAATCGCCGTGCACCAAATCGGAAGTTATTTTCATAGTATCATTAACACGAACACGCGACAAGTATTGCGATCGATTCAATCGTACATGGGCATATTTGGTGCATTCATATAAATTATAAAAGCCTCCTCGTCCACAGACTGACTTGCCGGCGTGCTGTTCTGTTTCTGTTGCAAAATTCATCTATCGTAAATGCCCTTCTATGGTGTAAAATGTACCATGCAACATGAAAATATGCGACTGGTGGCCTATATGATGGGACATACTACAGGTGCTCTCGTATACTGCCTTACAGATATATTTATACCAATATCACGTTACTGTAGTGGAGGGCTTTTAACTGTGTGATGTGAGATTTATACGAGTAATTGAGTACCTATCGAGTGAAGAATTTTTATTCGACGAGTTGTATAATGTTGATTGGAATTTCGGCTGTTATAGTGTGGTTGTGAAATTAGGCCAGCAAAAATAATTATTGCCATCGGTGTTTGCAATTTTTGATTTGCGATTTGCACTTAGAGGTCGTCTCGTCTAATATAGATATTTTTTGTAAGCTTGATTGATCAGAAGAATGTTCAGACGAGTAGAGAGAATTTTTTTTGAAAATCCTAAAGCCAAAAGCCATGCTCATGCCTTATCAAAATTTTCATAAATAATGGAAAGTCACGATTTCGGATTTCATATTTATATTTTTTTTCTAATTTGTCCATTTCAACGCTCATAAATTTTTGGAAGTACCCTCCCACCAATCGCTAAAAATCTCAAAAATTTCCTCGAAAAAAGATGCAGATAAACATTTCAATTTTTCAAAAAATGGATTCGAGTGAGAATTTTTTTTTTTTTTCATTTTTTCAAGGTGTCTACATGGTTTTGAAACTAGTGATTTGAAAAATAGGTCATGAAAGTAGTAAAAATGCAGTGATTTTGAAGTAAAAGTAGTGACAAAATCAAAATTGAAAAAATGAAAATCGATGAATCAATTTTGTCTATAATCGAAATATAGGTATAGGTAACTAATTTCAGTCTGGAAATTTTGTTAGTAACTGAAAAAAAGTAGTGAAGAAACAGTTATTAGTTTACCACCACTTTTTTTTGAAGAAACAATATTTTTTAGTTGAATTCGGTTAAAATTTTTTCATTAAAAAAAAGTTGACTGTTTCTTTCATTTTTTTTTTTTTTTTTGGAAAAATGTGATCACTTTTATCAGTATAAAAATGACGGGGTTTTCACTTTTCAGTAAAAAAAATGGCCATTTTTATTTAATAGGTAATACAAAAAAAAATCGACCTATTTTTCGTAAAAAAAAAAATAATAAGTTTTTTTTTCATTTATTTTAGAAAATTGACACCTAATTTTATTTTTCTTCCCTAAGAAATCGAGCAACTTTTCGTAAAAAAAATTATCAGTGGAAGATTGACACTTTTTTTATTTAAAAAAGGTGATAATTTTTCTTCTGCGAAATTTTCCCTTTTTTTTCGTAAAAAAATTTAATTTTTTTCAGTTGAGAAATTGGCTCCTTTTCAATAAAAAAGTGGACTATTATACCTTCGTAAAATTTGACAGTCTTTTCAGTAAAACAAAAGTTGACCATTTTTTAAAAAGTAAAAAAGTGACTATTTTTCGTAAAAAAAATCAATCAGTCATAAACGACCGTTTTTTTTTCTCAGGAAAAAATTATATTTTTTCAACAAAAAATTTATATCTTTTTTTCTTTAAAAAATTGATTAATTCAAAATTGATCATTTCATTCGTCAAAAATTATTCTGTGAAAAATTACATTTTTTTCATTAAAAAAAGTTGTTCATTTTTTCAGTAAAAAAAAATAATGAGGAAAAAATTGACTGTTTTTCCTTTGGTAAAAAAATTCACAATTTTTCTTCAGTCTATGTATTAAATTGGCCACTTTTTTAGGTAAAAATATTATCATTTCATCAGCAAAAAATGTCATTTTTCAAAGCAAAAAATTTCTTTTTACTGTGAAAAACTGACCTCTTCTTTCAGTAAAAATGACACTTTTCGTAAAAAAAATTGACTACTTTCTTCAGTGAAAAATTGACGGAGTACCTACCTATACTTTATTGTAAAAAAAATCCATCAGGAAAAAATTACCCTTTTTTCTGTAGAAAAAAATTGACTTCTATTTTTTGGTAAAAAATGACTATTATTTTGTTGATTAAAAAAATTGTTTATTTTTTGGTAAAAAATTGACTGTTTTTTAAACCAAAAATTAACAATTTTTTGGTAAATTGACTATTATGATAAAAAAAAATCGATTGTTTTTTAAGCAAAGATGTACTTACAATTGTTGGTGAAAAATTGACTGTTTTTAAAAAATTGACTACTTTTTGGTAAAAGATCAACTTTTTTTCAATTTTTTAAGCGATTTTTTTTGTAAATTTTTGAAATTATTTTTGTGTAAAAGAAATTGGCTGATTTTTAAAGCAAAAATTGACTGTTTTTAAGCAAAAATGACTATTTATTGTTGAAAAATATTATTTATTTATTTTTTTTTGTAAAAATCGACTGCTTTTAGCAAAAAATTTGACTATTTTTAAAAAGTTGACTATCAACTTTTTGGTAAAAGATTAACTATTTTATTGTAAATTTTTTAAATCATTTTTTTGTAATTTTTTAAAATCATTTTTGTATAAAAAAAATTGGCTATTTTTTTGTAGAGGAATAGACAGTTTTTTACAACAAAAAAAAAACATTTTTTTTTTGTTGAAAAATTGACCATTTTTTGTGTAAAATATTGGCCATTTCTTTGTAAAAAAAATTATTTTTGTCTAAAAAATTGTCGATTCTGTGTGAAAAAATTATTAATTTTTTCTTGAAAAATTGACCATTTTTTGTGTAAAACATTGGCCATTTCTTTGTAAAAAAAATTATTTTTGTCTAAAAAAATTGTCGATTCTGTGTGAAAAAATTATTAATTTTTTCTTGAAAAATTTACCATTTTTTGTGCAAAATATTGGCCGTTTCTTTGTAAAATAATTGACCACTTTTTTTTGTAAAAAATTCTTCATTTTATCAGTAAAAAATGGGATTTTCAAGGCAAAAAATTTATTTTTACAGTGAAAAATTGACTAATTTTTTGTAAAAAAAAATTGATCAGTAAAATTATTGACCGATGTTTTCAGTAAAAAGATTGACCAATTTTTTCAGAAAAAAATGGCTATTCGTAAAAAAAATAATATGTAGGTCCTAGGTAATCGCAATCAGTAAAAAAATTGATGATTTTTTTCAGTAAAACATCGACTATGAGTACCTACTTTAAAAAAAATCAATCAGGAAAAATATTTTTCCTGTGGAAATTTTTTTATAATTTTTTGTAATTTTTGTGTAAAAAAATTACTATTTTGTTGTAAAAGTGTATGGGTTTTCTCACAAAACGTAAACGATACAAAAATATGGTATTTTTTTCAACCATGCTATCTACTCCTAGAGCCACAAGCCTTTGAAAACTAAATTTGCGATCGGAAATCCGGCGATGAGATCACTTCAAAGTGCATCAACATTGGCATTATTTTCAGTAGCTCTTCATGTACTAAGCTTGAACTGAATCATATTGGCTGGAATTTTCCATGTATCACGATCACATACGGCTTTATTTATATGTGTGATATGTATCCCAAAACCATACGTGCTCTAGACATTGAACTAATTGGACATAGCTGATTAAGAAAATCCTATCTGGTGTAATTAACATGACGATGGAACTGACCCTTTCTAATAAAAAATGTAGACTGGGGCACCTTTGTCCGGTTCCAATTGGCAACCGATCAACTTGAAGGCAACGCACGCTTCGGACAAATTTCGTCTTCGCGAAGCTTTAGTTGCTATCACGTGCTAATCGTTTACAACAGGAAATGACATTTTCGTTCATGGCATTACGTTGACCTTGTTCTTTGCTGGGACGTTCGACAAAATTCACGGGCTTTTTGAACTTTCACCTGTTGGAGCACGAGATGAAAACGACGAATTTAAAAGGATTCGTCGTGTGTAACGTATAACGGAACGGCGATTCCATTTTCCAAAGCATTTACACCTAGAGGATCCCTTTCGATTGACGATGGAATATTTTCAGCAGAAATGATACAGGTCTCTGGCGAACACATACACAGGAAGCGATAAATACTAATTTTCGTGTCAGCCGTAAAAAAACAGTGTAACTGTTTCAAATTAGTATAATGGAAAGTAAAAGTATATCGAAGTATTTATCCGCGCATTGCCGGACGCGCATCCACGACGAACAGGTTGTTGGGTACATGCGATACATCTCGCCGGTGCGCGTCGTGTCGTAGACTCCGACTCGTACTCCTAGTCTGAGGCTCCGAGCTCGAGTTGTCATCTTGTCAAATGTATGTAGTACGATAATCGATCTAATCGGTGCGCAGTGGAAATTAGAGCGACTTAATTACTCCGCTAGTGCGGCCGGCGTGTACCATGAAAGGCTTCTCACACGAATTACCATACCATGTTGTATAATTGCCGGTGCTGCAGACTGCGTAAATCAATCATTGGCCGAGATGACCGCGAGATATTTTCGGTGCGATACTTTCACTAGCTCATTGTAAATCATTTACCTACATGGTTACTCGGTCATCTGCTGCGCGAAGTTCGAGTACTGCATCGAAAGTACGAGTACGAATAGGGAAAAAACTCAGACGCACCATCTACGTGAGAAAAGCTGGTTTTTAAAATTTTTTATTAGGTCTATCAACATCATACAATTATTCACAAAATTCAGTAGACATTTAAAATTATTCGAAAACTGAAAACTCAAAAATGAGGATTTTCAAATTTTAATAATTTTTTAAAACTAGAGATATTTTAAAAAGTGGTTGATTTTTTGAAATTTTTTTTCGAAGGTTTTGTTTTCAAAGATCGATAAATTTTTACATTTAAAAAAGTGGACAAAAATTGAAAATTTGGGAATTTTTTGAATATTGGAAAAACTTTAACATTTTCCATAATTATTCTTCAATTTTAATATTTTTTTAAAAATTAGAGACATTTTAAGAAATTTTATACCATTTTAAAATTTTGGATTTTGAAAAATCAGTTTTCAGAGAAATGTCAATATTTCTTGATCATAACATTTTTTTATTCATTTTGTTTTTTTTTGATCATAGCAATGAAAAAATTGAGAATTATTAAAGAATAAATAATACAAAAACAGTATTAACAAACCAAAAAATTGAAATTTTAAGTGAACTTAAAAAAAAATTAAAGTTACTTTGAAGAAAATTTAAAAAAAAATTTTAAATGTTGAATTTTCAATTTTTATTGATATTAAAAAAAAAAAATTTAATTTTCAAAAAGTTGAACAAATTTTACAATTGAAAGAAATGTCAAAAATTCAAAGTTTGGGAAATTTAATAAATTTATTAAATCCCTAAAATTTGATAGTTTTTTATTTTTAACGAATTTTCAAAATCAGGTAAACTTTTATAGAATTTTCAAACTCATAAAAATATAAAAAACAAAAAATTGAAATGTTTAGCGAAAATTGGAAAAAAAAATGTATAAGAATGAAGAAACAAAAATTTAAAATGAATAAAAACAGCGTTTAAAAAAAACTCTAAAATTTGGCAATTTCAAAGAAAACCTTCTTTTTTTTTAAATTATTTGAAAAAAAGTAAAGAAAAACATCACATTGATTGATGAAAAAAGTAAAAAAAAAACAAATACAGAAAATGAAAATTTCGAAAAAATTGAGAAAACCCATTTCGAAAGCAACAAACAAAAATTGGAAGCATGAATTTATTAATAAAAAGCCAGCAGAAAAAAAGTCTCAGAAAAGTGGAGTAAAAACTTTTTTTTCTAAATGAGTTTGTTAAAAAGGAGCAAATTTATCAAATCACAAATTGTTGATAAATAAAATGAAAAAAAATTATGTCTCCGTGGTTTCCTCACCCATTCCCAAAAAATTAACCTAAATTCTACTTTTTTCAATCAAAAAATTAACTAAAAAGTAACCTACCAACCAATCAATTTTCGAAATTTTTGAGATGAATACCAAACTTTGGCCCATAACTTTGACTAACCACTGAAGAGGGAGGGAGTTTGACGAAAAATTTGAAAAAATTTACAAGGCTTCCTAGACGTGTCCGACACTATTTAGAGTGAAAACCGAGCCCCTTACTTCGATTTTGAAAGAAGCAGGATGAATTTTCAAAAAAAAATCTCATAAAGTGGGCCAAAATTTTGTTGGTGTAAAATTTTTTTCTAAATCATCATCCAACACAAATTTGAACATTTTGTTGATTTTTAAATTTTGGTTCAACACAATTCTTCAAGAATTTTGTTCAAAACCAAATTACTTAAACTAAAATATTTCAAAATTCTATTATTGAACTATTTTTTTCCAAGTTTGTTGAAAACAATTTCTAAAATTCTTTCAAGAAGTACCTATACAATTTTTCGCAAAAAAAAAAAAAAAAATAATAATAATAATAATAATAAATTAGAACTATAGGTATATAATAAGAAATCATTTTTTTGGAGTGAAAAATTCTCATTTCAAATTTTTAGAGGAAAAATTCTTGAAACCTTTTTTTTTTTTTTTTTTTTTTTTGAAGAAAAAGTCTTCTGATTTCTTTGAAAAAGATTCTCAAATTTTTTTACAGTAAAATATTTTTCAATTTTTTAGAAAGAAAAAAAAAAAATTTATATTTCTTTTTATTAAAATTTTTTTGATTTTTTTTTTTTTTTTTTTTAAGTAAAAAATATCTTAGCTTTTCCCAAATGAAAAAATCTGAATTTTTTGATTTTTTTTCCAATTTTTTTTGGAAGATGAAAACTCTCAATTTTTGGGGGCATGCATTTTTATTGGAAAAGAAAAAATTTTCAAGTGTTCTGGAAAGAAAAATAATACATTTATTTTTTCAAATTTTTTGGGAGTAATAATTCCTAAATTATTTCTCAGGTAGAAAATATCCAATTTTTTTAAGAAGAAAATCGTCTAATTTCTTTGGAAAAAAATATGTTGAATACTGGTTCACCAATTTCGTTCAAAATCAATACCTAAGTTTCCATCACCTCTCGTAAAAATTTCAACTTATTTGGTTGACTACTAGTTATGGGAGTTATCTTATTGTGTCGTCAAATTGCGCTGTATCCATTTATACGAAGCATAACGATTTTTGAGCGGGGAGTATATCTCAAAAATTTTTACTCAATTTGGAACTTGCCTGTAGTGGGCTTTTTTGTGCCACCTCTAAAATATTTTCACGACTTACATTTTTTCAATTAGAAAAATCGATTCATTTTGAATTTTCGTAGAATAAAAAATATCACAACTTTTTCATATAAAATAATTGCTAAAAAATTTTCATTTATTGAAAAGCTTTTATTTTTTTGTGAGAAATCTCTTAATTTTTTCGAGAAAAAAAAAACTAATAATTGTTTTTGAGAAATGTAAATACCTAGTTGAAATTTGAATACATTTTTTTTTTTTTTAAAGAAGAAATTTATATTTTGGACTTTTGGAGAAAAAGTCGTTAAAAATCTTAATTTTTGGTCCCTCAGTTTTTTTTTCTTTTTTTTTTTTGAAAAAATCTTATACCTATTTTTTTAAGAAATGAATTTTTCATTTTTCATTTTTTTTTTTTTTTTTTTTTTTTTTTGAGAAAAATTACTCGACTTTTTAGAAGGAAATATTATTTTTAGAGAAAAGCAAATTTCAATTTTTTTGTCTCAGTCAAAAATTAAAGAAAAACAATTTGATTTTCAACTTTTTGAGGTAAAAAAAGACAAAAAAAAACAGTTTTTTGGAGGGAAAAAAACTACTTAAATATTTTGTCTTATTTTTTTGGAATAGGTAAAATCTTTTAATTTTTTGGAAGTGAAATCTCCACATTTTTTCGAGTAAAAAAGTTCTAATATTTTTAATTGAAAAAAAATTATCTAATTAGTAATTAAGTACTTATTTTTGGTTTTATTTAATTTTTTATTTTTTGAAATAAGTGAAGCATTTCAATTTTTTGAAGGAGTAACAATCTCTGGATTTTTAAGCAGAAAAAAATTCTCTGATTTTTGAAATCGTTACTTTTAGAGAAAAACAAAAACTCAATTTTTGGTCTCAATTTTTTTCGATATCAATAATTTTTTTTACTTTTTTTGGAGTAAAAAAAATTCAATAGAAAAAAAATTAATTGTATATGTATATAACCCCATCCCAATTTCCACCATCGCTGGGTCAAATTTAATACCAGACTTTTTAATTCTGAAAACCCAACCAAAAGGTGGTCAAATTGGTGTTTGAAATTTCACCTCATCTTTCATCTATCCATAAGTACTTTGTCGTAGGAGATTTTGAAATACATAATTAAAAATATCGATACGTGGTACGATTAAAGAATACCATAAAGGCAGACTGCTGATAAGCTTTGACCCACTTGCACATACGTCGATGACACAAAACCCGACCTAGACTGCGGCTGCGGAATATTGATGACCGCATGAAATCCATCACGTTTGTATAGGACGACGAGAAAAAAATACATATTCGCCGAAGAGAACTTTCATTAGTGCTTTCATAGAGTACTGAGCAGACCAGAGAGGCCGCACTTGTTACCTATTGCGATGCGGTAGCGGGTCCCGGCAGACGTGTGAAACATCCCATCGTGTATAGAAAATACCAAACGAGGTCCTAAATGTCTTAGCCGATACGATGTGCTGCTCTGATGGACGATGGACGCTTGTGAATCGTCTACCAGTCGACTCGACGTCGACCAGCAAAGCATCTCTTAATTCCTGTCACGCGTCGTTGTGATTGTCGCGAGCGTGCTCCGGATTAAATATTATAATAAACACTGCGCCGGACGAGTTAATTCACCAGTTAATCGTTTATTCTCGAATAATAAGTATTTATTTCTACGAATGACGGATGGCAGAGTATCAAGGTCGATGCCTTTTGACCACTTTCACCTCGCACCGCCACCCAACCACCGAACACCGAACTCACAGAACCTTTCTAAATTCTACCAATTCGATATTTTAGCTACGACCCGAAAATCACCAAAAAATTTGTATATTTGACTTCGGCGATAATTTCCGCTACCACAAACAGGCGCCAGGGGGCGAGCCCATGCACCTGACTACCGCCTCCTATCCCATGCATGAGGCTAATTTACGAGATATTCCGGTATGCGCTCGTGATCTTGACCGAGGCGAACACTACGAAACATTGGAGTAATCGTCGGTGGTATTGATAGTATTAGATATTACTTCTCGAAATACCTACTTTTTTTCCATCGATAAAATATTAAAATAGTGGAAAAAGTGCACGTTTGAAGTGACCTCGCGCGAGATCATTCGTCATTATTATCCTAAATTTTGTATGAGGAATTCCTTCTCTTTGGCTTAAGAAATTCGATTAGGTGAGTAACGTGGTTTTTTATATGGCAGTGTGTCAAAAATTACCTACGAGACGATTGAAAATATTGGCTATTAAAAGTAGGTTAAATTTTTTCAAGTCACGAGGTAGGATTTGTTTCCTACTCGAGTCGAAATGTGCAACTTGAAAATAATCTCGAGTAAGGGACTTTGTGATTTAATTTTACTGCAGAATGAGAATTATTTTTATTGAAATTTAATTTCACTGTAAAATTGAGATTAGGTACTTGAATTGGGGTTAAATTTTATTTTAGAAAAATCTCCATCATTTCCCTTGAAATTTTATTTCATTACAAAATCAGGACCATTCGCATCAAAATGAAAATTTTATTGCAAATTCAGAACCAATTGAGTCTAAATTGAATTATGCTGCGAAATTAAAATTATTTTGAATAGATTTTTTTTTTTCAAAATTAAGATTAAAATTGAATTTTACCACAAAATCAAGATAATATTATGTGCATTAAAAATTTTAAAAATTGAATAAAAAATTAGAAAAAAAAATTTTGTAGTGTGAATTTTTCAAAAATTTTTTGAAATAATTCAAAACATCAAACATAGATGTTAGTATAAAAAAGTAGTTTATATTTTTTGAGAAGAACGAATATTTCAAAAAATTTTTGAATTCAAAAAACAATAGGTATAAAATTTTTCACTTCAAAAAAAATATTTCAAAATTTTCTTGAAAAATTCAAATAATTCGACGAAACAAAAATTTTACTTGGCAAATTGAGAATTTTTTAAAAATTTCATAACAAATGAATAAGAAATTAAAATTCTCTTCATATTATCAGTATCAAATTCAAATAAGTATATGTAAATGACGAATTGAGTGGATTCGTCAGCGAAGTTGTACTCTCATTCCGAGCATTGACCTCTAAAAAAATGAAAAGGTTTACTTATTTACCTACTTCGAACAAATTAAAAAATTAAAAGATTTTTTACATGAAAAAATTGAAAAAATTTTTATTCCATAAAAAAATATGGTTCCCGGACAATTCCCCGAATTCGCTTTCCCGAAGGGCCATTTTCCCGAATGGTGTTTCCCCGAAGCATCTTTCTCCCAAATCCCATTTTCCTGAAACACCATTATTTCGGATTTAAAAAAAAAAAAATTATTGAAAGCAATCTACAAATTACAAAGTAATAATGTTATATGATAGTGTTCTAAGGTACTGTAGTTCATTTTTTCCGGTTAAATACTCTTCCCCAGTGATGGAATCCAAAAAAAATATTTGTTTTGGGTCAAAAATGTTTTGGTTTTGGTTTGGGTTTGTATTTTTTTCCCACGAAAATTCATTACTCAGATTTCAGATACTGAAATGAATGAATTTTTATATTTTTTTCGGTAATTACAGTTTTTTCATTATTATTTTTTCAAGATGTGTGATGTTTGAGAATTATTTCATAGTTCAGGTGTTCAACTTCAGTCAGAAAGTCAAGGAAGGAGGGAATTTTATGATTTATGAAAGAGTTTAAACAATGTCTTCCCCTCATCAACCAAATACCATACCATGGAAATAATCATTCGGGAAAAAATTCATTCGGGAAAGTGAATTCGGGGAATAGGCTTTCGTGAAAAATGGATTCGGGAAAACGGCTTTCGGGGAAAAAATCATTCGGGAAATTCGCCCTTCGGGAAACCGAATTCTGGAAAATGTACCAGAATCAAAAAATATACCTACCTACTTGTTTCATAAAAAATGCGCAATTTTTTAATTAAAAAAATTGAGAAATTTTTTTTGCAAATAATAATTGTGGTTCTACTGTTTCCTCTAAGAAAATGATACGTTTTTTCCCTCAACCCAATTTTTGAATCATAAAAATGAATTGAGATTTTTTTACTATAAATTTTTTTTTTAAATAAAAGGTTTTTTACTTTAAGAAAATGAAAGATTTTTCTTTCTGAAAAATTTTGAATAGTCCACCTATTCTAGAAAAATTCAAAAAATTTTTTCCTTCAAAAAATTGAGATTTTTAAATGCAGTTTCTCATTTTTTGAAAATTTCTGAAAATAAAATTTTTTACAAATTCAGCCAGACCGAGGATTTTGCATTGGATCTAATAGGGTAGGGTTTTTCACTGGATTTTTTCGGAGATTTTTTTCATTGATTAAATGCAATTTTGCAAAAACTCCCATTTTTTAAAATTTCCTGAAAATAAAATTTTCCTAAAATTCTACTATTGGTCAGTGTTTTGTATTGGATGTTTTGGAGGTTTTTCATTCATTAAACGCAATTTTGCAAACACTCTAAAAATTGATAGGGGTTCCCTTTGAGAAAATTAAGAGATATTTTACTCGAAAAAAAATGATGAAAATAAGACAAATTGTTGTGTTATCAAAATTGAAAAATTTAATATACTTACCTTACTTACTCAAAAAAATCAAGAGATTTTTTTTCTTCTGAAAAATTTGGGTTTATTTTCTCACAAAAGATTTTCATTCCAAAAAAATAGTATATATCTCCCCCCACTCTTCAAAAAAATTGAGAAAAATTTTAAATTTTTAAATTCAAAAAATTGAATGCATTTTTTTATACTTTCATGAAAATTTTTTAAAATAAGAAATTTTTTTATTTTCAATTTTTTTTTTAAATTAAAAAAATTAAGAAATTTTTTTATTCTAAAAAATAATTTCTTTATAGTCCTAAAACTTGAGAGACTTTTCGTTTTGAGAAAATTAATAGATTTTTTATTCCAAGAAATGAGAAAAAATTTTTGTACCTATCATCAAAATTGAAAAATGTATTATTCAAAAAAATCTTTTTTTTTTTTTTTTTTTTTATGAAATTAGGTTTTTTTTCCTTTTTTTCGAGAGAATTTAGGAATTTTTTTAATTCTAAAAAATTGGTAACTCACCTATCTTTTGTTTGAAATCATTTGGAGGTTTTCCTCCTTATAAAAGTAAAACATTTTTTTCCCATCCATTTTTTTAAAATTTTTATTTTTACTTTAAAACATTAGGAAATTTTTCCATTAAAAAATAATAATTTTTTAGTTCTAAAAATTGAATGATTTTTCACTTTGAGGAAATTAATAGATTTTTTACTCCAAAAAATTTAGAAAAACTTTTGTATTATTTTTATTTCCTACTCAAACAGAATTTTTCTCATCAAAGTTTAAAATAGGTATTTTTTTGAAAAAATTGAGGAATTTTTTTCATTCCATAAAATTGGTAGGTAGATAAGTATTTTTTGTTTGAAAGGAAAAAAAACAAGTAGAAATTTTTTCCCAAAAAAATATTTTGAAAAAATTGAAAGTTTTTTTTATTTGAAAAAATTAAAAGGTATTTTCTCCTATAAAATTGAAACCATTTTGTCGATAAAATTGAGGAATTTTTTCACTTCTTTTTTTATGTCAAAAAATTGAGATATTCTACCAAATTTTATGGAATGAAAAAATTCCAAATTTCTCATTTTTATCGAAAAAATAAAAAAACTTTCAATTTTTTTGCAATAAAAAAGCATGCAATTTTTAAATTAATAAGCAATAGACACTTTTTTCGTTTGTTAATGTTTTTTGGGGAAAAAACTATATTAAGTATACTTATTTTTAAAATATTTTTCTTTCAAGAAAAAAATATCTACCAATTTTGCGGAATAAAAATCGAAAAAAGTGAAAAAATTGCCTATCGCTTATTCAAAAAATTAAAATAATGATGTTTTCATTGCAAAAAAATGAAAGATTTTTTTATTTAAAAAAATATAACTTTTGAAGAAATTCTCTCCAAGCTCCCTTCCTCTCCCTCAGTTCCTAACTATAATAGCTCCGAAAAGACGACCTAAGTTTTTAACTTCATTCCTTCCAATACCTCTTCTTTCCATGGCGCTTTGCAACAATTGTATCCGACGATTCGGATATAATAAAAGAACCATTACAACAATTTGCTTTCTGTCGCCGCGCGGTAACAATAACAATACAAATTATACTCTTACTCGCCTAACCGAACAATGATAATGATCTTCGAAAACGAAACTCGATTAAGCAACGTTTTTCCATCGAACAATTAAAATAATAGTAAAAAAAAGATTGATCGTTCGTTGCCTCGTTGGTTCGCTGCTGTGTATGGAGCATATTACGATCAAATACCCATATTTAGCGTTGGCATGGCATGGCATGGCACCTTCAATGAGCTCGTGCTCACAGAGCAGAGGCAGTCAATCGGAAATCGGACAGTACATTTCACATAATATGAAATAAAATAAAATAAAAAGGCAGCACTTGAACGCTGTGTAGTGGCTGTGCACTTTTATGTATCACGTTTTTATGGTCTTTCTATAGCCTACCTCATAAAATTATACCGCGAATATAGTAAAGTGATAATACTTTTATTTTTTATTAAATAAATCACTCACTCAAACCGTGTACAGAAGCTATAGGCAGATATAATTTCCTAGACGTGCGATATATGTATACTGGCGTACTTCGACTTCCTTGACGCTTTGTAAGGTAATTTATTCGTACTTAATTCGTATTTGTCATAATGAAAGTTGGTAGCATAGCATACCTACGAGTATATGTATCTGATTTAAAGTACTTTTCGCTGATTACGACCCGCCATGAGCTATGCTGACGAGTCCGAGAGCAGATCGACATAATCAGTCTACCAAATAGGAATATGTATTTATATAATAGGCATAGAGACTACCTCTGCCTATGTCGGACATTTCAAAAAAACAAACATTCGCACGTATACATCATTTTCACCGCAATTTCGTCATTCGATGCCGGCTCTGCTCGTGGATTATATAAGAATTAAAATATAATTAACGACGATCTTCTTAGGTATTCGAAACGCATCGATTACTACGAAAGTATACGAGGCACTTAAAAATGGAAATTTTCGCATTATGTCGCGGAAAAACATACAAGAGAAGTGTTTTTCATTGCCTATCTTGTTGCTATCTATTTGTTGACCTGTGCAGAACTATAGAAGTCATCGTAATTATTTTGTTAAACCAGTTTCGTTCGTCTTCTGGTCTCGTATGTACGTATTTGTTTATTTATGTATTTTTTCTCCATCTCTATCTCTCTTTCTCTCTTAGTAGAGCGCAAATTACGTAATTGACGAACGACGGTGAATTGGGAAAATGAGCGTGGCCTCGTGAACGGCCGTGAATTCTTAACGGGAAAGCGTTTTCGTTTTCACTGCCATCGATGCACGTGGGAGTAAAAGGGAGGTAATTGGTGCTGTAACGTACTCTCGATCGTAGTCTCGTATAGTTTTTTTTTTTTTTTTTTTTTTTTTTCTATTCGTACGGCTCGTTTGGTCAATCGAACCGGCGATGATGGTGATGGCGACAATGACGATGACACCGTTCTAACGGCTTTCTATAAGATATGCCTAGCTTTATGGTGGATGGACATAGTATGATTTGTACCTGATCTGATACCTAGACCTAGACTTGAAGTTTGAACGAATAACTAACATAATTTTACAGAATCTTGCTTGGAATTCGATTTCTACATTCTGTTTTACGTACTTCGGTTTGTTCTTTTATTCTTTTTTCTGCGCTGCTGGTAGAATTTGTGAGAAAAGTTTTCTGCAGTATTCGTGTCAACGTACCGATATTTTTAAAGAAATTTGTTCGGATGTCGGGTCAGCCGGTTGAGATTTTGCAATGTGTGCGAGTGAAGTGCTCTACCTAATCTAATTGCCTGAGGGGTTTGTGTGAATTTCATTGAAATTGGGTATACGAGTAGGTACTATGTGTGCTGTTGCAAGAGGCAGAGTAGAAATAATACGAGTTACTCGAATGAAATGATGTAAGAAAAATTTTGAAAAACTACAAATGGTCGATCGATCGAAATTTAAAAATTAATTTGAATGAAAAAACTGCAGCTTTGATCAAAAAATTGGCTAAGCAATGAATTAATCGATGTAAATGAAGAAATGAAAAATTGATTGATTTATTGAAATCGAACAGGGTCTCTACAAGGAGTGAAAGTGTAGTGATAAAGTAGTGATTTTGGAATAAAAGTAGGAAAAAAATCAAAATTTAAAATCGAAAAATTCATTTTGTCTATAAACAAAATATAGCTAAGTTTTTCTTTGTACGAGTATTGGTAATAATTGAGATTTTTTTTTGATACATATTTGAAAAGTTTTCTGTAGTAAATTTGGATCCTAATTTTTTGAAAGGGTCCAACTCCTCTATTTGTTATATTTTTTTTTTGGGAGGGGGTTTGAAATTTTGTTAATATTAGTAGTAAAAAAGTATTGAAAAAGCACTAAAAGCAGTGAGGGGGGGATTCCTGTAGTACCATTGTATTGTTTTTTAAATTGGAAAATTACTTAAATACTATGTTATTAGTATGTTCAAGTATTGTTCATATACAAATTGCATTATTTCCCCCCATTTAAAGTGGTAATTTTTTTTTAATAGTAATTATAATTTTCTGACTTTTTTTCAATTCAAAATATTAGTAATTTTTACCACGCTTTTATTAGCTTGGTATGTATGTTTGTTTGTATGTCTCATGGAACCAAAAGTATGTTTTCGACCAATCCTCTCTCATTTAATATTTTACTGGAATTGAAAGAACATAGTGCTCACTTTAGGGGTTTTCGAGGTCGCTGAATTCGATTTTCGAACTCAAATTTACCCCCGACCCCAAATTGAGCCCCTATGAGGGGGTTCAATTTTGAAAATTTCAGAAAATCACAACATTGGTATCGAAATGTAGGTTTTCGAGGTCGCTGAATTCGATTTTCGGACTTAAATTTACTCTTGACCCCAAATTGAGCCCCTATGAGGGGGTTCCATTTTGAAAATTTCAAAACTATGAAATTAAAATATTTTCAACGACAAAAAGAGTTAAATAAAAATGTAAAAAAATTTTAAAAAACCACGCTTTTATTTAAAGTTGGTCACTTTGTAAAATGTTATTCATAGGGAAAGAGTAATGCCTTAAAAAACAAAAAATAAAATTTACTTAAATACAAAAATGTGTCATGAAAATTTTTTTTTCAAAAATTTTAATGATGAAAAGCGTGGTGGGGCGTTAATCGAAAAGGTATTCGTTTGCTCCTCGCACACCCCACCACGCTTTTCATCATTAAAATTTTTGAAAAAAAAATTTTCATGACACTTTTTTGTATTCAAGTAAATTTTATTTTTTGTTTTTTAAGGCATTACTCTTTCCCTATGAATAACATTTTACAAAGTGACCAACTTTAAATAAAAGCGTGGTTTTTTAAAAAAAAAATTTCATAATAAAAGAGACACTATTTTTCATTAAAAAATTGACCAGCAAAGAATTGACAATTTTTTTCAATAGAAAAATAGAAAACATTTTCGTTAAAAAGTGACTTTTTTCGGTAATTTTTTTTTTTCATTAAAAAATTGACCGTTTCTTTCATTTTTTATTTTTATTTTTTTTATTTTTGTAAATGGATTATTTTTTAGTAAGAAAAAATTGACGCAGTAAAAAAATATATGTGCTGATCTTTTTTTTCCATTCATTAAAAAAAATAATTATGATCATTTTTTTTTTTTGAAACAAATCGAGCATATTTTCATAAAAAAATTGATAATTTCTTTCATAAAAAATTAATCACCAAAAAATTGACGTTAAATTTTTTCGGTTGAGAAATTGGTCCTTTTTCAATAAAAAATTGTTATCTTCGTAAAAAAATTATTTGTAGAAAATTTGACCATCATATTAGTAAAACAAAAATTGATCATTTTTTTCATTTTTTTTAGTAAAAAAGTGACCACCTTTTCGTAAAAAAATTGATCGTTTTTTAAAGTGAAAAAAAATCACAAGTTTTCTTCAGGGAGTAATACCTAAATTGACCATTTTTCTTGGTAAAAAATTGGCCTTCCTTTTGGTTTAAAAATTAACTTTTTTTTCAGCTGAAAAAATTGGTCATACCTACTTACTATTTTCATCAGTAAAAAATTGGCTACTTTTTCGTAAAAAAATAATCAGTATCTAAATAATTGACCATGTCTTTCGTAATTTTTGTAAAAAAAAAAAAAAATAAAAATCAATCAGTACCTAATTGTAAAAATTGATCATTTTTATTCAAGAAAAAATCGACTCGTTTTTCGTAAAAAAATATACCTCCTGATTTTTCATTCATTTGAAAAATTGATCATTTTTTTCTTTTGTAAGAAAACGAGCACCTTCTCGTAAAAAAAGTATCTGTGAAAAATTTATAATTTATTTCATAAAAAATTAATCAGTAAAAATTGTCTATTTTCCGATAAAAAATTTACCTTTTTTTAGTTGAGAAATTTACCATTACCTTCGTAAAAAAATTGATTGGTAGAAAATTTGACCGTCTTTTCAGTAAAACAAAAATTGATCATTTTTTTATACCTACCCGGGAAAAAATCTGTTGGATCTAACCATATATGAAGTGGTCAGATCTAACCATATATGAATTTTATACCTATCAAATTTGATCTAATCATATTTAATTTGATCAAATCATATATAATTTGATCAAACTATACACAATTTGATCCAATGATGTATGATGAGATAAAATTAAATATGATTGGATCATATTTGATAGGTACATTTCCCATTTATTATGGTTAGATCTGACCATACCCATCCCAAATTTTTCTCAACGGTCACCCATCCAAGTAGTAACCAAACCCGAAGCTGCTTAACTTTTCCAATCAGATCAATGATGGTGCACTCAACTTGGTACGAACCATTTCATATATGATAAGACAGTTTAATTGTATTTATGTGACACACAATCAAAGATAACAATTACTCAAGGTTGTATAACTAAAAGTATCAGGAAAAATTCCTGCGAGTAGATAATTTCAACTTAAATTCAGAAATGATTTTTGTCGTGATACCTTCAGGACCCCATGGGGGCACTGCGCCCCAAAATTTTCGACCAAATCAAAAAAAAAATGTAAAAAAGCATGTAGCATGTCGTTTGTTACATTTTTAATAGTGCCTACTCCGAATTTTGCCTTACTTTTTTGATGGAACCCTATTCTGGCACTGCTCGTAGCCCCTAAAATTTTGAAATGAATCTGGGTTGACTCATTTTGATTTCACAGATATAACTTGATCCAATAATATCAAATTATATATGAGAGAATCTAATTTGATCCAATTTGATCCATTCGGATATAAGCATTTCTATACATATAACTGGATTTTCACTGATATGACTTGATCTAGTTGATATGTTTTGATCTATTTTGATATAATCATTTTAGATATCAGTGGATTTTCTCTGATATAACTAGATCCAATTTGACTAAATTTTATCCAATCAGATCAACATTTGGATCAAACTTGATCAAATCTGATCAGATTATCCATGAGATTTTTTCCCGGGAATGGTATATGAGAAAATCTATAATTGGATGTGTTTTGATACAGTTTGATATAAGTATTTTGGATATAAGTAGATTCTCATTGATATAAATTATTACAGTTTGATCAGTTTGTACACTTGGAGATCCAGTTGGATCTGATTTGATCTACTGTGATATAAATGTTTTGATGTAATTTGACTGTTCTTTGATATAACTCAATACAATCGGATCAAAGTATATCTGTAGAGATCTAGTTTAACCGAACTTGATCAACTTTGATATAAATATCTTTCATACAACTGGATTCTTCTTGATATAACTTGATACAGTTTGATCAATTATATATGAAAGAATCAAGTTGGATCTAATTTTATTCATTTTGATATGATCTATTTGTATACAATCGGATTCTCACTGATATAACTTGATCTGATCATATCAAATTGAATATGAGAAATCTACTAGTGTATGATTATATCCATTTTGATCAAAACATTTTGTAAGAGAGTGGATTATCTCTGATATAACTGGATACGATTTGATCCAATCGGATTAACCTTTTTGACGAAATTTAATGATATTTGATCAAAATTGATCAAATCTGATCTAGATTGATGAAATTTGATCCGCGAGATTTTTTCCCGGGTACTCAGTAAAAATGTGGACACTTTTTCATAAAAAAATTAATCAGTCAAAAATTATTGTTTTTTTCTGTAAAACAATGGTCCTCTTTCCAACAAAAAATTGACCATTTTTTTCTATAAAAAATTATTAATTACTAATTAGTAAAAAATTTACCAATTGCTGATCAGTTTTTAGATTTGAGTCAATCTATTTTTTATTTTAATCGGTTGATCAATTTTCAAATTTTTAAGTAGGTACCTACCTATTTATTTTTTATTTTGATCAATTGATCATAATTATTTTCGTATGATCAACCAATTTTAATTTTGATAAAATGATGGATATTTCAATTTGAATTGATTATACATTTTATTTTTATTTTGATCAGTTGATCAATTTTTCGATTTCGATCAAGCATTCATTTTTCATTTTTATCGATTTATTAATTCTTCCATAGAGGTCAATTATTTTTTTATTTTGATCACTTGATCAATTTCGAGTGATTACGTGATCGATCGTTGTAATTTTTTGATCAATTGATCATTTATGAGTTTTTCGATTTTATTAATATTTTTTATTTCGATGAGTTGATTAATTTTTCGATTTTCGTAAATCAATCAACTCCTTGATTTTAAATAATTAATTTTATTTTTATTCAGATCAATTGACAAGTTTTTCTATTTCAGTTAGATGTTTAGGGCATGAATTGATCAATTTTATGATTTCAAATGAATTAATAAGTTTTTTTGATTTCAATCCTATTTTTTAATTTTTTTTAAATGAATTTTATTGATCAATTAGGTAGTATGATTTTGATGAATTTGTCCATTTTCTTATTATTCGATCAATTTGTTGATTTCTATGATATGAACTTTTTTACCTATTCCTATATTAATAAATTCACTTTTATTTGCATCATTTTTTTTTTGAGTTGATTCATTTTTCAAATTTCATGAATGGATATTTTTGTTTATTTTGATGATTCGATCAATTTTTCGATTTTGATAAATTGCGGTTATTTGTTAAAATTTTGGCCATTCGGTTAATTCGTTCGATGAGTTGCTTGATTTTTCGATTTTGACTTATTGATTATTATGTATTTTGATTTTGGCAAATTGAGTGATTTTTTTCGGCAAGTCGATCAATTTTTTAAACGGACGCCATTTTTTTTTTTTTTTTCAAAGTGTGCATATGAATTTTTTTCAGTTCCATATGAGAAATTTACGGATACAAAAATAATGAAACTTGAAATGATTTTGTTGGAACTGAACAGCATTCAACACAATTACATTTTTACAGCAAAAAAAGTACCAAACTCTATAAAATGCTTTTGTAATTGATGTACTTACAGGTAATGGCAGTTTAAAAAATTGAATTTTATTAAAACCTCCAAAAAAACCTAGAAACAAAAAAGCAGAGGTCCGGCCCAAACCATTAACCCAAAACCCGTAACCAGTTATTAACCACTTATTTTGGCTAAATTTGAAAAGAGCTGAACCAGTTATAAACCACTTTCCCAAAAAAAACCAAAGAACCGAACCAGTTATTAACCATATTCATTTTTGAACATGGTTTTGGACCTTAACCAGTAACCAGAAAAAAAATTCCAAAATTCAAAGTGGTTTATGGTTCACCAATTTTTTTTTGTTATTGTTATCGTTACACGTTACGGATTCAGTTACTTCACTATTTTGATTGAATTTCCATCACTGGTGTGCAGAATAGATGTCTAGAAATACAAAAGTAATCGACTTGCGTCTATAACCAAAATTATTCATAGAACTTCAAGCTACAACTTTTGTTTGAAAATTTTTTCAATTGGACCTCTCCCACCCCGCCAATTTTGGATAATACAACTTACGTTAGCCAAAGTAAGTTGCATTATCCTTTGGTGGGGACAGAGGGGTCCAATTGAAAAATTTTCAAACAAAAGTTACAAGTTGAAGTTTCAGGAGTAATTTTGGTTATATGAAAAATTTCGACTGGACCCCTCCGCCCCCACCAGTTTTGGATAAAGTAGCTTACTTAGACTTATATAAGTTGTACGTATTATCCAAAATTGGTGGAGAGGGAAGGGTTCAATTGAAAAAATTTTCAAAAAAAGTTGTAGCTTGAAGTTCTATGAATAATTTTGATCATGACAAAAATTTTGATTGGACCCCTCCCTCCCCTCCAATTTTGAATATACAGAATCTATGTAGTGCTGGGCTTCGTAAAATTAAGAGATTAAAATAATTACCTATGTGACATTTTGGTTGGATCTATGGACCTAATATGGACCCAACGACCCAAGTAAAAAATCGTAATTTTGCTTTCGCGCTTTCACAGAATTTTTTTGGGGCATGAAAAAAATTGAATACTTTGAAAAAAGGAGCGTACCCAGGAACTGAACCAGTAACCAGTAATTTAATTGATTTTCAGACGATCGTAACCTGTAACCATTAACCATTAAAACAAAAAGGTCGGACCGCAACCATTTAACCCATCACCTTGGGAGTGGCTAAATCCACAACAAGTAATCACGAAAATGAACGAACGAGAATTCATCTCATATTCTTGTTTGAAAACTCGTTGTCGTGGTTGTATTTGTCATTTGTCAAGTAGACTTTGTCGAAATTGATTTTTAATCCAAATTTTTACTAATTTTACATAAAAGATTTTCTCAAATTTTTCATCGAGATTTTTCCACCAAGTTTAATTTAATAAAAATATTAAAAAATTTCCAGGTTTTTTATTTTTTTTCATTTTCAATTTTTATTCAATTTTTGAAAAAAAAAAAAAAATCTTAAAAAAATTATTTATCATTCATCAAATAATTTATTCCTATTTTTCCTCAAATTTTTCATTAATTTTTTTCTGTTTGTCGTTTAAAAGTTGAAACTTTTTTTTTAATTTTTCAATTTTTTCATTCAAACTCAAACTTTCCAATAATTTTTACATCAAAATGCAACTAATCATCATATTTTTTCAAATTCATTTTTTGAAATTTTTAAAATGAATTTTGTAATTAAATTTATTTTTTAAATTTTCATTTGGATTTTTAAAGATTTTTCATAAAATTTTCTCATTATAATGCTTCTAAATCTCTACCATATTTTTTTGAATTTTTCTTTTGAATTTTTTTCTCAAGTTCATTTCTGAGTTTTTTATCTAAATTTTTTCCAACCTTTTTTACTATTTTTTTTTTCAGGAAAATAATTGTTTATCATCCCCCCCCCCTCATTTTCCAATAAAACTGTCAATTGATTTCATTCTCAAATTGGCCATCAAAATGTTCTTATTTCATCTCCCAACTGGTAACTTGACTTCTCATTCGAATTTTTCTAATAATTTTTATCAACATTTGTCTTCTAATTGAGTAATTTCTAATTTTTTTTCAAGTAAATTCCAATTTTTCTTCAAAATTTTTTTTTCAAATTTACTGAAATTTTAAATTAATTTTTTCAAGTACCTAAATTCAAAATTGAGTAAGTACTTAATTACTCATTGACTTGTTGAAAAAAAAAATAAACAATTAAAACATAAAAAATGATAAATACTGCATCTTACTTAAAATGAAAAACATTTTAAGTACACAATTTTGTGAAAGAATATAGATTTATTTTGTTTTAAATAAAACATCAAAGTTTTCAGAGAAAAACAGCTTGCAAAAAATTTGTTTGAATTTTGAAGAAAAAAAACTTGTGCAAAAATAAAGAAGATGGACGAAAAAGAACGACATCGCCCTTACAATGTGATTACTTATTGTGGATTTAGCCACTCCCCATAACCTCGTACTTTTCGTTGGTTTTTCAAAACCCTGAACCATAAACCACGAACTCAAATCATAAGGGTCCGTACCTCTGCAAAAAATAGCTAGACCTTGATTAAAAATTTTCATTTCAGAGCTTAGCTCTTAGCTCTTAGCTCCTATAAATTTCGGAGCTTAGCTCTAAAGAGATAGCTCTTTTTAAGCTCATCACAAAAAAAGAGCTAAGCTCAAGCTCAAGCTCTGAGATAAGATCTTAGGAGCTGCTCAACACTGCTTGTAGATCACTCATGCATTGGCCAACGGTCAATTTTTAATCAACCTAAGATCGAAATCATCTCTCTCCGCTCCATTTCCACTTCATCCAAAAAAAAAAAAAAAAAAAAAAAAACATCAACCAATTTACACACTCATTAAATACTGTTTTCGTCTACATCACGATACACGCACAAACCGGCGCCTATCACTAATCGCGATCATATCGGCGAATCTAGTCTAGTTCTGCGCAAGAATTCGTATCGTACTCGTATTACCAATGTTTTATGGTATGGGCAGTCCAAGTCCATGTTTCCAGACCTAGAGGCGAACTCTCCTCCACGGCGCGGTGTTTCTTTTTAGCGGAATTAATTACGATTTTTTTTTATGAAATCCACGAGTAAATCCATTCACGCCTCTTACAATTAGATTATCGTTTCGCGTGTAATGAATTATCATCGCATGTTAAGCTTTCTTCAGGCTGTTAAGTTATTCAGATGCCGTATCTACGGATGTACGAGTAGTATTCTATTCTGTGTTCTGTGGCTGACTATGTGCTGTATTGTGATGCTCGTCTGAAGCGAGCTAGCTGTGAGAAAGAACACAGACTGAAAGATATGACAGATTTGTAACATTACATAATTATCTGCTGGTGTACGAGTTGGTAGGTGCTTGGAAAACCCAACTGGGTGCTACCTCGATGACATTTTGAAATAATGGCTCGTTGCTGCACGTGTGAAAGCAAACTATACCTCGAGTACCTAGTGTTAAAATGTGCGAGCGTGACCGGGCTCGTATTTATACTCTACAGAGTCGGAATCGGAATGTTAAATAAATTACAAAACTTGGTGATAGAGAGGTATATATATAAAATGAAGACATTTTATCGATCAAGACGACGACGACGAAGACGAAGTGGACGAGTATACCATACATGAGCATTTATTTTTATACGTTCTCGTAATTATCTACGAGAGTATCTCTCGTATGTACGCAGACTTGTACCTGTGTACATGTTCTCTTATAGGACTGGTTTTCAATAGAAGTAGCGAATTCGACGCGACGTCGCAGATTATATATCTTTAATTAGAACTTAATTAGGATATCGTCGTTGGCTGATAATTGAAATGAGGCGATGAGAGAAATCTATAATATTATAAGATAAAGGGTTCTTCAACTGCCTATGTAGTTGAAATTATACGTAAAATTAGCCTCTAAATGAAGGTTAATTGTATTAACCGGCGAGCGTCGGACAATGTCTGAGTACAATTTTGTTCCATTCCAGTAAATTTAACGTCGCTTTGGTGAATCAGACGGTGAAAATGTCGAAATTTTCCAGGCCCATAGTGTAGGTTCTATGTTTTGGAATTCGAGAAAAAATTCTTAATCATTGACGATTGATCGATTCGAGAGGTGTTTTATCGATTAATTTGGGAGGGGGGTTGAAATGCAAAAATATGTGAAAATGGGACAGAATTTAAAACTTTGAAATGACATTTTTCTTCAAAATTTTTCAAAATTATAATTTTTTTTTCAAATTTCTAAAAGCCAGAATTTTACCAAATTTGGAATTTTGGATTTTTTACAAAGTAAAAAGGAATTCTAAAATCTTGCAAACACTTGAATTTTTTTGAAATTTTTAATCAAAAAAATTTTTTAATTCAAAATTTTGAATGCTTTGTACATAAATTGTAATTTTTTCAAATTCTGGATTTATTTTATTTCTACCTAATTAAAATTTATTACCTAATTCTAGTTTTTTTTTTAAAACTTTGAAGAAAATAATAATTTTTTTTAAATTTTAAATTCAATACTTCTATTTCCAAAAAATCAAATTCTACGTAGTTACCATAAGTATAATTTTTTGAATACTTACTTACCTACCTTCTCGTATAATCCTACGTTTCAAATTTCAAATTCTATGTAGGCATTTTGCTCAAAATGTTTTTTTTTTTTCAAATTATAGATTAACCTCAAATTTTAAAATTGTCTTTCAAAATTGTGAATTTAGGTAAGATTTTTTTCAAATTCCAAAAATTTCAAGTAATAGGTATTAATTGATTTTCCCCAAAAATTTCAAATCTTGAATTTTTTCTGAATTCCAAGTATTGACTTTCATACAAAATTCTTAGCATAGAATTTTATTCCAAAATTCCTAAGTATTAATTTTTACAAATTTCAAGCATTGAATTTTCCAAAATTTCAAATATTTCCTTTTTATGGCATAATTGCAAGTAATGATTTTTTCAAAATTCCAAGCATTGATTTTGTTTTAAAATTTTAAGTAAGTACAACTACCTACTGAATTTTTACCAAAATTCCATGTTATAAATTTTTCAAAATTACAAATAGATTGAGTTTTTTTTTAATTTCAAAATTCCTAGGTATATACTTATTATTATTTTATTTCAAAAGTTACAAATAATTATTGAGTTTTTACAAAAATTACAATCATTGAATTTTTACCAAAATTACAATTATTGAATTTTTTCCAAAAATTTCAAGTAGGTATATACTGATGAAAATTTTTTCTAAAATTGCAAGTAGGTATTGATTTTTTTCAATTTTTGTTTTAATTTCAAGAAAGTATTGGATTTTTTTCAAAAATTTCAAATTTTGTTTTTTATATTCAAAATTTTAAAATTCAATTTTATTTTCAAAAATTCCAGGTTGAAGTTTTTTGTTTGAAAATTTTTTCAATTTTTGAATGTTCTCGTTGTAATTTCCGCCAAAATTTAAATTTTTGGGTTTTGTACCTGCTCAAAAATTTGTCAACTTTGAAATTTTATAAATTTTCTATTTTTACATGAAAACTTTAAAATAGGTAAGTAATACATTTAACCAGTTTCCAAAATTATTAGTGCATGACTCTTTCAAAACTAGAAACTTCAGTTTGCATCTTTAATTTTAAATTCTGGATTGCTTCAAAATGTTAAATTCGACTTATTTTCGAAATTCTATTTTTTTTTTAAATTCAACTCTTAACTTTTTGATTTATTTTTGAAAAATTTCAAATTAAAAATTTTTATGTTTGAAATTCTTAAATCTGATTTTTAACAACATTTTTAGCTCTGATGAAAATTTTTAATTCTAAATTAGGTTGTAGTTGATTAAACACTCGAAAAAAATTTCAATTTTGCATTCTCCAAAATTATCACGTTTACGTACAAAATTTAAAATTTTAGATTTTACAGAAGTTTCAGTTTTTAAAATTTTTATTTTTTTGGATTTGAAAAAAAATCAAATTTGTATCTTTGATGCTATGTAATTCAAAATTTTAATTATACGTACTTAACCACTTATTCGAAATTCAAAGATCCAGAATATTTTAAACTCTATAAATTTTTTTTTGCAGCAAATTTTCAATTTTTTTTTCAATTTTAAAAAAATACTTATTTTGAATTTAATTTTTGCCTAAATTTTGAGGTTTTGTTCAAAATTTTGAGTTTTAGATTAGTTACTTCAAAAAAATTTAATCGTAAATGTTCTCTTAATTCTTACTTTTATTTATAAAATTTCAAAATTCGAGACCTTTTTATTGATCTCTCTTTTCCTCAATAAACGTCTAAAATAATTTTCAAGCTGCCTCAGAAAATTTCTAAAACGAAAAAAAAAGTCACCAAAAATTTACCTTTAGGTAATGAAAAAAAATCTGCCAAAAAATTGTTCAAAAATTTTAGAAACTTTTTTCCTCAAAAATTTATTTAAAAAAAATACTATAAAAATGAAAAATGTTTAAAAAGACTCAAAGAATTTTCTGCATAACTAAACAGAAATTGAAAGGAAAAATTCAAAATTGGCTATTGCTTATTCCAGTGAAAAGTCTTTGGCTCCATTTCAAAGATTTTTGAAAGGATGAATTTAAAAAATAAATAAAACCTATTTAAAGAACCACCAAGCAAGTTGAAATAAAGATTTCAAAAAAAAAAATTTGAAATGAAAATTTTTTCCAAAAATAAGGAAAAACAATTAAAATAAATTTTATTCATATTTCAAGTCATAAACAAAGGCTTGAAAAATGGATCAAAAATTTTCAAAATAATAATTTGGAAAAAGCTGACTGAAAATCAACATCAAATTCAAAGACAATTTTCATTTCAAAAACGTCCAAATCCTATTGCAATTGAGAATGAACTTGGAAACTTTTAATTGCCACTGATTTCGAGTTTTATATTTCTAAGAAAATAAGTAGGTACTATTAGACTATTTTCAGAATTTTAATCGTGTTTTTTTTCAAATTGATGCTTTTGAATATTTACATCATCTGGATACCTGAAAGTTTGAAGAAAAAAAAACTTGGAAAATTCAACTTTATTGAAATTTTTGGTAAATAAATAAAAGGGCCTAAAGAAACAAAAAAATTTTTTGAAAAATTTGGGGATTTCTTATATACTTTTGCATAAATAATGCAATTTTAAATTTGGATTTTTTTTTAATACTTTGATACTGAGAGGAGGTAAAATGGGGTCATCGAAATTAATTTCCAACCCACCAAATCGACTCGATCAATTTCTTTTAATTTAAAATAAAATCTACATTGCAGCACCGCCAAATACCATAAACAATGGCTAATAGAGGACATTGATATGTTCAACATACGTATAAGGCAACGTACGTCAGGTCAGGTGTCACGATCGGGTCACCTGATCGCGAGATGATCTCTAAAAATGCCACAGTGCGGTGATGTAATCCATCAGGCAGGCATCAGCCCGAGCTACCTCGCCTATAACTCTACACGAGGTACTCTAATTGCATTAAAATGAAGAAAAAAAAATAGCTCAGAGTAATCCGATATTATTTCCCCTCCTTACTCATCCCTAATCACTCATTTTTAATTTTGATATGTATCTATCAATAATTAGAAAAAATAACTGCGAGCCTTGTAATTGGAGTAACTCGATATCAATGTTTTTCTCACTGTGTCAATTCGAATTGAGGTTCCATTGATGGACGTATTTACGTAGGTAATTCCATCGTATTTTTCGAGTATTTCAACACGATACCTACGATTTGAGATTTAAAAGCGACGATCTGTTCAAAGATAATCCAACCCAATGTCTGGTATTGTTTAATGGGACGAAATCTAGATCGGCAATCAGTCTAGTAGAATACTCGTCGATGAGTAATGACGCAGCACTAATTACCTTCCTATAGCCTATTATGTAAAACAATTAAGTAATACGGGGTGCTTTCGAACCAGATGGCAGCCAAAATACAGTACGTAATACTCGAACTGTCAAAATATCCCACCAAATAACCTTCGATTCCCAAAATTAGTCCATTTGGGTCGTTATAATTGATTTTTGCTTTTTTTGAAAGGCTCAAATACCTTTATTATGCAATAAGGAACCGATCCATTGAGTGACTAGGAAAGTCGTGAAAATAATTTATTTTTAGAGTTTAAATAATTATGTAATTTTAGCTCGGTCATAGGCACGCGAAAATTCGACCAATTGCTAACTCTCGCAGGTCTTTATTCTGTTTCAGGAATCGTCCTACGTGATAATGAGAACATTATAATGGGATTTGGGCAATTTGTTGATCGATACGTTGTGTAAAGAATTACCTTAGGTACATATTGGAGCTCCATCTGAGGTATGATTAGGTACCATTTTACATGTACTCGTATACAATAATAGACAAATATGCGAAAAATTAACGCATTTTTGTGTAATTTTCGCCATCGTAGGTACCAGAAAATTACCACAAATACGTGAAAAACTCGCCGAATCGGTCCAATGTTGTAACCGTCACTTTAATAGGGGACGAGATGAAAGGGAAATGGGTATTTTCAATCACCTACGTGCGAATATGATAAATGTACAAGGTAAGCATTCGAATAGTAAACATGCTGACTCATAGGTTAATCACAGCAATCACCTGGACCATTATGAAGTTCATTAACCTCCACCATTTCTTGGCCAATGCTAAGCTAGCTCGATTCTATTTGATTCAAAATAATATTAAATATTTACCAGAAATCAGTCTTGAAAATAATGCCACTTCAATCACTTCACAAATTAGGATAAAAATCACCCTCCAAAAAAAATTATCGAATTAATATTTTTCACTAGAGAATCATTTTTTTAAAAATTATTAAGTAAAATTCGCACTTCACAACGAAACGAAAAACAATTATTCAAAATTCACGTGCTACTTTAATGGAAAATTTAGTAAAAAAATGATAAAAATTACACCGAAGTTGACGAGTATAATTAAGACTCGCACTGTGTGTCGCGCGAGAATATTCGATTACTGATAGTAAAACTGAAGAAAGTATCCCATAGATAACGAATGAGCGTCTTTATTGGCTCGACACTGGTAAATCCTTTTGGGAAGTGGAAAGAAAGTGGTGAACTGATGGCGAATGCCGCCAAGATAGTTGGAGAATGCTTATGAATGATGGTACCACGAGTGTATCTATGAATGATCCGAGGTGTACGAGACTATCCGCGAGTGTACTAGTTTTTAGGACGTCGAAGCAAGTGCGTATTTTTCAAGGTGCAGTTTTTTGATGTATGAGAGGGAAGTGTTGATATGGGATCGGACGAGGAAGCGAATAACAGTTCTTTATTAAATTTTGAATTTAGTTTTCATCATTAAAATTTGATCGAAGTATAAATTCAAAATTTGGTGAAGATCTGAATGTAGAACTGAACTTGATTTTACCTCTTCTGAAAATTTTGATGGGATTTTCAATTTTTTCCTATTTTTAAAGCAGTTTCTTTAAATACAATAATTTTGGATAATTTTTTGTTGAAATTTTACTTGAATAACTTTGGTATAGTTTTTCAGGAAAATTTTGAAATATTTTTTTCGATAAAATTTTTTAAAAAATTCCAAAACAATTTTCGATTTAAAATTTTTCCTATTTTAAAAGCAGTTTCTTTACTTAAATAAAAATTTTGGATAATTTTTTTGTAAAATTTTTCTTGAATGGGTAAGTATAGTTTTTCAGGAAAATTTTGAAATTTTTTTCGATAAGATTTTTAAAAATTTTCAGACCAATTTGCGAAACAATTTTTTCTCAAATGATAGGTGAATGAAATATTAAAAATTGACTACCTAGTTAGACACAATAATCTCAAAAATGGTCTGTTCGAAGCTTGAATTTTTTCCAAAAGCTCAGAGCTCAGAAATGAGATTTTTGTACGCTTAATTTTTTCCAAGAGCGAAGCTCAAAATTGAAAAATGAGATTTTTCGTAACTTAAAAAATGATTTTCATAGTAAAAACATGACTAGTCATTTTTACAGCTTAAACAAATTAATGTTTCCCAAAACCTCAAAGCTCAAAAATGAGATATGAGATATTTACAATTGAGAGACATAGGTACTAACTTGAATTTTTTTTTTTTTTTTTTTTTTTTTGCTGAAAAGAAAAATAACGAAAGACTGACTTGAAATTATAGAGTACAAACATGACCGACCATTTTTACAGCTTAAACCAAAAATTATTTTCCAAAAGCTCAAAGCTCGAAAATGAAATATTTATGGGACTAATTTTTTTATTACCTTAATATTTTTTTCACAGAAAAATCAAATAATTATTTCGGTAAATTTTTATTCATAGAAAAATAAAATTATTGTATTTGCGATGGATTTAAAAAAACAAAAAATTCTTCAAAATCTCAGAGCTCAAAAATGTTATTTTGGGTCATTAGCGGACCGATTGGGTCATTTTTGGTTCATTTTTAGTCATTTGTATCATTAGTGGCCCATCCATTTGTTGCACACTTGAACCATTTATTTTGGACCACTGGTGGTCAATTTGAAATATTTGTGGTACAGTTGGCGCAAGCTATGAAGAGGGGGGAGGTTCAAAAACCTTTACTCTAAATACCTTTTCAAAAAATTAAAAATATTTCTCTTCTTCAAAATTTTTTACTCTAAAGAAACAAAAAAACATTATCAAACAAAACGACTCAAAAACATTTTTTTTTTTTTTCGAAAAATAAAAAATATTTTTACTGCAAAATGTTGGAAAAAAAATTAATCCAAAAGAATTCAGGGATTTTTCTTCATTTAAATAGATTTTTAACAAAAAAAAAAAAAAAGAAAAAAAGAAACTTTAGAAAAAAAAACCGTTCAATAAAAATTTATGGTTTTTAAAAAATTATACAAAAACTATTTTTTTATTTATTTTTTCAAAAAAAAAGAAGTGAAAAATATTCTTCCAAAAAATTTAGAGATTTTCCTCCAAGAAAAAAAAAACAATATTTTTTTTTTCTCTAAAATTGAAAGGTTTATTACTGAAATCAAAACAAAAAACTCTGCATTAAAATAAAGTGATTTTGACTTTAAAAAATAAGAGCAGATTTTTCACTTTAAAGTAAATTCAAAAAAACTGTAGTCTCCTCAGGAATAAAAAAAATTTTACTTCAAAGTAAATGTAGAGATTTTCTTTTCAAAAATTTTGAAAGATTTCATTTTTTTTAAAAAAGTTCAAAATGAAAAGTGTTTTAAACTTGAAAATAATTTTTTCTTTTCAAGAATTCAATGAATATTTTTATTGCAACAGAAGCGAACAATTTTTTGTTCTAAGAAAATGGAGAAGTTTTTTATTTTTATTTTTAATTGAGATAAAATTTGAGTTTTTTTCTCAAAGAATAAAATTGAAATTTGTTCTTCTCTAAAAAAATAAGAGATTCCTTTCCAAGATAGAAAAAATGAATAATTAAAAATGTGATTTTTTCAAAATAATTGAGATGAGAAATTTAGAGATGATTTTTCTCTACAGATAAACCACGTTTTCTTCAAAACATTGAAATTTCTTCTAAAAAAAATATTGAGATTTTTTTTTTCTCAAAAAACTCGAGGGGTCCTTTTAAGAACATTAGAAAAATCTTCAAAAATCGATTCAAAAAATTTCCATTTGCGAATTTTTATATGAAAGGGATCTGTATAATTTTTTTGGAGTGAAATATGTTGGGAGTTGAGGCAGAATTTTGTTTTGTGAAAGAAATCTTTCACCTGTTCGCTTTTTGGGGGGGGGAGGGGTAAAAATCTCAACTTTATTGGAGAAAAAAAATCTCTCACTTATTTGGGGAAAAATTCCTAAATTTTTTAAAGTAAAAAATTTTCGGTTTTTTGAAGCGAATAAACTTCTCTTATTTCATTAAAGAAAAAAATCTTAGTTTTTTGGCAATTATTATTTTTTAAAAATAAGAATCTTGTTTTTATCGTTTTTTTGAGTAAAATTTGTTTGGAGAAAAAAAAATCACAATTTTTCAAAAAATAAATAATTTAAAAAATTCTTTTGGTGTAAAAATCTCTACATTTTTATGCGAAAAAAACTCTTTCTTCTGTTCCTGTTTTTTTTTTTTTTTTTTTTTTTTTAATGAAAGAAATCTTTTACTTTTGGAGAAAAAATATCAAGGTTTGATCTCAATTTGTGAAGCAGAAATATTATTTTTTTAGGAGATTGTTTCCAAAAAAAAAAATATATATAAAAATCTCTTGGCGGGCCCAGGCAGTGTAAGTGCACCTTTTACACCCCTTCTCGTCGTCTCTGCCTAAAAATCTTATCGATATCTCTACAATATCGAGCTTTCCAAAAAATCCAAAACCAACCTCACATATCTCAGGAATGTTACATACAATTAATTTATGCGTAACAAATTCTTCAGTCAACTCGATGAGCCCGTATTGAGATAGATTTGACCACAGGCATAGCTACATTGCAAGTTTGCCACTCACCGTGTATACCTACATAATTAATGTATTTTAACGCGTTCGATAGCTCAAGCTCAGATACCAGATAGATATACTCGTAGCTCGTAGATGCGCGTGTGCTGTGCATCGTGCACCGCACGACATACAGTGTAGGAACCAGTTCAGTACGTCACTAGGTAACTAGAATACTTTCCATCAAGTTAATGACTAGAATAATTAAAGATAGGTATTCTATACAATGCGTTGTTCGGCGTTCGCGAAACAGCGGTGCAACTTTATAACGATGGCATGGCGTTGCCGCCAAATACGAGACATAGCAGAATTTTCGAGTGTGTTTGATGCGAGCTATATAGCACAAGCAGAATATAGAAAATCTATTCTGCGACCATTTATATTCCGTACGAGAATAGAATATTCGCGAAATGCTCTCGACTGTACACGATGTACTCGTAGGTAATGCATAAATACGTACCTACCTAGCTATAGGTAGAAGTAGATACATGACGGAAATCATTTCTACTCTAATCTCTCCGCGGTATACTTTGCTTATAAGATGAGTCGATGAGCCACGAGGTTTTTTACTTGTCGACAGTTATCGAAAAAAAACTATCTTCGAGTATTATGAGAAGTTTTCAACGTGTGTAATATCTATCAATGATGACCAGTTGAGATGAGAGGAAAAGTTTCGTCGAATTGATAAGACATGAATGGTTCACTACGACTACATCTTCAAAGAGTATGACGGATATTATTATGAAGAAATTACGCATCACGCATGTCTGGAAGATTGTTCATTGATGTACATCCATTTTGTAGTTTTCAAAAGAAATCATTTTTCAACTTTTCACCGTTTCAGGTAAATGATTCAGTCTTTAAAAATAACTTTATAAGGACACTGCCAAAAAACATAGCTCAATTTCAGAAAGAAGGTGAATTCTTAAAAATTCCCAAATTGAAAAAATTGAAAAAAAATAAATATAAAAATAGTTCAATTATTACAGAAAAAATTCTACATTCTTAAAAATTAATAAAATGTCACATAAATGGAGAAAAATAAAAATAAAACAATTAAATTTTATATTGAGCTTGTAGTTGAAGTATTCGATTCTTAAAAACTTCTAAATCCAGGAAATTCAAATAAAAAAAAATAAAAAAACTCAAATTCGAAAAAGAGTTAGCTATCTAGCTTTAAGATGGTCTAAACTTTGGATTAGAGGAAAATTTATGAACTTGGCCAATTAAATTTTAAAAAATGGCAGAAATTATAAAAAAGAAAAAATGGTAAAAAATTGTAATTCCTGAAATACAGAACAACAAAATTTTTGGACATAGACAACATTTCAGAAATTTTTTTGAAATGCCTAAATTCAGAAAAAATGAATTTTATGGATAAACTTCAGAGAAATTCCAAATTAAAAATAACATTCCAATTCTAGAAAAACTAAACTCACCGTAAATAAAAAATTAAAAGAAAAGAGTTGAATTTATGGACATTCGGGTGGCCCTTATTTTTCGAATTTTGGAAATGTTGTCGGGACGGGGGGTCAATTGGTGACATATTGGTAGAAAATAATTCCCTATTTTTTATTTTTCCTCTGACTGAATTTTAAGCCGTTTCTCAGGGGCCCCCAAATTTGAAAAAATCAAAAAAATAGAAAAAATAGAACATTTTGAAAATTTTTGAAAATTTTTAGCAAAATGGTCATAGGGATGGTATTTCTATAAGACAAGACCATTTTCGATGATTTCTTATCTTTACCCCCCTTTTCATGGGACATAAAAAACGTAATTTTTTACGTTTTTTAAAAAATTTGAAAAAAATGACTAAAAATTAAAGAAACATTTTTTTTTGAATAAAATGTTTTTAGCATACATGTTATCACCCAAAAAGGTCATTTACGGCGATGTTTCATCCTTACCTTCATTTTTGGGAACCTCATTTTTTTCAATTTTGAAAAATTCTCACTGATACGGCAGTGGTGAAAAATCACCGTAAATGACCTTTTTGGGTGATAACATGTATGTTGAAACCATTTTATACAATTTTTTTTTTTTTTTTTTAATTTTTAGCCATTTTTTTCAAATTTTTTAAAAAACGTAAAAAATTACGTTTTTTCATGTCTCATGAAAAGGGGGGTAAAGATAAGAAATCATCGAAAATGGTCTTGTCTTATAGAAATACCATTCCTATGACCATTTTGCTAAAAATTTTCAAAATGTTCTATTTTTTCTATTTTTTTGATTTTTTCAAATTTGGGGGCCCCTGAGAAACGGCTTAAAATTCAGTTAGAGGAAAAATAAAAAATAGGGAATTATTTTCTACCAATATGTCACCAATTGACCCCCCGTCCCGACAACATTTCCAAAATTCGAAAAATAAGGGCCACCCTAATGGACATGACTAAATTTAAGAAAAGCAAAAATTGCTCAACTCCAGAAAAACCAAGTAAATTTTTGGACAAAAATTAAATTTAAATAAAAAAAATAATAAAAATAACAACAACAAAAGATTTTTAAAAAATCTAAATTTTTAAAGAAAAATGTACAAATAAAGAAAAAATTATTGTCAAAAAAAATAGCTGATTTTTTCAAAATGAAAAAAATCAGCTAATAAGTTGAAAAAAAAAACTTTTATTAGAATGGCTAAATTTAAAAAAAAAAGATGAATAAAATTTATTGAACAGACAAAATTTTAGCAAAGATCTTCAACATTTGAAAATGTTAAATTTTTTGAGAAAAAAAAATACTTATCTACAAATATTCACTTAAGTTCAATTTTCCATTAAAATTTTATGCAATTCTGAATTCAAAATTTATTGGAAATCTGAATGAAAATGAGGATTTTTCCACCAAAATTCCCATAAAATTTTAAATCAATTCTTTGCATTCTAAAAAGAAAACTTAAATCATCCATGTTTTTTTTTTTTTTTTTTTTTTTTTAGAAAATACAGTTTGAATTTTTCCTGAAAAAATTCGAAAATCCAATAAAAATTTTCTTTTGATGAAATACTTTAAAAAATAGTATCAAAAAATTGAGGAAAAATTTTCTCAATTTCAATGAGGGTAGGATTTTGCATAGAAGCAAATGGTAGCCTTTGAAACTTAAATAAATTCAAATTGGCATTTTTCGAAATTTACTGAAAGCAACAATTTTCTCATTTTCAGTTAGGGTAGGATTTTGCATAGGAGCAAACGGTAGCCTTTGAAAATTAAATAAATTTGTATTGGCATTTTGGGTAGGATTTTGCATTGCAGCAAATGGTAGCCTTTGAAAATTAAATAAATTTGTATTGGCATTTTGGGTAGGATTTTGCATTGCAGCAAATGGTAGCCTTTGAAAATTGATTAAATTCAAATTGGCATTTTTTGAAATTTACTGAAAATAAAAATTTTCTCATTTTCAGTTAGAATAGGATTTTGCATCGGACCAAATGGTAGCCTTTGGAAAGTAATAAAATTAAAATTTTCTCATTTTCAGTAAGGGTAGAATTTTGTACAGGAGGAAATCGTAGCCTTTGCAAATTAATTAAATTCAAATTGGCATTTTTTGAAATTTACTGAAAATAAAAATTTTCTTATTTTGAATGAGGGTAGGATTTTGCATTGGAGCAAATGGTAGCCTTTGAAAATTAATTAAATTCAAATTGGCATTTTTTGAAATTTACTGAAAATAAAAATTTTCTTATTTTCAATGAGGGTAGGATTTTGCATTGGAGCAATTGGTAGCCTTTGAAAATTGATTAAATTCAAATTGACATTTATTAAAATTTACTGAAAATAAAAAATTTCTAAAAAATTCCAAGTTTTAGAATGTCTCACAAAATGTCTAGAAAATTCTTGAAGCCATTTTTATAAAAAATACGTACTTACTTAAGTAGGTACTTCCTTTGATTTTTTTTAAATTCAAAAATTCTATCAAAAAAATTTTGAGCAGAGAAAAAAATTCTGAAAAATTTCCTATAAATTTTTTTAAAAGAAAATCTTACCTACTTTATAAATTTTCTGAAAAGATTCAGAACATATCGAAAAGTCATTAAATTTATTAAAAAAAAAAAAAATCCTAAAAGAAAACACGTACTTACCTTAGTACTTCCTTTGATTTTTTTTTAAATTCAAAAATTTTATCAAAAAAATTTTGAGCAGAGAAAAAATTCTGAAAAATTTCCTATAATTTTTATTTAAAGAAAATCTTACCTACTTTAAATCTTCAAGAACTTTTCAGAAATCTTTTTTTTGTTTGGTGAAAAAAATTAAAAATTTGAAGAAAATCCTCCGAACTTTCTTTTTTGAAAGAAACTATGTACTAAGTATTTTAAAAATTACCTGAAAAAATTTATAATAGAAATATTTTTAGAAGTATTTCACCTAAAAAATTATCCATTTTTTCCCCTACGAAAAAATACATTGAAAATGCTTTAAACATTTTTTTAAAGGAAAATTTTTGAAAAAATGAAGCACATATTCTCTTATTAATTATTAAAGAAAAAAAAAAGCACAAAAAATTCTTCAAATATAGGCTGAGATTTTTTTTAAAGTAAGTAAATTTTTCGAAAATTTTCCTGAAAAATATTCAAGAATGGAAAAATCGATTTAAAATTTTTTTTCGAAAGGAAATATTTCAATTTTTATTTTTGAAAAAAAAATCGGTAACTACCAATACCTGGAAAAAATTGAACAAAAAAAATCACACCTCTAAAAATTGACCAGATTTCTCAAAAAATTTTCAAAAACCCTACCAAAAATTTAAAAAAAAATAAAAAAATTTCTTTTGGATTTCCATGAAATAAATAATAATTTGAAATGTTTTTGAAAAATGTGAAAAAATCTCACGGTTATTTTTTTTTCTTTTTGAGGAAATTTTTCAAAATTTTCCTAATTTTTTTTTTTAAATTATAAAACCTAAATGGTGCTGCAACAATTTGTTAATTTTACGAAAAATACTTGAAAAAAATGAAAAATAATATGCATTTTTTTAAAATCAATTTCTTACGTGATTATTAATATGTCATGAAACATAAAAAAATTGAAGAAATTGGTAATACTCGTGTATACTTATAAATATAGGTACATAAATCTCAGCCCTTGTCATGGGTACTACTTTTTCTAGTATTATGGTTAACTAATAATAACCAATAAGCCCTGTAAGGAAAGTCGATTAAAGCAGATACATACTATAAATTTTTACACATAATTATATCAGCTTTTTAATACTCACGTAGAATACGAGGAAGTCCAAATATCGCGAGTTTATGATTCAAACCAAAAGTTATCTTTCTACAATATAATACGACCAAAATGAACATATTTTACTATTACAGGATGTGGTTTTATATATAGAAATGCCTACGTATAAGCCTAATACGATATTATTTAATAACTATAAGTATATTATCGGTTCGTAATATTATTTATTATTAGGAATAAGCATACGTGAATAGAGGATATAACAAATAACAAATAAGTATAAGATAGGTATATGAATGGTTGGACTTCGGAAACGAAACCGGTGTATTTCATAATATTTGTTATAGCTCTAAGAAGATAGCATCGTTCAACAATGTTCAGTTCACTCCAATGAAAGAACTTTTTTGTCTGATTGTTGCTACTGTTGGTTTATCGCCACAGAATGTGCAAGAATGTGTGAAGTGTTATGAGAGAAATTTCTCTCAGGTTATGTAGATACTCAATTTACTCTGTCCTCATGCATTGCATCGATCTACCGGTGTAGGGTTTTAAAAATGGAATAAGAAAAAGAAATATACATAAATAGACAATAGTGGTGCTTGTAATATAAACTATTCATCAGTAAAATCCTTTTTTTCAATTCTACGAAGAAAATGGTCCTAAACCATTTTTTTCTTCAAATTTTGTTTAAAAGTATTTTAAAATTATTTTAAAACAAACCGAATTTTAAAAATTTTGTTGTAAAACAGATTCATGATTTTTCTTTAAATTAAAAAAAAAATTGTACCTATAGGAGATCAGATTTAAAAAAATCATTGAAAACATAAATTTTTTTTGAAGTTGATGAAAGAAAATATCAAAGTTGAAAATGACTTTCAATTATTTAAAAAAATAAATAAAAATAAAAAAATGTTGGGTATAAAACAGTAAAATAGAAAACATTAAAAGCAAAATTTTATGTATTTTTTTCAAATTTTATTTTTAAAAACGTGGACCTATAATATTCAATTTTCACTTTTTTTAAAAAACTTTTCTCGTTTTTTTCTTCAGATTTTTTTTTGGTTCAAAATTTTGGGGATCAGTTCTTTTGGAAAATTTTTTGTTATGTCTAGTTGAGATTTATTTCAATTTCATGCGTAGTTTTTTTCTACTTTTTAAAAAAAAATTGTTTTCTGTGCTCTAAATTTTTGTTTATTTTTATTTTTTGTAATTTTTCTGTTCATGTAATTTTCTCGATTTCTTCCTTTTTTATTTTTGTTACCTATTGATATTTTTTTTTTGATTCATTTTTTTTGCCAACCTGATTTTTAAAATTTTCCTTTCTTCGAAATTCATATTTTATTTTTTTTATTTTTTATCTACATGAAATTTTTTCTGTTTAAAAAAAATTCCTCACGAACTTTTCCATCAGAATTTTGGTTTCCAATTTTCATTCAGCTTTTTTTCGCAATGTTTTTCTTGAAATATAATTCACCCGTAGGTACATTTTTTTCTTCTTCAAAATGTGTGCTTTTAGGTTTTCGTATTATTCTCTTGAGTTCTTGGAGTTCTTTGTTAGGTAATTTATTATAATAATAAAATTTTCTTTCCAAGTTCCTCTCATCTGAATCCCTCTCGTTTCTAAAAATTTTATGCACGATGTTCAAAATGTTTTTTTTTTTTTAATTTTTAAAAAAAAATTTATTTTATTTTTATGAGGGTGGTGGTTTTAAAGCAATCATTTTTTTATATTTCAAAATCGAGATTGACATTTTGTACTTACTATTTTTATAAAAAGTGTCTATTATGATAATATACAGTACGATAATTATTATTAGTACCTACCTAATAACTTACTGGAATTTTTTCTAATCAAATAATTTTTATTTTTCTAGGTACCTACGTATTCATATATATGCCAGATGCGGTATGCTTCAGAATTGCCATCGATTGATCATTCAGTCAGCAAATTTTATTTACTTCGAGTGCAAGAAAAAACTGTTATTTTTTCCGATCCTGAGATTCTTTTTAGTCATCGAATGCTGCAGTGAATTTTTCTCAGACATCGAAGACTATGTGACCAAAGCATGTTTATTGTTCAACAAACTACATACATCACCAGCGAGAAGGTTCTTACGAGCATCATGTTTGTATGTTTTTATTTTTTTGACTTGAAAAAATTATCTATAATTTATATTTCCATAAAAAATTATTAAAATTTTTTTTTTCTAAAATTTAAAATTTCAAGAAGTTTTTTTTAATTAATTTTTTTTCAAAATTTGATGACTTTTAGATATTTTAAGATGAAGAATTTTTCCTTTTCCAAAATTTGATGATTTTTAAACGTTTTGTTTTTTTCAATTTATTTTTACGAGCAAGTACAATGATTTACGAACATGTACGAGCATTTTGGTAGTACCTAACTGACTACTTTGAAACGAAATTTCCCCATTAATTTTATTTTTCGATATGTGTTTTTCTGTTTTCAGGCAGTGATGTATTAGAAACAAATATGTATACGACGGTCGAGGCTACATTATCGACCAATCCTAACGTTTTCTTTCACCGCAGCGATATGCATCCAGGATTGATGCACGTATACGCCAAAAGAGTGAAAAAATTCCACTATTTTGCTCAATATACCTATATATTATATAGCTATTATTTTTTCTCTCTTAACTTTTAAGTTCTTTTTTCTTCTCTTTTCCATATGTCTCTCATCATGTTCCTTTCTTATTATTTTTTCCTTCTTTTCGTGTATAAAATATTTGCATGTGTAATGAAACGTATGTAATGTAATGTTACTTTCTTTCATTTAAACATTTTTTTTTTTTTTTTTTTTTAAAGTTATGAAAGTGATTTCGTTTGTAAATGTGAATTTTTTGATTCTAATAAAGTTTAAAATAATATTTTATTTTATTTTCAAGCATTTTTTTCAGCAAGTTAAATAAATTGCATACTCGATATATTTGAAGGCGAATTGATATTTTGAAATTATTACAGGTACCCTACATACATGCTTTATTCCCAGAATTATTATAATTTTTGCTTTTCGAAGAAGGAAAGGGTGAGTGAAGTAAAATAAAATCAGGTTCGAGACCAGCAACCTGAAATTAGTCAATAATGATTTTAAACTTGATTTTTTTGGAAATTACGAAATTTTGAAAGTGCTCGTATTCGAAGGGAAATCATCGTACAGCAAATTCTGTATCTCAGAAACTAATCATTGGATTTGAAAACAGATGGCATATTCGTGTTCAGCGGCCTCAGATTAGCCCATAAATCGAATTTTAGCTCGATCGAGCCATAAATAACATTTTTACAAAATTCATTAAAATTGAATCAAAAAAGATGGCGGATTTGGATTTTTTTGCAAAATTTGAAAAAAATTGTCGAAAATTGGGCATGTAGGGGTCTAGATCGATAGAGTCGCACCCGGCGATTGCAAATCTGCTTTCATTTTCAAAATCGGATCATTATTCGCGGAGATATAGGTGTTCAAAGTTTTTGACCGGATAATGTCGGAAAATCCGACCATCCTTGGTATTTTTTTGGATTATTGCAGCTTCCAAAGAACGTAGAAAATTGTTTTTGGTATCTAATGGTACTATTTCGAGGTCGTAGAATTCAAATTTGAAATTGTTTCGAGCAGTGATGCCAACCTCACGAGATAAAATTTTTATTTCGCAAATTTGGCAATCCTGAACCTTATAAATGATAAATTCGAAATCTACGACCTCGATATAGTACATTTTGACTTTTCAACCGACTTTTTAGCTCTTCTGGAAGCTACAATAAAATAAAAAATACCAAACAAAGGACTGCGTCGTTATGGAGAGCTGTGATTGGTAGTTAGCTTACCACAACTTTGAAGCCTTATATCTCCTCGGTTATTGATCCGATTTTGATTCTGATTGCAGATACTAGACCTCTAGATGCCCCATTTACGACAATTTTTTTCAAATTTTGAAAAAAAATTTATTCGAATGGGTCAAAAATTAAAAATTCGCCAAGCTCTCATTTATGGGTCGATTGAGCCAAAATTTGGTTTATGGGCCTATTTTGGGTCCCAGATTCCGAAAATGCTTAAAAGAACACTTCGTAAAACGTATCTCGAAAATTAAAATTTTTATTTTTCGAAGTTGGTAACAATGCTTTTCGCCGATTACAAATTTCGATTCTACGACCCCAAATTGATCGGAAATATATTTTGAAATTATATTTTACGCCTGCTATAGGCGAAAATATGCCAAATTTAAAATTACATGTTGAAGGAGTTGCATAAGCAGTACATTTGAAGGAGTATACTCGCACGAATTTCAAAATACCATTGTTTTTTCCAAATAATTCGAATTTTTGAGTTTTTTCTTCGGTTTATGACTAAATCGAGGCTGCTGATCACGAAAATGATATTGGTTTTGAGTTCACGTACCTACTTGCCTTTGAATTGTGAACATTTTTTGAAAAATTGCTCGTTTAAGGAGGAAGGAAGATCGAGTAAAGTAAAATAACATCATATTCGTAGTCAGCGACTTGAAATTAGTCAATAACGATTGTAATCTGGATTTTTTTGAAAATTTTGAAAATTTCAAAGTGCTCGTATTCGAAGGGAAATCATCGTACAGCAAAATGGATAGCATAATCGAAATCAGCGTGGTCAACTTAGTCGAAAAGCACTCTTATCTCGATTTTTTTGGAGGTCAAAAAAATCGAAAAAATCATAAGGGGTTAACCTTCATTTTTTTTTCGAAAAAAAACTTTTTGTCTCAGATCGACGTTTGAGGTGTCTAGGAGGGGGTAATCGGACCAGGCGAATCGAATGGCGTGATCAGTTTTCGGGTCGGATGTGAATTCGCTGAGATATGGACCATTTTCTGTATCTCAGAAACTAAGCATCCGATTTGAAAACCGATGGCATATTTGGGTTCAGCGACCTCCAATTAGCCCATAAACCGAATTTTAGTTCGATCGGACAATAAATAACATTTTTTAAAAATCCATTAAAATTAAAGCAAAGAAAATGGCCGATTAGGGATTTTATTGCAAAATTTGAAATTTTTTTTCGAAAATTGGGCATCTATGGGTCTAGTTTGATAGAGTCGAACCCGACGATTGCAAATCTGCTTTCATTTTCATAATCGGATCATTATTCGCGGAGATATACGTGTTCAAAGTTTTTGACCGGATAATGTCGGAAAATCCGACCATCCTTGGTATTTTTTTGGATTATTGCAGCTTCCAGAGTACGTAGAAAATTGTTTTTGGTGTGTAATAGTACTATTTAGGGTCGTCAAATTTCAAATTTGAATTCTACGACCTAGAAACAGTACTATTCGATACCAAAAACAATTTTCTAGCTATCCTGGAAGCTGAAATAAATAATAATGTAAAGAAGTACCAAGTTACCATACCCGGTCGGATTCTATGAGTCATATCCGACCAAAAACTTTGAACGCTTATATCTCCGCGAATAATGGTCCGATATTGAAAATGAAAGCAAATTTGCAATCGTCGGGTTCGACTTTATCAATCTAGACCCCTAGATGCTCAATTTTTAACAATTTTTTTTAAATTTTGCAAAAAATCGCAAATCCGCCATTTTCTTTGGTTCGATTTTAATGCCAAAATTCAAAAATTCACCACACTCGTGTTTATGATCCGATTGAGCTGAAATTTGGTTTATAAACTATTTTAAGGTCGCAGAATTCAAATTCATTATTTATTTCGATCAGTATTGCCAACCTTGAGAAATAAAATTTTTATTTCGCAAGGTTGGCAACAGTGATTTAAACAAATTACAAATTCAGATTTCCCGTACTCGAATTATGCATCCTGGACTTTTGAACCTCCTCCATAGGCCTAAATTTTGTTGAAATATTCACTGAATAGGGGATACATGCTAGCATTTTTTGATGAGTTATTGCGGTTGCCTAGTAAGGCGAAATTAAGGCAGAAAAAACACTTCTCGATCATATTTCACCTTCCAGAAGCCCTATGGAGCTGAATGAAGAATCTATATCGACCATATCGAAGTCGTAGAATTAAAATTTGCAATTTTTTTGAATCACTATTGCCAACCTTGCGAAATAAAAATTTTATCTCTAAAGGTTGGCAATACTGATCGAAATAAATAACGAATTTGAATTCTACGACCTTAAAATAGTCAATAAACCAAATTTCGGCTCAATCTGATCATTTTTTGAATTTTGGCATTAATGATGAAGCAAAAAAAATGGCGGATTTGCGATTTTTTGCAAAATTTGAATAAAAATTGTCGAAAATTGGGCATGTAGGGGTCTAGACCGATAGAGTCAAATCCGACGATTGCAAATCTGCTTTCATTTTCAAAATCGGACCATTATTCGCGGAGATATAAGTGTTCAAAGTTTTTGACCGGATAATTTCGGAAAATCCGACATGAACCCGACCATCCTCGGTATTTCTTTGAATTATTGCAGCTACCGGAGTACGTAGAAAATTGTTTTTGGTGTCTAATGGTACTATTTCGAGGTCGTAGAATTCAAATTTGAAATTTGTTTCGAGCATGGTTGCCAACCTCGCGAAATAAATTTTTTATCGCGTCAGGTTGGCAACCCTGCTCGAAACAAATTTACAATATGAATTCTATGACCTCGAAATAGTACCATTAGATACCAATAACAATTTTCTACGTACTCTGGAAGCGGCAATAATCAAAAAAAATACCAAGGATGGTCGGATTTTCCGACATTATCCGGTCAAAAACTTTGAACACCTATATCTCCGCGAATAATGGTCTGATTTTGAAAATGAAAGCAGATTTGCAATCGTTGGATTTGACTCTATCGGTCTAGACACCTACATGCCCAATTTTCGACAATTTTTTTCAAATTTTGCAAAAAATCACAAATACGCCATTTTCTTTGCTTTAATTTTAATGAATTTTAAAAAAAGGTTATTTATGGTTCGATCGAGCTAAAATTCGGTTTATGGGCTAATCTGAGATCGCTGAATACGAATATGCCATCGGTTTTCAAATCTTATGCATAGTTTCTGAGTTACAGAAAATGGTCCATATCTCAGCGAATTCGCATCCGATCGGAAAACTGATCGCGCCATTCGATTCGTCTGGTCCGATTACCCCCTCCTAGACACCTCACACGTTGATCTTGGACAAAAAGTTTTTTTTCGAAAAAAAAATGAAGGTTAACACCTTATGATTTTTTCGATTTTTTTGACCTCCAAAAAAATCGAGATAGGAGTGCTTTCCGACTAAATCGACCTCGCTGATTCCGATTCTGCCATCAGTTTTGCTGTACGAAGCTTAGTTTGCGATTACGAGCAATTTCAAAATTTCAAAATTTTCAAAAAAATCGAGATACGAATGTTTTTTGACTAATTCGACTTCGCTGATTCAAAATCTGTCATCAGTTTTATTCTACGGAGCTTATTTCACTAGTAATCCCAAAATATGATAATTTTCGAAGGAAAAGTGCTGTATTTTTGTTCAAAAATTCCTCCTGCGAATGGACAGCTTATGCAATTTTATCAGTTTATGGTGATTTTGCACCTTCTTGAACTTCAAAGGCGCAGGTGCAACAATAATCATCGTAAAAGTATCCAGATAAAAAAAAAAAAAATTTTAAAAATAAATGAAAAAACTCCGACACGAAAATAATATAAAATTTTTAATAATACCAATAAATATACACAGTTAAAATTTCATTGATATGCTAATCAAGGCTTAAGTTTCATTTACGTGCTTTGTCAATAATATTCTACTGCGAAAAAAAAGGGTAGGGCGACAGGAGGGTACGTGAGTGCAAAAAAATCGACCTAGGTAAAAAAATTACACATTACAGCATCTCTGGCTCGAATACGTAGGTACATATTTCACAGATTCGATATTCGATAAAACGTACATAGCTATTTCCTAAGACACGAATAAAATTTTGAAAAGGAAAAAAAAAACAGTAACGATTAAAATTAGTGCTAAAAAGCGAGCGACAATGTAATAAACAATATATAATAAAACAAGGAAAAATCTCAACAACCTTAGTTAAAGACTGCGATGACAAAAAAATAGGGCAGGGGACAACATTCAACATAATAATAACACTTAATTTACTATCACATGGAAAAAAGGTCAGGAAAATTAGAAAAAAAATTATAATACTGATCCTAAAGTATTTAAAAATAATTTAAACCTTAAAACGATTTTTTTTTTAACATACCGGTATCGTTTTTTATAATAATAGAGCATCGACTATTAAAAATAAAATTTCGAATTAATTATGTACATAACAATAATGTGTGATACGGCGGGCAACATCGACATAATATTCTACACCTCGAAGAAAAAAACAAAAAAAAAACAGCTAAATAAATGCTTCTTTTTTTTTCATCCTAAGTAAATAGTAACAAAGTTTTGATAATAATTTTTCTTTACATGGTAAGAAAAAAAAATGGTAATTACCTTAAGTCTAATAAAAATACCAAAGATGGGCATTTTTTCACATAATTATGCCGACTTGATAATTTTTTTATACACACGTGGTCCCCGTAAAATAAAATGTACACTTAGAATTAGTCTAGAAAACAATTTCGTAATTGTAAGACAAAAATGAAAAAAAAAAATGAGAATTAACGATGAAAAAAATCATTCGATAAAAGGAGAAAAGTACAGAGAAGAATCTAGAACATTTTTAATACTGTAAAATGGAATTAAAATAGAAAAAAAAAATTGCAACAAGGACGAGGAAAAAACAATCGAATAAATGCATTAAAAATCTAACGACTACGTTGTTTAAGCTTAATGAGAAAAAATAATCATTTTGATTGAAAATATTCTCTAATAAAATAAGAAGGTATTTCGTGAACACAATACACAATGTAAATGTAACGAGAGAGAAAAAAAAAATGTACGTAGGTATTTACAAAGGGTTGCTTTTTTTTCGTTATAAGATGAGAGGAATATCAAGATAATATTGTTAAAGTCACAACATCGTTGGCATTCTTGAGTATCTGTACGACCTCGTGGTGCGTAAGGCCGTCGAGTTTGAGCCCATCAACGGCGAGTATTTGGTCTCCGGTACGCAGCCCGCTTCCTTGAGACGTATGCTCGAAAACAGTCTTTATGTAAATAGGAAGGTTACCGTGCGGGCTTCCATGCCCTCCGACGATACTGAAACCGTACCCGTCCGGTCCTCGTTTTAATATCACATTACGACGCGTGGGTGCATCTGAGGTAACACTCTCACTGCGCAGAAAAACAAAAACAAAGATTAGTACACGGGTATAAATTCAAAAGCTGGAAAGCTACTTTGATGCACACAACATAAGCATTGGAGTAAATTTTCGAAACGAATAAAAATAACGTAAAAAAAAAATACACAAATGCTACTACGAAAACAACACCACTCAAAGTACCACAATGTACCGAGTTAAAACAAAACTCTACTCGAAGGAAGCTAAATACGTTGAGTACACTACTAGAAGCAATAAATAAGGGATACAATGCTCTTACATGAAAAAAAAAAGGCAACTTAAATGACCCAGAAATCAGAATACAGATGAAAATGAACATTTATAGTATCTAATAAAAAAAAATTTGCTTTAGAAAAAAATCAAAAAACTTAAGATTAATGAAAGAAGCACGCAAGCTCTTAAATCTCATCTATATCTATAATCTTAATTCGCTTCATATCAAAAAAAAAAAAAAAAGGCAAAATGAATAATTATTTCTTTATGAATTACCTAGTCTTGTTTGTTGCAAACTAAACTGCAAAAATCAAACCAACGTACAAAGTATTAGTCATTGAATTGATGAAAATTTTCAAAAAATAAGTAGATAATTTTGAGTCCAAAAAAAGTAATTTAAGAAATAAGTTTTAAAAAATAAATTGACCAAAAAAAAATTATTGATGAATTTACTAAAAATTAATATTAAAATGTTTTGTGCTTCGATGAATGATTAAAAAAAAAAAAAAAAAAAAAAAAAAAACAGAAGTAAGACGTATTTTTCTGAAATAAAAAAAAAAATGGAAGAAATTAAAAATAAATAGGATTAGGAACTTATCAATTTTGGAAAAACGAATTAGTAACCTATCAATTCATTTTTGTGAATTGTAAAAAATTCAAGTAGGTACTTTTGTAGATTTTTTTTTTTTAATACTCAGAGTTGAAAAAAAAAATTTTCTTCAAAAAATCAAATTAGGTAAACAATTATTTAAAAAAATTGAAAAAATACAATATTTCCAAAAAAAAATTTTGATGAAAATGAGTTGAAATTTTTTTTCGAAAGAATTCAATGGAGATTTTTCACTTTATCATTTTTACTTATTTCTTCGAATTATTTTGATGAAAAATTGAGAAAAAAAACTCCCAAACAGTCAAAAAATTGAAACAAAAAGATATTTTTTCTTAGACAAATAATAATATAAAAAAGGAGACATTTTTATCAATAATATACAATAAAAATCAACCAATAAATGAAATTAAATGAGAAGAAAATGACAAAATTTTTCAAAAAAATCATAAAAGATTTTGAATTTTATTTCATTTACATTTTTTCCAAACAACTTTTGAAATTTTTTTCAACTGATCAAAAAATTGATATTTTTTTTGAAAATTTAATTTAAAACAATACGAAATTGTAAACAAGTACCTAACTAATTAATTTTTTTAAAACATTTCAACGAAAATTTTTCAAAATAATTTAATAAGAAATTTTTAACAAAAAAAATTGTTGAAAAAATGAAAACTGCAAGTAAAAAAAATATATAAATTTTTTCAAGTAGTTGTAAAAATTTTTTAGAAATTTTTGAAGAAAATTATCAAAAAATTGACATAACCTCGAATAATAATTATTTTAATTTCATAAGACTAGATTGTAAAATAATACTTCATCATCAACCAAAGTCTCAAAAATTTGAACAAATTTTAGGAAATTTTTTGATTTTTTTTTTTTAAATTGATAGAATCATTATAAAAAAATTCATAATAAAAATAAAATTATACTATTTCAAGATGATACCTAGCTAATATTTTTTTTAATTTATCAATTTACCAAAAAAAAAAAAAAAAAAAAAAAAGAGAAAAGAGAAAAATCCAATTTAAAAAAAATAATAGCTAGGCAAGTACAAAAAGATAATGAAGTAGGTATTTTCAGAAAAATTCAATCAAAAAAATATATAAAAAATTAAACAGAGTAGTAAAATGATATTGAAATTTTTAAAAAAAGTTTATGAAAGATGTTCAATAAGTTAATCATTAATTTCAAATTCATAAAAAAAATTAGATAGGTATATCCAGTCAAAAAATCTTTAAACTCATGAAAAATGAGCTGAATTATGAACAAATACTTAATGGAAAAACTTTTCCAAAAAAATAGTAATAAAAAAAGGTGGAGTTTACAAAAATTCAAAAAATAAAACTCCTGAGAAATTCAACTTTTTTTGAAGAATCCTGTTTGCAAAATATGAAAAAAAAAATCATCAAAATAAATATTAATAAATAATAAAATTATTTATCTATTAGGTAGTATAAAAAATTGATAAACAATGTTCAAAAATTTATTTTAAAAAACACGAAGATTTTTTTAAAAATTGGTATGAAATTTTCCAAAAATAAAAAATAAATAAATAAAAATACCTAGAAACATTTTCAGAAAAATTTTGATTAAAAATTTTCATCAAAATCAATAATTGAAAAATTTAATAAAAAGCACTTGGTTGAAAAAATAACGAAAATTAGAAAAAAATTATTATTCCTGCATATCACTTTCAGGTATTTTTTTTTTTCTTTCTTTACGAAAAGTTGACAAAATCTTTTTAGCCAAGTTTAATCCTCAGATAGTAAATTTTCGAGAAAATTTCTACAATTTTAAAAAAAATTGATAAGTGGAAGATGGAATTTTGGAGAAAAATTAATTATACCTAATGTAGAATAAAAAATAATGAAAATTCTTGAGAAATTGCAATGATCGTTTTACAAAATTGTAATGAAAAATTAAAAAAATCAAATAGAAAAAATAAAGCATAAATTTTTTTTTCAAGTTCATTAAAAAATTTTAAATTTTGCTCAAAACTTGAAAAAATTAAATTTGTTGTAAATTAAAAAATATAATATATAGGCGTCTAAAAATTATTTGGAACTCAAACTCTGAAAAAAAAAAAAAATTTAAGAATGAATATCAAAATTTTTAAAAATATCAAACTTTCCAAAAATGTTATTTTTACGTTTCAAACAATTTAACTGAGGCTACTAGACAAATTTATAAAAAAAATTATTCTATTTTTTTGAAGGTTGAATAAAAATTAAATTAAACTAAATTTATTGGAAATTTTAGGAAATATAATAATAATAATTATATTAAAACATTATTTGGAACTCGAATAAAAAAATTTAAAAATTCAGAAAATTTTCAAAAAATACCTACAAAATTTTACAGCGTTTTTGAAAATTGTATCAAAAATTTTTCCAAAAAAAGTATTTTTGGATTTTTTCCATATTTATTTATATATTATTTAAATTTTGGAACTTTTTATATAAAAATGTTATGCTCAAGAAAACTTAAAAAATGATTAATGTTGATCATTTCTTTTTTTTTCAATTCATTAGGAATCTTTCTATATCTACTTGAGAATTTTTTTTTTCAACAGGAGATCTTCAACAGTCTAATAAAAATTTCTAAAAAATTGACAAAATATTGAAAAAACATTTTGAAATAAAAAAAAAATTAATTCAAAAACTTTACCCACACAGATAAAATATTTTAAACCCCCTCACTAATAACAAGTAGGTAGGGTTCATCGAAACACAATATAAGAAACATTCAACAATTACACAATAATAATATACTCGTACACAAGGAAGGACATCTACACGAGTAAGTACAGGTAAAGGTAGACAAGTAGGTACAGATACATAGGTTCAAAAAATCAAGAAACTGAGCCAGGATATAGCCAGGATATAAGGAAATTAAGGATTCAAAAACAGATAAAACGACGAAGAAAAAAAAATCATTTCACATACAACGTACTGTGTACAACTAACTACATACCTTTCCGTGTTTCCTAATGGAAAGTAACACATAAAGTAAGACATGAAATGTAAAAACAAACGAGTACGTATTAGAGCAACGATCGTGATATCGATCGCGTTTGCATTTCAGTGTAAAAGTACAAGTACGTAGACGTACATACATAAATGAACGATACAAAAAAATTAAACGAGAGAAAAAGGAGATGAGATGAGATGAGAATAAAAAAATATTAATCTGTCATCTACTATAGATCACAATGGCGAATAAAAAATCACCTTACGTATACTGTAGTGTGTTTGTGTGTGTGTGTAGTACACATATACAAGATGATAAAGAAAGACAGAGATTATACATTTACGTAGATCTAGATACCCAACAACAGTAGAGAAGGCGCGTAGGCGGACACAACATAAGTGTAAAAAACATAATATAGAGAGAGAAAGGCAGACGATAAAAAAGATACAGAAAATACATAGAGAAAGAGAAAAAAAATTACATAGTTAGGTATATTATTTAGGTGTACCTTATCTCTATACTTTTTACGGAAGGATTTTAAAGAAAAACGTCTACGTAGGAAATGATTCTGCAAAACTGGAGAGGGTGATCTAGCTTTTCCGTTGGGTATATCGGCTTCGTCTTTTGACGCGTAGATCCTGATTGAATATGAATTAGGTTAAATTAGATTATACCTTTTTTTCTTTCCTTTTTTTTTATTCATTCCTACATTTTTCGGTTCCTCATAAATACCACATCGAGACGAAATTTAAATACCTCGATTTACGCTACGAGCATTTATATTGTTGATCAATCGATTACGTGAGAAAGCTGCGAATAAATTTGAATCGAAAAGAAGAATGGAAACTTATCAAATTGATTTTTAAGCTCGACTCGTCAAGAATTCCATCTCCATCCTTCTTTTCTTTATTACACTGGTAAATTAATTGAGGCTTAAACGAGGAACACTTACTTATCCGAAGTCGAAGGACTAGGTCTAGCTTTCAGTCTTCCCAATTTAATGGACACCTTGCCCGAAGTCAGTTTCAACACAGCTGCTGCTTCTTCTTGAGTCGAGTTCCTTAAATCTTGACCATTCACAGCCAATATCTGATCACCTTTCATTAGCCTTCCGTCGGTTCCGGCCGCGCCACCAGGAACCTATTGCAGAATCGTAAAAATTGTAGATTAAAAAAAAGAGTAAAAATTTTGACCAACAAAAAAAATACGAGGATTCTTGAAGAACAAAATTTCAAAAAAAGAGATTATTTTGATAAAAAATCTGAATAAAAATAAAAAATTTGAAAACTACTCGTACACGAATTTTTTTTAAAACAAAATTTCAAAAATATCGTAGATTTCCTGTAAAATTTTCGAAAAAACTCTCCTACTCGCTTAAAGAATTTTTTATTTTTTTCAAATTTTCTGGATTTTTTAGAAAAAATTTCACGTAGAAAAATCAATTACTTTCGAAACAATTTTTTCAATTTTTTTTAACATTAAAAAAAATCTGTTGAAAAATTCTTTTGTTAGCAAGGTATAATTTTTTTTCTAAAACCTCACAATTTTATTAGTTTTTTTTTTTTTTAAATTAATTTTCCTTTTTGAAATCTTGGAAGAAATTCTCCCAGAAAACTCTTTTGAAAAATTCTTGTATAAAAAACTTTTTCTTCGGATTAGGTATTTTTTGAAAATTTCCCTTTGAAGTTTTGGAAAAAATCTACAATATATCTTGAAAAAAAACTCAAAAAAATTTCCAAAAACAAATTTCAAACCTTAAAGTGAGAAAATTTTTGAGAATTTTTTAGGATTTTGAATTTTTGATAAAAAATTATCAACAGAAAAAAAAACTGAATTGAAAGATATATATTTTTTTAATTAGAAAAAAAAATTACAGAACTTGATAAAAAAATTGTTTTTTTTTTCTTCGAGAAATTAAAGAATTACTTCAAGGACTTACTTCAAAATTTCCAAAAAATGATTTGAAGAAATTTTTTTTATACAAGAGTTTGTGGGCGCGTGCGCGTGAATATGTACGATAATATTCGGCTATATTATGAATCAAATTTGTTTATATTATTGTAACCTTTTTTGGTAAATAAATATACCCATTCTGGCTTCATCTTTCAAAAAAAAAAAAAAAAAAAAAAAAAGGTTACAATAATATAAACAAACTTGATTCATAATATAGCCGAATATTATCGTACATATTCACGCGCACGCGCCCACAAGTTTTTCAAAAAAAACAATTGAGAGAATTTATTATTAAGTAAAGGACCGTTCACAATGGAGCTTTACTTTTTGCTTTTGCTTTTTGCTTAACACTCACTACTGTCTGCACCAATCTGGTAGCCAGAAATTTGTGTATTTTTATACGTTTGCTTATGTACTGGTAAAAGTTTAAGCAAAAGCAAAAAGTAAAGCTCCATTGTGAACGGTCCTTAGACTTCAAAAGAAAATTTGAAAAAAAATAATAAAATTGTGAGATTTTCGAGAAAAAAAAATACTAAACAGAAAAAATTTTCAACAGATTTTTTTGAAAGAAAAATTATTTCAATGTTGAAAAAATTCCAAGACTTTGAAGAAAAATTTTTGAAAAAAGAAGAAAATCGTAAAAAATTTTAAGAATTACAGAATTTGTTTTTCAAAATAGGAACAAAAATATTTTCTGTTTCAAGATTTAGGAAATTTTTTTTCCAAAACTTCAAAAGGAAATTTTCAAAAAATGATCCGAAGTTTTTTTTTGTACAAAAATTTTTCAAAATATTTTTCTGGGAGAATTTGTTCCAAGACTTCAATGGAAAATTAATTTTAAAAAGATTTTTGAAAATAAATTATATCTGACAAAAGAATTTTTGAACAGATTTTTTGAAAGATTTTTTTTTCAATGTTTAAAAAAAATTCCAAGATATTAGAACGAAAATTTAAAAGAATAAGAAAATACCTAGTGAGATTTTTGAAAAAATTACACGATTTTTTTTTCAAAATATGGAGGTACATGAATAATTATTATTCAACAAATTGCTTATTGGAGAATTTTTTTTGAAGACTTCAGGGGAGAATTTGCAACAAAAAAAAATCAGAAAAAAATTATGAAATTTCTGGAACAAAAGATGAAAGACTTCAAAGAAAAATGTTCAAGAAAAAAAATAATGAAAATGGTGAGCTTTTTTGAAAAAATTACATAATAATTTTATTTTAAAACCTATAATAATTTTTAAACAGCAATTTCTTAGCATATTTTTTCTCATAAAACTTTTAAAAAAAATTCTCAATAAAGATTTTTTTTTTCAAAACTTTAAAAAAAACGAAGAAAATTGTAAGATTTGTGAGAAAAAATATCAAAATAATATACAAAAACTTTTCAACTGATTTTTCTGAGAAAATTGTTTAAAAAATATTCTGCCAACAAACGTCTTAAAAGTTCTAAGGGCATTTTTCAATAAATATTTTTTGTAAAATATACGATATTTTCTGAGGTAAATGTATTCAGAGAATTTTTTCCAAGAACGCAAAGGATGAAAAAATCTGAAGAAAATTACGAGATTTAAAAAAAAGTTTCATTAGAATTTTTGCAAAAATTCAAAAATTTTCAACAGATAAAAAAAATTGTTTCCAAGAAAATTTTTTAACGAGGAAATTTCGACACTTCAAGAAATTTTTGGACAATAAGGGAACTGTTCAAAAGAAAATCTGAAAAATAACGGATTTATGCTAAAAATTATTTTATAACACATTTTCTTTTCTTCCTGTGTATTTTTCAATTCATTCTTCGATTAAGTGAGCATATTTAGTAAAAAAAAAAAATGTACTATAAAATCATTTTTGCATAATATTGTTACGAGTTTTCAGATTTATTTTTTTTTGAAAAGTTCCCTCCTTTGAATTTTAGTAAAATTTGATAAAAAAAATTATAGGATAAAAAATTGTCTAAAAAATCATTAGGTATCTATGAAAATAATGAGAGAAAATTTTTCAACAAAAAATTCTTCCAAAAAATTCCTGCGAGAGAACTTTTTTGAAACGAAATATAATTTTGAAAAATTCTTCAATTCCCTTATTTTATTGGGCCAATCCTGCGAATTTGCCTCAAAATACTCACAATATCGGATATAAATATTCCGTTGCCATTTTTACGTCCGACAATACTCAGTCCGAGACCTTTGCCTGGTTTCTTGGTCAGCTCGATGTCGATAATGTCTAATAAATCTTCCTCCTTGCCGGCCGATCCATTGACTACGGATTCGTCACGATATACAACCATCGTTATCTAACCAAGACAGAAGCAGCAATGATTACAAAACGTGACAATTCAAGTAGCTCGAGCAATAATAAGTAAATAACGAAGCTAACTAGCAAACGACTCCGCGATACAAAATACCATAGGAGAAGCAACCCAGTGAGGGGAACGAAAAAAGGGAAGCTCGATTTAACTGGTGATTCAACTTGGCAGATTATTATTTCTCACACCGTGTGCTCGTGCTGGTGCTGGTGGGTGATGGTAATAGCATCGGGGCCAGCAGGGCAGCGCCAGCACAAGCACAAGCGTATATTTTAATAGCTCTTAGTGTCGAGAACGATAAAGAAAAGAAACAGACAAGTTTATAGTAATCGACGAAATACTGCACCAACGAAACTAATCTCACGAAAACGTACCCTCCTGATCCCTAAACGCCCATCGAGTCGACGCCGAAACTGAAACTTTCGCACTAATAATAAAAAAAGTTGTGAGATATTATTTGAGAAAATACTCGATGAAGCTTACTCTTCCCCACCCCCGCCCCCGCCAATCCCTGACTATAATTTCCCTCTTCGAGCTTCCTACGGTATAAACAACCCTGTTCTGTTTTGACCTTATGGTATTTTCTACCGTGTAGTAGGTATGGTGGTGTTTCCTTACTTTGGAAGGAGTTTGCCTTAGAGCTGCCAGTGCCTTGTTGTGCGGAATACTACGGAAATCTTCCGAGTTCACTTCTAATATTTGATCACCTGGTCGTAGACGACCGTCTTTGGCAGCCGCTCCGTCCGGGTAAACTTCGTGGATTATTATTACGCCCTGAGAAAAAGAAAAAAAGAAAATGGAAATTCGTTAAGGTTTTTGCGTTTGTACGTATTTTTTTCATAATGGAAATTTAAACATGAAAGTGGCAGGTGTTTTGAAAATTATACTTTGCCGCTGTGATTTCGATAGTGGGTGTTTGAATACATTCAACCTTGATCCAATTTTCAGCTAGGTATGATATTTCGATAGGAAAAAGATTCAAAAATAATTTTAAAAATTGTGTCAAAATTGAACGAATTGTCAGTAACAAAAGTTCAATGTGAAAAATTTTCCAAATGAAAAAAATCAAGATACGTGAAGTTATTAGTACATAAAAAATGAAGTACAGCTCGAGAATTCTGAATTCTTCAAAAACTCTCGTTTTTCAAAAATGTAAATAAATTCTAGATTTTAATAACTTAGAAATTTGAAAATCCATAATTTTCGATTTTTTTTTATTCTGAATTTTTCGAGAGTTCAAATTCTAGGTTTTTCGAGAATTTTAACAAATATGCTACAATAACAAACTTTAGAATTGCTAAAAAATTCGAAATTTTTAGTTTTGGATTTTCAAAGGATCTAAATTTTAGATTTTTCAAAACTTAAAAAATTCTTGAATTTTACAAAATTTCAGATTACAGATTTTTCAAATTGTATTCTGTATATTTTAACGTTAAATTCCAAATTTTAAAGTTATTCAAAAATGATTACTAATTATTTATCAATTTTGAACTTTTGGAATTAGAAACTTGAATTTATTCAAGCTTCAAAACGCTCAAATTTCACCGAATTTCAATTCTATAGATTTTTCAAAAAACTTAAAATTCTAGAATTTTATTTAAAAAAAAAAAAAAAAATAGATTCAAGAAATTTTAAACATTGAATTCTAGATTTTTCCAACAATATTCTTTAAATGAATTTTCCAAATTTAAGATATTTACAATTTTTTTATCAAATCAAACCTAAAACATTTTTAATTTAAAACTTGAATTGAAAGCTAAATTTTCGAATTCTAGATTTTTTTTTTAATTTAAAACTCTAGAATTTTATAGATTTTTAGATTAAAGATTTTTTTAAAAATACCTATTGAATTCTAGATTTTCTCCCTATATTTTGTTTATTATTTTTACTTGAATTTCAAATTCAAGATATTTTGTATCAAATTAGTCCTCAAATATTACCCAAGTAATTCAGAACTTGAATTGAAAGGTAAAATTTAACAATACTTCAACTTCTAGAATTTGCAAAACTGAAAATTTCAAAATTTTACAATGTTTCAGATTAAATATACTTGAAATTCAAAAAAGCATTAAATTCTAAGTTTATTTGAAAATTCTGTATTCTGTATAATTTTAGAAAAATTTCAAATTTTGGAGTTTCAATTTATCGATCATAAAAAATTAGTGATTCAAAATTTGAATTCTTCGAACTTATTCTTATCGTTAGAATTTTACAAAATTTCAAATCACAGATTATTCATAAACATAAAAATTCTAAACTGCATAATTCTAGAATTTTTCAACATTTCGCATCATTGATTTTTTAAATAATAAATTATAGATTTTTAAAAATTCTGATACGTGCTCCTATTTAAAAATTTCAGATCCTTGAATTTTTAAAAATATTATGATTTATGGACATTCAAAGTTTTCAGATTCAAAACTTCAATTTTTACCAAACTTTTAGAATTTAAAAAAAACAACAATTCTTCGAACTCAAAAATTTTAACTATGTAGCTTGGATTTTTTCAAATTTGAAAATTGTAGAACCTTTCAAACATCTCAATTGGAGTTTTTTTTGTTCAAAAAATTTAGAATAAAAATTATTCTAAAACTACAAATTCATAATGTTTCGTAAATTCTAATTTCTAAATAAAAAATTACAAATTCAATATTTTTTTTATGAATTTATAGATTCTTTAAGTAAACTTTTTAATTCTGAATTTTTTACTTCATTTCTCACCAAAATTAATTTTTTCCAAAACTTGTAATTCTACATTCCAAATTCTGAATTCTGTATTTTTTCGAAATATCAAGTACCTACTGTATTCCTTGGTTCAAAATTCAAGGTTTCAACTTTAAAAAAAATATGAATTCAAGATTTTTCCAAAAATGTCAAAATTGATCTTTTCATCAAAATTCTAAATTTTAGATTCATTTTCAAAAATTTAAGATTAAGTAAGTTTATTTTCATTTTTTTCGAATTTTCACATCTACATACATCAAAATTTACATTTTTGGACCATTTCTCACACGATTCGTAATTCTTTACTAGGTACTCAAAAAATTCAAGTTCCAAATATTTCCAAAATTTTGAAACGAATTTTTTCAGAAAGTTGAACTTTCTAAAACTTTTTCTTACACTCCTATCTAAAATTTTTAAATTCCAACTCGCATTATTATTTTGTTCAAAATTTTGAATATTCAGAATCTCTTCCGAAATTCCAAATTTTGAAGTCAATTCAAAATTCAAATTCTAAAATTTTCAAGTTTTAAATGTCAAAATTCCAAACTTGGACCTCTTCAAAAGTTTCAAATTTTGATTTTCAATTTTCAATTTAGGTTCATTTTCCAAAATTTAAAATTGAAGTTTATTTCCACAATTTAATTTTTTTTTATTGAGTAAATCCAATCTTTGAATTTTATTTATTCCATGAAAGTTTACTTTTATTCAAAATTTAAAAATCTAAAAATTTTAAATCTCTAATCTTCCAATATTCAAATTTCAACATACCAACCTACTCGAAATTTTTTTGAAATTCTACATTTTTTAGGAGTTCTAAATTTCAAAACGATTTTTCAAGTTTAAAATTTCCAGATTTTTTAAAAATTCCAAGTTTATTTTTTTTAAGTAGGTACATTTGAATTTGCTCGAGAACTTTAAACTTTTACTTAATTGCTTGTTTTCAGTTTAGAATTTTTTCAAAAATACCTAATTTTGTTTTTTGAATGAAAATTTAGAATCTCAAATTCATTTTCAAAAATTTCAGATCATTTTAAGTCAATACCACTTGAAATTTTTTTATTTTTTAAACGATTTTCCAAAATTCAAATTTTGATGTTCTCAAAAATTTCAGATTATTTTTTTTTAAATTGAATTCTCCCTCATTAAATTTTTAAACGTAATTTCTGCGAAAAAGTTTGAATTTCACTCAAAATGTTGAATTCTAATTCGAAAAACTTTAAATTTTAAAACGATTTATACCTAACAATTCAAAATTCAAATTTTCTAAAAATGTAAATTCTCATTTATTTTATTTTTACATTACTCAAATATTCATCCAAAATTCAAAGTTTGAAAATTTTTTCCAAAACTTTGAAGTTGAATTTTTTATTACCAACGTTCAATTCTAACTAAAAAAATGTTCCAAGAATTAGATATACTTATTATGAATAGAATTAACCAATTTAGTACATATACCTCTCATCACAACCTATTACAAATCTCAAAAATTCAACTCCTTCACTCTCACACCAACACATATAAACAGGCAAAAATATAGTTACATTGGCATCACCAATGAAATATGTAGTACTAAAGCAATACTCACTAATAAAGTATCACAGCCACCAACGATACTCAATCCTAATCCCATCTTATCCTTATTGATCTCAATGGTACACTCGTGACCGGGACGTATAGTAGCCGTGGCCGGATCTTGCGGTTCTTCCGGAGGCTCCGGCTTGGACGGTGTCGTAGCTCCGTGTGTACTATTTGCGCTAAGCATTTCTGCAAACAGGTCGCAATTATTATATGCGAATCGCCAGCAAAACACGATGTCCGCCAAGTACTACCCATCGTAGGACTAAATTAAATTATACTCGCCAGACAGGTAATAGGTATGGTAAAAATTTCTCTAAACGAAAAAAAAAAAAAAAAATGAAACAAAACGAACCATACTCGTATTTTTTCGCTTGTGCTGGCGAGCGACCGCGACCGCGCGCGTATTTAATTAAGTAAATGAGAAGGTGATATACGCGATACATTTTGTTGTAGAAGGAGTGTACTCTCTTTGGATAAACGTGTTAGCGTGTGTGTCGTGCGAAATTACATTAAGTATGTTTTGGAAACGGAACCTTGGCCTATGGAAAATCATTAGCAAGCTGGCATAGTGGCATGTATAGTTTTTATACTTTTGAAAGAATAAAGAATCGATATACTCATGCTGGAAATGGAAAATTCCTATAACAACTTTTTTGAGTTCAAAGACAACAGATGAATTGGAGCAGCATTAGTAAAATTATAGAGCTCCTTTGATGGGACAGCCCATTCCCCCACCGTTGGTATTGAAATTTCATAAAAATTGTCTGCCCCACCTGATGATCTTACCAGAAATATAATTTTGAATAAATCTCAACTAAAGCATTTTTGCCTAAAATCGTTATTTCTCGAGATACGAGCAAAAATTCAATAATACAACAAAACAGAATTTTTAAACCATAGATTTACTTTAATGGGGACAGCCCATTCCCCCACCCTTAGTATTGAAATTCAATCAAAATTGTCTGTCCCACCTGATGATCTTACCAGAAATACCATTTTGAGTAAACCTCAACCAAGGCATTCTTTGCCTGAAAATTTTTAACCAAGAATTTCATGAAAAATTTTCACCAAAAATTTCATGAAAAAATTTCACCAAAAATATCATCATAAATTTTCACCAAAAATTTCATCATAAATTTTCACCAAAAATTTCATCAAAAATTTTAACCAAGAATGAAAAATTTTCACCAAAAATTTCATCAAAAATTTCAACCAAGAATTTCATGAAAAATTTTCACCAAAAATTTCATGAAAAAATTTCACCAAAAATTTCATTAAAAATTTCAATCAAGAATTTCATGATAAATTTTCACCAAAAATTTCATCAAAAATTATCATCAAAAATTTTAACCAAGAATTTCATGAAAAATTTTCACCAAAAATTTCAACCAAGAATTTCATCAAAAATTTTCACCAAAAATTATCATCAAAAATTTTCACCAAAAATTTCATCAAGAATTTCATGAAAAATTTTCACCAAAAATTTCATCAAAAATTTTAAACAAGAATTTCATGAAAAATTTTATGAAAAAATTTCACCAAAACTTTCATCAAAAATTTCATTAAAAATTCTACCAAAAAATTTTATGGAAAATTCTGAACAAAAATGATTTTATGAATCATTATTATTTATGAAAAAATTTCACCAAAAATTTCATTATGAAAAAATGTCACCAAAAATTTCATCAAAATTTTCATCAAGAATTTCATGAATATTTCTCCTCAAAAATTTTATGAAAAAATTTCAACAAAATTTTTTTTTGAATTTTTATAGAAAAATTGCGCCATTAATTTAATGCATCAAAAATTTCATTTTCAACTTTCACTAAAGATTTTACAATACAAATGAATGAAAATTCCACTGAAATTTTTTTCGCCAAAAATTTCACCCCAATTTTTACCTATTTTTTAAATGAAAATCAGGGTCAAATTGAAAAAAGTTTCAAACAAAAGTTGTTGATTGAGTCCTAGGAATAATTTTAGTCATCACAAAAATTTCAATTGGACCCCTCCCTCCCCTCCAATTTTGAATATCTTGTGTCAATGTAGTATTGGACTTCGCAAAATTTTGCGATGGTGCCAAAAAATCAGTACTGCGGCAATCCACTAGTGTATTTTTTGCCTAAAATCAATATTTATTCGTAAACTATAGCTTTTTCAGTGGGGACAGCCCCTCCCCAACCTTGGTATTGAAATTCTATCAAAATTATCTGCTCCGCCTTATGATATCACCATAAATACCGTTTCGAGTAAACCTTAACCAAAGCTATTTTAGCCTAAAACCGTTATTTCTCGAGATAGGAGCGAAAATGCAAAAAAGATACTCACTAGAATCGGAATCCTTCGCCGCAGTTGCATCAGCCATATCTCGTTTAGGATTGCACACCACCAACGTAACTATACCCTCAGTCTGCTTCAGCAACGTCGCCGCCTGCAAATTTGTAACAAAAAAATAGGTAATCATCTCTCAAGACGTGAATTACCCCTGCATACGAAGCTATTTGCACCATAAATACTCACCGAATCGTAAGATGAACCGATTAACGTATCTTTATTCACTGATAATATCATATCTCCGACCATTAAGCCAGCCTGGTGAAGGAAAAAAAAACGTGAAATCATCGTAATAAATGGCAAAATAATGTGCACATTCGCGCCGCGCCATCACTCCTCTGATACCCCGCGTATTTAATGACGGGCGTGATTTCGAAATGTATACCCAAGTGTTTTTTTTTTCAACGTGGTAATCGGGCCCGAAAAAATTTTTTATCCGAGTTTATACGTCGACAAAGTTGCAAATTTATAAACGATGGTAGTGTCGACTGCGTTGCATTTTAATCTCGAGTGTATTTAGCACATGTAGTGATAATAATGCTGAGACAGTATTAGGTACCTAGGTTAGGTATAGGTACATACATACTACATAACTGTCGAGAAAAATTTTCGTATTTTTATTGTGCCATGGGATCTTTACTTTTTTTTTTTTTTAGTTAGAAATGATGCACTGCATTTGTCATTGTCGTTGTGTTCCATTGAGACAAACGGAAAAAAATACAGTAATGTTGTGGCATAAGTTACTTATGAGTATAAAAGTAGGCAATAATATTTACGTAAGTCATAATAATTATTTAAAAAAAGAAAATCATGAATATTATTCATACCTGGCTGTTTTTGGGAGGAAATAATCAAGTTTTCATCAAAATCATCAATAATTCACCAAAATTTATCAATTTCTGTCAAAATTATCAATGTTTGTCAAAATTATCAATATTTCATCAAAACTATCAATTTTTGTCAAAACGAACAATTTTCTATCAAAATTACCAATATACTATTTCATTAAAACTTGGTATCAATTTTTGTCAACATTATCAATATTTTTTTTTCAAAATTCTGTTGAAATTACCTATCACTTTTTATCAAATCACCAACTTCAACAAAAAAGATAAACTTTTGTCAAAATTATCAACATTTATTAAATAAATATATCTATCTATCTATCTATCTATCTATCTATCTAAGAAAATTGAACCGATTTGAACAATTTTCTGTAAAAATTATCAATACTTTATAACATTATCAATATTGATCAAAATTCTGTTAAAATTTTCACTTTTTATCAAAATCATCAACTTCAACAAAAAAGACTGATTTTTGTCAAAAAATATTCAATTTTTGTCAAAATATTCAATTTTTATCAAAATTATCAATTTTTAGCATCAAGATTATCAATATTTATGAAAATTAAACCAATTTTTTTCGAAATGAACAATTTTCTGTCAAAATTATCAATATTTCATCAAAACTATCAATTTTTGTTAACATTATCAATATTGATCAAAATTCTGTTGAAATTTTCACTTTTTATCAAAATCATCACTTCAACAAAAGATTGATTTTTGTCAAAATAATATTCAATTTTTGTCAAAATTATCAATTTTTGTCAAATTATTAATTTTTATCAAAATTATACCTACCAATTTTTGTTAACATTATCAATATTGATCAAAATTATGTTGAAATTTTCACTTTTTATCGAAATCATCAACTTCAACAAAAAGGATTAATTTTTGTCAAAAATCAAAATGAACAATTTTCTGTCAAAATTATCATTATTTCATCAAAACTATCAATTTTTGTCAACATTATCAATATTTATCAAATTCTGTTAAAATTATTATCACTTTTTTATCAAACTCACCAACCAACAAAAAAGATCAAAATTATCAATTTTTACTAAGATAGGTAGTAATTATTTTTATACCTATAATTTATCTAATAAAATTGTTTTATTAAAAAAAATCACGTCATCTTTTTTTTTGTTTTTTTTAAGCAGAAGTGAGCACTTTTACAAATTGATTAGGTACACCTAAGTATTTAATTTTTTTTCAAAACATTAGTTGTTTTGTCTAAATTATTAATTTTTACCAGAAAAAAAAAATCAAGATTTCTTTGAAATCATTAAAATTATCTATTTTTCCAATTTATCATCTACGAGGTTCAAAATTATCGATTTTTTCTACATAATAAGTATGCAAAAGTACACAAATTATTATTATCATCATATTTATTTATTTATTTTTTAATTCCTCATCAATTTTTTCGATAATCAATTTTTTTCTAAATAGGTAATTAATTTTTCGATAATATCCAACAGGTAGGTAGGTACCTAATCATTTTTTTATCTATTTATTTGTTTGTTAAAATATCGAGAAAATATTTCCATTACAAAACCTCACTCTCTCCACTGGAAATCAATACCTATCCGATGCATTCCGCCACAATCACAAAGTAAAATATTCCACGCCGCCTGTCAACTGACTCTTCCATCAAACACGCAACCATACCAACGGATAGATAGATTCAAGAGTTACAGATATAAAAGTAGGTAGGTGTAGGTACATCAAAAACACGCCAGCGACAGCACGTGAACACAGCCTGAGAGAACTTTCAACTCGGTGGCTCACGAAACGATGACATGATATCGAGAATACTTATGGTTTTAACAACGCCTCTCTGGGTAATAAGTTTTCCAAATCCTCTGCGGGGGGCACGGGAAAGGTATGGGCAGTGTAACTAAAATATATACGAATATGACTGATAAGCAAAAGTATGTAGCTATGGGCGCACATTTACTGCCAGATAACAGAGAGCCATAGACTGTAAAATTTTAACGTAAGCAGGTACATTGTTGTAGGTTGTCGATAGAGAGTGCTCATTATTAAACAACAACGAGCTGAGTTCGACGAGCTTTCACTTCACAATACGTAGGTAATCTCGTATGGCTAAATTTTAGGTACTTTGTATTTTGATTTTAAGTAGAAAAACGAGCGAAACGATGCGACTCGCGAGTCGAATTTGTATTACGAAGACGAAGAGACGAGGACGTTTCAAACGTCGAAGAATGCAGCTTGGATTAACGAGAAAAATACGTGCTCATCGTTTATTACGACTACGAGTACGCCGAGAATTCATAGGCCTGAGCTGCCGATCCGGAGTGAAATGCGTGTCGATGTCGAAGCACCCCCCATACTCGATACGAATTTCCTATGTCCTAGATTAATTGTGTAAATGTTTTCCAAAAATCGTATCGCTATTGGCCTCTATAATGCCTAAATTTTTAATGCTTTCCGCCTTCGCATCGTATCGCATCGGCCAAAGTGGAAGAAAATATATAAGGCAATTCGAAGCCAGAACGGCGCAGCGCTACGAGGGGATGGTGCTGAGAATAAAAAGAAGAGCAAAACCTATTGAAAAATTAACAGCAGTTCGAATAACACGACCGTGTATATAATTTATTCAGCGCGACAAAATTTGAATAAATGTTTTATGCAATATACTACGGCTATGGCTCCGAATCGCGCACAAATGGAAACGTTATATTCTCTATGCCAACAGGGAAAATCCTGTATTCCCGAGTATCCGTATTATTAGCTTTAGTATACTTGGTGTTTTTATTTACTAAAGGAAATGAACGAATGAATCAAAAAAAAAAAAAAAAGGTTGAACAAATTACCATTTAATCGACAAGCAGAGGTATTAATTTGACATCAGCAAAGAGAGAGTAAATCGATTACTATGCGGAAAAAGCAAAAAAATCAAAAAAAAAAAAAAAAAAAAAAAAAAAAAAAAAATCAAAGAAACTTCATTTTTGGTATTTTTTTTCACATTTTGCTACAGAGAATCAGGAAATAGGATGAAAGTTAGTCCAATTTGTAATTACTAATTAGAATTTTTTTTCAGCAAAGGGTAGAATTTTAAATTTAAAATTATTCAAGAAAAGCATCAAGTTCAAAGTGAGCAGAATAGTGCACTTTACAACAAGCAATGTGTACTCTAAGCTATATAATAAAAAAAAAAATCATTGTGTCATTGCGTCAAGTTCGAGGGGAAATTCGAAGCTTAAACGACGCATTAAGTAAGAAATTTCAAGTGAGTTCTGTCACACTTGCTTTTCAAATTGAGTATCAAGTGAGCAGTTCAAAGTGAGCTGTGAGCAATTTGGAATTCGAGATGTGTGATGAAAAAGTAACGAGATCGAAATTCAAAATGAAGACTTGCTAGTGCATAAACTTGAATAAAAGAGAACACAAAATTCAAAGATCATGAAACATTTCAAAGTGAAGGAATCGAAGTGTAAAATGTGCCAAAATGAAAAATAGCGAAGTGAAATTCAAAGTAAAGACTTCAAGATAAGTAAATAAATGATCCATTAGTGCAAAGTTGATGGAAATAAATTCAAAGTGAATGTATTCAAAGTGCCAAGTGTAAATAAAAAAGAAAAATGAAAACGAAAAATTCAAAGTGACATAATCGATGTGAAACATACTAACTGCATCGAAGTAGAAAATCTTTGATTTTAAACTAAAAGTTCAAAGTGCCAAATTATCAAAGTGACAGAGTGAAATTAAAAGTGAAGACTTCGAAGTGAATAAAATATGACTCAAAGTTCAAAATAAAATATAATAAAATCAATCGAATCAAAATTTAGAGTGCGCAAAAATAAATTCAAAGTGAGATGTTCGAAGTAGTAACTTCAAAGTTATTAAATATGTTTTCAAAGTGCAATATCAAAGTGAAATATACGAACTGCGTCGAAGTACAGTAGTTCGTGGAAATAATTTCAAAATTCAAAATGAATAATGATTCAAAGTGAAGACTTCGGCCTAAGTGAATACAACTTGAAGTGACATACAAAAATGAATTAGATCAACTATATCGAAGTTCAAAGTTTGTTGGAGTGAATTCAGAGTGAAATATCTATAATAACTGCACTGAACTTCAAAATACATGAAAAGAAATTTGAAATTCAAAGTGAGTGAAATTTGTCTCAAAAGCAGTAAAAAAGTACATCATAACAAAAAAAAACATAAAACCGAGGAGAATGGCCTAAAATGTGATACAAAGTGAAATCAGTCGACTACATTATCGAAGTACAAAATTCATGGAAATGGACGGAAAATTTCAAGTCAGATAGGTACTTAAAGACTCAAAGTGAATAAATATGGTCTAAAGTGCAAAATTGAAGTATTGTAAAAATACATAATAACTGTATTAAAGTTCAATGCAAGTGGAAAGCGATTTAAAATTCAAAGTGAGACATTCGCAGTATCAAGTGCAAAATAAAGTGAAAAGTAAGTAACACAAAATGCTTAATATTGAGTTGAAACAATAAAAAAAAGTCAAATGCGAAGTATGAAATTCGAAGATCAAAGTGTGTTTTGCAAAGTAAAGTTCAAAGTGTCAAGTGAAAAATGCAAAATGATTTTTGCAAAGTGATCTTCCAAGTGCAATTGTTTTCACTTGTCAGTGCATATTTGAATTTTATCGTACAAAGTGAAACTCAAAATTAAAAGTGTCATGCACAAAATTCCTAATATTGAGTTGAAAATAATCAAAAATGTCAAGTTTGAAGTACTATGAAATTTGAAGACCAAAGTGCGTTTTGCAAATTGAAGTTCAAAGTGCAAAATTGAAGTGTCAAGTGAAAAATGTGAAGTGCTAAAAATATTTCAAAAAATGTCAAATTCAAAGTATAAAATGCAAAAGCCAAAGTGAGTTCCTGCAAATAAGTGATCTAAGTGCAATTGTGTTCACTTGTCAAGTGCATAATTTCAATTTTATCGTACAAAATGAACAATTCAAAGTGGAAAATTTTGATTTCGAAGTGCTCTGCACAAAATTCAAAAATTCAAATATTTTTCAGGGTTGTAAAACGAAACTTTTTTTTGTTTTGTTATGTTATTTCGTTACGTTATACTAGAGTTGTTTTGTTTTCGTTTCGTTATTTTATGCATCCAATTTTTTCGTTTTGTTTTCGTTTTCATGTAAGTTTCGTTATTTTGTTTTTGTCCTTTTTCGTTACATTTATTAACGAAATTATTTCGTTATTTCAACTGTGGGTACTCAAAATATTGGAAATTTTGTCCTGATTTCAATTCTGTAATAAGATTTTAATTTCTGTGCCGGAATATTTAATATGACCAAAATTAGTATTTTTTTTGTAACGTAACGAAATAACGAAAAAAAATTTCGTTATTTCGTTTTGATATTTCCAAAATTTAAGTTTCGTTTCGTTTTTTCGTTTTGTTTCCATCAATTGTATAGTTTTTCGTTTTGTTTTGTTTTGTTCTTTTATTAACTTCGGATTTCCTCGTTTCATTTCGTTTTCTCAATTTTTTTTTCGTTATTTCATTTTTCGTTTATGTTACGTTTCGCAACTCCTGTTATTTTTGAACATGAATACAATTTTGTATGCTAAATTCGAGCACTTCTCACTACTACTGTTCTATTCTGAAGTTAATTGGTCGTAACACAACATACCCACAGTATATAGAGTTGTACATAGAAGTACATACACGAAATAAAATTAATCAAACCATCGGATTAATTTATTTGCGCGCCAATTAATCCTCGTAAGTATTAAGGTATTACTATTTGGCGGCTAAATATTTACTCCAAACTTTCAACGCCGCGTATAAGCCAAAACCTTAACCACAAGTCAAGTGCAGGGGGCATTCCGACTCCGCTCTTGCGAAACATACCAAATTTTAAATTTCTAAAAGGTGCGAAAATTAATAAACAAACGCGAAATTTCGTAAAATACAATTTAAACTTTATAGTACATCGGTGTTGTTGGGTATGGCGCAGTCGAATAAAGTTCTTTTCAATTAATTATCTTAATTTACGATTTTAATGAGACCATTTTTTTCCTCACCACGAATGAAATTAAACGACGAGATAACTTACGCAAACGTACCTTCGCATAGTTTTTCCTGCGTATAAATGGCCGCTCATTATCAAGCTTATATATGTATAAGTTGGGTAATTTTGTACAAAGTCATTTTTTATAATTACCCCCTTAAGAGGTGGAAACACGTTTTTCAGCGTAGTCGAGTGGACGACGAGTTGAGTTGAAATAAAAATAAAATACACAACTCGATATTTCTATAGGTCTATTTTAACGAGCTCGCCTGCGAGGAAGTCCTAAAAAAGCAACATTTTTTCTGATATCTTTCTCTGCCTCTATTCGATGCCGGCTCAAGTAAACGTAAAAAAATCCAATTAAGCGACGAAAAAAAAGTGCCAACTCGAACCGGAGAAATAATTTTATAGCAGATGTCTTAATTTCGAATGAAAATTTAATATTGATAAATTACCCCCGGATCAACGCGGCAGCCAGAACAAAATATTAAAAAAAGAAAAGAAAAATCCGCTGTGACATTTAAATAGCGTCTTCGGATCATCGGTACTCGGTAGGTATCGAAGAAGAAAAATAATACCTACGTCGAAGCAGCCGGTGTTCTTTTTTTTCTGATCCTAATTTCGTCCTACTTTACATTATAACTGAGTGTTTTTTAATTGATATTTGGTCGTTTGATAAATTACCGTTTGCTAAGTCCAAGGTTTATTCTTGTCGGCCGTTTTCATTTCCGAATTCCGAATCCCAAACACATCGCACACTGAAACCGGTTTCGAGCTGACTACGATAACTAATAAAACGAACGGGCAAGTGAGCTTTTAAAACTCGGTTCGTTTTTTGAAAATTGGACCGAAAAATCTGACTGAACAATTAGTACATAATTGCGACGCGTTAATTCGCTATTATATTTGTCACTATTAAGGAGTGAGCAGCTGAGCACGCCGTGCCCGACACCGGGTATTGTACGTTTAGCCAATTTTACCTTCGTTTCGAGTCTTATCTTCAAGGACTTTTCACTATGTATAAATTAAAATTACAAATTGTCGCGTATGTAATTAATATTTGAGAAGAGGATTTCACTTTGTGTGCTTCTCAGATAAAAAATGGAGAGTGGGGCTGAGTCAAAGATTCGTTATGTCGTGCTTTTTTTTTGAAGGGGAGCGTGAATGGGTGATATTTCACGATTGAGCTTATTTTCACAAGTTGAATACCCAACTTTCGAAAGTTTAAAATTGGTTAGTTAAATATTTTCAAAAGTTGTAAATTATCAAAAATCGGATTTCGAATTTTCTTGTTGAAAATTTTGTGTATTTATTGTCAAAAAATTTCAATTTCGACTTTTAAAAAATTTCATGTCACCAAAAAAATTAAAATTGATCCGTATTCTAATTCGAAAAATTACTGCCTAGGTAGTTTTATTTATTTTGATGCCAAAAAATTACAAATTTTTGAAAATTTTAGAAGATTCAAAAATCAGGGTGATTAATTTCGAAAATGGTACCTTACGTTTTTGATTTTTTTTTTACAAGTCCAAATTTTTTGAAAATTCGAGTACATACCTACCTACTAGAGACGCATCAAACTATTTCAAAAATTTATTAGATACATATTTTCATTCATTCTGACAGGTTGGAATTTTTTTTGTTGAAAATTTTGAGTTCGGAAATCATCAAAATTGATTAATTTGGAAAAATGAAACGTTTTTGTAGATTTTTGATCAATTGAAATTTTTCGAAAATTTTAAAGTTGCTCAAATTCGAAAAATATCCACTTTTTATTAATTTTAGCTATATTAAAATTTTCAAGAAATTAGACTTCATTTTTTTTGTTGAAAATTTTGTACCTATCTATTTTTTAAAAAACATTTGTAATTGATCAATTTTGAAAAATGATTAGTTCAAGTATTACTTTAACAAGTTGAATTAGCAAGTACTTTCAAAAATTCAATTTTCATTTTTTTTCCAGAAAATTTTGTTTAAAAAGTTTTTGAAAATTTTTGAGCTTTTTCAAAAATCAATTTATTTCTGAAAATCGATTTAATATTAAAGGTTGTACTACTTGAGTATGTTCAAAAAAAAAAAAAAAATTAAAGTAAATGTTTTAAAAATATTTTAGTGATGTCAAAATATTATTGAAAATGTTTTCAACTCATTATTTTAAAATTTGAAACCATTTTTCAAAAATTAGACGTTTTACTGATTTTTGAGAAAACATAAAGAATGCTCAGAAAAAAATTGAAAATCGATTTTCAGAAATAAATTGATTTTTGACAAAGCTCAGAAGTTTTCAAAAATTTTTGAAAATGCGACTTTCTAACTTGTTAAGAGATGCAAATTTCGAAACTTTTTTGTAAATTCAATTTAATTTTAGTTTGTAAATTTGAATTCCACATTTGAAAAAAAAATCGACTTTCTAAATTTCTTTGAAAATTCAACTTTCCAAACTTTTTTGAAATTTAACCTTCAAGATATTTCCGAAAATTCGATTTTTTTTTCAAGTTGAGCTTATATATTTTTTTTTCAAAATGATCTTCATTTTCTATAATTTTGCCTTTCTGAATGATTATGAAAATTTGAAATTCAAACTTTTTTTTAAAATTCAACCTTCGAAATTTTTTTTGTAAATTCCATTTTGGTTTCAAATTTGACTTCTGCTAAAAAAATGGCTTCCTAAATTTCTTTGAAATTTCAACATTGCAAACTTTTTTGAAGATTTAACATTGAAAACATTTTCGAAAATTCGATGTAGGTTATTTTTATTTATTTTTTAATTTGACCACCTAATTTTTTTTTCAAAAGTCAACTTATTCCAACCTTTTTTTGAATATTCGACTTTCTAATGTTTTTGAAAGTACACCATGAAATTTTTTTGGAAATTCGATTGATTTTATAAAAATTTGATTTTCAAAAAGTGTTTTTGAAAATTCAACATTATTTTTTTTTTTTTTGAAAACATGGCCATTCATTTTTTTAATATTTACTTTCCGAACGTTTTCAAAAAGTGTTTTTGAAAATTCAACATTATTTTTTTTTTTTTTTGAAAACATGGCCATTCATTTTTTTAATATTTACTTTCCGAACGTTTTTGAATATGCAACTTTCAAACTTTTTAAATAATTCAACTCTCGAAACTTCTTTAAAAATTCTGTAATCTATTTTTCAAATTGACTCCCACATTTATAAAATTTTTTAGAAGATTTAACCTCCAAGAATTTTTTGACAATTGAACTTTCTAATGTTTCTGAACGTGTTATGTCCAAACTTTTTTGAAAATTCGACTTGAAACTTTCTTTTTTGGCAATAGAACTTCCATTTTTTTTGAAAATTGAACCTTTCAAATGTTTTTGAAAATGTAACTTTAAAACATTGACTTTCATATTTTTGAAAAATTCTATTTCCTTTTTTTTTTTTTTTTTTTTTTTTTAAATTGAATTTTCCAAACTTTTTTGAAAATTTTATCAATTTTTTCCCCCTTTTTTTTAGTTTGACTCCATTTTTTTTTTTTTTTTTTTTTTTTTTGAAAATTCAACTTAGGTACCTTTGAAATGTTTAAATTAATTGAATTTGGAAAATAAAATGTTTTTATGACAAATTTTCACAAGTTGAAAATTTTCAAAAAATCGACTATTGATTAAAAATGTCACTTATGACTTTTGTTTCTAATTTTTTCAATTTTATATCCTTAAAAATCTGGCAAAAATGGCAATTCCGGAAAATAACAATTTTTGTGCTTATTTCGATGTCTTTAAAGTTTAGTTCGTTCGCTTGAAAATTTTCAAAATATTTAAAGTAATTTTTTTTTAAAGCCAACTTGAAGAATTTTAAAGAAAAAAAATCGATATATTTTTTGAAAATTTAGCATGCTCAAAAACTAGTTATTAAATCGGTTGATTTCGAAATTGGAATTCTTCAATTTATGCAACTTTCAAGAGATAAATGTACCTAATGGTAATAATAATTATTTTTTTCAAAAATTCGTACTTCGAAAATTTTCATCACCTATCACATTTTTACGAAGCCAAAACATTCAAAATCACCCCTTCCCCTTCAAAACCCCCGCCTTAGCCGCCAGAACCGAACCCAAAAAAACCCTACATGATTCAAGGTAATTAATTCCATTTTCGAATAAATTCCACGTAGCTGCGTTCTTTTTATGGAAAATTTCACCATCACGCGTTGTTCTTTTGAATAGCTTGGTTTTTTGTTCGTTTTTTTGAACGTAGAGCAAGAGGGGGAGGGGGAGCTCGACATTGGGGGCGAAATTCGTACAAGAATAAGAGGAAAAAAATTACATTAAAAGCTTCTTATTATACGAGAATAAAAAGCAAGTCGGAAAATAAATACCGGGATACCTCGATAATGGAAATATGAATGGTTGGGCTTATATAACAGTCCAAGACCGCGGCGGCGGGGGCGGTACGGGTAAATTTTATCGCATACGCTGCTACTTTTCCTTGTGCTTTTGTTGCCTATACCAGAGTTCCGAAAAGTGAGACGAAGCTCGGCGAAGAAAAAAAAAATTAATAAAGTCACTACCCCCATCGGCTATAAGATTTATGAATTTTACAAACTCCAGTTACCAAACTATACTTTTACTCTCGTGTGTACTCCATATATTCGTATTTTTCTCGCCATTCTGAAGAATTTGTTTTGTTACGAATTCTCTGCGGAGTCGGTAGCGACAACATCGACAGCTCGTTCTGTTTATAATGTGAAATTCGAGTTGATATTTGGGAAAAGTCAATCATAGGGGTTTGAGGTCGTCTAACCGCATTTTCATCCAATTTATCGTATATTTTTACCCAAACAACCCTCGAGTGAAAAAATTCGAAAATTATCGCTTCACTTAAAATTACATAATATTTAAATTTACCTCGTATTTCGACATAAAGAAGAAAAATACGTAAAAATATCATACCTACGTAAGCAGACGCCGTCTCTTAGCAAATTTATTCCAAAAAAAGAAGACCTAGTGTGGGTGTAAAAACGGTCTAAAATATTCGAAAAGCGAATTTTTTTCTTCTAGTCTCGATGAAACGATGATACTCGTACATAACATGGAATCATCGGAATGAAAGTAGGTAGTATAAGGAAAATACCTCCTAAGACGAGAGCTACGTATACGAGGAGGAAATTATTCGATGAAAATATTTCGTCACATGCGAGAGAAAAAAAAATATCGAATATTTTTCAGTCGCTTGCGACTTACGAGAGAGTTGAAACTAATAAAATAATTTTCTCTTTTTTTTTCTCGCACACCATATCATACCACGTTGGGGAAAAAAAATCGGTCCAAGAGGGGGAAAGATGCCAACCTTACCCGGGATAAAAAAAGAGAAGAGATGGGCACGTTGTTGTGCAAAAAAAAAAGGATGTAAAATATTCGAATAAATACCTGATCTGCGACGCTTCCTTCTTGAATATCAGAAATAAATATTCCATGTCCGACCTCCGGGTGCTTGCCTTCGATGATCATAATACCAAGGCCATGGGAGCCCTTTAGCAAAAAATCATCAACAAAGAGAGTAATTAAAATAAACGAATACGTTGAACTCGACGAAGCTGGAGTAAATTTCTCCATCTTCGACTAATCTATTTTTATCGAAACCTAGGTACATTACGATAAAAGCGAGTACATGTGTAATACGAGTATACGTATGTATATTGCATTATACGCAATCTAAATTCATACGACGTACGAGGTACGACCCGACCGGCGACCCGGCCACCGAGTGCTTTTAAAATCAGCCAACGAGTTTCGTCTAGTTTTTGTAAAAGCTCATTTTGAAAAACACCCGATTCTCGTCAGCGTCGGTCGCACCTGTACAGGGTGTTCCCGAAGCGAAGATCCAAATGAGTTTGGATAGAACGGAATACCACTCACGAAAAACTTCATATATTACGTGTGCCTATATTTATAAATGAAGGCGATACAGAGCTTTGAAAAATAGCCATTAATAAGCAAAATCAGCTGGCAACACTGCATTCAAAAAAAAATTCAACGACGACAGTGCATAGGGAATTTAAAATTTTTTTAGCCAACTGTTATGAAGAGAAAAAAAAAATTGTCCTGAAAAGCAATCAGTGATTTTTTCGAGAATTTTCGCCGAATTCCGAAGGGAAATTTTCAACAAAAAAATTTCGAGAAAAGGTAACTTTTTTTAAAAAAAATTTCCAAAACAAAATTTTCAACAATCAAATTATATTTTTCTCTGTGCTTTTGTAAGCATTTCACGAGGAAAATTTTTCATACCTACATCAGATTTTTCTAGAAATTTCAACCAGAAAATTTTCGGTTCTCATATAGAATTTTTATGATTATTTTTTTTTCTAGAAAAAAAGTATATTTTTTAATTTGAACAAAATCTTTTTGAAAAAAAATGTGAAATTCCCAAATATTCTAAATAATTTACCTAAGAAAATTTTCAAAAAGAATTTTGAAGGAAAATGAGAAATTCATACTTGTACAACAAATTTTTTATCCGGTAAAAATGTTTAAATTTTAGAAAATCGTTCAAAGAATTAGAGACTTTTCATGAGATTTCTCTTAGAGAATTTTCAAATGAGAAAATTTCAGCCCTCTTCAGAATTTTTTTAAAGAAAATTTTTTAAAAGTACCTAATTCTTCCAAAAAAATTCAAATAATTTTCAATACTTACGTAAAAGAATCTTAAAAAAATTCAAAATATTGATGAACTTCTCGAAAATTTTGAAGAGAAATTTTCAAAAAAAAAAATTTCAACAAATATTTTTGAGGTTGTTTTCAAAAAAAAAAAAACATTTATTAAGGAGCTTTCAATTTTCCTCAAGAGATTTTGTAAACAAATTTTTGAACTTTGAAAGCAATTACTGAAGATTTTTTTTTTTGAAAATTTGCTCAAAGAACTTCATTTAAAAAAATCAAGACTTAGTACGATAGAGAATTTTTATAGAAAAAAAAAAGTCTTTTCAAAATGTTTGAGAATTTTTTCAAGATTTCAGAAAAAATATTATTTTATGTAAGATTTAAAAAAAAATCATAAGAATATTTTTCATCCAAGAATTTTTCAACAGATTTTTTCAAGGTGAATTTTAAAGAAAAATTTCCTTCCAAAATAATGTTTCCAACAAAATTTCTGAATGCTTTCCTTTTTTCAGATTTTTTAGAGAATTTATTAACATTACGAATTAAAAAAAATTTAAGATGTTCGAGAATTTTTTCCAAGTCTTCAAACAAAAATCATTCAAAATAATAAAAAAACGTGAGATTAAAAAAAAAATCATAGATAATCTTTATTTACGTATTTCTAAAAATCTAAACATATTATTCAAAAAGTAAATTTGACATAAAAAAATTTTCTTCTCAAAATAATTTTTTCTACAAAATTTCTGAATCTTTTTTTTTCAAATTATGAATTTTTAGGAAAAAATTTTCAGATTTTTTTTCAAGATACCTATTACTGACCTATCTACCTATTTAAGCATTTTATGCAAGATTTAAAAAAAGGAAAAATGTTATTCGTGAAATTGAAAAAAAAATCCAAGAGAACTCCCTTACCTTCTTCAGAAAAAAACTAAAAAATTTCAACAGATTTTTTTGAGATTGTCAGAAAGAAAATTTTTTCAAGGTGAAATTCAAACATTTTGCTTATCAAGAAATTCAACAAAAATTTTTTTGAAGAAAAGTCTTCTCAGAATAAATTTGTTAATTCAATTTTTGGAAAGTGTTTTAATTTTATTTTTTCAAGATTTTTTTTTTTTTTTGTAGAGAATTTTGTTCAAAGTTATTCAGGAACTTTTTATGAAAAGTTTTCCAAGACTTTTTTCCTCTAAGATTTCAAATAAAAATTCTTTAAAAATGGAAAAAAATTATGAGATTTAATAAAAAGTTCATGACAACTTGATTAAAATTTTTTTTTTTTTTAAAAATGTATAAAATTTTGCTCGAAATTTTTTTTAGCGTCTCAATTTTTTTTTTTTTTTTTGAGATTGGGAAGCAATACATCCTGATCAATTAATATGAAACTTTTTTTGATAAGAAAATCCATTTTCGGATTTAAGAAATTTTTTCCCTAACATTTCGAATAAAAATCATTTAAAAAAGAAAAAAAAATGTAAGGGTTACTATAAAATTCATGATTCATGAGAACTTTATTCAAAAAAATTAATAATAAAAGACATATTTTTTTAATGAGATATTGATTCTCATTAAGAAATTATAAAGAATTTTACTCTATCTAAAATTTTTGAAGAATTTTTTTTAGGTTTTTTATAGAATTTTGTTTTAAAAGAAATCAATTATGAACAATTTTCAAGATCTTCGAGAATTTTTTCCAAAACTTTAAAAATAAATTTTTAAAAAAAATGTTAAGTTAAAACAGGTTTTTCAAAGATATCTCTCGAGGAAATTTTTTAATATGAAAATTTAAATTGTTAAATTAGGAAATTCAATGAATAATTTTTTGGAAAAAACTTTTCTCAAAATTATTTTTGAAATAGGTACCTAAAGCATTTTTCTCTCTTTTTTTTTGAAGATTTTGTTGATTGAGATTTCTTTTTGATTTTGATGCATGCGATGTTAACAAGACGTGCAGTTGTCAATTTATTAAAACATTTGTCACTGTCTAGACAGAATAATATAACGAAATTTTCATCAAGCACTGCCCTTTCAAAACCGAAATATGCACCCAGTCCTCATATAGTTTTTCATCAGGGATACCCTTGTTATTATACAAACCTCCGGTTTGAACATTTGCTTCCGGAACACCCTGTGCAAACGCTCTCTCTGTAATTTCTCCAGACTAAAGTACATATGGAGAGAATATATATTAACGAAAAACCGCAGCACTACGCTTTTAATCTATAATGTTATTAGTTTTTACGCAACCTTTTCTACGCTATATTAATTTCAGCATCGCGATTCGCCTTTCTGACGCTGCGAAATAGCGCCAACTTCGGCATTTTATTATTATTTTTATTTTACTCTCAACACACAAATCGTAGATAATACGTAAATTTTGCAATTAAATAAATTATCAATCGTGTCACAACACACACCGAAAAATACGAAAAAAAATACAAGCGTAAAAGCCAATGTTACACGTTCTGGACCAAATACGTATTATAAATTAAAACCAAAAATAATTATTCAACAAACGCACTCGTAAAAAAAGCCAACTATTGTCCGCGCCAACCAAACAAAAAAAAATATTTCGAAGTTATACGCAAAAAAATAATCGCGTCCGTGCTATACTTTGGTACACTTATGCTTTTGTTTTGTGTTTTTTTCACACATTCATAAGTACAATGTTGAAAGGACTCCGATTTTAAGGATCCTACATATTACGTGCGTGTAATCCTTAGGCCTACCTATCGCGTGGTGTAATGATTTATTCTGTTTTTTGTTTTTTTTTCAAGGTAATCGAGAGTGGAAGAGGGGAGAGGGGATGTGAAAGGAATTTTTTTAAAAACTCGTGCAACTTTTTTTTTCTTTCAATTTAGCTTTTAAACAACGTTTCCATTACCTACCTACTACCTAATCGTATTTTTATTATTACGTTTATTTTTTTTTATCTTATAGAAAATTCAACAAAAAGATGTAATTGGCTTTTTGAAATTTGAAAAAATCTAATTTAGTAGGTATTAAAAAAAATGATTTTTGAAAATGTCATAAATTCAAATTCTTCTAAAATTGATCAATTTGTGAAACGTACACTTTTACGAGCTAAGATTTAAAAAAAAAATCAATATGGCCTACCCCCAAAATTATTGAAATTGATTAATAATTTGAAAAAAATGGTCCACATAAAACAGTTGAAATTGTTCAAAAATTAAATTGAAAAATTCTGGGCATGAAAATTTAGGTATAATTGACATATTTAACACAATAAAAATTTTCAAATATCATTTATTTTTATTTTTATTAAGTATTTTTTTTTTGAAAAATGGTTTTTGAAAATTTCAATTTGTTTTAAAAACTAATAAAATTGAACAATTTGGGGGAAAAGCACGTTTTTGTATTTTGAAGTGTTGGAATTTTTCAAAATTAAGTAATTCTTATTATTAGCTATTTTTTTTTTTTTTTTTTGAGAAATCTTAAAATTGATCAAATTTTTAAATATGGCCCAGATTGGTATGCTTTGCATAAAATAATATATTTTATAAATCATTCTAATACCTACGTTTCAAAAATCATTAAAAATCGACTAATTCTTTTTGTTTACATTATTTTTTATTTTTTTTGAAAATAAGTAGGTAGGTATTTTTTTTGTTGAAAATTTAGTAATAATTACGTCTAAATAATATAGTGAATAATCCATGTTCAAAAAATAAGTGATTGAAATTTTTTTGGAAATCAACATTTTAAGTATTTTTGAAAATAAGTTACCTAGGTATTGAAAGTTTTTGAACTAAAAATTAATAAAATTGATTAGTACGAAAAATTGACAAGGTTTTAAAAAATATCGTTGAGAGGTAAAATTTTTCAAAAATCAATCTTCAGAACCTTTTTGAAAAATTTAATACGTTTTGAAAATTATTAAAATAAAATTGATTAGCCTAATTTAAACAATTTGGTAAAAGTTTTTTCAAACGTATTTTCAATTGTTGAAATTTTTGAAAATTGATGGATGGATTTTTTTTTTGAGAACTCAATAACATCCCTATAATTATGAAAAAAAAAATATTGAAATTGAATAAATATCATTTTACGAGTTGAAATATTGTTTTAAAAAAGAAGTTTTGAATTATTTTTTTGAAAATCAGCAGCTTTTAAAATGTTCTTAAAAATCAGTTTTTGAAATTTATTGAACCAAAAATTATGAAAATTGATCAATTTGAAAAACGAACAGAATTTTACAAAATTTAATAAGTATCTTCAAGAGATAAAATTTAAAAAAAATCAGTTTTCAAATGTTTTGAAAGGAAAAATGGGTTTTTATAGATTTCAATACATTTTGAAAAATACTATTGAAATTAATTCATCAGTTTGAAAATTACGTAACAGGTTTTTTTCCTTCAAAATTTAATACCTAGTTGAAATTAGAAAAAAAAAGTGCAACTTTTCAAAAATGGGTTGATTTTTTTTTTTTTTGAAAAATCAGTAATTAATACGTTAAAAATTATTAAAATTGATTAAATATAATTTTACCAGTTATTTTTTTTTTCAAAAAATAATGAATTTTAGAAATTTTGGGAAAGTCAGCCCTTGAAAGTTTTTTGAAAATGTTTTGAAAATTTTGATACGATTTCGAAAATTATTAAAATTGATCAATTTAGAAAATCGTCAATATTTTCAAAAACATTTCCAGGTCAAATTTTAAAAAAATTAAGATACGTTTTGAAAATTATTAAAATTGATTAAATCAGACAATGAACACATAATTTATTTCAATTGTCAAGAGTTGAAATAAAAAAAAAAAAATTTAAAAATTAAAAATTAAATTAAAATCGATTTTAAAATATTTTTGAAAAATTCAGTAATTGCACCTAGAGTTGTTCAAAATTGAGGGAATATAATTTCACAAATGGAATTTTTTGAAAATGATTTTCAATTTATTTTTTTTGAAAATTCGCTTTTAAAACGTGAATAAAAAAAAATCAGTTTTAAAAAGAAATAACAATTTTTGAAAAATCGATTAATGTCTCATTGAATTTTTGAAAATGAGTTTTTGAAATTATTTTGAAGATTCATCATTAAAAGTTTTATAAAAAATTACTATTCAATATTTAAAAAAAAAATTATTTGTTTCTTTTTTCAATTTATACCTACTTTGATTTTTTTTTTGAAATTCCACTACCTAGGTTGATCAATTTGGAAAAATGACACTTTTTGTATTTTGAAAACTTGAAATGTTTCAAGAATTGATTTTCGGAATTTCCATAGGATTTCTATTTTTATTTTTTTAAAAGTAATTAATTTTAGAAGCATACCTATCGTAAAATACCTTTATTTTTTAATAAATTTTGCTCAATTCTATTTTTTTTTTAGGTTTTTTGAATTCTGAATTTTTTATTTGTCTAAGAAATATTATTTAAAAAAACCAAAAATTAATTTTTTTTTTTCAGTTTGTTGCTTTAAAAAAAAAAAGGTGCATGTGAAGACGAGGATTCAATATTTTTTATTTTTTTCAAAAATCAAAAGGAGGAAAATACCATTTTATTTTATTTATTTTTTTAATCAACACTTGAAGTAAAAAAAGTGAGCCTTGACAGGGTGTACCAGAATAGAAGTAAAGCCTTCTAACTAGTAACTATGCAACTTATGGTGAATTGGTGTAAATATATTTGCCTAACCCCCAGACCACAGGGGCTGAGTTATGGTCCGGAGGTTAGGCAACTATATTTACATCAATTCACCATAAGTTACATAGTTACTGGTTAGAAGGCTTTACTCCTATGTCGGTACACCTCGTAGAATGAGCTCAGCATTTTTCTTTCAATACTGGGGAGGGATGTGGTGATGATTGGGACATATATCAAACCTGTCATCAATTATTCTCGAGCCAAAGCTCGTTGCACACACAGCACACATTAGTGCAACCCCCCAAAAATATAGGTAAAAACGTAAGCCTATTTGGCCTATACATGGTTTAGAGCTACACAGACGTATTAATACGATACATAGTACGTAAAAAAACACAGCGAAGCAAATATACGCGCAACACTTTTATCAGGTACCTGTAAGGGAACAGAATTCACATTGTGACCTTCGGAAGACAAATCAGCCTACGGCAAAATAAACAAGAATACATAAAACTACTAATGTGTGTAGAATTAATCTTGATAGATACATGTAAGTATTCTAACGTACTAAAAAAAAAACCCAACAGAACAGAAATGAATCAATGGCAGTAAAAAAATCCTCTCTGCGTATCCCACGTCGAATTAAAATTTTACTCCTATAGATGTGAAAAACGATCACCCCAGTTGATGTTTTGAAAAACACATCCCATCCAACGACACACACGTACTATAATAAATAACAGGGTGTCTCGAATTTCCACATTATACGAGTACGCTTTTTAATCGCGTTAAAGTTATGGGCGAAAATCGAAGCGTGTTTGAAAATAATTCGCGATGGTTTTTCCCACACCCTTCGCATACTTTTGCGGGTAATTCCGGCGTTGGGGGAGATTTTTCCACGCGCGACCTGGATTACACCACACAAACACATAGGCGACCCGAACCCGAACACAACAAGTTGCGGAGGTGGACGTGGAACGGGGCAAGTTTAACGAAATAATGCCTTCACTTAACTCGTCGTACACTATTATTTATTATCGTAATAAACGTTAATTAAGCTGCTAAAAGTTTGCGGTATGCCTGACTGAATCAATAGCCGGGGTGGAGTTAATTAGAGGGGTGGTCGCCGATGGGCTGCATATGCTGGCCAATCAACGGTATTAACAAGTGTAAATTTTGGCCTCGTAATATTCTTCTTTTTTTTTTTTTTTTTTTTTTTAATACAGCTCGTGTTTCCAAGAGGGAAAAAAGGCTACGAGCGACGGTGTTTTAGCCGAATTTCACCAACGAGGAATAAATTTAGGTGCGATAAGATCAAGGATCGCGTACCAAGTGGGGGAGGGAGAAGAAAAAATGGAATGAGCTGAAAAGTTGTTATTTGGTATAAACGAGATGCTTGAAGTGAATACTTCTTCATCGTATCTGCAAAATCATCTATTTGAATTCGATGAAATCCAAAATTATTCAAATGAATCAATTTGAAAAACTAACAACATTTTCCAAATATCTTCAAAAAGAGAAAATTTTCAAAAATCAGTTTTCAAAAATTTTTTGAATAAATTTGAAAAGGGGTTTTGAAAATTATTGAAATTGGTGAATTATTGAAATTGGTGAATTATTCAGAAAATTACTCAACAAGGTTTTTGAAAAATATTTTCAAGAGTTGAAATTTAAAAAAAAAGTCAATTAAAAAAAAAAAAAGAATTGAATTATTTTTTATTATTTGAAAACTGAGTATAATTTTTTTTTGAAAAATAATGGATTTTGGAATTTTTTTTTGAAGGTCAGCCCTTGAAAGTTTTTTAAAAATCAGTTGTTTTTTTTTGAAAATATTTTGAATTTGTGAATCATTAAAGGATTATGGTTTTTTTTTTGAAGGTCAGCCCTTGAAAGTTTTTTAAAAATCAGTTTTTTTTTTTTTGAAAATTGGTTTTCGAAAATATTTTAAATTTCTGAATCATTAAAATTGATCAATTTGAAAAATTAACAATATCTTCAAAAACATTTTCAAGAGGGGAAATTTCTTGAAAATTAGTTTTCAAAAAATTTTGATACATTTTGAAAATTATTAAATAATTGATTAATTCAAGCAAACCTATATTTTTCTATATCTGAGGTGAAATTTTTAGGAATTTCGAGTTTTATCCATCTCTGTTGAGGCCCCTACTGAGAATTTTTCAAAAATGATATCAAAATCAGATTTCAGAGGCGGAGATCCCTATATTTTCAAACCCCACGTGACTTTTTTCGGTAATTTTGAATTTTGGCCCCTCCCCTGGGTCTCTGCTGAAATTTGTTTCAAAATTGATATCGATTGGGTCTACAGTCAAAATAAACTAGTGTCTAGTTTTCTGAGTTTGTTTACAAAGAAGTGGATTGTTATTATTAAATTTTAACAATTCCCGCATACTACATAGATACTTAATATTCAATTGGTGGGGAAGGAGGGGTCCAAGCAAAATTTTTTTTCATAACCAAAATTATTCCTTGAACTTCAAAGTACAAATTTTGTTTGACGTTTTTTTAAATTGGATCCCTTCCTCTTTCACTTCTCTAATGTTGAAGAAGTTTAGTATCCTTGAGCTTTGAAGTGTAATGCAAAATCGGAGGAGGGAAGGGGTCCAATTGAAAAAATTTTCAAACAAAAGTTGTAGCTTGAAGTTCTAAAAATAATTTTGGTTATCATGAAAATTTCGATTAGACCCCTCCCTCCCACCCAATTTCGAATATGAAGTCTATGTAGTATTTGGACTTGGTGATATTACTTATGGGTAGCTTTCCAACCTATTTTTCAAAATTAGATCAAATCACCGTTTGAAATTTCATCTTAAAATTTACATTCACCTTCGAATAAATGCTTTCAAAAGTTAAACTTCAAATCTTTGTTACTCTTTAAATATATTTTTCAAAAAATGCACCTTCAAATTATTATCCAAAATTTTCAACTTGGAATTGGCATTGAACTTTTTTTTTTCAAAAATGAACCTTCGAATTATATTAGAATGAAATTTTCCAAAAATTCAACTTCCAATCTTCAACCTTCAATTACAATTTTCACCTTCGAATTGGAATTGACCTTGAAACTTTTTTTTTTGTTCAAAAACCAGCCTTCGTACAGTGTTTTTGTATTCGAATTGGAATTGATCTTTAAAATTAAAGTTTTCAAAAAAACAATCTTCAAATTTTCGATACACAAATCTTCAACTTTCAATTACCTACAATTTTCACTTTCAAACCATCATTCAAAAAATTTCGAAAAATTAACTTTAAATTTTCAAAAAAATCAACTTCCAATCTTCTACCTTCAATCACAATTTTCACCTTCGAATTGACCTTCGAACTTTTTGGTAGGTATTCAAAAATAAACCTTCAAATTGTCAATTATCTTCGAATCAGTTCATCAAAAAACTCATCTTCAAATCTTCAAATTTTAATTGCAATTTTCACTATCAAATTGACATTCACCTTGGAACTTTTTTTTTTTTTTGAAAATCAACCTTTAAGTTGACTGTTATCAATTTTTGAATTAGCATCGTTCTATGAACTTTCATTTTCGAAAACCAAACTTTCAAATAGAATTTTCATGTTCGATTGTTCGAATTGAAAACAATCTTCAAATTGTTATCAATATTTGAATCAGATTTTGAAAAAAAAAATATTTTAAAATCTTCAACCTTAAATTACAATTTTTGCCTTCAAATTAACATTGTCCTTCGAACTTTCTTTTTCGAAAATCAACCTTCAAATTGGCATTAACCTTCGAACTTTTTTTTTTTTTTTTTTTTTTTTTGAAAATCAACATTTAAATTATTGTTAATCTTGAAAATGGTGCTAATTAAATTAATGATGATTCTTTGCTTTTAAATCCCAAGTACGTTCAATACAGAATGAAACCTCCTCAATATGGTTTGAATTCTCTTCCCCTCTCCTCCAAAATGAAGATTTTTCGCCCATATCATCTAAAATAATGATTTTAGCCAAAAAATGCTTTAGTCAAGTTTTACTCCAAATGACATTTTCCATCAGAATATGAAACAGACCACTCGATACAAACGTAATTTCAAGTGAAAAGTCCCACAATGACCATTCAACCACCCCCACCTCCTCTACAAACACTCATTTAGCATTCACATCAGTCATATCTCAAATTTTCCAACATTCGAGTGGAAATCCGGCCAAAACCGAGACAATCGAACGACCTACCGTTAATATATTTTTAACGACGCGACGTTTAATTAGCATAAATTCGAAATACCGTCCGCATATCTGGCTTATCCCCCCCCCTTCCTACTAGTCTGAGCATTAATCATAATGCCGATCACAAAGGCCATTTTTACAGGTACTAATTTATTCATCAATTAGAACGTTAATTAACGACACAACGGACCGGCAAAGGTCGCCACAAAAAATCGAAAAACCCCTCACCCTCCTCATCGAGATAACGTCTTCAATTTGAAACGAACTCGTATCATCCCGTAATGTAATAGCCTTGACAATTGCACCAAAGAGACATTTCCAAGGTGTGAGAGAATTCGTAAGGTATAAATTTATCAAACTTCTAGCATCATATACGCTGGAGACAGTGCAAATTGGTCACAACTTTAAAGAGGTAAAATATAATATACGAGTATATACCTAACTACCTACTGGAGGAGGGGAAAAAAAGGTCCTGTAATTAAAAACGAGTAAAAAATACACAAGGGTAACAATTACGACCAGAAAATCGACAATGTGGTGCGAAAATTTTTCCTCACACTTCGAAGAGCTAAGTGGTTTACATAGGAAAAATGAAAAAAAAAGGGGAGCCGAATATTAAAAAATACAACGCCTTCGCTGCGAGTTAAAATTACAAATTATGTACTGACCTTTTTCGTCGAAATCACGCGTACTCCTTTGAAATTGGCGTATTTTTCTTCTGGCGTCTGAAAAAATAATATACCCTCGTGTAAACGTCTCTATACAAATACCTCGCTTTATAAGTACTATATACGCTATAGACCACAAATATGGCCAAATTAATTTCCACAAACGTGGTTAAAATCGTACCACACTCCGTCGTCGTTGTTGTGGCTTTCCCAAAAGCGACAATTTCACAAATTGACTCGATGAAGAAAAAAAGTGAAAAAAGAAAAAACGCGAAAACTTTTAATACGATTTAAATTCTTTTACACGGTAAACTTTTTTCGCGTGATGGAATCGAAATATTTCAATTTTTATTCGCTACCAGGGTTGTTTTTTCCATCCCAAACCTTTAAAAACTTTCACGTGTTGTAGACCTAACCTAAGGGTTACGAAAAATACTCGGTTTATTGGTTCATTTAATTATAGCATAGTCTACGTTGTGATTTGTTACTTCGAAACGTGCACTCGAGAGAAAGAAATACAGACTCGAAAAAAAATGCAGCTTGAAATTTTCTCAAATTTATCGCGTGTTTTCAAGGTCGCATTCGGACCAAGCAAGGGTTATTTTCTGCGTTTTCTCTTCTTTCACAAAAGGGAAAATTTGTTTAATTTTTATATGTCGTACGCAGGCTGCTCATCGAGCTCCAAACACGTATCAAATCTTTTGAGAAATTTTCCACTCAGATAAGAAATTATCGTGTAAGGGATGTATGGTAAATTACACAATTCTTGCTATAAATGGTGAATTGGAGGGGAAAGGGGGATTATTTAAACTGCACGAATTCTCCAGAGGGTATATTTTTTGACGATGTGGTGGGGAGAGGAGGTGAAATGATAGTTCGAGTACAATGTTTAAATTTAATTAACGTTTACGATATAGAATCTCAAAAGATGATTGTACCAATGAACATGTCAGTAATTGGGTAAGGAGAGGAAAGGGGTATTTTCGAAACAAGACGACTGTTTCAAGCATTATTTTCTCTTTTTTATAAATGTATTTTTTCCTGAATTTTTATTATTCGTTATCTTCCAACAGAATTTTCGTAAATTTAAAGATGATATTTAAAAAATTGAAATTTTAGAATTACATTGAGAATTTTTTTACGAATGTACTGAACGATTCTTTAGAACGAACGATTTTTCTTTTTGAAAGAGGAATAAAATTCAAATAATTACAATGTAAAAAGAAAAAGTTTAAAAAAATCGTTCAAGCCGTTCGCAAACTAATTACCCCCCCCCACCCACCCTTATCCAAAAAAGAACGACTCTTTGTCTTTAGGAGATGAATAAATTCATTCAAAGTATTCGAAAGTGGCCACTTTATATCAAGAAAAATTTGGTCTTTTTGAAAAAGAAAAAAAAAAATCAATATAAAAAATTCAAGATGAGCTCGTCCAAAATGCACAATACAAATGAAAATCACTGAAGTCGTTCGCGAATGAACGATTAGAAAAAATCATTCAAAACGATTATTTCAAATTTCATTCAATACGTTAGCGATAGAATTTTTCAAATAACCGATTCTTTGGAATCGTTCGCGAACGATTTCTGCCTATAAAAAATGACCAACTTTATCCTAAAACAAATTTGAACTTTTTAAAAAAAAGCTTCAAAATCGATTGCGAAAGAATCACATTTAAAATGATTGCGAATTCAAAATCGATCTGGAACGAATAACAACTTTTCACATTAAAAAAAAGTGAATTTATTCAAAATGTTAAAAATTAAAAACCATAGAAGTCGTTCACGAACGAATGATTCGAAAAAATGACAACTTACAAAATGATTCTTTCAACTCATTTTACTCATTCGCAAAAAGAACGAATTTACCTATTCTAAGTACATATAAAAAACAAATACTTTTTAAAATTATTCAATTCGTTCTTGAACCACTTTCACTTTCAAAAAAAAATGATAATTCAACGAGAATATTTAAAATTTACGATTTCCTATACAAAAATAAGTCGTTCGCGAACGAACGATTCGAAAAAATTGTTACTTTCAAAATGATTCCTTCGATACTTCGACACGTTCAGAATAAAAAAAATAAAATAAAAAAGGAGTCGTTCGCGAACGATTATTTTCTCCAAGTATTTAATAAATTCATTCAAAATGTACAAAAAAAAAGAGGAAATGAAAATCGATTAAGTCGTTCGCGAACGAACGATTAGAAAAAATTGGTACCTTCAAAATGATTCTTCTAGGGCTACGACACGTTTAGGAAAAAAAATCATCCAAAAAAAATTACAAAGATTTTTCCCTCCACAAAGTAGATGAAATCATGCAAAATATTCAAAATTTCGAATTCACATGAAAAATTAGTCATTTACAAAAGATTATTTTCATCAAAAAAAAAAAAAGTAGGTACAAACAACAAAAATGAAAATCGATCAAGTCGTTCGTGAACGAACGATTCGAAAAAATTAAGACTCAAAATAATCCCTTCAAGGTCGCAACGCGATCGGAAGAAAATTTTATCCAAAATAAGAAAATATTTTTTTAATTACTTATACAGAAAGAACAATTTTTTCAAGTCGTTTGCGAACGAATCGTTCGAACTTTGAAAAACTTGAAATCATTTGCGAACGATTTCCAACCTCAAAAAAAAAACAATTTACTCCAAATTCACAATTTCAGAAAAAAATCAATGAAGTCGGTCGCGAACGAATCATTCGAAAAATGATTCTTCAATATCGTTTGCGAACGATTTTCCCCTGAATTCATCTAAAATGTACAACAAAAAACTGGCCAAGTCGTTCGCGAAAGAACGAGTCAAACAAATGAGATTTTCAAATTGATAACTCTAACTCGTAGTTAAGAAGAGAAATCATAGAAAGGTTTGTTTCGAATCGTCCGAGTCGTTCGCGAACGAACTGTTTGAAAATCTTGAAAATTTTTCGCGAACCATTTTCTTCTTTGAAAAATGGACAAATTACTTTGAAACTTTCAATTTCAGAAAAAAAATCATTGAAGTTGGTCACGAACGAATTATTTGAAAAATGAGTATATACCTAGATTCAAAAATGATTCTTCAATATCATTTGCGAACGATTTTCAATTTCAAAATAGACCATGTTCATTCAAAAAAATTAAAATCGTTCGAGTCGTTCTTGAACGAACGATTCGAAAAAGTGATTATTTTCAAAATGATTCATTTGAATCTTTCACAAACATTAAACAATTTTTTTTTCAAAGTGAAAAATTTAAAAAGGGGTGAATCTAGCTCAATTATACAAAAATCTGATGTTCTTAAAAAAAGAGTCATTCAAGCAGTTCGAGAACGAATCACCCCAAATTGACTCTTCGTATTGTTCTCAGTCAAATAAAAAATATGGAAATTCGAAAAAAAGTATCAAATGAATCATTAAAAATATTTCAAAAGATTGTAAATTTAAATCATTTAAATGAATCAAATAACAAAAATATATCTTACCTCTTCTTTCAAAGTTTCAGGGAACTGAGTAATCGGTTTGACGGCAAGGTCGTCGTGAGCACCATCCGGAGGTACGCTGTCTCTCCTGAAACATCGAAAAAACATACTTCGTTAATAACATTCAATTTAAAGTAGTTCTCACCCCGTCAACCCTTCCTACACCGATGCACTTCAAGTTGATGCATTACAAATAAAAGGAGTCAAACAACACTCGAAACACCCTGCATAGCCTAATTACGTTGAATTAAAGGTAAAAATGGTCTATTTTAACAACTGTCAAGTCCAATTTCATCTCGCCACTTATGCTGAAAATTAGCCAATCCTTTCCCAAAACAGAAAAAAAAAAGAAGACACAAAAACTCGCCATAAAAAAGAATAACAAGCATCGGAGCGAAATTTGAAAAAATAAAAGTAACTTTAGTAACCTGAAATTTCAAAAAAAGTAACCAAAATTATGGAAAAAAGTAACCAAAAATTTTCCATTTCCACTTGAATATAATGACTCATAACCCCCTCCCCTCCCCTTGTCACCGTTTTTCTCATATTTTCGCTAAATTTGACGTTTCACAACTCTTGAAATCAATGGTAAAAATTTTGAAAAAATCAAAATTTTCAATTCAAAAATAATAATTCATGCATTTTTTCTTTTTCTATAATTATGACGAATTTTAATAGAATAGTTGGCTTAATAGGTGCTCAATTTTTATATCATAGGAAATTTCAATTCTTGAGAAGCTCACAATAAATAATTTTTGAGTTCCTATCAAATCTTTATTTTTTTTTAACTCAAGATTGAAAATTCAAAAAAAACTTTTTTTTTTCTTGAAAATACTTGATATCAACTTTTTTAAGTTTTTGAACTCTTATTTGTTTTGAAATAGTTTTCAGTTTTCAAATAATTGTTGATTTCAAAAAATGTGAATTTTAGAAAAATTTTAAATTACAAACAATAATGTCCTTTTTTTAATTTTTTAATTTTATTTTTTTTTCGATTTTTTTTATTTTTCAAACAATTTTTAATTTCTATAAATTTAAATTTATTAACAATTTGTAATTACTAAAAAGTTCTGGATATCAAAAAATTAAACTTAAAATTCTCAATTTTTTGATTTTTAAACAATTTATATTTAATTTTAAAAAAATAGCCGTTCCTAAAATTCATGTTTATTCAAATAAAAAATTTCCAATTTATAAAAATTGTAATGCCTAAGAATTTAAAGTCTAAAAAAATCAATTTTTTGATTGGCTTATTGCAAAATGAGTAGATACAAAAAAATTTTAATTTTTGAAAAGTCTTCATTCTCCACAAAAAAACAATTTTTCAACATGTGAAATTCACAACTTTTCAAAATTTTTAAAAGGAAAGTTTTGCTCATTTGAGAAATATCAAATTTTTGAAGCATTTTAAGTTCACGAGTTGAAACGATTTTATGTTTCATTTTTGAGGAGTTCTCTATTTTTCAAACATAATTTTCAAATACTTCGAACACATTTTTTTTTTAATTGAAAAAATTACTAGGTATTCTCATTTAAAAAAAAAAGTTTTTAATGAGGAGAAATCGGTTTTATTCTTCGACGGCCTCTACTTTTTTTGAAAAGAAATTTTGAGAAAAAATCGTTTATTTGTCGAGAAAAGAATTTCTCAATTTTTTCAAAAAAATACGGCTTATCTACTTACATTTTTTTTTCCAAGAAATGTGGCTCATTTTTAGACAAGAATAAATCTTAATTCTTCAAGAAAAAAAAATCACAATTTTTCATACTGACTTGAAAAATGCCTATAAAAGAACTTTCAATTTTTTTAGGAGCAAACATTTTTCTACCTTGAATTTCAATACATAAGTACAAAATAAATACCTATTCCTGAAGTTCGAGCAGAAAAAATCTCAATTTTAAAAGAAGATTCAATAAATTGTTCAATTAAGGTCAGTTGGAGTAACTGGGCCACGTTTTTACAACTCTAAAAAATCTTTATTCAAAAATGCCTCACTAGTGAAGAATAACCTTAAATCTTCAAATGGGACGTGTAGAGGAGTGTCATAGAGGTACGCTCACTTTTTTGATTTTGAGGGTGAAGCACATACCTGAGCTGAGGAACACCTCACTCTACACAAAGAATGGTGGCCCAGTTACCCCGAAAAATGGGGTAACTGGGCCACCAAATTTTTTTTTTATTAAGGAAGATTCAAGATGTGTAATTCACTTACCCCCACTAAAATCTGAGTTTTGGGGTAACTGGGCCATGTCATGTTACTCAAATTACTGAGGCCTCCTCAAGGGGAGCTAGGAACCGAATGATAATTGTTATGGTGGGCTTACGATGTCAGTGTTACCATGCAACCAACCATTTACGTCAAGACGATTTTGGAGGGGATTAGGAAGAGAATGGCCCAGATACCCCAACTGACCTTACTTAATTCATTTTTAAATAAAATATTTCAAATTTTTTGGAAGCAAAATCTCTGAAAAAAACTTTCAAAACGTTTTTAAATAAATTTTAAATTTTAATGGCAGCTGTTCGTCAGATTTTTGACGAAATAGTAACCAAAATGAGTCCAAAAGTAACCATAGTAACCAAAATGAGCCCAAAAGTAACTAAAGTAACCTTGCCTTTAAAAAAGTAACCAAGTTACTAAAAAGTAACCGTGTTCCGATGCATGGAATAAGAAAAAAAAATCAAAAAATATTACACCGGTTGTAAAAGTCGACGTAAGTAGGGCAATAAATTGTTAAATATTCGTCGTACTCGAGCCGTATCCCGAAACAGCAGATAAATTCCGACTCTAGCTTCTAATCCCCCCCCCCCATCAATCCCAGGACGAGATCGAAACGGCATACCGCTTGTATAAATTTGTTCGATTCACAAGCCGTGTAAAATTATCAAATAGCTTGGCACTGAGACAATTTCATCGTGGAAAATTTTTCTTCGCTTTTTTCCATCCCCCACCGCTCCGGTCGAATTACCCTTCAGCCAAGTCGGCGAACAATTCGCGAACTTGGAATTAGTTTTTGCCGCCAAATATGTACGATAAAAGATCGGCTTTCGGTATGAAATTGCTTCGGTAATCGCATTTTTGCGCCATATTAAAACGCTTAAAATATTTTCCAACGTTTTTAAACTCTAATAGCCGGCGCTTGTTATGGCGAAATTTATTAAAAAAGTAAATTATTTTCCAACTCGTAAGCATTCGTAGACGATTCCAGCCCCCCTCCCCTTGGCCGCACGTCGTCGCTTTTCGATAATTATGGCAAATATTTACTCCCCATCTTTGGTGGGTTTTTTTCGCCACATTACCCCAGCATCGTCTTGTTTACATTTAAAAAGATTACAATTTTATGGATGGAAAAAAACACTAACTAGCACCTTTGGAACCGAATCGTGTAATTCCGCTGCCGTAAGGTAACCGTTATTTGCATTCGAAGTTACTTCTCTACGATTAAGTTTCGTCGTTATTGGAGCTCTAACGAGCAGTAATACCGTGATCTGCAGCACGTTCGAACCAGCCAGCATCACGAATTACGTTTATCTGCGTTTAATTAAAAATCGAGCAAAAAACCCTATCCCATAGATTCGGTTTTACGGCCATCGGAGACTATATTCCGGCGTTGGGCAACGCAAAAAAAAGGAGAAAAAAAAGAAAAAAACGCAGTTTCATTAAATTCAATTACTACGAATGCGAAGGAAAAAAGAAAAGCAAAGAGAAAAAATAACGTTCTATATAAATGAACTGTTAGTGGCGCAAAATGTAATTTATCAAATACCATCGCGTTTTTATCAACTCGTATATAACGCCATACGAGACAGCAGCGGCTTATACAGGATGTCCCAACGACCCAGAATCAAAAGATAAGAGTATATGACAAGTTCACATGTGTAAAAGGGACAAACCGTCCAAAATGGAAGTTACACGATTGTAATTTTTTTTTGTGTGGTGTGGCAGTAACATACGTACAATTAGTTTGGGGTAAAATTTTTCCTCAAAAATGGGTCTAAGAGAAAAATTGAAAGAACACTTTTTTATGGAAAATTTGAATAGGAACAACTTTTGTATGAAACGGATTTTCCTGTAATCTCAAAATGAAAAGATATCAACAAAAAATAACGAAAAAAGTTGGAAAAACACCATTTTTAAACCTACCTATTTTCAATTATTTCAAGAAAACAATTTTTGACAGAGAAAAATTCTTCAAACAAAAACTGTTCTTTGTTAAATTTCCTATTGAAATTATTCCATGATTTTTTTGTTGAAAATTTTCTAAACAGGAAGTCAAGTATGCACATTTGAAAAGATAAATTTGAGAATTTTAATAGGGAAATTTTTTTCGCAACAACCAAGTTGCAAATTTCATAATATTTTTCGTTTTTGAATTATCTCATTCTCCTGTTTCCAAATTTTGGACAAATAAATTGAAAATTGAAAAAATTGAAATTTTTCATTTATATTAAAAAGTAAATTTCAATTACTTCCAAAAATATTTGACAACAGACCTAGTTGTAAAATTTGCCAAGATTTTTCGTTTAGAAAGTTGAAATTACTAATCCCATTTTTTTTGGCTTAAAAAAATATATTTTTCAGACAAATTTTTCAAAAAAAAAGTTATTATTGATTTATGGACTTTTTTCAATTTTTATTTCTTAAAAAGTAAAATGAATACTACACTTGTAAATTTTTTCAAGTAAAGCTAAAATTTTTCCATTTTATTAATGTCCCTAAAAAGCTTCCATTTTTGGACAGACATAAAAAAAATCAAATCCTGAAACGGGGGGGGGGGGGGGGAGGAGGAGGATTTAATAATGCTTATAAGATTGAATAGCCCATATTATATCTACTACCTAGCAATTTTTTTTTACAAAAAAAAAAAAAAACAAGGAGCAATTTTTGATTAAAGTTTCACATTTTCAACTTCCAAAAAATTTTCACAAAATCGAAGTACCAAAAATTTTGCAAAATGTTTTCAATGTTTTTCCAATGATGATAGCTACTAATTAATTTTTTTTTTCAACTGAATTTCGGATTACCTACTTAATTACACAGGTCAACAGCCATTTTGAGAATGGGTCCAAAATAGGCTTAATCGATAGTTTAGACCTAGAAACAAAAAGTAATTTCTCATTTTTCGATTTTATTTGCTTTTGCGGGTACAGGGGGTGTTCGTATAGCGTTTTAATTTTATTATCGAGATCGCCGCCGTTCCGCGTGGGAACGATTCGATAATTACACTAGTCAACAATTTTTGAACTTTTTTCTGTGTTCGGGTCCAAAACAGGCTTAATCGATAGTTTAGGACTAGAAACAAAAAGCAATTTCTCATTTTTCGTTTTTTTTTTGCTTTTGCGGCTGCGGGAGGGGTTCAAAGTGGCAAAAATCGGGGGTTTTGCACCTTTTCAACTGCTCATAGCGCCATAAATATTGCTCTACGAACAAAACCAATGGCAGATTCGGAATCTATGTTAAATTTTGAGAAAACATCTCTGTCCGTTTTTCCAATTTCCAATTTTAAAGTACCTTAGTAGCGTTTTAATTTCATTATCGAGATCGCCGCCGTTTCGCGCGGAGACAGTCCGATAATTATCGAATCGTTCCCACGCGGAATGTCGACGGTCTTGGTAAAAAAAATTGAAACGTTACTAAGGTACTTTAAAATTGGAAATTGGAAAAACAGACAGAGATGTTTTCTCAAAATTTAACGTAGATTCCGAATCTGCCATTGGTTTTGTTCGTAGAGCAATATTTATGGCGCTATGAGCAGTTGAAAAGGTGCAAAAACCCCGATTTTCGCCACTTTGAACACCTCCTGTACCCGCAAAAGCAGAAAAAAAAGAAAAATGAGAAATTGCTTTTTGTTTCTAGGTCTATACTATCGATTAAGCCTACTTTGGACCCGAACACAGAGAAAAGTTCAAAAATTGTAACACAGGGTTATTCAATGCTGTTATAGAAATCTTTTTTATTTTCATTTTTTCAAAAGTTGTACATACAAACCATTTTTAAATTATTTTTACGTAGATAGGTACTTTTTCTTTGGAAAAAGTTTGTGGAGATAAAAATATTTTTGTCTTCCATTTTTTTTTTTTTTTTTTTTAATGGATTTAGAGGGAAACATTGGATTAAAAAAAGTTTGAAAATTGCTACTCTTCTTTTTCTTCTCTTTTTTTTAATTTGAAAAAAGAACTGAAATTTTCGATGTTGAAAGATTTTTAATCGTTAAAAAATACCAACCAATAAAAAAATTAAAAAATATTTTCCAGTTTTGTTTTTGGGTTGAAAATTCATTTTTTTTTTGAATAGTGGGGCAACCTATTACCTTCTAACTTGGGAAGGTGGCCCAAAAATTGGCAAATTAAAAATTGGAGAGAAGGGAGAGGTCCAAATGAAATAATTTTCAAACGAAAGTTGTAGGTTCTTATTACATGGTAAATTACACATTTTCCTTAAAAATGAATTTCTTTGAAAAAATTGCTCAAATTTTTTTTTTTTTATTAATCGAGTCTACTTTGAGAGTTTATAATTAAAAAATTCTAAATTTTTAAATTTTTTTCGTTTTGGAAAAAAATTTAATTATTTAGGTTCAAATCGAATACATAATTTTGGTTATTACAAAAATTTCGATTGGACCCCTCCCTCCCCTCCAATTTTGAATATTAATTTCCAGGATTTCAATCATCCACAACTTTCTTAATTTGGACCCCTCCCTCACCTCTGGTTTGTAATATTAATTAGACAAAATTTGAGGAGGAGGAGAAGTCTAATTGAAAAAATTTTTAAACGAAAGTTGTAGCTGGAAATCTAAGAAATGATTTTGGTCATTACAAAAACTGTAATTAGACCCCTCCCTCTCCTCTAGTTTTGAAAATCAAGTATCTAAATAGTATTATTGAGTATACTTGGTAAAATCACACAATAACTATCCACTTCCATGAAACCAATTTTTATCAAACTAGACTCGAGTAAAAATTAGTGTAATATTCGAAAGTTCCTTCAAAAAAAAAATTGAAAAAAAGTACTAAAAAACATCATCCGGACACCCTGTAAACGAGCACCCGGACATAAGACACACCAGGCACCAAACATCCTCGGCGCTGGCATTTAACACTCGCTCATGTTGACGAATACCACGAGAGAGCAAAAAATTGTAATAGGAAGCCAACTCGCAGCCCAGATGGAGGAAAACCTCTGATGAAAAAAAATTCTCCACGCCGACCGAATTTCCGCACTAAATAAAAATAACGAAGTGCATTTAACAAGCGAGATGGAAAAAACAGCCAGCATCGTATACGAAAACTCGACTCGAATTTTCCTCGTTCTTGCCCCCTCTTCAGGCCCGAACCACCCTTTGGATAGCTGTTTTTGGGTCACCGAGGCATATTAGATGCGAAAAGAAACGAAACCGACGTCGTATCTGTGTTCTACGATGGTTCTAAAAAGAATTCGCGCAAAATGTAATGCTGTGCTGATGCTGGTGTGGCACTGGCATGGCACTAGCACTGGCATGGCGAGTTGAATCAAATGCTCTAAGTCTAAATATCATTTATAATTTATCTCTTCTTCAGCGACTCTTTCTAGAAATTTCGTCGCAGTATGCTCGCTTCCTCTTCAGCATCCCCACGGTCCTCTTATTCTTTCTATTTACTCCCTGGTCTACTGTATTCTTTCATTTTCAATTCGAGCGGACAGATGGGAGGGGGAAATGTACGCATCATGAAGTGAGTGTGACAGGCGACGTAGGCTTGTCAACTGTTTACAACAGCTACACGAATTCAATGCAGAGTGCTTTTGATCAGTTGTCTAAAAAAGTAAAGTATCCGTAGACTATTACGAAGAAATTTGAATTCACCATTTAGGTTACTCATTTTGAAAAAGCAAAAATTTCAGATTCATATCTCGAAAGAGAATTTTCTTCTTGAGAGTAGATTTTTTGGGAGAAAATAAAATTCTGGAGACGTGGTTCTGATTCCTCGAGTAGGTACAAGTTTCAATAAACTCTGAATGCACAAAATTTTTAAAAAATTCAAAGTTAATTTTCCACAAAGAAAACATTTTTTGAGATCGATTACTCTTGAATTTTGACCGATTCTACGGCGTATGAAATTTAAAAAAAAAATCAACTCTACAATTTCTTCAAAATTTTTATGAAAAAATTCAAAAGTTGAATTTTCAAAAATAAAAAACCTGTAACAAAATGCAAAAAAAAATTTAAAAAAAAACATTCTTCAAAATGAATCAATTTTTACTTGTTTTTGGGCATATTAGAATTTTCAACTTTTTTTTGAGAGCGACATTTTCGAAAAGTTTCAATTTATTTTCGAGGTTGCGAAATGTCAAAAAAAATTTAAGTAGAATTTTTTATCAACTTCAGCTAATTTTTCAGATTAGGTACACTAAAACTAGTAATTTTCAAAAATTGAGCAATTTAGTTAAATTTTTCAAAAGGAATTTTAATATCAAATTTCCATAAATTTTTGTCTTTTTGGAACATAAATTCATCATTCTTCACACCTATATTTACTACAAAAAAATAATTACCTATCTTTCGAAATTGAGCAAGTTAAATAATTTTCGACAGCATAATAAAGTTTCAAAAAAAGATTTCGATTAATACACGTAATTTTCAAGCATATCAAATCTTCCAAAAAATGTTGAAAATTTCCAATTTTTCAAAATACACAAAAACGTGACATTTTCCAAAATTTATCAAAAAAAATAATAATTTAGAATTTTTGAAAATTTTTACTTATTTTGGAACACGTAAATCTACCATTTTTCAGAATTAAAAAAAAAATGGAGGTAGAATTCTCGAAAATCATCTATTAATTTTTCAGAAAAATAATTACATGAAAAGTGTAATTTTTTTGATATAGTTCTTGAGCGTACAAAGACATCAAAAAAGTTTCTTAATAATTTTTGAGCATATAAAATTTTCAAAAAAAAAAAAATTAAAAGGTAAACTTTTGAAAATTTCTATCATTCTTCGAAATTCATCCATTTTAATAATTTTTCACATCAGTTAAGTAAGTATCATTCAAAAAAATTTAAAAGTCGAATTTCCAAATTTTTAGAAAAAAAAATGGGGAATTATTTTTTGATGAATTTCAACAACTTCAAAATATAGTAGGTGAAAAAATTATGCTAATTTTCCATTTTTTTTTTAGTTGGGATGCTCCATGGTTCCACTTTTAATTGAGTTGGGGGAAATTAAGAATTAGGAATTCATTGATCAATAGTTCTTGAGCAGGAAAATTTTACAAAAAAAAAATTTCAATTATCTACAATTTTCTAATTTTTGAGAATACCTCCATAAAAAATATACCTAGTTTTTAAAAATTGTGCAATTTCAATAGTTTCTGAGCATAGATACCAATTTGCTAAAAAATTCAAATATAAGTTTTTTGAGAATTTTTAGGTATTTAGAACATGAATCTATCAATAATTTTTCAAAATTGGTCAATTTTAATCATTTTTGAGCATATAAAATTTTTAAAAATTCTTCGAGTCAAATTTTTGAAATTTTTAAACCATTTTTTTTTTTTTTTTTTTTTTGAAATTGATCGATTTTTATGCTTTTGAGCATACAATATTTTGAAACATTTTTAAAAATTCGAATTTTCTGTCAATTTGAAAAATAATTCCTCGTACAATAATTGACAAAAATAAATACTAATTCTTCAGAAGTGTACCAATTCTTATATTATTTTTGAGCATCATCTACAATTATTTCTGAAAATTTCAATTTTTTAAAAGACAAATTTTTGAATATTTTCAACTTTTTAACATGAAAAGCGCCATTTTTCTCAATTTCTCAACCAGACAAAATTTTCGTATTTTTTTTTTGGGGGGGGGGGGAATTGATCACTTGAAGAGTACTTTTCGAGCCTGTCAAAATATTTTTAAACATTTTTCTAAAGTCAAATCATACCTACCTGTTCCATATCTTTCCGAATAAATAAAAAAGGAAACTCGTTCGCCTTGCAGCCAAATAGGTATGCAAACTTTACGTACAAATCACAGAAGAAGAGTAATTCGTAACGACGACGACAAATCAACACTTTTTCCTTCTCTCTCGCTCCCTTTTTTTATTCGAGTATGAAATACCATACACCTCGAGCATTTGAAATATAACATAACTACAGTTTTGATAAACACAGCCGCCATTTTCGTTATTATTATTATTTTGATGTTTTGTTATTTCATATCTTAGCATTCGTTGACAGTGCACTCGAACAGCTCGAAATGAAATCTAAATACTCGGCTGACATTTTTGTTTATCACTGGGCCATATTTCTCGAGAATATTTATATTTCACGATACGTACCTCCATGTCTCGCTCCCTCTGTATAAAATAAACGTAACGACTTTGTAGCGTATGCAATTTTATACCCGACCGCTTTTCCACTTCGTTAGGGAATAAATTCGAAATAACAATCTGCGTTATTTGTACTTAAATTAATAATATCAGTGAGAGGTAGAGTATGAGTCGATTGGACAGATGCTTGTCAATTCAAGGAGTTCAATTCGTGATTTGTGAGGATTTTTTTCCGTACTCATTCACATAGAATGGATTTTCAATCAATTCCAAATGGTAAAAAAATTTCAAAAAATTTTGCAGTGTCGAATTTTTGAAAAATTCTAACTTTTAAAAATAAACAAGAATTCCATTTTCCCCCAATTTTTTCCAAAAAATTGTAAAGGTTGAATTTTTCAAAAATTTTCAACTTAGTATTTTTTGAATTTTAATTGCTTTTGACCATTTTCAAAAAATGTTCAATGGTCGAATTTTCCAGAATTTTTGAACCCACTGAAATGAAAGTAGAATTGTGTTATTCGAAAATTTTTCTGGCCTCCAAATGTTTCTAAAATTCCACCAAATCATAAAATAACTATAATGCAACTAATTTCCAAAGACTCCACAAGTAGCACGAAATTCAATCCAGTCAAAAAAAAAAAAAAAATGTCGAAAATTCATCTCAGGTCTTCAAAAATTAACACACCGTAATAAAAACATCCTTTTGCGGAAAAAATTCACCCCAAAACAGCTTCATTTATTCTCTCAATTCTTTTCCGTATATATCTGCTCGGGAAACTGACGACTCGACGACAGAAAAGCTTATTGCTTGTGGGAATATCATTGCGGTAGAAAAAAATGAACATAAAAAATAATTCCGAGGAAAATTTATTTTATTCTTGGAGGCTTTTAAAATTGCAGCCCGAGCCGCCATTAAAGCTATAAGGAACTGGGTCTTTTATGCGTTCGCGTCGAGAGACAGAAAGGCAGAATTTTATAGCTCGAGCCGACACGACAGATCTATTAGGATATAAATTAACGAGTATTTTTCAGTTAAACGAAATAATCACCGAGTAGAAATTCACACAGTCCGAAAATTATTAGCGGAAGTTTGAAAAGATGGAAGAGTATTGGGGGGGGGGGGAAAGAAGGGTAGAACGTAAAGAACTAACGATTAACGAAAATAATCGCTTATAAAATTATTAATGGCAGATGCATTTCGTTATACGTATTTGCCCAACGTTCAGATTGCCTATTCGGCGAGGGCTCTGGGGAGGCGATTTGCACGAGAATTAAATCTCTTAAGACGAGCTAAATCCAATTTTCGTCTTTCGTTTCGTTGTTTCTCTCGCTTATATGTGGATGGGAATGAAGAAATGAACTTATATACAGGGTGTTCTAGAAGCTGGAGCTTATTTCGGCTTTGAAAGCAGCATTGGTCTGCTAAAATATCAAAATTTCGTCCATAGATGATAAACGAAGCAGGCATATTTTGTTGAGAACAAAAAAAGCTTACGTACATAAATGATTTGCTAATCTTTGAAAAACCTTGCTGCTTTTTTAGAAGTTTAAAGCTCTGTAGTGCCTTCATTTTCAAAGATAGGCAAATTTTCAACACAGATTTTTTAAAGGTAAACAAACTGACAATTTTTTAGAGGAATAAAAAAATTCCCTAGAAATGTTTTGACCAAAATAATTTTTGAACAACTTTTCTGAAATATTTTTCTTTGCTATTTTTATAACAAGAAAACTATTAAAAAAATTTTTTGGGTCAGAATTTTTTTTTAAAACTTTGTAGGTAAGAGAATTTAATTTTTTTTCTGGGAAATTTTTTGAAAAGTACTTATGTATTTTATTTTATTTTTTATTTTTTAATTATCATCATCACCCATTAAGAAAAACTGACAATTTGGACAGGAGGGATTAAAAAACACTTCCCAAGAGATTCTTATACTAAAACAATTCAATTTTTTTTTAAATAAAATTTTGTTTGACAATCTTTTGTTTAGGATTTTTCCACAAAGAATTTTGAATGAGATTTTTCAAAACTAATTTTTGAAGTTTTTTTTTATAAGATACCTATGTAAAATGACCATTTTTTGAGATTTCTTTTTCAATACTGATTGAGAGATTTTTCTCGCCAAAATATTTTCTTAAAAGAAAACTTTCTTCAAAATATTTTTAGGCAATTTTTTTTCAAAAAATTTTTTACAAAAAAAAGTTCCTATGATTAGGTATCTGAATTTTTTTGATTTTTTTTTTGTAAACGATATTATACTTACATATACTTACCTACCTAGTATTTTTTAATAGTTTTTTGATTTTTTTTTCTTTCAAGATAAACTGACAATTTGAGCAGGGTAAGGTTTTTAAAAAATATTTCCCAAGAGATTTTAAAAAAAATTGTGAAATATTTTTTGACATTATCGAAGATTATTTTAGTTAATTTCCACTTGTAAAGTGAAATGATCATTACTTGATTTTTTTTTTAAAAATAAATCCTAAGAGTTTTTTTTGGTCTGAATAAATTCTTCATGAAAAAAATTCCCTCAAAATATTTTTTAGACCATTTTTCAAGAAAATAGAATATTATCTAAACATTGTTTTGTAGGGGATTTTTTCACAAAGAATCTTCGTATGAAAATTTTTTTGATTTTTTTTTGTACTTTTTCAAAAAAATTTTGCAAAAGATTTTTTCTAAAAAAATTTATATGAGTACCTACGTTTTTTTTTTTTTTTTACAAAAATGATGGAAGTTTTTTTTGATAATTTTTGAATTTTTTCTTTCGAGGTAACTGACAATTTGAGCGGGATGGGGGTTTTGAAATATTATCACTGAGATTTTTGACCAAAATAAAAAAAATAAAAAAATGTTTGAAATATTTTTTAAACAAAATTTTATCGAAAAATATTTTAATTTTTCTTGTGAAGTGAATTAATCATTTTTTTAAACCAATCATTTCTTCTTCTTTTTTAAATAAAGTTTTTTAATAAACCCTGAGAGATTTTTTGGTCAGAATAGTCTTTACAAGAAAAATCCTCTATTATTCAGGAAAATTACATAAATCATCTCAACATTTTTTTTGTAGAGGATTTTTTAAAAAAAATCTTGGTATAAAAATTTTTTGATTTTTTTTTTTTTTTTTTTTTGAAAATACTCAAGTAAATAATAATATATTTTGTAAAATAATTTTTCAATTTTTTTCTTTAGAGCCAAACTAAACATTTGGAAATTTTTATCAAAATACTCTCAGAAATTTTTTGACCAAAAATACGAATTTTTTCAAGAAAAGTTTTCAGATTTTTTTTTCCTTGAAGAACTTTTCAAGTGATTTTGTAATACGTTTTTTGATACAATTTTTCTCTTCAGAAGATATATTTTTCTATCAACTTTTTTTTTTTACTCAAAAACTTTATCCCATAAAAAAAAAATGATGGGATGACACGTATTTTTTATGATTTTAGCTTATGTTTTTTTTTCGCTCATATCACTTTTTTCTATATTTTTTTCCTGAATTAGCTTCATTTTTCTTCTTTTCTTTTTTTTTTTGGACATTTTTAACTAAGTCCCTTAAAGTGGGGCGAAGCGGTTTCGCAGGGTGAAGCGGCCACTTGTAGGGAATTTTTACATTATTTACTGATAACTCCCTGAATTTTGGAGCTAGGGACTTCGAACAAAAACCATCGTGTAGCTTGTACTTTGGCAAATATTTTTCGTGTATAACATTCTAGTTTATGATCAAATTACGGTAGGCTAGAAAATTTTGAAATTTTATCAGAAATAACAGCTTTCTCATCACAATCATAAACTATGGTTTGTAGAACGAAATTTGAAAAAATGTCGCTTTTGAAAGTTTTTCATGTCGAAGCGTAATTCAATGGCGATCAATTTGGCATATAAAGTTTTAATATTAAGTAATATGCGTCAGAAATAATAACGATTTTGTAAATAAAAACGTGAACTCGAAATCTGGAAGATATATGTGCCTAAATGATACAGATTCAAATTTTGAGCTAATCAGTAAAGTAATACTGCTATCTTGTAGGAAATTTTATTTCCAATCGAAAAGGTTCTCTTAACTTTTTACCTACCTTCAATACTTTAGGCGCTATACTAAAAAAACGAAGAAATTGATAAATTAAAAAAAAAATTGATAATTTTTTTGTTTTTTTATATAGCGCCTGAAGTATTGAAGGTAGGTAAAAGTTGAAGAGAACCTTTTTGATTGGAAATGAAATTTCCAACAAGATAGCAGTCTTACTTTTTTGATTAGCTCAAAATATGAGAAGATTTTTTTTGAATGACCGCTTCGCCTCACCACTGGGGTGAAGCGGCTCTCACTTCAAGTGCTTCTAAAAATCACTTGAATGGACTGAAAATTCTCAAACTTGGTAAATACATTCTTGAGAGATATATCTATCATTTAAGACCAAAATCACATTTTTATCTTTATTTGAGGCGGTGATATTTGAAAAAAAAGTCGAAAATTGGTCCGCTTCGCCCCACTTTACGGTATTTAAGGGGGGGGGGGGGCTTGTTTTGGAACATTTTTTGTTAAATGCATAGCGTTGATTAGCGGAATTTTCTAAGACCTTTGCATGACGTCATTTTGATTTTTCACCTATGAAGTTTTGAAGAAAAATTGGAAACTAATTTCAAATTGTTTCTTTTTACAAAAAAAATTAATTTTTGATTTTTGAAAAATAAAATGCATAGAGTTCTCAAAAAAAGGAAATTATTTTCATATTGCATTTTAATTGTGCCATTTTGTAGAAAATGTTGGTAGATTTTTTGGAAAATTACAAATTTCAAGGTCAAAATTGGAGAAAAACGCGATTTTTACTTCAGGTACCGTTTCTAGGAAAACTATGCAACCCACAAAACTTTTTCTTAGAATCTTTTTTATTCAGTAGAGTCTTGTCTATAATTTAACGAGAGGATTTTGCAAAATTTTAATTTGTCAACTATTTCTTTCGAGTCGACTGGAATACTTCCGAGGAAAAACTATGAGAGGGTTTCATAAAATAGGAGAGAAAGTACGAGTTTTGCAAAATCCTCTCGTTAAATTATAGACAAGACTCTACTGAATAAAAAAGATTCTGAGAAAAAGTTTTGTGGGTTGCATAGTTTTCCTAGAAACGGGACCTAAAGTAAAAATCGCGTTTTTCTCCAATTTTGATTTTGAAATTTGTAATTTTCCAAAAAATCTACCAACATTTTCTACAAAATGACACAATCAAAATGCAATATGAAAATAATTTCCTTTTTTTGAGAACTCTATGCATTTTATTTTTCAAAAATTAAAAATTAATTTTTTTTGTAAAAAGAAACAATTTAAAATTAGTTTCCAATTTTTCTTCAAAACTTCATAGGTGAAAAATCAAAATGACGTCATGCAAAGGTCTTAGAAAATTCCGCTAATCAACGCTATGCATTCAACAAAAAATGTTCCAAAACAAGCCCCCCCCCCCCCTTAAAAGATTAAAAAATACATAATTTTTGATTGAAAAATTTTACGAGAATTTTTTTACAATTAATTTTTCATAGGGTAGTTTGAGAATTCCAGAAGTCATTTCTCTCAAAACCAAAAATTTGAAAAGAGGCGAAAAAATGATGAAATGATAAAATGACCAATTTCGAACAAAGAAAATAGTAGAAAACCAATTTTCAAAGCTCTATAGCTCCTTCATTTACAAAATTTAGGCACCTGGTGCACATAAAGCTTTTCGTCAGCGATACTCGGTCACATCTAAATCCTAGGTTTGGGTACTCATTTTCGGAATACCCTGTATATAATACAGAATGAATCAACACCAATACCAGCATCAGCATCGAGCTCGAATTTAATTTTAAAAACACGTTGATGCGATTCGAACGAATATAAAATTCGCATAATGAAAGTAACGAGTAGGTAGAGATACGTCGGACGAATTTGCATTTTTGTCGAAGGTGGTGCGATTTGGACTAGCGACGGAGCCTTTACAGCAAAGCTCTTCTTCTAAATATAAAGCCAAAGGCGAATTAAAATTCTACTTCGATGCTTGCGTCGCGTCGCATCGCGACTTGCAAGAATGGCGATGATTAAACGAGTATGTTTGTGATTGCAAATTACCCCGGTGAGGCTGCCATAGAATGCAAAGACGCAGACAGACGTGCCTCGGTGGTTTCGACGCGACATTTTTATATAATATATAATCGCGAATCTTCGAAAGGATATCGCTTGAAATTTTATCAAGACGTTGATAAGACTCGCGCTTTTAAAGTATTCGTTTCACGTTAATCCGCCATCATGTGTCTGCCTCCGCATACAAACTCTCGCAGCAGTCTCCAATCTCATTAGTCGATTCAAATTCACACCAAAAGGAAAAAAAAATCGCTCCGAGAAAAATATACGTAAGAATATATCCAGAGTTCTCCGTTGAGGTGTAAATAAATCAATTTTCTATACCAACCCCACACCCACCTCACATCACCAATAAAAGCACACCGTTGTGTTTTTTTACTCGATCAACTTTCCTCACCCATGCTCACTTCACTCAGCTTCAGTATAACTTCGTTAAACGTTTGTATGCGGATGGAAATCACTAAAGCAAACGAGAGGGTGGCATTTTACCTACTAAACGTTGTCGAGATTCGGCCACGGATAAAAAAAGGCTGCTACCGTGTCTCTTGTCTCATCGGAATTCAATTTGAAAGTTATAGAACATAAACTCGTTTGACATCTTGGCGAGATGTAAGTTTTTAAAACGTCATAGTCAATATTTATCTAGCTAAACGTCTCCTCACACCTCCACTACCCTCCTCCCTTGCACTGCTTCCAACGTCGACCGCGTATACGCACGTTTGTATGTAGTAATCGAACATTTGCCAGCGTTATCCTACAGCGAAGCATAAATTATCTGATATCTCGGTCGCTCTGCTCAACTTTTTTCAGTATAGGTATTGTCTTCTGCCTTTGAGAATTTATTACGGTTCGAATAAATGGCAGCTGCAGGTTTTCCACTAATGGAGGTTTTTTCTTTTGCCGGATTACCCCGGTGATGTAGTTAGACTATTGGGTGGTGAGAGGGGGGGGGGGAGAGGTAGTATTTCAAAATCGAAGGATCGTAATCGTCAGAAATAAAATACGAGAAATTTTCGTTCAAATTAATTTATAATTTCAAATTTTGAGATTAGCTATTTCAGAACTTTTACACATATTTTTTTCAAATTCATCTAAGTAATTTTTTGAAGAAATTGCCTTCTCGAAAAAACATTTTCTTAGGAAAAGAGAAAACTCTGTAGGAAAAAATTTCTTTAAAAGGAATAAACAATAAAAAAATTTCTTGAGAGAAATTTCTTACAGAAATTTTTCTGAGAAATTTGATTTTTTTTCTTGAGGTTGTTTTTTAAAGTGAAAAAGATTTTGAATACGTTTTTCTAAATATTTTATTTTTAAAAATTGCAATAGAAAAATTCTTCAAAATATTTTCCCGAATGAAAATTTTTGAAAAAATCATCTTTGAAAAATTCACCCAAAAATAATTTAAAAAATTTAAGCCAAAAAAATTTTTTCATAAAAAACCCTTTTGAAAAATCCTTTGAAAATACTATTCAGGAAAATTGTTTAACAAATTTTTGTTGTGAAATTCTCTTGAAATTTTTTTCAAATTCTCTTGAAATTTTTTTCAAATGGGTGACTAAAAATATTTCAATATTCTTCTGAAAAAAATCTTTCGAGCAAAAATTCCAAAGAAAATTTCCTCAAAAACCTTTCGAAATATTTTCTCAGATGAAACTGCTTCTAAAAATGAGCTTTCAAAACAGTAGGCATTTCAAAAAATTCTTTCGAGAAAATCTCATTGAAAAATTTTTGAAAAGAACATCTCTTGACAAATAATCCTTTTGAATTTTTTTTTTAGAAAATCATCCATTTACCTGAAAATAGGCCTTTAGGTGTCTCCCAGGAAAAAAAATTCTATCTCTAGAAAAATTCTTCAAAATTTTTCTTTCACAGAAAATTCTTCAAGAATAATTTTTTTAGACACGCCCAAAAAAATAAAAAATTATTTAAAAAATTTTTCGAGTTTTTTCGGATTTGATTTTGTTCGAGGTGGTGGATAAAATTCAAATATGATGAAAAAAAATCGACTCAAAAATACGTACGAAAAAATAAGACAAGTTGACATTTACATGACGACGTTTTTAATGGAAGTGCGAATAGTAAAAATCACACTCAGGAATAAGCTTACGATCTTACGTGTACGAAATACCATTGGTCAATTTGTACACGAAGATCGTATAAAAAATTTTTACAAAAAATGAAATAGGTAGCCAACAATAAACGAAAAACGGTTCGAATAAAATAAACGAGAAATTGTTCACGAAAGTAAACCTATCAAATAATACCTACCTATTTCTAACACGCCCCCGTAAAAATTTATTTAACGGGCGCGCTCTATCTAATCTAAACGAAAAGGTTTATCGATGCAATCGATAAAACCGCAAGACAAAAAATTTATACCGGCACGATTAAAATTACATAACAACAAATCCAACAAAACACAACGTAAATATTTACACATTAGAAAAAACGTTTTCGTGTCCGGTTTTATGAAATAAAAAGGTAATTATAATTAAAAACGTACAAAAATAACAAAACGAGTGTAATAACGAAATAAACATAAGTGTCTAGAATCGTGCACGACCGAAAATAATCGTCGAGAGTGCACGATAACAAAAAAAAACTTTCACCGAGAATATCGAGCTCGATGATTAACTTTCATTGAATTATTCGAGTTCAAAAATACGATTAACTAACGAACGAAAAATTACCAACGTGGTCGATTTTGTTAAAATATCCGCGAGTTGTTCTTTCGTGTGAACTTTATTAGTAAAAACAATACCACGATTGATGAGTTCGCGGATATAGTGGTAACAAATATCAACGTGTTTAGTGCGTTTTGACGACGACGTGTTTGCCATTACGATGGCCGAATTCGAGTCACAATTTAAAGGTATCGATAAACATTCAATACCTATTTGTTCGAGTACTTGTTTGAGATAAAATCCAAACTTGCCAGCCGAACACAAAGCTATGTACTCGGCTTCGGCACTGGATGTCGCAACTATAGTTTGTTTCCGTGTCGACCACTCGATGATATTACCGAAAAGAAAAACGATATATCCCGTGGTAGATTTCCGTTCGATAGGATCCCCACCGTGGTCGGAATCTACGAAAATTGTCACTGGATAGGATGGATCGACGGAAACACGGTTACGATAAGTCAGGTGAAAATTAATAGTCGATTTTAAATATTTTAAAATACGAATACCATACGAATAAAGTTCTTTATTTGCCAGGTGCTGATATCGTGCGATATAATTTACCGCAAAGGCTACATCGGGTCGAGTTCCGCGTGAAATATACGAAAGTGCACCTACTAAACCTCGTAGTTTGGTTTCGTAGGAAAAATCGAGCACCTGGTCGACTATTTTCAAGGAATTTTCCATCGGAGTAGAGACGTTATTAGATTCTCGAATTCCATACTTATCGATCAACGAATTAATGTATGTTTTTTGATGTAAGTACAACGATCCATCGTGCTGTTTATCGATTTCAATTCCGACGAATTTTGAAGTTTGACCTAAGTCACGAATACCAAATTCAGAATTCAGCGACTTAAGAAGCCATTCAATTATTTTGGAATTGTTACCAGACACGAGGAAATCATCGACGTAAACGACAAAGATGCAATCCAATGGAGCACCTGCGTAAATATAAACGCAGGGATCGGATGCAAGAGGAACAAAACCAAGGGTACATAAAAACTTATCGAGCTTGTCGTGCCAATTTTTTGGCGAAGTAACGAGACCATACATCGATTTATTTAACACTAAAATTATCGATTCTTTTTTTTCAGCGCCTTTAGGAGGATAAAACACAATTAAGCGATTAACGAAGCCGTTTAAAAATGCCGTTGAAACATCCGCCTGGCGCAGAAGCCATCCATAATAAGCAGCGAGACACACGATAAAACGAATAGCTGTCGTGTCAGCTGTAGGTGCGTATATTTCAGATAATTCGTACGAGTTCTTATCGAAGCATCCTCGTAGGACGAGACCTGCTTTGAACCGAACACCGGACGAATCCACCTTTTTAGTTAAAATCCATTTCGTGTCTATAATCTTAACGTCTTTATCTTTCAGGTCCTCGCGTTTCATCTCGTACCAAACTTCTTTCAACTTCATGGCCTCAAGTTCGGCTTCAATTGCTTTTCGCCATTCATCACCTTCTGGACCTGTGATCGCCTTCTCGTACGTCAACTCTCTTTCGTTCTCGCTCACAAGTGAGTATTCGATTCGTTCACCATCGTCATAAAAATTTATTCTGAACGCTAACTTTGCACTATTTCTTTCAGATACACTCATACCACTAGCGTCCGAAAGAACGTCAAGACTATTGATCGAAGATGGATTTTCAACACGCTCTAATTCTCGTAAAAGGTCATCATAACCACGAGATTCATCAAAAGTAACGTTCGACGAAGAATAAATACGATTCTTTTTGATATCCAGTAAAAAATAACCGGTATCCGAAAAACCAACGAGAAGAAAAAGAAGAATCTTAGGTTCGAGTTTTTTTCGGAATTGATCAGGTACGTAATAACGAGCAATGCATCCGAAGACGCGCGTGTTCACTAATTTTGGTTCTCTGTTAAACCACTTTTCGTAGGGTGACTTCAAATTTACGGTCGACGGGAGACGATTATACAAAAATGTTGCGGCGTATACGGCGTAAACCCACAACGATGCAGGTACATGGGTATCGAATAGAAGAGCTCGTGTCTTCTCTTGTAACGTCCTAAAGAAACGCTCGACTACGCCATTATGTTCCGGTTCGTATGGCTCCGCAGGTACGAAGCGCATACCACGTTGCTCGATGATCTCGCGGAAACGACCACCGGTAAATTCTCTGGCGTTGTCGCACCGAATTTCTTTTATGGACGTATTAAAATGATTCGTTACCATTCTAGCGTATTTATCGAAAACGTCACCGACCTCGCTACGAGCAATCATAGCATATGTCACCACGTATCTCGTTGCATCGTCGACGAACGCCACCACGTAGCGTTCGCCGTCGATAGCAACGGTAGACATATCCATTATATCTACGTGGACGAGGTCGAGTGGTCTCGGTCGTCGGTCCCGAGTCGTGTTGTAAGGCCCGCGAGTTTGTTTAGCACGAGCGCAAACGTCGCACTCAGTAGTGGACGGGCAGTGCTCGTGACTCGCGTCGATATCGTTTACGCGGTAAAGTACTCTGCGCGATATGTGGCCAAGACGGCGATGCCACAACGAGTTTAGCGCAAATACATCGGACCGAGAATTTTCAACGACGGTAAAATCAACGATGTACAAACCATTCGATTCGGTTCGTACTTTTGTAATTTTTTCGCGTGTATCGGCAAAAAGGAATTCGACATCCTTGCCTATATTTACAACACAACCTTTCTCTGCTAACGTATTTAGCGAGAGTAGGTTTAGACTAAGTTCGGGTACATACGAGACATTTTCGATTACGAACTCCCGATTTATCTCGTTACGTACACGGATCTTTCCGACACCAACGCAACGCATACGTACGTCTCGTTTAGCTACGAGTATATCTCGCGAGTCGTCTTTTACTTCCTCGAGCTCGTAAAAGCACGAAGCGTCGTTCACCATATGCGTCGTCGCACCCGAGTCCAAAACGAACGAGACTTTACCGGGAGTTTCGGTGATCGACGAAGACGATATTAACGCACGCGGCGAATTAAAATCCGACGAAAAACTTTGGACGACGTTTGCGGTATTATTTGCAGAAACTGGTGGCGCACTTTGACTCAAATTACCGCTCGGACGACGATTAGCATTAGCATTATCGCCGTACCGAGGGCAAAATTTGCCTATGTGGCCCACCTGTCCGCATCGAAAACACGTATACGAATTCCGGTTTGTATTATTATTATTTCCGGTCGAATTGTTATTATTATTCCCGTTCGCGTTTCGATTACCGGAATTAAAATTTCGATTATTTTTATTTCGACACTGTTCAACAGTGTGACCGAATTTTTTACAAAACATGCACTTTTTTCTTTTTTTATTTTTAGATGCGGATTCGGAATTTCCGGTCGAGACTAACGCGGCTCCTTTCGAAGCTTGATTATTCGCGGACGACGTCGAAGCTTTCGGAACTTCTTCGGATAAAAGCAAATTTCGGATTATCGCGGGCTTAGCACTTGTCACGTTAAGTAAACCTTCAGCCGTTTTTCTCACGATTGCATATTTTTCATCGCGGAGCCCTGCCTTTAAATATGCGTATTCTTCAGAATCATCGATCTTTTTCCCACACGCGTCCAGCTGATTTACGAGATTCGTAACATGATCGCAGTAAAGAGACGGAGAGCTAAAATTTCGAATATCTACCGTCGCTAATTTCGCCCTCAAATCGACAATTCGTGCCTCGTCTTTTTTTAGGAACTTATCGTCCAATTCGGCGAAAAGTTTGAAAGGATCATCCTTTTCGCGAATCAGACGATATACGCTATCGTCGATATGAGAAACGAGTTTCTCAAATGCTTCTAAATTTTTATTTGCATCACCGCCGGCGGTTTTGAACGTATCGCCTAATTTTTTAGATTTTAATAAAAGTTGCATTCGAGACTTCCACGTTTCATAGTTATCTGATCCTCTGAGGATTAGATGTGGTGGAATGTTCATCGTAAATAAATTATCTACATTCGCGTCGGAATCGGATACGTCGTAATCAATATCGGATAAATTATCGTTATTTATATTACCACTAATTACGCTATTATTTTCAGGAATCTCAAGCTCGAAGCTGGAATCGGAATACAGTTGCGACAGCTCGAGGAGCGGATCGACGGGCTGCCCGGCAACGAACGAAGTACCAGCAACTTGGCTCGGACCAGAAACAACGCTTACGGACGAATCGACGTTTGGCTGCTCGAGGTCTGGTTGTTCGGCGACTACGCTGTTCTCGTGCTGCGCTACGGGCGGCTCGACGAATACGGCAGTACCGAGATTATTACCAGACGGCTCGACAACAACGTTGGGCTGCTCTACGGGCGGCTCGACGACGTTGAACTGCTCTACGGGCGGCTCGACGACTACGTTGTTGGCTGGCTGCTCTACGGGCGGCTCGACAACGAATTTTTGCTGCTCTATGGGCGGCTCGACGGACGGAACGGATCGATTTAAACGAAAACGATCACCGAACTGATTTACGGCTCCGACAAATTCTCGGAGGCCGTATCGAGATGACGAAACGACAGGCTGGTCACCTTTGGACGACTCAGAAACGAAAAGATTTTTTGGTTCGAGTGATCGGAAAAAATCTTGAGTATTTTTCCGTCGGTTCTTTCTCGCTTTTGATTTACTCGCGGTCGACGGAGACGTTTCTCCACTATCGTTTCTTCGAACACGGGCGAGAGGAGGAACCGACATACAAAATTTAGATTTTTAATTTCTTAAAAAAAATCATTTACGAAATTTACGAACTTGACAACATACTAAAACGAATACGTAAACGGATAACACAATTAAACACCATATTGAATTAAAAACTACGCGTCTGCCTACCATGTTCGAGGTGGTGGATAAAATTCAAATATGATGAAAAAAAATCGACTCAAAAATACGTACGAAAAAATAAGACAAGTTGACATTTACATGACGACGTTTTTAATGGAAGTGCGAATAGTAAAAATCACACTCAGGAATAAGCTTACGATCTTACGTGTACGAAATACCATTGGTCAATTTGTACACGAAGATCGTATAAAAAATTTTTACAAAAAATGAAATAGGTAGCCAACAATAAACGAAAAACGGTTCGAATAAAATAAACGAGAAATTGTTCACGAAAGTAAACCTATCAAATAATACCTACCTATTTCTAACAGATTTAAAAATGATGAAAAAACCCTCAAAAATATAATTCCATTAAACATTATTTTTTTTGAAATAATTTTACGAGAAAATTATTTGAAAAATCCTTTAAAATATTTTCTCTAAAAATTGATTTCAAAGAATTCATTCAAGAAATCATTAAGAAAGCCTTTCCGAAAAAAATTGTCTACTTATTCCCGTGTAGCAACGTCGATGCTAATTTCGATATAAATGTCGACACATCGAAATCGGTCACTTTTCGATCGTACATGTCGACACGATTGTGGATGGTTTGTCGAGCTTATTATCGACAAACCATCCACAATCGTGTCGACATGTACGATCGAAAAGTGACCGATTTCGATGTGTCGACATTTATATCGACATCCACATCGACATTTGCAATGATGCGATTTTGAAAAATATGCTAAGTTCAAATATTCAATATAAGTATATATTAAAATTACACCAAAAATAGTGTTCAAGCCAACATTTCGACATTTTTTGTCAAATATGCGGCATTGAGGCCACCTTAGTAGCTGGACACCTGCGAGTGTCCAACTAACATAAAGATGATTCTTAGACCTTATGTACTAATTCACAACACACTTTATCTGCGAGTATCACAAGCACCCTCAAGACGTCGACAGTCAAGTCGATGCATTATTCGACCCTCGACAATTAGATCGACATTAACTCGACTTAAAATTCCTCTGGTCAACACTGTCGACAGTTAAGTCGATGCATTATTCGACCCTCGACAATCACATCGACACTATCTCGACTTAAAATTCCTCTGGTCGACACTGTCGACAGTGAAGTCGATGCATTATTCGACCATCGACAATTATGTCGACAATAACTCGACAAGTCGTTGTATTATTCAAAACTTTAAAAAATAAGAAAATTTTGTGATTCTTTCAAAAATTATTTATTCCTGAGCTTAAAATGTTCCTATTAATTGTTTTTAGTTCTTTTTAGATATAAAATTTGTAAATTTAATTGGCAGAAATTGTCGACATAAATGTCGATGCGTTTATCGAGTATCGATTTTTACATCGACTTGTCTATGTAGAAAAACAACGTTTTCTAAATTATAGGAAAATACTGAGAAAAATTCAAAAATTTTGATTGAACAGTTATGTTTAACATAGAACATTACTTTAAATCTCAAATATCATTTTTAATTCATCGTTAACCGAGAAAAAAATGTGTCTGAATTTTGTCGACATAAATGTCGATGTCGACAATTGCTACACGGGTTGTTCAATAAAAAAATAAAATCTCTACTAAAATCTCTAGGCAAAATTTATGTGAAAAAAGTTATACCTGAAAAATTAGTAAAAAAAATCCATATCAGCTGTGTTGAAAAAATGATTTTTAAAAAAATCATAATGAAATCTCACGAAAAATTCCCTAAAATTTTTTAGAAGAAAATTCTGCTGATAAATTCGTCAAAATTTTTTCTCGACAGAAAATTCCTCAAGAATGATTTTTTTAGACTCATCCAAAAAATGATTAGGCAAGTAAACATTTTTTGAGAAATTATTTTCGATTTTAATAAAAATAATAATAAAAAATCCCAAAAGAAATTCCATTAAAAATTTTTCAAATAATTTTACGAGAACATTATTTGAAAAATCCTTTCAAAAATGTATTTTCTCGCTTTCGAAGAAATCATTCAAAAAACCATTAGAAAAGTTTTTCGAGAAAAAATTACTGCTCAATAACAAAAGTTCTCCTAAATTTGATTTCCTGACTTTTTGTAAACTTTTATGAATTGCAAAAATAGCCCATTGATATATATATATATATATTTTTTTTTTTGAAAAATTGTAAATTTTCATATTAAACTCTGAAAGTTGGTGTTTATGCTAAATCCCCCCCCCTCATTGAGTCGATTGAGATCATTTTTGAAGCGATCTGTTGCCTCCAGCAAAATTTGACTTTTCTTCAAAGATTTTTAGAATTTCAAAAATTCATAGGTATATTACCAATGATCTACTTTCGCCACTTTCAAAAATTCAAATTCACCAAATATCGAGAAATCAACTTCAGCAGGTCAAAATTTGGTTTTGAGAATTGGGTGACATGCTTTTTTAGCAAGCTAAATTTTAGCTCAAGTTAAGTTGACGAGTTAACAGCGTTTCTAGCAAAAAAAAAAAATTCCTAAACAAAAAATGTTTTGAGATATTCTTTCAAAACATTTTCAAAGGATTTTTTTTTTCAATTTTATTTCAAATCTCTAGATCTCTCTCTTTCAAAAAAAAATCTTTGATGAAGAAAAAAGTACCTCTGAAGTCTCAAGTCTGCATGAAAAATTAAATAGAAAAAATTAATTTCAATACCAAATCATCAATAAATTTCTACTTATAGTTCCTGCCATTTAAACATTAGGCAACTTATGAAACGTGAAAATGACTAGAATTGCCAGAATGGCCCCGAAATCACTTCTAGAACACCCTGAAAATGTATATATTTTTTTTCAACTTTATTCGTCTGTTTTTCATTACTTTCTTCGACGACATCACCTTTTCATCGAATCCATAATAAATTTAATTGATCCGAAACATCGAAAGGAAAATTTCGACAAGACACTTTTTAAAACTTGGAAAATTTTCGCCTTTTTCCCGCAACGTGCTTATATTCTAAACACACCCAGACTAGGTTTTTTCCCCCTTCGCCTGGCCGCAGCCTACCATCTTGTACGAGTATTCGCGCCACCGAAGCCGAAATCGACACAAGGAACGGAAATCCCTTCGTTTATATTAGCGCGACGCTTGACACGCGTCACTAAAAGCCGAATTTACGCGCCGAAAACACTGATGGAAGTTACATTTGATATATTCTCGCACAGAAAGGAGCTTTTTATATCGAAAAATTGGCTTAGTATCGTTATTAGGGCGTAAAAAAAGATTCGTTATCTGAAGTAATGTGAAACACATTATAATGGATGGGATTCTTTTGGAAAATTTGCGTGTACCGTGTCGATCTGGCAGTGTCGCGTCGGCTGCTTTCCTCTCGCAAAGGAATAAAGCGCACTATTCGCGCCACGGAGCTGAGGGCGAGATTTTAAAAGGCTTATTTACCAGAGAAAGTTTTATTGTTAGGTTTTCATCACGCTGCGCGTACTTCGTTCTATAAGGCGCGATGGCTCACGAAATAAAGCTTCAACTTTCGTTTGTCATTTGCGAGCCATATTTTCATTCTATCGCCGCCTTGTTATTCTTGCATTTGCCACAAGTCGAATGAAAAAACCGCAATAGGGGCGAGCGAGCTTTACGGCACGACGATACACGAGCATGGTACCCGAAGGGACCAGAAAATCAGCTTAAAAAAGATATCGTTTCTATGAAATAAAAAAATCACACCTTGCGGCACGTATCTACCTGTGGTAATTTTGAATCGTCTTGTATGAGCATTTTTTCAATTTTCTCGTCCATGTTTTTTTCCATTTCTTTATTTTCCTCACCTTTTCAATTTTATCGCTTTATAAGAGCGTCACATTTTTGTCAACTGCTACTTATGTTCTTCCCTATGCCCCCTCGAAGTTGATGGTAGATTTTCACGACATTCTATTTTTCCTTTCTCTGGTTCACGGATCGTTTTGATGAAAGCATGCTGACGTTAAATTCAATGACCACCTCCTATATATATGTTGTCCAACGAATAAGGCCAATATAACGAATACGCTGGAATTATTTATTATTTTCGTCGCCTCGATATACAACTAGGACCATTTTCTCCTTCAATTCTTTCCGAGAGTTTTTTTATCGTGTTTTTTCTTTCGCAGGCGAAAATGTTTCGAGATAGTTTTGTCATCTTTCTTAAATTATTACCTTCGCACTCTCGCTCGTTGAACTTTTGATTGGATTTACTCCCAAGAACAGTGTGTTTTTTTCTCTCTCTTGATTTCGCAGCAAAAAAATATGTAGTTGGAAGATTTATAGTTTTATCGATAATAACGTCGTTAAAGTCGTTTTTCAATTGGTTTAGGGTTTTTTCTGCACGACGGATTTATGATTGGAATATTTCAATTGGAAAGTGGGTGGGGGAGGGGAGGATTGAAACAGTCGAATGATATTTTAATTTAATTAGGTAGCACATGAATTACCTTATTTGATTATCAGTATCAAATTTACCAGGTTCAATACTACATAGATGCTTGATATTCAAAATTGGAGGGAAGGGAGTGGTCTAATTGCAATTTTTGTGATAACCAAAATTATTCCTAGGACTTCAAGATACAACTTTTGTTTGAAATTTTTTTCAATTGGACCCCTCCCTCCCCAGTGATTTTGTATAACACTTCGAAGATACTAATTAAAAATTGGAGAAGTGAGGGGAGAAGGGGCCAATTGAAAAAATTTTCAAATAAAAGTTGTAGATTAAGATGCTAAAAATAATTTTGGTTATTATAAAAATTTCGATTAGATCCCTCCCTTTCCTGCGATGTCACATAACTTCAAGTAAATACATTTTCAAAATTGGGGGAGGGGTGCAATTGAAAAATTTTTCAAACAAAAGTTGTAGATTGAAGTCTTAGAAATAATTTTTGTTATTATAAAATTTTCGATTTGACCCGCCCCTCCCCTCTAATTTAGCTTAATTTGACTTAACTACTTGACATTATTAAGAAATGGTGGAGGTAGGGATCCAATTGAAAAAAAGTTTCAAACAAAAGTTGTAGCTTTAAGTCTTGGGAATAATTTTGGTTATTATAAAATTTTCGATTAGACCCTCCCCTGTCCCCTCCACTCTAATTTAGCATAATTTGACTCGAATACTTATATTATTAAGAAGTGGTGGAGATAGGGATCCAATTGAAAAAAGTTTCAAACAAAAATTGTAGCTTGAAGTCTTAGAAATAACTTTGGTTATTATAAAAATTTCGATTGGACCTCTCCTTCCCTTCCAATTTGAATATCAAGTACCCATGACTTGGAAAATTTTACGATGGTGCTAAAAAAAAAAGTACTGCAGCAATCCACTCTCGTTAGCAACGCAGTCAGAAACGTGATTTAAATCCACAGACCTGACTCACGCACCCTGAATCACGTACGCAAATCATACCGCGTCACGTATGCGCGCGTCAGACCACACCCACTCGCGCGTCTGATTGGTCCGTTGGTAGTGACTACGCGTCCCACCACATGTACCACCTCCTTATATAAACGCATGCATCTCCTTGAGAACGTCACTCGCGACCTAACCACCGACCTGAACACATCTCTTGCCTTGCAAATACCTACTACCTTGCTCATCTTAAGTGTATTGTTTATTTTTCTCGGGTCGCGAAGTACAAGAGTAAAATGTTGTCAGTGATCGAATACAAATTCGATATGATCAGTGCTCTGCCGTTGGAACTGTCTACGATGATATTTCGAATGCTGGATCCATCGGCGATGCAATCTGCCTTGACTGTGCGCAAAAGCTGGTATCGTATTTACCAGAGTGATCCTGCGCTGAGGAGAATTTTTCGAAGAAGAGTACGACGAAGGATACAAGAACGACAAATATTTGCTAAATATTTGACTGATCCGAGACGATTGGATGCTCCTAGACGACCTTCTAAGCAGACTGGTGAGAAGAGACGGAAGTCTAGACAGACTGAGTCGAAGAAGACGGACAGAAAAGTGAGATTTGGCAATGTGGAGGATTCCTTCAGTGTGAATAAACGACCTATGCGAATGTGAAATGTATGCTTAGAATTGTAATGAATTACTTATTAATTTATTTATTTATTTTACTTGTTTAAGATAATAATTGATAATAAATAATATTGAACGAGAGTTTTGAATCTTATTGGAACATATTTATCAATTTTCAAAAACCAAGATTTAGATTTTCAACAATTCTCAATAGCTTCAATAGGTAATTATGAAAATTTTTATCAATTCTCATAAAGTTGTAGATTAGCAATTTTTAAGAATTGAGGATTTCTGATTTAATTTCTCTGCAATTTTCGAAAATTTTGAAAATATCCAAAATGAGATATTTTTAAAATTATTTTATTTTCTAAATTGCTAATAATTAACAATTTTTGAAAATTAGACATTTTCATTCATATTCAAAACTTTCCGAATTTTAGAAATTTTCAAAACTTGACCAGTTTTATTAATTTTTAAAAAATTGAAATTTTCAACAGTTTCTGAAGATATTGACAAATTAACAATTATGATCAAGTTTGAGTAATTAACAATTTTCAAAAATTGATCATTTTTTCAAGTTTTGAAAAATTGATGGCTTACAACCATGTTTGAAAACCTATCATTTTTATCGAGTTTGAAGAGTCTCCACTCTCCAATATTCGAAAATTAGTCACTTTTATGAATTTTGAAAAATTGACAGTTTTTAATCACTTTTAAGTATATTTTTCTCCGAGAATCAAATCAAGTTTTAGTAATTTAAAAAACTGAAATTTTCAACAGTTTTTGACGATTTTGACAAATTAACAATTATTATGATCAAGTTTGATTAGTTTATAATTTTTGAAAATTAGTCATTTTTTCAAGTTTTGAAAAATTGATAGCTTAGAGCTTACAACCATGTTTGAAAACCTACGATTTTTATCGAGTTTGGAGAGTCTCCAACATTGACAATTTTTAATCACTTTTAATTTTTTTTTCTGAATGACATCAGTTTTTATTAATTTTAAAAAAACTGAAATTTTCAACAGTTTTTGACGATTTTGACAAATTAACAAATTATTATGATCAAGTTTGAATAATTTACAATTTTTGAAAATTCACCATTTTTTAATTTTGAAAAATTGATAGCTTACAACCATCTTCGAAAATCTAAAATTTTTATTGAGTTTGAAGAGTACTGAACACTCCAAAATTGGCTCTTTTTATGAATTTTGAAAAATTGACAATTTTTAATCCCTTTCAAAAATATTTTTCCCCCAATGACACCATTGCGTGAAGTAAAGCGATTTACCAACCACCCTGTATCGTGCAAGATACCGATACATTTTAGAAGAACAAAATTGAAAAATTTTCCAGCCCTCGAAAAAGTTATTAGCCCTAAATTTCGCTAGCTAGGCAACTCGTATATTATCGCAACATAAGTACTTCAAGGTTCGATGGGTCGTGTATAACTAGTCCAATGCATCGCATCGCCAAATGAGAAAGAAACTCACGACCCTGGCCTGGTACGATTTGAGAACCACACTCGATAAAATGTATCTAAGGGGAAATATCATACAAAAAATTTTTCCACCAAGTTACAAATTTTGATAACTATTGTATTCTCGACGAAGGCCACACGAAGAAGACGTCGCTATCTCGACAAGAGAGGCAGAAAAAAAGAACATGTCGTACGCATCGCTCTTCTGCCTGCGACCTATGGAGAGGAGAAGAAAATGGGGAGGCAGAAGGGCGATTACCGAAAGAAAAATATTTTTCGTCGGGTATGGAATGGAAACGCATTTATTTGCCCCATAATGTCGTATTGTACGACGAGAAAGAAAAATTTCCTCTATGTTTTTTCACCATAAAGTGTTGCGATGCCTGAGATACCGATACCGCCACCGTGTGTTTCGCAAATGGCCTACAAGATACCGAACCGAACAGAGCGGAATTATTATGGATGGAATTATAATTCGCCTAGATGCGATAACCGCACGCAGGATCGATACTTTGTACTACCTATAGCGACTCGTAAAATAAACATTTATCGATACGACCACCGCTGCCACCGACGTGTACATAACATATGCTCCTCTGCTGTACGTACGTCGCACACGTACGTGCGAATATATGTAGAGTCGTATAGTAAGCTACACGTACTGCTTACAACTTCCAATGTACACTATGCTCGTACATTTTACGCCTGGTAATTAAATTATCTAATTCAATTAAACGATGGAGTTCCGCCGCACCTTCGGTACTGTAGGTCTACGTGTTACGTGCTCGCTCCTCGTCTATCTCTATGTGTATTAATAACCGACGACACAGAAATTCACTTATTACTTGTATATAATATCGTTTTGTTATTCGCAGCTTTCATCTCGCGCTATCAATGTGTATTATTTTGTATCAAATGGTGTGTTGATCTTCCCCCTAAATTTGAATGAAAACTTTACACCACTGCCATTTTCCCCCCTTCTTGGGACCCATTTGGGTGGAAAATTACAGCAAGCAGAATGGAAATGTACAAAATAAATTGTTTTGCCAAACAACAGGGTGTTTCGTAGCTGATGTAGAATTCCTTTCACCAGGTATGCGACCCATAAGGACCAAAAAATGTTGTATTAACATGGCAAGGGAAAATGAAATTGAGAAAAAGAAATTTTTGGTTGACTATACGTATACAGGGTGTGCAGGGAGCACTTTATGTAACTTCAAATTTGGATACAACCGGGTACCACTAATAAAAAATGTTATATACACATAGTGTCTATCTCAAGAATTGAAGGGGCAGGCAAAATAAAACTACCTAAGAAAATTATTTTTCGATTGGGCAAATGGGTAGTACTTGAAAAAGTAAACATTTTTTATTCTTGTGATTTTTTGCCTATCTTTAAAAATGAATGCATTACAGAGCTTTCTAAACAAAATCGATTGGCAACACTGCATTTAAAAAAATTTCTGACACCGTCAGGGAATAGTACCTACTCCAAAAAAGGATGAAAAATTTTGATTACATCAGGATGCCTATCTTTGAAATTGAAGAAGTTATTGCAAGATGAAACTCACCACGTCAAAAGTATTGCCTTCCTCAAACTTATTAAGGGGAACTAGCAAGGCATAAAAAAATAAAAATCGAAACAATTTCATTACGACAAGTCATGTTATGGGTGCAGCTCTTTGAGAGGAACAAAAACTGTTATGTGAGAAATTTGACTATCTTTGAAAATGGAGGAGCTACGGTGCATCAAAATTTGAAAATCCAAATTTATTTTCAAAGCTCTGTAGCGCCTTCATTTACGAACATGGACAAAAAATCTCAAAAATAAAAAATGTTTAATTTTTCAAGTACTATCCATATGCCCAATCGAAAAAAAATTCTCAGATTTCTGGAAATTACCTCGATACGTCTTATCAATTATTTACTCAAAATTTATAAAATTAGTGATTTTTTTAAACTATTGAAAATTGTTTTAAAACGAATGAATAAAATTTATTTTTTATATTTAATCGATAGAAATGGGCAATTTTTGAAAATTATCAATCAAAAAAATTGTTATTGGCATCTTTATGAGAATTAATAAAAATGTTCCAGAATTAAAATTTTGTAAATGTAAAAAATTGTTGAAAATCAAGGTTTTTGAAATTTAAAAAAAGACTAATTTTTGAAAACTGTCGAATATTAATTTTTTCAAACTAGTTGACCAAAAAAAGGTAGGTAATGAACTTTCGAAAATTGGGAATTGTCGATTTTTTGAAAATTCATATCTAAAGACTAAAAAGTCTCTTTTTTGAATTTTTCAAAATTGTCAAAAATTATCAAAAATTGTTTAAATTAGACTTAGATACCTATCTCCTAAAATTTAAAATTTTCACAAAATTGGTGATTTTAGAAATCTTTGATAATTTCATCAGAGGAGGATTTTGTATTGAAAGAAAATTAGTTTTGTTTATTGAATAAATGCAATTTGGCAAAAACTCTCATATTTCACAAATTACTGAAAGTTAAAATTTTCACAAATTTGATGATTTTAAAAATCTTCAAAAATTCCATCAAAGGATTTTGCATTGAAAATGAATTAGCTTTTTTCATTGATTAAATGCAATTTGGCAAAAGTTCTCATTTTTCAAAAATTACTGAAAATTTAAACCTTTACAAAATAAATTATTTTGAAAGTCTTCAAAAATTCCATCAGAGGAGGGTTTTGCATTGAAAGTACAGGAGCGTTTTTCATTGATTAAAGATAATTTGGCATAAACTCCTCATTTTTCAAAAATTACTGAAATTTCAAGTTTTCACAAAATTAATGATTTTAAAAATCTTCAAAAATTCCATCAGAGGAGGATTTTGCATTGAAAGTAGTACAGTAGATCTTTCCATTGGTTAAATGCAATTTGGAAAAAATTCTCATTTTTCAACAATTATCTTAAGTATTTCTTTGTTTTCAAACTAATAAAAATCGATTCATTTTTGAAAATTATGCTTAAAGTACTCAGCAATTGTAATGAAATTGTAAAAATTTGTTGTACATTGTAGGTAAATCTTTCAAATTTATAAAAATAGGCATGTAGGTACATATTTATAAGATATTAAAAACTCTTAATTTTTTGAAAAATTTGATCATCTCAAAATTATTCAAAATTCTCAAAAACTGTCTGTAATTTCGATTTTCAAAAATAAAATTATTGAAAAAATCAGTTTCCAGAATTGGAATTTTTTGAAAATCAATAAAAATTACTCATTTTTGAAAATTATTATTAAGAATCTAGACCTACCTACTCAAATGCATTAAAATTGTAGATTTTTCGAAATAATCAAAAATAACTTTTGAAACTTACAATTCAAAAAAAAAAAAATTACTTGATAAAAATATTCCGGATGATTAAAATTCTCGATTTTTTGATTTTATCAAAAATGTAGATTTTCAAAAATTGTCGAAAATTGTAATTTACTCAAACTTGATAAATACTTCTCATTTTTTTAATCATCAGAGAAAGTCAATTACACACGTACTCATATTCGATAAAAATTGCTTATAAGAGTTATAAGAGTGGTAAATTTTGGAACGATGTTGATCACTAAAATTCTATAAAATCATCATTTTTAAGTATTGACAAGGGAGTATTAGTACTAAAAATTTGACAAGTTGATTTTTTTTTTTTTTTGTGGAAAATAGTTGATTGATTTACTCTAATTTGATAAAAATTGCGAATTTTTCAAAATTATTGATAAAAATGCTTATTACCCAAATTCAAAAAAATTGTCGATTTTGAAAAATCACTATAAAATTGCATTTTCCATAATTGAGAAACATTTCCAATTCATAAATAATACCAATCACTCAAATATTTTACGTAATTTGTCAATTTTTAAAAATTGTTGAAAACCTTAGCCTACATTTTTTTTTAACTTGATAAGAAAATACTGATTTGCAAATTGATAAAAACAATCATCGCTTACTCACGAATTTCCTCCCGTATATCGTCCAATACGCTGCCCTAAAATACACATCCACTGGGAATACAACAAATACTCGAGTCAACCACCATTACACATTTTACTCATCACTAAACACCGCATATTCATTATTCAAATTCCAAACCAAACAATTATACGAGTGTTTCGAAAAAATAACCACGCAGAAATGACAAAACTTGCTATAATCTTTTTCATTTCCTCTTTTTTATGACTCACCTCCGCATGATATCATTATCAGCAGAAAACCATTTTAGTTGAAAAATTTGCCGTCCGGAAAAACGACGTCCGTGTTTTAGTTTTGAAATATGATCACTTTTATACGTACTTACTGTATTTCTATTTTTATAAACATAAACACTCGACAGATAGGGTTTCATTTTTTAAGGTTATTCCATGTCAATTTGAACAGGTTTTCGACCTTTACCCACCAAACAACTCAGAAAAATTCCATTAGTTTGCCTTCAGCGCACATGACCACATACCCGGGGGTGCAGGGTTCAATTTTACCATTTTAAAAATTTAAAAAAATATAATTTTTTCAATTTACCCAAGTTTTGGAACATTTTCTGATTTGATAAATTTTGAAAAATTTTCCAATTCATTCAATTTTTAAAATTATTTTTATAATTCATTCAATTGTTGTCAAATTATCTCCAGGCGTGAAATCCACTATTTTACTTTTTTTTTTTTTTTTTTGGGGGGGGGGGGGACTTTATTGACCGAAAATTATTCAAAAATTGACCAAAAATCAAACCCACCAAATTTTTTGTAAATAAATGAATAAAACCCATCAAGAGGAAATTTGAGAAGGTCAAATAAAAATAATTTTCCGATTTTTTTTTTTTTTTTAAGACATGAGCTAGAAAATTAAATTTTTTGGGGAAATTGACAAGAAATGGTCCCTTTGTATTTTCTTTGAAAAAAATTTAACTCGAGTACACTACTTTGGGGCACACTGCGTACGCATTAGACTCATATCCGGAGGCAATTTTACCTCAATACGCGATAACTTCTTTGTTCATCTCATCTCCTCCTCCATTGCTGGCAAATGCTAGAGAATAAATTTCTCTTACTTTCTCATACAGGCGGCGTAGCGAGCACAAAAGACCAGCTATCCAATTTCAAATCTCATAACGCCTTTAATACGGCACTTAGGCAAGTTCGCATGGCCTTTTTATATCGCGTGACAAGTGCTCGAAAATGCACTGATCCGATACGATGCGATGTCGTAAAGGAATTCTAAGCATTGGCAGACGTCAGTGCTGAACACTACTCGTCGTGTACGATTGAAAATGGAAAAAAGAAATGAAAAAATAACAGCCCAAGGGTCGAGTTCAAATCGGTATTCCCTTCAGGGAGGTCTTTTTCACCTAGCTGCCTCATATAGGCTTACACAGAAAAAAACTCTACTATTTCCTCTCTGTGTACAACAACAAAACGAGCCCACTTATTGGAAAATAAACTACAGGATACGTCCGTACAGAGGAAATAATCTGTCAATGGCGTGTACTGTACACCTTGTGCTCGTATCTTCTCCGTACAAGTTCGCCAAGCAATGGTGTAGTAGCGTTGATAAACACTACAATTGTTTCTGTTTAACTTACTAACCAACATTTCGAGTGTGTAAGTTGTCGTTGGTGGATTTCAGCTGGAGAGAGGTAGCTTAGGCTACGTGTAAGTTTAACCGATGGAAATTACGATCAGGCAATATGTTGTGTGCGCCACCGCGCCCAAGGATTAAAAAAGATTGATGGAAAATCCGATTACGTTGCACAAAAGACTATACCTATACTCGTACGTACGTATATTATGCTCTCTCGTACACATACGTAGCATTAGATTATAGCAACGGTGCAGTACGAATCGAGTTTAATCGTTTATTGTCACCGTATATAAATTCCTAAGTATATAATATAACGATACCTTTGAATTTCCTCTTATTTTTAGTTATACGGAAAATTTCGAAATAGTTCGCTGAATTGAGCTAAACCCATTAGAAAATTCTGCCAGATTTGTTATTTCAAAAAAATCAAACGTGTTCTCCTTCTCCAGTGAATCGCTTATTTCCTTCTCGTTGTTTGAAGGGGTTTCAATGGCACTCTTCCACAACTAAAAATGTTCCTCAAAAATTTATTAAATTAAAAAAAATAAAATTTTTAAGTCGTAAAAATTCACCAGACCTGAAGAACAGATCGATTTTTTAAAATTTTAAAAGTTCCCAAGCTTTTAAATTTTTACAATTTTTGATTTTTTTTATAAACGTAGGCACAAAATTTCTGAGATTTTCTAACTTAAATAAATCGAAAGTTATAGTTGAATTGTCTGCAAAGACGAAATTTTTTAATAGAAATGTATTTTTTCACTTCGGCTCCGTGGAATGGAAAATTTGAAAAAAATTATCACAGCTGGTGCAAGGATTTTTGAAGCATTTTCCAGATTTTTTAAGCGTTTCTTTTATGAGAACTTTTACATTTTTTCTATTTTTTTTTTTTTTTTTGGCCAAAAATATTTTCTAAACTTTTTTTGATGTAAAGATTTTTGAATTTTTCTACAAATAATTTCTCAGTAAGATTTTTAATTTTTTTTTGAGTTTGTGTTCCATGATTCCTTACTGAGAATTTTTTAAAGACATTTTTGTATCAAAAATATTTTCCAAACAATTCTAGGAAAGGATTTTTTAATTTGTTCCAAAAAAAAATTTTATACAATTTTTTGGACTTTATCAATTTTTTGTTTTACTTTTGAGAATTTTTTGTGTTAAATTTTTTTCAAACATTAAAATAAATAGATTTTTGAATTTTTCTCAGAATAGTGGTTTATAAAATTTTAAAATTGATTTTTTCATGTTTTACTTCTGAGAATTTATTCCAAGCGATTTTTTTTTTGTAAAAAATATTTTTTGAAACTTAAAAATAACCAAATCATAAAATTTGAACCCATTTTTTTTTTTTTTTTTTTTTTTAATTTTAAAAATTTATCAACTATGAAAATTGATTCAAATTTTTAAAATGTAACCAAATTCTGACGATCTGCAAAATTGAATAAATTTTCAAAATTGTAAAACTTGTTTTTAAAAAAAAATCGTCAAAATTGTCATTTTTATTAATTTTTTGAAGTTTTTCCGATTTTTGAAATTTTACCAAATTTTGAAGATATCACAACTTCTAATTTTTCGACAATTTTGGATTTTTGATCAAATGTTTGAAACTTTACAAATTTAAATGAAAAATTATGAATATTCGAATCTGCTAAATATTGTGAATTCATTGACATCAAAATCGATTTTTCAAATTCGTTAAAAGTAAATTGTTGAAAACATCAGTTTTTTTTCAATTGATAAAAATGGTGAATTTTCAAAAATAGTTGAAGATTGTAAATTTTTCAAAATTGTTAACTTTATGAATTTTTTTTTAAAAATCAATGAAAATTAACTGCAAATTTTTGAAAAATTACAAATTATAGGTATATAGTAACACCTGATAAAAATCATCAATTTTTTGAATTTGTCAAAACTGAACATTTTCAAAAATTGTTGAAGATAAAAAATTTTCAAAAATTGACAGAAATCGCAAATTTTTGAGAATTGTAAATTATACTCAAATTTAATACAAATTATCGAAAATAAAACAGTTGAAAATCCTGTTTGTTAAAAATGCTACAATTCGTAAATTCTTAAAAATTCGTGAATTCAACCAAAATTATAAAATTTTCAAAATTATCAAAAACACTTGAAAGTTATTCAATTTTTTTAAACTTGTAAAAATACCTATACAATTTTTGAAAATGGTAAATTATTCAAATTTGATGAAAATTGCTAAAACTGTTGAAAGTTGATTTCTTTTTTTTTAAATTGATAAAAATGGATGATTTTGAGAAATTTCAAATCACTCAAACTCGATCAAAATTGCCAATATTTCAAATTTGTAAAAAATTGTAATTTTCAAAAAAAAATTAAAAATTGGTAGAAATGGCGCATTTTTGAAAATTGTAAATTACTCTACTTAAACTTGATACAAATTGTCTAAAAACAAAAAACAAAAAAAAACATTGAACAGTAAGTATTTTAAAACTGCTAAAAAATCGTAAATTTTTAAAAAATGAAAAAAATTATGAATTTTTGAAAATTATTAATTCACGAACTCAACCAAAATAGTCAAATTTTCAAAATTGTCAAGAAAACTTGAAAGTTGTTAATTTTTTCAAACAGGTGAATTATTTAATTTTTGAAAATAATTGTAAAAGTCAAACTTGATGAATAATAGTTAAAATTGATAACAATTGTAAATTTTTGGGAGATGGATGAAAATGACTAATTTTCGTAAATTAATAATTCATGAATTCGATCAAAATAATGGAATTTTCAAAATTGTCAGAAACAGTTGAAAATTAATTTTTCATAACCGATAAAAATATTGTAAAGGAGATACTCGTCATCATCAAAAGTCGCGGTTTTTCAAAATTGTAAACATTTGTACCTAAATTTTTTCAAATCGATTACAAATTGATAAAAAATAAAAAATCATCAATTATCAAAATTTGTAAGTTACTCAAACTTGATTAAAATCGTCTAAACTGTAGATTTTCAAAAATAGTTGAAAATTGTAAATTGTGTATATACTTAAAGTTGTTCAAAATTGTTGATTTTTTGAAATGGATAAAAATGCCAATTTTTGAGATTTGCAATGAAACATATTGAAAATTCAAAAGAGTGAATTTTTCAAGCAAATGAATGTAAAAAAAAATAATTTTAGTAAAAATTCAGCGAAATTCGATTATTTTTCAAAAATCAAGTTCATTGAAAATTCGGAAAAATTAACGATTTTTATAAACATGGAATGTACTTTTCAGTTGCCTTTGCCCCATGCATTTTTCACATCTTTTCTACTTCAAAAATGTAAACGTTTTTCTGCGCCAGGAGCATATCTAAATGATCTTAGAACGCTGAAATTTTCAACGTCGAATGACTAAACGTTCCGCATACGCTTTTTAGGGTATTGAACTTCTCCTCTTCCATTCTTAAATACAAGAAAATTTTAAAATAGTTCAGTTTAGTTCTGCGCCAGGAGCCGCTCCAAAGGCACAATATGTTTTCTCTCCTACAATCTCAATAGAGAACGCGACGCTGTAAGAAGCATACAAACACACTCTCCACCTCACCACCAACCTACCCTATGCCGTATGTAATTACAGTTTCCTCTGGAAAGCACCCCCCCCCCTCACCAGTGAGTTTTAATCTGTCATCTATGTGAATTATTAGTGTTGGTTACAAGCAGCGCGCGGCATTGCTGCAGGAAGAACGGATGTATTCATCAATCTTCGTAGCGCGTCGAATCGATTAACTTTTGTATTCGACTTTAAAAAGTTGGCTGCGTTAATTGAGCTAAACGTCGATTCGGTTGTGTTTGTCGTGTTTGAGTTATGATAAAAGTTCGCAATGAAAAGATGACCTCGATAATACTACGGGCCGAACACCGAAGTCGAACTTCATCTCACATAATAACGTCGATGTACGGTACGCTCGGCTCTGGCTTTGGCTCTAAATCGCGAAAAAGATAACGAAAATGGTTCGTAACTCGACGGTCGACGCACAAAGCGCACATAATTAATTCGTTTTTACATTTTTACTAATATTTTATAAACCTTAATAAGGCGAACTTTATGCATATACGTGCAGACGAGCGAAATTTTACCAACTTTCGTCAACTTTATGGGCGAGCTGCTGATTTACAAGTACACTACGTTCACGAACAAATCTACGAGATATTGTTTTTTCTCTCATTTTGCCTTCATTCGACTCGGCTTGATTGTTGTTGTTACTGCTGTTTCCTTCGAGACGAGAGAAACAGAAAGAGTTTTTGTTCGGAGGTTTGCGAGTATAGTACAAATTCGCATAAATTAACCGAGTATTTTCCATATAATCGTAATACTGAGGAATGGAAGACGAGACTAAGATATGGATATTTATTTTGTCGCGTGTCGTTCAAAAAAAAAAAAAAAAACACGCGAACGCGAGTTTACGCAACCTCATAGCTCAACGGTTTGATGAAGAGTGACGATAAAGCGAGTACTATGTCGCATGCGTTGCCAGTGTTGCCAGATTGATAAATACATATATCGCATTAATTTCGTCGGTAAAGTAATAGTGAGTGTTGATGACTCTATTATTCCATTAATTTTTGTTAGGTCCACCCCAAAATCTTGAAAAGTAATTTACTTACTTATTCGAATATTTTCTAATGCTAAGTTGAAGATAAGGTGCTCACCTGAAACAAATAAAAACAAATTTTTGATTAGTGAACTGCCAATTTTTTCACAGTTTGAATTAATAAATAACTTAATCAAGGGATTCCCTTACATGTGTCATACTCTAATCAAATTCAAAGTCAAAAGACTGTTTTTTTTTACATTTCATGCCATTTTAAATTTTCAAAAAAAAAATTAAAAAATCTGAGAAACATTGAAGAATTTTTTGAAAGTTTTCATAAATGTTTTTTTTTTTATTCAAAAAATTCAAGACTTTTTGAACAAATTTTTCAGAACCTTTTTCCAAAAAATTATCGAACAAAAAATTTAAATTCTTTCAAGAAAATTCAAGAATAATTTTTGTACTAAAAAATTATTCTTAAATAAAAGTAAAATGATCTGCACCTAAGAAAACTTCGAGAATGCAAACATTAAATATACTTCCTATGAAAATCTCAGTTTTTTAAAAAGTCTATTAATTTTTTAAAGAGAAAAACTTCCCCATTCATTATGAAAAAAAAATCGAAATATTCTTCGATGGATTTGTCCTCATTTTTTTGAAGTCCACAACGTTCAAAATTTTGGATTTTTTTTTTGTAGAAAATTATTTCTCAAATTTTCTGAAGAGAAAACATTTCTTAAATTATTGGAGATAAATTTTTTCAATTTTTTCGAAGAAAAAGATTTCACTATTTTTTACAATAAAAAATATTCTTCAATTCTCAAGTACAGTGAAAATAGTTATCAAATTTTTGTAGAATTGTTTTTTTGTAAAAATCTTCTGATAGGTAGGTAGATATTTTGAGAGGGGGTCTTTTTTTTTTTTTTTTTTTGAAAAAATTCTCAGAATTCTTTTTTAAAATTTTTTAAAAAATCAAAATTTCTTTTCTTCTTTTGAGGAAACAAATTTCTATTTTTTGAGGGGAGAGGGAGCAAAAATCAGTAAGTAATTTTTTTGTAGCAATAATTTTCCATTTTTTCATTTCGTTTTTTGAAATAAAAAATTTCTCGTTTTCAATTTTTTTTTTGAGGGGAATTATTGGAGTAAGAAATCGTCATTTTTTACAAGGAAAAAATCTCAATTTTTTGTAGTAAAATTTCTATTTTTTGGGGAATACAAAAACGTTTCAATATTCATGGAATTTCAGTGCTTTTCAATTTTTCAACAATTAAATAAAATATATATTTTTTAATGTTTATACGAATAGTCTATGGAGAAAGCATTTTCTCGAATTTTTGTGTAGGAGGGGTGGAGGCGGAGGAGAGAGGAAAAGCTTTTCAATTTGTTTGCGTTAAAATATTTGTCAACATTTCTGATCTAAAATTGCAATAATTTTTTGTAGGGAAAAAAATCATTGAATTCTTGAAGTGAAAATTCATCATTTTTTTGAAGGAAAAACTTCGAGTTCCCGAAGTAAGAAACTTATCAGTTTTTTGGAATAGAAAAATTTCTCAATTTTTATCTATGAAAAAAGTCCTGTTTTTTGGAGTAAAAAATTTCAGAATTTCTTGGAGGAAAAATTTACTCAATTCCCGGAGAAGGGAAATTTTTTGAATTTTTATGAAGTACTAAAATATTTCTCAACATTTCAGAAGTAAAACTTTTTTCCTTTAGGTGTTTGGAAGTAAATAATTTTTTTGGGAGAGGGGTAGAATAAAAAATTCTCACTTTTTAGTTTTTATAGACTAAACATTTTTTTCATTTTTTTTTCGGCAATAAAATTCATTTTTTTTTATTATGAAAAAAATTGTCAATTTTCTTGAGAATTGAGATGAAATTTTTTTTTTTTTTTTTTTTTAAATAAAAAAACTGATTTTTTGGCGAAAAAGTTGTCAACACTGATCTCTAAAGTGAAAAATTACTCTTAAAAAAATTCAAGCGGATGTTTTCAAAATACCTACTTATGACAATGTAATGACTAACTCGAAAATAATTACAAATACTTAATGAAAATATTGACTATTTCCTAGCCCTGAAAAAAAGTCTCCCCCCCCCCAAAAAAAAAGAGAAGAATTTCACGTTAAATTGAAAAAATATTCATTATTTTGTCAAAATGAGGAAAAGTATGTACGAATTTTCGTAGAATACTTTGAGGATTCAAAAATTGAAACTTCGTCAATTTCCTTACTTTTCCATCGTCGAAGGAAGTCAAGACCCCGACCCCTTCCCTCCCAAATGCATCACTGCTCTACAAAGTATATTCCTAAATTTCACCCCGAATGTGGTCTACCTACATTCAAATTCGCCAAAGTAGCCATCCAAAGAAATATCACATCACATTTGCATCATTCGAGAGCACAGGACCGAAAAACAAAAAAACTGCCAGAGACAAATTACATCAAACTCGCCGTAATAAATCAAAAGTTGGTAAAAAGTTATTCAACTCGGTTACAAAATTCGAAACACGATTCGTCCTATTATAAGATTGATATTTTGACATTCTACCATAGTCCATAACGAATAAAACCCCGGTACTTTTTTGTGAAACTTTGGGCAGTGCTCTTAATTGACACTGGGAATTTTATTGAAACCTCTCGCAAGCCAATTCATAGATCCGTGTTGCGAACCCATATACGATTTTGGAACGCGATCAAAATAGCTCTAAATGGATGTTAAGAGCGGAATTGAAATCGTAGCGTTGAAATTATAAGATGGCAATAAAGCCTTCAGCTTTTAAAATATAAAGTCCGAATGATCATTTCGTCGAGTACATTATTACGCATTAAAAAAAAAAAAAAAAAAAAAAAAACTCGAACAGTTTGCTTTTTATTGTCGTGTTTACATGTTTCCTCGGTTTCGTGGGTAAGTACGTAAAATGCACGGGGAAAAAGTCGAGCCATGATACGAAAAATTGATGAAAAAATGAAGGAAGAAGGGTAGTACCCGGGGAGACATTGTAAAACGAGTTTTTATTAAAGGTTTGTTAAATGTTTGATATCAGTTAAAAGGTTTTTCGTGTTTATAAAATTCCGTTCTCTTGTTTTAACGGTTGTAAATGCTCGTTAAACTATAAAATTGGCAATGACGTAAAACGCCGCCGCACGTTGTCTTGTCTGTACAATGCACACAGGAAGACGTGAACGTGCGAGAGTAATCCGACGATACATCATTTGGTGATTTGTCATACGAGTAAAATCCAATCCGCAAACTATGTACTTTTTACCTAGGCGAATTGATTTCGCAGTTTTTCAGAAAACTATTATAAACGAATTTCGTCGAAAATAACCGCCGCCGGCTAATGCTTCTTCGAAGGAATACTCTCACACGTATCTAGATAGGACTGGGAGTACCTACACTTGTATCGATTGATTTGTTGGAATACTGAGACAAAAATCAGATGATTTATAAAATTGAACGAAATTGAAAAATAATAACATCATTTGAAAGCTAATTGTATTCTCTTTCAAACAAGTTGTGACCCTTGGATTGCGGTAGAGGGGCAAACTATTGCACCATTCTCTAGAGAATCTTATGGGGAACAACATTCTTTCAGACTATATTTCTCAAATTGCTGATATGTTTCGAGTTATTCAGTAAAAACTAGCGGATTTTGCAACAAATTCGAAAATTTTCATTTTTTGGGAGTAAATATCGTAGCTTTAGGTGAAGTTTTCTGAGGAAGTAATGATTAAAATGAAAAAGTGGTATTAACTATTTTTGTCTAGAATTAAAAAGTGAACAATTTTTGTTTGAAACTTTTTTCCTTACCATTGCATTTTTTGGGGGGGCCAATGGGGGAAGGGGAGAGGTACTAAATTGAAGTTACATCATTGTATAGAAAAACTTATGGGAAACATTTTTTGTTCTATACCAATTTTTTCTATTTGTGAAAATTTTCGAGTAATTTGTGAACAAAAAATGTTCTTTTTAAAAATTGTCTGATTTGCCACATCCCCTAGGGGGGCTTGCATTGAAGGGTGGGGTGCAATGTATGGTATCATTTGATAGGAAATTTTATGTAGAATTTTTTCTTATACCAGCTATTTTACGTTATCTCACCAACATCTCGTGTAATTCGCTAAAAACGAAAATGGCGGGCACGTTCTGCCCCCCTGGGGTGATGCCAAGCTAGGTGGGGACCGAGGGTTTTGTGTGGAGGCTACTGGGACCTAAATCAACACTTTTCCGCAAAAAAAAAATTGTAAGCATTTTCCCCTCCAATTGTACTGTATTATTTTCAATCCTTAAAAAATAAAAATTGTCATTTTTTCAAACTTAACTAGGTATGTAAGTATAGAGAAAAAGTGAAGGAAATTTTTTGCCCTCCCCCCCAATATTTCTTCCAAGTTAAGCTTATGCCGGAGAGAGTCCCTGAAAATGTAGACATATTGTTCATGATAAAAGTCATGAAAAAGTCACGAATTTTCAAAAAAAAAAAAAAAAAAAGTTAAGACACCCTGACTATTAAGAGCACTCTCGAGAAGCAAAGAGCGAAAAAACACATCGTCCGGAGACTGATTTCATTTTCAAATCAATTTTCAACACAAACTTGTGAGATGTCCTAGTGGCGAAGTAGCCCAAAGATTTAGTTATTCGTCTTTGTCCGCGCCAGCTTAATTAAAACTTATGCCCGAATGCTGGCCCAAAGTATACATTCGAGTTTAATTATCAAGCCCGAAAAGTTTTACCATTAAACAGACACTTACGAGCAGAGAGCCAAGCCTTGCTGGTATAATGGTGTGATACCTATGCCCACCGAATCTGTTTTTCACTTCCTCAAACCGACCTTTGAGTTCATAATGGCAATTGTTTGACTACAATGAGCTTTCCACAGCCCAGGCCACCGATACAGAAAGGTCAAAAAGTAAAGATTTTGGGGCCTGGCCCATTGAAAGTCTCACAGAAGCTTGCCAACTAATATTTTAACTGACGATTTTTTTTGTACCAACACAACAGGAAAAGAAAAAGAGACAAAATACAAGTGAAACTTTCCAAGACGGAAAATTTTTTTATCCGATATCAAAAGAAAAACGGTTTTATTTCTTAAAAATTAATTTTAATTTAAATTTAATTTTCTTGAAAGACTTTCCTGCCAGAAAGCTATACTAAAAATTAATAGTACTCTTGGTACGCGAAGCGATGACGACACCCTGTTTTTTCTCTTTCTTTGACTCGTGAAATCTCACTCGCACCTACCAGCAGTTCTTTTGTGTTTGAAAAAAAATTTAATTTCAGAAAAGATACAGAAGAGGATCTCCGCATTCTTTCGGCGTCTTTGAAAATATCAAATTAAAAAAATGAATCGGGATATAGTTTATTTCTCGATAGTATGCATACCTATATGGTGCTTATTCAGTTACTTTGCAGTACCTACTTCGTAGTAGGCTTAATGTTAGAATTCCAACGTAGTATACGAATGGATCAACCTACGCGATAAACAATTCTTATTGAATTTTTAATACGGTTTTCTATTGAAGTTTCGATTTCTTCGGTTGCGTGTGAATGAAGCAACTCTCTCACTTCCAGAAATATTTGTTTTTGAAAATAATCCAAAGGTCTTTTTTCAGCGACAAATTGGAAATTTTCAAAAATTTATTTTAAGAAATCAATTTGAAACAACGGGTGGGAGTGAGTTAGGACAAATGTAGGTATAATTATGTATTCATTGGTATATGGTCGTGAATGTTGAAAAGTTATTGCGAAAGCAGAAAGAGTGACCGAAAAGTTAAATAGGATGTTTAAAAATTAATACGACAGTGGAAGTTTTCAACATTTGCTGGTGAAAAATAACAGGGGACGTACACATTTATTTCAGAAATATAAATAAATGAAAAACTCAATTCGTTGGAAAAAAATTAAATTTAAAAAAATGGAAAAATCAATTGTGAAAAGAATATAAATTTTGAAAAATATAGTTAAAAATAAATGAATTAGGTAACATTCTATTTCAGGAAACATTAAGAAAATTTTCCTTTGAAGAAATATTGAGAATTTGTTTCTCAAAGGATTTCTGAAATTCAAATTTCGAAGAAAAAAACTATTTCATAAAAAACGTTTAAAATTAAAAGCACGTATCGTTTAACCGAAAAAAAAATCAACTTTGGAAAGAATTTTGAACTTAGAAAAAAATCTAATATATACTTAGGTACCTAGATATTTTATGGAAAATAATTAATTATTCTTTTTAAAAACTGAATTTGCAGTTTTAAATACACGTAAAATTAAAATTACCTACCTATTTTTTAGAGAAAAAATCAGATTTCATTTCTCATGCAATTTCCAAAAAATTAATTTTCAGAAAAATTTAAGAAATTCAATGAAACAAAATCATTTTACGAAAAATTGGAAGAAATTTGATCAAAAGTTGGAAAAAATTGTGTTACAACAAAAAACACGTAGGAATAATTTTTTTTGAAATTTGAGAAATGATTTCAAAAAAATTTTAATTTTCAACTCATGTATTTTTTAGAAAAAATTTCAACGTCAATTTTTGGAAAAATTATACAAAAAATGTAAAAAATCTGGGAATTATCTTTTTTAAATTTTCAAAAATGGAAAAATCAGCTCTAAAATGAATTTTATATTTATTTTTTCAAATGAAAATCCAATTTGTGGGGAATAATTATTCAATTCAATTTTTTTTTTCAGTACCTACCTAATTTTTTTTTCAAAAAAAAAAAAAAAAAAAAAAAAAACGGATTTGCATTTTGTAAAAAGTTTGAATTTTTTAGAAAGAAAATATCAGAATTAATTTCTCATGAAATTTTCAAAAATTAATTTTGAAAAAAATCGAGAATATTGGCCAGGGAATCAAAATGTTTTCGCAATTTTGGAGAAATTTGTTTTAATTGCGAAAAATATTTCAAGTATGTATTTTGTCGTAAATAGCTACACATTTAATAAATTTCGAGTGAAGGGGCGAATGCCCCTTGAATGCATTAAGTTATGCCTATACCCTCCCAGACCACCTCTTTTTTGTAACCAAAAAATCTATACAATTTACAACATCAAAAAAAAAGGGAAATGAATACTTGGAATTTTCAAGGGTGTAATTCGATTTCTTCTCTAAAAGGTGGTTGCTTAAAACTGTTTCCTTGTTGTAATGATCGAATGACTTTTTTCCTGGAAATGAAACAAAAAAATTTCACCAAAAAATTCTCCTAAAAAAATTTTCAACAACTTTTCAACAGAAGAACAATTTTTTCTATGTTTTTTTTTTCGTCCCAAAGTTTAAAAAATATTTTATTCGCCGATTTATTTTACCATAAAAAAATTGATCCCCAAAAAAGATTGAGATTTTTTTATTTCTGAAGAATTTTTAAAATAGATTATTGATGAAAAAAAAAATCCAGTTTTTTTTTTCGAAAATGAATCGATTTTTTTTCTTTACAAAGAAAAAATTAAGAAACTTTTCCACAGAAATTTTTAAAAATATTTTCACATAAGAAAATTTTATACCCAACATTTTTTCTCCAGAAAAAAAAATTGGATATTGTATATTCCAAAATATCCTGATGAAATTTCTGCCTCCGAAAAATTTCTACTTCAGAAGATTTGAGATTTCTCTATTTAAAAAAAAAAATTGAGGATTTTTTTTATTCCAAAAAAATTAGAAATTTTTCTCTAAAAAATAGAGACCCTCCCAAAAAAAATAAAAATATTTTATATTTAAGAAAATTGAAAAAAATCCAAAAAATTGAGTTTTTATACTCTGGAGTTCGAAAATGTTTTTTATTCCAAAACGAGTTCTAAAATTTTTTGTACTTACTAAAAAATTCATTATTTTTTTTTTCATTCCACAAAATTATTTTGTCTTTATTCCAAGAAATGGTGATTCTTCCAAAAAATAGAGGTTTCCCTCCCCACTGAAAAGAATTTCTTCAATAAAATTAATTTTTTTCTTCAGAGAAATAACAATATTTTATGTTTTTTTATTTATGGTTATCTCATCGTAAGTTCAATTCGCCGAATGAAACTTGCATTCCGGTTTTACGCGCGCCAAAATGGCGAAAAAACAAAGAAGCGGAGAAAAAACACGAAAAACGAACGACTCTTGTAATTAAACCAGAAAGCTGCATGCGACGTGTGAAAAATAATTTCGCAACGAATTAAAACGCTAAGAGCTTTCCGTTGTTAATCGATTATTATCATCCGAATGCTTTTTTAATGAACTATTATGTTTCGATCGACCCTCTCGACATTCGCCTTTGAGTGAATTAAACAAATTTCGTTCGAATGACCCGAGGCGAAACGCGAATCGTTCGTTGCAGGTGCTGTGCTGTGCTGTGGTGCAAAAGAATCTAGCTCCAATTCACTCTTCGTTATTTCATCCTGACACCCCCGCACCCCGCACACCCCTGGGTTTCTTTTACGGTTTCTGCAATGTTGGTAAATTTACTCGATGTTGGTCGCCACCGCTTTAAAAACGACGCGACGGATGAAAAGTTATTACGTAATTTAATTCGAATTGAAATTACTCCATCGCTATTGCGGTAGGTACTATAGGATCATTAAAGTGTTGCAGTGTTATACGCTGTTATCTTTCCATCAACGTTGTTTTTTGTTTTGAAAAAATTCTTCTTTTCTTTTATGGTGTTTCAATTTTGCACTATTTTATTCATTTTTGCTGAATAGAGTGACAAAAAGTTGGTTATTGGGTGACCAGTTCTCACTAAGTTAGCTTGCATTGGGCACGTGTCAGTTGCTTCAACTGAAAACTACGCATAAGACAAAAAAAAAATCCTCTAAAATTTATTGGAAATTTTATCCTCTTTCCAGCGGTATATTTACTAAATTTGTAGCTCTCTTATTCGCGCTGTTACTTCAATTTGAAAGTGAAAAATTCGAATTTTGATCTCACAATAACTGCTCTGATGAGGTTGATGTTCAAAATTGGAGGGGAGGGAGGACTCCAATCGAAATTTTTTTAATGATCAAAATTGTTTCTAGGATTTCAAGCTACAACTTTTGTTTGAAAATTTTTTCAATTGGACCGTTCCCTCCCCTCCGATTTTGCATAACATTATGTAGATACTTATTCAAAGTTGGGGAGGGAGGCAGAAAGGGTCCAATTCAGAAACTTTTCGAAGAAAAATTGTAGATTGAGAGCTCTGAAATAATTTTGGTTATTATAAAAATTTCAATTGAACACCTCCCTCCCTCCATTCAGTTTCTCATAAAGCTATTTCAAATTGGGAAAGGGGTCAAATTGAAAAAATTTTCGATGCAAACTTGTAGACTGAGAGCTCAAAAACAATTTTGGTTATTATAATAATTTCAATTAAATCCCTACCTCCCTTCAATTTCACATAAAACTATGTAGACGCGGATTTAAAATTGTGGAGGGGTCAAATTAAAAAAAATCAAACAAAAAAATATATAACTTGAATCCTAGGAACAATAATTTGGTAAACATTTTTTGTCGGTTTTCGATTTTTTTTAAGGGAAATAATCAAGAATGTTAAAAACTTTGTAATCAACATTTTTTATAACAATTTTTTGAAATTTAAAAAATTTTATCAAAAAAAAAAACCATAAAAATAATGCAACATTTCCTCACTACTTTTGAATTTATTCAAACATTTTGTTGAAAATTTTATGAAGACTTACTTCAATAAATTTTTATAAAAAAATAATTTTGAACATAATATACCTTTTTTTTTTTTTTTTTTTTTTGAAAAAATGTTTTTCTTACAAGACTTTTGTGCTAAGAAAATTTTCTGTGATGATTTTTTCTGAAAGGAGATTTTCAAGAGTACCTATTTTAATGTTTAATTTTTTAAAAACAATTTCTACAATTTTTAGGAATTTTTCTTAATTTATTAGCTATTTAAAATAATTATTCAAAAAAATGTTTCGGACATTTTCTGACGATTTTTATGAATTTCTTCATATTCTTTTTTTTTTTTTTTTAATGATGTTCATTCTGAGATGTTTTTTTCCGGAAGAAGATTTTTTTCTGAAAGGAAATATTCAACAATGCTTGAAGAAAAATTTTCTTGAATAAATTCTTCTCGTAGGTTTTTTTGTAATAGATTTTTTTGAATTTTTCACAATTATTTTTCAAGGATTGCATCATTTTTTTACGAGCAAATTTTCTAAACATAATTCTAGTTTTGTTTCCAATTTTTTCTAAAAATAATAATTTATTTGACGAAGAATTTTCTGCTATGACTTTTCAAAAATGTTTATACCTAATGAGAATATTTTTAACGACAAAATTTTTGAAGTCAATTTTTTGACATTTTCGCAAATTTGTTCCCTAGGATTTATATAAAAGAAAAGGGGGGAGGGAAACGATCATCAAAATTTTTTTGACAATTTTATAAAAAAAAGGGGCGATTTTTTTTCATTTTTTAAAAAATAAAAAAATGAAAAGTTGAAAGGACTTTCCTTAAAAATTTTTCATACAGAATACCTACATATATTTTCAAACGAATTTTCGGAAGAGTTTCCTGCTAAGATAATTTTTTTGAATCAAATTTTTTTTTCTGAAAGGAAATCCTTAAACAAGTAATTTTGACAAAAAAAAATCTTAGAAGAATTATCGCCTTAAAATGATTTCAAAATGAATTTTTTAGAATTTTCTACAAGAATTTTTTAGGAATTATACTAGATACCTTACGTTTTTTTCGATCAATTTTTTTGAGTGCAGTCTTATTTTTCTGACATGTAATTTTCTGACGATTTTTTGGAGTAAAATTTATATTTTTCGAAATTTTTATGCGGATTCACCTATTTTAGAAAAACTTGATTGAAAAGAAAATTTTCAAAAGAATTTTGGGATTTTGTTTTTCTGTAAAAATTCTTCAGAAATTCATTTTCTAAATTTTTTGCCAATAAGTATATTATAGGTATGTCTTGTTGTTTGAAAAAAAAATTCTGAGCAAACTTTTCAACTCTGAAAAATGTTGAAGAATTTTTGATGAAAAGTTTAAAGAATTTGTAATGAAATTTTTTTTGGGTCAATTTTTTCTACTTATCGATTTTCTTTTCTATGTTATAAAAAAAAATCCCGATTTTTTTTTTTTTTTTTTTTGTTAAATTTTGTCTTTGATGATTTTTTTTAATGCAAAATTTTGTTCAAATACCTACCTATTTTTTTTTTTGAAGATTCGGAATCATCAGCTATTACCTTATTTAATTTTCCACCATTATTTTAATAAAAATGCTCAAACTTGGAAACTTTTGCATTGGAAAAATGAAAACCATTATTTTAATCATCTAAATTCACATTTCAGCTCAGCATAGCCAGTCAGGCGTAACACAAAACTATACCTAATTTGAAAGAAAAAACTCTTCCTCTATAGTCATAAACCAGCGATATAAGTAACGAAAAAAAAAATTGGCTGCAAATTCGCTGATCTGGCGACTTGTTAACAAACCCGTTGATCTTTCCACTTAGAATGCGTATCCGATATAAACACGAAAAAAAGAGTAAAATTATCATAGTCGGCGAATGCAAACTACAGCGTAATTTTATGCCCGAGTAATAAATAATCTTCCAACCGTGACGTCGGATGAGAGAAAAAAAAACCGTCGAAAAAAACTTCATTCTTGGCAAAAGTTGGACGATTCTTAATTTTAGGAAATTTTTACAATTTTTGTACTTTGTTAAATTTTTCATGACTAATTAAAAGTTTCGTTGGAAGAAAATCTAGCATTATAAAAATTAAAGTGTTTAAAGTCAGCTTGGCGAGAATTTCGCCCCCTTGGCCCCGCACCTCTGTACCTTACTTTTATGACGGGATAGGTGGCATTCGAGCAGATGTTTATGTTATTTTAGTAATTACTAGACGAACAGTCGGCGTTTAGCTTCGGATTAAGGTAAAACCATAGACCGGAATGAGCCTTCCCTCGTTTTAAAGCGAAGGCTGAAAATGGCATCAACTTTTCCGACCAGATCTGACGCGTAATCAATTAGAAAACCGCGAAAGATCTGCCTTCGGCGTGGTATGTATAATTTCGCAGCATTCAACAACCAAATTGAAAGCTCGTTCGATGAGCCCAGGGCAGGGGGTTCGGGGTAGTCCGAAACCACGTACAGAGAGTTATGCGACGCTCAGCAGTGTGAAATAAATCCGAAGGAAATGATTTTTTTCTTTCACTTGCGGTTTAGTCGAACGATATTCCGAGACTGTGGAATTGGGGCAGGAGACGATGCTGTTTTTATGGGGTAATTTTCATTTTCTCCGCAACCTATAAAATTTTCGATTAGCTCGCTGCGACTGTGGTCGTATAATACACGCGTGCTTCGCTTTCCATATCCGAGCGTACCCAGGCTAAGTACCCGAGCCAGGCTCTATGGAAGGGAATTTATTATAAACGAACCATTTGCGGCGGTATGGAGGTCGTGTCGCGACATAATGGTCGAAAATATAACGTAGGTGAATCGATACAGATAAAATTAGGCCCCGAAATTCGTAATGAATAAATTATAAACGTCGAGCTGACATCTACGAGCAGGAATTCCACTCTAGCCTGGGTCCACTTTCGACTCGACGTGATCCTCGTTCCTTTTTATAAATTCCCAAAAGCGCAAGTTGCGTCCAGACTTGGGCTCGACGAGTGTTTTTCTGCCAAGATGAGATTTGCCAAGACGAACATATTTTCCTAGCATCTTACAGCCTCTCTGCCTCTTACTTCGTCCCTTGTCCGATAAATTGTACCGAGATATACAAGGGCACGAAATCGATGTCTCGCAGGAGCAGAGCAGAGCAGACTAATTTAGCTGAGAGTTTTTACGAAAACGCCAGCAGTGGATCGGACCCATTCGTGTTGACAGCTGGTTGAAGTATTGCTTTACCAGTCACAGTCACTACGACTACTACACCGAGTGAATTTGTTAATCGAACGCCTTTCTCGTAACCCCATGTTTTCGTAGATTAGATACCGATGCTGCGAAAAACTAAAAAGTTATACCCGGATGCCATCTCTTAGCAAATAAAAATTATTTCGTATGGGTTTTCGCTCGACAGATCGCAAAAACATGACGAGTATTCCCAATTTGTATTTCGTAATTTCTCGTCAAAAATTTAATTAGTAATCTGAGACGAGCAAAGCTCATCTTGTGGGGGGATTAAAAAGACATGATGATTTGCTTTTGCACCTTTTTTTCCCTTGCGTGACAATTTCGAATTAAAGGGTTCAAACGAAGAACGAGATAAAAATACTAAAAAAGAAAGAATTTTTAATTCAGTGTGTTTCAGAATAATAAACATGAGGAAAGAAATCAAGATATGGAATAATTTTATCCATGGAAATTTTTATTGAAAATTCTTAAAAAAATTTCAGCAGAGCTGAAAAATTTGCTCAGATTTTTTTTTTTCAAACAAGTCATCTCAGCAAAAAAATTTACAAAATTAATTTCTGAAGAATTTTTACAGGAAAACTTTTTTCAAAAAAAATCGCCAAGAAAATGTCCTTAAAAAAATTATTAGATACTTAATTTAAAAATAATTTTTTTAAAAAACTTGGAAAAATTGTAAAAAATCAAAAAAATTGCGTGAGCGTTCAAAAATTTATACATATTCAATTCTCAAGAAAATTTTTAAAGAAAATGCTCACCAAAGAAAACATTTATTTCCAAAAAATTGTCTCATCAGAAAAACAATGACATTTAAAAAAAATTCCGAAATTCTCTTGAAAATATTTTTTTCAAAATTTCTCTGGAATAGACCTAAAATCCTAATAAAACGCTTTCAAAAAATAAATCATTTTTTCTTCTTCAAAAAATCCTCAAAAATTGCATACTTACTCATCACAAAAAAAAAGTTATCAATAATTTTTAAAAAAAGGAAAAAATTTTTGAAGTTGCCAGAAAAAAAAATCTTGTAGAAAATCCTAAAAAATTCATTTTAAAATCTTTTGAAGGCAACAATTCCACCAAGAAAAATTTTTTGTCAAACTTTCTTGAGGATTTACTTTGGAAAAAAATTCTGGTCCAAATTATTTTTTATAGCAGAGAAATCCTTCAAAATTCGATAGAAATGATTCAGTATAAAAAAGAAAATACTTTCAATTTTTTTCCTTTTTAAAAAATGGAAGTCTTTCCTTTTTTTATTTGCCAGAAAAATGTTGAAAAGAAATTAGTAATAAACTTGATTGTTTTTAAAAAAATCCTATGAAACAATTGTGAAAACTCCTAAAAATTTACTTGAAGAAATTTGTCGTAAAAAATATTTTCATTATAAAAATTTTTTAAAATTTTCTTACTAAAAAATCTTTACCCGAAATTATTCTTTCAAATATAAAAAAAAAAAATGTGAAAAAACAAAAATTGCGTTGAAAAAATTTGTAATTGTGGAAAATTTTAAAAAATCGATTTAAAAAAACTGACGAGAAGAATTTACCCGAGAAAATTTTTTTTGAAACATTGCTGAATATTTCCTTTCAGAAAAAACCTTTGCACAAAAAAATCTCTCAGAATGAATATTATCCTGCTAGAAAAACATAATTACAAAAAAAATCCCAAAATTTTATTTTAGAAATACCAATAGGTAGATAACAATTTTTTTGGAGTAAGACTTCATTTCAAAAAAAAAATAAAAATAAAAATAATACCTAATAATAATAAAACAAATAAATTTAAAGGAATTCAAAAATTTTTCAGAAAATGTTCGCAACATTTTAAAGAAATAATTCGTTTTAAAAACAAACGTATAAAAATCGCAAAAAATTTGTAGAAATTGTTTTTAAAAAAATTTAGTCATGCAAAAATTTTCACTACAAATACCTATTCTTTAAAATTTCTCTTCAGAAAAAAATCATCGTACGAAAAATTCTCCAAACAGGGAAGTCTTGTCAGAAAAACATGCTTTCAAAAAAAAATCTTCGACTAATCCTTATAAATTTTTTTTGGAGTAGGTCTTCATATTTTTTGTAATACCTACTTGAAAAAATTCAAAAATCGTCAGGAATTGTTTGCAATTTTTTTCTTTTGAAAACTTGTGAAAAATATTAGATAATTATTAATTGTTCTAAAAAAATGTTCATCACCAACATTCATGAATATTCCTCGCCAGAAGTACAAAAAATTCTTTCAGCAGGAAAATGCTTTCAGAAAAACATACATTCAAAAAAAAAAAAATCCCAAAAATTTTCTTCATCAAATATTTTTAATAAAGATATTTGTAGTCTGCCTTGAGATAATCTTTGAATTTTCTTTGAAAAAAAAAATCAAAAATCAACAGAAAATGTTTGACACCATTTTTTTTTCTTTTTGAAAACATAAGAAATTGCTCTGAAAAATGTTCATCACAAACATTCTTCATTATTTCTCTTTGGAAAAAAATCATCATGCAATAAATTCTCTCAACGGAAAACGTAAGTTACAAAAACTTTCTCACAAAAAAATCCAAAATTATCTTTGCAAAAATTCTTGGAAAAAATTACACTTAGTCTTACCAAATCCCAAAAAAAATTGAATATTTAGTCGTGAAATTTTTTTTTATTAGAAACACACTTGAAAATTCCTCTCAGAAAATACATTTCTCTCCAAAAAATTCCCAAAATTCTCAGGAAAATTTTTTTATAATTCATTCAAAAAATTTATATCTACCTATGCAACCCAAACAAAATTTTTACATCACATTCTTGAAATATTGAAATTCCAATTCCTTCTGAAAAAATTATTGTTCAAAAAATTCTCTCAGTATAAAAAATATGCCAGGAAAACATTTTTTCAAAAAAATTACAAATTTTTTTTGAAGAAAAATCAGCGATTTTTTTTTTCTTTAAAAAATTTACGAGGACTACTCTCAAAAATCTTTATAAAGAATTCTCTTGAAAAAGAATTTTTGGGAAAAAAAAAATCACGTAAAAAAGTAAAAACTGTAAAATAATGATAAATTTTTTTTGAAATATTCTCTTCCAAAAAAATTCTTTAGCAGAAAAATCAAACCAGAAAAAAATGCTTCAGAAGAAAATTTTCAAGAAAAATAATTATACTTATTCTTACAAAACCACCAAGTAAGCATTAAATTATAATGGAAGGTAAAAAATAATTAAAGTGTTCCAAAATTTCGAACTAAATTACACATTCTACTCGTTTTGAGTTGTAAAAATAAACTTTCAGGTATTTTTCATCCAAATCGAAATTTCAAACGCTACCAACTCCTTCATAGTAATTTAATTATCACTCAAAACCCCGTCCTACCATTTTTTTTCACCTCTTTTAGTAACGAAGCGAAATTCCATTTACAACTCTCATTATTCGTGACCCTCAATTTCGGCCATTTCGTTCTCTTTTTATCTGATAATTCGCGGTATGTCCACCTAGACCTAGATTGAAATTACAAGACGAAGATGAAATTAAGCGAAATACGGGCTCGTATTCGCTTTCCAAGCATTACACCATCCGAGAGCCTCATCTCTTTGATCCCATTACGCATAAATTTGGGTACGAGACCAACATCAGGGTCCGGCTAGGCTTTAGTTAATGAGAAAATTTAAAATTTATATGACCGACGAGTTAGTAGATGTGGTGAGGGGCGAAGTGCAGGGAGTGGTTTCGCATACCGCGAGGTCATTTGTAATATCGAATGAAAAGGGACACCGTTATCTCGTATTATTCTTCGCGAACGAAGAAGCCCGAGACTTTTGAAGACTATACGCTGGCTCGAGTTGAGTAAGTTCTTTTTCTGGCATGCATATTTCATAATAATAGCGCTGTATATGTGAAAAAGTACTCTTTCGTTGTCGACTTGTTTACGACTTGGGCGTCCGTAAATTTAAAATCATCGCTCGTTTATTACTGCTGAGTTTTGTGTTTTTTTTTTCGCTCTGTCTGTCTCTCTCTCGCTTCTGCCACCGTTCGATTGTTTTATTCGGGCAAACTTCAGTATACGCGACTTGCCAGCGTGTGCTTTTCGTTTTCATTTTTATTGTTAGTACTTTATTTGCTTTTTAATTCCATATACTCGTACTTTGGTAGTATCTCAAAGGAATATGCAAGAAAGATTGATTCTCGACGAAAAGTTTCGTGTTTCGGGGTAAAATGTTTTGACAGTCAACATTTTATACACAGCCAAGTGAAAATGAAAATGGAAATTGCTCGCCGGCATTCGTATACGAACATCCCCTCTCATCCCCTACCTCCACTCTATTTATACATTTGCTAAAACGACAATTGTTTTTTAATAATTACAGCAATTAACGAAGTATACACACCGGATAACGAATTTCTGCAAATTACTGTTCGTTTAAAAATGTATAAAACGTTGAACTGAAAAACGAGTCAATTGAATTATTCACCAGCTTTGGACTTTTCCCCCTCCCTCTCTGGTACGAAAAGTGCGAAATGAGACTTTGGGGTGTCCTCGTCGAGTTTTCACTCTCTGGCTCTACGAGTATGCCTGTGCTTCTTGAAGACAAAGGGATTGCATCTGTTTGCTTTGCTGTCGTCTTTGAAATCGTTACCTCACCTACACGTGTTTCGAAGCTTTTGCCATTCTTTTACGCCGTTGACTCGACAAACGCCTACGATCGCAGTGAAAAACATCTATAAGTCGTTTTCTAATTATCTTTCGGATACATTTGTTACGTGTTCAGGTGCAAGAAACTTTTTGCTTTTTGCGTTGTCGCATCGTATATTTATAGAGTTGTGTTGTTTTTATTATTTACGAATCGTATATTACTGGGGTGGAGGGGGGAGGGGTGAAAAAATAAGTTTAAATGACAAGAAATCGGAAACAATTAAAAATACAATGGAAAAATCTAAAAAAAAATACCTACAAAAATTATTTGAAAAAACAATAAAAATTAAATTAAAAATGGCCGAAAACTAGGTAAATCAAAAATAGAAAGTTTTATGGCAAAAAAGAACAACATAAAAGTTGAAAAATTTCAAAATAATTTAAATAAATTTGAAAAAATTTAAAATAGAAAAAAAAAATTTAAATTAGATTCGCTCGAATAACAGAGATTAAAGTCTTCAAAAAAATACAAGCAAAAATCATCAGTTTTTTACAGTACCAGCAGAATCATTAGTAAGCGCTCTGTGAACAATTCATTGAAGTCATTTTTTTGAGCGAATAATTCGCGAATGATTAATTTGTTTCTGACGACGATTGAGGATTGAATCATCACTCGAGCAAATTTGTGATCAACAGACTCATTTTGAGAAAATCGTTCAGCGAGAATCATTTTTATGAATCATTCGCGAATCAATCAACTTTTTCATTGGAAATTTTTTGAATGAATCGTTTACGAACGAATAATTCATTTCATTTTGATGATCGATCAATATTTGAGATAAATTCGTAATTCTCGAACGAGTTTGTGAACAGAAGACCAATTTGGAATGAATCGTTCAGTATGATTCGCTTTTGGAAATCGTTCGCGAACGAATTGTCTTTTCCTCCAATTCGTTCGCGAAAAATTTCCACTTTTTGAATGAATCGTTCACTAACAAATTCACCTTTTTTCTCATTGATTCGATGAGATAAAATTATCATTTTTTGAACGAATGATTCACTTTTGTGGATCAATCATTACTTGAGATTGTAAATAAAATACTCAATTCAAGTGAATCTTTCGCGAACGAATTGATGTTTCGCACGTTGAATAGTTCGTAAAAATTACTATTTTTTGAATGAATCGTTCATCGTTCACTAAAAAATTAACTTTTTCCTCATTGAGTTATTTGAGATGAAAATTATCACTTTTTGATTAAATCGTTCACGAACGAATGATTCACTTTTTTTAGTCATGATTAATCAATACTTTAGATTGTGAAATAAAAAACTCACTTCAAGTGAATCGTTCAATATGAATCATTCGCGAATAAATTGAACTTTTGCCCATTGAATTGTTCGTGAAAAATTACCAATATTTGAATGAATCGTTCACTAAAAAATTGACTATTTCCTCAATGAGTCGTTTAAGATAAAATTATCATTTTTCGAACGAATCGCTCAGGAACGAATGATTCAATACTTTGAGATTGTAAATAAAAGACTCACCTAGAGTGAATCGTTCAGTATGAATCGTTCGCGAACTAATTGACCTTTTGCCCATTGAATCGTCTATGAAAGAATTGGAATTGACCAATTTTTGAATGGATTATTCACGAACAATTGATTCATTTCAGCGAATCGTTTGCGAACGAATTATCAATTTCGAAGAATCGTTCGATTGCGATAAATAAAAAAAAATAAAAAAAATAGAAAAATCATGAGATTTCCGTACAGAATATTTTGGCAAGATAATTTTTGAGGATTTCGAGTAAGTAGGTAGAATTTTTTTGAGTGGATTAGAAAAAAAATCATTAAATGTTTTTGCCAAGAAAATTTTCTAAGAAATAGGTAGTTTCTACCCTCCCTCCCCGGATGAACTTGGTGTTTGAAAAATCTCTAAATGAAGAACGTGCCTTTAGCAGGACATTCAACAGGCCTTTTGCAAAGTAAGGAATGTTCCTCCCAATCAGATATTATGAAGATTTTGATAGGTACTAAATTTTTTAAAAATATCCCAATTTTTAAAATTCATTACAAATTTAAAAATCGCCAAATTTCAAATTTTTGACAATTTTTCAACAAAACAAAAATCGATTTCAAGATTTAGGTTACTTACTAATCTAAAAAATTTCAATTTTTTTTCAAAATTTTCAAAGCTACGAATTTTTGTCAAAATTTGGAAATCGATTAAACTTAGCAAAATGAACTTTTATTCATTCATTTTTCAATTTATTCAATTTCAAAAAATTACTTCAACTTCAAAAATTTATTAAAATTTCAAAATCACCAAACTTCAAATTTTTATTGAATTTTCAAATTTGCAAGATTTAAGGTTCTAAATTTTTTTTAAATTTCAATGATATAACTTCAAAAATTTAACAAAATTTGAAAACTACCAAAATATGAACTTTATATTTTTTTAAATTTTGAAGATTTACTTTGAAAAAAAAAAAAAAAAATTAAAAACGAGCAAACTTCAAAAATTTATTAAAATTTGAAAACCATCAACTATAAATTTTGATCTTTCACCTAAATTTGGAAATTCGCCAAATTAATTGAAAATCTTCTTTAAAAATACCTGTAAAAAAATTCTCCCAAAAAAAAACTTCCTCCGGTCAAAAAAGTTGTAACCAATCAAAAATTCGCAATCCAAACCTTCAAAGTCAAAAGGAAAAAAAAATCCAAACCACATATTCACATCAACCAACCCTATCCATTAAGGAAATTACTCTGGATTCGTGTTTTAAAGGGTACAGAGCGGATCCCACACCGCACATGTCAAATTTTTTGTCACTGCCAATGCCTCCATCGAAGTTATAAATTAACCCTGTAACATTGACATTGAAACTATTGCTTTTCGACAGTTATTCGATACAGCCCGATATCACGGTACCGAGTACCGACCACACCATAATACCAACCGCCTACACGCGGGTACCGGTCTCCGGTATAATTACAAGACGAAGAAATCATTCTTGGGCCAGGACAGAGGGAGCTATTTTCACAACGAGCCAGGATGTTTTCGCATTAAAATACAGGACGCGACGCGAATATTCGCCATAAATAACAACCACGACATGCTACTGTATACTCGAAACAAAATTTTCTTAAAAGGACGTATCATAACGTACTAAGTATACTGTAAGAGACGTCAGAGAGAACAAAAAAAACACCATTTCGAGGCACCATTCAAATTCACCTAAGCAGATAGGATTCTTGTATAAAAAGATGTAGTCAGGATACGCTTTCATTAGCTTCCTTTATTAGTGGAAATTATTCGACTTGTTTAATAATTAAAACCGTACACTGTGAAAACATTTTCAAAGTTGGAGTACATTTTTCCAGTTTCACGAAAACATGGGCACAGTTCGGAGTTTGGGAGAAGGCTGAGGAAAGGGCGAGCAAAAATTACGTTAATATTCGTATCTCGAAATCCTCCCGAATGAGGAAAAGGCCAAGAGAGGGGTAGACAAGACAAGAAGCGATGGTTCAACTTCGATGTTCCATCGGCGATATTTTATCGTCTACGAGCCAGACGGGATTCTTATTTTTGACATATTTAAAAGGAAATACGCTCCTGAGTGCAGACGCTTATACCCTTGTCAATGCAAAATAAACAACGAACGAATCCCCCCTTGGCTTGATTCTTCGCCTTTGGCGAATATCTTCGATACCTACGTGATTTTTTGTGAGATATTTTTTCCACTTTTCTCTTTTTCTTTTTTTTTATACCTATTCAACGTGTAATTTATTGTGCCCACGGAAAAAAAATGTATCAAAAACAATCAAAACATCTTTGATCAAATTTTATCACAAATTTCGGGGAAGGAACTGAAGGAAGTGGTCCAATCGCAAAATTCGTAATAACCAAAATTATTTCTAACACTTCAAGCTATAACTTTTGTTTGGAATTTTTTTCAATTGGACCCCTCCGACCACCAGTTTTTTATAATATAAGTATCTTATGCAAAATTGAAGGGGAGGGGAAGGTCTAATCGAAAATTTTATAATGACCAAAATTATTTCTAGTACTTCAATCTACAACTTTTGTTTGAAAATTTTTTCTATTGGACCCCTCCTTCAATTTTGAAAAAATATCTAGACGATGTTATGTGAAATCGAAGAAGAGGGAGGCCAATCGAAATTTTTATGATAACCACAATTATTTTTAGGATCTTAAGCGACAAGTTTCATTTGAAAAATTTTCAATTGGCCCTTTCCTACCTCACTCCTCTCATTTTTAATCAGTATCTTCAGAGTGTTATGCAAAATCGACGAGGAGGGAGGGGTCCAATTGAAAAAATTTTCAAACAAAATTTGTAGCTTGAAGTTCTATAGGAATAATTTTGGTTATTACAAAAGTTTCGATTGGACCCTTTCCTCCTCTCCAATTTTTAATATCAAGTATCTATGTAGTATTGGACTTGTTAAATTTTTGTTGGTGCCAAAAAAACAAACAAAAAAAAACAGTACTTTGGCGATCCATTCGTACGTGTATAGTTCCTATTAGAGAAAATAAACTTTTTTTGTTCTCGACATTTTTTTCCTGTCTTTGAAAATGAAGGCGAAAGAGAGCTCTAAACTTGAAAAAAAAAACAGGTTTTACGATTTTCAAAGCTCTGTAGATCCTTCATTTATCATTTTTGAACGTATGCAAATGATTTTAAATGAAATAGGCCTTCCTTTGAAATTTTTTTTCCTCTATCAAGAACAGAAATTTACCACATAACACTTAGATAAAGGGACAAGTACGTATGTTTCAGTAACTACATGGGAAACAAACGGATAATTAGAAAAGTTGCTAAAATAGAAATACACGTCGTCGTACAAAATGTACCATATGTAGACATATACGTATGTAATGCGAAGTTTATGCACTTTGAAAACTTATACACGATGCTATCAGTTTCAGTTACTCGAACAGCATGAGACCTGACAACCGAGAGTGGAACAAAAATGGAGCTGTGTCAAACAAAGCGAACCGTATGTAGGCGTTTGTCAATTAAATACAGAAATGGCTCTACAATCGTCGACCAAGACAAGTAGGCAATTTAAATGCAGCGATTACTTATCGCAAAAGTTTTCAATACATTTTTTTTTAGTTCTCACGAAGTCCGATTTTTTGTGAGGAGAAAAAGAAATGTAGTAGGAAAATGAATGTACCATTTTTCGAAATTACATTTAATCAACAATTTTTACTTGTGTGTGAACTCATATTTTCGTTGATATTTTCTTCGAATTTATAGAGAAAAAAATAAATAAAAAAGATTTTTTTTCAAAGTAAATTATAAACAATTACGTTGATTTTTTTACAATCTTTTTTTTGTTTCTCACAATATTTTTTTTCATTTTTCATAAAATTATATATTTTTAAATTTTCTCAAATTTATTGCAAACAATTTTTTTTTAATTTTTGAAGGCAATTTTTTTCTTTTCTTTTAAAATTTCAATTTACCTTTTCCTGCATTAAATTTCAATTTTTCCCACAAGTTTTCCACATATATTTTTTTATTAGACATTCATTCAATTTTCTAATTAGATACATATTTCAATTTCTTATGAATTAATTTCAATTTCTCCATTTTTTTCAATTTCTCAAAATAATGGTTTGAACTGCGAAGGTATTTTATTAAAAAGTTTTGTAATCAGGTGACTTCACATCGATTTTTAAATTTTTTCAAAAGCAATTTTTCTAGAGATTTTTTTTAGACTATTTTGAACAAACGAACAATTTATTTTTAACGAACCAAATTTTTACACACTATTTTTTATAAATAATTATAAATTTTTTCAAATTTTTCAATAGGTAAACATTTTTTCCAAGATTTTCAAAATAATTTATTTTTTATTATGTTTTAGTTTTTTACAAATTAGTAATTTTTCATTTTTTCCAACATCTCACAGTTATATTTACCAAAGAGGCTGGCAAGCCAGAAGAGGAAACTAGGTCCTGTGTTGATCAAATGTCACAAATAAACTCTGGCCCTATAGATCTTGCTTTCGACGTGAATGATAATCATACGAAAAATTCGCACCCAGCCCAGGAATCGAACCTGGGGTCTTTGGATTGCCGGTCCAACGTGCTACCACTACACCACTGCGGCAACGAGATTAATCGACGATACAGACACGTCTCAAGCGAGATATACTACCTAGATAAGCATATATAATGCTACTACATCTAGGAGAAGGAATAGGTCGAAACCCAATTTGTTTACCAAAGAGGCTAATATTTTCAAAATTACAGTTTTTTTTTTTAGATTTTCAGAGGATTTTTTTCAAATTATAATTATTTATTTTTCCTACATTAGATTTCAAATTTTCCAGAAAAATTGAAAAAATTCTTTCTTTATTAGCAATATGAATGCATTTTTTCTTCTTCAAATTTTTCAAAAGATTTTTTTCAGTCTATTATAAACAAAATAATGAATAATATTTTCATTTTTTTTTTTTTTTAAATAAAGCGATTTTTTAAATCCTGCATGAATACCTCTCCCAATTTGATTTCAATTTTTCATACATAAAATCTCTCCAGAATTTTCAATCGAGATTTTTAAAAATAATTCATTTTTATTGAGTTACGAAGTAAGTAATTTTTTAATTTTTTTTCCTTTAAGTACTTCTCATAGCTACATTTATATATTTCCAAATTTATTACTTTTTTTTTTTTTTTTTTTTAATTTTATAAAGAAAATTTTCCAAATTTTCATTTCACTTACAAATCTTGACTAATGCTAGGTACAAATATGTCATTTTTCCCATTTTTTAAAATTTTATGTTACAACAATTTTAAATATACCTACCTAATATTATGTGATTTTTTATAAATTTTTTGGAGATAAACTTTTCAATTTTTATTTATTTGCTATGAGCAATTTTTCAATTTTTAAAATTTTGTTTCAATTTTTCATCTATATATTTTTGTAAACAGTTTTGTTTTTTTGATTTTTAAAAGAACATTTTTCTTACCGCCACTTTTCAACCAACTTTTCCATGGAATTTTTGAAAATATTCAATATGAACAATTTTCTCAACTTTTTTGATTTTTCACAATTAGAGAAAGCAATTTTTTTCATTCTCTTGCGAATTGATTTTTCTAAATTTACCCTTCACTTGTCATACGTTAATTTTTCAATTTCTATTTTAAATTAATATTCAATTAATTTTTAATTTTCTTGAGAAAATTTTTTCACCACAAATTTGAAATTTTTTCGATTTTTTTCGAATTAATTTCACAAAATTTTCCTTCCACTTTTTATACGTCAATTTTTCAGTTTTTAAATCAAATTTTTCAAACTTAACCTATTGAAAACAATTTTTTTTTACTCAATTTTTTCACCAAAAATTTTTAAAACAGCTACCTATTCAATTTTTTTGTCACAAACAAATTTTTCTAATTGTTAGAATCAAAAAAATATATGTAGAGGTACTTACTATGAAAACTTTTTCAATTTTTTTTTTAATTTCATAAATTTCAAAAACAATGTTTTTACAAAATTTTACAATTTTTTTTATCCAGTTATTTTGAATTTTTTTATAAACACATTTTTCATTTTAAGTAACAAAATAAGTTCATTTCTAATGTTTTTGGTTCTGTGAAAAAGCCAATTCTTAAAAATATTTTTTATTTATTTATTTTTTTTTCTTAATTTTTATTTAAGAATTTTTAAATACATTTTTACAAACAGTAACCTATTTTGAAAGCTTCAACGATTCCCTCGATTCATTAGGAAAAAATTCAGATTTTTATAAATAAAATTCTGCCACTTTTTTTTTGGAATTTTTTCAAAATCATGTGTTGAATATAATTTTAGTAATAGGTACGTTGACAAGAAAATTTATATATATATATTTTTAAAATATTTATTATTTTATTTTTAGAAATGTTTAAAATATAAACTTTGTTGATGGGCTTAATTTTTTTCTCATTTTGTAGAGAATTTTTCAAAAGATGCTATAAAAAATAAAAAATAAATCAAGTGTATTCATATTAGAGAGAGGAGGAGTTCTACAAACTCTAAATTTCCTTCATTGCTCTTGCTAAAATAATTATAATTTTTAATCCATCAAAAATTTCAGTAGCTGAATCTATAAGAGACTTTTCACGCCTTCGAAAATAATTATTCTTCGTCAAAAGTCAACTCCAATTCAAACAATAGAATTTTCCACTCTAATACAATATCTATCAAATTATAAAAATCCAGAAGAGCTAAACGACCAACAAATCGCATATCCTTCTTCCTCTCCGAATTTAATCACTTATCATCCGAACACCCTGCATAATAAACCAGATTATTTACCACACACGTTGGAAAGATTTAATACGCTTAAAAAATAGTACACCACACCATAGCACCATTTCGACGAAACGAAACATTTTTTTTTTAAAACAATGCAAAAAGCTTTGTTTAATTTACGACGTTTTATTACGATAAACCTTCTAACATTTCAGTTTTTTTTCTCCTCTTCTATTAAATAAGGCAGGTAATACCTTTTTCACGCCTTTGTCCCCGTTTCATCACTCTCTCTCTCTCTCTCTCTCTCTCTCTGAAGCCCGTGTCGTAGTCGCGGTCGCGCCAAAAGTTGAAAAATAAATATTAAAAGTCTAAGTATAAAGGTAAAGGTTGCGCACAAAATCGATATTTTTTACCAATACGACAAAAGCCTGCCAAAAAGTATACAAAACTGGGCAAAAGTGAGCACACTTTTTTTTCATATGAATGAACATGGCCACAGCATAGCTGGCAAAACGACGTAGCGCCGATATCGAAAGAGCTGCGGAGGCGAGGCGAGGGGAGGTACAATTTGCAAAAATATACCACCTAAACGATACTTAAGTAGGGTAAAAGGGTTTAGAGAGAAGGTAGAAAAGTAAATGAGGTGTAAAATTTAATTAAATATTCGTTCATTTTTTTTTCTGCTCTACGTTCGCGTTTCGGTGAAAGACCATGGCGCTAATCTCGTCTTTAGCGAGTTAGTGAATAAATTTGCTCGGCTAATTATAATTCGCTACGTTGGACCAGACCAGGCACGAGGGCTGGGAATTGCAAATATTATTTTTTCGTGACCCGCATCGCGTACGAGATCTAGGTAGAAATTTTTCGTCGCCTTTGCTCCTCCGTAGCACTCTCCAGAGACCCGGAGTAATTGCGAGAGCTTTATACTCCGCAGATACGAATGTGGTATTATTTTTTTCCTCTCGGAAATACGAGCACGATAAACGTGTGATGGCGTTTAAATTATAACCAAAGTGTGAGTAAATACCTTGCTCGAATTAAACGCGAAAATAAAAAACGAACCATTCTGCGGTCTGGTTTTCCGCAGCTTTCTAGAGAGATCAGCGACATGAAGAAAAAGTCAACACCAAACTACGAATAATATCCTTTTACCAGGATACCGCCAAACAAACGCACAGGATCGCGAAAAATAATTACGTGTTTACAGAGAAACACTGCAGGAAAAAAACCCGTCTACTACGTCGCGTCGTCGTTTAAGTAACTTAAACACTCGAAAAAATCATCATCTTTACTGGTAAAAAATAAAAATACAACATATTTGTACAAGACGAACTACTCGTATACTCGTAGACTCGATAGATAAATCCTCCTGGCACCGAACTTATTCGCTAATCATTTAAAGACGACTAAATTATGTAATTCGTGCTCATCTTCTTCGGGGCTGAGGCGAAAATTTTCATCGCGAATATTTTTACACAAACCGGTTTGCGACTTATAATGAAAAAAATGTGCTCAAGAGAAGTAAAAAAAAAAAAAAAAACACCACAAAAATAGCGATTAGAAGAGAACTCGAGATCGAGATGCGGAAAACGTTGCAATGTACCGGTTCGACTTCGATATTATAATATTTTTCGATCGATATGGTGCAAAGCTAAGCTATACGACCAGATACGACCTTCTTGAGATACTATCGATGTGATAAAGCGCGTTTATATATTCGTCCCCTCCGTAGAAATCATTAAATTGGCGGAGATGACTTTCGAAGAGACATTTGCGAAAGATTTTATAAAAAATTCTTACCTGAATATAATGATCTTGAAAACTGGTCCCGGTAAACCTTTGATAATAGCTGATGCGTTCAGATGACATCTTCCTTGTAATACGATTCCGTTTATCTGCGAAAAAAAAATTAATAATAATTAAAATAAGCTATTTAATCGAAATATCGATATTTTCATCTAAATCCTACAGATTTTGTTCAAAAACCATATTTCGGACCAGATGAAAAAATTAGTATGAAAATGTAATTGTCTAATGTTGCACTTTTTTTTCGAAAAAACGAAAAAATTATTCCAAAAATTCATTGAAAAATTGAAATTTTTATAAAAACTTTTCTAAGGCCTTAATAGAAAAAAATTTCGAATAAAAGTTGTGTGTTTAGATCTCAGGAATAATTTTGGTTGTTAAGAATTTTTGATAGGACCACTCCTTCCTCACCAATTTTGCATGTAAGTTAATTAGAAAAGTGATAAATTGCATTTAATCAATGTAAAAAGCTACCATAAGCTCCAACGCAAAATCCTCCACTGATGGAATTTTTAAAGATTTTCAAAATGATCAATTTTGTGAAAATTTTCATTTTTAGTAATTTTTGAAAAATGAGAAATTGCATTTAATCAATGTGAAAAGCTATCATAAGCTCCAATACGAAATCCTCCTCTGATTGTATTTTTAAAGATTTTCAAAATCATCAATTTTGAAAAAAAAAAAATTTTCAGTACCTAAATTTTGAAAAATTAGAAATTGCATTTAATCAATGCAAAACGCTACCATAAGATCCAATGCAAATCCTCCTCTGATGGAATTTTTGAAGAATTTAAAAATCATAATTTTTAGGAGAATTTTTGTTTTCAGATATTTTTGAAAAATGAGAAATTGCATTCAATCAATATTAAAAGCTACCATAAGATTTAATGCAAAATCCTCCTCGGATGGAATTTTTGAAGAATTTTTTATTTTAAAGTCATGAATTTTGGGAAAATTTCTATTTTCAAGTATCATACTAAAGTGGCTCTTATTTTGGACTTTCGGATCTTTTCACTCCCAAAAGTTTTTTCATTTTATGAGAAAATGATTCCTTATTTTTTATTTTTGCCTGAACTAAAATTCAAGTGACGCTTAGTCAGTCACTTTTTTTTTGCAAAAATAAAAAAAATAATTTTCTTTAGCCAAATTTTTGAAAAATTGAAAAAAATATAATAATTTTTTTTTTTAATGAGTAGTTAAGTATAAGTGTTCACTTTCACAAAAAAAAATGGAGGATTTTTTCTAGAAGTTGTTTCAAACATTTTTGATTAGATCGTTGAATTTTTTCTGAAATTTTTGGAAAATTTCCATTTGAAAAAAAATAGACGATTTTTTGTTCAGTTATGACAAAGAAATTTAAACTCATTTTCTTGTAAAAATAAACAACTGGGGGGGGGAGGGGGGTGAGGCAAAAAAAACTCCAGAAAATTGAAAATTTGGTCACCTCATAATAAAATTCAGTTAGAGGAAAAATGAAAAATGAGGTATGATTTTCTTAAATGCCAAGTGAAAAAATTTTGTTTCGTTTTTGTATTTTTTGAAAAATATGGGGGCATAAGATACCACTTAAAATTGAGTTGGCGAGAAAATGAAAAATTGGTAATTCATTCTAATGAAAAGGAACAACTTTAATGAGTTATAACCGAAAAAAGCAAGATTTCGAATTTTTTCATTTTTCTGAAAAAAGGAGGTAATAACAGGCTCCACTTGAAAATTAAAATTCAGTTGATGCAATAATTAAAAATAAGGAAATATTTCCTCATGAAATGAAAATACGGTGCGAGAGGGCCAGACATTTGATATGTAAATCCAAAAATTCCAAAATAAGGGTGAGTTTAATGTAAATATTTTTAAATTACGTACAATGCAAATTTTGAGAGGAAAGAGGGGTCCAATCAAAATTTTTGTAATGACCAAAAATGTTCTAAAAAATTTTATATACAACTTTTATTTGAAAATTTTTTCAATTGGAGCCTTAGGTACTGAGGTAAGTATAGAGAGACTTTTTTGAGAAAAGGCCCACCTCCCTTTTCAGAAATCTCCCCATATCTGCACCCAAACCCCCAATTGGAAAATTTTTCAAACAAAAGTTGTATATTAAGGTCTTTAGAACAATTTTGGTTATTACAAAAATTTTGATTAGACCACTCCCTCCCCTCCAATTTTGTAACTTTTGTAATAACCAAAATTATTCCTGAGATCTGAAACAACTTTTGTTTGAAATTTCATTTTTCAATGAGGGTGTATAATTTTTTTTTAATTTGTCAAAAATTTTAAATGGGTTTTCAACAATATTTTTTCGTTTTTCCAAAAAAAAAAAAAAAAATACCTAATAATAAAGATACTAAAAATTGAAGCATCCTCATTTCTCTCAAAATTCAAAAATTACCTCATCTCATTCGAAAAGTAATTCTTGTTTTTTTTTCTCTCCCAGACTCTCACACTTGGACCTATCTACGTGCCATTGCTACCCAGAGACGAGGAGAAGTACGCGGAATATGCCATTCCAACTATCCATACATATACACGAATGACCTTCTGCGAGCATTTCTAGGGTACAACGTATGGCAACACTGTTAATGTAAACATACCGCCGAATGCGAATAATCAGACGAGGCGAGGACGACACCGTGCAGAAATAAACACCTAGTAAATTTCGCGACGAAGACGACATTAAAAAAAAAAAAAAATCATTTCGCCCGGAGTCATCTTTAGTCTCTGGGACGTTATAATCTTTGGAAAGAAAAAACTCTGGCATCGTGTATCGACTTGTCCAAAACACGACACAAAAAAAAGGAAAATTTTCAAGGGTGAAATTTTTGTAAAACTCGTGAACCTTTGCGAGGAAAATGGTATTATAAAATGAAAGTTCGACTGACTTCGACTTCTATATAATAATATGTTTTATTTTTGTTTTTATTCTTTTTTTTCGGGAAAAAGTTTTCAGTCACGCGAGTATTTTCCCTTCGCTCGCGTTCTATCTCTCTCTTTTTTGTACTATTCGAGTAATATGGAAACGTATCGGAATATTTGGTTATCGATATCGCCAGGTGTACACGTGAGAGAAATACACAATAATATAATGAAATCGAAATATGTAAGCGAAATATTAAATTTTTAGTACCTTATAATAGGAAGTTTAATTTTTTAGTCGTGTTTTTTTTTTTCTTGTCTTTTTTTTTACCAACTGTGGATAAAAATTATTTCCAAAGTAATCCGATCGAATATATTTAGTCGAGTTGGAACGAATTTTTGGCATTATGCCTGATGAAATCATGTGCAAAATATCAATCGATCGACATTGAAAGTTATTTTATTTGATCGATATTACAACTAAAGAGGCCCTTATTTTGGAATTTCGGATATCTCATTAAAAAAAAAAAAAAAAAAATTTGAAGACAAAACAAAAACGAAAATCCAAAAGTTCAAAAATTTATAAATTTTACACAATTTTTTTTTTAATTGGGAGAGGAGCTAAAGGCGCCACCTAAAATTCAGTCATTGAAAAATTAAAAACAGGGAATCATTTTCTGACAAAATAAAACAACTTCAAAAAGTAAGTGAAAAAAAATCACTCCTTTTTTTTGAAAAATGGGGAAAATCCGTTTTTTTTTCTTTTTTTTTTTGTGAAAGGCTTCGTTTTTGTGATATTTTGTAGTCGAAGTTCATAATGTAAAAAATTTATACCTATTAAATTTCGAACTTCAACTGCAAAAATTACGAAAACTACCTAAGCCTCCCAGAAAAAAAAAACTAATTTTTTTTTTTTTTTTTTTTTTTTTTTTTTTCATTTATTGTGCCATACAAGTACTATGCTTAGAGGCACATTCTTAAGATTAGGATAGTATGTAAGTATTAAGTGTATATATTAGAAGTTAATTTATTTACATGCTTGGTGACTGCAGATTGCAGAAAGAAAATTTTATTTTCTATGATCTTAGATTGCTAAATTAATTTAAAATCAAAAAGTTTGTAATTTTTTCGCGTAGATAAGAACTTTTTCATCTGTAATTACTTCGACTGCAAAAATTCCCAAAAATTGGCCCTCCTGAGAAAAACTAATCACTTGATACAGAAAGAAAACTTCACGATGTACAATTTTGAATTTTGGATTTTTTTTAATATTAGAAACATTAATTTGACTTGAAATAAAGTACGTTCTGTAGTCCGCACTAAATGAAAAATTATTTTGTCAATAATTTTTAAAACCACTGAAAATTGAACTGAGCTACTTTGTAGTATCGATTGATCGATAACTTATCGAAAAATTTGATTACACAATAATTTATATCGATATCGAAAAATCAACAATTTAGAACTGTCAACATCAATTATATCAAATCTAGAAAATATCGAAACATCGATATATGTACATCGAAAAATTGATACTCGAAAACATCGATAAAGATTATCAATTTCAAAAAATATCAACATAGATATCAAAAAATTTTACATATTGATTTTTGAAAACATTCGTAGGAAAAAAATAATAATTTATTAATATTTATCGATTTGAAAAAAATACCAACATCGAAACCACAATTTTCATGTCAATTTCAATAATATAGAATCAATTCGAATAATAATCTACCATTACCTACGATTTCAATGTTATTATAAAAACACGAGAAAAATTAAACTCCAGAAGACCTTCAAAAACTATACATGTGCGGATTCCGAACAACAATGCGACGTATTCCTCTCCTAAAGGTGCAAATAGTCAACCAATATTGCATCACAACCACTATACAGATCGATAAAATTGAAGGAATACGAGTTATGGCCCTTACGAAATTTTTTCTCTACATTCTATACTAGTTCTTCGTCTTCTTGACAATTTATTACTATTAATCGTTGAAAATGGGAAATACGTATTTTTTTCTAGTCTTCGCTCAGTGATAACCAAACCAGACACGAGAAATATATCATTTAAAACAAAACTACTCGTATCAGGTATCACAAAAGCGGCAAGAAAAATGATCAAAAAAATGGTCAGTTGTGAGAACTAAATTGTCTCACTGTTCCTTTCATTCCAAGATATCAGAATCTATCATTTTGCACAAAATTTTACGTTAGTCTTGTTGTAGTTGTAAAAAAATTGTAAATTTAATTCAAGGAGCACGAATCGATTTTATAGATATCGAAACAAATTTCGTTCAGAATTGGAGAGATGACGAAAATTCATGCAATACACCGTCGAAATGAAAAACACCTCAACTGTCATTTTTACAACGAAGAGCAGGAAACCCCCTCAAAATAAAAATAAAACATGGGAATAACGTGCAATAAGAGTTGACAAAAAATCGTCGTCGTTTCCAAAAAAAAAAAAAAAAAAAAAAACACGAAGAAAAAAACACCGACGAGGTATCGCTTGATTACGAGAAAAGAATGATGGAGAAAAATGCCAAAAGAAGGGGTAAAAAAATATGAAGAAATCAAAACTATACAACATAGCTCGTATAGCTCCCAAGGTTGCGTCAATTTCGAAATTTCAATTTCAACCGAGTCGCAGCCAGTCTCACGTTGTTGGTGTTTTATTCGAGCGAAAACACAGCATCGTACCGCGAGTTGCAATTTTAATATAACGAAAAACATCGCGTATAATTTTTGAAAACCTACCCTGGCCCGCTTCCCCTCTGTGCCCCAACTTTGGCCATCCATCGTATTCGTGCATCCTACGATGTTGATGGCAGCTAGATCTCGTAAGTATATACGAATACGAAATGTATTAGAGCAGGTATTTTAGTCTTAGCCTTCTAAATGAGCAAAGTAAAATTAGCTAGAACAGCCTACAGGTACGAGTAATTAAACCGGGCTAAATGAATTTTATGGCGAAAACGGTTAAAAATTTTACGACGTTGTTGGTGCCATGCCACACGCTGTAATTTGTACCACGATTTTTTTAATAAGGTTAAAAAATTGCTTATTTTTTTATTAACACAAAACACCATTATCATATTTGAGGTGCGGAGGTGTAATTTGAGAAAGTTTCACCGAGCTTGGGGCGAATGAAAAAATATTCATTGGATGCCCCTTTTTATTATTATTTTTTTTTATTTTATTTTTTTATTTATTTTTAAAAAATTACAAAGATATTAAATTTGAGACAAGGGTGGAATGAAGACAAATTTTTTCGGCACGGTATGAGCCTCGTGATTCTTTATTGATTAAAGAAATTACAATTTTAAAGAGAGATTAGGACATACCCGGAGCAGAAGCCTATTCAGAGTGCTCAAAAACAATCTAAAGGCATGAGACCAAAAAACAGGAATTTTTCAAGATTTTCAGTCAATAGAATTTTCTCAAAATGAGAAAACGCTATAAAATTACAAAGATTCGTCAAATTTTTATAAATTGACCTAACTTATTTTTTGAAAATTGATCTAACTTCAAAAATTTATTGAAATTTAAAAGTGATCAAATTTTGGTAAGTATTTCGCCATATTTTAAAAATGAACAAATTTTTCAAAATATTCATCAATTTTAAAAATTGCTAAAAAATCAAACAAATTACCAATATTCCAATTTGTAGATATCAAATTTTAAAAATTCACACATTTTGAGAATTTACTAAATTTTCAAAATTTGTCCAACATTAAAAATTTATTGAAATTTATAAAATGTTTACAATTTTCAAAATTCATCAAATATCGAAATTTAAGAGTGAACAAATTTTAAGTATTTGCAAAATTTTGAGCATTCACAAAATTTTCAAAATTCATGAAAAACTGAAAATTAAACCAATTTCAAAAATTTTGAAGATTTACTAAATCTTTAACATTTATCCAATTACAAGAATTTATTAAAATTTTATTATTATCAAATTTTAAAAATTTACAAAATTTTCAATACATAATTACAAAATTTTTAATACATAAATACAAAATTTTAAAAATTCATCAACCTCTGGAAATCAATCCAATTTGAAAAATTGATAAAAAGACAAAAATGACCTAAATTCCAATTTATAGGTATCCAATTTTAAAAATTTAGAATACTTGGCATTAACCCGAATTTCAAAAATTCACGAAAATTCAAAAATTACCAAAATTCCAATTCGTATCAAATTTTAAAAATATTGAAAACTTTCAAAATATTTTATTGAAATTTAAAAGTTATTAATAGGTACACAAAATTTTTTTAATTCATCAACTTCTAAAAATTTCAAAAATTTTGAAGATTTGCAAATTTTGAGAATTTTTCAATTTTCTAGATTTAGTAAATTTTAAAAATTTACCTAACTTGAAAAATTTATTGAAATTCACAAATTGAGTATTCATAAAATTTTTGAAATTTATTAAGCTCTGTAGAATAATTCATTTTTAAAAATTGATAAGAAATCAAAAATAACCTCTAAATTCCAATTTTTACCACATTTCAAAATTTTGAATACTTATCAATTTTCAAATTTTGAAGATTTACCAATTTTGAGAATTTTTTAATTTTGTAGATTTATCAAAATAATTTTAAAAATTTATCCAACTTCAAAAAATTATTGCAATTTAAAAGTGCTTGAATTTAAAAGATTCACAACATTTTCAAAAACTCACCAAGCTCTGAAAATTAACCCAATTTCAAGTGGGCTGTAGAACAACACTCAAATGCATATTTTGCATTACAATGGAAAAAAAAGTCTCAACATTTTATTGAAAACGTATTCTTTTTTCTTCTGAATGAGCGATATGGGAAATTTCAAAAAAATACATTTTTTCATGAAAAATGAGTAGTAAAAAATATCTAAGGGGAAAAAGGGAAATTTCGTTCTGATTTGTTGGAAAACTCACAATTTCATATTCACGCCACTGATTTAAAATTTTATTTAAATTTATAAATTACAAAAATTTCAATTTTCATCAAATTGTGGAATTCTTACAAATTTTTAATTTTTCATAAAATTTGGGTCACATGAACAAGAAAAAAAAATCTTTCAATGTTCAAAAGCCATTTCAGGTGTATTCAATCAATTTTAATTCCAATTTTTCAACCCTAAAAAAGTCATTTTCATAGGTAGTGTTGAAAAAATTTAATTATTCCAAATAAATTACCTACAAAAATCCTGTATAAGAATAAATCACGTTTTGCAAACCTGACAACATTTCATTACATAGCCTAATATCAAAGAAAAATAAATACTTCAAAACTGTACCCTGATCCAAAAAAAAAAGACAGAAAAGGGAAAATAAGTCGAAAAAAAAATCCAGGAAACGCGATACAGAAAAAAAATCGAGTAAAAGACAAAACCACATAGTACACAAAATAGCAGTACTCGTCGATGTTGTGATTTATCTTCACGCTATAACATTGGAAATTTTTTCAGCCCGAAATACTCTCTATCCATTATTATACCGTTTGTTAAAAAGAAGAAAGAGAGGGAAAACGTACAGAAATTTCCTATACCGAATTTAACCATATAAAAGAACCTACATAAAAGGACAACGTCATCTCAACCTTTTTTTTTTCTTCTTAAAAACTTCCAGCCAACTTTCATTACCGGTAATCTAAGCTTTTACTATTTATGGGACCCTGTCCAGGATCTCGTTCCTTTCTCCCTTTGCCCCTTTTTATTCGTGCTGCGACCATTCCACAATAGACTTATCACGCTATTTTCCGCTGATGCTTGTTTCGCGGACAATAATATGGACAAGATGGGAAAGGTGGTTATTTATTTTAGGTTGTACATTTTTGGCAGTGGAAAAAAAAATACAACGAAGGACAAAAAGAAATCGTATGAGTAATTATATTGTTTTTTTTTTAGTCTTTTTCGGGAGATTATTTTATATGTAGGAGGAGCACGCAGGAGGCTAGAACGATACACGAATTGTCCACCGAAGAATTTACTTGGGTAATTTTTGCCTCTTTATAGGTTTGGTCACGTTTTTGGGATTACCTAACAAAAAAATGTGGCAGGGAAAAAATTTATATTTCAATACACAAAAGAATTAGTTTCTTACCTAATGCTTTAAAAAGAATATGAAAGAAGTAAAAATAAAAAAGTGAAATACATATAAAGGGGAAAAAATTGGCAATTCTTTCAGCAAGCGAATCTCTTAAAATTTATCAATCTAACAAGGGAAGAAAAGTGCAGCTTAAAGGATAATTTTTGTCAATTTTTAGCGTAGAAAGTTGAATTGAAAGACGAAAAAAATTTAATGGAAACGTGCTATTCTCCAACTCTAGAAAATAATTTCAGGTTAATAAATCCAGAAAAGTTATTGGGATTTTTTTTTTTTAAATTACGTAAGGCCTACCTAATTCAAAAGTTTTGTTTGTTCGTGAAAAAAAAAAAAAAATGAATAAAATAAAATAAATCAATTCTTTGAAAACCAAATTTTAAATTTAAATTTTTTTCAAAATCATTTTTTAAGGATCAGCACATTTTTTGTTAAATAAATTGTTTTTCAAATTTTTAAATTTGTAGGTAAAAGTTGAATCAAAAAAGAAATTTGAAAACAATTTTTTCAAAGTTTTAAATTTTTTAAAATTATTTTATGCATTTAATATTTTAAATTTACTGCTTTTCAGGCCCCACCCTCTCCAATGTATAGTAGAATGATTCTCATTTTTTTTTTTTTTTTTTAGTGTATTAAAAACATTTGAAAACCATTTTTTTTTTTTTACAAATTTTTAGATTTTTTTTTTCTAATTTTAAACTCAACTTTGAAAAAACTCAACTTTGAAAAATCATTATTCCAATTTTTTCAGTTAAAAAAAAATCAAAAAATAAATAATTACCTACTTGATCACTTTTTTTCCTATTTTAGCATTATTGACTGTATGAAATATGTCTTTTTTATTTTTTGTTTATTTTTTTTATTAATTTTTGAATTACCTAAGCAGGTACATTTTTTTTTCAATCAACATTAACCACTTTTTTTGACAAAATATCTATTTTTCCTTCTATTTGAACGAGACTAAATAAACAGCTTCATCATTTCAATCCTCAAGATAATTTCCAAAAAGACGTTGAAAATTACAGAAGAAAAAAAAATCGTTTCGTTAAAATCGGAATAGACGTTTAAAAACTATAGGCGACAGAATTAAAAACGTATTAAAGGATTATATTGTAACGGGATAATTATGATACGTGATTATTTTAAGAAAAATAAATATCTATGTACTAAGTATTTGGTTAAAGACGTGACAAACAAATACAGGTAGCAATGATTAAGCACGCACTATAATTGTATATAAGATAAGATGTTCAGTAGTCATAGATCAACAAGTTGTATATGTACGAAATATACGATTATTAAAAGACGAGTCGAAGTCGAATTATTACAATATTAACAAGTATTTTACAAAATCAATAAACTGAATAAAAATTCGATTCGAAGTCACATCGTCGGTTAGGATTCAAATTTCTAAGATGAATCGAAAACGTATTAAACGATTATATTATGTTAACGAGTATTTCACAAAAGCAATAAACTGAATAAAAATTCGATTCGAAGTCACATCGTCGGTTAGGATTCAAATTTCTAAGAAGTATCGAAAACGTATTAAACGATTATATTATGTTAACGAGTATTTCACAAAAGCAAGAACCCGAATGAAAATTTGAGTCGAGTCTAAGTCATATCGTCGATTAGGATTGAAATTTCTAAGAAAGTTCATTCGAACAAATCTTTTGAGAGCGATTGATTCATTTAAACGATTCGTTCGAGAACAATCAATTAATTTGAAAAAGTTCTAGGTTTTATTAGAATTTATTTTCATTAATTTTTGGTCAAATTTTTTTGTTTATCAAATTTTTTGTCAAAATAAAAATTTTTTGACGATTTTTTTGTCGAAAAAAGGCAAATGACAAACGCCACAAGCGTCAAGAAAATCTATCTTCTGTTCAGAAAAAAATAAAACTTCACGAACGACTGATTCATTTAAACGAATCGTCCGCAAACAACTAATAAGTCTGAATATTATTTTGAAAGAAACAAAAAATCTCCATTTTTATGAGAAATTGAGATTTTTTCTACTTTTTATTTTTAGAATAAATAAATCTCATTTTTTTTTAGAAGAAAAATCTATGTTCTTTTCAGACAAAAAAAGTCGTTAACGAACGACTAATTCATTTGAACGAATCGTCCGCGAACGACTGATTCATTCGAACGAATCATTTGCAAGGATTAAAGGATTTTTGTCAAGAAAAATGTTTTGAAGTTTTTTTGTCAAAAAATTTTTTCTCGAATATTTTTTATCAGAATTTTTATTTTCATTCACTTTTTGGTCAATTTTTTTTGACAATTTTTCTGTCGAAAAAACATTTTTTGGAGATGTTTTGTCCAGTACGTAAAATCAGCCGCAGCAGCAACAGGTGGAATGCAAAGAAAAGGCAAAGACAAACGCCACAAGCGTCAAGAAAATCTATGTTATTTTCAGAGAAAATTATGAATTTTTTTTTTTACTTTTTTTAGAAGAAAAATCTAGGTATGTTCTTTTCAGAGAAAAAAATCGTTTACGAACGACTGATTCATTTAAATGAATCGTCCGCGAACGACTGATTCATTTGAACGAATCATTTGCATCGATTAATTCATTTGAACGAATCGTTCGAGAATGACTGATTCATTTGAAAGAATCGTTCGTGAACGACTGAAACATTCGAACGAATCATCTTCGAACGCTGATTCATTTCATTTGTAACGTCAACAAATCGTTAGCAAACGACTGATTCTTATTCATTTCAACGAATCGTTCGCGAACGACTGATTCATTCGAAAACGACTGATTCGTTTCAACGAATCGTTCGCGAAAGACGGATTCATTCGAAAGAATCATTCGAAAACGACTAATTCGTTTCAACGAATCGTTCGCGACCAACTGATTCATTCGAAAAACGACTGATTCATTTCAACGAATCGTTTGCGAATGACTAATTCAATTTAACAAATCATCCTCGAACGCCGATTTATTTGAGATTAATTTGAACAAATCGTTCGCGAACGACTAATTCTTTTGAACACATTGTTGGCGAACGACTGATTCATTTGAACGAATCGTTCGTGAACGACTGATTCATTTGAACGAATCATCCTCCAACGCTGATTCATTTGATTTGTAACGTTAAAATACCGTTATCGTAACGTTACATAAAACAGGTGATGTGCAACAATCGCATAATCTACCGTAATTCGCAGAGTCGCAGGGTTTTGAAAATTTCGATCGCGGATATCTCGCGAACCCGCGAACCGATTTCACTCAAATTCAATAGGCTTCGATTCCCAATGATCCTCTACCACTGATATAAATTTCAACTAATTCCATCAATCGTAACTCGAGCTATCACACCGACAAATTTTAGTAGATACATACATACATATATAAAGAAATACCAACTCGCGAAATTGGTGTCAATCGTCATATTTTGTCATAAAACGTCGAGAAATATCACTCCCACTCCCCACTCTCACCAACAGGTCAAATTTAATAGCTGATTTTTTTCATTTATGAAAAAATCAGCTAAAAATTGGAAACCGGAGAAAGACAGAAAATGCCATCCATATAATTTAAATCAGTTCCTTTAAAAAAATAAATTCTCAAACGAGGTGAAAAGCCTTTAAAACAACCATCTCGTTCAAGAAACGAATCGAGACGCAATGGAACGAGCCGAACGGGAGCCGGGGAGTGAGAGGGAGATCATGAAACGAAAAAGTAAATGCGAAATTTAATCTATTTTTTTTTCATCGTTCGGTTAAATTTCATTTTAAAAGAGAGGCGGCGCGGCGTAGCAGGTTAATAAACGAAATAGTCCTTTCGTCAAAGGGTTGAATTACACAAAAAGAGAAAGCCTCAAATTAACAAGTTTGTGGAATTTGTAAAGGTTTAAAGTTACTTTAAAAGCTTTTTTTTTCGTTTCTTTTTTTGCATTTTTTTTAAAGGTTGCCAGCTGTCAATGGAAAAATACCCGAACTTACTTTGCAGGATTACACAGAGAGAAGGCCGAAAGCATTCGCGCGATGAAATTAAAATACTCGTAGGTAAAGTAAGTGGTAAGGTAAAAACTCACTTCTAGAATTTCGTCGCCCACTTGGATATTTCCAGCTTTATACGCAGCGCCGTTTGGATTAATTCCGCAAACGAAAACAGCCATTTTGGTACGATCCTTGTGTCCAGCCAAACTGAGTCCCAATCCATTCGAGCCTCTTTCTAACTCAACGATCATAACAGCGCCGCCCAAATGGCCGTATTTCTTTTTAACTTTGTCTGTAACATAAAAGCACATAGAAAATTATAGAATTGGGTTGAAAAAGAGCCAGGCCGAGTTTATGCAATTTAATCAAGCTATATAGTGCTTGTATCTCCGGATGGCAGAGCACCTCTTTTCTATAATAATCGGTTTGATAATTCGCATTCGCGCGTGAAAAAACCCGCCAAACACTCTGGAAACTCGTTAAAATTTTAACCAACTCGTCGCATCGTGTGAAATTCATTAAATTACACTTTGCGGATCTTCAAAAAGAACGAGAGGGCTTCCCAAATGATTTATTAAGCTGTGAAAATGGCACCTATATGAACGATTATATATTACAAACTGACAACAACTCGTGTCTTTTCCATGCAATTGATATCGTGTTATTTTTTTTCTCTCTTCGAAACGAGCTTTTTTTCATAATTCCGAATCAATCTCGCCCCGAATGGATCCGTTTATTAGACTTGGCAAAGTGTTATTTCACTTTAATACTATAACTGGATTAAGCTCTCTTTCTAGCTCGATAGACGCGAAAGTTTGCGAACATAAAAAAAACTACCAGCTCGACCGAGTTTTTTTTTTTTTTTTTTTTTTTTTCATCAACGGATAAGAAAACTTTGCGCGGCACTTTACAGCTTTTATTTTTTTCTAACACATTCTTTTTGGGTATTTTTTTTCACGCTTGTTCGCCGATTCCATTTCACTTATACATAAATCAACAAAACTCGACGGTAAATTTCGAATTAAACTTGCCATTTGAATGGGAGATGTGAAAAGCGAACGCGAATTTTTTTACAGCTCTTCGAGGAGGAGGTTGCTGAAAAGATCAAAAGTTACATAGTAACGTAAAACGTAACGGTTTTTTTTACCGACTTTTTTCTTCTTCTTGGGAAAGTGTGAGTCGGATTTTAGAATGTGAGTAAAATGAACTGAGGAAAAAAAAGAAAACTGGTATTTCAATAGTAAACGATTATGCTTTCCCCTCCTTCCTTACAGCAGGCAAGAAACTAGTTATTCAGCAGGAGACTTCCTGACAGTGGACAAAAAACCTGTTTCAACAATAGAAGATGATACAGTGGGCCATGTCCTTCCACAGAGCGGGCAAAAACCTGTTATTTAGTAGAAAACTTCCTTAGAGCGGGCAGAAAACCTGAATTTTAATAATAGAAGATGATGCTATTGACCACGCCCCTTTCTCAGAGCAGGCAGAAAACCAGTATTTCAATAGTATAGAAGATGATGCTTCCCCCTTCTTCCTTAGATCAGGCAAAAAACTGGTTATTCAATAGGAGACTTCCTGAATGTAGATTAAAAAACCTGTTTTAACAATAGAAGATGATGCAGTGGGTCACACCCTTCCACAGAGCGGGCGAAAAACCTGTTATTTTGTAGGAAACTTCCTTAGAGCGTCCAGAAAACCTGAATTTTAGATTTTAATAATAGAAGATAATGTTATAGGTCAATGGCCATGCCTCTTTCTCAGAAAAAGCATAAATCTTCTAGATATTTTTATAATAGACGTAACAGTTCTCTCCTTCCTTACATTAGGGCAGAATTCTTGTAAAACCATTATTTTGTGGAATTACAATCATTTATTAAAATTTCCTCCTTTAATTATTTTATAATAGTACTTTATTTTTAAATATTTTCCCTCACCTCTGAAATGTTTTTATACCTATTAATTATTTTTCTCAATTTTTTTAAAAAAAATTACCCACTTTTTCATCAAATCTTACCCAGACTACTTTTTCTCTTGAATTTTTCTTAGGAATATTTAAAAAAAAAAAAAAATTTCCAATTCATTCATCATCTTCATCAGTGAAAAACCTAAAACTTCAAATTTGGGAGGAAAATGAGAATCATTTTGAACAAAAACGTTATAGAAAAAAGAACAAAACAATTTTGAGACTTTTTACACAAATGACTCTAATCTTTTTTCTTTTTTCTACAGATTCTGAAACAAGTAGTAGTATTTGGAAAAAAGTTCTTGTAGGCATAATGAAATTTCTCAACAAAAAAATATCAATTTTGATAAATTCTGATTGCTGTCATTTTTATTATTATTATTTTTTTTAAGCAAATTTTCCTATTAGGTATTTTCAATTTTGGGCAATGTTGCAATAAAATCTCCACTCAGTCAAACCTGAAAAAACTCCTCCTTCTAACTAAACCTTCTGACCTTATATGACATAAAAACACGAAACACTTCTGCAGATGGTTTTTTTCGAAGTCTGAATGTATTTCTGTAGTTCACTCAACTCCGCAGTCACATACGATAAATCCGTCTAATTAACGGCCAATTTTTATTTCAAAGAAATTCGAATCCATAGAAAAGAAGGGGCTGGGAATCTAAGTTAGAATCCGGTAACTTTATGATGTTGTGTGGCATCCCGCCAGCGAAATCATTTTGCCAAATTATCGGTTTATATTTTTCGGTGTTTTTAAACGATGGCTTCTAGAATACCGTGTACGTCGATGTTTTCATTAATTTATATCACGATAAGGAAGTATATAGTTTGTTACGAGAGGAAGGAGATGATGGCGAGGCAATGGTTATGTGGTGAAATTTCATCTGTTGTTTTCGCCAAAGGCGCCCAGCAAAAGTTGAAAATTGAACTTGCGTTGGGTTTTTTTGCTTCCTCTAAAGATATAATCTGTTCACCCATTTTATCGAGTGAAATATTATTCAAATAATGTACCATTGTGTTCTAGCTACCGTTACTTTTTTTTATCACGGTTCCCTCCTTCAGAATCACATGTATTGAAATAAAATAAAAATAACTAACGATTTAAAAAATCAACTTACAATTTTTTCACAACTTTGCTCTAAAAAAAAGAAGGTTCGATTGTTTTTTTTTTTCGCAGGTCCTACGAGAGGTTATCACCCTCTGTCAAAAAATGGGGAGAACGACGGGGGATTTTTTTGGACATGTAATCGCGCCGAAAATTAAACATTATTGCACAGCACAGTTCATGAAAGAAAAATAAAATGGGAGTGTTTTGTTATACTTTATCACATTATTGAAACGATATCATTCTATAAACGTTGGCATTGCATTCGGTTGCTCGCTTTTCCACGCTAGTTTTCTCATTTATTTTAATAATAAATCATCGCGAATGAGATTTCGTCTCGTATTCGGCCTCCGCGGTGCCGGCCATCAAATATTCAACGTTTCGAAGAAGATGAAGTTCTAGTTTTTAGTACGTCGATTCGGTAGCATAAGTTTGATTTCGCAGGCGTCTGTCTGAATTTTTCAACGAGTCGAATTCGTGGGGATATTGCTGGTTCGAAATAAACGAATGGATTTTCTATTATGGTTATTTTTTCAGCCTTTTCTTTCTCTACAGTAGTAAAAGTTTCCAATTTCCAACTTTTTATTTGTTTTTATATTTTAATCCCTTATTAGTCTCCAGTTGCCAATCTCACACTCCAAATTCACTTCACAGAATAAAAAATGAAAATATTATTCTAGAATATTAATTTCCTCCCAAATATTCTAAAAACATTAAGCTTATCTTACAAAGGACAAAAATAGCTCTGAAACTTGCTCATGGCTCCAATGCTCCAAACAAAGGTTAAAAAACAAAGCCAAAAATTATTCTAACCGGAGAAAGACCTTCAAACAAAATACATACGTAATTCGTGCATCGAAAGTTTTTTCATACAAATTAAACATTCAAAAGGAGAATACTCCTCCTACTTCAACATTTTCATTTCTGATTGATTTGACAACCCCTGTTATGAAAACATTTGCTGCATCCGAGCCACTTACAAAATTTACTCGTAAACTTTGAGCAGAATAGATGGGCAGCGGAGGGTTGGAAAAATTTAATCATCGCCGCAATTCAGTCTCGGGCACAAGTGGTAAGACTTTTAACACTCTCGGATGCTAGCTCAAGATATCGTAGAACCGTACATGTTGAGTGCGGTTAGAAAAAGGAAAAGGGACGAGGTTTGCATTATTCTTGGACACAAAAATGGTGGTAGAAATCAACTTTTCAATGAGTTTTTTCCTCTTTAATGAGAAACTTTTGAAATGAAAAAGTTTACCGAGGAAATGGCATCGCATTGGGTGACATAATGAAAAGAATAAATGCGAATACGAATACGATGACGAAAAACATTCAGTTTGGTGAGAAGGACGAAGAAGAGGAGAGGTAGTGGTGCTAGTAAAAGAATAATATGAATCAACTTTGCTCTGCACAGAAGCTTAGTATATGTGAACGCGGATGGTTTTTTCAAAAGTCGAGTAGGTTGAACCGTCAAAGTGATGGAATAAGAGAAAGGTAGCCTGGTGAGAAGAGCGACAGGAAGGAGGTAAAAGCAAAACAGGGTATTACGTTTTAAAATGAAATTTTCAAACGAGATAATTCAATTGCTTATTTTTTATTCAAACTTTTTTTTTCCTCTTCGCGTTGGATTTTCAATTAGTGTCTGCACTGTCTACGAAGTTTACGATGAGATGGATCAAGTAGCAGCAATGGCGGTATAAGCTCGTCGAGTGGATACCTAGTGTTTTGAGGCACAAATGAGACTAGAAGTGTTTCAAATTGCATACCTTGTTATACCGGAATAAATATAGGGTGACATGAAATTCCACTTCTTTGATGTAACAGCACAAAAGGGACAATTTTTGTTGTACCGAGTGAATTTCCTAGAAAGTTGAATTTTGCAAATTTGACAAATCAAGTACCTACGTAGAAACAATTATTTAAATGAGAAAATTTTCTCATTTTTTTTTTGAGCCATATTATCAAAAAAAAATTGTTCGTGAAAAGTTTTCATCAAAAAACCTGTAAGTACTTCTTAGCTGATTTTTTTCTTTAAAAAATTTCTGCATGAACTCATTTCTCAAAATTAATAATTTTTTTAAAATTTCAAAATTATTAGAAAATTTTGTCAAATTCACGAAGATACATACTCATAAGTTGAAGACATTTTTGAGAGATTTAAAAACAACTATCGATTTTTTTGCAAACAAAATTATAATTTTATTTCGCACGTTAATTTTGTAAAAATTTTGAGGTATAAACTCTTCTTTTTTCCTATAGGTATCAGTATCGTCAAATGAGGTGAGCAAATTTTTGAAAGAATTTTCGCGGTCGAACAAAATTTGAATTTTTTTATGAATCAAGTTTTCAGATTTTAGAGTTAATAATTTTTCATAATTTTCATTTTTTTTTTTGTAATTAAATAAGGTATTAAATATATACCAACAATTTTTTATTATTTTTAAGACAATCAGAATTTTACAAGCAAAAAACTGGCAGATTTATTTTCTTTGAAAAGCTATCAGAATTTTCTCAAAAAAAATGAGAAATTTTCTTTCAAATTTTTTCAAAAAATCAACACTTCAGCAGATTTTCTTCTTATTTCCAAAAAAAAAAAACAAAAAAAAAAACCATTGACAGATTAATTTTTTTGCGGGAAGATCAAGAAAAATTTTTCATGCTTGAACAATTTTTTTTTTTTTTAAATTTGAAAACAAACTGATTTAAAATTTTCTGACGAAGATTCTTTTTTCATTTCTTCTACTTTCGAACAAATTTTGAATTTTTTTTGAGTCAATATTTTCATATTTTTAAAATTTATGAAAGATTTCCATGTTACAAAAAAGACTGAAAAACTTGAGAAAAATTAATAGGTTGAAATACTCAAATCGATTTTCTTATTTTTAAAAAATTCATATTTTTATCAGGATAGAATTGAAATTTCCGATTTTGGAGAGAATTTTGTATGAGTTTTTTTTTTTAAATAAAATAATTAGTTTTCATGAATTCTGGACTAGATTATCAAAAATTTCAGGATAACTAAGTTTAAAACTAAATTTGGGATGAGGTTATCAAAAAATTGGGATAAGGTTATCAAAAATTCTAGGATAAGATCACAATTAAATTTAGTATGAGTTAATCATGAATTCGGGATGAAATTATCACCCATTTTGAGATGAGGTCATCTGAAATTCGGGATAAGATTATCACTGAGACAAAGTTAACAAAAAGTTGGGATGCAGTTATCATGAATGAAGTCATCAAAAATATCAGGAACGCTGGATAAAGTTATCAAAAATATAAGAATACAATTTAAAATCAAATTTAGAATGATGTAATTGAATTAGGAATAAAATGGTCGGTATCATAAATTCAAAATGAGGTTTGGGATAAGGTTATCACAGAATTTAGATTATTACCACAAAATTTGGGGTATAGGATTATCCTTAATTTGTGATGAGGTTATCACAAATTTGGGATGAAGAAATCGCGGAATTCAGGATACCTTAAGGTTATCAAAAAACTCAGGATAAGGTTGAAACTGAAATTAGGATAAGGTTATCACAGAATTCTAGATAAGGTGATCAAAAATTTCAGGACAAGATTTTCATGAATTTGAGATAAGGATACAAAAAAATTCAGGATCAGGTTGAAACTTCGGGAATTTTTTAAACAATTAAATAGGTACACATAATGAATTTTTTCAAATAAAGCTCGGAATTTTTTTTATGAAAACTTTTTGGCGATTTATTTTTTAATTTTCAATTTTGCGCGGAATGCTTTTAATTTATTTTTTATGCCTAAATATTTTTTCGAATTTTTTCCTTTCTATACATGAAAAATTTTTCTAAAATTTTCCAATAGTAATTGATGCAGGAACATTGAGAAAAATAAAAGAAATACTAAATGACGAATTGAAAAAGCGTCAAAGAATGGAATAACTTGTGGATACTCAGTTACAAGAATTTTCCCATAATCTCCACAAGTTCTGTGAAAAAATAGTTCCAAGATTTGATAAAAAGATCAAGCATCTTCGAAACAAGGCACGCTTTCGTCTCGCCTTCCTCACTGGTAAATTCTTCGCCCAATAGTCCCACGACACTATTAAACCCATCTCAAACAAAGGGCAACATTGCCTCCGAAATCCAAACCCACGTCTCCCTTAAAATAAAAAAAAGTAAAAGTACCTTTAAAAAAAGTTCTCAACCATCAACCAGAGTTATTCACTCGAACTCTTATAAGTACCATTTCAATACGGTCTTTCGGTCTTTGACAAATTACACGCCGAGAGTTTAAATGGAAAGGAAAATAAAAAAGTGGCAAGTTTGTAAGTTCTTCATTAAACTAACGAGAAAGTCCAGGGAATCGAGATTAACGCCGGTAGCGAGTTTTAAAGAGGACCACGTTTACGAAATAAACAACTCGCTCGAGTGAGAAAACGTGAGAAAATTGATCTCGCAGATGGTACGAGTGTACAAGATTGCCTCGTTGTCGTCTTCGGCCTTAGTCACGCAGAAAATTTCCTATTTTAGATGTTCGTTTAATTAGTATATAGTCGAGAGTTTACCCCTCGAGAAGAATTTAATGGTAAGTAGGGTTAATTTGCACACCCTAGCATGAGAAGATTAACCTAGCTTGTGGTTGCTGAATTTTTTTTCTCGCTCGACTCACCTCGTCGTGGATTTTCTCGCTTTTGCAAATTACCTTCCTTCCGTATAAACCAGCAACGAGTTAATTTCCTTATATTTTTCTTTCGTTTTATTTTTCAATTCCAGTAGTGCTCCTTTTTTCTTCGCTCCTTTTTTTCTGTTTTTATGCTCGAGCTACCGGTCAATGGAAGTAATAAAAAAATCGAAAGACTGCCAAACATATACGATAATTGTAAATAAACGCGATTTATGACCGTAGGAGAAATATACGACTGACGCGACGATTTTCGTCCGCGTCAAATATCACGACGACAAGTCGTAAATACTTTATGGGCAGACATGTGTAAAAGTACGCGACAACTCGATTAATTGCCAGCTTCGTTTTATACATTTTGGGACATTACTTTGTAATAAATTCGACTCGTACGGTTGTTCCATTGAATCTACTCTCTGTTTGTATTTGTATTTCTCGTACTAAACTCGTATTTATTATGATTTAGCATTAGTACTATATCTTATACCGTATTTACGCCCAATATTATGAGGTACCTGTATTTTATAAAACCGGTTCGGTTTTTTTTTTCGCGATAGCGCGCGCGTGAGTAACACGCCGCAATTACGCGTGTACAATTTGCGTAACATCCACTATATCGAGTAAGAGGTTTTGTTATTCAAATGTGAATGTAGCTACAGGTACAAGTTCGTGTGGATCAAGTCGACTGCCTTCGGGTGTTTGAGAGAGCTTTGGATGCTCTTCTTTGGTCACGAATCATCGAGTACGTTTAGAGTTCAACCCAAGGTGAATGAGACGTATAGTTTTTTGATTCATATAAAATCGTGTTAGAATGTCAGTCGTGAATTTTCTTAAATTGGAAACGACATACTGTCTACGAGTCACCCTGTATTTTTAAAATTTTACAAATTAATGCGAGATTTTTTCGTGGGAAAATTTTAGAAAATTCTTTAGGTATGAAAGAAAAATTCTGAAAAACTTATTCGAGGTGATTTCAACTTTTTTCAAAATTCGTTCATAAAAAATTTGATGACTTATGTTTCATTTTCAAATTTATTAATTGAAAGTTGATACCATGTAAAAAATTACTCACTTCAAAATTTGAAAAAAATCATTTATTTGATATAAAAAAGAAGAATAAAATGTATTTTAAAAACATTTATTCAAGAAATGATAAAATTTCAAATATGACGCCATAATTTGGAAGAAATTGTTTTTTAAAAAAATGCAAAAACTGCTCACAAGTTCTTCTGTCATTAAAAAAAAAAAAAAATGATTCGATCCAGGATTGATAATTTTTCTACCTACTTATAAATTCAATGAAAAAAATTTCAATTAAAAAATTGTATAATTTTTCTTTCATAAAAAAATTGTATTCAAATATAAAAACATGGGTTCAAAAAAATTCAAAATTTCATAGAATGAATACGGAAAATTGAAAAATTTAGTTATCTTTAAAATGAAGAAAAATTGATTGAATAAAAATCCTATTTTGGAACTTTTTTCAATATTCACCCATCTCTATTTCCTGCGATTTTTGGAGGATGTGTGTAATTTGTTCATGAAAAATTTGTAGAATTGAATGGTGTACTTTTAAAAGGCGCTAAGTGCCATCTTGGTCGAAATGGAGTTATTGCTATCATGGTATACTATGTCCATGCCGTCATAACCTGAACCTTTCAAAGACGTCAATATCTATTTCTAAATAGTTCAAAATTCGCTTTAAAGATGGCGCAAATAAGCAAAGTTTGCTAAGTTTGAGAAAATCAAAAAAGTAAGACTTTAACTTTATACTAAATTTAATTTCCAATCAAAAGGGTCCTCTTCACTTTTTGCCTATCTTCAATATTTTAGGCACTAAACAAGAATAAACACTATTATATTTAAATTTAATGCTCAATGCGTCTTTTTGAAAAACCTAAAAATGATTCAGAAATGTTGATATTGGTTCGATTTTTGCTCAAAATGATGATGACGTGTTCAAAGTATGCTATGTACCAACATTTTCACCATTTCAACCTTTCCTATAAATCTCCAAGCTATGCAAACATTTAAACGCGATTATCTCGAAAACATGTTTTTGGCACTTAGCACCTTTTAAAATTACACCATTCAATTGTCATTAATTTACAACAAAAAAAAAGAAGAATTTTCATGAAAAAACTGTTAATACCTAAATTTGTGCAACAGAAAAACTTGGAAGAAAATTTTAAGAAAAAAAATTTTCAAGATGATCTCATGAAAAAACTCTTAAAAAATTAAAAATATCTTCGAGTGTGAAAGAAAATTCAAAAATTGTTCACCTCAGTAGGAAAACTTCAGAAAATTAATTTTCGAATTTGAATAAAAAATTCGTTCAAGCATCAACATTTTTTTTCATCAACCAAAAATTTGAAGAAAAAAAAATGTTGGTTCATAAAAATCCAAAAGTAGGTACATGGTATGTAATTCTTTTAAAAATTTACTCAAATCAACATCTTATGATTTTTTTTTGTAATTTGTGACTGAAAACTGCACTCGCCCTCGATTGGTGTAGTGCACTCACGAACAGTGTATTGCATTCACCCTCGGTGTACTGCACTCATCCTCCATTGGTGTACTGCACTCGCCCTCGATTGGCTGCACTCACCCTCAATTAGTGTAGTGCACTCACCCTGAGTGTAGTGCACTCACCCTGAGTGTAGTGCACTCACCCTGAGTGTAGTGCACTCACCATCAATTGGTGTAGTGCACTCACCATCAATTGGTGTAGTGCACTCACCATCAATTGGTGTAGTGCACTCACCATCAATTGGTGTAGTGCAGTAACGAACGGTGTACTGCACTCACCCTCGATTGGTGTACTGCACTCGCCCTCGATTGGTGTACAGCACTCACCCTTGATTGGTGTAGTGCACTCACTCTTGATTGGTGTACTGCACTCACCTTCGGTGTACTGTCAATGTTTTTTCAATTTTCTGATCAAAAGGGCCTGGATGGGAAAGTTTTTTCGGCAGAAAATGTTTTTTAGGGGTACCAAACAATATCCCAGATTTATTCCAAAATCTGAGAACAAGGGCATTTCACCTACATCTTAATGGGGCTAACCTTACAATTATTGTTTATTATAAAAAAGAATTAATTTAATTTTCAATCAAATAATTAGCGTGTAAAAATGTGAATTTTAACAATTCAAGTCAATTTGTTATAAAATAAGGTTTGTCGATGTTATTTGACCAACTGAACTAGAATCTGTAAATTAGTTTTTTCATAAAAAATGAAAATCACATAAATCATGAAAAATTGATGACTTTGAATGAAAATTGGGTGAGTGGTGGTGAGTGGTGTAAAAATAAGTATTTACTAAAACTTTTTTGACAAAAAATGACCCATTTAAGGTGGAAAAATGGGCAAAAAAAACGATTTTTTGCATTTTTGATGGTGACGCACCATGATTTCAAATTTTACGTATATATGAGGTTGTACTTCTAGACTAAGTACACAATATGTATTCTTTCAGAATTGCATCTCTGATAGGGGTTACCAAAATGGTCGCTAGAAAGCTTAAAATGTCCATTTGACTTTGAAAAATGTGCTCAAAATTTCTTCTAAAAAACTCCATAAATTACCCTTGGTACCAACTATCATCCATGTGAGTTTGAAAAAAATCAATTGAAAACCGCCAAAGTTAAAAATTTCTAACGAAAACACACAATGAACCCTCCTAGAAAGGGGCTAGGGGTGATATATCGAGCTAAAAATTTTGTCACGGGGGTTTTAGACCATAAGGACCAATTTCCACTGGAAAATTCAAAAATCGGTGCTCAGGGTCAAATCACCCCTATAAACCCGGCTAGACTCTTTGGAATTTCTATTTTGCAAACAGTTTTTGTTTTTATTATTCATTTGACTCAGATAATACCTTCAATAGAGTTTAAAAAATTAAAAGAAATGAAATGAAAACTGGTAAGGGCAATGTGATTTATCAAAAACAATCAGGATATATGTAATTCATTCCTCCTGTTGGTGAAATATTAGGCATACTATTATTACCATCAATCACACACGAACATCATTTCACTTATCAATTCGATCGTTCAAAAGGACCGCACCGTACATATATTTAAGGAACACCCTGTAAACATACGGTTAGTCGATAAAAATGGTGAAATATTTACGTTGAAATATTATATTTCAGACAATATTTTCACGGTGAAAAGTTGCTTTAAAAATATTCCTTTACCGATAATAAATTATTAATATTTTATTTTCCAAACCGTCAAAATCTTTCCACGAGGATTTGTTGCGTCAATAAAACGTTATTATTCTTTTACCTTCCTTTTTTTTGATGATACGAAGAATTGAGAAGCGTGTGAATCTACACGTTACTTTTTTCGAGTTCTTTACAGTTACTACTAAATTTTTAGAAACGAAATGAATCGTACGAGATATCTAGTTTGACCCATTTACTTGTACCCTCGCGTTTTTTGACGAAAATGTTCGTGAAAAAGGTGCGATGAAATTCACTCGATTTGATAGTGGATCAGGGACCACACATTCCAGCGGTAAATTCAAATTAACGTACGTTGAAATTCGCTCGTTTCGCTATTTAAATATGTATCGTAGTGTACAGCGAAGTGGGATGCGACGGCGTTAAATAAATCGACAAATAAATTACACTATCACAGGCAGACTCTCGGCGCTGATCTTGACAATACCTAAGATAATTATGTACAAATGAGAGCTATATTCAACTTCCATACGTGTGATATTCGACCCCTCCCAATGGTTTTTGCTTGCGACGAAACAAAAAGCGAACGCGACTTATCAAGCAGTTCTATTAAACTTTCTTAATTAACCGTCACGGAATCAATTCATTCGTGAGATGAGAGATGGCATAATCCGCAGGAATTCATTCCTCGTCCTATATAATAGATACGTATCGACAGTGGGCAAACATTTTTCGACTGTTTTAGACATCGCAGGGTGCGGAAGGAAGGAAACGTACGCGGTTAAAAATTGAATAATGTTGTTTAAAGGAAAACAGATTGGTGGAAAATATGAGTTAGGTATATCGCTTCTTTCAGATATGCACATTAAGGTATCATTATGACCTTAGTCAGATGGAAAATTCAGTTTCAATATGTATACCTTTTCGATGGAAATTTTTCAATGGGGTGAGTTCAAAGAAGATAAAATACACGCCGAACCTTTTTCATTCAAATACCCTAAATTGTATTTCGAATGAAACGAAATCAAAATAGCGACACAAGGTGGTTCGTATTTAAAACTATGGGAGCGGGATGAGCCATAAAAATGTAGTATGCTTTGAGTTAATCGAGCTAGTGGAAGGAAAGTGGAAAATGGGCAAAGAATAGGGTGAACTACAGTTTTTTTTTCAAAAGGATATCAAAACATAAAATTTTCAGAAAATTTTAATTAATAAAGAAAAGTATGTACACTGCACATTTAATGGTTAGAAAAATTAAAAATTTCAAATTCAGAAAAATTTCCAGAAAGAGTTTTTTTTTCAATTAAAAAGTATACTTATTAGGTACCTATTAGAAAAAAACATTCATTTAAGCAAAAGAAAAAATTTTATTTAAAAAAAAACACAGTTTTTTATTCAATTTCAGACAAAATTAAAAAAATTGAGAAAGATTGAAAGATTGGATGAGTGTTTAATTTTTAAAACAAAAAATTCTCAGGTTTAAATTTTTTCAAATCAATTTTTCTATTTTTAGTGTATGAAATTTTTTTTGAAAATAAAATCAGTATAAATTTTTAAAAATTTCAGAAAAATTAAAATTAACAATTTGGAGAAAAATTTTCAAGACGAATGTTTTTCAAATTGGAAAAATGAATAAAGTTTCCTGATTTCAGAAAAATATGATAACTATGTAATTTAATTTTTACCACTTTTCAGATTCAATTCTGAATTTCTGAATAAAATGAAAATTTGAAATTTTCTTTAATTTAAAAGAATAAAATTTTATATTTACAGAAAATGATACATAACTACCTTTTAATTAATTTTTATAAAAATCTAAATTTCCAATTTTAGAAAAAATTTCTTTGGAAAAATTATTTTCAGTTTCGAACAAAATAAAAATTTGCAATCTTTAGAATACCTACCTATCTAATAAATTTTATAAGAATACAAATTTTTACTATGAACCTTTTTTTCAACTCTAAAAAAAATTTCAAATTTTTAGAAATCGGGATTTGTATAATCTTATAATTATAACTTCCAATTCAAAAATAAAATTGTTTAAAGTAACCCCAAATTTTTACAAAAGTCGAAAGTTATAAAATTGAAAAGATCAATAATTTTTATGAACATAAATTCTACCAAAAAATGTGCTATTCACAAATTTAATTTCTTTGAAAAAATTGTCCAAAAAATTTTTTCTCATTATTCGGGTCCATTCTGAGAGGTTATGATGGAAAAATTCTGAATTTTTCAATTATTCGCATTTTTGGTGAAAATTCATTTTTGCCATGTAAAAAGATCAGGGTTTTCCTCGGAGCTTTCTACATGGGAAACATAATTTCCGAAAATCCAAGTTTTCAGAAATGAAAAAATTATGAATTTAGAAACCCAACGAAATGTTTCATTATTTAGAAAAATTTATACTTATTCTGGTTGCAATTTTTGAAATAAGTAATAAAATTTTTCAATAGGCAAGTAGATACCTTTTTTGAGAAAATTTAAAATGTCAATTTTTGAAAAATGGTGGTCTCCAATTTTAAAAAAATTTCAACTATGGTAAAATTCTAATTTTTGAAAAAAAAATTCAATATTTTTTAGAAAAATGCAACTTCCAATTTTTTTCAATTTCTAAAAGTTCATCTAAAAAAAAAAAAAAAAAAAAATTCCACCAACTTTTCAGACACCATGTACCTACACATATTATACTACATAATCGACTAAAATAATCGTCTGTGAAAATTCTGCTCCATTTTCACGGTACCGGTTGAATTTTAAATAAAATAAAAAGCCATAATTCAACAGCCACCGAAGTCACCGCCGCGCCAAGTTGCATCGACAGCACCTCGCACGTCCGCAGCATTAAATTTCAGCTCTCGCAGCAAAACAGCACGGGTCACTACTCCACCATACATACGAGCAAAAGCTAAAGCTGAATGTGAAGCGTGAATTTATACGTGCATTTGTATACCATCCATAGAAAGATACTCGTACAGAAGCAAAAAAAAATGGCGACATTTCAAATTGCACGTTATATACAAATGTCGAGTATACACTCGTACAGTCGTACGTATAGGTAATATGGTCACAAATTTGGGGTAAAAATTACTCGCATAACGCGAGCGAGCAGACTTTCCAACGATTGAGCAATAAATACTCGTACGAATCCCCTTCCTATGGCGTCTCTTTTGGTTAGTCTGCGAAAAAAAAAAACCAACTCTCTGTACTTGCGGAAAATTTACCATTCGCCACCATCGTCACTCGCGCAGACCATTATAAAAGTTTACTCAGATGACCTTATTGTTTTACAGAGTGTTTTTCTTTTACGACTAGAAATACATACAGAGTGCATAGAGTTCGTTTTGCTTTACTCACGCATAAGTTTTTTTTTGTACTGCTCGTGCTGGTAAAAAAAAAGGATACGAGAACGTAACTAGAGAGCAGAGACCTGGAAGGGAATTTCACGCTGCCTTTAACGTACGTACGTACGTACGGATTTACCTTGTTAATTTTCATCTCAATTTGTGGTTGACCAGTTTTCACACGTTTATAAGGCGATGTGCCTAGTCTGGTCGAGTCGCTTGTACCAACAACATAATCGTATTAAATTTAAGCTCCGTTTGACTGCAGCGGATATAAGTAAACTTTGTACCATATACAGGGTGTTTCGTAGCTGATGTAGTCGCTTCCACCAGGTGAATAGGCAACCCATAAAGTAGAAAAATGTTACAATTTACCATTAGGTTGCCCTTTATTTTGGATTTTTGAAACTTCAAAATTTCTTATCCCAATAAAGTGTTATCTCTTCATGAGAAAATGATTCATTATTTACTATTTTTTCCCTTAACTGAATTTTGAGTGGTGTCGAGTCATCCCCCTGTTTAAAAAAAAAATGAAAAAAATTCCTAATTTTTGAAATTGTGCCCATTTTACCATCAAAGTTGTTCCTTACCATACGAATGAATTACCAATTTTTTTATTTTTCCTCAACTTGATTTGAAGAGATGTCTTGGGGCACCCCCACTTTTTCAAAAAATCAAAAACAAAAGAATCGAGAAAATTTTTTCACCTTACGAGTACATTTCAACCTGTTGAATTTCATCTATGAATTTTTATAGTTTTTTGAAAAATGGGGGTAGGGCGACTAGATTCCACTTGAAATTCAATCGAGGAAAAATAAAAAATTGGGAATAATTTTTCTCAAGTAAGGAAAGCTATTTTGAGAGGTTAAAACAACAAAAAAATATGTAAAAATTCAAAAATTTGTTAATTTTTCATATAATTTGCAAAATGGCGGGGAGGACTACCTGCATCAATAAAAATCGTGTTAGGGCAAAAATGAAAAAAATGAAGAATTATTTTTTAGAAAATGCAAAAGCTTAAAATCCTGGGTGAAAAAATTTTGGTCATTTTTTTCGTTTTTGACTTTTCTGAAGAATTGGAGGTGCCCCAAGGTACCACTTAAAATCATGTTGGGGAGAAAATAAAAAATTGAGAATTCATTTTCATGACAAGGAGCAAATTTGATGGCTTATAGCCAAAAAAAGCAAAATTTTAAAAATTGGTATTTCTTCATTTTTAAACAAAGGAGGGGGGGGGGGGGGGGGGGTTGACTTGGCACTACTTGAAATTCAGTTAGAGGAAAAATGAAAAATTGGGAATCATTTTCTTCAAGAAAAGAGCTATTTTGAGAGGTTAGAACAAACAAAAAAAAAAATGTAAAAATTCAAAAATTTGGTAATTTTTCATATTTTTGCAAAATGGTGGGGGGTACCACCTGCATCAATAAAAATCGAGTTGAAGCAAAAATGAAAAATGAGGAATTATTTCATAGAAAATCCAACTATCTTGAAATGTTGAATGAAACAATTTTGGTCATTTTTTTCGTTTTTTACTTTTCTGAAGAATTGGGGTGCTCCAAGGTACCACTTAAAATCATGTTGCGCAGAAAATAAAAAAATTAAGAATTCATTTTAATGACAAGGAGCAAATTTGATGGCTTATGACCAAAAAAATTTTTTTTTGAAATATTTTTTTTTTCATTTTTTAAACAAAAGGGGGGGGGTGACTTAGCACCACTTGAAATTCAATTAGGGAAAAAATGAAAAATAGGGAATTATTTTCTCATAAAATGAAAAACCTTTGGGCCTTGGGGTGTAAGACATCTAAAAAATCCAAAAGTCCAAAATAAGGGCAACGCTAACAAACATGTTGCATTTCTTGAAAATTTAAGGGGCAAGGGAAAATGGAATTGAGAAAAAATTTTTTTTGCTCGAGTGTATGGATAGTACTGCAAAAAATAAACTGTTTTTGTTCTTAACATTTTTTGCCTACCTTTAAAAATAAAGGCACTGGAAAGCTTTAAACTTAGAAAACCCAGAATTTAAAATAATATGTATATATTGACATTTTATTGATTTAATTTGAATTTTCATTTTTTTATTATTTTATTAAAATAATTAATTTTTTAATTAATTAAAAAATTAAATATTAATTAATTATTTTATTTTATTAATCAATATTTTATTAATATAGGTTTTTCTATTTTCAAAGTTTTCCTGCGCCTTCATTTTCGAAGATAGGCGAAAAATGTAAAGAACAAAAAAAGTTTTATTTTTTCAGTACTATCCAAATACTCAATCAAAAATTACTTTTCCTCAATTTAATTTTCCTTGCCCCTTCAATTTTCAAGATAGGCACAATTTTGTTCCTTATGTGTTGCCTATTCACCTGGTGGAAGGAACTACATCAGCTTCGAAACACCCTGTGGCCTGAATAGACGATTACATCATTACATTGTGGTTGTCATGTATATAATTAACGAAATACGAGTACACAGGGCTTTTGTAAGTTTGGCTGGGGCTCTGGAACCCTACACCAAAGCCTAGGCCAAAGATCTAAGCAAGCTAAACATTCGTTTGTAATTTTAACACGAATACCACATAAAAAAGAAATACCGACGATAGAAAAGAGGCTCCCTGATGAAACTTCAATAGGTAAGGGAATTCGTGGCAGAAATTCGCTGTAAACTTTTCCTCGTGTCTATGATCTCGATATAACACCTGGTTTTCTACACATTCTGCGTTCCTCCTCCTGCTCCCACCTGGTTCCTTTCCATTATTATTTCATCGGCCAAAAAATACGTATAGTAGCAGGTAAGAGGTGCCTAAAAGCGTAGTATACTATCGTACGTGTGTACGAGAAATATATGCGTAAGCTCGACTATACGATAAATTATTCATTTTTTTGTTCACCGATTCCGTTTGCTTTTGTAGTGTTACTGTTCCTGTACCTGTATTTGTGATATTCGGGTATTATATGTACGAGCGTATGTTTGAGTGCTTCTCATTAAGAACGTCTTAATAAATCATTTTAATACGGACAACTCATCACGTTGTTTCATTCGCTACAGTTCGAGCTATCGCGTAAATAAATGAATTAATAAGTACGAGTATACAGGTAGCTGCTAAAATAAAAATAAATCACATACGATGAATCGTAGGAATTGCGTTGCAACTTTGATGAGCAGAGATGGAGGCAGTAGTTGGGGGGGGGGAGGGGATGTTGCATGTTTTCCAACGATTCCATTGTATAAAAAATTTGCTATATTAATGAACTGACATGTATTACAGCAATTAGGTGCAGCTTTGAAGAGAAGCAAAAATTCAAATGGTTTGTTCTGCAACTGTCTGTTCTGTGGAGATAGAAATGCTTTTTCGAGAATTTCATTCATTTTTTTAATGCTAACAATGTTGAAAATTTTTTCTGAGAAATTAGTTCTTGAATATAATGCATAGTTCTCTAAAAATTCATCAAAAGTTTTTCTCAATTTTTCAATTTTTATAATTCATACCTATTATCCATAAAAAAATAAAAAAATAAAAACCCATTCAAGTAAGTGGGTAAACAAGAAGAAGAAGAAGAAAAAAAAAGATAAAAATTCAGTCAAAAAATTTCAAAATAGAAATAAAAAGTTTTTTTGTGAAAAACTTGAATTAGGATGAATTTTTAAAATCATTTTTCAAAAAAAAAATTCTTCGGTTTTTTGTAAAACAGTTTACATTTTTAAAGATTTAAAAAATAACTTTCCCGTCGATTTCTTTTTTTTCCAACTAAGATAACTTATTGAAGTCTTTGTCTCAAATTTCCCCTCCCTTTCTAAATTCTTTGTAAAATTTTCACGAGAAAAATTCAAGCTGCAAAAAAAAAATAAAAAACTACTCGAATTACAAATTTAAAAAAAAAACAAAAAAAAAAAAACAATAAACTAAAATTAATCTTTTGTTTGAAATTTTCATCAATTTTTTTAATAACAATTTTCCTCTATTTTGAAAAATAAAAAAGATGAAAAAAAGGTTCAAGTGTCCATTCACGATAAAAAAAAATGAATTTTGAAAAAAAATTAAAATTATTGAATCTTTTATTGTTTCCTTTTGTTTTTGTTTGTTTGTTTGGTTAGTGTTATTGTTGTTGTTGTTGTCATTGTTGATTTTAATGTTCGTAAATCAAAAGTTAACTACAGTAGAACACGATTATCGGATTAATCTAAAACTAACAAAAAAATGAGTGATGAAAAATTCCCAATTTTTAATTTGTTTTGAGAACTTTATTTTTAAATTTGGGATAAATTTCATTTTTATTTTTTTAAGTGAAAAATAAAATGATCAATATTAATTGTTTAGAAAGAAAAATAGCTCCATTTTCAGAGTGATTTTTTTCCAATTTAAAAAAAAAAAGATATCTAATAGATACCTACTCCGAATTTTGTGAACAATTTTTGTTTTCGTGATTTGGGATCTTTTTTTCTAATTGGAATAGGTATTATTTTATTTTCATTTTTTTATGCGTAAAATTTTTTCTATTTTTTCGAATAAAATTTTAAAAACTTCTTTTTGACCCTAAAACTTTTTTTTCATTTTTTTTTCGAAATGAAAAATTTTTTAATTTTAATTTTTTTCAAATAATTTTATCATTATTTTTTCAACATTTTTTTGAAATAGAAAAATTATTTCCAGGAAAAAATCTCCAAATTTTTTAGGAGAAATGTACATAATAAGATCGTAGGTATGTGCAGAAATAAAGAGGAATATATATAATATATTTTTTTAATTATTGCAATAGGTACTCTGAATTTTTTCGAATATTTTTTTTCATGATTTGCAACTTTTTAAAAAAAGAAATGGGAATATATTTGATTTAAATTTTTTTATGTAGGTATCAAGTATAAAATTTTTTCTATTTTGTTGGATTTTTTTTTAATTCTGGTAGGTGTTAAAAAATTTTAATTTTTTTTTTTTTTTTTTTTGAAGTGAATAATTTCTTAATTTATATTTTTTTAAATTCATTTCTTCCTCATTTTTTCAACTTCTTTTGAAATAAAAAATTTATAAATAATAATTAATAATGTGAGAAAACAAATTCAAATTCAAAGACTGAAATGAAGAGAAATTTACTGAACAATTTTTGTTGAGTAGGTAGGTAATTGCTTTTTTTTTATTATTTTTTTTTTTTTTTAGTTGGAGAAAATATTTTGAACCATTTTTATTCTAGAGATGGTGTTAATAGGAATTTTTTCTTAATAATCTAATTTTTCTTACTACATACAATTCACAAAATTGCCAAACTCCCCCCACCCCCCCAAAAAAACGGGAAAAATTTCGATGTTCCAACGCGAACAAATAATTGACCACCTATTTTGTTAATAGACGAAATTCGTTTTTCGATTTTAAATCTCGATTTTTTTTACTACTTTTGCTTCAAATTGACTACTTATTCACTACCTTTATGGCCCATTATTCAAATACATATCTACTTTTTCACTTGCTAGGCGAATTTTCTCAATTTCATAAAAAATAATTAAAATCTCCCAACCCACTTTCCATAAAATTTGAATCACAAAAAAAACCTATAAAAATAAAAAAATACCTACCCTATTTGCATAGCAAAACATAATAAAATCTTTCAAACATGAAAATAGTTTTCGAAAAAGTAAATCGCACAGCGTTCTGACTCTCCACTATAAAAGTCGCGAAAACGAAAATAAACATTTCGACTCGTCGAATAAGCTTTTACCAAAAAGAAAACGCTATTTAGGTAAAATTCATTACTTCAGCTTTTTGTGCGAGCCCAGTAAAGCGGGCACGAAACAAGGGATCTTTAAAGAGAACTTTTTTTCCTCCGACGGTTCGTTTATAAAAATAAATAATACATTTAATAAAACATTCAAAAGAGAAATTAATCCTCGTCATTGTACAAATATTTATGAGAAGAGAGGGGAGAAAATGATACCAGATGGAAATGAATAAAGAAAAAAATAATACGATTTGTCGCTTTTACGTAGTACGAGTACCTGACTTAGGTAATTACGAGGACATGACACGATATTCCTGTCCCAGAGGTGGCTTTTACCACAGAATATAAATAAAATAGGCGAATAAAATAGGTAATAAGAGTGTAAATTCTGATTACGCAGATTGCATCCAATTTGTGTAGCAGCACACACGTTGATATTACAGACCCCCTTCTCCTCCTTTGCCATATGGCAAGTGAGAAAAAAAAAATCTAAAAACAAAAAGGGGTCAACTTGGACACAAAGCTCGACTTGTAACACCGAACAGGAGCAAGATTACATTACAAATCTCAATTCACTTTAACCACACGGTCCAATAATCCAATTATTTTGGTCGAGTTGCGCTCTGGTGCGATATGTGGTACCTCGTAGAGAGATCCAGAGAGGTAAAAATACTTTTTCTCTGCGGTCTCCATGGCCGCGGAGACCACACACGAACCTTACAATCATCTCTCTACCGAATCCTTTAATTATTTCCGCGTACGCTAGAGCTAAAAAAGACACAGCAGAGGGGAGGGGGGGGGGATGAGTTCAACATTGTACGTATGTGTTTTGGGTAGAGATTGGAATTAATACGCGTGTAATGGGATGTTTTTGTCACCTGCGCTGCGTCGAAAATCAATTTTCAATTACCATATGAATGTTACGCTGATTCGAATCGACGTCGAGTTTGAATAATTTTTCAAACGAGACGTTGTGTCGAGACTCGCGTCTAAATAATATCTTAATTACGCCAAATGTACTGGTACCTTCGCCAGTTTCGAGTCGAGATATTTTACATAATTGCTCGACTCGTCAGTCATCACCCCCAGACCCCGGTCACCCTGTAAGCTCTCGTACCTGCGACAGTGGCGCTCCACAAAGCTACGTGTAATTCATCAGACATTTGAACGCTTCGCTGCACAAGACGATACGGTGCGAAAATTAACCGCACACAAAGTACCTATTATAACGCTTAATTTGCCCGATTTACAGCGCCAGTCGAAGAGTCGAACACCCCAAGGCTTAATTTTCGGACCGAAAGTCGATCAAAGCGTTGCCCACGTAGCGAGCGAAAAGAAAACTTTACAAGTCGAGTTATTCTTACGTTTGAAGAAAAACGCCGAAGGAGGAAAATGGGTAAAAAAAACTCCTTGTCTAAGTAACGTTACATCATCGCTTTCATCCCTTTTAAGAATATTTTCCATTTTCATCCGAGACGAGCGACGACACGAAAGAAAAACACAGCTTTGGGGAATTGTATTATTTAATGAATAAACCAGCCCAGCCCGGTTCTGCGAGCTTTCCTTTTTATGCGTGAGAAAGGCTCGAAACGAAATCAAAAGTTGATACGTGGGAGGACTTGGTATCGAAGAAATGTTGCGAGCATTTTGAAAATTAACTTTTTTAAAAAATTCTATGATCGCCTGAACGGCTATAAAATCGAATCAAATTTCTAAAAATTTTACAATTTTATAAAATTCAAAAAATTGTAAAAAATTTTGAAATTCAATTTTCAAAAATTTTATACCTTTTTTTAAAAAGTCAGAGTTTATGAGAAAAAAATAATTTTTTGAAATTTCAATTTTTACTAATTTTCAAGAAGTTTAGATTATTCAATTTGAAAAAAGATGTTAATTTTAAAAAAAATTATATTTCCATTCACCCATGCTTACATATAAAATTCACAAAAATTTTTATATTTTTTTTTTCAAAACATCCAACCTGATCCAAGTATTAAAGTTTTTTTTTTTTTTTTTTTTTTTTAATTTTTATAAGTTTCTAAACTTTTTCAAGAAATTCGGATTTTTAAATTTTAAAATTTTTTTCCTGAATATCAACTTCTGAAAGTAGGTATGTAAAAATCTAAATGAAATTCAAACATTGGATATTATAATTTTTTACAATTTTTCGAAAATGAGATTTTTTAAAAATTTTGTCATAATAAAATTTTAAATTTTACTTTCCTTTTTTTTACGACTTTTCAAAAAATTTTGAACATTTTCCAAATTTAAAATTTTTAAAAATTTTCAAATTTAGACACACATACCTATTTTTTTATTTTTATATTAAAACCGAGTATTTATAATTTTCAAAACTTATGCAAAATTTGAATTTTTGAAGTTTTCTACAAAATTCTGATATTTAGATTATAAAAAAAATTGTTTGGATTCGAAATTTTGAACAAAATTATTAATTTTTTATTTACAATATTTTTGGAAATTTTTGCACACTTTTAAAACTCATATTTCTAAAATTTCTCAAATTTAGACATCCAAATTTTCTTACTATCTTTTGAAATTCAAAAGTTTGAAATTTTAAAAATTTTTATGTCAACCAAAATTTAACTTTTCATTAAAATAGAATTTTGGATTTCTTGCAAAAAAAATAATATATATATATATATATAATATTATGTTGTATGTTGAAATTAAAATATTCAATTTTTTAAACACTTATTTAAAATTTCAAAGCCATAAAAATGATCTATTCTCAATTATTGATCGTTTTTACTATAAATTATAAAAAATTGAAAAATGTTTTTTTTCATGAAGAATAAAATATAGCTTATTTCAACATATAATTTTGAAAAAAAGAAAGAAAATGGAAGAAAAAGGAATGAATCCAAAATTCCCACAAAAATTTAAGAATCATTTTCCGAAAATTTTATTGAATTTGGATTTTTTTTTAAAAAAGGTTCAAAGCAAAATTTTTGTTAAAATTGAAAAAAAAAATTAAAATATAAAAAATTGAAATTTTAAAAGCATAAGTACAAAATAATGTATGTTTTATTCTCTGTGGACAAATATATATTAAAATTATAAAAAAATAGGTAATAAAATGTTCCAATGTTGAATTGAAAAAAAAAATAGATTTTTTAAAAAGAAGTATATTTAGAAAGTTTGTTCTTATAGAAAAATTCCAAAATCAAGTTAAAACGTTCAAAATATGTTTGCTAAAACCAAGACAATAGGTATTTTTTTTTACAAAATGAAAATTTTCAAAATTCAAAAATTTGACTGCTTACTCTCAAAAAAGGTTGAAATTTGTTTAATTCAATTTGTTTACACAAAAATTTAATGTGTAGCTACATTTTTTACAAATTTAATTTTTCTTTTCCAATTTAACACAATCATTTTTTTACAGTTTTTCAATTCTGCAACTTTTTTTTTGCTTTTTGATTCGATACATTTTTGCATATTTTCTGAAATTACTTGAATGTTTTTTTCAAAAAAGAAATGATTTTAAAATTCGATTAAGATTGTAGGTACTAGGTAGGTATTGATTTCTTTACTACAGATTTTTTAAAATAATTTTTAAAAAGTTGAAATTGAAAAATTATTCATTTCAAAAAAATAGTACCTACCAGAAAGATTGAAAAATATTATTCCAAAAAAAATTAAAAAAATTTTATACATCAAAAAAATAAATTAATAAAATTTATATTCAATTTTTTTTTTTAAAAGTGCCAAATCACACAAAAAAAAATTTGGTCTAAGCTACTTCAGTTGGGCACTAATTTTTTGCAATCAAATCAAAATTAGCCATTCTTTTTTTACTTACATGTTTTATAACTTTTATGTAACAATTTTTATTTCAAAAAACTTAAACTCGTTTTTCTCAAAATTATGTTTTCTAAAGATTAAAATAATTACAATAATGTGTCTCAGAGCGTTAATTTTATAGATACGAGTAGAAGGCTCCCTGATAGGGTGGTCCAAAATTTACCAACTTTTAAAAAGTCCCGCTCCCAACCGCTTAATATGTTCTATATGATGAGAAAACACACCACATTTTTTTTTTTGAAATCGGATAATATTTAGAGGTCCCTAAAGGAGGGTTAAAGTAAAAAATTTGAAAAAATAGACAGTTTTGAAAATTTTAATTTTTTTTTGAAAAATGGTCATAAGGTGGGTAATACTATATAAAAAGACGATTTTCAATGATTTTTCATCTTTAGCCTCATTTTCATGGGACATGGAAATACGTCACTTTTTACGATTTTTGAGAAAAACTGAAAAAAATGGTTAAAAATTGAAAAAAAGATTTTACTTGATAAAATCGTTTCAACATACACATTACTACCCAAAAAGACCATCTGCGGTAATATTTCATCATTGACGTATCGGGAAGAAATTTTCAAAAAAATAATGTGAAAAAATCACCAAAAGTGACGGGTTTTCAAGATAAAAGTAAAGTTGACAAATTGGCTTAAATGATCATTTTGGGTGGTAATGTGTATGTCAAAACGATTTTATCAAGTAAAAACTTTTTTTCAATTTTTAACCATTCTTTTCAGTTTTTCACAAAAATCGTAAAAAGTGACGTTTTTCCATGTCCCATGAAAATGGGTCTAAAGATGAAAAAAATCATTGAAAATCGTCTTTTTATATAGTATTACCCACCTTATGACCATTTTTCAAAAAAAAATTAAAATTTTCAAAACTGTCTATTTTTTCAAATTTTTTACTTTAACCCTCCTTTAGGGACCTCTAAATATTATCCGATTTCAAAAAAAAAAAAATTGTGGTGCGTTTTCTCATCAGATAGAACATATTAAGCGGTTGGGAGCGGGACTTTTTAAAAGTTGGTAAATTTTGGACCACCCTACTCCCTAATAATCTCATTTTAAAGGGAATTTAATGTAAGTATCGAAAATATATGCACTCAACTCGAAATCGACCCGATCGACAATTTTGACCCTATTTCTTTAAAATGCCACAATTTTTATTTGTAGAATTTTCTTCAAACAGTGATAGTTTTCTTGGAATAATTGAAAGAAGATTTTAAAATGAAGTTTTTTTTCAGCCTTTTTAGTTGGTCTGTCAATAACTTTCCCATTTATTATAATTATTATGAAGAAATATTTCATACAAAAGTTGTTCCAATTTTTTTAGACACAAGTATTGTTGAGAAGAATTTTCATTCCAATTAAATACTCGTATGTTTCCAGATTTTTTTTTTTTTTGCACCGGTCTAACTTCCTCTTTGGGAAATTTGGAGCATTTATGAACATAAGGTATACCTATTTTTTTGATTCGGGATCGAGGGACATTTCTGGTTCACTCTTTAGACAGCTGTGTAGAGTAAAAAATAATAAGAAAACCGAAACTACTACTCCGGGGAGGAAATTCTCACCATAAAGAAAACTTTCTCTAGAAGTGAATTCGCGTTGAAAAATTATCTTCAATTTTTTTTCGCAGACACAAAAGGATAAACGAGTTCGGGTTACGCTATTTTAAACGAGTTGAGTTGCGGTTGAAAGTTTTTTCTCCATCTTTTATCTCTCGTTTCAGCAACTCGGATTCTATTAAGTTACCCCGGTTGTTTTAATTTTCACCCTAGTCGAGTTGGATGGAACTTCTCCTTGGCTATTCGAAGCTTCCACTCGGAGGCGAATCGGATACCATCGAGGACGATTAATTAATACGTGTCAATTATCCCACAGGCAATATTTTTCGCAACCGATAACTAGCTCTATCGTAGGTAAATGATTTACTTGACCTTTGAGATTCGAGCAAAGAAAAACCGTTTAAAAAGAAAATTGATTCGAATACCTTTCTTCTCGTCGCTTACTCTCTCGCTTGGTTAATTCGATTTACAAGAGCATAAGGTAATCCAATCAGAGACCCATTGACTTTGTAGTTCATGTCGATTTCACGTAAGTACGAGTAAGAGTATGCGAGAGTTTATGAGCCATAAATGGATTTCGTTTTTCTTAATAAACCAAATCATTAGTCATTTTGGGCGGCGTTTAAATGTCGCAGGGGGCGAGCCAACTTATCAGCACGATAAACGTCCTGGTCGTTGTGTATTTCCGACTCACTACGACGTTATTTATTTTGCAACCCGGTGCTCTGCCTTGCTGCGGTGCTTTTGTCCGACGTCTTCTTATATGAAATCCATTTGGAGGCGTTTACTCCACACAATTCCTTATATAGTGCGTTTTTTTCCTTCTCATCTCTGTACACGGCGTTTTTCGCCAAGATTAATATACAGTGTCGTAGTGGAGCATTAGCCTTAGGCTGGCCTGGCTTGGTTAATGAACTGGCGAAAAAAATGTGCGACTGGACCTGAAAAATATGCGAGTACTTAGAGCAGGAGGCCAGGAAAAATTCGCCATGTGGCATATGCTACTTTTGGGCACAGCGATGAAAACCATAGTAGGTAAGGTATGGCTCTATAGGAGCACCAGAGCGGAGGTACAGTGTACACCTTTGCCACCGGAGAGTTCAAACCAACCTCAAGCCACAAATCATCGTTACTGCAGACATTCGCGTATTATAGTTTTAAAACTCGTTTGTAATTTTCAAAAAGCGTATAACTTACATGTGCGAACGCCCTACGCCCTGCCCTGCCCGACAACCAGTGTAAAATACTGGCTTAATTTTGAAACTTCATTTCACACGAAGGAGATGTGAAAAAGGGATGAAATCTGGGCCTAAAATGAATAATGAAACGTCTTGATTAACTTTCACCCGGCTCTCTTGGCCTCTTTCTCATAAGCACGCAACATATATCTTTGGTATTTTTTATTGGAAGAATATGGTCCAACCAAGCGTATGAGAATTTTTCCAAACGCATTATAAAAAAAATAATAATTATAAACGATAAAGTTTTCAGTTTCGTAAAATTTGCAGTTCATAACGTGTATAAGTAAGTATGTACGAAAAATTGATTTCAATTAGGTTGAAAATGAAAAATGAGATGTCTTTTGTAAGCTGCATTGATCGATGAACGCAGAGAAATCATGAGTTCAAAAAATGTTTGAAGCAATTAAGTGTCGTGTTTTCTCCTCAGAAGAGCTTTCAGCAAGAATTATGAACTAAAACCTCAATAGCAAAATTTCCAGGTCACTGCCTCACCCCTAGAGAAGTAAATGTGAAATTTTCATACTACATTGAAAAAAATATATAAAAATATTTACCTTACCTAATAATGAAATTTAAGAAACCAAAATTTTTATAAATTTAAAAAAAAAAACTAAATTTTACATAATATGAAATATTGAAATATTGACAATTCCACAAGGTAAAAGATATTTTTACAAAATTTTGAAAAATTGAAACTAGGTAAAATAAAAATTGAAATGAAATTTTTCCAAAATTTTAAGGTATAAAGAAAAATTGAAATTAATAAAATAAATCTGAGAAATTAGAATAAAAAAACAAAATTTTCATAAAAATAAAAAAAATGAATTTTTCTCAAAATTAGTACCTAAAATTAAAATTGCAAAAATTGAAACTCTTCAAAATTTTAAAAAATTGGAATTTTTACAAAAATCGTAAAATTAAAACTATTTTCTTGAAAACTATAAAAAAATAATGAAGATGTATTTTTTTCTCAAAATGTATAAAATTAATTTTAACAAAATTTTAAATGTTGAACCTCTTCAAAATTTGAAAAATTGAAATTTTAAACAAAATAAATCTTTCAAAAGTTGCAATTTGTTACCAAAATTTGAAAAATTCATTTTGCATAAAAACTTCTTCAAACCTTAAAAAACATGTAATTTTAAAAATGAATGTTGACGTTTTTGTAATTTGAGAAATTGAAAATTGAAAAAAATTGAAAGTTTTAGATACTGCAGGTATACTCATCAATTTTTTTACAGAATTTATTTTAATTTTTTTTTTACTGGATAAGTACAATAGTTTTTAGATTTCTAAAAAATTTTCAAGAAATTCATATTTTTAGATTTTCAAAAAAATTTCTGAATATAAACCTTTAAAAGTTTTTAAAAAACTTTTTAAACATCATTATAGGTACTCAATAGATTTTTTTTTGAGAAAAAAATGATTTTTTTATTTTTGACAATTCTTCAATTTTTTAAAATATTTAGATCGATCTTCAAATATTTTTCAAGATTTAGCTCAACTTTCAGAAAATTTAGGCCATTTTTAAAATTATTTTTTAGAACATAAATTAATTGAATTTCAATAAATATTTCAAAATTTCACAAGTTTTCTGAAGAAATTCAAATTTTTAAATTTTCAAAAGTGTTCATTGAATATGACACTTAAAATTTCAAAAAATTACTAAATTTGAACTTAACTAACTTGAAATTAAAATTTTCAACATTTCAAACTTTTGTGAAATTCAAGTTTCTAAAATTTTTCAAGAAATTGAAATTTAAGAATTCAACTTTCATCAATTTTTAAATTTCAAACTTTCATAATTTTTAAAAAAATTGCCAAGTTCAAGTAACTAAGTATATAAAACGTTTCAAACTTTTGTAAAATTCAAACTTGATAAAAATGAAATTTTTGGATTTGAAATTTTAAACAAAATTTTCAATTTTCAATTTTAAAGATTTGTTAAACATTTTTAAAAGCGGATTGAGAATTTTTCAACGTACAAATTTCTAAATTTTTCAAATTTGAACTTGAAATTTTTTTTACAATTTTTTGAAACTAAAACTGTTGTAAAAATGTAAAATTCGAACTTATTATTTTTTTTTGAAAGTTTTTAGATTTAAAATTTCAAACAACTTTTCAAATTTTTTGGTACCTACCAAGATTTTTTAAATTTAAAAAAAAAAATTACTTTTCTATAGTTTTTCACTATTTTTTGAAATTCAAAATGAAGCGTGGAAATGCAAAGTATGATAAGCGCCAAAAATTAAGTTTTACAGGGGAGCTTTGAAATCGTGTCGCGATTAGAAGAGGAGAAATGTAGGGGTTTCTCGTGTACCATGTGATGAAGAGGGGACAATGCTCTACACAGTGATTCAAAGAAATCTCGAAATGAACGATTTGTCTCCGAGTGAGAGCGATTCTTCGTAACCCATTTTTTCAACAAAAAAATGGCGCTTATCATACTTTGCATTTCCACCCTTCAAATGTTTAATAGATATAGGTATACTTTTATTAACTCCAACACCTGAATTACTTTTCAAAATTGACTTGATTTTTTTGAAAATTAACCCTGAAAAAATTCAATTTTTAACCCTAATTTTGCAACATTTACAAAATTCAAATTTTCAAATACATTTTCAAGATTTGAATTCCTGAAAATTTTTTAAGAAATCAAACTTTAAATTTTTTGAAATTATAAGTATAGGTACTTGCTTTATTTATTTATTTATTTTTTTGAAATTTTACTTTTAAAATTTTTCATAACTGTTTTTAAAAAAAATTCAAATTCAAATTCCCAAAAATCATCAAATAAAAAAAATTGAAATATTTTGAAATTTACCTTCCTAATCTTTTTTCAATTTTTTTAAAATTCCATTTTCCAATTTTTATGCCACTTTTTGCAATTTGAATTTCCAAATTTTTAAAAAGTTTTTCATTTTTTTAAATTCCATTTTTTTTTTAATTTAACAAAAAATTTTAAAATCCAAATTTTCATTTTTTTTTCATCAAAATTCAACATTGTAAAAAAAATCAAAATGAAAGCATTATTTTGTAAAAATTTGAATTTATTAATTTTTTCGAAATTTGATGAAAAAGCTTAGTTACTTTGAAAAAGAAGAGAGAGAGAGAGAGAGAGAGAATTTTTTTTGGATTTTTCAAATTTAAAAATCACTTTTTTATGAAGATACAAAATTTTCAAAATTTGCAGACAAAGTTGAATTAAAAAGAAAAAAAGAGGAATTTTGCTAGAATTTCAGCTCATTTTAGCAAAATTTGGAATTTGGAATAGGAAAAAAAAATTGAAAGCAAGTGAATCTACAAGACAACACAGAAAAAATTCACAGCGTATACTTTTTTCAGTACTTATACTCACGAGACTCTAAAATAAAAAATTAATAACTTTTATAAAAACTCAAAATTGAACCGACGGACAAATCCCACCTCGCACCTACCACAAAAACACCCCCACTATAGTCTAAAATTCGTCATTATTATTATTTCACCCTGTATACATTCTTCAATCGACGCTGGTACAAAGGGCGTTAATGCCACCGTATATTAAATTATTACCATGCGAATAGTATACTCCGCTCTTCCACGAAGGTTCACGCCACCTTGATGGTCGGTGTAAAATATACGATAGCCAATAGCAGCACCCTGAGCCCGAAGCTGCAACCCCAAAGGCGAACTGGCTACAAAAGTGAATCCGCCAAGGTCTCTTTAATACTCGGCCGGACCGCCTCGCTAAATCATTCTTGACTTAAACTTTACGCCAGATAAGCTTATTTCAACGCGCCGGATTAATCGGTAATTAAAAACATGCATTATATAGCGGCTCTCGGCCAGCCCTCGTCTCTCACATCTCGCTCGTCTCTCTGCCTCTCTAGATACAGTTACTCTCTACTTCTACTCCGACATTTCCATATACCAAGCTATACAATACACATTTATACCAAAACTCGAGCGAACTATACCACCCTCAACGTTCGTCCATTGGTAGCAAACTGCTAAAATTATTTGGCCTCCAGGCCCCCGCACCTTCTATCGATGAGCCAAATAGTACCTTCATAAATTTTAACCTTATTGTTTGACTATTAACGAAGCTTTCGAAATTAATTTACCAAATGCCATGCCGAGCTCCCAGAGCAGCAGAATAATCAGTAACTATATGTAGTAACCAGTAAGTATAATACTGACGTCAACCTATGCATAATACGTACCCTGGATCTGGGACATGTAGGTAATATTTATTACATCGAAATAACGAGCAACCGGAATGTATGGGACTGGATATCAATTTTTGCCGCATAATTGTTTCGTTTATTTTTTTTATAAAATTTTGAAAATTTCAATTTTATACAAAATTTTGGAAAATTTGAACTTTTATAAAAATTTGAAAAATTTGAACTTACATAAAATTTGGGAAAATTTGAAATTTTATAAAATTTTGGAAAATTTGAAATTTTATAAAATTTTGGAAAATTTAAACTTTCATGAAATTTTATAAAATTTTGAAAAATTTGAACTTTCATGAAATTTTATAAAATTTTGGAAAATTTGAAATTTTATAAAATTTTTAATTCGCAAATTATTTTTAAAAAAATCTAAGTATATCAAAAGGGAAAAATTTAAAAATTAGAATTTTCACAAATTTAGAAATTCCAATTGATAAAAAAAAATAATAATTTCGAAGTAATACTCAAAAAATCCAACTAATATTTGCACAAAATTACGATGCTAAGACACAGGGACTTACCGATACATAAATTTAAATCTTCGAGATGAGTGCCTTTCTGGAATGAAAATTTCTCTATTTCCCAATAAATAAGACAGTGTAGAAAGTTGATCGAAGCAAATTACGAGAAAAAAAAATAATCAAAGATATACTTTGATATTTACCACGAGTACGCTTTGACGCGGTACGAAATTTACTTTCAAGATTGAAGGGTTTGAGATGTTTCAATACAAGCACAAAGTAGATATTTCACGTTTTACAAAACTGTGTGCAAATATACTCGATTAATTAAAACTTTGTACTTCGATACGGTATTAAAATTATTAAAGAGACTTCGGCTTCGTATCGTATAGTTGACGTCGAAGTTTTTCTTTAGCTAAAATGTCTGCGTGAGTGTGAGAGTAAAAGCGAAAAGTTTTTCAAACTGGGAACGTCTTTTTGTGTACGTGTGTAAATGTACGTACACCAAAGTATATTAAAGTAAGATGCCTTTAAGCTGAGCCCGGGATCGGGGGATGAGGTGGACTTTATTCGTATATAAGTTCATTTGCATATATCTTCTATAGTTGCACTTTTACACGGAGAGAAAAACTTGGTATCTTATCGATACCAAGTATAGACAACGTTTTGTGATATATGCCCTTGCATAAGCGTTGAAATTGCTAGAGAACTTTTAACAGTATCGATAAATTCAACATCAATTACACATAGAAAAGTAACTGGCAAACTACGAGTAGTATTTTAAAACTAACAATCCAAGTGAAATAGCTTTTCTCAACTTTGACTAAATGCAGGGTGGACCAAAGATATCTTTTTAACCCAACCCAGGAGATGGATGAGCTTTGCGACGAAGCAAGTTTGCATAGATAGGCTAAAATTGTCCAAGGAGGAAGTTACACGAGTGTTTTTTTTTTTTTTTTTGTAACGTATGTAGGTACAACTATTTGTATTTTGGAATGGAAATTCTCGTCAAAAATGCATCTCAGAAGAAAATTGAAAAAATAATTTTTTGAAGGAAATTTGAACAGGAACAAAAATATTTGTAATGAAAATTCTTTCATATATTCAAAAAAATTGTAAATTATTACAGGAAAACTACGTATCATTGTCAGATGAAAATTCATTAAAAAAAAATCGTAATATTTCTTCAAAAGAAGTAATGTGCTGTGTACCACAGACACAAAGTAAGAGCAACTTGTAAAAATATTTTCGTAAAATTTGAAAAAAAAAAAAAAAATTATAATTTTTTTTTACAAATTTTCAAATTTATGAAGTTTTTGGTAATTTTCTGATTGATTCAGATCTGGGGTCATTTTTAATTCATATCTATTCATAAGATGAGATGTTGAATTTTTGAAAATTCCATTTTTTTTTAAATGTAAAAAATCTTGGAAAAAATTTAATAAAAAATTTTGTTAAAAATTTGAAATTCAAAAAATGTTTCACAAAATTCAATAATTTTGAATAAAATTATTTAAATTTTAGAAATTCAAAAAAAATTCCAAAATTAAGGACACGTAATTATGTACCTACCTACGTTTTAAAAATTTCAAAAACTCAAAATTTCAAATTCGTTTTGGAAAATCAAAATTTTAACAAATTTTTATTCCAGAATTTAGGGGAAAATTTCAATTTTTCAAACTAAGTATTTTTGAATTCAGCATTGCAAACTTTTTACAAAACTGAACTTTCAAATTCTTTGAAATTCAACTTCAATAAATACTTTTTTAGATTTATAAATGCTGTAAAAAAAAATTGATTAGTATACAATATCTATAACTTTCAAATTTTGAACAACACGTTTCAACTATTCAAAATTTTGTAAAGATCCATTTTCTAAATTTTGAGTAAATACTTCTTCATTTTTTAATTCTTAAGAAAATTTCAATTTTTTAAAAATGTATTTGAAAGAGTTCCAATTTTACGATTTTTGTGAAAATTTTAATTTTACAATTTTAATTTTGAGAAGAATTTGTTTTTTAATTTTTTATTCTAATTCTTCAAATTTATGTAATAATTTCAATTTTTCAAATTTTATTTTTTATTCATTCAAATTTTGGAAAAATTTCATTTTAATTTTTATTTAAATTTTCATAATTTTGTAATGAATTCAAAATCTTAAATTTTGTAAAAACTCGAGCTTTTAAAATTTTTCAGAATTTCAATTTTCTAAAATTTGTAGGTAAAAATTTTGTACAAATTTCAATCCCTATTTTATACTTATCTTTTATTGTAAAAATTTCAATATTTCATATTTTGTAAAAATTCGCGTCTTTTTTTCAAATTTATAAAAATGTTGATTTTTTTAATTTCATTATTAGGTATTTTTATACTTATATTTTTCTAAATGCAGTAAAAATTTAAATTTTCAAAATTTCAAAAACATCTTCGGTTTTTCAAAGTTTTGTGAAATTTTCAATTTTTGGCTTTTGATAATTTTATTTATAAAAAAACAAAATTTAAAAAAAAGAAAAAAATACCCACATATGACTGTATTCTTTGTTTGTTCGCTTGTTTGTACAATTTTTTTTAGAAAATTGAATTTTTATAATTTTTTGAATTTCTAAAATATTACTTACAAAAAAATTCCATCATTTTCCAGTCAACATTTTAATTCTAGAATTTTTTAGAAATATTGAATTTTTATAATTTTTGGGTTAAGTGTGAAATTTTTGACGATTTTTCAAGCAATAAAATTTTCTATTACACAAAATTATTTTATGAATTCTAAAGTTGTAAAAAAAATTTCATTGAAAAAAATAATTGAAATCAATGCAGGCCTACACGATGCATTTTTATCACTTGTACTTCACACCCCTTCACCCCTCTCCTAATCATTTCCACCGCATTGATCAAAGTGGGGAAAATGTTAAATATATTGATTTGACAACTGATAAGAAAAATATCAAGAACGATGCATTAATAAAAAGAAAAAATTGTCTCAGACCCAAATATCAGACAACTTATGTATCTTCATATTCGTTCATATACGATACAAATACGACCTAAAAGTGCGAGCTCGGCACCTCGTATTTACCTATTCGACAAGTACCATCGAAGAAAGACACCTCGCTGACGAGAATCGAACCGCAAGACGTTTTGAAGAGGCCGAAACGACGTGTCATCGACACATGTGCACCGTAAACAACAATTACACCGACGAAAAACCACCACCAGCGCAGCGTAACGCAGAAATTGAAAAGCAGAAACGCGTTAATGAGCTTAAAAATTAGAATAGGAAAAAAGAGTTGACGCTTATTGTCGGCAGGGTGACATCTGGTGTCAGATTTTAACGAGCTGCTACGTGTAGGTACCTACTACCTACGTATAAGTGGACCAAACTAGCATTCGTATAGGTTCCATTGCGATGAATATTCTTCCTTATTTGGAACACTATAACCTTTATTAAAAATATACCTTCGATATAAAACATACTACAAGGTACGAATGTATAAGCTTCTCTCTTGTTGTACCGCTGCTATTCAATTCCAAGATAGAAGACATTTTTCTTGTATAAAAAAAGTGAGATAAGAAAAAAAAGGCAAACTGATATCTGAACAGATACATTAAACTGGGCCCGTTACGTCAAATAACAAAAGACACCTAATCTAAGACTATACCAAGCATCGGTACAATTTACTACAAAGATTTTTCAAAATCCCCCGAACCCATCGACGTTTACTTTTTTTTACCCAAAATGGCAGATTTTCGGCATCACATTTGGTGTGATTCACGTATACGAATCAAAAGTAAACATATAAAGCATTTTTCTCGGACGGGTACGAATCTTTTTTCCTCTCGTTTTGGAATATTATCGAAAATACAACAGATACTTTGAATTCGGACTGAGAGCACATGCTTATAAAACAGAACATGGTAAAGAATGTTGCATAATACATTACATACCAAGGGTGGTTCTACCCCATCCGAAGGAAATACTCGTGTAAGAAATACGATCATGTGAAAAAGCCACCACATTGCGTTTTCAAGAGCGTTTTGAGTATATAATTAAACCTGTATAAAATTTCCTTTGAAGTGAAATGTTGACATACTTAAGTCGCGGCTTTGATACAAAAACAAGTCTTTATCCCTAGCTCGAGTGTCAAGAGTGGAAAAAAATATGCATAATCGAATAAACATTTTCAAATATGCTAAAAAACAACGCATATGCGACGAAATACCTCAAGTACATAGTAATATTTATTTTCGACTAACGTGTTAAATTCGATTTTAAATACTCGAGGGGGCATATGAAAAGGAGATGGGACATATGAAAAGGAGATATGAGGCATACAATTGGTGTTTTGTAGCTGCTGTAGTTCCTTCCACCAGGAGATTGAGCAACTTATATGGAACAAAAAATGTTATTTAAACATGCTGCCTATCTTGAAAATTGAAGGGACAAGGAAAAATGAAATAAAGAAAGCAAACAAGATATGAAAATTGAAAACCAAGTTGTGATGATAACGCATGGAATGAGTGCTTCTTTTTGAGAGGAGCAAAAAAAGTTATATGGTAGATTCGTCTATCTACAAAAATGAAGGAGCTGCAGAGCTTTAAAAATTTAAAAACCGGTTTTTCCAAGTTTGAAGCTCTCCTGCACCTTCATTTTCATAGGTAGGCAAAAAATGTCCAGGACAAAAAAGTTTCATTTTTTGCAGTACTATTCATATACTTGACCAAAAATGACTTTTTCTTTTCTCTATTTCATTTCCCTTGTCCCTTCAATTTTCAAGATAGGCAACATGTTTATATAACATTTTTTGTTCCTTATAAGTTGCTTAATCACCTGATGGAAGGAACCACATCATCTACGAAACACCTTGCATACATTTCGATTAAAAACTGTCTGCTGCCTTTTATGGAAACGATGCTGTCACATTTGGTGAGCATGCTTCGAATAGGCCTGGTTGCAGTTGCGGTTTCGATACGGACGAGGTATTTCATTACTTTGTAGATACGCAAGAAGAATAAGGATAAGAAGCAGGAAAAAAACGTTTTATATCAACGCATTCGCGAGCATACATATTTGTCGTTTCGATGCCATTGTATGTATAGTTGGCTTGTAACATAATGTACGATCTGTTATACTCTACGTAGACCTTAGAGCAAGGCGAAGTGTTCGAAGGGGGTCAAATAGGTGGTCTCAGGGGGCCGGGGGCTCGTCAATGCGCGCACGATGGTGATACTATGGTAGTTGTATAGTGTAATGTAATGTACAATGTATAGTACAGCATATAAATGTAGCGAGGTAATTAATCATATACGCGCGTAAAGCGACATACGCGCGTATACCGTACACCATTCTGCATGCACACCACACGCATACCCAACTAACTGCTTTTTATGACGTTTATTATTTCACGATAACGAGATAACGCTTTAATGGATACACATATTCGTGTACTCGTATTCGTAAATATAGGTGTACATAATATACAAAGTGCAGCACCTAACATTATCATGTTATGATTTGTATACTGTATTATGTATTATTTTGTATCCAAGTTACACACTATACACAATATCCTGCACACCGGCCGTGAAATGTATTTCGTATTCGCGACACAGTTATTGCTTTAGGACAAATTATCAGAGGTATAAGTAAGGCTATTGTTCCCAAGTAGACAAATTTTCACTTTAAGTTGAACCAATTTAGAAAATGGCATTGGGAGGATATTACAGGAATTCCTAAAATTGCCTAAATGCCAGGAGATTCCTCAAACTGCTTATTCTAGCATAATCCATGTACAATTTGTAACAGGCATGCAAAAAAATTCACAGGCATTCAGAAATTCAGACATTCGCAGGATTCAGAGTCATAGAAATATATTCAAAATCATGAAGAGGAGACTGCATAGGAACTCGCATGCATTCAAAATCACAGGAATTTGGAACACCTCACTGGAATTCACAAGTATTCAAAGGATTTCCCCAGAATTCAGGGTCAAGTACAGAAAATTCACAGGCATTCAAAAGATTTCGCAAGATTTCAACATCATTCATAGATATTCAGAAAGAAAAAAATCACAGGAATTCAGAAACTTACACAACATTCACAGGATTTCAAAAGAATTCAAAAGTTTCCGAGAAATTCACGAATATTTCAGAAGACATTCCTTGAATTGAAAAACGTCCATAATCGTTTGAAAAATTTACAGGCATTCATAAACATTCAGATTATTCCTAAAGAATCCACAAGAATTCAGAATCACAATCATTCAGGAGGCTGGAAGCCTCACAAGATTTCAATAGGATTTACAAACATTCAAAAAAATTCACAAGAGTTCAATGTCACAAACACTCTGAAACTCATATGGCATTCAGAAGATTTCACAGACATTCGAAACATTTCACAAGTATTCAGAAAGCCTTCCAGGAATTCAAAAATATTCACAAGCATTCAGAAAAATTCATAGACATTTAGAAACATCCACAGTATAAGTGAGTATATCAAAAGAAGTATCCACAGAAGCTCAAGAATCACAGCCACTTGGAAGGTTTTACATGATTCTATACAAATGGCACTCAAAAGAAATTAAAAGAATTCAGAAAAAGTCACAGAAATTCAAAATCATTCATGATATTTCATAAAAACATCCAGAGAATTTCATAAAAATCCATAACACTTCGTAGAAATTCGCAAGAATTCGGAAGAGGTAACAGAAATTCAAAGTAATTTAGAAGATTTCGTAGAAATTCATCGATATTCAGAAGACTTCAAAAGAATTCAAAAACTCATAACAATTTTAAGAAAAATGCACTTTCAGAATCAAAAGCCTCAGAAGGTTTTACAGGATTTCAATGAAATCCACAAGAAATTGAAAAACTTGATAAGAGTTCAAAAGACATCACAGAATTTAAAAATCATTTACTGTAGGAGATTTGAGACACTTCCTAAGAATTCGCAACAATTCAGAGGATTTTACTGAAATTCAAAACACTTTGTCAGTACCTATTCAAAAACAAATGCAAACATTTGAAAAAATTCACAGCCATTCAGAAACTTTTACGGCATTTCAATTAAACAAGTAACAAAATTAGAAGAATTCAAGTGAATTCAAAAGAAGTCACAGAAATTCAAAATCGCTCAGAAGATTTCCCAGAAATTCACAAGTATTAAGGAGATTTTTCCAACATTTGGAACACTTCACAAAAATTCAAAAATATTTGCAAGCATTAAGCAAAATTTTCAGGAATTCAGAAGTATTTAAGGCACTTTAAAAGAATCTTACATAATCTGTCACTCTCAAGCAATTGGGAAAATTCACAAGAATCAAGGAACTTACAGGGATTCAAAATAATTATTTGACAGATATCACAGAAACTTGTAGGAGTTCATAGCCAAAGGAGATTTCACCAGTATTGAGGGCATTTCACAGAAATTTAATGGCATTCACAAATATTTGAGACATTCACAAGAATTCAGAGTCAGAAGCATTTAGAAACAGAAAGAATTCACAGAAATTCAGATGGTTCTGAAGAAATTTTCTTCTTGGGCATTCAGAAAATCCCACGGGATTTGAATGACAATCACAAATATTTAGAAGATTCCACAGCATTTCTGAAAATATACAATGATTCAAATTATGATTTAAAATCATTTACTATACTTATGTTGTAGGAATCTCATTGACATCCAGAACTCTTCAATCAGTGGAATTCACAAATATTCATAGAATTTCCTCAACATTCATAGACATTAGGAATACTTCATAGAATTTTAACGACATTCACAAGCACTTGGAAAAATTTACAGAAACTCAGAGACATTAAGAGTATTTTCTGAGAATAAACAGGCATTTGAAGAATTTCACAAGAATTCAGAAGATTTCTCCCCTCAACAATGGATACTTTATACTTTCCAAAGTAAGTAGGTATACATCAAAACCTACCAGAAAGAAAATCTTCCCTTCATCTCACCGCACCTACTTACCCCGTGATTTTTTCCTTTCCTAATACAAGATATGTAATCACAATACAACTACACCTTCTTCACCTAAACACATTTTACGATTAAGTACATATGATATCACTTAAGTTGGAGAATTTTTTAATTAATTTCGACTCGAGTGGAGAAGACTTAACGGATAAGAGCCCAGACCAAACCAAGCAATCACTCCCAAACGAGAAGCGAAAGGGCTTAGTGGCAAAAAATCCTCCCCGCTTGGGACGTGCGGAACACGAGGTGCTAGAGCATTTTAAACGCGAATTGCGAAACGAGCGAGTTAATCTGAGTGCTTTATTTTCTTGAGGATACGAAATCGCAGACAATTTTTACGTGTTGGCTTTTTCCGCATTTTGCGTTGGTATCCAGTGATACGGGGGGGGGGGGGGGGTAGCTTCTCCGCCATGTGTTCTAATTGCGGTACCCATTAGCGTTCCACAAAAAAAAGTACATTTTTATTTTTCGTCGACGTCGTTGTCGTGGCGTAGATGGTGGATGTCGCGTATTGTGTGTGGGTGTGGGCGATGGATGCACAGCACACCATCTTCGTCGAAGCTCCAAAGAAAAAACAAGGGTAAGTAAGTATTTTCAAAGAGGCGCTCATTCGAATTTTTTTACACTGTACAAATCCTAGCTCGAAGGAATACCATTGGGAAGAGAAGCGAGACGTCGAATCAAAAGCAACCCAGCGTCGGTGTACTCGCTCTATGTACAACTCAGGACTCGAGTGATGTCAAATTCAAATTAAGTACAATATTCCCGCCGCGTTCTTCTGTTATTTGATTACAGCTGCGCTATTTATCCGACCGAAAACAGAAAAAGAATTTTAAAAGAAACGAGAGCTGATTTTTTTCTCTTTTTTTCACGTCTGTAATTCCAACTGAGGAACGATTTTTTTTTGCTCGCATTTTACCATGCTTTCGTGGCTCTAAATTAAAAACAGTCGGTAGAAGATCCGTTGCTCCAGGTTTTTCTTTTACATTTTAAATGTAACCGAGACTTCGGATTAAAGATGATTTCAAATTTCATTTTTCCTCTTTCTTTGTAGAATTTTCCCAGCGATGAAATATCTTCTAAGGTGACCATTACTACTAGTCGTTTAACACTTAATTATTTCGATATACTTGTCCGAACAAATGAATTTCTGATGGATGAAAATCCTTAGAGATCCATGTAACCACTTTAATAAATTTTTGTTGTTTTGATCCCTTCGAAAAACCTGAGACTACTTTTGTAGTAAAAAATTATAAATTCGAAAAAAAAAAATCAAAAAAAAAATAATATGTTCATAAAGAAATTTTGAAGAATATGACGAAAAGAGAAATATTAAAAGCTCTCAAGAAATTTGGGAATTCAAGAGAGTTGAAAATAAAATGGGAATAATAAGTTGAAAATTGAGAAGATATAGGGGAAAAATTGATAAATTGGTAAATTTGACTGGAAAAATATATGGAAAATTAAGAAAAATATTTTTTTTCAATCAAGAAAAACTTAAAAGTTTTGGGAAAATGAAAAATTCCAATATTCGAAAAATTTGAAAAACGTTAAAAATTCAAAAAATCGTAAAAAACGAGAGATTTGTAAAATCTAAATAATTTGTGAGGAATTAAAAAATGATACCCATTTTTTTATTATTCATGAAAAATTGGAAAATGGAGGGAAAAAATTATTGAAAATCCAGATAAAACAAATTGAATAAAAAAAAATCAGCTAAAAATAGAAAAGAGGGTTCTTTAATCGAAAAACATAAAAATTCAAAAATTATAAAAAATTGGAAAAAATTTCAAAAAAAATTCAGAATTTTTTTCAAAATGATAAGTAGGTAAATTTGGCAAAAATTAAGAAATTATTTTTAAAACAGTGAATGAGGTTGGAATATAAATTATTGAAAGATTTAAACGAGTTGGAAAATTTTAAAATTATGAATATTGGTAATTTTGACAAAAGACAAAAAGGAATACCTATATGTAATTTAAAAAAAAAAATTTTTTTAAAAATCAAAAGAACATGAAAAATTTGGAAATTTGGGCAAATTAAAAAATTAGAAAGACATTTGAGAATCATGAAAAAAATTTTAAAAATAGGCTTGAAAAATTTTAAGATCGAATTCGTGAATTTGAAAATTGGAAAATCAAGTTTTTTCAAATCTTTGGATGGCTTCGAAAATTACAAAAATTATATGCAAATGAATGAGAAATTGAAAAATTCTAAAAACTTGAAAAATCACAAAGAATAAAAAGTTGAGTATGTTGAAAAATTAAAAGATGAAGGGAAGTTGAAAAAAAAAATCAAATTTAAAAAATCGTGAAAATTCATAAATTTTATGTAAACAAAAAATAGTAGAAAATTCAGGCAAACTTGAAAAAAAAAATAATAGTAAGAGAATCATAAATTTTAAAATTTATTAAGAAATATTATAAAATTGGAAAATCTAAGGGGCGTTGGAAAATCATTTTAAAAATGTGCAAAATTTGGCAAACTTGAAAAAAAAATAATAGTAATAGAATCATAAATTTTAAAATTTATTAAGAAGTATTAAAAAATTGGAAAATCTAAGGGGCGTTGGAAAATCATTTTAAAAATGTGCAAAATTTAAAAAATAGAAGTCTTGTGAAATTATATCAACCAATTTTAAAGATATAGTGGTTCTTAAAATTTTCAGAATTTTATCAATAAAACACACGAAACGGGTGTAACTTTTTGAGAGAAACAAAAATAGTTATGTGAAAAACTTCGTGATGTCTACCAAATTTTTTTTTTTTTTTTTTACAAAATTCACTAGTTCTTCATTTACTTTTTTCACTTCTCATAAAAATTTCAGAAAACCACTCCACCAAAAATGAACAAAAACTAAGAAGCTTCTCCTCTTTTTCAAAAAATTAGAACTCAAATTCATCAGTTCATCACAGACAAATCTATTTTAAACTTTGTTTAATAATGGACAACATTTTTTATGATTTTTCGACACCCCAATTATTCAATTTTTTGTTTTTTCACAATTTTGAAATTTTGAAAAAATTCACTTCAAAGATAGGAAAATATTTCACATGACTTCTTTTGTACTTTCAAAAAATTCAATCTTTTTCATGTAATATTTTGATGGAATTTTGAAAAATTCTGTCTCAGCATGAGCAGTGCAGTGTAATAAACTGAGGTAGGCAATACTTTTGGCAGGAATTTCTTGTTGCTATAGCTCCTTCAATTTCAAAAATAGGCATCTCTTTATGATTAGAACTTTTTTTGCTTTTTCGAAGTTCTATCCACTGGCAGTTTAGGAAATATTTTTGAACGCAGTGTTTCCAATTAATTTCGCTGAAAAAATGTCTATCTTCAAAGCTCTGTAACCCCTTTAGTTTTCGAAACAGACAACTTATCATAAATTATACATTTTATTCGTTTGCCTGAGTACTGTACTCATCAGTGGTTAAAATTTTGCATACGATTCCTAGAGCACTCCATCTTGTTAAAATACATCGACCGTAACGCAATTCGCAGCATAAAATCATTGTAAGAGTATCATTTATTCCCACATTTCACGTCAAATATTCCAAGACGAAATTCTCCACCAAAAAAAGAACGATTTCAACCCTCCCCCGCTTTTATCCATTGAAAAATCGCCTACCCCATCTTGGGAAATACATCTACGCCTAAAAAAAGAGGCACGCACCGACATCGGCACTCGTTTAAAAACACATAACGCGCAATTTAACCCGAAGAAATTAGACGTGTGATAAAATTCGGCAAATAAATCGGTCGAATCGCTTGTACACGATTGATTTATGAGAGAGTCCGCGGTAAATAATATAAAGAATCGAGGGAAACCCACCGATGGGAGGGGGTGAGGGGTGATGGGGCTGGTGGAAACGCTATCGGCGATAATATTTTCCATATTAAAAGGCTCTAATATGTATAGAACGGTTCTCGTTTATGTTTCGCAAATAACACCACGAGTTTATACGAGTACCCGTTTACTGTGAAACGTGATAACATAATTTTGACGTATTTGAAAAAGCAATATTGGAGTAACGTGATGTGCACGGTGGCGTCAGCAGGCAGGGCAGGGGCAAAAAAGAAATACAAAACAAATACACTACGAGGCTTTCGGTTTATAAAACACATTTACTTTGTACACAAGGTGTACCTCTCTCTACATACTACACAAGCGCAGGTAAGGTGGAGAAAAAAACACATCGAGGTCATCGACGTAGCTATTTTCTTTTTCTTTTTTCTTCTATATTTTATCGTGAAACCGAAACGTGTCCGAAAAGCAGCATAGAGAATTATGAGGTAACACAATCCTATTTCTATACATAACCGAGCCGGAGGCAAAGAAAAAAAAGATCCCGTTGCGTAAACGGACAATCGTCATCTTTATAATATCCCGTGGCGTATTTCCAAGATATGGTTCAAAAAAAAAGGAAAAAACGAACACAATTCGTCGCCAAAATGAGGAAAAAATCGTTCCCATACGAATAACTCGAAAAAAAAGGGTGCAGCAGTTGAGGGGGGGGGGGAATCGGACTTGAAAATGGAATAAGAAGGATGGATGCGATTCGACCGACACAGGCAATATTATAGCCATAGATGGTATTCAGATAGATACGAGTTTTTCCAAAAACGACGCCATTGTCCATTGACACGGATCATTAACAAATGAGAGTGGTTTTATATGAGAATTTCAGCAGAAAAAAAAGAAAAAAAAAAGGAAACACGACCTGTGTATGACGCCACGTGTTGTGAAGATGCAAGACTACACTACGTCAATATGGCGAAGGGCACAGGCTTCTATGGCTCGCACACCAGTAAACCGCCAATCAGATCGATGATATTAATCGAAAATAGGAAATGAAATTAAAAACCGAGCATTTCTTTTGGGAATACCCGATACTACGCCAGGGCGGCCCATATCGTACCAAATTAAGGTTTAACGCTAATGACTCGAAGAATTATTGTGCGTGCTGCGATTGAAAGGCCCCCTTTTCCCCTCAACAAAAAAATTCTCATCGATGACGAAAATGAAAATATTTGCGATAGGCAACTCGTACCATTCTGTAATTAGGCATCAGGATCATTCGAGGTATCAACTGCACTCGAGTTTAGTTTGATAAATTTATTTACATGGAAGTGGATTGCTGTTTCTGCATAGATATTTATTATTCAAAACTAGGGGATAGGGAGGGGTCCAATCGAAATTTTCGTAATGACCAAAATTATTTCCAGAACTCTTGGCTACAACTTTTGTTTCAAAATTTTTTCAACTGGACCCCTCCCTCCACTCCAATTTTGCATAGCACTCCGTAGGTACATGTTCAAAATTAGAGGAGGGAGGGAGGAAGGGTTCAATTGAAAAACATTCCAAACACTAATAATAGATTAAGGTACTGGAAATAATTTTGGTTATTATAAAAATTTCGAATGGACCTCTCCCTCTCCTCCGATTCCACGTAACATCAAGTAGATCAGTGGTTCTCAACTTCTCAATTACTTCTGCTCATGCACTTACTTCTTTTTGAAAAGAATTTGTTGGGTGTACTCGCTCCCCCAAAAACTAAATTAGTGATTGGGCGACAAATTAGCATGGGCAGCCGCACTTCTGTTATGAGGTATTTATTTATTTTTTTGGAAGAAATTTCATTTTTTTTCAATTTTACAGGAAAAAGTATTTCAAAAAAAAATATTTAAGAATCCTTCAATTTTTTTTTTTTTGCTATTTCTGGTTTGCACCTACTCATTAAAAATTGAAATTTTTTTTCATTTCTCAAAAAAAAATTCAAAAACGAGAAATTTTATTCTAGAAAAAGAATTTTAAAAAATTCCAAAAAATTGAAAGATTTCCTAGGTATTCCAAAAAATTGAGAAATTTTTTTCCTAACAAAAAATGAGAAATACTTCCACTATGAAAAAAAATTCATGCTTAAAAAAAACGAGAATTTTTCCCAAAAATCGAAATTATTCTTCGATCTAAAAAGTTGAAATAATTCTTATTAGAAAAAAAACCATGAAAAATGCTATTTTTTCTATTTTTCACTCACAAAAAATTGAAAATTTTATTCTCCAAAAATCCAAAGTTTTGTTATTTTTGAAAAAAATTGAGATTTTTTTTTCCTAAAAGAAAGAAAAATAAGACTAATTTTACTCCAGAAAAAATAGATTATTTCAACTTGAAAAAAGGAGAATTTTTTCGAAAAAATCGAAAACTTCCTTCAATTTAAAAAGTTAGAAGAATTTTTATTTCAAAAAATTTTTTAAAAAATTCTCCAAAAAAATCCAATAATTTGAAGGACTTTTTATCCAAAAAATTATGAGGATTTTTTTATTCAAACGATTTTTCATTCAAAAATTAAAAATTGTTCTATTCCAAAAAAATGGAAAATACTTTCACTCTGAAAAAATTGAGAACCTCCCCCCCCCCCCCCCTCCGAACGATCATTTTTGATGAAAAATATTTCTACTCCCAAAAATGATGTGAAATTCTATCCTACAAAAAATTTGGAAAAAAACAGGAAATTGAAAGATTTTTTACTAAAAAAAAATCAAACCATTTTTCTGAAAAAACAGTTTAAAAAAATTTTATTCCCAAAACTTTGAGAAATTTTTTTCTCGGAAAAAAATATAGGTACTTACTTAGTAGTTTTGATCTCGAAAAATCAAAAAATTTTCTCTTCAAGAAAATTAAAATGTTTTTTATTAAAAAAAAAAAAAAAAATGAAAGATATTTTGTATTTTACAGAAAAAAATTGAATTTAATCAAAAACTAAGACGTGATTACTGCCTAAGCGAAGTGAGGGCGACAATTTTTAGATAAATTATCATTTTGAATTGAAAAATATGCAATTTCCTGAATAAGTTTAAAAATGTACAAATATCCCTCTCTCCCTGTCAATTTTGCATTATATGAAAAAATGTTCAATTGAAAAAATTTTCAAACAAATTTTGTAGCTTGAAGACCTAGGAATAATTTTGGTCATGACAAAAATTTCGATTATACCCCTCTTTCCCCTCCAATTTTGAATATTAAGTATCTATGTAGTATAAAAACTTGAAAAAATTAACACGAACGATCTACTTCCATACAAACAAATTTATCAAACTGGACTCGAGTGTAATTGCTCGCATTATGGGGCACTTTACAGTTAGTACCTAGCTACGTCACCCGGACACGAAAGTTTTTTACTCACGAAGAGGAGACACCTTAACGCTGCGGATAAATCTTTAGTAGCGAATAGCGATGCGGCGACGGCAGTGGTGGCGGCGCTTGGCGGAATAAATTGCTAAAAAATAAACGTAATTTCTTCGACTGGAGTATGTTGTTAAGTACATGCTACGTGATGGTACTACGAACGATGGAAAATTGAACATTAACATTATTCGGTAACGAACTTGTCTATAATTCCAGTCACGCGTGACCCGGCGCGCCGCGCCGCTATGTCGATGCCGTTTGCAAAATCCACTTCGCTCCGCCTTTGCCAGCTTTATGGCCGATTCGACGATTATAATATAAAACTAGTCGAATTTAATATCTGGCGAGCCTTTTTCGTATTCCTTTCTTTCCCCAAAGCCCCAGAGCAGCGTGCCTCTTTGTCTGTACATCGGAAACCGATATTAAGACATTAGCAAACGTGGCGAGGGGATTGGTGCGGTCGTGTAATCAAGTAAATAAGGAAAATTTTCCAAATACCTAAGAAAGTACTCGTCGTAGTTCGTCTCGAACAAACCAAACGGACAATGTTTCCGGCTGTGAGAGCTACTTCATCGTTTGTGGAATCCTGCCTATCCTTTTGGAGTAAATATTCACGTAGAAATCTGACTTATTGAAAAATGGTAAGAGGCAAAGACGGGAAAGGGTGTTAATTTAGGAAAAAAATTAAATTATCATTCGAACACTCTGATTTTGAGGGGGAGAGGGGATCAGATTCAATGTAAAATCACGAATCTTTATTTTTGGATACGTATTCAAATTATCCATGAAAATGATGATAAATTTCAGCATAAAATCATTTTTTTTAAATTCTAAAACTTACCGACGCGACATATTCTCAACTATTCTTATCTTTAATGATGACAAATTCAAAAATACTCACCTAAAACAAAACAAAACAAAAATAATTATAGATTTGTTGATCACAAATGAAAATTTATCAAGTAAATACTCAGGTAAGTAATTAAAATAATTATGTAAGTCTAAAATATTCATATTCTGCATAACTCGTCAAATGAATAATTTCACAATTGAATTATTATGAAAATACGACTCAGTTGCGAACGATTAATTTATTCCTAAAAAAAAGAACAGTTCGCGAATGAATCACAATACATTCTATTTCATAATTTATTTCAGTGTAACAAGTTGGAAAAATAATGGAAATTGTCACGAACGATTCAATTACCATTCGAACGAGTCGAACGTGAGCGAATGAATCATTCTTATACATGAAAAATTTCCAACGTGATTAAAAACAGTAAAATTCAATTTTTTTTAGATAAACTGTCCCTAAAATTATTTTCCAAGTCGCGAACGAATGATTCGTTTCTCAGCAAATGAATCTTTCGAGAACGACTCGATTTCTTCAGATGATTAAGTAAGAAGTTTTTAATTAATTAATTAATTTTTTTTTTTTTTTAAATTCATTCACCTATTTTTTTTAAAGATTTTTTTTAAACTGTTGAAATGTTGAAAATATAAAAATTTTCAAACATTTAATTTTTAAAATTTTTTAATAAGCTTTTTACTATAAGTATCTATTTTTCAAAATTTTGTTTGATAAGTTACTCTGACCTGGGCTGCATGATATAAATAAAAACTGATTACTTAAATTAATTTTCTAAAGCACAGTGTCTACAGGAATTTTCCCCCAAAAATCTCTACTTTTTCATTACTTCATTTTCAACTACCCACACAATTTTCAGACCCCCTCCCCCCCAAAAAAAGAATACATGAAATTGAGAACTCCCACAAAGGCCCGTCGAGAGGGGGCAGAGGGGGCATTTTGCCACGGGCCCGGAGTTTTGCTAAGGGGCCCAAATTGAATTTTATCAGCTTGAATTGGAAAAATCACACAATTTTTGGCTAAAAATGCCCTTGAAAGAGGGCTCAAAATAATTTTTGACCCAGGTCCGCTTTGGCTCTCAACGGACCTGCTCCCGCAAAAAAAAAGATCCACATTTATTATAGAAAATTTTTCAGATAGCAGGAAATATCTCAATGTTACCAATACAAAGAAATTATTACAGCTATTTTGTTTATAGACAGGATCGATTTATCTATCTTCAATTTCAATTACTTCACTACTTTTACTCCAAAATCATTACTTTTTCACTACTTTATAATTGAGATTTTTTTAGATTTTTACGGCCCCAGAATGACCTTGAAAACGATTTTGAAAATTTTAAATCGCCCTATACATGGGTGGCACAGTTTTGAAGCTGATTAAACAAACTAATTTTTTTCTCATTTTCAAAACTATTCTATACCTACTACTCAGGATTTTTCGGATTTCAGATCACCAAATTTGAGATTTGACCAGATCAAGATCAAATTACGAAATTTTTAATCAGATCACGATCTTTTTCAAAAAAGTCAACTTTCAAATTGATCAAATTGAAATTAAATTTCACAGTCAACACAGAACTCATGTTGTCACATCACAGAAAAATCAAATAAAACGACAAAACAACAAAATAACGAATTGACAGATGATAATTTTTTATTTAGAAACATTGATCTAATTCGCAATCTTTTTATTCAAAAAAAAAAAAAAAAAAAAAAAAAATGCTTTGTGCAAAAAAAAGTTTTCAGCAAAATAAAATGCTTTTGAGCAAAAGAATGCTTTAAGCAGGAAAAAAATGTTTTAAATGCAAAGATATGCTTTGAGCAAAAAAAATACTTTAAGCGAAAACAATGCTTTGAGCAAAAAAAAAAATGCTTTGTGCAAAAAAAAACTTTTAGGCAAAAAAAATGCTTCAAGCAAAAAAAATTCTTCAAATGCGAAAAAAAATGTTAGTGTAGTAGGTGGTAAGAAGGGTGAAGATAATTCCTACCTAATACACTCCGCACTCAAGTGGACACCCACGAGCGCAAGGAGAGGAGACTGTTCGAATGATCTAACACGACGAGGTTAATATTTACGTACGAGTTTATTCAGACGAAATGTTCTGTTTAGACTAAATTGTACAGATGTCGATTTAGCTTAAATAGTGTTTTGCTACATGACTCAAGTAAGAGAAGTAAACATACGCGAAACTGGTCCGGTGATGCGTAGCTCTGCAGACGTTACACACCCCCTTCCCAGAAATTTGGAAAAATTTCGTAAAAAAAATTACAGGTTACTGAAAAAATCGAAAAATTGAAAGTTTCTAAAAATAGGTGTACAAATAGGTATGAGAGAACAAGTATTACTATATATTGAACAAAATATGAAATACACGGAGAAGTTTGAGAAAAATTGGTTGAATTTGAGTTGTGAGTTAAGTTGCTGAATGCTGATGAGCAATGATGTGATGATGAAACGAAACATTTGGAATTTTCATGCTTGGCGATATCCACTAGTCAAAATTTTTTATAACTTGATAATAGTGAGAATTTTTGCCTTTGAGTGTTGTGTTGCATCAAGTCGAGCAGCGTTACATTGAGTGTGCATTGCTGAGTTTGTGTGATGCTTTGAGTGCGACCAGCCTTGAGTTGAGATGCGTTGAGTATGATGAGTTGCGCTGAGACTGATGCATTTGACCGGCGCATCTGAAGTTGTGCTGCATTTTGGCTTGAGTTTGTCATTGACGGCTCACTACTACTGTTCAGTGTGTCGAGTCTTACAATTCGGATACTTGCCGCAATGTGTTTGATGAGACCTTGGTGCAACTGACTTTTAGTTTGTTTCCAAATGTTCCTTTCCTGTGGAGTCTGCTAACATTTGTTTTGCTAAGAAATCTGCCATGGTCTAGGCTATCATCGTTAACGTGATGCCAGGTCGGATTTTAGCGCAAAATGTAGAAGGCTTTCGAAGTTGAGAGTGCAGTATACTTTTAACGACAGTTTAAGGTTTTGGTAGTTTTTTAGCGCTCAATCTTGCCAGAAAGAGGAAATTCGCTGCTACCTGGAGACCAAAAATCTAAATCGTATACTTTGTAAGAATGCTGAGTTGTTGCTTTTGTCGTATACGTAGGTGCAATTGTGATTGATTGAAGTTAACTTTTTCATTTAGGCGTAATATTGATGAGAAGCGTGTAGTTTTGATTAATTTAGTTTTTGAAGAGTTATGGTCTGGTACTTGTTGTCGGTTGCATCTTGTTGAGTTGTTTGAGAAGTTGGTAGGCATCTTGTGAAGAGTAGTGTTTAGTTCGGAATTTTAAATTTGTAAGAAAACTGCATTGATGAGTGGCGAGAACTGGTTACACTGAAGCTGTGGACTGGCGTAGTACGGGCTGGCAACATTGACTGGATATTCGGTGCTATTTGACATGTGAGCTGATGGCGATATGATGTAGCGTGGTCATAAAATCAGAAGGAAGTGAGGTAGCAAATATCAGAAGGGTTACGCGGTTCGAGGCACACATCGCGAAATGTCGGAGATACACGAACTACATATTTGCGAAAATCGGGGGTCACCACTGTAGTAGGTGGTAAGAAGGGTGAAGATAATTCCTACCTAATACACTCCGCACTCAAGTAGACACCCACGAGCGCAAGGAGAGGAGACTGTTCGAATGATCTAACACGACGAGGTTAATATTTACGTACGAGTTTATTCAGACGAAATGTTCTGTTTAGACTAAATTGTACAGATGTCGATTTAGCTTAAATAGTGTTTTGCTACATGACTTAAGTAAGAGAAGTAAACATACGCGAAACTGGTCCGGTGATGCGTAGCTCTGCAGACGCTACATTAGCAAAAAAATGCTTTGAAAAAAAACAATACTTTAGGCAAAAAATTTATATAAGGAAAAAAATGCTTTATGCAAAAAAAAAATAAAATAATAATAATGTTTAGCCAAAAAAATGCTTCAAGTAAAAAAATGCTTTAAATCGAAACCTACCGTAATGTTTTTTTTATCATTATTTAATTTTTTACCAAATCATTTTTTGATCATTTTTATTCTGAAAATTCTATCTGAACATTTTTCAAGAATTACCTTCGGAAGAAACATTTTTTCTTCAGAAATTTTCCGGATGTTTTGAATAGGTATAATATAATTATGTTTTTTTCAACATTAAATGCAATTTTTCAAATTTTCTCAGAATAACTTTTTTTAAATTTTGATCCAAATTTTTTTTACTTCTTCGATTTGTGTCAATTAAAATTTTTATTGTAGATCATAGAACTTTTTCTGGATTTTACATGAGAATGATTTTTTTTCTTCGATGAAATTTCTTTCAAATTTCATTCAAAAACCATGAAAATTTCCCATAACATCGAAAATAACCTCAAGTGGTTTTTGAACCCAATAATTGGCCAGTCCAGCCACTTTACTAAGATCTCCACTTATCTGGGCATCTGCTGCTCTATCGCCTTCAACACGAAAAAAAAGAAGAAGAAAATCCTTTAAAATTGCGCCATATAGAAACACATGGGACCAATTTAATCTTCGAACGCCTCTCACAGCCTCAGCCCTTTGCAATCCAGCGGCATAAACGACTTTTGAGCGCGTCAGCCGAACGTACACGGAGTATCGCCTGAGTAAAACGTTAATTACCTCGTTTCGGCTCGTTTAAAAAATTGAACCGTTGTACTCGAGTCGAATTTCAGCATAATATTGGCGTCGATTCAAGTATTCGGTCGGTCTCCGTTATGTACGAACTTCAGCTTTTGTGTACATACTCGTAGCTTGATCGTTAATCCTGCCATGATAGAGTATATAGAATGCGGTGCGTAGGGGCCATATAATATGTACGAGAAAGTTACACGTACTTGTACGATTTTTGATGCGAGCTTGTACGTAGCTATAATATGTACATAATAGAATAAGTACAGTTCGTGTACGCGAAGACCTCGCTTCGACGTGGCGATGGCGCTTCTGTATCAAGATCTGTACGCCTCGCACGTCGCCATACGTACAATGTTATTATCGAATAAATTACACTTATAAATACCTATAGAACAAATAAAACCGTATGTTCGGCCCGTTTTAAACGTACCGTACGTATTTTCAGGGCTCCACAGTCTACATGTAATGTACACTTAGTTGGTTCGAGAAAATTAATCGAATGACTTTGAAGATTTCAAATAACACTAAGACATGTCGCCTCATTTAACACAAAGTCGTTCATTCGCTTTGTAATTTCGATTCGAGTTTATTGTAGGTCTAGGTACCTAGATTTATACAGTGTTCGTAAATTATTATGGAGTCTATTTCGAGCATATGATGAGGGGAGCAGAAGGAAAATGGGACGACCGAGACCGTGGAATTTTTGCTGGCTCAGAGAGTGAGAATGGTTGGTGGAAATGCTAGCACGAAGGAGGCGTGAATGTATGATTTTTATCTTCTAATGACTTCTTTAATTTTTTTTATAAATTTTTATCTCGTAGTTTGGGAATCAACAAGCGTGAGATTAGAGGCTAAAAGTGTCCAGATTTAGACACTTTTATTAATTGTACGCTTTTTCAAGCCAATTTTTGAACAAACAAATTGTTTGAAAAAGTTCGAAGAACTTACAAGTTTTGATCATTTAACAAATCTTGTTTCGATTTGGAAACGAATAGTGCATTCTGAATGATTCACTAGTTCGCGATTGATTCGTGAATCAGTCGTTCGTGATGAAAAAACTAATTTTTCGAACAAATGAATCGTTCAGAAAAGTTTGTAGTACAATTTTTGATCATTTAGATACGCACTCTTTGAATTTAAAAAAAAAAAAAAAATCTTAAAATTGAAAAAAAAATCGTAAATTTAATTTACCTAAACGAAGAAATTATCCAGGAAAATTTTTTAAAGCTTTTTCAAAACCAGGTCGGGAAAAAATGCTTTAAAACAAATTTTAAAAACACTTTATTTAAATCTTTTCAGAAAAAATTTTCAATGTCCAAAAGAATTTCAAAATAATAGGTATGAAATTTTAGAATTTCTTTCTACATTGCTTAATTTTCTGCCAATTTTCAAAGCTACGAAAAGTAATCTAACAAGGGAACCGCGCCAACTCGTCACCTCCGATTGAGCTGAAATTTGGCTCACCGAAAGAGCATGCCACCCAGACCTCACAACCAAATTTTTAGCTGCCGAAGTTGATTTTTCGATTTTCGGTGAATTTTTGAAAATGGCTAAAACCGCCTTCAAAAAAACATTTTTTTTTTTAAATTGTAAATTTCGAGATAGAATCCTGAAAATCGGTTTGTACACTAAAGTCGACCTCCCAAGTCGATTGGCACCATTTTCGAAGCGACCTTGAGCCTCCAGGAAAAGTTGACATTTCTCCAGCACATGGAATCTCTCCAGACGGCAAAAGTCAACATTTTCTGGAGGCTCCAGATCGCTTCGAAAATGGTGCCAATCGACTCATGGGGTCAACTTTAGGGGGTAGACGAAGTTTCGAGTGGTGTGATGGAGAAATTGATTTTTTGGACATTTTTTAAAAATGCAGAATTTTCAAGTTGTCAAAAAAAAACACGTGCGAACTCGTCACCTAGGATTTTAGATTCAACTACGTCAATCGATAGATGTCATCCAGCGTTGCCAAATGGAGATCCAAAAAAATCAAGTGATTTTTTCTCGAAAAACCAGGAGATTCGGGACTCAGGAGAAACGAATTTCCGTGAAAAAGCTGTAGATTTCAGGAGTTTTCCATTAAAAAGTAGTAAATTTCTGAAGTTTTCCATGAATAAGTAGTAGATTTAAGGAGTTTTTCATAAAACAAAATAGGTTCAGGAGTTTATTTATCTACTTTTTTTTTTATTTTTTCATGATACATGAATTGATGTATGGTACTATTGTCATTGGAAAAATACATTAAGTGAAAAATCGGTCGTAAAAATTGGAAAAAAAATTGTTTCCCTTTTTTTAAATCACATTTTACAAAAATTTAAGGTTTTTTGAAAAAATCAGGAGATTTCTGTTGAAAATCACGGAATTTTTGCTGAAAAATCAGGAGAAATTTTCAAAAATCAGGAATCTTTGCTAAAAATCAGAAGATTGGGAGAAAATCAGTACGCCCTCAAAAAGTAGGAGATCTCCTGAAAAATCAGGAGCGTTGGCAACGCTGATGGCATCATACTAACGCTAGGATTAAATTTTCAGCTGCCGAAGTTGATTACAGCGCCATCTGCAGCTATTTCAGTGCTCTGGAGAAAAGTCAGCATTTTCAGAAGGCTCCCGATCACTTCAAAAATGGTGCCAATCGACTCGAGGGGGGGGGGCGGGTGACTTTAGGGGGTAGACGAAGTTTCGGGTGATATGATGGAGAAATTGATTTTATGGAAATTTTTTAAAAATGCAGAATTTTCAAGTTGTCAAAAAAAAAACACGTGCGAACTCGTCACCTCGGATTTTAGATTCAACTACGTCAATCGATAGATGGCATCATACTAACGCTAGAATTAAATTTTCAGCTGCAGTTAATTACAGCGCCGTCTGGAGCTGTTCCAGTGCGCTGGAGAAAAGTCAACTTTTCCTGGAGGCTCCAGATCACTTCCAAAATGGTGCCAATCGACTCGAGAAGTCGACTTTAGTGTACAAACCGATTTTCAGGATTCGATCTTGAAATTTACAATTTTTTTTTTCAAAAAATGTTTTTTTGTAGGCGATTTTAGCCATTTTCAAAAATTCGTCAAAAATCGAAAAATCAACTTCGGCAGCTAAAAATTTGGTTGTGAGGTCTGGGTGGCGTGCTCTTTCAGTGAGCCAAATTTCAGCTCAATCGGAGGTGACGAGTTGGTGAGGTTCGTTTGTAAGCTGCGGACTGCATTTTTTTTTTTTTTTTTTTTGAGGTTTTCCTATTTCCAACGTCCATCTTCCTTTCCAAAAAAATCTTCCTATTTCAGTATCTAATGCCAGGATTGAAAAAATTTTCAAACAAAAGTTATAGATTGAGATCTTTGGAATAATTTTGGTCATAACAAAAATTTCGATAGGACCCCTCTCTCTCCTCCAATTTCGCATAAAACGTATGAAAATTATCCTTGCAGTTGGAGACTAGACTATGAAAACTAAATTTCGACGGGATTCGACGACATTGACGTTTCGAATCTGTATTTTTTATTCTCGAACGAAAAATGACACGAGCTTCGAGAGGAAAAAAAAGATAAAAGTGAAGGTAAACGATACCGCTTTGATGTATATTGCAATTTTTTACACGGTTGAAATTTGATAAAAATTCTATATACGTTTACGTATAAAAGTATCACTGTGGAATGACAGGAGAGTAGAGGTACGTTAACATATACATATTACATAAACGTACGTACGTAGATTCGCCCTTTGGCAAAAGACTTGGTCTCTCTGTGGCAACCAATGCGATCGTCATTATAGGGTAGGAAAAAAATGCCTCTACGTTGGAAAGCTTACGACTAGGTAAACGTAATATTCTCGCACGCGAATATAATTTTAAGCCGAATCGTTGAATAAATTAATACCATCGACGATATCACACGAGGTAAAAAAAATCTGCCGATACGAAGCGCGTGCTAGTAGTGGCATTTTTTCACACGAGCTTGTCCACGTCCCTTTCACTTTGAAGCCTCATGTCACATTTGTTATAAAAATACTATAAACTGGCACTTTTTTCGCAATTCACTTTTGTGTACAGAAAAGCTTTCGACACTTTAGGCGATAGAACGGTCGCTCGTATAAAGTTTTTCAAACGAGTAAATTTGTACGTGTTTTGAATCCATCTCATCGTCAGCGTCGTCTACAGCACACCTAAAGCGTCTCTTCTATCCTCTCTCCGCGAGTGTATTTTTATTCGGTCAATATTCGTAGGCTGTATGCGAGGAAAAAAAAGGTAAAAAACCAAAGCTTCCGAGTGTTTATTTACCAGACTGGACCTAATGTATGAAACGTCTACGAAAATATAGGACTGCGGACTCGACGGTGCGTTAAATTTTCATTTGTTTCGGCTTCGTACCTACTCCCACTTTTACCAGTCGAGCATTTGTTTTAAAGCGCGAAAACGTGTCGTTTGTGTGGACAAATCTCAAGTACGAGGCGTTCTCGAGCAAGTATTTTCCATTTTCTATACTCGAAAACCGAATATAGAGATCTATACATTTTGTATGTGTATATTGCTTTTGGATTACTTATCTTTATTTTCGGCTTATTTTTACGTTCTACTCGTATTTTTGTGAAATCTACCTCGTACCGGATATATTTTTTCATCCAGATTGAAAAGTACGGCTCTGGGTGATTTAGGCTGTTTTCGTACATACCCCCTCACCCTCACAAAACACCTCGACATTTTGAAAAGAACTCGGCATTTGGAAAACCACCTATATCCAAATTCTTTTCAATTCAATTATTATTTTCTAGTCCACTCGAGAGATTTCATATTGTTGAAAACTTGGGTCTTTTTTTTGGTATCATGTACAAGTACAGTATAGTTCGTCGAGATTATAAGGGTTCTAATAATATATACCTACGAACGCGTATAAGGCTTAGAAGATTTCTTATAAGCTCGGTATAGTCTCCAATTTGCGATTTCCAGGGGAGCAGGGGTACCAATCGATTTTTTTAGGGACAAAAAAGTGTAATAAAATGGCTTTAAATTCAGAAAATACGTTAAAGATCCAGTCTTTACAAAAGAAAGACCTATACTATACACTCTGCTCAGATTTAATTATTTTTTTGACACTTTCAAAAGTATTGGAAAAATTGAAAAGAATGCGCAAAATACTCGGCATTTCAGTTCAGATTCACAAACATATAATTTTTGGATAATTTATGCTTTAAAAATGAACAAATATATAAAATACTTCTACTCTCCAGGCACAATTTTTTTCTGAAACAGTTTGAGATTTTTTTCAAGAGAGATTTCTTTGCATGAAATTTTAAATAATAGCAACTTTTCACTACAGAATTTTTGTTTTGAAAGGGCAATTTCAAAATTTATTACAAAAATTTCATTTTTTTTTGTTGTTCAGTTTAAATTGTAATTTTAAAAAAATGTTTTAAACAATTTTGAAAATTTTTTGAAAAATTGTTTTCAATTACTTCTTGAAAAAATAATATGTACGCAAGTTCGAAATTTTCCAAATTGTATGAAAATTTTCCAGAAGAATTTCACAAAAAAATTGTCTAGGTAAACTTTTCTCAAGAAAATATTTCAAAGTTTTTCTAAAAAAAATAGGCCTATTAAGGAATCAAAACTTTCCTAAAAACATTCAAAAATCTTATCAACAATTTTTCAAAAAAACAAAAAAAAAACTTGGCAAAAAATATTCTAAATAATTTATTTTAGAGAAAATATTTCCAAAATTTAAAAAAAAAAATCAAGAGTTCCGTTGAATTCTTTTTAATTTACAAAAAATATTTTAAATCCTTTTTTGAATCAAAAAATCCAACCTGCAATTATTTTTTGAAAATTTTTAAAAAATTTATTATTTTTAAGAAAATACTATGAATAGCAGTTCAAAAAAAAAATCACATGAAATCGTCAAGATTTATTTTTTTGTTGCAAGAAGATACATTAAATCTTATCAAAAAATTTAAGAAAAAATTCGCTAAAAAAGTTTTATAAAAAAAAAACATTTTGAAATTTCCTTGAAAAAATTCTTATTTCATTGTTTTTTTAAAGAAAAACTGTTTCAAAATTTTCCAAAAAAATCTGCAAAAAAAAGTCGAAACTCTTGTCAAAATCCTGAAAAAGAAAGGACTTTTGTCTTAAAAATTTTCTGATTACGAACATTTCATTTTCCGAATTTCGTCTTTAGATTATCTATAATAATGAATTTTCTCAATGTTGAATTTTTGGGTCATATATTCGGTTCAATTTTTTCTCACTTTTCCAACAAAATTTTGTTGAAACATTATTTCCTTCTTCAAAACGTTATAATTTCAATTTTTCCGCTATACGAATATTTCTCAAAATTTTTTCTCCCAATTTTCTGTTTTCCAATTTTTCATCTTTAAATGTGTTTTTTTGTTTTTAAAAAAAATAAATTTTTGAAAATTTTCAGTCATTTCTTTTTTTTTTTGAATTTTTTTTCCTTCAAAACGAGTATACTTCTTTCCACCAAAAAAAAAAAAAAACCAAACAATTTTATCAAATTTGCTTTTTTCAGTAATTTTTTTGAATTCCATCAAAATTTTTCCATTAAAATTTGTTTTAAAAATTTTTGCAGCAATAAATTCTATCTTTAAAACCAAAAAAATAATTTCATAAATATTTTCAAAAAATGTTGATTATAAAAAATTTTGGGTTCAAATGTTGTATTAAGGAACAATTTTTTTTAGCCACATTTTTCTGATTTTTCATAACGTTATTTCTATATTTTTAAACCGCAAAATTCTTTTACATTTTTCAGCAATTTTCAAAGTTTTTTAATGTCTTCAAAAAATCTCCCCAAATTCTATTTTTGGAAAAAATGCATTTCATCAATATTTTTATTTTTCAGTCATTAAAAAAATAATCATAAAATTTTATATTATATATTTTTTCTTCAAATTTCTTCCTCAATTTGACAAAAAAAATTACAATTTTTCCTATAGTTGAAAAATAATAATTTTCCAAGAGCTTTTATTTTTCACTCATCAATACCATCATAAATATTTTTCATAATTTCTTTTTAGTGTTTTTCCAATTTTTTCCTCTGAATTTTTCTTCAAAAAATCCTCAAAAATATTTACTTGATCAATTTGCATGTTAGAACAAAGATTTAAAAAAAAATCATCATCCTTATATAATTTTTTTTAGAAAAATCCAAATTAAAAAAAAAATGAGCATAAATAAGTATTTGTAGTTCTAAAAAAACTCCATAAATTTTACTCTACAAAATTGCATCGTGAATCACTATAATTTATACATTGTACATATTTTAACACGATCCAAGCCAGACATTCGTGTTTTTCAAAAAAATCACGTATTCGATCTACTTTCTATGAAAAAAAAAAACAAAAAAAAAACCAACCAGCTCAATTTCAACTCGATTTTCCATCCTATTTAATGAACGGTTCTATTCGATCGAGTTAACGAGATTTTTTCTTCGTCGATTAATAACGAACGCTATAGTATGCGTACTTGTTTTCGTACGAATATACGATGACGTATAAGACGAGATCGTATTTCGAGAAAAAAAAATAACGAATAGGCTACTCGAATACGTAACAGTTCGCATACGTATTACACAACTGCGGTTAACTGACCAGCCCAGAACATAAACGTACACCTAGGTATAGTATTAACGTCTGTAATCAACGTTCGACGTACACAAAGTGTAGATTCTGCGGCTGGCCAGTCAGAAAGATGGATAATTGGTCAATAGATCGACCCATCACCTATCATAGATATTCGAAAGAAAAACCATGGATAATCCAAATACACGTTTTTACAAATAACCTCAGAGTAAATTAATCAGACCACCGATGAGATCTCTGGCTCCTTGAGTAGATGCCTATTGCCTAAATAAAGAAAAATTACCGAAAACCGAGTTAATTACCAATTCTCATCTGGAGCAACCTAAAGCAATCTGCAGAATCGTTGGCTGTGAGATTGGAAATAAACAAAACGATTTTATATACGAACAGATTCCAATTCCGGCGCTTCTACGAGTGTAGTTAACAATTCCACATACGTATTTACGATACTTAATTAGCTGTCTGCCGAGAATTACCGGAATTTTTTCTCATATGCCTTTTATAGCACCGTGTGCGATTCATCGCCATTCTCTACACTATTTTATTGGACGATTCGAGATCGAGTAACCGTGTGGTCTATGTGTCTCATTCGAAGTACTGCAGTACTATAACAACTTCCATCAGCGTCACCGTCGCGTCCTCTTGTCACTTGGCATTCCGTAGAATATAAATTTTTCAAATTGAGACGTCGACTCGAGATGACATCTAGAATTATAATCAAAATACCAGTGCGCGATTTGTGACCAGGGCAGAGGGGTGCAGAGCTGCAGACTGCGGGTATGTCGTATTACTCGGTAAATACGAGTACATGTTACAGCTACGTATCGTTTATTATACAACTCGTTATAAACGTACGAACGTATATACTCCAGCGCATTGTACGTATATGGAAATCTTTCGAATGGAAAATAATATGCGCGGATATTTACATATTTACGTAGTTGACGGGATTCTCGCGTATCCATTTAATTAAGAAAACCAGGTTGGGTGAAGCTCAGGGGGCGGAATTCGAACGGTATAATGCGTCAACGGTATAATGCGTCACAGGTCAAACGAAAGTTTATAATTTAGATGCATATTGGAGAGCTGTTTGGGGAGGGCAAAGGGAGTTTGAATTGGGGGATTTTTTTCACTCAGATAAGGGAAGGTAAAAAATTGTATCAAGTAACGTGCCAAAGCTTGGAAATCATTTTGTTCCGATTTTAATGACAATAATTATAATGATCAAAACATCTTTTAAGGTGATTTGTTTCCAAAGGGTCCATCCCCTCTTCAAAAAATCCCTCTATTTCTCTACTTGAGGCACCAATTGAAAAAATTTTCAAACAAATGTTGTACACTGAGATCTTTGTAACACTTTTGATTATTAAAAAATTTTGATTAGATCCCCCCCCCCCCCCCAATTTCTCATAATACGTATGAAAATCATCTGCTCTCATGTATCATGCAAAATTAAAGGGGAGGGAGAGGTCTGATCGAAAAATTGTGATAACCATAAAATAATTGTAAGGGTCTTAATCTACAACTTTTGTTCGAGAAGTTTTTCAATTAGAGCCCTGGGTACAGAGATGGAGAGATTTTTTGGAAAAGAGAATCTAGGAAAAAGGGAGCCTTGAACAAATTTGAAAATACGTACTAAATTACGAATCAACCATTAATACTGGGTTTCTTTAGAAGATTTCTTCAGGGTAATTTTTCTGTTGATTTTTTTTCTTACTCGATAGACTATTTCTTGCATAAAAATTTTTGAAATAATTTTTTCATTAACAATTTTTCTACTCGTAGCCTCACTTTTTTCAATTTCTTCTTCAAAGACCTTATAAATGTATTGTATCTATATTGTCTGAAATTTTCTAAACATTTTTTTAAATAAATTTTTTGGTTTCCCCCGAGTTAAGTGGATATTTTTTGAAAAATTTTCAATTAAAAATACCCAATGAAATTTTTTCAAAAACAAATTTTTCAGGTGAAAATCATTTTTTGATAAGTTCATTTTTCTGAATATTTTTTCTTAAGAATTTCCTCTCAATAAACAATATCTAATGATTATTTTTTGTATAAATGATTTCTAAGAAATATTTTTTCTATCAATTTTTATTTACTCGAAGAATGTTTTCTTCAGAAAAAGTTTTCACAATAATTATTTTATTCTTCAATTTTTTTACGTACTCATTCACATAAATAAAGTTTTTATTCCCCCCCCCCCCAATTTTGAGGCAATTTTTTGAAAGAACTGAAAAAAAAACTTTTTCAATAATTTTTTTATATGTTGTGACTCATTTTTCCATATTTTGGCAAAATTTTCACCTAAAATATCAATTTTTATAATTTTTTCAAGTAAAAAATTTGAAAAAGCTCGAGGATATAAGTAAATATCTGTCTCACAAAAAACTCCAAAATTTTTTAAAAATACCAAAGGCTGAAGTGTTTTTTATTGAATTTTTTCAAGAGAAGTTCATTTCTCAAAAATCACCTTTTACCACAAAATTTTAAGAAAACTACTTCCCAAAAAATGATAGGAAAATTGGACGCTACTCACTTTCAAAAAATTAAAAATTAAATTTAGTAAGTACGAAAAAAATTTTAAACACAAAGAAATTCTATTTTAAAATAGTAGTTCTGTTCAATAATAAGGAGTGATGGAAACTTTGTGATTTTTCAACAGCAATTGTTGAATTTTTTCACTACTTTCACAATCGATAGACCCGATAATATGCGAGGGTGCATGGGAAAAGGGACCTTAAGTCAAAAAATAAAATTTTACAAGAGAGGTGGTAGTTCTAAAAAAAAAAAAAAAAATTTCAAATTTGATTAAAAATGATTTTTTTCTCGAAAATTATTGATTATTTATAAACTTATTTTTTTCGTAGAAAATTGAATAACTTTTTAATTTTTCAAGATGCACATTTTTTATTATCAATTTCATATAAAATATCATCAAAAAGATTTTTTTAATGAATTTTTTCATTTTTTATTTTGCGATGTACTTATCAATTTTTTGAACTTTTTCAAAAAATAATCCTTCAGAGATTTAAAAAAAAAAATAATAATAATAAAATGAATTTTAAATCTATAATTTTTTGACGACTTTTTTAAAAATAGGGTCTTTTGTAAAATTTTCAGGTGAGACAGCACTGATTTTTTTTCAAAAAACGAATCAAAAATTTGAATAAAAAACTAAAAAGGCAAAAAATGACTACTTCTGAGCCATGATTTCTAAGCTAATTTTTTATCAATTTTTTTTAAACCTCTCGTACAAAATTTTCTCAAAAAGGGATTTTTAAATGAATTATTTGATTGTTTTCTGGCGATGTGACAATTTTTTGAGAGTTTTTTTTCAAAAAATAATCCTACTTACAAAATTTTTTCAAAAAAACAAAAATACTGAAATTTATTTATTTAATAAATTAATAAAAGGACAATTTTTAACACGAACGATATAAAAAAGAAAAAAATATGACGTTTCGTATAACAACGTTATACATCATCAGATAGTCGAATAATGAACGAAGAACACAACTGCGATATTATTTTTAGCGACGAAATTAAATTTATCTATCAAGACACTGGGGAAAAAATCGCAGATATTAACTTATTAAATGGCCTTCGTTCATTATTCGACTATCTGATGATATATAACGTTGTTATACGAAACGTCATATTTTTTCCTTTTTTATATCGTTCGTGTTAAAAATTGTCCTTTTATTAATTTATTAAATGTATTTAACTCGCACGAACTTATTACTTTTCATTTTCCTCGTTTTATTGAAATAAATTTGTACCTAATATAGATATACTCGTATATTTTTGACGTCTTCATAAATAAGAACTTATGTAAAATTTTGCAGATGAAACAGCACTGATGATTATTATCCTCCCCCTCCCAAAAAAAAAACAACTAAGAAGTCGAAAAATGACAAAAATGACTATTTTAAGCCCTGGAAGTCAGTTCGGATGGTTTCCAAACACTTCGATACATAATTTTTAATTTATACAAATTCGGAAATATCCTCGAATTTCCATTTCGAAAAAAATCACCATCTTCGATGAATCCTTGAATCGAAATTAATACTCAAAAATTATGAAACCGGAGTGGTATTTTAAGCACTCTTAATTAATCACAAGGCTGCTCGAATAAAGCGAGAAGACGCAATGGAAACGAGACAATTTTAAATAAAATTCGATATTTTATACTTCGCGAGTATAATACATATTTTGTTTAAAATCTCCCTCGCTGCGCGATCTCACTTTGACAAAACTTCCTCATCTATAGGGACTCTTAGACGTCTCGTTAATAAATTGTAAATAGCTGGAGTGAAACACAATAACATCCGATAATTAGGCTCAGGGTTGATAATTAACAGAAAAAAATTATAATAGGGCACGAAACCGTATAAAACTACTCATCTAAAGACGACCGCGACCCCTTTACACGATCCAAATTACTACTTTGAAAGGAAGGAAAGGAACCGAAGGTAGGACGAAAATTACCTGGATTCGGATCTTCATCTGGTTCATAATCATCCTCATCTTCGGCATCGTCAGGAATATCGTTTTCTTCGTCATCCTCCATTTTATTCGCGCAAACACTTATAAAAGAAGAGACAACCACCTAACCGGATCGAATTTTCTTACGCACAGAAAAATGCCAACTATACGAGGCTAGGATAGCAAAAGAAGGAAGAATGAAAGAAAGAAAAAAAAGGCCAAAGAAGTAAATAACGTCAATAGAAATCCTATAAATGTCGAGTTCGCGCTGAGAAAGTGAGAAAAGGGCATTAGAATAGAAAAAAATTTCTCAACAAAGGTATGTGCGCGTATAAAGTGTATATAAGCCGCACAATTGGCCGATTCAATGCCATGCCATCGAGGCAGGATACGGGTGAAATGTGCTATGCAGCGTAGCAGAGCACACCTTAAAATGTACGATTCGATATCGCGATATAAATCACGCTGTTTTAGCTGAATTAAAAATCAACGCGGATTCATTCGCGGTTCGTGTACTTATTCGTAGTCGTCGTCGCGTTAAAAGCCTCTTTCTACTTTTATGTAAGAATAAGTAAGAATATATCGTAGTACGCCTTCGAGGTGCGCCTTTTTATGTAGTACACTGTTGAAAAGAAGCACCGGTAAGTAATTATACCCCTTTGTAACATTGAGATTAATTAACTGACGTAATAGGTATAAGACGGATTACCACGTTACATTGGTAGCATAGTCGAGACTCCTAAGGAAACATGTAAATCGTAGTTAATTAAATTGTGTAATCGTGTACGAGCTGTATACGGCTGTAATACGTATATAGTATAGTCAGTCGCTGCGAAAGCATATCGTAGCATGAGACGCAGCCGTGTAATTTATTCTCTGCGGTAAAAGCTCCGCGGCAAGTTCATTAGATTCGGTAATACAGCGAAAAAATTGAAAAAAGTATTTCAAATAATCAAAGTGGGTAATTTTCCTGATCCTAAACCTCAGAATTTTCAAAAAATCATTATCTGCATTTCCAAAAAAAAAAAAAGATCATAGAATTTTTTTAAAAGTCTATTATTGGAATTTTTTAAAACAATTCGATGGTTAAAATTTGAAAAAAAAAATAGCATAAAATTTAAAAAATAATAATACCTACATATCCAATCAAAATTTAAAAAAAAAAAAAAAAAAAAAAAAAATGATCACCAGAATTTGAGAGGTGTCTTTTCAATAATTTCCATCAATTCGAAATGTTCCTAAAAAAAAAAAATCTAATGAATTTAGAAAATTTTGAATCCTCACTCAGAATCATTCTGAAATCATTTCAAATAATTCATGCTCTAGGAAATTCGTAAAAACTGAAAAATTCTGAAAATTCTTAAATTCCAAAAATTCATTTTAAATAAATAATCGAGAGAAATTCGTAAAAATCTCTAAAATTCTAAAATTTCATCCAGAACTGTTCATAAAAACCACGAAAAATAATTTAAAATCGATCCCATCAGTACAGAAGGACACGAGAGAATTCTAGAAAGATATTCCAATTGATGCTCAAAGTTCAAAAAACAATTCTGAATAATTCGTTTGAATTCGTGAAATGTCATTCAGAATCATTCTAAATTTCTAGCAAAGGACTTGAAATTGATCCTATTAATTCAGAATGACTCCGGAAAATTCCAAAAAAAAAGTTATTCCAGTAAAAAATTTTAAATGTCATTCAGAATCATTTTGAAATTCTAGCAAATGACTGAAGGAGATTCTGAAAAGTTGAAAACAATTCTGAATAATTTGTTTAAATTCGGAGTATTTTGAGAAAAATTTGTATAAATCTGGAATATTTTGGGAAATATTCTTATAAATCTGAAATATTTTGAAATGTCATTCAGAATCATTCTAAAATTCCAGCAAATGACTTCAAATTGATTCTATTAATTCAGAATGACTCCGGAAAATTCCAAAAAAAAAGTTATTCCAGTAAAATTTTTTGAAATGTCATTCAGAATTATTCTGAAATTCTAGCAAAGGACTTCAAATAGAACCTATCAATTCAAAATGACTGAAGGAGATTCTGAAAAGTTGAAAACAATTCTGAATAATTTGTTTGAATTCGGAGTATTTGGGAAAAATTCGTATAAATCTGGAATATTTTGAAATGTCATTCAGAATCATTCTGAAAGTCTAGCACAGGACTTTAAATTGATTCTATTGGTTCAGAATGACTCAGGAAAATTCCAAAAAGTTATTTCCTCAATTTTAAAAAACAATTCTGAATAAGTTGGAGAAATTCCCGTATGACTCTTGAAAGTTCTGAGTCATTCAGAATTATTCCAGAATTTCAAAAAGTCACTTCAAGTTATTTGCATCCTTTGGTGTGTTAAGGAAAAATTCATAAAATTACAACAAAAAAAAAACAAAAACATTTTGACCAAGTCTCAAAATCCCAAAAAGTCAGTTCGAACAATTCAGATAAAAAAATGAAATATTTGTAGAAATTCGTATGAATCTGGAAAATTCTGACACGTCATTCCGAATTAATCTGAAACCCCGTAAAAAATTGAATTATATTCATCAATTCGGAAGTCTTTTGAATAATTCTGAAAAATCATTTTAAATTAATTCAGCACAATAGGAGAGAATTCGAAAAGCTATTCTATTTAATTTCCGAATTCCAAAAAGTTATACTGCAAAATTTGTATGAATCCAGAAAGTTCTTAAAAGTGATTCAGAATTATTCTAGAATTTAAAAAAAAATTGATAAATTTCATTAGTGTCATCAATTTGGAAACCATTTTGAGTACACAATTCTAAAATTCTGAAAAATAATTTGAAATCAATTCAGAATGATCTGGAATAATTCTAAAAAGCTACTCAAATCCATTATTAAATTCTAAAAAGTCGTTCTAAGTGATTCATATGAATTCATCATCACGAATTTATTCTAAAACTTTGAAAATCATTTCAAAAACTTAATTTTTATCAAATCAAAATGTTCTGGAAAAATTTGTACGAATTTGGGAAATTCTGAAATGTCATTCAAAATTATTCTGAAATTATGAAAAATAATTTCAAATTATTCCGAAATTTTGAAAAACTAATTTTAATCAAATCAAAATGTTATGGAAAAATTTGTACAAATTTGAGAAATCCTGAAATGTTCTGGAAAAGTTTGTATGAATTTGGGAAATTCTGAAATGTCATTCAGAATTATTCTGAAATTGAAAAATCATTTCAAATTATTCCGAAATTTTGACAAACCCAATTCTTATCAAATCAAAATGTTCTGGAAAAATTTGTACAAATTTTTCTGAAATGTCATTCAGAATTATTCTGAAATTATGAAAAATCATTTCTCAAATAATTATTCTAAAATTTTGATAAAATAATTTTTATCAAATCAAAATGTTCTGAAAAAATTCGTACAAATTTGGGAAATTCTGAAATGTTTTGGAAAAATTTGAACGAATTTGGGAAATTCTGAAATGTCATTCAGAATTATTCTGAAATAATGAAAAATCATTTCGAATTATTCCGAAATTTTGACAAACTATTTCAAAATAATTCACAATGATCCTACAGAATTCTAAAAATAATTTCAATCCATGCAAATAAATTTGGAGTGTCTCGAAAAAATCAGAAACAATATTCAATTTTAAAACATTAAATGTTTTTGAAATTTCACGATTCATTCTGAATAATTCGAATGTATCATTTCAAAATATTTCATAGAAATTTTGTATAAATATGGGAAATTCTGAAACATCATTCAGAATTATTTAGAAAATTGAAAAAAAAAAAAAAAAAAAAAAACATTTCAAATAAATTCAGAATGATCCTAAAGAATTCTGAAAAGCTATTCCAATCGAGTCATAAATTCCTAATCCTCATTCTGAATAATTCTTACGCATCTAGCATTCTAGAATATTTCGAAGAAATGTACAAGTCTGGCAAATTCTGGAACATCATTTAAAATTCAAACTTTCGACGACCAATTTTTTCGCAATTTTTTCTCCTCGACCGAGTTTACGAATATTTAGTTGCGAACTGAAGTAGAAATTTCGGAATTAATATCCAACCATTACTCGTATAAAATCATTTCATTGTTTACGAAACACTTAAAAGTACCAAAAGTTTCGCGATCATCTTCAGTGTACATTCAAACGTACGAAAAGTTACCCGCATGATTTTACAGTCCACATCTACAGTTTATTAACATAATTCGCGACTCCCCCGCCGCAGCCTGTTTGCTCGTTCGCAGTTTCCACTAGAAATACTACGAGAATGTCATCTTATATCTTCATACTTCGCGATATAAGTGCAATTGTAGTAACTATAATCACCGAGGAGGAGGTTAATTGCGAAAATGATAAAAGTCCTGTATGTTATCGTAGCTCTATAGAGCTTTTCTCGAACGCGAATGTGTCGCGAAAGCTTATACTTGGATAGATAATAAGTATCGCCTGAAAACTTCGCGCGTCTTTTTCTTTTCTCGAGTCGTGTGCGCTGAATCGAGTTACGAGGTGGAATGCAGTTTTGTGGTGTGCATGTGCAAGCGAGAGCGAAAGAATAGGATAAAGGATGGTTAAATATGAGTTTCTTCCAGCTCTATTTTCCCACTGGGCTTCTTCGCTGTAAAAAATTAAATTCGTTTGTCGAGATAACGCGAAATAAAATACCGAATCCGCGTTCTGATACACTTTATCTGTGAAATTACCTCGTTGATGGTTCAACTTTGGGTCGAATTCGTTTGTATTTTAATATGTATCCCATGTCGGAGGTTTGAAATGACTACACGCCGAAAAAATTCCCTAATAAAGTAATAAAATTGCTATTATCTCGTTCGCAATATATATAGCTCGTATACGAACAAAACGTATGAATTCGATATTGCTCGTAAAATTGAAGATATAATAAAAATCAGTGAATTTCGACGTTACACACGTTTTACGACGAGTTACTCTTCTCTTCTCTTCCTCGGCTCCTGCTTGGAACCCTGGCAGGAATATTCAGTGCAGTATGTGTATGTACTTATGTAGTATTTGTATAATGTTGATCTGTTATAACGTACGCATTATCATAAACAAAGACTACGAGCTGTATGCCCTCAGAATACCAAATCCTTTCGAACTTTTCTTTCCACAGCCAACAGCTTGGAAAACCTACCTAACGAATATCGAACAGATTTTTTTTTTCATTTTGCCACCTCTTCTAATGTTTCACATCGAGATACGACATGACAAATAGTAACACCCTATGACGAAAACCGAAATCTGTTGTAAAATTACGATTAACTCGAAGCCAGAAGTCCTTGAATGGAAACTTCACCTTTTTGTACGACACCTGTCACAGATAACGTTGTGTTGTGTTTTTTTTTTTTGAGGAAAAAACCACCGTAAATTATTTTGTAGCCGACTTCAAATCGCAAGTCTATATTAGGAGCGATAATTATATCGCTAATTGTTTTCATTTTTTTTTATTTATTTATTTTTTTTCGATTCTGGTTGAAGTTTTTTGTAATTTGATATGCACTTCACGATGTTACCTAGTTCAAGTGTTGTGTAATTTGACTACATCTTTAGCACTGTGAGCAACGAATTATGTTTAAAATTCGACCAGTAATTTTGAAAGTGTGTCGAATTCGTACGAACTTTCAAAAATGGCAACAGTTTTTCAGAATATTCAGTTGATAATTTAATTAATCTAAATGAATGACGCTGACGCAGCATTTTGAAATGGCTTTTCCGAATTTTCTGGGTTCATACGAATGCCTCCAAAATTAAAATATTTGTAATTGATATTAGATATTCAGAAATTCAAAATGAATTTTTTGGAATTTCAAAATCAATCTGAATTGCCTTTTGGAATTTTCCCAGATTATTTTATAATATTTTAACGAAATTAACGAAATCATTTTCAGAATAATTCCGAATGAGGTTTCAGAATTTGCCAGTTTCATTCGAATTTCCTTGAAATATTCCAATTTATACAAGATGAATTTTTAAGTGATAACAATCACGTGATATTTCCAAAAAAAATGATCATCAAAATTCTTCAATAGTAAAAAAAAATTATATGTACTCAATCAAAATGTTGTAAAACAATTCGATTACCAAGTAAAATTGCAAGGAAATTAATCAAGTGTCAAAAATTTAAATGTTGGAATTTACCAAAAAAAAAAAAAAAAAATGTTGATCAGAATTTTTTACGAAATTGATTATTTTAAACACTGAAAAAATTGGCCATCATAATTTTCCAAAAAAATAATTTATGATCAAAATGTTTCAAAACAATTCTACAAATAAAATTGATAGAAAAAAGTTCATTATCTTACCTAATTTATAACAAAAATGAATTAGGTGCCTAGTAAAACTGCAAGAATTTTTCAAAAATTTGATTGCTGGAAATTTTCAAACAAAATTAATCAAATCACAAAAAATTTTATTTTATTTTATTTTTTTAAATTTATGATCATAGAATATAAAAAAAAATTATTATAAGAATTAGAAAAAAATATTATGAACAAATTTATTAGGTAAACCGTTCGTACTATTCGATCAGTCAAAAACTGCAAAAAATTGATCATAAGATTTCTTCAAAAAATTGATCATAAGATTTCTTCAAAAAATTCAACATCAGAATTATCAAAAAAATTGATCAACCGAATTCTTCAAAAATCTATTATTGGAATTATTCAAAACAATTTTACTATCAAAAAAGTCGTGAACAACATTGTCAAAAAAATGATCATTGAAATTGAAAAAAATAAAATAAAATAATGGTATCCAGTTAATCAATATTTTTCAACCACTCGATTAGTAAAATCGCAAAAAAAATTGAACACTGGAATTTCTAAAAAAAAAAAAAAAAAAAAAAAAAATGATTATAAAAATTTATAAAAAACAAAAATGATCAGAATTTGAGGGAAAAATTACGAGTAAAAAATTTCTTTAGTGAAATTACAACGTTTCTCCCTCTTTTTTGGGGAAAGGGGTGTGAATGAAATTCATTATCAAAATTTTTCTAAAGTTATTCTGATTCGTCAAAAGAACATGAGATCATGAACTTCTTATAAAAATTCCGTTACAACCATTTTTCAAACAAAATTATTCGAGTGTGTCAAAAAATTGATCATTACTTCACCAGATTTTCAAAGAATTAATGATAATCAAAATTTTCAACAAGAAAAAAGTTAAACTGTAGATAATTATTTTTATCAGAATTTTTCAAAAAACTCACAACTGGAAATTTTCGAAACAATTTGATTGGCAAAATTTGAACAAAAAATTGCATAAAAATTGAATAATCAAAATTTTTCTAAAAAAAGTGATGGTCCGAACTTGAAAAGAAATTATCAAAATTTTTCAGTAAAACAATTTGAATAGTAAAACTGCTAAGAAATTGATCATCAGAATTTTTCAAAAAATCATTATCTAAATCTTCAAAAAAATGATTATCAGAATTTTTTAGCAAAACAATTTGAACAAAAAAACTGATAAGAAATTGATCATTTGAATTTTTCAAAAAAAAAAAAAAATCGCTATTAAGATTTGTCAAAAAATAATATAATCATCAACTTTTTACAAAAATTCCATTACGAAAATTTTTCAAACAAAGTTAATTCAGTGTTAAAAATTTGATCACTCGAATTTTTCAGAAAATTGATACCTAGATAATATTTTTTTTAATGATTTGATTAGTTAGTTAAACTAACTAGAGAAAATTGATCATCAGAATTTTTCAAAAAAAATCACTCAACATTTTCAAAAAAAAATTTAAAAAAAATTATCTTCGGAATTATTTTTGGAATTTTTCAAAAAATATGATCACTATTAAGTTATTTTAGGTACCTAATTTTTTAAATAAAATTTTTATGTAAAATATTTGATTATCAGAATTTTTTGAAAATTTTAAAGAGTCACAATTTTTTGAAAATTTTAAAGTGTCAAATTTTTTAAAAATAATTCCAAAAAGGGGGAAAAATTAGAAGAAATTGAATAGTGATTAGCTGATTACTTTTTAAAAATTATGAAGTAAATTGAGATTCAAAACACTTGACGATAAAAATTTCGAAAAAATTTAACAAATTTTGAAACTTCACTTGAATAAAAATGTATTATGTACACTTCACAGCACTTTTATGTGAAAATTTCCACCTTTGCTACAATTTCGATCACTCGGGCCAACGACTCGCTATATCCCAGTGCAATTATCACGTCAGGTGGGTACGCACCTCGAACATGGTACGACACGATAACACCGTCGAGCTCGACTCGAGCGATATATCAATTTTATTATGACACACCGCGTTGGGAACCGAAGCAAAATAGGAGCTGGTACAAAAAAAAAAAAAAAAAAGAAAAAAGAAAAAAAATATTCAATAATTTGAACGAATTAACATTAATGCGTGCGTCGATACGATGGTAATCGTAAATACTCGATCTGTCATCGTACTATACTCATATATCCATTTCATATATACGACACGACCACCTCTCTCCAACCTTCGAAGCAATAGAACCAGCGGGGGTAGGTGAGGGCTAGATATAAAAAAATAATTAATTTTTTTCCACATATCGACGTACCTAATTCGTATTCACGTTCGGCATCCTCTGGTATAGTTTCCATCGCCCAAATAAAATTTTATCTCGGTATTTTCATCAAGTTTCGTCATGACTTGTCCATAATGCGAAAAAGTTACCACAATCGTGGATTATTCGCTGGGCTCTCTCTTCGATTCGACGTTTGGGAAACTTCGTAAATTCGAAAATTTACCAACGAACAGGGTCAGAGGTGTGGGACGTTGGCAAATAATAGTAAAAAAATAACTGCAGATAGCACCGCACCGCACCGCACGCTCGTTAGTGGCGAAAATGGATACGTACGAGTGGAAAATTACATCACATCGGGTACGTATATTATTTCGCTGGTGGCATTCGTCAAAAAACGGAAACAGATCGCGCACACCGCACTATAGGGATATAATTACACACCGTGCCACAGCGACCCCCTCTGCTGCCAGAGCTCGTTCGATTCGTTGGCAGTACGTCTACGTATGTCACAAAAAAAAAAAAAAAAAAATGGGGGGAAATGGGGGGAAAATCACACACTGGCGCGAATTTTCAACCACACCGCGTAGGTATTCGCTGCGGCGAAAAATTACACAGATTTTCGGCACGATAATAAGCTTTTAATTTTACGTCGTAATTTATCATCGCATATATATGGCTGTGGCGCTGCTACACACTGCGAGAACGACGAGTCGCAGTCGCAGTCGACGAAATATGAACTTTCTACCGGCTGAAAAAATACAACGTTGAATTCCCACCGCTCAGCTCGTAAGGCGAAATTTCGCTCTTTTTTTTGTGCCTCGTAGCTCTCGTAGTAGGTGCTTTTCAGTTTTCCCCGAACCGACATCCGACAAATCGCAACAATACTCGGATGACTGTGCTGGAAAAATATTCTCTCTCTTTTGTATAAAAATGAAAAGTCTAATTAAGAGGCTAGAATATTGCCCTAACACAATGGGGACGCCGCTGAAGCTGCCGCCGCCGCCGCCTGCGACCGCCGAAAAATATGGCAAATTTGTGAATTCGTTAACAACGCTCGTAATCACCAACTTAGAGGTAGAGTACACCTCGAGGTATATTACCAGAGTATAAAAGGGGGCTAAATTGGTCGTGTAAAAAATAATATGCAGTCCTTAAATAGTCAAGGGTGCCTAAAATTGGGGTGGAATGATTATCTATGTAGTGTGGCCAGAATGGGGGTTTTGGTTTGACGTTTTTTTAAATGGAAATTTAACTCTTGGGAAATTATTGCTCGTGAAATTTTTCGCAATAAATATTTGATCTTAATTAAAATTGGCTCGAGTGGTCGTGAAACAGGATTTTTAATAAAATTTCAAGCCAAAATAGGGGACTTTTGCAAGGCTTTTTAAAACCTTTCACAAGACTTTTTCAAAATGAAAAATGTACCTATCAAAAAGTCAAATTGAAAATGGACCAAATTTTTAAAATTTAATCTAAAATGTACCAACTTTCGAATTTTTGAAAAATTTCAAAGATTTATTAAATAATAATAAAAAAATCGTTTTTTTGTTGAAAATTTTACAAGTTTTACTTAGAACATCTGTTATACTTTGAAAATTGATCCTTTACATTTTTGAAATAATTGTATGAATTTAAAAAAATTATTTCAACGTTGAAAATTTATTAAGAAAAAATAAATTACCTATCCAATTTTTAAAATGAGTCAACATTTAAGTAAAGAATACTAAAATTCCTATAATTTTATGGAACTTTGAAAAAAATGAAGTTCCACCAATTTTACTGAATTTCAAAAATTGATCAAAATTTGAACTTCCATCAATTTCAAAAATTTTCAAATCTTGAAGATAAAAATGCTATAAAGTTTTAATAATTTGAATTAACTAAAATTCCATTCCGAATTAACTAAAATTCCATTCCTAATTAAAGTTTTCAACTTTTCCAAAATTTAAACGTTTACAAATTTCGAAAATTTTCAAATTCTAGATAGAGGTATTCACTTTTAAAATAATTGACACAAATTCAAAAACTCACTAGATAAAGCAAAATTCCAATTTTCAATAAATTTTCAAATTTATACAAAATTTTTAAAATTGATCAAAAATATAAAAATGACCAAAATTCCAATTCCTGATGAATTTTTAAATTTTTCCAAAATTTGAACCCTAACAATAATTTCAAAAATTTTAAAATTTTACAGATTTATCTACTAAATTTTAAAATAATTTACCCAACTTAAAAAATACATTAAACAAAAAGTTTTAAAAATCACCAAAATTCCAATTTTCAATAAATTTTTTGAATTTTTACGAAATTTCAACAATTTTTAGATTCGAGAGATACACTAAATTTTAAAAAGTGATCAAATATGAAAATTTTTTGAAATTTAAAATCGGCCAAAATTCCATTTCCTAAAATTTTTAAAATATTATTTTACAAAAAATTTGAATTTTCATCAATTTTTAAAATTTTCAATTTGCTGAGATTTACTAAATTCTGAAAATAAATCCTACTTGAAAAATTTATTTAACTTTAAACAAACCAAATTTTCAATTCTTAACTTTTTTTTTTCAAATTCCAAGCTTTTATTAAATTTTGAAAATCAATGCAACTTCAAAACTTCATTCAAATTTTTAAATAATCAAAATTTCAATTCTTGATAAATTTTTTAATTTTTCCGAAATTAGAGCTTCTACCAAATTCAAAAAATTTTGAAATCTTGGAAATTAACAAAATTAAAAAAATTAATATGATTCAACTTTAAGAATAATTTAAAAATTACCAAAATTGCAATGCCTTCGAATTTTTCCATGATTTAAAAACTTTAACTAATTTTATAAAATCTCAAGATCTGCCAACTTTTAAAAATGAATCAAACTTTAAAAACTTATTAAAATTTAAAAACCAGTATTAGGTACCTATTTTAATTGTTTTTCAACAAAATTGAGAAAAATTTTCAAACTTGATTTTTTGAAGTTGATTCAAACATTGAAAAATTCACCATGATTCAATTTTTAATGAATTTTTAATTTTTTTAAATTCGAAAGCTTCACTGAATTTTAAAATTGATTCAACATCAAAAAATTTAAAAAGACCAAAATTCCAATTTTTAATGAATTTGAACATTTTTTTGAACATTGTATCTGATCAAATTTTGAAGATTTTTTATTTTTTACTACTAACCATACTTTAAACATTTTTATCAAAAATTGAATTTAAGTAAGGTACAAAAATCTCGATTTTTAATAAATTCTTAAAATTTTCCAAATTTCTAATTTTAGCCAATTTCAAAGATTTACCAAAATTTCAATGTTAATCGTGTTTTGAATTTTTTTCAAATTTTAAAAAATTTAGATTTCAAAGTAGAAATACGAGTATAGATTCAACTTCTCAATTTTATACTAAAAATTAAAAACTACCAACATATTCTCATTTTTGATGGATTTTTTGAATTTTACAAATTTATAATTTTCAGCAAATTTAAAAAATTCATATTTTTAGAGATTTACCAAAATTTTCAAAAATTTACTAAAATTCTAACTTTCAATGATTTTTTAAAATTTTGCCAACTCATTGTAGCCAAGTTTCAGAGATTTTTTAAAACATCGAATTTTCATCAAATTTTAAAAATTATGAATTTTTATCAAATCAAATTTTTCCCTGTTTTCAAATTTACTAAATTTTTACAATTTTTGAACATGTAAACTTTTAAAAAAAAAATATCTAAAGACGTAGGTACTAAATTTATTTATCAATTTTTTTGAAAAGTACCTAACCTATATAAAATCAGGACTTTTATACTACTTGAAAAAAATCATATTATTCGAGTTAAAATTGATTTTTGAAATCTTTCCAACCCCTATATCAGGTCAATAATTATTACATTTGGGGGTAATTTTGATCGAAATATTTTTTCTAGGAAAATTTACAACGAATGTTTTTCATAGAACTATTTTTCCGCTATCTCATTTGATTTCCGATTAAAATCGAAAAAAGTGGAGAAAAAATATAGCGAATAGCGACTTACAAGATAAACTATCGAAATCCTGGAATTTTTCCAATTTTTCTCGAAAACGAAGAAAAATAGAATGAAAACACATCAGAGTAATGAACTATTCCTCGTTAAATTTCCTATAAAAATTTCCAAGCCAAAATTCGTCCAACTATCGTATTCGAGTCGCAATCGATTTTTGCAGTAATAAAAACCCTTAATCATGTTAACTAATTATTACATTTAGGGTAATTTTGACCATATAATAGTTTTAATGGGAAATTTTACGACGCATATTTTCTCATAGAGCCATTTTCACGCCATCTCTTTATTCAATTTTCGAGCAAAATTGAAAAAAAAAAAAAAAAACTAGCGCAAGATGACACACAAAATAAAGTAAACGATCGAACACCTAAAAAAATGATATCATCGCCAGCTCTGCTCTAAATCCCCGAGAAATTTCATCACATCCCTCACGATCTACGACTCTCCGGGGAAATAAGACGGAATACCACATTTGCCCGCTCTCAAGTTCACATGACATATGGCGTGACCTGGAAAAATTACGCAAATCTCTAAAATACTTTTTCCACTTCCTAATTCTTCGTATTAAGGAAATTCGTCATGATCCGCGTGGGCGTTCCGTGGAACTACTCGAACAGGTGGTAATTTACCGTCGTTGCGGTGGTTATGAAAAACAGCAAAAAAATTACGAAATATTTTCACGAGTCGACGACGACGAGAGGAATTTAAAAAAATTAAAAAAGAATCGAGCGTAAGTTAATTTACGAATTAAAAAATCTAGACTTGGGAAAATTACAGTCGAATTAGAATAAATATGTGATGGTTCGTTGGATTAGTCCAAGGGTTCTTCGATGGTGTCTCGAAATAATCTCGAATGTGATGTGTAGGTAGGTACATATGTATTTATTTAAAGAAAACAACAGGCTCATTTGTGTTTACATTGGAAACGATTTTTGTTCCTTTTTTTTTATTTCAGCCAAACAATGAATCACATTAAACTTGAGACTTCTGATAACCTTCAATTTAGTCGAGAACATTTCGATAAACTTGTCTAAATATTTAGAGGGCAGAGTATGATTCCTATTAAATTGGTTTAAATGATTAATCGTGATAATCGATGCATTGGAAAATTTTCTAATCGATAATCTTATCTTGAAATATTGCCCTCCTATCGATAAAATATCAATTTAATTTCAAGTAGGAAATAATAATTGATTTGCCTATAATTCCAAAAATTCTTTCAACCTTCCAAAACCACTCAAATTAATAAAAAGTGAAATTTTTCAAAAATCGATAAATCTCGAACCCACTTTGTTCCTTTCTGTAACACTTTTTTTTTTTTTTTGAAACACCTTTTTCAACTTCCTCGAAGCAGAATAAATGAATGAAAAAAAAAACGAATTATCCGAGCTTGATCGAACTTTCGATAACCTCGACTTGGGCGCTGGAACGAAAGGAAAGGCGAAGTCGAAAAACGACCTTATAGAGAAAGAGAACAGGAGACAAGACAACCTAAGAATGAGTCGAACGAACGAACGAAAATTGGGTATTTTATCGGTCATTTATAATCACGTCGTGACGTTAAACTTTGTTCAGTAGTTTGCTAACTTTTGACATTTTTTGGACGGTCGGCGCGTTCGCGTTTCGAGGTCGAGGGGGTGAGAAGGGGAGAGGGGTACTTCGTCGAAACGATAAGATTGATAATTCGCGAGAAATTGTTTTTTTTTTCTTCCTCCGAATACAAAATTCACATCTTTAGTCTTCGCAGCTCGTGGCTAATAAGTTATTACGAGAGAGTCGAGTTTGACGCGTTTTTCACTTTAGACCTTAATCACGTGAGAATTCGATCAGCTGGTGAATTATGCGCGGTCATACACGTTGTTTTGTGGCGGACGATGGATGTGGATTTTTATCCCCCCGTAATTTACGAGCTGTTTTCCAAAGTATTGATTGATTCGTTTTGGCTGAGTTAATTTTATGGAGTGGATTTCAACACGAGCGAATTTATTTGGGGAAACAATGGGGAAAAGTTTTCAAAAAATTAATATTTTTTCACTACCTACCTACTTTTTACAAATTTTTTTAGAAAAAACTCGCCTAAAAATAATGGAAAATTAAAAACCTTTCTCTCTTTTTCAAAAAAAAAAAAAAATAAAAAAAAAAATAGAACTCAAATTAGGTACTTAATTAATATTACAGAAAACATTTCAAATAGCAAGAGAAACTCTTGAGGACCCCTAAAAAAAATACAAATATGTACTAATTTTTTTTCAAATATCCAGGAAATATAAGAAGAAAAATTAGCAATTTTGTTTATAGGCGAAACTGATTTTTTGATTTTTCAATTTTGATTCTTTTATCACTTTTACCCCAAAATTACTACTTTTATCGCCTTGTGGGCACCCTGCTTTGAAAAAAAAATGAGTAAAAAATGGATGATTTTTTTTTAGATTTTATTGTAAAACACTTCTTTTTGAATATAAAATTATCCTTTGATTAGTAACTTTCAACTTTTCCAAAATTCAATTTTTTTCCAAATTTCGCTAAAATATTTTTTTTCTAGTTTCTCATCAAATTGAATTTTCTTTTTTTCATTTTAAATTACATTTTATAAACCTTCCTCAGTTTTTACCATTTCTTAAAAATTTGAATTTATAAAAAATTTCTTCAAATTCAAATTTTTCCATTTTTTTTCTAAAATTCAATTCACACGATTTTTGATTCAATTCGAATTTTTCAAATTTTGCTGAAATTCTATGTTTTAAAAGTTTCTCTAAAAAAATTCAATTTTTTCATTCATTTTCAAATTATACTTGAATTCAATTTTTTTTAGTCGCAACTTTTTCAATGTTGCTCAAGTTTTTACAAATTCTCCCCAAATTCGAATTTTTAAAAGTTCTTCCAAAATTAGATTCTTTTTCAAATTTTGCCAGAATTAAATTTTTTGAATTTTAGCAAATTCAAATTAAAAATTAAATTAATTTTTTCAAGTTTTCTCATCAAATTTTGTTAAAATTCATTTTTTTTTTATTTCAATTTTTTCAGCCCAAATTTTATCAACTTCAATTTCCCCCCAAATTCGAACTTTTTTCAAATTTGATATAAATTCAATTTTTTTAATTTTCATAAAATTTCAATTCTCAAGTTATTTCAATTTTTTTAAAAAATCAACATTACCCAATTTTATTTTCAAAATTTTGCTGAAATTCGATTTAAAATAACTTTTAGTTCTGTTTTTTTCGTTTCTTTTGAATTTGCATTTTTTTCACTTTCAGTAATTTTCCTTTTCCAGTTCAAATTTCATTAATTTCAATTTTCCCAAAATTCGTATTTCTTAAAAATCTTGTTCAAATTCAATTTTTTTCAATTTTCAAGTTTTTTTTTTCAAATTCCATTTACCAAGTTTCGTTTCAAATTGGTGTCGTTCCATAGGAAAAGGGACAACTTCGTTAGAAATGTGAAACGTCAGAAAACACGAAAATGTAAACAGAAGTCAAGAATTACGCTTCTCACTTTTTGACGGAATCAGATGGAGAATTTAACACCCTTTCCAATGGTACCACTGACAAAGCGTTTGGGAGTTTTTTTATGCATTAAACTTCCACAGAATCGTCAATTTGCCCCAAAAAATACGGAAAAAACGAAAAAAAAAAAAAAAAAAAAAAAAAAAAAACCTGATCTGGGCTAATGGGTTCACTCTGAACATTTTTCATTCTAAACATTTTTTTCATAGAATGCTTAGTTTCATCATAAAAATCGAAAAACACACAAAAAAAACATTACTCAAACTTTGAACACCATTTTCTCAAAACTGTGCATTTAGAAAGTTTATTTTCAAAAATTCATAACTCCGTGAATTTTAAACCAATTACAACCGACTTTGGACCATTTTTTCCGAAATTTTTTCTAGTTTCAACTTGTATAGCTAACTCGATTTTTTCAAATCTAACGAAGTTGCCCCTTTTCCTATGGAACGACACAATTTGAATTTTTCGAAATTTTGCTGAAATTCGATTGTATTTAATTTTCCTCAATTAATTTTCTGTCAACTCAAATTTTTTCAAATTTTGCCAACATCGGTATTTTTCAAAATTTCATCAATTTTTTTAAAAAATTTTTTACTGATTTTCCTGAATTCGATTTTTCAAAGTTTCCTCGAACTGAATGTTTTCCTCAAATTTTGTTTACCTTTCTATATTAAAATTTACAAAACTTCCATTTGAATCAATTTTCTTTCACTTTCGTTGAAATTTAAATTTTATCATTTTTTGTCTAGATTTAGTTTTTTATCGAAATTATAATATTTTTTTTGTTGCCTGAATTCAATTCAATTTCCACTTCCTTTAAATTAGAATAATATTTCAAATTTTGCTAAAATTGTTTTTCAGGTTTTTTCCCTCTAATTTTCACAAATTCATTTTTCAACATTCATTTTAAATATGACTTTTCCAAATTTTCTCCAGTTCCAATTTTTTTCAAATCCAATTTTTTCACATTTTTCCTATTTTTGTTAATATTCAATTTTTTTTTCATTCATTTCTAAATTTTTTCTTTAAAATATTCATGATTTGAAATTTTTCCTCAGATTTTTTTTTCAAATTTTGGTTACAAATTCATTTTTTTCAAACTTGAATTTCCCAAAAATTTGGTTGAAATACCGTTGGTCCCCGAAAAATTTTCACACACCACCTCGTAGTCACCCCTCGAACCAACCTAGCCGATTTTTCGATCGAATCACAACGACCTTCGTTCGACAATACGTAAATGTTACAAACAGATAACACCAGTTGAAGAAAAAAAAACTGCTCCATTTAAAAACGCAACAAAACAATTATTAAATCATCGCAACCGGCGTAATGCATTTTTATCACGCAACCAGAAACTTTTTCATTTGCTATTCGACCCGTGCCCGTGTATAATTGAACCGAGTTATTAAAAATTTCCCATCTCGAAGAGATAACCCAGCGATGATGATGAGTATAGCGAAGAATGTGTAAAATGTATCACGAGCCGGAGCTGGGAGCTCATCACCGACTCGTATATATACATTTTTGAGATAAACCAAGACGGGGTATCGGCGACGACAGCGGCTAAGCTCGTGATAATAATAATCGAGCACTGATTACACAAAAATTACACCAACACGAGCACCCAAAAAAAAAAAATGCCAACAGAGAAAAAATTTCTGGGGGAAATTTGCATCTAAAAAAGATCTACGAGTAGCGAGAGCTGAGGCACAAAAAAAGAGACGAAACGATGGTAGAAATTAATTTCTTCCGCACCATTACACTATTTCAATTGTCAAGCAGCCAAATTCGCGAAAAAATAACACCCGATTAAAAAAGAAAAAAATACTCGTATCTCGCACACCGAAACAGAAGAACGATGAAAAAAAAAATTATTTCACACGATATAAGCAATGTACCGACGAACGAAATTTTATTTTTCGTTAAAATCGCGCAACAACGCCGCGCAAACTACCGTCAAGACGTCGAATCGTCGACACACTGAACTCAAAACCGCCGTTAGTCGAATGTTTTAGAAATAAAAACACACAGTTTCGGTTTGGAACGACCGGAGACATGAGCAGTAAAACCAGAAACGACCAAACTCAAACTCGCTGTGTCTAGAAACACTGAACGTACGTACGGTGCGTATCACCTCAATTTTTTTCCTTCTGCTTTGACGTACGCGAGATCAAGTAAACAAAATTTCGGCTGTCGAGGAAATCGCGCCAAAATATACATACGAAAAAGTAGGTAAAATTATCGCGAATCGTGGAAACGGATTTTTATCTCAAGGTTACATAACACATATTCGAAAGAGGCGAATGCCCGCGATTTCTGTCATGGCATGATTTATCGGAGCCAATTTCCTCACAGTAGGGTTGTCAACATGTCAAAGTTGAGCCCATGGGATTTGACGAACTGACAATGGCTTTGAAATAGTTCTTTTTATAGAGATTAAAACAGCTGAATCAGAAACTTGGATTGTTTCCTTTTCGATTTATGCAGTGAGTTCTGGAGTTCTGGAAGAGAATGCTCAAAACTTGAGATTTGGATAGAACCGCTTGACTCTCCACAAAACAGGAAATCTTATCTATTAATTTTCTCAGAAAAAAAAAAAAACATTTTAAAGTTATTTTTGATTCTAAAAAATTCAAAAAATCTCAACAACTTTTTTCTCAAAAAAAAAAAAATTAAAAATTAAAAATTTTTTATTCCAATTAAGAAATTCAAATAAATCTCATTAATTTATCTCAAAAAAAAAACTAAAATTAAAATTAAATTAAATTGAAAATTTTAATTTTAAGAAATTTAAAAAATACTTTCATTTCAAAAAATGTAGAATTCTTTTATTCTAACGTAATTTGGAGATTTTTTGAATTTCTTAGGTACTAAAATTACCAAAAAAAAAAAAAAAAAAAAAAACTGGAGACCTAAAAAATTTTATTCTAAAAAATTCAACGATTTTTCTATAAAAAAAATAAGTAGGTAAATAAAAATTGTTCATTTTCAAATTCATAAAATCAGAGATTTTTTTTCTCCGAATACATTGAGATTTTCAACTGCGAAAAAATCAAAAAATTGCTTCATAAAAGTTAAGATAATTTTTATTCCTAAAAAATTCTTCTCCAAAATCTTTACTTTAAAAAAATTGATAAATTTTAATTCCTGAAAAATTCAAAAAAAAATTTTTTTTTAATAAATAAAAATATTTAATGAAATTTTTTCCAAAAAAATCACAAAATATTTTCTCACATGAAAAATCTAAGTACCTATTGATTTTTTATTCCAAAAAAATTTGAAAAAATCAAAAAAGACGAAATTTTTTCTACAAAAATCACTAAACTATTTTCTCATTCAAAAGATTTATTGATTTTTTTTTCTAGAATTAAAAAAAATATATTCCATAATGAATTTCTTACCTAATTCCTTGAAAATTCAAAAAAATTTCATTCTCCAAGAAGTACAACATTTTTTCTGCAAAACCACAGATTTTTTTCTCTTCCAAAAAATATACTAAGTATATTGCAAATTTCTTTCGCCAAAAAAATTTTCAAAATTATTTTTGTTTCCAAAGAAGTTACGAAAATTTCCTCAAATTTTTCTGACTTGAAAAATTGAGAAGCTTGATAATTTCAAAAAAATCCAATAATTGCCATTCTCCAAAAAACACGAGATTTTTTCACTTCCAAGAAATTAATAAAAGCAAAAATTTTTTCTTTCAAAAAAAATATAATAATAATAAAAAAAATAAGTAAAAATGAACCTGAAAAAATTACGAGTTTTTTCAGTCCAAAATAATTTCCAGATTATTTTTCAATACACAAAAAAAAAAAAAAAAAAAAAAAAAAAAACAAAGGCTATCTAACTACAATTTTTTTAATATTTACGTACTCCCATAAAAACCTAAGACTTTTAGAAACTTTTGTTCTAAAAAAATTAAAGTTTTTTTTTATTATCATTTTAAAAAAACTGAAAAAAAATTTTCTTCAAAAAATTTGGAGAATTTTCCTTTAAAAAAGGTTGAAAACTTTTGAAACAAAGTCTACTTAAATTGAGAAAAAATTTCATTCTGTTAAAATCCAGAAATTCTTCGATTTCAAAAGTTTCTTGAGAAACCAAAATTGTATTCTCTGCAAAAAGTTCAAATTTTTTTCTCTGAAAAGTTGAGAGGTTTTCATCACTAATTTTACCCTGTTTTTTACTTGAAAAAAAATTCAAGCTTTTCTCTGAAAAGTTGAGAGGTTTCCATCACTAATTTTACCCTGTTTTTTACTTGAAAAAAAATTCAAGCTTTTCTCTGAAAAGTTGAGAGGTTTCCATCACTAATTTTACCCTGTTTTTTACTTGAAAAAAAATTCAAGCTGACTCCAGAAAAATTGAAATAGTATCAATAATACGTAGGTACAGGTAGCTTCTTGAGAGAAACAAAAAATTTCTTGAAAAATTTACCTAGGTATCTACGAAAATGATTCGACCGAATTTTGAATTTTTTGTAAACTCAAGCTCCTTCAAAATCGAAATTATGCACCCAGCACACACATTCACTTCCAGACCACCATGTACCTGTACAGATTGTTTCAACTACACTACGTCTCCTTCAGAACAAAAATACTGCAACTCGAACTACATTTGCACAATGAGGTCTGCCAACTCTCAGATTTGACGGAGAACGTAAGCATTGGAAGATAAGACGAGAAACAGTAGTCCACTGCTGATTCTCGATAATAATGAAATATTCTAAAATTATACTACGTACATCAAACACTGCGACGACGCGTGTTATTTACTCAGTTAATGAACAATGCGTGGTAATTTAGCTAAGCTCAAATGTAATTAGCAAATGAGTTCGGATGGTTTAAATAAACATAATTGTCACGTCGCGTCGCCTTCTTCACAGTAGCCATGCATACTCGTATACTCCTCGCAAGTCGCTGATTTTAATTAAAACGGACAAATTGCTCGAAAATTTAAGTACCTATGATGCATCAGATAGCCCTACACGAGCCACGCGAGCAGGAGCACAAAGTCTATACTTAAGCCACTCGTTTTTTCCACATTTTTTAGCTTGTTCGTTCTTTTGTTCTTTTTTTTAACGTGTTTTTAGGACTTAGACGTGGACTGGACGCGTAGGTAAACAAACACACGCACAAAAAAAAGAGAGCTTTGCAACTTGAAAGAATGAAAATGGCCGACTATTGTAATTCTCCCTTTTTTCTTGTTAACTTTTGCAAATTTCATTTACATTTTGCAGAAACTATTAAGCAGTTTGTTTTTCAACAGAGAAGTTTCGCGCGATAACCTTGAAACCAGGTTGCGTATTTGTAACGTTTTAAGTTGCTTCAAGTTGCAGATTATTATTTTGTTGTTTCTTTTTTACCTTTTTCTTTTCCTTATTTTTTGCTTTCGCCAGAGTAAAGGTAATGTATGCCTTGCGAAAACTTGAGAACCGAAGTTTATGGAGTTAGTTTTTTTTTTTTTTTTCGTTTTCTGTTTTCCTCGTCAAGAGTATTTCGTCGTAATTATCGATACGAAGGTTTTAATGTAGGAATCGTGAGACTAAAAAATTTTTATTAGACTCGGACTCTACGATTGTTTACTATACATTTGCAATTAAACGTAAATGCTTCGATAATGGTAGCGATTTTATGAATGGTTTTATGATTCGACAATGGCACGACTTTTATTTTAATTGAGGAAAAAATCTGCAATTTGAATATAAATAGCACGATTCTACTGCAAGGGTTGGAAGGGGAGAGGTTGATTAATTTTCTCTACATCGTAAAAAAATAGGGAAGAAAACTTGTTTGGTCTCAAAGTCGTTTCAGAAAATATTAAAAAATGCGAAAATTTGAAATTTTTCAGTTCTCGAAAACTCTTCTCATCTCTAAAAATACACGTTGAATTTTGAGAAAAAAAAAATTGAAAAAATTTTCCTTGAAAATTAGTTCAAAAAATTTTTTTAGTTTAACTTGGCTCCAACTTTTTTTCCTATTTTAAAAAAAAATCAAGTTGAGTACCTAATGGATTTCAATTCAAAACAAAATTAGCAAAGAAAACGTTTGCCTCTTCAACTTAAAATGAAAAAAAAAAATACAAGAAGTACAAATAAGTACAATTTTTTAGCGCCTGATGGATCTCTCCCCCTAAAATTAGTTTTTTTTTTTTTTTTTTTTTTTTTTGTAAATACAAAAAAAATTGAAAAAATAATAATTATTTAAAAATGTATTTAAAAAATTTCAATTCCGGTTTCTCAGTTTTTTTTAAACTGAAAAAAAATGTGCTGAAGCTGAAGTTCAGTATAAATTTTTTCAATCTGAGAAACATATGAGAATTTTTCATTAAAAACGTTTTATCAAGAAAAAAATAAAAAATAAATGACAAATTGCACAATCTAGATATTCACAGAGTTTGATAGAATAGAACATCAACCCCTTCCCCCCTCACCACAAAAAAAAATTAATTCTATTTCTAAAGAATTACAAACAATTCCTTTCAACTGAACATTTTCAAAAAAAAAATTATTTTTTTAGAACTATTTTTTTCAATTCAACAATTTTTTAAGTTGAGCTCTTACTATTTTCTTCTAAAAAAACATATCTAATAATAAAAATAAAAAGTTAATTAAAAATATTGTACTATGCACCTACGTATTTTAAATTTTTTCAAAGATAATTAAATAGATGAAAATTTCAGCCTATTTTGACGTGATAGGTAATCAAGTATCGTGTTTGAACCGAAATTTTAAAACTTGATGGTTTTCATAAAACTTGAAAAAAATTGTAGTCCAACAAACTTGAAAAAAATTGAACGGAATTTCTAAAAACTAAGAAGCAGTAAAAAAATTGTTTTTCAATAAAAATTCATTTTTTTAGAAAAATTATTTTAAAAGTTCCTTCAAAACATTTCAAAATTCATTTAAAAAATAATTTAAAAATCTGATTTAAAAAAAAAACAAAAAAAAAACACACACTTTACTAGAACAGCAAAAATGAAAAATTGAAAGGCTCTGTTTATACCTATTTTTTTTTCAAAAAATGAAATTTTTCATTCTTTTTGCAAAATTGCAAGGAATTGTTCCCCAAGAAATTTTTGAAATTCGTTTTTGAAAAAAAAAAATAATAAAATAATAAAATGACATTAGAATAAAATTTTATAAAATTTGTTCTAGGTACTTCAAAGATTGAAAATTAGAAAATTGTTTTCAATAAAATTCAAATCGAGTTCTATTACTGAATTTCGTAGAAATCTAGTTCGAACCAAAATTTGAACACAATTTATTCGATTTGAATAAGGGTAAGAAATAATTAAAGAAATAATTTTTCAACAATTTTTTTTTTTTTTTAGTTGCTTAGAATTTAATTATTTCAAAATTCAGATGAAGTGAGTGACTGAATTATTTTAAAAAAATACTATAATCACAATTTTAAAATGATAGATAAAAAAATAAGTAGGATCTTATATTTTTTGAAATCAATCCAAGATGCAGATGAATTCGTTTCAATAATTTTTTTAGTCAATTTTTTCAAAAAAAATAAATAAATAATAGAAATAAAATATGTTGAAAAAATGGGAAGAGGATTAGGTATTAAAATAAATTATATCCAAAATTTAGCATCAGTTTGTTTTAATTCTTTCAGTTTCAGTTTTTTGAAACCTAATAATTGTAATTATATTTTGTGTTTTTTTTTAACAGAAAAAAATTGAAGCTGAAGAGAACCACGAAACAGAGAAAAAAAATCATTAAACCGTCAAAGCCATTCTTCGATTTGTACAAGTTAAATACTTTTTTTTTTGCATACCAACAAAAACTTCTATTTAATTGAAATCCATAATAATTATTTTCACGTTTCGTAAAATGCGTGGCTACCGTTTAACTAATCGATTATCTCGCTGGTAAAAAAAAAAAAAAAAAAAAAAAAAAAAAGCGTTCTTTAATAGTCGAAAATAATCTTCGAACAATGTTAAACTCATTCGTACGAGTATATTCTCGGATTTAAATCTATCCGCGAGGTCGTCCGGAGTAGAGTAACCAGTGGTGTGAAAAATATTGCATTACGGTCTAGGTGGAATAAATTCGTCGATTAGTCGACTTCTGCTCGACGACCTCGCTCACTAACGACGAATCATTACACGTCGAAACAATTGCATCGTGAAATGAAAATTAGCACCGAAACGTCGACGAGGAAATGGGAAATTCCGCTTTGGAATATATATACGCGGCTTAAGTTAGGTACATATCACCTTAGACATAGGTAGGAATTTTCTTATGGGAAATTTCCAGCGTCGAATTGAAAATCAAGATATATACCTAAGATAGGCGGAAGTTTATAAGTAAATCAATAACGTAAAGCTGCGGAGAGCTAGCTCCAACGTAGTAGGCGTTCGAGTCGAATCTAGTAACGCTATAAACAATTCATATGCAGTATTGTAGAAGGAACTTACGTGCGGTATATCCGAATTCATCTTCGTCTTCTTGGTCGATCGATTCATCTTCCGAGTTACGTCTCAGGCTACCGGCGCTGGCTCTCATAATCTGTAATGAAGCCCAGAGCAGGGGGTAAGCGAAGGGTTAAAAAGATTAATTTCTTAGTCTGGTAATAAAGCAAACGGAGGCGAATCGATCGATATGGTATAAAAATGGTAGCGATGCGAAGGTAATAAAAATGGCAACGCGTAAAAATGAAAAAGGATATGGAACGGAAATTAACTAACCAATTTTCCGGCTTTGGTAACGACGTGTTTTTCATTATCGTCGTCGAATTCGCTACTCGCTTCTGTATCGGAAGCGCCTTTTAATGCTTTTGACAAAGCCGACGATTCGTGAAACAGTAATCGTTTCTTTTTGGCCGACGACGACGATTCGGATATTTTGGCTGGGACCGGTGCCGGTGCAGGTGTCGGTGGCTGCTGCGTGAATAAAAAACCACCCAGGGTTAGACGTATTTATCGATGAGATCTCGATATTGGTTGAGAATTGATGAAGATATTACGACGTTACGTACCGGAGCGGCGGGGGGAATCGCTGCTGCTGTCGCCACCGAATCAGTGGGTAGATTTTCATTAGAGGCTGCTAAAGTTTCGTCTTTACTTATTAAAGAAGATTTCTGGTCGCCGGTACTTATGGTCGATGGTTGTTTCTCGGAACTGCTTTCGCAATCGCTTTGAGCGTCTGCTCCCTGAGGATCGAGGTATGAGGTAAGTTTAAAACAGAAGTCTAACGTAAGATGAGGTGAGAGACCAATTTATATAGGTACTTAGTTAGGTACTTACCCATTGGATTAACGACTGAACCACGAATGTGACCGGATTACCCGACGATTTTATCGTTTGTACGGCTGTTTCGTGGGTGGCTGCGTGCAAGTCTACGCCGTTTACTTCTATTATACGATCACCAGTCTGGAGGGAAATAAAGAAATTTAGAGGAAATATTTTTTTTAAATTAGGGTAATTGAAATTTTAAGGTGAGTGAAATGAATGTATAATTATGTTACCTTTAGCTCTCCACTTTTGCCTGCAGGACTTTCGGGAATGACGTTTTTGATGAAAATTCCTGATATGGCGCATCGACTTTCTTCCGTCGAGTTGTACAGGTCAACCTGGAAAAATGAATAGATTCGTGAATTAAAATTTATTCGAAATCGAACATTGGTAATAATTGGCTTTGCGCGAATTTTTTTTAATCATTTATTTAGCATATTCTCATAATAATTATTCATTTTTGAATTTCTATTGGAAAAATTAAAATTTTCAAAGAGGAAAAATATCAACTTAATTAACGCAAAAAAAAAAGGAATTAATTCTTTTCAAACGAATTTTTTCAAAAAAATTACCAATCATTTTTTGACGATTTTTTACATTTGAAATAATTCTTAAATATTTATCGTTTAAGAACGACTTTGAACTGATACTCAAAGAAAATAAAAGTTGGAAAAAAATCGCTCGACGAACGACGTATGAATTTTCCTTGAATAAATCATCAATTTGCTCCAACGAATCGTTCGGGACCTATCGTCCAAAATGCTTTAAAACTAAAATTTTACTGGGAAATTTTCAAAATTGAAAATTATAAAAATCGAAAAGTCATCCAAAATTAGGAAATTCGAGGAATTAAAAATTGGTTAAGTTGAAAAAATTGAAAACCTTATTTTTTTTTTAATTTTAAATCCTAGAAAAATTGAAAATTTTAAATAAATAAGAAATCGAGAACATTGGGAGAAGTGAAAAAAAAATTCTAGAGGAATTGAAAAATCGCGAAAGATTTAAAAAAAAAAAAAAAAAAATGAGAAAATAAAACGTTTTGGAAAGATATTTCAAAAATCACAGATTGAAGAAATAAAATTAACAATCATGAAAAATTGGAAACATTTTAGGGAATTAGAAATAATCAAGAAATTAAAAAATCGTAAAAAATTAGAAAAATTAAAAAATTACAGTAAAATTTTTTTTAAACCAGAAAATTTTCAAATAAAAAAATGGAAAATTGGACGATTTGAGGGAATTAAAAATTTATAAGACTTTAAAAAATGAAAAATATTGTAACAAATTGGAAAATTTGAAAAAATTAAAAAGCCAAACGATTTACAAAAATGGAAAACCAAAATTCAGCAATTTTGAAAATATTAAAAATTTTTAAAAATTGAAAAAATACAGTAAAAGTTTGGAAAATTGGAGGGAAATAGAAAAACAAAAAACTAGACAATTTCATTAAGAACAAAAAATTTAAAAAGTTATGGGGGACCGAACTTCAAAACATTGAAATATTCTGAAGAACTTGGAAAATCTGACAAAATTAACAAAACAAAACAGTAAAACATTTGAAGAAATTGAAAAATTGGATGCATTACAAAATTAAAGTTTTTCAAGAAAATTAATTAAGCAAAAAATTTAAAAAAAATTAATAATCTTAAAAAAATTTAAAAAATTGACAAAATTAAAAAATGTATAAGAAATAAAAATTTGTAAAAAATTTGAAAATTCAAGAAAATAACAAAATTTGAATAAATCAAAAAGCTTGGAAGTTTAGGTAACGTGAAAAATTTCAAAAATTGACGTAATTAAAACATCTTATTAAAAATCATCAACATTTGAGAAAATTAAAAAATTCGAAGAACTTGAAAAATAGAATAGAAATTTGAAAAAATTTGACCGAATTAATAAGTTTGAAGAAATTAAAAATCATAAGAAATATTGTGAAATTTGAGAAAATTGATAATTTTTTGAAAATTTAAAAAGTTTAAAAACCATTAAATAAAAAATTTGAGCCAATTAGGAAACTTGAAAAAATACGTGAAAAAATTGTATAATGTGAGACGAAATTCAAAAAATGGAGAATTTGATACAACAAATGAATGTGAAGAAACTAAAAATCCATAAAAAGTGAGGAAATTCGAGGGCATTTAAACATTTGAAAAAATATCACAAAGATTGGAGATAATGAGAAAACTTGAAGAATTTTTTTTAAACCATGATAGAAATTATATTCAAAAAGTTTTAGAGAATTAATTAATTCGAAAAAATTAAAAAATCACAAAAAAGAGAAAAGGTAAGAAAGTTTAGTTTTTGAAGAATTGAAAAAATTACATTTAAAAATAAATGAATAATCGCAAAGAATTGAAAAATTCGAAGAGATCTGAGAATAGGAAAGAATAAGAAAAGTTGAGGAATAAGTGAAAAATTTCAAGTTTTGAAGAAGTTGAAAAATCATGAAATTTTAGGAAATTGAAAGTTTTTTAAAGAATTAAAAAAAATCACGAAAGATTGAAAACTTTTGAAAATTTATGAATTCGGGAGACAATTAAAAATTTTAAAATATTTTATTCTCCGAAAAAATAAAGAAATTTTTTTCACATCAAAAAATTTGAAAATGATCAAATATATTTTTTTTCTTAATTTTCGTCGCTTAAAAAATTTTATATCAGAAAAATGGGAAATTTTTTTCACCCTAAAAAAAAATTGAAAAATTTTCGATTCCACGAAAAATTGATAATATTAATTTTTGCTTGTTCTTCAAAAACAAGAGATTTTTTCTTTGAAGAAAGAAAAAAAAATAGGCTTGAAAAAATTAAGAATTTTTTTAAATCCAAAAAATTGATAAAATGTTTCATTCTTTTTCAAAAAAATCGAGAATGGTTTTCACTTACATTCCAAATTAAAAAAAAAAAAAAATGAAATGAAAAATGAAAAAAATTTCCCTACAAAAAAATTTAGAGGTATGTAAGTACCTACACTAACTCGCTGAGAAAAAATCGTATAAAATTAGGAAATTTGAAGGAAAAAAAACTGAAAAATCTAAAAAAATTAGAAAATTTTGAAATTAAAAATTGTAAAAAATAGAGGAACTAAAAGTAATTAGAAAATAACATCACACTGAATAATTTGAGAAAATTTGAAACATCGAAACTTTCTATAAGTAAGTATAAAAAGTTTTCAGAAAATTTTAAAAAACATTAAAATTATCTTTTTTTCGATTTAAAAAAAATCAATATTAAATAAATTAAATAATTTTATCAAGCCGTGAGAAAAATAAATATCGAATTATTTCAATGTCTTTGAAAAAATTATACTTTAGTCAGACAAAAATTTTGTCAGATTTCATAAAACAAAAAATTCTGTGACTTTATGACTTTTTTAGAGAGACGAAATTTCAAAAAAAATAAATTAAAAATAACTGTTTACTACCAAGTAGTTGATTACTGAAATTTTGAACATAATTACAATCCAAATCTCCAGTACGACCAATTCAAACAAAAATCTACAAATTAATAATCACCTTTCCACCAACGATGCTAATTCCAAGACTATTATTCTTGTCACGATACACTTGGACCGTTCTTTCCGGCCCCCAATGCCTGGACAGCAAATTATTCGACTCCGGCGATTTTTCTAAAATCATGTCTAACTCGTCGTTTCCGAGTTCGACTCCGGTACTGGCGAATCTATGCAAAGTCTTCAATTTCTCTCCGGCAGATAGGTCATGATAATAATACGATTCCAAGTCAACGCTGCCAAGTCTGTGCAGTTTGGATAAGCGGCCTAATTCTCTAATTTCCGCCTGCGAAAAATAAGAAGTAAAATGGTTAAACGAAAGAAGCACGAAAGAACATACCAATCCTATTATATTTCCACGATATGTCTTTAGTTATTTTTATATAAGATAATACTCGAACTTGAATCGAGCAAGTCGAAAAAATAAAAATCGTAAAAATTACCTTGAGCAATTCATCTTCGGGAAGACTAATTCGATGATTGGAAATATCACTTTCGGATTTGGACGAGTACTCGAATTGCGATACGTTTTCGCCGGATTTAATGAAATCTGTGCTATCGCTATCGTGACTCGAATATATATCCTTGCTGCTGGAGCATTTGCTCGCGTTGAGCGAATTTTCACTCAGAGAAATACATTTGGAATAATTCAAGAAATTCTCTTCCGATTTGGCCGCGTCTCTTAAATAATTTAGTCCGCTTTTATCTAAATTAACTTCGAACGCGGCTGCCGATTTGGTCGACTCGACGACGCAGTTCTCGCTGCGGCTCAGTATCGGGATATCGATGCTAAGACTGGTGATTTGCGTTATCGACGAGGTGGTAGTCGCGGTCGCGCTTCTGACTAGATTATCACTCTTGAAGACTTTCTTACTGCGGTAGAACGCCTGGTTCGAGACTGTTAACGAGGCTTTACGCGGTAGTAAGCTGAGATCAACGGATTGCAGGTAACTGGTATTCGGCAGACTTTTCGACGAATCGATATACGGCGAGCTATACCATGTAAAAAAGAAAATAAATTGTTAGTGAACAGTTAAACGAGCTGACAAACTTCTACATATAATTACGTAATAATTATGTACAGTACACCAAATACGAGGTTATAATACACGGGTGTCTAATAAGTTGTCTATACGAGTTGAATACTATGCTAAAGAAAAAGGGGCGTATTAGGCAACTCAATTGACTAATGTGGAAGTAATGTTGCCGATTTGACGTGTGACAGGGTTACCTTTCAAAAGGACAAACGGTATATGTAGTGTGAATGAACACGAATGCCACCTTTTAAAAAAAATTCTTACTACCTACTTTTGAAAAAAAAAGAAACAAAGGGATTGTTCCAGTAAAAATCGATTTTGTTTTCAATTATAAATTACAATGCACTGAAAAAAAAAGGGGAAAAAAAAGAAAAACACGATTGCAATGCTACAATCTGGCCATTTTACTTCTTTTTTTTTAATTCTGAATTTGTAAACGTGAAATATAGCTATGAATGAAGCTACAAAAGAAAATAGAACTACAATATATGAGCTGTCGGGTGCATATTACACCTGTAGAGGTTTCATATTCCATTGCTGAAACCTTAGAAAAAAATGGGAAAGATTAGGCGAGGTCGTTCACTTTCCATCGTTGAAAAAAACGACAAAAAAAATAGCCAAGGTAAATGAATTGAATAATTTTCAAATATTGAACTTATTGTTGTTTTTTTGCTCTTTATTAATAATGGCAAACAAAACAAAAAGAAAGGAAGAAAGAAAAATAAGCAGGAACCAATTTTCTTTCTTATTTGGAAAAGTGTATAGGTAAAAATCAATTTACCTACTCACTAAATTTGTGGTACCTACATATTTGTTTACAAAAATAAAGACGAACATTAAAACATATTCAAGCTACGCGAATATCTATTGTTTAATTCATGTTGTATAACTCTAAGGAATGGTTGTGCTCAAATTGTGCCCATGTGTGATTTACAGACCTTGAAAAATTTATGTGTGATTCAAAAACACAAACCTCAATTATGGGAACCATACTGAAAGAAATACGTTTTTTTTTTGGTTTAATCAAAAAGCAATTTCTTTTTTGAAATCAATTTTCAAAGAATTTTTTAAATATATACCGTAAGATTGGGCTACTTTGAACGATTTTTCCTCTTTTTTCATATGTTTTTGCTCATAACTTTTTTTTTGCGTGAAGTTACAAAAAAAACTTTTCACAGAAAGTTTTGCTTGCGAATGCTCTATCTGTCCCATTTCATTGAAGTTTTTAGGCTTGCCTATGCAATTTTTCAAAGTTTTGTTCAAAGCAGCTTCACGAGTGGGGCTACTTTGAAAACATTACTTCTGTTGCAGATAGAGTGGTCGCGGGTGGGGGAATCGATGAGGGATATATTTAGTATGAACCTTACCAAATTTTGTTCAAATCGGTTCACAAGAACGGGATCTAGAGACCTCAAAACAAAATTTCTTTGAAAACCCGTTATTTCATTAAAATTTGAAGAAAAAAATTGATTTTTTTGTGAAAATACAGACTTTTTTTCATCGAAATGCCTAAAAACTACATTTATGAAGATTACAAACAACATTCATGTGCGATTACTTGACTTACATTTGTACTTTGCTACCAATGAACAGTTTTTAGGAAAGAAATCAGTGTTCAAAGTAGCCCCACGACGTAAATGTATTTTTCATACGCAGTATTCAAAAGCTAGAATTTTATGGGTGATTTGTACTCTTCGAACACCATAGAAAGAAATAAAAATGTTACCTAGTGCAATTTCGACCAAATTATATTTTTTCTAGACGCTCCTTTCTGGCGTTTTTTTATTTTCGATTTTTTTTTGAAGAAAATTTTTTTCTTTCGAGCTTGTGGGAAATACAAACTAAAGCTGATAACGATACAAAACACCACGAAATATAAACTGGGTAGTATACTAGTCCAGCTTGCACAGTTGAAATCAAAAAATTTCAATTACAGGCCGCCGGAGCCCTACTTTTAACGACTCGAACGTGTATTGTTCAAAGTAGCCCCATCTTACGGTACTTATTTTTTAATTTTATGCATTTAAAAAATAATTGTCATTCAATTTTGTTTGAAAACAAAACTTTCATTAGTTGAAAATCAATTTCATAAAAATTTTTTCAACATCAAACATCCAATTTTCAAATTTTTGTTTAAAAATTTCAACTGTTTTCAATAATATTTTCTGACTTTTTCATAAACATTACAATAGTTTATTTTTCAAAAAAAAAAAAAAAAAAAATCGACCAATCAATCAATTAATTACGTACATAACCTAACTTTTATTTCAACTTTTGGAAATCTCTAAATATTTTACTGCCTATTCCTTAAAATTACCTACCTACTCTCAAACTTTTTTTTTGCATTTTTTCGAAATTTTCTCAATTTTTCCAGAGTTTTTTTTTTATTAATACAAATCAACTTTTTGAATAAGGTGTTCTCAAAATTCTTTTGAAAATATTTTCCAGAATTTCTTCTATTTTACCAAAAACTCAATCTTTAGAAGAAAATGAAACCAAAAATTATTCTTCAAAATTCTGTTTACAAATTTTTTGGAATTTTTCATTTTTTATTCCTTTTTTTTCATTTTAGGAGAAACCTTGAGTTTTTTTTTAACATAAAAAATTATTCATTTTTTAAAATTATTTTGAAACAACCTCTTTGAATATTTTCAAGACTTTCATATTTTATTTATGTAATTTCATAGAACCCTTTTTTAAAATCATGTTAATTTTTTTACATTATTTCAAGACTAACCATTTTAAAAATTTTCAAAACTTTTCGCATCTAATTCAAAAATTTAATTTTGGAAAAAAGTTTACAATTTTTTTTTTAAATTACCTAGGTATTTGAAAATATTTTTTAGAACTTTTTGAACCCTTTTTCCATATCAGGTAGGTATACTGGAAACTCAATTCAAAAATTTTAAAAAAGAAACACTTTCATTATTTTAAAGAAAATACTCTGAAACTACTTGAAAATTTTCAAAACTTCTTACATTTTAAGTACCAAAAATTCAATACGAAAAAAATTGAAACAGTTTTTCAAATTGCATATTTTTTCAGTCATTCTGAAACTACTTCATTGAACTTTTTCAGAACTTATTACAGTTTTAGCCAGAAACTTGATTTTTTGAGTAAAAAAAACTAACATCCCATTTTATTTTTAATTTGTTTGTTTGTTAATTGCTAGAAATTCAATTTTTGATGAAAAATGAAATTATGTATTTTTTTATTCAAAACTTTCTTCATTTTATCAAAATTCAATTTTTTGAGGGAAAAAATCAAAAACGATTTATAAATTGAAATTTAGAAGGAAAAAAAATATTTTAAAAGTATTATTTGATCTTTTTCAAATTATTTTAAAGTTTACCAAGAACTAGTTTTTTGAAGAAAAAAAGTCAAAAACCTTTTTTTAAACCTTTTTTTTTTGAATAATTTTGAAATAGGTACTTGACTAGTTTTTTTCTACTTTACTAAAAACTCAATTCTGACAAAAACCCAACAACAATTTCATAATTTTTTTTTTCAATTTTTCACCACAAATTCTTCCTGAACAAATTTTTAACTACTTTTTTTTAAATTTGCGTATAAAAATTTTTCGAGAGAAATTCTTAAAAAATTACACATTAATAAAATTTAAAAAAATTGAATTAAAAAAAAAATCTTATGAAAATTTAGGCATTATTCTAATTTTTTTAAAAATGTATTATAAAAATTTTAATCTTTTCTTAAAAAAAAAAAAAAATCGAATAAGTAGGTAAGTATTCTCAAAATATTTTTTTTTTAGAAATTCAAAAAAATCCCCTGAACATTTTCTAAATAAAAATCCTTGAAAAATGTTTAGAAAAAGTTGAAAAATTTCTCAATTTTTTTTTTTTTTTTTTGGCAGAAATCCTAAAAAATCTTCTTGAAATTGTTTTTTATTATGATAGAGTCTACTTAAATTTCAAAAACGAAAGATATTTTTCAGAAGTCGAAGATTTCACGTATAAAAAATTCCAGTAAATTCGAATTTTTCTGAAGGCTTCAGATCGTTTTGAAAATGGTCGAAATCGACTCGTGGGTCGATTTTAGTACATAGTACATACACCTATTTTCAGAATTTCATTTCGAAATTTAAAATTTTTGAATTACCAATACTTAATTGGTCATTTTCGCCATATTCAAAAATTCGCTCCTTTAGTGAGCCAAATTTCAGCGCAATCGAAGTTAACAAGGTTTCCTTACTTTGTTAAGAGGGGGAGGGGGGCAAATGATAACATTTACAATGTACTTGTCCATAATATGGGATAAAAAAATAAAAATTCAACTCCTTCCATCGTCACATAAAATTTAAAGAAAGAAAAAAAAAACATTAAAGAAACGTAAACAAATCTAGAGATCCACATCGCTACTCCCAAAACTCAAACTATTCAAGCAACAAAATCTACGATAAAAATCCAACCCGCTTATATGTCGCGTTTTATAGCCAACTACGATAATACGTAAGTTATTTATAATTAAAATAAAAATTTTATTTAATCAGAAGTTTTGTTCCAATTTAAAACTTTTTTGCTTTTCTTTAGAAGTTCAATATTTTTAACTTACCGATAATATTGCGGAAATATCCTGAGAGGAAGCGTAGGTAAAAAAAAAAGATAACAAAAGTGATAAAGTATAGCCGTGCGCTGTGAGCTAAGAAACGTACAATTAAAAGCTAAATTAGGGTGAATTTGGTCATACAGAATGTACCGAGTCCTGGGTAAAGTCTGCTAAGCAGCAATTATGCAATTTATGGTGAGTCGACGTAAATATGTGTGTCTTTTCCAGAGGAAAAAAGTCTGCTCTTTATAATAATGCAACCCTACCCCTCTTTCTTACTCCAATCAAAAGTTGAGAGCAAATAATTTGTGGAAAAAGTCCGAAAAAAAAATCATTATTAAAATTTTTTCAAATTATTATTATTATTATTTTTTTTTTTTTTTTCAATTTGAAAAAAACTAAGTGCCTAAGTATTTAAAAAAAATAATTTGAAAACAATTTCATTTTAGAGAACAAATCTCAATTTCTTTTCTGATTTCATTTACCTGTATTATATTTTTTCCTTTTTTTTTTTTTTTTTTTTTTTTTTGAAAAAAATGAATAAAATATTGACATAGAATGATATTGATAAAAAATTCCTATTCTCTCCTTTTTTATGAAGAGAAAAACTAGTTTTTTTTCAAATTTGTAAATTTTTTGAGAAACTTTCAGTTTTTATCTTAATTTTTTTGAAAGTAAGTTCAATTTTTTAGAAGAAGAAATATTTCATTTTTTTGGTCAAAGAATTTCAAAATGTTTTGGGAAAGTAAAAAAAAAAAAAAAAAAAAAAAAATTGAGGAAAAAATCATGGAATATTTTTAAAATTAAAACTTTTCATGTAGGTATTCAGAATATAATAATTTTTCTCTCTGTTTTGGAGTAAAAATCTCTCAGTTATCACACAGAAAAAATATCTTGTTTTTTATAATACTTTAGAGAAAAAAATCTGAATTTTGGTATAAAAATATAGTCGAGAACGGAGAGCTTCATTTGCGCCAGTTTAACCATTTTTAGTAGCATTTGGGCCAAAAAAAATGTTTCATTTGCGCCAACGAAAAGTTTTCACTTGCGCCAACGGGGACATTTCATTTGGGCCAAGACACTTCTCTGTAAATTAAGATCGCAAAAAGAGTCTAGCCGGGTTTATAGGGGTGATTTGGCCCTGAGCACCGAATATTGAATTATCCGGTGGAAGTCGAAGTTGGTCATCATGGTCCAAAACCTCCATGACAATATTTTCGACTCGATATCTCAATCCTAACCTCTTCCGGAGGGTTAATACGGATTTTCGTTAAAAATTTCTATTTTTGGCAGTTTTCAACCGAATTTTTTCAAATTTGCAAGAATGGAGGACAGTAGGTATAAAGGTTGATTTTTGGAATTTTTTGAAAAAAATTTGGAGCGCTTTTTCAATGTCAAATTGGACATTTTAAGCATTCTAAGAGTGTTTTTGGTAACTCCTTTTAGAGGTGCAATTCTGAAATTTCCTTTTTTCCAAAAATACCCAAATGAGCCCGATTTTGGGAACCCAGAACCTCTTCAAGATGACCTAGGGGCCTAAAAATCATGTCTGGGCTTGTTTCAAGTCGATATCTCTAATATACTGCAATTTCAGTAAAATCGAGAAACTTTGATTTTTTTTGCTCATTTTCAAGAATTGAGTAGGTGGGTAATTCTCAGAAAATCGGTAAATTTGAGTAACCAACTGATTTCTCAACTCCTGTACTATGCACAACTTTCATTTTTTAGTTATTTGTACATTATAACGTCCTTAATCCACCATGCCCAATTTAATGAATACCACCCCCTCCCCTTGAGTACAAGTTAGTCTAAACCTCAAAATGTCCTTCGTCGTGGCCTGTAGCACAACATGTTTTTGAAAACAGATTTCAAAAATTATGGAAATCACCATGTTTTTCTGAAAAAAAAAAGTAAGTACACGTCATTAGGAAGTTCAGGGTATAGACTAGTGTGAATGATGATCACAAAAAGTGTTTAGTACAACTACACCTGATCATTGAAAACTGTAGCAAAGATTTATGTCCATCGTCGTGGATAATTTTTAAAAATTTGTCTCAGCTCGCTGAGTGAATATTTTTTTCTGCTGAATGGCTACAGTGATTTGTTACTTTTATAATAATACTATGCGCATTTGAAATTTCGAATGGCAATGCACAGAGCAATTTTTTACGTAATCATCTGTAAAAATTTCAATTTTTACAAAAATAGTGTCCATCGTCGTGGCTTATCATTCCTCCGGTATAAAATGTCCTATCTTCCTGAAAACTGAGAAAATTTATTCTAATTAGTAAGTATCCTATTATAGCTTATTAATAATTAATAAAATATCAGTATTATAGCTTATAGAATAACTAATTGTCGAATTGTCCATCGTCGTGGATCACAAGTGTTTGTCTTTCGTCGTGGCAATGATGAATTTTTACAGCCACGACGATGGACAATTCGACAATTAGTTATTCTATAAGCTATAATACTGATATTTTATTAATTATTAATAAGCTATAATAAGATACTCACTAATTAGAATAAATTTTCTCAGTTTTCAGGAAGGTGGGACATTTTATACCGGAGGAATGATAAGCCACGACGATGCGAGCAAAAAAAATCAAATTTTTTCAATTTTTATGAAAATTTCTGTTTATGACAAATATCGGTTTGAAACATGTCCAAACATGAATTTTAGGCTCTCCAGACACCTCGAGGGACACTGAGTGTTCCCAAAATGGCGTCACTCAGTTAATTTAAATGAAAATTTTAAAAAATAGAAAAAATCAACGAATTTCATCCAAACTCGGGTTGATGGTGTATAACTACGTATTTAGTGATATACTACGACGACAATTTTTTTCGACCAAAAATGACTGTTTTTTGCGCGAAAAATGATGAAAAAATCAGTTTTTTTCATTTTTGAATGCCTTCCACCTATATAAAAAATTCTGAAAAAATATATGTTGTACATCCAGACTAGGTGTATAATATATATTTTTTCCATTATTGCACCTCTGAAAGAACTTTTCGAAATAGCCGTTAGAAAACTTAAAACGCGCATTTCACAATGAAGATAGGTTTGAAATTTTTTTTAAAAATTTCCATGGATGACCCTTGAGTATACCTAACATCTACCCGAGTTTGAAAAAATTTGGTTAAAAACTGTCAAAATCAAAAATTATAATCGGAAAATCACATTTTTCGCTCTAGGAGGGAGTGGGGGTGAGGTAGCGACCTAAAAATTTGGTCACGGGGGTTTTAGACCATAAGGACCAACTTCCACTAGTTGGTTTAAAAATTCGCTCTGGGGGCCAAATCACCCTATTTTACCAGGCTATACCCCTTTTTGAATCGTCCTCCCCCCTCCCTTTTGGGAAATGAATTGACCCCAACACCATAAAAGTACTCGGGGGCATATATATTTTCAATTACCTACCTTAAAATTTTTTTTTTAAAAACCTGTAAAATTTCTGAACTTTTACAGTAGTGAAATTTGCCGATTTTCTGAGAATTACCCAGGTGTAGGTATTTTGGTCTTGAGAAAATTTTCGTATGAAATAAGTTTTAAAAAAATCAAAATTACGCATAATCTGGCTTACCTACGTACAATTCCTTAGAAATGAGCTTGCTCCCTAATTGGCGCAAATGAAAACTTTTTTTGGCGCTTTTGAAACGTTTCCCACTGGCGCAAATGATACGTCCAAAAAACATCATTGGCGCAAATGAAATATACCCGTCGAGAAGCTACAGATCACGGCCAGGCCGGAATGTGGCTGAAGGCTGATTTTTTAATAACGCCAATAACTTTTGAGTATTTTTTTTCGAAAGTTGGTGATTTTTGATTTTTCACAAAAGTCATTAAAATCCAAATATTTTTATATGAGTGGAAAGCATTTTTAATTCCCTTCAAAAAAGGTCTCTTGCACTTTTTTTGTAAAGTCAATATTTTCCGAGTTATTGCGATGAAAAGAAAAAATTCAGCGTCTGGCTACAGCGTTGCCAAATCTTATATTCCGGCCTGGTAACACTATAGTCGGCCGTGTACAGTAGGGTGGCCGTTATTTTTCGAATTTTGGAAATGTTGTCGGGACGGGGGGTCAATTGGTGACATATTGGTAGAAAATAATTCCCTATTTTTTATTTTTCCTCTAACTGAATTTTAAGCCGTCCCTCAGGGGCCCCCAAATTTGAAAAAATCAAAAAAAAAGAAAAAAATAGAACATTTTGAAAATTTTTAGCAAAATGGTCATAGGTATGGTATTTCTATAAGACAAGACCATTTTCGATGATTTCTTATCTTTACCCCCCTTTTCATGGGACATGAAAAAACGTCATTTTTTACGTTTTTTAAAAAATTTGAAAAAAATGGCTACAAATTTAAAAAAAAAAAAAAATTTAATAAAATGGTTTCAACATACATGTTATTACCCAAAAAGGTCATTTACGGTGATTTTTCACCACTGTCATATCAGTGAGAATTTTTCAAAAACTATCAAAAATTGAAAAAAATGAGGTTCCCAAAAATGAAGGTAAGGATGAAAAATCGCCGTAAATGACCTTTTTGGGTGATAACATGTATGCTAAAAACATTTTATTCAAAAAAAAAAGTTTCTTTAATTTTTAGTCATTTTTTTCAATTTTTTTAAAAAACGTAAAAAATTACGTTTTTTTTATGTCCCATGAAAAGGGGGGTAAAGATAAGAAATCATCGAAAATGGTCTTGTCTTATAGAAATACCATCCCTATGACCATTTTGCTAAAAATTTTCAAAAATTTTCAAAATGTTCTATTTTTTCTTTTTTTTGATTTTTTCAAATTTGGGGGCCCCTGAGGGACGGCTTAAAATTCAGTTAGAGGAAAAATAAAAAATAGGGAATTATTTTCTACCAATATGTCACCAATTGATCCCCCGTCCCGACAACATTTCCAAAATTCGAAAAATAACGGCCACCCTAGTGTACAGATTGAAAACACTCAGCCCCTGCGTTTCGAAGATTAGGCAAACATATTTACATTTACATTGAATCGCCATAAGTTGCATAGTTACTGGTTAGAAGGGTTAACTCCTACGCCAGTACACCCTGTATAGATAATATTTAGAAAGAAATATCAGCTTCGCGTCGTGTTAAGATAGCTGATAAATGTATAAACAGCAGCAGTAGTAGATCATACAGATACCTCAAAATACGTAGATGGGCAAGGTACGAATAGGTCAATATGTGCTTTATCAAAAAGAAACAGGAGAGAAGTGCTCACAAAATAGAGAAGATAAAAATACCACACCGCAAATTAAACGCACACTCTCAATACCACAAAAAAAAACATCTACCTACTTATTTCTCTACACACCGATAAAATTAATCTACTTATAAAAAGAGAGAAAAAATACCGCAAGTTTCACACACGCGTTTAAAAACCAATCATCGCGAATCCAAAGCGTTCACTCGCGTGAAAATCAAAGCTGTTAAAGAAATGCGAGCATTGAAAACAACTCCGAGTCAGAACTCACAAGGTACCTAATTGTAAGTTAAATTTCGTACGCTAATTTCTTATTAAACCACGACGAACTTATACTAAATCGTTTATCGATCGAGAAAATATTCAATTAAAAAGCGATCCAACGCGACATAAATTAGCCAAAATATATACAAGTTTACCTGGGCGATATCTGCGACGAAATGTGCGGCGGAGGTAACGGCGTAATATCCGATTTTTTTATGGATTTCCAGTAATTCAACGCGGCTTTGGCCGGTATATACGTGACTCTGCGTTAGGTAAACAAATCATTTAAATATCGTACGAATTTTCGCCGCTCGACGCTCGAAAAACCAAAAAAAAAAAGGCGAGGAACGAGAAACCATTTAAATTAAACGCAAAACTAGCGTTCGTTCGCTTTCGTGTAATCCTATTTTAGAAGAATGAAAAAAAAAAACTTTCAACCGTAAAAATAGGTATCGATAGGGTTTCTCGATTACGCAATCGGTGGCATGGCGGCGGCGACGTTGGACCCATACACAACCGTGCAGGATATTTTCCAGTACTCGAGTGAAATGCGAATGTAGGATATTTGGTGAATATAAATACTACGTACGATATATCGGTAGACAAGAGCTGTGTCCTTTTGAGTATGGATCGTGCTTGCGACTGTGTGCAGCGTCGCAGTGTTTCGTTATTAATTGATAATAAGAAGTCTCCCACTGAGACTCGGCCATCCTGATCGAAAGCTCCACCAGGGGTAATCTCCGTAACTATCATACCGTTTGTACCATCGTCACTGAGGCATTCGACGTTGATACCTTTCGAATATAGAAAAACGATCGAATAGTACGGTACGTGAGATTGAGATCTACCCTCCTTGCCCATCGTGGCATCTTACCACTTACCCAATGATTTACTCCCTTTGAGTATTTTGATTTCGGTTTCCAGAGCAACAGGTAATGGTAACGATTTGATACCTTCGTCGATAATTGACTCTTCTTCCGGTTCTAGCCTCGATTCGCAAGGCGATTGGATGCTGGAAGACTCTTCGACGGAGGGTTTATCCGGTTCGTCTGGTAACTATCATAAAGAAGCACAAAAATAATATTAGAGAATCTTTCGTTAAAAAAAAAAAAAAAAAAAAAAAAACGAGACAATTTTGCCAGTTCGATGGTCACTCGAGTTGAGACAAACCTGTTCAATTTGTTCATCTTGTAAATCGCCCGAATTGGCGATAGATTCTGTACAGCTGTACATGGAATGATCATCGACCGTACTCGCCGAATCGTCTACATTTGCGTCAGTCAAATCGGATTTTTCGATCTGCAAAAAAAAAATTTTAAAAATAATAAGTGGATGAAATTCTATAATATGTAATTAAACGAACTGACAGACCACCCAAACGAATTTTATAACGAATCTTACAATTTTTTCTATTTTTATAAGTTCTTATATTTATTCTATCTTTCCTTTTTTCAAATAAAATTTTACCTAATTACTTGAAATTGTATTCATTAAAATTCTCGGCTCAAATTTTCCCTTAAAAATTACCAATAATTCAGATTGGAATTTAAAAAACAATTGAAATTGAGAAGAAAATTGACGAACATTTTTTATGAGAAATCTCGAAGAACAATAAAATTTCAGAAAAGCGATTAATTTCGAGGAAAAATTTTCAAAAAAAAATATAATAATGATAATGAATAAGAATATATGAAAAAATAACAAAGATATTCAAATTTTTTTAAAATATTAGAAAGAATGGGAATTTTACCTATTGAGAAAATGATAAAAAAAAATTCTAAAAACATTTGGCAAAACTAAAAATTGGTTCGAAAATTTAAATGAAAAGTAGTTTCAGAAATCACAAAAAAATGAAAATGAGCAAAAATTCATTCAGAAAACTTTGTGCAAAGGTTGGTAAAAAAAAATGCCTAATTACCTATTTTTTTTGGGGGGGGGGGGGTGGAATAAAAACTTTTTTCAATTTTTAAAATAGTTTTGCTGGTAAATAATTCACTTTTCAGTTCGTAATTTCATTTTTAAAATTTCCAATTAATATATTTTTTAGAAAATTTCCTCTCAAAATCAGTCTCTTTTTTGAAAGTCTTCTTCAACCTATGGGCACTGGAAAATTGAAAAAATAATCAACTCAGACTGGTAAAAATAAAGAAAAAATTAAATACAGTTCAAAAATTTTTTGAGAAAAACCAAAATTCCTCTAAAATATTAAGAAAGAAAATGAGTGAAATAGAAAAGTTCTCAAAAAATTAGAATTAATTGAAAATTTTTGAGCAAAAATTCATTTTAATAGTTAAGTTGAAAACTCGTAATTTTTTTGTTGTAATGAACTACGAAGGAAATTTGAATTAAAAAATTGACAAAAAATTTAGAAGAGAATAAAATTGTAAGTAAAATATTTTGTTCATTTTTTAAAAATTACTTAAGTGCAAAAAAACCAATGTTTGAAAAATACTTATCAAGTTCAAAAAATTCCAATCAAGAATTTTTTGGAAAATTTTTGGAGAAGAATTCAAAAAAAAAGTAATCGATACAAAAATTCGAAAAAAGTTCAAGACAATAAAATAATGTTGAAAAGTTTTCAAAAAATGATTTTTATAAAAAAAAAAACTAAAAACGATTTCAACAAAAAAAAATCAATAGATAATAATGTATTCAAAAAACTAAAACAAAATACATCTCAATTTTTTTTTGAACAGAACCAAAACTTCCTTGAAAATTTATTGAAAAAATTTATTTTAAAAATTGAATTAAAAATTTTTGGGGAAAATGAGAATTTGCTAAACGCAATACATTTGAAAAATTTTGTGTGAAAATTCAATAAAAAATTTTAAAAATTAAGTTTTGGTCAATAAATTCTGAATTACCAAAGAACAGGAGTATTCTAATCTGAAATCAGTAATCATGATAATTTATACTTAATTCACAAAGAAAGTAAAAAATTCATAAAAATTGAAGAAAATTTTTAAAACAGAAAATACAAAATAGTGCCGAATAAGAATTTCAAAAAAATTCAAGAACTCAATTTTGATAAAAAGCATATCACAAGCACTTTGAAAGTATCTATTTTAGATACATTAAAAACAGTCTTTCTTAATCAAAAAAATAAATGAATAAATATTTAAAACAATAACTTTTTAAGAAAAAAATTTTGAACATTCAAAACACTGCGAGGAAAAACAATATCGAAAAAAAAATTGAGGAGAACCATAAAAGTGGTTTGAAAATTTAGTCCAAAATTTGTTTAAAATACTACAATTGTAAAATTTTTCAAAAAAAAGAACTTGCCAAGAAATCTGTTTAGGAAAAAATTTGTACAGAAATTTTTACTTTTGGTAATAAATTCTAATCTAATTCGAGAAAGAAGAACTATAAAATTTATTTCAAAAAATTCTTTAAAATTAATTACTCAGTTTCATAAAAATTACAAGAGGGAAATTTTCACAAAAAGAAATTACCTGTCCAAATATTGAAAAGCAAATTAAAAATAAAATAATTTATTCATTTTTCATAAGAGAGGTTTTGCAACAAAAAAATCAAATATTCAAAAAACTGAAGAAATATTTGTGCACCACTGACAAAAAAATTTTAATTAAAAAAGAAGAAATACAATAATGTATTCTGGTAAAGGTTTCGAGCAGGAAACTCTTATTCTTTGAAAATTTACGATAAAATTGGTTTAAGAAATCCCCATTTAGTAAAAATTTATTTATTCAACACGTTTTACTCATTCAGAAATTCGTAAAAAAAATTCTTATAAATTTTGAGCTATTTTATGAAGACAAGTCAAAATTTGTGATGTTTCAGCAAAAAATAGTAAAAAAATGCCAAATAAAATTTGAATTCAGCAATTAGATGCTCATTTCGAAAATTTAAAAAACCTGCAAGGAAGAAGAGAATTGAAAAAATCCAGTTCTGAAAGCTTCGTAAATTTTCTTAAAGTTGTTCTCAATTTCAAGAAGAAAAAAATTCTAACCTTCATGACGTCACTCCGTGGGGGAGGAAGTCGTGTAACACTGGTGATCATCAAGGTGGTTAAAATATACAATAAGGTGTGCTCACTGCGAACGCAACCCGCAATCACAGTGACGTAAATACATACCTACAATATTTTTTCGCGCTTTTTTTCAAACATGATGATTTTTAAATGGTTTTTTATCTATTTTTTTTCAAAGATGAAGAAAATTTTTTTGAATTTTGGCATATAATCAGTGAAAAGTAATTGAGCAAATGCAATGTTTCAAGCTTTTCACTAAATATGCCCTAAAATTCAAATATTTTCCCGTAGTGCCGTCGATCAAAAATTCAAAACATAGATCTTCGATCGGATAGAGAAATCGGAACCAAAAAATCGATCATCATTCAAAACTTCGATCACATTCCATTGATCAATTTTTCTTCGTGATCGATTATTTGATCACCGATTATTAATTTAACAAATTCGATGATCAAAGTTTGATCATCATTAGCTCAGAGTTTAAGAAGGACAAGGAATTCAAAAATCTGTAATTTAAACTTTACGGGAGTGGCTAAATCCACAATAAGTAATCACATTGTAAGGGCGATGTCGTTCTTTTTTATTCATCTTCTTTATTTTTGTACCTACAAGTTTTTTTTTCAAAGTTCAACCAAATTTTTTGCAAGTTTTCCTCTGGAAACTTTGGGGTTTTATTTAAAACGAATCTATTCTTTCACAAAATACTCAAAAATATGTTTTTCATTTTGGGTAGGATGCAAGGATGCTGTATTTATATTTTTTTTATGTTTTAACTTTTAATTTTTTATTAATTTTTTTTTTTTCAACAAGTCAATGAGTATTGAGTAGTTAATTTATTGTAGTTGAGTACTTACTCAATTTTTAAATTTGAAAAATTAAAATTTTAGTGAATTTGAAGAAAAAAAAATTGAAAATATTTTTTGAAGGACCAAGGACATGAAGGAAAATTGGAATTTACTGGAAAAAATTTAAAAATTACTCAATTAGAAGAAAAATTTTGATGAAAATTATTGGAAAAATTCGAATGAGAAGTTAAGTTGCCAGTTGGGAAATGAAATAGGAATATTTTGATGACAAATTTCATTTGAAATCAAATTCCAAATTGACAATTTTATTGTAAAATTGGGAGGGGTGATGAACAAGAACAATTATTTTCTTGAAAAAAAATAAATAAAAAAGGTCGGGAAAAATTTAGATAGAAACCTCAAAAATAAACTTGATAAAAAATTTACTTGAAAAAAATTTCAAAAGAAAAATTTGAAAAGTATGGTAGAGATTTCGAAGCATTTCGATGAGAAAATTTGATGAAAAATCTTTAAAAATCTAAATGAAAATTTAAAAATAAATTTAATTAGGTAACAATATTCATTTAAAAGTTTTTTAAAAATAAATTGTAAAAATTATTGGCAAGTTTGAATGAAGAAATTGGAAAATTAAAAATAAAGTTTCAACTTTTAAACGACAAATAGAAAAAAATTGATGAAAAATTTGAGGAAAAATAGGAATAAATAATTAAGTATTTGATGAATGATGATTAATTTCTTCAAGAATTTCTTTTCAAAAATCGAATGAAAATTGAAAATGAAAAAAAAAAATGAAAAATTTGAAGAATAGAAAACTTGGAAAATTTTTAAATATTTTATTAAATTAAACTTAGGTAGTGGAAAAATCTCGATGAAAATTTTGTGAAAATCAATTTCGATGAAATCCACCTTGCAATGACGACAAACGCGACTAGAGCTGTGCGCCGATGAGAAATTGGCGGCGGCGGCGGCGCAAACTCAAAAATTGGTCGGCGGCGGCGGCGTAGATGGCGCGCCGCTGACAACTAAATCGGCGGCTGCTCGGCGGCATAGCCGACTGAGTGAGCAATTTTGGGTATTTTTTTCCTTTTTAAAGCTACAGCTTTCAAAGCTACCTCATTGTAAGCTGCTTAAACCTAAAGAACTTGGCTCTAAAGAGCTTGAGAGCTGCTCAGCAATGGTACCGAGTAGTGAGTGTACATTTTTACTTTATTTACAGCCTGTTTACTTTCGATGAACGAGGCGGAGGGGTCAAATTAAGACACGCGCCGGTTCGAGCGGCCGACGATTCATCGGCGGCGGCGGCTGAGCCGTCATTTCAATCGGCGGCGGCGGCGCGTCGGCTGATGGAAAATTTGTCGGCGGCGGCGGCTCGACTCGGCGGCGCACAGCTCTAAACGCGACCACGACAACGATTATTCAAAAATTTCAAACAAGAATATGAGATGAATCACGATGAATTCTCGTTCGTTCATTTTCGTGATTACTTGTTGTGGATTTAGTCACTCCCAAACTGTACTAACCTATGAAAAGATAACTCCGGATATTTTGTTTTAGTATTTTTGCAAGAAGCGACCGCACAATAGATGCCGGGCATTTTAAAATTGATTAATTAATTTCACAATCACACGAATGCAAAATTTTTCATAATTATAAAACTGAAACAACTTCGTCTTTTTGAAGAAAAAAAAAACGGTTGAAATTTGATTTCATAAGGTGATAACAGTTCTAGGGATGCAACTACCTCATAACTACGTCATAAAATATCTGCGCCTGTCGGAGTGAGCACACCTTATTGTATATTTTAACCACCTTGGGTGATCATGTTATTTATTGGCTCAAATAAATATACGAGGACAACCACAAGTAGAAATCATTTGAGTACCTGTATTATATTTTGTATCTCGTTGAAAATGAAAAAAAATTTGCTACACGTTGGGAAACAATCGTTTCTTCGCCTATGACGGCACTGAATAGCAAATAATTGAATATTCATTGACCAGATTCGTTTTAAAAAGACCCAATGGCACTTTCAAAAGCACTGTAATGGACCAACATCTAAACTAGGAGCGATTTTGATCCCACAAATCTTCCAATGATACCCAATATCGACTCATTAGCCAGAAACTTTTAGTGAGTCAATAGCATGTTACATTAGGTTAGTCAATCCAACAGACTATTCAATTTTTCAACCCATGTAACGTTGTTTCCAACTCTGTCAATTCTTTAATTCCATAAATCAGCTAAAAAATTTGAAAAAATGCCCCAGCATTTCTCAGTTGTCGTTTCTGAATTCCTCCATTTCGTATTTATCGAGACTGACAACTTCTCCAAGAGGCAACTCCGGCCTCGTTCCAAAAAACCCACATATAAGTATTTCATCATTAAAATACAACAACAAAAAAAATTCAAAATACACACTAAATTACTCAGCATTTCAAAACACAAACGCACAATCCATAAGCATCATTGCCCATCGTCACAAAAAACCCTTTCCGGACTAAGCTCCCCTCCCCAATACCCCCACAAAGACCAGACCAGAGAGCCCCGGTGCACCCGCAACCCGATAAAATTTAGCCCAAAGAACCAATGGCAATGAAAACCATGGTTTGTACTTGTGTTTCGAAACGGAATGGAAAAAGGAAGTGAAAAAAAAAACCATCAATCATTTTCCAATAAGCCTTTATTCCTTTAGTACATTAAATTGCGTAGATGATAAACACACGTTAAATAACAATTAATTACAACAATGACACAATGCTTCGGATCGGCTTTTGTGTTCTGTAATACTAAGCAAATAATGAAATAAATTGTCCACGTTTTCTTTTTTCTTTTTTTTTCTGGTCTACTTCAGTAAGTATAATAAAGATAATACAAATATCTGTCGTCTTTTTTTATTATTTCGATTCATTTCTCATCAATCATACATACGTACGTAGGAAGGTACGAGATCCAAAAACCCATGGAAAAATACTGAATTAGGCAATTTGGTCTGAGCGAATCACCGATCCGCATAATTATTATCATAAATACGTAAATATTCTCACAATGCAATCCCGCTCGAATCGATATGTCTTACGATGAACGGGAATCTGGGGAGGGCAGGCAGAAAAAAAAAGGAGGAACCAGGGAATCGAAAACGTCGTCGTCGAATAAAAATTCGTAATTTAAAAAAAATAATAATAAATAAATGATTTAAAATACAAACGAATAACAAATTGAGCAACAACGTAAAAAATAAATAAAATCCAACACCCCTTAGAAAAAAAAAACCAAACAAAAACAGGAAAAAATACGATATTGCTTATTAAAAAAAATTTCCTTAGAAAAAAAATGGTGTTATTGCACTTACAACTTAATGAAAAGAAGGAAAAAATATACGAGGAAATAAAATAAATTAGAGATAAAAATTGGCGGGTGAAAAAGTTGATTATCTCGATATCGGCTCCGGGGTTTGGCTTAGGAACATTGATCAACCAGGTAGAGAGTATAGTCTTTTGAAATACTGCGGGTCTCTTAAAGGTGAGAGTATGCTTCGAGGCATACTTAGGTAGGCGGAAGACTAACACACTGATACCTAGGCCAAGTTGTGTAACGAATATAGGACGGGTACTCCATTCGAGTAGAAGAAGGAAATGAGCATGATTGGAATGTGAAACCTCGCCACTTTGCCGATTAAAAAATTAAACCATAAGTATAAAAATATAAATAACGTATTTTCTAGAGGAAAAAAATAAAAGAAAAATTAATTAGAAGAATAAAAACTAGATTAAGTAATTTTTTTGCTCGTATCCGTCGTTCGGCGGAATGATTATCTTCGGCAATACCCCAAACTCATAAAATCTGGAGGCAAAAATGTGACCAGAGAGGTCGTCATTACTACGAAATTCACACAATAATAAACAAAGGAACGCAAATGGACTTGGAAAAGTATACAAGAACAGAAGAAAAAACTTGAGAATAAAATTGAAAGCGTCGTCAAGAAAGAAGAACCACTAAAAAGCCCAACAACGATGAGATAACGTACGAATAAAACCGTGTGAAAAATAAAGTAAGGTAGGCTATGAAAAGGTGAATGGTGCTCTAAAAACTGGCCATTAACAAACACCCCCGCGACTCGACTCGACTCGACTCGTTAAAATGTACGAAAATATAAGAAGAAGAAGAAGAAGTAGAAAGAAGATGAAAAAATAGTAAGAAAAAGAACCAAAGAAAGATACCCTGTAATTAGAAACTTTCCGATTTTAACAACGCGCTCGAGCAATTCTCGTCATTATAGTATTCGCCGTGACTAGTGGTCACCACTCCCGTCTTAACCGTCGATTCTTCCTCACTCACCTGACTATTAGATAAACTATCGGCGATTGGAAGCGGCTTAGCCACGCCGATACGAACGATTCCTTTTGGAGCGCCTTTTAAAACCTGCACAGCCTGATCGAGCGAAGCATTCTCCAGCACGGTGTCGTTAACGCTGAGCAATCTGTCGCCGGGTATTAGACGACCGTCCATTTGGGCAACGCCTCCGGGTACCAAGGATCGAATCACGATTACTGTCTCGCTCGGATTCATCGGATCCTGCAAATCGATACATTAATCACTCGATTCGAACTTGAATGCAAAATATTCGTTGATTTTTCACCACGAACCTGATAGTCGAGAATGGAAAATCCTAAACCACGTTCTCCCTTGACCAATTCGATAATCTGAGGTTCAGAACTCCACATCGCCAGACCAGTCAGAGGTTCCAATGAACGAGATTTCAACTTGGATAAACTCGTATCGGTGTTGATAGTTCCGGTCGATGCCAACGATCCGTCCGATTTCGCCTTCACTAAACGATCGGTAGCTGGGATCAAGTTGTTCAAGCTACCTCCGAGGATACTCTAAAATCATCACAAAATCATCACATTAGATACGGAATTCGTTTTGAATACATAATTTGATAAGAAAAATATTATCTACAGAAATAATACGTACTCTGGCAGCAAATGCTGATTTCTCTTGGGCAGTGTCGATAACCTGGATGGGAACGTGTTCTAAATTTCGACTACAAACCAAACGAAAATGTTTAGGCAGGTCTTTCAGCGTTTTCACCACCTCCGAATGATTCATATCCAATAAACGATGTCCATTGACCTATTCGATAAAATGATATTAGTCATTTTTTTGTATCACAATACGAACAATTGCACATCTACATACATTAAAGTGATTCATCTTTTAAAAAGATTGGGAAGGTGGAAGAAGAAGGGGATGGAAACCATGTTATCAAAAAAAGGATCGGAAGATAAGGGAAAGCATTTTTCAACTGGAGCCGTATTTTAATCAGACTTGGACAAGTTCAGCTCGTTCACCGATCGTTCATGATTTTTTCAAGTGAACTTGAACGATTTCGTTCACCTTTTAAATGAACGATGAACGACTGAACTTTTGAAAGTTCATTTCCATTTTTCTCATCTGTGATATCACCTACAAACTTGTTTTTTTTCTTCAAAAAAATGTAAGAATTTCTCTTAGTAATAAGTCTTATCTACCTACTAATTTTATTTTTTCGAACTTTTTCCGAGAGACTTTTTGTACAAAAAAAAAATAAAATAAAATAAAAAATAAATAAATGAAAATACTTTTGAACATTTTTTGAAAGATGAGTTTAATAACAACTGAATTTTTCCCCCAAAAAAATTCAAGATAACTTTTTGTATGAGATTCAAGTACCTATAGGTATTTTTGACAACAATGACAACATGGTTTATATGATTTTTGAATTTTTTGAAAAAAAAAATTAAATAGGTATGACAGTATGTATCAATTTTTTAAAGAAAATTCAACATTTTTGGAGAATTCAATTCAAAAAATATTTTTTCAAAATTTTTTGGACCCATTAGCCATATAATAAAAAAATGTCTTTTTTGATAGAATTTTAGAATTTTTTAACAAAAATTTTGATATTTCTTATTTAGGTACGAATTTATTCTTGAAAAATTTATCGTACCAAAAACTAATTTCTCAAACATTTTTTGAACGAATTTTTGAATTTTTCTAATATAAAAATTGAAGGGAATTTTTTGTAAAAAAAAAAAAAAAAAAATATTATAAATGAAGACCTGGTTTCCAAAATGTGCTTTCTGCAAAAAAATGAAAAATGAGTTTATGCCTGATTTTGAAAGTGTAGGTTGTTCCTCACAAATGCAGGATGTCAAATCGCCGAAAAGTGATTTGGAACACCTCCATCCAGTTGAATTCTTAAAAAAATTTCAAAGATTTTACTAATTATTGAAGCGTACTCCGTTTTGGAACAGCCTATCACCAATCCCTCTTCAACTCTTAAATTTTAAAAGATCATTTTTTCAATTTGGATTTGGTATTTCGCTTCCAAACAGTGCTGAATTTTACATTTAACCATTCGAACTTGCATCATTTCTGTTCCAAAACGTGCTTAATACCGACTTTCCCCACTTTGTGCACTCCTAGAGCGACCATGAATCAAGATAGCGAAATGGTTCTTCGGCCAAATTATAGCTAATCCACTCCTCTACACGACAATGAATCGTTCATATCACAATCGGTTAACTTTTCCGAGCTCACGAAAGTTTTTTTCGATTTCCCCCAAAAAAAAATTTTGCACAAAGCACGTTTTGGAAACCAGGTCTTCATATGTAGGTAGGTACTAATTAGTTTGAAAACTTTTTGATAAGTATTCATCATGATTATTTTTCAATTTTTTCAACTAAAATCTTCAAAATCATTTTCCTACGAGTTTCTTTTGGAGAGATTTTTCGTATAAAAAAATAAAATACTGCAACATTTTCCGAAAAATTTTTTGAATTTTTTTCAAAAAATTGTAATACTTGGATTTTTTCTATAAAAAAAAAATGGTTCAATTTTACAAAGTATGTTTTTTTATTTTCTTCAACAAAATTTTTTCAATGCTTCTTTTCTGCAGCATTTGTTCCAAAATGGTTATTTTTCAAACGTTTTTAAAATAATTTTTGAATTTTTTTTTCAAAATATAAAAAATGAAAAAAATTATAAAAAAATGATTAAAATTTTTTTTATAAGGTACCCTAGTTTTTTTAATTTTTCAACAAGAATCTTCAAATTTTTTTTTTTTTGCGAGTTAAGAAAACATCTACTTCAGAAAAATTTTCCAATTTCTTTTCTCTCTTTTTAAAAATTTTTCACAGAAAATTGTTGAACAGGATTTTTTATTTGAAAACATTTCCATATTTTAACTTTTTTTTTTTAAATCAATAATTATTATTTTTTTAAATATTTCTTTTCTTCGATTCTTTTTTCGATAAATTTTTTGCATCAAAAAATATTACCCAAGCATTTATTTTTTTGAAGCGGGTTTTGAAGTTTTCAAGAATATTTTCAAGTAGGAAGGTGTTTCCTTTCGAAAAAATTTTTATTCAAGAAAAATCGTCGAACGAAACCATATTTTTCGTATTCTTTGTATTCAACGATTTTTTTTTTCAAAGTGTTTTGTGAGTTGATAGAATTTTACCCCCCCCCCCCCCCCGGGGCAACGGGGGAATTTTTTTTCAATTTATGAAACAGGATGAAACTTTTCAAATTACTTTCTATCAAGAAGTTGAAAAATATTTGAAACAAAGAAAGTAAAACAAAAATTCGCGTGAAACATTAAATGGATATTGTAATAAAATAAATCTGTTCGCGTTAAATTTGACTTATTACAATATCGATTCAAAAAATATTTTTTCAATTTTTTTTTTTTTTTTTGTAATTTTCTTCGAAAAAAGCTTAAAAATTGATTCCTAGGATTTTACCCCTCCCTTCCTTCCTTCCATCCCAATAAAGGAATTTATTTTCAAGAAAATATCTTCTTCAATTTTTTGATAGGAATTTTGAATTTCTTCGAGGAAAGTTTTCAATTTTTTTCTAAACTAAAAACTCTTCAAAAGAATCAAGTTTTTTTTTGGTTTTGTTTTTAATCAATTTGTCCATATGATTTTTTGAATTTCTTCGACTTTTTTTGTTTCCTTGTTGTTGTTTACTTTTTCTTTTAAATATGTAATTACCCAAAATTCCACACGTACAATTTTCAAAAAAATTAATAACACTTTAATCATGATTTCAAATAATTTGTTAGAAATCAAAATTATTAATATTCATCGGTTTTCTAAAAAAAAAAAAAAAATAAACAGTGATGCAAGCATCACGAACTTTCCGAATCAAAAAGTATTTTAAAAAATATTAACAAAAAAATATTTGTAAAAATCGATCATCGAATATTATGTAAAAAAAATTGATTATCGAATATTTGTGAAAAAATCGACTATAAAATATTTTTTGTATTTAAAACGTCAGCAATTACACTGAAAAAAGTTAAACATGACACAAAAATATTCGGCAAAATCACACTTGCTCCATTATTATTAATCGTGAAAAAATATCATGATGATGTAAACAAAACAACCATTCGAATACCCGTACATCTTATCATGAATAAGACAAAAATGCAAAGCATTGCGCAATGCGCATGTTAGGGAAAGGAGAGCAAACCGGTACACCCGCGGACATGTCCGGATATAGATAAACACTTGAACCGTTCCCTTTATCGACATCTAAAACACGACAAATGTGAAACTCGACGATCTTTCGCATAAATCGCTCGTAAAATTTTTTCTATTCAACGTAAAGGCCCCAAATTCTTGCGTAGCCTTCGTTTATATAAACCACTACTCATCGCCGAATTTCAACGAGATATCTCAATTAGGGCGGTTTAACAAATTTTTCGCATAAATCGCTCGTAAATTTTTTTCTATTCAACGTAAAGGCCCCAAATTCTTGCGTAGCCTTCGTTTATATAAACCACTACTCATCGCCGAATTTCAACGAGATATCTCAATTAGGGCGATTAGAATCGTGTTAACAAATTTTTCTGCACACACACACATACACACATACACACACACACACACACACACACATACACACACACATACATACGGAACATCATCTGGAAATTGTTCAAAACAAATTTGTACGAAGTCGAAATTTGTCTAAGTGCAATATTCGTGAAAACGCATTTCGCACCGAAAACAATACTTTCCTTACAACGCTACGCGCTGTTCGGAAAGTAAAAATGAATCAGAAATGACGTCACAGAAAACTTTTTCCTCGATCGAAATTAAAAACAAATTTCGTATCGAAAAACTCTCGAGAGAAATACACGAAGGAAAAGGTACAACCTGGAAAAGTGAGGGAGATGTTTCAGGTCAATAATAAAACCACTTCTGGAATTTTCCAGTTTGACTAGCCTACCTCCAACAGCTCGTCTCCGGGACGCAATCTCGTATGTTTACCAATCGGGCCTTCTGGAAGAATGGATCGGATATAATGATGCGGTCTGATTTCTTTGCCATTCACAACGTCGACGGTTCCTTCGAGACTAATACCCAAACCTCCGGTATCGCTAAATTTACTCAACTGGCTGACCTACGTTCGCAGAGAAAAACAAACGAAAAAATTCAATGAGAATGAGCATGAAGTTACACAAGAGAAAAAAAATACAACCGGAGAAAAGAAAAGAATGAAAATACGAAAGAGAAAATTGGATTATAAAAAATACTACATTATTTTTCGTTCTCGCTGCGAAATAAAATTTTCGCAGAAATAATTCTCTCGGGAGAAACCATTTCTGAAAGACAATTTTCTGCTCATAAAAAAATCCACGATGGAGCGAGCAAAAAAAAAAAGACAAGTTTAAAGTACGTGCGAAATATGACGTGAAATTTGTTAAAACGTTTAAAAAGGCGGAGATTTTTTTTATGACGTTTTTTGCCCCATAAACACATTTTCCTAATCATAAATTCGGCACAGGGGGTGCTCAGCCAGCCGTTCGAGAAAGTTTCTCGTTCGGCAAACAGTTATTTATTTGGTGGAATCGAGACCCTTCGAAAAAGAGAAAAATATTACTATAGTTTTCGAAAAGAACATCTCGAGACATTTTAAAGATTAATATCGTAACCCACTTGCGAAAAAAAATGTCACCGATATTGAAATTCGAAAATTGCGCTACGAGTTCGCTTCGTGGCAAAATCGGTTTTTAGAAACACTATATCGGTTATGAGGGCTGTGAAGGGAGACACGAGGAATCTTAGGAGGAAAAATATATTCGAACCTTCGAGTTAAATTATGCGTTTTGTTTGACTAAGCGATGTAAATTTTCATAAATTGCAAAACACCGACGATAATTCTGGTAAAAGCTTAATTTACATATTTTTACAACGCGGATACGATCGATGCGACGGAGCCGGAAGGGCGGCCGAGGGTGTTAGCCGAACCAGCCAGTAGCGGCGGATAAAATTATATCCAATTACATTATCGACTTCGACGCGGAATATTCGCCCCGCTCCTCGACTCGCGTACAGTTAAATACTTCTAAAATATAATATTTAATTCGACGGCGAAAAAAACGTGTAATTTTTCGGTCAGCGAAATGTTAGTAAATGGCTGACTTACGATTATTTCATGTTCCGGGCCGAGTATGCTAGACCATTTGGCTTGCAGAGCTGCTTCGACTGTTGGTTTCAACGCTCCTTCGTAGTTATTGTCGATCAGCAATTCTAAATCGATTTCGTTATTCGCTGCGTCCAATATGACCGCCGAATCGATCGTCGTTCTGGATTCTTCACCGTCCATGTCGATCATCGTAGTCGATTCTTCGTCCTGCAGCCAAAAAAAAAAAAAAAAAAAAAAAAAAATGAAATGAAAAAATATGATCGATCATTCTGGATCAAAAGACATTTTTTGGCAATTTTGCTTACAGCCATAATTGGAAACCGTGGAAGAGACGCAATCGAAGGAGAAGGCTGAGACGTAGGTTTCGATTCGCTGTTAGCAATGGCCAATTGCAACTGTTCGAATTTTGGCCCTCTCAGGTACCGTTCCAAGCTTAAGATGACAATTTGACCAGTCGATCTGAGCACCTCAACGGCTTCGTGGTTGGTTAGCCCTTGTAAAGATTTGTTATCCACCTATGCGAGGAGAAAAATGATGGCATTAGAAAAGCATTAGCGTGATTATCTCGTCTCGTTTCGTTACAAATACGACGAGTGCGATAATATAACAAATGAGAAGTTTAAGATGAGTCGATATTTTCGAAGTTGAATTACCTCGACGATTCTATCGTTGACTTGAATCTTCTTACATAAATCGGCTGCGCTGCCTTCGTTGATGCTTTTGATAAATATCCCAGATAACTCTTCTGCAAAAATATCAATTTATGTAATAACCAGCGAGCTTACAATGGGAAAAAAAATGAAATAAAGAGATGGGGTAAATTGTACTTATAAGGAAAAAAATGCAGTTTACGATAATTACTTTACTTAGTGATTTTTTTTTTCAATTTTCTGAAAGAGAATTTCTTTAAAATATTTTCTCGTGACTGTTTTTACACCGCAATTTGAGATTTACAATTTTTTTTAATGCGTACCTAATTCATCATAAAAAGAAAAAATTTTCAAGATATTTTTTCAGAAGAATTTTTTTAAACCAAAAAATAATTATTATTGTTCTCAGTAATTTTTTTTGATTTTATTTATTCCTAACTATTTAACTTTTTTTTTTTTGTTTATTCGTAATTATTGAACTTGTTTCAAGAGAGTTTCTTTTTTTGCAAGATTTCTCTCGTAAAGTATTTTTTAAATGTTTTTTCTTTATTTTTTTAAAATGAATTTTTCGATGGAATTGCTTTAAAGAGAACTTTCTCATTTTTCAAGAGAATTTTTTTTCGCGAACAGTTTCTTCCTTGAGAATTTTTTAAGGCTCTTTCCATATGAAAGATTATTTAATAATTTATTCTCAGAAAAAATTTGTACGAATTTTTATTCCCCCGCTACCCCGCCAAAAAAAAAATCAAGCCAAACCTCATCATAATTTTTTTGAAAACTTTTTCAGTAATTTTTTTTTTAAGAGAAATTAATTAAAAATGAGAGTTTTTTCAAGCTAAATGTTTTTATGATTTTTTTTTCTTCAGAATTTTTATAAGACAACAATTCACCACGTTTCGAAAAAAAAAACTTTCATTAAATATTTTTTTCTTGAGAGAATTTTTTGAATTTTCATCTACGAATTTTAAAAGAATTTTTCAAAGTATTTTCTACGAAAAAAATTATTTAAAAAAAATTCCTAGGTAGATAAAATTTTTTCAAGATTTTTTTGAAAGAGAATTTGTTTCATTTTTCTGAAGAGAAATGCTTTAATAATTTTTTTTAAATAATTTTTTTACAAAAGAATTCTCCTTTAGAGATTTTTTTAAAAAGCTTGAAATCTATGTCAACACGATTTTTTTTTAAAGAAAACATGACTTATTTCTCTTATAGAAAACTTTCTCAAATGAAGTGTTTTCGTGATTTTTTTTTTAGATAAATATTCAAGGCGAACATTTTAATTTTTCCGAAGAATTATTTTCACAGAAAAGTTCCCTCTTGGGAGAATTTTTCTATTTTTTGCGAATTTTCCAAGAATTTTTTAAAATGCATTTTCCGCATGATTTTTTTCAATTTGAAAAAAAATTGTTTAATTTTTTCAGAATTTTTAAAATACGTATCTATCATAAATATAAATTGAGAATTTTAGAAAATTTTAAATTTTTTTAAAACTAATTTTCCAAGAATTTTCCATGCAAAAAATCATTAATCAATATTTTTTTTGTTCAAATTTAATCAGTCTTTTCCTAAAATAAAATATTTTCAATGATTTTCTCTTGTTTTTTTTTTGTTTTTTTTATAGTTATTTATTTTTTTTTTTTAAAGAGAACTTTTTCATGTTGCAAGAAAATGTTTCATAAATTAATTAAATACTTATTAATTTTTTAAATGAATTTCTAGTAGGTATGATTTTTTTTTTAATTTAAAAAGAAATGTAATTTTTTTTGGAACATTTTTCTCAAGGAGATAAAATACTAGGAGGACACCTACTTAAAAATTCCTTCAATTCTTTAGATTTTTTTTTAAATCAATTTTTTGATGAACCATTTTTGTAGAATTCTTTCTTACTACTTCAGGAAAATGATTATTACGTTTTCTACAAATTTTTTATGCACAAAATTCTTCTAGGATTGAACCAATAGTATTATTTTACACGTGAAAAGTTTTCGTTCCATAAACACCAAAATTCATTTTTGTATGAAATGTTTCTTTTGCAAAATTAAAACTTTTTCTATGTAAGTTTCTCATTTTCAACTTTCGAGAAATTTTTTTCAATTTTTCGAGAGAACTAATTTTTATAAAAATATTATGTTCCTTTTTGAAATCTCTTATATTTCTTTCTTTTCTACAAATGGGGGAAAATTTTTTATTTAACTTCTGTCATGTCAAGCTAATTTTTAATCTTTTCATCTTTTTGAGAGTTTAGTTTTTTTTCTATTTTCTCATCGAAAGTTTTTTGACAAATTTTTCTAGAACTAAGAAGCGTTTTTACTTTCTTTTTTTTCATAAAATGTATTTGTAAAAAAATTTAATTTTGAAAAGATTTTCTTTTTAAACAATAAAATTTTACGAAATTTTTCGAGAGAAACTTCATAGAAAATATTTTTTACGGGGTGATTATTAAAAAGAAATTTCGAAAAAAAAATTTGGTTTTTCATTTTTTTAGGAGAATTCATTTTCTAAAATCTCTCGTAAAAAATCCTTGGAAAAATTTTCAAGATTTGTAATTTTTGGGGGGTGGGATTTTTTTTCTTTAGACATTTTCAAAATAATTTTTCACAAAAATATTTATAGGTACATTAAAAAATTACTATCCTGCCTAAAAAAAAATCTCGTGAAATTTTCGAAGAAATTCTCACTAAAAACATTTTATAGCCAAAAATTGAGCGAAAAATTATTCCAACAACAAAATAATAACTCGTACCTTTTTCGCAAACATAGCCAGCGATCGTGATACCCAATCCGTGCGCGTCTTTTCTCAATTCCACGTTGAACTTCTCTGTTTCTGGTAAATTGGTCAAACTTTCCGCAGGTATCATATCCATCGTCAAAATAGGCAAAGATCCCGAAACGACTACATCTCCCAAAAGCGTATTCTGTACAAACATAGAACAAACAAAAAAATCACCTCTCAGAGATGCTCTGCCTACTTCAGCGTTACCTCAAAATTTCAAAACCCCAAACTCCGAACCCAACTTACGTTTAAATTCGTGTTGGAGCCGTTGTACAATTGGTAATCATCCAAAACATTGGCCGATCTCGGAGGAGTGGAGTTAATTTCCGGATAACCGTGTTGCATAAAGTATCTATTCAATTCTTCCGGATCGTTTAGGATATTACTGGGAACTACCGGAGCTTGCGATTCGAGCATTTGATAATCCGGATTACCGCTTTCGACCGGCCGAGCTACCACAATCCTCACGTGGCTGCCGGATTGCCGGAGCACTGCTGCCACTTGCTCGCTGCCCATTCCGCGTAAATTCACTTCGCCAATTTGTAATATGTGGTCGCCGCTTTGTAATCTTTCATCCTGCGAAAAAGAAAGCCCTTCTTAGAAAAAGAAAGCCATAATTTTATGCAAACTGAAATGGGGGAAAAAGGCGAAATGACGAGTCGTTTTTCTAAGACATTAAAAAATAAGAAGATTAAAATCCCAAAGGTATTTAAAATTGCGGATTAACTTGTTCAAACGCCTCTAATCTTTATCCTGGCTTTTTAACATTAGCTCCGCAATTTCGTATCGTTAAATATTTCTCGTCGAAATACCCGAAAGTTAAAATAGGTTACCAGGGAGAGAATTGAGGGGAAAATGTAGCCGATATTTCGTAAATTCGCCATCCCGGTTATCATCTTTTTTCACGCTTCAATCGTTCCCAATGAATAATTTCCAACTCGACGTGATCTTTTCAAGGCACTACGTCGTTAGAAAGGTCTTCCTGTCGGCTTGTTTTTGTAAATTTTCTACCTTCGAACGGCAGAACGTTTCCTCATTCCGCGTTTACTTTTAAATGTCAATTAAGGCGAATTAGAAGAGGCGAGCATGCGAAAGTGAGAAACTTTGCTTCGTTTGTCCGAGCTCGGGCGACAGTTTTTCGTCGACGAGTCTAAAACAAAGGTCACATTTCCAAGTGAAAAGTAACGCGGCTCGTTCTACGAGCGAATTTTTCCACCCATCTGGGCTCGCTTCTAAATTCGTAATTTTCCCTTATTTTTTTTCCTGATTTATTTCGCATTTTGGTACTTTAAAAAGTCGCCATTCTCATTTATATTTGAAAATATGTAGGTAACGTACTCGTATGTACTATGCACACGAGTATACCGAATACTCGAGTCTCGATGCGTCGATGGCGTGCGAAATTGGTATATACGTGCGTATGACGTCACCGCACCAGTCGAACGTTCCTGGTAACGCACGAATACTCGCACACGAAGCTTATACCATGGGCCACAATTTTCTCTAACTCGTCTCGTCAACATTTTATCGAACTGTTTGTGCCGTGCCATGTCATACCGTGCACTGAGGTAATATTTACCAAACTTAACGCCACCACGCAGCAAAATTTATTCAGACTTGGACGCCCAAACTGAGATATGAACTTTTAAATGGTATTAATACATGTATCTATTACTAGGGGGCTTTGCCCCCTGGCCGCTTCGCGGCCCAACCCCCACGGCGGTTCGCTTTGCGAACCGCCCTTGGGGGCTCCGCCCCCAAACCCCCATTTTGCTCGCTTCGCTCGCTCCGCTCTCAGTTCTACATGATGATTAATCATTCATTTATGTTGCCTTCAGTTACTCTGCTCCATACTTTCTGTTGTGAAATGGCAGATGTGATTTTTTTCAAAATTAAAATTGAATCACGGAAACTTGAGATGGCAAAATTTTGGTTTTTATTTAATATAATGATTACCTCCCTACCTATGGGACTAAAAAAGTTCAAATTTTCTAGGTATGTTAAGCAGAGAGTATAGGACAAATTGATGAAAAACAAAATTTGTCCTATGGAATTTTGATGAAAAAAAATTTTGAATTCAAGCGCAAACGTTTTGAAAAGAAAAACCGTTACACGTAGCACGATTCAATGTGTAGTGCCGACGCGCCGACGCGCGCCTACGCGGATATGCGCACACAACATTACCACAACATTTCGTAACGCGGCGTTTTGAAAAAAATATCTTTCGTCATTGCGGGGTTCTTTACGTGCGGATTTTTTGGAAATTTTTATACAAACTTTCTGCTTTGAAAAGGCAACTGTGGATTTTTTCAAAATTAAAATCGGATTATTGGAACACGAGATAGCAAAATTTTGTTTTTATTAAATACCTCCCCCCCTATGCGGGCAAAATTGTTCAAAAATGGCCTAGGTAATAGGGTACAGTATGAAAAAAGTTGTTGTGGTCATAATTTAATTTTTTGAAAAATTCGGGGGGTTGGGGGTGAGAAAATACCGAAATTTTGGTTTTTGGGGCGTACCTCCCTCCCTATGGGAGTTAAAAAGCTGAAAGTTGGTATATGCAATGAGTATGCGATATGTTAAAAACTACTTTTTCAAAATTTCGATATCTCAATTTTGGCACCTCCTCCCCCAAATTTGGGGCCTCCCAATTCCAAAATTGCCCATTTTTATAATTTTCCTTTAATGTACTCATCGGAACCTTTCGATTAAAAAAAAAATTAGCCTTCTAGCTATAGTAGAAGTAGGTGTTTCAATTTAGTACCACGACTTTTCTGTTAGAGCTGTATAGTAATGATATCACCTCTAGCATACAGGGTGTCCGGGGAGTGGTCTGCCAAACTAGACCATCAAAGACAATTTTAAGGTGGTGCTCTACGTCTTGCGTTTTTTCATTCTGGCCTACCCGTACGAATCAAGGCGCAGCGTGTAAATTTTCAAAATCAATGGTTTTTAAGAGTTTGAAAGCTCTAAACATACAAAACATATAAAGTTATGGTGAGTTGAAGTTGAATAATAGTAGTTTATTCAACTAGGGAGATAAAGTGATGTTCGACGATTTTGAGGGTTTATTTCCCTCGCTTCGCTCGGGCAATAAACCCTCAAACACCTCGTTGTTTGCTTAATGCTTGTATTTCTTTTGCTGTTCAATTTATTTTTTACGTTTTAGAAGTTTTACAAAAGTTACTAAGAATTCGCAGTATGAATTTCAAACCGGTTGATAGTTCTATATTTTTACCCAATCGTTCGAACGATTATAATGATCTCGTCAACAAGATTCGAAACTTTGTCGAATTTAGCTCCGAGTTCAACTACTGCAAAATATTGAGCTTGATACTTTGCCGGGTCTATTAGCCCCGGTAGAAGGACCGCCATTGGTTATTCACGAAAACCGATATGCATGTGGTTCCGGGTCTACAAGTTCGGATATTCCTAGTTTGGCCACGGAATCTGAATCGAGCACCAGCGATTCATTTGGCCCCGGGAGAGCGGTTATGGCTCGAGGACGTGATCAATGTGAAGTTGGTAGAGATAACGTTTCGAAATCCGCTACTTCTTCTCATTCGAGCACCAGCGATTCATTTGGCCCCGGGATTTCAGGAGCGGTTATGGCTCGATGACGTGATAGACGTGGAATTAGAAGAGAGAAAGTTCCTAAATCTCCTTCTACGACTTCGGATTCGAGCTCCAGCGATTCTATGAACGTCGACCAACGAGTTATGGAACGAGAATCACCGGACGCAGGCGTTCCTCCGCCTCCAGTATTACATAGAGGTCAGCAAGAATCTGGAACGGATATGAGCGACTCCGGCGCTCCTGATGTTGTGGCTCTGGATAATCCACGAGCCAACCTAGCCCGCAGATTGGAAGTAATATTCACCGAAAGAATTCCGCAGTATGATAATGTTAGCGATAGATTAGCACAATTCACCAACCTAGTAACTCGTATCGGTATTTTTGAACCTAAACTAAACGATTGGCTATTTTTAATATTTGCAGGTTATACTATTCGTGTATATGTACTGAAAGTTCGATGCCTTGGCTCTCGGATGCGCTGATCGTGGGTGCATTGGGATCCTGGGATCCGGCGAATGACGCTGTCCTTCGAGAACTTCGGATCTCGCGGCGGTATTCGTTGGTGATGAGGAGACTGATGTGCTCCGACACCATCAAGTGGTCGAGGGACTTGTACGCCGAATTCATCACTGGCCACAAACAGTACTCGGATTAGGTGGCCGGGATAAGTCTCTCCTTTTGGTAACACCTTGGGCGATATTTCGAGCGCCTCAAAATTGTAGCCTGTCTTGTCGTTCTAGTATCTCGTTTGTTTCTCGTCTCGATTCGTTGTGGTTGTACTCTTTCGTTGCTTTTCGTATGGCCTGTGTGACCGAGTATGCGATCGCCCCCCTGCTAGGCAGGGGGTATTTGGTAAGCCCGCGGGCGTTATCTTCGCTACGCCGCCGCGAATGGCCCCCACGAGGGGAGCCAGCATTGTATATACTCCTTTATATTTATTCTAATTCGTTGTAAGGTTCGTTTCGCTGGCCCCCCTCGGGGGGGGGTGTCATATTATCTTAGAGCATCGCCGGCTCTGCCGGCGGCATATTATTAATCTGTAAATTACATGTTTTAAATAAACGTTCATAATTCTGTACAACATATCAAAAAATAATGAAATTCCATTCAATAGTTTTGACAAATTCTTGTAAAAGCCATCGCGAAATCAGGAGTTTAGTTACCGCAATTATTGCGCTAAAATTCTTATTAATAACGATTTTATTGTTTTCAATTGTTTTATTTCCTTTATTCAACTTCAACTCATCATAATTTTATATGTTTTCTATGTTTAAAGCTTTCAACCTCTTAAAAACTTTGATTTTGAAAATGTACACGCTGCGCCTTGATTCGTACGGGTAGGCCAGAATAAAAACACGCAAGACGTAGAGCACCACCTTAAGAGAGGAAACTTTTTTTTAAATTGTAAAATCCACAGAAGAAAACAATCGAATTTGGGGGGGGGGGATGAAAACTTTTTTGTCGAATGCATAGCGTTGATAAGCGGAATTTTTCAAGACCTATGTATGATGACATTTTGATTTTTTATCTAAGCAGTTTTGAAGGAAAATTGGAAAATAAATTCATCTTGTTTTTTCTTTACAAAAAACAATAGTAGATAATTTTTGATTTTTGAAAATAAAATACGTAAAGTTTTTCAGTTCGTCCTTCACTTCTAACAAACCCAGATTTCAAATATCAGAATACAAGTTACATCGAGGTATTTTATTTCGCGACTGGAAACGAAGATTATTCAATGAACTCAAATATTATGACCATTGGACCATTCCTACCAACAACATGTGCAACATTTAGATAACCCAAAGGAAATGTTGGAGAATGTCTGGGCGTTCAGGGACCCTAGGACAAATGCATCTGGCATAGCGGCCTGGGTCAAGCTAAGAAACTTTAGGTATAATACTGAGAAAAGCGTGGCTGCAAATGTAGGAGAATACGAAAGGATCGTTGGAAGGTACAACGCATGTGGGGACATTTTGTCGGCTCGAATGAAAAGGGATATTTTCTATGACTTATCGTGCATCGTCGATGATAAGATACCCAAGCCGAGAAATGCAGATGAAGCTAAAGATATCAAAACAACCAGTAGCGTAGCCAGACGGCATGTAAAGGGGGGGGGGGGGGGGTCTGGCCCCAAAAATAGAAAATTTTTGTAAAAAAGAAGACCATTAAAAAGCTGAAATTTCGTCATTTTTTCGAACTTTTTCTTCGTCAAGGGAGGGGGGGCTGTCTAGACCCCATCGACCCCCCCCCCCCCTTAAATACGCCACTCTAAAAAACAACCAGAAAATTATCGATTTCAGAATTGATGATGAACATGAAAGAGTCATTTACATGGAGTTTTCAACAAAAAAAATGTATATTTTCATTTTGTATTTTGATGGTGTCATTTTTCAGAAAATATTGATGAATTTTTTGCGTTTAAATTAGCACATTGCTAATCATAACGGCGCATTTTATTTTCGATAGGCAGTTGAGGCGTTGGAAAAAGAAAAGTTTGAGTACGAATGTACTTCTTCACTAAGGAAGTTTTCACGTCGCGAGATCACTATTGAGCAACATCTCATAGATGAATGTCTAAAGTGACTAAAGATCCAAATAAAATATCAACTATTAGATAAAATCATTCATTTTATTTTCTATCAAATTTCAGATCTACGGATGCAATATTTTACCCGAATTCAGTGCAGAAATGGTATTTACGCTATTAATTCAACATGCAGAGGTACAAGAACTCATAATGCCGATAAATCCTTCTACTAACAAAAATCGTGGCATAGCCCAAATTTTATTTTCTACTAAGCAGGAAGTGAAAAATTTCCTAGACTTAGCAGTAAGTACTTATAATTATATGTACAAGTACAATATTCTTTGTTTTTAATTAGACAAATTTCAATTTTTAGGAAACAAAAATTTATGATCCGTATTTAGAGTTCACTTTGGAAAAACCGCATGATTTTGAGCTGTCCATGTACGAGTCTCATGTTTGCGTACAAAACAAGATATGTGAATGCGGTAGGTATGCTTGTAATGAAGTGAGATTATTCATGCCATAAATTTTGAAAGGGTAATTGTTTTTTTTTACAGTTATAAACGGTTTCTACAATATAGACATTCAGATACAAAAAATTTCACAACTGAAGTCGCAAGTGAATCCTGAAAAATTGGATCAACTTGAGAGCATTTTTTTGACGAAAGTAAGTTGGAAACCTTTTTATTTGTCGAAATTTGTATGATTGACTTTAGTTGGTAAAATTTCCAATTTTTTTTTCAGCATGCGGCCCATACCTTGACGGCCCAGCCGAGTTGTTCCAATCTGCAAGCTATAGTGGATGCATCGGAATCGATGATGTTTTTAATGGTATTTTCTTTGTTTCCGGTTCTTCTGCGTTTGCTGTTTTCGAGGAGGTTCGAGACTCTTCGGTTATGATCAAGGTTTCGTCGTAAGTATTTACGTTTTTTCCGCTGAAATTCTGATTTTCCATTAATTTATTGTTTTTTCCAGGTTGGCAGGTATTCATATTATTACTTTCGATGCTTAAGATCAAAACCGGCGTTGGCGTTTTTTAGAGGGATTTTCTCCAAGCTTCGGCCATTTCTAAACGAGTATCGTGTTCGTTTTCTTTTTCGGTTAATTCTTTAATTGTTACTAAGCGTTCTTTTTTCTTTTTTACAGGTTCTTCATGTACTTCGGCAACGACTACGTGTGTACAATGTTCAGGCGGATTCCATTCATCTGTTTCACTGCTCTCGTGCTCCTTAAGGTCGGTTAGCTTCTCTGCGCTGCGGCTGACGGTGATGGGTGCAACACTGCGCCGGTGGGGGAAACAAGCACTGCGCTACGTATGTAGCGTAGTGAGTTGAAATTTGTTCGTTCATTACAGAGTTGCCAACTGTATAGAAAAATCCGTATTTGTACGGAAATTTGACTTGTACGGAAATGAAGTACAGAATTTTCAAAAAGTATGGGAAAATGAGTAAAAGTATGGAAATTTTACCAAATTTACCACATTTACCACTTTAGGCTGTGACCACCAAGTTAAAAAAAAGAAGGAATACTGTACCTTACAGGTACCCATGCATAATTAAATACTGTTCTAAATTCCACTTTTAATCCTTGTGCAAATATTTACCTATTTTGATTTCTGTTAAGGAATATTTGAATGACGAAATTTTGAACAAATTTTGGCAGAGCACATCCTCGAACTCGAGAGAGTATTTTTCGGACTGACCATCACTGATGTTAGAAAATTGGCATACGATTTGGCAGAACAACTCCAAATTGATCACCGTTTCAACCGAGATTTTCGATATCCTGGAAAAACTCGTCGACGAGCACCAATACACTGGAGAAACGATTTATAACGTAGACGAATCTGGCTTCTCTGCAGTGCAAAAAAAGTTGGAAAAAATTGTGGCCCTTAAAGGAAAGTCTCAGGTCGGCGGAGTTACAAGCGGAGAGCGCGGAGTGAATACAACTGTCGTTTGCTGTTGTAATGCTTCCGGACATTACATACCCCCTATGATAATATTCAAGCGTCAAAGGATGGCTCAGGAATTGGCAGTGGATGCTCCATTGGGAAGTTTGGTTGAAGTTTCCGAATCCGGTTACATAAACACTGAACTTTTTGTAAAATGGCTCGAGCACTTTCAAAAACACATCAATGCCAGCGCACAGGAGCCTGTTTTATTGCTTTTAGATGGGCACACGACTCATAGTAAAAATCTAGCTGCGGTGAACTTTGCACGAGTGAATCATATCCGATTGTTACAGCTGCCTGGTCATACTACCCATCACCTTCAACCGTTAGACCGCAGTTTTTTCAAGCCTTTGGGTTCGTTTTACACTCGAGAACAAACAAAATGGTTACGAAATCACCCTGGAATGAAAATTACGCAATTTCAAATCTCTGGTTTATTGAGAAATGCTTACGGCGAGGCAGCGACGCCGAACAATGCAGCCGCCGGATTCGAGGGTAGTGGTATTTGGCCTGTGAATCGAAATAGGTTCACCGCTGCGGATTTTGCGCCAGCTGTTAATCTACGACGTGTGCCTCCGCAGAATCCCGAAGGCTCAATCTCGACGAATACTGATGCACCAACCTCGAACATTCCTCAAACTACGACGACGAATACTCAAACCACAACACCTCCTTCTGAAAACCTAACTGCGCCAACGACCACTTCTGCGACTCCAATATCAGCGGTCCACCTCTCTCCGAAACCTTCCACGTCTGCCGCTCAAGAAGGTTCAAAATCGAATTCGAAAGGATCTCCATCAACGATATTGAAAAAAATTTCTCTGGTGTCGAAAATGGATAACAGAACTACAGCTGTTGGTCGTCGCCGAGATAGACCTGCCGGAGCGCAGAAAGCTGTGGAATTGACTAGCTTCCCCTACAAGACTGAGTTGGCAAAAAAGAAAAATGAGATGAAACCGAAAGCAGACAAAAACAAACGAAAAAATACTTCAGTTTCTGGTAAAAATTTTGGTTTATTTTTTGATAAAGTTTTTACCTATCTAATTCCCTATTTTTCCCCAGGTACTCGACGTGCTGTGCCATTGAAAAAGAAGAGGCTTTTCCAAAATTCGGACGAAGAGGAGGAGAACGTTGACGACCCTTTGCCTCTTGAGGATCTCGAGCCTCGTAAAACACGAAAATCTTCAAGTAAAAAGAGTCAAGCACCTCCCCCGCCTGTCATAGATCCACCTTCTTCTGGCGACGAGGATTCCGACGGAGACGATGACGCTGCGTGCATTTACTGCAACGAATTATATTCTCATTCGTGGACTGCTCGAGATAAAGCGTGGATCCGGTGTCAGAAATGCCAAAACTGGGCCCATGCTGCTTGTGCCGATGTTTCTCCACACGCAAAATTCTATACATGCGATTTATGTGCATAGAATAAGCGCCGTTTTGATTAAAAACTGACTTTTTTTATTATTTAGAGTCTAAATTAAGTGTTTATTTGTAAGAATTCGATTTTCGAATGAATTATTTTTCATTTTCGAACAAAAATGAAACTTTTGTACTTTTAATTGCATGTACGAAGTCTATTTTAAAATAAGATTACGATTTTTGATTATTTACTGCTTAATTTTTCAATTAAAACACCTTTTTAAAGCAAAATAGGTAGTGGTCCAAGTGAGGTGAGGGGTGGTCCAAGTAAAGCAACCGGTTTCCAAAGATGGACCGTTTGAGAAATTTTTTTGGAACTCAAATTTGAGATACTTAGAGTAACCCAAAATTCAAAGTCTATAGCGCGTTTTGTTCCTGAATAAATGAACTTTCGAATGGCGGTTTCGGTTTTTGAATCGGATGAAAACTTTTGGACTTATTCGAGCTGAAAGCCAAATCGGTCCACTTTAGGCAACCTTCCCCTATAAAAGAAGCGACGAAATATATATATATATATATATATATATAGTCATGTATAACTAATCTAGTCAAATTTTATTATCTTTTATTTTTTTTTTCCTTTCGCTCTTTTAGAGAAATTAATATTATTTTCTAGTCTTACCTAAATTTTACAATTTTTTTAAAATTAATTTTATCTTTACTAAATTTTCCAATTTTACTAATTTTACTAATTTCTGCTCTAGTCTTAATTATGCGTCGATGTCCACCCGTACATCTCCTCTTATAGGGGGAGGTGTTAAATGTACCGAAATTGTACTAAAACTACCCCCAACTTTACACCCAAATTTCTAGTCATACTATTACATACTTTTTACCCTTTACCTATTTAGTTAACTAAGCCGCGTTCCTTTTTACTATACCTACCTAAACCCCAGTTTTGCATCGCGTCTAATTTTCGCTTTTCCAAAAATCTGTTATTTTGCGAATCGATCGATGACCCATCGACCCTTTTATTGCCGATGAGTCATCGCTGCGCAGTTTCCAAAAACAACCCTTCTGAAGTTTATTGAACTTGACCGGTTGTCGCGATAATTATTTTAACCCTCTAAAAATAGACTTTTACGACTTTCGAAACTATACAAATTTTGTCACGCGACCAATAAATTGTTCGTTGATACTTTATGCTTGATTGACTCAAACAATGAATTTTAGCCACTCTCTTAATTTCCCCTAAACGCTGAACAAAGCCCTTGCAAACATACATTGTAATACGAAGGTGCTGTTGTTCAAATATATTATAGTTCAAATATATATAACTCCCCCAAATTAGACAAATCAAAACACTCGTAAAAGTCAATCAAGCCAAATTCGCGTTAATCTCGAAAAATTCGAACCAAAGAAAAACTCGTAAAAGTCAAACAAGCCAAATTCGCGTTAATCTCGAAAAATTCGAAATAAAGAAAAAAATCGTAAAAGTCAGGAAACTTCTAAAATTATGACTTTTAGACAAAAGAATTACAAAGTTGCGAGGGATCTAAATTTAACGTTTTTCCATAGATCCCTCTTCCAAATTTTCGTCATATTGCGCAACTTGTTCCCCTAATTATTATAAATACTTTCGCGAAACCCCTCGAAAAGGCATTCTAATTTCAAATTTCAACCCGCGAACAACTACGTTAGTTTTTGTCTCATTTTCATTCTATTTCCAAATTTCGTCTCGTCTAGTACTCGCGTACCTACTCGTCTCAATTTTTTATTTCAACTAATTTTGCTCGTTTCCAAATAATTTCTTAAATTAAGTCAAATCTAGTCATTTTAATATCTAGTCAAATTTTTACGTGTTTTTATTTTAATATTCAAATTGAATTGTTTCCAATTTCTGGACATCGGCAGCAGTAAGTTGTATATTTATTATTTTTACTATTTATTTTTATCTAGTCAATTGCATGTATAGTTTAATATTAAATTTTCGGTGTACTGAAGTGTCGATATAATCGAGTTTCGATTAATTATAATTTAATAAATTAATTCTGTAAATTTTCCCTTTCTGTTATTTATTTCGCTCGTAAAGTTCAACCCATATTTCCCAAAGGAGCTTAACAACTTTTTTATTTTTTTTACATATATTATAAGAATTTGTGATACTCGTGATCAATTTTCACTTAACTTTTAAGAAATTTAAGTTCGTTATCTTATTTTTTTTTGTCGACTTTTTATTTCTTTTTGTTATTGGTCGGTATATTGACCAAAGTAATCGATAAAAAAATCGATAGAATGAAATAAGAGTTACACAAATGAGTATCTTCGAAAATTGGCGTCTGAGGTTTAGCTAGCCTCGTTGACAAAGTTTTTTTTTATAACCTCTTCGGTGCGGAAAAGTTTCACTGGCGGACAAAATCGTTGTAAGTATGTGTAAGTATAACTAAATTTACTAAATTTAAAGAAAAAAAAAAAAAAAAAAACTCTACAGTGGCAAAACGACAACTTAACTTCGACGCAACCCCGATCAAACGGCAAAGAATCCCTACCACAGAGACAACCATTAAAGATATTCGCTTTGGAATGGAGCTTCAAAGGGAAGCCCTCCACATAGTCAGTATGAGGTCGATGGGACATACCAACAAACTTCGAGAAGTACATAATGACATTCATCGAATTAAGGGCCTATTGGAGGCCGTTCTGATGAAATTAACGACACCGCCGAGCCCGCAGCCGCCCCTGTCTCAGTCGCCACCGTGGAGCCGGCACTCGCCTCGCTCTCCAATCTACTCATTGTCTGGTCCTGAGAATCCGTCTCCGGAGTACCTGGCGGAGCCAGAAGTCCGGCAATGGCATTCGCCTCAAATTATCCAGCGGCCCGACTCACCCACAAATTATGTACCAAATGATCCGTACCGACAAAACCACCTAGAGATACAAGCCATGAACGTAGAAAGGCAACGTCGCATTTTCGAGTAGTAGATGGCCGACTTTCCAATCCGTTTTTTTGACGATAACTCGGGAAATATTCATCGAATAAATTCTGACAACACTCTAACGAAAGGAAATTTTCTGCTCTACAATTTTGGTTCAGATCAATTTTCACGAAAAATGCTTCGTTCGCTCTGAAAATGAGAATATGTGAAAATTTGCATATCCAAGAAAACATTTTACGTTGAGAAATCGAGGTATTTTCGTCAAATCAAAATTTCAATAATTTTAGGGTGAAAGGATTTTTTTCGCTCTACAATTTTGGTTAGTATCAATTTTCGAAGGATTTTTTCTGCTCTACAATTTTAGTTCTTATCAATTTTCATGAAAAACGCTTTGTTTATCCGCGAAATAGGAAAATATGAAAATTTGCATATCTGAGAAAATAGTTTTTGCTAATGAATCGAGGTATTTTCGTCGAATCAAAACTTCAATGATTTTAGGATGAAAGGATATTTTTTGCTCTACGATTTTTGTTCTTATCAATTTTTACGAAAATCGCTTCTTTGACCGGGAAAATAGGGAAAATCTGGTAGGCAGCCCATCTTCAAATCAGTTTTTTGACCGTAACTCGAGAAATATTAGTCGAATCGAAATTCCGAATACACTAAACGAAAGTTAATTTTTCCCTCTAAAATTTTGGTTCTCATCAATTTTTTCGAAAAACACTTCGTTTGCCCAGAAAACGTATTTTAAATTGCTCAAGTCGGCCGTCTTTGGCAAGGTTGCCAAATTTAACTTCATGGCTTGTTAGTGTCTAGGTGGTTTTGGTACCGAGAATTCCCCACGATCGACCTTACCACACCAGCGAAATCATCGCGGCCCTCCTCTCCGACCTCTCTAGAGGTCGCCGAAATATTCGACAAAAAGGTAGAAGTGGAAAATATAATCCCAAAAATAAGGAGCTGCTCCGTGTGAGGAAAAAGAAATATATACATATATATATTTGCCCGTTTCCGTACATCTCGGCCACTTTTCATATATATTTGTCCAATTTACGAAAATAAGGGACCGATAATTAATCACGAACTCATCGCATAAAATAGTAACCCGACTCTTGGAAAACAGGTGGGGTGCATAAATCATTCCAAGTCCACCTACCTTATCGGCAACTCCGCCGGGTAAAATGGTCTTGACAACGACACCGGTACTTCTGCCTCCGACAATACCAAATCCCAGTCCAGATCCATCATTAATCAAATCTATCACTTCGACCTGAGCCCAATCCGATGTTAGCTACACCGCAAATCAAAAACAAAACTCGTCTCAATGCCCTATCCCGAGAACTACTGAATGTTCGACAAATCCAACGTAGTGGCAGTTTTCTAATAACTTACCACCATATCTGATCCGGTCTTAGAAGTATCGCTGAGAGCAGAAGGCGAAGGCGAATGTGTGGCTGATGCTTCGTTCGGTCTTGCTACCACCAATTCCACAACACCTCGGGCTTGCTGCAGTATCGCAATTGCTTGCTGATGCGATACATTTGTATCCAAAGGTTGTCCATCAATCGCCAGAATTTGATCACCTTCGCGAAGTCGGCCGTCTCTGCGCCAACATAGAAAAAAAAACACCCTCCTTAGTAAACCCGAAAAAAGACTTTATTTACCCCATTATTTTACGCCTATTTTAATCCGAACGAAACAAAAACAAAAAAAAAAAAAAAAGGGGAAACTTCACACACACACGACGCGATAAACCACGCAAACACCTCTTATTCGCTTCGGGCCGTCGCAATCACTGAACAAGTGAAAACGCTTTTATAGTTGAAAAAAGATGAATACGAGCGAAGAACGCAGCGTGTTTAAAAAATATATACTACGGCGCGCGCCAAGTTGAAATAAAAAAAAGCACCGTATAATTTTTCTCTATTTCCATAGCCTCGTAAGGAACAGCGTTGCGTTATTAATGAATAACAAGGGTGAGACAGGTAGAAAAGAATTCATCGACTCAGGGCAAATGAATGCCGCAGACCCATTTCGCAGAATGAACGCGAATACCGCCAGCGCCGCCCTTCCGTCTCGTTGGGCTGTGAAAATGTATACGTGAAACGTCAACGGACTATAATGTGTACATATTTTATCATCACCCTAGCCCTTACCAGACCTCACCACTGCCCGAACGCTATGCAACATTGGTATCACTGCGATCACGAGCATATCGTCGAGTATCGAGGTAGAGGAAAAAAATACACATGTTCGTTTTGTGGCTAGACACGATACTTTCGAGTTGTCGTCATCGTGGTTGGTTCGATAAAAGCAAATAATTGTGATTTATTAGCTCGATATTTCTTCATAGATACGAAATAAGTACACGGTATAGACGCAAATACGTAGCTGCATACATGTACCAATTATATCATACCCTATAAGAAAACTCGCGTCGATAAAATTGGTATTCTCTCATGCTTACTCGATTCCTGGCGCAGAACCCGCCCTATTCTAGCACCACCTCGGTATCAATATCTCATCACAGAACACATCTAGGATTCGTTCTGGATAGAAATGGTGAAGCTTGCATCGATAAAATTATTGATATTTCATTACTATGGTTTGATTTTCAGGACAGAACAGTTTGCATAGTGCAACAACCTTGTAACACTTGAGAGAGGTATTTTTGAAAATTCATCGTCTCTAAAGCTTGTAAAAGTATTCACGGCTACGAGATTCATTGCGATGTTTCAAAGCCAGGTTGTCAATGTCCCTATGTCTCACTTCCTCTACGAAGAAAAGTCTTCGAAGTTCGAACAATACCATAATCTCAACTCAAGGCGATTTCGAAAAGGCGTTCTCAAAGTGCCTCACTGGTCGATTATGGTACCGATCGAACTATCAAGTTTCCCGTTGCCCAGAAACCGCCATATTACGGACGATTACTTAGATCTAAACACGGTGATCACTCTCGGAGTAAAGCTCCCAAAGGGACATGTCACATCTGTAACAGGATGGTCACTTTGCGACTGAATGCAAGGACAAAGAACACAGCGGAGATGTCGCATCCATGAGTGACGAGCAGTTCGAGAACGCAGAAAAACGAGGAAGTACTTTATTGTATGACCCGCGATGAAACGGGAGCTTTATGCTATACAGCTTGAGAAAAAGGGAAAACATGCGACTTATTATCATGCCGAGCGCACCGCCACAGATAAATCTCGAGCATTACAAAAGTGGATGGATAACAAAATCAAGGTATGTTATTCAGTGTACGTTAATGGTATGTAAAGTAAGTATTTCTAATAAATGAAAGATTAGCTGAAAATCAATGACTGCTCCTGTAGCATCGAAGGATGCAACAAAGACTAGTACAGAGACCAGTTGGAGACACGCAGCAAGGTCAGATTGTAGTACCCATAACGTGCAGACACATATACCACGAGGAATGCTTCATCAATATAATATTTCTAGTAAACAGAACTGTCAGACATGATACGATTTTTATGTATTTTGGTTACAGTATTTTACTATGAAAATTTGAAAGGTTTTATTTTCTGAAAATTCTTAAATATTTTAGAAATAAATAATCTAATGAAAGTAGTAAACGTTGACACAAATGAACAGATCGCAGATATCCACGTGAATTTCCACGTAAGTATAATGTGTGGTGCCATATTTCTAAGGGGCAGAAATTTCAAAAAAAATATTTCAAATGTAATTTTTATCTCAGCCTGGTTTACAGGTCACTAAGAGTACCCTGCCCTGAGGATGGACAAGACTAATCGTTGTTTATTGTTACAGGTTCGTTGCTGATACTATCATTTGATTGAATTGATTTTTTTCTCATATAAAATAATTGATTGTATTAGGTCAATCTGAATTTGAAATGTGAGTATATACTTACCGTGAGAAAGCTTTCCAAGCTAATTACTTTCACTAATTCTGCTTGTGTTTTTCAGACAAATCATCATGCCTAAGGAGCATATTATAGTAAGAGTGCAAAAACAACCTGTGGCGGAATATGATAGGGATAATATGGATAATACTTTGATGATTTCAAAAATTTATTCTTCAAAGTCGGGACGTATTATGAGCCACCAGTAGAATCTCATTTTTATGATCTATTCAAAATACCAGAATACCAGATCGCGAGTAATGGCTTTCGCCGCTCAATTCGACAACCTGATGCAGGAGCTGCAGCTTCGCAGTGTCCGCGAAGTTGTGGTCACCCCGCCCTGGCGTATGCCAGGTGAGGGGGTCGAGAAATTGAGGCGACAATACATCCCACACATGTCGCTGAACGTAGAAACACCGGCGTTCAGATACGAATACCTCGCTGATATGGAGAAGTTCTGCATCGATAATAGTCCACCGACGCTACCATGCAGAAAGTCGAGATAGAGAGGACCAGTGGAGGATGACTCCGAGTAGCGAACGCGCCTTTATTGATATTTTCTCAAGCCCATGCCACTCCTGGCGCAGAACTGTCTCTTCTAAACCTCCTCTCTTTCAGTATCTCACTACAAAACGTTTCGAACGCGAAGCAGAAAAAAAAAAAACCTAATCCGTGACGGCAATCGCATCATTCAGACATAAAAACACACTTAAGTGTCTACAATCATTTTAATGACTCGTGGACTACACAAATTACACTTTCGGATAACTTTTTCTTCTCTTAATAGCTTATTTTCTTCAGAGAGCCGAAAAGTTTGTACACATTTCCGAGTGATTTTCTCGTAGTAAAGTAGAGAAAAAGTACGCTACGCGAGGAGCAAACATTCGTTGTGTTTAACATATATTTCTTCGCTCCATTGTAGGAGACCATACCACCCTGCTTGGCCCCGTCTCACACGTCTACTATACAGTTTTACTTTTTACATTGCGATATTATTTCTTTTCTTTTTACTTTTTCTCTTTTTGTACGCGCCACATCTAGCTATAAGGCGACGGCGATTTATTTAACCGGCTCGCTCCGTGCACTTATACCTTACAACGACGACTATAACGTCATTGTACGCCTCGCACAGTGTAATTTATCAACTCTTTCGTAGGCGAAAATCCTCCGGTATTATATGTGAAAAACAGCCTACGTAGTGTGGAAGATGCTCGTCTCTTCTTCAAACAATCTGGGTACTTTTGCAACACTCTCGCGATAACATCGAACCCGCATTTGTATGGGAGCTCGAGTTTCACGTACTACATAAATCAAATCTCTTTTCTGTCTACCTTTACTTTGGTGTGGAATTTCAAAACTCGCCACAAAATGTGGTATTACGAGAGAAGTTGTATGCAAACGCTGAAATCTCATGTAATATGCAATGTCTGTGATACATATTTTACGCAGCAAAGATAACTGTTTAAGAATTTATTATCGTTACAGTTCACTTTTGAAGTGATACAAATATGATGCATGTCATGTTCTTTTCATATCTCTTCACAAATCAAGTGTGCATGTTTGCGATGTTCAGCGCTACACAGAAGCCAAAATGCAAAGCAGGGATGGGAACCGAACCGAACCGAACCGAACAAAAAAAAAACGAAACGCGAAAAACCGATAGTTTTTAAGAAAACCGAAAAAAACCGAAACCGCAAACCGTTTTAAAAGTGAAAGCCGCAAAAACCCGAAACCGCAAACCGACCAAATTTTTAGGACAGTAAAAACCGAAAAACCGGGTAAAGAAAAAATAATCGGGTTTTTACTCGTTTTTAAATTTTTACTGCAAAAAAGAAACAAACCTTACTGAATATTGGAAAAACAGCGAATTTTATCCGTTATTATCAAAAGCAGCTATGATAATTTTGAGTGTACCTTGTACACATGACGTGTCTGTCGAACTTACATTTAGCACTCTCGTATTTATCGTGAGTAAACTACGATCAAAATTAAAAGGCCCGATTATAAATGACCTCATATTGCTGAAAAGTAATTTCAACAATAACAGAATTTTAAAAGTTAATGGATTTTATATATGAATGCAAAATCAAAATGTAAATGTGAAAATGGTACTCGTATTCTCGTTTGTAAGACTCGTTTTCATATTATAAAGTTTTACGAAGTTCAAAGCTTTCTTTCAAGTTTCTGAAGTTTCAAAGTAATAGTAAAAAAATGAAAAATTGAGCTTTTTTCAATTGAAATCGATGATTTTTTTCAATTTGAAAAATGAAAACATTCTTTACAAAAAAACGAAAAAAAACAAACAAGTTTGTTTGTAAAACAGAGTTGAAGTTGTATTTATGTTGAAAAACAAGTCAAAACAAAAATAAAAAGCAAAGGACCGGGAGAAACAAAAAAAAAAAAATATATATATATGAAAAAACATGCAAAAAAAACGATCCCCAAAAAAAAGAAACCGAAAAAATCGGGGGTGGGGGGGACGGGAAAAACGAAAAAATCTTCCAGTTTTTTCAAACCGAACCGCAAACCGCATTCTTGATAGAAAGCGGTATCAAACCGTAACAACGAACCGCAATTTTTCATTTTCACTTAGAAAAACCGAATCGCAAAACCGCTCAATTTCCAATCGGTTCCCATCCCTGATGCAAAGATGACACATTGATCAATCAAATCACCCATTGAAATGGCCATCAGTGAAAATCCAGCCGCAAATTGTGAGAAGAAAAGTCACAAAAACTGACAACATTCGAGAGAATTTTACCTATCTCGAAGCTCGTGCACATTCAAGGCTGCACATTTTCAAAAAACTACTCGCTGTAATATGAAAAAATCATTTTTCAAAATTTTCATCCTTCATTCCACGAGGTCATTTCATATCGAAACTGTCAAGAGCACGGGCTCGATAATAAAAAACCCACCGACACGTCTACGTTTCGTTACAACCGAAGCCATTTAAACGAAGAGAGGGGAAAAAATGAAAATTATCCTGGACGTCGGTCGGTTCGTTAAAAATTACTTCAGCTTGAAAAGCAGCTCGAGTGTAAAATGAAGAGAAAGAATCGAAACTTGGGTGAAGAAATGCCACGGTAACGATACCTTGCTCGACTTGCGTTCCTTACAGAGTTCAAAAAGTGTACCGAAGACGTATTCACCGAGGCGAATGAGTTTTTCGATACGAATACTATGCATGATTAAGCATTCTATTTATTTTAAAAGGTTTTTTTTTACGGATCAGACTATGGCAACAGGGAAGAGAAAAACGTAATTATAAAAACGCCTCAACAAACACTAGCACTCGTTTTCGTCGTCGTCGTAATCAAACTTTTAATTTTCACGAAGCCAAGTTATTATATTTTTAATTTCAGCCATTAATTTTTAATTAAACTAACCTCGTCGATGGGAGAGGTAAAGTTTCAAATTGTTTTTCAAAAGTGCGCCAGGTGAACGAGAAAAATGTAAGACGAGCTGGGTTAGCCAAAGGTTTAGATTCGATAAGATGATATCCGATACGTCTTCGTCAAAGACGTTACAAAATACCGGTATCTCGTTGTGTGGCCTATTACAAAGACCCTTTCAACCGGACGATAAATTTTCTCCGGCCGACGTTCGTTTATCTTAACCTCCTTACCGCCTGCCCCCTCCCTTTTGGACATACCGAACAATACCAGCGGGCTCAGTTTTCTCTCAAGAAAACTTTTTCTGCCTCGTCGCCCAACTAGTAAGTAATTCATCACGAAAAGGCCGCATCGTAACTCGGCCTTTTCATTCTGCGGCGACATTCGAGCACGAGCCGTCCTTCCTGTTTGTGTTTTAGGTTGGGAAACCCGAGTTACAAAGAGCTTTACGAGACCGCAGAGGCACCGTTTAATAACTTCCTTTATTATACGTACACAATTACGCGGTTTCGAGGTACAAAGAAAAGTCTATCCGGAAGATAGGCTCGTGGAGACTGAGGAACAGAGGGGGCGATATAAAAATATAAAAAAAGATGTTTCCTACGACAAACAAGTACAGTATTTTGTACAGCGCGCGATTTCGTATGAAAAGATGAGGAAAAGGACGCGCCGCGTCGGATCGACGTCCCCTTTCGGTTTTTCATTTTTTTTTTTTTTCACGAGTCGTTCTTATGTGCTTTGGTATCTTTTAGTAGGCATGAAGGGCACGTACGAGGAATACCTGGAGTTATGGTACTTGTGCGTGAAGCGGTAAATATTACATGCAATCTGGGCTCAAAGAGAGAAGTTAATTTTTCGAACATTTCTACACAAAAGAGAACACGAAGTATGCGAACATTTCGCTCTTTTCATTTTATTCAAGCAATGTCGTCGCCAACGTATCCTCCTCCTTGTTCAAGTTCCCTTTTTTGCTGCAGTACCACACCAACGACTGCGATAGCATAGCATATGCTAGGGCTGGCGGCATATTTGTAATTAACGAAGCCAGCCAGAGTCGAGCTTGAAATTGTAATTACATTGCGTCGGAATAATATGGAAGTCGCATTAGCGACGAGATTTTCCAAACGTTTTACGAGAAAGTTCGACAACTTTATGTTTAACTTACACTCGTGTACTCACGGTGTATTATAATCGACTAATGGAATACGCACAGGTACGTATAAAAACGTATTCAATAGCGCTTTACTCGTATATTCACATAAAACGTGAATCATTTTCAAACATTTCGCAGCAGTCGAATCGTTTTGTAAAACTGTGGACCAAAGTTGAAACTTTCAGTACCTACAAGTTGGTTGATGGGTGAGCAGTGGCTTTTTCACCTTCGTCGACTGTTTTAATTCAGCGACGATTAGGGAGAGGGCTTGACGAAGAATGAGGGTACAATGGCGCCGACTGCTTTCTATTCACTTATACTTTTGCTCTTAAAAGTGAAGTAGGTATGTACATATTGTGTTTTAATGAGCAAAAACGGTTCTCTTGTTTGAGCTGTGTATAGTTTCAAAGTACGTATACGCACAGAGGACGTACGCATTTACAAATTCACACGCTATATACTCGTGTATTTCATTATTTACCGCCACCACCGATACCGCCCTCCGATAGGTATCCAAGTATTGACAAATATATCTATGTAGGAGATAATGTCGTTCAAGTACCTCTTTCTTATTTTTGAAGAACATTTTCAGAATTATTTTTTATTTTTTCTATTATTTCAGTATTCATGACTAATTTTTTAAATGCAATCTTTCCTTAATTCAAAAATATTCAAGGTAGAATTGAAGGAGAAAGAATAAGATACCAAATTAAATTCAAGAATAAAATTTTCAATTTTTCAAAAATTTTCAAATTTCATATAAGTAGGTACCATGAACATTTCTCTTGGAAAATGATTTCTAAAATAAAATTTCATCATAATTTGATTCAGTTCCTTGAATTTTTTCTTGTAATATTTTTTTCTGCCTCAAACTTTCTCATTTATTATTTTTTTCAATTTTCGATCACATTTTCAAAAATTTAATCTTTTTCATTTTTTTTTTTTTCATTATTTTCTATTCAATTTTTTTCAATAATTAAATTCTCCCCAATTCACTTTTACCCCACAATTTAATTTTTTTTTAATTTTTTTTTTTTTAATTCAAATCTATACCTAATAATACAAATTGAAAATAAAATTGAAAGAAAGAATATTGATGAAATGGAAAAAATCAAAGGAAAAATCTTTGAAAATTTTCAAAACACATTTTTTCAAGTTCAATTTCATTTTCTATTCACAAAATAATTTTTCATAATTTCATCAATTTTCTCATTTTTTTTTCTTTCATTACACTCGAAAATTTCCAACGTTTTTTTTTTGTATTTTTTTCAAGTATCATTTTTTGATTTTTTTTTTGCAATGTACTTCATTCAGGTTTTTTTTTTCAGAATTTCGTTTGTCTCCATTTCATTTTTTCAGAATTTTGACGATATTTTTTTTTTCATCTTTTTTTTCACTTTTTTACAATTAATTTTTTTCATATTTCAATTTTTGCAATTTCAATTTTTTCAAAATAAAACTAAAAATTTTCCTAATGGATTTTTTCCATTTCTCATTTCTTTTTTCGAATTTTATTTTCATCCTATCCATTTTTTCAATGTCAACCAATTTTAATTCCATTTCTTTCAAATTCTTCTTTTTTTCAATTTCATTTTTTTTTCAAAATGTTATCATTTTCCTATTATGTTTTTTTATACCTCAAATTTTCATTCTATTATCATTTTCATCCATTTCAATTCCAAAATTCAATTTTTCTCAATATTACATTTTTTTCCGAAATCCGTTCTTTTCAATTTTCGTTTTTTCAATTTTCTTGTTTCAAAATCTAATTTCTTTCACTTCCTTTTTTATTATTATTTTTTTTTACAACTTGCAATTTTTTTTACTTCTCTGAGAGAAAATCAGCATTTTTTCCTTCACAGATGAATTGATTAAAAAAAACTTTTCTAATAGGTAAAACATCACTTCGAACGACTTATTTGCTTTCTGACGATACCGAAAGGTCACTATCCGCACCCCGGCGTGTCCTCCTCTACAAATTCGTGCCTTTTCAAAATTGTACATGTACTACATGTTCGATTTGGTATGCATTACACACGCAACTTCAAATCGTTCACCGATTAAATTTAACCCGACGAAGAAGGTATGGGAGAAGGGACCCAAGGGTGTTGGTGGGAGGGGGAGGGGGGGGGGGGAAGGATCACCGCGAAGTATATATAGACGTATTACGTAATACGCGATCGACTACTCAGTTTTTTTCAACTAGGTGAGTAATCGGGTTGAAATTGGTATTGTTCCATTTGCTTCTTTGACAGAATAATTATTGTAAGTATTGAAAATTAATTCCATATTTATTCACCAGGTTCATAACCGGTGACGGAACAACTACAGGAGTCTTCAAAAAGTGTCCTAGAACACAAGTAATCACTGAGAGAGGTAAACGAAGTGATTCTTTAGTTACGACGACGAATCGATCGAGTGAATTTTTCAATTTGCTAGTTGGCCAGATCACCCTTTTTTTCTTCAAGTTTTATATTAGGTAAGAATTTTTTTAGCATAGTATATGCTTTTACGGAGACCAAAATGGAAAAAAACGACACCAAAATCCGACAGTTGGGTTAGGTTAGGGTACATTAGGTTAGGATTAGATTACATAAAAAAACAGAAAATTTTCAATAAATTCGATTTTTTAGACATTATGTCAGACATTTTGAAACGTAATTTTTTTGAAATTTTATGACTTTTAGACATTTTTCTAGACATTTTGTCAGACATTCTGAAACTTGGAAATTTTTTTTATAAAGATGACTTTCTGACATTTTAAAACTTTTATTTAATTAAGTATTTTAGAAATCTTTAAAATAAATTTTATGACTTTTTGTCAGGCATTCTAAAACTTGGAAAATTTTTTTAAATTTTTATTACTTTTATTTTTAGAAATATCACTTTCAGACATTTTGAAATTTGAAATTTTTTTTTAGAAAGATGACTTTCAGACATTTTGTCAGACATTCTGAAACTTGGAAATTTTAGCATAGTACGTATATGCTTTTACGATGACGAAAATGGAAAAAAACGACACCAAAATCCGACAGTTGGGTTAGGTTCAATGTAGCGGTACGCTAACATAAAACTCTCCGACTGATACAACCGGAACGTAGTTTGGTGAGCAAAAGACAGAGAACTCGAGGGTCGTGTTAATTAGTCGTATATTCAAGAAATATAATACAGAGAAACCTTAGAATTACGCGTATATTACAGTCGATTAAATTATCGCGGTAGATGGGAAAGGTCCGGCTGTGATGGCTGGAACTTGTTCACTTTTTCATTCGAACCGACTTAGTCGATTCGTCTTCGATGAGGAATTTTCGTGACTTTCCTAAATCCAGACTCCAGAGTCCCGTTCGGGGTACTTGGTGTTTTCGTAGTAGGTTTTTCGAGCTTCTTCTTCCTTTGGCTGGAGCTATTCAAGTCTTCTTTTCCAGGTCTTTTCGGTGCCGCTCCTGGCTGATGAAGTGCCGAGCACGATGGACTGTAGCGGGTTATAAAGTCGTCCGGTGGGGTAAGGTAAAAGGAATTTGCCGAGCGTCGTCGGACCGCGGCGGAAATTCCCGTAGACTTGCCATCTCGCCAAGTGACATTGGGGGCGGAGACCTACCGATGAAAAAATTGAGACCAACGATACCGACGAAGTCACATTTGTTTTCTTCGCTACTCACTGTGTACTCGTGAAAAATTTTCCGAATTTCGTTACGCGTTGAATTTGTTTTATCGTAATTATTTAATTCTGCGTCGTAATATTTATTTTTGTCGTACAATATATTTCATCAAAGAACGAAAAGGTAAGATTTTTCACTAAATAAGCTTTAAAAGTGCCGGCAAACCAACGACCACAAGTATCGGAAAAAATTACCGAACAAGAAAGATGAAACCACGAACATCATAATGAGAAAATATACGAAAAAACCTCTGTAGGAAAATATTTGGTTCCTAAATATCGAAAATAAATCACGCGAAAAAGATAGGGAAAAAGCAATGAACACTGGATCGCGTGTGATGAGAGCCACGAAATCTTATAAATATAAAACACATGGTTGGAAAATCGAAATACCATTTCTTCTTGTTTTGTAATTTTGAAAATCGTAGCTCCACCGGAAAATTCGACGACGTAATTTCGAACACCCATAATCTCGAACATCTATCGTACTTAGGTTATGGTTGGGTTACTTTTAACCCGATATTATTCCGGAAAATAACTTACCTACCTCCCCATTAACTCAACCAGACCTTATCAACTCGAATGTACGCGATGAAAATTTTCATTCAGATCTCGAAATCTCTGAATCCGATAACGACAGTGTTTTTACCCCGCCACCTTCGCCCGAACCTACGTTACCTTTCGTATATCGTCGCTGACATTCTTAATTCATGTAAGTTCAATTTTTCACAAAATCATGTTTTTGTGGTTTCATATAGGAAAAAAATCGCTGAATCCGATGGTAAAAACCACGTAAGTCCAAAAAATCAACTAGCGCTCCTGTCGGGAAAAAAAGAAATCACCTAAGTCCACAGATAAAAATCATGAACGGGGAAAAATCACGTAAGTCGGACTTACGTGATTTTGTCCGAAAATTTTTTCAATGTTTTGATGATTAAATCAGGACTTACGTGGTTTTTCACGTTGTCATAATGAAGAACTTTGTGTAAATTTACGCGCCGGTGTCTTAAAAATCGAATTAGTTGTGATTCTTGATCGTTTTGAAGTGATTTCTAATAGTTATAATAATAAGTGATGTCGAAAAAAAAAGAAGAATCGTCATCTGACCCAAAGGTATTGATGAGATGGTTAGCAGAACTGGAAGAAGAAGATCAAAAAAATTACGATGCAAGTTCTTTTCCTCATTCAACCCATGACGAGGAATCGTTTTGTGAAAACGAGCACCAAACTGTTATTGAAATGAACAACCACGTGAGCTGGTTGGTTCATACAACATACAACCGCACTGTTACCAATTCAACCACTTACAAATGGGAATCGTGTAGCTCTAACAATTATTTTGATAATCCGCCTGTTGGTGATTCGTAAATATTTTTTTTTAATTTTTCTTCTTTTTAATTCTAAGTATTATTATTTTTTTTGGGTTTAAAAGAGTGTTTAAATTGATTTTTTTGAAGTAACGTCACGATCGAGCCAGCCCACAGTACCATCACGTACACCATTCGCCCGACAATCGACGTCGAACGCGACGGTATCGGAATCCAACGCAGTCGCCCACGCCGCACCCCTAAACGCAACTCGAAATAGTTCACTAGAAAGGCGTCTCGATGCTCTGGCGGCCGAAATGCGCCAAGAAAGGGAGCGTAGAACAGCCCTGGAACGGGAGAATCGCCAATTGCTCCAGGAGGCGGCCAGAAACAGGTCTGTAAATTTGGCGTGGGAACGAATATCAGTACCACTCGAGCAGGCGCCACCCAACAGAAGGATTGTGAGGCACAACTCAAAAGTTAAAGGTAGCCTATAAAAATTAAGTTTTTTTTTTTTTTTTTTTTTGTCCTCTCTATGAATACAATTGATTTTTGTTACGTTCATTTATTATTTTTTTCTCAAACACATTTAGGTAACAAATAAAAACACAAATGAAGCAAATGATGATATTTTTGAAATTTCAACTTCATCTCCATCTCGTTTCAAAAAAAGAATTTTTGTGACAACTATAAAACCCAAATTTGATATTTCATCTCTTGTTCAATTTTTAGAATTGATTGAGAAATACTTATTAAATACTTTAGAATCTAATCTTATCAATTTAAAATCATTGAAAATGCACTCAAAGTTGAAAATTTCATGTGTAAAAGGACCAAGTTAGGAAATTGTATGGTAGGGATGGGAAGCGCAGAGCATGTGGTTTTCACATTGCCTAGTTTTCTATATTTCGCTAAATTAACTTCTGCCAAAACAACTTCCTTCATGTCATCAGGAACAGGTCAAGTAGCGAGCTATCCGGTATTCTCAGGTCTCAGAGAGCAGACTTACAGTGAGGAACTTTTCAAAGAATTGAAGAGTTCATCCACAATTTCGTATGCTCAATCCAAAACAATTGGAATCAAAAGTAATAGAAGATTTCTATTATAATAAAATGTAAATATTTTTATAAAATTAGAATAGCTTGGGGAAGTAATTGTGTAACGAGTGAAAAAGAAATTATAGGGATTAATAAAGATACACGAGCGAATGTCAAAATTGAATTAATTGGAAAAATGAGAGTTCACGCAAACGAGGATATAAAGAGAGAAATTTTGCTTGTAAGATGGGGACATCGTGAGAGAGGTGGACGATCAGTATCCGCATACTAATGACACGATTTCTTTTTGATGGCCGCCAGGAAACTACTCGATTTTTTCAATCGTATAGCGTTTAGCGAAAAGGTTGATCGAACAGTCACCTTTAAATTAACGGACGAGCCGAACACTGTTGGATTATTTCAACCGAATCCGAAAGATAGGATGTATCCTACAATTGAGCTGAAATTCGATTATTTTGTGAAAGGAAACGAAGTCGATTGGGACGAGCTGAGAAAAATGAAGTTTTTGAGTTTCCTCCGGCCAATATAAGTGAGCTGAAGCAAAGAATAACGATGGAAATCGGCAAGATTACACAGCAGACCCTTGAAAAAGTTTATTCAAATTCACTGCAACACGCGTTAACTTGTAAAAAACTGATGAATCGTGAAGACGAGATTAAGTACGGTCAATACTTCTTAAAAACTAAATATGAGGAACACAAACAACTTCTTTAGTTTTTGGGTCGAAAATTTGAATAACTTTATCAGTCAATAAAATGTGACGATGAAAATGATGAGGAACAGATATTGAATGGAAATTTAGGCATTACACATTCCAGCACGTAGTGTAACTTGATCTCCGTCAAGTGTTTCAACTTCGGTGAGCCACCCTTAGACGCACAGTCGAGAGACGCTGTATTGTCAATACTTTTTAAAAACTAAATATGAGGAACACAAACACCGAAAATAGAATAAAATTCACAATAAAAATAATAACAAAGGGATGATCTGATCCCCCATATCGGAAATATTTCGAAGAAAGGAGCAAGGATGATTGCGACGATAAATATGAAACAGATATCAAAAATGTGGAGAAATTCGTAACGGGCTTGTATGATAATAAAATGACTTTCAAGGAAGATGGAGGCACAGCGTTGGGCTTCGATAATTACCAAGAATTTTACGTCTGGTTACCATTCATAATCACCGGATGAAATGCAGAGATTTTCCGCGAAATCAGCGAGACAAATCGTGCTTACAGCTGCGGACTGCTGCTAAAGTTGTTGAAAATGAGACTCCCACAACTGCGAAGCAGAATTAAAATTGTTGTGGATTTTCTCCGACAACGAAATTCTTAGTTCGTTAAAACCGTCTTTCTCAGTGATCGAAAAAATCGTGTAATTCCAGGCTCCTTTTAGCACTGAAATCAATAATCCGTATAAGGGAATTATTCCTTCGCCGAACGGTATGACATCGGACAGAATCACCGCACAAACTTTTTGCAAAGACTGTACCAGAAGCTGAGGAAGATTTTCGTTAAATTCGTCGTTAACTTTGATCGGGGTTCTTAAAGTTTTCTTAATCACTCGAATCGCATCCTCAATGTCGAAGGCACTCTGGTAGTCTCGGTAAATCACGTCATTCATCAAAGAAATCGGTCTCTTGCGAACACAGGTACTTACTTCAAACTATAATATTGTATTTCGACGTGAATTTGTGAGTTTTTAATAAATTGTGTAAGCTTTTGTCATGGGGAGACTTGGCCCAATTACCTACGTGGTAACACTGAGAATGTGCTTGATTAGGCTTACGTACGATGTACGTAAGCTCAAAACGTTGTTCTAAGGTATCCAAGGCTCAAGCTGGTCGGACGCGACACAGCTCGATACGTTATCCTAGATCCCTAGTAAAAGTGGCATGTAAATTGTATATTTGATAAATTCCTCCATGTAAACGTGTTTCTTTGCCCAATTTGTTAATTTGAATTCTATAAATACAACTCGTTTTACGCGTATCGCGAACCGTGTGCTATTTCGTCTTTTTGTAAAAGTGGTATGTGAAGACTGAGGAGATTTCGATCCTGCCCAGTCACCCAACGTGGCGGGTCAATCTTCAGACATCTTTACACTTTTGTATGCAATTATTTTTTTGGGTAATTTTTACATACTGTATTATTGTGTTGTTTTTTTTTTAAATTTGAAATGACAATTTTTCTTTTAGGACCACGGTAGGACTTCTAATTTGCCTGAAAACCTATTAAATGTTTTCAAAATTTCCAAATTGCGCAAAAAAAATTGACTTTCATTAATAAAAAAATCTGGAACACACGTTTTTGGAGTGTATGGACGCATGGTACGTACGAAAAAAAGCTCAAAAACTATGTATAGAGTGATATTTCCAACTATACGCTGAAGTGAAGCGCGTTTTTTATACTAGACTTTTTCTCGTTTCCCTTTCCACGAATCTAAAAAACCCCGAAAAAAAAACTATACCAAACAAAGTTGCTTCTATACCATAACCCTTCATTCCCAGCCTTTCGCCGGTTCGTAGGAGGAAAATACGCCGTATCGTGTTCGTGGTTCTGTGGCGTGTAACCATATCTTGGAATTTGTCTAATCACATCAAAAGCATCCCTAGGCGTGTTACAAACACATTGTAGTACCAAATTTTTACCATCAACTGTGCGTATCCGACAACAAGGTTGAAAAAAAAATAACCTAATGTAAAGCAACAATCTCCCACGAGAATATCAAAAATAGAAACGAACGAGCTTTTCGCTTCGTACGAAATACCTACGCATGTAACGCGATGAGAAAGCTGACACCATCGGACTGTGTTTCTATGTTCGAATTGAAAAAAGAAAAAAAAGAGTTCTACATTTGAAAGTCCGACTGACGTATTTCAATTCTACGTAGGGAAAAATAGAAATATATTTTGAGGTAGAAGCAATTTGTCAAATTAAAAATCAAACATTACGAAGAATCGTATGTCCTGGACACGTTTGAGATTCCGTTAGTTTCGTGACTAGAAGAATTTATAAATTTTATTTTTACCAAGTTGATTAAAAGTTAACGTGTGTTCCAATATTTTGCAAATAAAAATTGAAAAATTGTCACAAATTAACCTTACACTGCGGTTTTTTTCAACTCTTCGCATTTCAACTTCATCAATGCAAGATTTTTAACCAATAAGTCAACTTCATTGGTATTCATGTTGATCGAAATTGAAGAACGCGAGTTGTTTTTATTGAACAGTGAAATTGCAATTTTTTTTTTATTCTTCAAGTTATTAAAATACACGAGTATTAATATTTCTGCCATCCACCAGTTATGAACTGCCCTGCTCAGATGAGCCAATTCAAACATGTTGTTTTCATTGCTCTGTAGAAATTTGAAATTGGATGAGAATTATCAAATACGTGGTACTCGCGCTAATCATCTGCAATATAAATTCAACAATTAGACTGATCTTCGACACCGCCTACGTGAATTGCAAACGAACACTTACAGCGTAAAGTAAAGAAAAATCGAGTGGAAAGAAGCCACACACGTTAATCACGAGTTTTTTGTACATCAGCTGAAGAGCAAAAATATCCAACTGGAAAAAATCGAAAAAAATAGTTAAAAATCGTGCCACCAATTGAATGCTCGACTCTTCGCCAATCTCACCTCTTTATGAACTTCTGGAAATTCGCCATTGATTAAAATCTTATGGACCAGATTGGACGTGAGATTCGTCTGGTAAAAAATTTCAATCGATCAGTGCAACGAATGATACATATTGGACAAATGCAATCAACCAATTCGCATTTTTTTATCCGAACAAGAGATGGGTAACAAACACGACTTAGTTGTTCATTTTTTTCACAAGGCTAGTTGTTCATTTTTTTCACAAGGCTACTTACAACGTTTCAAGTAAATTAATTTCAGTTCAAAATAAATTCACAATCGATAAATTTTGATTAAATACACTTTTGTGAAGAAAAAAGACAATGTCGAGATGTTTTAAACGACGAAATGCCACTGGAAAATAGACTAAAATGTTCATTCTATGTCGATACCTCAAATAAAGGTGGCTTAAGGCACCCCCAGCAGCGAATTATATTTAATAGTTCTAAATTGTGAAATCATTTATCGGCAGCAAATTTCTCGCTTGACAAGCAATTGGGGAATTTTCTTGAGAATTTCCCACAATATTTTTAAGAAAAATTTCAAACAGAAAAAATCTTGGGGAAAATTGAATTCCCGATTTTGAGCTTTCAGCAGTACATTTGTACAACATGGCGATTCGGATGTCTTATAGTTGGAATGAATTTTTATGTTATAAGAATACAATTTATGGTATTTTGTACTATAATTATACCTATCCTATGTTTTATAATTTTTTTTTTTTTACAGTTCATTAAAATGGTATTTCCAACCCAAGAGTTTGATACATTCATAGAAGCATCCCCAGGCATGTTGATGGGCATGCACAATGCATTATCAACCACGATCGGTATAATGGCAGTTGGACACAGAATAAATCCTTCAGAAGAAGCTTATGTAACTCTGAGATCAAGCGATGATTCAATGACCGTGTTTCTCACAAAAGATGTTGACAAGCTTCTTGATCTGATAGAGAGAGAGAGACGAAACAAAATGTTGTGTGGTATCAACTCAAGCTCAAAGAAAGACATTCTTTTTGAAAGAGGCTTCGGAGAGTACACAAGTTGGTATCAGGATGGCAATTTCGTTTCACAGTATGGTGTAGAAACTGCTTCTATGCGACCACAGGGGAAGAATCCTCCGGTTGACTTTTACAATATAGCAAAATCTACCCAGGTAGCACAACAACGTATTGAAATAAACTTTATTGGGGCGCAACTTAGGTTAACAATTGGAATCGATAATGTAAGAAGGCTATGGAGGATTGGGTACAACCCAAACAAGAGACCCGGGGTCAGTGCAAAAGTTCTATCATTAGCGGACGGAGGTGCCAATCCATGGACCCCAATGAGTTGTCACTTAGAAGAGACTAGTTTAAGACACTATGAGTCTCAAACTGAAGAAGATAGGTCGTATTTATATAAGGTCTGTCACCCGCAGAACCCATTTTGTGGATTACCAACAGAAGATATTACGTACAACAAAGATACGGGGCAATTGTCATATGAAGCAATAGAGACGCCTAGAACAGTCTTCCACTTCATGAGGAAGAGCAATCGCACGGCAGAGGGCAAGAGAGATGCCGTTCATGTCGAGAATGAACGCAACAATGCCGCCGTTCTGAGCTTGATCCACACTGCAGATCCAACCACTCATATTCGTCCGCCGGCAGGAAGATCATTGATCTCTGATCATATCATTGCCATGATGCAAAACATGAGGAGCCTAACGGAGTTGTCAGTGGAAGAAGATAAGGCGTATACTGCAGCCATAAATAAATTAAGGGGGGTAGAAGTTAAGGAGGAATTTAGAGATGAAGATGAAATGTGATGAGTGTTTCCTGGGACCTCTGTGTTTTTTTGTAAAGGCTGGATTTTGGGGGTGGAGAAACATGTTTGAATTTTTTCCTCAGTGACCGACTACAAAAATTAATGATAATTCAAGACAGTAGATATAATTATCAAAGATATCTTCGACTTTGTCACTGGGTTCTTTTTCATATGAAAGAAGTTATGTCACGTCTCATTGTAGACAAAATACTGACACAGAATTTCAAGAATTAGATTTTCTACAATTTTTTTTTTTTTTAGTATTTCAAAAAAAAAAATGGGGAGATCAGAGATTTTTTCATGAATAATATTTCTCAAAGAAGAATTTTTGATGAAAAAATTTTTAAATAATTTTTACGTACCAATTTTTTGAAGAAATTTTTGAAAAGAAAATCTGAAGACAAAATTGAATAAAATTTTTTTTTCACAATACCTATTTCGAATTTTTTTCAAATTTAGGATTTTTAACAATTTTTCTGATATGATTCTTTTCTAAATAAAAATTTTGTCAAGAAACTTCTCACAATATTTTTTGGAAATATTTTTTGAAAATTGTAGATTTTTTTCAAACAGTTTTGCTTCAAAAAGGAAAAAAAATGGAAACATTCCAGTAACAAAACAATCTCAAGGAATCAATTTGACCATACTACTTTCGGTTTGTTTCACATCCCACGTTCAATTAAGGGGGGGGGGGCTTGTTTTGGAACATTTTTTGTTGAATGCATAGCGTTGATTAGCGGAATTTTCTAAGACCTTTGCATGACGTCATTTTGATTTTTCACATATGAAGTTTTGAAGAAAAATTGGAAACTAATTTCAAATTGTTTCTTTTTACAAAAAAAATTAATTTTTAATTTTTGAAAAATAAAATGCATAGAGTTCTCAAAAAAAGGAAATTATTTTCATATTGCATTTTGATTGTGTCATTTTGTAGAAAATGTTGGTAATTTTTTTGAAAATTACAAATTTCAAAATCAAAATTGGAGAAAAACGCGATTTTTACTTTAGGTCCCGTTTCTAGGAAAACTATGCAACCCACAAAACTTTTTCTCAGAATCTTTTTTATTCAGTAGAGTCTTGTCTATAATTTAATGAGAGGATTTTGCAAAACTCGTACTTTCTCTCCTATTTTATGAAACCCTCTCATAGTTTTTCCTCGGAAGTATTCCAGTCGACTCGAAAGAAATAGTTGACAAATTAAAATTTTGCAAAATCCTCTCGTTAAATTATAGACAAGACTCTACTGAATAAAAAAGATTCTAAGAAAAAGTTTTGTGGGTTGCATAGTTTTCCTAGAAACGGTACCTGAAGTAAAAATCGCGTTTTTCTCCAATTTTGACCTTGAAATTTGTAATTTTCCAAAAAATCTACCAACATTTTCTACAAAATGACACAATTAAAATGCAATATGAAAATAATTTTCTTTTTTTGAGAACTCTATGCATTTTATTTTTCAAAAATCAAAAATTAATTTTTTTTGTAAAAAGAAACAATTTGAAATTAGTTTCCAATTTTTCTTCAAAACTTCATAGGTGAAAAATCAAAATGACGTCATGCAAAGGTCTTAGAAAATTCCGCTAATCAACGCTATGCATTTAACAAAAAATGTTCCAAAACAAGCCCCCCCCCCTTAAAAAAAAAAAAAAAAATGCTCAAACCAATATTCTCACTTGTTCGGTCACATTGCCCGACGACTTCAGCAAGAAGCACAATTTGAGTACGATGACGACAGGCCAGTACGCCGTATAATAGACGATCATCCTATGATAATGCTTCAAATTCGGATCGGTGAGTACGTAAAAAAACGTATAAATATTGCAAGTGGCGATGGTAAAATATGCCGCTATTTCCACCAACAACGATGGCGAAAAATAACTATTGAGATTTTCTGTCGTCTTGATGAGCCAACTATGCACATTGGCCAACTCTTTGACATTCCTTTTGGTAAACGAATAATACTTTAGTGTGTTCATAATCTGCGACTGGGAATTTTTGCCTTTCTCTTGCTTGGTGATTTTCAAAAAATTATTTATATACCGGAATCGATTCGTGAGCAGTCTGAACACCACTAGGATTCTGCAATCGGCCAGTAAGATCATTAGGAAGGACATATGAAAAGTGATCACATAATTCAGATAGTACTTCGGTCCGCTATGTATCAATAAAACGTAATCCACCGCGATCAGTACAAATGAAACCAGGAAACTGGCAAACAGATACTTATTGGCGTGCAAATTATCCCTGGTCACGTCGATAGATAACTTGTGAATCATAATGTTATCAATCTGAATCAATTCTTCGATAGCCGAGTCGTACTTCTTGTACCTGACGATGGAACAAACCACCGAAACGCAACTGGCCATGCTCAGCGACAATAGCTGCAGATGATTGGCTATCAAAGTGACCGGCGACACGATGGTATATTCGCCTTCGTGAAACTGTTTCAAACTATGCACCGTTGCATAGAGCAGAACCGATACGATAAACAAAGGATATACGAAGTTGGCCACGAAGAAAGGCGACGGAAGATCCAACGAAGCCAGACCGAATATCTTGAAGAACCAATCTAACAAGCTGAGTTGATGTTTGATGGTGGAAAATACAAAATTATCGCGACTGAAATTCAGCATCGTTACTTTCTGCTCTTTGGAGGCAAATTTCACCGAATTATACATTTACTAATTTGCTGCTTACAGGATTGTACCAAGTCCGAGTCTGACATCGATGGTTGTTCTGTACGCCAGCCAACCCTTTAAATTATTCTTTCTTTAGATTAACGTGTGAAGTTTAGCAGGTGCTAAATCGTCAATTCGTTTATTTTAATTGATGTTTTAGATGTAGAGGTGCCTCTTCTTATCGGCTGGAGAGCGCGATGGATTTTTGTTTACCAGCCTAGAAGTACTCTTTATACAGGAGCGTGATGAATTAATTATTTGCCAGGAGTTCGCGTTTCAATGATAGAAGTTACATTTGCGATTACAAAATTACGTTTTTGTGAAGTTTTCTTCGCGCAAATTAATGAGTTATGGTAGTTTAAGGAGGGCAGGGTGGCGCGGAGAGAGGTGGTGTTTGACAGAAAACGTTTGGCACTCGAATTTGAAAGCAGTCACGCGCTGTGTAAACACCGCAATCTATGCAGCAAGGCCAACAGGAGCAGGCCTGGGTCTCAGAACTCTCAAACAATTTGTTCAAAAAGCAAATGTTTATTCAAACAATTACATACATTTTTCATAACCATGGATCAAATTAGAATTTTCTCATTTTCAACCCAATAATGTCAAAATGAATACACACATTTTTGTAAATATGATCCACACTTCACGGTTTCTGATTGATCACTAACCATAAAGAAATGGTAAATAATTTTCTCAAAATTTTCAGACCTTACACCAGATCACAAGCGAGGAAGAAAAACAGCGTTGTAGAGGCAGTTCCTACATTGGTCGAATGTAATTGGCAAATTTGTACCTAATCATTGATTTAAATTTAGTTTCATAGAGTAGTTGTGGTCGCGGTCGCGGTCGGGGCAATATGAACCTTATGGAGCTAAGATCACAGTACTTTCGGCAAAATACTTGCCACTTATGCGGAGCAACAGATCATTTCAAGGCCAAGTGTCCTGTAGGTACTAGATGCTTTCACTGTAAAAAGATAGGCCATAAGGCGCCGGATTGCCCGGCTTATCAGGGCCGGCCTAGACAAACTGATAAATGAGACGGAGATCTAGATGAAGAAGCGCTCTAGATGTTAATTTTTTTTAATCGATAAAAAGTTCTTTTTGTACTTTTTTAATAAAAATATATTACGCTATTCTCTTGACTTTCTGTCTAATTGACACATAGTGCACATTCGCTGTAGAGTCTTAATTTAAAAATCCAATATGGATTGTTCGGAATGGGATAAAAATAAACGTAAGAAAGCCAGAAACAGCTCTTCAGCTAGAATGCCACCAACTATTGCATGATTTCTGCAAAGCACTGCAACTATCGGAGCTGGATATTAAAGGAATGTAAAGAACTTTCTGTTGTAAAATGATCTTCGAAAATTATACTTTATTCTCTAATAAATTATTGGTATTATTCTCCAGAATTTTTCAATCTTCTTTATGAGAATGAAAACGTGAACGATCAGAATACTTTGTTAATGCCATATGCGGTTCCTTATACGAGGTCTGGCTATTTAAAAACGAGATTTTACTCCCTACGCGGGACCAGTTTGCGGTGGTGGGGATTTCAACATACCATTGGAATGCTGGAAGTCTCTGCTATTTGGGTGCAAAAACACGTTTTCTTGAAATAATTCAGTAGCGAGTTATAACGGTTTGTGTACAACGTGTTTTAGTGACGTTGCCGGAAATGATGTTATCTGTGAATATCGAACAGCGCGTTAACTTGAAGTTTCTCGTAAAACTGAAGAAAAAACCGACCGAATGTTTTGAAATTTTGAAAGGTGTTTATGGTGACGATTCTCTATCTCGTGCACGTGTTTTTGAGTGGCACAAGCGATTTTCTCAAGGTCGAGAGAGCGTTGGAGATGACGAAAGACCTGGCCGGCCCATCACTTCTTCGACAGACAAAAACATCGCCAAAATCACCGAAATGATAAGAGCAGATCGTCGATTAAGCATCAGAATGATAGGTGAGAAGTTAAACATTGATAAGGAATGCGTCAGAAAAATTTTGCACGACAATTTGAACATGACAAAGGTTTGCGCGAAGCTGGTGCCTAAAAACCTTACGGAAGACCAAAAACTTAACCGCTTTCAAATCAGCTCTGACGTGCTTGAACAATTCACAGAAGACCCCAAAATCGCTGAAAGAATTATTACATGTGATGAGACGTGGATTTTTCAATACGACGTCGAAACCAAACGACAATCCATGCATTGGAAGAGTCCTGCGTCGCCGAGAATCAAAAAAGCAAGGATGTCAAAATCGAAATTCAAAGCAATGTTGATCATTTTTTTCGACATAAACGGAATAATTTTGATCAAATGGGTACCAGAAGGACAGACAGTCAATCAGCATTACTATTTAGAAGTTTTAGCCAAGCTGAGGGAACGGGTGAGGAAGAAACGACCAATTTTGTGGCAAGAGAAGTCGTGGCTTTTGCACCAAGACAACGCGCCTGCTCACAACGCGCTCTCCGTGAAGAGATATTTAGCTGAAAAACAGATCCCTGTGTTAAGCCACCCCCTATTCGCCGGATTTGGCCCCCTGTGACTTCTTCCTGTTCCCAAAAATTAAATCTCCGTTGAAAGGGACACATTTTGATACCTTGGACGACGCTAAAAAAAAACGGCATCGGTGCTCAGAGCGCTCACTAAGGAGGACTTCCAGCACTGCTTTGACCAATGGAAAAAACGTATGCAAAGGTGTATTAATAGTGGAGGGGAGTATATTGAGGGAGAAAAATGTTACGATGTATAATTTTCATATTAAAAGTTTTTATGACGAAAATCTCGTTTTTAAATAGCCAGACCTCGTACTCCAACCAAAAGAAGACCTAGAAAAGATTCCGTCTTTGATTCTGCCTCTAACCAAGAGTCAAATGATGAAGTAATGAGCAGCCTAGAAAGTCGTAGCCTGATGTCACTCCTGTCAACTCACTACCCTCAACGCCCTCTCGTCTCAACACTACCTTCTCTGAAAGTCATCGAAAGCGGCATAGGTCCTTCTCTGACTCACCGGAAGAAATTGAAAAGCGTCGTTTAGAGTTCCTTCCGACAGCCCAGGAGATACATGATCTCAAGTCTGCCAATCATCACCTCAGGTCCTTGCCAAAACTCAAGCTGATCTCACCTACACCAAAGAGCAGCTCGATAATGCTCTTGCAGAAGTCACAGTCTTCAGAGAATCCTGCGCCACTCTTCAACAGGAGAAAGAGGAGTTGCTTGCCACTCTCAGGAGATTCGAGGAGCGCCAACAATGATAGGTATCTAAAGCTTATTTCAAAAAAGTTACTGCTGCGGTAAAACAACGATGTTTACTTTGTATACACTACAATAAACGTCGAAATCCCCACTATCAGTGAGGTAGAGGAAGATGATATTATACGGAGTAATGGCCCCAGAAATAATATTTCCAAACTGGCAAGCCCCAGTAAAATAAATTCCAACTTTAATAAACCCCGAAAATTTGTACCCAATATTTTGAAACATAAAAGAAGTCCTTTTTCATACACCGTCATCGAAAACATTTTTGATTTTGCAAAGAATTTAGAGGAAAAAGAAAGAGTGCTTATGGACGATTCTCATGAAAAATCCATTACTTTTTATCCCGATGACCTCCTTATGGACGGTCGTCCTGTGTCCGGTCCTCCCACCTACCCAATGAAAATTTTCAGGATATTAAGTAATATTTAGCTTCTTTTCCCCAGATTCCCATTTAGGATTCGACTTTTTATTATGCTTACGAGAAAAATGACCTTAAATTTTATCCTCACTCTAATTATTATTATTTTTTTCAAAGACAAAACCAATCGAATCTTTTTATTTTTTTTCAGCACCTGTGCCGAACTCCGTTGTAGTGAGGGCTTCAAACATTACAAGCCTTTGGACCGGCATATTGCTACAAAACACCCGAACCGGAAGTGTACCACAAGTGCCTGGTGGGAGGTTGCTGTCGTTATTTTCTTAACAGGGGTAATCTCAACCACCATTTCGTTGACCTTTTCAACATGGGCCTGCTAAACTCGTACTTCCCCTCACCATGGAAACTGGCCAAGCTAGTAGTACTGAGTAAACCTGGAAAAGATCCAAAAAGCCCAAAAGCATATAGGCCCATTTGCCTATTAAAAACATTGTCTAAAATATACGAGAAACTGGTGCACAAAAGGAATCTCAACCGGCACATGCGGACTATGCACCAGGGAGCGGATTTCAAGATAACGAGGGAAAATGCTCTTGAACTCAAGTACGCTATTTTTGAATCTATAATATACATTGCCAGATTTATAAATCCACCGCATTACGCAGTGGAAAGCTTGCGGTTTTTTGGGAGGATAGGGTGTCAACCGCAGATAATGAATTTTTCCCCTTGAAAATGATAAACTGAAAACAAATCTACTACGAAAAATGACATTTTTTCATGTAGGCCACGTATCTGTCTGCGGCACTGTTCTGAAAATGCCGCAGTCATCGAATGGCCTTTAACAGTTTACTTTACGGGGAAATTAGTGTCGTGTAATATATTCTATGATATTAAACGAGTATCTGCCCCGATACCAACGTCACAACAAAAAAAATATCATTTATGACATCCGCCTGTTCATCTCGGATCGTACACATCATAAACTTATCTACGTTTATACCTCCTCGCACTATACTAGTATTCGTGACTCGAACAATATCGACGAGAGGTAGGTACAATGAGAGTATAACGGGAAAAAATTTATATTTAAATTATTATCTAAAATAATTATAGTAGGTAATTGCTCTTGATAAAATAGGAATTGATAAAATTAATAAAATAGTAGTAATAATAATAGATCAAATATATAAAGAAAAAATGTGCGATATTGGCTATTGAAGTAATTTTTTCTTCCATAATAATTCTTCGAGCTAACGCTCGATAAGGTCACCCTTGACGGAAAATGAGAAACATGGCTACGTCGACGAGTTCGTGACCAAGTTTGTTCTTTAGGTCTTAGCTTATTATAATTCTAAAAAAGATCCCTCGGTGGAAAGTCTCTCTCGTGAAATTAGATTGACAATATTACAATACAGCACGAGAGACGGGGTTCAAAAAAAAAAAAAAGGAAAAGAACACTTCTTCAATCTGAAGGGTCTAAATACAATCAATTCTCCGAGTCATTCAAACCATTCGAAAAAAGCCGTCGAAAAAAAAAATACGAATAGTGACTTTCGCTACATACAAAACCCATCTCGTTTTATTTTTTCCTCCTTTCGTTTCATTCGTCGAATGAAAAAAAGAAGAGTAGGAAAAAGAGTAGAGAAGTGGAATTAAACGCTATGAAAAATTTCCACTCTTTGAATAGGTAAAGGTCGCCTTTGTGTTTGTATTTTATGATTGAGGAAATATTTCCAAATTAGGTGGCAATTTGATTTTCATGCCGACGGAAAAAGGCAATTTTCGTCGCAGCCTGGAATTACGAGTATCTACGTACGCGAGTTGTAATAGCATAATAATAAGTATGGAAGCGAGTACGAAATTATTGAAGTCATTCGATGGTACAGATTACGCGAATTAGAAATTACGAATGAATTCTTTATCGGAGTTCAATTGTCGTTACACTAGTGCTATTTTACTGGTGTTTTTGTTTATTTTGGACATATTTTATGAGTGAAATTTTATTCTATTTGACAATTTTTTTTTTGATTGCCAAATCAAATATCATGATCTCACATAGTTAATGAGGGATGAGTGAATCGCTATTTGTAGGTAGCGGTAGGGTTAAAATTATTTAGGTACCAAATAGTTTTCTCTATGACAGTTATCTATGGCAGGCAGCAAATACGATTATGAGTGAATATTTTATGTTTTGAAATTCTCTTTTAAAATCAGAGTATATGCCTGTCAATGACAGTGTACATTTTTCTATTTTTTTTATACTCAGATCTGAGATCATGGCATTTCTGAGGGGTTGTAGTTAGTTCTTTCGACTAATGTGACATCTGCGCTAATTTTTATTTCGCTTTTTCTAGATGTCTGATCACGAGCGTATCGATGACCTTTAGCGTAAAGTGGAACCCTCAAAAAGAACCGGAAAATCTTGGAATCTAGAGAAAAATTAATTGTAACTCGTTTTCTCAATTTTGTAGATGATTATTCTGATAATTCGTCTTCATCAAAGAAAGTCGAGGAACAAAAAAAAAATTCAGCTGTTATTTCCAGTGAAGGTAAAACTTATTTCTTTTCTAATTGTTTTTGAAAAATATGAATAAGGTTTGAAAACCAAGGTTTTCCTTTTTAAATTTAATAGATTCTAAAACTTCTGGTACTCATGCACGAGACCTACAAAAAAAAAAAACAAGAAAAAGGCGACTTCAAAGGATTACAGATCTGATAAACTTTAGATTATCTTGTACTTATTTTAATGATGTAATAAGAACGTTATTCTGTAAAAAACCGTTCTAATCGAGCGCACGGCTTAGATCTTGGACTAATTTCCCAACAAATACATTTTCAATCATTCTACCGCGAACACTAAAGCCAGTGCTTCTATCTCAGTTTGGCTGTATCTTCGTTCTTTTTGTAAAACGGTAGCAATAACAATTTACAATTCATCAATACGAGACAATTAAAACGTAAAATAAAATAACGAGCGTACAAAAAAGCACCTCGTCAACGGTTGACAGTAGCTTTCTAAAAGCAATAGAACACGAATGCGAATTATATAAAATTTACCTACTCTTTATACTCAATTTTACTCAATTTGAATTACACTCAGGTATTCGTCAGTCTATAAGCATGGCGGCTACATTTGAAACAGGGGTATCAAGTTCCCTGTAATTCAAATATAGAAGATGAAGCGTTTTACAAAGGAGATTTTGTTAGAAATATTGTGGATGAATTTATTCAATTCAATGAAAATTATGAAAATGTGAGATTAGAAGACCAAGATCTCTTGACCGAATGGTTGTTTCCACTTCTAAAAGTTGGAATTTTTTTAGAAATTTTATAATTAATTTTTATAATTATATTTTTTTTGTTTACAGATTCGAATAAGAAAATTAAAAGAATTATAATTTTTTGTTTAATTATTGTTTTTTTTTAAATTGCTATAACAATTTATGATTATTTATATGATAAGAACTTTATGACTTATTTAGCAGCTGTAGCCGCCATGCTTATAGACTGACGAATACCTGAGTGTAATTCAAATTGAGTAAAATTGAGTATAAAGAGTAGGTAAATTTTATATAATTCGCATTCGTGTTCTATTGCTTTCAGAAAGCTACTGTCAACCGTTGACGAGGTGCTTTTTTGTACGCTCGTTATTTTATTTTACGTTTTAATTGTCTCGTATTGATGAATTGTAAATTGTTATTGCTGCCGTTTTACAAAAAGAACGAAGATACAGCCAAACTGAGATAGAAGCACTGGCTTTAGTGTTCGCGGTAGAATGATTGAAAATGTATTTGTTGGGAAATTAGTCCAAGATCTAAGCCGTGTGCTCGATTAGAACGGTACATTGTTAATTTTTCCTTTGTAACCGAAACTTTAAATTTTTATTCAAAGCATTTTCTTAAGCTTTTACAACACTCCATACTCTATCAGAAGTTGTAGAAATGATTCGTGGAGGGGTTTCTTTGTGGAAAAAATAAAGTTGGAAGTACTTCAACAAAAACTGGAGTCGGCTAAAAACCACAGCCTTGATTCTGGAATTTAAATAAAGACTAATTTTCAATACAATTACTAATAATTATAATAGTTAAACTTGATCTACCGATGAATTTTTTCAGACGTGGTTGTATATGCGTTCGAGAGCGAGAGCAAAAAAAGCCGCTCTTAAGAAGAGTTAAAATAAAACTGGTGATGGACGAGGTCTACCAAGTACCACGGATTACCAGCTGATCGTTCGAAATACTAGTACGAAAAAATTCGACCATTTTTTTCCGATGCCATGGAAGATGAGTACTGTGCCCAAAACCGACAGTGTCACATCCCAAACCTTCATTGAAAGATACTGAATCAACAAAGAAGCCGAAGAAGGAAGTCGATGGAAAGATTAATAAACAAGGAAGGTCAAAAAAAGTAATTGTTGATGCACCTGAAGGTTCTGTTATTTAAAAAAATCGTGGTCGCCTTCCTAAGAATAATAAATAAAAATTATTGATATTACGTTTTCTCGACTTTTATAAATTAATCATAGTTTTACTATCTTTTTTGCACGATATTTTTCGGTTAAATACTTTTATGTTAATTTTTTCATGATACCATTTTTTATATTATCGATATATTTTGATTAAAAAATACTTTTGTGTTAATTTTTTCATAATACGAATTTTTATATCATCAAATGTTCAAGAATACCTAATAATAATAATGTTTGAGAAGTGAGTAGATGTCATGATTTTTTTTTTTTAATTTAAAACAATTTTTCCAGATGTGTAAAATATAAAATATAGGTAATTAATTATGAAGGTAAAATGCTTCAAGATTTCAAAAACTACCACAGTTCAAATTATATTACCCATTTTTTCACTCAATTTTTCTGAGCTCTGAATGATTGTACCAATTAAAAAAATAAAAGATAAAAAAAATCGATAAATATTGTAATGTTGGAGCCACCGATCCATCATGACGTGAGATTTTTTTACAGCTTCATTCAGTACCCAGAACCTACGTAATAAATTTTCAGATCGATAATTTATGTTCAATAATTTTTGACAAAAAAAGGAAAGGTAGATTGAGAAAAAATGTAATAATACTCCAACCACAAATCCACTCAAAGTATTAATAATTTTGTGCGTAGAGTAAAAATAACACCCACTAAGCTAAATCAGACGATGGAATTTAGATTATGGTTGGAAGTTTTCATCACCTATGTAAACAGGTTTTCTTTTAGAAAGGCTTTTGATTTAAAAAACCCTGAACCTCCCACAGACGAAATTCTCAAAAATAAGCATAATGTTACATACTTTCAAACGTCGTGTGGAAATAGAGGAAACTAGGGGGGGGTCCAGCCGCCCCCCTGGCGAGGCGCGAAGCGCCGAGGTTTTTTTTATAAATTTTAGATCTAGAAATCGCCGTAATTCAAACTACCATAAGTCCATCAGCGCAGAATCCGAATCCACCAATTCCACTTCAAAGCCAAGGTAAGAAATACCTATTTGAAATTTTATCAAACTGACCTAATGTAAGCTTCTTTTTTTTTAAATCTTGTTTCAATTTTAAACATATTTTTTGTAGCTTGGTTTTTTTACTTATCTCTTTTTTTTACAGATAAAGATGTCAATATGGTAATAGATGCCATGAGCATTAAATCGGGAAAGGTCTGGGATCCTGATAAAACAAAATATACCGGATTTGTCGATTAACCTAACCCAACTGTGGGATTTTTGAGTCGGATTTCTTGCTAATCAAAAAAAGTTGAAAAAATTGCCCCCAAAAAAATAATAATAAAGGTATTTTTATCTGACAAAATTTGATATTTTTTTACCTTTCTCTCTTGAAAAATGAGGAATTTCGTCATTTTCATTTCAAAGAATTTAAAACATTTTTCAAAAAAGTTTTTGGCTAAAAATTGAATGGGTTCTTGTCCCAAAAAAATGAAAAATATTTTCGAACAAATCTTTATAATTTTTTTAGAAGGGAAATTTGTACATTTTGAGATTTTTTATTAAAATGAGTTTATTGTTTACAGATGGAACCAATTTTTCTCTCAAGGAAAAATGGAAAAAAATTACCATCATTATCATCACAATTCTATCAAGTTTATTCTTAATCGGAATCGTAATTTATGATTATTTATACCAAAAGAATACGGTGTCATATTATGTAGGAGCCTTTGCCGGTGTGATTACCGCGCTGGCAGGGGCCGTTAAAAATATATTTTTAAGAAAAAATATTTAAAAAAAAAGGTAAAGTAAAGTAGTTTTTACTAATTTAGTATTGTAAAAATACTTACATAATTATAGGTAAATAAACGCGGAAGATGTTTCAAATTCGTGTTTTCTAAATTTTTAGATTTTTTGGAAAAGCGTAATTTCTAATGACGAAATCGAGATTTAGCCATCGAAACAGCACCAAACTATACTAATTAAGGCCCTTTAACGTATGACCGTGAAAATTTTTCCGTACAGTTGAAATGTGGAAAAAAGGGGGGGTGTTTACAATTAGGTGAAAATTCACAGGTGTTAACCTAATTGTGAACACCAAGTAAAAACTTTTTTGATTCCTACTATTTCAATTTTTTTAAAAAAAGCATTCGATCGAGGTTGGAATGTTTTACCGATTTACGCATACGTTAGGTATTAAAAACACCATTGCATCGCTCACACACGAAATGCAGTTGTAATAATAATAATAAAATAATAATTATTGAAATCACGCTGGGAAAAAACCAACCACGTTAAGAAATGCATATACTCGTATCCACACGCAACACGGCCCACGGTGAAGCAATCCAGCCAAGGGAGAGATTCAGTGAAAGGGTAAAGAGACATAGAAACCTGCTAGTCCAAGTAATTCTGATAATTTTATTTCACCTGAAGCGTAAACCACGAAAACGCGACTAACATTTATGAAGCGCACGCATCCCGCCTCGAATATCGATTTGCCAAAGTGTGTATATAAAATACCTAAATAAGTACACACATATATACGAATTAGTGAACGGAAAAGCAAAACAAACTGCGAAACGTTTCGATACAAAGTCTTAGACCGCCCGGTTCGAACTCGGAAAGACGAAACTATTTTCAAACCCCAAAAATTCTCTAGACTCGTTCACTCGTAGCAGGTTTTTCAACGCACATTTTTGAACAGAATACAATATTATTCACACAAGTACAACTGTACAGTGTACAAACGAAGGAATACACGATTCGGTTAACATAAGGCCACCAGGTGTTTCTTAGTCGACAAAAAAAAGAATTTAACGCAAAATCATCATACCTCGAACTGATCGCTGGGATTTGAAGGGTTCAAAACTTGATCACATGATTTTCTAGAAGATGTAATTTTAACGCGCATTTTGACGCAACAAGCGCCTCGTGTATTTTTTTCCTCCTTTGAACGTTAATCGCAAAACACACTTCGCACCTCGACTAAGCACGTTCAAACAAGAACATGATACCCGAACGAATGATCAACCGAGTAATGTAACCCGAGAGTACCGCGGTTAAAATGATTTCAGTTTCAAAATGATACAAAATATTTTCACAAACAGGCCTGCCTGGATACGAAACGGCGCATACGCGAAAATATACTATCGTCAGGGGGTAGGCAAACACACGAATGTAAACCGCAGCCATGAATGAAGTTTCGTATAAACAGCGCAGTTGCACGTAACAATAAAATATCATCTGGTCGAGGGAAAAAAACATCCCCTGCGAACTTCGAACGCGGCAACTTGACTACCATTTCGCGGTTAAATTAAAATCCCAAACATGTAGAAAAATATTTCAAGACCAAAGAAGAAATTTTTAAAACCCTACCTGGCAGCTATTCCATTCGGTTGAATTTCTTGAATAAAAATTCCAATCTCGCCACGTTCTTCGGTTCGTAAACCAACGACGCTGAATCCAAGGCTGTTTCCGTCCGGTTTGAACAGCTGTAATAATAAAACACACGAATGAGTATTTTTTCAAAACAAAAGCACACATTTCGTAAAACACAAAAGCTCACTTGAATAGTCAAAACTTCCCGGCCATGAGAAGTTTCGTCGATGACACGTTGAAATTCCAAAGCGTATGATTGGGTCGTAATTGGAGGTAAAGATAGATCATCGTTCCCCGAAGTATTAATCTGAAATAACACGCACGTTAATCGAAACGTATTTAACGAAGTAATAATCTCGTCATAATGATGATACAATACCTGAGGAGATGAAGGTTCACCCGAAGATGACGATAGCTTGGCAACAGGAACACGTTGATCATCGAATTCACGAGATAAAGGTTGATAATCACTTTCGTATATACTTTTCTGCACATTCAGTTCTAGTTCACCGGATTCGTTGATATTAAAATCGGCTGGCAATATCGAAGGATGTTCTTGAAGTTGTGTATCTAATTCACTTAGAGACCCCTGCGAAAAACAAATTACCTATAAATGACGAATATGTCTAACCGGAAACGTCGAAAGTAACAACTATATTATACCTGAATAGTGGCGATACTTCTAAGGATGGGGTTCTGCAGCGTGCTTATGAGTAAATTCAAATCATTCTTGGTTTGAGTTTTCAATTTTTCATCGTCGGATGTTCGAATTGTCTCGTGAATCTGTTCTAGTACTTGCAACGCGGCTGAGATTTCTACAAACAAAAATAACAATAAGCACGAGGCGTGACTAAAACAATGGATGCATCTAAACATGCATCGATAGCGTCGACACATTACCTGAGTTTAGCGACATATTCGAATCGGGAATCATTTTTCAAGGTGAGGCTGAGATCTAGGTTCGCTCTTTATCTATAATATTAAATAAAAAGCTAACTTAATACAATGTAAATAACGTGCGAATGAGTTCGAGCTCGAGTGGTGGACATTATTCTGCGAGTCGAAATCATCACACTAAACCACTTTGGAAAACAAATAAAAACATACCAACCTTTCGTTCTACTAAAATCATAACTCGAATTCATAAGTACTACTTATTTAAACTAAATTACACCATTTTTTCAATATTTTACGATTTACATTAGTCAAATTTCAAAACCAAACACGAACGTTTGTCGTTTTTCAAAAAAATTCGATCGTCGTCCACAAAAAATTCCTAAACACCCCTTCCCACCATTTTCGCGAATTCCAGAAAATACAAAACAACGTTGCCAGCTCATCTGCTGGAACGTTACCTACTTTTTTGACCTACTATATTTTGGTAAATTACTGGTAATTACTGGTAATACTTTGGACATTCAATTTTATTCAAAAAATGAATTCATTTTTTTTTTATAAAGTAGGTATATTTTTATTATTTTTTTTCATTTTTTGGTCATCACATTTTCACAATAGTGTTTTTAAAATTTCACCTGTTTCAATAACGATGGTTTACTATGGCTGATGATGAGTTTTCTTATTTCTTATTTTTCTTACAGCAGAAAATCTTCTATTTTAGTTCTCATTTGTTCAGTTTGTAACTTCAACTTTGTTTTTTCGAGAATGTTTTCTGGTAAAATATCCAAAGTATTCTAAAGAAAAAAGTGTAACTTTTAGTCAAAATAAAACATTAATGATTTAGGTGAGACAACATAAAATGATAACAATTTCCAATTTGTTTCACTAACCATATCATTGACTAAACGATTACATCCATAACAGAGAGAATTCCTCAACGCATTCAATACTTCAGGATGTTCTTTCTTCTTACAAGAACAATTTTCGCATGATTTTTCGTCATTACTTGAACTTGGTTTAGGTAATAAAGGTATAGGGCATTTAACAGGATCGATTTTATTCTACAATAAAGAACCAAAATGAAATAAATATCGCTTCAATGTCAATAAAGCAACTAAAACAATAAATCTATTACTTACGTAACACATTATACAAGCATTTTCTGTATCGAAATTATCCACATGTTTTAGTTTATCTCCAGTATGAAAAACTGTATATACAGTTGAAGGAAATTCTTCCTGAAGCCCACATATAAACGATTCGGTAACTTGCTGAATACTATCACTGGAATTGACCTATTGATTCAAAATTAAATTCATTATAAATTCCCCCCAAAAAAATGACAAAAACGTTCGAAAATTCGAAGTTTACACACCAAAGACGTTATAGAAGGTACAGCTTGTAATTCCAATTCATAAAATACGTTATAAAAGGCAATTTCTTTAGTGGTTATTTCTCTTAGCGGTCTCAAAATAACTACGTCGGTCAATCTGTTATCACAAACACCCTACGGATGAAAAAAAATATCATAATACATACACTAAAATATTTGAATTATTCCACTGTGTACATAGATTCGTGCTTACTATATCCGAAGATATCTGCGAACCTCTTCCTAGTATTACATCCGATAATAATTTAACTGACAACTGAGATCCAGTTTCCGGAGAAAATATTTTGAAACACTGTAATTTACGAGCTATTTCTGTCTGAATGAGATACCTGAAACAAAACAATCATCAACGTCATTTAGATTTTTCAATATTTATTTTTTTAAATTAGTTAAGACCGATTATAACAAACCTCAATCTAAGGATGAAATCAATTTTAGACGTAGCGTTTTTAATCCCGTTGAAATAATTCACCAGCTTGATATCGTTTTCATCTTGTTCGAGAACGTAAGAAAGTTGAATATCTTGCAAACTGACAAAAGTACGATCAGCATAAACACAGCTGAGTTTTACGACGTAACAATCAGACCAGCTCTTCAAAGACTTCCACACGTCGTTCAAAATACTAGCTTTGTCGAGTTCCGGCGACCATAATGCACTTTCTACATTTAAAAACACAGATCAATATTGTTATGAAAATATACGCAATAATAGAATATAAACAGTATCAATCTCACCGTCTATGTACAGAACAGTGGGCCTGAATTTGATCCTTTTATGAGCATTCTCTGACATGCCCTGCTCAATCAAATGTAACATAGCGATTGAATTTTGGTCACCGTAAGAAACAGCGAGTATTTTTTCATCGTGTTTGATTAATTTCGTCTTCCCCAACGTTGAACGGAACTTGTGAGTAACCGAATTCAGGAAACAGGATCTAAAGCGAAGATGAATTTGAACATAGAAACGATTCCTTGGTAAATATACGTACACTCATCTTATGTTGATGAGCATGTTGTTGTTGGTTTATATACGAACTTGCAATAGCTGTGTCTTTTCTGAAGTACTACGACTGCTTTGTTGGTGCATTTTTTACAATTTGTACTCAACCTGTAGATAAATAACATTGATGAATGATTTGTTTCGTTTTAATTTCATTACGGTTCGTATTCGTACTATGATCATACCTAAAATCGCCTTTTTCTGGATCCGCTTGGGTAACTTCGAAATCTTCTTGAACTACTGAACACATCACTACTCAAATTCGAAAGCTCAAGTATTTGAACGAGATTTCTTATAGAACTTTCAACTTTCAAAATATTTTTTCATCACCGGTCCACGTTTTGAACAGCCTTATCAGTTAAACTGAGGCGAACGGCGCGAACCCGGGCGAAATTAGTCGAAACTTTCCGAAACGTGTACTCTTTGGAGTGCAGATAGACGCTACATGAGATTGTTATCTTTTCCGGCCGTCCCGCCGTAATAAATACTCAAAATGTGCTTCAAACTTCAAAATTTGGGCCCAGATGGGAATAATACCGATTCATTTATAGTTCTAGTCATTGAATTATCTGGTTTCCATGTATGCCTTTGAAATTATAATCGTTTCAAGAGATATTCAACGTGGATTGAAGGTAAGCTTTATCATATGACTAGCTTTTTTCACGAAATTGGTTATCAAGGGTATTATGATATAATAATTAGCCATAAATCGGTTACCTTTCGTTTTTGTTGCAGATTTGTCCAAAGATTTAGAGGCAATATCATACCATAGCATTTGGACAAAATTGAAAATAAATTCTTTCGTCTACTGATCAGAGCAATTTTATAATATAATAATTAGCCATAAATCGGTTACCTTTCGTTTTTGTTGCAGATTTGTCCAAAGATTTAGAGGCAATATCATACCATAGCATTTGGACAAAATTGAAAATAAATTCTTTCGTCTACTGATCAGAGCAATTATTCAATTTACACTGGTAAGTAAAACTTCGAATAACCTCAGTTCAGAACTGTAAATAACGTTCTACCAAGTACCAAGGAAGAGTACATATTCTAAAATCAGTTTTTATGAGTTGTATTTAAATTCTACTTGTGTTCTGTGTTTATAGATATTTTCATATTGGAAGTGAATCGTTATTATCACATGTTTTCTGCGACTAAATGAAGGTCAATGTCAAAATTACTCGATGAATGGTAATGTTTGGTTTTCGTTTTTATTCGTGTAAAAAAATCTAGAATTTTAGATGGCCAAATGTTCGCATTTTTTGCAGATTCCTGGTTTTGCTGATAGCTGATCTCACAATCAAGAACATTCACTGGGTCTAATTTCACTGAAGTTTTGTTTGATTCAAGCATAGAAATGTCTTTTATCCTAAAAAGCAATCGTCTCAGGACGACATTTCTCATTTCAAGAAATTATTGTGTCTCTTATAACACCTATAGAGACCTGCCAAATCGTATTAAAATTCTAAAAGATCATCGTAACCAACTCACAACGATATTACCTCGCATATATCATCAAAATTCACGCTATACTCACGCAGACGCTTCAGTTGAAAAGTTTTCATCGTTAAGCTGTCACGCCGAGTTTTCCAGAAAGTTAAACAACATGAATAAATTATCAAAAGACCAGATATCTGACTTGGTATCCGAATGGCTAAGCAGATTCGATGCGTTGGGCTCAATCGAAGCAAATACCATTTCCGGAACTTTCAACTCGCTATCAAAACTTCGTATTTTTGATCGTACGTGGAACGAAGATGATCAAGAAAATTTCAAAGAATTGATCGTCAAACTGGCGGCGGAAGGGCATAAATTGCTGAATCCGACATCCACAGCTAATGTCGAATTCTATTCGTGGCAAGTAGCTAATTGTCTAGATGCTCTTTCCAAATGGAACACATTGAGCTCTCGTACATGGGTAGGTGATGTTGAATTAGATGGCACAGACATTGCCAAAGTTGATCTACTCGATTCGTTCATAGCACGACTGATTAATCGAGGAATCTGGTTACTGGATCGAAAAAACGAACCAAGTGATAAATTCGAATTGTCAAATATCTCAAAGTGCTTATACGCGCTCTCTCAGTGGAACATTCGGGAATTACGTGGAGCTGAAAAATTCATCGTCGAACTATTGAAACAAACAAACGAGGCGAAGGGCGAATCAAATTCTCCCAAGTTGGCAGATGGCAAGCTCACGTCTATGAGTATTGTTAGAAGCCTGCTCGCTTTGTCGAAATGGGACGCCGATGAATTACAAGGTACTAACGAGTACATCATTCAGTTGATGGCCCAAGGAACCCAGATGGTCGATCAATTCACCGTCGAAGATATAGCTCACTGTTTTAACGCGCTTTCTAAATGGGATATTGAAAAATTCCCAGAGTCGCACCAGTTTGTTTCTGAGTTGGTGAAACGAGGAACGTCGAATGTTGATAAATTCAAATCAATCAGTATCGCCCAAACCTTGAACGCGTTTTCTAAGTGGAATATTCGCAAAATACAAGGTGTCGAGGAATTCATTACTATATTGATGAAACGAGGCAGTTCGATAGCTAACGAATTCGATGCTCAAAGCATTGCTCTCTGTTTGAATTCTGTATCCAAATGGACCAAGGACGAATTACCCGGGGAAAGAGAATTCGTCGCTCAGCTCATCAGGTGTGGAAATTTTACCGCCGATAAATTCACTCCTCATGGTATTGCTATCTGCTTGAACGCTATCTCCAAATGGGAATTGGATGAAATACCCGAATCTAAGCAGTTCGTCGAGGAGTTGATCGCAAAAGGAAGTCGATCAGCGTCTAGATTTACCGCGCTCGGTGTTTCTGGCTGTTTAAATGCGTTGTCTAAATGGGATATAGACAAGTTGAAAGGAACTGATGATTTCATTAATCGATTAACAGAACAAGGATGTGCGACTATCGCTGGATTCGATGCTTCCAACGTTGCGAACTGCTTGAATGCTCTGGCCAAGTGGAATATACAACATTTACCAGGTGCTAGGGAATTCATCTTGCTGTTAGTCAAGCAAGGAAAGTCGGTGTACCATGATTTTGATAATCTAGAGATTTCCAATTGCTTGAACGCTCTGTCCAAATGGGACGTTGGGAACCTTCCGGGTTCCATTGAATTTATGATTCGTGTAATTCAAAGAGCCAATTCAATAACGGATAAATTCGATTCGATGTCCATCTATAGCATGTTAAACTCCTTCTCGAAGTGGAATATCGAAGGAATACCAGGTGCCAAAGAACTCATCATGCGATTGACGAGTCAAGGTCGCTCATCGATCGATGAATTTGACCCTCGGGGCGTTGCCAACAGCTTGAGTGCACTCTCAAAATGGGATATTCGCAGTTTACCAGGTACCGAAGAATTTATTCTTCTGTTGATTAAACGAGGCATATCGATGATCGACCGATTCAACCACCAAGAGGTTGCCGCTTGCTTGCGTTCGCTTTCTGATTGGCACGCCGATGAATTCGAAGGATGTAGGCAATTCATTGTTGGGTTACTCGAGCAAGGAACGTTAAAATGTGATAAATTTTGCTTTATAGAAATTTTCGTTTCCTTAAATGCTCTATCCAAGTGGTACATCGACGAATTGCCGGGTGCCAACAACTTTATTTCGAAGATAGTTGATCGGGGACTTGCGACACTCGACGAATTCGATACGGAAAGCATTCCCATCGTCATGAACGCCTTCTCCAAGTGGAACTTTCAAACCTTTCATAAAGCTAAATTATTTATGGCTGGACTGGCGGGTCGAGGAAGCTCATTGATCATATTCTTCGAAACCAGACATATTGCCACCTGCCTCGTTGCCCTGTCGAAATGGAATATCGACGATTTTCAAGAATTTCGAGATTTCATCGCCACGTTGATCAATCGGGCTAATATAATCTCGGATCAGTACGAACTTAAGTGGGTTGCTGTCAGTTTGAACGCCGTGTCCAAGTTTGATATTTTTAACGACAAAAAATGGAGTAAAAGCGAACAAGAAAATTTCAAAAAATTCATCTTCAAAATGACAACATACGGCGCCAAAATATACCTCACTTTTACCGCTCAGAATATCTCAAATATTTTCCTGGCATTTTCGAAGTTCGATATTTTCAACGGCGAGAAGTGGACGAAGAATGAAACAGATGAATTGAAGTCTTTCATCGTTACTCTGTGTAGCGTAGACAAGGCAATTGAAAATTACAATTTCGAGAGTATTTCCAATACGTATAAAATGTTATTACACTGGGATGTTTTTAATACGAAAGAATTCGATTCTAAAGACATAACGAATTTCAAACGTTTGGTTAATAATTTAGAAAATCGAATTATCATCATTGTAGAACAGTTGGATTCGATGCCGGAAACAGATACCAAACTCGAGTTTGCTCTTGACATTATTAAAAATATGCCGAAACTTGAATCGAAAAAATTAATAATGGCTGACAATCAATTACTGAGTTCTTTGATGAAATGTCTGAGTAAGAAAGTAGCCAAAACTGACGTTTATCAGCTAGTAGCAAGTAACATGGAAGAGGAGATCTTATCTAGTCTGCGGGCATTTTTCGATATTATAGCTCGTTCGAAAAATGTATCCGAATTCGTAGGAGTATTCGACCAACATTTGTCTGATATACATGATAGGTTAGTAAAGTTGAATGTCAACTATTCGAGTAAAGTTTCAGACTTGATGAAAGATTTCGATGAAATTAGTGTGATAAAAGATAGAGAATTTTTGAATAAATCGAAGTAATCGATTAAGATATTGAATGTTTTGCATTTATAAATTAGGTACCTAGTTACCTAGTAATAGATTTTTATGTTGTGATGTAAACTTAAGTATTTTTTATTATTTAATTTCCGACTCGACTTCGCTAATTTTATTGAAAGTCGAGGAAAATATGTTTTTAAGTTGTCTTCAGTTTTAAAAATGATTCATACTTATTTTGTTGTAATTAGTAATTATCGGCGATTTAGTTCTTTGCAGAAATTCTTTATACTATCTTATCTCAGGTTTTTTTTTTCTATTACCTTTTACATTAAAATACGTACTGACGACGCGAAGTTATTGACTATAAAATTATTTCTGAATATTCTATTAAAATATTTTTAAAAAATTATCCCACTTTAAATAAATTCATATATAATAATATTTTTTATAAAATTTAAATACCTACTTAAAAAAATCAATCTAATAATTTCACCTTGTGAAAAAATTAACATGATGCTGAAAAAAAAAAAAAAAAAATGTTTAAAGAGATTGAAAAAAAAAATTGTTGTGAAAAATATTGTTTTAGGTGGGAAATAAAAAAATTGGTGTTTCTTCTCAAAAAAAAAATTAATAACAGATTTCTCAAAAAAAAAAGAGAATTTTTTTCGCTGACTGTAAAAAAAAAGTTAAATATTTAGGTAGGTAGATATGTATTTCTTTTAATAAGAAAATTTAAATTTACTTCAAAAAATCAAAATGAATAATTATTTATTTCAAAAAATATTTTGTACCCACTCAAAAAAAAAAAAATTAAAAATCTACAAAAAATGAAATACAAAGTTTTTTCTTCTCAAAAAAGATTTCCATTTTCTTGTATAAAAGATTCAACTTCAAAAAAATTGAGAATATTTTCTTCTAAAAAAAATTTGCAAAAGAATTGGGAATTTTTTTATCAAGCAATTAATAAATTGGTATATATTTTACTTCTCAAAATTCGATTTCTCTCCCCCCAAAAAATGAAATGTTTTCTTCTTCGAAAGTATCCAATAAAAAAAATCTCCAAACAAAACAAGGATTTTATTAGCATGTTACATTATAATCATAATCCACATCAAGCTAAGATATGATCTAGCTTTGACTCTCTTCGATCAACCCGTTCCCTCAGCCACTCTATTGGTCGAATTATTTGAGCATTCACGAATAACCATTGCATTATGTAATTTAAAAAATATTTCCATTACGTATTAAATTGGACATTTTGGTAATCGATCGATATTTGGAAAAAGATTCGTCATCATCGTTTGCCTCTATCAACTTCGATCAATATCTAAAAAAAAAAAAAAAATTAATCAGAATACTTACTTCATCAACATACCTATTAAATCAAATAAAAATAGTTCATACCTCACTCAAGATGACCCAGTTTTGACTATCATTACGTATCACAAGTCTCAACTCCTTAACCGCTCCAAGTTTCCTACCCAAGCTTCCAACAGCTACTCCCAAATTATCAAAGGAACCTATATCGAAATGAGAAAAAAAAAAATAGAACTGAAGTAGGTTCTAGGTAGGCACCTATTACATAGTTGAAGGAATAAGTAAGTCTACTCACCGACCTGCACATAAGAGTCATTCTTATAATAATGATAATTCGACTTAATGAAAGGTAATGGGGAAGACGTAGTAGTCGAGTCGAACGAAGCCAACACTGATGTGTTGTACAATTTATCTGAGGGTGACTCGGCGTTACCACTTTTGAATTTATATCGTTTTATGTACGTTGGTTGGTAAAATTCAAAAGATATCCAGTCATTCGCTCGGGGCATAAGTCCCCAGAAAAATGTTTCTCCGTCGTATGCTCGTTTCAGTGTATGGCGTTTGTAAACAGATATTGAAGAGAGTACTCTTGCTGGTGGATTTAAATGTGGATAGAATAAAGAAACTTTGCCAAAATGCTTATCCTGTTACAAAAAAAAAAAAAATTAAAAATTAAGAGTTTGGGTAATTAATTAATAATTAGGCAAGCTGAAATCCAGTGCCACCCAAAGGTCCTTTTATAATATTAAGATCACTAATTTTGGCAAATTTTTATAATTGAAAATAAATCCAGCCAATTTACACAATTTAAGTAGCAACATTTAACAATTAAAAGATCAGTTGCATTTTGAAAATTTTCCAAAATTTCCTATTTTTTTTCAAGAAATTTTTGTCTAATTTTAAAAAATTATAAAAAATAAAAATTTATCATGCATTGCAAATTTATCTAATTCTTCATTAAAATTAAACCAGAATTTAACCGTTGAAAATTTATCAAATTTTCAACTTTCGAAAATCTACCAAATTTTCAACATTTTTATTTTTATCAAATTTTTAAGATTACTCTTTCAAAATTTTCGCTGAATTAATTTTTTTTTCGCCTAAAAATTTACCAGATTAACTTTTTTTCTGAATTTTAAAGTATGAAAATGACAAAAAATTCAATTTTTATTGAATTTTAAAATTTTCCTCTTTTTTGAATTTTTACTAAGTAAATTTTTGACAATTTTATTTTAAAAATTCACCATCCTTCAAAAAATAACTTTTAATAAACTTTAGGAAACCCCGAATTTTGTAATTTGATCTAGGTTGAGAAATTCATTAATATTTGGAAATTATCAAATTTAAAATTTTTACCTTTTGAAAATTTACCTACCTACTAACATAAAAATTGATCTAGGTACTCATAAAAATTTTAAAATGACCAAAAATAATTTCAAACATCAGCTTTGGAAAATATGCAAATTTTTAAAATTTCAAATTTTAACCCAATTTTTAAAAAATCTACTTTTTCTACTAAAATTCTAAAATTGTAAAAATTTGTAAAAAATTTTAAAGTAAATTGTGTAAGTACAACATTTTCAAAGTTGACTGAATTTTGAAGAATGATCAATATTTTAAAAAAATTTAAAAGTTGACAAATTCCAAAGTGTGTTTTTTTTTCAAATTTTGTAAACAATTACCATACTTTAAAAAAGACCAAATTTCAAAAATAGTTTAAAATTTTTAAAATATCAAAATTTTAAATTTTTCAATTTTCCAACTTTTTGAAAATTTTATTACGTAATTTTTTTATCACTTATTGAAAATTCCCTTTTTGATAATTTTTATAGAAACCGAATTTTTGAATTTTGATTCAAGTTTGAAAATTTATCATTAGTTATTTAAAAAAAAGATAACATTCAAATTTTTATAAAAATTCCAGATTTACAAAATTTTTAAAATTGACCTCATTTCAAAAATTAAAAATGATCAAATTTCAAATATCTCATTTTTAAAATTTTCCAAATTTTCAATTCCTTTTCTCACGAGAGGAAAAAATTGTGAGGTCTTTTTGAAGAATTAATCGAACCACTGGGCGCTACTAATTGAAAATTAATATGTATTCTTCGATGAATTACCTTTAGCTTTTGTATTTTTCCTCTTAATGACGAAGTAGTGCCGATATGTTGGAATAATGAAGGCTTGTTATGAACCCATAAACGTTCTTTTTGTCGTTTACAATCTTTCTATAATTAAAAATAATAATGATAAACTTGATAATATTGCTCGAAGTACTCAAACTTTATTACCTATCAATTGTTACCTACATTATCTTTTTCCAAACTGCAAACTTTAGTCTGAATAAGTCCATCTAACAACCAATCAACCGGCTTATCGTTGAAAAACATCAAAAAAAATTGTATCACCCAAGGTAAATCAACACACCGGAACATTTTACCTGCAAAAAAGACAATTTTATTCATAAAAAAATATATATGTACATTATAGCAACGCTTTTGCATGAATTTTTACAGTAGGTAGGTACAAGGTACGATTTCTCTCACCAATGAAGCCTAACTGGCAAAAATCCAGCACGAACCATTGCTGCTTGGTGGCAATTTTAGAGAACGCTACTTCCTTCATGATTGATAAGTAGTTCTTCTTGGCTAATATGTCATCTTCAAGTTGAATATAAAACATGCCTCTTCGGTAAGCGTACATCATTAGGAAAGCGAAGTCCAAACTTTGTTTACTTCGCCAGCGAACCCTTTCCATGGGGTCGGAAAGAGTTGGAGGTAGCTTATCGAAATCTGGGTAATAAGATACAGGCGGTGAAATAATGTCGATTAAGCCCGATTCTATTTCTTCTTTGAACCTGAAATGAGAGATGAAAAATTATTTGATAATATAATAGCAACCCATATTTCCAGTGAAATAGGGATGAAATTGAATTTGGGTTATGTAAAATTTTTGATTTTAAAATGTTCTTTTCGGTGTCCTGATTACCCCCAAAAAAGTCCCCGAACTTCACTCCTTGGGAAGTCCTCCAAATCTGAAGCCAAAGACACCCTTTCGTTATTTTCACTTGTTTAAAAAAAAACAACCACAACAATTTCTTAAATTTAAAATTTTTTCTTGAAAAACATAATTTGAACAATTTTAACAATTTTTTCTTAAAACCAAAAATATTTTCAATTTTCTCGAAACAATTTTTTGATTTTTTTTTTTTTTTTGAAACAGAATTTTTAAATTTTTCTTTAAAAATCTAACTGTTGACAAAAAACAGACTATTGTAGGTATTCAAATTTTTGTTAAGAAACCAATTTTTTGAATTTGTGTTTTTAGCAAATTTTCAGTTTTGAATAAATGTGTAATTTTAAAAAATTCTTTAATTTTCTTAAAACACAACAAATAAATTCAAATCATTTTATTTAATTTTTCTTGAAAAACAAATTTTTGAATTTTTCTTGGAAAATATAATTTTCCTAATTTTTGAGTTTTTGTTGAACCCCAAAATTTTTAAATTTAAGAAAAAACGAATTTTTGGTAAAAATCAGGTTCTTACATTTTTGTTGAAAAATTTTTTGAACTTTGAATTTTCCCAATTTTTTAATTTTTGTTTAAACCCAAAATTTATTTTTTTGAAAAAATCTAATTGTTGGTAAAAATCAAGCTATTCAAATTCTTGCTGAAAAATTAATTTTTTGAGTTAATTTTGTTTTTAGAAAATTTTTAATTTTGAAAAAATCTTCTATTTTAAAAAAACACAATTTTTCAATTTTTTTTTAATTTATCGGTACATACCGAATAAATAAATTCAATTTTTCTTGAAGAACATAATTTTAACCAAATATTTTTAAATTTTTCTTAAAACTAAAATTTTTTGAATTTTTTTATTTTTTATTTTTTGAGAAACAGAGTTTTTAAATTTAAAAAAAAAACAATAAATTGTTAATAAAAATTAGATGAATAAAATGACATGAAATATTTGAGTATTTTTGTAATTAGGTAGGCCTATTCAAATTTTTGTTGAGGAATGAATTTTTTGAATTTGTGTTTTTAGCAAATTTTTAGTAGGTATTAAAAAAAGTCTTTAATTTTATTAAAATACAGCGTATAAAAAATTTAATTATTTTTATTTAATTTTGCATGGAAAATGTTTTTCACAATTTTTTAATTTTAGTTGAAACCCAAAATTTTTCATTTTTTTTTTTTTTTAAATCTAGTCGTTGCTAAAAATCTGGCTACTCAAAACATTTTTATTGAAAAATTAATTTTTTGAATTTTAGTTTTCAGAAAATTTTCAGTTTTGAAAAAAAATTAATTTAAAAAAACAATTTCTTCAATTTTTTAAAAATTTGATAAATAAATTTTAGGTATTTTTCTTCTTTACTTTAATTTTTCTTGAAAATCATTATTTAGCATTTTAAAAAGTTTTCTTAAACCCAAAAATATTTTCTATTTTTCTCAGAACAATTTTTTTTTTTGAAAAAGAGAATATGTTAGTAAAAAATCAGACTAGATGTTCAAATTATTTCTGTTCTAAGCGAATTTTTAGTTTTAAAAAAATCTTCAATTTCAAAAAAAAAAAAAAAAAACGAAAAAAATCTTCAATTTCTTTAAACACAATAGATAAGTAAGTTTAATTCTTGTTCTATAATTTTTCTAATTTTTAAATTCTTGCTAAAGCCTTTTAAATTTTTGTTGAAAGATAAACTTGTTTTAATTCTTCAATTTTATTTCAAAAATCCAATTTTTAAATTTTGTTTGAAAAATATTCATGCGCCAAAAAACACATTTTTATTTAATGAAAAATTTTCATTCTTATTGTACTGTAAAAAAACAGAATTTCTGATATTTTTAAGCTGCGTTCACACCATCGTAAATAACGAATAAAAACAGCAAATAAGAAATTTGCGCAAAGGAAATCATAAACCAAATATTTCTTATTTGTTATTCTTATTCATTATTTGCGATGATGTGAACGCAGCATTAGTGAGTAACGAAATTTTTACAATTTATTTTTTTAAATCATAATTTTCTAATTTTTAATTGGGAATTTTTTTCCACCCACCACCTAGCCAACCACCAACCAACCTATTCAAAATAAAGTTGACGCCTCATGCTTCTCCTAAACACAACAATGTGCCTCTGTCTATTGGTAATTTTATATTTAATAAAAAATAAAAATGATAAATTCTAACTTACTGACTCAAAATCTCATTTGCAACTTGATTAACATAACTTTCATCAGTCTAAAATATAAAAACAAGTATTTCAAAAAGGTACTAATAACAGTACTTACTAATTCTCTCATTTTTTTGCAAGCCAAGCCCATCTTACCTCAGCAATCAGGACCACAATCAAGGTATCGTTTCTTTCATGAACAGCCATTTTATAAATCAAATCATTTAACGTCGATAGTAAATAAGATTGAGCAGATCTTCTTACAGTAGGAACACCAAGTACAGCGGTAACTACAAAAATAATCACACATTTATCAATATCTAATCCTTTGTAGGTAATTCCAAACTAAACGAATCGTCTTCAAAAATGAAAAAAATGGTTACCTCCTTGACGATTTTTTGAAACCCTATAGTAAGGCTGCAAACTTGAGAAATTAATGGACAAACGAGGTAAGAAATCAAAAATAGTAGGAGGCTTGAGGGAAAATTTAGATTGCGAGTATTCTTCGGTGATATTTTTCAACATATTTTGTATCTCCGGACTGGTAATATTCGGAGTAGTGGTAACGATGTAATTCAATTTGCTCAACATGTTTGATGTTTTTTCTTCTAACGAATTATATTGATAATCTAGATATTTTCCTTTAACGTGCAGTTCGCCCAGTGTCGTTATGAGATGCTGTTCAGCGTTTGATAATTCTGTAATGGCAAGCGGCGAAGCATTAGGGTTGAAAAAATCGATAGGTGTTTTATCTGCTCCAGTAGGCTACTCACCCGGTTCAGTGTAGAGGATTAGAATTAAAGAGATCACAACCATGAAAAGGAACCATGCTGTTAGGTAATATCGTTTAGCAGTGATTGAAAAAGATTTCGAAGTGGATTTAATCGATATAGGGGGATCATTTTTTTTGCCATTTGAGGAAAAAAAATTATCCACCATGGTGTTTGGTTTTCATGCGTTTTTCATGTTGATTTCCATCGTATCGGCGTACACGAATAATTCACTGATTCCCGCGCACTTTCGATAGAAAAATATAAATAATTGATGCGATGTTTACGAGAACACATCATTTATAGATGTTTCGGCTTCGTTGTAATAGTAAACTGTGTAAAGATGCTGCGTAGGGATGCTGTAAGGGTTGTAATAGCAAGCTTATCATTTCAATCAGTGCTGCCGAAATGTAAGTCAGAAAGAGGGAAGAGAGCGAACGCGATTTTTTGGAAGACTTGACATGCTAAAATATCGTAATTTTTATTCTAGTGTACTCGTCTTTTGCTCAGTGCTCATACCCAAGGTGCCTGAGCTATACTCAGAATTTACAAAGTAAAATGAGGTATAATCTCTAAAAAATTAGAAAAATGCAAAAGTTAAATAAACAGCACCTATTTTAAAATTTCTGTTTTTTTTTTGTTTTTATTTTTTTAAGAAGAAATTTTTAATTTTTGAGGATTAAAAATATGTCTCTGTTAATTTATGTAAAAAATTCCACGACAATTCTTGTATAGAAAGAAATTTCTATTTTTTGTTTCAGTTAAATGAAAACTAAGTAGGTATTTATTTATTGACGAAAAAATCTTTCAATATTTCTTTGGAAAAAAATCTACCAATTTATTAGGGAAGAAAAATATTCAAACTTTTTGTATGTAGAAAAAAAGTTCTGAATTTTTTGTAAAAAAAATCTCATTTTTTTGGAGTCTGTAAGTATAAAAAAATTTAATTCAATTTTAAATTTGTCAATTTTTCGAGAGAAAAATATGCCACTTTTTGGGAGAAGAAATATCAACTTTTTGAAGGAAAAAAAACACTTCTCAAATTTTTTAGAGAAAACAATTTCTGCGGGTTTTGGTGCAAAAAATGTTTTTAATTTATTTTGGAGAGAAAAATCTCAATTTTTTGACGAAAAAAAAATAATCGTTTTTTTATTTTTATAATCAAATGTCTAATTTTTGGAAAAGAAGAATCGCAATTTTTTTCAACAGTACCTATCTCTGTTTTTAAATTTATATCAAATTATTTATCAATTTTTTTGGAGAAAAAATTTATTTAAAATATTTTTCAAGTTGTTGGAGATGAAATTTCGATTTTTTTTTAATTTTCTCAAGCTCAGATTTTTTGGCAATTTTATTTAAAATTAAAAAAATTCTATTTCTTTGTTCTTGGTTTTATTTTTTTTGGGGGGGGGGGGTGCAATTTTTGGAAATTTGGAGAAACTTTGTTTTATTTTGAGGGGGCAAATACCTACCAATTTCTATTTTTAAAAATTTTCAATTTTTTGTCGTTTTTTTAGGAAAAAGTTTATGGATGATTAAAATATTTCTTAAATTACTAAAGAAAAAAAAATCTCGATTTTTCGGAGAAGAAATTTTTGAATTTTCTTGAGTCGGAAAATTTTTTCAATTTTTTTGTAGTGTAAAAAAAATTTTCAATTTTTCTTGCGATCGCAATTTTTTGGCGAAAAAATGTTTAGACAAAAGCATCTTATTTTTGGCGAAAAAAAAATCGTTTTTTTTTCAGTAGGTAAGTATAGAATCAATTTTATTAAAATGTTTCTTAAATTATTATTGAAGGAAATATCTCGATTTTTAAGAGAAATTTTTTTGAATTGAGTTGAAAATTAAAAAAAAAATTATTTACTTATTGTAGAAAATTCTTTTCCATTCCTTTTAGGGGGAGGAGGTCCCATGAAAAATACCTTAAGTATTCCTTGGAGAAAAAAATTCACTTTTATATCACAGTTATTTTGGAGAAAAGAAATCTTTGCTTTTTAGAGTATATGAAATTCTTAAGGGAGGATCACAGTTCTCCATAGAAAAAAATTTCTGAATTTTTTTGAATCGTCTATTTTTCCAGAATTTAAAAAAAAATTATTTTAAAAAACAATGCACACATTTTTTTTAGATTTTTTTTTTTTTTGATTTTTGGAGGAAAATTCTATCAATCATTTTTTTCAGTAAAAATTTTTTGGTTCATTGGAGAAAAAAATCTTTTTTTATTTTCCCTGGCGAAAAAAATCGTAATAAAGAAAACGTCCATTTTTTCTAATATAAATTTTTCTCAACTTCTTGAATAAAAAAATATGAATTTTCTTGGAGAAAAAATCTTACGAATATAAATCTCTGTTTTTTGGAAGAGAAAACTCATCATTTTTTTTAAAAACTTTTTTTGAAATAAAAATATTTTGTAGATAGGTAGTTAGGTACGTAAGTGAACTCTTAAAAAAAAGACTTCTTATTTTTTTTAGAGAAGAAAATTATTTTTTATATTTTTTCGTATGAAGATTTTTCTACAAATTTTTATGCATAAAAATTTTTTTTTTGAGAGAGAGAAAGAGGGATTTTTCATTTTGGATAAAAAAAAATAATTTTGCAAGTAAAAAATCCGAATTTTTCATCATCATTTTTTTTTTGGGGGGGGGGGGGGGGTATGCTAGGTATATTTTTTCGTTTAAAAAAAATCTTTGAATTTTTTTAGAGCAAACATTTTTTAATTTTTTAAAATTTTTATGCAGATTGAAGCCTCCGGGTTCGTTTTAAGAAAGAGATCTCTCATTTTTAAAGAAAATAAAAATACTAATTTTCAACAGAATAAAAGATTTATTTTGAGGAGGGGGTATTTTTTGGACAACTCTTAATTTTTGTGTCAATCTGTCAATCTTTTTGAAAAAAATCCAGCAATTTTTTGGAGAGAAAAAAAATGAAAATTTTCCTTTTTATACCTACCAAATATAAATAATCTTATTTCGCTGAAGAAAAAAAAATGATTCTCGCATTTAACATTCAAAAAATTTGCATCTCCATCCCTTCGAAAAAAATCGAGCTACACTGTAAATTCTCTACTTCAAAGGTGTATTTAAATCACACTTTCAATAGATAGATAGGTATGTAGGTAGGTAGGTTAGTGGATTTTAAAACAGGTAAACAGAATTCTAATTAAACACTAGAAAAAAAATCTAATTATAACCAACTTTCTGTACTTCTACAAAGGTACTATCTTGTTGCAAAAATATTTACGTAGAATTACCTATAACTTAATAAAATGAAATAATTAATTCGTCAGACAGATAAATCATGGCGTATATATTTTCTACGATAAAATAACTTGTACTCTTTAACAAAGCGGCCTGTTTATTTCATAATTAACATTTTGACTAGACGATTAAAAGAGAGAGAGAATATTACATAATTATATAAATATTAAACAATTAATTAATCCTTAAAACAATATAATAATAATCGTTTAACATTTATAATTCACACAAGGTAGTAAGGTGATAGGTAGATATAATAAAGAAACCCTATATAAATGTCTTGTTATCGAAATTATGGCTAAAAAAAATACCATTATTATAATCGTGGGGAGGGAGGGGGGGGGGAGGTAAAATGAAAACGCATTATTATCTCGTTCGATTTAATTTTTTTTTTGTAGACTTATTGTGCCACGATTGATTGAACAAACCTAGGCATTGGATTCTTTCAACTGTTGTAATCTTTGCAATTGATGCGGTTCCAACTGTTCCGGTACAACTTGAGGGTAACTTGGCGCAGTTGGCGATTTATCGTCGCAGTCTTCCTTGTATCTGGAGGTAGATATCTCTTCTTGTTCTATTTCCTCTTCTTCGGGTTCTTCGAGAATGGTGGTGGGATAATCGACGACGTCGTTTAGAGTGGCGTCGTAAAGTGGTGGCTCGGCTTCGTTAATTTCGCCGGCCGATTTACGCCGTTCCAAGCTTACAGCGGCAATTGACATTTGCGAATCCTCAGGAGCCGGCTTCGGTGGGAAGCTTTTTTCCGCGAAATCTGAACTAGGTGTCGGAGCGGTGATTACGATTTGGGTGACGCCTAAATTGAAATCATCCGACGGGTCCTCGTTGTTATCGTCTCTGTCGTCCAAGTCGTCGTCGTCGCCTATTTCTTGAATTTCGACGCAGGGTATATTGCTATCCTGTAGATACACACGTATGTCATATGGTGATAAACTGAATCATATCGTAAGATGATTTGAAGATTAATAATGAGAATACGTACCTGGGTAGTACCATCGTCGCAGATAATATTTATACTTATATCTGGTACCGATGCTCTGGCTGGTTCAGCTACTGAGATTCCCAAAGAGCAGCGTTAAAAATAAGTAGGTATGAGTAAAAATGATTTTCTTCAGAATTTAAATACCTAACATGGTCTTTTCGGGTACTCTCGAAACAGCTACCGTAGTCTAATTGTACAACCTAGGTAATTAGGTCAAAATGGTTTTTTATTATATTTTCCTTTTTTTGTAAAAATTTAAGAAAAAAATTATAGTACAATAGTTTGTGATGTCCTAAAACGTAGGCCTACTCGATTTCGACTAAAATAAAGAAATTTAATTGATAAATAAACGATGAAATAATTCCTATGTTAAAATCACCTGATATTTCTGGAGGTGGAGGAGGTGGTGGTACATCAGGAGGACATTGCTCTTCTTTGAATTGAGTATTATACAGTTTGTGCTGATTGGCTGATATTTTATCGAAGGCGAATGTATCCGTAGAATCATCTGTTCGAAAAAATTATACGTTTAAGTACCTAATTAATAAGTAGTCAAAATAACGAGTTGAAGTTAATTCTGAAAAGAGCAGATTAGCAACTTGGAATTTTCCAGTGTGTAGCTCGAATTTTTCTATACGCGGCTGCGGTGTTGTGTTGAAAGTTTTAAAATATTGAATTTTAATGTTTTCTCATAAAAATCAAGTTTGGTTTTTTTGTTGAAAAAGTTGAAAAAAAAATTTTCGTAAATAGTTGAATGATTTTTTTTTCTTCAAATAAAATGAAAAAAATTATGAATCTTTTTTATCCCAACAAATTGAGATTTTTTCAACAGAAAATTAGAAGATCTTTTTCTTTGAAAAATTTTGATTTTTGTTCATCGAAAAAATTAAATATCCCACTAAATTGGAAAATTATTATTCTAAAAAGATTCCATTTTAAGAAAAAAAGAACTGTTTTCTCCTAATTAAAAAAAATCACGAGAGAATCGAACCCCCTCTCCCCCCCAAAAAAAACAACTGAAAGAATTTTTTATCCTATAAAATATAGAGCAAAAAATTTTTACAAATTGCATTTTTTGTAGGTACACACCAAAAAATTGAGAAATTCTTCAGTGCAAAAAATCAAGAAATTTTCCTGTTTCAAAAAATCAAGATTTTTTTACTTCTAGGTATAAAAAATTATAAGATTGTTCTATTCTACAACAAAAAAATAATTTCTTTACTTTAAAATAATTGAGAAAAAAATTCACTCGTTTAAAATTTTTTTGCTCGCAAAAACAAAATAAAATTAGGCATACGTTTTACCCCAAAAAGTTCATGACACTTTTTTCTCAAAAAAATCGAAAGATATTTTTTTCATTGAAAAATTTCGATTTTTGCACAACGAGAAAAAAAAATATTTTTATACTCAATCTAGAAAAAAATATTCCAAAAAACAACAGGATATTTTTCTACTTGAAAAAATAGAATTTTTATGGAAGATTTCTTTTTTTCAAAATTTCACTTCAAAAAATTAAGTGAGTTTTTTCCACAAAAAAATTAAAGATTTTTTTGTTTTAGAAAATTCAGAATTTTTTATTTCAAAAATATAAGATTGAAAAATTGACCCTTTTGTATAACAAACAAATTTTATACATACTTCAAAAAATTGAAATAAGAAATAAATATAGTAGGTATAGGTATCCCAAAAAACAACAAGAATTTTTTTTATTCTAAAGAATAGATTATTTCTTTCACTTCAAAAAGGTGAGATTTTTTTACAAAAGAATATTGAAAAAATGTTTTTCCAAAATTTTGCTCCAAAAAATTACTCAATGATTTTTTTTTACGAAAAAGCAGATTTTTCTTGAAAAATTATTGTTATTTTTGTACACCAAAAAACAGTTACTTATAGAAAAGAAACTATCTAGGTACTAAAAAAAAAAAATTAAAAAAAAACAAGAAATTTTTATTCCAGAAAATGGAAAATTTCTTCACCTCTTGAAAAATTGATTTTTTTCAAATTAAAATTTTTTCAATTCCAAAAATTGTGAGATTTTTTGAAAAATTGAGGTTTTCGTGCACCCAAAAATTTGAAAAATTTTCAAATAAAAAATACGAGTACCTACAAAAAATGTTTTGTTCGCAAACAAAAATAATTTCAAAAAATTGGAAAAAAATTTATCCAAAAAAATTAGTAAGTAGGTATCTAATGGTTTTTATTTTCAAGAATAGATTTTTCATTCCAAAAAACTGTACCTTCTTACGAAAGAACTGAAGTTTTTTTTTCAAAATTTTGCTATAAGAAATTAGGTGATTTTTTTCTAAGAAAAATTGAAAGATTTTTTTCTTTGAAAAACTTTTAGTTTTGTATACCAAAAAAAGAACAAAAATTTTCTACTAAAAAAAAACAAAAAAAACCAATGAATAAATTTTTTGATCCAAAAATTAAGAAATACTTTCATTCTAAAAAATTGAGAATTTTTATTCCCAAAAGCTGCAACCAAAAAATTGCAAGAATTTTTTCATTTCAAAAAGTCGTGAGATTTTTTTCATTCCAAAAAATTGAGAATATTTCATTGCAAAAGGCTGAGAATTTTTATCCCAAAAAGCTGCAAAAAATTTTTCATTCCAAACAATTGCGAGAATTTTTTCATTATTTTCAAGAAGTCGTGAGAATTTTTTTTATTCCAAACAATTGAGAATTTTTCATTGCAAAGAAATGAGAATTTTATTCATTCCAAAAAATTTCGATTATTTTTTCATTCAAAAAAATTGAGAAACTTTTCATTCCAATTTTTTTTGTCATAAAAAAGTAGGTAAATTCATTTACTGCAAAAATCTAAAATTTTACGAGAAAATTCAAATTATTAGGTATATTATTTTTTAATGAGATATTTCAATTTTAAAATATTAATTTTTTGTTAAAAAATTGAGATTGTTGTACAAAATTCTCCACTAAAAATCCGAGATTTTTTCAAATCCAAAAAACTAGACTATAAAAAATTGAGAAATTTTCAAGTCCAAAAAAATTATTTATTAGGTATTTTTTTAAATTGAAAAAAAATAGATTTTTTTCTCCCTAAAATTGAGATTTTTACTCCAGGTAGTGTGTATTTAATTTCTGCATAGAAATTTCTATGTTGTGGCTCATTTCATTATTAAAATTTTGAGTGTAACTCGTGCACCCAAGCTACAACCATGTTGCCAACTATGAGAAATCTTATAGCACGAACCTTGCTCAGCAGCTTGATCGAATGGAAAAGCACCCGGTGGTTGGGTCGAGGAACTTGTACCGGAATCGGTAATTAAATGCTCCTCAGGTACGTCCGGAGGAGTATATACTGGAGGAGCTGAATCTGGAACTACATCTCCGTCCTTTGAAGAGGGAAAAACTTAATTAGTCGCTACTTTTATCACGTCAATAGTCAATACTCAGCAACATCTCGATATCTCACTTCGTCGTAGTTCAAAGGATGTCCATCCCTAGTACACTCTTGAACAACCAACGATGGAAACAATCCCTTCCTGCCTTCGACCTCGCCTTCCCACCAGCCGTCGTCAATTCCATCGTGGACAATTTTACGAAGCACTTTGATAATTTGTCCTTCGCCGAACGTAAGCTCGTCTTCGGCATTACCCTCATAATCATACAGAGCGATACAATATTCCGCATTGTCGTAAGCTGGCGTTTCGTAAGCAACTGGGTATTCGGCTGGAATAATACATAAATCAAAATTTCAAGCCCAAAAAGTTAATCTCGGGCATATTAAAAGACACTAACCGGTCACTGGAGGCACAAACGTGGTCACTTGATCGGAATCCAAGTGCTGCACCGCCATATCGAGGTAAGCGTCTGCTTCGTAGTTATCGACGGCTGCTGTACCGTCGTCGTTCGAGTCAACGGTGTAGTCGACGGAGGAGAATGATATTTGAGGAGGTAGATGGGAAGCTGTTTCGGCATGAAGGGCTTCTTCGTGATCGACCGACTCTTCTTCGGCGCCGGTAAATGAATCTAGATATGTGCAGGGTACGAAACCTTCGCGACCCGAGCTGTTACGTGCTCTGAGCCATCCGTCTCCGTCGCCTTCGCCGAGTATTTCCAGTTCTTCGTTCGCTACGATGGTTAGCTCGTCTGGATTTTGAGCCTGGAATAAAAATATTTCGGTTACAAGAAGAATCTCTACTCTTGGCGTTATGAAAATTACGCGAAAAATCGAATAAATTAATTTTTCGATGCCTTCGGTTCAGAAGGTAGGCAATAAATAAGCCCTAATGTATATCATTTGCCTAGATAGATGTTTTCAGGGAGAAAATGTAACTTTTTGCTTTCAAATTTTGAGGATTTTCTAAAAATATGCTCACAGGTGTTGAAAAATTAGTCTAACCAGTCGATTGAAGGGAATTTAGGAAGATTTAGGTTACACCGAATATTTTTCCAATTGCAGGGTGCCTAACTTTTTTTTTTTTTTTTGAAAATTCATGACTTTTTCATGATTTTTTCAAGATCTTTTTCATGAACAATATTTAGGTATATATTTCCAGGGACTCCCTTCGACATAAGCGTAACATTCATCACTTTTGAAAAATCTGCTTCAAGCTTCATTCGATCTAAATTTTCAAAATTTATCAAATTCAAAGTTTTATAAAAATTAAAAATTTTCAAAATTGATCAAACTTTGAAAAAGTAATTAAATTTTGAAAATTTGTTATAATTTAAAAATTGAAATGCACCGTAACTTGGAAGAAATATTTATGAGGGGGGCAAAAAAAATCCCAAATTTTTCCCTATGTTTTGTGGTAAATAGTTATTAAAAAATTATTCAGGGAGGGTGCGAATGCCCCTTGAACCCATTAAGTTATGCCTAAGCCCTCCGAGACCGCTTTTTTTTATGGTAACCGAAAAAATCTATACAATTTCCAAAAAAAAGTTGAATGAATGCTTAGAATTGTCAAGGTTGCAATTCATTTTCTTCCCTAAAAGGTGAATGCTTTAAATTCATTTCATGTTGTAATGTGAGAATAATTTTTTTTCCTGGAAATGAAACATCAATTTTTCACAACTTTTTCAACAGAAAAACATTTTTTCCATTTTTTTTTTTGGTCCCAAAATTTAGAAAATATTTTATTTACTTATTTAATTATTTATTTTAGGTACTATCAAAGAAGAAAAAATTGAGATTTTTTTTTATTTCAGAAGAATTTAAATTTTTTTAAATTACCTATTGTTCGAAAAAAAAAATCCATTTTTTTTTTTTTTAATGAAACAAATTTTTTTTTTCACATAGAAAAATTAAGAAATTTTTCCACAGAAATTTAAAAAAATATTTGACATAAGAAAATTTTATAACATTTTTTCTCAAAAAAAAGAAAGATTTTTGGATATTTTATATTCCAAAAAATCGGGAAATTTCTTCCTCCGAAAAAATTCCTACTCCAGAAGATTTGAGATTTCTCTATTTCAAAAAAATGAGTAATTTTATCTATTCCAAAACAATTTTTAAAAATTTTTGAACCAAAAAATTCGTTTTTAATTTTTTTTATTCCAAAAAATGAGAATTTTTCCTCCAAAAAAACAGAGACCCTCCCCCAAAAAAATTTTCATCTGTCAGAAAATTCAAAAAAAAAATCAAAAATTGAGATTTTTATACTCTAAAGTTCGAAAAGTATTTTTACTTCAAAACAATTCAATTCCAAAAGGATAAAATTCAGATTTTTAATTTTTTTTAAATGAGAATTTTTTCGCGAAAGTTTATAGGTATAGAAATTTTCCTCCACCTCGAAAAAAAATCTTCAAGAAAATTAATTTTTTTCTTCAGAGAAATCACAATATTTTATGCATTTTTTTTTTGGAGAAGGTGCAGCAGTTTGAAAAAAAAATTACTTTTAAGCGAATTTGTAATTTTGCACCCGGTAATATTATCAAAAATTGATGACTTCAAAGAGTAAAATTCGTGACTTTTCTTGACCTTGTGATTTTTTTTGAAAAATTCATGACATTTCCATGACTTTCATGACCCATTTTCAAATTTCATGACTTTTTCATGACTTCCTTGACTCTTAGACATCCTGAGTTCAAATTGTCTGCTTTCAAATTTTGAAGATTTTTCTGGAAATATGCCCACTGATGTTGTAAAATTTGTCTAACCAGCCGATTGAAGATACCTTAGAGAGATTTAGGTTACACCGAATATTTTTCCAATTCAAATTTTAGACTTTCTGCTTTCAAATTTTAAGAATTTTCTGGAAATATGCCCACTGATGTTGAAAAATTTGTCTAACCAGTCGATTGAAGGAACCTTGGGGAAATTCAGATCACACCGAATATTTTTCCAATTCAAAGTTTAGACTGTCAAGTGTCTGCTTTCAAATTTTGAAGATTTTCTGGTAATATGCTCACAGGTGTTGAAAAATTTGTTTAACCAGTCGATTGAAGGGACCTTAGGGAAATTCAGGTCACACTGAATATTTTTTCAATTCAAATTTTAGACTGCCTAGTGTCTGCTTTCCAATTTTGAGCATTTTTTTGAAAATATGCCCACTGATGTTGAAAAATTTGTCTAACCAGTCAATTGAAGGGACCTTAGGGAGATTCAGACCACACCGAATATGTTTCCAATTCAAATTTTAGTCTCATTTACCGTATAATTATACAGAACAGTGCACTTGAACGGTGTTTCGAACTCTTCGTACGAAGTATTCTGTACATTCTCATCTTCCGGCTTGTAAATGGTAGCAGCCGCAGCTATTTCTCCGCCCGAGGTCGAATCGTTCGTATCCCAACTAGCTTCCAATTGCTTGAAAACGTCTTCGGAACGTGTTGAGACTATACGTAAAGTACAATAAAAAAGGGAATAAAGTCAGGCACATGTAGCGTATAAAACATAATTTCCACGATAAGCCGTAAAAGGCATCTCAAAGTAAAGTATTTCTCGGACAAAACCGATAAAATTTACGGGCTTAGGACGAATCAACAAATAATAAAAACATACGATTGTACGGCGTATATGAGCTCGTACCACCCCCGCTGTCTTCTTCGATAGAGGTATTTTTCTCGGCCGCTTTGTACGATATGGTTTCTTCTTCGGAAGAATATGTACCGGCCTCTTCTGGCTCCTTTCTGATCGACTCGCATACCGAAAGTTGACGCTATAGATAATAAAGTTTCGTTGAGTTTAGAAAATTAATATAATTTTTAACGCCTTTTTTCGTAGTAATGAATGTTTTATACCGCTTCTTCGCTTTTGAATTCTTCTTCTTCTATATCCATACTGGCATTTAGTTCATCTTCCAGTTTCTTGACCAGGTCTCTGACGTTGTCTAAAATTCAATAAATAATTCGAGATGAGAAAAAATTACAAAAATTGTTCATTTTTTTCATTTGGTATGTACCTACCTTCGTTTGATCTCTTCAAAAGTTCCACCTTTGCTTCAGTTTTCACCTTGAGTACCTATTTATTAAAAAATAAATTTCATCGAGTAATTATAAAAAAATTTAAATTCGAATGAGAGATTGAAGTAAGTAGGAGGGTTCTTACTTCGGATTTACGAATAGCCTCTTGCAACTCCTCAATTTTGGTATCGATATCTGGTCCATTAGGGTCAGTCGGATCGACCTGAACGAAATTCGAGTACATAAATTTATAGCTCAAAAAGTACATTATTTTATAAACGTGGTTGCGGTGGTTGATTTGATAACTCAACACGCGATATTTATACGTCGAAAAATCCCTCCCTCGGACGATTTAATTACCCTCGATTGATCCTACGTATTTTTCGTGACCGGAAATTGTGCCACACAATTACGTACTTTTTCTCCCTGCTCTCGTAAAATGCACAGGTTTTGGATGCGTCTGGTGTTCGTTCTTACGTTTCGCCTTTCGCGAGCTACGATTTCCAGCCATTCTTTCACCTCGTCCGATATGGATTGAACGGCGTTGTTGCCGTAGCCGAGGGTTACGTAATCTATGGTGTCGTTGTCGCAGGCTTCGAACTCGTATTGTATGTGTTGCTTTAGAACGGGGTAGTAGAGGTACAGGCATTGTAAATTGTATTCTCTGGTAAGCTGAAATTTTAAATAGGATTTCAAAACGTAATATTGAAAAAAAAAATACGATTGGAAAAAAATTATCTTTTATGGATTTTTATACCAAGTATTTTATTTTTTTATTTGAAATGTATGAAAAAAATCGACATCTTTTTATGGGTGGTTGGGGGGGGGGGGGGGTGAAAACGACAAGAAAATATGGATTACATTCAAGGCCTAGGCCAAGCTAGGCCAAAATATGCAATGTTCAATTTTTTAAATTTCAAAAAAAAAAAATATTGAATTGTTTTCAGAAAACTTTATTTTCTTCAAAAATCCAGACGATGTTCTGTGAAAATTATTTTCTAAATTTAAAAAATAGTATATGCTTTCACTCTATGACAAAATGTCTAAAAGTCACGAATATTAATTTCCATGGAAATTTAAAAATCTAAAAAGTATAATAAATAAATAAATTTTCAAGTTTCAGAATGTCAGACAAAAATCCTAAAAGTCATAAAATTTTTAATTAAAAATTTATCCAATTTTCAGAATTTCTGAAAAAAGTTCGAAAAGTCATAAAACTTTTTTAAAAATTTCTTTTAAAAAAATTAAAAAGTCTAAATGTCGTCTAAAATAATATCAAAAAGTCATTAAATTTATAAAAAAAATCCGTTTCAAAATGCCTGACAAAATGTCTGAAAGTCATCTTTCTATTTATAAAAAAAAAATCCCAAGTTTCAAAATGTCTGAAAGTCTTCTTTCTAAAAAAATTTCCAAGTTTCAAAATGTCTGAAAGTCATCATTCTAAATAAAATTCCAAGTTTCAGAATGTCTGACAAAATGTCTAGAAAATGTCTGAAAGTCATAAAATTTCAAAAAAAATTCCAAGTTTCAAAATGTCTGACATAATGTCTAAAAAATCGAATTTATTAAAAAATTTCCAAGTTTTTTCTATGCCATCCAAACCTAACCTGTAACCTAACCTAATGGTGTCGGATTTTTGGGTCGTTTTTTTCCATTTTGGTCTCCGTAAAAGCATATACAATGCTACAATAAAATTTTTGTGAATTGGAAAAAACGTTAGGTATGTAATAGGTTTTTAACATTTTCAAAAAAAAAATTGAAATATACTTATTCTTAAAAAAAAAACACACTCACACACTGTGTTGTAAATTTGAAAAAAACTATTTATTTTTTGGGAAATTTTTTCTTTTAATGAATGAATCCATAAAATAAGGTGTTTGAATTTTTTTCTCTCAATGAAACAGTTTGATAGAATGCTTGAATTTTTTCAGAATGATTTGGGATTATAAAATATTTTCAAAAAAATATACCTATGCATTTTTGTAAATTAAAAAAAAAATCAGACAATTTTTTATAAAAATGAAAAAAATACTTTGATGAATATTTTCTAGAAAAATTTTTAAATCCAAAATTCTTTCAAAAAAGTAGGTGCTTTCTTGGATTTAACAAATTTTTTTTTTTTTAAATGGGAAGATTTATGAATTTTTTCAGAAATATTTTTTAGAAAAAAAAATTCTTGTAAGACTTTCTATAATTTAAAAAAAAAATGATAGTAGAACTTTTCAATAATATTTTGGAAATTTTCCTTTCAAAAAAATTTTAAACTTTATTTTGGGAGTTTGAAAAATATGTACTTATCCCAATCGACAATTTATAAAGCATTATGTTAGTATTTTGCTAGCGTTGCATCGGCATGCTAGCATATTACTAGCATCAGTAGCATTATGCTAGCACGTGTTACAAAAATGCTAGCATTCATGTTGACTTTTTTTGGACCACCTAATAATGCTAGATGCTAACATTATCAGGTGCTAGCTTAGTGCTAGCATCATGCTAGCACAATACCAAGTGCTAACAAAATGCTACTAAAATGCTACTAAAATGCTACTTAGCACTAGCATTCAAAGTGGTTCAAAAACAGGCAACTGATGCTAGCATTCTCAAATTTTTTTTCGTCAATGGGATAATAGGATTTTGAACTTTCTTCAAAAAAAAATATTGAAAATTTCCATTTCAGAAAATTTTTCTTTTTAAAGATTTTTTATGATACCGAGGTAATTTTGAGAGAATTTTTTTTTAATAAAAATTTTAAAATACCATTTTTTTAGGAAGAATTTTTGTGTAAAAAATGAAAAATGTAAGGATCTCTCAATTCTTTCAGAAAAAATTTCTTGAAAGCTTTTTGCGAATTACAAAAAAATACCTATTCAGCAATATTTTGAATTTTTTTTTTATTTAAAAATTTCTTTTTTGAAGATTTTTTGTGAATTAAAAAGTATACTTGATATTAAGTAGGTATATTTTGATAAAATTTTCAATTTTTTTGCAGAAAAGTTTTGCAATACAAAATATTTTCCAATAAAATTATAGTTTGCAAAAAAAATGTTGGAAGATTGTCGTTAATTTTTCAATTTTTTTAAAAAAAATTATGAGAAAATTTTTTGAAAAATTTCTTTTAAAACAAATTTTTTTTTTAAATTTATAAATTTTTGTAAATATCTCAATTTTGAAATTTTTTTTGTATCAGAAAAATAAATATTTTGAAAATATTTTATATAGGTAATAGGTATAGAATTTTTTTTTGTATAAAATTATAAATTTTTAAACGATGTTATCACCAAAAAAAAGAAATCATAAAAAATAAAAATAGAGTTTTTTCGAGAAAAAAATGACGTAATGAACCCACAGCAGCATATTTTTATTCAACAAGGAAAAATACCCCACAATTAAGTTTAATTAATTTAAACAAATTTTCTCGCATTTCTTATGCCATTTAGAAAATGAAGTAATTGTTATAATAGCATTTTCCTTCTCCGCCGCATTATGCCTTTTATTCGTTATAAATCTCTTACGCGTTATTACTTCCTTAATCGATCGGCTACTCTATTGCGAGGAAAATAATAATAATTGTAGGTAACGTTCAAAATTGCCTAATCGCTGCCTAATACTATTTCTACCTCGATTTTCAGGCACAAATTAGGCAAATTTATTAACTTTTTTTCGCGGGGTCAACTCCGTCCGAAAAAAATTACTGCATGTTTTTTTTTTTTACTCTCGTGAGATGAATTTTATACAAACCTGTTGAGCTTGATCTCTGACTTTGGTGAAGCTGCTTTGCTGAGCACTACAAGTAATTAATTCGGCTCTACCGAGTAATGTGAAGTATTCTTGTACTTTATCGTACACTCCACTTTCCATAGTCTATCGAGAAACGCGTTAAAAATATTACTCGACATGATGAAAAGTGTAAAATTAGAAGCTGGCAAATGAATCGAATAATACCTGCATAATAGTTTGTAAATCATTGACAAAGTATCTGGTCTGATGAGCATTAGCTGCGGCTAAACTAAGTAGGTAGTCGTTTCGAGCTCCCACAGATTTATCATCCATTTGTTCCCTTTTCGCAGAAACCTTTAAAAAAAAATCACGAAAATTATCACAATACGCAAATAGGTAGATTGGAAACAAAGAAGGAAGTCTTGAATATTCACTTTAGCGCTGCTTTTCTGTAACGTTGATAACGACTGGAAAAACGATCCTTTCTTTCGTTTTAATCTGCAAGTTGAAAAAAGGAAACAAGTCTGAGTTTTGTATTAGTAGCGAGTTTATATTTAAACGTTTCGCTTCAGAAAAAATAAAAGAGGCCAAGAAATCAATATCAACGTTATAGGAAGTACGTTTTAAAAAAGATCATATTGTTTTCGTATAATTTTTCGCTTCAAAGGGTATTTTTATACTGCGAACAATACAGAATGAGGCAGATCGATACGAGCAACAATTACCGCGGTAGGTTCACTTAGCATTGATTTTTTTGTGGCTTTTTAGACGTACAATATTTATACCTATCGACTAATTACCGGGATTTGCTAGATGCACGGAGTTAGGTCCGGAATCGAATCAGTCGGTCTGTCAGTTGGAATTGTTTGTTATTTATCGTACCAACTTCTTTTAATTTTTTTTTTTTTTTACTGAATGGTTTCTTTATATTTTTATAGGCAAAGTTTCTTCCGAAAATTTTTTCAAACCACGATTACAAAATAATAATTTTCAAGAATTTTTTAAATGAACTTCACAAAATTTTTTAGTGTTTTTTTTTTTTTTTTTTGAATTTTACAAAGTTCAATAATACGGAGCTACTTTATATTCAAAATTGGAGGGGAGGGAGCAATCCAAGTGAAATTTTTGTTATAATCAAAATTATTCCTAGGACTTCAAACTACAACTATTGTTTGAAAATTTTTTCAATTGAAGCTCTACCTCCACCTCTTTTTGGTAATAAGTATCAGTATCGAAGTCATATCATTGGCAAATTAGAGGGGGGAGGGAAGGTTTAATCAAAAATTTTATAATAGGTAACCAAAATTATTTCTATGACTTCAATCTACAACTTTTGCTTGAAAATTTTTTCAATTGGACCCCTCTCCCAATTTTAAAAAAGTATCTGTGAAATCAGATGAGAGGGAAAGACCCAATCAAAATTTTTATACATAATAACCAAAATTATTCCTACGACTTTAAGCTTAGACTCTTATTTGAAAAAATTTTCAATTTCCCCTCCCTCCCTCACTCACTCCACCAATTTGCAATTAGGATCTTTGGAGTATTATGCAAAATTGATGAAGAGGAAAGGGTCCAATTGAAAAAATTTTCAAACAAAAGTTGTAGCTTGAAGCCCTAGAAATAATTTTGGGTATTACAAAAATTTCGATTAGACCCCTCCCTTCCCTCCAATTTTGAATATCAAATATCTACGTAGTATTGGACTTGGTAAAATTCAACAAAAATGATCCATCACCATTAAATTTTGTACCGCCTACTATTGAAAAATCATTTCTAAAATTTTTTAAAAAATGCTTGAAAATTATTCGTATTCTTTGTTTAAATTTTTTTTGGAGGGAACTTCGCATAAAAAATGAAGAAATCCATTTTTGAAATATTTTTCAAATGACAATTTTTCATCATTTTATCGAAGATATAGTCTTCAAAAATCTATTTCTTGTTGAAGGGTCGTGGGTCGAAGTCGAAGAAGTAGGGTGAGATGTTGGAAAACCCTTGTTAAAACGCCAACTTCTCAAAAACATTGTTCAATTTTTAATTTTTTTTTTCAAATGTAAAACATTAAAAAAAAATTGAGCCTATGTCATTTTCTCGCACCCTTTTGTCATTATCTTTGATTATCTCCATTTTTCGCCCTTTTACCTTTTTAAATTGACTTCAAGTTTGAAAAAAAACACAGTAATATTCCACGTGAAAATTGTGAGGAAATTAATCTCAAATCAAAATCACCTTAGAAAATTTCTATCAAACATTTTTTTTTTTTTTTTTGAAAAATATTACGTATCTGAGAGTGGGTATTACTTTTAAAATTCCTCAGAATTTTTTGTTTTGATGGTAATGCATTTTTAAATAATTTTAAAAAAGTTGAAAACTCTTTTCAACCGGGGGGGGGGGGGGGGTCTTACTAAAAATATTATACCAAATTATCCCGAAGAAAATCTCTCAAGATTGTTCGTGTTGAAAAACTAAAAAAAAAAAAAAACTTTAAAAAAAAATACAGTCTAATATAAAAACGTGATAAATATACCTATCTATCCAAAAAAAAAAAACCTGAAAAATGTTACAATTAAAAAATTTTGGAGAGATGAAGTAAAAAAATTTTTTTTTGAAAAAAATTGTCTTCGAAAATTTTTTGAGGAAAGCTCTTTTGAAAAAAATTTCTTTTGATCAACGAAAGTAAGTTTTTGACAAAAATGCATCAACAAAAGTTTTCTAAAAAAAAAAATTGTTCGAAAATATTGGCAATGAGCGGTTTATACTTAATTATATAATTGAGAAAACAAACACAGTCAAAAAAGTTTCAATTCTAAAGATTTTCATTAAAAATAAACCATTTAAAAAAAAAATTATTAGAAAAAAAAATAATTTTTTGTTTTAGATAGAGTTAAAAAATATTTTGATTTTTTGAAAAAAATACTACTTACCTACTATTAATAAAATTATTTGGGAGAAACTGAAAAAATTATTGTTTGAAAAAAATTGTTTTAGGTCAGTAGGTAACTTCTAAAAAATTACAGTAACAAATTTCGAAGTTTGTTCTTTTACCGAAATTTAAAATAAGTAGGTATTGAATTTTTGACTAAATTTTGGAAAGTTGTAATGGTAGAAAAAATTTTCAATTTGTTTTCCGACACAACTTCAAAATATCAACTTTCGAATGAAATTTTGAAAAATGCATGTTTCAAGGAAATTTTGCTTTTCATCAAAAATATGTTTCAAAAACATTTATGAAAACATCAGAAAAAAAATTCAAGTACTGAACTACTGATTGTGAGTGGTGTGGCGATTGACAAACGATTCCAACTTACAGACCGACTGATTCGATTCCGGACCTAACTCCGTGCATCTAGCAAATTTCCTAATTACCTCGCTTCGATATCTTTAGCTTTATCTCGTACGTCGTGAGCGCAGTGCTCTTCGTCGAAGTAGACTTTTTTTGTTTTATCGACGTCCGATACGGTGACTTGGACTTCTTTTTGGATCGATGCTAGTAAATCGACGCACTAGAAAAATCGTACATTGTAAAGATGCGATTTAAATTGATAAATAAGTAGGAGATTGGATGGGGTACTTTTTTAGTAGCTTGCAGCTTCTGTATCCTTAGAATTTTAGCATCGTCGGCGATCTGCTGTAGGTAAACTTCGATTGCTGCCAGTCTTGCTTTGGAAAGCTTCTCGTTTTCTTCTAGAACTGTTCTCCAAACACTCCACATGTTCCTGTTGGAATAAAATGGTTAGTGTTATCAATAGGTTGATACTGAGTAATATTGTATCGAGCTGGAGATCGTTGTTCCGTTACCATCTTTCATCACTTCCTTCGGTCTTCAAATCGGGAATATTTGTGGTAATTTTCTTATTTAAATAAACTGAAGTGATTTTCAATAAAGCCTAAATTCGAATATAAAATTAATATCGCCCTAAAACCGAACTTTAGCATTATCACACGATATTACAATACATACCTCGCAGTAGGATTTCTCCAACGCGGATTTCTTTATCATAAAGCTCCTGAATGGTAAACAAACGTTATCAGTAAAACATAAAATCAAAAGTAAAAACTTGAAAACTTCAAATACATTCGAGAGTAAACCTACAAACTCACCTTAAATCCTCCAAAAGTTCGCATTCTGTTTGATTTTTAACCTGAAGTTTGGCGATCTGTTCGGTATGCAAGGTTTTCAAGAATTTCACCGAACTTCCCTATGCAAACATGGCACAAAATGGGTAAAAAGTGGTCGAAAATGTATAACTTTGAACTCGAATGGTATAAACCATAAACACAACTTACTTTTCTGGGTGGTGGTTGCATTTTAATCTTTGCTCGAATGGAATAATATAAGATATTGGTTGATATATGAACACAACTCGATACAGGGTAACGATGCTCGACGTACGAACATTTTTCACTCGGAAATATTCATCGATTTATACATAATCACATTTTATTGGAATTATTTGTACGTAAATTCAACCCTACGAATAATCAACTTGCTTGGAAAAACTACGGAAGGGTAGTTAGGACAAATCCTTTACGTTTGCTTCGAAGCTTTCCTTGCTTTCACACACGAAAACAGGGGTTGCCCGATCAGTGTTGCCACATTAGGTAGATAAAACTAGCAACGCTTCATTTGGTGTTATTTTTATTACTCTCTCATTCAAATTCATAGAACCAAAGTTGTACAACTTTACCGACGTATAATCATCGTTCTGTGCTACCAGCATTTTAGCATAATACTAATCTTATTTCACGTATTATAAAACCATCATCACCTACGTTAACTTTCTTATTCATACGATAGGTGTACATACGTAAGTAAGGTTAGGAAAAAAATTAATTCCTTATAATAAATACCTGTCAAAAAATACCCGAATATAGCGTGGGAGTTTCAATGGTTATTTATTTTGATGAAAATGTGTACCACGTATAAGTTTTGTATGTGGCATATTATAAATTACTCGATTTATACATCGTCGTGTTACGTCGTGTATAATCTGCGAAAACTACGCGACAACTGTTTTTGTTTACAGTATCGTTCAAAGGCACTATTGGACTTTCTTCGTTCTTCGAAGAATTGATTTATTATTTTACATTTGACCAAGATACAAAATGTATGCCTCCTTTGATAAAACTTGAGCTTGAGCGCAGCAGAAAGCTTTGAAGTTGGCTATAGGATATACCTAAAGTGACAATGACGTCCACCCCCTCACGATCGGCTATTTTTACGGAGAGCCGTTGCTGTTTCATTTGCTCACCTTGAATTTTTTACCAAGTCCAGTGCTATATAATATAAATACAGTGAAACTTGGATAACTCGAAAACTGCGTTAACTCGAAGCATTTTTCGTTTCCCTTCAACTCTCCATAACACGTTCAATGTAAAATTTACCTGTATATCGCAAACAGGCCCAGATTTAGGGGGGGGGCAGCGGGGCCATGGCCCTGGGGCCTATCATCAAAAGGGGCCCTTCACTGAAAAGGGGCTACCGGCAGATCACTTAAAAATTGAAAATTACAAGAGGCAAGAGGGCCTTCAGTAATTATATGGTCCTGGGGCATTTTTTTCCTAAATCCGGCCCTGATCGCGAAGAATACGTGTCGTATCTCGAAGTAAAAATTTTGCCATGAAAGAAGGGGAAGCCTCTGTAAGACGACCGTTTTTTTGCGTTTACCTCTATAAGTCGAACCTTTTGATTTTTTCACATCACACAAAATTTTGCTTTTGGTTAAAATTTGAAAAAAATTGTTTTTAAGTAGAATTTTGAAAGAAAAAAATTTTCGCATAATTTTTAGAAATTAGTCGTTTGACAACATTTTTGAAAATTGCTCTTCAGTAAAATTATGGAAAATATTTTTTATACCAAATTGACAAAACTTGCTTAATTTTTAAAAAAAATGTTGAGAACAGAATTTGAATTAGTCGTTTGACAAAAATTTGGAAAATTGCTCTTCAGTAAAATTTTGGAAAATATTTTTTACACAAAATTAACAAAACTTGATTTTTAAAAAAATGTTTAGAACAGAACTTGAAAAACTGTTTTAATCATAGTGTTCGTAAACTGAATACTTTTAACGCTTTATTCCATTCATCAGTAAAACCTCCATAACTCGAAGTTGAAAAATATTTCACCTCTATAACTCGAACATAGGTGACTCGAATACAGCGATAACTCGAAGTAAAATCCATTTCCCTTCAACTTCGAGTTATCCAATTTCCACTGTACTTTATATTCAAAATTGGAAGGAAGGAAGGAAGGAAGGAAGGAAGGAAGGGAGGGAGGGAGGGGTCTAATCGAAATTTTTGTAATAACTAAAAGAATTTGTAAAACTTCAAGCTACAACTTTTGTTTGAAATTTTTTTTAATTGGGCCCCTTACCTCCTCACAGATGTATTTTGAATAAGTGTGAATATGTTATATTTCAAAATTGGTGGTGAAGGAGGGGTCCGATTGAAATTTTTGTTATAACCAAAATTATTTCTAGTATTCCAAGCTACAACTTTTGTTTGAAAATTATTTCAATCGGGCCCCTTACCTCCCCCTGTTTTTAATAATGTATTTGAATGAGTTGAATTATGCAAAATTGGAGGGAGGGAGGGAGGGGTCCAATCGCAATTTATGTCATAACCAAAAGTATTAGTGAAACTTCAAGACTTCAAGCTACAACTTTTGTTTGAAAACTTCTTGAATTTAGCCCCTCCCTCTCCACTTATTTTGCATAACACTCCAAAAATACTAATTAAAAATTGAAGGGGAAAAGGGAAAGGGTCCAATTGAAAAATTTGTGCAACAAAGTTGTAGCTCAAAATTTTAGGAATAATTTTGGCCATGACAAAAATTTCGATTGGACCCCTCTCCCCCCCCCCCAATTTTGGATAATCCAACTCATTCAAATACATTATTAAAAACAGTGGGGAGGTAAGGGGACCGATTGAAATAATTTTCAAACAAAAGTTGTAGCTTGGAGTACTAGGAATAATTTTGGTTATAACAAAAATTTCAATCGGACCCCTCCTTCAACACCAATTTTGAGTAATATTACTTATTGACACTTATTCAAAAAAAAAATTGGCTAAAAACTGTGGGGAGGTAAGGGGCCCAATTAAAAAAATTTTCAAACAAAAGTTGTAGCTTGAAGTTCTACAAATACTTTTAGTTATTACAAAAATTTCGATTAGACCCTTCCCTCCCACTCTTCCTTCCTTCCAATTTTGAATATAAAGTATTTATGTAGCACTGGACTTGATAAAAAATTCAAGGTGAGCAAATGAAACAGCAACAGCTCTCCGTAAAAATAGCCGATCGTCACCCTCTATGCCTCATCTGATAACTTTGATAAACCAAATATTCGACCACCAATTTATAATTTAATCAACGTAGGCGTTTTAAAAAAAATCAGTACTGACCTTCGCGGATACCTTACGTTTTTTTTTTGTTTTTTTTTTTACTTCTTAGTTAAAAATACCTATCGATAAAATAGTAAGTATAAGCACTATCAGCAGCTACCTATTTTAGATAAGATGAGGTAAAATGAGCAAAGAGATATTACAATCGTAAGCATAAATTCACTTACGTGCCTTTTCACCACGACAAAAGATACAAAATGTCAGCTAATTAGTTGTACGTGGTTTTGAACTATGCGAAGCGACTTCGTTTTAAATGGAATGAAATTACTCGAAATGAGGGTGTATCATTTGTCGAGCAATTCGTATCGTTGGATATTTCGCCGCTAGTTTGTATTTTCCTTGCAAAGGTACTTATTATATGAAGTGCAGAGATCGTTTCAAGGATAAAGTTTGCTTCGCAGATTTTCTTAAATTTTTTAACAATAAATTTAAATTGGCACTGGTTTGAAAAATTTGTCTATAGATGCAGTGTGTGCCTGACAAACTGTTCGCCTCCTCAATTTTAATGACGAAGCAACTGCAACTCAATGAAACGAGGTGGAAATTATTCGTTTTTTAAGATACCGGTTTTAGGTAGGTACGTTGAACATTGCTCAATCTTTTGGAGAAAAGTTGTCACTCTCTCGTTTTTGCGGCGAAATGGGTATGCAATTTTATTAACGTATTTTATTATTCGGGTTTGTGAATGCGATGATGGTGGATGGAGGGGAGAAAATAGTATTAGAAATAATAATTTTAAGATTCTTTTCCTTTGATAGAATATTCTAATTTTTTTCCCCCAAAAAATTGAAAAATTTTTATATCTACAAACATTTGAGAAATATTATTTGAGAAAAACTATAAGAAATTTTTTAACCCAAAAAATTGCCCATTTTTCGAAAATTCAAAGGCTCTTTTTTTCACAATATTTACTTTAGAGAATGGAGATAATTCTTTCAATAAACCTCAAATTTTCGAGAAAAAAAATTCTGGAGAAAGTAAAGTACCTAAATCTCAAATTTTGATAGAAAAAAAAAATATGAAATTTTTTTTTAATCATTTGAAAATAAAAATTTATTTTTTGTTTAGGATGAAATCTGTCATTAATTTTAAAGAATTTTTTTTTCAGTTTTTTGTTGAGAAAAAAATCTTGTTAAATATCACTTTTTGAGGGAAACATAGTTTTAGAATTTTTTTAATCCTGGTAATTAAAAGCGCCCAAAAAAAAAAAAAAAAAAAAAAAAAAAAAGGAAGAAAAAAAATCTTAGGTATTCTTTTTTGTAGGTAGAAGAAAATTTTGCATTCTCATAGAAAAATAAAATCAGTTTTAAAAAAATCTTTCGATTTTCTAGGTACATACTACATAGTACATATAAAAAACACTTCTATTTTTTAGAGCCACATTAAAAAAATCTCATGTCTTAATGCCAAAAAAAGGGTTCAAATTAAATGAATTGGGGAAAAAAATTGAAAAATTTTCATTGCTTTTTTATCCATTTTAGAGGCCTTAAAAAGTATGTTGTCCCAAATTTGTGCTCCAAACGTCAAAACTCCCAAAATGCACATCACTGATCTCAACCAATTCTTTGTAGCAAATTTTGGCCTCCTGGAGCTTTTGGTTTTGGCTATAGGTTGTTCATGAGCATTCCTCTTAAATTGAGTACTGCCGCTCCAAAATTGTGCATTTTCCTCAAACAAATCTTTAAAAAATTTCAAAAAAATATTTCCTCCAAAAATTTGAGAATTAGGTATTTTAATCTTCAAAAAATTGAAAAAATTTTTAAGCTGAAGGATTGAAAAAAATTTTCCTTTAAAAAGATTGAAAATTTTTCTATAATTTTTTTTGTCTGAAAATTTGGAATTTTTTCTAAACACCGTGCAATGTTCTTTCAAAAATATTTTTTTAAATTCTTCAAAAAAATCGGGGATTTTTTCTCCAGAAAAATTGAGGAATTTCTCTAAATTTAGAGTTTTTTAAAAAAAATATTTAGGAATAATTTTTAGATTCTTTTTTTTTTATTTTTAAAAAAATTCTCTCCATTGGTTTTTTCCAATTTTTTTTTTTCAAAATATTATTTAGGAAACATTTTTAGATTTGTTATCTTTTTTTTGAATAAAAATTTTTTTCTTCAAAAAATTGAAAGATTTTTATACAAAAATTTGAGAAAAATATCATTCAAAAAACCAAGAAATTTTCTACTACAAAAAATTGTTTTGTTTTTTTCTACAAAAATTTAATTTTTTTCAAAATATTTAGGAATAATTTTTAGATTCTTTTTATTTTTTTTTCAATAGACATTTTTTTATTTTTCCAAGAATTGAAAAAATCTTTAAACAAAAATTTGAGAAAAATATTATCATTTCAGATAAAGTTACGAAATTTTCTACTTCAATATTTTTTTTAAAAATTAATTTTGAAGTTTTTTTTAAAAATAATTTGAGGCTCTTTTTCTTTTTTTAATAGATTTTTTTTTCTTCATTAGTTTTTTATAAAAAAAAAATGAGAAATATTATTTAGTATTTCAGAAGAACTAAAAAATTTTCTACTCCATTTTTTTTAAATTTAGAGTTTTTTTTAAAAACATATATTTAGGAATAATTTTTAGATTATTTTCGTTTTTTTAAATAGAAAACTTTTTATTCGTTAGTTTTTTCTCCAAAAAATTGATGTATTTTTCAGGGAAGAAAACCAATTGAAACCAAAACCGGGTAAATCCACCACCACCAGATAATTCAATTGGTTTTCAAAACCATTTGGAACCATTACAATGAACTTCAAAAATTCATTCAAGAACCACCACCAAAAAGAACCAATTCCTTTCGAAAAGGTAGGGAAGAGAACCGTTTGGAACCACAACGAAAAATCATTTGCTGAAATAACCACAACCACAAGAAAGTGGTTTGAAAATAAAAAACCACCATCACCACCACCATTTTCAATTTCCTTTACAATGAAAACCAGAACCACCACCAATTAATGGAATTGGTTCTTTTTGGTTCTAAAAAGAGAAATAGTGGATTTGAAAGGGAAGGAGGGGTCCAATCAAAATTTTTGTTATGACCAAATTTATTTCTAGAACTTCAAGCAACAACTTTGATTTGAATTTTTTTTTAATTGAGCCCCTTACCTACCCCCTGTGGCCTGTTTTCTTCATTTTTCTAATATTTCAGCGCTCTGGAAAGTGGAAACATTATTATTTTTTGTTTTTTATTTGAATGTATATTATTTAATTTAAATTTATTGCAATATTGTGTTTGTAACTTGTAGGCAAAATTCATTTTTTTTTTATTCTTTATAGTTTTTTTTTTTTTTACTTTTTGAATTTTAATTTTTTATTCAAATTTCAAAGATCTGATCTTTTTTTAGTTCTTTTGTGGTATAATAGGAAGCACGAAAATGGTTCCATCTGGTTCTGATGGTTAATGCCATAGATAAATGGTTTAAATGTTGGGAAATATTTTTCATACTACGAATTACGAAATGGAAGCAATTCGATGAAAATTGAAAAACCAAAACGGAACCACCACCACCACCACCACAACCATTTGAAATGGTTTTTAATTTTAGGACCACCATCACAACCAATTAATCAAGCAAAACCAAAAACCCCGAACCAGAACCAATCAAAAAAAAAAAAAAATTAAATGGAACCACTTTAGCACCAAAACCTTTTGAAAATTTTTAAAAACCAAAAACCAATTGGAACCCCCAGTAATTTCAAAATTTTCTCAAAACCACCATCACCATAACCAATTGGGTCTCAATTGGTTTTCTTCCCTGGTATTTTTACACAAAAATTTGAGATTTTTTTTTTTTTTAAAAACAAGAAATTTTCTACTACATTTTCTTTTTTTTTAAATTCCAAGAGTGTCTTTTTTCTTCCTTCAAAAATTTCATTTTTTTCAAAATATTTTAGGAATAATTTTTAGATTCTTTCTCTTTTTTTACAATAGAAATTTTTTTCTTCCCCAAAATATTGAAAAATTTTAAACAAAAATTTTGAGAAATATCATCGTTTTAGATAAAGTTAAGAAACTCCAATTCTTTTTTTCTCAAAAATTCAAAGTTTTTTTTTCTTCAAAATACGAGTATTTGGGCATAGTTAATTTAAAAAAAATTATTTTCTTTTTTTAGTGGAAATTTTTTTTCAAAAAATTGAAAGATTTTCATACATATACCTACAAAAAATTGAGAAATAGTTAACTATAGGTATTTCAAAAAAACCAAGAAATTTTCTACTCCAAAAAATTGTATTTTTTTGTTCAAATCTTCAAGTTTTTCTTTTCAAAATATTTAGGAATAATTGAAATTTTGAGCTTTTCAGTTCATTTTCATCTCTTTTTAGAGCTCAAAAATTGAATTTTAGGGGCCATTTTAAACTTTGGTCAGCCTACAAGCCTTCCAGGCCCAACCAAATGATTAACGGGGTCAAAATTTGCTATGTGGAATTGGTTCAGATCAATGATGTACATTTTTGGAATTTTAACGTTTGAGGCTCAAGTTCTATGGCAAGGTACTTTTAAAACGAGTCCAAAACTAAAAATGTTTGAAATTTGTACCACAGATAGGTAAAGGTACCTATATTTTCTCCATAATACAAATACAAATTTCTTCTTCCTAGGTCATCTGTGCCTCTTTTTAGGCCCCATAAGTGAATTTTGAAGTCCTTTCTTTGTTATTTTTCAAAAGAGTATGAAAAAAATTATGCTCCCAAGTTGCAGCTTGACTGCTACGTCAATTTTCTCCCAATTAATTCAACTAGAGCCCTAATCAAATATCGTTGATATTTGTTGCAAAAAAAATAAAACAAAATACAATTAAAAAGTAACAACTAGAAATAAAACAACGACGTATTTTGAAAACATTTATATATTTTTTTAAAGAATTTTTTTTCACAATATAACTTAAAATAAATTTCTCAGTCTTGGTTTTAAATTACCAATCGAAATATCGTAAAAAAAAGAACATTAACCGCTATTATATAGTAACTTATTGAAAAACAATACGTTTTTTAAAATACTGTTTATGCTCAAACATAGTGTTGTAAATTTTTGTAATTACTCGAAACATATTAGGGAAGGGAGGATAAAAAGTACGTATCAGATACCTCAAAATTATAGGGACACAGATTGGAAATAAGGTACCTGTTTGAAAAAAAAAATCATCAGTATTCACCGATGGATGCGGCGGTAAATATCAAACCAAAACTTGATTGAGCGAAAAAAAAATGTAGAGAAAAAAAACATAAATAAAAATTTCATGTTAAACACAGAAAGGGGAAGAGGAAAAATAAATAACGTAAAATTATAATTCACGCCCTAGTGATTTGTTCAGCGAAAAATCCATCAAAATGGATACGGTTCGATAAAGAGTCGACCAATAGCGTACTCGACGTAAAAAAAAAACCCTCGAGCCCGGGGCATCGATGGTGTGGCTCATCTACACTAAGATCAAACTCCTATCTTTTACTTGACCAAGTGTCTGAGCCTCTGCGCGGGGGAGGTCGTAGAGGGCGAAAACTTATGTAAAGAAAATATTTACACGATACCGGCTTCACTCTTTGTACATCTAAATGCCAAAATAACAAAATTAAAAGTATACAAACTAAAACATCTGATACATTCTGTGGAAGACGAGCTATTTGAAAAATGGACTGTATTCGATGTAGTGGAAATTTATACCATAAACACACAGCGATGATCCTTTGAGGAGAAAAATGCTGCCTCATAAGTAACCAACTACGATACTTATCCATTAAACCGGTACTTTTTCCATACTTAACAAATCATCAACAACGGCGACGAACCTTCGAAGAATACTGATTATTAAAAACGACAAAAAAAAGTAATCGGCGCAGACAGAGCCTATACTTTTCCCCAGCTTAGTTTTTTTTTTTTTTTTTTTTGTTTTTTGTTTTTACTCACAACCATCAAGAATCCACGCGAAATACGTACGTACGGATTATGAACGGAGGCGATATCACAGTTCCACGTCGTCCAGAAAAATCCTTTCTTTTTCAAGAAATTAGGCCAATGCGATTTATCGCGTACAGTCCACCGATCTGACCATAATGCTACACGATTATCTATACACATTAATCACAGAATAATAAAATACGTGGTTTTGTTATCTGCGTGTTTGTGTGTTTGGAAAAACTGGTGAATACGTGTTCCTGAAATCGCTAAAGTTAACCGCGATGAAACACTTAGAGAAAAAAAAATGCTTCTAAGCGAAATACACGTCGAAGCGTTTGCTAGTAAAACTTTATCATGTTCCAAGACTGCGTTATTTAGTCGCGTTAAAAAAAAAAGTGATGTGTATCCGACCAACGATCCGATGATCTGAACTTATTAAAATTATTTTTAAAAAAAGAAAAAAAATTCGTAAAATTCAACAACATTCAAATTAGAACTCGATAAAAACGAAATTAAAAAGCCGTAAAATTTCAAACAATAACAAATCTACATTTGATATGTTTTTTTCTGTGATTTTTTTTCCTTTTTAAATGAGTAAGTCGTTAAAAAAGATATATAGACGAGAAGAGAGATAGAGAGAAAGTGAGAGAGAGAGAGAAAAGAAAGAGATTATCGATTAAGTATCTTGCGCATTTTGTCCTTTTTCCGTCGATTCTTCGGTGACGTATGCGGCGATCTCTGATAACTCGCTGAATGATCTTTCGAAACATTGTTTTATTTCGTCGTACGACATAACCAGCACCGTTTCTTCGTTACGCGGCACTAGGCATATCTGCGGCGTTATGAAAATAAACAAAAAATAAATTGAATCAAATATTTACTTTCGAACGTGTTTGTAAATAGGGAAATTTCGCGCTGTGGGCGGTAACGGAGCATCGGAGCATCGCATATTAATATAGTCGCAAATGCAAATTTCTTCCAATCCAAAGGTTAAAAGCGGTTTTATGATTGATTCGTAATTTAGGACGTATTTTCAAACAAATGAGCCAGGATTCAATTTTTGCTGGGAGTCCCTTTTTCAAAGGTCTCTACCTCTTTTACAAAAATCTCCCTATTTCTGTATGTAAGGCCCCAATTGAAAAAAATTTCAAATAAAAGTTTTAGTTTGAGATGTTTAGGATAATTTTGGTTGCTACAAAAATTTCAATTGAACCCCTCCCTCCCCTTCAATTTTACATGATACGTAGGTTTGAAGATTATTCGGTGACTTTCATACGTATTATCCAAAATTGGAGGGGAGGGGTCCAATCAAAATTTTCGTAATGACTAAAAAAATTCAAAGCTCTCAATCTACAACTTTTGTTTGAAAAATTTTTCAATTGAAGCCTTCGGTACAGAGATATAAGGAGCTTTTTTGGAAATTGAGTGGACCTCAGAAAAAAAGTTGAAAAATGAGACCCCGACTCATTTAAAAAAAAATTCTAAATGTTTCTACGAGTGGATTGCCACAGTGTACTGTTTTTTGTTGTTGTTTTTTTTTGGTACCATCGAAAATTTACTAAATCCAATACTAAATAAATTCTTGATATTCAAAATTGGAGGGGAGGGAGGGGTCCAATCGAAATGTTTGTAATAATCAAAATTATTCTCAAGACTTCAAGCTACAACTTTTGTTTGAAAATTTTTTCAATTGGACCCCTCCCTCCCCATCGATTTTGCACAACACTCCGAAAATATTAATTAAAAATTGGAGGAGTGGGGGAGGATTGGAGGAAGGGGGCAATTGAAAAAAATTTCAAATTAAAGTTGTAGATTAAGATCCTAAAAATAATTTTGGTCATTATAAAAATTTCGATTGGATCCCTCCCTCTCCTCCGATTTCACATAACATCAAGAAGTTACTTTTTCAAAATTGGGGGAGAGGTCAAACTGAAAAATTTTTCAAAAAAAAATTGTAGATTGAAGTCCTAGAAATAAGTTTTGATATTATAAAATTTTCTATTAGACCCTCCCCTCCTCTCCAATTTTGCATAATGACAAATACTATTCATTATTAAAAACTGGTGGAGGTAGGGACCCAATTATAAATTCTTGATAGTCCAAGTTGGAGGGGAGGGAGGGGTGCAATCTAAATGTTTCTAATAATCAAAATTATTTCTAGAACTTCAAGATACAACTTTTGTTTGAATTTTTTAAATCAGACCCCCCCCCTTCTGTACCAATTTTTCACAACACTCCAAAGACATTAATTAAAAAATTAAAAATTGGAAGAGTGAGGTAAGAAGGGGCAAATTGAAAATTTTTTCAAATAAAAGTTGTAGATAAAAATCCTAAAAATAATAATTTTAATCATTATAAAAATTTCGATTAGACCCTCCCCTCCCCTCCAATTCTGCACAATATGACAAAAACTGGTGAGGGTAGGGGTCCAATTGAAAAAAATTCTAAACAAAAGTTGTAGATTGAAATTGTAAAAATAATTTTGGTCATCACAAAAATTACTTTTGGATCCCTCTCTCCCCTTCAATTTTGAATATCAAGTATCTATTAAGTATTGGACTTGGTAAATTTTCGATGGTGCCAAAAAAACAGTACTGTGGCGATCCACTCGTATGTTACTTTTGACGTCTTGATCATTCATCAAATTGACCCCGAACCTCACCCCTTGCCTAGTTCATCAACTGTAGACCCATATGAACCATCTCTTTGTTTTTAGTCTAAAACTTTTGAAAAATGCATTTAAATAAAAAAGTGATAATAACTAAAATACAAAGTACATGCAATTTGCAACAAAAAAGGCCTTATTCATTTTTTTGAAAAAATCAACGGGTGGCGCAAAAAAACCCCGATAAAGTTTACATGGATGGAGAAAGGTTAATTTTTTCATTTCTTGCCCTGTTTATTTTTGCGCCACCCGTTCACTTTTTGGAAAAAATTAATATAGCCGTTTTTGTTGCAAATTTTACGGCCTTTAATTTTAGTTATCAGCATTTTTTCATTTTAACGCATATTTGAGGAGTAATATGCGAAAAACTACGAAGGAATCACTGCGCCTATACTTGGGAGTTCAACGAGGGGAGAGGTTCGGGGATTTTTTGGTAATTAATCAGGACACCAAAATGAATAGGTATTTTAAAAGCAAAAAAATCTTAGCCAACTCGAAATGCAATTTGCACTTTTCTTGGACTCATTTAACCTTTCGATCGTACTGACGCAGCATAAATTTCATTTACCTTTTCTGACGAACCGTCAAGTAATTTATTCAAGGAATGTATAATTTGATTGATATCGATCCATGGTCTCCGATCTTCGGACATTTGATGATAGAGGTAATCCCGGAATAGAGTCAACATATATCTGTCACCTGTTTCTGCCCACGGTTGTTCTAAATTCAAACTGTAAAAAAAGACGAATGATAAAATAGGTATGATGGAGTAGCTGTGTGTGGGTAATACGTACTCGGGCCATTCGTTAACGCAGGCTAATTTAATGACCAATTTCAATAACTTGGAGTAATCGTTTTCTCTGCGAATTTCGGTATCTAAAATATCGCACTGCAATTGCATCGCGTCGATTTGAGAATAAAATCTGGCTCCGATCATAGGCATTAGTTCGAGAATGCTTCGTCGTTGTTGGCTGAGCAATAAGTATCTGGAAAATTGATTTAAACGTCGTAGACATATTAGCTCGGAGAATTCGATGCAAATTAATCATTCGACCTGTGACTAAATCTTATAGTACAAGCAATCGCGACTCATCTGCTCATTATAATTTCCTCGTCTCACTCTACTTACGCTATAAGATTACGAATATCATTCGAATATGTGCGAGACATAACTTCCAACGACGTTTGCAAGTTTTCTTTTTGGATTGCGATCAAAGACCCGCAGGCCAATGCGAGTAAAAGTTTACCCAGTTCTGACAGATCTTCTTGCTGCGGTCACATTACACACACAAACGTAGTATAAAATAATAACCAAATTTTTCGACTCGATTAGGTGATTAATCAACTCGATTCGATGTTTACCTGAAAATGCGAAGTCAGCTGTAAACGATTGGCTGGAGAGTGATCGTAAAGGATGACATCGAATACGCAAACTCCACTCAACCGAACTCTATTACGATTAGTAATGATCACTTTGCTGGCATCTAGGCACCGGCAAGACAGACCTGCCGCGTGAATTACTCTCAAGGCGCCGGTCAACTGGATGGCGTAGCTCCATAGAATACTCTCCGGCAACATAGTACTACTGGAATAATAAAATTAGATTTTTTCAATTTTTTTTTTCATCTCTTACGAGTATTTGGAGTTCAACGAGCGTTGTGTACCTGTGTTGTTGTCGTAATAAAGCGTTTTTCATGTGACTATATGGACGAGGTGCGTTCGGATCGGAACTGAAAGTGTCGTTCAGGCCTTCGCTTTGCGACGAGAAATGTCTCGCTAGTAATGTTTCAGAATCGGCGTAGTAGTCATAGACGAAAACGATGGCTGGAACGTAGAATAAATAATGGTTTTATATCGATCAATTCTCTAATTACCTGAAGGAGATGTCAACTCTCGAAGACAGCGTTGAAAATATTTAGAAAATTTCAAAAAACCCAAAAAAGTTCACGAATTGTCGTCTTTTCCAAGGTCTGTAAAATTATAAAAACATTTCAACCCTTTAAAAAAATACTTGAACACAGTAAACCCTCGAATGGAGAATTCCACTACTTGAAAACTGTAAAATATTAGACCTGGATGGAACATTAACCATCTGGACGTTGCATAAACACAAAAAAATGTCAAACAATTCGAGTAAATCCACAAAAAAATCATTAAATCCGAGATATCCTCGATCATCAACATAGAAAAATGTCAAATAATTCGAGTAAATCCACAAAAGAGGCAATTAAATCTGGGATATCCTCGATCGTCGTCAACAAGCCTAAGCTTATTGGAGACAAAATCCATGGTTTTTTTTTCTACACACGATTCATTCGAATCAATTTCCTCGTGCTTTTAAAATACTAAAAAAAGAATTACAATTATCTCCAAAATCACGAGTGACGATCATCTCCCTTAAATGCACTAAATTCGTATGACTAAGTTTTTTCCAATTGTTGACCAAAGCGTTGCATTTCGTGCTTGGCAACGAAACACCTGTAAAATGAGGCACAAGATTAGTGGAAAATTTTTCAATGTCGACGATAATTCAATTCGAAATACGAGATTCCAATACCGTGAATTCTTCTCATGAAATAATTAACACCGGTTTTCACATGAGTGGCTTTATAGGTAGAAGTGATATATCCGCTTAGAACACCAGACGGTACCGCTGGTAACGGTTCAAGTGGTTCGATGTTGCAGTAATTTTCGCCTACTTTTTCTGGTAATGCTGAAGAAAAAAATCAAAATCAATCAAAGGGTGAAAAATAACGAGATTGTGGAAAGGGCGAAGGTACTTACGCGGATATAAGTTCGTAGTCGATTGTAACATAATCAACTCTGGAGCCATACCGTCTTGGATATAATAAACGGACGAGGCCGGATCGGAAATGATAGGTTGGCGAGCTAACGCCAAAGGAGCTACTCCGTCCGGTACAACTGTGGACGCATTTATCAAAGGATCAGCTGCAGGATCGGGTATCATTGTAGGTGAGGTAGAAAGACCATCGACTGGGCTCGTATTGCTACTGGTTAAAGGTGCAGTGTAAAAGTACACGGTTCCGTTGACGTTCTCCTAAAAACCATCTCCAGTTAATTTGATTCCATAGTTCGATGGAAATATGAAAAATAAACATTGTACCTGATAGGTGGTAACACTAGCCGCGGATGGATCATCTTCGAGGCTTTGGTCGGCGTACGCGTTAATTAATTCATCGTTCAAGGTCGGTGAATCTGGCAACGGAGTGTCCGATACGACAGGATCGCTGATACTTTTCGTGTACGATGCTCGTGGAATAAATTCGGGAACCGAGGCCACAGATAAGTCCTGAAATCATTGCAGAATTATTACCTATCCTTGGCACGTTTGTAGAAGAGACGAATACGAATTTACCTGGAATGTAGAAACGGAACCTAGTTTCTTGTTATTCGCGTCCAATAAATTAGCGTCGGTAAGTTTGGAAACTGGTTCTTTGTGAGCATTGGTTATTTTATTTCTTGGAATGAATTCTTGCACTAGCGAAGCATTCTAAAACAAATCATCGACTTGAGACTATTCGTTCCTTTAGAAGTACAAAGGTCGAATCGATACCAATCACTAACTTGGAATAAAGATGCGTTCTTATTAGACCCTAGCATCTTGTTGTTTTGCTTGTCTGATGCTCCATTTAACACAGCACCCACATTTGCGCCATCGACAACAGGATAATAAACTGCTGCTAGATCTCCGTTATTTATAACACAATCATTAATATAAGTCACAACGCTATTCGTATTTTCACAAAAATGTGGAATGTTTGCAATTTCCTAAAAACCATAATATTCTGATTAATGAAACGTCGTCTTAAATAACACATACGAGAGAGAAAACACGACGTCATATGTCGAACATCTGCGTCTAAAAACGAACCAACCCATTACGAGTTTGCGTTAATCACGAAACGACCAACTTACTTTCTTAGGAGACTGTTGAATATTAACATTTAAATTAATCGCAGCCAAATTATTACTGAGGACGTGAGTAATATCGTCAACATTCTGCGTTCTAGGATTCTGAAAAAATTCAATCGCCTATTAGTTACAGTTTAAAACGAAAATACTATAAAAACCAAGACGATTTAATTACCTGAGTTTTAATGGAGTAAGACGTGAACATAGGATTCATACTTGATCCATACTCGTACTACAGGGTCAAAAATGAACACATAACGACTAATAGAAGCATATATTCTACATTATACCTGATTTTATCACAGAATCTGAAATCAAAACACAGAATTATCAGCAAGAGTACTTCACTCAGATTATCATAAAATGAATTATAGAAATTTTTAGCAACCAAATGTCAACTTTGTAATACGTTTTGGTGGTAAGATGGAACAACGTTCCGTGAAACGAATACAGGTCATATTATAATTTGAAACATACACCGAGAAGTATTCAAATAGCCGGGTCAATGTATCGGGCAAACGTTTCAGTTTGTAGTTTCGCGAGAGATATTTTATTTACATACGTATAAATAAATAAAGCATTTCACTTTCGTCGCTAATGATAGAGACGACGTGACCGGAAAAAAATGGCCAAAATGATCAAACATTCGGTCGACTTTAGGAACAAATTATCACCGCAATCGAAAGATTACATCTTCGGAAGTCGAGCTTTTTCAGAAACATTATCTTTTGGGCATTATTTTACATCGCGAACTAATATTCGAAAAAAAATACGTGTAACACAAAACATCGAACAAAAAAGTGATTATCAAACAAGAGATAAAAGTGGGAACATACAGTTTGCAAAGTTGAACTTGAAGTACTTTCTCAACGTACCATTTCCGCGGAAATATACAATTAAACGAAACTATAACAACTTTAACATTATTTATGAATCTTCGTAAATGGTTTGTTGAAATTTTTCAAGACCAACCTGTTTTCTAAATTTTTGTTAACGCTAGTAATAAAAATCTTCAATGACAAAAAAAACATTTTAGCTAAACGCAAAACCGAAAAATACACCTCGAAAAATTACAAAATTTACGATTTTTTATCAAAATGCGATCTCGAGTAGAAACGTCAATCAACGAAACCGTTTCTGATTGGTCGATTTTGTAATTTCTCAAGCACAAAGCCAATTCATTTTGGACTTTTTGTGACTTTTTTGATTTTGCGCATAACTTGAGAAAAAGTACATTGTTTTTGAATTGATAAATTTTTTTTTGTGTTTGATTGCAAATTTTATAAAATTGCGTGATTATTGATTTCGGAATTTCGAAGAAAAGTGCTAATATTAAATTAATTCATTGATCAAGTGAGTATTTTAAAGAAATGAATAAACTGCTGACGCTTTCGAAACCATTATATACGATAACTAGGTATATACAATGTATCTTCTATCTTGTAAACATTTTGTTCGTTGACATTCACATCGTAAAATTAACAATTTCTTCCTATTGTAATCGTACCATTACCCGCTGACTCATACATTGATAACAGTTAGATTTGGAAGTGAACCATTACCCATCTCTCGATCATTTCCAGAATTATTATTCACTTCTTTCGTCATGCATTGTTAGGTGATTTTTAACGATAATACTGATTCGTTGTGTTATATTCTAGGCTCGTGAACACGCAAAGTAAACCAACATCGAAGGAGATCCTCAACATCAGTGATAGCTGTGTCAAACGTTTGAAGGAAATCGCTTCCAACGGTAGTAACTTGAGGATCATAGTAGAAGGTGGAGGTTGCGCTGGCTTCCAGTATAAATTCGAATTAGATGACAATATCACCGAAGAAGACAAGTAAATAGCAATCGTGTTTACAATATTATTTCGTTAGGTTTGATACTCACAGTTGGTGTATTTTTGCAGGGTATTTGAAAAAGATAACGTGAAAGTAATCATAGATTCGACTTCTCTAGAATATATAAACGGATCAACCGTAGATTACGAAGAGCAGCTGATCCGTTCGGCTTTTAAAATAACAAAGAACCCTTTGGCCGAGGAAGGCTGCAGTTGTGGTGCTTCGTTTTCCATAAAAATAGACTAAATTTTTATCTAGTTCGTCGTTGTAACCGTAGTCAAGATGAGTTTCTTATCGAAAATATTAGGCGGTAAAAAGGAAGAAAAAGGCCCGACCACTTCCGAAGCTATTATGAACCTCAGAACAACCGAAGACATGTTGATAAAGAGGCAGCAATTTTTAGAGAAAAAAATAGACGAAGAAATAGCCATAGCTAAGGCGAACGGAACGAAAAACAAACGAGCTGCCATTCAAGCCCTAAAAAAAAAGAAACGTTTCGAAAAGAATTTGCAACAAATCGACGGCACGTTGGCTACAATTGAAATGCAAAGAGAAGCCTTGGAGGGTGCAAACACAAACACGGCCGTACTTCAGACCATGAAGGGTGCAGCGGATGCGCTAAAGAAAGCTCATCAAAATATGGACGTCGATCAAGTACACGACTTGATCGACGATATCGCAGAACAGCAAGACGTCGCGAGAGAAATATCCGAAGCTATTAGTAATCCTGTTGCTCTCGGTCACGACTTGGACGAGGATGAATTAGAAGCTGAACTTGAAAAACTAGAACAAGAAGCTCTGGACGAAGAGCTCTTGAAAGCAGGCCCCTCTGGAAGCGAACCGGTACCTACCAACGAACCGATCAGCGTTCCTAGTCGAAAAGTCCCTGCTAAACAGCTAAAGAAAGATGAAGAAGATGCTGATATGAAAGAATTGCAGATGTGGGCTTCGTAAATTGTTTTTTTTTTATTATTATTTAATTCTTTAATTTCGTATTCAAATATATATAAATGTAACGCCAATTTTTTTTAATTTCTTTTATTTTCGTATTTTGGCAAACTTAATTGTATAATACCCCTATCGGTACCTTAACGATTAATTTTTCGAGTCAGCCGTCTAAAAAACATTCGAGATCAAAATGGTAAAATTTAAATATCGCGATATTTTGAATACCTACTTTTTTTAAACGTAGAGTAGTAGCCAACGTGACGACGTAACATCTCTCGAACGAATGTTATATTTTGTAAATTACTATGTATATACCTCTATATTTTTATTTGCTCGTCGTATTTGAATGGAATTCATATTTAGTTTGCTTATAAATTTATATTTGTATTGAAATTTTTACCAAGTTACCAAGCGAACATTTAAGATTTTATTCTTTACTGTGGCGTAACGTAAAAATCTGCACGCTTCGAACGAAGCGAATAATTAAATAAAAAATAAGCTTAATCGAAACAACGATCATCGAGCTCGGTCATCTTTTTAATTTCATTGTTTTACGACTAATAAATCACATCTAAAATTTGATAAATTCATTCATTTATTTAGTGCTAAGGTAACATTGTGTTTATCGATGTAGTCGCATATTTTTTATTATGTTGTTCGTTGAACGAAAAATTTGTCAGATTGAAAATTACATTCTTCTCTCGTCGTGGCCTAAGATATAACAATTATAAAAAGTGTTCTATTTCAATCAACTTAATCGAATGCCTATCGGGTTATTCCTATAATGTACCTATTTTTATACCTATATTGTTTATCGAGCAAAAAAATGGAAAATTTCCTAAGCTAATAATTAATGTACTGAAATCATGCACGAGTAACGATGTATTTATTTATACGTAACGTGATTTTATAGTTAAATATTGTTCGTAAATTGTACGAAACTACATTATGTACATCATTCTGCAAAAGTCGTGAAGAAGTCATGAAGCATTCAGAGAAAATATCTATCTCTTAAGCATAATAATTATGTTGAATATTTCGTTGTGAATCGGAAGTACATATATAAGTACGCACGTATTAAATATTTTTTAAATATTTAATTTTTATTTCATATTTTATTCACGAAATAGGAAAGAAACAAGGGTGTGTTGTTTGAAGAGGATTTTTAATTGAAGTGGCTATTTTATTCAATTTTAAATATTCGTGATTAGCTTATCGTAACTAAAATAACAAAATGTACCGAAGTCCTTTTCTCCTTAACTTGAAAATACCACTATCCTTGTTATCTATTGGAATTGAAAAACAAGACGATGTAATATTCTTCAATATTAACTCATTGATGATATTAGACTCATAGCATATGTCTATAATAATAACTTGTAAATAATTTTCACTTGAGCAGTCATTGAATGGGGTTAAGGAACTCTAAAACAAATACCTATTCTGATAAAAGCCAATTCTAACTCTAGTAACGTGCAGACAGTAAAAGTTACTTTCCCGAACTTACAGATACTCCATGGGGTCATGGGCAATTTGAAGAAGTACCTAATTATCTGATAAGATAAATGAATGATGATCTTGTAATCTTATTTTGTGAAAATATTTCTACTTCGTATTCCTATAGATTTGTTGTTTTTCTAAAATATTTTCATAAATATGTACGCCTACGTTGATGGGTAGGACAACTCAACATTTGGTAATGGATTAAAAAAAATATATATATTTCGTTGACCGGGTCTGCCATGATTACAGGTAGAGCAGAGGTGTGTATTTTGATACTCAGAGATTTATCTTTGTCCTATTTTTTTTTTAAATCGACAAAATTTGAAAAAAATTGTTACCTAATTTAAAAATTGAAGAAAAAAAATTCATTGATTTTTTTTTTTACAGAAGGTTGTTCGCTAATCTAAAAATTTAATTTTTGAAGATAAATTCAAAAGATCTGTTTTAATAAAAAAAAAACTCTAACGCAGTTAATGCGCTAGAAAAGCTGATTTTCTATTAGCTATGTTTTTTTAACGCGGATTATTGCATAATCTGGATTTTGAGGGTTTGTGCTTTGTGAAAATCCATTCAATAATCTGCTATATGAGTAGATTATGAAAGTGGATTATGGATTCTACTGTGTTCTTATGCTTTGTTCTTGATAAAATTTTCAGAATAATTGATCAGAACATTTTCTAAACCTTGTTTTAAGAAGTAGATTCTTATAATCCATAATCCAGATTATGCATAATCCGTCGGGCCAAGGATAGTTATGGCGCGCTAGTTTGAAAAATTTTGTTGGAAAAAAAACACCCAGAAAATTATTTAAAAATAAAATACTTTTCCAAAAAATTGTGTTTCCAACAAAAATCCAAAAAAGTGGTTTTTTTACAACAGAAATCTTGAAACCACTTTTTTTTAATGAAATTTAATTTCTACGAACACTTCAGAAATTTAGTTATTGAAAAAAAATACAAAATTCTGAAAAATTCAAACTTGAAAATTTTTTTATGATCAAAAAATTAAAAAATGAGTTTTTAATTAAGAATTTGACTTGAAACTTTTGTTTCTGACAAAAATTTTAAAACATTGTTAAAAAAAATAATAAATTTCGGTTTTCAAGTGAACTTTAATTTTTCTTTTAATTTTAACAAAAATTGAAAAAAAAAATTTTTAATTCAAGCTTTTTAGAGAAAATTTAAAGTTGGTTTCATAAAAAATTGAAAAATTTGGGGTTAAAAAAAATCTCAACCTAAGTTTTCAACAAAAATTTAAAAACAATATTTTTCTATTCCTATTTTCATTTTTTAAAAAAGAAATTTGCTTTTTATGAAAATTTAACAAATTTAGTTTAAAAATGGAAAATATTTAAAATAACGTGTAAAAAATTGAAAATTTGCCTTCAACAAAAATTTGAAAACTTTGTTATCTGTATGAGAAATTTTTAAAATTTGTCTTTTGACAAAAATTTTAAAGCACATAGCTTTCCAAAAAAAAAAAAATTATGGAAAATTTAAAAAATATAGTTTCTTTCAAAAAAAATTCAACATAAAATAGACTTTTCAAGAATTTGAAAATACCAATTAATTTTGAAGATAAATTTAGAATACCTACATAATTTTTTAATCGTTAAAAAAATTGAAAAAACTGTTATTTAAAAAAATCACTTTGCAGCAAGGATTTAAAAAGTTTGGTTTTCAAAAAATTGTTTAAAAAAATTATGTAAAAATTTGTTTGTAAACAAAAATTTAAAACTTTTGTAGGTAAGAAAAAAAGTGATGAAAAAGTGTAATTTTTTTAAAAAATCAAAAATTTATTCTTCAACAAAAATTTTGAAAAATGGAAAAAAATTGTTTTTAGAACAAAGTTGACTTTTTTTAGAGTACTTATTCGTATACCTAGATATTTAAAAATTAGTTATTTGACAAAAATTCAAAAAAAAAAAAAAAAATTAACGAACATTTTCTTAACGGAAAATTTTTCAAACGAGAGTTTTTAAATTAAGTATTTTTTGGAACAATTTTTTTTTCATTTTTTCCACAACACAAAAATTTGTTTATTTTTAATATAACAAATTACCTATTCTTTTTTAACAAAAAAATGAATAAAATAAATAAGTAGGGAATAAATAAAAAATAAAAAACAGTTTTTTAAAACAGAAGTTTAAAAATGCAGATAAATTTTAAGCATGATATTGTGTTTTTTCTTAAATTCATACTTATAAAAATTTCAAAAATTTGCTATTCTAATAAAAATCCAAAAAAATTGTATTTTTCTTTACTTATTGTTAGATTTTTTTTCTATAAACAAGAATTTAAAAAAAAATTGTCACAATTTTTGTTTTCTAAAGTAATAAAATTTTAAAACTTCATTTTAATTTAATAAATTCAAAAAAAAGTCGAAAAAAGGTGTTTGGAAAAATTCAAAAAAAAATGCTCATCAGCAAAAACTTGCAAATTTTTGGGAAAGAATTGTTTTTCAACAAATTTTTAATTTGGAAATTTCATTTTAATTTAATAAATTCCAAACTGATGATTTTAAAAAATGGTCAAAGATTTAGCTTCTTTGAGAATATTTTTAAACAATGCTTTTAACAAAAATAGGATTTTTCAAACAAAAATTAAAAAAAAATTATTTTTAGAAAAATTCAAAAATTTTGAAATAAGTATTGTTCATCGGCAAAAACTTTTTGGGAAAATTAAATTTAGAAACTTCATTTCAATTTAATAAATTCCAAAATTATGATTTTAAAAAAAATATTCCAAAATTTAGTTTTTTGGAGAAAATTTTTAAAAAATACACTAAATTATTTTTTAAATAATCGAAAATTTCTTATCAGCAAAAACTTAGATACGAATTTTTGGTTTCTAACAAAAATTAAAAATTTCACAAATTTGTTTTTCAACGAAAATTTTGAATTCACCACTGCTACAGAGAACCTAAAAAATATCTATGTATTTTTTGAATAAATTAAACAGTTTTTATGAGCTACCTGCGTTAGCAGGATGGTGTTATCGTTGTTGCTCATAAATTTTCATTAAATATTTACACGGAACGAAAACCATACTGAAAATTTGCATTTCTTGTGAAAAACACGTTGGCTATAAATTTATTACAAAATATCTACCTATTTATAAAAAATTGAAAAAACACCACATCGGAGCTAATGGTGTAAAATTAATCTCTCTGCCAGCCTCACCTCTCCTTTTAAAATTGAAACTAGATAAGGCAATAACGCGATATTATTTGTGTTCGAGCAAATATAATAGTCAGTCATGTAGTTAAGCTGTTCACTGTATAAGTCGAGTAGGTAGATCGTCATTTTCCGTCTGATAAGTGTAGGTTAACGAACAGAGAAAAATACTTCATACTTCATAACGTACAAAGTTTAACCCGTGTGTGGTTTGTTCGAGTGATTAAATTTCAAAATTTCGTACTGCAGTTTTGTGTGTAGATTAAATACGTGTACCCAGAGTAAGTAAACATTCAACATTCACGTTATTATAAATATACCTATCTTACACGTCACTTCTCACTTCTATAACACCTGAATCGAACATCTAGATATTCCAATTCTATACCTCAGATAAAAATTACATTTTTTAAATCGATTACTTCGGTACATTTTTTAATCATACGTTCGTTAGTAAATTTAAAATTATATAAAATCAAATTTTAACACAGTGTTGTATTATTTTTCAGAACCTTGTAATACCTGAAAAATGGACTCGATCAACGAAATCGGTATCATAGGCAGTGGCCTAATCGGTCGCAGTTGGGCCATGATCTTCGCCAGTGCCGGATACAAAGTATCAATCTACGATATCGAAGAAAAGCTGGTAAAATCCGCCTTGGACGATATAAAATCTCAACTGCTGAAACTAGAATCGGAGAAAACACTCCGAGGTAAATTATCAGCCTCCGAACAGATCAAATTACTCGTCGGTTGTAACGATTTGAAAACAGTCGTACAAAAAAGCTCCTTCTTGCAAGAGTGTATCCCAGAACGTATCGACTTGAAAAAAGAATTGTACAAACAGATCGACGCTGTGGTTGGTGACAAGACCATCGTATCGACCTCGACGTCGACCTTTTTACCGTCAATTTTATCCGAAGATATGGTCCATAAGAGTCAATTCGTCGTCTCCCATCCTGTGAACCCGCCTTATTTCGTACCTTTGGTGGAGATAGTCCCGGCACCTTGGACTGAGTCGTGGGTCACCGATGTTACCTACGATTTAATGAAGAAAGTTGGCCAAGCTCCGATTGTTTTGAAGAAAGAGGTGCCTGGGTTCGCCCTGAATCGAGTCCAGTATGCTATATTGAACGAGTGTTTTAATCTCGTCCAAGATGGACTGATTTCCGTCGAGGATATAGATAAGGTGATGACCGAAGGGTTAGGCATGAGGTATGCGTTCCTAGGACCTCTCGAGACTGCTCATTTGAATGCCGAAGGATTCAAGAATTATACAGAAAGGTATGCCGAGACTATGTACAGTGTGAGTAGTACTTTTAAACCGGTGCCTAAGTTTACCGGACCGGTTGTTGATAATATTGATCGACAGTTGAATAAGATGACGTCTTTGGATCAACTTAAGGCTAGAAGGGCATGGAGAGACGAATCTTTGGTTAAACTTTCGCAATTGAAGAGAAATAATTGAATTAGATACGAAATCATAATATTTTATATTGATAGGTAATCGTATTTATAAATTAACATGTAATAAACGTAAATAAATATATTAACTTAACAAAAACTTGGAAAAAGTTCAATTTTGATATGTAAACGATTGAATCACATAGTAAAATAAATTAACAACCTAAAAAGTAGCACCCTGCTGAATTTAAACTTATAAAAACCGTACCTACTTAGGTAGGTAGAGGTACTCACGTTCACAAAATTTAAAATTGATATATTTCTACCCCTTTCTCACCGACCATAGCTTCAGCAACAGAGAAGCCAGCTTCTTCTAAAGATTTCTTACACTGGTCGAGTTTGACACTGGGATAAGTCGGAGGTATGATGGCGAATGCGTAGCCTCCTCCGCCAGCTCCAGTGAGTTTTGATTTCAGATCAAATTGTGAAGAAATTTCGAAAATTTTATTCAACGTGGGATGAGAAACTCCTAGACCGATGAGTAATCCGTTGTTGATCGATACCAAGTCCTGAAAATTTGGATCATTCGATGTATAAGTAAATCGTACGTATGATTTTTTAAAGTTTAATTAAATTACGTCCAGGTGTTATTTTTCAAATCTTTCGTGAGGAATGAATGAAAATATTCTTAGTTTTCATGCAAAAATGAAGGATTTGGAATTTGTAATAAAAACATTTTTTTTTTAAATTTTAACTTTTCTTCTTATGAATAAATTTTCTCAAATTTTATTGAAATTATTTTTTTCCAAGTTTTTGTTTAAGATGGACTTTTGTAGAATTTCATTGAAAATAATTTTCTCGATGAATCAATTTTTTAGAATTCCATTCAAAACCAATTTTTTTTTTTCTAATTTGTTTTCAAAATTTTGTTAAATTTTATTGAAATTTATTTTTCATTTTTTGAGCCATTAAAAAAATACATTTTTTAAAACTTTTTTTTCATGATCAATTTTTTCAAGTTTTGTTTGAAATATTATTTCCAAGTGTCATTTATTTGAAACCAATTTCTTAAAATTCAATCTAAAAATTATTTGAATTTATTTATTTTCTTTTTTTTAATATTACCTACTCAAAATTAATTTCAGAATTTTACTCAAAATAATTTTTTTTTAAAAATTTATTCAGGATTTCTTTTTTAAGGTTCTTGAAAAATCATGGAATTTTATTTAAATACCTACATCATTTTTTCATTGTTTTGAGTTTTGTTTAAAATATATTTTTTTAAGAATTTTATATCAAAATTTAATACCTACTTGATTTTTTAATAATTTTTTTTCAAAATATATGTTTGAAATTACTTTTTTCGAATTTATTACCTACTTTGATTTTTTTTTTTGAAATTTTGTGTAAAATTATAGGATTTTATTATTAGCCTAATTATTTTAAATTTCTTCAGAGAACTGTTAAATTAAATTTTTCAGATCAAATTTCCAATTTTTGTTTGAAATTGCTATTTTATCCATTTTTTTTGAAGTAGGTAAATTTTCTTGGAATTTAAATTTAAATAAAAATCTACCTATTGATTAAAAATCAAATTTCATTCAAAATCAATTTTTGAAGCTCTGTTCAAAATAATTTCTACTTTTAGGTACTTTGATTTTATTTCAAGTTTGTCCCAAAACAATTGAATTTTAAAAAAATTTGTATTTTCCTTTTATTTATAATTTTTTTTTAACTTCACTATTTTTTTTTAGTTTTGTTTAAAATAATTGTTCAGAAATTTGGTAAATTCATTTTTTTCATTTTTTTTTAATTCAATTTTTTCGACTTTTATCCTACTTTTATTTTTAATTTTTTTCAAAATCACTTTTTTACAATCTATTTCTTCTTTTTTTCAAGTTTTGTCTACAATAAATTTTTAAGAATTTATCAAAATTCACAATTAATTTTTTTTTTCAAAATCGGGTTCAGTTGAATTTTATTGATTTTTTTTTCAAACTTTGTTTGAATCAACTTAAGTCGTGTTGGAAACCAATTGTATTTTAAAGTTTTTTTAAAAAAAAAGTTTCGTACACAATGATAAAGTCTTTTATTTCAAAATTCATTTTTTTCATTTTCATCATCAACTTTTTCAAATTTTGTTTAAATTTTTTTTGAGCTTTGAATAAGAGTTTTTTAGTTTAATTTTCCAATTTTTGTTTGAAATCGTTTTTTAAAAAAATTTTATTTTTAAATATTTTTGATATCAATTTTGACGAGAATTTAGAATCTTTTCAAAATTAAGAATTTTATTCTAAAATCTTGTTTATTCAAAATTCATTTTAAAATTCTGTTTAATTTTTTTTTCAAATTTATTTCGATTTTTTCAAGTATTGTCTAAAATCAAAAATTTTATCAAAATTTATTTTTATAAATTTTGTTAATTTTTTCCTGAGTTTTGTTTGAAATTATGATTTTCTTAGTTTTTTTGAATCCAATTCTTTAAGTATATTTTAAACTTTTTCAATTTTTGTTCGAAATTGGCAATTCATTAAAAATTTCATTAAAAATTTCTTACCTACTTTTTTCAAAATCGATTTTTAAAATTTTGTTTAAAATCAAGTTTTTAAGTTATACTTGAAACTAGTTCTTTTTTCAAGTTATGTCTACCATTTCATCAGAATTTATTTCTTCAATTTTTTCAAATAATTCTCTTTTCAAAGCATGTTTGATAATTTTTGAGCTAATTTTTCTTTGAATTTCATCAAAATTAATTTTACATTTTTTTTCAAATCAATTTTTTCATGTTTTGTTTGGAATTAATTTTTTCCAAGTTTTCGTTTAGAATTTTATCAATTACTTAATTTTTTAATTTTTTTATGAATGAATTTTTCAAATGTTTTATTCAAAATTATTTTTCAAGCCTCTATTTAAAATAACCGTTTCCAAGTTCATTGCTATTTTTTCAAATTTTGTCTAAAATCGTAAATTTTCATTTTATCTATTTTATCAATTTTGTTGGATTTTTTTTGAGCTTTGTTTGAAATTATTTTTTAAAAAACATTTTATTATTAAACTTGATTTTTGATTTTTTTTTTCAAAATAGATTTTTGTAGAATTTCATTAAAAATCAGTTTCTTAAGATTTTTTTCAAATCAATTTTTAAGCATTTCATCAAAATTTAATTTTTAAATTTTTTTATGAATAAGTTTTTAAATTCATTTTATTCAAAATTAATTTTCAAGACTAGATATTTTAACATAATTGTTTTCAAATTTATTTCCATTTTCTTTCTAAATTAATTTTTTTTAATTTTGTTTGGATTTTTCAAAGCTTTGTTTGAAATTATTTTTTAAAAACATTTTATTAGATTTTATTTTTTTTTTTTTTTTCGAAATCAATTTTTGTAAAATTTCACCAAAAACCAGTTTTTTTTCAAATTTTGTTTAGAATCATTTTCTTTAAAATAAAGTTTAAAAGTTCTGTTTAAAATTTTTTTTTCAAGTTTTGTAAAAAAAAGCAATTTTTGTCTAGAATTTTATTTTTATTTTTTCAAATTTGCTTCGACTTTTTTTTAGTTTCGTCTTTTTGTTTAAAATATTTTTTGTTCTTGTTTAAAATCATTTTCATCAATTAAAAAAAAATTTTGATCAACATTTTTGTTCCATCCTTGCCAAAAAAAAAGTAAAATAACAATTGTCATTTCGATCAAAAATCATTTTGCTAATATACCTCCAATTTGGTAAAATATTCAGCATACTCGTCACTTCGTTCGTCAATATTCTTCAAATCTTTTAAAATCTGCATAGCACTTCTCGTTACTTCGCCGATAGCTTTGAATACAATTTTCGTAACGTCAGGATTTCTTTCATGCAACTCGGCAACTTTTTTCACCATCATAGCGGTATTTCTATTCACACCTGAAAAAAATCCATCAGTTAGTTTGAAATAAAATATAAAAAAGAGTTCAATTTCTAATCTAAAAAAATAAAATAAAATTGGGTAGGTACCAGAATTCACTAATAAAACTCTCAAACGTGCAACATTTTGTAATAATTTGAAATCAGCTTTTTTATTTCCTTTTGACTGCTCTTCGAACGAAATATTCACCATCGAACCGTAGGTACAAATAAAATTATCAACGCCCGATGCTTTCCCATGAATCATTTGTTCGCACGCGAATGCCCATTTATTTACGACAGATTTTTGCTGAAAAAAAAAAGAAAAAAACACCACAGTGTAATTACGCGATAAGATTAATTACGCTAAATTAATTTAAATAATTACTTCGTCGTTTAGCTGGTAACAGTCGGGTTCAAATTTCGTATCCGAAACGAATTCCGAATATCGATACAAGGCAGCAGCTAAGCAAACAGAAAACGAAGCCGAGCTGCCAGTACCTGCTCCGGTGACCAATTCCGAAATGATTTCAATTTTCAGCGAATCGATGATTCTTTTTTTCGTATAAAAAAGGAAAAATAATAAATAAAAAACGCACTGCAAAGAAACACGTTGAGCTGCGCTGTAGGTTTCGTACGATTTTAAATTTTTAATATTTTCTTGGATTAAATTCGCAACGTATCTGTCACATTCGGTCGAATAGTCACCATCGGCTTTATACGTGGCGACATTTTTGAATATAATGTTCACTTCGACGATAGGTATTCGCAAATAGAGATCTAGCGTTTTGAAATCTAAAACGATATCGTTATTACCGGTCAACTCGAACTTTAACGTTGTTCTTTTATCGATAGCGGTAGCCAAGGCAGGTTCCGCGTACAAGACACTATGTTCACCGAATAAAATCACTTTACCCGGAGCACTGACCGAGAATTTCAAACAACCAGACATGTCTTACGCGTAATGTAAAATTTATATTAAATTAAAAGAAATGAACTAGACAGTGTTATTTATCACGCGAGCGAAACTCGAGGAACTTTCAATGAGCAGCTGAGGTAGTGGTGGAAGCTAAATATTCTTTGTATTCGGCCGGCGTCATCGTTTTCATCGAAAATGCGTGGATAGTTTTCATTTCTTCTTTCAAAATATCGAAAACTAATCTGTTGAAAAGAATATAGGTAATTAGAATTCGAGTGTTTTTTCAACGATCGTAAAAATTAAAAGCTTACTTCTGCTGCTTGAGAATAGTGAGTCCTTCGAATTTCGTCGATACTATGATTGCATCAAATATGGCACCGCATTGGGAACTCGAGTTGTCTATGATTTCCTGAAAAAAATATTAAAATTTTTACATTCGTAATTCGTGTAAGTGAATAATAATGGTGAGAAAGTATGAACGTCGCGTAGTATCGTCATTCGATCAGTAGGTACTAAAGCGTTAATTCATAATTCATCGCGGTGAAACCGGTTAAAAATACTCCAACGTGTTACTCGAACAACCAATGAGAGGACTTGGGTTATATCTACGAAATAATCAATCGTTGGCATACCAAATATTTTTTCACAAGCTCTAAACATTTTAGTCAAATTTAATAACGATAGGTTTCTTTTCAAAATCAAATATTGGTAATATTTTGAGAACCACTTTACAGAGCAAAATTAATTAGTTTGGAATTTGGATGGGCCAAATCTTTCGTAATTTATTTTTTCGTTACGAGAATAATAGTAGCTTCGTCGAATGAATTCTCATGGTCAAATTTTTCATCACTTGAGAAGAGAATCATTTCACCTAAAATTTAAGTCACCTAAAAATTAGGAAATTAGGCATGCAGTAAAAAAAAAAAAAAAAAAAAAAAAAAATGAGAAATATTACAGTTTGGTAAAATAATGAGGGAAAATTGCAATTTCAAGTTACACAGAATTTTTCGATTTTAAATTAATGTTCCTTTCGTTATTTGGATTAAACCCAAGAAGTCATCTAACCTTAGCCCTCGTAAATACCCAAAAATATGGACCCAACGAGAGGACCTTTTTTGTTTTTTGCTTATATAACTCTTCAAATAGTCGATTAAACGAAAAAATGATCATAACAAAAACTGAAGTATGTAAAGTTTCCAACAAAAAAGGTTATATAAACTTTTTTCGAAAAGTGAACGTCAATTTTTCAAAATAAAAAATAATTCAATTTTTTCCAAAAAATCTCAATTTTTCTGCAGGAAAAAGGTTTCCCAATTTGATTTTTTAGTATGAGGGAAAATTATGAATTTTTTTAATTTTTGGAGAGAAAAAAATTTCAGAATATTTCTGCAGTATAATTTTTTGAAGAAAACAAACCTCTTAATTTTTTTGGAGTAAAAAAAAAATCAATTTTTAAGGAGAAAGAAATCGAAGATAAAAATTTTCTCATTCAACATCGAAATTTTAACCCCACCCACCATCAAAAATCGGGATACACCCTGTTACAAAATTCTAGGCAATTTTCATTTTTTTTCGCTCTGAATGCCTATTTTGAGGCCTTTTTACATAAAGAAAATGAAATGATGTACATACATTCTTTAGTGGCGAATTTCATCTACTTCATTATAATTTTTTTTTCAAATCTCATCTTCTAAAATATTAAAATTGATGAAAAATAAACCGTTCCATCAAAAAAAAAAAAAAAAATTACGAATTGAAAATTGTTTTTTTTTTCAAATTCTATTTTTTCAATTTCAAAATAATTTGTCATTTAAAAAAAGTGTTAACCCCAAAAATAAAAATTGTTACATTGAAAAATTGTTTTTTCCCATCAAAATTCAATTTTTTTTCCAAATCAGAATTTTTTCACAATTTTTAGTAGCTAAGTCGTAGATACTTATTGTTATCAGAAGAAAAATTTGAAATCTTTGTTCCTCAAATTTTTCAAATTTTAGGAAGTTTTTTTTTAGTTTTAAAAACAATTTTCAATAAAATAAAAATAATTATCCCGTTGAAAAAAATAATGGTCCTTCCCACAAAAATTTTATTCAACTTTATTTTATTTTTCAATGAAATCAAAATCTCTTTTCTGTTCTAATTCAAATTTGAAGGGTTATAAGCGAAAAGCTACGATGAGTTCCTTTGAATTCATATTTAGAGGACTTTCTGAAAGGTAAGGTTGAGGGAATTTTTGATAATCACAAAAAATAAGCCTATATTTTGAAACTAAAAAATTTTAATTTCATTGGATTATCACGTAAAGTGTTTTTTTTTAACGACGTGAAAAGATAAAAATAAGCCAAAAGTGAATACAAATTTATTCATCGAATATAAAATTGAAGGCACAAAATATTTACAAAAAAAAGAAAAAATTATAACTCTATAATCACAATGAACAAAATTACACAATTACACGTTATTTTCTTTCCTATATCTCGAAACTCTTCAGTCTTCACGACACCTTACTCTTTATTATCCAATGACCACATTGCTGATAATAATAATACATAAGAAAACACGAAAAATGGCCAAAACTGAAACACGATACCAACAACGGCCATAAATACGGATACCGAGCCGGAGCCGGACAAAATCTACACACGAACGATAACACAATACAGCATACGTACGAAATGAAAACAGCCCCTATTTTAATATTGGAATTGGTCAATTTGAAACCCTGCGGTAGGCTCGGGAATCGGAAAATATTAATGAAACATAAATGGTAGAGTACAAATAGGGCTAAAAATGGTAAAAACAGGCCATCCTTAATAATTAAAGGTAACATGCTGAAAGTCGACACAGACAGGAACCAGAACGAAAGTACGGGGTACTTTGGAAAGTTCAAAAGCACCGGAACGGCCGCCAGTAAAATACTCTTCTCGTGAACGTGATACGAGAATAAGAAAAAACATAACGAATTAATAATTAAAGACAATTTGAACTTTTCGAAATTCGGATTCAGTGTTAAATCGATCACAGAAGGAAGTACGGAGAGTACTGTAACGAGAAAACAAACCCTAAGCATGGTGTCGTTATCGACTCGATTAAGTTTATAAATTACATTAAACATACACCAGAATGAAGAAACTTTATCTTCGTAAATGCCACGATAGACCGGAAACACTCTGTGGAGAACTTGTTGTACGTCGGAAATCGAAGAACAAAAAGGAAACCAAATTAAACCGAAAACCATCAAAACGGTCACAGCGATAGGTATAATGAACTTCAACCCGGCTATCAACGATTGCTTCCTACACAGCGAGAAAAATCTACCTAAAAAATAAAAGAAAAATGGCAAAGAATGGTATAATTCCATTTGTTTATAGTTTACAGCTAAACAAAACAAGACCGCTGATGTTTTCAATTTTTCACACATTATCGCAGTTACTGCGGCTACGAAGAACCCCAAAGAGACGCAGTTGTACTGAAAATGACCATAATCTATCAGTACCAGACCAGGATACAGTAAGCTTAGAAAAACGTAAACAGTCGCCGAAGGTAATTCTTTTCGCTTGCGATAAGTTAAAAAATACCAATAAATGGCTGGTATGTAAATTAATAAATCTACGAGAAGAACCGAATACCTCATAAATAACTTATGACTGTAACTTTCGTACCCTTTGGACGAATTCAACTCAACGGAAAGTGGTACTAAATGAGAAGCAGCTGCTCCATAAACATAGCTGTGATAGGCAGTCAGAGGAGGATAATCTAGTCCCCAATACGTCAGATTATTATTATCGGTATTTCTATACCATTCATTTATCGGTAAATTGTACGTTATTTCCATCCAGTGACGTTGAGCTTCGTAATCGCCGAACATTGGCGGTGTTTTTTCGCCGGAATACGAGTGTAGCCCGACACACCATCTTATTACAATCGAGAAGAGAAATATTAAAAAATTATAGCCCGGTATATAATTCTGTGAATCTAATTCCGGCATGATTGTTGCAACGAATAAAGACGAGGTTCGAATACAGTGTGGATCAACGAAAGATTTCAGTTCTGTAATCAAAACCATAAAATTTGAGCGTTTATTCAACGTGGTAGAGTTTCGGGTGTTAGAAAAGAAGATAACGTGTCAATTGATCGTTCGTGAAGCAATAACGTTACGAGATTGTATTAAATGCGAATTAATTATTTCATTTATGGTTTGCAAAAACTTACCAAGTGCTCGGGCTGCAGTTGTTCGGTCAATTTTTCCCGAACGGCTAATTCTAATTTCGATGGTCGGTCAGGATCCCTGCCACACATTGACATTTTACACTTTACAATTTACGGGTCGAAATCGATGATTAATAATAAAATTCAACACAAACGAATAAAAAATGGATAATAGTGGCGTTTTTATACTAGAAAAATCGTTGAAAACATGAATAATCGAATGACGATTGATAAATTGATAATAAATTTTGGAGTACAGAGGATGAGGACGAATCTCTTCAGTGGTTCAAAACATTGGCATATTTGCAACAAAAACGAGTTTGAATTTTTGAAACGTCTTTTGAAGTTTTGAACGATTGTAAACATATTTTTCAAAATTAATTAATTAACTGAATGAAAGGAAATAAATCGATACGCATTTAATCTATCAAAATCTATAAGTGAAGTACCTAAAGGAATTCCAAATATGATTTAATGAACTTTATAAATGTAATCAAGTAAGTAGTAGGTAGGTACCTAACTACCTAAAATACCAGTTGCAACCAAGTCCTAGGCCTATATTGAATGAAATTGAATATTAAATGAATTCTTTACTCGTGTTTAACGCCCATAAAATTAAAAATAATCAAAATAATACAAAAATACAATATGGATTTTAAACTTACCAAAGATTTAGATCATCTTCTTCAAGTGAAAAAGGTAACATCATAAGGGAAGAAAATAGCATAAAAAAACATGTACATTTTTCTATCAACATCTCTTTCATAATATTATTGGGACAAATTTATTTCTACTTTCTGTTTCTAGCAATAATAATAATCGATTGGGAAAATATTTTCAGAAGTAGTCATTACCTAATTGCTGAAAAGTTCTACTAACTGTAAATCGTAAAAAAATTCGTTATCTTGATCGATCTATGTAATGGTTCGTTGAATAAATTTTCATCTGATTTTTTAATATCATTCTATCTACCCTGATTGATAAAATTAAAACAATTTAAAAGGGAATTCATCTAGTACAAATTATCGTAAAATAAAGCATGAAGGGAGGAACGAAATTTTTAATACAGGACTACTTGGTAAAAGTAGGAAAAAATCACATCACAATATGATTGGATGAATGAATTAATAATTTTATTGATGGACGTTTGGTTTGGATAAATTCATTTATTATTGCGAAAACACTTTCAACAGAAAAGCACGAAGATGCGAGAGTAGTTTTTTTATTTTTTATTATTTTTAAAAAATTTATGGTAAGAAAAAACAAAAATGAAAAAGGGCACGAATATTCATTTCAGCATATTTTTTTTTTATTGTTTCAAATTTTAATAATTTTGGAAAAATGAATTTGAATAATTTATGAAAAACCCTTTCAATATTATTAATTTTTATTTATTACTTTCAGTGCTTGAATTGAGCAAAATTACGCAGCGGAACGCATTTTAATCCAAAATTCTGGTCCCAAGTCATGTCAAAATCCAAAATTGAAAATTGTTCCAATTTATTAGGTAATTTGTTAATCCTTCACCTCACCATTTTTGGTAACTTCATAATAATTATTATGTTTTTTATGGCTGGGTGTTCGGTATTTTTAATAGGTTTTTGTAAACTTATAAAATTTGAAAAAATTGATTCAATTTACCTACTCGTATTAATTTAGTTGCACTTATGAAAACAGATTTTTATAAATTACCTAATCAAATTAATAAAATATATTATTCATGACTTTACAATTTAACTCCTTTTTTGGCAATAATGCATACGAATTTTTTAAAGGGTACTTACTGGTCCTAAAAAAATAGAAATATTTTCTATTCTGAAAAAAATGATTTTTTTTTTGAAAATTGGTTTTCTTCTGCGAAAAAATTAAGAGCTTTTTTCTTCTCCAAAAATTTGAAAAATATTTTTCTTTCAAAAAATTGTAAAATAGCAAGATTTTTTTTCTTCAAAAAAAATTTAAAAAAACAGAATTTTTTCTTTTAAAATGAAAATTGAAAGATTTCATTTTAAACAGATTTTTTGTTGCTCCAAAATATTTGATTATTTGACGATACAGTCATAATCAAGATTATTTTCTCAAAAAAATTCATAACTTTTTTTCTCTAAAAGAAAGAGATTTTGTTTTAATCTAAATTACCCTAGAATTTTTTTCTTCAAAAAATGTAATTTTTTCCCCTAAAAAAACAAAAAAAAAAATCTTCGTTTTTTTCCCCAAAAAAGATGAAAAATTTTATCTGAAAATTTGAGAAATATTACGTCTTGTTTCTGAGTTGTTTCTGAAAAAATTGAAATCTTCTTTCAAAAAGTTGTATTTTTTTGAAAAATTTCCAAGTTTTTTTTTCTTCAAAATGCTTGGGAATACCTAATTAATATTTTATTCTTTAAAAATGGAAGTTTCTTTTTATTTTACATAAAAAACGACTTTTTTCAAAAAATTGATGATTTTTAAGATTTTTAAAAATAATTAAGCATAAAAAATGAAAAAAATTTCTTTAAAAATTTTAAACTTCAGAAGAACCAAAAAAACACGAGAATTTCAATTTTTTTTTCAAATTTTGGTTGGATTTTTCACGAACATGGAACGAAGATTTTTTATTTTTTACATCAGTGAATTATTCGTATTTTGCTTCTATTTTCAGGAAAAAATTTAATCAGATCCGATGATCAGAAATTCAGAATGATTGAACGATTGAAGAATGAAGATCGCCTTCTTGATCACCGATCTGTATTTATCTGATTTTTTTAGATCTGATATTTTTTTCAAATATCTGTCCATCTCCGGAAAAGGGAAAACATTAACAATCAGTCAATCAATCTTCAATCGTGTCATTCGTGTCTATACTTCAATCATAGAAAGATAAAAGATTTTAAAAATTAATTTGTGATTTCGCTATTTTATGGACTCCTGAATTTTGAATTTCCGAAGTGGAACGAAACTTTCCGAATAAATACAAACTTAACATTTTGAAACAACTTTGAAAAAAAAAATTATGACAACTGTTGACAGCGCCCCTACTGTTGAGAACGAAAGGTAACATTTTTCAATGAAACAAAAACAACAAGGCTTCCATCGTACAAGGTCGTTAGTTCTCCCTTCCCTCCCGTTCTTCTTTCTTCTCGAAAACGTCAAAAAATTTAAAAGCATTTTTGTGTTTGTTGTGGCCGGGAAGTGTTTCCACGTTATTTATTAAAATTTAAGGTAATTATGGTTTATTTTAATATATTTAATGCATAATTTCAAGCTTCAACTTTCTAAACATTCATTCGTATATTAATTCGGTTTATTTTTATTCTAATTTGACGATATTGTTTCGCGTCACGTGGCGGTGTTCCACTTCATCTCCGATACTAAATCCGCGTCCGCCTCATGTTTTATTTGTTTTCCTTCTTTTATCGCGTCAACGTGCATTTTCTATCGTTCATATAAATCTCACTCGAATTCACGTAAATTATTTCACCCCTCGTGTTTTGATATTTTTACAGAATCATGTCGGCCGATCTATATTGGATGATTACCCGCAACAGCAACGCGTACTTGTTGAAAAAACGTGACATCAAGAAACCCTTCTGCACCGTGAGTATTTTTATCTCGAATCATTCGATCGTATAAATTTTGAATTATAAACATATTAGGTCGTTTCAGGAACCCGGTAACTTGAAAAATGTAGCCTCCTTCCGTTACAGCGGTCTCGTTCAACCGAAAACTGTCGACATTCAAGCTGCCAAAGATGGTAAAGGTTTCGTCGTCACAACGAAAAGAGCCAAAAAACAGGTACTTTGAATATCGTATTATTTCCTTTGAAACTTGACATGATGATTTTTATTAAATACTACCATCAAGATCGCTGATGTTTGATGATGGATGAATTCTAATCTGAGTATCAATGTATTCGTTAGTGTTATGATTTTAAAGTAGCTTGCTTTTTTATTTTTTTATAAATGATGATTTTCTCCACCAACTCCGATTTTACCTTGTGGATAATTTTAATTTGTATCTGATTTAATGTGTTGTAAATTTGCGTTCCGATGATGATACTTATCAAGTTTTAGTTCTGTAATTTGTTGATGACTACTTATATCACCACCCACCACTGATGGAACGTTTTTTTAGTGTTCTGTAGTTCGTGTGTATGTTGTGTCATTTATGTGTGTTCTGTGTTGATGTTGATTAGCTTAGAGCTCGAGAGTGTACTGTGATGAAAGCAGTTTTCGGTGTCTTGATTGCGACTGTATCATCACTCGCTCTGTATTACGTAATGAATTTTATAATGCTTGAAAAATAGATGAATGATGCTTTGGTATTTTTGGTGTGCCTCTGTCTCGCAGTGATGAATGCAATGTCTACTGAATCTATTAATAATATTTGTTTACACTTGTTCAGTCGATCAAATGATGAAACTTCAACCTACTGTCTTGCAATGATGAGATTAGGTAAAAAAAAAAACCATCCACAATAGATTCTCCCCTTTTGTGCGATTGAGACCAGTCCTCCCTGATGTGCGATTGAAACAAGTGAAAACGATTGATAACATGTTGTAATTTGAAATATTATGATGATAATTTAATCAATTATATCTGTCATTTTATGATGACAATTGTATATCACCACCCACCACTGAATTAGTTTATAATTTAAATAACTTATTATGATGATAACAAAATCACTAAAGTCTGTCATTTTATGATGACAATTGTACATCACCACCCACCACTGAATTAGTTTATAATTTAAATAACTTATTATGATGATAACAAAATCACTAAAGTCTGTCATTTTATGATGACAATTGTACATCACCACCCACCACTGAATTAGTTCATAATTTCACCAACTTATGATGATAATAAAATCGCTAAAGTCTGTCATTCGATGATGACAATGTTTATCACCACCCACCACTGAATTTTGTATCACCTTCCAGTTCGGACATTTTTCCCTTGAAAATATGCCCGAATGTAATGCATGAAAAAATTTTCACGTTTCAGAATAAACCAGGCAAATCTAACATTACCGTGACCATGTCAGCTGGACCTCGCCGATCTCTGTACAAGCTAAGACGTTACTTGAATGGAAGCAAATACCGTAAAGATCTTACCCAAGTACGTATCTTGCGAATTGTCTTCATCAAATTACTCGTAAAGTATACTCATTGATGAATCCCTTCTCTTTTTTTTAGGTTGCGTTGAGAAAAGCCAGCTCTATTTTGGAATCGCAGAAAAGATCAGCTGTTATTGCCAAAAAAGGAAGGACTAAGAAGTCTGAATAATTTTGTATGAATAAATTATTTGTTTATAAAGTTGCTTGTTTTAAATTTTTGTGTTATTTTTTGGGTCTCCCTACACTCTACATAGCATACGACGATACAAGTTGCATGCTATGTAGGAAGGCCCTTTGTCTTCTGTGTGAGTTGAATGAGTCACTGGAATGGGGGAGAGGACATTGTTATTTTATAGTAACCGCGTAATAAATATTGAAAATTCATCGATGTGAGTTTTTCATTTATTTTAAGGATGAAAGAATTACCCAAGGTGGTTAAAAAAAAATAAAAAATGTGGAGGTGCTCTAGCTATGCATTAAAATTTAATTGAAGTTCGATGTTCGTTCCTTTCTGGTGTAAAAAATGTTGCAAAAAGCTATTTACTCATTGATAAAAACAAAAAAACATTTATTAATAAATTTTCACAAAAATATAGAACAAGATCAAATGTCTTCAAGGATCTTCTGTACCTTTTCATTTTTCATCGTTCTGGATTTTAAAAGTTTTTGTTCATCGGAAAATACAATTTTAAGGATAGAATTGAACAAAGGTAACTTTTTAAAATCACCGAAACGAACCTGAGAACAAAATTGAAAATAAATTAATGCATAGATAGAATTATACAGTACGTACCTACCTAAGTAGGTGCCCATATTTCCAACAGTGGAATACTTACTCTCATATTATCAAATGCTATGCCGATTTTATCGTCAAAATGTTCAGTTATCACAGGAATCTTTGAATATCTTTGACTAAAATGAGTTAAAATGGTAAATTTAGCATTTATACGTCTACTAATTGCGATCGCTTCGCTAGTCGTCGAATGCATTTTAGTTTCAGCCTGATTGGACATCGCATCTTCGAAGGTAGCTTCGTGTATAAGTAAATTTGAGTCTTTGCCTACATAACATATTAATGATCATTCTTCAAATTTATCTCGTAAATTAACGATTGGATATTTTTACGGAGAGCCTTAGTTGTTCATTTGCTCAACTTGATTTTTTTTACCAAGTTCAGTACTACATAAATTAACATAAATACTTTATTTTCGAAATCGCAGAGGAGGGAGGGGTCCAATCGAAATTTTTGTTATAGGCAAAATTATTCCTAAAACTTCAAGCTACAACTTTTGTTTGAAAATTTTTTCAATTGGGCGCCTTACCTCCCCTCAGTTTTTAATAATATATTTTGAATAAGTACGAATAAGTTATATTACTCAAAGTTGGTTGGGAAGGAGGGGTCTAATCGAAATTTCTGTCATAACCAAAAGTATTTCTAAAACTTCAAGCTACAACTTTTGTTTGAAATTTTTTTCAATTGAGCCCCTCTCTCCCCACTTCTTTCGCATAGCACTCCAAAGATATCAATTAAAAATTGAAGGGGGAAGGGGAAAGGGTCCAATTGAAAAATGTTTGCAACAAAGTTGTAGCTTGAAGTTTAAGTAATAATTTTGGTCATGACAGAAATTTCGATTGGACCCCTCCCTCCCCTCCAATTTTGGATAATCCAACTTATTCAAAATACATTATTAAAAACTGTGGAGAGGTAAGGGGCCAGATTGAAAAAAATTTCAAACGAAAGTTGTAGCTTGAAGTACTACGAATAATTTTGGTTATAACAAAAATTTCGATTGAACCCCTCCCTCCCCTCCAATTTTGAATATAAAATATTTATGTAGCGCTGGACTTGGTAAAAAAATTCAAGGTGAGCAAATAAACTGCAAAGGCTTTCCGTAAAAATAGCTGATCGTTAAAAAAAATCCACTTTAACGCACCCAATTCGACCAAACTGTCAGCAGGCATCGTATCCCCAGAATAGGTGATCTTTTTACCGCTCGAATCAATAATAGAAATTCCATACGAGAAAGCACAATGCCGTACTTCACAGGTTTTGATTTCCTTCACATTTAACACCTTTAACATCGTATCAACCTCGGGGGTAATTTTCTTTTCCGGAAGCTGAAATCAAAGAAGAATCGATATTAATTTTGCCACCGAAAAAATTGAATTTTTAAAACTAATCAAATATGTATACCAGATCATCATTAGAAATGGGTTCTAAACAATCTAAAATCGATTCGAAATGAAAATCGTATTCGTGAATCCAAAGCAGTATCATCTTCGGGGCGAGAAAATAGCATTTTTCGCACTTCGAATTCAATTTCTTAACCGCCTCTCGTCTCTTCTGTAGCAAATTGATCGCACCCAGGTGATGATCGATGTGAGAATGCGAGACATAGATGGCTTTAGTCGATGCTAATATTCGATCGGCTTCATCGGGACCGAAAAATCGAACTATTTGGCCGTACGTTCCTTCTCCACAGTCTAAAATTATATGACTATCGTCGCTATAATTTAAAAAAAAAAACATCTGTAGCGATTCAAAAAATCTACGTGGATGATTTTTATTAATAGAAAGGAATGTACCTAAGCGTGATCAATATACCGCTGACATTTCGGAACTTCATCGACGTAGCAGAACCAGTACCCAAAAAGGTGACAATTGGGTATGGGTTTTTTTCATTTTCAGACTTTACTTGATTCGATATAGCTTCTAAATTAGATCTGAACAAATTATACGTCGATTCAAATTCTTCCTTTTTGCAAAGCTTCTCAATTATCCATTGTGGATTCATGTAGACGCATTGACGAAAACTAATGACAAATCAGTATTTTGGAAGAGATGAGAAATATGAAACGATAACAAGTAGGCAAGTTTTGCAATTAAAGACCTACCTAGAAGCAAATTTCTCCGCATTTCTTAGATCAAAAAATTTCAACGTATGGCCTACGTAAGGAGGGATATTGAGTTTTTCGGTAGGATAAAATTCTCCGGATTCTGCAATTAGATATCAATATATCAAGATGAAGAGTAATAGAAATTTTACGGATTGATCTCGAGTTGAAATTACCACAAGGGACATCAACGATGGGTATGCTTTGGTCACCCAGTAAAGGAAATATTTCCGAATCGAGGTAGTTTAATTTGCGTTGCAAAATATGAACACCGACGTTACCCAAACATGTATTCGAATCGTTTAAGTTGACATGATCAGTACCATGGGGGAATCGTTTCATCCAAATTTGATATCTACGAAAATAAATGATTCATATCAAGTTTCATGCTCGTGAATGTAAAATAGTTCGAATTAATCGATACCTTTCGTCATTCATGACATGGCTGGGAGTAAAATGAAAAACATATTTTGGCAAATTTTCCTCGATGGCGCCGATTTGGTACTCTTTGAATTTCTCTTCGTTGAGTAAAGCATCTAAATAATCGATCGAAGGACAATCTACAACGATGAATACTTGTCCGAGAAGATCTAGACAGGCAACGTCGGTGAACTTGATTGTTTTTCCATCAGGCAAAACGACATCTTCTCCTTTCATTAATTTACCCAACAACGGACCCGGAGGAACGCCATATTCGACGCATAAATCCAAATCCAAAGTATTCAGTTTGGGTTTCAATTTACAAACGTAATTCATCGCTGATGAAGTGATTTTAGCTGGAAAATTTCGTTTCATGAATACGACATCGTTTGGAAGGATGAATTTCAAAATATGAGTGATATTACTTGCTCCAGGATTCGTAGAGAATTTCTGAGGAGATTCGTTGGATTGATTTTCTGTCTTAATACGAGCACAATAATCGGTGTTGTCTCGAGATACGTTAGCTTCAGACAATAATGACGTATTCTCTTCAGTCCTATAATCAAAACGAATCGAGTATTATGATCGAGCTCAAGAATAAACCAAATTTAGCAAATACCGTACTTATTATTTGGGTTGAACTTCTCCTTACACGTCAATGGTACATATTGAATTTCAACAGCTGCATCTTCGTAAACCGAATTACCAGAACATTCGGCCGTTTCAATTGCAATGTGATTCATAGTCACAAACTCCTTCGCAGATGCGAATAAACACTCCTGAAAGAAAAAGAAATCTAACATCAGGACATGTCAGAAGAACACAATCGATCGATTACTTACGAGTCCAGATGGTCCATGCAGAGTAAAATCACGTGTTCCGTGTTTTTCAGCGGTTAAACTTAGATGAATTAACCCACCAATATTACTCCAACACGGATGAGTAACAAATACATGTTCCAAGGGAGCGATCTTGATCCTATGTTCATTTGTTATACGGTGTGTGCCTTCTCCGCAATTGAACAGGTACCTTTTCGGAGTAAATTCAAGTTGTATAATGCTTGAAATCCATTTTAGACATAATTCACACACTATAGTATACACGTACCCACATTCGGCGAAAAAGTACAGCGATTTCGCAGCTCCTTTGGCGCCGGATCCTAAAATTTGTAGGTACGCTATATCTGAGCCATGCTTTGATTTTTTCTCGCTCTTTTTGTTATGTTGTTCTCGACACTCTGGTAAAGTCCCATTCTTGGGCATTGCGAATAATGGTATCTGCTGCCGAAAATATCTAACCAAATGTGTACCTTTGTAAATGCAATTTTTGCACAGAATGTGCTCACTTATCTGGCTTGAAAATTTCAACATTGAAACGATTGGTTTTTGAAGCAAAAGTGAGCACTAAACAAAATGGAAGAATCCTCGATACATGCTTGAAATCAAATTATTTGTGTAATCTGTAAATTAATCCTGTTTGATGAAATCTAGAATCTGAATTGATAAGGAAATTCTGTCGGGAATATCGACCATAATGTCGAGGAAAATGGAAACGTCTTATTTTATACGATACAAAAAAGCAAAAACTTTCAAATGAAGCAATCATCACAAGTTCGGTTCAATAAAATTAATGGAAATTTGAAATTTTTAGAAATTAGAAATTTTTTTACCTACAAAAATATTTTGAATTGTTATCAATTTTAAATACACGAAAATTTGCGAATGTAGCCGAAACATGCCGAAAAAGCTACTCTCTGAAGAGCAGATAGACGCTCATTGAAATTTGAAAAACATCAAAATAAATTGATAAAAAAAATTCCAAATGAAATTTCGGTTCCTGTTTTTCGTATCTATTCCAAAATTTATGGATTTAATTCCAGTGCAATGAAGAATGATCTCAAGAATCATAATTCGTTCACGTGACTACATAGTTGAGAATTCTTTCGCCATCCGATCAGAAAACTTTGGTTTATACCGGTGAGTAGAATGATGCAAGTTACTCTGGAAAAACCTTTGATTTTTTTTTTGATAATTGGTGATTATGAATTGTAATCCTACTTGTGTTTTGTGTTGATAGATGGAATCATGGAAGTGAATTTTCGTCATCGTCGTAACACGTCCTTCACTCCTAAATGAACTTATTCAATAAATGGTAAGCCTAGTATTGTTTTTTTTTTTTCATGAGAACAAAATCAAGAATTTTAAATGGCTAAATTTCCCCATACGTAGGTATGTTACAGGAGCTCGCAGCGTAAATCGAAAGATACCTACTATAACTGCGTTATATTTGGAATAATCTGACTTCAGAACCAAGAAGATTCGCTAGATCTATCTTCTACAGCCTCCTGTATCATTCAAGTGTAACTATGACTCCTTTCCTGAGATGTAATCGTCAAGTTTTGAAGAAGTTGTACTGCTTGGAGAAATGCAGTACAACGAATATGTTCCTGAACGCACGAGATCATCATACAATTGCCAAGACACCATATTCTACGTATAAAGACGTACGTACTCGTACCGATTCTTCAATATCGTCCAAAATCCAACACACAAAGATCTTACCTCACGTGCACCATCGAACTTTAAGCTACACTCACACAGACCCAGCAATCAAACCATTTGCCTCGTTACGATATCACAACGAGTTTTCGAGAAAATTAACCCACATGGATAAACGTTCAACTCGTCAGATCAGTGACTTAGTCTCCGAATGGCTGAGAAGATTCGATTCGCTGGGCTGGATCGATGCGAACACAATTTCCGGAACTTTCAGCGCCTTATCCAAAGTAAACATTTTCGATCGTACGTGGAAACGAGACGATCAAGAAAATTTCAAAGAACTGATAATGAAAATGGCGACGAACGCGAATGAAATACTAGATCCAGCCAGTGTTAAATTCAATTCGAAGCACGTGACCAATTGTCTGAATGCTCTATCCAAATGGAACGTATTGAACCCTCATATCTGGGTAGGTAACGTCAATGTGGAGGGCAAAGACGTTGCCAAAGTTGATCTGCTCAAATCGTGCGTAATACGATTGATTCATCGAGGCGTCTTGATCGATAAATATCAACCGCAAGCTATCTCAAACTGCCTATTCGCCCTCTCTAAATGGAACATTGGCGAATTGCCAGGAGCCAGAAAGTTCATCGTTGAACTAATCAGACAAGGAAATGAGACAGCCAGGTTAGGTTGTAATATCACCTTCTCCTCTGTAGCTATCGTTAAAAGCCTTCGTGCTTTATCGAAATGGAACATCGAGGAATTACAGGGTAGCTCGGAGTTTATTATTCGTTTGATGAAAGAAGCTACCCAGATGATCGATCAATTTACCCCCCATTATATAGCTCACTGTTTCAACGCGCTTTCCAAATGGAATATTAATAATTTGCCAGATTATCAGAATTTTATCGTCATGTTGGTGAAGCAGGGAACTTCGATTATTGATGAATTCAAAGCGATTGAAATATCCCTAAGCTTGAATGCGTTTTCCAAGTGGAATATTCACAAAATACAAGATGCCAAAAAATTTATCGATCTATTGGTAAAACGAGACAGTTCGACGGTTAGTGAGTTCGATCTGCAAAGCATTATTCTCTGCTTGAATGCTGTATCTAAATGGAACATGGACGAATTCGAAGGTATGAAAGAATTCGTTGTGCAGCTCATCGCGTATGCGAATTCAAACGTGAACAGATTCGGCCCTCAAGGTATTTCTAACTGCTTGAACGCGCTTTCAAAGTGGAACTTGGATGAAATACCCAAATCTAGGCAGTTTGTCGACGAGCTGATTGCAAAAGGTAATCAATCGTCGTCTAAATTTACTGCTGTAAATATCGCTGGCAGTTTGAACGCCTTGTCCAAGTGGAATATTGATCAGTTCAGTGGAGCTGACGAGTTCATAAGTCAATTAGCGAAACAAGGAAATGCAAGAATTGATGAATTTAATGCCCAAAGCATTGCTAACTGCTTGAACGCTCTATCCAAATGGGATTCCGACCATTTGGAAATCAGCAGAGAATTCATCGTGAAGTTAATCCAACGTGGAATTACAATAATAGAAGAATTCAACGCTGGATTCATCGCTATTACTTTGAACTCGTTATCTAAGTGGAATATTTACGATTTGAAAAATGCCGAATATTTTATCGTTCTGTTAATTCAAGAAGGTTTATCAACCACCGACCAATTCAGCCCTCAAAACATTGCCAACTGCCTGAATGCGCTTTCCAAATGGATCATCGATGAATTCGAAGCATCTGAGGTGTTCGTTGATCGATTAATCAAACGAGGAAATTCAATGTGCGATAAATTCGACCTACAAGTGGTCTGCAATTGCTTAAACGCTCTATCCAAGTGGCAAGTCGAAGAATTACCAGGCTCAGAAGAATTTATTAGTGGGCTAATTAGTCGAGGCAATTCATTGATTAGTGAATTCGAGTCCCAGGATATTGCCAACTGCCTGAATGCTCTTTCAAAATGGAACATCGATAATTTTAAAAGATCTCAGGAGTTCATCGTTGGATTAATCAAGCAGGGAAATTCAGGCCACGATAACTTTAGCCCTCCGCAAATTGCCATTTGTTTAAACGCTCTCTCCAAGTGGGATATCGACAACTTGCAAGGTTCTAACGAATTTATCGTTCGACTAATTCAGAAAGCAACTCCGATTACTGACGAATTAGATCCAAAACACGTTAGCATCACTTTGAACGCCCTCTCTAAGTGGAATATCGACCAATTACCAGGTGCCAGAGAGCTTATCGTGCGGTTGCTGAGTCGAGGCAGCTCTTTGATTAGAGAATTTGACGACCAAGCTGTTTCCATCTGCCTGAATGCTCTATCCAAGTGGAATATTCACGAGATACAGAATGCCAAAGACTTGATCGTTTTATTAATCAAACATGGCATATCAATCATAAGCCGATTCAACTCTCAAAGTGTCGCCAACTCTTTGGATGCGCTTTCTAAATGGAATATCGACGAATTTCAACTATCTCGAAATTTCATTATCGAGTTGGTCATTCGGGGTGATTTAATCTCTTATGTGTTCAGTCCTCATCAGATCGCTACTACTTTGAACGCCTTGTGCAAGTTTGATATTTTTGATAGCGAAAAATGGAACCAAAATCAATTGGAAAATGTCAAAAAATTCATCATCATTTTGGTAACGAATGGAGCTGAAAAACAAGAATACTTTAATGTTCAAGATATTTCGAATACTTTCAACGCATTCGCCAAATTTGATATATTCAACGAGCAGAATTGGTCAAAGAATGAACAAAATGAATTGAAATCTTTCGTCGTTGATTTGTGCATCATCGATGAAGCTCATAAAAATTACGATCTCGAGAGTATTTCGAATACCTACGACACGTTATTCCACTGGGATGTTTTTAATACCAATAATTTCGATTCAAAAGCGAAAAAGAATTTCGTACGTCTGGTTAGTAATTTGGAAAAACGAATTTTCACCATTTCAGAACAGTTGGATTCGATCGAAGCGCATACAGACTTGAAATTTGCTGCTGAAATTATAAAAAACCTACCTAAACTTAATTCTAAAAAGTTGATATTGTCTGAAAAACAATTACTGGTTTCTTTGATGCGATGCTGGAGTTTTAGTGTAGCTCATAGTGATGTTAATTGTTTATCGAATGATCGTATGCAAGAGGATATTTTATCTAGTTTACAGATTTTTTATAATATTCTAGTCGATTCAAAAGACAGGTCCGGCTATGAGGGAGTTTTCGATCAATATCTGTCAAATATACTCGATAGATTAGGTACGTTGAATGTGAACTATGCGGACAGAGTTATGGATAGGATAAATAATTTTGACGAAATTGGCGTAATAAAGGATCGAAATTTATTGAGTAAATTAAAACCGTCGACGAGGCGTTGTAATTTGTAATTTTAAAACTATGTGATCAGGTAAAAGTTATTTTAATTTTTTCAAGACTGTGATATAGGCAGGGAAGTGTGATACCTACTTGCTTGGAATAATTTCAATATGAATGTACAAATTAAAGAATACTGAGTTACAGTTTTGGTTCCTTCATTTTTTAGTTTTTGTAATATTTTGATGATTTATTGTTTCGTTGATTAATAATAAAACATATTTGTTTTTGAAGACTTGTTCGTCGTATTTTTGATAACCTACAACAGACGCTTGATGAAAATAAAAACCGATTATTATAATTTTAAAAAATTCCAAATTTCAAATCCGCCCCCCCCCTCTCTTGACAAAAATCAAAAAAAATCTTTGTAGAAAAAAATTCCGCTTCTCCAGCTCCAAAACTGTGCCCGAGGATAATTTGAAATTTTCAAGGGCATCTTAAAGGGGGTAGGTGTCTAAAAAAAATTTCGCAACACTACCCTTGGATGCGTCTGTCTGCTCTTTTTTTTCTGTAAAATTGTAAAAATTAGGTGATGATAATTCGTTCCACATATAACAGAGAAGTAGGTATTCTTTGTAAAATCATCTCGATACCTTCTCTAAAACAGAGAAAGAACTCCCGCCATACTATGAAACTAGACTTTGAGGAACCAGTATTACGATGACATAGAGTGTTCCTTCCAACTTCAAATCATGAATTCGTAATGTGTATGACTTGCTTATGGTATCCAGAAAAAGAGAGAGGAAGTATAATTCCGATTAGTAATTATAGCACCTATTTAGGTAGAACGAGATGCAGTATGAATGATAAAAATCAACCAGAGGATCGGCCAAGTGGAGTAAAATCAACGAGCTTCTTTCTCATAATCATTCATACCTACGTATTATTTATTAGAGCACATCATTTAAAATGTATGTTCGTTGAATAATAAACGCTCAGTTGGGTCATTTCGTTCATTTGGAATTAAATTTTGTTAAATTTTAATGTACCTACCTCAGTATTAGATTTTTAAAAAAAGAAATTATTTTCGAAGATTTTTTTGAAAATTTTCGACTGGAATTAAAAAACAAAACAAAAAAAGGTTTCAAATCCATTTATTAGGTATCAATTTTCATTTTTTTTTTTTTTTTTGGATGTAATATGGGAAAAAATTGAAGTAATTTTTTCCTTTTGAAAAATAATTATTTCTAATAAATTTTCTATTAGGTTTTTTATTTTATTATATATATATTTTTTTTTCAATTTTGAAAAAGTAAATTTTAGATCAATACTTTACTTTGAAAATCAAAAATCGTACTTACACGTATTACCAAATTTTTATAAATTTTTATTACTCAAAAAATTTTAATTTATTTTTCATCAGCTTTTACTTTCTTCTTTTTGTCATTAAGAAAAAAAATTGAATTCTTTCTTTAGCAGCTCATATTTATGTAGGATTTTTTAAGTTGATTTCTTATTGATTGTTACGTTTTTATTTATTTATTCATTAATTTTTTCAATCTGGAAAAAATTAAATCAACTTTATATTATCTTTTACTTTTTTTGTCATCATTATTTAAAAACACTTTTTCCCAATTTTGTTATTTCGAAAAAAATAATATATTCAAAATAATTTTTCATTAGGTAATTTTTACATTTTCATATTTTTATTTCGAAAAAAATAATTCCAAAGCAATATTAATATTATTTAGGTGTAGGTATTTTGAAAAAAAATTCAATTGAACCAATTGTTCCAATTTCTTTATTTAAAAAAAAGAAACACTTATTTTGAAAAAATAATTTTGAATTCATTTTTCAACAGTTTTTAAAAGGTTATTTATTTATAATCCACTTTTTCAATCCATTTTCACTTTTTTTTTTTAATTTGAAAAAATTAGCCAATTTGTGGCAAATCCTACAACTTTTTATATTTGATCAATTTTGTAAACATTTTGAGTAAAAAAAATTTCCCCATTCTTCTATTAAAAAAAAATAATTTTCAATTCATTTTTCATCAATTTTTAATATATCAATTTATCATCTTTTACAATGTTTTTCTTTTGAATAAATTTCGAAATAATTCGTCTAATTTTCAAAAAAATGATTCAAATCAATAATTTTATACAATTTTTATTTTTTATTTTGAAAAAATATTTACAGTAGAACCTCGATTTTTGTTTAAACGACTCATCCCTATCATTTTTTGATGCTCTAAAAAATTCAAAGATTTCTTTTCTTAAAAAAAATCAGAAAATTATAATTTTTTCATTCAAAAAAAAAAATGTTGAAAAAATGAAAAACAATTATTCTACTTTAAATTGAAAAATTTTCAGTTCTCGAAAATTAAAAAAATATTTTTCATAAAAATTATAAATTTTTCTATACTATAAAATGAAAATAAAATCCGTTCCAAAAAAATTGAGAAATTTTTCTACTGAAAAAATAAGAATTTATGTTATTACAAAATTTTTTTAAAATTTTCATTCCAAAAAATTGAAAATTTCTTCATTCTAAAAAATTTTTAAAAATTTCATTCTAAAAAATTGAAATTTTTTTCATTCTAAAAAAATTTAAAAAATTTTCATTCTAAAAAAATTTAAAAAATTTTCATTCTAAAAAAATAAAAATAAAATGTACCTTTAAGTACATTTTTTTTCCAAAGATCACATACAGTTTAGAAATTTTTCTCAATTACTTTTTCGGATAATCGAGATTTTACTGTATTTTTTTTTATGAATTTTCAGTTCATGTATTTTTCATTTTGAACGAAATTACTGTCCCATGTTTTTATTTTGAAAAAATAATTTATATCTAGTAATTTAAACTCCTGCAATTTTTATTTTTTTTTATTTAAAAAAAATTCTATTTTTCCGTTTCAAAAAATTGGGTACCTAATTTTAAATCAGGTTCCACATTTTTTGGGATGAAAAAATCAATCAATTTTTTACGCTAGGAAAAAAATAATTTCAAACTCATTTTAATTTTAATTTTAAATTTTACCTAATAAAATAAATTTTACGTAAAATACAATTTGGTAAATCTGGCTCCACTTCGACATTCTTGTTAGTAACCTCTTGTCAAAAATCTACGCGAAAATCCCACGATCGTATTCTCTTTTTGGACAGACGGCGTACGCGGGTGAAAGTTGAAACAAATTAAATTGCGGGAGTGGTTGGGATGGACGTTGGAAAAAATGAAATTACCTACTTCAAAAGGGGGTATCACGCGAGAGAATTGTACTTCAGTCGTAGTGCTCCATTGATTAGCGATGATCAAGCTTCGGATTTAGTGTCGAGATTTTTTCGCGGTATTGTGTTCTTTTGATCATAGGTGAGTTCAAAGTTGATTATTGATTTTTTTTTCCAGTGTTTCATTTAAAAAAAAAGTTAGTGTTTGAAAAAAATTTCAAAAAAATTCAAAAAAAAATTCAAAAAATGGAATTACCCAATCCAATAAATTAAAAAAAAAATTGATAAAATGAATTTTTGATTATTTGTGAATCATTTTAAAATGATATATATATATTTTTATAATTTTTTTTTTTTTTACAAAATAAAGTCAATTTTAAGCTATTTGAGTGGCTAAGTAACGACAATGTGGACGAAAAATTAAAAAATAGTGTGCCAAGTGTTTTTGAAACTGAAGTAGGTAGGTACCTACTCAATTTTTTATAAATTTATTTTTGATCATGTATGTCCCACATAAACGTTCATCTCACATATTTACGTAATTTATAATTCTACAAAGTTGCACTTGCAATAAAACAAATTGAAATTCGTTTACGTGATTTAAATATTTTAATTAATAATTCATCCCGAGTATTAATTATTGGCATAATACCTCCGAGTGCAAACACTTGTGATGCCTTAATTACTCTTCAGGTGCATGGAATATTAATGGACACGAATGATATGACATATGATCGCGTTCACGTGCCCATATATGCATGTGCAATACAAAGTAATACCTTTCCATACTCGAAAGCGTAACTTTTTCATTTTTCGTCTTACATAATTATCGCGAGCATAATGAATACGTGATTAATCGTACGTATGCACTTTTTATTACTCTATATCCAAAATCTAGAAAGGTATTTCTCTCCAAACGTGCCCAAAAATATAGGCCTTTCAACCTGATTTGTGGACGGTAGAAAACGTAAACTGGTTCTATAGGTGCATCGAATTGCGTAACAAAATTAATAAAACGCTAAGAAAATGGTACTAGTTGCGTAATTTGAAGAAAAGAGGATATGCAAGTAATAAAACAACATATTCTCAATATTTGACTGTAAACATCTCGACGATTACGTTATTTTAGACGAGGGTAAAGGGGGAATAAACGGAAGAGGAATCCGGATTATAAAACTAGTCCTCCCGTCTGCTTTCACTTTCTCTGGGCATCGCGTTTTTTAAGTATAGATGAGGCTGAGGCTGTTGCACTTTGGAGATTTTGATACAATTTTTGGAATTTTTCATTCCGTAATGAATTTTGTGGATCAATGAACCTCGCTCGCACCTGATGATGTATTTTTCTTTATTTTCGAGTAGCAATTTAGCCGAATTGTCCTGATGCAGAAGTGAGGTTCTCAAGAGCCAGGAAGATAATTGGAAATAGAATAACTACCTGTTAAAAATGTGGTTCGCTGCGATATTCTTCGTTTTCATTTTGATCTTGTTGGCTTATTTGGATACCAGGAAACCGAAAAATTATCCACCAGGTAAGATTTACGTTGCCAGCCTGTATAGGTATAATTTATGCAGAAAAATTAAGTCGATTAAGTGCCTTCCAAAACGATTCAAAGTAATTTTACAGGAATGAATAGTGAAAGAAGTCAAAAAATAAATTTTTTTCGAAAAGTGAATGGGTGGCGCAAAAATTATGGATAAAATTATACAATGTGAAAAAAAATGAAAATTGTTCGCTATTTTCACAAAAACATGCATAAGATTAGAAATTTGGAATTTTAAATGATGCGGCTCAATTTTTTCCGAGGGGGAGGGGGTGGAAAATTTCTCGATATTGAATGTGAAAATGATTTCACCTCAAGAAAAAGATTTCCTTCCCCAAAGAGTTGAGAAATTTCTTCTTTTTAAAAAAATTAAGAGATTTCTTTGCTCCAAATTTTTTTATACCTATTTTTTTTTCTTACAAAAAAAGGAAAGAAAGGAAATATTTTCCACAAAAAAATTTAGATTTTTTCCCTCCAAAAATAGAGATTTAGGAATTTCTCAAAAACAGAGATTTTTCTGGGAAAAAATTTCAGCTGCTTAAAAAAATTTAGATTTTTTTCTCAAAAATTGATTGTTTGTTTTGTCTCCTAAATAATTGAGTTCTTTTTCCTGAAAAAAAGAAGAAACAACGATTTTTCTGTCAAAAATTTGAGGCATTTTCTTCTCCAAAAAAAAAACAAAAAAAAAACAAAGATTCTTTTTATTTTACAAAAAGAGAGAGAAAAAAAAACAAATTTCTCTAAACAAAATTGAGAGATTTTCTCTTGATTTTTTTTTGTGAAAAAAGGTAAATTGTTTATTCAATTAAAAAATTTAAAGATCAAAAAAATTATTTGAAAATTTTTTTAAGCGAACTCAAAAAATTCAAAAAAAAATTTCACCAATTAAACTGCATGAGAGATTTTTTTTACGATGTTACGAGTTGAATATTTTTTTTTGAACCAGTACCAAATGATTTAGATTTTTTTTTAAAGAATTGATGAGATTTTTCACGAAAAAATTGAGATGTTTTCCGGAAAATTTGAAATATTTTTTGCTCTCAAAAATTTGAGAAATTTTTACTTAAAAAACTACAAATGAGATTTTTTCAAAAAAAAATTACATTCTTAAATGAAGTGATCCCCCTCAAAAAAAAAAACCAATTGAATCATTTTTTGCCCCAAAAAATCGAAATTTTTCCCTAAAAAAGATGCAATTTTTCTGCAATTTTTTTCAAATGCCGATTCTAAAAAAATGAGAATGTAGGTACATTTTTTCCAAAAAAAATAGAAGATTTTTCTCACCCAAAAATTGAGTAAATTTTCTTCTCCAAAAAATCGAGTGATTTTTTTTTCTTTTAAAAAAATTGAGAAAATTCATAGCGTAGCTTACTTCGAAAAATTCAGAAAAAATTTTCTCCAAAGAATTCATCTCTCTGAAAACATCAAGAGTTCTTTTTTCAAAAAATATTTTAACTAAGAATTCTTTTCCCAGAACAAAACTTTGAAGATTTTTTTTCTCAAAAAGTGTCAGATATTGATTGACAAAAAAGTTTTATTCAATTATTTCATTAAAAAGTTTAAATCTTCTCAAAAATCGAGGTGTTCTCAAAAAAATTGAGAGAACAATTTTTTTATTTTTTTCCTACAAAATATCTTTTCATTGTTTCCTTAGAAAAATAGAAAATTAGAGGTATTTTGTTCAAAAACAGATTTTCCCTCGGAAAAAGTATAGTTTTCTATCTCAAAAAATAGAGGAATTTTTCTCAAAAAATTAAATGTTTTTCTCTCAAGAAATGAAGACTTTTTTTCTCAAGAAAATAGAGTTTTTTCCGTTAACAATAATAATTAAAAGATCTAATTTTTTTTTTAAATTAAAAAAAAAACATATTTTTCTTCATAAAAATTTTAGAAAATTTTGCTTTGCAAAAAACTCCAAAAATTGGCGTATCCTTCTTCAAAAATTGATAGATCTTTTTTTTTTTTAATTTGTAAAAAAAATTAGGCACTTTTCTCAAGAATGAAATTTTTTCTTCAAAAAAATTAAAGAAATTTTTTTCAACAAAGAAAAATTGAAATTTTAAAAAATATCTACCCAAAGTGTAATTATATCGTATTTTCGGTATTGGTGGGGGGAGGGGGTCAGTTTTCATTTTCTTCGCCCTGTATATTTTGACGTGGCGTTTTTGCGTCACCCGTTCACTTCTAAAAAAAAATTATATGAACTTTTTTAATGAAAATTTTATCCAACTCCAATTTTAGTTATGACAATTTTTTTTTTGTTTAAACGCATTTCTGAAGAGATACAGGGTGTTTCGTAGCTGATGCAGTTCCTTCCACCAAGTGAATAGGCAACCCATAAAGAACCAAAAATCTTATAATAAACATGTTGCCTTTCTTCAAAATTGAGGGGGCAAGGGAAAATTAAATCGAGAGGAAGTGATTTTTTGTTGGATACGTAGAGTCGTAGATAGTACTAAAAAAATTAACTGCTCTTTTTATTCTTTGCATTTTTGCCTACCTCAGAAAATGAAGGATCTACAGAGCTTTGAAAATTGAAAAACCCGTTTTTTAAAAAAAAAGTTTAAAGCTCTCTTGCGCCTTCATTTTCAAAGATGGACAAAAAAATACCAAGAACGAAAATAGTTCACTTTTTTTAGTGCGATCCATGGTACCTAACCATAAATTACTTTGTCTCAATTTCGTTTCCCCTTGCCCCTTCAATTTTCACGATAGGCTCTATGTTGAAATACCATTTTTTTTGTTCCTTATGGGTTGCCTATTCACCTGCTTGAAGGAAATATATCAGTTATGAAACGTCCTGTATAAACCAAGAACAAGGAGGGAGTCTTTTTGGGTTCGAATTTTGGGGACTTGCCGAGGGATAAAGTTTGAGGACTTTTTGCTGAATAATCAGGACATTGAAAAGGGCAGTTGATAACCAAAAAATAATGCAGTTTTATTTTCTTATTTTATTGAGGTGTAATAGTGTTTTTAATATATTATATGTATTTTTTAAGTAGGTAGGTAGGTATCTCTCCCCACCACTAATTTTATACTTATTTTTATACTTCATTCTAATCCAAAATTTCATCTTCAGGTCCAGAATGGCTTCCCATAGTGGGCAGCATGCTGGCGGTGAAAAAACTGCGCGATCAAACCGGTTACCTGTACAAAGCTACCGCCGAATTAGCTCGCATGTACGGGCCAATCGTAGGCCTACGTGTCGGCAAAGACAGACAAGTGGTATGTTTCGGATACGAAGCTATCAAAGAAATGCTTACGAAGGAAGAACTAGACGGACGACCGCAAGGACCGTTCTACGAAACTAGAACATGGGGAACACGAAGAGGTTTCACTTTTTAATCTAATCGATAGATATGCACGTACACAACAGAACATTATTATAACTGCAGTTGTGTAACGTTTTCCATAAATGTTAATTATGATATGCGAAAAATTCTCACACACCGTAATATCTACTTCACATTGTAGGTCTGCTATTAACCGACGAGGAGTTCTGGCAAGAACAAAGGCGATTCGTCATGCGTCATTTGCGAGAATTCGGCTTCGGCAAGAAAACGATGTCAGATCTGGTACAAACCGAAGCTGAATCTTTGGTCGAAATGTTTGATCAAAAGCTCAAACTTGAAGCCGATCAAAATGGAGGTGTGGTCGTTCCGATGAGAGATGCTTTCAGCGTTTATGTTTTGAATACCTTATGGTCTATGCTGGCCAGTATCAGATATAGCCCCGAAGACAACGAATTGAAAAGCTTGCAGTCCTTGTTGACTGAACTTTTTGCCAATATTGATATGGTCGGAGCGCTTTTCAGCCAGTTTCCATTTTTACGTTATGTAGCTCCGGAGAAATCTGGATACAAGTCGTTTGTTTCGATTCATCAAAAAGTTTGGAAGTTTCTCAAGGTTTGTGCGGTAATGTTTGAAATAAAAAGGAAGTTTTTTTCGTACAAATAGAAATATACCTACTTACCTACTTTTTTGCGTTTTTATAGGCGGAACTCGACAATCATAAAGATACTTTCCAACTGAATTCTCCTCGTGATTTAATGGATGTTTACATACAAATGTTACATTCGCAAAATAAAGGAACTAGTTTTTCTGGTAAGATAATAGTAGTAATAGTTACGACAAATTTGTCATTATTGAAGCGTCGAGACAAAACCACCTAGACACTACAAGTCATGAAGTTAAATTTGGCAACCTTGCCGAAGACGGCCGACTTGAGCAATTGAAAATACGTTTTCTGGGCAAACGAAGTGTTTTTCGAAAAAATTGATGGGAACCAAAATTGTAGAGGGAAAAATTAACTTTCGTTTAGTGTATTCGGAATTTTGATTCGACTAATATTTCTCGAGTTACGGTCAAAAAAACTGATTTGAAGATGGCCGTCTACCAGATTTTCCCTATTTTCCCGGTCAAAGAAGCGATTTTCGTAAAAATTGATAAGAACAAAAATTGTAGAGCAAAAAATATCCTTTCATCCTAAAATCATTGAAGTTTTGATTCGACGAAAATACCTCGATTCATTAGCAAAAACTGTTTTCTCAGATATGCCAATTTTCATATTTTCCTATTTCGCGGATAAACAAAGCGGTTTTCATGAAAATTGATAAGAACTAAAATTGTAGAGCAAAAAAAATCCTTCAGTTTTAGTGCTTTTAAAATTTTCGATTCGACCAATTTTTTGAGTTATCGTCAAAAAACTATTTATTTTTTCATTTTCGAGGTCAACGACCCTTTTTTGTGAAAATTGATAAAAACCACAATTGTAGATCAAAAAATTTACTTTTGTTTGGTGTAGTCGGAATTTCGATTTGACGAATATTTCTTGAAAAACTGATTTTGAAAGTTGGCCGTCTACCAAATTTTCCCATTTTCCCGGCCAACGAAGCGATTTTCGTGAAAATTGATACGAACCAAAATTGTAGAGCGAAAAAAATCCTTTCACCCTAAAATTATTGAAATATCGATTTGACGAAAATACCTCGATTTCTCAGCGTAAAATGTTTTCTTGGATATGCAAATTTTCACATATTCTCATTTTCAGAGCGAACGAAGCATTTTTCGTAAAAATTGATCTGAACCAAAATTGTAGAACAGAAAATTTCCTTTCGTTAGTGTGTTGTCAGAATTTCGATTCGATTAATATTTCCCGAGTTATCGTCAAAAAACGGATTGGAAAGTCGGCTGTCTACTACTAGAAAATGCGACGTTGCCTTTCTACGTTCATGGCTTGTATCTCTAGGTGGTTTTGGTCGAGAGCATCGATTGAGGTACCTAATGAGGAAGAGTGCATGATATAGTCCCAAAATTTCAAAAGTGAAATGTGTTACATACAACCTGGAAAATTTCGAAAAGGCAAAACATTTTTTTTGAATTTATAGGCATTGGAAAAAATAATTCAATTTTTTAAAGGGCCGAAAAATTTTGATTTTTGGTATTTTTAAATTTCTAAAACAAAGAAATTCTTCATTTTTTTCAAATAAAAAAAATCTTCCTTCTAATTTGATTTTTTTTTTAATTTTTCAACAACTGAAAAAATTGTAAGTTTTTTTGAAAAAATCTTTTATTTTTGAATTTATGAAATACAATTTTTCAATTTTTTGGAGAAAAAATCTCATATTTGTTGGAATGAAAGTATTTCTTAAATTTTTGGTAAAATAATCTTCTTTTTTTTTTTTGGGGGGGGGGGGGGGATAAAAAGTTTCAAAATTTCTTTGTAGTAAACAAGTCATTTAATTGAGGAAAAATCTCTCAATTTCTTTGCAGCGATAAAAATGTTCCTATTTTTATTTTACGTAAGTTTTTTCAAATTAAATTTTTTTGGAGTAAAAATTTTTTTTACGTTTTTAATATGAAAAATAAATCTTTTAGGTAATTCTTTTCAGTTTTTTTTTTGATTTGAAAAAATGTAGGTGAAAATTTCTTAATTTTTTGCTAATTTATTTGTTCTGGGAATAATCATCTCTGAATTTTTTGAAACACAAATTTTTTCAAATTCAATTTTTCTAGATTACCTAAAATAATTTTTAAATTTTTGAAGAAGAGACAAATGAAACATTAGTATCAAGGTACTTAATTTTTTTTAAATAAAAAACATCTAAATTTTTTGGGCAAAAAAATTGTTCAAAATTAAAATAAGTTTTTAAATTTTTGGGAAATAATTCCGTTGTTTTTAGACAAAAATTTCGTTAGGTATAAGATTTTTTTGAAGATTATTTTGGAATAATTTTTTTTTTAAACTTTGTTCCAATTTTTTTTCATTCTTTGGGAATAATGATCTTCAGACTTTTTTTTGGAAATCAGATTTTTTCCAAGTCATACTTGTACTTTTGAGTGAAAATGATTTTTAGATTTGATAAGTATTAGATTTCTGTAGGCAAAATCTCAAATTTTTAAAATAAAGAATCAATTTTTTGGAATAAAAAATTACAAATTATTTTTTCATTTTGTTGTTTTCTTTCTTTTTTTGGGAGGGGAGAGGTAAAAAATTATGTTCAGATTTTAGTAGAAAAAATCTCATTTTTTTTTAGATAAAAAAATCTCTCAATTTTTCGCTTAAAATTTTTTCAACTTTACTTCCGATTTTTTTCACTCTTTTGAAATTATGATCTCGGAGGGTTTTTTGAAATTTATTTTTGAGTAAAAATGATTTTTAGGTTTTTTTTTTTTTTTTTTACAAAAAAGTGAATACCTAGGTGTTTTTAATGTTTTTGAAGTTGAAAAAATTAATAATTTTTTTGAAGTGAAAAAACCGATGTTTCAAACTGAAAAAATGGGTAAAAAATTTATCAATTTTTGTTTGGCGAAAAAAAACTCTTCAATTTTTTAAAAATACAATAATTTTTGAATTTTCATGGGAAAAATCATTTTTTTTTTAATCGGAACAAAATCTTTCACCAAAAAAATTCTACAACTTTTTATTTTGAAATAAAATAATTTCTGAATGTTTTTGGAATGAAAAAACTTATCAGTTTTTTGATACAAAATGTTTTCCAATTTTTAATGAGTAATAATTTTCCACTATTTTTTTAATGGAAACGTTTCTTAATTTTTTTTTTCAATGAAGAACTTTCTATTTTTTTCAAATAAAAAAATCTCTGAATTTTCTCCAAATGAAATTTTTTTCATTTTTTAGATTTGGAGAAAGAAAAATTCTAAATTTTTTATTTTTTTTTTCAGGAGGAGGGGGAATCTTTTAATTTTTTTGAATAATAATTTTTTCAAAATTTTGCCATTGTGTGAAAAACTCCACAATTTTTTTTGGGGAAAAAAATTATTTTCACATCGAACATTTAAAAAAAATTTTGCTGGCCCTGAAATACAGAAAAAAACTCCATCAACTTCAAGTACCTGTCACCTTTTGAGATTTTTGAAATTTACACTTTTTTAAAAACATTATTTGGCAATACCTAAATTTTTTTCCATTAATTTTTATGATTTACCAATTTAATATTCAACATCTATTTCCTGAAACAGCTGAAAATAATTTTTACATTTTTTAGAATCTCAACTTTTGGCTATTTGTATGGACATGTTCATGGCTGGCTCTGAAACAACTAGTAAATCACTCGGATTCGGTTTTCTTTACATGCTGTTGTACCCCGAAGTACAACGCAAAGCTCAGGAAGAAATTGACCGAGTAATTGGCAGAGAAAGAATGCCAACTTTGAACGATCGCCCCAAGTACGTCACCCGGTGATTTTTAGTGAACTTTTTTTTCATTATAATTCGACTCGAATTTTAATCATTTTTAGCATGCCTTATGTGGAATCTATTGTATTGGAATCCGTACGAGTCTTCATGGGCCGAACTTTCAGCATACCTCATAGAGCTCTCCGCGATACCACAGTACAAGGGTATTTCATCCCAAAGGTATGTACTATGGATTAATTTTATTTCACTCGTGCATGTATTAATCGAAAATTTTTATTTCTTAGGATACGATGGTAATTGCCAACTTTAACGGTGTCCTAATGAACGAACGATTCTGGGACGACCCCGAAGTATTCAGACCGGAAAGATTTATCGACAAAGATGGCAAAGTCTACGTACCTGATAACTATCTACCTTTCGGATATGGTAAAATGACCAGATGAGATTTTGTTTGAATTTTTATTTTCATATAATACACGCCGCTTTACGCGCGAAAAAAAAATATATAAAACTTTTTGAAATTAAATATAAAAACACAAGAACAAATTTTTTAAAGGCTTAAAAATGTAACATAACAAAAATAACTATTGCGGTTACGATTATGTTTAATATATTTTTTTTCTTCTCAGGAAAACATAGATGCATGGGACAGACATTAGCTCGTTCTAATATATTCCTATTCACAGCATCGTTACTTCAAAAGTACAACTTTAGCGTTCCATCAAATGAAAAACCTCCGAAGACCAATGGCGTAGACGGAGTGACCCCTTCGCCCGGCGAATTCAACGCTTACGTAACTCTGCGATCGTAGAAAGAAATTGGCTTGAAAATAGAACTCGCCATCAATACATGTTTTTTTTTTTCGATACGTGCAGCTCTAGTCTTTAAAAAAAAATCGTAGATCGGCATTTAGTAAATTTTTTTTGGGAAACCTTGTTGTTACGTTTCTCGAATAATTCTCAAAGAATACGGCACACATGAGGAAATGTAAATTTTTTAGTTTAGATTTTGATGATCTAGAAAATGATAATTTTTTTCAGCATTATTAAGCTCTAATTAATGTAAGATTTTTAAATGTATTCAAATAAATACATTAATATTACACGATTGAGCTACAGGTTTCTGGGTTTGTAAGTCTCCACTTCGACGAACGGATGATTTTTTTAAGACACACGAAAAAAAATTGGTCATTTTCAACTCACACGATTATAGTATCTTGGTATAGGTATAGAATGACACTAATACGAACGCGCTTTTTCTTCTTTTTCGCGATTATACCGTTCTAACTCTTTGAGAAACTGAGCTTTGGGTTTCATCACATTTGGTCTATCTCCTCTACACTTCGGACAGAACCATTTACCCTTGGGTTTGTTTGTTAAAGAAACACACGAAAAATGGAACCATTCGATAGGACAGAGGTCATTATCGCAGCAAATCATTTCACCGTAAGATATTTGATCACATAAACAATACGTCGGTTCGTCAGGGTCAATCGATAGGTCTTCGTCGTCATCATCGTTGTGATTCCGATTATTCCTAGAATCGTCGTCTTTCGATATCCGACCAACGTTTTGCTTGGTCTTCCTCTTTTTCTTCTTATTATTAGCGATGGAGTTATTCGCTCCGTGTTTTTTCTGATTTACTAATAGAGTAGCGGTAGCTCGAGGCACCGGGGTACTGCCACTGTGCTCAGTAAGGTGGTGGGTATGATGATGTTGATTTTGCTGACTGGATGAGCTATCTGGGTTACTTGAACTAGGATCGTTGTCGGTGCGGCCACGTCGAACGCGTTTACTTTGTCTTTGCTCGCCGTTACCGTTGCTAGATGATACAGAGGTGACGTTGACTGGCTCTTTGTACGCTACCTCTGGTACGACGGGGTTGGCCGCCACAGATGTCGAGCTAACCGATGGTATACTAGCCAAGGGTACCGGTTCACGTTCTCTTGATCCGTTATCTACGAAAATATCATTAGATTAATAAAATTACTCGGAAGTAAGCGTAAAACGTGATGCAATAACTCGAACCTATATTCTTATAGTCGTTATCTAAGGATCGCGTCCGACTTTCGACTAAATCTTGTATTTGTTGAACTACTTGTAATTTCTCGTCGCCTAATTCTTGCGCATTTATCAACATAGACTGAACCTTTCGCAACAAACGACACGTATCCTCCACTTTGCCATCGTTCAAAGCTTCATTGTACTGCGTAGCTAGTGACTCGATATCTCTCAGGACAGCTGCAAATTACAAAACATTACGTTACAAAACCATACTTTGATAGTTTGAAAAAGTCGAAGCCACGTTGAAAAAAAGCAATCTAACGACGAAGTTACATGAGATAGGGTTTACTACATCAAAGTCAATGTCGAAGAGTCGACACGAAGCGTATTTTTCCAGCCAACGGATATAAGATAACTCACTTTGGAAAGATACGTCTAATTCTCGCATTCGAGTCAGATGCCTTTGTAAACCATCCGGCAGATTTTCCACACAATCTAAGTAATTCTCCAGGTAGATAACACAGTTGTTGGTGTCCGTGTTGCTTAAACTAAGCATTTCTACGGCGAAATATGGCGGTTTGTGGCACTCTCGAATCGATGGTTCGAATTAATTACACTGGCACTACATATGCACGAATGATTATTGAAAAATTCCTCAAAAATATGTATTATCAACACCTCTAACACTTGTTTAAATTACTTGTTTTCAGTTTTCGATAAAACAACAAATAAAAACAACAGTAACGGTAAAGCGTACACCAGCAGGTATGCAAGCGGGTGTGCATTTTTCAATGGCCGGATTTCTGTTTACTTCGATTAGTCGGATTTTCGAACAAAATTTGATTTGTGATTTCACACCTTAAGGTGTATGTAAATCGGTATTAATTAAGGTGTGATTTTGTAGAATTATTTTTTTCTCAATTTGAATTTTTTTATTATGTGATATTTTTTTAAAATTACATTTTTTTGAGAAATCTTCCCTAAAATTGCGTAATTTTATGATATTTTGATTAATTTTAAATTGTTTCAACGATAAAAATGATAATTTTTTCAATTAAATCAAGATTCGTGGAAATTTAATGGAAACCCCGAGTATCGAAATATCGAACACATTTAACATAACCGTAACCGAAACTTTTCATGAGAAATGAAACCTGGCAAGAAAAAATTCGTCTTTTCCGCACCGCTGTGACAATTTGGTACATTCGGTGCCCATGTCCAGGTAAGAAAGTCCCGCAAAAACTTGTTCAACTGGAACGTTCCCCCCACGAGGCGCTCATACTTGCCCAATTTTAAACATGGCGCTTGCTTCAGTTTATTTGTTTACGTTGCACCTTCTTTTAAACGCCCATTTTTCGTAATGTAGTTTGATTAAATTAATTTAAGTAAAGCTTTTCCCTACATTTTAAACTCATTTTAATTAATGCCGTGCAACTATGACTGACATATCGGTTGGAAAGTTCAACTTTCTTTGTCGACTATGTATGACTTCCCTGGTTAACGGAGCTTACGAAATTTTCGAAGAAAACACACAAATTTGGAACAAAATCGCCGTTTGTTTGCAGATCAAGGTAAGTCTATTTGATTGATGTAGTTTATGCATCGGAACGGGTGTTTGATTTTATGCCACTTGTCATCGGATTGGTGGTGTACCCGATAAGAGGTATCAGGTTGACATGTCATTAATCTTGAGAGCGCAATGGTTTATCATACATATGTGTTTGTATACACTGCACAGATGTGAATTTCCGATTCGATTTTTTATTTGATTACTACCTCTGGGTGTTTATTTTACTTCAACCATCTGGAAACTAAATACCTATGTTGATTTTTTACTTTACAGATCGAACAAAATGACAGTCTACCTAAATCCGTATGTAAAAGCTGTGTTACAAAGTTAGATGAATTCTACAGTTACCGCGAGTCGTGTTTACAAACTGAAGTAGTCCTAAAGAAATGTATCAGTAATTGTAACTCAACTTCGCAACTACCAGTGGTAAGTCTCGATCTTTCGTAATCTAACATATTCAAATATAACGTATTTTTATGAAACTGGTATGAATTTTAGAAATCAGAAAACGAAGATAAAGATGACACCGATGGAGATAAGCTCGAAGCTAATGAAACCGCGCAGAAGGAGAGTAGCGCCGATGAAGTACGTAAATTTTGTAAATTCGCCTTCATCTTATCATTCCTCTATTAATTACCTTCTATTTCTTTCGTTTTAAAGGGTTCGTTGGATGGTAAAAAAATCAACGCAGATGACATCAAGAAAGAACCCTCGGAAAACAATATTTCCGATGCTGAAATGTCACCGGCTGGAGAAAACGTCGGTATGAGTGACGAAGACGAAGATGAAGAAATGGACGAAGATAAGGGTTGTTAAATAAATGTTGTACTTTTTAATTTTCGAAATTTCTCCCTTCTAATTGAATATAATTTCAGAAGGAGAAGCTTCTTTGGCGAATGCAAACGCGGACAAGTCTCCGATGACTAGAACCGCCTCATTACCCGAACTCGCCGAACCATCTCCAGAAGATTACGTACTCATGAAAGAGGAAACCTTTAATTTAGATCCTGTTAAGGATGTCAAGTAAGTGTTTTTCTTCTTCACGAATCAACTCTGAATGTAATTTAATACTGGTTATTGATTTTAGTACGAGTCGAGGAGCAACTTCGAGTATTTTGGCCGATTACTTGATCGAGTTTAGTAATTCGAAGAGCGGTGAAAATGAGATTAAAGATAAAGACGTCATGGAATCGCAAAGACTACGAAGAGAGGTTCTTCCACCAATGTGGGATGTTTACGAGAAGTCGATTACTGAAAAAGAGAACGTTTGTTCGTCAGGTAAAACTACTCATCTTTTTCCACCGATTGTATGGTGAGAAGATAATTTCCTCGTTTAATTTTTCCATTTTCTACTTTGCAGATGGTACAAATGGCGAAAAAGAACGAACAGTTACGGTGACTCATCGTCGTTATATTATAAACAAAGGTGCATTCCCTTGCTCTCTGTGTGGCGAATGTTTCGAATTCGACCAAGGCAAAAGACGCGACGATTTCGCCGAAGAAAAATCCAAACTGTACGATTGCCTAACCTGCGGTAAAGTATTCCCTCGCCGCAGCTCGTGGAAACGCCACCAAAGTACTCACGAAGATGTCAAGCCTTTCGTATGTCGTCTCTGCAACAAGGGCTTCAATCGTAAAGAACACCTGAGCAGACATTTACTATCTCACGGTAGCGTTCGTCCCTACTCTTGTGGTGTCTGCAGTAAACAATTCGTACGTAAAGAGCATCTGACGCGGCATCAACTGTGCAATCCGCCTTGCGCAGTTACCTCGGACAACGTGATGCGTCCATTTGGCTGTGATGTATGCTCTCAAGGATTCGTACGCAAGGAACACCTGATTCGGCATCGTAAACGAGCCCACGATTTGGATCCACCCGAAGGCGAAGCTGAACCGAAACCGTTCACTTGTAACGTTTGCACGAAGACGTTCACTCGACGAGAACATCTGAAACGACATCAGTTGATTCATCAGCGCGATTTCTCCAACAGCTTATCTTTGGGAAGTAGATTGTTCGCTGCTGGGCCTAATTCTAAAGACGAGTCGTTCCAAGAGGTTTCTATTTTCCCGAGTCCTTCTCTACTGCCGGAGATTACGTTGAGCGAGGTGACCGGAGGTAATGGCGAATCGGAGAATCGTCTTTATGACGGATCGTCTCAAAATTTATCTGTGGCGATTGAGAACAACGACGGTGTAGACCATCAGGATGATTCGGTCCAGTATGGCATGAGTTGCGGAGACGAAGACGTCGAAATGGACGACGACGCTGACGAGCCTTTACCTCCTATTCCGGTCTTGGAGATGAATACGAATGCGGCGAGTATTACGCCTTCTGCGGTCGACATAACCAAGAGTAATACTTTTTGTAACGTTTGTTTTAAAAATTTCTCTCGCCGGAGTCATCTATTGCGACACATGAAACGAATCCATAGTATGCAATTACCGCCTTCGTCGCGGCGTAAACCGCAACAACAGCAGCAGCCGCAGCCCGTATCCGTCGTACCGCAGCAGGCTAAATCAGGAGGCGATGAAAATGGTAACTCGCTAACGGACTCGTCGGCGACGGCAGCCGTGACGCCGACGCCGCCCGCCACCGAACAAATCTACAAGTGTCAGCTATGCGGTAAAGTATTCTCCAGACGGTCTCATCTAGAACGTCACGAAAAAAACATTCACCAGTTGGATAAAGAAGCCAATCAACCGTACGAATGCGTAACCTGCGGCGAAACCTTCATCCAGAGTAAGCTGCTCGATAAACATATGCAAGTACATGGCAACACTGTGCCCGAAAATTACGTATGGATGTGACGAATGCTTTCGTTATCGTCGAAAACTCAGACGACCATTCTCATTTGCGAGGGTAACGCGTGAGCTTGCTTCTTTATATTTTTTCTTCTCCGCCGCTGCAGTCAATTCTATTTTCTTCGTTAGGGTTTTATTTCTATTTTCTCCTCTCTTTTTTTCTTTTCTTTTTTGTTTTAAGAGTATAGAGTACTCTATTTGCCCTCCCCCTGCCTCCCTCTGACCCTAAAAACTCGTCGATTTTTCCACCTCGTGTGTGTAGTAGAATTGATTCACTCAAAGGGTGTAATTTGATAACCTCCTTGGCGCTTCTCTCATCTTCCCCGTTCCATTAATGATTTCTCTCTCTATCGTGTTGATTTTTTTTTCACTTATCGTTTTAATCATGTGACTGTTTTTATTTTTATTATACTTACGATACCCATCATTTTCATTTTATTTTCTTTTCCTTTCCCCTCATATATATTTTAGATTAGCTTTTTTATTTCTTTTCTTTTTTTTAATCTATTGAGATAGTAGTAGTATTTTATAAGCGACACTATGTAGACAACTGTTGTTCGTGTGCTGACGAAAGCGACATATTGATCAATTTTTTCACCTATAATCGGGTTACACGGTCTTGAATTTTGTGCATTCCTTGTTATTATTGTTTTGTTGAAGAATTTTTTTCGCTATAGGGTTTTCCGTCTTGTTTTTCTTCCTTTTTTTTCTACCAGCTACTTACGTTAGTTGTTGATTTTACCGCGAAAATGAATTTCGAAAAGGACAAAAGGAAAAAAATTAACGTTTTCAACGGTGCAATTATTCGTTTACATTCCATCCTGACTTTTTACCTACCTACCATTGTTATATTCTTTTTTTTAAATTCTGTTTAACTTATAAATAGTCGAGAATTCGAGTTAGCGTTTTATTTTACCGAATTGAATGAGAAAGTTCAATGTATTACATAATAAAATTACGTACCCCTGAAAAGGGGTACTAAGTATTAGGGAAAAAATACGCAAATTGGTTTTGCTATACTATTTATATTAACTACCTCACAGAATACGTTTACCTTTGTGATATTAATTGTTTTCCTTATTAGTGATTTTACGTATCGCTTAACGAGTATTGATTTTATATTTGACCGTTGCATGATACTTGAAAATTATCATGATTTTGTGTTTCTCTCGTTTAGTTTCGTTTTATCGTTTTCCAATGGTGCCTTCGAATGTATTTTGTTATATCGCTTTGGCCTGGTGTTGTAGCATGTAATACGGCTCCGAATACGAGTCTGGTGGAGCCTCTACTCAGTCGACGATTAGGTCTATGCTCTCTAAAAATGACCCACTAAGTGAAGGGATCGTCGATGTGAGTAGGGCTAAGGTCGTATTCGAGGTGCTTAGTGTTGTTATAGCTTGTTTTTATTTATGTATTTTTTATTTTTATTATTATTTTTTTTTTTTGTTATCGTTGCTTGTGTCGAAATATTTTTATAAGTAGGTGTTAATTTGATAGATGAATTTGCAAGCTGAAATTTGCGTTTAGGTTAATTCGATTATTGGAGTAGTGAAATTAGGCCTTTTTTTCGAAGTGTCGATTCGATTCGGTTTTTTTTTCGTGTTTGAAATTCGGTGTAAGCTGTAAATACTCTATATAGATCAAGATTTTGAAAAGAGGTGGTAGTTGGAGTTGGAAATGTTTTTCAGGGGGTCGAAAAATTAGTTTTTTACTTTTGAAAAGTGAATTGAAAATTATTTTTGGGAAGGTCAATTTGCCCTGTCTTGATGTTCGATTTTTGAATGAAATTTGTGGTCTTTGTTATATTGTGAATCTTTGTTTTTTAAAATGATTAGTCTTTTATTTTTTCTAACCAGCGATGTTCAGAAATTTAAATCGATCCTTAAAATCGACCTAGATCGATTCCAATGCTCGGAAATGATCAATATTTTTTTCCTTATTTTTTTCGAAACTTGTCATTTTTAAATGTCTTCACTTTTTGGTCATTACTCATCAGTTCATCACTCATTAGTGTAATCTTTTTCGCCTTTCTTTATTAATTTAAATTTTTGGTTTAGACTTTAGATCAAAAAGAAAATATTAATTCTATTCTTGGTAAAAATTTCACGGAACTGCCTCTTTGAAAAAAAAAATTACCAAAAAATTTTTTCCAGTCTAAAATAATATTTGTTTGTAAAATATTTTTCCAGTCAAAAATAATATTTAAAAAAAATACATTTTTGAGGAGTATTTTTCATCTTTCAAGTTTTCAGTTCTTTTAAAAATTATTAATTTGAAAATTGAAGAAATTTTTCCAGACAAGTTTTTGAAAACTATTGGGAAGAAAATTTATACATAAGTAGATGCATAAAACTAAAAAAAAAGTTGATGATTTTTTTTTTGAAAAATAATTTTTGGAGTGAAATAACAAATTTAATAGAAAAATTATTTAATAGAAAAATTATCTTAAGAAAATCCCTTGAAGAAAACATTTTTACTATTAAAAATTATTTCGGCATGTTTAAAATAGAAAAAAAAAATTTAAAAATTGGTAGGTAAATTCAAAGTTTTGAAAAAATCTTGCATACAGAGGGAAAATATTGAAAAAATTAGTTTAAAAAAGGAGAAAATTATAAAAATGAAATTTGTAGGCAAATTCGAAAATTAAAAAAAATGTTCAAAAAATCATTTTAAAAAAATAATAAATTGATACCTATTAGAACAATTCTCTATTGAAAAAAAATTTAAAAAAAAAAATTTTTTTGTATCTTTCAAGTGGTGTAATATTTTTGAAAATTCTCAAAAATTGTCAATTCACTTTTCAAAAAATTCATTTCAAATTCCAAAAATAAATAAAAATTGAAAATCACCGTAGAAAATTTGAAGAAAATTTATTTTAACATAATTAAGAGAACAACTACTATTAATTCCATTTTTTGTATAAAATTCTTTGGAAAAATAATAATTATGACGTTATCAAAAAAATGCCAAAAATATTTTGATTTTGACTTTGAGATTTTTTTTTTTTTTGATCGATTAAACCATTGTCATTAAATTTCAGAGAAAAATCAATTCCGAGCAAAACTGATTTGAATTGATTTAAAATCAACTTGAATCGATTTTTGAATTCGAGTCGAATCGATTTTCGAAATTCGAATTCGACTCGAATCAATTTTTGAAATTTGAATTTGACTCGAATCAATTTTCGAAATTCTAATTCGACTTGAATTAATTTTCGATGTCGACTTGGACAGATTTTAGAAATCCACTCGAATCAACTTTCGAATTCGACTAGAATCAATTTTCAAAGTCAACTTGAATCTTACATAAAAAAAAATTGAAGTCGACTCGAATTAATTTTTGATGTCGACTCGAATCAATTTTCGAAGTCAACTCGAATCGATTTTTGATCGAAATAATTTTCGATGTCGACTTGAATAGATTTTTGAAATCGACTCGAATTGATTTTCGAAATCGACTTGAATCGATTGAACTTTTTTTTATTTAGTTGGATCGATTACTTTTTTTCATTTTTTTACAACTTTGAACGATTTTCGAAATGAATTATTTTGAAAATATTTTCAACTCGTCTAATCAACTTTCCGACGAAAAAAAATCGATTTTGATCGACACCTCTTTAGATATTAGACATTCCATAATTACAAATGAAGTACGCCGGTCATAATTGATAGTTTTATTGAAGTGATTCTTTCAGATTTTCGTTTTTTTTTTTTAATTTTTTTTTAGCGCTAGATGTTTTTTTATCGACTTGAAAAAATTTACAAAGGGGCCAAAGGGAAATTTCGCGCATATCTTGATACCTATCTCTCGAAGTCTCGAACGTCATTAATTTTTTTTACGTAGAAAAATTTTCACAATTATTTATCTATTCTAGTCGAATCGGTATATGCGCTGGCAAATCACGAGGGTTTCTTAATTTGTTTTTTCTTTCATTCGATACACTAGTCGAAGTCCTCGGAAACACCTCATCACTCTTGTCAGATATACTTACTTATTGTAGAATATTCTCGACGAATGGAAATCCCGAACGAAAATCTGATTTTCGATGGCGTCGTATGCATCGTGTTCATTATTATACTTGGCTCCATAATCTTAAAAATAAAGAAAAATTGAGTTTGTGATAATTTTTTTCTCATCATCATTGATTTCCTCGATTATTTATCATCGATTTACTCGAAACAATTACACGATCAAAGTTATGTACTGGCTTTTTTTTTTACATGTATTTTTAATTATTATTTTTTACGTAATTATTTTTTTCTATTTTTTTAGTAGGATTATTTATTCTTAAACACAGTGTATTTTCTACCATTCAATTGTTAATTATTATGGTATTTTTTTCAACCTGTTAAGCAGTTTTTTGAACCCAAGAAGAGAAATAAAGTCGAGCTATGGAAACTTGGATTTTTTATTGGGAATAGTTACCTGTGGCTCGACGAGGAGCTTTTTTTTTAATTTGTTACCGCGTGTGAGTTTTTTGGTATTTAAAGTGGAAAATTCATCGAGACTTTATTTCTCTTCGATTTGATAATACGACAAAGTAGTAAAGTTGGATTGAAAAATATATAGAGATAGATTATATCATGTGAGTACAGTTTTCGTGTTTCTGTTTTACTTTTTTTTGTACGATATTTTTTTTTTTAGATGTTTTGTCTTTTGAAACGTCTAAATTAAAAGAGTTATTACGCTCATTTTATTCACTACGAATAGTACCGCGATTTAAGACGCAAGCGAGCTTATTTTTTGTGTAAATTTATCATTTTTAAGAGTTGTTTGTCCGTTTGTCGATATTATTAGAGTTATTAAGCACGTACTACATTCTTCCTCCCCCCTCCCCCAAAAAATCCACAACTGTTCCGTTTTACGACTACCTTTTTGGGCTACTTATGAACCGAGGACCAATTTTAACATATCAGACTGTGGTAATATCTTGTGATAATTTGAACGAATTGTTTAAACGTTTCGAAATCGAATGAAAGCTGATCCTATAAGGATCAAAAGTATGTGGACAGGTACAAAAGTAAAAGAAAAAATTTCCTATACTTACACCATTTTAATATAGTGACAGGTTATCCTTTGTTGTTTTTTTTTCCATTATGTATTAGTATATTTTTATTATTATAACTGCACCATTATACCGTAATTTAATATTATTTAAGAGTATTTATCATCCCTCGGGTTTTGGTTATATACAAATGAGATTGTATGCGTAATACGTATTTATTTCCATTAATTTAATTTATTGTTTAAATATATACTGTGGGTATGTTGTTTATGAGTTTTTTTCATTTCGAATTGAAGTGGTAGTGGTGAAAGGACATAGCTTGGTAATCGCCTTAATATAGGCTGGAATTTTTTGTATTCGTTTACAAATTGCCAATCGAATTTTTTTAAACTTGTAGAAATAATGAAACGTACCAAGGGTTAACATGGAAATTTTTAGATTTTTTTTAGAATAAACCTTCCTTTTGAAAAAGGATTGAGGCAGAAATATTAATTTATTATAATTTTCAAAAATGAACTCGTGTTATTAAAATTGCCTATCATTGGATTTTTTTCTATTTTCAAAAAAAAAGTAAAAAAAATGATGAAAAATTATTTCTCAAAAATGCAAGTTTTTTTTTTCTCTGGAAAGAAATTTTTTCTGTAAAACAGTTTTTTTTTCTCTCCAAAAAATTATAACATTATTTTTCAAAAAATTGAAAATGTTTTTATTTTAAAAAATGAAAAATTTTATTATTCAAAAAAATTATCAAATTATTCTTTTTTTTAATTTCATTTCAAAAAAATTGGAAAAATATTTTCGGAAAAACTTAAGACATTTTTTTGGGGAAAAAAATTGAGAAATATTTCTGAAAAAGTGAGGAATTTTTTTCAAAAATTTTAAAACAATTTTTACAAATTATTTTGAAGAATTTTTTCGAAAAACCGAAGCTTTTTTTGGAAAAATTGAATTTGTTGAAAAAAAATTAAAAATTTTCCTCAGAGAAATGCAAGACATTTAAAAAAAAAATTAATTTGATTTTTTTTGTGAAGAGCAAAAATAAAGGGTTTTTCGGGAGAAAAAGTGAAGAACTTTTTGGGAAAAAAATGAAGATATTTTTGGGCGGAAAGTCAAGATTTTTGTGGAAAAAAGAATCGATGAATTTTTTTACATTGGAAAACGTCGAAGAATTTTTTTCTTGGAAAAATATTGAGATTTCTTCAGAGGGCAATAAGAGAAACTAATTTTTCAGGGAAATTAATACAGAAAAAATTTTCGATGAAAATTTGACATTTGACAATTTTTTGGGGATAAATGTGAAAAATTTTCATTTTAAAAAAATCAGAGAATATTTACAGAAAAAAAATTTTCAATGAGAAAAAAATTGAAAATTATTTTTGCAATAGAAATGGGTATTTTTTTTTAATTTGGCAAACTAATTTTTGAAGAATTTTTTCGGAAAACCGAAGGATTTTTTTTTGGAAAAAATCGAATTTAATTTTGTTGAGAAAAAAATTGAATATTTTCCTCAGAAAAAAGTAAGATACCTATTTTTCAAAAAAAAAAAGAATTTGAAGTTTTTTTTTTTTTTTTTGTGAAGAGAAGTGAAAATTTTTTCAGTGGAAAAGTAAAGAACTTTTTTGGTAAAAAAATTGGAGATTTTCCTCAAAAAAAACCGTAGGTTAAAAAAAATTGAAACAGGGAAAAAATTAAACACACAATCAGAATAAAAATTAGAAATATTTTTGGGAAAAAGTGAAGATTTTTGTAGGGGAAAAAAATCAATGAATTACTTTGGAAAGCCTCGAAGAATTTTTTTTTCTTTGAAAAATGTTGAGATTTATTCAGAGGGTGAATTGAAGAAAATAATTTTTCAGAGAAAAATAAAAAATAAAAAGATGAAATTTTCGAAGAAAATTTGATAATTTTTTGGGGAAGAGTGTGAATCAAAGAGTATTTTTAGAAATTGTTTTTAAAAATTTTGGAATAGAGTTGAGTATTTTTTTCAATTTTGCAAATTAATTTGAAGAATTTTTTCGAAAAATCCAAAAAAAAAATCCTTTGAAAAAAGTGGGATATTTTTTTTTAAAAATGATTTTTTTGTGAAGAGATAATTGTAGGTTTTTTCAAGGGAAAAAGTAAAGAACTTTTTTTGGAAAAAAAATTGAAGAATTTTTCTCAAAAACTTTCCCACGAAAAAGTAGGTATTTTTTTCTCCAAAAAACGAAATAAAATTTTTTTTTGAAAAAAAGACACGTATTTTTGGGGAAAAAGTGAAGATGTTTTTAGGAAAAAAATCGATGAATCACTTTGGAAACTTTTTTTTCTTGGAAAAATGTTGAGATTTTTTTCAGGGGACGAATTGAAGAAATTTTTAGGAAAAAAATTAAAGAATTTTTTTAGGGAAAATAAACTTGGAAAAAATTTTGGAAGAAAAATAGGTACCTATATGAAAATTTTTTTATTTCAAACAAAATTTTAAAACTTTTTCAAAAAAATAGTTTTTCTTTCATTTAAATAATTTTTTTTTAAAAAATATGATCTTAGGTATTTACCAATTTCATTTTTTTTTTCACTGAAAACCTTATTTTTCTCTGAAAAAATTAGATTTCTCTACTTAAAAACAATCACCAAAAAATGAGAAATTTTTGTCTTTAAAAAAACTGTTTTTAAAAAAGTAAGTGATTTTTACCCATCTCCTAAAAAATTTAAAGATTTGATCTCCAAAAAATTAAGACATCTTTTTTTCATAATCAAAAAAATGTTATCTCAATAAAATTCAAAAGGGGCATTTTTCTCAACAAAAAAAAATTAATGTTTTTTTTTCTACAAAAAATTGAAGCCTGAAATTGGAATTTTTTTTCTCCAAAACAATTCATTTTTTTTTAAAGTAATTAATTGAAAAATTTTACTCCAAATGGGGAAAATTGCGAAAACATTTGTTTTTTGTATTTTTGAAATTTTGAGGGTCTTCTATCGAAAAAAATTGAAACACTTCTCAAGGATGACTCGTGTTACGATTCATTACCCCAACAAATTTTAAAAATTCAGTCGATGATACTGCTGAACACAAAAATCTATAACAAGAGCCTAAATTTTGAGCTCATTTAGGGGAGCAAAAGGGGAAGATTGAGTGTCAATATTTTCATCAGCGAGTATACAGATCCTATCCATAACTTTCACCAAATAGATCGAGAATCTATGCTCTCCAACTCTAGAATGAATTTCAAATTAGTCGATGGTGCCAGAGACTTACGAAAAAATAATAAAACAATGGGAAAAAATATAAACAAAGATTTATTATTACAGTAACAAGTTGACTAAAATAGCGCCCAAAATGGTACAAAGAAATGCAGGGTTAGTACTCTTATACAAATGCAATTCGTAGTAAAAACCACACTGGGAAAATAATTTGTATATTAATAATTGCAATTATTACAAATATATAAAAAGTATACACGATAAATAGTATAAATACGAATATGTAATAAATGAAAAATCCCTAAAATACGCCATTCGACTCCGAGACATTACAGAAACACCAAAATTATACGATACTTGCGGTACATGTAATGTAATACTCGTTATCACGCGTTTAAATGGCAGCGATTCGCGCAGAAAAAAAAAACTATCGAAGTATAAGAATACTCGTAACATCACAACAACAAAATAAAAACAAATAATTTAATTCGAAATTGCAGAGTGATTCAGCCATTAGACTCGTTTGTTGTCGGTCAACACACGAACTATACTGCCTAAGCCACCTGCAGCGAATGCTTTCTCGTGCCAGACGAGCAAATGAGCGCTGCTACCTTCGGTCGGTGTTTCGAAACCTTTATAGATGTATTTCATTAACGTATCTACTTGTTCGGCGTCTAGGCGTTGGATGACGTCTTCCATTTGCGACGATTTTATCGATAGCATAACTTTCATCATTAATCGTAGAGCTTTTTCCTGAACAAAAAAACAAACGTAAGATTCTTGGCTACGATAAATTAAACCGGTGCAACTGAAAGGTGGTGGACGCTTACTTTGACTTGAGGGCTTCGATTTTTCACCGAAATTGGGGCGTTTTTCAATACGGTTATTAGAGCTTCGTCGAGTTTACCTCTGCAAAGAATTCATAATTGAATAATTTAGTACCAGGGTAATAAGCTGATCTAAGTTTACCGAGTAAATAGACGTACTGGTTGATCAAAGATGTGATTTCCGCTTCGTCTGGAAAATTGGAAGGCACACCGGTGTCCACTGGTTCATCGATTTTGAAATTATCTTCGTTGTATTGGTCCACATCGATTTTTCGGAAAGTTGTACTCGACGTGTTTTTCGCCATTAGTGCAAATGATACTTTCGACTTGGGGTTCGATGGTTACAAAATATACATTACAGTGGTAAATTAACGATGAGTAATCAATTAGTCAACCAGATTAGGTGTAAAACACTTCAAAAGTTCACTGTTTTATGGTTTTTGCAAGAAAAAAATTTTGAAAACAAAATTCTGGTTTGATTTTATTGACTTTATGAGATCCGATTCTGTCGAGTATTGTTTGATGACGTCACCACAAGAATTTTCCCATGATTTTTCTGTCCTAGTTTCCGTAATTACCATTTTTACAAAATATTTCTTGCGTTTTGAAAATATTCAGCAAAATTTGAAATTTTGTACAATATCGTAATAGGATGATTATTAGAACTTTATAAGGAGTTTATGTCATTAAAAGATTTGACTTACGTACCATATTGAATCGATTCATCGACGTACGTTGAGCATTGGGATATCAAAGAATTTCAATATTATATAATTTGGGAATTAAACCTGATAAGGACAATACCAAAACCACCTAGACACTACAAGCCATGAAGTTAAATATGGCAACCTTGCCGAAGACGGCCGACTTGAGCAATTGAAAATACGTTTTCTGGGCAAACGAAGTGTTTTTCGAAAAAATTGATGGGAACCAAAATTGTAGAGGGAAAAATTAACTTTCGTTGAGTGTATTCGGAATTTTGATTCGACTAATATTTCTCGAGTTACGGTCAAAAAACTGATTTGAAGATGGGCCGTCTACCAGATTTTTCCTATTTTCCCGGTCAAAGAAGCGATTTTCGTAAAAATTGATAAGAACAAAAATTGTAGAGCAAAAAATATCCTTTCATCCTAAAATCATTGAAGTTTTGATTCGACGAAAATACCTCGATTCATTAGCAAAAACTGTTTTCTCAGATATGCCAATTTTCATATTTTCCTATTTCGCGGATAAACAAAGCGTTTTTCATGAAAATTGATAAGAACTAAAATTGTAGAGCAGAAAAAATCCTTCAGTTTTAGTGCTTTTAAAATTTTTGATTCGACTAATTTTTTGAGTTATCGTCAAAAAACTATTTATTTTTTCATTTTCGAGGTCAACGACCCTTTTTTGTGAAAATTGATAAAAACCACAATTGTAGATCAAAAAATTTACTTTTGTTTGGTGTAGTCGGAATTTCGATTTGACGAATATTTCTTGAAAAACTGATTTTGAAAGTTGGCCGTCTACCAAATTTTCCCGGTCAACGAAGCGATTTTCGTGAAAATTGATACGAACCAAAATTGTAGAGCGAAAAAAATCCTTTCACCCTAAAATTATTGAAATTTCGATTTGACGAAAATACCTCGATTTCTCAGCGTAAAATGTTTTCTTGGATATGCAAATTTTCACATATTCTCATTTTCAGAGCGAACGAAGCATTTTTCGTGAAAATTGATCTGAACCAAAATTGTAGAGCAGAAAATTTCCTTTCGTTAGTGTGTTGTCAGAATTTCGATTTGATGAATATTTCCCGAGTTATCGTCAAAAAACGGATTGGAAAGTCGGCCGTCTACTACTCGAAAATGGGACGTTGCCTTTCTACGTTCATGGCTTGTATCTCTAGGTGGTTTTGACAATACCGTTACTTTTTATTCATGGATTATGTATGACGACGACGACGACGACGACGATGACGACGACAATGTTAATGATGTTGATAATGTAGTAGGTAATTAATTTTTGAAACAACGCATATCAAAGTTCAACAAATTACGTCTATTTCAGTGATAAAGTGTGACTTGTGAGAGATTTCGATTTTAAATCGATATTGTTAATTGTATTAAAATATTAGGTAACTTCATGATTGTGTTTTACCATCAAGTAGTTTTTTATTGCGCGTTTTTTGTATAATAATATGTATATTTCGATGAAAATGGACTTAGCTACGTTTGCCAAAAAGCTCATGATAATTGAAAGTGTTTAAATAGATCAGTATTGAAATTGAAGTGAAACATGGCAGGTGAAATTCAAAAAATGTTATTATTATTTTGCATATCATCATCATTTGTAATACACTCAATAAATTCCGCAACAACTGATATTCTGAGCGGAAAAGAACCTGGTAAGTTTAGCAATATTTTGGTAGATTTTTACGTAATTTTATGTAGTAGGTAGGTAGGTACCTATAGAACCATATTATATCACTTAATGCCAATTAAACTAACAATTGATTTTTATTTTTATTTCAGAAGCAATAAACAAGACGAAGCAGATCATACTAAACAAAGCAATTGGTCATTCAGCCCTTCTGCAATGTGATTTACTAACCAACGAAATGACTGATATCATTTGGTATAAAAATGGTACAAGTTTAACCAATAGCTCCCATCATCATATTTCACAATCTTACCAGGTGCTAGATAATACTCGTACATTTAATTCTAGATCAACTCTAAAAATTTCTCCACTCACTGCAGACGACAGTGGTTCGTATAGTTGTAAATTCAATAACACAATCAATGGACCTATCATTTTTACATTAATTGTTGTTCCTTCTAATAGCATAGATCTCGTGTTGTCTGGTCTATTTATTTTGGGCCTCATTTCCATTTTGATATTAACCATTCATGTAATAAAATATTTATTTACTCGTCGCAGATAAATTTTAAGTTCGACTGAATGTGATATCTTGTTTACATAATATTTTGATAATTTTATAAGTACAGTAGCTATCTAATTGACTTAAGTACATAGTGTTTGTTTTATTTTAAAATACAGTACGTAGATACGTAAGTAATAAATCGTCAATTTTTTTACTAATATTTTGTTGTTTACCTTTTTAATCATGTATAAGTACTCAAATTTTATCAGTAGATACTATTGAATCAAGCATCAACAAGATAAGGATTCGATTATACCTACCTAAAATTTTCATTTTTATTTATTTCAAATGAAAATTTGATAAAGCATAATGGATTAATTTCAGTGAACCATGAAAATTTTAATGGAAATTGTATTTATTCTTCGTTACTTTATTACTATTAATTCGGCAGAGTTTACCTTTACAAGGCTCCTACATTTACCTATCACATGTATTTTTGCTAAAAAAAAATCTCGATTTTTTTTTTATTTCAAAAAGTTGAGAAAATTTTTTCTCAAAAAAAATTTCAGCAATTTTTCTACACCAAAAAAATAACAATTTTCGTTATTCCATCTATAGGTTAAATTGAAAAATTTTGTCAGACGTGTGTAAAAAAATTTCAACATTTGCCTCCCAAAAAATTCGAAAATGTTTTATTAAAAAATTCAGAGTTTTTTTTTTGCGATTTCATCGTTCTGCTCTCCAAGAGAATTATTATTTTTTACATAGATAGGTATCTAATTTTTTTTTAAATTATAAAAATTTTTACTTGAAAAAATTAAAAAATTTTTACTTCAAAAAAATAGAAAAAATTTTTACTTCAAAAAAAGAGAAAGTTTTTGGTTAAAAAAAGTTGAAAATTTCTTTTTTTTTTCAAAAATTTCAGGAATTTTTTCTATCCTAAAAAAATATTGCGTTTGTTTGCTATCTACTAAAAATTTAGGAAAATTGATTTTTCAAAAATTTTAAAAAAAATTGAAGATTTTTTCTTTACAAAAAATTTAAAGAGTTGAAAAAATTATAATTTTTTTTCTTCCAAGAAATTGGAGATTTTTCTTACTTCCAAAAAATTGGAAGATTTCATTTCCTTCCTCAAATGTTTAGGATTTTTTTTCTTCAAAAATCTGAGAAATATTTATAATCATAAAAATTGAGAATTTCTTTATTCCGGAATTTTTTCATTCGTAGAAAATAAGAATTTTTTTCTACTTAGGCCTACAAATTGAATTTTTTTTTCTATTAAAAAATGAGCATTTTTCTCTAAAAAAAAAAAAAAAAAGCGAAATATTTTTATTTTTAAACTTTAGAGATTTTTTTTTCAAGAGATTCCTACGAAAAGTCCTTAATACAAAAATTGAGGAATTTTGCTTTGAAAAATTAAATTAAATTTCTTTCAAAAATTTCAGAAGTTTTTCTATCTTGAAAAAAATATTGCAATTTTTTTATTAGGAACCTACCTACCTATAGAAAATTGAATTAGAAACTTCTTCTATTTTTCCTCCAAAAAAATGAGGATTTTTTTCTTCAAGTAGGTATCTGAGAAATATTTCTAATCCAAAAATTGAGAATTTATTTATTCCAGAATTTTTTCTGCTGAAAAATTGAGGATTTTTTTTATATTGAAAAATTGAGAATTTTTTCGTTCTAACAAATTAAAAAAATTCTTTCTCATAAATGCAAAGATATTTTTCAAAAAATAAGCTGAGGTTAAATTTCTGAACTTGCCCTTTCTCGTAGAATCCATCTCTTTTTTCAAAAAATTGCTCCATCTCTGTACTTAAGGCTCCAAATGAAAAAAATTTCAAACAAGAATGGTAGGTTGAAAGCCTTGAAATAATTTTGGTTATTACAAAAATTCTATTTAGATCCCTCCCTCCCCTTCAATTTTGCATAATATCTATAAAATTTCGAGGATCTGCCCCTTTTTATTCGAAGTTTCTATCTACGCACCTACGGTCCCAATTGAAAAAATTTTCAAACGTATTTTCAGATTTTTGGAATAATTTTGATTCTCTTCCCTTTAAATTTGCATTATAAATTAATCTATGATTTTCAAACTTATTATGCAAAATTGAAGGGGAGGAAGGGGTCCAATCAAAATTTTTGTTATAATCAAAATTATTTCAAGAATCTAAAAAAAAATCGTCCCAGATTATACGAATCAATTATAAAATCACTTTCAATTTTTTTTTCTCCATTTGCTACCGTACTACTTCAATTTTTGATTGGCAACACTGTTAAGGTAAGTAAGGGTTCCTTTCCTTTTCAACTTCGCGCCATAAAGCCATAAAGTTAACAAATGCTTATGGTCTTGTTTATCGTGTTTTTTTTCGTCGTTATTGCGACCGTTGAAAGTATCTGTGTTGAGTTCGAACACCTTCGTGTAATTTTGTTACAATTAAGAATGTGATAAAATGACTGGAGAAAATTCATTTTACTGGAATTTTGACATTTGGTACGATTTGTTTGGAAAATCCTAGGTAACTATGACCATTTTTTAACTAGAATAAATAAATCATTAATTTTATTGTGGGTGTTTTGATGGAAAATAAAATTTTCAAAATAATGCAACGAATTTCTGCATATTTTAAATTCATTTTTAAAATCATTGAAATAAAAAATTCGTCTTTTAATGATTGTTACTCGTTTTTTTACAAATTTTTATCAAAATATCGAGTGCTTATATAGGTACTGTGCTTCGTGTATGACTACGTTTGTATTGTGTATGTAGGCAAAGAATGAAGGAGCCAGTCAACTGACATGTTTGGCCTAATTAAGAGTTACATGTACAAATTGATAAAGTATTTTGTTCGAAAATCTATCGTATATTTTGATTTACACCCTTTATGATTTATTTTTTATTTTTTATTTTTTTTAATAAGAAAAAAATCTAGAGAAGATAGAGAAAAAATGTTTAACATTAAATAATTTATAAGTTCCCAATTATTTTGTTCATCTTGGTAACTAGGTTGTTGTGTCACATTGCAGGTGTTTCAACGATGAGAAATTCGCAACCCTTTGTTCTACCCTTATAACCTCAACAATCAAAATTTTTTGGTAAGTATCTAAATTCAAATTTAAAAAAAAAAATTACCAAAAATAAATATGGCCTAAATTAATTATTCATTTTTTGCAGACACCTGCAAAAAAAAAAAAAAAAAAAGGAAAGAAAAAATGTCTTCGTCAACATCAGAAGCGGTCAAAGTAATAGTACGATGTAGGCCAATGAATAGCAGAGAAATGGCCCTCAAGTGCAAGGTTAGTTTCTGTTGAATTTTTTATCAAGTATTTAACCATCGTTTAGAATTTCTTCCATATTTGAATTGATAGATAAATAAAACATTTTTTTCCATAACGATGGAAAATTATTTCAAAAAAAAATATTCGTCCATTTATAACTCTTTTCTATACTGGTGTAACTTCAAAATTTACCCCCTCGCTACCCCTCTCCTGCTCTCCTGCTTCGTTTACAACCGGGTGTCATAATTTTCTAGTGTCTTGATAACTTTTAACCTTAGTAATGAAAACATCACGATATGGTCAACTTGACGCAACGTATCGATCGCATTGTTTATTATTTTAGTATTAATAATTCCGCCACAGTGGTTGACTTTTTAAAGCCTTTTTTCAATGATAACTTATCTCACTACTCAAATCGTCACTCAACTTGTACATTATGGTTGTCGTGACAACAAATTTCATACAAATAGATACTCGGTCATAACAATATTCAAAGTAGGTAAATGTCAACATGGTTCTTGCGGCGATATTCTGACATATTCACTTGAAAATAATTTCAAGTTCACATGCGTCGTGTGACGACATTAAACTAAATATTTCAAGAATGGGGATAAAAAATGACTTGTAGGAGGACTTGGACGATTTTAAGAGCGAACACGAATTTTCAGTTTAATTAATTGCTCAAAATTTGGTACATTTCGAAAGGGTAATTTATTTTGGTAAATTTTACCAGTTCTGAGTATAGGTACATTATTTTCAATATCACGCAATAAAGATCTTGCGATAAAAGGTGATATTTGTATTGAACAAAATAATCACGCCCAAAAAATATTATTATATTATCTATCGCCGATTTGCACTTTGCAATAAATATAATAGTTTCAGAGGATTACACACGTGAAACGTATATTACCCTAAAAAAAAATCCAGGTTAGATGACGAATATGATAATTTTAATAATTTTTTATAGGGTCAAGTTTATGAGTCCAGCATACAAAAGGGTCTCGCACTTGAAACGTATTTCGTAGCAATTGTCCCATGTATTATTTAAGTTTGAATATTTGATGAGAATATTTTCTTCGCGTCGACGACAAATTATTGGAAAATGATTTCTAAACGATCGTGCCTCCTTTTCGTCCAAAATTATGTGGAACCGATTGCGTGATGTCGAGATGTCATTGACGTAAAAATTAAAACTATTTTGATTATAAGTTTACTAACGAGGAAAGGTCAAATTTGATAGTTACCTTTCAAAAAAATACATTTCCATAAGAAGAAATTATATAAGTTTGCCATGAATTCGTAGTAGGTACTAGTATTTTAGAATAAAATTGTCAAATTCGACGGGTAATTCATTTTTGGGAATATTGATTAGGTTTTTGTTCGGGGCCAAAGTACTTGAATGTCGAATTTGAAAAAAAACCACTTCGTTTACTTTCAACCTGGCTGAAATTATTCGAGTTGAAGAAACTTCGTTGTGTTTCATGTTATTTTCAAGTTTGCTTAAATATGTAGCATGGGTCAATGACAGATGAGTCATTTTATCTGATTTTTAATTTAAATTGATAGAAGATATACTGAGTGGGCACTTGGGCAAGTTCTTAAATATTTGAAATTGTGCTTTAATTTTTTTTTTAACGTCAAGTAGGTATATAAAAAAAAAAATGAAAAACCATTCTTGAAAAATTAAATTAAAAAAAAAAATTTTAAAACAGCAAACGAGAAGTTTTTCTCAAGAAATTGAAAAAATATGTTTTCAAAAAATTTACAGTGTGGTTTTTTTGTTGAAAAAAATGCTCTAAAAAATAAATATTTTCCAAAACATCAAGATCGCTATTGATTTTTGAAAAAGATTTGAAAAAGTATACACACATTGTCGAAAAAAATGAAGAAGAAATGCTCTCAAAAAAGTTATTTTTAAAACAAATTGAAGAAATTATTTGTAAAAAAAATGAAATTGGTAAAAAAAAAATGATAATTTAAGAAATTATTTTTTCAAAGAGAAAATGCTAATAAAAATTTGCTCTACAAATATTGAGAAATTGTTCGTAAGAAAATTCAATTTTCTTTTCAAAAAAGTAAAAATTAAATAAGAAATTGCAGTTTTCGTTCGAAATAAAAAAAATATATTATTTAAAAAAATTCCTAGATAGTAAATTATTGAATAACATTTGAAAAATTCTCAAAAATGTATATTTTTAAAATTTTGGAAATTGTTTTTAAAAAATTAAAAAACTCCTCCTTCAGAATTTATGAAAATATTGTTTTAAAAAAATTAAAAATTGTTCTTCAAAATTTTTTTTATAAATTTATTTTAAAGAATGTGAGAGAAAAAAGAAAAGAAAAATTCGTCCGTAGAAAAATTTACCGAAATTATTTTTCAAAAATAAAAAAATTAATAATATATAAAATTATAAAATTTTCATTTAGAAAAAATATCTTTGGAAAGAAGAATGAAAAATGGCTCTCACAAAATTTAAAAAAATTAGAAAAATCGTTTTTCTAAAAAAAACGAAAAAACTTCCAAAAAGAAAAAGATGTTCAATTCTCTAGAACATTTTTTTTTTTAAATATTTTCAAAACAATTAGCTCTTGTTTTTCAAAAAATACCTACTAAAAATTTTCCATAATTTTTTTCCCTGATAAAATTCAAATTTTTTTCCAATAATAAGACTTGTAAGTAAGTACACATTTCAAAACTTGTAATAAAATTCATTAAAAATTGCCCATAAATCATTTTGAAAAAATTTTTAAAGATTGTTTTTCAGAACTAAAAAGAAAAAGTTAGTAAAAAAATTCGAATTGGTTTTCAAATTAAAAATCATTAGTAAGTTAAATAAATTGTTTTTAAGAAGAAAATATCAAAAAAATTTCTCTAAAAAAATTATTTGAAAAATTTGTAGAAAATTCAATTTGTTTTTCAAGAAAAATTTAATTATTAGTTTTTAAAAAAAATTTCAGCTCAAAATACTGCCTCCCAAAATAATCACTAATAAAAATTTTCTCTAAAAAAAATTGGGAAATCGTTTCTAGAAAAATTCCATTTTTTCAAAAAGAAAATCATTGTTTTTTGAATAAAATAAAAAAATTATTAGAAAACTAAAAATAGTGCTCAAGAAATATTATGCAAAAAACGACTTTTTAGCCCACAGGTAACAAAATGTACTTCCAAAAAAAAAATAATAATAAAAAAAATAAATAAATAAAACACACACACAAAAGATTATACCTACGACCCTTAAAGAATTTTTAATTTTAAAGCAAAAAAATTGAAATTCGCTTTCATAGAATTTATGGAAAGAATTTATTTTAAAACAAAAATTGAAATTTTTTGTTGAAAAATTCAAATTGTTTTTGAAAAAGAAAGAAAAGCCATCAACAAAGTTTTAAAATTGTTTGTAGCATTTTTTTTGAAAAAAATCAAGAAGTTGTTTTTTTGATTAAAATTAAAATTTAAGAAGGCAACATTCAAAAAAAAATTGATCCTGAGGGATTGAAAAAAAAAGAAATTATTTCAAAAAATACCTAAGTAATTGAACAAGTTTTTCTTCAAAAAAATCATTCAAAAAAATTTAAAAGTCTTTCAAAAAAATTAAACAAAAATTTCAAGGGTTGTTTAAAACAAATTTTAAAAATATTGCTTTCATAGAACATTTATAAAAAGCATTTATTTTCAAAAAAAAAATTAAAAATTGTTTGTAGAAAATTTTTTAAAACAAGTGAATTCGTCTAAAAAAATCAAACTTCAAAAATTTATTTTCAAAAAAATGAGAAGTCCTTCTTTTAATAAAATGCTCTCAAAGAATTTTTAAAAATCTCCTAAAAAAATTGACTGGTTGTTTCCGTCTCCCCGCCCCCCCCCCCCCCAAAAAAAAAAAAATCAAATATTTTTTCTAAAATAAAAATAAATTTTAATTGGCTCAGAATTCTTGAAAAATTGAGAATATTTTATTTAAAACAAAAAAATTGTTCCTAAAGAACTGAAAAAAAAAAGAGAAATTATTCTATTAAACAACTTAGACGTTACTTGAATGTTCTTCAAAAATATATTTTTAAAAAATTGAGAAAATGGAATTCTAATTTTTCACGAATTTTCCTCTCGCAGCCTGTCGTACAAATGAACACAGAAAAATGCACGTGCTCCTTACTACACCCCGGAGACTACTCAGCTCCACCGAAAGTCTTCACATTCGATGGCGTTTACAACGAAACCTCGACAACGGAACAACTCTACAACGAAATCGCTTATCCTTTGATAGAAGTACGTAAAAATCGATCTCTTCGAATTACTTACCCATTTACGAAACTCTCATCTTGTTAATTTCTATCGATAAATGCCCATTTCAGGGAGTATTGGACGGATACAACAGTACAATATTCGCCTATGGTCAAACCGGCTGTGGTAAAAGTTTCTCAATGCAAGGAGTTCAAGATCCGGAGAATCAAAGGGGAATCATACCTCGAGCTTTCGAGCATATTTTCGAAGCTATTTCTTTAGCCGATAATTATAAGTATTTAGTTATGGCTTCGTATTTGGAAATTTATAACGAAGAAATACGAGATTTATTGGGTACGAATACGAAAAAAAGGCTGGATTTGAAAGAGAGTCCTGATTCGGGTGTCTACGTCAGTGGTAAGAGCTTTTACATTTGTTCTAATATTAGATATCTATTGTGCCTTCATTTTTTGATACGAGAAATTCTGCTCTTAGATTTATCTCATCATGCCGTCCACAATGTTCACGAATGCCAAAAATTAATGGAGCAAGGGTGGAGAAACAGGGCTGTTGGAGCCACCCTGATGAATACCGATTCATCGAGAAGTCATTCCATATTTACCATATCTATAGAAATGATGCCTGTATCGCAATCCATGCTAGACTATAGTTTACTTATCAGACGAGGCAAGCTAAACTTGGTCGATTTGGCTGGAAGTGAAAGACAAGCTAAGACTGGTACGTATAGAGAATTTTTCCAAAATCTTTTGTTAGTTTTTGAAAAATTATGTATTTCCCCATTTTTAATCTGATTTCAGGAGCTACTGGAGATAGACTGAAAGAAGCTACAAAAATTAACCTATCGTTATCAGCCCTAGGTAACGTAATTTCAGCCTTAGTCGACGGTAAAGCCAAACACATCCCTTACAGAGACTCAAAATTAACCAGGCTCTTACAAGTAAGCGCTAAAATCTTTCTTAATATCCCACCAAAGCACCATTTTCACCCAAGAAACATTTTTTTACAGGATTCTCTGGGAGGTAACACGAAAACTCTAATGGTGGCCTGTCTATCACCCGCTGATAACAACTACGACGAAACCCTGTCCACTATGAGGTACGCCAATCGAGCTAAAAATATTTGTAATAAACCTCACATCAACGAAGATCCCAAAGATACCAGACTTCGAGAATATCAAGAAGAAATACAAAAATTACGCCAAATTTTGGAACAGAATTCAAACCTGTCGCTTGATCAAACAAGTATGTGACGTGATGTGGATTTACGGGGCAATGGTTATGCAATTTTATTAACATATTTTTTCAGCTCTTATGAACGGTGTTCCAGATAATAATAATAAGAATTTGGATTACGAGAAGGAAGTAGAAAAGTTGAAGAAGCAGTATGAGGAAGAGTATTTATCCAAGTGTCAAGTTCAAGCCGATCTTCACAGTTTGAAAATGCGATATGAGGAAGAAATCTCCAAACTCAATGAAATAGTAATTTTGGTTATTTCTTCGAGAAACAATTTAAATTTTAAAACTAATTTAAAATAAATTTTGGAATTTTTTAATTTCTTAGAATGCTCAAAAAAATGCTAACGCAAATAATAATGAACCTGCCAACGAGATTATATCAAAGTAAGTGTTCATGTTGATTAATTATGTACGAATACTTCATAGTCTCTGAAAAATTAAATTTTCAGCGATCAGCCAAAAATTAATACTGCTCAAGTGGAAATCCTCAAAAGGTAATTTGAATATTTTCAAAATTTTAATACTTAATATATTTTAAGAAGGTACCTTATCACCTATCTAATTGAAGAGGCAGATGACATTCATATGAATTTGTATGTAGATATTTTTTGGTGCATAAAACATTTGATTTTTTCAAAATCTTTGAATTTCATAATACTGCACTAATTTTTTTTCAAAAATTAAAAAAAAAATTTCAAAAAAATTTTAAAAAATTGAAAATATTTTCAAATATTTTTCAAAAAAAAGTTTTTGCAAAAACAAATTTTTTATGCTGTTTTTTGCAGAATTTCTAAATTTTCCTCCCAAGAAAATTTCTAAAATATTTTCTATTAACAATTTTCTTTTTAGGAGAATTCCTAAAAAAATATTATGAAATGATTTCAGAATTTTAAACTTTCCTAAAAATTCTTTTTGTATGAAAAAATATTTTTTTGAAAAATCGTAATTTTCTAATTTTGTGCACAGAGAATCTTTTTGAAAAAATTTAATTTTTTTTCTTTTTGAGAAAATTTATAAATATTTTTAAAAATGTTGAATCGTTTTTGCTAATTTTTTTGATTTTTTTCTTCGAGAATTTCAGAAATATTTTCCATCTACAAACTTTTTTACAGATTAATTTTATTTCTTGAAAAGATTTTCAGTTTTGCTCAAGAATATTTTGAAAATCCTTCCTTTTTGCCAACTTCTTTCCACAAAAATGTTTGTCTGTATCAAAAAATATTTTTCAAATATTTTCTCAAAGAAGTTTGATTTTTTTTTGAAAAAAAATTTGATAGCATCAAGAAAATTTATAGGTAAAATATTTCATTTCTGTCGAGTTCTTTTCAAGAAATTTTTTTCCTATTTTTCAGAATAAAATTAGAGCATTTTCCGGAATTTCTTGAGAGGAATTTTTTTTTAATGATAAGGTTTTATAAATTTTTTGCAAGAAATATTTAAATTTTCTTCTTTCTGCAAATTTCTTTCTACTTTGTGCAAAAGTATTTTTCTAAAATTCTTAATTAAAAGGTTTTTGATTTTTGCTCAAAAAAAAGAAATTGGAAACATGTTTTTGTTGACAATTATTGTTTTGAAAATTAAAAAAATAATAATTTCCATAATTTTTGGAAAAGAATTGTTGAAAGTCTTTTGCAAAAACATAATTGTTTCATTCTTAGAAAAAAAATTAAAACGATTTTTTTGTATAAATTTTTTGGAAGAACGTATAAAACTTTTCACCAAAAAATTAAAGAAATTTTCTTGTAAAAATATATTAGATATGTATTAAACGATTTTTCCGTTTTTTTTTACTAAAATTTTCCTCTTACGAATTTCTACCTAGATTCCCCCTCCAATTTTTTAAAAAGATTATACCTATACTTGGAATTTCATCAAAAATTGTGTAAAAGATTTGTAAGAGGTTTTGATTTTTTGTTTCAAATTTTTTTTAGAAAAATATGTTTTTTGCTGAAAACTTTTTTTTGTTAAAAAAATAATCTCACTTTTTTCCAATTTTTGGATAAGATTTTTGAATGGTATCAGAAAATTTCTAAAATGATGATTTTGCAAATTTTCTTCCTCAAGAAATTTTGGGACCAATATTTTAAAAAGTTATTCAAAAAGAGTTTTCCATTTATTTTTTTTTACAAAATTTTAAAATTTTGATGGGATTTCAATTTTTTTAGAATTTTTTTAAAAATAGGCCTACCTATTTGCTTTTTTACGAATTTTTAATGGGTAGAATTTTTTAAATCAAACTAAGTTTTTTTTTTAAATTCTCATTTTTCAATTTTTTTTTATTTCAAATTTTTTTTTAGATTTAAGAGTTTACAATAATTTATTTAAAAAAAAATCACATTTGTATGTGTTTTGTTGAAAATTTTTCCAACTTTTTTTATCGAAATGATTCCCAAATTTTTTTCTGAACATTTTTTTATTTTTGCAAAAGACCTTTTTTTTAGTTTTTTAAAAAAGATTTTTGAATTTTTCTGCACAAGAATTTTTAAAATAAAGGAAATTCTTTGTAAAAAATTTTTGTACCCATAAAAATACTTTTCTTAGGGATTTTTTTTGAAAAATAATTTTAGCAATATTTTTTGTTTTAATTGATTTTAATGATTTTTTCGAAAGAATTTCTGAAATTGTTTCTTTGTAAAAAATACCTACTAACTTATTGATATTTTTTTCAAAATATGTTTTTTATGATAATTTTTTGATTTTTTTTTGTACAAAAATTTCTAAAATATTTTCCATTCACGATTTTTTTTCAATTTTTAAAGGGGTTTAGCATTTTATTTTATTCAGAAACGAATTTTAAAAACGAATTGTTTTCAATTTTTTTTTTGAAAGGAGCTTCGAATTTTTCTCGAAAATTTTTTTGACAGTACTTTTGTTTTTTCTCCTCTTTTAAAAATTTTTTTTAAATAAAATTTTTGTACCAAAAAATTTTCAAATATTTTCGAAAGACTTTTGAATTTATTTCAGATAAAATTTCGAATGTAAAGGGTCAAGTTTTTTGAAGATATACCACGAAAAAAACAAACATTTGTCGCTGCCCTACTAATTGAATTTTTTATTGTCTATAGATTAGAGAAGCTACAGAACAGCATTGTCGGTGGCGAACGAGCCAACGATCGCGAACTGAAAGAAAAAAGACTGAAAAAGAAACGAGCAGCTGAACAACGACTGAACACTTTGGCCAAAGTGCTGGCCAAAGTCGAAGAAGAAGAGGGCCCTTTGGTGTTGAAAGTTTACGACGATATTCAAGACGAATTAAAAGCTAAAACCGAACTATTACGAAAGTATAAGCAAAAGGTAGGTACCTACCTAATTTCTCGAATCTGATCTCGTCGCGATTTCTTCCATCGATACTTTCGCTAATACTCGTATTATAAAATTTCAGGTCAAAGCTTTGGATCGAGAAATCCAAGACTTACAAAGCGAATTCGAAAACGAACGTACTGATTATTTGGAGACGATACGTAAACAAGAACGTCAATTATTGCTTTATAATCAAATATTAGAAAATGTGCTGCCAGTTTTGTCTAAAGAATGCAATTACAGGTAAAGATCCCTCAGCACCCTCTTAAAAGCTCAAACCACTTTGATCTTTCATCTCAGAAACAATACTAATTCGATGCTTATTTTTACAGAAACGTCGATAAAATCAAAGAAGACGCCAAATGGTGCGAGGAATCTCAATCGTGGGATCTGCCAACGATAATCAATCCACGTCTAAAATTTCCCCCAGCAGCTGGTATGGCTAAACCTCACTTGTCGGTAGCTTCAACCAATCATAAGTTACTTAAAAAGATAATACCTCGTATTGCAAATAACCGACTGTAAATAATAGTACCTCCTACCTCGTACAATTTGTAAATAATCTCACTCATCATTACGCTTAGTATAGCTCATCATCTCAAAAGTAACTGGCTTAAATCGATCTTCGTTCTCTTAAGGTGATGTAAATAAAAAATTTCAACTGTCTCAGAAAACCGCACCCGCCAAATTAGAAACCACCGACGTGTCATCGTTGGCATCGTGCGAGTGTTCATCGTCATCTAGCGAAAATCTTGTAAATATTTCATCGTATGATGATCAGGTGTGTTGCTGTATACAAACAATTAGACCCAAATTACGTATTCTGTGACTGTGGTTTCTATCCTCACTCGAGTGTGCTTTGAACACCTGTAGATAGATATTTTTTTGAAAATCCTATCGCACCTTGCTTGGTTTCTTCGTGAACGTGTACCACCCACGATGTACTGTTCCAGGTGTTTATTCCACGAGCACTGAAGTTGATTCGTTCAACGGATACACGTGGAATTACTTCAGTGATCCATCCAGCGATAGATCAAGTGCTACTACTTTATCACCGGACTTCAATATCCATCGCAAACATTCTTTAGATCAGGTAAATAGCACTATGTCTGAGTGTATGAAAATTGCACCCTGCACTAGTTCGGTTCGATCTGCACCGTGGTCTTTGTTAGAGTATCAAAGGACTAGAAGGTTCGCTTTTTCAATTTTCAATTATTAATTAGTGCCTGTGTAGCTCGATAAATTCTTTACATAATTTCTGTATTTAAATCTAATCCATCTGCTTTTCAGCGATTTAAAAAATATGATCTGGAAAATTTTGCTGGTAATTATTTCAAACCGCGAAGAGCAACGGAATTATTGCTACAAGCGAGAGAAGACGCTACGAAGTCAATTAATCGATGGAAAGGTGATAAAATACTCGTATTATGGTTAAGAGCTGGCAATTTGAAATTTTCCAGGCTATAGATCGAATTTTTCACGAGGGGGTGAAGGGTCATTTTTTCTAGACAAAGTTAGGAAACATTTTTCACCAAAAAAGTTGAGAAATTTTTTCACACCAAATAAATTTATTTAGAGATTTTTTTCATATAAAAATTAGGGAGACTACAAAAAAAATTGAAAATCTTTCAGGAATATTTTCATTTAAAAAAAAAACGATTTGATTTTTTTCTGAAAAAAATTTGAGAGATTTTTATCCACTGAAAAAAAAAAAAAAATGAAACAAATCACTGATATTTTTTTCTTAAAAAAATTATGACAAAAATTAATATTTTTCCAAGAAAGTGAGATATATTTTCTTAAAAAAACAAATTTCTCTGAAGCAAGAATGAGATCCCCCCTACTAATTTGAGAAGTACTTATATACTTTCAATTTTTTTTTGCACCAAGGAAATTTAAAAATCAAAAAAGAATTTCTCAGAAAAAATTGAAAGATCAATAAAAATTGTAACAAAAAAGTAATAGAATATAGGTAAGGGTACATAAGTACCTTTTTTGATTTTTTTTCTTTGAGTTGGGAAATTTTTCTGCTACAATAAAATTGGGGTTTCACAGCAATTTTTTTAAAAAAATTTAAAAAGCTTGAGATTTTTTTTTCTCTTTAAAAATAAGTTTTTTTTCATAAAAAAATTGAAATAAGTATTTTTTTCTCCAGAAGAAATTAAAAATTGTTTCACTCCAAAAAATCGAAATTTTTTTCTCCAAGAATTTGAGAACACCTTACGAATTGAACTTTTTCTACTTCCAAAAATTGAATTTTTCCTACTCCAAAGAATTGAATTATTTCATTACTTTAGAAAAATTGAAAAAAAATTCAAGTGGGTAAGTACTAAGTAGGTAATTCAAAAAAAAAAACCAATTCGAAGATAAAGTATGTACCTAAGTTTTTTCTCCCAAAAAAATTGGAATATTGTTTTAATACCAAGAAAGACCCAAATCAAATTTCTCCAAATAAAAAATGAGACTTTGACCATAAAAATTCGAAAAATGTTTTTATCTCAACAAAACTTGTTTTTGCTTCAGGAAAATTTTGAAATTAAATAATTTTGTTGATTCAAAAAATATTGATAAATTTTTTTCTCCAAAAAAGAGATTTTCCCCAAAAAATTGTAACAAACAATAATAATAGGTGGGTGATATATTTTTTTATTTAGAATTTTTTACTTTAAAAGAATTCAAGTTTTTTTCCAAAAAGAAAGAAAATATGGAAAAAACCAAATAATAGGTACGATATTTTTTATCAAAAGAATTAAGATACCTACATATTTTATTTTGTTAAAAATAAGTTTTACTCTGCCAAAAACTTGAATCAAAAAAATCCTTTAAAAAATTGAGAATTTTTTCTCTCCTCCAAAAAATGAGATATTTTTTATTCCAAGAAAATCCAAAAACAAATTTCTTCACTCAAAAAATGAAACCTTTTCCCGAGAATTTGAAAAATTCATTTGCTTTTTTTGCTCCAGGAAAATTTTATAATTTTAAAATTTTGTCGATTCAAAAAATATTATCTACCTAATTAATTTTTTTCTCTCAAAAAATTGAGATTTTCCTTTTAAAAAAAATTGTGACAAAAACTAGAGATTTTTCCCAAACAAAATGAGACACCCCCCACCCCGGTCTAAAACGAACTTTTTTCTTTCAAAAAAAATTGAAGATTTATTTTTAGAAGAATTGTGAGAAAGAATTAATAGGCATTGTTTCTGAAAAAAATTATCCTTTCACTCCAAAAATTGAGATTTATTTTTCCCAAAAAAAGATGAGAATTTTTTTGCTTCAGGGAAATTAAAAAATGCTTTGATAAAAAAAATTTAAATTATTTTTTAGCATTTTTCTCCAAAAACATTAAATTCTTTTCACTTTCAAAAAAAAAAAGTTGAAAAATTGAAAACAAAAATTTGCTTCATAAAAATTGAGAAATCATTTGATTTAAAAAAATGAAAACCTTTTTACTGCAAAAAAGTTTTTTTTTTTTTCAGTAGATGGATCTTTTCTCTCATAAAATTGCGAGATTTTTCTCCAAAAAAACTGACATATTTTTTATAACTAAGACAATAACTTTATGTTTTTCTCAAAAAAAAAAAAAAAAAAAAAATTCTCGCGAAATAATAGATTTTTATTTTTCTAAAAAGTTCAGAATTTTTCGTCAAGAAGAATTGCGATATTTTCTGAAAAAAAATTGCAACTTCAAAAAAGTTGAAAGATTTTCTTCTCCAAAGCAGTTAAGAGATTTCGATCAGTTTTTTAAGGCGTAACTTATTTAACTTCTGAAATTTGGGGTGTAACTTGGATATCCGAGCTACTGCGAAATTGCCAGACATGTTACAATCTTCAAAACATAAAACGAATAAATTTCATACAAAAGTCACGTTTACAGATTGCATTCAACAGTGCAAACCGCAAACTAAAATGAAAGAGCTATTTCACGAGAACGAAATGATTCTACCAAATACGTTTAAATCAAAACAAAACGCTCAAGATGTGGAAATAAACAACAGATGTCGTTCATGGACCGGTCAGTCGAGTCCGGTGACATGGATGACAGGTAAAAAAAATAACTTACAGGGTAATTAATTCCGAAACAATTTTCATAATATTAATGTTTATTTTTTTGTTTTAGGAAACGTACGAGTTTCGCCAGAAATGTTACCAAAGAAAGCATCGAAAATAGATCTTTTACCATTAATACGCGAGAAGAGAAGCTCGTCCGAAAGACTCTGAAGATTTTTTACCATTTCCTACAGCATTAGCAGTTACCATGATTGGAATTTGAACGTTGATATTTTTTAATTTATTAATTTTTTATTAATTTTTGAAAACATTTGAAATAAAATTTAATTAAAAATTACCGTTCAAGTTATTCTACATTTTTTCAGGATATAGAATATCTAAATTATCATTTACTCGTTTTCCCCAACCTAACCGATCTTTCTTGATTTCCGTCTGCAGCCAAGTTGGTTTATCTTTGGTGTCGTGCAAAGAATGAGCATGAGGGTATTTCAACGGAGGGTCGGGAGCCACAAATGGATGATGGGTTTTCAACTTCTTCAATAGAACTTCTTTAGAAATATCTTTCGGGTCTCTGTATCTGTCTAAATATCTAAAAAAAGTGAAAAAAATTAAGTAAGGCGTGATTTCAAATCAACGGAAATTATCGATTGCGATGATATTTACACATTGAATGGCTCTCTTATAGGGAACCATTTTTGAGGATTGAGCTTAGATCTTGGGAATTGAAATTCGTATCTAGGTTCGGCGATTTTAAATATTTTGTGAAACACTTCGGTCACAGAAGAATCCCAATCGGATTGAAAAAAACGCAGACCACTCGGTGTAATAACATCTTGTCTATCTTTATAGAAATCGTACGTGAAAAATGTTCTGCTATCGTGTTTATGCCTAAAACGAAGCAAAAAAATGAGTATAAATTTCGTTCAATCGAAATCTACGTTGGAAAAATTATACCATACCTTGGAATTGCTTTGTTAGGTAACGAAGAGTAGTCTAGTTTTTGAGTTTGTTCGTATAGTACGAAAACTAACCTATGGTAACCTGTACCATAGGTTGGAAATGGTTGTAAATATTCGAAAATTGTGTCGCCCTTGGTTATGTCACCATCCGGGATATTACCTCTGAAATTATAATAATTGAATAATAAAAACCAGACAAGTATCATAAATGAAAATCTAAGTAACACTTTACGTACACAAACCAATGCACGTATTCTTTCCCATCGGCGTTCAAATGACCGTCCAAATTGCAAAGAACTAACGTATGAAGAATATCTTTTTTCGGTTCGATTTCGACAGTTGGTGCTTTCTTCGCCTGGCAAACAATCAAATCGATAAATGAAACGTCGTTGATCATCTCAAAGAAACAGTTATTTACATACTTCACTAGGTTTGATTTGATTTCCATAATAGACCGGTGCATATTCGTCGTTTACTTCGTAAGCAATATTTAACGGTGCGACAGGATAAAAATACGCGTCTCCGAATAAATGCTCGAATACACCATAATGATCGGCGATTCTTCTAAGGTGAGCTGGTCCTTCTGTTTTTTCCCATTCAGCGCTTAATTCATTCAAATCAAGTAGTACTGTAATACAGAAAACGATTAATATTTTTCATCGCTCAATGATGATATAATTTCGAATACTCACGTTCATTTTTACGAGCTGAATTTTCAAACTTCTTATCTTTCTTCATTTCTTTCAAATACTTTTTTCGAACTGCTTCCTCCTTCGCATCCACTTTGTAGATATATGGAAGGCCGATGTCGACTTTGTAATCGATAGATTCATCTCTCTTCTTTGCATCTGTAAAACACATTTACTAAGTAGAATATTTACATTTAGAACTGCAGTGCACTTGAAAATAATACAAACTTTGTAAAATATCTTGGATGGTGCGGGCTTCGCCGGGTTTTCTTCCTTTTGTAAATCCTTTAGTACGAAAGTATCTGATTGTAGTAGGGTACAAAATGGATTTATTTTTCAGAAGCACGTCTTTAAATATGGAATTCATCGTAAAGAAAAGTAAAACATCGAGAAGTAACCAATTTTAATGAATTTTTCTAGCCGAAATGAGAGAAAAACCGAAAAATTTTGATAACAAAAATTTATAGATAATTTTTTTCTTCTTTTTTGGATTTTTCTGACGAATTTTTCCTAAAATTTTTCTGAATGAAAAATGAGAGCAAAATGACTCTTTTTTTGTGATTCGAACTTTGGATTCGATTCGAATCACGGCCACCCTTAGCGCCCACCCCTTGCTTACCTTTGCTGAATAAAATAAATAATATCACTGAAGTAAAATAAATATTTTCGTTGTTTTTTGTTTCTTGTTCAAGTTAAAATGGAAGGTCGTTTTGGTCGTTATGAACCACCAACCGATTATCAATCTGCTTTAATTGAAATTGATAATCTGCGATGTGCGAACAAAGCTGGTAAGTACACAGTCTACTTTTCTATAATTAATTTTTCTACACACCATAGTAGCTTATATGTACCTGTTGCATGAAATACCCTGTACTGTTAAGACCACAAAATATTATCGACATAATTATAGATTTTGTAAAAATTCTTTCTTTTTCAGAATTGCAGTAATAGATTTTCCTGCATATGCTATTTTCGAACCGTTTTAGATGATTTCAAGGATAGATATTTACACGACTGCGTTCCTCAAACTAACTGTTTGCAGTCAGCAGAAGAAATTCAACAAGGGATCGACAATTTCTCATCAACCCGCCAGTCCACCTACAGCAATTATCAAATATGTTACGAGATAAATTAAACGCCAAACAGATCACCCTTGAGAACGCCGTATTACGTCTGAGTGATGTATATAGGAAATACTCTATCCTACTCCAATTATACGAAATGCTGTTCTGGGGTGAGGACAACATGGCATTAGATGTAGCCCAAGAAATGCCCAACGTTGACGATGTCGACAGGCAAGTTGTATTAATCTTCCGATCCCTACTTCCATCTTTATCTTCGTTGGACGATTTGGAGGACGAGGACGAAGATTAAACCAACAGCCCTAGCTAGATCAACCGATAAAATCTCAATTGCATTCGTGGTCGGAACGAGGTGGAGAAATCATCGAAGTAAACGAAGGTGACAGCTACCTTCATATAAAGATTTGTTCCTCAACGTATCATTTAAAAGGTTATCAAATTATCGTATGATTTTTAATTTTATGGTGCTCTACAAATTTTTGTTATTTTCAAGATTTACTTCTACCGTACAAGCTTGAAAATGAAAACATGAATAATTCAATATTGAATTTGAAAACGCTCTTTGATTTTTATAACGAGTAAAATATAAGTAGAAAATGATATCGTCGTTCTTTCTTTTATTTTTATTAATATTAAACAAAATACATTATCGAAAAGTTTGAAAAAAAAGAAACATCTTCTTAGTACCTATAATCAAAATCAACTAGGGTATAAAAAATTATTTAAAAAAAAAAAAAGTTGTCTGCAAAGTAGAATCAGCAGTGAACGATTCAAATCATTCATAATTAGTTCACTTTCATCAGTGTTGTATTTTAAAGAGTCAAAAAAATTAAATTTAAAATATCAGATATTTTTTTAAAACCCGAATAAAATTTTCAAAGTAAAATAATTAATTTTGTAGCATCTAATTTGTAATTTAAAAAAAATTGAATAGTTACGCGATTAAAGTACATCAAATCAAACACAGTGAAATAATTACAATTTTGAACAATTTCACCGATTAAAGTGTTATTAATTAATTAGCCAATCACACGGATTAAAACTTGTTTACGTTTACTAAAATGGAATTTTAACTTGCTAACAGGTGATTTAAATTATCTTATCTGAAATATTTTCAGTTTTTTCAAATATTTCTGCTATGAAAAAGTATGTCACCCGAATTCCTATGCATAATAAGAATTAATAGTTAAAGCGTTGAAATACGCCAATCAATAGCTTAGTTATGAATGATATTTTTCGAAAGAATTCGATTGTGAAATTTGTTTAATGAAATATTTTTTCTCATTGTTTTATACGTAAGAGTGTTCCTTTTGCAATTTCTTCTTTAGTATTCCCGTATTAAGCAAGTATTTCGTGTATGTTTAGGTGAATACTTCACACATCATGATACCATCGCCTCCTAGCACTAATGCTAATAGTAACACCCTTGATGGGTTGCCAAAACCATTCTTGCATGTGTTGAGAACACTTTTCGATATTCTGGATGACCAAAGAACTGGTTTGGTGAAGTTTAGCGGTAAGATATTTAAATTTTCCATATAAAATCTCGTTTCTATTCAAATAACTTTACCGATAAAAATGTTGATTTCAGATATCGAAGCTCGTTGGGAAGAAAACGGAGTCGCGGAATTACCAAAAGGAGTAATAGAAAGTCTTAAAAAAGTAGCACCTCCCAATGGTTTGTTATCATTCGAAAGATTCTGCGCTGGTTTGAAAATTTGCCTTCTTCGTAATCAAATGGAATCACGTAACAAGAACGGTGACCTTAACAACGACTGCCAGAAACATCTTTCTCAACGACCACCATCGGCTCCTATTCTAGATTCGTTCGAAAACAAAAATTCGTGTAACGACAAACAGTGGAATAAATGTCCTGTATCGACGAACCAATTCGCCAACCCCATGAAGCAGAATCAAGTTCGTACTCTGAGTATGCCTCATTTACCTCCAGAATCGAATAAAGAAGAAGGTAAAGAAAATTTCGCCAATAAACGTACCAACGGCGTTCTACTCGGTCCACCGAAACCTCCTCGTACCAACGTCGCAGCTGCTTGTTTTCCCCACCGAAATAAACCCGAAGAAGGTAATAAAATTGATAAAAATGAAATTCGAGTCGCCTTGCAGAACTGGCAAATGGGATTCTACGACGATAAGCATTCTACGAGCTCGTATAGAACCATGTCCAGTACTAGGAGTGTTGCCGACGGTAAGAATCAATACGAATTCGTTTAATTTAATGTGTTTGGGATTTAACTATGGTGGATATCGTTTTCTAATTTATTTTAAATATTTAAATTTCGCTGCCAACCTAGAACGAAAATAGCTTCTGTTTGACCTACTTACGTATTTAATGATAGGGTAGTGAAATTTCTGTCGTTAGGTAAAACACGTAGCCTTATTCTAGAGCTACGAATTAATTTTGAATTTTTTATGTATTTGTTATACCCTTTTTCATTGTTTTTCGTTTTTAAATTCTCGAATCGTTTTAATCGATAATTTTTTTAATAATTTTGTTGCAGGTACATCTGATTATTCAGATTCTCAATCGCATAAAAAATGCAACACCAGACGACGGGAACCACGTAGGCATACTTTGCAGAATGGTGTAGATTGCAATATGGTAATTGCTCGCCTTACCTTCGTAATTTTATTATCCAGCAATTTCTTTAATTAAAAAATAATTTGTAATTACAGTTCAAGAAAATGAAACAAATTGAATCCGAAAAGGAAGTTCTATTGGAAGGTTTACAAGCTGTCGAAAGAGTCAGGGAATGGTACAGGAAACAAATAGCTATTGTTCAAGATAAAATGAAATACATTTGTAGGATGGGTTCGCATGTAAGTTCAACGAACTCAATAAATCGACTCTAAGTGCATTTTACTGAAAACAGTAATTTTCTAGGATCAGTATAGCGAAGCTCAACAAGACAGAATCGAGTTGTTAAGAGCTAGAATTTTGGAAGTTAATCGTCACCTAGCAACTTTAGGTGGTAATAGCAACGATAACAATAAAAATAACGAAGATGGCTTACCACTTCATATGAATCTAGCAGTTCATTCTTCATCGCACCTAAATCACGTGCAAGTATTATCCCAGTTGAAACGTCAAAACCATGTTTTATCTAGAGTAAGCTCATTTCCAAGATTATTTAGAAAAATTTACCTAGTTTCTTCTTTGACTCATTATTAATTTTTTACTATTCAGGAAGTCGGTCACAAAACCGAAAAAATTAATACACTGGAAAGAGAAAAAGCCTCGTTATTACGAGAACTCTATCAAATGAGACGAAACTCGGATCAACCAATAATTGGTAAACCGCAGCCCGTTCAAGATAATTTACCAGTTGCACCGGCAGCTTATATATGATTTCCACGACTTGCATTTCAACCAGTTCTCATATTTATTTTTACTGCCACGAAGATGTGATCTTAAAAGCGTATTGTTTTTATATTTTTAATAAATCAATTTTTTTTTTTACAAGAACTCGAACAGAAAAAATTTTATTCCAAAAAAAAAATACGACTCGAATGAATTGGTAATGACAAAATAATGAAACTTATAATAATAGTTATAGAAAAAAAATTAGAAACTTAATGACTTAGTTTGTGCTATTAAGTTTAAGGTAAATTCATATGGCCTTTGTTTTAAGTACACCGATATCCCAATCGACGCCATCGGAAATCATCGGCGAGTTCACGAAAGGAGACATCCAAGTTATATACCAACGTTCTCCTAATGTATTGATTATATTATACTTTAGGCCTAAATTATATCGAGTATTATCGCGATTGTACTCATAAGTAACAGTCCCTTTATAAATAAGTTTCAAATGAAAATGTAACAATAGTCCGGTAATTACTAAGCCTACGACGTTCAAAACTAACAGAATAATTAGGCAGTGATTTATGGCCTTATCGATCCCTAGTAAAATTAACATCATAGGGAAAGCAACTTGGAAAATACTGTGAACATTTATATCTACTCTGGCGAATATAAAAAAAACATTGAAATATAAAGCGTAACAACAGCCTACGAAAAAGTACGTCAAAAACATAATGAAAAATCTCTGATTGTAATGACCGATACAACAGCCGGAAAAAGTACAATGATGGTCCCTTTTCAGAATGCACCTATTACACATATCACAATGCCAGCAACGTGGAGGTGTTGGTATTTGGCAAGTCAAACAAAATTGCCAATTGACACACTTCTCCATTGGAATTGAAACGCTGAAGATGCTGGTATCGACGAACATCACAGCTAACAAGTTACTGGTGATATTCTTCATGATGAAAGACCCAGTTAGGAAATGGATCCAGTACCATATCGACGAATAATTATAAAAATCGGGTAATACTATAAAAAGCTCGAACCAGTAGAAGATCGGTATGATCAGAACGATGAACAGGAAGCTCGACCAATCGGCCACATTCTTCGGTAGAAAATTCCTTCTCAGCTTCATTCTGTATGCTTAGGCAGCTGCTACGATGTAATATAAATACTCTAAAGCGTACCTGTATCACATAATTTAAAGCAGATGGAATTAAGTACTTTTGACGCGCTGGAATACCGCCTTCAACACTGTTCAACACCAAGATTTCATTGATAACTACTTACATAAACGCGCTGAAATAAGTGTCTCTTCGGTGGGTCGAATAGGGATATTATGGCCATGGGTGTTTACTTATCACATGTCAGTTTGTCAGTGTGCGTCGTCTGTTGAACGGAAATTTTGTTCGAAAAAATAACTTTTTCAGTCGACTCGTAAGTGGTAAGTATTGATTAAATTTATTATGAATTTCTCAAAGGTAAAATAATACATTTTTATAGCCACAATTCTCACCAAAAAGGAACAGGTACAGGACAAGATCGAGAACGGAAGTTTATTTATTTTTATCTCGAGGCGCTCTTAAACATTGTAGCCAAGTTGAGCATTTCAACATCACATGAGTTAATTTCATGTCTTGGAAGTTTGAAGAATTTTTATTACAGAATTTTTTTTAATCGGATAAAATTTACTATTGTCGAATGAAATTTTCTATCTCATCAAATAGTAATGAATTGTTATTCACAAAAAATCAATTCTTTCAATTCCTACGTTATCCACAATCGGTTCAACAATATGAACTGATCGGTGCTGAAATATTTATATTTTTTTCTGAGGTGTGCATTACATTTCTACAGATTTGGTTTGGTCTACAGTTTTCAAATTCGAAGTTTCAAATGCTGATTTAGCAAAAAACATATTGATGTTAAAAATGACCATCGGTGCTGATTTTTAATCCAAGTTCAAGTTGACCTGACTCATAAGTACTGAACGGAGCTCTGTTGGTAAGTATTATATTATTTTCCTAGCTGTTTAGTTTAAGATACTAGAATGTATGTAATTATATTCGTTTACAGCAGAATATTACAATATCGAAGATCTATTTCAATGCCACCTTCGAGAACCAGAAAAAAGAAAACGCCAGAACCAAACTGTTCAGTAAACGAACAAAATGTCAACGAAGAAGACTATGAATTCGAAGACTGCGACGACGAGCCTAAACCTTCGAAAAATATTTCTTCCACCACTTCAAACAAGCTGAAAGTTGTCTCGAAAGTTTTCCACAATAATTTTCTATACTCGGTTGGAGACATAATATCGTTAAGAAATAATAACTCCGTTTATTACGCTCAAATAAGAGTCATAGTCGAAGACGTTTTTAGTGAGAAGTACGTAGCTGTGATATGGCTACTTCCGACGCAATGCGAAGCAGCTTCTTCAAAGAGAGACTTTAATCCCTATACTTTCACATATGGACCGCAGGATGAATGGTTTTATAATTTAAACGATGTATCTTTCGTCATGCATCCGCCGACTAAGTTTTTCAAAAGATTCATTCCTCCTGTGCCTAAGAATAGTGATTTCATTCATGTGATTAAGTACAAATTTAAGCCCACTGCCAAACGAAAATCATGATTGTTTTGTAATTTGTAAATCATTATTTTTATAAGTTTTGCTTGTTTGTTTTTTATATTTTTTAATATCCTTCAAAATATGTCAATAAAGATTTTGAATAGTAAATACAGTAAAACTGCAGTTTATAATTAGGCGTTAGGTATATACTTATTTTGGATTAGTGTAAAGCACCGGAAATCTTTCACGAGGCAGATTTCAACGTAATTACAAATTGAACAAATAGAAATCAACGAATAAATAATATAATTTGGTATATACAATTTCCATAAAAATATCTAATTTTCTATAAGTAAAATGTAAAAATACTCGAACGTTCACGGATCGGATAAAATGTAGGTAAAACAATTATTAAATTCATTAATTAGGAAGTATATGTTGACATAATAATACTGAAAGTTGAGTAACAGAAACAATAATACATCAGAATGATTTTTAAAATGAAAAAAGAAGCATATTATCGTAAAACTAATTGCATTAAATTCGTATTTCGCAATGTTCTCTCATTAAACGCTACATAATTAATCAACGATACAATAAATAACAATTTTCATAATTCGTAACCGTACAGTAACGCAGAGTAAAATAAATGCGATCGTCAATAACTCTATAAAGACAAACTTGCACTTAAATTTGTCTTCTTCTCGCAGCTCCGACGCGCTGTTTATCAAATCGCATTTCCATTTCTTCCAAGACTTTGGGTGTATAACGAACAACCAATTTGACCGAACCTTGAGCTTGTTTTAAAAGTTCCACAGCTTTCTCGTGGTTTTCACCTTCAACGCTCTGGAAAAAAAACAATCGATTACAATGTATCTTTCAATAGAACACATCTCGACAGATACAGTCGAATACTTACAACTCCGTTGACAGATAACAATTGATCTCCTCGTTTAAGTCCACCATGACGATCAGCAACGCCACCGGGTATAATACGAGATATATAAATGGGCGAGTTTTGTTCTCTTCCTCCCATAACATTGAATCCTAAACCTTCTTCGGTTTTTGGTAATTCGACCACTCTAGGATGAGCATGGCCTTCACTGGCAGCAAAAGCTGCTACTGTAGCTTTCGCTGTAGCCGACGCTCGAACATCTTGAGATCCTTGAATGTCGACTGTTTCGTAAACATGTTCGTAAACTTCTCTAACTGCAGTTAAAAATTCACTTTGGAGTACTTTCTGCAAAGCGGTGAGTTTGGAAACTGGAACTTCGCCACCTTCAAATAATCACAGAAGATTCGAGTGTTTTTTAAAAGAAGCCGCACGAAATACGAGATGAGTGTGGTTTACTTACTTTTATGAAGTTTTTCCAATAGTTCTACAGCTTTCTTGACATCTGTAAAGCATAGAAAATTCGGTATTAGCGATTTTATTTCAAGGTGTAAAGTGTATACCCAAGTTTATGAGCAGATATTTGTGTAATACGAAGTACACGAGAAATCTGAAGGTTCACTTACCATTGGCTAAATTTAAACTGTCGCCCGTACTAGTCATTTTAGTGGAATAGAATTAATTAGAAAATTTAAAACTATTTAGCAAAGTGTTCTCAATTTTGAATTCAATTTTTTTTGATAAGTTTTTCGAGTTTGTGATTTCGTATCAGTGTGCCCATTTAAAGGAACTCGAATTGACCGCCACTTCGTGACCCAGTTTTGTACATCGTGTTCCTATAACCAAATACTATACCAAATACTTTACTGGAAAGTGGAAACTCAATGCTTTTGATTTGACTCCCAAGAAGAGCGCTCTCTAAGCGGCTCGGCATGAAACTAATTCCAGGTTTTCGACTAATCGTCGCGTGATTCGCCAGGATTCGCCCTCTGATTAGTCGAAGACATGACGATCGGTCGAAAGTCTGAGAATAGTTTCATGCCGAGCCGCTAAAAGAGCGCTTTTGTCGGGGTCACTTTTCCCCATTGGAGTTTCCAGTATTATTATGTAAATGTTGTACGTTCATGTTTACATAAACGAAAATTCGCGAAATGTTTTGGTAATTTTTAAATCTTACTAGTTTGATCGTTGCAATTTGAAAATGGGTTCTGATGATAATATGGAAGTGTTAACGTGAGTAATTTTGTACCCCTCTTCATTAAACCGCTTTGTAATCACACGTTGGTTGTGCACTCACATTTTGTATTGTTTTCACAGGCCCATCTTAGGCGAGCTTCATTTGAAATGGGTTACATTGAATGATAAATGCAAAACATTACAATCATCTTTTACAGAAGCCACCAGCAAAAGTGAAGAACTTGAAATAAAATTGACTCAAGCTCTCGAACGAACTACGAAAGTCGAAGAGGAGAACAAAAGGCTAAAAATGACGGTGAAAAAGTTGCAAAAAAAATTTCTCACGGGTTCTGTACATAAACTAATGAGTGCCCTGAAGCAAAACATTAATGCATACGAAGAAACCGTTTTACCTTCGATTTCAAAACTCACCAAGACCGTTACCGGTACAGACGACGATTTGGAAATTTCAAGTAGCGAAGACGAAAATCTTGAAAATCACAAGTCATCTGTGGATGGATCTTCAAAACCAATTGAAACGTGTGTAAATCATGTTGACGTCTCGCAGTCGATCCAAACTGGTCTTTCTACAGTGATCGAATTACCTAGTCGAAAAATTTCTCTGAAGGATCTTCTTCAAAGATATAATCAAAAGAAAACAATCATCGGTACGTCCTGTAATTCTAAAATCGGCTCGTCTTCTGTTACAACTTCATCTACGATTACCGAAAACGATTCGGGAGCGTCAGAAATTTCAAGAACGCAATCGGCAGAGGATCAATGTATTTCTTCGACAACCTCTCTCAACGTATCTACTTCGAATAAAACACCCGTTGTTTGCTCGCCCAACGTGGTAGCAGAATCGTCTCAAAATTCCGCTCAGCCACCGTACATCGATATTTCTGACATCGAATCGTGTGTAGTCGAAGAAGAAGAGCAAATTATAAAAAGTGGCGCGTCTTTTCCTGTTAGACCGGATTTCGTGGCCTCGACGAATGATACTTTTTTGTTTTCGAATAACAAACCTGCTCCTTTGGATCAAAGCAAACAAACCCAGCAAAATTTCAATTATATCTATTCCCAAGGCGAAAGAACGAAACCAAAAATACTTCTTATGCGTCTTAAGCCTTCAAATATTGAAGAAATTCCTTGTACCTCAACTGAAGCGAACACCAGGTAAAAAAAGTAATTAAATTGTATAAAAAATTCATGTACCTAATCGAAATAAAATTTTTCAGCAAATCTGAAACTAACCCATTAGAACGATTAAAACGTCCATGTCCATCTCCATCAAACCTTACCGAATCTTCGCCGAAACATTCCTCTCCTAAAAAGTTGAAGAGTTCCATGAAAGCTTGGTATAATAATTTTTTTTTCTATTTATTATTATTGATCATATGTACTCATATTGTTCAATTTTAGTTTTGAATCTGAATGTATTTTTTTTTTTTTTTTAAGGAAATGTTTGATTTGTGAATACGAAGATATTGATGGACTTAACGATAAAACGTTCGAAACTCTGGCAGAACATGATCAGCATATAATCGAAAATCATCCTGATCCGGCTCCGTATTATGTACGTTGCATGTTTAACGATGGTAAATGTACCAGACAATTTCATCCGAAAAATAAGTTCCACAAACATGTAAAAAAAGCTCATGCCAACGAAGATCTGGATTCTGTTTTTAAAACAAGTCAACGAAAGTATGCTTATCTTATCTCGATTCATTTGGTCTATTTTGCATTTCGTCGTAATAATTATTCATCATCGTCATATTTTCAGACCGTTAAAATGTACAACTTGCGATAAATTCTACCTTTTCGAAAGCAATTTGAAAGAACACAATGCAAGAGCTCACAGAACATTTTTTGTTGAAAGAAAATCTCTGAACGTGTGTAATAAAAAATCCAAATTTACAGCGTAAGATTCGCACATTTACCTATATCTATTTTATTTGTAATTTAATATTAACTCAAATTTTTAATTCTTAATTTTTTTTCTTTTATAGAGAATGCGAGGTATGTAAAAAAGAAAATCGTCCATCTGTAACTTATAGATTATACGATGAACTCGACTCACACATTTCGAAATGTCATTCGGACCCATTTCCTGACTATCTTCGATGCCCATATTGTACAAGGCATTTCAAATTAGTCCCATGGTTAACTCAACATATAGTTAATAAGCATCCAAATTCGTACTCTGATTCACCGTTGGAAAAATTTCTTCCGAATCAACGGTAAGAGTCAATAGGTAGTCCGGTGCTTTTCAAACGATGTGAATTTTCCGGAGCATGTTTTTGAGTTGACTTTAGACAGATTTTTAAATTTTTACGGTTTCTATAAGAATTTTTGTTAGTTACCTATATTGAAAAATCTAGAACGTAATCGAACTACTGATTTTTTAAAAAATAGTCCATCTTTTTTACATCATTTTTCTTTCAAGTTTTATTAATTAGGTATATTAATTAATTTTAAATGTTTTTATTTTCGGAAGACTCGGTCAAGCAGAAAGTGAACCCGAAGTTGTGGATGATGTGGATATGGAAATCAAGAATACGGTAAAACCAACGTCTACAGAAGCTTGTCCGTTGAGAATCCTTTCACCTTCGTCCATCAACAAATCTTTATCGAATGCGATCAAAAGTGTATCTTCCAACATGATGCATTAAATTTTTCATTTCATATTCAAGTTCCTCACTTATGTTATAGTTTATTTACCTACTTATATGTATATAATTAATATTTGACAGTCAAGAAAATACAGTATTTTTTTTTATCAACAATAACGTTTTGATTTTTCGTTTTCGAAATTTGAAAGTACTAAGTTATTTTAACAAGTTGGTCATAACTCATAAAGTTATGAAAGGGTATATTGAAGATGAGCAAATTTATTTCTTATTGATTCTGGGTAGCAAGTAATAAATCCGGAGAGTGTTTCTCTATAAAATTGAAATTTTTAGATTTTTTACTACAATGTTTTTTGAGACAAAAATTTTACGATTTTTTTTTCTTCATTTGCTTGAAAAATTATGAACGATTTTTTCACCACAGAAAATTGTGATTTTTTGCATTTACTACAAACGAAGTGAAAAATTCTTATTTTTGTTCTAAAAGTTGAAAATTTCTATACTGCTTGCCAAAAAAAACTCTACATTTTTTAAATAAATAAAAAAAAATATCTACTTTCTCCCAACAAATTTAGAGATGGGATAATGTCATTCCGAACAAATCGAGAAACTTTTTTATTTCTTCTCGAAAAAACTTGAAGATTTCTTCTCAAAAGGAAATAGATTTTTTTTTAAAAAAACTTTCATTTCGAAAGTGAAAATTTTTGGCCTTAAAAAATTAAGCGGATTTTTCCTCTACAAAAATTGACACCTAGATTTTTTTTCTAAAAATTTGGTAAATTTTCTTTAGATTTCAAAAAAAATTGGACAGAAAATTGAGTTTTAGGGATTTTGTTCTCGGAAGTATGAAGATTTTATTACAAAAAATTGAGATTTTTTTTTATTTTTCTTCCAATAAATGAGATTTAGATAATATTTTTTATCCCAAGAAAATTCAGAAATTTACGTCTCGCAAAAAAATCAAATGACTTTTTTTCTCAAAAAATGATGCAAAAAATTAATAGGTAACTAAATTTTTCTCAAAAAATTGAAATTTTTCTTTCTCAAAAAACATGAATTTTTTGCTCAAAGTTTTTTTTAAAAAATATTGTTCCAGTTTTTAAAAAAATTGTAATTAATAATTCCAAGAACGTTAAGAAACTTTACTTTTTCAAAAAAAAAAAAAAAAAAAAAAACTTAATTCTTTCTCAAAAAAATTGAAATTTTGTTTATCTACGTATCTACCTACTGCAAAAGATATATTTTTTATCCCCAAAAAATTGAGGAAGTTTTTCAGTTTTGTTCTGAAAAATGAAAAAAATTGTACTTCAAATAGGTACCTACTTTATTTTTTATTCCAAGAAATTTGAAAAACATTACTTCAAAAAGTCTGATGTGCTTCTCTAAGAATTTAAAAAATGTTTTTATTCTAAAAATTATGTTTTTTTTTTGTTTTCAAAAAATCTATCAATCTTCTACCTAGATTTTTTTTCTCAAAGAGAGATTTTTCCCTTGAATATAAAAAAATTAATAAATAAATAAAAAAATGAGAATTTATTAATTTATTTCTGATCCAAAAAATTTTCTCTCTCTCTCTCAAAAAAAAATAAGAAGAAAAAGAAGAAGAAGACATTAAAAAATTGGACTCTTCCCGCCCAAAATTTAAAAAAAAATTTAAACAAAAATTTTTTTGAGAAATTTTTTTTGTATTCAAAAAAAGAACAATTTTTTCTCAAAAATTGATTAAAAATTTTGTTCTACAAAAAATTGAAAAATTTTCTTATCAAAATAATTAAAAGGTTTTTTCACAAAAAAATTGAGATTTCTTTTCTGGGAAGAATATAAATTTTTAACAAATATTTCATGACCATTAAAAAGTTATTCTATTCTAAAAAATGGAATAAGTAATTAAATTTTTCTCCAAAAAAATTTGAAAGATTTTTTTCATCCAAAAATTATTTCAAAAAACTTTACCTCAAAAAATTTTGAGATTAAAAAAAAGTACCGAGTTTCTGGTTCCCGTACAAAACCCCGAATACGCTTTCCCGAATAGGTTGTTTCCCGAAGAACCCGTTTTCCCGAATCCCATTTTCCCAAATCGTTATTATTTCGGGAAAATTTCTTTTATTTTTTGAAAATGATATATTCTTTATTCATCGAAAATTATAATTTAGAAATTATCTACATAGAGATGTTGTAGGACAGCGTTCGGAGGTATTCTACTTCGTTTTCATTGTTCAGATATTCTTCCCAACGCTTGGCAATGCCGGTGATTCTATCCTGCAGAGTAACCCACGTCTTCTTCGGTGCGGCTTTGACTCGTCGGCCCATACCGAGTTCCGTGATCGCTACCTCCGTGTCACCCTGCTCTTTCTGCACCTCTGTAAGCGCGACGTATAAGTCCGGGTGGCTTCTTCCTAGCAGCACATGGAATCTATTATGCCAGCCCTCACTGGCATTATTGGTTTTCGCTATGTTCTGCGTCGTGGCTTCGTACTGATTCCACAAATTGGCAGGATAACGGGGAGGTACTGCTCTTCGTCTACCTCGGGCTGGACGTCCGACAACGTAGTACTCCTCGAAGTAATCCATGACAGGGAGGAAGTCCTCGGGAGCTTCATCCCTCAAAGCATGAAATACTCGTCGCACATGAGGAACGGGAACGTATGCAAGAGCAACCATCATGTGACTAAATTCACGGATTGACCGATCTGCAGCATCATTGTACAACTGTTGGAGGCCTTCGTCCTGAATCTTTCGGTAGACGCTTTGTGCTAGGTGGAAGAAGCAACACGTAATAGGAATTTCCGGGAATACTACTCTGCTGGCGTTGATGATTGAATTTTCAAAATCCGACATAATACGTCGAGGAGTGCATTCGTCCACTCGAAAGTTGTCGACCGCATCTTTGACGGCTTGTAGTACAGTTGCGTACTGGTCGGTCTGCTTTCCGGACAAGAATGCGTATACAAAAGGTAGCGGTACTTCATCTTTTACTAATTCATCGTCGTCGTCGGTGATGGTTTGTATCGGATTCCTCTTCACTGACCCAAGTATGGTGAAGAGTTGCGTAAAGATTGTCAGGCTCACTTTAAACGTTCCGTCCAAGTACCATGTGGGACTTCTGCACAGCAGCTCGATGTTACGTCGAGTGGAATACACCAGTACTCTGCCATTTAACGCAGACCCCATGGAGTCGTACAGCAAAAACTGCTCACCAACTAGGGTCTTTTGGTATTTCTCGGGAATGACGTTCAACTCGTTGATCGATTTCGGGTTAGGTGGTAGATTCTTACGTCGCGTTCTTCGGATTGTCTTCCTGATGGCTTCTCTCTCTGGTAATCGACTAAGCACTTCCGGTGGAACCATCGCGAACTCTGTCCGAAGCAGCTGCGCGGGTGGCTGCTCTGGGTGATCCGCAGCCTTGCGCTTGATACCGCTCATCACCATCTCCACAGCGCAGTCTTCTCGATTTGGTGCATGGTCATGCGGAGACTGCGCAGGTCCTTTCAGCACTACGACAGTCCCGCCAGCAGCTGGTGTGTTTGTGATGGCGCGAGCTCGACATTCCTTACTTCTCACCTTACGACAATCCCAATAAATGCGCTCATTTACAGTTCTAGAGCGCAGGTACACGTAACCATCGAGAATCAATTTTAAACAATGCCTTCCCCTCATCAACCAAATACCATACCATGGAAATAGGAAAACCTGCTTGTCGGGAAATTGATTCGGGGAATCAGCTTTCGTGAAAATGGGATTCGGGAAAATGGGTTCTTCGGGTAAAAAATCATTCGGGAAAAAATTATTCGGGAAAGTTGATTCGGGGAATCAGCTTTCGTGAAAATGGGATTCGGGAAAACGGGTTCTTCGGGAAAAAAAACATTCTGGAAATTTACCCTTCGGGAAACCGAATTCGGGAAAATGTACCAGAATCCGAGTTTCTTCGTTTCTTCAAACAAATTGAGATCCATTTCAGTTTTGTTTTTTTTCTTAAAAAAAGCACAGGAGATTTTTTCTCAAAATGAATTGATTTTTTTTTCTGTAAGAAAATGAAAGAGGTTCTCTATGAAATTGTAAAATACTTTCGTTTAAATTTTTTTTTTTAATTTTCTTTTTTACTCCTTAAGAAGTGAAAGATTTTCTCTGAAAAAATTTTTTAGTCCCTAAAAAGTTGAAAATATTTTCTATTTCAAAAAAATTAACAATTCATTTGTTTAAATATTTTTTTCTCTAAGAATTTAAATAAATGAATGTCATTTTTGTATAAATAGAAGACTCATGTTTCCTACTCCAAAAATTTTTTTTCTTCAAAAAATTGAGAATAATTTTTCTTTGAAAATTGTTTAGTTTTTTTTTTCTTTCTTTCTTTGAAAAATTAGACAAAAAATTAATAATTAGGGTTTCTTGAAAAAATAAAAAAAAATTCTCCAAGAAGTTTTAAGTGATTTTTTTCAACAAATTTGTGAATTTTTCTCTTTTATTTAAGCGTAGGTAAGTTGATCCTCTGAAAAATAAATAGGCAATTTCTTTAAAAAAATTTAATTTTCTCTAAAAAAATTAAAATTTTTATTTTTCAATTTCAAGAAAATTTACATGTTTTCCAGCAATTCCAGCACATAAAAAGATTTTGCCACTTTGCATAATTATTAGAGGTTGTAGGAAGAGGGCTTACATTCAATGGGTAAGAAAGTAACCATTCAAACAAAAACAACAATCATCCAAATAATTTTTCATCAATTTCATTTACTTTTACATAAACATCAGTAAACATCGCTATTCACATTAGAACCTTGTATTAATGCAGCAGATAGGTACCCAAATAGGTACTACCTATAAAATAGGAATTTTTTACAAGAAAATAATGAAAACTACTGAAAAAAATTGGAAAATTGACTACCTTACCTTCTTAAACAAAAACAAAAAGCGAATAAAGGTAAAAACATTTACAGCTCAGCAGGCTTTCATCATCAGCAAGTTAGCTTAGGTCAATTTTATTTTCATTTGTTCATTATAATTAATTTTTCTATTTACTTATTTGCCACAATTTTTTATTTTTCCTCTAACTGAATTTTAAGCCGTTTCTCAGGGGCCCCCAAATTTGAAAAAATCAAAAAAATAGAAAAAATAGAACATTTTGAAAATTTTTGAAATTTTTTAGCAAAATGGTCATAGGGATGGTATTTCTATAAGACAAGACCATTTTCGATGATTTCTTATCTTTACCCCCCTTTTCATGGGACATAAAAAAACGTCATTTTTTACGTTTTTTAAAAAATTTGAAAAAAATGACTAAAAATTAAAGAAACATTTTTTTTGAATAAAATGTTTTTAGCATACATGTTATCACCCAAAAAGGTCATTTACGGCGATTTTTCATCCTTACCTTTATTTTTGGGAACCTAATTTTTTTCAATTTTTGATAGTTTTTGAATAATTCTCACTGATACGGCAGTGGTGAAAAATCACCGTAAATGGCCTTTTTGGGTGATAACATGTATGTTGAAACCATTTTATTCAATTTTTTTTTTTTTTTTTAATTTTTAGCCTTTTTTTCAAATTTTTTAAAAAACGTAAAAAATGACGTTTTTTCATGTCTCATAAAAAGGGGGGTAAAGATCAGAAATCATCGAAAATGGTCTTGTCTTATAGAAATACCATCCCTATGACCATTTTGCTAAAAATTTTCAAAAAATTTCAAAATGTTCTATTTTTTCTATTTTTTTGCTTTTTTCAAATTTGGGGGCCCCCTGAGAAACGGCTTAAAATTCAGTTAGAGGAAAAATAAAAAATAGGGAATTATTTTCTACCAATATGTCACCAATTGACCCCTCCCCCCACCCCCGTCCCGACAACATTTCCAAAATTCGAAAAATAAGGGCCACCCTACCCCCCACCAACGCTTCACAATCACAACTCCCTTCCCCTCACAAATACTCCTCATTTTTCATCAATGCAAAATAATATTCATTATCATCGAAACGACATCGAAACACGTGAAAATGTGAAATTGTGTTTCTCTGCTGTCTGCTTCGGTGCTAGTGTTTCTTTTACTAGGAAAGTTATCTAATTATCTTGACGGCTACAGCAGCGTCTGTGTTCTGTACGTGGGTGGATTGAAAAATAGCAACAGATCCTTAAAATTTGTTTATTATCGATGAGAAAAGAGGTAAGTAACTATGTTCATCTACTTGATTAGTGTTTGATCTTTTACCTGTACTATCAATGGCGTAAAGCATACCTCTGTGGTGTTGAATGTTTATTGTGGTACTTACAATTAGTTTGCTTACTTTGGTTTTTTAAAATTGATACGTATTGATCTTCATTTTTCAGATCAATACCATGGAAATGGAGATAAAAATCAGTGCGAAAGGTGACTCGAATTACACCAATAACTTGGAGATGATAGATAAGTTGGCCTTGGTTGGAGCACTTTCCACGATAAAAAAACTCGAAAAAGAAGTAGCCCTGTCCAGGATACAAATCGATCAATTTGAAAAAGAAAAACTCGACTTGATCGCGGTAATTAAACAGCAACACGATAAATTTATTCATACTCGACTTGATAGCTTGATAGGTAAACTCGAGGCGAACGTATCATTATTGAATGAAATAATTGCCACTATGAAGCGTGCAGATTATAAATATGACTTGATTAGCTTACGCAGCTGCAGCGACGATAGGAATATCGCTGATGAACAAATCACCGTGGCAAATGAGCCCAATAAAGAAAATGATGGGCTAGTATCAGTTACCAAAGGTCTTACTTGTCGTGTCACCGATTATACCTGCATCCAGAAGCTCAACGAACCTCGTATCAACGATGATGGAGATCCGATCATAATAAGTGATAAAAATTGTCTCGAAGTTCTTACTGTAAGTGATGATGATGACCTTGATCGAAGGAATCTTCAACGTGAATCTCGTCCTGCGTAAGTTTATAATACATATGGGTTGCGTTTCGTTTCGTTTCTTGTTAGTACGATATTATTTTCTATTTTTATACTCGGTTAACTGATAACAAAACCGCTGGTTATGTTTCTAGAATACCAACGATAGTCGAACTCGATGATTCATCCATTCAATCCATCAGCGAAGCATATTACCTTTTGAGTGATGATTCGAACGAAGCACCGCCACCATCATCGAAAAAAGACCCACAGCTGCAAAGAACCTCTTTTTTAAATGCTTTTCAAAAGCCGACTCTCACTAGTGATGGTACGTCCACTCTTACCAAGCATGAATCAACAAAGAAGAAACGCGTGTAATCCTAGTGGAATGTTTCAAAGAAGCTAGTTCTACTTGAATTTGATGAAAGTCGACATTCTTTGATCGACATAAATTATTATCGGAGATGATTTATTGATTCGAGCACAAGAAGACGATTTCGATTTTTGAGTAAGGAAAAAGTTACATCTCGTGAGGTTTTCACGAATCTGGAATAATTTGAACTAGGTACCTTCCTACCTAGTTTTAAAAATCTACGTATGTGATTTTTTATTTATATTTTCACGAATTATAGGTCTTATCATTTCAGTTTTTAATATTAAAATTTTCAATACCAACTGCATAGATTAACACTATCTGTATTGTTTTCATTTTTGATGTTGAAAAAATTAACGAATTTCAAAACTCTCTGTACATTTCCTGTCAGCTTTTTGATGAATAAAAATTTATCTTTGTTGAGTTTTTAGAATTAGGTATTTCATTGAAGGAGCTGAACAGTCAGTTCCACTTAGGTGGGAAAAAATCAATTTCATGTTCTTTTTATCGACCACCACTTACTAACAACACGTCTTTGAAGTTTGAACTTTTGAAAATTCTTTATAAAAATAGTTTCATAATTTTTTTGCAGAATTCAATTTTTTACTACGAAAATTTTAAAAATATTTCTTATCTGAGAAATTATTATTTTTTATTTTTTGGAAGAATTTTAGAATTTGTGTCTGGAAAATCTTCAAAATTTTCCCTTTTAGTGAAGTTCATTCTACAATAATATTTTGTACCCGACAAGAATATTTCCCAAATATTTTTTTGAAAAGTTATTTACCTATAGAAAAAACAACTTAATTTACCCTACCTATTTTAATTTTTTCAAAATAAGTAGGTATTGTTTTTTTTGCTGGAGTTTATAAGCATTTTTGCGAAAATTTGAAAAATATTTCCTTTCTGAAAATATATTTTGCAGAGAACTTTTTCCCCTACCAAAAGTGAGTTTTCAATTTTTTTTGCCATTTTCTGATTTTTTTTCAATTTTTTTTTAGAATTTAATAAAATTGCCTATTCTCAAGTTTTCTGAAAAGATTTTTCAATTTTTTTCCGAAGATTTTTTTAAATGTCTCTTTTTGGTCAATTTCATTTCTGTTTATTAAAAAATATACCTATACCTACCTACAAATCATGTTATTTTGTGTGTGTGTGTGTGTTTTTTTTAATAAATTTTTTTCATTTTTTGAAGAATTTTTAAGTTTTTAACACAAAATAATAAATATTAAATTGAAAAAAAGAAATTGAAGGGAATTTCCGGGGTAAGAAGATCTACTTATATTTTTTTCACGAATTTTTTTATGTTCCTATAGACCTATCTGTATTCAAGAAATCTTTTCTAATTTTTTGTAGATTGTTTTTGTGCAAGATTTTCAATTTTTTTTATTTCAAAAATTTTTTACAGTAATTTTTGCAAATTGCCTTCTAGCACAATTTTCAACTTTTATGTATGAATTATAGAATAATTGCAGGAGAATTTGTGAAATTCTTTCTCAATGTTTCATTTTTGTACCTACCAAAAATATTTTTCCGAACATCTCTTTGAAAAAATTATTTTTCATATTTTAGAAAGGATTTTCGAATTTTCTCTACAAAAAAACAAAAAATCAATTCATCAAGATAAAAACTTTTTGGCAAAAATAATTGATTGAACCGTGTATTTTTTTCATTGCTTTTCCACAAAGTTCTTTTCATTAAAAAAAAAATCAATTTAAGAAAAAATTGGAAAAGTTTTAAAATATGCACTTTGCTACCTAATCAATTTTTTGAAGGGGAAAAAATTATGTTATAGGTTTTTGATGCCGGAAAAAAAATTTGTACAACAAATACGTAGGTACTTTTTCAAACACTTTTTTAAAGAAGCATACCTATTCATTTTTTTTTCTAAAAAAATTTCAGTGACATTTTTTGTGAATTTTAGAATGGAGTTTTTAAAACAATTTTTATAGGATTTTATTTGCGAAGTTTCTAGAAAGTTTTCATTTTCAGAAGTATTTTTAGAAAATTTACTTCACATTCTCTCTGCGAATTTATTCTCAATAATTGTATTATTATACCTAGTACCTATATACCTACCCAAACATTTTTTGAAGGAATTTTTGATTTTTTTTCTGAATTTTTTAAAATGAATATTTGCTGTGAATTTCAAATAGGTAACTATACATACCTACCTACATGTTTTTACAATAAGTTTTCAATTTTTTATACAAAAATTCCTACATTATTTATTTTTTGAAAATTCATTTTTAAGTTAATCTTTTGGGTATCGAAATTTTTTTTGTAAATTTTATGAAGAATTTTTAAAAAAATTTTCTAATTAAAGTTTCGAGGAAATTTTTTGCAAAATATACTATAGATAGGTACAATATATTTTTTATAGCTTTTTGGTAAGAATTTTGAATTTATTTCAAGAAAATTTTCATAATGTGTTTCTGTTATTTTTTGCGAGTTTCTTCTACAAATGCCTTGGAGGGAAGGGTCTAATCGAAAATTTTATAATATTGAAAATTATTTCTTGGATTTCAATCTACAACTTTTGTTTGAAAATTTTTTCAAATGGATTCCTGGATTCCTTTGTCAAATTTTGAAAAAGTACCTGATATTGTGTGAAATTGAAGGGGAGGGAGGTATCCAATCGAAATTTTTGTAAGAACCAAAATTGTTTTTGGGATATTAATCTACAACTTTCATTTGGAAATTTTTTAAATTGCCCCCTTCCTCCCTCCCAACACTAATTTTTAATTAGTATCTTCGAAGATTGTGCGAAATCGGTGGGTGGGAGGGGTCCAATTAAAAAAAACTTCAAACAAAAGTTATAGCTAGAAGACCTAGGAATAATTTTGGATATTACAAAAATTTCGATTAGACCCCTCCTTCCCCTCCAATTTTGAATTTATTGAAACTTGAAAGAAAATAAATATTTTAAGTCCAGATAAAATATTAGATTCAATTGATTCATTTCAATTCAATGAACTACTCACTCACCCAGGCTGGTGGCAATAACAATTAACAAGTAACAACACCCAAAAAGAATACAGAATTTCAGAAATTCAGAATTTTCAACGTTAGTTCATGAAAAAAAAAATGTATTTTAGGAATAAAAGAAACTGAAAAGAAAGGCAGGCGATTATTCGAATTTCGTTATCTACTTATTTCTGCATAGTTCACTCCCCACCACTTCATTGTTTTTGAATTGGTAGGGGCCGGGGACTGGTCTGCTTACGTCTTTGTCCATGCTCCGAGTTTCGAGCTTGCGCGTCACAAAGTGCGCAGTTTTCAGTGGAGAGATGGTGCGGTTTCGCGCGTTCAATTTCAGTTTGAAGTTTGATGTTCGTTAAATTTTGAAAATTTTATTATGTGTTTATGTGTTATGTAATTAATAATTATGGAATTTACGGCGAAGTATTTTCATTATTTTGAATTATGGTGCATTTTCGACCGAGGAATTGTGTCGGTTTTATGCGTAAACTAAATAATATGAATTTTATTTGAAGATTTTATCAGTTAAATCGTTCATCAGCCATGATGGAGTGCGAGAAGAAAAACGAGAGTCCAGGCGACCCAGGGTGAGTAAAATCGTACTTTATTTCTATCATATTATGCAGATAAGTAAATGAGTACTTCTTTTTGCTGGAAGATCGCATCCTTTCTCTAGTTTCACTTCCAGTATGTCTATATTATTCGTATTTTTGTCGGTGCTCGAAAATATTAGCCCTTTGTGTTTTGTACCGTTCAACTTTCACGATGTTTTGATATTTTAATCCACTGATACACAATTCTTACATATTGGTGTTAATTATTGTTCGCAGTGCGGTGCTGACTCAAGCTCAACAAATGCTAAATTTGTTCAAGCAACTTAAAGAAGAACGCCAAGCAGAGAAGTTACGTAATCAACAACTCGAAGCTCGTTTAAAAGAAACACAACACGACAGAGACAAACTACAAGCCATCCTGGATAATTTGCAGAGCATGTTCAAAGATTGTAACAATTACAACGCCGCAAGTCCACGTCCAGTTTCACCGGTAGAAAGTACCACCGGCAAGACATCATCTCCGAGTTCGAGTGCGGAAGTAAATTCGGCTAATTCTCCGAAAACAGGCAAGGACGTTAACTCGATACCATCTCTGCCTGCTGACGGAGAAGCGCAGAAAGAATCATCGGCGGTGCTGAAAAATAATGCAGTCAACGAGATTGGTATCCAGACGGAAAACGTTATTATCGATGCAGGAGTTCAAGAAAAAAATAACCAAGAGGTATCGGCGGTTAAAAATACGAATTCCGAAGCAGTCCCCAGTCGAGTCGAGATTGCTGTTCAAACAGAGAATGATAATGATGACGTAGTCGATTCAGATCAAGCAAAAAATCAGCTCGTCGAAACTTCTACGTCGGTGGTTTGTAATAACGAAATAGCTCCGGTCACGAACGATATTTCCAACTATTTTTCTTCATTTTACGTCGATCCGCAAACGGAAATTTACGACGAAACTTCGACGCCTTCTCAACCACAACGAATGCTCAGCTCCTTCGAAAGTTCGAATAAACGTTATTTGACGATTTATTTCGACGATCCTTCCAGAACACCGAATGTAGCTTTAGTTCAGCATCATCGTGAAACCAATCAATCAGTGCTGGAAAATGAAAACGTTCACTTTATGTATACTGCCAATGATTACGATATGATTACAACAGTTCGTAATGTACAAGAGAACGGACAAGAAGGCGAATACTACGAAGACGATCAAGATTATAAAATTCCTGTCGAATGCGACTACAAACCTGCTGCTGTAAAAAGGTACGTTGATTTTTATTCGTAAATGTCGACTAATTTGATAACGAATGTGCGTTCAGACATTAGATGTTACATTGTCGACGGTTTTTATAATAATAGCAAATACTTTAAATTAATAATACTGGAAACTTCAATGGGGAAAAGTGGCCCCGACAAAAGCGCTCTTTTAGCAGTTTTAGCGGCTCGGCATGAAACTATTCTCAGACTTTCGACCAATCGTCATGTCTTCGACCAATCAGAGGGCGAATCACGCGACGATTAGTCGAAAACCTGGAATTAGTTTCATGCCGAGCCGCTTAGAGAGCGCTCTTCTTGGGAGTCAAATCAAAAGCATTGAGTTTCCAGTATTATTAATTTAAAGTATTTGATAATAGTATCTTTTTAGTTCCTAAAATTATATCAATTTATCTTTTTTTACGTTTCCGGTGTTGGTTACTGAGTACACCTCTGAACCCATCACTCCTTCACTCTTTGGTATTGTCCTCCAGTGGTTGAAGATTAAGTATTTTTATTTTTATAAAAAAAATGTGTTGCATTCAAGTTCAAGTCGCATGTTTGAATTTATTTTGTTGCTTTTCTAAAGATCATTTTGCTCTTATTTTAATACAATATAGATTTTATCGAAATTCCATTTACAACTTGGATACCTAATAATGAAAAAAAAAATTGGGATGCAATTTTTTGCACAAAATAATACTGCGAAAAAATTCTATTTTTGTCTGACCACGTGATGTAGAAAATTTCACTCGTCTCGTCTACTATTTTATTATTTTCGAATGTAAATATTGTGATTGAAAATAATTTGAAATTAGGTACGTGTGGAATTGAAACGAAAAAAGTGTCAATTTATTTTTATTACACACAAAATTGGTACAATATTTTTGTACAGATTGTTTTGTAAATTTTGAATTCAGTGAAAATGAGAATTTGAAAAATATGGAAAAAGTTGAAAATTATTTTTACCCATTTTTGAAATCCTATCAATTTTATCATTCAAGAAAAAATTTCTCAAAATTATTAAACCAATCTCAAGTTTGGCACTTTGTAAATTTTATTTTAAAAATGCAATCAAACTGTAAAAAAAATTATTTTAGTAGGTACCTAATTTTTTTTTAATTTGATAAATTCGTTGAAATAAATCATCGAAATTTGCAAGGATTTAAAAAAATAAAAATTTGATGAAAATTGGAATTTTGGCAATTTTTTAAATTTTAATAAATTTTTGAAATCGAATTAATTTTCGAAGTTCAAAAATATTTTCACAATATTAATTTTTTTCAATTGAATTATTTTGAAAATTTGGTAATTTTTAAATTTTAATTAAGTTGCGATCATTTTAAAAATTCAACTGATTATTTTTTCAATAAAATTTTAGAGGTCTATTTGCCAAGTCTGATGGATTTTTAGTTTAAAAAAAATAAATTTTTGACATTTTCGTGAAAATTTGAAGTTTGGTATTTTTTAATATCCACCTATTTAATTTTCAAAATTTGACAAAAATTGAATTTTTAAAATTTTTCATGTACCTAATTTCAAAAAATTTATAAAATATTGTGTCAATTTTAAAATTTTTAAAATTGAGTAAATCTTTGAAATTGAAAAAAATTTATAAAAATTCAGAATTTGATAAAAAATTGGAATTTTGATCATTTTTAAATTTGAGAATTTTAAGAGAAAAAATTGTCAACTGAAATTTTGATTAAAAAATTTTTTCAAACTTTTATCTAAAGGTCAATTTCTGAAATTGAGTTAAACATTTAAAATTTATTAAATTTTCAAAATTTGCTAAAAATGAAAAGTTTTGTAATACATATTTAAATTTTATTGAATTTTCTTGATTTGAAATTTAATAACAATTTTACAAAATTCAGTATAAATTTCAAAAATGTGGTAAATGATAATTTTAGTGAAATTCTCGTGTTGTAATTTCTAAAATGATCTAAATTTTCAACAAAAAAAAATTATAGGTCTTGGAAAGTTGATAAATTTTGAAAATTTGGTAAAAATTAAAAATTTTCTCAATCTTTAAAATTTAGAAGTTTTTTTTTAATCCAAAATTTGATAAAAATTAGAATTTTTGCAATTTTTTAATATTAATAAATGTTTATAATTGGAAATTTTTTAAAATTTTAACAATTTTCGATAATATTACCATCAAATTTAATTTATTATTTTGGTACCTATTTAAAAAAATTTTAAATTTGGGAAGAACTTTTAGCAATTCAAGATTTGATAAAAATTGGAATTTTGGATATTTTAAAATTATTATTAGATATAAATTTAAAAAAAGAGAATAATGAAAAATATGAGTGTATTTAAAAATAATTATCAATTTTGAAACATTTTTAACGTAAAATTTGATAAAAATAAATTTTTTTAATAATTTACAAATTTGAATAATTTTTTGAATTGATTTTTAAAATCCATACAATAAAATTGTGAAAAATTATATCAGTTTACAAAGTTTGATAGATTTTTTTTTTAAATTTGGAAATTTTTTAACATTTCCACAAAAATTTAAAATTTTGTTTTTAAACTCTTTAAAATTTGACAAAAATTGATAATTATTCAGTAATTTTCAAGATTTGATAAATTTCTGAAATTGAACCAATATAAAATATAATTTCTAAATTCAAAATTTGATTAAAATTGAAATTTTGGTCGTTTTAAAAATGATTTTTAACAATATTCGAAGTATTTTTTAAAAATTGGTAGGCAAGTAACTCGAATTTTATTTTTTTTAAATTTTAAATGTCTCAATTTTTCAAAATTTTGTGAAAAAAAAGAAAAAAGAAAATTTTAGTAATTTTTGTGTTTTAATAAAAAAAAATTTTTTTTTGATTTTTTAAAATTTATTTAAATTTTCAAAAAAAATTCAAAGGTCAGTTTGCAATGTTTTATGAGTACATTGGATTTTTAATTTTTTTTTTTTACATTTTTGCGAAAATTTGAAATTTGGTACATATTTTATTCAACTCAATTTTTGAAAATTGACAAAAATTGAGTTTTTAGTGATTTTTTAGTTTAGACAAATAATTTCTGAAATTGAATCATTGTTCGATTTAAAAAAATAAAATAAAAATAGAATAATTCTTAAATAATCAAAATTTTATAGAAATGAGAATTGTGGTAATCTTTAAATTTTAATCGATTTTTGATGATTTTTTTAATGCATTTTTAAATTTTGATAGGTGAATTTTTGAAGTGCAGCTAAATCCCCCCAAATTAAAATTCGCAAATGATCGATTTTAAAAAAATTGGGAAAATGTTAAAATTTGCATAATTTGAATTTTGGAGAATTTTCAAAAGTCAGGAAATTTTCTGGAAGCAATTCTTTTAGAAAGTTATTTCGATCTCTATTATTCAAGGATCACTTTTTAAAAAATCCAAATCTCAATTCCCTGAAAAGTTGAATGTCGAAAAATTCGTTCATGCGTACAAAATGTCACAAAAATGTTTACAATTTCGTAAAAAAAAGATTGAAATGTTGGAAATACCTCATTTGCCAGGAAACCCAAATTATTCAAAAATTTTTGTTCAAAGGATTTTTTAATTGCATTTTTTTTTGAATATTTTCAAATTTCTGAGGTAACAATTTTAATTTTTTTTTTAAATATCGTGTAATACGAAATTTTTAAAAAAATTTGTTCGAACTCGAATTTCTTGGAATTTTGTTAAGACATTCATTTCATGCAAATTCCTAAAAAAAAAGAAAAAAAATCTAAATTTATTTACAAAATCTCATGTTGAAACACATATTTTTCAAAAATTTCCTTCAACTCAGCAAAACGTGTAAAAATTCCAACCCGAGCAGCACACTCGATCGATAATATCGAAAGTTGAAACGTATCGATAAAAAATCGTTTAAAAATCTAAAGATGTTCTCACGATATGATACAGATTTAGCTGTACGATTTTATAGGCAAAAAATCTAAAAACTATCGAATTCGATAGTATTACGATTTTAGGACGATATTCGTCAACGATACTATCGACAAAGAATATTAAATTTATAGAATCCGATTTTCCACCGATTTTGTGCAGATATTTGAAACTATATTATCGACAAATAATCTGAAATTTCTCGAATTCGATTTTTTAACGATTTTGTGAAGATATTTAAAACTATATTATCGACACGTAATCTGAAATTTCTCGAATTCGATTTTTTAACGATTTTGTGAAGATATTTAAAACTTTATTATCGACACGTAATCTGAAATTTCTCGAATTCGATTTTTCAACGATTTTATGACGATATTTGAAACTATATTATCGACACGTGATATGAAATTCCTCGAATTCGATTTTTCAACGATTTTGTGGCGATATTTGAAACTACATTATCGACAAATAATCTGAAATTTGTCGAACGATTTTTCAACGATTTTGTGACGATATTTGAAATTATTTCCAAATTGGTGAAAATTTTTCTAAGTCCAACACGTCTGGAAGTACTAAACTGCCTATTATAAGCGTTTTATTGCTAATTCCTCAACGATAAGGTATGGCATAGTGGTTAAGGAAGAGGATTACCATGCAGGAGGTAGAAGGTTCAAGCCCCACAGGTGGCAGATTTTTTATAATTTTTTTTGACTTTTTCTGAAATGATCCTCTTACCGTAACATGAATAATGTGTTTAGGCATAGTTTAATGTATTAATTATGCTAATTAATGAGTTTTAATTATAGAAAAAAGCTAGTAAAAGATGAAAAATCGGAATAAAAAATCGATAAAAAATCGACAGAATATCGAATTCGATAAAGTTTCGCCTAAATCGTGAAATTATCTTTCGATATTATAGATATATTATCGATAAAATATCTTACTATAATCTCGAAATATTTGCTAACTATAATTCGTCGATAATCTATCTATATATCGAAAGATAATTTCACGATTTATGCGGAACTAACGCGACACTTTATCGAATTCGATATTCTGTCGATTTTGTATTTCGATAATTTGTCGAGTGTGCTGCTCGGGAAGTATTCACCTACCATCGGATACACGTATTGACCTATTTTAAAATTCAACTCCCCCAAAAAAATAGAACAATTGGCGTCTCAAATAAATGAAATGCTTCGACGTAATGCTACGCATTTGGTGGGTACACCCTCGTATTGGTATCGTCGAAAGCAAATCTTTTGTTACGAAGTACCCCTGCTATGTCTAAAGGATCTTTAAATGTAGCAAAGACCTCAAGGAAACGTGACTTTGTTGTAAAAAGCGAGCAACTGCTGGTTGTCGACGGTTTGCCACCGCTGACAAATTGATGCAATAAAAACGTCGCGTGTATATATTGATTTCTATACGACAACTCGTTGCCTGGTCTGGTTCCAAAAAAATGTTCTTGGAAACTTTCTATGTCAAAAATCGAATGTGTCTTGGCGTCGTAGAAAAAAAATGAACAGTTAATTTTTTCGTTATCTGCGTATTTCTCAGCGAGTGGTAGTTCGTTCAAAAGAATCTTTCTTCCCTTTTTTGCACCCTCGAACGATTTTATCTTAAGCATGGTTTAAGTTTACAACTTATTATTGTTCTTCTCTTTATTGAACGATATTTTTCACACTGTTTTCAATTTTCAGAACCGGAGGACCGATAAATAGAAAAAACCCGCCCAAAAAAAAACCTTACTTCGAATGGGTTACCGAAGATTCAGATTCGGACTACGTTGTAAGCGGTGAATCATCTACTTGTGAAGATTCTGATTACGACAAGAAGAACACGTTCAAAGTGTAATTATAATTTTTTTGCTTCGATTGCGTTCTGTCTTACGCCTCGTATCTAATCTATCAGGCATATTCAGTCACTTTTTTTCAGTTTGGTCACCTTTTTGTCACTTTTCGCCTAGAATGGTCACTAAAGTCACTTTTTCCAGGTTTTTTTTGGCGATACCTTATTGAAAAACAACAAAAAAATGAAAAGTTTTGGGAATAACTAGAGAAAAAAAATTAAAGAGAGAGAATTCAAATTTATACTAAAAATGGATTATTTCTTCCTTAAAAATTCCAATTTTCTGAAAATTTTCGACGCCCTCGCTGCGCTCGGGCATTATGTTGTTTTTTTGTTTATTTATATGCCAAAAGTAATAACGTTTGTTTTCAACATTTTCGCAAAAAAATGTTTGTTTTTTCTTTTAAAAATGCAATTTCTTCAAAAATTACCGTCCATTTCAGATCCAAATGCAATGAGAAGTTTTTCTTTCGAAACCTCAATTTTTTCAAAAAATTTTGCCCCCACTTCGTTCGGGCAACAAATAACGTGAAATCGCCGGGAAATACCTTTTCACCCCTTCCCCTATCCGATGCGTAGATTTTATTTTATTAAGTAAGAGTTTATGTTTTTCTTTCTGAGATTTTATTTTGTTGAAGACCTCAACGTTGACATTCTGCATTTAGTTAACAACCCTCATACTGAAGAAAAATTGTGCAGAGAGGTTAATGAAGAATTCGTTGATTCAAATTAGGTTATAAGAAGAAAAAATATATCTTGAAAAAAGTCGCAAATTTCAGTTTTCAAAATTTTGGTAGAACGTTGTTTTTTAGAGGTGGGCAGTGGCAGCAACTTCCCTATTGCTCGAAAGCTCAAGCAATACATGAATTTCATTCGTGTATTGCTCAGCGTTACATGAAATAATTTCAAATTCAAATAAACCCATGGAAAGATGAAAATCTAACTCAGATTTATGCTGAAAAACTCATATTCTATCATTCAAAATTGCAATTTTTTCAAAAATTTTCGCCCTTGCTTCGCTCGGGCATTATTCTTCTCCTCATTTTTGTCAAGTTAGCAATTTTTGGTAGTTGAATTCAGCATTTTCACATATTTTGCCTCCTATTTCTAATTTTTTTTTAGTTCTTGAGGAAGCGAAATACCAAAATAAAGCTCTGCCCAACTGTCTACATTCCTCCCCTCCCCGGATAATTTTTTCCCATCAATTTTTTGAGCCCCTGTAGTGGCAAAAAATTTTGAGCAATACATGGCGAAATTCTAAGTTGCCGCGCCTGCTGGTGGGAGGGGATGGAAAAAGGTTAGCGGGTCGAAACCACAAAAAGGCACATTCAGGACCCCTACCAAACCTACATGCCGAAGAACAGCCTCCTAGGTCAATTTGAGTACCCTGTAGCGTAGCCTTGACCAAATGTTTGCTCCCTGAGAAAAAAATCTGGAAATGATTCTTGTCTGAATGACTCAAATTTTCTTTTGGGGGGATTTTTAGCCACTTTTTCACATTTTTTGGTCACTAAAGTCACTAAAAAAAATAAAATAGTTGCTATCATGCCTGAATCTTACTCGTCTTTATGTCGCAGGAAATGTAAAATTTGCGAATCCGATGGCAAAACTCGATACTTCAAAGAGTACCGAACCTTGGATCGTCATTTACTAAAAAAGCACCCACTTACCAGCTTCCCGACTTATCTGCGATGCCCTTACGGCGAAGACGATAAATGCACCAGGCACTATCTGCTAAAGTCCACCCTCCTGAGACACATAGAATCGACCCATCCGGACACAAATTCGTCCTTATTGATAAAGGATTGCGATTCACGAACGAAGTAAGTATTGAAATTAGGTCATACGTATCGTGTGCCTGACGTAGAAATGCCATAATTATGTATACAATGTTTCACGTTACTTAATTTTCAAGGTCGTTGGCATGTACGTATTGCGGCGGAACCTTCCTAAGCGGTCGCATTTTTAAAAATCATATGGATGAGTTCCATCCTGGATCTGCCGAAACCAAAAAAATGACTGAAACGCCGGAATTACTCCGACAAGATATCAAAATACAACCTAAGACTGAGACGCCGAAAAAACGAGACCGTAAGCCTGGAAAACTGACAATCAAACGAAAAGAAGGAAAATTTTTCATCTCCGATAGTAGGAAATTATCGGTTTCCAGCGTCGATGACGATTACGACCCTGACGCTATTTCGATTCCTACTCCTGGTAAAGCCGAAAAGATTGTTAAGAAACGTGGACGTCGTAAATCCACCAAAAATGATACCAGCCTGGAATCGGATCGCCCCAACAGCATTGTCGTGAGAGCCGAGATACATGAAACTAAATCCGTGGTGAGTTGTTGATTTCTGTTCAATGTTCATATTTGTATTTAAATACCTACGAGATGTGAATTTATGGCAGTCGTGAACGAGTATATTTTGCCAGCTATTGCTAAAACAACGCTGATCTGGGTATAATCATATACCTACCATAATTATGCCAAGTTGTCGATTGTCTCTTTGGATCTTTCAATGCCTTCGATGCCTTCATTCGCGTTGCGTTCTTTTCTATTATGAATGTCTTTAGCGTAATTTATTGCTGTGTTGACTCGATGGTGATTCTACTCGTATGTGAGACTGTTGATGTTGCTTTTTCTTCAAACATACGGCTGTCTATGCTGATGAAACCCTTCGTATCTATACTATAAGATAACACGAACAATACTTAAACACGACACCAACATAGTTGTTTTTCTTCTTCCAATAACGGGGGTTTCACGAGGCGTTTTTAGACGCAAGAAGCTGGCGTTTTTAGAAGCTTACTTTCTAGCTTCTTACGTTTTACGTTTGCATTAAGCTTCTAAAATAGCTACTAAGAATTTCCCACTTTTTTACAAAAACTACTTGTAATAATTACAAAATAGTTAATTTAAAACAAAATACTGAAAAACATTAATTTCAAATTGAAATAATCCACTTCACTTTCGCATTAATTTCTGTAAAAATGTAAAAGTGGGAAAGCGTACCGCTTCTAAAGCCGCTTCTTATCACATCAACAACACATCTAGAAGCTGGTTTTAGAAGCAGGAAGCTGAAGTGGTTTCAACTTCTTGCGTCTAAATTCGGCGTCCAAAAACACAGCTTCTTGATCGCTTACATTTAGCTACTTTGGAAGCAGCTTCTAAAAACGCAGCTTCTTGCGTGTAAAAACGCTTCGTGAAAACCCCGTTAATGGGTGGGTAATCTTTCCATTATTGATTCTTTCGATCGGAGTTGGACTGCGGACAGGTTTTTTACTAGGAGAATAAGGCAGAAAAAAGCAAGGCCAAGGCAGAATTGTTTGAATTAAAAACACGAATCAAATTTTAAATTGAATTTAAAATTTGTAAAATATCATAAAATTGGGGAGAAGATGAAGAGAAACTGAATAAAAAATAAATAAAATTAGAAAATTAATTGATTTTGACAACACTGGCCAGAATAAAACCCGATTTTTTTTTCTTTAAAATTTGAAAATATTGCAGAATTGAACTTGAAAAAAAATGCAATTTTTGAAATATCATTTTGATAGGTAAGTATTTTTTTTAACGGAAAAAATTTATGAAAAATTCTAAAAAATGTAAACTTAAGATTTTATTTATTTGAAAAAATTAGTAGATATATTTTGATTACAAAATTAATATACCCAGGACCCTGGGTATAATTTTTTAATTTAAAAAATAAAAAAATAAACATTTTATTAAACTTCAATATTTTTTCCAAAATTTGAAAGCTGATTTACTCGCCATTTTTTTTAAAAATTGAAATATTTAATTGAAAAAATTGAGAGAAAAAAAATGTCGAAATTATTTTTTACTTTTTTTTGTAAAGAATAAAGTTTAATGCAATTGGAAAAAATCAATTCGGAAAAAATTGTGAATTTTTTCAAAAGTGATTTTGGTAAGTACTTCGAAAAAGGTATAAAAATTTTGAAAAAATTTGAAAATACAAAAAAAAACGAAAATGCCTCTAAATTTATTTTGTAAATTTTTTCAAAACTAAATAAAACGTATAAAAATCAAGAAATCAACAAAAAAAAAAGGCCGAGATGTCAATTTTAGGATTTCGACATCCTTGATCAAAATTACTTTTTAAAATCAAAATTGAAATGTTTTTGGTAATTTGAAAAGAACTTTAGATTGCTGAACAGAAAAATTCCCAAAAAAATTATTGGAAAAATGCACAAAAAATGAATTTGAAAAAAAATGTAGTCATTTTGTTTTTAGCCGATTTTTTTTTTTTAAATTTAGGCTATTGTGTCCGACCCTAATTTAGAAGGAGGGGGGTAGAAGAGTTCTGACCCCATTTCTCGACGTTTGGGACCAAAAGATGACCTCGTATATATATATATATATATATATATATATATATATATAATTTTACCCTCACTTTTGGAACTCTGGGGCCGAGCCTAACAGGTCAAATGAGGTCAAACTTGATATGTAGGGTCCCCTCGGTGTAGGAATGATGCAAAAAAAATTTTGGAGCCTTAACTCAAATTTGGGGATATGACATCTTTTTGAGGGGGTGCGGGGGAGCCCCAATAACATGAAATTTTTTGAAACTTGCCCCAGGGATGATAATCTTAATTACCTACACCATAGTCCAATTTCAGCCCCCTAAGTCATTCCCACCCCATTTTAGGGCCCAAAAAGTGGATTTTAGGGTCATTTTTTTCACGTTGATCAGGCTACAGACCCCCCAAATGGGGCTGGGGGGCCAAAATTTTCATCATGGATCAAGTTTGTGTCCCTGATGTGCCTTTTGTAGGTTTTAACTTTTGGGCCCTCTTTGACCCCTGTCAAGGGTCAAAAATCAAGATTTTTCACAATTTTTCATGTTTTTTCTCGCTTCCCGGTACGTTGATCAGCCTGCAGCCCAAACCAAATGACCTTGGATGCTAAAATTTGGTATTTAGGATAGGTAAGGGTCACTGAGGTGCCTTTTGGGTTTTTTGACCCTTGAGCCTCAAAATTGGGGGGTGGTCCCTTTTTGAGGGGGCTCTAAAGAGTCCCCAATTTGACAAAATGATTTGAAATTTTTACCAACAACAGTGACTCTGATTGTCTCCACTGTATCCTAATTTCAGCTTCCCAAGTCATCCCCACCCCATTTTAGGGCCCAAAAAGTGGATTTTGAGGTCATTTTTTCACGTTGATCAGGCTACAGACCCCCCAAATGGAGCTGGGGGGCCTAAATTTTTATCATAGATCGAGTTCATGCCCCTGATGTGCCTTTTGTAGGTTTTGACCTTTAAACCCCTTTTGACTTCGATACAGGGTCAAAAATCAATATTTTTCAAGTTTTAACCTGTCTTTTCTGACGCGTTGAACAGCCTACAGCCCAAACTAAAAGACCTAAACAATCGAAATTTGGGATGTAGGGTCAGTAGAGGTCACTGATGAGCCTTTTGGGGGTTTCGACTTTTGAGCACCATTTGACCCCCGTACAGGGTCAAAAATCATAAATTTGCACGTTTTAACCTCTTTTTTGGTGTGTTGGCCCTCGTCTGAAGAGCTGAAAGTGTGAAGGGGATTGAGAGCGAAGCCCTCAATCCTCTCCTGCCATGTCCCTATTGAGGGTAAAGCCCCCAAGAGGGGCATGGGGGCGGAGCCCCCATCTGAAGAGTCGGAAGGGACGAGGTGGTTGGGGGCGAAGCCCCCAACGCGGGGGTATGGGGGCGGAGCCCCCATCCTAAGAGCCGAAAGTGATGAGGGGATTGGGTCGGAGCCTTAACGGGGGTATGGGGGCGGAGCCCCCATCTGAAGATGAAATCTTCAATGCAGAAAGGAACTAAAACTGAAGACAAAAACCTGACATTTTTAAACTGAATTTGAAGTTAAAACTGATATTGAAACTGAAATACCATGGATGAAAACGTTTTCAAAGTGGTACACTAACTTGAAAAAAAAAATTCGGCTGTCGCGGAGCATCTTGACTGCTACGCGTTTTTTTTGTTTTTAAGAACGAATAAAACTTATGGAAATAGAAAAAAAAACATAACGAAGAAAAAATGACAATTTGACAATAAATTGTGAATTTTTCAAAAATAATTTAGTGAATTTCATTTTAAAACTAATAAAGTTTGTAAAAATTTTGAAAATACATAAATTGAAAAATTCAAAAATTATGTTAAAATTTTGAGATTTCACTACAATTTATTTTGGTAAATTTTTGAAAATAGGTACAAAATGAAATTTGTAAAAAGAAAAATTAATCATCAAGTAGAAAATTTTTTAGTTTTGTTATCTTGTGCAAAAATGGATTTTTAAAAATCTGAATCAGCTAAAGTGGTAAATTTTTTCGTAAAAATTGAAATATTTACTTGATTAAAAAAAATTGGAAGAATAATTGAATTTAAAAAATTCCAAATTTCATTTTGATAGATAGATATTTTTTAGGTAACGAATAAAATTTTAAAAAAGCGATCAACATTATTTTTACAAAAATCGAACCGTAGAAATGAAAATTGTGAACTTGAGAATTTTTTTTATTTCTGTTGTTATTTGTTTAATTTCGTAATAGTTTGTTTTTATTATGATTATTTTTTAATAAGTTCCAAGCACTTGATTCGACAATTTTATTTTCTCGACACAGAATTATCGCATATAATACATTGACAAGATACTAAGTAGTTCTAATACCAAAGCGAGATGAAGACTAAATTCCTCGTTCGCCTTTAAGACTGACCAAAGTTCAGTTTTCGGGATTTTACAAAAAAAAAGACAATAAACTACGCATAGAATCTGTACACACGTTACATATGTTTTTTAAATGCATTTTGCCTTTGTCCATTGGTTCGGCGAGGATACAAGCGAGAATAAGAGTGTCCGTGTCGAATTAGGGATGAATTTTACTCTAATTTATACGCTCGTAAAAGTCTGGATAAACGACACCGGATACCTCCTTATTTCTCGCATGTGTACATATATTTTAAGATTTGAAACTCAACAGTTATTGAACCTGTTTTTTTTTTTTTTTTTTTTTTTTGTTAGTTATTTGAAAAATTTTAAAATTACTCTGACGCGACGCAGCATAAATTTTAGAAACGAAATCAAAAAAATAAATAATTTTCACAAAAATTGTAAGTGTTTGAAAAATTATTTTGGTAAATTTCTTGAATATTTTTAAAAAATATAAAAGAATCAAACTTTTTTAAAAAATGAAAATTTTTTAAAATTCACTTGGGTACTTTAATTTCTTTAGAACAAATAGATTTGGAGTATAAAGTCGATAAAAATGAAATTCTAAAATAATGTTAAAAATTTTTACGATTTCAAGCTATTAAAATTTTATTGAAGCTGTTTTTTTTCAAAAATTATGGGGAGCTTTGAACTCGTGTCGCGGGTAGAAGAGGGGGAAAGTAGGGGTTTCTCATGTACCATGTGATGAAGAGGGGATATTTCTCTACACATGGGTTCAAAAAAATCTCCAAATGAACGATTTGTCTCCGAGTGAGAGCTATTCTTCGTAACCCATTTTTTCAACAAAAAAATGGCGCTTATCATACTTTGCATTTCCACCCTTCAATTGATCAAAATTGACTTCAGTTCTTCATAATAAACGAATTTTAAAAAAAATCGAAAATTCTCAGTTAGGAACAAAATTAAAATTCTCTGGAAATTTATTTCATTGAAATTTTTCACAGTATAAAGTTCTCGACTTTTTTTTTAGAATCTGTTAACTGGTGCATTTCTTGAAAAAATTTAGGTAAATGGGTAATTGAATTGATTTTTTTCACTTTTTAAAAATTATGTTCATTCTATAAAAATTGAAAAATCTCAGTTTGAAAAAAAAAATCAATTTTTCGAGAACAAATTTATCTAGAGAAAAAGTGGAATGTTAGGTATAAAAAATTAAAAATGTAAAAAATACTTCAAAATTTTAAAAAATTTTCACAAATTGATTTGGTTATTTTTTGAAAAATGAAGTTCATCAAAATTAAGGAATACGAGTATGTATCTATAGACTATAAGTAACTTGTTTTTTAATCAAGAATTTTTTCATAAAATCCATCTTCGTTGAATAAAAAAATTGATAATTTCATACATTTGAAAAAGGAATATTAATTTTTAAAACAATAACTAGTTCTCAGAATCCAATGTTTTTCTCAAAAATCCTCGAATTATTTGTGTTGAGAAAAAAGTTTTTGATTGACAAATTGAAAATAAAATAATTCTCAAGGATTGAAAAATCCTCGAAACATCATAAAAATTTAAAAAATCTCTGAATGAATTATTTTTATCGACTTTATTTTTATTTCAAATTGCCTTTTTTTATTTCACAGATAACTCAAGACGAAGAAACACCTCCTCAGCCTACTAATTCTACCAAAGTTACCGAAAACGAAAAACTTCAAAATAGCTCGCAGTCTACCGACATCAACGATTTCGTATTATCGTCCATTAACGAAATATCTTCAATAATCGATAAGCAACTTCCACCAGTCACTACCGAGTCGTCATCTTTGATCACTGCCAACGACACGACTGAATTCCAGTTTCAGAGTCATTCGTCATTCATGAGTATGTATCATCAAAACCTAATTTTTTTCTAAGACATTTAAAAAATATCGAATGAAAAAAATATTCGTTTTCATTTGTTTGTTACAGTGCCATCTTCGTTACCTTGCCTTTTAAACAATTGCCCCGGATGCGTGTATCATCCGAAGTCAACGATTATGGGCTTAACTCTAGATGATGAATACGTTTCGTCTTGCAGAGATGAAATTCTCGCTGATTTGTACTCGATTCCTGATAATGCACCAATGACGACCGACACCGACTCCTTCACCGCCGCTTTTTCGTTTCCGTCGTCCGAAGTACCCGAAGATACTGATGAGAAAATTATCCCAATCGAGGACCAGCCTAATACTACGAGTGCTGAAAAAGTCTGTGATAATGCCAAATCATCGAATAGTATTCCTACCGAAAGCGACGATACGATGAAATCTGTCGCTAGTGAAGTTACTTGCGCGAATGAAAACGATAATTTACGTAACGACGATAATACTGTTCAGAAGTCTGTACCAGAAAATGCTGCCGAAGAAATTACCTCTGTCGAGGGCCAGCCTAAAGAGACTACGAGCGTCGATGCGTTCTCCGATGATGCCAAGTCGTCGAATAATGTTCCTGCCGAAAGCGACGATGCGATAAAATCTGTCACTTGTGCGAATGAAAACGATAATTTACGTAACGACGAGATTAATTCTGTCCAGATGTCTGTACCAGAAAACGCTGTCGAAGAAATTACCTCTATCGAGAGCCATCCCAATGAGCCTACGAGCGTCGATACAGTCTCCGATGATGCCAAGTCGTCGAATGTTCCTACCGAAAGCGACGATACGATGAAATCTGTCGCCTGTGAAATTATTTGTGCAAAAGCAAACGAAATTAGTTCTGATCAGACTTCAATACCAGGAAATGCTAGTCACGAAACTACCCCAATTGGGGACCAGCCTGATAAGACTTCGACTGCCGATGAAAGTACGTTGGTAAACGAAGAACCTACCAATTCGGTAACTGCCTTACCTTCAGTTGAAGACAAAAATGAAGACACATCTGTCCTCGAAGCAGATCAGTCGATTGTGAATGACGATATCGATAAAACCATGGCCCCAATTGAGGTCCTGCCTGATAAGACTTCGACTGCCGATAAAACTACGTTGGTAAACGAAAAACCTGCCAATTCTGAAACTGCCTTATCTTCAGTCGAAGACGAAAATGGAGACACATCTGTCCTTGAAGCAGATCAGTCGACTGTATATGACGATATCGATAAAATCGTTGCCCCAATTGAGGTCCAGCCTAATAAGACTTCGACTGCCGATGAAAATACGCTGGTGAACGAAAAACCTGTCCAATCTGAAACTGCCTTAACTTCAGTTGAAGACGCATCTGTCCTCGAAGCAGATCAGTCGATTGTGAATGACGATGTCGACGATAAAACCGTTACCCCAATTGAAGAACAGCCTAATAAGCCTACAATAGCCGATGAAAATACGGTAGTAAACGAAGAGCCCATGGATACAGACGAATCCGTCCATTGTGAAACTGCCTTAGTCTCAGTTGAAGACGAAAATCAACGTATGGAAGTTGATGTAAATGATCGAATAACCCTCCACGATGAAATCCCCTCCAGCCAAAACCCGTCTAACGTCGAAGACCCCTATTCTGCGAATGATAATGTTCCTGAGATCGCCGAAATCGCCTCATCTGAGACCTGTGTTTCAGAAAATCAAAATGAAACTGCCAAAGTCGACGATCAAAATAACGTAGACGACACTCGAGCTTGCGACGTGCCTTCGTCTACTATCGATGAAGAACTATCTGTAATGGAAGTGGATAATCTTGTACTTGAAGAACCTCTTTCTTCGCAGATTAATTTGTTCGTTCCTGAATCTGATTCCGATACGAATGAAGATCGTTTGAAAACGAATGACGCCGTTTCCCCCAATGCTACCCCATCTGCGACCAAGACTACGTATCAGAAGAGTATTTTCGACCCAGACAACGACTGCGATCCAGCACCACCGGATCAGACTGAACATACTGCCAACGTAAGCAAACCCAGCGAAACTTCATCGTCTATCGCCGAAGTAGTTTGTACGAATACTGATGAAATTTCGTCATCCCAGTTGCCTGCAGGTGTAAAATCGACGACTTCTAACGAAATGCCAGAAACGAATCCTAACCACTCGTTTAACGTAGACACGCCGCTTAATTTATCTACGTCCAAAAGCAACTCTACATTCTACGACGAATTCGACCTTGTTCAGACGTGCGAAGTTGAAACGTGCAATGAAAAAGATTCCACGCTGAATACACCATCTTCGATGAACACACCGTGTTCGGTATCGTCTCAAGCTTCGCCACTGTGTAGTGAGAATCGACCTGTTGCTGATACTGTAATATTAAAACATCTATTAACTCGGAATACTTCGTCTAGGACTACTAACGAAATCATCGAAGGAGTACAAATCGAAATCGAAATAGGAGATTCTGTTTCATCGCAGTCTTCAGTCCACGAATTCGAATCCATTATGATGCAATCTTCAGCTCGCGTCGTAGTCGACAAAGAATCTCGTAAAAACGACGATTCGATCGCAAAAGTATCCAAAAAAGGAGACCAGCATATCGTTGAAATTCCTGTAATCAAATCTTCGGCTGTATGTAAGAAACTTACGTATCCAGGTGATCCTGAAACTCCCGAATACTCTTCGCTAATTAAACGAATGTTGACGGAAAAAATTCTCGGTATCGCCAAAGAACCTAAATCGCAAGTCAGCCCGAATTTATCGTCTCCTAGTTCGACATCCGGATCCGAGTGCTACAATAGTTCGTGCTCTTGTTCGCTTACAGGCAGTAACTGTTCCAGTGCGAACTGTTCGGTCAACGGTGGAAATGATAATTATGATCATGAGACTGATCAAGTCCCTCCGGTCGAATCAGAACCGCCACATTTGTCTCCAATAGAGGAAGCTGCGATTAACGAGAAGGAAGGCTACGAAATCGATTTAATCGTCGAAACTGAGAGCAAATCACCGCCAGTTTTATCACCCTTGTCACGGTCTCCGATTCAAATGTCGCCAAACAGCACCACTCAGCCTGACCAGTCGCATAATTCCATCGAAGTGAATGCAGCACGACCGGAAAATCAAGACGATGGTTCTTCGCCTTTAATCACTTCTTCGAACCAACGTGTCGAATCAGGTCTCGTGTTCGATTTGGGTAGTCCTCCGTACAATATTAGTGGAAAATCCGATGCTGAATTGTTCACGATGTAAGAATGCAGATTATTGGTATTTTTTTTATTTTTTATTTTTGAAAATTAATATTAATGATGCAATTATTTTCAGATTCAAGTTGAATATGTTTAGGGTGGTGCTTACCCGAATACCAGTCGAATTTAGGAAGCCTACCAGTCCCTATGGATTGAGAAGGTAGCTGAGTAATCATTCGACCCTATTATATGTATTATAAATGTATTAACGAATATTTTATTTTATTTTCAGACAAACTCGTGTTCCTTACTCGTTTTTAAATTCGCTCCCCTTGCCGTATTTCAGAAGGTAAATTGGTAATCATTTGACAAATTTTTATTTTTTCGCCGGATGTACTTATGTCTTTAATTATCTCTCTTACCATTCCTTAATTTATTCACGAGAGTTCCTTGTTTTCAGACAACCATGCATATCGTCCTCAAGAGGACCGCAGAAGAAACGTAAAAGGTAATTTCTAGTCTATAGATTTACGAGGTAGTCTTTTTTTAAAAATGATTTTACGAATGAAGTAACCCCCTTTTATCTGCCAGATTATCACGCAAGTTCGAATAAATATAGATCAACAGGTCACCCAGGGTCGTGGAATTTGTAAATTGTATCAACAAATAATCTTAAATCTGTTAATTTTTGTTCGAACTCGGCGTACTCTACCGGCCTATTATTGTGATACTAATTTTAATGAAGTACTACCTGAAAAAAATTATAATTATTCTTATCGTTTATTTGCGTTCTACGTACTCGCAGAAGTTTATACTTTGATAAACCAAGTTCAAAATTTAAGTTTAATCCAAGTAGGGTCCATGAAACTTAACGACTCATTAATCCTTATCGACGTACTCGATTTTTTAACTACTACCTATTTGAAGATAAACGAAGTAGTTTAATGGGATATTGGAATTCCTATGACGAATGGTGGGAAAATCGTGTCCTTATGTACAAGGTGTCCGACAACGCGGGTTGTGAATAATCAGTATAACATCTAGTGGTTTCCAAACGGGTATCGATAACATCAAACGATCAAAACCACGCAGCAATTTCATTTATAAGAAAGTAGTGCATATCATTGAAAAAAAATTTCCGTTCTTTATTTTTTCTCTCTATCAAGCAGTGGAGAAGAATTGAGGGGTCGTTTGTAAAAATCAAAAAATCAAATTTTACAGCAAATCAAAATAACGTACTCAAATCATGTTTAGGTGCAAAATTTTTACGTATTTAAGATGTGTTCATTGTTCATAAAATTTTCCATCATGTCAAGAAACGTAATAATTTTTTTTCTTCAAATTTTGAAAAATTTTACGACTCCCTTTAAAAATGTCAACTACATAAATGGTTGTTTTTACAAAAAAAAATCAGCAAAAACACGTACTTTAAAAATTGAAAAAATTGATAATGGCAAAGTTTAAAAAAAAAACTTATATCACCATCGCAGGCATGAAATTCGGGACAAATATTGTTTTTTTTTTGAGTAGGTTTATTTAGAGAATTTTTTACTTCAAAAACATTTGAGTTTTTCTTCTTCAAAAAATTGTGGGATTTTTTTATAGAAAAAAATAGTAGATTTTTCTCCTGCAAAAAATTATTGAAAGATTTTTTTTTGCTTTAAAAAAAAGTTGTTACCTACTTCAGATTTTATTTTTTTTAATGAAGTGATTTTATTTTTCTTAAAACAGTAAAGTTTTTTACTCCATAAGGTTGAAAAATTTTTTACTTAAAAAAAATTGAGAACTATTTGTCAGCACAAAATTAAGAGTTTTTTACACTAAAAAAATCAAGTTTTTTTTTCAAAAATAATGACTTTTCCTCTAAAAATAAAAAAAATAAAAAGAAGCTAAAATGAAAAAAAACGAGATTTTTTTCTGTATTTCAAGACGAAAACAAAAATTTTTTCGTTAAAAAAATGAGATTTTCTACTTCAAAAATATGGAAAGTTTTTTACTTCCAAAATAAATTGAGAGGTTTGATTTCTTCAATTCCAAACAATTGATTTTTTTTTTTCAAAAAAAATTAAGACCAAAAATTGAAATGTTTTCTTAAAAAATGGAGAAGAAAATCTAAAAAAGCAGAGATCCTACGTCAAAAGATATAGAGATTTTTCCCAAAAAGAATTGATACCTATACCTATAAAAGATTTTATTATAAAAAAATTTTTTGAGAAGTTTTTTCCTCTAAAATATTAATAAAAAAATTACTCTAAAAAAATTTAGGAAATTTTTACTCCAATAAAATTGAGAGAATTTGTCTTCAAAAAAATTTATAAGATTTTTTTGCTCCAAAACTTAAATAAAATTCTGTGTAAAAATCAAGAGATTTTTTAGTGTTGTTTTTTTTCTTTCAAAAATTAAAAAATCTATTTTTTTTTTAAATGAATGATAAATTCAGCGTGCCCGTCCATAACAAAAAATTTGCTCGTTACAAAAAAAAAGAGAAATGGAAAAATTATTCTTATTTCACCTTCTCGAATTTTCTTTCGGTGGTTATGATTTTTGATTACTTTTTGAACAATTCTTGGTCATTAAAATCCCTAAAAAAAATAGTGAATTTCATGTCTGCCAACGTTTTTCTCGTAATTTTAGTTTAGAAATTTTTTTTTTGTAAATTCAAATTTTTGACTTTTTTGACTGTGGTTGTTTTTACAAACGACCCTTCAATTGGAGCGGAGGGGAACTGAAATTATATTTCGAGTTTGACTTTTTAATCTAAATTTATTTTCTACGTTGTTTGGTAGTAAAGAGAGAGTCGAATGGAAAAATTATTAGCTTTTTATTTGAAAATATTTTCACACCTTTATTTTTCGAGGACTCATTTGGAAGTCGGATCAGGAACCACTTGACATGTCGAAAAAAAATCATCTATTACAAGTGGCTATTTGATTCGCGAAGAGAAATTAAAATTTTCCTTTCGTTTGAATTATTCATAAAATTCTTTACTTGGTTATTCGATTTGAGAAATGTTCGTTCTTTTTTCGAGGTTCGTGTTTTAAGTTTTAAAATATTAAAGCGAGTTTGTGACGAGACAGGTACGAATCATTAAAAATTGGTGGGGAAGATTTAAACGACTCGCGAGAGAAAGAAATTGATGACAGATTTTTTTTAAAAATTCGCCAAGAATCAAATTTAAAAAAAAAAAAGGAAAACTTTTTATGTCGAATTTTCAGGAAATTGTCAAAAATTAAAGCAATATAAATTTTTATAAAAGAGAATTGTTTTTAGAAAATTTACCCGAAAGATAATTTTTTTAAATAAGCCATAATCAAAAAAAAAAAATTATAACTTGAGACTACCATAGGCTAAGATGTTTTTATTTTTTACTTCGAGACGAATCATGTACTTTTTGTTGAATTCGTGTGTTTTGTTTTATCTACTATTATTGTCCTATTTGTTGATTATTTTTTCCACATTATTTTATAACATTTGATCATTGTTTTCGTTTTTCGTTTTTATTGGATATTTTTATAATGTTTCTTAAGATGTTTTTTACAATCTTTTTTTAAATACAAGAAGTGATCATTGAGATTAATTTTGTTCCCATTTTGTAAATACGAATGCTTTGTTATTTTGTTCCTTTAAATATCGAGCAAGGCAAAATACACGTTTGATTACAGTTGCCTATTTTTTTTCTCGATAAAATACATAATTAATCTGGTGCTCGTTAAAAATTTTTGAATGACGTACTGTGAGGTTTAATTAAAATTGCTATACCCGTTGGGCTATCAACCAATTTTACAATATTTATATACAAATTTTGAGTTTTTAAAAAGAATTGAATTTTTCATCTTTTTTCAAAAAAAATGAAACTCCTTTGAAATGTTTACATTTTTAAAAACAGAAAGAATATCTTCTTTTTTTTTTTTTTTTTTTTTGATTTTCATCGATTTCAAAATGAATTTTCAATTTTTATTCTGAATTTCCATTTAGGTATAGGTAATTTCCCTTTCAACGGAAGAATACGTTTTTCCCAATAATTAACTATTTATTTTGAATTTTTCCAAAAATGATTTTCCCCAAAAAAATATGAAATTTTACAAAATCTGAAAAATCTGAAAATTGAAATCATAAATTTTTCAACTATAAATATATAATTAAGAATCATTTTGTAACATTTGGTGCCAGTGGTCACAAAATTCGTCAGTTTTTAATAATATTTTTTTTTCAGATTTTCAACTATTTTTGAAATTTATTACTTTTTTCAAAGCTTTAAAATTTACCAGTTTTCTAAAATTATTTCTTTTTTCGATTTTTTTAAATTGACTGGTTTGTTTTTGAATTTTTAAAATTTTTCTAAATTTTCCAGTTGATGAAATTTGTTATGTTTGTTGGGTATATAAAATATAATAAATTAATAAGTATTAAAAGTACAAAATTTCTCTCCGAATTAATCGTTACAGAAATCAGCATTACATTGACTTTCGTCAAACACCTTCTCGAAATGTGATTTAAGTTCGCTCCAGGGACAAGGACTCTTCCCACATTTAGGCATAACAATTTGTCGACCATTGGAATAAAACACCACATGATACCTTTCCGAGAGTTTTTTCGAACTACACCTGAAAGTACAACCTTGAATATGTTACAAATCTTGGGACTCGATCTACATTTGAAATTGAATTTCATTTTGTGTAATGTACTCACGATAATAATACGGCGTTTAAATTCGTCGCAAATGTTCCATTATACGAAAGCCTCCATTTACGATCTTCTTTCATTTTTTCGTAATTGTCGTGCCTCAGGGGCTCATCCTGGGAACATATCCCGAATTTAACGAACATGGCTAAAATCATCTCCAAATGACCAAAGTAGAAGGAGCCTTTGACTGGGACGCTCGTTGTGTTCTTTTGTACCGCGAATCTAAAATTAATCGTGTTTGGAGACGTGTTCTTCAGATTTCGTAGATACGAGTAGTATGTCTATGTTGTACGTTATGTAAATTAGTTACATTGAAAATATTTACTCGATCGATCGCATCATGTCTCGTACAAGTGGACAGGCCAATTTTTCGCTCAATCGATTTCCATATCCTTTTGTCCAATAAAAGTCCAAATCTTCTTTGTATTCGAAAACCTATCGAATTGAAAAGGGTTACTTTTGAGAAGTCGAAACCAATAGGTACTTACTTACCTACTTACGCCTTTGAATATTTACTTTGAAATCTTCTAATCGAAAAGCTGAGCAAAAAGGTGATTTAAATTGTCGATTTGTGGAACTTTCATAAGCGCAGCAAATGTAAATTGCTTCTATTGTGTCTGAAAAAGTAAAAGGAGTAGGTAATTTGTATTTAAAAAAAAAAAAAAAAAAAAAAAAAAAACATTTTAAATTAATTGTAGGTAAATATTGAAAATTTTGGAAAAATCAAACTTGAAAAAAAAATATGAAAAAAAATTGTAAATACAAATTTCAAGTTTTTTTTTTTTCAAGTTTTTTTTTTCAAGTAAACATTGATTGTTATTTTTTTCAAAATGAAAAAATAATGTTCTCCTAAAATTAATAATATTATGTAACTATAATTAGGTACCTATAAAAAAAATTGTAAATTTTTTTTTTTTGAAAAATTGAAAAAGTAAAAGTTGAAAAAAGAGTATTTTTAAAAATTGAAAATTAAAAAAATAAGCATTGAGGCATTTAAAAAAAAATTAAAATCAAACAAAATTTATTTTTTTTTAAATTAAAAAAATCATTTTCCCTTAATATTGCGCAAAAAAAATTTTAAAAGTCATTCAAAACGAATAAAAAGCAAAATTTGGAAAAAAAAAATCAAAATTTAATGATTGTAAATTTAAAAACATTGAGCATAATTATTATCTATGTAACTGTGGAAGAGTTGATTTTTTTATTTAAAAAAAAAGTGATCCAGTTTATTTTTTTAAAAATAATTTTAAAAAAATCATTTCCTTCTAAAATTTTGAAAAGTGAGGAAAATCATTTTTAAAAAATCAAAAATCTATCTACCATATAAGGGGTAAGGTGATTTAATGTACTTATATTCTTCTAAAAAAAAATTAAAAGGCAAGTTTCGAGAAAGTTGAAAACTTTATTTTAAAATTTGAAAAGTTAAAAAAAAATAATGTCAATATTTTAAATTGAAAATATGAAAAATTGAGCATTTTATAAGCTTTGATTTTTTTTTAAATTGAAAAATTGAAAAGAGTATTATTTTTTTTCAATCCGAATTAGATCACTTTAATTATTTAATTAGGTATCAAAATCTTTATAAAGATTGTACGAGTGTCCACAAAAAAATAATTTTACTTGCAAATCAAATTACAAAAAAGATAAAAAGTGAAAACTTCATTTAAAAATTTTAAAAATTGATAAAAATCAATTTTTCCATGTACTTTTTTTTATTAAAAAAATGTGTTTAGGTAAAAAATATAATTCGTATTTTTAATGAATTGAATCTCTTTTTAATCGAACTAAGTTGTGTATTATTGAAAAATGTTTTTATTTATCCATAAATTTGAAAGTGAAATTGAGAAACAACTTTGAAAAAAATGTTCAAAATTTTAATTTATTCATTTTGAAAATTTGAAAAAAGTAAAAATAGGAAAATGGTGTGATGGGTAGTGTACCTACCTAATATCAAAAAATTTATCAATCGGCCAGTTTTTTTTTTTTACCTAATTGAAAATTTTATTTTAAAATTAGAAAAATTAAAGAAAGTCAATTCCTTCTTCTTACATGATTTTTTTTAGTTGTGTAAATAAGTAAATTTTGTTACCTATTATTTTTCAAGTTGATGCTTTTTTCAATTTTTTATTTTTTAATTGACATTCATTTTTTTTTAAATGAAAATTTATTGTAAAATTTTGAAAAATTTTGAGTTAAAAAAATCTAAATTCAGAATCTTACCATAAGAAAGAGGTGTATCATATCCGAGCCTTCGACTAACTGATCTTATCGTCTGATTCATTTTTTCAGAAACTTTGAACAGGTTCAACTCCTGTAAAACTGAATCTCGCTTTCCTTCTTTGCGAAAATTTGGACAATTATCATTCAACTAGAAAAATATCAAATTATTTAAAAAAATTTAAGTATTGAAAATATTTTTGATCGTTTGAAATCATTTTTATAACAAAATTATCGATCGTTAGAAATCACAACTCTCACTCGGATTAATTTTTTATTCTTGCGTATTTCATTAATTTCATATCTATTGTAGCCCGTTGAACTGAGCAAGGTGTTCACAAAATGTATACTACTTTCGATGGTACGATTTGTATCCGATGTCTGAAACTAATCGCAGGAAAATTTGTAAAAAAAAAAATGTAAATTTTCCTTGCCATTATTTTTATAGTTTATCTTACCACAAAATTTTCCGTTTTTTTATTCGTCAATAATTTATCTAAGGACATTTTGAACCATTGGCACAAACTCCTCATTTCTTTCATTCCGTCCAAGCTTAGTTCACCAGCTACGTCATAGTGTTCCAATAAAGGATTATATTGCCATTTTTCTAGTCTCCTCAAATCCAATGGATGCAATCCTCCTTCTGTTGAGTTCAATTATTAATTGTGGGAGGTGGAAGTGGTAATAGGAATTAATACTTTAAGTAGGTTATGGGTATTTACTGTCGAGTTCGTGAAATTTCACTGTATCATCTCTCACTTGTTGCAATTCCTTTATCCTAAGTATCAAATCTTTGTCAGGAAATCGAGTCCCGTGTCTAATGTAGGACCAAACGTAAACAGGAGTACAAGCTATAATTTTACGTACAAATTAATCGAAGCCCAAACGAGTAGAACAATTTTAAGAAAAACTTACTCGGAAATTTAACAGGCATTGGATTGATATTCGCTGTGATGTTATAAGGTGTTCTGTGAGAATATAAGAAATAGGGATTTTCTTCTTTGTGGTAACAGTACCTGGGACCTGCTACTTCTGCTGTAGCAGCAGATACGACAATGGAAATAATAATATTAGCAACAATCATCTTAATATTCTATGGCATATTTGCTTTAGGAGACGAGACTTGAGAAAAATCATCTTATTCGAATTGATAAATTTTCGATTAGGCAGATTTTTTCAGTAATGAAATTCGTCCTTATCGATTTTTTCATTTTAATTTGTACCTATTTAATTAGAGCATCCGGTACCTACCTCGCTTGGAATGTTTTAATTTTCATGTTAGAAAATATAGGTAGATAGAGATACCTTACCCTACATTAATAGATGCCTCAATTAATTAATTAATAAAAAATTTCATAAAAATTTAATAATTTAGTACGTTAGAAAAAATTACACCAATTTAATCGCGATTAAACAAACAATCACGAAACTACTCGAACTCGAAAATAAAGAGTATACTGATGAAGATTTTAACGACTCCGCTGAAACGTGACAAAAATTTAAATTGCATTTGTCCTCGTGAAACACATCGTTGAAATTTTGTTTGAGTTCTTCCAACGTACACGGATCCGAGGCACAGTTTGGTAACACAACCTTGCGTTCATTTTGGTAAATTGATACAATGTCTCGAGTGCCATTTTCGCTAGGGCATCTGTAATAATTGCAAAATTATCCCTGAATTAAGATTAATAGAAATGAGTTGATTTTTTCGTTGAGCAGATTACTCGTACTTGTATAGAACTGTGATGATGTTTGCGGCGAAACTATCGAATAGTGCTAATTTCCATTTACGAGTTTCTTTCATTGTTGCGTAATTGTCGTGTGAGAGGGGCTGGTCGTCTCGATTTAGACCTAATTTCACCGTCGTTGGGATGATCGTTTCGGAATGTGAGAAGTAGAAGGTGCCTTTGCGAGTTGATTCAGGGTTTTTGGAGGCTTGGCTGAAAAATTGAGCGAAAATTTGAGTGTTTTTGGTTCAATGAATAGATTTTTTAAGGAGGTTTATTTTATCATTTTTTTTGCCAGTATTGTTATTTTTTTTTCAAGAGGTTTTTTTTTATAGAAGGGTTTATTTATCGAGGTATTTTTCACTAAAAGAATTTGTGATTAAAAAATTTCTACCAAAAATTTTTCAGACAGATTTTTTGCTGAAAGAAGCTCATATCGAGGGATTTTCATGCTGAATTTTTTGTGGAAGAATTGAAGATGTTTTTAGCTAAGATTACTCACTAACGATTTTTTATCGAGGGGATTTTCTTTCTGAAAATATGCTTTGCTTTGAATTTTGCTTAAAACTGTTTTGTCTATAGAACCTTTGTCGAGTTTTTTTTTTGAACGATTTTAATTCAGCTACAACGAATTTATTACTTAGAGGTTGTTTTTTAACAGTTTTTTTTGAAAAAAAAATTTTGATGGATTTTTGTCGAGGGAATTCTTTGGCTACTAGTAATTTTTGACCAGAGAATTTTTTTCCGAAGTTATCTTTTGTTGAGAAAATTTTTTAAAAACGATTTCATGTACTTATTTTTTCTGAGATTGTATTTCAGCTTTGTAGAATTTTTTTCTGAAATTTTTTTTGGTGACAGCGACGATTTTTTGAAAAAAATTTTGTTGAGGGAATTTTTTGCTTCAAGTATTTTTTACTCTGAGAATTTTTTTACTGAAAAAATATTTTGTCGAGAAATTTTTTTTCACAGGTCATTTTTGTAAAAAAAAAAGATATTTTTGCCAGGAATTTTTTTACATTTTTTTTGAACGGAGAATTTTTTTGTTATGAAGATTTTTGATGAGAGAACTTTTGAACGATATAATTTTTTCCGGGACTTGTGTTTTTTCTCTTGAAAATTTTTTTTGAGTTACTTTTCTATTTTCTTTTTTTTTAAGGGGGGGGGGGGCTACTTTTAAATCGACTTTTTTTTTATTACATAGAGTACAAATGTATCGACAGTATAGTTGAATACGCCAAGACCGGACCATCCCCGGCTCCACTGACTCCAAAAAAAATAGGAAATTAAAAATTTCAAAAATTCCAGTTGAATATTTTTGAAATTGTGATTTCCTAGATTTCGTAGTAAAAAATGCATAGAGTTTTTGAGACTTCAAAATAATTCGGTTTCATTATACTTTGGTCAACAAAATAACAAAAACATATGAATGTATTATTGGAAAATCAAAAAACTCTAATTACCCTTTTTCTGTCCTACCCATTTCACATGAATGCCCCATTATCTCAATAACTAATGGAGGTATCGAGCTCATCTTTTTTTGGGGTTGTAGAAGAAGTTCTCCCCCATACTTTAACGAGAGGATTTTGCAAAATTTTAATTTGTCGACGATTTCTTTCGAGTTGACTGGAATACTTCGATGAGAAACTATGAGAGGGTTTGATAAAATCGGGTAGAAAGTAGGAATTTTGCAAAATCCTCTCGTTAAATTACAGACCAAACTGTACTGAATACAAAACATTCTGAGGAAGAACCTCGTGGGTTGCATAGTTTTTCTGGAAACGGGGCATTAAAAAAAGTCGCATTGTTTTCCAATTTTGACGCTTAAAATTTTTCATTTTTCAAAAAATCTATCAATATTTTTTGTAAAACGACATCATCAAAATGCAATATGAATATAACTTTTCTTTTTTGAAAACTCCATGCATTTTATTTTTCAAAAATCAAAAATTCATTGTTTTTGTAAAAAAATGCAAAATGATTTTTGTTTCCAATTTTTCCTCGATACTTCAGATAAAAAAAATCAAAAATGCATCATATAAAAAAGTCTTAAAAAATTCCGCTTGTCAACGCTATGCATTAAATTTTTTTTTAAAAGTAGCCCCCCCCCTTAAATGTCCCTACTCCCTTCATAATTATTTTTTGTGTGAGATATTTTTGTTATTTTTTTTTGTCAGTGAATTTTTTTACAAGTTTATTTTGATCGAAGAATTTTTCTGCAGTAAAGATTTTTCGCGAAAGAAAATTTTTCTAAATGCCTAGGTATATTTTTTTGTATTTTTTCTGAGGTAATTTTCAACTTTGAATTTATTTTATTTAACTGAAAATATTTTTTAACAGTTTTTTTTGTCGAGGGATTTTTTTTCCTTTAAAATATTTGATCAGAAATTTTTTTGAAGCGATTTTTTTCTAAAATTATATTTTTGTTTGGACGTTGTTTTTCTTAAAAAATTAAAAAAAATTGCGAAATAATTTCTTTGCTTTTTTTTTCAAAGAAATTCTTACGACGGATATGTTTTGATAAGAACTTTTTCGATTAAGAAATCTTTCGTTAAGAAAATTTTTTTCATCCATTTTATGTAGGTACCTATCTGCATGTTTCTTCTGAGATGATATTTCTGCTTTGAGGTTAATTTCTTGAAAATATTTTTTGTGAAAGGAGATTTTTTCAATTATTTTTCGAGGGAATTTTTGGGCCATGAATATTTTTCGATTCGAGAATAATTTTTTCGTTGAAAATTTTTTTGTTATTAAGTTTTTAAACGATTTTTTTTGACATGAGGTGATATTTTTGTTTAAATATAAGTTTTTATTTTTTCATCGATTTTTTATTCTGAAATGTTTTTTTGGTGGGGGGGGAGGGGGGGGAATGGAAATATTTTCACCTTATCATTTTTAATCAGAGAATTTTTGGCGTTAAAATCTTTCGTCGTGAAAAAATTTTTAAAGCAAGTTTTTGTACGTAAATATTTTTTTTGAGATGATATTTTTGCCTAAAAATTGGTTTTATTGAAGATTTTTATTTTCTGAAGAATTTTTGATTGATCTCGAATATTCCCTCCTCCCACCTTGGATCTATATTATATTTCATAGTTAATATTATATCCTTATTTTTCATCATAGAATTTTCTTGCTAAAATAATATTTCATGAAAAAAAATTTAAGCGATTTTATGTATTTTTTTCGACATAACCAAGTATTTTTGCTCAAAGTTTTTTTTGACTACCTACCTATTTATTATTATTTTTTTTTATTAAGGAAATGTTGAGAATTTTTTTTACTAAAAATAATATTTTCCCGAGATAAATTGTTTACACGATTTTATTTTTCTGGCATGATATTTTTGCTTAGAGGTGGGTTTTCTGGAAGGACATAGTAGATTTTTTTGTAAAGAAAATTTTTTCGTCATGATTATTTCTTGCAGAGTGCAACCTTTTTTAAAAAAAGATTTTCCCATCTTATTTATTTATTTATTTTTTTGCTTAAAAATTACTTATTCTGTTGAGATTATTTTTTGGTTTCATCTATTTTTTTTATATGCCAAATTAATTTGTTACTTGGGAGGTGACTTTGAACCGTTTGTTTTGCTTCAGTTGATGAAGTTTTTTGCTTACTTACTTGCTACTTGCACCTTAAACATTATTTTTTTGAACATTTTTTTAAAAAATATTTTTTGTGAGAGGATTCTTTTTTGTAAAGTTTCATTTCTCTGCGGGTTTTTTTTACAAAAATATTTTCATTACGATTTTCGTATTTTTTGTTGAAAAATTTTAGCCAAGATTTTTTTGGATTTTTTTTTTTTTTTTTTTTTTTTTTTGCTGAAAAGATATTTGTTGAGATGGAAAAGTCTTTTAGAATTTTTGCTAATTAAATTTTTAAGCAATATTTTTTTATTGGAAAATTTTTATGAGGGGTGCTTTGGGATTTTTTGAAAATGAATTTCTCATCGAAATAATTTTTTAACTTTTATTGATTTACTTTAACAACTTCAAAAATCAAAGGTCAATAAAAAAATTACAATCATCGATGGCACTTTGATATAAATTTTTTTCACTTACTCTAACGACATCATCATATCTCTTACTACGACACATCCCATTTTATCTGCAAAACTGGTACCGTATCCCTTCACATGGTAATCACTCATATCATAAAGGTACTCGAACACCTGAACCAAAAATTATTTCTACTGTTCTTAATTGAGCAAATCAATCACTCAGTGAAAAAAAATATCAGGACAATACGTTACATTAATATTTGATTCATATAAGTACCCAATACCTACTTTCAACTCCTCGGGTAAAAACACAGCACAAAAAGCTGGTCTCGAATTTAAATACCACGCGGTCTCGTACGAGCAAATGTCGTACATTAGTTCGACCGAATCTGCAAAGCATTAATTTTTTAGCCCTTACTATGTTACGCCGTGTAATTAAAACAGGGAAGAAAACCAATTGAGACCCAATTGGTTATGGTGATGGTGGTTTTGAGAAAATTTTGAAATTACTGGTGGTTCCAATTGGTTTTTGGTTTTTAAAAATTTTCAAAAGGTTTTGGTTCTAAAGTGGATCCATTTAATTTTTATTTTTTTTGATTGGTTCTGGTTCTGGGTTTTTGGTTTTGCTTGATTAATTGGTTGTGATGGTGGTTCTCAAATTAAAAACCATTTCAAATGGTTGTGGTGGTGGTGGTGGTGGTGGTTCCGTTTTGGTTTTTCAATTGGTTTTCATCGAATTGCTTCCATTTCGTAGTATGAAAAATATTTCCCAACATTTAAACCATTTATCTATGGCATTAACCATCAGAACCAGATGGAACCATTTTCGTGCTTCCTATTATACCACAAAAGAACTAAAAAAAGATCAGATCTTTGAAATTTGAATAAAAAATTAATTTGCCTACAAGTTACAAACGCAATATTGCAATAAATTTAAATTAAATAATATACATTCAAATAAAAAACAAAAAATAATAATGTTTCCACTTTCCAGAGCGCTGAAAAATCAGAAAAATGAAGAAAACATGCCACAGGGGGTAGGTAAGGGGCCCAATTAAAAAAAATTTCAAATCAAAGTTGTTGCTTGGAGTTCTAGGAATAAATTTGGTCATAACAAAAATTTTGATTGGACGCCTCCTTCCCTTTCAAATCCACTATTTCTCTTTTTAGAACCAAAAAGAACCAATTCCATTAATTGGTGGTGGTTCTGGTTTTCATTGTAAAGGAAATTGAAAATGGTGGTGGTGGTGATGGTGGTTTTTTATTTTCAAACCACTTTCTTGTGGTTGTGGTTGTGGTTATTTCAGCAAATGATTTTTCGTTGTGGTTTCCAAACGGTTCTCTTCCCTGCCTTTTCGAAAGGAATTGGTTCTTTTTGGTGGTGGTTTTTGAATGAATTTTTGAAGTTCATTGTAATGGTTCCAAATGGTTTTGAAAACCAATTGAAATATCTGGTGGTGGTGGTTTTACCCGGTTTTGGTTTCAATTGGTTTTCTTCCCTGAATTAAAACAATAATAAATCTCCCACAAGTGCTCGTGTTTTTCACCTACCATAGGGTAAAACTTGTTTATAACCCAGTCGAGCGCTCAGGTCCAATATTAAAATTTTCATCGTATCTGAATTCTTGAACAATTTCATTTCTTTGTAAGTTGTCGCATTGTTCTCTACATCTCGCGTATACCTGGGACAATGTTTATTCACCTGTGGATAAATTAAAAACGACCTCGTAATTGCCACACTCGTATGACACTGTAGAGTGTAGACTCGTAAATGAATAAATTATATCGTACGAATGACTCACGTGGAGTAAATCCTCGTTTATCGTTATATTATTCCCGTCAATTGTGGTGAAATTAGTTCCTAAGAGTTCGTTAGTGAATACAATTGCACTGTCTTGGGTCCTTTTAGCTGCCGCGCTTTGAAACTATCCACTTGGATAAGCAACTTACGTATCGTATCGCGAATTAAGTAAACGAATCTTGTCGTGTTACCAGAAAAGAGTCTGTCTCGAGAGATTCCAACAATTCGGGAAATTTAATCTTGACTACTTCAGCTAACAGCGTTTCATCGTCGATTCCTTGGGATGTTAATTCGTATTCTAAATGGGCGGTCAGGTTGGTGGTCCATTTTTCCAAATTTTCTACATCTCTTTGGCATAATTTCCCCCCTAATTGAATATATTTTTAAATTTTAAACGAGTATCTTATCGATGGTTTCAGAATATATACTTGGATAAATTTTTTTAAATTTTCTTACTTCCTTCTTCGTGGTTTAGTACAATTTCGTCTCTTAGGTCGTATAATTTGTTCAGAGAATTTATCAGTTTCAGTCCAGGGTACCTCGTACCGTGTCTAAGTAGAGCCCAGATGTAAGTAGGAGTGCATTCTGTTGATAAAAATAATAGTTCTGTTTTTTGACTAACGAGAGATTACCAAGCGAAAAATTAGGTATTATTTTTGCAGTGTTGCCACATTTAAGTACATATTCAACCAACACCACCTGTTCGAAAACAATCACTTTTACCTTCGGGAATAATTCCAGATGAAGCTCGACTTGTGTAATACGAAGTTCTCGAACTGAAATACGGATATGGCTGTTCAGTATCAACAAAACACTGTTCTAATTGCGCATTCACATGTGAAATTGAGCATATCGACAGAATTAGCGTTGCGAGTGTAATCATGATGCGAATATTTTGTCAACTAAAGGGATATCATTTCTGTAAAAAATAGATAAAACAATGATATAAGTGTCTACTGGTTTTTCCCTGTATTAAAAAAGTGGGCAGCGGCAGGTACCTATATTGATGACACATTTCGAAAAGGATTAATTTTTAATGTTTTTTAGAACAGTCGTGAATGGGAAAAATTGTACGTGTGATCGAAAGGTTAAAATAATAATTATGATTGATTCGTACTCAACTAATCAGGGACGTATTTTCAACAAAAAAAAAATTGTTTCATATTTTATCAAAGTCACATTTTCCAGAGAATACTTACACACCTTTTTCCAAAAAATCTCTCCATCTCTCTCTGTACTTAAGGCCTCGATTGAAAGTTTTTTCAAACAAAAGTTGTACATTGAGATCTTTGGAATAATTTTGATGTTCACAAGAATTTCTATTTGACCCCTCCCTACCCTCCAATTTTTCATAATAAGTATTTTGAAAATAACCCTTGATTTTGAACTGTACAGCTTACAGTTACCTCGATGGAACTTTTTGACTATAGCAATGCATCCAAAAAGGTAAAGAATAATTATTGTGAATAGTCAATTGGATGAAAAAAGAGCATGTTGTATATCATTTTTTAGGCTCACTTTTTCTGATGGCGCATCATCTTTCCTTTGAAGCCGTTTATTTCCGTTCCTATGGCCCCAATTGAAAAATGTTTTAAATAAAAGTTGTAGATCGGAGTCTTGGGAATAATTTTAGTTATTACAAAAATTTCGATTAAGCTTCTCCCCCCCTCCAATTTCGAATAATACGTACGGAAATCAACATTATGCAAAATTACGAGAAGACGAGAGGTCCAATTAGAATTTTAGTAAATGGCATAAATTATTTCTAAGACTCCAATCTACAACTTTTGTTTGAAATTTTTTCAGTTGGGGCCTTATTAGATCCAGAGATGAGAAGATTTTTTGAAAAAGAGATGAACTCTCGTAAAGAAGCCCCAAAACTTGAACTTGAACAAATTTAGGTTCTTCTAGGAGTGGTGATCAACTGGTCACCTAATAAGATCTGTGTATAATTTAATCCTACCAAAAAAAAAAAACTTTTTGTACACATGATGCTTATCTTTGTGAATGAAGGCGCTGCAGTGTTTTAAAAATTGATAGGCAAATGGCAACACTGCATTCATAAAATATTTTTTTGACCCTTACATTGAATATTTCGAAAAATTGTAATCACGTTGGGATGCCTACCTTTAATTTGCAGGAGTTGTAGAAAGAAAGAAATTCTTGCTAAAAGTAGATACTTAGTTATTATTATTATTTTTATTACCATTCCTGTCAAATTTGGATTGTATTGGATACATTCTTCATGTAGTGTTATTAACTTGAATTAAAGAATCATAATTACAGGTGCCCGTTTTCACTAGAAAATTTTTTGGTGAATTTTCAAAATTTAAAAAATATTGAGAAAAATGAAAAATTGAAAAAAAATTGAAAATTCAAAAAACGATCAAAAATTATTGTTTCTTTGCGTATGACCTTATAGAATATTGAAAAAAAATATATTATGCATAATTCTGCCTATCTCTGAAATCGAAAGGGCTAGAAAAGAAAATACAAAATTACCTAGTAGATATGATTTTCAAAAATAATCAAAAATATAGAATAGAGTTTTATATTTTAAATGTCATTATAAATTTTGTTTGTTTTTTCAAGTTCTATAAGATGGTAAATAAAGAGACAATTTTTAATCGTTTTTTGATTTTTTTTTTTTTTTTTAATTTTTCGCTTTTCTCACAATTTTAAATTTCACATTTTACGCCACCCGTTAACTTTTCGAAAAAAATGAATATAACTTTTTTTGTTGCAAATTTTATTTACTTCAATTCTAGTTATGATCGATTTTCTGTTTGAACACATTTGTGGAGTTATAAGCGAAAATCAACGAGGGGTCACTGGGACTTTTTGACGGTTAATTAGGACACCGAAAGGAAAATTTTAAAATTAAAAATCTTTGATGACCCAACATGCAATTTGCACCATTTTTATGATACAAGTTTCTAAAAATTCTTCTTAAGAAGGTAATCTATGGGAATTGTGAAATTTTTGTGACCCACTGCCCTTTTTGAAATAAAAATAGAAACCAATAATTACTCATAGTTTACTTGAGGGATTTTGTTAAAGATTCTTGTAATCCTTATCTCAAAAGTATTTACCTCTCCAGGACACTCTGTATGTTTGCAATAATTTGAAGAAAAAAAAATTTCAACACTTTTAGAATTACTTTGGTTATTTTCAGTGTTTTTTAGCCCCCCCCCCCCCCCAAAAAAAAAATTGTTAAAAAATTTGAAAAACTTGTGAACTTGAAAAATACTTACGTACATTGATTGCACAGAAAAAATTGAGGAAGTCACTTTTTTCATAAGTAATTAAATTATTCATTTCATATCAATAAAATCAAATTCATTTTAATTTTAATTAAATCTACTAAAAATTTTCATTTAAACAAGTTCTGACTCAAATGACTTACCTTTCTCGCCGATTTGATCACTGACTCGCACATTTTTTCACAAAAAGCTACCGCATGACCTTCATTGTTGCAAGTTCTCGCATGAATACGCCATGCTGTTGTGTTGTTAAACAATGGACATTCTAGACGTGTAAATCGTTTATATACGCAGAACAGAGAGTTGTAATTAGCGGACAAATCAAGTCCTCTTACGTTAGAATTTTCATTATTCGCTCGAAAACGAGGTATTAAAATTGTAACAAATTGTTGACATTCCTCTCGACGGAAGAGTTTCGCTATATGAGGTATGCGATTAATTAAAGAATATGCGAGTACTTTCGAATGAGGATAATTTATGGGAGGATTATTTATACGAGTGTAATCAGAAAGTGTTTTGAGATCGATTATGATATCAAAATTTGAATTTTCTGCAATTGGCACCTGTCTCGAGATCGAGGTTTTAATTTTAATTAGTAAGGATTCAAAATTGGAGGGAAGGGAGGGGTTCAATCGAAATTTTTGTAATAATCAAAATTATTCCTAGGACTTTAAGCTACAACTTTTGTTTGGACATTTTTTTAGATGGACCCCTCCCTCCCCACCGATTTCGTATAACATTCCGAAGATACTAATAATTTGAAAATTTGAGGAGGAAGGGAAGAAGGGATCAATTGAAAATTTAAAAAAATAAAAGTAGTGGAATATGATCCTTCAAATAATTTTGGTTATTATAAAAATTTCGACTGGATCCTTCCCTCTCCTCTGATTTCATTCGAAATTTGGATTGATATAAATAATTTTAAAAAAATTGAGAAAATTGTATTTTACTAGTATAATTTTTTGCAGTTAGATAATTAAGTATTCTAGGTACTCTTTAATTGCTTCTGAATCATTTTACATAAGTTTAAAATCTCATTCATTAATTCGTCCTAGATCCTGTTGTAAATCGTGTCGAAGAAGTTGCCTATACCTTTGAAATACAGGAACCCCTCAAATCCACTAATGAAACACTTCCCTCGAGGGGCCATGTCTTGTCGATTATTCCTTCCTTAATCTTTCTTTCATCAAAAAACTTGCCATATTTTTCGAAAATTCATATGAAATAGACCACAATAGTAAAGGAAGTGGCGAATAAAACACTAAAGCTTGAAAATAGTAAACTCGCCGATGAAGTTTTCAACTCTTCTGATTCGTAACAAAATTTCAAATTGCATTTATCTTCATCAAACACGTCGTTAAAATTTTGTTTTAAATTTTCAAACGTACAAGGACTAGTGGCACATTTCGGTACCGTGATCTTGTGCTCGTTTTGATAAAATGATACTATGTCTCGGGTACCATTGGTTGAAGGACATCTGTAATAATTATTATATTGAAGATTACGAGAGGTTTGCCAATTTACATGAGAGCGATTGAGAGTTTATTCTGATAGGTGAAGCAATTAATGTCACTCACTTGTATAATACTGCGATAATGTTTGCGGCGAAACTGTCGAATGAAGATAATTTCCATTTTCGATGCGTTTTCATTTCATCGTAGTTGTCGTGTCGGAGGGGCTCGGTGTCTCGATTTAGGCCCAATTTAACCGTCGTTGGGACCATCATTTCCGAATGAGAGAAGTGAAATGTACCTTTGAGGGTTGATTGAGGATTTTTTGCAGCGTCGCTGAAAATTTTAGGGTCGTTACTCGTTAGTCGATTTTTATGCAATGTGGTTTTCATCTTTTCAACATTTTCGATCGTACAAAATTTTAGGAATTTAAATTTTTTGTGAACATTTTTATCAAACTGTTGAATTTTTCTGAATTTAATTTTTTTGATCTTGAGGGGAGGTTTCTTAATTTTTTTCGGATTTCAAATTTGAAAAAAAAACATATATTTTTTTATCAATTAGTGTCTAAATAAAAACTTTCAAAATATTTTTAAAAACATTTTCTCTACATTTTAAAAATATTAAAAAATTTAAATTTTTTCTGAAAATTTTATCAAACTGTTGAATTTTTTCTGAATCTAATTTTTTTGATCTTAAAGGAAAGTTTTTCAATTTTTTTCAGATTTCAAATTTGAAAAAAAATATCAAGTGCCTAAAAAAATTACAAAATTAAAAAACATTATTTTTTTCTGAATTTTGAAAAAAATATTTACAAATTTTATTTTTTTTGTGGAAATTTTAATAAAATTGTTGATTACTTTCAATTTATTTAGTTTTGATCTTGACGAAAGGTTTCTTAATTTTTTTCGGATTTTTATTTAAGCCTAAAAAATTCCAAAATTTTAAAAACATTTTTTTCTGAATTTTAAAAATATATTTTTTTTAATTTAAAAAACTTTATTCAAATTTTTAAATTATAAAAAAACACTACTGCATTTTTTTTAAATTTCAGTCATTTGAAAATTTTTTCCTCGCTTTAAAATTTTTGTAATACATAAGAAAAAAACCACAATGAGATTTTTCAAATTGAGAACATTTAATTTTGTCTCGATTTTAAAGTTCGCAATTTTTGAATTTAAGTATTAAAAGTTAATAACTATTTTTTTTTTCAAGTTCCAAACTCTTTGTTTAAACAAATGAAAGTAGTTGATTTAAAATTTCAAAAAAAAAAAAAAAAATCCAAATAGAAAAAAAATACCTACCTTATATTAATATTATTATAATGTACTTGATGTGTATTTTTTCAGAATATTAAAAAAAAAATTTCATTTTTTCCAAATATTATTAAGTATGCGTAATGATTTGAAAAAATTCTAAATTGAAAAAATAAATAAATAAGGTGCAGTATATCTTTTTTCTAGATTTCAAATTTTCTAAAAATTTCACTTATTTGTGAAGATTTTTTTTTGTTTTTTAAAATTTAATATCTTTTAGTTTTTAAATTTTTTCATGTTTTAAATCTTGTGATTCTTGAAAAAATCATATTAAGGTATAAAACATGTTCCTAGATTAAAAAACCTGCATTTGAAAGGTTTTTTTTCATTATTAGTAATTTCATTTTTAGAGCTTCCTTGAATTTCAAAACTTTAAATTCTTGAAAAAAAATACGAAGTTGAAAATTTTTATTTTTTCGAATTTTTTCGAATTTTTGAATTTTCAAAGTAATTCAGAATTTATAGAAAATTTTCCGTATTGATTTTTTTTTTCAATGCTTAGATTATGGAGTAGGTGTTGAAAATTACTTGCAAAAGTCATTTTTCAAATTTTAATTTTTTTGAATTTCTTTTTCAAGTTGAAAAAAATCGAAGTATAAAGAAATAGATCTTTTAAATTTACAAGAAATTAGAAAATTTGTTTGGATTCAATTTCAATTTTTTTAAATACAAATTTTTTATTGTTGAAAAAATTTTTCAAATTATTGAGAATGTTAATTTTTCTGGATTTTGAGTTTTTACATTTTCAAATCAGTTATTTTCTCAATTTATTTTTAAGCTATAAAATTTTATCTAAATCTTTAAAAAATCAATATTATTTTAAATTTAGAAGAACATTTTCCAAACTTACAAAAAATTTTCTTGTCGAATTAATTATTTTTTTTTAAATGTTGTTTTGATTATTGCATTTTTTTTCTCTGTTATAAAACAGTTTTTTCACCATTCGAAGAAACTTAATTTTTGATACGTCCATAGTCTTGAGTGTACTTCTTTGGCATTTTTTAAAATACTTATGCCTATTTTATTAATTTTGGGTACCCCTGATTTGGAAATTTTTCACATGGGAAGATTACAGGCGTCACAATTGAAAATTGTGTGCATTAATTCAGGTATCACGCGAGTGATCATGATCAGAAGTGCACAGAAGAGTGGTTCGAAAGCTTTAATCTTGGAAAGATATCTGTATGGCATGTTTGTAAAATTGAAAGGTAGTGGCAGGGTAAATAGGTATTAGGTACCTAAAATATATCATTATACTTACTCTAAAGATAACATCATATCTCGAACTACAACACAACCAGACTTCTCTGAATAAGAAGAGCCATATCCCCTTCCGTAGTAGTCTTCCAAGTCATTCAGGTACTCGAAAACCTATTTGAAAAAAATGAGTATTTATTTTCAAATTCACTTTTTTCTATAAGTATCAAATTTTCTTAATCGGATAAAATTTATTTTTTCCAAATTTACCTTGAAATCTTCAGGCAGAAATGCTGCACAAAATGCAGGTTTTGAATTTAAATACCAAGCATTCTCATAAGCACACATTTCGTACATTAATTCGATCGAATCTTTGGAAAAAATTTCAGTTTCATTATATTATTTTATAGAATGATAGAGAATTAAAAAAAAATTTCCAATCGTTTAGTTTACCTACCATAAGGTAATCTTTGTTTGTAACCTAAACGAATGCTTATGTCCAGAATGGAGCTTTTCATCGTATTTGATTTTTTAAACAATTCCATTTCTTCATAAGTCGAAGGATTTTTCTGGATATCGTTCTGGAATTTTGGACAATGTTTATTCACCTGCCAATTAATCGTACTTTTATAATGAATATCATCAATATCTTTTTTTACATTTCAAAAAGTAAGACTTGCATGGAGTATTTCTTCATTTTCAGTAATATTATTTCCATCAGTCGATGAGAAATTAGTTCCAAGTAATTCGTTCGTGAACACAATTGCGCTGTCTTTCGCTCGCTTTGCCATTGAACTTTGAAACTGTCAGTGTCACATTCACATTAGATCGATTAGTCACACAAATAACAATTGACGAATACCTTAACCCAACTACCTGCTGTGGCTAATATGTATTACAAAATCATGCCTTACCCGGAAGGAATCTTTGGTCGAAGAGTTTAATAAGTTTGGAAACGTTTTTTTTAATGTTTGAGCTATAAGTATTTGATCGCTTTTCCCTTGGGGAACCAACTCGTCGCCTATATCTGGTTGTAAGTTGGAACTCCATTTTTCTAAATTTTCCAAATCTTTTTCGCATAATTTTCCTCCTGTTGAAAATACAATAATTTTGTTTTCAATGAAATTACATTTTTTTCTCGTTTTTTTGAGATGTGTTACGACTTTCAATTTACCTATTTTTTGGTTTCACCCCTATTTTTATTTTTTTTCCATTATGAGAACCGTATTTTTATTAGGTATTATTATTTTTTTGGATTGGTAAGAGCCACTCAAAATTTAGTGAGAAAAAAATGAAAAATTGGAAATGATTTCTCATGAAAATTTAAGGAACAATTTTGATTAGTTAGAGCTAAAAAAAAAATGCAAAAGGTTGAAAATTTGATTATTTTTAATTTTTTTCAAAGAGGGAGATGATGGTGGCACCACTTTAAATTCAGTTTGGGGGGAATGAAAAATAGAATATTATTTTCTCATAATGCGAATGACTTCAGATGCTAGGTAACTAAATAAAGTTTTTTTTTTGTTTTTTTTTGGAAAAATTGGTGTAACTAGGTAACTCTTGAAATTGATTTGGGGAAGTTATAGGTAATCAAAAAAAGGCAAGTATCTTACTATCGGTCGATTTTTTCATTTTTCTATAAACGGTGGGGGACCAGGGTTCACTTAAAATTCAATTCGGAGGAAAATAAAAAGTAGGAAATTATTTCCTCATAAATAGGAACAACTTCACGGGGGGGGGGGGGGGGGCAAAAACGAATCGAATGTCCAAAATAAGCGTATCATCTTACTTCCTTCTTTATGGTTTGATATGATTTCATCTCTCATGGTGTTTAATTTATTCATCTGCGTTATAAATTCTCTGTTCGGGTATCTTGTCCCATGCCTGATTAATGCCCAGATATACGTGGGAGTGCAACCTGTAATCACAAAAAAAAAGTATAGAATAGTAGAAAATAATATGAGAATAAATTGTGAGAGAGAAGCAATTTTCAAAAAATTCAAATAACATCAAAAATCCAGTAAATTGAAAAAAAAAGTTATGCAAAAACTGAGTAGAAAGGAAGGTTTTGAATAATTTTTAAAAAATGTACTTTATACCTAAATAAAAAAAATTGAACGAGTGAAGAAAGTTTTTGAAAATTTAGAAGAAGGACGAGATACCTAGTTGAAATTGAGCGAAAAATAACGAGAGTTGAGCAGATAAAAATGCGTTCTTGAAAAATAAAACAAAAAATTTAGGATTTTTTTAGGAAGCAAAAATTGATTACCTATATAGTAAGTAGAGAAATTTTTGAATAGTTGAGTTAAATAGCAAAAATAAAATGAGTTGACCATTTTTGAAATTGAGCTGAAAGAAATCAAAAATTGAGTGAATGGAAAAGTTTTTTAAAAATCGAAAAAAAGGTACAGAAATTGAGCCCAAAAAATAGCAAAAATTAAAGGAATTGAAAATTTTTAAAAATTTAAAAAAATATCCCTATTTTCAGCTGGTTTACGAGTTTTTGAAAAATAAAAAAATAGAAAAAAAAGTAAAAATTCACCCAGAATTTTTAAAGAAAACAATCGAATAAAAATTATTCAGTTAGGTACTTACTTTCGGTTGAAATTTCCGAAGCTCTGCTCGCAAAATACGAAGTTTTTGTACCGAACTCCTTATTAGGCGTTTCAATATCAGCGAAACATTGTTCTGATTGCGAATTTACGTGTAAAATCGAGCATATAAAAAATATTGGTATTTTCATGAGTAAATTTTTTTGAGCAGCCTGAAAAAAATACGCACAATAATTTACCTGACGTCACGTTTCAAAATTTGAATTAAAATTTTCTCAAAAAAATTACATTAGCCAAACTTACCATATTAAAAAAAAATAAATCTTCGTCAGTAACTGCAATCGAACCACTTTCTTAACTTCGCGAAATTTTATTCATTCGATCCATTGAAAAATGCATCGACTAAGTTATCATTATTTCGCACGTACGAGGTATTTACCAATCAAACATTTGGTTTAGAAAATCGTCATCAATTGGTTCCGTTTCCGCTAATCAAATTAAATATTTATCATAGAATCGATTGTCAATTTTGGAATACTGTGTACTTAGTTCCCTGTTCATATAAAATTTAAAATTACGAGTTTTACAAATACGTCATGTATGAACCTACACTATGCTAAATAATATCTAGGTAAATATTGAAAATAAATAGGTAGCTGTTTACTCACCCTTTTCGTCGATCTGTCAGCTTATCGTCGAATTCTTAAAAAATTCTACCGCAACCTTCATCGTGAGAAGTTCTCATATGACTGTACGAGTGACTGAACAGAAGTCATTCTATACACGTATTTGACGTAAAACTGGTTGAGCTGAAGTTACAATTAGCCGAATAAATACCCAGGCCCACATACTCGTTGAATTCTCCGGAGGTAAATTTAATTTTTTTTTTATCATCCGCTTGAAAATGTCATCTCTGCGGAACGAAGTGTTATTCAGATTGGGTTTAAAATAATTCGAGAGTGCATTTCTGAAAATTTTAAGTACGGAATTTATACTTAACGGGTACTTTTTATTGTCAGAGCAGTAGATAGTGAAATTTTCAACAGACAAGTAGGTCTCGTACTTGCTTTAAATTTAGAATTTTTCGATTGAGTCACTTGAAAATTTATTAAGAGAATAAAATTGGTGAAATCTTTTCACGTTTATTTTTAATATTAGAGCATTTTCTCTTATTTTTTACATAATATAATATTTATTAAACAAAAATCCTAATGAAACGACAATAACATTTGAACTGAAAAACATCGAATAGGATTTTGATACGAGTGGAATTTGACAGAAATCGGTATTGCAATGATTTTCGTCAAACACATCTTGAAAAATATTCTGTATCTCTTCCAAAGTACAAAGATCATCAGAAGCACATTGAGGAATCATCACAGGATATTCATTTTGATGAAATGATACCACATTTTGAGAACCATTCTGACTAGGACATCTGAGAATAAGAATTCAAGTCTGAGATAGTCTAACCCCATTTTGTGAGAAAATGATGAAGATTTTTTACTTGTGTAACGCTGCTATAAAATTAGCAGCAAAACTACTGAAAAAAGTTGATCTCCATTTTCTTTTTTCCGCAAGTTTGTTGTAATTTTCCAGTTTCAGTGGTTCTTCATCTTTATTCAAGCCCAGTTTTACCATCATTGGGACCATTGTTTCGGAATGAGAGAATAGGAACTTGCCCCGAATATTTCCAATATTTTTTGCTGCATTACTGTAGGTAATAATTGAGTTGTAAACGATTTTTTGTATGAGACCACTCCCCTCAAAATTTGCTTTACTCACGATAATGACAGCATCATATCCCTTACAATTGGACAACCTAAATTTTCATTTGGATGTGGGTTTCCATACCCTTGCTGATGATACTGTTGCAAGTCCAGAAGGTATTCAATTACCTGTTTTACATACAATTTTTACATTGGTAGATAAATGGTACATATTTGATCAATGAACCGGCGGAATTGTTACGGTCGAATATGTCATCTCACCAATTACTTTACATAATTATATAATACTGGAAACTCTGTGCTTTTGATTTGACTCCCAAGAAGAGCGCTCTCTAAGCGGCTCGGCATAAAACTAATTCCAGGTTTTCGACTAATCGTCGCGTGATTCGTCCTCTGATTGGTCGAAGACATGACGATCGGTCGAAAGTCTGAGAATAGTTTCATGCCGAGCCGCTAAGAGAGCGCTTTTGTTGGGAGTCACTTGTCCCCATTGGAGTTTCCAGTATTATATATGTAAAGTATTTGATCTCACCTTTAAATCATCTGTCGTAAAAACTGCACAAAATGGGGACTTCGTATTAATATAAAGAGCTTTTTCATAAGCGCAGATGTTATACATCAACCTTATCGAATCTGAAAAGGAATCTCATCTGTAGGAAATTATTCAAGGAGTTGAAAACGCCGATTCAACTCATACTAGGAGGTAGTAGGCACTATACCATAAGATAATGGTTGCAGAAACCCCAGACGAATGCTTATTTCTGCTGTAGTTTTTTGCCATAGGGCAGAGCTTTTGAATAAGTTTGCTTCTTGAAATAAAATTGGTTGTTCTTCCTGCTTCAAGTAACTGGGGCAGTGAAAGCATTTCTGAAAATGGATTAAATTTTACGATCATTATAGGGCCGAATCATTTCATTTTTTCTGTTTCAATATCTCCAACCTGAAGGAATTCTCCATCTTCGGTTATGTTATTGCCTTCAATGGTTGTAAAATTTGTTCCCATCAATTCATTAGTGAACACTATGGCGCTATCTCGGGTACGATTGGTATCGGAGCTCTGAAACTACATCTAAGGATGAATTTAAGGGGCCAATGGAGTCTGGGCTTGTCATGTTTTCAAGAAAAAATCTGGATCTTTTTGAAAGAAAAAAAATTTGGGCCCTCATAGGTGTACCCCACCAATTTTCATCATTTCTTTCATTCTCCCAGAATTAATCTTTCATCCTCAAAGAAAATTTAAAAAATATTTCGCGAAAAATTTCATCTTGAACCTTTGAAGATCTTTGGGAGAAAAAGAATTCTTTCAAGAAAAATGTTATTAAAAAATAGCAATAAATTTTTGATTTCTATGAAAATGATATTACCATGAAAAGATCCTTCGATAGTGATTTGAAATACGTGGGAAAAGCTTGCTTCACTTTTTGCGCCAAGAAAATCATTTCTTTTTCACCTTGTTGGGCTAACTCATATGACAAATCCTCAGTAAGGTTGATATTCCAGTTTTGCAAATTATCTAAATCTTTTTTGCATAGACTTCCTCCTGTTGAAATAAGTATAGGTATGTACTATGTACTTACCTTTCCATTTGCTTTTGTTGCTAAAGATGATTAGGATTAATTGATGTTGCTGTGGCACCATTTTACAAACTTGTCGTATATTCAGGTACCAAAATTTTATTTGTGGTTCCACAAAATGGTGCCGCAACGTCATCAGGAGTACAATAGGCAAATTTTTTATGCTGGTTCCATAACGACCCTCACAATATACAGTGTTCGGGGAGCTCTTTACAAAACTTCAGATTTGGATATAACCGAGTACCAATAACAAAAAATGTTATGTAGACATGATGCCTATCTCAAGAATTGAAGGAGCAAGGCAAAATAAAACTGATTTTTTTTTTTTTTTTTTTTTTGATTAGGCATGTGGGTAGTACTTGAAAAATTGAAAAAAAAAATGTAATTTTTTATCTATCTTTGAAAATGAAGGCACTACAGAGCTTTTTAAGCAAAATGATTCGCAACACTGCATTCAAAAAAATTTCTGACACCGCCAGGGAATAGTGCTCCAAAAAAGAAAAAAGTTTTGATAACATCAGGATGCCTATCTTGAAATTGAAGAAGTTATTGCAAGAAAAAATTCACGTCAAAGGTATTGCCTTCCTGAAAATTATCCAGGGTGTCTACAGGTAATGATAATCATAAAAGTATGGAAAAGTCATGAATTTTTCAGAAAAATCACTAGGTCAAGAAAAGTCATGAATTTTACTCTTTGAAGTCACGAAATTTTGATAATATTACCAGGGCAAAAATACAAATTCGCTTATAAGTAAAGTTTTTTCAAACTGATGCATTTTCTCAAAAAAAAACATAAAATATTGTGATATTTCTGAAGAAAAAAATTGATTTTCTTGAATTTTTTTTTTTTTTGAGGGGAAAGGAAATTTCTTTTTCTTTTTTTTTTTGGAAAAATCCTCATTTCTTGGAATGAAAAAACTAAAAAGAACTTTGTGGGACTAAAAAAAACATGAATTTTTTGTTACAAAAAATTTTAAAAATCAAATTATTTTTTTTGAAGTAAAATTTGCCTAGGTATTTTATAAACTTTTGCGAAAAAATTTTCATTTTTTTAAAATTAAAAATCTGAATTGTACAGTTTTGGAATTGAATTGTTTTGAAGTAAAAATACTTTTCCAACTCAGAGTATAAAACCTCACTTTTTTGGATTTTTTTTTCAATTATTTTTTTGAGCTACGCACGCATCAACATTTTAAAATCCAAATTTCAAAGCTTTGTAGCGCCTTCATTTTCGAACATAGACAAAAAATTTCAAAACAAAAAAATATCAATTTTTCAAGTACCTACTACTCATATGCCTAATCAAAAAAAAAAAAATCAGTTTTCATTTCTTGCTAGTGGTACCTGGTTGTATCCAAATCTGAAGTTTTGTAGAGTGTTCGCCGGACATCCTGTATATTTTTATATGAGGGAGGGATAAAAATATCAAGTATAGGTAGTTAGGTACTTATCAATATAAGTGTTGAGGTACCATTTTGGGTTTCAAGTCATCAAGTCTTCGAGTTAAAGATATATGAGTTATGAAAATTTGTTAATAATTAGATGGCGCTGTTAGTGCAATTCTCACATCATACGTCTTATCTAATCTTGTGACACCAGTCTTTTTTTTCTCAATTTCTAAATAATCAAGAAAAAAATTGCTTTGTAAATTATGACGTTTTCAGCACAATAAGGCACTTGGTTTTGTGCCACAACGACATTCAAACTAAAATGGTGCCTCAAGTTAATGAAGTAGATGTGCCTAATTTTTTTCACATCCTGTTCCTGTTTTATGTGTAGTTTTACAAAATTGGAACTTTAAATATAGAACAATCACTTACTTCCTTTTCCATGGTTCGTTATAATTTCGTCTTTTATTTTGGGCAAAGACTTGGCTAGTTTGGAAATAGTGCTGGCGCTAGGGTACCTCGTTCCATGTCTTATAATCGCCCATATGTGAATTGTACTGCAGTCTAAATGATTCGAATTTTTGAAAAAAACTGTAGGTCAAAAATTGGGAAGTAATTTTGTAAGAATGTCTCACTTTTTGGAATATTTATTTCAGACCTTCGACTTGAGAAATAAGACGTCAGCATGGCAAAATAAAGATACGGTGATGTCTTCTCAGCATAGCAGTTTTTTTGCTCCGCTTCAATTTGAAATATCAAGGATATGATTATCATCAATATCAACTTCATGGCTCAAAAATTCAACTACTAATATATAAAATACAAATTTCACTATAACATTGCTGCATATATTTCGATATAGTTCCCTTTATTAAAAAGTGTGCCTGTGAGTGTAAGTTGGGTCCTCTTCAAATCCATAAAAATATTTATCATTTTAATCTGACATTGTCATACACGAGGTGAATTTGTGTTTATTATCTAATCGTTTAAGACGAAGTTGGCCTGCCTACTTGAAATACAGTTATTTAGTTGCTAAAAATTATTTTTAATTTAAACTATAAACGTTTTTTCTCAATTCAAATAGTTATATTTAATGAACGAAAATCCAATTAATACGAGAATGACATTTGAATTGTAAAACAATGAATTGGATTTCGATGCCTGTGGGAGTTTGCAGAAATCAGTATTGCAATGCTTTTCGTCAAATACATCTTGAAAAATATTCTGCAACTCCTCCAAAGTACAAGGATCAGATGCGCATTTAGAAATGACCACGGGATATTCATTTTGATGAAACGTTACCACATTTTGTGAACCATTTTGACTCGGACACCTGTAAAATGAAACAAATACAATAGATTCGGAATAAATTGGCCATATGAGATTTTACCTGTGTAATGCCACGATTAAATTAGCTGCGAAACTATCAAAAAGAGCTGTTCTCCATTTTCTTTTTTCGACCATCTTGTTATAATTTTCCAGTTTCAATGGTTCTTCGTCTTTGAATAAACCCAGTTTTACCATCACTGGGACAATTGTTTCGGAATGGGAAAAGAGAAACTTGCCTCTGATCTCTTCAACATTTTTTGCTGCTTTTCTGAAAAAACACCAAATTATCAGCATCACAGGTTCAGATTTTGTTCCATTCGACAAGCTTTGCTTACGATAATGATAACATCATATCCCGCACAATTGGACAGCCCATGTGTTCATTTGGATGTGGACTTCCATACCCTTTTTTATAATACTGTTGCATGTCTATATGATATTCCATCGCCTATGTTACATGAAATTTTTGTATTAATAGATAAATGTACCTATGATGCTCGCTCGTACTATCGAATATCTTATACCTTCAAATCTTCTGTTGTGAAGACTGCGCAAAATGGTGGCTTCGTACCTGGATTCCAAGCTTTTTCATATGCACAGATGTCATACATCGACCTTATAGTGCCTGTAAATGAAACATCAACAGTAGAAGGGCTTTCATATTTTCCTGATACATTCTTATTCAGCTCGAGTGTGAAAAAAACACATGTAGATTCTTAAAGCTGATCGGTTTATTGATGAAATTGACTCAGGACTCAGAATTGGGCATAGTGCTTTCCTGTCTTTCCACTCTCAAGTCGAATAAACAATTTGATTCGCACGCACCATATGCCAATAGTTGAAGGAACCCCAAACGAAGACTGATTTCTGCTGCAATCTTTTGCCAAAGAGCAGAAGTTCTGAATGACCTTATTTCTTCCGATGCAAGTGTCAGATGTTTCAAGTAACTGGGACAATGTGGCTTGAGCTAAAATTGAATCGAATTTTAAGCCTTTTACGACGAATAAGCGAGAAGCATAATTATGATTTTTCTTCTGTTTCAAAATCTTTCACCTGAAGAAATTTGCCATCTTGGGTTATATTGTTGCCTTGAGGAGTTGAAAAATTGGTTTTTAATAATTCATTAGTGAATGCTATAGCACTGTCTCGGGCACGATGGGCATCAGAACTCTGAAACTATATAGGTAGGCATAAACTTTATGGTGCTTGGGGTCTATTGAAAAGAGAACTGGCCTAGATTTTAGGAAATCGGTAGCCTAACTTAGAAAATTTTCGAAAATAGGTATTTCACAGATATTTCAGCAATGTTTTTCAATAAATTGTGCAAAAGTTGTATCTGGTGATTTTTAAAAATACATACTACTCATACCATGAAAATATCCTTCGATGGTGATTTGAAATACGTGGGAAAAGCATGCTTCACATTTTGCGCCAAAAACATCTGTTCTTTTTTGCCCTGTGGAGTTAATTCGAAAGCCAATTCCCGGGTAAGATTGATGTTCCATTTTTGCAAATTATCTAAATCTTTCTTACATAAACTTCCTCCTGTTGAGATAGCTTTTCATTAATTTTTTTATTTTGTTGAGGAAGACTATACCAAAACCACCTAGACACTACAAGCCATGAAGTTAAATTTGGCAACCTTGCGGTAGACGGCCGACTTGAGCAACTTGAATATGCATTTTCCGGGCAAACGAAGTGTTTTTCGCAAAAATTGATGAGAACCTAAATTGTAGAGCGAAAAATTAACTTTCGTTTAGTGTACTCGGAATTTCGATTCGACGAATATTTCTCGAGTTACGGTCGAAAAACTGATTTGAAAATTGGGCCGTCTACCAGATTTCCCATATTTTCTCGATCAAAGAAGCGATTTTCGTAAAAATTGATAAGAACAAAAATTGTAGAGCAAAAAATAAACTTTCATTCTAAAATCGTTGAAATTTCGATTCGACGAAAATACCTCGATTCATTAGCAAAAACTGTTTTTTCAGATATGCCAATTTTCATTTTTTCCTATTTTGCGGGCAAGCAAAACGTTTTTCATGAAAATTGATAAGAACTAAAATTGTAGAGCATAAAAAATCCTTCAGTTTTAGTGCTTTTAAAATTTTTGATTCGACTAATTTCCTGAGTTATCGTCAAAAAACTCTTTATTTTCTCATTTTCGAAGTCAACGACCCGTTTTTTGTGAAAATTGATGAAAACCAAAATTGTAGATTGAAAAATTTACTCTCGTTTGCTGCAGTCGGAATTTCGATTCGACGAATATTTCTTGAGTTATCATCGAAAAACTGATTTTGAAAATTGGCCGTCTATCAAAGTTTCCCATTTTCCCGGTCAACGAAGCAATTTTCGTGAAAATTGATAAGAACCAAAATTGTAGAGCGAAAAATGTCCTTTCATCCTAAAATCATTGAAATTTCGATTTGACGAAAATACCTCGATTTCTCAGCGTAGGTAAATTGTTTTCTTGGATATGCAAATTTTCACATATTCTCATTTTCAGTGCGAACGAAGCGTTTTTCGTGAAAATTGATCTGAACCAAAGTTGTAGAGCAGAAAATTTCCTTTCGTTAATGTTGCTGTCAGAATTTCGATTCGATGAATATTTCTCGAGTTATCGTCAAAAAACGGATTTGAAAGTCGGCCGTTTACTACACGAAAATGCGACGTTGCCTTTCTACGTTCATGGCTTGTATTGTCTAGGTGGTTTTGACTATACCCATATTGCACTCTGCACTGCGCGATATTCTACAAAATTAGCATCATTATTGATGAACAAACACTTACTTCCTTTTTTGTGGTTTGCTATAATTACATCCCTTATTTTAGGCAAAGACTCGACCAGTTGGGAAATTGTATAGTCTTCAGGGTATCTCGTCCCATGTCTTATGAATGCCCATACGTAATTTGTGCTGCAGTCTAAATAATAAGTATCAATTTTTAGTCTAAAATATAAAACTGCAGGTCAGAAATTAGAAAGTAATTTTTAAAAAATGTCTTACTTTTTGGAGTATTTATTTCAGATCGTCGACTAGAAAAATACGATGTCAATGTAGCGAAATGAGAATATGAAGATGTTGAGTCAGCATAACACTGTTCTTGCTCCGCTCCAATTTGAAATATTAAGGATGCCACTATTATCAATATCAATTTCATGGTTCAAAATTCAATTAGAACGTCTCTAAATTGAACTAAAATTGTTGAAAATTGTACCTATATGAAGGCTTTCCTCTTTTTCAATCGCTGTTCGTACATAAGCGCGTCTTGAAATCTATCATTGTCTTATCATTTTAATGCGGTTTATGTCAGGTGTGTAGGTATGAGTTTATCTAATCATTGGAGACAAAATAAGCTCCATACTTGAAACTTGATCCTTGAAGTAATTTAACAAAAATGCTCGTGATCGCGAAAATATTTAATAGAAAAAAGTATATTTCAAACGTTTTTGGGCGAGTTTAGATAGTTATTTGTGATGGAGAATTGGAAAATAGGTTAAAAGGTGAAATTTTCTGTTATTCTCACACCCTGCAAAATGCATTTCATTGAATTTAATGAGTTTAACCTATATGATTGAACCAGGCTTGAGCAAGTTCAGTTCACGAAGGAGTAGTTCATCGATCGTTCATGAATTTTCACATTTTAATTTTTTTTTAAGGAAATTTTCAAGTTTTTTTTTTCAATTTTGGAAAAAAATTAAATCTATAAAATTCAAAATTCCATACTTTTTTTAGCTTAAATTTTTAAAACAAGTACCTATAGAATTTTCAAAGTGTAATGAATTATTACATTTTAAAAATTTATTTAATTACCTTGTACCTACATTTTCAAAATTTCATCAAAATTGAAATTTTCATAATTTCCAAATTCTGATAAATTTTTGAAATTATAATTTACGAGTAGGTAGTTGTTGAAAATTCAACAAATTTTCACAACCGAAAAAATCAAAATTTTTCAAATTTAGCTAGTAATGTCATAACCTTATTTTTTAATCAATTTTCTTGGGATAAAAAAAATAATTTTTTTCGAGTTGGAAAAAATTTCTCAAAAAAAGAAACAATTTTTGGGATTTTTTTTGAAATTTTTGGAGAAAAAATGAAATTTTTTTATTTTATCATATGTAGAGGCCAAAAATTTCATGATTTTTTTTTGAGAACTTTTGATTTTTGTATCACAAATCTTTTGATGAAGTTTTTCAAATTTTTTTGAAGTAATTTTTTTCAATTTTCCTTGAGTAGGATAAAATTCATTTTTTTGACTTCTTTTTAAGCAAACAATTTTTTGATTTTGTTGGGATGGAAACTTATTTATACTTTTTTGTAACATAAAAATGTCTTAATTTTTTCAATCAGCGCAAAAAATCCATTTTTAAGGGGAAAAATCTAATTCTTTTATTTGCAAAAAACTTTTCAGTTTTTTGAGAAAAAAAATATTATACCTATTGTAGAAAATCTTTAATTTTTTCAGAGTTTTTCTAGAGTAGTTTTTTTGTTGACATTTTGAGAGTAAAAAAACATTTCATTTCATTTTGTTTTCATTTTTTTTTTTTTTTTTTTTAGCAAAAAAATCTCGATTTCTGTATCACAAATCTTTTGAAAGAGGTTTTTCAAATTTTTTGAAGTATTTTTTTTTCAATTTTCCTGGAGTAGAATCAAAATTCATTTTTTTGACTTCTTTTGAAGCAAACAATTTTTCGATTTTTATGGGATGGAAATTTATTTTTATTTTTTGGAACATGAAAATTTCTTAATTTACTCAGTCAGCGCAAAAAATCCATTTTTAAGGGGGAAAATCAATTTTTTTCATAAAAAACTTTTTAATTTTTTGAGAGAAAACAAAACTTTCTTGTAGGAAATCTTTAATTTTTTCATAGTTTTTCTAGAGTAGTTTTTTTGTTGACATTCTGGAAGTAAGGAAACATTTCATTTCATTTTCATTTATTTTTTTTTAGCAAAAAAATCTCATAATTTTCTTGATTAAGTATGCAATTTTTTGGAGAAGCAAATTTTCCAAGGTTTTCGGAATATTATTTTTATTGTATTTCATATTGAGAAAAAAATACACTTATTTTGGAGATAAAAATTCTTTCAATTTTTTTTGAAAAAAAAATATCATTGAGATGATTTAACAAAAATGGTTGAGATTTATGAAATGTTGATACGAGTATATTGATATTTTCTTCCAATTTATATAAAATGAATGAAAAAAAATCCGAATAATACGAAAATGACATTCAAATTGTAAAACACCGAATATGATTTTGATGTCTGAGGAGTTTGACAGAAATCAGTATTGCATTGCTTTCCATTGAAGACATCGTGAAAAATATTCTGTATCTCTTCCACTGTGCAAGGATCAGATGTGCATTGTGGAATCAACACAGGATATTCGTTCTGATGAAACGTTACCACATTTTGAGAACCATTCTGACTCGTACAGCTGTGAAATAAAAATGTGGGTTTTTGAAATAAATTGACCCATGTCGTGAAAAAATAAGTGAAATTTTACTTGTGCAGTGCTACGATAATGTTGGCAGCAAAACTATCAAAATAAGCCGACTTCCATTTTCTTTTTTCCACCAATTTGTTATAATTTTCCAGTGTTAATGGTTCGTCGTCTTTGTTCAAACCCAGTTTCACTATCAGTGGAACAATTGTTTCCGAATGAGAAAAGAGGAACTTTCCTCGGATATTTTCAGTATTTTTTGATGCGTTCCTATAACAATTTGATTTGAGATATTTTTATTTTTCTTCGAGTCTCTCCTTCCATCATCGAAACTTACAATAATGAAAACATCATGTCTTTGACGATTGAACAACCCATGTTTTTATTTGGATATGGATTTCCATATCCTTTTGTATGGTACAGGTTCAAGTCGTCAAGGTATTCCATTGCCTGTTTTACCAAAAAAAAAAAAAAAAAAAAAACAATAAAAAAAAACATTATGAATGTTGTATAATGACGCCCTGTTGAATATTTCACCTTTAAATCCTCTGTTGTAAAAACTGCGCAAAATGGTGGCTTCGAATTCACGTACCAAGCTTTTTCGTATGCGCAGATATGATGCATTGGCTTTATCGAACCTGTGAATAATACTTCGTCTGTAAAAGAGTCCTTGACGAGTGTAGGAAGTATCTTATTTTCAATCCATACCATACGGTAATGGTTGCAAAAACCCTAAACGAAGACTTATCTCTGCTATGCTCTTTTGGCAAAGGGCAGAACTTTTGAATGAGTTTGTTTCTTGAAATAATGTGTGTAGTTTTACCTGCTTCACGTAGTTGGGGCAGTGATTGTAAAGCTAAAATATTATTAAATTATATGCGTTTAATTTACGTCAATTGGGTACGAATGATTTGATCTTTCGATTTCAACATCTTTCACCTGAAGAAATTCGTCATCTTGGGTTATATTGTTGCCTCGAGCTGTCGTGAAATTCGTTCCCATTAGTTCATTGCTGAAAGCTATGGCACAATCTCGGGTGCGATTTGTATCAGAATTCTGAAACTACATCTGAGGATAAACATCAAGGCCCATCAGGGTCTTATCTAATTAGTGGTTGAGAAAAAATTTCAATTTTTATTGAATATAAATTTTTCCAGCTGTTTTAAATGAAAATTTCATCAATTTATTCAAGTATTTAAACTGATATTTCTTTAAAATTATTTTTTAAAGTTCAAAATTTTAAAAACTCCAAAATGATTTTTTTCCATTTTTTCAAACAATGAAATTTTTGAATTTTTTTTCAAATTACCTATTTTTTTTTCAAGCGAAATTTTCTCGAGTTTTTAGTTTTTTAAAGAAAATCCCCCCCCCCCCCCCCCCCCGTTTCCCCAGAAATTGTCTTTAATTTTTTTTTTTGAAAATATGATCCCACACAATTTTTTGCAACAAGCATTTTTCAGAAATGAATTTTGAAAGATAAAAGTCCTGAAGTCATTTTACAAAATGATTTTTATCTTTCAAATTACCTTCCTACTTAATTTTTCAACTAAAATTAATTTTTTGAAATTGAATATTTCATAGCAAAATCCCAAAAATCAGATTTTATAAAATATATTCAAACAATTTTTTCAAATAAATTGCACAATTTAAAAACATAATCTATTACCACAAAAACGTTCTTCGATGGTGAATCAAAATACTTTGGAAAACCTTGTTTCATCTTCTTCGCCAAAAAAACCATCTCCTGTTTACCCTGTGGAGTTAATTCGAGCGCCATATCCTCGGTAAGGTTGATACTCCATTTTTGCAATCTATCTAAATCTTTTTTGCATAAACTTCCTCCTGTTACAATAGATTACTTACTCTTATCTCAGCCTTTTTTTAGATACGTATGTAGTTTCATGAAACTGGTACCATAAAATATATTGATTGATCAAACACTTACTTCCTTTTACATGGTTTTCTATAATTTTATCCCTTATTTTCAGCAAAGATTTGACTACTTTTGGAATGTGGTTATTTTTATTAGGGGGGTACCTCGTTCCATGTCTTATAATTGCCCACACGTAGATCGTACTGCAATCTAAATAATTCTAACTGTTATAGAATAGGAATTGAAAGTCAAACACTGGAAAGTTGGATGGTTTACTTTTTGGAACATTTATTTCGGACCTTCGGCTATTGAAATATGACGTCAACCAGGCAAAAGTGGAATACGGTGATGTCGTCTCAGCATAGCACTGTTCTTGCTCTGCTTCAGTTTGAAATATCAAACATAATATCACTATTATTACTAGTATTAATTTCATTGCCCAAAAATTCAATTAAAAACTTTCAAATTGCACGACACTACCTATCTATCTGAGTATATTTTAAAGTCGTTGGATTCCTCATAAAATCGTTCTTAATGTTATCGTTTTAATAAGAGGTTGGGTTATGTACAAAGTAGATTTGTATCTAATCATTGAAGACGAAATACTTGAAATTTGAACGAATTGACAATTTTATTTCTTGAAAAAAAAAAAAAAATGTTCTAATCGACATTATATTTAAAAAAAATAAATAAATAAAATTTCTTCTAAAATTTATGAAAATAAAAGTTTTGAAACTTGCAAAATAATTCAGTTTTTTGAGTGAAAAAAGAATAACGCTTCGATGGAGATGTGTATAATTATAATTTTTCTTCAAAAATGATTTCAATTTTTAATTTTTTATTGACGGTAAAAAATTTCTCAATTTTTTCAAATTTTTTTGGAGATCTGAATTTTATCAAAATATTAAAATAAAACGTTTTTTATTTTTTATTTTGAAAAGTGGGTATTTTGAAAGTGTTTTTTTTTCAGTTTCTGTGAAAAAATCATAATTTATGGATTTTCTTGAAATTAAAAAAAACACAATTTTTTGAGTTAACATAAAAAATTAAAATTTCTCAATTTGAAAAAATATATTTTTGGAAAAAAGGTGGTTTAATTTTTTGTAGGGAATAAATGAAATTCTTATATTTTATAGAGGTTAAAAATTACACAATTTTTTGAGAACTTTCGATTTTTGTATCATTCACCAATATTTTAAATAAAGTTTTTCAAATTTTTTGAGGTAATTTTGTTCAATTCTCCTGAAATAGGAAAAATAATATAATTTTTTGACTCATTTTACAGCAAATAACTTTTTGATTTTTTTTTTGGGTAGATTTTTTAGTTTTAGTTTTTGGAACAAATAAAATGTATAATCATTATATTTTATATAGGCAGTGCAAAAAATCCTCAAGTTGATAAAAAACAATTTTTCAGAAAAAAATCAAATTCTTTTATTTACAAATTTTTTTGTAAAAAAAGCTTGATTTATTGATTTTTTTTTTTTTTTTTTTTTTTTTTTTTTGTTAGATACAACGAAACTTGAATTGAAGAAAATCTTTTAATTTTTTTAGACTAGGTATTTCTATAACAGTTTTTTTCAACGACTTTTAGAGTAAAAAACAAAAATTTTCATTTTCTTGGTTCTATTTTTTTTTTAGTGAAAAAATTTCCTAATTTTTTTGATTTCTTAATTTTTTGAGAAAAAAAAATTCCAAAGTTGATTAGGTAGGCCTAGTTCATTTTATTTTGAGGGGAAAATGTTCAATATTTTGGAGATGAAAATTCTTTCAACTTGAAAAAAAAAAACTCAATTTTCTGGAGTTGGAGTTACCTACAATACAGCTTTTCTAAAAAAATCATTTTTTGAGGAAAGCTGCCTTTTTAAAAAAATTTCTTTTTTGTAAATAAAAAAAAAATTCTCAAATTATCTGAAATTATTTTCCCAAATTTTTGAAGAAAATCTTACAAATTTTAGAGGAAGATTTTTTAAATTTTTTGAAATAAAAATCATACGTTTTTTTCGGTGTCAACTTTGGTATAAAAAAATGGATTTTTCGTTGCTTTTACGGGAGGGAGGGGATGGGATTTGGAGAGTCATTTTTTGAACAAAAAAAATTCTCGAGTAAAAAAGTTTCTCGATTTTTTGAGGGAAATTTTTTTATTCAATTTTGGGTAACAATTCCTGATTTTTTTTTGTGGATATTGCTCAGTTTTGGACGAAAAAATGGCCTTAATTTTTTGCAAGAAAATTAAAATCTCATGTAATTTTTTTTGTTGAGAAAAACACTATTCTTACATTGAACCTAGAAAATTCCTAGTTACAGATCCTGTCGTGAACAATGAAAGAATATTTTTAAAATCAAATTTGAAAACTTTGTAAATAAATAAGTAGGGCTAACATTGTAAAAAAAAAAAAAAAAAAATTTGCACAAATATCTTCCGAAATTTGTTACCTACCTATAATAATTATTAATGAATTGCCATAATATTATTATAAGTGTATTTCGAAGTGACAAGACTATTCTAGCTGTTTACAAAAAATAAATGCAATAAGTTTTAAACGAGGAACTGTTATATACATAATCGTTGGCTCAAGTCAATATTACCTATAGATAGGCATCCTTAAAATTTAAAAAAATTTTCTACCTAAAAATTTATCTAAACGAATCATAATCGACTGAAAATGAAACAAACAACAGTAACAATAAAACTGTAACTCATAATACTGCCCCTCGAACCCGAAGGATTAGGGAAGCTGCCACAGAAATCTTCGTCGCATTTCTCTTCTTTGAGAGTTTTCTTTACATCGGACAAAAATGTATCGAGTGGGCATTTATTACTAGTGGTGGTTTTGCAGGAGTCTAGTTTGATTATGTTTTCATTATGGTAAAATTCCACTTTCATCTCGTTATTTGCGCAGCTGAATTGAAAAAGATACATATATTTATCTTGTATGTAGTTTTGTTGAAAAATAGAAATATCAAATACCTATTTGAATATTTACCTGAATAGAACCGCATGTATTGTCGCAGTGTATGGACTGGAAAGTGAAGATTTCCATTTCCTGTTTTCCTTTTGGTATTGATAATTATCGTGTTTGAGTGGTTGTTCGTCTTTATATAATCCCAACTTCGTGAGCATACCCATTATGTTTTCTTCGTCGGCGAAATAAAAAGCTCCTTTTTTACCACTCAGGGTTCCGGATGAAGCTTTACTGCAAATAAGTTTTAAAAAATTTCAAATAATTAATGAATTGAGATGTAGCTAAAAGAAACGGGGGTACCTGGGTACGACTTATTATTTACCTGAGTTTATCTACCATGTCTGTGACCAGTGGACATCCCATTTTCTCACTTAGTGGATTACCATATCCATATTGGTAGTAGTGTTTTAAGTCACCTTTGTATTCCAAGACCTATTATGGAATATATATTTTCTATTATAGGTAAATTTTTCAAGTACACTTGGGATTGAGGGGTGCGCTTACTTTGTGATCTTGTTGTAAGAAAGCTGCGCAAAATGGTGGTTTCTTTGTGGTTGTTAAGGCGTTTTCAATAATACACGACTCGTACATGGCAGTAATGTTATCTGAAAGTGGACAAAATATAATTTTTATACTTTTCCAGAATTTCGGAATTTATAATTTTTCAATGTTCAAATTTTCATTTTTATTCATTTATTTATTTATTTTTAAACTGAATACACTGTCCAAAAAATTTCCCAATTTCCTACAATTTTTCAAATTGAAAAAATTATATTTTCGATTATTTTGGGTTTTTCAAGATTTTGAGTTTTCATAAATTTTAGTTTTATATTTCGAAGATTTTCAATTTCCTTAATTTTTTACATTATTAGAAGTTTTTTTTAAACAAGTGTTTTGTTCAAAATTTTGGCTTTTCATAATTATACCTACTTACCTTTTAATTCTTAAATATGTATGTTGCCTAAAATTATTTCTTAAAAATAATACTGTTTATAAAATTTCTCAGTTTACCTACCGGTATTCAAGTTTTTTTGGTTTTCATTTTTTTTTTAAATTTTACAAATAATTAATTAAGAATTTTACTAGGTATTTAAAATTTTTGACTGGTTTAAACTTGAAAATTTTATAAAAGTTTTTTTTTTTCGTTTTAAAAAACTTACAGTTTATAAATTTGATTTTTGAAGTTTTTTTTTGAAAAATTTTCCTTGTTGAATTTCTGAGTTCCCTTTTGAAATGAAATTTATTGAAGTCTTCATTTTTGTTTTGGATGATCCCTTGCGGAAAAGTACAAGTTGTAAATAGTCATCAACAAGTAATCCATAGTTGTTAACAAGTTGTATTTTACAAAACAACTTATTTTTCAAGAATAGTTGTAAATGGATTAGTATTCATTTACTTGTAGCAACTCTTCAATGTGAAAACAACTTGTTCTTCAGAAGTTGTTGTCAGTAGATAAGTATTCTACAACTTTGAATGCTTTGTAGTTGGAAAATTTTCAATGGACAAGTATTCAACTGAATACTTGGACTTATTGACAAAAGTTTCAGACCATTATTATCTCACTATATCGTATTTTCATACAACTTGAAAAAATTCAGTAACTCGTTTTGTAAAATGATTTTTTTTATAACTGTCCATCACTCTTGGATTATGTAAATCATGATTCATGAAACATACAGGTCTCCAAAGTATTCTTATAAAAAGTTGAAATTTTAAACATTTCTTAGGATTGTTTTCCATCTCATTTTTTAAAGAAAATCGTACCCTTCTCATGGTGGATAACGCCAAATTTATTTTGATAATTCATAAACAGTTGTTTTTTTGCTGCCCCATCGATCATCGTGGTCTTAGGCTTCCAGCATGACTGTACAAATAATTTTATTTAAAAATATAATAATATGAAATTTCAATTCGAAATAGAAATAGAAAACTTATCAGTAATTTTCCATCGAAAATGTACCAGAAATGCTTCAAAATTATGATGAATTTTGAGTTTTGCCCCTCCCCTTGAAGACCCAGTTGAGAATTTTTCGAAAACGATATCAAAAACGAATTCAGGAAGTAAGAAAACCTTAATTTGTATACCCCACATGTCATTTTTGTTAATTTTGAGTTTTGTCCCTCCCCCCTCGAAGCCCCTTATTGAGAATTTGTCAAAATCGATATCAAAAACGGATTCAGCACCTAGGAAAACCTAGATTTACACACCCCACATGCCATTATTGGTAATTTTGAGTTTTGCTCCTCCCCCCTGAAGCCCCTTTTGGGTCTAGAGTCAAAATAAAATGAAAAATGGATTCAGCGCTGCGAAAAACCCCCACAAGCCGATTTTCACAATTTTGCATGGAGTTGTGAGATTTTTATCCATTCAGAAATTTTGAGGGTCATTTTGATACTCGCAGATATAGTGTGTTGTGAATAAGCATGTTATAAATACTCATTTTGTACCTCACATTTTGTGAATACTTGCTGTAATAAGTTGTGAATAGTTATACCATTATGTATTGTTGTGAACATGTTATGTATATCATGTATATGTAGTGAATAGTTATACCTCAGTTAGTTGTTACAAGTTAGTTGACACTATCACAACTTGAAGGCATCAACAGTAATCGAAGTTGTTTGTAGTTGGCCTGATTACTTGTATTAGGAATACTTGAGACAACTCATACCTAAAATAAGTTGTTACAAGTTGTCATAACACCTTCGAATTTACAACTTATCATAAATTCTACTTGTGACAACTTGTAGTTTTCCGCAAGGGATATTTGCAAAATTTTTTTTACAATGTTAGCCTTGCATCATTTATTTACCAAGTTTTCAAATTTGATTTAAGAAATATCCTTTAATTGTTCACGATAGGGTCTGCAACTTGAAACATTCAAAGTTGAAATGTAGGAGTGATGTTTTTCTTCAAAAAAATAATTAGTAATTGTTCTCCGAAATTGAATAAAAATTTTTTTCTCAAAAAATCAGGAAACTTTTTCACTCGAGAATTTTTTTCTCCAAAAAATATTTTTTTTTCACTAAAAAATTGAATTGTCTATTTCAAAATTAATCACCCACCCCCCTCTACCCCAGAAAAAACGCCAAAATTCCATTTTTATACCAAAGTTAACACCGAAAAAATAGACAATTTTTCAAATTTTTGAGTTTTCTGTTGTTTTTTTTATAACTCCAACCCAAAAAAAGAAAATTGTTGAAATGAATTTTTGGATTTACCTACTTGAATTTTTAAAATTTGAAAATAAATATTAAAAAGTTATTAATTTTTTCTGTGATTAAAATTTTTTGGTTTCATTTTCATTTTTTTTCCTGAAGCCAAGATCGTATTAAAATTTTTTGGATTTCTCAAAATTTCAATATTTTAGATGTTTTTGCATTTATGAAGTTTATTGTACCGCATATCGTTCAAAAATTTTCAGTTTCCGTAATGAGTTCTTCAATTTTTTTCAAAGTTTTATTTAAAAATGCAAATTGTTTAATTTTTTTGAGTTAGGTACCTATTTACTTGGGTAAATTTTTTAACTTTCAGTTTGCTCTATTTTTATTTCATTTTTCTATATTTTTTTAATGTAGACCTACATACTGTTCAAAAATTTTACTTTTGTTGTTACTCGTATCTATCTACCGTGTAACATGGAGTTACTTTGACCCACTTTTTGAGACTTTTTTTTTGAAAATTCATCCTGCTTCTTTCAAAATTGAAGTAAGAGGCTCGATTTTCACTCCAAATAGTGTCGGACACTTGTGGGAAGCTCTGTAAATTTTTTCAAATTTTTCGTCAAACCCCCTCTCTCTTCCGTGGTTAATAAAAGTCATGGGCCAAAGTTACCAGGCTCTTGGGTTACTTTGGCCCACTTCTTTTTTCCGCAAAAAATCGATTTCTAGGCGTAATAATAACTCGCCAAAAGCATAAAACTTCAAAAAGCAATTTTTTCAGATTAAACCATATGCTCAAACATCGATATTTTAGAGATTTCCTGATGATGCTTATGCTTGGGCCAAAATAACTTCAAAAACGACGAAAAACGGTCCTCTTGACGGGTAACTTCAATTTATCTTACAAACCTTTCACCAAACCGGTATTTTCATGACAGATTCTGACTCTACGTTTAATTTTCGATTGATTTTCATAGGAAATTTTTTTTTTTCTCGCTTTTTGATAATATTTATGCGTGGGTCAAAGTAACCCCAAAAATGACGAAAACGGTCCTCTTACCAGTAATTTCAATTTATCTCACAACCGCTTTACAAAATCGAGTTTTTTTATGCGAGATTCTGAATCTACATTAAATTTTTGATCTGTTTCCATAAGAATTTTTTTTTTTTAATCATTCCTTATACTTCGTCTAAACAAAAGTTTTGGAGGTAAAAAAACCACATAAACAACGTAATAATTAACAAAAAATCAGGTTTACCAAACTTGCGACACCAAAATTGTGACAATCGCATAGAAGTGAAGTATGAAGGCCCCTCTATCGTTGACACTCTTTAAAAACTTCCTCCACTTCATACAGTTGTGGTTGGACAGGCAAATATCTTTTTTCCGAGAGTGGGCCAAAGTTACCCCCTAGGGTCAAAGTAACCCCATGATACGGTACTGTTTATTTATTTTTTTTTATATTTTCTAAAAAATTTTAAAAATTTTGTTGCTAAAATTTTTTTTAAATTTTAAAAATATTTTTTATAAGATTGGGATTTTTTTTTCTAAAATTCTAAATTTTTCAAAAGATTTTGATCAACAACTTTTGTAAATAAATTGTGATATTAACATTTTTTTTTCAATTTTTTATCATCGAACGATTATTTTTTTTCAATTTTTAAAAATTTTCAAGGTTTGTAAAAATTTTGCAGTTTTAAGAATTTTTTATTTTTTTCCAATTTAAAAATAAAATAAAAATAAAAAACAGTGTAATCTTTCAGTCGTTATAGTATACTTCTTGTTATCATCGTTCATGTAATTTCATATATGTTCAATAGAGAGGGAGGGGGTAAATCCAATGCCTAAACTTTGAATCCATTCCTCCTACTTTCTCCGTCCACCGCAAAAAATCAAATCCTCCACTTAGGTATACTGCATTTTCAAATCTAAGGCAAATATTTGCTCGTACTCGATAAAAATCTCTCGACTTACCCAATGATAGTGGATAAGTGAATCCGAGTCTATTACTCATAGTATATGACAAGGCTTGGTAAACTGGCGAAGATATGAAAGCATCCATTTCATTAGTATTGGCAGTCCATTTGGCACAATCACTTCTCGCCTATAAAATTGCATATTACCTATAGTGCATTATGTATCATAAATAAGGAAAAATTTCAAATTTACCTTGAGCATGACATTATTCTCGGTCACTCCATTATCAGCAGCTGTAGAAGCAGCAGATCCTAGTAGCTTATTTGTAAATTTAAGAGCACTATCGTTGGCCCCTGAAACTTTACTTGTCTGGAACTATAATAACACAATACCTAATTGTAGTATAAAATATGTCCTTTTTAGCACGTATAAAAATTACCACCGTGATTACATCAAAATTATCTTTGGTAAGCTTTTGAGTTTTCGAATCGATGAAATTTCCCAAATACGTGGCAAACACTTCGTGATTACTGTACGCTTTTTTAGCCAGTTCTTCATTTCGTTTATTATCGAGACTGTTGCTCCAAGAGTTTATATTTTGGAAATCCTCCGAACATAATGCGGAACCTTTTAAAAAACATGCAGCAGGTAGGTAGGTATAGCCAAAAAAGGTAACTTAAATACCTACCTATGGTCTGTATATGGGTTTAACTTACGTTTAGCTTTATTATTTCCTTCGATATCTTTTTTAATTTGGAGTAGGTTTTTATTCCTTTGAATTTGCTCCTCCGTCAAACTTCTTACCCCATGTTTTATCAATCCCCATACGTAAATCGGGGTACAAACTGTTTGAGTTGATTTTGAAAATTTTTCCGAGAAAAAGTGAGTAGGTAAATTGAAAATTTAGTAAGTAGGTATTAAGTACTTTTGATTTTTTACCTTGGTCAGTAACAGTGGGTCCTTTTACAGCATCGTACGAAGTCCAATCTAAAAAGTACTCGTATGGTGTTTTATCCAGAGCGTAGCAATAATCGGAATCGTCGCACTCGATGTACGAGTACGATAATATCGATATAAAAAATATAAAAAATTGTAGTATTTTTTGCATTTTAACAAAAACAAAAAATATCACCAAAAATTGGATTAGTTCCAACGTGTCAAACTGTACTATAATATGACTCGATGTTTACTATAAAACTGATCGTTTAATTTACTTTCAATGGTCTCGATACTTTTGATGTTGTGGCGCAATTGCCTACCTACCTGCAGGTACGTTATCTTTAAATTTTTCGCTCTCGAGTGGTGTTTGAGTAAACATAAGAGATAAGGTTTTATTGGAGTAGTTTTTGTTGGAAATGCGACTCGCGCTACTTTCAAAACTTATTACTCATGTGTGGGTCTGGGTATAGGTTCGAGTAGTGTACCTATCCTAAAAATATATTATGTATCTACTTCTTATGACGCGGAATGACTCATCGATGTACTCGAATTTGTTAGTTTTTTCAACTCGGATAGCACTTAATAAATGAGATCATTTGATGAGTGCGCGGTGGATTTCGTGAATTATTGTTCGAGAGGAGGAAAAGTCACCGGTGAGGTATGCGTTTCGAATCGCACTCGAGTAAATGCAATTTACGTACTTGAAAGTGTGCCTGGTTTTCATAATAACCTACTTCAGTTTTCTGGATTTTTTGAAAGTGGGGAAATTTTAAATGTTTGGTTGAGCTGCAGCACAGATTTTATTATGGATTTTTTTTTTCTTAGAAAAAATACTGGTAAACCAATCTAAAGTGTTTTGTTTTTAATTACTTCAAAGTTGAGCTATATGGATTTTTTTTTTGTAAAATTCAACACTGCAACAGGAGAGAATATTGAGTAATAATTTTGAGGAAAATTTAATTTTTGAGTTGAGCAATTTTTTCGAACCAATTTTATCAAATTTAATCAGATTTGGAATTTTTTGTTGTCGAAAATTCAACCTTAAAACTGGAGGGCTTCTCGAGTAATAATTTCGAAAAAAATTTACTAATCTTATGGAAATTTTAATTTATGACTTGAAAAATTTATTTTGGGATCAATTATTTTCAATTCCAACAGATTTGGCATTTTTTTTTTTGTTGTAAAATTCAATTCTACAATAACTATTGTATAACATTATTTCGAGTAATAATTTCGAGAAAAAATTCTCAAAAGGAAAATCGAATTTTTTTGTTAAACAATATTCCTTTTGTGAATTTTTTTCTCGATATTCTTAAGAAAACTTAAATTTAGGTGTAGAGCAATTTTTTTGATCAATTTTTCCAATTCCAGCCAATTTGATATTTTTTGTTTGTTTGTAAAATTCAACCATACAACAATAAGTATGTAGTGCTTCTCGAGTAATAATTTCAAGAATTACTTATTTTATGGAAATTTGAATTTATGACTTGAGCGATTTTTTGGGGATCAATTGTTTTCAATTCCAACAGATTTGGTATTTTTTTTGTAAAATTCAACCCCACAACTGTAGGGAACTTCGAATAGTAATTTCGAGAAAAAATTACAAATTTTTAGGAAAATTGAATTTTTTAGTTGAACTATTTTTTCGAGCCAATTTCATCAAATTTTATCAGATTTGACAATTTTTTTTTGAAAAAATCAAGCCTACAAAACTTTAGGGCTTCTCGAGTACTAATATCGAAAAAAAATTATGATTCTTATGAAAATTTAAATTTAGGTGTTGAGCAATTTTTTTATCAATTTTTTCAATTCCAGCCGATTTGCAATTTTTTTTTGTCAAATGCAACCATACAACTGTAGGGCAAATCAAGTTATAATTTTGAGGGAAATTGATTTTTTGAATTGAACAATTTTTTGGAAATAATTTTAGCCAATTTAATCTGATTTGCAAACCATTTTGAAAAATTCTTTTCAATTCCAGCTGATATTCAATTTTTTTTTGTAAAATTCAACCCTACCAAAAATTTTAATAATCTTATGTAAATTTGAATTTATGAGTTGAGAAATTTTTTGGATCAATTTTTTCGATATTTCAGCTGATTGGTTTTTTTTTTTTTTTTTTTTGTAAAATTCAGGTGTCTCTACCACTGATAAATTTTTTTTATTAATCTTATGGAAATCTGAATTTATGAGTTGTGAAAGTTTTTAGGATCGATTTTTTTCAATTCCAATAGATTTGACAATTTTATGTAGAATTTAATCCTTGAAATTTTTTTATTGCAATGTTGCCAACTTTCGATTTTCCTAAAGGAATTTATTTTTTAGGGAAATTTTGATATTTTATGAAAATTGAATAATAATAACAACAACTCACTCTATATCATTTCATAAAGCTTTATAATTTGAATAGGTACCTAACACCTATGTGTTGAAAATATGAGAAGTGGGCTATTTGGACATGACATAGGTAAGGGTTTTTTGCAAAAAATGATGTAATAAATTTCAAATTCGATTTGGGGTGTCCACCTAAATTATATGCACGTTTTTAAATTTTGGTAAATGAAAATACATACCTAATATATATATTTTTTTTAATATTACACCTCATGGCGATTTATTTATCAGCCAAACTTTCAATATTTCCAATATTTCTTTACGAGCGTCTTTCAATTCTTGGATATCTTTATCCGAAGCAGGAAGCTGATCAGCACCATGAGAAGCCCCTAAAATTATCCATAAATTAATGTGATTGGAAAATTATCACAAAACTAGACAGGCAATTGGAAAAATGTCCTACCTTTGATAAAAACTGTCTGGTAAAGAGAATCATTTTTCTTCGTATAAAGCCCCAATGCATTCCATGGATCAAATGATCCGTGAACGAAAAGCGTATTTCTAACATTGAAATTTAATCCACCGTACATCATATTCGTACGAACAACCTTCTCATTCATATCTTTCATAGTGAAACTTCAAAAACAACCGATCGTATCAGTAATTTGGCGATTAGAAAGAAGGAAAAATTACGTAGTAGGTATGTACTCGTACTTACTTAGGACCAAAAAATTTCGCGCATTTGTTTCTCATGAGACGTTGAACGGAATTATAAAGTTTTCCAGCAAATAGTTTGAGGTTTTTACTGATTCCTCGAAAGAATCCTAATTCAGAACATCTCTGGAAATCCCATGGTTCTGTGTGAAGATGTGCAACAACATTAATTGTTGTAATGTCTCTATTTTTCTTTATAGAACGATCTCCTCATTTTTAAAATACGTACTCACCATCATTCATCTCGTCTTCATCATCACCATCGTTGACGTAGTGATCGTACAATTTTATCAGTTTTGCGTACCTTTGATACTGAAAAATATGTTCGAGGTTGAAATAATATACAAAAGTATTTTTACAAAAAGCTCTATCACTATTGATAGGTAGGTACTAGGTAGTAGGTACCTACCATTGTACCCTTAGATTTGGTCATTGTGTCGCAAACCGTGGAAATATTAATTTTTGCTGTATGATGAAATTCAACAGCTTTGACTAGAATATTTTTCATGTTTGAAAATAATTCTTCTAAACAGCTATCAGTAATAATGTTCATTCGGGTTGAACATGAGCTATAAAATTTAAAAACCTACTTATTATGATGTACGTATTATGTGTCTATTAGTCTAAGCTGTTAGCACAGGAATACTTCGTTTTTTGAACACAAGTTGACATACGGATTTTCTTTTAAAATGATCCACAAGAAAATTTTAGAGAAGGGGAGGCATCAAAAATTTCCCTTATGGGGAGTAGGAGGGGTTTTATGAGGGGAAACACCCCCATTTTCCACACTATTTTTGCTGGGTTGACAAAGTGAAATTTTCTTAGGTTCAACTCGATGTTTTCCTGAAGGGATGGCTGGTTTAAAAATTTTAAATGATGAATATAGGAATGATTTTTTTCCTTCTAAAATTCAAAAAATAGTTTTTTCCTCCAAAGAATTTTCTCGAGAAAAAAATGAAAAATGTTCTACTTGGAAAAAGTTGAAAGACTTGATTAGTGGATTTTTCCCATCAACGTATTTCATTTTTTAAAGATTTCATATTTTTACTATAGAATTTTTTCTCAAAAAATTACTCACTCTCTCCCTCGAAAATAGAGGTAAGAGATTGTTTTTCGAAAAAATTGAGAGTTTTTCAGAAAGCAGAGATTTTCTTCCAAAAAGAAAGAAAGCTGATATTTTCTTACTTAAAAAAAAAAAAAAAAATTTCAATGGAAACTTTATTAATTTACCTGGTTTTATTTATTTATTATTTACTCCAAATAAGTACCTACTTACCTGTCGAGATTTTGTACGAGTAGGTACTCCAAAAATGTACTTACTAATTTTTATTCTAAATCAGTGGCTCTCAATTAGTTTTACTCATGTACCTACCCCTTTTTGAAAAAAAAATTTGCGCGTACCCGCTCCCAAAAAAATAAATTAGTGACTGGGCAATAAATTAGCACGCACCCGCACTCAGGAAACATTATTTGTAAAAAAAATTATAAAAAATGCTGGATAAAACTTTCTCATTAAAAATCACCATAAAATGAAAAAATCCGCATGAAGTCAGAATAAAATTATTTGAGATAAAAAAAATCACTTTTTTATCTTATCTGAAAAATTAAGAAATTTTTTTCACAACAAAAATATAAAAAAAAAACAAAAAAAAACTTAAAACACGAAAAATTTTACTATAGAAAAAGAATTGACGAAAAAAATCCAAAAAATTGAAACGGGCTTCTTTTTCCAAAAAATGAAAAATATTCTCCAATCTAAATCTCACAAAAAAAAAAAAAAATTCTCCTATAATTAAAAGACTTAACTCAAAAAAAAAATGAAAATGAAAAATTAAGAAAAAAAGAAAAATACAAGCACATAATTTCACTGAAATACCCCCCCCCCCCCCCCCCCCTTCAAAAAATATTATTTTTCAAAGAAAATATTGCTTTCTACTCTCAAAAAATGAAAAATTCTATCCTACAAAAAATTTGAATAAATAATAGACGATTTTTTACAAAAAAAAAAAAAAAAAAAATCCGAAAAAAAGATTTTGAAACATTTTTACTTTAGAAATTTTGAGAAATTTCTTCTCAAAAAGATACTTTGTTTTAACCCCGAAAAACTGAAAAAAAAAATTATTTCAAGAAAATTGGAATATTTTTTTATTTAAAAAAAAAAAAATCATCCTGAGAAAAAAAAATTGAATTTGAAGTGAATTGTTACCTAAGCGAAGCGAGGGCGAAAATTTTAGGATACTAAATTTTCATTTTCACTTAGGAAATAGATATACGATATACGTATTTCCTGAATAAATTTGAAAATGTACAAATTCATGTATTGTATTTATGTAGTCAGCAGTAAGCTGCCAATGTCCTCACGTACCCCTTGAGAAATCTTCGCCTTCGCGTACCCTTTGGGGTGCATGTACCACCATTTGAGAAACACTGTTCTAAATTATTTTAAAATACATTTATTTCTAATTCAAAAACAACAACAAAAAAGTTTAGTTTCCAGTTTCGGTTAAAATTTGTTTTTGAAATAAAAGTTTAGTTACAAGTTTCAATTTCTACTTTTCAATATATCTACTTACTTAAAAGTTCAGGTTTCAGTTTCGATTTTTTTTTCACTGAATTTTAGAAAATTTTGTTGAAATTATAAACAATTTTGAAAATGGATAAGGTTAATTTTTTTTCTTTCTAAAATATGATTTTTCAAGTTCGTTTTTTTCCATTTTTAAAAAATAATTTTTTTTTGTTTGTTTGAAAATTATTTTTTGAAAATATAATTCATTAATTTTTTCAAAAACTGTTCGATTATTCTCTACTTGATTTTTTCAACGTAAACCAAAACCCTAATCTCGAATTTCACTTGAAAAAAAAAACATGAAAATTTTTTGAAAAACTGAAAAAATACAACTGACATTTTTTAAAGTTTAGTTTTCAGTTCGGTTTCCAGTTTTCTTCAAAATTCAATCGGTTTTAGCAGTGTGAGTTTAGGTCCAATCCTAAAAAAGCATTTCTTTAAATCTTAAAACAAATTTTGAAATATCATTTCTTCAAAAAAAATTGAGACGGTTTTCTTCAAAAATTGATAATTTCTAGTCTTTTTTTTACTTTAAAAAAAAGAAAAAGGCGACTCCAAAAGAATTTTTTTTTTTAAATTGCATACCTATCTACAAAAAAATGGTAATTTTTTTTCTTGACATAAAACAGAGATTTTGATAAGTGTAGTGTGCTTTCAATTTTTACATTTAGGGTATTTTCTAGAGAAATGAACTATTTCTACTTATGAAGCCAATTATTTATATTTACCCAAATGTATTTGTAAATTTCTTCCTGCCATCTTTGGTTTTTTTGAAACGAACGATTTCTTGACTAGCTGATGAAATGCTGTTCAAACATTTCGGATCGTAAGAATTTAACGATTTTTCGACACCTTGGAAATATTCTTTGAAAAAAAAAATGTATAACAATTAATTCAACAAAAGTTATACCTACTAGCTTCTTTAAAGGCACACGAAAGATTCAGTACCTGAAAAATCTACTTTAGCCAAGATCGGCGCGCTAGAGGCAACTGCACCATGAATCATATGCGGATACTTGAGTCGAGCCCATGCAGCCAAAGAACCCCCATAAGAACTTCCGAATACGATCCATTTTATATCTTCGGGCAGATTGAACTGTTTCGTTATAGATTTTATGAAATAGGCAATATCTGCCAAAGCTTGTTCAATGCTCAAGTGACGAATCAGATTTCCACTAGGAAAAAAATGAATGATATTAGAAACACATCTACTTGGAAGGGGTAAGCAAAGGTACATATGAGAATAGGATTACTTTTCTGGCCAATTTTTTCCGTAGAAACGATGCTCCAACAGGAAACAATACGCGTTCAGTTCTTTGGCATATGACATCCAATGACCCGCGTAAGGCACAACCAAATTCTTTTCAAGCGACGATTTGACGTTTAGGAACAAAAAAGCTGGTCCACCTTGTTTGTAATAAGATGCTATTGCGAAGAATCGCTGCTTCCATTTTAAATTATTTAATCGATTGAAGTGATCCAATTTTTGCGAAGCAAAGTCGTATTCTTCTACTGTAGGATGCAGGGATATGTTCAAACTGCGTTTAAATGATTGGTCAAGAGGGAGGAGGACTGAAGCGGAAAGCGAATTCAAAGTCAATACCAACAGTATTGCTTTCTTCATCGCTGTATAAATTAAAATAATAATAAAACGTTAAAAAATTAATTAAAATTGAAACACTGTTAAATACCAGAGAATGGTTCAATTAGAATGAAAATAATTCAACTGTGTCGATAATGTGAATAGCTCCACTTGAAATAATTTCCGCCTCGAAATTAGATAATGTCCATTATCGAGCAACTACCTACTCCTGCAGTAACCGGAATTAAAATTTGACTCTTTTACGCATCAAAAAAAAAAATAAAATAGTGAGTCGCTAAATGTGCAGGAAATAAATGTGGGACAGTATCTCATCCAGTTGATTACAAGAATGATTTCCGAGCAAAAATCAAAGTTATCTTATCGCAAAACATCAGAGGAGTGCCTCTATGCCAATTGCAAATTATGAATAATATTTGCAAGTTCATAGGAAATAAATCGCTGTTATCAAAAAAATTGTCATCTCGATAGATGTTCAACCGCCTCATGCGAATATTTCAAAACTAAAAAAGAATCATGGAATAATAGTTTATAAAAATTAAATTTGAAGAGTTTTAAAAATTAGGATACAAAAAAAATTATCGAAGCATTTTTTCAGATTTTTAAAATAAAATTAACCCGCCCTCTGGGACCTCAAAATTTAACAGGGGGTTTACATCTTTTGATAAAAAAAATAATAATAAATAAAATCATAGAATCCCAAATAAATATATTAAAAGTAATATTATCTTCTGCATTAAATTCAAAAATTCAATATTAACCATTGAATTTTTCCAGGGGTTTGAAAAATATTGGATTTTTAAATTGATGTGTTTAATTTTGTTTTTTTCAAAGTATCAGTGGATTTATTTTTTTCCTCGAAATTTTTTGTGGTCAGTTTTTTTTTTCACTTTCTTTTTTCAAACATTTTCGCGTGAAAGATTTCAAAATTGAAAATTGAAAATTTGTGAACTTGAATTTTTTTTCAATTTTCACACTTTTTCTGGAGTAAAATAATTTCAAGTTGTTTTAAATAAGAGCATTTTGCCGAAATTCTTCGACTTAATTTTTTTTTTTCAATTTTCAAGGGTTTTCTCGAGCAAAAAATTGAAAAAATGTTTTCATGTAGGTACCTAAAACATCTTAATTTCAAAAGTCCGTATTTTTTGAACACCTCCCAAAAATTATATTTCAAATTTTGGTAGAGGTGGGAAAAGTCGATAATTTTCATGATCGATTATTTTCGATTTCAGTGCTATTTTAAAAACATGTTTTTAAAAAAATTTCAAAATCGGAAAAATCTCAGAAAAATGATAAAATCTTGATGAAGTTTCTTGATTTCTTTTCTTCACCTAGGTAATTTAAAAAAAATAATCTTGGGTATGAAAATTTTTAAAGAATCATTTTTTTGTTGAAAATTTCCCTACAAAATCTTGGAGCAAATTCTAAAATATCTAAAAAAAATCCTAGGAAAAATTCTTCTATAGGTAAGACCTTTTTTTTGGAAAATTTCTGATAAGAATTGACATTTTCTCATTAAAAATTAAAGTTCTTTGAAAAAAAAAAAAAAATAGAAAAATTTCTCGCTTAGGATTCCTTAAGAATCCTAAAACATACTTTTCAAAAATTCTCCCTTTTCCTTTGATTTTTATTCATTTTTTGAATCAAAAACTGAATATTATACCATATACCTATAATTTTTGAAATAGCTATGTGAGTTCTTGTGAAATTGCATTTAGCCAAAGAAAAAAGCTTCCATAAAATCCAAAGCAAAATCCTCCTCTGATGAAATTTTTAAAAAAATTTTAAATTATCAATTTTGTGAAAATTTTCATTTTTAGTAAATTTTGAAAAATGTGAGTTGTTTGTTGCGAAATTGCATTAAATCAATAAAAACAGTAATAAAATTCAATGCTACTCTGGTAAAATTTCTGAAAAAATTTAAAATTTTTAATTTTGTAAGAATTTTTAAGAAATAAAAGTTTTTGCAAAATTGCATTTACCTACCATAATCGATGAAAAAAGCTCCGATAAATTCCAAGGTAAAACCTTCCTCTGATAAAATTTTTGAAAAATTTTTATTTTCAGTAATTTTTGAAAATTAAGAGCTTTTGCGAAATTGCATTTAATCAATGGAAAAAGCTCCGATAAAATCCAATACAAAATTCTCCTCTGATGAAATTTAAAAAAAAATGAATCATCAATTTCGTAAAAATTTTTGAAAAATGGAAGTTTTTGCAAAATTGCATTTATCATAATCGATAAAAAAAAGCTCCGATAAATTCCAATGCAAATGAAATTTTCAAAAAATTTTAAAATCATCAATTCATAAAAATTTTTGAAAAATGAAAGCTTTTGAAAAATTGCATTTAATCGATGGAAAAAGCTCCGATAAATTCCAATGCAAAATCCTCCACTGATAAAATTTAAAAAAAAAATCCAAAATTTTATAATTTTTTTTTTTTTTTTTTTGGTTTCGTTTGGTTGTTGCACTGGTTGTTGCGAGAGCCACTCGCTCTATGAAATTTTTGTAATAAAATTGATTTCGTATTGTTTCAAGAAAACTCAGAAATTTTTTCATCAAAAAATTAATATATTTTTTTCTCTGATCTCAAGTTTGAAAAAAAATTTTACCTACTCATTTTTTCACTTCGAAAAAAATAAAAATTAGACTATGTATTCTGCCTCGAAAAAAAATTATAAGAACATTTTTTATTGTAGGCATGTATAAAAAATTAGATTTTTTCTCTCCAAAAATTGTTGAGTTAGAAAAACTTTCATTGCAAAGAAAAAAAATAATTTACGCCAAAAAAGAAATTCAAAAAAATTTTAATTAAAAAAATTGATATTATTTTTTCAAACAAATAAAAGACAGATATAATGAGTTTTTTTCTCAAAAAAAAAAAAAAAAAATACCAATACTTTTAATAGAGATCTTTTCAAAAAAATTGAGTAGTTTTTTAGCCTGATGGCTCGAGAAAAACCGTTTTTTTTTTATTTCGAGGAAATTCAGAAATTTTTTCAAGAAAAAATTGTAAGACTTTTTAATCTGCGATCAAACCAAAAAATAATTGTTTTTATTTGGAAATTAGATTTTTTTCAAAAAAATTTCCTTCGAAAATTTTAAAAATATTTTCTAGGTAATTCAAAAAAATTGAGAAACTTTTTTTTCAAAAAAAAAAAGAATTGAATAAATTTTATTAGGTACGCTAACTCCAAAAAAAAATTGATAAAAAGAAAAGTCAAACAATGAGATTTTTGAATAAATTCAGAGATAAGTAAGAGGTTATCTACTCAAAAATTCACATGGACCAGAAGTCATAGTAAAATGGAAAAAAAAATTAGTTGTGGAAAGAATTTTAGATTTTGTATCCCAAATCCAGGGGTGAAAATAAATTTTGGATCTTGGATTTTAAATACAAATTTTCACAATAATTTTGGATTTTGATTTTAAATCCATTTTTTGCTGGATTTTGTCGAACCCTGCTGTTTTTAAATTTTAAATATTTGCATGAGGCGCCATGGCGGCGGTTTGACATCTTACGAGATGATAACTTGTCATGATAGTTCAGTTCCTGTATTTGACGATTCAAATTCTTATCATCAATATTTCATAAATGCCTTGAATTTCAATTCATGGTCATTTCTGCCCGTATCATTTGATAGTAACATTATTGTTTCCCCCAAAAAAATGATAACGTGGTTTCCTTGCGGAAATCATCTCTAGATAAAGAAACGCACTTGCAAAATTCCTGTTATCGACAGGACACTGTTGAAATATATTTTATGGCGTGAATTTCAGTTCTATCTGAACAACTCTTTAATTGTGATTGAATTTTGTTCGATGTTTATTAACTGACATAACCAGCTTTTATTTCCTACAGCGATGAAAACAGCAATACTGCTGTTGTTAACTTTAACTTGTGGTTCCACTTCAGCAGTCTTCCACCACAAGCGAAGATTTAAACGTGGTTTATCCACCTATGACTTTGAAGAGAATTATTTTTGGCAGAAATTGGATCACTTTGATGTAATAGGTGATGAAAAATGGTGGCAGCGATATTATTCCCTCGGAGATACCTACAAAGAAGGTGGACCAGCATTTTTGTTTGTGAATGGCGAGTGGCCAGTTGAACCTAGCAACGTTGCTGGTCTCTCGGGTCATTGGTTATCTTATGCTGAAGAACTGAACGCGTATTGTTTCGCATTGGAGCATCGTTTTTATGGAAAAAGTTGGCCAAAAAAGTAGGTATATTTAATCCAGTTAAGTACCAAAAATCGACCTGTTTCCAATGTTGTTGTTTTTTTTTTTTTTTTTTTTTAAATAGCGGTGATATGATGCGTTACTTGAACATGGAACAAGCTGGAGGAGACATTGCCTACTTCATACAACGTATAACTGAAGACTACAAACTGCCCCAAGATATAAATTGGATCATATTTGGATGCTCTTATGCGGGTGAAGTGGTTACATGGGCTCGACTCAAGTATCCTCATTTAATTCACGGAGCAGTTGCATCTAGTTCGACAATGTGGTATAAAGCACTCAATCCAGGTAATGAAAATCATTCGAGTGTTTTTTAATGTGGCTGAACTATTAATTTTTTTATTAAATCGGTTGTAATTTTGTTCCTGAAGAATATCTCCATGTTGTGGAAAACTCATTGAAGTCCTACAGTCCGAAATGTGTCGAGAGCATTTCATTGGCTAATCAAGAAATGCATAGTTTCTACAGTAAGGAGGCGAGAGAGGTTGATCAAGAAAAGGGTACCACAACATACCCAGAAAGTAGTACCTCGTCAACTTTTGAGTAAGAAATGAGTTTATTTTAATGATATATTGGTAGAAAATCGTCTCCTGTGATATGATTTTTTTAAATGGAATAGTTCGTGGACTAATCAAGAAAATATGGATAATCTCTACAGCACATCAAGTCTAGAGGGGTAAGAAATTCATTTCCTTTAATGGTGTTGATCAGTTAATGTGTTGTGTCAATTTATTCTGCTTTGAAAATCATTTGCAGCAGATCTGTGTTACGTTCAATATAATATATTTTTGTTTTTTAATGGAATAGGTTATGGACTACTAGGCAAGAAACAGACAGTCTTCATAGAAGTACAGCTGCCAGAGAAAATACTGCGCAGACCTCTGAGGAGTAAGAAATTTGTTTTTTTCATTGATATCATCATTGGGCAGCCAAAACTTTTTTTTTTAGTCTGGCCTAAAATTTAGAAAAAATGTGAAAGTACATAATACATATACTTACATATACAATTATACATATATTTTTGATTCGATTAGGTTGCGGAATAATCGAGTAAAAATAAGTCTTTCCAGCACTGAAGCAACCACAGAAAATACCGTGCAGGCCTCTGAGTAAGAAAATCTTTCCTTTCAATTACTATAATAATATTATGTATGTAAGGTAAAGGGCACGGGCAAAGACATGGTATAATTTTGTCCGAAAACCAATTTTGATCAAGCTTACCCTCTCAAGGTTGATCAACTGATCATGATGAGATAAAATCTTGATAAATTTTGGATCCCAAATATAATTATTAGAGGAATGGAGCAGAGATGAAACATGGTCAAAAATCTTCGGAAAGGGGGGGGGGGGGAGAAATTTGCCCAATTGGTCGACAATTTTGTTACTTTTCAAAAATTGCTGAATTTTCAAAAATTCGCTGACTTTTTCAAAAAATTTTGAGCGAGTTGGCCACTCCCCCCCCCCACCACAATAGATTCGTATCTGGAGTGGGACATCAAAACCTTATCTAGTTTTTAATATTAGCTTTGTTTTTTTATCGCGGATTCTGCACAATCTGGATTTTGGATTGTGAGGGTTTGTGCGAATCCATTTAATAATCTGCTCGATGAGTAGATTATGAAAGTGGATTATGGATTTTACTGTGTTCTTTTGTTTTGTTTTTGATAAACTTTTCAGAATAATTGATCAGAACATTTCTAAACCTTTTTTTAAGAAGTAAATGTTAGAATCCATAATCCAGATTGTGCAGAATCCGCGATAAAAAAACAAAGCTATTTATTCATTGGCGCTTTCAGGAGTTTTTCTTCGTAGGAGCTAGAACTTGAGAAAAAAAACCCTAAAAAGTAGGGGGCTCAGCCTACTTGATTCCTACCCTATTTTCATGGGCTGTATTTTATTTTTTTCTTGAATCACGAAACAAATAAATTTTAACAAAAGTAACTTTTTTGTCGTAACATTCACCTTCTGGCTTCCGCTTATTACATTCATTTTGGAATAGGTGTAAAAAAATTTCATTTTGAAAAAGAAAATCTCAAAAAAAAAATTTAATAAAAAAATTTGACAATTCTCTAGGAATTAAAAAAAAATTGGAAAAGAAAATTCTCTTTTTTTTTAGTACCTAAAGTGACGATTTTTCAAATTTTTGGAGAAAAAATAATTTACTCATTAATTTACTATCATAAGAAAGTCTCAAATGTTTTTTTAATTTTTTTGGAATAAAAATTTTTTGGGGGAAATAATCGAATTTTCGTAGATTTTTCGCTAAAATGTCGAAGACTTCGACTGAACTTCCACTCCCACTATAAAAAAAAACTTCAAAGTTCAAAACTGCTTTTTGAAAAAAAATTAAATTTTTTTGAGAGAGATGAGCTAGGTTTTGGGAGAGCTTCAGCCCGCTAGCTCCCGCTTAGATGTGCTCATGTATCCATCTAATAATAGCATTATTATTAGTCCAAGTCGTATTATTTGAAATTGGAGGGGGAGGGAGGGAGGGGTCCAATCGGAAATTTCGTAATACCTAACAAAAATGATTTCTAGAACTTCAATCTACAACTTTTGTTTGAAAATTTTTTTAATTGGATCCCTCTCCAATTTTGAAAAGTATCTACATTAATTTTGTGTAAAATCAGAGAGGAGAGAGGGGTCCAAATTGCCAATCCGAATTTTTAACCTAAAATATTTCAAGGAGTTCAAAGATTTTTTTTCAACAAAAAAAATTGTTTTTCTTTTGTATGAGAATGCAAGATTTTTTTTTCTGCAAAAAAATTAAGAAATGTTTTTCTCCAAAAATTTGAAAAATATTTTTGAGATTTAGTTGAAAATTTTTTCTCAAAAACAACGGAGAATTTTTTCTCTGAAAATGAAACATTTATTACTTTCCGAACAGCGCGTAGCGTTGTAAGGAAAGTATTGTTTTCGGTGCGAAATGCGTTTTCACGAATATTGCACTTAGACAAATTTTGACTTCGTACAAATTTGTTTTCAACAATTTCCAGATGATGTTCCGTATGTATGTGTGTGTGTGTGTGTGTGTGTGTATGTGTGTATGTGTGTGTGTGCAGAAAAATTTGTTAACACGATTCTAATCGCCCTAATTGAGATATCTCGTTGAAATTCGGCGATGAGAAGTGGTTTATATAAACGAAGGCTACGCAAGAATTTGGGGCCTTTACGTTGAATAGAAAAAATTTTACGAGCGTTTTTTGCGAAAAATTTGTTAACACGATTCCAACCGCCCTAATTGAGATATCTCGTTGAAATTCGGCGATGAGTAGTGGTTTATATAAGCGAAGGCTACGCAAGAATTTGGGGCCTTTACGTTGAATAGAAAAAAATTTACGAGCGATTTATGCGAAAGATCGTCGAGTTTCACATTTGTCGCGTTTTAGATGTCGATAAAGGGAACGGTTCAAGTGTTTATCTATATCCGGACATGTCCGCGGGTGTACCGGTTTCCTCTCCTTTCCTTAACATGCGCATTGCGCAATGCTTCGCATTTTTGTCTTATTCATGATAAGATGTACGGGTATTCGAATGGTTGTTTTGTTTACATCATCATGATATTTTTTCACGATTAATAATAATGGAGCAAGTGTGATTTTGCCGAATATTTTTGTGTCATGTTTAACGTTTTTCAGTGTAATTGCTGACGTTTTAAATACAAAAAATATTTTATAGTCGATTTTTTCACAAATATTCGATAATCAATTTTTTTTACATAATATTCGATGACCGATTTTTTTACAAATATTTTTTTGTTAATATTTTTTAAAATACTTTTTGATTCGGAAAGTTCGTGATGCTTGCATCACTGTTTATTTTCATCTTGAACTAAGAAATTTTTTCCATTCAAAAAAAAAAAAAAAAATCACTTGTATTTTTCTCCACAAATTTGGAAAACACGTTCAATTTCAGAAAAATTGAGAAATTTTCTTCTCCACAAAATTCATTTCCTCGAAAAATTGAGAATTGCAAAAATTTTCCCCGAAAGATGAGAGATTTTGTTTAAATAGAAAAACAGATTTTTTGCTCTAAACTATTTGACAAAAATCTAAACCATTTTCTAATAAAAATTGGCAATTTTTGTTCCCTAAAAATTAAAGGAATTCATCCTAAACGAAAATAGAGATATACTCATAGTTTCTCCAATATATTTTTTTTAAATAAAAAATAGAAAATTTGTTCTTTACTATTAAATCGAATTGAACCCCTCCCTTCCATAGTTTTTAATATCTAATAATAGCATTATAATATTATTCGGAATTGGAATGGAAGGAGCGGGGGGGGGGGGGAGTCTGATAGAAAATTTCGTGATAGCAAAAATAATTTCTAGAGCCTCGATCTACAATTTTTGTTTGAATTTTGTAATTGTATCCCTCTTCAATTTCGAAAAGTAAGTATCTAGAAAAAAATTTATATGAAATCAGGGGAGAGGTAGAGGTCGCATTGCCAATACGAATTTTTTACCCAAAATTATTTCAAGTACTTATTTTACAGTTTTTTTTTTCAAGAAAAAATTTTAATTTTTTTATAAGAATGCGAAATTTTCTTCTAGAAAAAAAATCAAGACATGATGTTTCTCTCCAAATATTAAAAAATATTTTTCCTTGAAAAATTTAGATTTAGTTTAAAAATTTTTCTCAAAAACAACAGAGAATTTTTTCTTTGAAAATGAAACATTTTTATTTTCTTCTTAAGCAAAGAAATTTTTTTCAAAAAATTGAAAAAAATTTTCACTATGTATTTTTTTTCCAAAAACTTGAGAAACATATTCACTTACTTCAGAAAAATTGAGAAATTTTCTTCTCCACAAAATTCAGTTTTTATTTTTCCTCGAAAAAGTGAGATTAATTGAAAAAATTTCCCCCAAAAAATGAGAAATTTCGTTATAAACAGAAAAACAGATTCTTTCTCTAAAATATTTGACAATAATCAAAACTAATTTCTCAAAGAAAGTGGCATTTTTTCTTCTTTAAAAAATATGAGAATTTCTCCAAAAAATGGAAGTTTTGTTTTTTCAAAAAATAGAAAACTTTTTCTTCATTATTTTTTTTTGCAAAAAATTGAAAAATCTGAGATTTTTTTTTCCTTTAAAATATTTGGAAATAATTAAAATTTTATTTTTCAAAAATGAGAGCTTTCTTTCTGAATAAAAAAGAGTCTTTTTCTTAAAAAATAAAAGATTTTTTTAAAATTTAATAGATATCTAAAAATGTTCCAATTATCTACCTACCCACTTCAGAAGAACTGAGAAAAATTAAAGAATTTTTTCCCACTCAAATTTGGGTAAAATGAGACATATACTTTCTTAGATTGTTTACGAACCGGGGCGAATATTTTTATATTTTTTGTATATTGGATGAGATGGGAGGGGATGGGAGAAACTAGTAAAAAATTGAGCAGAATCGAAGGCCTGAGGTTAAATTGGCCGAATGAACATGAAATGATCCAACCAACAAAATATAAAAGTTTTATAATTTTGCAATTTGTTTTTCGAATGGTGTGTTTAGCATTTGAAATTTAGTTTGAGGGAAAATAAAAAATTCGGAATCATGATGATCATTTTTTCATTCTCTTTTTGTTAAAAAAATTCAAGTTGGAATAAGAATAGAAAATTGGGAATTGATTCACATGAAAAGAAACAACCGTAATAGGTCATAAATCATAATCAAAAAAGGGGAAGAGTTTAAAAGTAATTTTTTTTTTTTTTTTTTTTAAAGAAAATAAGGGCGAAAATTCAGCTAGGGTAAAAATAAAAAAATAATTTTCTCATAAAAAGAAGCAATTATTCAAGATACCTACTGAGATAAAAAAAAATATATCGAAAGTCTAAAATTAGGACCATCCTAGTCCCTATAAGTAGTAAAGACCTTGACATACTTCCTTTTTTATTTTTAAGATCCAATAATTTATGGACTAATCAAGAAGTGGAAAGTCCCTACACTGCTACATCTGGCCCTGAAAATACCGAGCAAACCTCCGAGTAAGAAATTCGTTCCCTTCAACCATATTAGATAAATTTCATAAAGTTACCATTTTTTGGAAATTATTCCCCTTAATGTATTTTAAATCGAATAGTTTATGGACAAAGCAAGAAATGGAAAGTCTCTACAGTACTACAGCCAGCCCAGAAAATATCACACCGACCTTTGAGTAAGAAATTTGTTTCCTTCGGTAATGTTGGGTAAATTGATTACCTCAAGTAGTATAGGTACTTATTAATTTAATCCAATAGGTCGTGGGTAAATGAGAACCATTATGCCGATAGCTTACGAGATTTATACGAAAACATGGATAGTATTCTTATGGATGCTGTGCAACATCATGAAACGTCGCCCATAAATATTACCACACTTTGCGACGTAATGACTAATTATAATGGTACAAAGGTGGGTACTTAATACTTATCAACATTGCTACTCGTACTTACTAGAACTGTTTGTCAAATTTTTCTATATTTTACGTTGTTTTTTTGTTTCTTATTCTTCAGTATCAATCGTTAATTAAGCTAAAAGAATTGTATGATGAATCCCGAGGAGGAGACATCAATTATGATGAGTCCTTTATCAATGCTTTTTATGCTAATACTAATGATTATGAAGATGTTGATGATGATGATGATGATGATGCTGCTATCTACGGGTACTATCAGGATTCCAGTGAGTATTGACTGAATTATTTTAAAATCGGTACCTAAAATAAAAAATAATTAACAATGTTGCACACATTCGTGTAGGATCATACGATTACCAAATTTGTTCAGAATTTGGACAATTGCCAGTTCCTAGTAAAACATTAAACTTATCTCTTGATTACCTGTTTGATTCGGTGGAAGATCTGGTTCAAAGAACATGCGGACAATTCTATGGCCCCAAGTAGGTACCTATTTATTTTTTATTTTTCCTCTTCGACTCTGACGAATTTTCGATTTTTCTTTTACATTGGTTTTTTCCTTGAAAGTTTCACTATTGATGATTTGAATGAGAAAATCAGCTATACGAATATGGTTTTCGGCGGATTAAACTTCAACATCGCAAATACGCTGTTTGTTCACGGATCACTCGATCCGTGGCATGTATTGGGCTTTTATCAGAGGAAAAATGATTCTTTATATCAGACAGTTTTCATCAATGGTAACTAAAGTATTCTTGTTTATTTACAGTGCAGTGTTGGTTTATTTTTGTAATACTTTTCCAATATGGTTAATTTATAAATACTTTTAGGGACTTCACATTGCGCAGATATGAATCATGCTTCAGATGAAGATATCCAAGAATTGAAAGAAGCTCGTAAAGAAATATTAGGAATATTGAAAGATTGGTTACAAAAGAAGTAGATATAGGCGTGAAGTTTTTAAATCAACAAAAAATTATGTTGAAATGTGCGAACTAGGGTGGTGCTTGTTTTAGACTTTATTTTTTATTTTTTTAAAAATATTTTTTAAATTCTCGTCCGAATTATTACATTTTTAATTTCTTGAATTTTCATTCAATTTCTGGTAATTTTATCTTGATTATATATTTTTTTTCGGACAATTTTGTTTCATTAAAATTTGTCTTGTCAGCAGTTTTTACTTTTTTTTTACATCTTAAGTGATTTTTCATGTTGAATGTTTAAATTTTATTTCAATACCTATTCAATAGGTATCTGAACATTTAAAAATAATTTTTATTTATTGCAATTTTCAATTTTTTAAATCAATATTTTCCAATTTCTGGTAATTTTTATTTTATCATTTTTTAAAGACAATTTTGTATGTGCTTTTTTTATGTTGAATTTTCAAATTTTCATTTTTTTTCAGTATTCAGTATCTGAATATTTAAAAATATTTTTAATTTTTAAAATATTTTCCAATTTCTCGTCATTTTTATTTTATTATTTTCTTCATGCAATTTTGTTTGATTTAAATTAAATTTTTTCAAGTTTTTACTTCTTTTTTTTTGAATTTTCATTTCCTTTAACTTTTACGTTTTAATCTTTCTTTAACTTTTACGTTTTAATCTTTCATTTTTTTATACGTTTTTTTTTCGATCTTCATGTGATTTTTTATGTCAAATTTTCAAATTTTGTTTCAATATTCAATACTCAGTATTATGAATATTTTAAAAATAATTTCAATTTCTTGCAATTTTTAATTTTTAAAATATGTTCCCCGTTTTCTGGTCATTTTTATTTTATTATTTTTTTCAGACAATTTCGTTTGATTTAATTTTTTTTTCAAATTTTTTCTCATTTTTTAAATTTTTGTTTCCTTTAATTTTCACTGTTTTAAATTTTCATTTTTTTCAATAATATAATTATTATATTTTTTTGATCTTCGCAATCATTTTTTTAAATGTTAATTTTCAAATTTTATTCCAGCATTCAGTATCTGAACATTTAAAAGTAATTTTAATTTCTTGCAATTTTTAATTTTTAAAATGTTTTCAAATTTCTAGTAATTTTTATTTCATTATTTTTTCAGGCAATTTCGTTGATTTAATTTTTTTTTTAAATTTTGATTTCCTTCAATTTTCACTGTTTTGAATTTTTATTTTTTTCAATATACATATATTTTTTCGATCTTCTGTAATTTTTTTATGCTAAATTTTCAAATTCTATTCCAATATTCAGTATCTGAACAGTTTAAAAATAATTTTAATTTCTTGAAGTTTTTAATTTTTCAAATATTTTCCAATTTTTGGCCATTCATATTTTAAGGTAGATATAAATATTTTTATTTTTTTCAATTTTCCAGCTTCTTTCAATAATTACCTAGGTATATTTTTTTATTTCTTTTAGAATAAGTTACAAATTATCTATTTTGACATTTTGTAGTTTTATTGTCATTCTCTTCAATTTTTACTTGTTGATTTTTATTTCATTTTTCATTTCAGGAACTATCAATTACTCAGAACTCGGAGACGTATTCAGCAGACAACGAAGACGTTCAAAGTTTCAAGAAGATATTTGACAGACTATGTCATGGTTGCCCCTCTCCCATCTTGGATTATTGTACAAGTATTTTTCGTTTCTGCTTACCCCTCTTTATTTTTTTAAATTTTTTTAAAAATTTATTATTACAATATCCACTTTTACGTAATTTTGAAAATTCCCTCGTGTGCGGTATAGGTTTTAAAAATTCGCATGGGACAGTTTGACATCTCGTGAGATGATAATTTTTTGATAAGAGTAATTCATTTCCTATGCAGAGCCAAGTTTTAATTTTTTTTTTGCGATTGTGTTTGGGTGTTTTGCTGCGATGATGATTTGGCGAACGGTTTGAACTTGAAGAAAATCGTTCCACGCGAAGCTCACTCTACGACTGGATGGTTTAATTACACATTAAGCTTACACGCAATTACGTTGGACTCCTGTCTAACAAAACAATGACAAAATATTACATACCTACATTGTCAATTGGAGATTTATTTCCTGTACTCGACGATTCACATTCCCATGACAATTTTTCCCATAAAAGCATATGGATTGATTTTTTATTTTTTTTTAAATTCTGTTCAACGCAGAAGGCTCAGTTTTTCGATAATCGTATTATCATTTACTCGTGTAAATTATTTCTTGATAATGAAATTCGCGAATATTCACATTATCGACAGGACAACTCGATTGTATGTAATTATTTTAATTCTAATTGAGCAACAACTCTCTAATCGCGTTTTAATTTTATTTAAAGTTTAATCCTCATAACTTGGCTATTATTTTTTACAGCGATGAAAAAAGTAGTAATTTGGCTGTTAACTTTGAATTCCCTCTTCGCTCCTGTTTTCCTTTTCAAGCGAAGATTTAAACGTAGCTCAAATATCTTCGATGGTTCACCCAGCGAACATCATTATCAGCAGAAATTGGATCACTTCGATCGAGGAAGTAATGAAAAATGGCTGCAGCGATTCTTCACTTTACCTGCTTACTACAAGCAAGGTGGACCAGCTTTTTTATTCCTGAATGGCGAATGGTCAGTTGAAAGTGATTCGGTGGTCCATTATGCTGGTCATTGGATGTTATATGCGAAAGAACTGAATGCTTTTTGTTTCTCACTGGAGCATCGTTTTTATGGCAAGAGTTGGCCAACAAAGTAATTCAGTTCTCCTACCTTTTTTTTTTTAAATTTTTTTTTAATACTTCCATGTACCAAGTACCAACGTGTTTTTATAAATTTCTTATAATTTTTTTTTTTTTTTTTTTGTAGTGGAAATATGATACGTCACCTGAACAGTGAACAAGCTTTGGCGGATATAGCCTATTTCATACAAGGTGTATCCAAAGAGTTCAACCTTCCCAAAGATATAAACTGGATCGTATTCGGATGCTCTTATGCGGGAAATTTGGCTGCATGGGCTCGACTCAAGTACCCTCATTTGATTCACGGTGCAGTTAGCTCCGGTTCCGTGATGTTGGCTAAAGCAGATTTTCCAGGTGCTGCAAATCAGTTCTGTATTGTCTTTAGAGAAACTAATTTTCTTGTTACTTATATCTATTATTATTTTTTTCCTCCAAAGAATATCTCCAAGCTGTTGAAAAATCGTTGAAATCTTACCATCCGAAATGTGTCGAGAGCATTTCATTGGCTAATCAAGAAATCATTCGTCTCAACCGTACTAAGGCTGACCGAAAAAACGCTTCAAAAACATTCCAGTAAGTAGGTGGACTAATTCTGCTTCAAATCACCACAACTCCATCTGGTGCAATGGATATTCATGTGGGGAAATTTTATCTACTCAGTGAATTTTCGAGGTCACTGCATGTTGCACTTTTTCAGAAGAGCTATCATGGTTTTTTTTTACTTCAAATTTCATTTCGAAATTTTTTTCGTTGGTTTAATTTTTAGAATTCGTATAAATTTTTGAAAAAAGTTTAAAAGGTTATTGGTTTTTAAGATTTGATGAATTTTTGAAATGTGATAAACTTTTAAAATTTGACAATTTTTTTAATTTACATTATCCAACCTATTTTTAAAGTTTATTCAAAAGTTTGATAAAATTTTAAAATTGAATCAAAATTTGAAAATTTACTGTAAAATTGTAGAAATTTGGTGAACTTTGATTTTTTTTTTTTTTTTGGTTTTTGAATTAATAATTTTTAAAATTTAGACGAATTATAAAAAAAATTAAAAATTCCAATTTTCAAAGTTGGGTTAAATTATTGAAAAAAAATTTAATTCAATTTTTAGATAAATGATTAATTTTTAAAATGTGACCAACATTCAAAATTTGACTAAGTAGTTTTAAAAATTTGGTAGGTACCTATTTCTTAAAATTTTCAATGTTTGTAATTTTTTGACCTCAAATCAATTGAACATATTTGATATAATAAATTTTTTAAATTTTCAATAAATTTTAAAAATTAGATAAAAATTTAGAATTTTAGTAATTTTCAAATTTTTATAAATTTTTGTTCAACAATTTTCACATTTAAAAAAATGTTGACGTTTTTTTAAAAGTAAATTTTTGAAATTTAATAATTTTTCAACGCCAATAATTTTTTTTCGTTATATTAATTTTTAAAACTATGAAAAATTTTCAAAAAAATTAAAGAGGTAAATTTTTTAAAATGTGACTAACATTCTAATTCTAAATTCGACCAATTTTTAAAATTAGGTAATTCTTGAAATTTTTAATATTTTGCAAGTTTTTATCCTCAAATAAATTTAAAATTTCACAAATTTAAAAATTTTAGTAAATTTTAAAAATTTGATAGAAAATTGAAATTTTTGGTGATTTTTAAATTTTTATAAATTTTTTGAAATCGAATGATTTTTTCAGAAACATTCTAAATTTTCACGTTTTTCAAAATTTCGACGTAATTTTTTTAAAGTAAATTTTTAAAATTTTATAGAAACTGGAAAGTTGGTAATTTTCAAACTTCAATGATTTTTTTTTCGTTAAATTATTTTCCAAATTATATAATTTTTTTATAATTTGCATGGCTAAAGATTGAAATTTTTAAATTTTAGCAATTCTTTTTTCTTGTAATTTGGTAAGCTTTGAGAATTTTAATTAGGTACCCAATTTTCAATCAAGTTAATTTTTAAATTCATTTATTTTTTTTAAATTTGGGAAGGCAAATTTTGAAAAAATTCTAAAAATAAATTTTTAAAGTTTAATAAATTTTTAGAATTCGGCAAAAATATTCGAAATTTGATCATTTTCAAATTTATTTTTAATTAATTTTTTCGTTGGATCAATTTTCAAAAATCGATAGGTTTTAAAATTTATAGTGAGTTTTTAAATTTAAAAGTAGACTAGAAATTTCGAAAATTTTTGACTTCAAGTTTTAAAAATTGTGAAATAATTTTTTTATTTAAATCTGATAATTTTCCAATTTTAATAAATTTTTGTCATCAGATCAATTTGATAAGTTCAATAAATTTAAAAATCTTTAAAACGTTGATTGATAAAAATGTGGAATTCAGGTTATTTTTAAATTCCAATTCCAGTCTGATAAATTTTTAAAGTTCAGAAGATGGGAATTTTCAAAAAAAAAGAAATCTATATGTGAATTTTGAAATTCTGAAGAATTTTTGTTGTCGGGTTAATATTTCGAAGGGTTTGAATGTAACTAATATTTTTTTAATCGAATAGCTTATGCCCAGATCAAAAAAAAGACATCGAAGATAACATACGAGAAATATTCTACGACATGGAAAGTATTCTCACTTCAGCTGTCCAGTATCACGATTCAGCAGAGATTAATATTTCCACAGTTTGCGACGTAATGATGAATTACAACGGTACAAAGGTACGGTTATATTGCTTAAAAATTGTTCGAAAAAATAATGAGGTACATACTTATATTCCAAGTTCGAATGTTTCTTTCAGTATCAATCTTACGCCAGACTTAAAGAATTGTACGATCAATCCAGCGATGCCGATGATGAAGACGACTCCCAGGATAATCGTGAGTAGATTCAAAATATCTAAATTCGACGGGATCATTTTAAAATACGTAAAATCATAATTATGACAATGTTTGACACATGTACTCAGTATCATGGACCTACCAGACTTGTTCGGAATTTGGATTCCTTCAAAGAACCAGTGAATCATTAACATTATTCGCTGGAGCCATTTATGATTCGCTTGAAGATCTCATTAAAGAATGTAGACAGTTTTTTGGTCCCAAGTGGGTAATATTAATTCAATTTTTTTACTTTCGAATTAACAAAATTATCAATTACCTGATTACTGATTCGATCGATTTTTTTCAAAGGTTCTCTGTCGACGATTTGAATGAGAAAGTTCGTCTTACCAATACGATTTACGGTGGATTTAACTTTAACGTTGCGAATACGCTGTTTGTTCACGGATCACTCGACCCATGGCATGTGTTGGGTCTCCATACGAGGAAAAATGATTCTTTGTATCAAACAATTTTTATAAATGGTATAGTACTCGGTATTCTATGTGGTTACATATAATTATAATTTCAATACCTACCTGTATAATTTTTTAATCTCATCAATTAATAATGTCTAATTTTATTTTAGGCACTTCACATTGCGCAGATAAGAATCCAGCTTCAGATGAAGATATCCAACCATTGAAAGACGCTCGTAAAAAAATATTAGAAACACTGAAAGTTTGGCTGAAAAAGGAATCGACGTGACATTTAATAAATTTAAGAAAAAAAATTTAAGTACCTAATCTCGAAGATTCAGTTCAAATGAACTGGCGCCCAAAAGTCTATCGTATTCTGAAAATTTACCTAATTTTAAAATTTAACAAGTCTTGCAAATTTATCCAAATTACAAAAAAAATCACTAAAAATTTTGAAAAATTTTAAAATGACGAACTTTCAAAAATCTATGAAATTTTCAAAATTGATACATACTCGAAAAATCATTAAAATTGACAGCAAAATTTAGAAAAAAGTTTTGTACTAAATTTTTTAAATAGTACCTAAAAATTTATCAACATTTAATTTTTTTTTTAATTTAATAAAATTTAAGAATTACAAAAATTCTTCTTTTTACAAAATGTTTAAATAATTTTTTAATTGTTACCAAATTGAAAATTTTTCAAATGTCAATGATTACTTAATAAGTACTTTTCTGACAATTTTAAAAATTCACCATTTTTTGAAAATGAACTTTGGAAAAATTCCAGGAGAAGCCGAATTTTTTCAACTTGAAAATTTGCCTAATATTTCATTTTTTTCCCCTAAATTTTAAAGATCTGTTCTTTTCCTTAATTATGAAAAATTTATTGAAACATGAAAATTATCAAAATTTTGATTTTCGTCAAATTTTCAAAGTGTTCCACATTTTGAATTTTCACCTACTAAATTTCTGACAATTTTAAAAAATTCATAATTTTTTGAAAATAAACTTCAGAAAAATTCCAGGAAAACCCAAATTTTTCACCTCGAAAATTTACCTAATAATTCAAACTTTTTTCTAAATTTAAAGCAATTTTGATTTGTTCTTTTCTTTAATTTTGAAAAAATTTTAAAACATGAAAATTATCAAAATTTTGATTTTCGTTAAATTTTTGAATTTTTACCTACTAAATTTCTGACAATTTTAAAAATTCACCATTCTTCAAAAATGAATTTGGAAAAATTCAAAGAAAATCCGATTTTTGTGATTTCATTCATGTTGAAATATTAGTTACTATTTAAAAATAATCAAATTTCAAGTTTTTACCTAAATTTTGTAATTTACTTCCTAATGTAAAAATTGATCCATAAAAATTTAAAAATGATAAAAATATTTCAAACGTCACTTTTGGAAAATAATTGTAGGTATAAATTTTTAAAATTTTGAATTTTTACTCGAGTACCTGTTTAAAAAAAAAACAAAAAAAAAACAAAAAAACTTTCTGCCAAATTTCAAAATTTTGGGATTGCTTAATGGCGTTTCACAGTCTCAGCTTGGTTTTTCAAAATGAGCAATTCGTTACCGTCTGATAATTAATAGAAATATTGAACAAATGACTCAATACATAATTATCTAAACATCAAAGTTTTTTTTTGTTTTTTTTTAAATTAAAATTTTGCAATTGTGTTTTCTGTAAGGGTGATTTTCATCCGAATGTTTTTTTTTCTGTATTGCAATAAAATATGAAAAGCGAATTTGAACATAAAATACATTCAAATTGTTGCGTATATTAGAATTTTATTGATTTATAATATTCGTTTAGCAAGAAATTGTTGTTGCTGAGTAAAACGAAGCCCGGAAGTCCGCGTGCATTGCCAAAAAACCATAGAACAGCAAAACTGATAGCAGATCCGGGTTCAGCGACCTCAGATTAGCCCATTTAAGCTCGATCAGGCTATAAATAACATTTAAAAAAATCTCTAAAAATTAAAGCGAAAAAATTGGTCAATTTTGATTTTTTTTTTGCAAAATTTGAAAAAAAATTCGAAAATGGGCGTACGATGGGTCGATTCCGATGGAGTCGAGCCCGACGATTGCAAATATGCAATCAGATTCGAAATTGGATCATTATTCACGGAGATATTAAACGTCAACGTTTTGGTAACGAATAACAAAAGACTTTAGGAGAAGTGTGCTGTGATTGGTCCATTCATTACCAAAACTTTTATTTTTATTTTTTAATATCTCCGCGAATAATGGTCCGATGGTACGATTTTGAAAACGAAAGCAGATTTGTAATCGTCAAGGTCGTACAATTCAAATTTGAGAACATTTTCGACAATTTTTGAAATAAAAGATTTTCTGGAAAAGTTGTAGATAGAAATCTTGGAAATAATTTTGGTTATGACAAAAATTTTGATTGGACCACTCCCTCCCCTCCAATTTTGAAATTTTAAAGTGAAAAGTGAAAGAATCATCGTAAAAAATTCATATTTCATTTAAATGTTGATGAATCGATTTTTTTACCAAATAATTTCACCCTGTGTACCTATTAAATTTTTTTTTACGTTTATTACAGTTTTCCTATTATGTGTACAAATCAAAAATGAACAAAGAGTTACGTGATTTATCTGCAAAAAAGTAAAAGACACGAAGAAATGACAAATGAGAATAATCAATCGAAGCGAAGACATCGAATTAGTAGTTACCAGTCAATAATGGTATGTTTTGATCCGTAAAAAATTAATTTTTAGTAGTTAATACGAAGTTATTAAAAAAAATAAATAAATTACAAAGTAAAAAAATAAAAAAATAACGTTATTCATGGTTATTCATAAATACTCGGTAAATACGAGAAATATTACCGAACTAGTTTGTGATGTCACCGATTGGAGCGGTGTTGCGTCACAGATTAACTTCAAAAAATTTCCGGATTCACGTTTCAGTTTGCACTTTGCAAATGTCCAGTCAAGTGGTTTGTCGCGGTTTGTCGTTAGAATTTTCGTATTAATGTTGGTTAATTAACGTAATTAGGCGTGCATTTCCTTCGTTGATTTCGAATTCGATATCATTTAGAAAAGAAATCGAACCGTTTGAAAATTGTCGTACTTGATACAATACGTGATCGTAAACGTTGATTGAGAATTCATTATGGCGTCAGCGTCGCGGCGTCTTTTTCGTGTTCAATTGTGATCCTGTGTGAATTTTGTTTCGGTTTTATGGACTAATGATTTTCTCAACGAACAATATGAGTAAGTAATTGACAAAAATGACTAGTTAACGTGCTTGTGTTTATAACAAACCTTTCAAATTATTCTCATTAATTTGTAAAAAGATGTGTATTCTGCGCTATGAAATTTCTTTGACACTAGATAAATATGATTCTTTTCGACGTAGAGTTTGATTTGGTTTTATTTTTAGTACAATATACAAGTCAGATTATGTTTGGAAAATTAGTCATCAGTCGTTGACTCATCGCCGAACGAAAGTTTGATTTTGATCATTCCCGCCATTTTGAATTTCATTTGTGTTTGTTTATTTTCGTGTGCATTGTTCAACTTGCTCATTTTGGTGCATTTCATCGTTTTTTGGTATTTTCGAATCGAAATTAAGTCGGTTAATGTTATAAAAGTTTTCGAAGGTGAATAATTTATTGCGTATATTCGTGTAGTTTTAAATTACGCCCATTATTCGTGTTTGTGTTTTTTTTCGCGTTGATTTACATAGGCTTTGTAGACAAAGTTTGTTGTTCACTGTTGTAATATTTATTTTTTATTTCACTTGTTTCAGTTGGATAATGGAATAGAATGTTTATCCGGACGATTGAAAGTGCAGCTTCGTGTAATAATTCGCGTGATGTGGAATGATCCAATGTTTTTGAAGAATTTTTTGTCACTGGTATGTGTTTTCATTTGATTTCATTTTGCCATTATCATTTTACCAAATATCGATTTGAAATGGATTCGTGAACAATTTATTTAACAAATTCGTGGTTTTATTTGTTTAATTAGGTACTGGACATCAATTTACGTTAGAATATGCTAGATGTTTATCCAGATACCAAAAATGCAGCCTCGTGTGATATGGAAGAACTTATTTCATTCCAGGATTTTTTGACGGGTATGTGATTTTGCAGTTTCACTCTGCTGTTAATTTGAAATTGATGTATTATTTTACGAAGTACTTACGTGTGTGGGTGTGTGTTTGAGTGTATATGGATTCGATAAATATGGAAACATCTCGTGATTTTGCAGTTTCAGTCTGCTATTAAAATTTCCGTATTATTTCACGAAGTACTTACGTGTGTGTAAATGGATTTGATAAAACTATGAAAACAAAACATCTCGTTGGAATTTTTATAGAAAATATGTATTTTTATTATTTTCTAATACGTTGTGTTTTATTCGAACAGATGCTGTGTGTTTTCTGCTTTGTCAACGATTGATCCGTGAGCGTCGAAGTTCACTTCCACCAAATTACTGATGAGTTTTCATACGATTAGACATTGCTTTTCGAGCCCAGTGGATCTCAAAAACATTGCCAGAGAAGAATCTTTAATTCGAGGACGAATTACCGAAGCATTTCCTGGCAGCTGCATGTAAATACTCGTTTTAGGTATTTATTACAATCCTATATCTGAAAAATGGCAAACAGTTTTGATAGAAATATCGGTTGTTTAAATCGCGATTTAGCCATTATTATTCTTACGTATGATTTTCGTGGCTAATATTTTACGCCTGATTTGATCGATATCAATGAAAAAGAAGAAGAAAGGAATCAAGAATAGCAAGCTATTTCGATTTGAATATCGATTTTAAACTGTTTTGTCGCCATTTAACGAGTATTATTTGAGCTTTTTCGTAACTTTATTGGCGAATTTGCACTCGATTTTATTATTTGATATTGCTGATGAATGAAAAAAATAATAACTCGTTCGCTTTTTTTGTACTTTGGCTGTCGTGGGCTGATGAATCAGGGTTGAAAAAGTAAAACTGGCTGGAATTGAATAAAAATTGACTGAAATTTTTTTTTCGACTTGTAGATTGGAATTTTCACAAAATTGATGAATTTTTTTCGACATAATTACCTACTCGAGAAACCCTACAATTGTAGGGTTAAAAAAACCAAAACAAATTTTTCGGTTCATAAACTCAAATTTTTACAAAACTAATGATTTTCTTTGGAAATAATTACTCGAGAAACCCTAAAGTTGTAGGGTTGCAAAATAATGAAAAAATTGTCAAAATTGCTCAAATCCGATAGAATTGAATAAAAATGGATTGAAAATTTGTTTTCGACTGCTGATAAATTCAAATTTTCACAAAATTGATCAATTTTTTTTTTTGGAATAATTAGTCGAGAAACCCTACAGATGTAGGGTTGAAAAAAATTAAAAAATTGTCAAAATTGCTCCGAAAAGTGGAACATAGGTAATAATTTTACAACTCGAATGAATTTTTGTACCTATCTAATTGGAAGATGTATGTAAAATTTCATAACTTACCTATTTCAAGTTTTAGTTCCGTTCATTCTGAAATTTCAATAAATTTTCAAGGCTGCATCATTGCATCAGTTCTTAAAATGTAGATAGGTAGGAAATTTTTAAAAAATTTGACCAATTTTTGTAATTTGAGAAATTAAAAAAAATATATATGAATATTTAAAATTTGTGAAATATTTTGAATTTTGATGATTCAAAATTTTGAAAAACTTTATAACTTTCCATTTTCAAACTTTTTGAAATGGGTAAAAATTGTAAAAAAAATCAGGGAAGAAAACCAATTGAGACCCAATTGGTTATGGTGATGGTGGTTTTGAGAAAATTTTGAAATTACTGGTGGTTCCAATTGGTTTTTGGTTTTTAAAAATTTTCAAAAGGTTGTGGTGCTAAAGTAGTTCCATTTAATTTTTTTTTTTTTTGATTGGTTCTGGTTCTGGGTTTTTGGTTTTGCTTGATTAATTGGTTGTGATCAGGGAAGAAAACCAATTGAGACCCAATTGGTTATGGTGATGGTGGTTTTGAGAAAATTTTGAAATTACTGGTGGTTCCAATTGGTTTTTGGTTTTTAAAAATTTTCAAAAGGTTGTGGTGCTAAAGTAGTTCCATTTAATTTTTTTTTTTTTTGATTGGTTCTGGTTCTGGGTTTTTGGTTTTGCTTGATTAATTGGTTGTGATGGTGGTTCTCAAATTAAAAAACCATTTCAAATGGTTGTGGTGGTGGTTCTCGAATTAAAAAACCATTTCAAATGGTTGTGGTGGTGGTTCTCAAATTAAAAACCATTTCAAATGGTTGTGGTGGTGGTTCTCAAATTAAAAACCATTTCAAATGGTTGTGGTGGTGGTGGTGGTGGTTCCGTTTTGGTTTTTCAATTGGTTTTCATCGAATTGCTTCCATTTCGTAGTATGGAAAATATTTCCCAACATTTAAACCATTTATCTATGGCATTAACCATCAGAACCAGATGGAACCATTTTCGTGCTTCCTATTATACCACAAAAGAACTAAAAAAAGATCAGATCTTTGAAATTTGAATAAAAAATTAATTTGCCTACAAGTTACAAACGCAATATTGCAATAAATTTAAATTAAATAATATACATTCAAATAAAAAACAAAAAATAATAATGTTTCCACTTTCCAGAGCGCTGAAAAATCAGAAAAATGAAGAAAACAGGCCACAGGGGGTAGGTAAGGGGCCCAATTAAAAAAAATTTCAAATCAAAGTTGTTGCTTGAAGTTCTAGGAATAAATTTGGTCATAACAAAAATTTTGATTGGACCCCTCCTTCCCTTTCAAATCCACTATTTCTCTTTTTAGAACCAAAAAGAACCAATTCCATTAATTGGTGGTGGTTCTGGTTTTCATTGTAAAGGAAATTGAAAATGGTGGTGGTGGTGATGGTGGTTTTTTATTTTCAAACCACTTTCTTGTGGTTGTGGTTGTGGTTATTTATTTTCGATCCACTTTCTTGTGGTTGTGGTTATTTATTTTCGATCCACTTTCTTGTGGTTGTGGTTGTGGTTATTTCAGCAAATGATTTTTCGTTGTGGTTTCAAACGGTTCTCTTCCCTGCCTTTTCGAAAAGAATTGGTTCTTTTTGGTGGTGGTTTTTGAATGAATTTTTGAAGTTCATTGTAATGGTTTCAAATGGTTTTGAGAACCAATTGAAATATCTGGTGGTGGTGGTTTTACCTGGTTGTGGTTTCAATTGGTTTTCTTCCCTGAAAAAAATAAAAAATAAAAAAATAGAAATTTCTAAACTAAACAAATTTTTAAAATTTAATAAAAATTCAAAATCGACTAAAATTTACTTTAGAAATCTGATTCAAGTTTGAATTTTGTTCATTTTAAATTTGACATTCTCATAAATTTTAAAAATTCTCCACTATTTAAATTTGTCGCGTTTTCAAAATTTTTCAACTGCCGTTGACTTTTTCACTCTAAAGTGTTAAAAATTTGATAATTTGATTAGAATTGATTCATTTTTCAACTTTTAAGAGCATTTAGGTATTTTCCAAAAATTACTATTTGTTTTACAAAAAATTTTCGGCACTTCAAAATTTATCAACTCGGCACAAGGTGTAAATTTTTCTAATTTATTATTTTTTAGTAAGTATTTTAAATAATTCTTTTTGTCAATTTTACAAATTTCTTATGATTTTCCACGTCTTTGAAAATTGAATAACAGTTTTTCAAAATTTACAAACTTGTACCTAAATACCTGACCTAATTTTTAGCCGAATTTAAAAAAAAAAATTTAGGCTATTGTGTCCGACCCTAATTTAGAAGGAGGGGGGGTAGAAGAGTTCTGACCCCATTTCTCGACGTTTGGGACCAAAAGATGACGATCTGTCACATGTCACATATTTATATATATAATTTTACCGCTACTTTTGGAACTCTGGGGCCGAGCCTAACAGGTCAAATGAGGTCAAACTTGATAGGTAGGGTCCCCTCGGTGGAGGAATGATGCAAAAAAATTTTTGGGGCCCTAACTCAAAATTGGTTATTTTACCCCTTTTTGAGGGGGTGCGGGGGAGCCTCAATATCATGAAATTTTTTGAAACTTGCTCCAGGGATGAGAACTCTAATTACCTACACCATAGTCAAATTTCAGCCCCCTAAGTCATCCCCACCCCATTTTAGGGCCCAAAAAGTGGATTTTGGGGTCATTTTTTTCACGTTGATCAGGCTACAGATTTCCCAAATGGGGCTGGGGGGGCCTAAATTTTCATCATGGCTCAAGTTTGTGCCCCTGATGTCCTTTTGTAGGTTTCAACTTTTGGGCCCCCTTTGACCCCTGTCAAGGGTCAAAAATCAAGATTTTTCACAATTTTTCATGTTTTTTCTCGCTTCCCGGTACGTTGATCAGCCTGCAGCCCAAACCAAATGACCTTGGATGCTAAAATTTGGTATTTAGGATAGGTAAGGGTCACTGAGGTGCCTTTTGGGGTTTTTGACCCTCGAGCCTCAAAATTGGGGAAGGCCTTTTTTTGAGGGGGGCTCTAAAGAGGCCCCAATTTGACAAAATGATTTGAAATTTTTACCAACAACAGTGACTTTGATTGTCTCCACTGTATCCAAATTTCAGCTTCCCAAGTCATCCCCACCCCATTTTAGGGCCCAAAAAGTGGATTTTGAGGTCATTTTTTCACGTTGATCAGGCTACAGACCCCCCAAATGGAGCTGGGGGGCCTAAATTTTTATCATAGATCGAGTTCATGCCCCTGATGTGCCTTAATTTTTATCATAGATCGAGTTCATGCCCCTGATGTGCCTTTTGTAGGGTTTGACCTTTAAACCCCTTTTGACCTTGATACAGGGTCAAAAATCAATATTTTTCAAGTTTTAACCTGTCTTTTGTGACGCGTTGAACAGCCTACAGCCCAAACTAAAAGACCTAAACAATCGAAATTTGGGATGTAGGGTCAGTAGAGGTCACTGATGTGCCTTTTGGGGGTTTCGACTTTTGAGCACCATTTGACCCCCGTACAGGGTCAAAAATCAGAAAATTTCACATTTTAACCTCTTTTTTAGGTGTGTTGATCAGCCTATAGCCCAAACCAAACGTCCTAGAAGGTCAAAATTTGGGATGTGATGTCAGTAAAGGTCACTGATGTACCTTTTGCGGATTTTCGAGTTTAAGCCCGGTCCGCACCTTCAAATAATTTGATCAAATCACGTTTGATCAAATATATTTGAAGGTGTGGACGCGTTAATTCAACACCACCTATTGTTATCCTATTGTCGACACCTTCAAATATATTTGATCAAACGTGATTTGATCAAATTATTTGAAGGTGTGGACCGGGCTTTAGAGCCTCATTTGACCCTCCTACAGAGTCAAAAATAAGAAATTTTCACGTTTCAACCCCTTTTTCTGGTGTGTTGGCCCCCGTCTGCAAAGCCGAAAATAAGGAAGGGGTTGGGGGCAAGTCCTGCCATGCCCCTGGGGCATGGGGATTTGAAGAGCTGGAAGTGACGAGGTGGTTGGAGGCGAAGCCCCCAACGCGGGGGTATGGGGGCGGAGCCCCCATCCGAAGAGCTGAAAGTGATGAGGAGGTTGGGTAGGAGCCTCAACAGGGGTATGGGGGCGGAGCCCCCATCTGAAGTTGAAATCTTCAATGCAGAGAGGAACTAAAACTGAAGACAAAAACCTGACATTTTTAAACTGAATTTGAAGTTAAAACTGATATTGAAACTGAAATACCATGGATGAAAACGTTTTCAAAGTGGTACACTAACTTGAAAAAAAAAATTCGGCTGTCGCGGAGCATCTTGACTGCTACGCGTTTTTTTTAGTTCTATTTTCTCTTTCAGTGAATTTAAAAAAAAATTATTTGTAGTATCTCAAAAAAAGTTTTGTACCTTATTTTGTATTTCTTGAAATGTGTAATCTTTTGAAATTTTTCATCGTTTTCCAATTTTTCCAAAAATTTACCATCTTTTCGTGTTTCATTAGTTTTAAAATTTAGTGATTTTTTTCATCTTTTGAAAGTTTACTCGTTTTCCAAAGTTTCAAACTTCTCAAAATTTCTTTTAAAATTTTGTCAATTTATCACATTTTTAAAAGTCCTACCTAGATACAAATATTTAAATAGGTAAATAGTATATTTTGTATTTTTCTAATTATTTTCATTTTGTTCTAACAGAAGCCGTCAGCATGTACGACTCGGATCTAGTGTCAAAAGCTGTGTGATAATCGTGGCCAATACTTCAGAACAAGTTGGAAAAAAAGGGCGAGTGATCGTTAGGTCAGAAAGAAATAATATGCTGAGAACGTGTACCTTCCCCTTTTTCGAATGAAATTGGTGAGTGATTTGTGAATTACCTAATTCGAAATACGTAATGTAAGATTAATTAAATATGACTTATGACTTCATAAATTTTGCAAGAATTCAAATTTTCTAGTTGAACAATTTTTTTCTAACCAATTTCCGGAATTTTCTGCAAATTTGATTTTTTTTCGGTGAAAATTCAACCCTATAAATCCCAGTTTGAGAAAATTTGAATTTATAACTTGCAAATTTTTTTTGGAATCTATTTTTTTAAATTGTCGCCAGATTTGGCAATTTTTTCCGGAAAACCACTTCATAAATTTGCCTAGATGGAAATTTTGATTTATTTGTTGAGCATTGAGCAATTTTTTTGACGTGGATTTTTTCACTTTCGCCAGATTTGGCAATTTTTTGTGTAATTCAATTCAACTACAACTGTAGAACTGCTCACGTAATAACTTCGAAAAAAAATCATAAATTTTGAGGGAATTCAAATTTATTAGTTGAACAATTTAAAAAAAAAAAAAATTCCATTTTTGATAATTTTTTCGTTAATTTAAACCTACGACTGTGGTACTTTTCCAGTAATATTTTCGGAAAAAATTCAATAATTCTGTGTAAGATTTGAATTTTTTAGTGGAAGAATTTTTTTATTCAATTTTCTTCAAATTTGCAATTTTTTTTGTTTAATTTAACCCGAAACCGGCTGACATTGTAGAAAAATAATTTGAAGAAAAATGTTTTTAAATTTTGAAGGAATTTGAATTCATGAGTTGAATAATTTTTTCCACTTCTTCCACATTTCATATTTTTTTGTGTGATTAAAACTTTACTACGACTGTTTCACTGTACGACTTCTCAAGTGATAATTTTGAAGAAAAAAATGATCAATTTTGAGGAAATTTGAATTTATGCTTTGAACAAATTTTTTGGAATCGAATTTTTTCAATTCTAAATTTACTGTAGATGGCTATTTGTTAATTGCTTGATTTTTTTTTATGTTGAACTTTAATTACTCCAGAATTTTTGTCGTTGATTTTTAGAACATTTCAAATTTTCGTTTCTTTCTTTTTTTAATTCCATTTTTTTATATTGATTTTTTCTCAGTTTACAATTTCTCCAAATAATGCATACTCAAAATTTTGATTTTTATTTAAATTTTTTTGTCTTTCGAATTTCGTTAATTTTTTCGACGTTTCAAATCCATTGAAAAATCTAAATTTCCAATTTTTTCGGGATGTTATTTTTTGAATTTGTAAATTATACAAAAATTTAAAATTCTTTTGTATAATGTAGGTACCTTGTATGGGTATTTTTTGGAATGTATCAGATTGTGACATTTTTCATCATTTTCCGGTTTTGTAATAATTTGAACATTTTCCGTGTTTTTTGGGTTTAAAACTATTGGTGATTTTTTTCTACCATAGAAAAATTTATTTCTAGGTAACAGTTTTTCAATATTTTTTGAAGTGAAAAGTTTCCCAATTTTTTTAGAGTAAAATTATTTTTAATTTTTTTGGAATAGGAAAAAACTGAATCGTTTCACAGTAAATTTATTTCCAAATTTGTGAGAAAATTTCTACTATTCTATTGAAATAAAATAAATCTACTCAATTCTTTTTTTGGAATACAAAATATATATTTGAATGCGAAATTTCTTATTTTTCATCGAAGTAAAAAACTTCCAATTTTTTTCAAAGTGATAAATTCTCTACTTTTTCAAGTAAAAAGTTTCAATTTTTCGGAAGTGAAATATTTTTGATTTTTTTTTGAGTGGGAGGAGGGGAATTTTATATGTATTTTCTCAAAAAAAAAAAAAAAAATCTGAAATATTTTGAAATAAAAATGTATTGAATTTTCAAAAGTCGATGTAATTTTTTTTTTAAATTTTGGAATCAATAAGATTGGTGGTCTTTGGAGTGAATTGTCTGTTTGTGTCAAATTTTGTTACTTTTTTAGTGTTTCAAAATTTACGTCAAAATTACCCTTGAAAAAATTCTAATTTTCTTCAAATTTTCTGCTGATTTGACATGTATCTAGAAAATTCAACCTCATAAAATGTAATTTGAGGAAATTGGAATTTATGACTTGCGAAATTTTGGAATCCATTTTTTTAAACTTTCAGCTGATTCGACAATTTGTTTTGAAAATAAAAATCATGAATTTAGATAAAATTTTAATTTATGGCTATGAGTTGAGAATTTTTTTTAGAATCTATTTCATTCAACTTTCGACAGATTTGGCATTTTTTCGTAAAATTCAACCCTACAACTGTAGGACTTTTCAGGTAATAATTTCGAATAAAAAGTATAAATTTTAAAGAAATTTGAATTTATGAGTTGAACAATTTTTTTGGACCAATTTTCTCCGATTTCACAAGATTTGATCATTTTTTCGTAAATTTAACCTCACACTGGAGAACTTCTCAAGTGATATTTTTGAAAAAAAAAAAACGTCAACTTCAATTTTTTAAACCAAATTTCTTTAGTTTAATGCTAATTTGTCCATTTTTTTGTTAGATTCCATCATAAACCTGTAGTGTAGGTCTTTAAGAGTAATAGGTAATTTCAAGAAATTGTTTATAAATTTTGAGGAAATTTGAATTTATGCTTTGAACATTTTTTTTTTTTTGGAATAGACTTTTTTCAATTCTAACCGATTAGGCATTTCTTTGTAAATTTCGAGAAAAAATTCATTAATTTTATGGAAATTGAATTTTCGAAGTGAACAATTCTTTCTTATCAGTTTTCTTCAAGTTTAGAATTTTTTTGGAAAATTTAACCCTATATGTACTACCTCTCAAGTAATAATTTCGAAGAAGAAAGATAATGGATTTTGAGTAAATTTGAATTTATCACTTATGACATGACGTTAGAATTTTTTTTGGAATCGATTATTTTCAACTTTGACCGGATTTGGCAATTTTTCAACAAAAAAAAACATGCATTTTTTAAAATGAAATTTTAATTTATGAGTTCAACAATTTTTTGCATCGATTTTCTGTACCTACTTCCACCACCACATGTTTTGAAAATTTTGTCGATGTTTTCATGCAATGGTTCAAAGTTTGTCAATTTCAAAAAAAGGAATCCAATAAAATTCCTCTAAATTCGACTCTTTCAAAATTTACAAGTTTTTATAAAGTTATCAATAATATCTAAATTGGTCTGTCAACTTTTAATGTCTTGGAAAGTTGTAAATTTTCTATTCATAAGTACATAGTATATCTACTAATTGTAATAGTTTTTTCAAATTTATTCTGATTTTTAAACTTTTTATAATTTTTCCAAAATCTTTTCTTTCAATTCGGTGTTTTTCAAGTTTTTAAAATTGAACAATTACACAAAATTTGACAATTTTTTCTGAAGTTTTAGTTTTTTTGGGCTGTTGAATTTATCAAATTTTCAAAAAAAGTAATTATTTCTAATTTTAATCTATTAGATATTGTTTTTTCATATTTCTCAACCGTTCTGCAATACGAAACATTTCCAAACTTATATCAAAATGAAAATATTGTTCATTTTTTTTTTCGAAATAAATAATAAACTCATATTGTGGAGCAGAAAATTTTCGTAATCTTTTTGAAGATTTTTTCGACGTTGAAATAAGTAAATACAAAATCTTTGAATTTTTCTTAGTAAACAATAGACATAGGTACCTATTTTTTAAATTTTTAGAGAAAGAGTTATTTTTTTTTTGTAAAATGAAAAAATATTTCATTTCTTTAGGTAATTTTTTGGGGGGAATTTCAAACTTGTTTTTTAAAGAGTGAAACATTTGTTTCTGTTTTTGAAAAAAGAGGCATAAATTTTTAGATTTTTTTTTTTCTTGACATTAAAAATTTTCTGACTGAAAATTTGAGTATTGAAATCTCTCAATTTTTTGATTTGATAAAAGTAGGTATTTATATTTTTGAGGAGAAAATCTTTTTAATTAATTTTATTGGAAAGTTAGTTTGAAAAATATTCCGATTTTTTTGAATTTATAAAATTTTGTACTTTTTGGTGTGTTTTTTTTTCTTCAAATTTTAGTATGAAAACTATCTTTGATTTTTTTTTATCTATAAATTTCTCAATCAATTTTTAAAATGGAAATTCTTTCATTTTTTTGAGGATAGGTAAATATTTTTTAAAGAGAGGAGTCCTAATAATTTGCAATGAAATTTCTATGAAATCCTAATTTCGTAATTATTTTGAAGGTTTTTTCAACGTTGAAATGAATACAAAATCTTTGAATTTTTTTAGACTAGTAGACATACCTAGGTTTTTTTAAAAATATTTTTGAGAGGTGTTATTTTTTTGTAAAGTGAAAAAACATTTTATTTTTTTGGAATTTTAAACATTTTTGTCTGTACATATTCATGTTTTCTGTCTCAATGTAAAACGAGTAGTTATCGATTTTAATTGATTTGTTGTTTTCTTTTGTTCAAATTAGATGTTGAATCGCATCATATTATGGTGGACGTCCACATTCGAGCGATTAATGGGAAAATCTTACCGAATTACACTTGACAGACCTCAACGGAACATTAATGGAACTGCCAATCTTGTTCAGCTTCATGAACCAGAGATCTCCATATTCGGCACAGGATCCAGACAGATTTTTGAGGTAAATCATTTATTATTTTTTAAAGTATATATTTTATTTTATTTTATTGAAAAATTACTCCAAGTGTAACTCTAACAGTTGGACTCGTGAAAAGTTTGGGATTTTTTTAAAAAATTTGTCTTCAAAATTTTAAAATTTACCAACTCTACACAATTTTTTGAAACTTGACCATTTGGTAAAATTAGCGTAATTTTTGCATACCGCAGAGTGGGGCTACTTTGAACAAAATTTCCACTTTTTTCGTATGTTTTTCCTCGTAACTTTTTTTTGCGTGAAGTTATAAGAAAAAACTTCTCACAGAAAGTTTCGTCATCGAATGCTCTATCTTTTGGTCTTTGTCCCATTTCGTTGAACTTTGTTGCCTTGCCTATGCACTTTTTCAAAATTTTGTTCGAAGTAGTCCCACGAGTGGGGCTACTTTGAAAAAAGCCCTTCTGTTGCAGATGGAGTTGTCGCGGGTGGGGGGATCGATGAGGGGTATCCTAAGTATGAACCTTACGAAGTTTTGTTGAAATCAAAACAAAATTTATTTTGAAAAATCGTTATTTCATTAAAATTTTAAGAAAAAAATAGTTTTTTTTGTGAAAATGCGGACTTTTTTTCATCGAAATGTCTAAAAACTACATTTATGAAGATTACAAACGAAATTCATGCGCGATTACGTTACGTACACTCGTACTTGGCCACCATCGAACAGTTTTTAAGAAAAAAGTCACAGTGTTCAAAGTAGCCCCACGACATAAATGTATTTTTCATACGCAGTATTCAAAAGCTAAAAAATTTTTAATGGGTGATTTGTACTCTTCGAACACCATAGAAAGGAATAAAAATGTTACCTAGTGCAATTTCAACCAAATTATATTTTTCTAGGCGCTCCTTTCTAGCGTTTTTTTATTTTCGATTTTTTTTTAATAAAATTTTTTTCTTTCGAGCTCGTGGGAAATACAAACTAAAGCTGATAACGATACAAAACACCACGAAATATAAACTGGGCAGTATACTAGTCCACCTTGCACAGTTGAAATCAAAAAATTTCAATTACAGGCCGCTGGAGCCCTACTTTTAACGACTCAAACGTGTTTTGTTCAAAGTGCCCCATCTTACTTACGGTACCTATAAATTTTTCGTACTTTCTAAGTTTGCTGATTTATCAAAAATTTTCCAGTTTCCGAAAAACTCGTATTTTTGTGTTTTTTTCTTAGCTGGGTAATCTAAATTATTGACCTTTCGAATGTTATTGTTATCAAGACTCGTGAAAAGTTTGAGATTTTTTTATTTGGTTCTTTTTTCAATATTTCAAAATTTATCAACTCCATACAATTTTTTAAAATTTGTCTGGTTTGTAAAATTATCTAGTTTTTTTTAAAGGTACATCAATTATTCATATTTTTAAATTGCTGATTTATCAAAATTTTATATCAACCTTTCAAACGTTACCCAACTTCAAAGATGTTCTAGTTTTCTAAATATTTTAAATTTTTTCATATCTTCGTTATTTGCATTTTTTTTACACGAGATTTTCACTTTCCAAAAGTATAGCGATTTACAAAATTTTTCGTTTTTAAATATTCTCAATTTCTGAAAATTGCTTTTTTCATATTTTTTTAAGAGATTTCAAAATTTCTACTTTTTTGATTAGTGATTTTTTTTTTGTTTCATCGAAATAAGGATTTTTTTAAAATAGCGAATAACTAATTTTTACCCTGAAAAATTGAAAATCCCTTCCGAAAATTTGTATTCCCAAAAATTTGCGACTTTTTTTTACACTAGAAAACGAAAAGTGAGATTGTTTTGTTAAAAAAATTGATGTTTTCGCTTTCCCTCCAATGTGATTAAGAAAATTTTTTACTCCAAAGAATTTCAAAATTTTTCTCTTGAAAAATTGATAAAAATTAGGTACATATGCTAATTAATTCGAATTTTTTTTTTCAAATTCCATTGTAAAAAGTGAAAGATTATTATTTTTTAAACGTTTGAGTAATATCTCTTGATGGATTATTGATGAGGTCGTGTTGGAATTTTTCTTTTTGTGGAAATTGATCTTATTTTGAATATGGGTTATAATTTTTTCGGTGTTTTCAAAAAAAAATTATATTCTGACATTTTGGACATCTTTCCCAGAATTTTATTCTTATCAGGTAGGTTAGGTACCTACTTGAAGAATTTTCCGAAAAGAATAAAAAACTGTGAAAAAAATTTTGCTTTATTCCAAGAAGATTAGCAACTTTTCAATACCCTCAAATTTTTATGAAGATTTTCTTTGAATTTTCACAAAAAAAAATTGTGTAAATTTTTTGACTACTTTTTTTTCAATTTTCCAAGGTTACATTTTTCCTTTGCTTAGACATTTGTTTGATTTTCAAAAATTGAATCCTAAAAATTTTGAAAAATGCATTTGAAAATTTTCCCTAATAATAAATTTTCATAATTTTCAATACAAAATTTTCGAAATTTTATAATTTTTGCAATAATTTTTCATAAATTTTCAAAATAAAATTTGGGTAATTTTTTAAATATTATTTTTATTATTTTATCAATGAATTTTCTTCAATTTTTACTTTTTAGAGATCATTTTTACTTGAATTTTCAAAACTCATATTTGTTACCTATTTTTGAAAAAAATTTAAGATGGATTTTTTCGAATTTTTTTTTAAAGAGATTTTTTTCTACTTTTCAAAACTAGATCCAAAATATTACTAATAAATTTTTAATTATGATATAAATTTTCAAAAAAAAATAGTTTAGTCACATTTGTCAGCATATTGAATTTTTTTCAATTTTTGGGAATATTTTCTTTGAATTCTCACGAATAGAAACAGTGTATTTTTTAGAGATTTTTTTGATTTAAAAAAATTGAATTATAAAAATTTTGAAAAAAGCATATTAAAAATTTTTCAATGAATTTTTTTCCAATAAACTTTTGGAAAGACTTTTCTTAATTTCAATTACGGAATTTGCTCAATTTTTAAAATTTTGGTAGGAAGTTTATAATACCTAGCTAAGTTATAATGCTCATCGGAACCGAGCTTTAGATGGGGTTTATTTTTCGAAATTTGAATTTTCCTACTTTTTATAAAATGATTTTTATCAAATTTTCAATTTTTTTTTTTTGTTATTAGTGAAAATTAAAAATTATTTTATTTCATGATGACCACTCTCGAAAACAAAATTTGAACCTGTCGGCCATCCCATGACTTCATCCTAGATATGCCACTGAGTTTTATTGAACTAGTTGCTCACTCGTATTTTTGTGAAATTTCTGTGCTTCTGGTCGAATTTGTCTCGTGGAAGTATCGATAAATGGAGATCATTTATTCGTGGTTTTTTCCTAAATTTGAATTCGAAACTATTTCTAGTTCTTTCGTAACGAAAATATTCGCTCGAACATGAGTAAACAATGTTTTAAATTCTAATACGAATTTTGGTACCTATACTCAGTTCTGGCAAAATGACGAATTTTTTTGGTTTTGTTTACTTGTGTAAAATTTGGTTCCAAGTTGCTAAGTGTAATTGGAACTTTTCATTAGGTTGTACCAGTTTCAATGGCGGTATATTTTCCATTTGTTAATTTTTCATTATTTCAACAGCTGCTGTGTACGTGATCGAAGAAATGGAATTCGACACGAAGCAGTCAAATTGGAACGAATAATTAATGAGACGAATTCGAGAAATCCAAAGCACCCTCAGTCGATAATATGATTCCGGTCGTGCAGGTCGAATAAAGGTAAACATTAGAATTAGTAACGAACCGACAGACCAAGACCAAACGGCATAGCGATCAAGAGGCCGATGTATCTAACAGAAACGTCCATTCCAGTATCATTTTTCAACTTTATCTCATAAACGGACGTTAGTTCCTAAATTGAATAAAACGAACGAAGAATAGTTGGGAAAATGAATCACTGTGTCAAAATATTACTTCTACGTATGTAGGTACACAATTTTCGACGAATCGAGTATTTGACAGCATTATGCCCTGTTCCTGAAATTTTTTCCATCTCTAGACTGAAAAGAGCATAACTATTTTCAATGAATTGCGATTGAAATGCTATTAGCTTGCAGTTATTTTATTTGATATTTCGTATAAATATGTTACGTAGTTTATTAGAAGGTCGAATATTTTCTTCAGAGTTACCAGATATGGTAAATTTTTATTAGATTGATTTTTGAAAACAAGAACGATTTTAGGTATTTTAGATTGATCTTTGAAAACAAAAACGATTGTAGAAATTGGCGTTTATCTCGAGTATTTTATCTAGATGACCATTTTAAGAGATGATTGAATTTTTTTTCGCGATTAGTTTACGAATGAATTTGTATTCGATGAAATCTTGAAAATGCTGACGAATGCAGATATTGAGACGACTTTTTAATATTCAAAAATTATGACTAGGTACGTATTTTCATCAATTTTTCATTTTTTTCCCTCAAGTGTATGGTTTGCAGTTCGTATTGATTGAAGCAGTAATTGAACCCTTGTGCTTATTTTATAGGTGAATTATTTTTTGAAATGTCCCTACTTTTTGTTTTTCCTTTGAAATCTGGTATATATTTTTGATAAGTTGTTGTCTAAATTTTTCATCGTGTTCGTTGTCGTCGATTCGGTATTTTTCGTGGTTAGGTGCTTGTATTGGAATCGTCGAACGTTGGTGGGGCAAGGTGGTATTTTTTTTTTCAATTCTTTGGTGCGGGCGTCCGCGCTTGGTTTTGTTACGGGGTCGTGCTTAATGAGCTCGATTATCAATATCGGTGCCGTCCACCGTTGATAGTTGGAGCCATTTCACGATAACTCTTCTTCGGCAGACCGGGGCTGATGAAGGGATCCTGTAATGAAATTGGGCTCAAAATTGATTCGTTTTTCACGTACAGGTTTTCTCAATTCGTCCGCGGTTTAGGTGTCCGACGTTTTGGTATTCTGGGGTTGTGCACTGTGCTCGATTACCAACGGTGCCGTACCACCTTTGTTGGTAATCGTACGGGCCAGTTGGCAACTTTATTCTTCTTTGGCTGAACGAGGGCTGATGGAAGAATTCTGGGACCAAATGTTCGGTCGGTCTCGCGTTCGAGGATCTTCGGAGGTGTTGTTTTTGACGGGTGGTGTGGACAATCGCGAGCTCACACCATGTCTGCGAAACGCATCTCCGACTAGGATTAGCCATTGATGTCGGTATCTGTGTCTGGAGACGCTCACGACATCGAGAAAGACCTGTAGTTTCTTACGACACTGACACGGTCTTCCCCGGGGTATCGTTTGGCTGGCGACCTGGAACCGGAGGGCAGTCAGGGTTAGTATCAAACTAAAGGTATTTAGGATTGTCTCTTAGCATGCTTTCAATGGATTACGTGAACTATCGCGAGTTCATGCAATGTCTGCGGAAGCCACGCCTGTTAGGTTATCCATCGATCTCGCACGGCATCGAAACAGCCATCGATGTCGTGGGACATCGAGAAAGACCCGGAGTATTCTACGGCACTGGCGCGAACTTCCCCGGGAATGCGTCGGCCGGCCGGCGACCTGGATCAGGAGGACATTCCAGAGCCGTATTAAACGAAGGGTATGGAGGGTGCGAATGATTCACATACGCCCGAGTAGAACGTAGCGTTGTTTGGATCGCGGATCAAAACTGTAAGAGTTGGGTATCAAAATTTCTCTTATGCGAAGTATCAGTCCCGGACCATAGGAGTAGGTGATTATCCGGGGCTGGCCAGGACAACGGGATTTGCGTCTTGGGTACTGCGAGCTCGGAGGGCCCTACGGCACCCTGCACCACCATCATTCGATGGGGAACTGGTACATTGCCTAAGAGGGGTCCTGAGATGACCGCGGTAACGGCTTTGCAAATGGGAACGGTTTCCTAGTGTTATCGTTTCTGTAGGCCACGAGCTCCATCAAAGAGGTTGGAGGCTGGTCGGCTGTTTTGGCTCGACCGATTTCGGTCTATATTATTCTTCGGGCTGCGTACCACCAGTACAATGTCTGAAGAATAATCTAAATTTAAAACGGTCGCCGAATTCGGCGACCGTAAGTTCCTTTGCCTCGACAATGGATGACTCATTTGGTTGTGCCCGCGATGTTCGCGCCTTGTCTACTGGTTACGGTCTAGCGAACATCGCCCGTGGTGAGTGATCTCCCTGGGTCAAGGTACTGCCTCGCTCGTTGAGGCAGTTGAAGCGTGTGTGAAGTGAGAATGTTGATCCGGATTGTTTCGCAATGCTACGTTGTACTAGGAGAGTATGGATTTTGTTTGCTTCTTTTAGTGGATATTGTTTCAAAATTGAATTAGTTTGGAGTCGAGTTATTATTTAATAATCATTTTTTTTTTAATTTTTGCGAAATTATTGAAAAAATAGGTAAATCAGTACCTTTTGGCCTCAGGATAATAATTTTTTTTGCGGAGATTTAATTTATTCGTCGTCGTTGCTTCTTTGATTGGGTATTTTTTCAATAAAAATTCGTTTTTGATTTGATTTTTTCTCCAAATTTAATAGTTTGTGGGGTGTCTCTCTGGCTCTGGATGAAGATGAAAATTGTAATTATTCCGTTTCCTTTCGAAATTGTCAGTTTTAATAATATGTCAAATCAAGCCCCCACCCCCTCTTGGCATAGCATCCCTCTCAAACGCGTATTATTGTCAGCTCTTTTTTCAGTATTATTCTATTTTTCTCATGTTCGCGAATTATGTCGTTATTTATTCATGTTGTTATCATTGTTCTATTTTTAAGTAAATATTTTATTGCAAATTATTGTGATAACCGATCACGGTTTTTCACTGCTTTGCGGCGGGCAGTGTTTTTTAACCCAGATCGGTTAATTTAGATTTAATATTGTAATTCATTCTCGTCTTAAAACGCCGCACAGTTTAAATAAAACAGAAATTCGTTTGGTTTTTCATTTTTCATCAACTTTTCAGGTTTAATTGCACAATAATATGATTCTGGGAAGATGAAGAGGAAACACGAAAAGTTGAAATAATGTCTCAAAGTTGAGTTCGGAAAATAACAATAAAAATTATTCAATATTACAAAGGGAAGTGCAATTTCATCAATATGACCAGTAATGTTTCAAGTAAATTGTAGTTTTGGTCAAAACTAGTCAATTTTTTCGGTTTAGGTATTTTTTGATGAATAGGGAAAACGTATCTAAGCTCTGGAGTTCTTACTAATCACATATTTTCAATGAAAAAATGGCTTATATTGTTAGATACATTCCAGAGGCAAAACGTGTGCCCATAAAACGAGGTGAGTAAATTCACAAAACTGTTGATATTGCTTGGAAATTGAAACTAAAATGAAGACGGAGAAATCTTGGCCAACTAGGAAATCATTTTTATTGATATTTGCAAAGACAGGAGCTCATTACACCCTTAAATAAATTGAAAAACGATGCGAAAATATGAAATCGAATTTTCCCCTCAAAATGGCTGGTTATGCAATTCTATCAACAGTCATTCGCAACGAAGGTATCATTACCCCTTGAAATGATAAAAAAACATGGGAAAATGCTTGTGAAATTATTCCTGCAAAACACGCAGTTAGGCAGCCGCAATAACATACTACCAATTCGCCATTATATCGTTGATATCTCCGCAAATTTTGATGCGATTTTGAAACTGATTGCGAATTTGCAATCGTCGAGTTCGACTCTATCAGACTAGACCCCTAGATGCCCAATTTTCGATAATTTTTTTATTCAAAGCCAAAAGGTCGAAATTCAAAAATTTGCCATGTTCTTGTTTATGGTTCGATTGAGCTGAAATTTGATTTGTATGCTCATTTCAGGTCGTGGATTTCGAAAATGTCTGTATAAACGTTGCGTACTAAAGAACTTGCAAATTGAAATTTTTATTTTTCGAAGTTGGCAACAATGCGTCTGGATGTTCTCAAATTTCTATTCTGCCACCTCATATTGAAAGGGAAATACACTTTGAATCTACATTTTATGCGCATTTCAAAGGAAATACGTCAAATTTGAAATTGCATGTCGAATGGGTTGCATAAGCAGTACATTTGAAGGAGCGAACTTTCACAAATTAATATGAAAATGCGACTGTTTAAAACATCGATTTTTGAATTTTTAAATTATTTCTTCGGTTTATTACTAATTCGAGGTCGCTGATCACGATTATGGTGTTGGTTTTAAGTTCGCGTACCTGCTTGCCCACCAAATGAGGATTTTCGTAAAAAAATTGCGGGTTTCAAGAGGAAGGAGGGGTGCGTGAAGAAAATTATTATCATATTCGTGATCAGCGACCTTCAATTAGTCGATAACGAATCTAATCTCGATTTTTTTGAAAATTGCTGAATTTTCAAAGTGCCCGTATTCGCGAACTAAGCTTCGTAGAGCAAAACTGATAGCAGAATCGGAATCAGCGGGGTCGACTTAGTCGAAAAGCACTCTTATCTCGATTTTTTTGAATGTCAAAAAAATTGAAAAAATCAACGATGGTTAACCTTCCTTTTTTTTTGGAAAAAAAACTTTTTGTCTCAGATCGACGTGTGAGGTGTCTAGGAGGGGGTAATCTTACGAGGCGAATCGACCCCGGCGATCAGTTTCCCGATCGGAGGCGAATTCGCGGAAATATGAACCATTTTTCGTAACTCAGAAACTATGCATCGGATTTGAAAACCGATGGCATTTTCGGGTTCAGCGATCTCTAATTAGCCCATATACTAAATGTTAACTCGATCCGGCCATAAATTACATTTAAAAAAATTCCTAAAAATTAAAGCAAAGAATTGGGTAAGTTTGTAATTTTTTGCAAAATTTGAAAAAAATTGTCGCAAATGGGCGTACGAAGGGTCGATTCCGATAGAGTTGAACCCGACGATTGCAAATCTGCAACCAGATTCAAAATCGGATCAATATTCGCGGAGATATTAAAGGTCAAAATTGTGGTAGGATAACTACCAATCACAGCTCACCATAACATCACAGTCCTTTGTCTAGTACTTTTTGTAATATTGCAGCTTCCAGAATAGCTAGAAAAATGTTCTTGGTGTCTAATATTACTAAATCAAAGCAGTAGAATCTAAATTTAAAATTTATTTTAGAGCAGTGATGCCAACCTCGCGAAATAAAAATTTTATTTCGCGAGGTGTGCAACACTGCTCGAAACAATTCTCAAATTTTGAATTCTACGACTTCGACGATTACAAATATGCTTTTGTTTTCAAAATCAGACCATTATTAACGGAGATATTGAAAATCAAAAATTTGGCAATGAAGGGACCAATCAGAGCACACTTCTCCAAAAGTCTATTGTTATTCTTTAGTTCCTTTTTCCTTACCAAAACTTTGACCTTCAATAGATTTAGTAGTAGCAACGCCATCTGTGGTGTTGCTTACGGAACTTTGTTCTGTTTTTAAAAAATTGGGTCTGAAAAAATGAAGTCTGATTTCTAGATATGCACGTAGCGCTATCTCTCGGAACATTAGTGAATTAACGTTGAAAAAGTTACCAAAATAAACCTCAAATAAGAAAAATTATTTTCCCATAATTACCACGTAATTACTGTAATTTTACCGGTAAAAATACAAATTTGATCCACTTTTGACAATCCTAAAACTCGCAATCTAGACTATCCGAGCGCCTCTAGTCTAGATTGCTGGTTTTGGGATTGTGGGAAGTGGATCAAACTTGTATTTTTACCGGAAAAATTATCGTAATTACGTGATAATTACGAAAAAATAGTGTTTCAAATTTGAGGCCTTTTTGGCCACTTTTAGACCTTAGTTTACTAATGTTCAGAGAGATAGCGCTCCGCGCATATCTGGAAATCTGACTTTGTTTTTGTGAACCTGATTTTTTAAAAACAGATCAAAGGATAGATGGCGCTACTTGTGGGTTTATTTTTCGAAATCGTATTTCTTAATTTCATCGCATTTTTAGTTCATGTATACAACTACAGATAGCGCCACACGTCCGCTTAATAATAATAATTAACTTTGAATCTGATTGCAGATTTGCAATCGTCGGGTTCAACTCTATCGGAATCGACCCTTCGTACGCCCATTTGCGACAATTTTTTTCAAATTTTGCAAAAAATTACAAACTTACCCAATTCTTTGCTTTAATTTTTAGGAATTTTTTTAAATGTAATTTATGGCCGGATCGAGTTAACATTTAGTATATGGGCTAATTAGAGATCGCTGAACCCGAAAATGCCATCGGTTTTCAAATCCGATGCATAGTTTCTGAGTTACGAAAAATGGTTCATATTTCCGCGAATTCGCCTCCGATCGGGAAACTGATCGCCGGGGTCGATTCGCCTCGTAAGATTACCCCCTCCTAGACACCTCACACGTCGATCTGAGACAAAAAGTTTTTTTTCCAAAAAAAAAGGAAGGTTAACCATCGTTGATTTTTTCAATTTTTTTGACATTCAAAAAAATCGAGATAAGAGTGCTTTTCGACTAAGTCGACCCCGCTGATTCCGATTCTGCTATCAGTTTTGCTCTACGAAGCTTAGTTCGCGAATACGAGCACTTTGAAAATTCAGCAATTTTCAAAAAAATCGAGATTAGATTCGTTATCGACTAATTGAAGGTCGCTGATCACGAATATGATAATAATTTTCTTCACGCACCCCTCCTTCCTCTTGAAACCCGCAATTTTTTTACGAAAATCCTCATTTGGTGGGCAAGCAGGTACGCGAACTTAAAACCAACACCATAATCGTGATCAGCGACCTCGAATTAGTAATAAACCGAAGAAATAATTTAAAAATTCAAAAATCGATGTTTTAAACAGTCGCATTTTCATATTAATTTGTGAAAGTTCGCTCCTTCAAATGTACTGCTTATGCAACCCATTCGACATGCAATTTCAAATTTGACGTATTTCCTTTGAAATGCGCATAAAATGTAGATTCAAAGTGTATTTCCCTTTCAATATGAGGTGGCAGAATAGAAATTTGAGAACATCCAGACGCATTGTTGCCAACTTCGAAAAATAAAAATTTCAATTTGCAAGTTCTTTAGTACGCAACGTTTATACAGACATTTTCGAAATCCACGACCTGAAATGAGCATACAAATCAAATTTCAGCTCAATCGAACCATAAACAAGAACATGGCAAATTTTTGAATTTCGACCTTTTGGCTTTGAATAAAAAAATTATCGAAAATTGGGCATCTAGGGGTCTAGTCTGATAGAGTCGAACTCGACGATTGCAAATTCGCAATCAGTTTCAAAATCGCATCAAAATTTGCGGAGATATCAACGATATAATGGCGAATTGGTAGTATGTTATTGCGGCTGCCTAACTGCGTGTTTTGCAGGAATAATTTCACAAGCATTTTCCCATGTTTTTTTATCATTTCAAGGGGTAATGATACCTTCGTTGCGAATGACTGTTGATAGAATTGCATAACCAGCCATTTTGAGGGGAAAATTCGATTTCATATTTTCGCATCGTTTTTCAATTTATTTAAGGGTGTAATGAGCTCCTGTCTTTGCAAATATCAATAAAAATGATTTCCTAGTTGGCCAAGATTTCTCCGTCTTCATTTTAGTTTCAATTTCCAAGCAATATCAACAGTTTTGTGAATTTACTCACCTCGTTTTATGGGCACACGTTTTGCCTCTGGAATGTATCTAACAATATAAGCCATTTTTTCATTGAAAATATGTGATTAGTAAGAACTCCAGAGCTTAGATACGTTTTCCCTATTCATCAAAAAATACCTAAACCGAAAAAATTGACTAGTTTTGACCAAAACTACAATTTACTTGAAACATTACTGGTCATATTGATGAAATTGCACTTCCCTTTGTAATATTGAATAATTTTTATTGTTATTTTCCGAACTCAACTTTGAGACATTATTTCAACTTTTCGTGTTTCCTCTTCATCTTCCCAGAATCATATTATTGTGCAATTAAACCTGAAAAGTTGATGAAAAATGAAAAACCAAACGAATTTCTGTTTTATTTAAACTGTGCGGCGTTTTAAGACGAGAATGAATTACAATATTAAATCTAAATTAACCGATCTGGGTTAAAAAACACTGCCCGCCGCAAAGCAGTGAAAAACCGTGATCGGTTATCACAATAATTTGCAATAAAATATTTACTTAAAAATAGAACAATGATAACAACATGAATAAATAACGACATAATTCGCGAACATGAGAAAAATAGAATAATACTGAAAAAAGAGCTGACAATAATACGCGTTTGAGAGGGATGCTATGCCAAGAGGGGGTGGGGGCTTGATTTGACATATTATTAAAACTGACAATTTCGAAAGGAAACGGAATAATTACAATTTTCATCTTCATCCAGAGCCAGAGAGACACCCCACAAACTATTAAATTTGGAGAAAAAATCAAATCAAAAACGAATTTTTATTGAAAAAATACCCAATCAAAGAAGCAACGACGACGAATAAATTAAATCTCCGCAAAAAAAATTATTATCCTGAGGCCAAAAGGTACTGATTTACCTATTTTTTCAATAATTTCGCAAAAATTAAAAAAAAAATGATTATTAAATAATAACTCGACTCCAAACTAATTCAATTTTGAAACAATATCCACTAAAAGAAGCAAACAAAATCCATACTCTCCTAGTACAACGTAGCATTGCGAAACAATCCGGATCAACATTCTCACTTCACACACGCTTCAACTGCCTCAACGAGCGAGGCAGTACCTTGACCCAGGGAGATCACTCACCACGGGCGATGTTCGCTAGACCGTAACCAGTAGACAAGGCGCGAACATCGCGGGCACAACCAAATGAGTCATCCATTGTCGAGGCAAAGGAACTTACGGTCGCCGAATTCGGCGACCGTTTTAAATTTAGATTATTCTTCAGACATTGTACTGGTGGTACGCAGCCCGAAGAATAATATAGACCGAAATCGGTCGAGCCAAAACAGCCGACCAGCCTCCAACCTCTTTGATGGAGCTCGTGGCCTACAGAAACGATAACACTAGGAAACCGTTCCCATTTGCAAAGCCGTTACCGCGGTCATCTCAGGACCCCTCTTAGGCAATGTACCAGTTCCCCATCGAATGATGGTGGTGCAGGGTGCCGTAGGGCCCTCCGAGCTCGCAGTACCCAAGACGCAAATCCCGTTGTCCTGGCCAGCCCCGGATAATCACCTACTCCTATGGTCCGGGACTGATACTTCGCATAAGAGAAATTTTGATACCCAACTCTTACAGTTTTGATCCGCGATCCAAACAACGCTACGTTCTACTCGGGCGTATGTGAATCATTCGCACCCTCCATACCCTTCGTTTAATACGGCTCTGGAATGTCCTCCTGATCCAGGTCGCCGGCCGGCCGACGCATTCCCGGGGAAGTTCGCGCCAGTGCCGTAGAATACTCCGGGTCTTTCTCGATGTCCCACGACATCGATGGCTGTTTCGATGCCGTGCGAGATCGATGGATAACCTAACAGGCGTGGCTTCCGCAGACATTGCATGAACTCGCGATAGTTCACGTAATCCATTGAAAGCATGCTAAGAGACAATCCTAAATACCTTTAGTTTGATACTAACCCTGACTGCCCTCCGGTTCCAGGTCGCCAGCCAAACGATACCCCGGGGAAGACCGTGTCAGTGTCGTAAGAAACTACAGGTCTTTCTCGATGTCGTGAGCGTCTCCAGACACAGATACCGACATCAATGGCTAATCCTAGTCGGAGATGCGTTTCGCAGACATGGTGTGAGCTCGCGATTGTCCACACCACCCGTCAAAAACAACACCTCCGAAGATCCTCGAACGCGAGACCGACCGAACATTTGGTCCCAGAATTCTTCCATCAGCCCTCGTTCAGCCAAAGAAGAATAAAGTTGCCAACTGGCCCGTACGATTACCAACAAAGGTGGTACGGCACCGTTGGTAATCGAGCACAGTGCACAACCCCAGAATACCAAAACGTCGGACACCTAAACCGCGGACGAATTGAGAAAACCTGTACGTGAAAAACGAATCAATTTTGAGCCCAATTTCATTACAGGATCCCTTCATCAGCCCCGGTCTGCCGAAGAAGAGTTATCGTGAAATGGCTCCAACTATCAACGGTGGACGGCACCGATATTGATAATCGAGCTCATTAAGCACGACCCCGTAACAAAACCAAGCGCGGACGCCCGCACCAAAGAATTGAAAAAAAAAATACCACCTTGCCCCACCAACGTTCGACGATTCCAATACAAGCACCTAACCACGAAAAATACCGAATCGACGACAACGAACACGATGAAAAATTTAGACAACAACTTATCAAAAATATATACCAGATTTCAAAGGAAAAACAAAAAGTAGGGACATTTCAAAAAATAATTCACCTATAAAATAAGCACAAGGGTTCAATTACTGCTTCAATCAATACGAACTGCAAACCATACACTTGAGGGAAAAAAATGAAAAATTGATGAAAATACGTACCTAGTCATAATTTTTGAATATTAAAAAGTCGTCTCAATATCTGCATTCGTCAGCATTTTCAAGATTTCATCGAATACAAATTCATTCGTAAACTAATCGCGAAAAAAAATTCAATCATCTCTTAAAATGGTCATCTAGATAAAATACTCGAGATAAACGCCAATTTCTACAATCGTTTTTGTTTTCAAAGATCAATCTAAAATACCTAAAATCGTTCTTGTTTTCAAAAATCAATCTAATAAAAATTTACCATATCTGGTAACTCTGAAGAAAATATTCGACCTTCTAATAAACTACGTAACATATTTATACGAAATATCAAATAAAATAACTGCAAGCTAATAGCATTTCAATCGCAATTCATTGAAAATAGTTATGCTCTTTTCAGTCTAGAGATGGAAAAAATTTCAGGAACAGGGCATAATGCTGTCAAATACTCGATTCGTCGAAAATTGTGTACCTACATACGTAGAAGTAATATTTTGACACAGTGATTCATTTTCCCAACTATTCTTCGTTCGTTTTATTCAATTTAGGAACTAACGTCCGTTTATGAGATAAAGTTGAAAAATGATACTGGAATGGACGTTTCTGTTAGATACATCGGCCTCTTGATCGCTATGCCGTTTGGTCTTGGTCTGTCGGTTCGTTACTAATTCTAATGTTTACCTTTATTCGACCTGCACGACCGGAATCATATTATCGACTGAGGGTGCTTTGGATTTCTCGAATTCGTCTCATTAATTATTCGTTCCAATTTGACTGCTTCGTGTCGAATTCCATTTCTTCGATCACGTACACAGCAGCTGTTGAAATAATGAAAAATTAACAAATGGAAAATATACCGCCATTGAAACTGGTACAACCTAATGAAAAGTTCCAATTACACTTAGCAACTTGGAACCAAATTTTACACAAGTAAACAAAACCAAAAAAATTCGTCATTTTGCCAGAACTGAGTATAGGTACCAAAATTCGTATTAGAATTTAAAACATTGTTTACTCATGTTCGAGCGAATATTTTCGTTACGAAAGAACTAGAAATAGTTTCGAATTCAAATTTAGGAAAAAACCACGAATAAATGATCTCCATTTATCGATACTTCCACGAGACAAATTCGACCAGAAGCACAGAAATTTCACAAAAATACGAGTGAGCAACTAGTTCAATAAAACTCAGTGGCATATCTAGGATGAAGTCATGGGATGGCCGACAGGTTCAAATTTTGTTTTCGAGAGTGGTCATCATGAAATAAAATAATTTTTAATTTTCACTAATAACAAAAAAAAAAAATTGAAAATTTGATAAAAATCATTTTATAAAAAGTAGGAAAATTCAAATTTCGAAAAATAAACCCCATCTAAAGCTCGGTTCCGATGAGCATTATAACTTAGCTAGGTATTATAAACTTCCTACCAAAATTTTAAAAATTGAGCAAATTCCGTAATTGAAATTAAGAAAAGTCTTTCCAAAAGTTTATTGGAAAAAAATTCATTGAAAAATTTTTAATATGCTTTTTTCAAAATTTTTATAATTCAATTTTTTTAAATCAAAAAAATCTCTAAAAAATACACTGTTTCTATTCGTGAGAATTCAAAGAAAATATTCCCAAAAATTGAAAAAAATTCAATATGCTGACAAATGTGACTAAACTATTTTTTTTTGAAAATTTATATCATAATTAAAAATTTATTAGTAATATTTTGGATCTAGTTTTGAAAAGTAGAAAAAAATCTCTTTAAAAAAAAATTCGAAAAAATCCATCTTAAATTTTTTTCAAAAATAGGTAACAAATATGAGTTTTGAAAATTCAAGTAAAAATGATCTCTAAAAAGTAAAAATTGAAGAAAATTCATTGATAAAATAATAAAAATAATATTTAAAAAATTACCCAAATTTTATTTTGAAAATTTATGAAAAATTATTGCAAAAATTATAAAATTTCGAAAATTTTGTATTGAAAATTATGAAAATTTATTATTAGGGAAAATTTTCAAATGCATTTTTCAAAATTTTTAGGATTCAATTTTTGAAAATCAAACAAATGTCTAAGCAAAGGAAAAATGTAACCTTGGAAAATTGAAAAAAAAGTAGTCAAAAAATTTACACAATTTTTTTTTGTGAAAATTCAAAGAAAATCTTCATAAAAATTTGAGGGTATTGAAAAGTTGCTAATCTTCTTGGAATAAAGCAAAATTTTTTTCACAGTTTTTTATTCTTTTCGGAAAATTCTTCAAGTAGGTACCTAACCTACCTGATAAGAATAAAATTCTGGGAAAGATGTCCAAAATGTCAGAATATAATTTTTTTTTGAAAACACCGAAAAAATTATAACCCATATTCAAAATAAGATCAATTTCCACAAAAAGAAAAATTCCAACACGACCTCATCAATAATCCATCAAGAGATATTACTCAAACGTTTAAAAAATAATAATCTTTCACTTTTTACAATGGAATTTGAAAAAAAAAATTCGAATTAATTAGCATATGTACCTAATTTTTATCAATTTTTCAAGAGAAAAATTTTGAAATTCTTTGGAGTAAAAAATTTTCTTAATCACATTGGAGGGAAAGCGAAAACATCAATTTTTTTAACAAAACAATCTCACTTTTCGTTTTCTAGTGTAAAAAAAAGTCGCAAATTTTTGGGAATACAAATTTTCGGAAGGGATTTTCAATTTTTCAGGGTAAAAATTAGTTATTCGCTATTTTAAAAAAATCCTTATTTCGATGAAACAAAAAAAAAATCACTAATCAAAAAAGTAGAAATTTTGAAATCTCTTAAAAAAATATGAAAAAAGCAATTTTCAGAAATTGAGAATATTTAAAAACGAAAAATTTTGTAAATCGCTATACTTTTGGAAAGTGAAAATCTCGTGTAAAAAAAATGCAAATAACGAAGATATGAAAAAATTTAAAATATTTAGAAAACTAGAACATCTTTGAAGTTGGGTAACGTTTGAAAGGTTGATATAAAATTTTGATAAATCAGCAATTTAAAAATATGAATAATTGATGTACCTTTAAAAAAAACTAGATAATTTTACAAACCAGACAAATTTTAAAAAATTGTATGGAGTTGATAAATTTTGAAATATTGAAAAAAGAACCAAATAAAAAAATCTCAAACTTTTCACGAGTCTTGGTAACAATAACATTCGAAAGGTCAATATTTTAGATTACCCAGCTAAGAAAAAAACACAAAAATACGAGTTTTTCGGAAACTGGAAAATTTTTGATAAATCAGCAAACTTAGAAAGCACGAAAAATTTATAGGTACCGTAAGTAAGATGGGGCACTTTGAACAAAACACGTTTGAGTCGTTAAAAGTAGGGCTCCAGCGGCCTGTAATTGAAATTTTTTGATTTCAACTGTGCAAGGTGGACTAGTATACTGCCCAGTTTATATTTCGTGGTGTTTTGTATCGTTATCATAATTTTCATCGTAAGTCAACTCGAAAGAAAATTATGAGAACGTTTGATAAAATCGGGGAATTTTCCAAAACCCTCTCGTCAGATTATAGACCAGACTACTGAATAAAAAACATTCTAAGAAAAAGTTTGGTGGGTTGCATAGTTTCCCTGGAAACGGGACATTAAGCGAAGGTCGCGTTTTTCTTCAAATTTTGACAAAAAAAATTGTAAAAAATTTTCATTTTCCAAAAAATTTATCAATAATTTCTACAAAATGACATCATCAAAATGCAAAATGAATATAATTTTCTTTTTTTGAAAACTCCATGCATTTTATTTTTCAAAAATCAAAAATTAATTTTTTTCGTAAAAAAAAAGCAAGATGAAATTAGTTTCTAATTTTTCTTCAAAATTTCATAAATGAAAAATCAAAATGTCGTCATGCAAAGGTCTTAGAAAATTCCGCTTGTCAACTCTATGCATTCAACAAAAAAAAATAATTATGCCCCCCCCCCCCCTTAAGAAAAACTGGAGTAAAAAATCTTTCAATCAAATTTCTTCGCAGAAAAATAACATTAAATTATTTGTCTAGGTAAATGGAAAGAAAATTTCTCAATATTTTTGGAACATGAAAGTTGAAACATTTCTCAAATTTCAGGAGAGAAAACCTCTGCATTCATTTAGAATAAAAAATTGCGCCAATTACTTTTTTTGAAATAAAAAAATTCAATGTTTACTTATGAGGTAATTTTGTAGAGTCAAATTCTTCCAATTTATTTTGAGAAAAAAATTGCCGAATTTTCTTGACCAAAAAAAAATGCTCAATTTTTTTGGAGTCTGGCGTCTGCTTTGCAGAATTCTAATTTTTCAAAAATTGAGATATTCTTTTATTTTAATAGAATAGTGGAAATTTTTACACAAATTTGGAAAAAAATTTACTGTGAGGCGATTCAGATTTTTCCTATTCCAAAAAAATTGAAAATAATTTTACTCCGAAAAAAATTGGGAAACATTTCACTTCAAAAAATATAGAAAAACTGGTAGAAAAAAATCACTAATAATTTTAAACTCAACGAACACGGAAAATTTTCAAATTATTTAAAAACTGGAAAATAATGAAAAATGTCAATATTTGATACATTCCAAAAATACACATACCAGGTACACATATACAAAAGAATTTTTAATTTTTGAATAATTTACAAATTCAAAAAATAACACCCAGGAAAAATTGGAAATTTAGATTTTTTAATGGATTTGAAACGTTGAAAAATAAACAAAATTCGAAAGACAAATGAATGTAAATAAATTTCAAAATTTTGAGTAAAGCTGGATTTATAATAGGAAATTCCGGAAGGAACTGAATGGAAGTGAAAAGTTGAACCAACACATTTCAATGGCAGCGTTCATAATAAGAATTGAATTTTTGTAAAAAAGAAATCTCAATTTTTTCAAGTTTTATGATGTAGAATGCGACTATTCTTGCATATTAGTGATAATTAGTGTTATATCTGGCATATATCACAAATTGATAAAAAAACAATTTCACAAAAATATCGTTTTCACATATCAGGAAATGAAAAGTAGAAAAAATCCTACTTTTCATTTCCAAATCACGCTTCAGGAATTTCCTATTATAAATCCACCTATAGTATGCATTATTTGAAGGAATTGTAAACTGTCAAAAAATCGAATTTAAAAAAAGAAAGAAACGAAAATTTGAAGTTCTAAAATTCAACATAAAAAAAATCAAGCAATTAACAAATACTTATCTACAGTAAATTTCAGAATTGAAAAAATTCGATTCCAAAAAATTTGTTCAAAGCATAAATTCAAATTTCCTCAAAATTGATCATTTTTTTCTTCAAAATTATCACTTGAGAAGTCGTACAGCGAAACAGTCGTGGTAGAGTTTAATCACACAAAAAAATATCAAATGTGGTAGAAGTGGAAAAAATTATCCAACTCATGAATTCAAATTTCTTCAAAATTTAGAAATATTTTTCTTCAAATTATTACTCTACAATGTCAGCTGGTTTTGGGTTGAATTAAACGAAAAATTTTTTTGCAAATTTGAAGAAAATTGAATAACAAAATTCTTCCACTAAAAAATTTAAATCTACACAGAATTACTGAATTTTTCCCGAAAATATTACTGGAAAAGTACCACAGTCGTAGGATTAAATCAACGAAAAAATTGTAGGATTAAATCAACGAAAAAATTATCAAAAAGTGGAAACATTTTTTTTTTTAAATTGTTCAACTAATAAATTTGAATTCCCTCAAAATTTATGATTTTTTTCGAAGTTATTACGTGAGCAGTTCTACAGTTGTAGTTGAATTGAATTACACAAAAAATTGCCAAATCTGGCGAAAGTGAAAAAAATCCACGTCAAAAAAATTGCTCAACAAATAAATTAAAATTTCCATCTAAATTTATGAAGTAGTTTTTTCAAAAAAATTGCCAAATCTGGCAAAAATTAAAAAAAAAAAAAAATCAAAAAAAATTTGCAAGTTATAAATTCAAATTTTCTCAAACTAGGATTTATAGGGTTCAATTTTCAACGAAAAAAAAAATAAAATTTGCAGAAAATTCAGGAAATTGGTTAGAAAAAATTGTTCAACTCAAAACTTTGAATTCTCGCAAAATTGATGAAGTCATAATATGTCATATTTAATTAATCTTACTTTATGTATTTCGAATTAGGTAATTCACAAATCACTTACCAATTTCATTCGAAAAAGGGGAAGGTACACGTTCTCAGCATATTATTTCTTTCTGACCTAACGATCACTCGCCCTTTTTTTCCAACTTGTTCCGAAGTATTGGCCACGATTATTATACACAGCATTTGACAATAGATCTCCTAGTCGTGCATGCTGACGGCTTCTGTTAGAATAAAATGAAAATAATTAGAAAAATTCAAAATATATATTATAACTATTTAAATATTTGTATCTAGGTAGGTATACTTTTAAAAGTGGGAGAAATTGACAAAATTTTAAAAGAAATTTTTAGAAGTTTGAAACTTTGGAAAATCTGACAATTTTTGGAAAACAAGAGTAAATTTCAAAAGATGAAAAAAATCACCAAATTTTAAAACTAATCAAACACGAAAATATGGTAAATTTTTGGGAAAATTTCAAAAGATTACACATTTCAAGAAATACAAAAGTAAGGTAGAAAACTTTTTTTGAGAGACTACAAGTATTTTTTTTTCTTTTAAATTGACTGTGAAAAAAATAGAACTAAAAAAAATGACAATTCTTAAGCATTTAATCAGTGGAAAAGGCTACCATTTGATCCAAGGCCAAATCCCCTTAGTGAATTTGAGAAAAATTTTATTTTCAGTAAATTTTAAAAAATGGCAATTATAATTCAATCAGTGGCAAAGGCTACCATTTCGTCCAAGGAAAAATCCTACCCTTAGTGAGCTTGAGAAAATTTTTATTTTCAGTAAATTTAAAAAAATGACAATTTTTATTTAATCAGTGACAAAGGCTACCATTTAATGCCAGGCAAAATCCTACCCTTGATGAAATTGATGAAATTTTAAAAAATGGCAATTTCAATTTAATTAGTGACAAAGGCAACCATCTTGCCCAATGCAAAATCCTACCCTTATTAGTGAATTTGAGAAAAAATTTATTTTCGGTAAATTTCAAAAAATGGCAATTATAATTTAATCAGTGGCTAAGGCTACCATTTCGTACAAGGAAAAATCCTACCCTTAGTGAATTTAAGAAAATTTTTAGTTTCTGTTAATTTCAAAAAATAACAATTTTTATTTAATTAGTGGCAAAAGCTACCATTTGACCCAAGGCAAAATCCCACCCTTAGTGAAATTGAGAAAATTTTCATTTTCTAAAAATTCCAATTTTATGAAATCGCAAAGGCTTCATTCTAGGCAAAATCCTACCCTTGGTGAAAGTTCAAAAAATGGCAATTTCAATTTAACCAACCATTTAAAATTGTTACAATTTCAAAAATTCATTGATGTTGTCAAGTTACCTATATGTTCTAATTGTTTTCCATTTTTACAAATTTACTAACGTCTAGTTTGATAGTTTTGTTTACATGCATGGGGAGTACCTTCGATGAATGTTTTACCAAGTCCAGTGCTACATAATACTTTATAGTCAAAATTGGAAGGGAGAAAGGGGTCTAATCGAAATTTTTGTAATAACTAAAAGTATTTGTAAAACTTCAAGCTACAACTTTTGTTTGAAAATTTTTTTAATTGGGCCCCTTACCTCCTCACAGTCTTTAATAATGTATTTGAATGAGTTGGATTATCCAAAATTGGAGGGGAGGAAGGGGTCCAATCGCAATTTTATTGCAAAAAAATGACAATAAGTAGTAAACTATTTGCATTGGAAGAAGTAAAAAAAAATTCAGAAAATTAAAAATAGATTTGAATTCAAAATAATTTGGCTTAACAGAAAAATCTATAAGTACCTTCTAATTTTCGAATTTATCTAAGTATTAAAAAAAAAACTAAAAAAATTTAAAAAACACTACGAAAAAATTGAAGAGTGAAGTTATCAGAAAAGTACGATAGGAATTTTTAAAGATTAGAAAAATGTCATGTAAAATAAAATAAATAAAAGATGAAATTTTGACCAAAACTTTGGTTTAGCAACAGGCAACACTTAAAAATCAGGTTATAAAAACAAAGCAATTGAATAGAAAAGCGGAAAAGTTCAAGCACGAGATTGAGAAAAAAATTTGGGAACAAGTTCGAGAAAAATAAATTTGAATTTTGGAAATTTTGGAAACATGGAAATTAAATTTCAAAAAATCCCTAAATTTTGATCATAGTTTCATGGAGGGATAACAAACTATGAAAATTTGATCACTTTAAAGGCGGATTCCATTACGCGATAAATAAATTATAGTCGTAATCGTATAATAAAACTAAACTCACCAAAAAAAATTCAACCGAACCAAGTAGCTTCTATGATCAGTCATAGGCTGAAATCCGAGTATACTTTGGGCGGATTCTTCATTATAAATGCCAGTTATCAGTTGCAAATCTTCTCGGCCATACAACAGCATCTATTCGAAAACAATAAAATCAATCACTCGGAAAAACAGCAACGTAGTTTTTAACCACATGCAAAATCGAAAACCAATTGATAGTCTCTTCATACCAATTTTTATAAATAAAATTCAAAAATAGACTGAAACGTCTTTTTTTTTCAACACACGCGTAAGTAAAATGAGACGATAAATAGTCGTGCACGAAACTTGGAAAAAATTTCTCAATTCTAGAAGTTTTGGCAATTTTTTCAATTTTTTTCAACCCTACAAGAACTGTAAAGTTTCTCGAGTAATTATTTCGAAAAAAATTATCAAATTTGAATTATGGGTCGAAATAAATTTTTTTCAATAAATTTTTATTCAATTCTGCCAAATTTGGCAATTTTTTTCCAATTCGAGAAGTTTTGGCAATTTGTTGATTTTTTCAACCCCACAACTGTAGGCGTGTAGGGTTTCTCGAGTAATTATTTCGAAAAAAAAAATTAATCTCGTTTTTGAAGTGAAATGGAATAAGAAACACAGTTTACTCAAGTTCGAATGAATTCTTTCGATTTCAAAGAACTAGCAATATAGATTCGAGTTGAATTCAAATAGGAAAAAACAGTGGCGTATCTAGGATGAAATCATAGGAGGGGTTCAAATTTTGTTTTCGACAGTGGTTAGGTATTACGAAATGAAATTTTCAATTTTCATTACCTAATAACAAAAAATGCATTATTCAAAATTTTTAGATTTTAATTTTTTTTTTAAATCAAAAAATCTCTAAATAATCAAAAAAAAATTACACTGTTTGTATTCGTGAGAATTCAAAAATTAAAAAAAAAATTCAATATGTTGGAAGAATTTGACTGAAACTAATTTTTTTGAAAATTTATCACAATTAAAAATTAATAGGTAAGTAAAATTTTGGAATTGTACAATTAAAAAAATCTAGTTTTGAAAACTAGAAAAAAATCTCTTTGAAAAAAAATTCATCTCAATTTTTTTTAGTAGTTTAGGTGACAAAATATCATTTTTGAAAATTCAAGAGAAAATGATTCCTAAAAATTAAAGAAAATTCATCGATAAAATAATAAAACATACCTATCAAAAAAATTACCCAATTTTTATTTTTGAAAATTTATGAAAAATCATTTCAAAAAAATGTTGTTATCGAAAATTAAGAAAAGTTAGGTACCTATCATTAAAAATTATTGGTAAAAAATTCAATTTCGAAAATTTTTAAAAAAATTGATCAATAATTTTATTTTATAAAAATTGATTACGACTAAAAATTAGGAAAATTTTGAAAAATCTCAATTTTGAAAAATTAGGGATACATTGCATTTCGAGAACTTTTCACAATTTTAGGAAATTTTTGAAAAATATGTAAAATGAGCATCTTTGTTATGCAAGATTTTTGAGGTATTTTAAAGCTTTTTTTTGCATAATGGGAGGGGTTTGGACCCCAAAATCCTCCCCTTAAATACGCCACTGGGGAAAAAGATACCTACGTAAAAATGTTCTCTATTTATCGACACTTCACTTTCACGAGGCAAATTCGACCAGAAGCACGGAAATTTAATAAAAATAGGCCAGGACACTGGACACGGATTCAATAAAATTCACAAGATATTGTATTCGAAAACTCGACAAAAGAAAAGAGTAAACTTACCACAAATGATTATAATCTTCATTGAAGACCGATTGTAATGGCGCAGGTTCATTTTCAACAGCTCTTCTTCAGCGTTTGCAAAATACCAGCTCGAATTTGGCATACAGATGGATAATAGTTGAACACATACCTAAACAACACGAATAAATTATCAATTTGATAAAAAAACATGCAACGAGCAGTCGAAAAAAAATCAATCTCATTCAAAGTAAAATGAAATAAAGAACATAGTTTAGGGCCTTGCTACATAACATGCAACTCGCGATTTGCAACTTGCGACTCGCCAAGGTCATATTCAATCTGATATTCTGATTGGCTCAAGTCATGACTCGGGCCAATCCAAAATATCAGATTGAATACGACCTTGGCGAGTCGTGAGTTGCATGTTATGTAGCAAGGCCCTTACTGAAGTTCGAAAGTTTTCATGTTCATAATTTTAAGCATGCCTAGTAAAAAATTTATAAAAAATTTAAAATAATAATTTTTGTTTAATTTTTTGCAGAATTTTTGAAATTTTGCGTTTTGAAAAAAAAAATGAAATTATTATTTTTTTAATAGGTATTCTCGAAATTGATCTTATAAAAAATTGTAAAAGTCAGATTTATTGAAATATTCGCAATTTGACCTTCCACAAAGCTTATCGAAATTAAATTTTTGTACTCAGATCTCTTACAAGAAATAGTGAAACTCAATATTTTTTTTTGTAAAATATTTACAATTTCGGCCTTGAAAAAATTTCAAAAAAACAAAATGTTTTCAATATTCTTGAAATAATGGTTCATTAAAAAATGTGAAAATCATTTTTAAAAAAATAGATTCTCATGATTTTGGTTTAATAAAAAATGTTGAAAAAATTCTAAGAGTAAAATGAAATAAAAAACATAAGTTTACTCAAGTTCGAACGAATTCTTACGATTTCAAAGAACTAGCAATAGATTCGAGTTCCAATTTAGAAAAAAAGATAGGTAAAAAAGTTCTCTGTTTATCCATACTTTCACGAGGCAAGTTTGGCCAGAAGCACGAAAATCTAACAATAGGCTAGAACACTAGTTCAATAAAATTCACGAGATATTGTAAGAGTAGAATAAACTCACCACAAATGAATACTATTCTCCATTGAAGACCGATTGAAATGGCGTAGGCTCATTTTCTTTATCGCTTTTGCAAAATACAAGATCGAATTCGGCATACAGATGTATAACTGAACACGTACCTAAATAACGCAAACAATTTCAAGTTAATAAAATAAAATGAAACGTAGCAGCCGAAAAAAAAATTGTTCAAGTAAAATGGAATAAAAAACACAGTTTACTCGAGTTCGAACGAATTCTTTCGATTTCCAAGAACTAACAATATAGATTCGAGTAGGGAAAAAGATAAAAGATACGTAAAAATGTTCTCTATTTAACAACAATTCACTTTCACGAGGCAAATTTGACCAGAAGCACGGAAATTTACTTAATAAAAATAGGCTAGGACACTGATTCAAGAAAATTCACGAAATATTGTACTTGAAAACTCGCCAAAAAATAGAATAAACTCACCACAAATGAATATAATCTCCATTGAAGACCGATTGAAATGGTTCATGCAGGTTCATTTTCAGTAGTCAGCAGCTCTTCTTTATCGTTTGCTAAGTACAAGTTCGAATTTGGCGAACAGATGGATAACTGAACACGTAGATACCTAAGAAACACAAACAAATTTTAGATTCAATAAAAAAAATGCAACGATTCACAATAGCAAATTAAAAGTACAAAATTTCTCTCGAAACATTTCGATTTCCTATACTGCATTTCTACAAACGAAACGAAACGTAAGCCGAACCGCAAATTTGATGAAAATTATTTGTAACATAAAACAATACAAAAGCTTCGATCGTTATACTTGGAAAATACTTGAATATATGACCAAAAATATCACTTTGAAAAAGTTCACGAGCTATTATGTTTTCAAAACTTGATAAATAAATTAAATCATAAGTAAATCAACTCACCATGACTAGCTGAATCTCCTTTTCCGAAGCTTGGTTACTTTACAGCTTGCATAAAAACGAACTCGAATAGGCCACAGCACCGGCGGATAATAACACACGTATCTACCTAAGCAAAACAAAACATTCAAATTCAATAAACGGAAAATTCGATACACAGTACCCGAAAAAAGTATTAAATACGTTTATATTAATATACTAACACGAAGCGAATTAAAATTACACTTTTATCCGAAAAATTAGGTAAAATATCCCGATGACAACAAACACCATGACATGACGTAAGAATGTTTTGAACAACACTTCAAATCGAATGAACCTACGTAAAGGACACGAAAAAACTTTTGATTTAACGCGTAAATGATCACAAAGTTAATTAGAATCGAACGTTTTTCAGGACATAATGAATTTTCATTTTATATTTTACGAAAACTAAACATAAAACGATGGCTGAATTCGAATAAAAACCATTCGCAGCGAAAGAATTCCGATTTTCCAAGTTCAACAAGTCATACTTGGAGTTGGAAAACTGATGGGTAGCGTGTGTGCGTGCAACCAACGTACAACATAGGAACAACACAACGCAAACAACGACATCCTTCCCAACCTTCTTTCTAGAAATCGGTTCAACATACTCGACTCCCTCTTCAGTGAATGATGGTACAAAACACTACAAAAGCGATATCATAATCGCTACCCCGCGCTAACCTTACACTAACACAATTTATCACCACACTTGTAACGAAATACATACAATGATACTTGATACATCAAATGAATATTATAGGAAGAATGCTTTGTGTTAGTGTATGAATCACAATAAACCAAAAACTACATAATAAATTAATAAATATACGAAACTCACGAGGAGCAAGTAATAATTTGCACAAGTAAAGACGTTAACAAAGGATACTGACAAAAATAAGCCTGAATCTAAAATTCAAAATGGCTGCTTACTGCTTAGCCTCCACACACCACTAAACAACTTTCATGTTTCAACACTACGATGATGTCATTTTGCGCATCTTTGTGTGCGTTTGTTTACAACCTACAATGGGCGGGCGCATTTATTTCAACATTTTGTAAAAAGTAGTTCCAATTACAATACGTTATTATACGCTTAATTAAAGATTTTAAATGATTATTTTCACGAAAATAAATAATACTGAGTAAGCGAATAGCAAGTTTTGTAATATTTGAATCATAAGTACCTGTTTGTAGTGGATAACTTCCAAAGGACTACACATCGTGGTTGTCCTATTGTTCGGATGTAAATTGCAATTTGCAACCAGCTGCCTGGCTTGGCGAGCTGTGATTCGACATTTTGACACAACTTTAAATCGGTTTAGTTTGATTTTCATATTTAATTCACAAAACAACGTAAACGATGACGAATAATCGCGATTTCAAGCAAGAAATGTCACAGAATTAACAGAATACATAGAGATCATCGAACACTGTTGAACCACAACTGTCGAGGGTTGAGTGGGTTGAGTCGAAACATGAATGATGAACTACAATACAATACAATGCATGAATGCAAAGCGATAGCGAAGCAAAAGCGATAAAACTGATAAAAGAAATAGACGATAACCAAAGATGACTGAATCACACAGACTGACACTGAGGGGGTCCATTTCGCCAGCCCCGCCCATTTCGAATTTGGAATTCGGAGTAGGGGCATTCGTTTGTGCTCGGTTTGTGCTGATTTGTGCCGTAAAAATTTTCGTTTGTGCTGCCCCCCTTCCAGAGATATTTTGAAAAAACCTTGGGCGGGGCTGGGGAAATGGTTTTTATCAAAATTCGAATTTTGGGTCAAAATTGGTGTCATTCGTTTGTGCTAGGTTTGTGCTGATTTGTGCCGCAAAAATTTTCGTTTGTGCTGCCCCCCTTCTATGGGCGGGGCTGGGGAAATGGTTTTTTCAAAATTCGAATTCGGGGTCAAACTTGGTGTCATTCGTTTGTGCTCGGTTTGTGCTGATTTGTGCCGTAAAAATTTTCGTTTGTGCTGCCCCCCTTCCAGAGATATTTTGAAAAAACCTTGGGCGGGGCTGGGGAAATGGTTTTTTCAAAATTCGAATTTTGGGTCAAACTTGGTGTCATTCGTTTGTGCTAGGTTTGTGCTGATTTGTGCCGCAAAAATTTTCGTTTGTGCTGCCCCCCTTCCAGAGATATTTTGAAAAAACCTTGGGCGGGGCTGGGGAAATGGTTTTTTCAAAATTCGAATTTTGGGTCAAAATTAGTGTCATTCGTTTGTGCTAGGTTTGTGCTGATTTGTGCCGCAAAAATTTTCGTTTGTGCTGCCCCCCTTCTATGGGCGGGGCTGGGGAAATGGTTTTTTCAAAATTCGAATTCGGGGTCAAACTTGGTGTCATTCGTTTGTGCTCGGTTTGTGCTGATTTGTGCCGTAAAAATTTTCGTTTGTGCTGCCCCCCTTCCAGAGATATTTTGAAAAAACCTTGGGCGGGGCTGGGGAAATGGTTTTTTCAAAATTCGAATTTTGGGTCAAACTTGGTGTCATTCGTTTGTGCTAGGTTTGTGCTGATTTGTGCCGCAAAAATTTTCGTTTGTGCTGCCCCCCTTCCAGAGATATTTTGAAAAAACCTTGGGCGGGGCTGGGGAAATGGTTTTTTCAAAATTCGAATTTTGGGTCAAAATTAGTGTCATTCGTTTGTGCTAGGTTTGTGCTGATTTGTGCCGCAAAAATTTTCGTTTGTGCTGCCCCCCTTCTATGGGCGGGGCTGGGGAAATGGTTTTTTCAAAATTCGAATTCGGGGTCAAACTTGGTGTCATTCGTTTGTGCTCGGTTTGTGCTGATTTGTGCCGTAAAAATTTTCGTTTGTGCTGCCCCCCTTCCAGAGATATTTTGAAAAAACCTTGGGCGGGGCTGGGGAAATGGTTTTTTCAAAATTCGAATTTTGGGTCAAACTTGGTGTCATTCGTTTGTGCTAGGTTTGTGCTGATTTGTGCCGCAAAAATTTTCGTTTGTGCTGCCCCCCTTCCAGAGATATTTTGAAAAAACCTTGGGCGGGGCTGGGGAAATGGTTTTTTCAAAATTCGAATTTTGGGTCAAAATTAGTGTCATTCGTTTGTGCTAGGTTTGTGCTGATTTGTGCCGCAAAAATTTTCGTTTGTGCTGCCCCCCTTCCAGAGATATTTTGAAAAAACCTTGGGCGGGGCTGGGGAAATGGTTTCAAGTAAGGGGAGAAGAAGGGGTCCAATGAAAATTTTGATACTGTCAATCGTTTGTGCTAAGCGAGTAGAGATTTGTGCCGTACTCGATTTTCACCTCTACCCCCTCCATCCTATTTTCAATAATATTACCATCGTTAATATACGATTGGGAGCAATGGTTAGGTTGCATAATTTTCCATTTTTTTTAGAAAATCTTTCCTAATGAAATGAAAATTCAATTTTTTACTTTGTACAAAATTTCAATTTTTTTTTTTTCATTTTTTCTTTCCTTTTCTTTATGAGTAGGTAACCACGTGTTTATAAATTGAATTGTTCAGAATTTGTAAGTAATTAAAAATATAATTTGAATGTAAATTTTGTCAAGTTGAAAAAAATTTGCTTGTTCTGCTATTAAAATTTGCGTGTTGAGAAATTTTAGTATGCTGGAAGATCGAAAAAATTATCCGAACGCCACACAATATTCTTTCGTCTAGTGCCAAGGCAATGCTATTTACCTCTGAAATTTCTCCCCTCCCTTGCTTTGATGATTTGGCCTTGATGCTTCAGAACAGACACAACGAGACAACGCGATCTCGCAAGATTTTACCTCGTCTCCCCCCCCCCCCCCCCGTTTAACACCCGCGTTGACCATATACCATGTTGTTTCTGAGTTTTCGGCATCGCTAAAACATCAATTCAATGGGCGATCGTAGTGTCGAAATTTAAATGATTGAAAAAAAATCAAAATCCTTATAATAATCCACTGTAATTGGAAATAATTCCTCAAAAATAGAAAACATTGTCGACTCGTCGTTGATTAATTTTCCACACGCATGTAACATGCTTACGTTCGTTGTACGTATTCGAATACGATGTGTGATCCGCATTGGCGAGTTGAAACACGTGTTGAGAGGTTCATATGCTTACTTATCCTTAGCTACTTATGCGTTCCTTCGCTTTACATGGACATGTTAACAGCATTTAAGTGAATACCTCGCCAATATTGTGGATTTATTCATATTGTTTTTTTTTTGTTATTTTTCAACGATGCCGGCTGTACCAAAGGTGAACGTCGAGAATTTAGTCGAAATTTTCATTAAAAGAAAAAATGTCATTTTTCAAAGTGATAATCTAAATATCAATGTGCCGTCGCATCCAATTTGGACAACAATTAGTGAAGATTTCAATGGAAAAATAAGCCCGAAATACGCGTATACTATTGTTTTACAAAACCGTTATGACATATTAGAAAAGGTAGGTTTTCATAGTTTTACTAACACTGAGAAAAATACTGAAGAGTCGGGTAATGTTACTGGAAATGAAGACGAATTTCAGCACGATTCTACTTCCGATGAGTTAGATTTTGTAATTAAAGTAACGGCCGATGAATGGGAGGAATTGTGTATCAATGTAGAATATGCCCGTAAAGAGCGGAATTCTAAACGCACTTACCAAGCTTTAAAACCATATGATTGGTGTGAATACATTCAAAGTAAATTTTTTGAAAATACACGTTTGCCTTGTTCGATTTCTTTTAAACGATGTTCAGTGCATGAAGAAGGAAATTTATTTCTGAAAATGACGGGAAAGTGCGTAGATTGTGGTAGTACTTTTGAAGGAGTAATTGATAATAAACCCCACGACGACGACACTAAATCAGATAGGTGTATTACATGTACATATAATGGTCCATTCAAACAGTGTACCCCAACTTCTAAGAGACGAATATTGAGTGCAGAACGACGAAAAGAATTCGAAGATAAACTCACGAAATTTAATGTAGCCGCTAGTACTTTGAGAAACGAGGAAGCAAGGAAATTCATGCAGTATGGCGACGTTGAGCCAAGTCATATTCCTTCTCTAAACGCTCTTCGAGTAATGAAATCTAAACGTATAAAATCAAGCCAAGTCGATGAAAATCCTCTCATTTCGTTGTTATTATTGAATGGATGTTCACCATATCAAGATATTTTTCGTAATATCGGAGCAGATCCATTTTATATTCATTACTTCAGTGTAACTGAGGTAAATAATTATCGAATTTATTCACGTCAAAATAGAATAACTCGTGTAAGTATCGACGCGACTGGGCATGTTGTAAAACGTTTTATGCTGTACAGTGGTAGAGAAACCTCGTCAATTTTCCTGTATGAAATCGTTGTTAGAGATGACAAAAATAAATGTCAATATTCGGTTGGTCATATGCTATCAGAAAAACATGACAATTCAACCATTTCGTATTGGTTGGCGGAATGGCTCAGAAATGACATCAGTCCACCTAAGATTGTGATAACCGATATGTCTCTAGCTTTGATGATGGCTGTTGTGAAAAATTTTACTCAGTATACAACGTTGAAAAAATATTTACAAGTATGTTCCGACGCCCTTTTAAATACAGAGACCAACGTAGAACTGCCTTTATGTATGTTACGTAATGATTTTGCCCATACCATTCATCTAGTCAGTACTTGGACAGAAATAAAAAGTGCTACAAGACGAGTAAAAAACTTATATCTACGTAGTATCGCGTTACTCATCGCCTGCACGAACTATGATGAATTGAAGGAACTTTTACGATGCATATTTACGATTAGTTTACACGAGGAAGATGGTAATAATGAAGAAGGTATACCTACCGCTTGTCAAAGGGCAAAATCATACTTAAAGGGAAGAGTTGCTCATAAAGAAGCCAATGAAACATTTTCAGCAAATTTTTCCGATGACGTTGATAACGATGAAAATGTCGATGAAGAAAAGGAGGAAAATTCGCTTGAATATGGATATTTAAGCGAAATTCAAGCAATTCATCAAACATGCCAGCAAGATGCAACGATACCAGAAAACAGTGGCGATGGTGATAACCTGTTTTATAACCCAAATATTGCCAAAAAATTATTGAATTTTTGTCGATTATTACCAACTTGGTCTGCCATAATGAACGATGTACTTGGGTATGGAAATGTAACTGAATCTTCTGCGTCTGTCGAAAGTAATTTCAACGATATAAAAAATCGAGTGTTTCGACACAAGAAACTACCACTAAGGCTGGACGAATTCATCCGCATTCATGTCGATTCCATAATTGGAAAAATGATTATTGTAAAATCGAATAACGGTTACCAAAAGAATGAGGATAAAGTGGACGATGAAATTTCAAGCAACACCGCCAAAGAAAACTGGAAAGGCGAAGCAGAAACGACTTCAAAAAAGCCGAAGAAGAGGAATTACTTAGATCCGGATCCGACAGTTTTAAAAATCAACGACGAAAGCAAATCAGCAAACAAAGTCATTGGCGAATTGAAGAACGGGAATGTTTTAGAACTCAAAAGCGTAAAAATAGATGATAACTACTATAGCATTTTGAATACTTGTGCGTTCGATACAATTATACAAATTCTGTTCTGCGCCTATGTTGAAAGTGCCAAGTATCAACATTTTGTGGATAGCCTTGTCGAAGAATCTCGTATGATGGAACTTCTTGCAAATACGACCAGGGATGGCGTAAATGTGCAGACATACAGGAAGAGAGCCGAAATATTGCTTTCCATTTTCAAAAGCAAAGAAATAAAAGGAATGAAGAATCACGTAACTGCCGACTGCGCTACAACCGCCCATTTTCTAATAAATGAACTTTTCAAAAGTTCACCTTCGTTTACAGCAGAATACATTTGTCCAAAATGCGGTCTTCGTAGCGCTATACATAAAACGTCGATCACAGCGCATATTAGTGGTACTTTACGCGACGGTATTCTGCAAAGCGTGGAGTCATTGATGCAAGAAGTTGCAGGAAATTGTGAAAAGTGTTCAGAAGCGATTTCCCAAGAAAAAAAATTCAACAACCATTTATTCATCGAACTGGCAGCTGTGGTTACAAAGAATACAATGAATTGTCTCGATGTTGAGTGTACTTTACAAGAGATTCCTCAAGAAATCAACGTCGGTACTTCTACATATATCCTCAGAGGAGCAGTCAGTTTCAATGAACCAATCTCAAAAGATCTGAGCAGCATTGGGCATTACGTGGCATACTGTTGGAGAGAAGAAAATCGTGTGTGGGAAAGGTACGACGATCTAAAAGTTTCGAAAAAATCGGTTAAACGTAAAAGAAAATCATTTGTAATTAAGAACTGCCAATATTTGGTTTACAGCATTTAAGATTGTGTTTGTTGAGATTGATAAGTCACTATGATTTTTACAATTTTTTTTTAAAACGATTGTTGACTTTTTTCTTACCTTATTTGAAAGTTTGAGGTGAATTACTTATTTTTAATATCATTTATTTTTATTGTTCTTTTTTTTGAATTCGACTTGATTTTTTTAATGTAAAATTTTTCCACTGATTTTTAAGAGTTTTAGATTGTGATGTGAAATTATGTTCATTAAAATTAATAACTATGATTTTTTTTGTTTGCAAGTCGATGTTTTCTTTTTTTGTTTTAAATTTAAGATTGTGATTTAAAATCGTTTTCATTAAAATTAGTGACAATGGTACCATGATTAAACTTATGATTTTTTTTAAGTTTAAAAAGAATGTTTATTTTTTTTTCTTTACTTTAAAAATTCAAAGTGGATATTTTATTTTTCATTTTTTTCCATTATTTTTTTTAATGTAAATTTTTTCCATTACTTTATGAAAGTTTAAGCTTGTGATTTAAAATTACGTTTGTTGAAATTATTCACTGTGATTTTTTTTTTTTTAAATTTTATATTTAAGATTGTGATTTGAAATTGTTCTCATTAAAATTAGTGACAATGGTACCATGATTAAAGTTATGATTTTTTTGTCAATTTAAAAGGACTGTTGATTTTTTTTTTTACTTTAAAATTTTAAGGTGGATTATACCAAATATCATTTATTACTTTTTAAATTTTTTTTTGAATTCGATGTAATTTTTTTGAATTTTGTAATCAACAAATTAAAAAGATACGTACTTATACATTATTTCATAAAGCAGACCCCAAGAGACTTTTTAACAATTTCTTTTTCTTCGTCATACGTACTTCAAGAAGTGAACCTACATGAAAATTTTAAAAAAAATTCTTTATTCAATTTTTTTAATTTAGGAAAATTTTGACTTCATGGCCTAAATAGAATGGCCAGATTTCGAAAATCGAAATTTTTATGGCCATTTTTGAATGAAAAATCTTAATTCTGAAATCAAATATCTTCACTCAAAAAAATTACTTGAACAAATTAAAGAGAATACACGAACTTGAGAAAGAAGGTTTTAGTACCTATACACAGGCTCAAATAGGTCCAATGGCTCGAATACTGTTTGTAACATACATCAAAATGTGAAATATTTTCCATGCAAGATTGGCTGTGATTGGCGGGTGGAAATTAAGTACCTTCTGTTGGAAATTATTCGAAAACATTATGCAAAAGATTGCCAGGGAAAAATAAATGCAAAAAAACTCTGACGCATTAATGCGTCAGAAAAGCTGATTTTTTAAATTATTATTTTATCAATTATCATTATTAAATATTATCATTTTTTCATTTCAAATCAATAATTTTTGTCAAAATGTTTTTTACTCGCATTCTCATTTAAGTATGCATCAAAAATAAATAAAATTTCATTTTTCTCAATAACTTTAATATATTATTATAATATTTTCAAATTTTCATTTATTTTCATCATTTGAAAAAACAAAAACTAACCAAGTTTCGTTTTTCTTTGAACTCCAATAATTATTTTTAAATTATTTTTTTTCTTTTTCAATTTATTTTATTATTTTCTCAGAAATTTTCAAAATGTTCATTTTGTATAATTTAGTCTGTCTAAAAATATGGTATTTCTTTCAATTTTCTCCAATCCAGCAAACTTTTATTTCAATCCGCAAAATTTTATTTCATTTAAAATTTTATTAATTTTAAAATCACTTTTTTCAATAATTTTCTTTCCTTTTTCATTTTTTCTTTATCAATTATTAGGTATGAATAAAAGCGGCGAATTATTTCTTAATTGGCAACACTGATTAGAGTTTAGATGGAGTAAATCGAGCTTATAAAATTTGATGCATTTTTTTAATAATGCCTAGCATATTTAAATAAAAAATGATATGACGTCGACGCGGTGCTCGTCGACGTCGACGTCTAAAGAGGGGAGAAAAGTTGTAATTTTTTTCGACCTGAAATAAAATGCTAGGCAAAATATTTTTCGATTAATGGATTAAATTGGTCTAATTTAATTCTGACCATTTCTTTCCAAATAATGCGTAGTAATGGTCCAAAATTGCTCAAAAACAATAGGGTTCTATTCTACATGGTACCCGACCTCCCATTAAAATTTGAAACAAATCGGTCCATTACAACGAGAGTTATCGCGCGGACAAAATTCAGTCAATACATACATACATACATATCGCAAGAAATACCAAAAAAATCGAAGATCAAAACTAATAGCTGATTTTGAAAAAATCAGCTAAAAGACGAGGTAAGTGCCAGCTTGGTATTTGAAAAATTGTTCGCGATTTTTTTTATCGGGTAATTGTTTCAAATTCAGAAAATAATTTTTAATGATGATTGAAAAATAGCTTTCCATTCCCAATACTATAAGTGAGAAAAATTGACACAAGAATTTCGAAAGAAGAGAGAGGTTTCCAAAATAAAATTTAAATGATCACCACTTCCTTGAAATTGAAGTTCAAAAAAAGTATGGAATTTTTTTCTTCAAACATTCGTGGAAACTTTGAAAATATTCCAAACAAAACTAAGTAGGTATGTGTTAAATTTTTTTTAAAAAGGCAGGAAAGGAAAGAAAAGAAAAAATGAAAAAAAAAAATTGAAATTTTGTACAAAGTAAAAAATTGAATTTTCATTTCATTAGGAAAGATTTTCTAAAAAAAATGGAAAATTATGCAACCTAACCATTGCTCCCAATCGTATATTAACGATGGTAATATTATTGAAAATAGGATGGAGGGGGTAGAGGTGAAAATCGAGTACGGCACAAATCTCTACTCGCTTAGCACAAACGATTGACAGTATCAAAATTTTCATTGGACCCCTTCTTCTCCCCTTACTTGAAACCATTTCCCCAGCCCCGCCCAAGGTTTTTTCAAAATATCTCTGGAAGGGGGGCAGCACAAACGAAAATTTTTGCGGCACAAATCAGCACAAACCTAGCACAAACGAATGACACTAATTTTGACCCAAAATTCGAATTTTGAAAAAACCATTTCCCCAGCCCCGCCCAAGGTTTTTTCAAAATATCTCTGGAAGGGGGGCAGCACAAACGAAAATTTTTGCGGCACAAATCAGCACAAACCTAGCACAAACGAATGACACCAAGTTTGACCCAAAATTCGAATTTTGAAAAAACCATTTCCCCAGCCCCGCCCAAGGTTTTTTCAAAATATCTCTGGAAGGGGGGCAGCACAAACGAAAATTTTTACGGCACAAATCAGCACAAACCGAGCACAAACGAATGACACCAAGTTTGACCCCGAATTCGAATTTTGAAAAAACCATTTCCCCAGCCCCGCCCATAGAAGGGGGGCAGCACAAACGAAAATTTTTGCGGCACAAATCAGCACAAACCTAGCACAAACGAATGACACTAATTTTGACCCAAAATTCGAATTTTGAAAAAACCATTTCCCCAGCCCCGCCCAAGGTTTTTTCAAAATATCTCTGGAAGGGGGGCAGCACAAACGAAAATTTTTGCGGCACAAATCAGCACAAACCTAGCACAAACGAATGACACCAAGTTTGACCCAAAATTCGAATTTTGAAAAAACCATTTCCCCAGCCCCGCCCAAGGTTTTTTCAAAATATCTCTGGAAGGGGGGCAGCACAAACGAAAATTTTTACGGCACAAATCAGCACAAACCGAGCACAAACGAATGACACCAAGTTTGACCCCGAATTCGAATTTTGAAAAAACCATTTCCCCAGCCCCGCCCATAGAAGGGGGGCAGCACAAACGAAAATTTTTGCGGCACAAATCAGCACAAACCTAGCACAAACGAATGACACCAATTTTGACCCAAAATTCGAATTTTGATAAAAACCATTTCCCCAGCCCCGCCCAAGGTTTTTTCAAAATATCTCTGGAAGGGGGGCAGCACAAACGAAAATTTTTACGGCACAAATCAGCACAAACCGAGCACAAACGAATGCCCCTACTCCGAATTCCAAATTCGAAATGGGCGGGGCTGGCGAAATGGACCCACACTGAGGTATTTACTTATGTTACATTAGGCTAACGTAAAATCGTTTCAGGGAGTGGGAGAATGGTAATGTTTACACAAACGCAGTGTTACCGTCATCCCAAATCCAAAACTAAATCGAATTTCAAAACAACACTTCATTATTTCTCGATTTTGGCCCTAATTGGAACGGAGGAAGGGGTCTAATCGAAATTTTGTAATAACTAAAAGTATTTGTAAAACTTCAAGCTACAACTTTTGTTTGAAAATTTTTTTAATTGGGCCCCTTACCTCCCCACAGTTTTTAATAATGTATTTTGAATGAGTGTGAATAAGTTATATGTATTACTCAAAATTGGTGGGGAAGGAAGGGTCCGATTGAAATTTTTGTTATAACCAAAATTATTCCTAGTACTTCAAGCTACAACTTTTGTTTGAAAATTTTTTCAATCGGGCTCCTTACCTCCCCCTTGTTTTCAATAATGTATTTGAATGAGTTGGATTATCAAAAATTGGAGGGGAGGGAGGGGTCCAATCGCAATTTTTGTCATAACCAGGGTTCGGACATTCTTTCTCGAAAAAACGGGAAATGTGCGCATAAAAATTTCCTTAAAAAACACGAAATATGCGCGAAAAACCTAAAAATATTCTCGAACGATATGGGTGTCAATTTAAAGAGGAAAACGCCAGCTACATGATTTTGATTCATAATTGGACGTATTTAGAACACATATTCAGAAATTACACAAAAAAGAACGAAAAATGAATTTTATTTTTACTCAAAAGCAAAAAACGTTCTAATTCTAATTCTAATTTGGTAATTCTACTGATTCTAATTAAATCAGAGAAAATAACGAAATTGTATTTTATCAAAATAAGTAGGTAAGTTTGAAAATTAAATCGACTCGCCAAGCCGGCATATGCAAAAAAGTACCACCAGTGTTGCACATTCGGGTGAAAAAAAAATAGCGGTATCAGTTTTGCTAAATTTTTAGGTGAGAAATTGCAAATTTGTCAAAATATGCTCGAAAAAACTCGAAAATTGTGAAATATTCTCGAAAAACCTAAAATATTCCCTAAAAATACCCAAAATATGCTTTTATATGCGCTGAAAGGTGAAATATGCTCAAACATGCAAAAACAAGTTGGGTTTATTTTACTTAGAATTTTCTGAAACGTAAAGATAACTTGAAAATTCTCGATCTAGTATTAAACAAAAAAACATGCTTGAGCATGAAAATCCGAACCCTGGTCATAACCAAAAGTATTAGTAGAGCTTCAAGCTATAACTTTTGTTTGAAAATTTTTTCAATTGAGCCTCTCTTTCTCCACTTATTTTACATAACGCTCCCAAAATACCAATTAAAAATTGAACGGGGAAGGGGAAAGGGTCCAATTGAAAAAATTTTCAAACAAAAGTTGTAGCTTGAAGTACTAGGAATAATTTTGGTTATAACAAAAATTTCAATCGGACCCCCTCCTTCTCCATCAATTTTGAGTATGTAATATAACTTATACACGCTCATTTAAAATACATTATTAAAAACTGTGGGGAGGTAAGGAGCCCAATTAAAAAAAATTTCAAACAAAAGTTGTAGCTTGAAGTTTTACAATTACTTTTAGTTATTACAAAAATTTCGATTAGACCCCATCCTCCCTTGCAATTTTGAATAATGAAGTATTATGTAGCACTGGACTTGGTAAAAAATTCATTGAAGCTCCTTCTCATGAATGTACAATACTATTAAACTAGACGTTAGTCAAAAACTATAAATTACTGCTCAGGAATTCATCCAGTTAATACGCGGACAAGTACAGCATTAATCATTATCTACATAAAATTCAAAAAAAATTAAAATCAGAATTATAATATCAGTGTAAAAATTGACTATCCGATTTGATCCGATCCGTGTGGGAAACGTACCTAGACATGCGTCGATTTTTTTTCTCAATATTTGTGGTTGCACTGATTTCAGGGATACCAGAACTAAAAATACAAAAAATTAAAACAACCACGTGAAAATCACACAAAACGTGTGATAAGAATTTTCAACTTCAATTTGATTGTATTTTTATTCTTCATTGAATCATTACCGACAATCCGACAAAATTCTTCATTTCTGGATAGTTCAATCCATTCAATAATTCCAACAATTCACCACACTCACGGACTTTCAAAGTAAGTACAATCTTTCAAATTTTCATTACCAAAGTTCCTCATCTAACCTAAAGCTATTTCATCTTTAGGTATCATGGGTAAAAAACCGAAACAAAACAAATGGAAAAGCATAGATCCCGGTCAAGGCTCTGGACCATCTTTCGCCGATCTCATCAGTTTCGAAGAACTCGTCGATTATAAAGCTATTCGAGGCAAAGACCCGTACTCCGAACCAGTGGTCGACGACGATGTATCAATGAAGAAGAGACGAAAAAAGAAGAAAAAACCAGCCGTTCACGATGAATCCAAATCACCCAACCAGGCAGATAATTCCCTCGCTTCTAAAAAAATTAAAAATAAAACGAAAACCGTAGAAGCACCGCCTGATGATGAGGAATCGTCGATAAAGAAACAAAAAAAGAAGAAAAAAACCGGTGTTGAGAAACGTAAACTACCCGAATCAATAAAGGATGATGCACCGGCATCTAAAAAAATTAAAAATAAAATGAAAACGGTAGAAACATCGCCCAATGATGAAAAATCATCGATAAAAAAACAAAAAAAGAAGAAAAAACTCGGTGGTCAGAAACGTAAACTACTCGAATCGATGAAGGATGATGCACCTGTGTCCAAAAAAATTAAAAACGATTTGAATACGGTGGAGACATCGCCTGAAGAACAAAATAATGACGAGGAAATTGATATGTCTGCGTGGAACGAGTTCAATTTACACGATCAGATAATTAAAGCACTGGCTGCTAAAAAATTCTCAAACCCTACTGAAATTCAAGTAAATATTTATTTAGAGTTATTATCATATTATTATATCGTCGTTTGTATTAAAATATTATGTTTTATGATCAGACTTTAGCTCTACCAGAAGCCATAGTTAAGAGGAAAGATATATTGGGTGCGGCTGAAACTGGCAGTGGAAAAACATTAGCTTTTGGTATTCCTATCGTCAATGCGATTCTTCAAGCTCGAGGTAAGATCATATTTTCAGCTCTAACGTTACGATTAAATATTCAACCGAAATTATCTTCCTTATATTGTACTTTTATAGCTAATGGAACCGAAAAAGATGGAAAATTATGGGCACTAATCGTCACACCAACTAGAGAATTAACAATCCAAGTTAAAAATCATCTCTCCGATTTATGTAAATTCACCGACATCAAGGTAACTATTTCTGTACTTTTAACGTTTATCCTCGTTCTGTTTCCAAACATCTCGTACCTATTCTTCAGGTGTTAGAAATCGTCGGCGGTCTGTCGATCGAAAAACAAGACAGGAAGTTATTGGAGAAACCAGAAATTGTGGTCGGAACTCCTGGTCGTTTATGGGAATTGATTGGAAAAGAGAACGAACATTTATTAAAAATCGATCACGTCAGGTACGTATTTTAAAATTTATTTCAGTTTTAATTTTCCAATTACTCATTACGTCTTCTGTTTGCAGTTTTTTCGTTATCGACGAAGCTGATCGTATGTTGGAGAAATTTCATTTCGCCGAATTCACTAATTTATTAGAACGTTTGAGTTTGAGCTCGAAGTCTGGTCGTAGACAAACTTTAGTATTTTCTGCTACACTTAGTTTGACCCATACGCCTCCTTCTTATGTTTATAATAAGAAAAAGAAAGGTATTATTTTTGTTACTTTTTTTTAAATCAATGATTCTGTTGACGATTTACTCAATCTTACGACTGTTTTTGTAGGTAAAATGAAAAATGATTTGAAAAAAATGACACCCGAAGATAAATTGAACTCGTTCGTAAAATCATTGAATTTGAAAAATCCAGCTATTATCGATATTACGAAAAAGCATGGTAAATATTATATATTTTTAAATCGTGCATTATTCACATGGAGATATTCAATTTTAAATTTTTTTTTCTAGTGCTACCTTCTGGTATATCTGAAGCCTGTATACAATGTCCTGCCGACGAAAAAGACTACTATCTACATTATTTGGTAAAAATGCACATTGGGAGAAAGATTGTATTTTCCAATAGCATCAGCTGTTGTCGGAGACTGTACCGATTATTAAATGTCCTCCAATGTAATGCTAAAATATTATTCGCCGATATTGCTCAAAATCAAAGGCTCAAGAATTTAGAAAAGTAACTAAAAATTTTCTTATTTAATTTACCTATCAGTTGGTACTTCAACTTGTACATTTTGCAGTTTCCAGAAAGATCCCAATGGATTACTTTTAGCCACCGATGTAGCAGCTCGAGGATTAGACATACCCAATGTTGAATATATTATTCATTACGAAGTACCTAAAGCTAGTGAAGTAAGTTTTGTAAATTACAAGCGTCTATGGATCCAACCAATGTGTCATATTTACTCTCTTGAATTTTACAAGTCCAGTACTACAAGATACTTTATATTCAAAATTGGAGGGGGGAGGGAGGGGTACAATCAAATTTTTTGTTATAACCAAAATTATTCATAGAACTTCAAGCTACAACTTTTGTTTGAAATTTTTTTCAATTGGACCCCTCACCTTCCTCCTGTTTTTAATAATGTGTTTCGAATAAGTTTAATTATTCAAAATTGGAGGGAAGGGAGGGGTCCAATCAAAATTTTTGTCATTACCAAAATTATTCCCAAGACTACAAGCTACAATTTTTGTTTGAAAATTTTTTCAGTTGGACCCCTCTACATTAATTTAATTAACATTTACTTAGTCAGGCTTTTTAGTTTTCATAAGATGTTAATCTTTAACGTGTATGAAATTTTTTTGAATTTACAGACGAAGAAATGGGATCCAAGTGGGGAAGGCGGTTTCACATACAACTCACGACAGACAGGTATTATAAATATTAATGTATTTAAAAATGCATGTACCTAATTACCTCGTAGGTATTTGAAGGAACTCGCGGTCGCCTATTGAAATGACATGAGCCGTTTTGAGACCTATGTTTCTTTGATCGATAAAAAGTTTTCTCGAAATTTTTACACAACTTGCAATTACGAAAAATCACCTAGGACACCACATAACGTACTGATGTGTTGTTTGACCACATGTAATTGACGAAATTAAACCGAGAATTTGAGTGTTGATGTTTTCATAGATGAATAGTCATTTCAAATAAAGTACGAGACGAGTGTATGTATTTATGTTGTGCCAAGTATATAAGTCAATTTTAAATGTTGGGGATACGAACTGTAAAAATTTGCAAACTCGTCTCAGGTCAGTCTCACAGGTTTTTTTTTTCTCTTCAAGTGTAGCATTTTTTTTCAAATATAATCAATTTTTATCGATTTTCATTCATTTTTTTTCAATTCTTAGATAATTTTATTATTCTTTTTGGTCTGATCTACATTAATTTTTTGATTTAAATTTTTTTTTTTAGTTTTATGACCTTTGAAATTGAAATTAGGACAATTTTGAATGAGTTTTCTTATTCTTATAAAAGCAGAGCCCATGTTTATATTTAGGATCTGAAAACATTTTTAAGCTATGTCGAAAAAATATAATAATTGTCTAACTAAGTAGGTATAAAAAATAACTTCAATAAATAATGGATAAAAATTTATTCAAATAATTTAAATGTAATAAACTCAATTGAATAAATTAAAAAATATACTTATTATCTAAAATTAACTATCAAGTAACAGTATTAAATTTTAACAATTATTATAAATCAAAATTTAAATTTAAACAATCAATCAAAATGCCTAATAAATAAGTTTAAATTTCAGAAAGTTTAAAAAGAAAGAAAAAAACTCCAAATTATGAAAAATGTTTTTTTTTAATGTCCAATTTTTGTAGCTTATCCATACCATTTTTTATCGTTTCAATTTTTTCACAAATTTTGTCTTTTTTCTTTGAAAAAAAAAATCAAGACAGATTAACCCTTTGGGACCCGAGAAGGACCTGGAAGACGGAATGAATTTTTAAAACTTGGAAACAAAATTCAATAATTTGGAAAATCTTCATAAAACTATGTCAATAGTATAGTTTTCCAGCTTTTTCGAAATCTGGTAAAATTCATAATTATTTGTGAAAATTTCAATTTTTTTTGAAAATTCAATTTTAATAAATTTATAAATTTTTATTACCTACATTTCAAAAAAAAAATCAAAATTTGTAAAAATCTTGAAAACTACTAAAAATTGAAATTTTAAAATTCTACTATCATAATTGGACCATTTTTGAACTTGAATAAATTAAAAAAATTGGATGCAGTTTTAAAGTGGAATAAATATTTAGATATACTCGTATAGTATTCAAAAAATTTGGAAATTTATTTGAATTTAGTAAATTTTGAAAATTTTAAAAAGATAAAAATTTGAAATTAAACAAAAAATGTTATTTCTGTCATTTTTGAATTTTGTTTCTACGTTTTAAAAAAGTATTTAATTTTCATATCTTGAAATTTTATTTTAAAGAGGGTAGCTGGGATTGGGTCTTGGTTGGGATTTTCAAATTTTCTGATGAAAGTCGATCCCTAAGGTCTAAAAATTTGCTGGCAAAAATTTTAGCCCTCACTTTATCCCACCTCTGGTCGACTGGCCCACTTTTCTTGTATTTTCCAAATGCATAATGCAAGATCAGAAGTGAAGGAGTGGTCCAATCAAAATTTTGGTAATAACCAAAATTATTCCAGAGATATAAAATACACAACTTTTGATAGACATTTTTCGATTTGGCTTCGGAAGAGTTATTATAAAGTTTTCATTTATCATTTTTTCGTTTTTACAAAAAAACCCACGTGACTCATTAGATAATTCCATTTTTTTGTTTAAAACTTGAAAGACATTTTTTGTCGTTCAAAAATTGAATTTTAGATTCTATTCGCTGATTTGTCTTTTTTTTTAAATTATGTTTTTGGTAAGATATTTTTCATATCTACTTATTGGGAATAAAATTTTCTTTCGGTTATCTTCATTTAAAAAATGTATTCAACTGTTCTCTTACATTTTTAATTTCCAAAAATCATAATATAGTTTTATCGAGAATGCATTTTGATAAATTTTGAAGTTTGGGGATTCTTGGTATGGCGGGGGAGGGGAGGGTCTGAAAAAAATTCAGGAGTCGAAGAATATTTTTTATTATAAAAATACCAAATGACAATGCTTTAATCTGGGTTAGTTCGGCCTCGGGTCCGAAAGGGTTGAGAATAGTTGGTAATTTCTTGCTCAAAAAAAGTTCTTTTAGAAAAACATTTTTTGTTATTATCAAACTTTTTGTAAAAAAGAAAGAAAAAAAAAAAAAATAGAAAAAAATCAATTTTCTTTTAAAAATTGAAAAAATCTAGTTTGATAGAAAAATTGTTCAAAGAGTAGGTAACTAGGTACCTAGGTTGCTTACTTTTTTTAAATTAAAAAATACACAAAAAAACAGTTCTCTTGAAAAAAAATATTGAAAAGCAAAAAATATTTTTGGAAACAAAATTCTGCGAGTAAAAAAAAGTTGGAATAACCCTAAGAAATCCTCTAAAGGAGGAAGTGTTCTTGTCTAAAAAATACTTTAAAAAATGATAACTTGAAAGAGAATTCTCTTGAAAAGTATTTTTTTTTTTTTTCAATTTTCAAAGAAAATTCTTTGAAAAAAATTATTGAAAAAAAAGATAGAGCCATAAGTACATACTTGAGCATGCGAACGGTTCGTTCACTGATCTATTTTTATCTAGAACTGAATACCACTTGAAGTTTTATTATGCATGTATACATATTTGGAAAATTTCAACTTAATTTGTAACTTTATCAAATAATTCCCTGAACAAAAACAAAAAACAGAACAGAACAAAATAATTCTCTGAACAAAAAACAAAAAACAGAACAGAACAAAATAATTCTTCGAACAAAAAACAAAAAACAGAACAGATCAAAATAATTCTCTGAACAAAAAACAAAAAACAGAACAGAACAAAACAAATCGTTTCGTTCCCCAGCCCTGGTTCAAAACAACAAACTATCTCATTAATTGCTTATAAGACTCGACCTTTGTATTAATTAATGCACTCGCATACGATGCGATGTATTTTTTACTGCATTGAAAAGTTTCACAGTGATTAAGATTAACTTTCGTCACGGAAATTCTGGGAATTTCCAATTTCGCACGACATTATCATGCGTAAGATGAAAAATCATTAATTAACAATTATGTAGGTATTGAAACCAGGTTGAAAGACGTTATTCTTAACTGGGACACCCTGTAGAATACCTAGCTTATTTGCTGGAACTGGAACAATCCACAATCTCCCATTTACTATCGATCGTTGTTTTTTTGGAACGGTGTGTAAATACTTGACGTCTTTCACTATCGTACTTCTCGCAACAATCTGCGATTAGATACTCTTTTGTTCGTTGATTTTTCAAATATATTTCATGACCATCGACTTCGACCTCCCAGTGATCCTGAGTTGCATTAGGGTTGTCCTTGTGATGATTGTGACCTCCGGGTATATATGTGAAAACAAAGTCCCTCACTTTGTCGAAAGGTCCAACCCATGAATCGGAAAGTTCACTGAATAAGTATTCGTCATAATGATTGGACAGTGTGATCTGATGGTCTTTGACGAAAGACACCGTCCATTTGAATTTACTCGTTTCATTCATACCTTTAGGTATCCAAGTGAAAACCTGGCGCATTTCAGGTCTGAATTGATAAAGCAAATCGTCGACATAAAGGTATTCGTTGTATCTGGTGTTTTTTATGCATACGGTGGATGAAAATACGAGATTTTTCACAGACGAGGGTATTTTATTTTTGGCTTCTTCATATTGAGATCGTAAACCCGAATTCACAGTTCCGTAGTTGGGATAATCCATTGTTAGTTTCATGTATCGTGCTAGTGTTATCACTGAAGTGGTATTTAATGCGCCTGTACGTTCTAGTTTATCCATCACTGCCAGATGGACTGTTATATCTTCGCTAATATATCTCAATTTCTGTCTTGTTTTTTTTAATAAATCATCGATTGTGATTTTTTTCCAAATTACTTCAATCACCGAATTATATATCTTGGCTGTACATTTGGGACACGAAGGATATATTTCAGAACTGAGCTTCGAAATCAAATCCCACGAATTATCATTTTGAAATGCTGATGAAAAGGGCTCAACAGCGGTTTTTTCAACTGCATCCATCAAAATCTGGTGAAGCCTTTAAGCCGCTTGATTTCCGGTCTTTCGATCTAGTATTTCTTTTTGAATAGACTGGCTCAATTTGAATAACTTTCTGGGATCGTTGAGGCCATTGGATGCGCTCTCTTTATACAAAAAGTCGTATATTTTGAATTTACTTTCGATGTTTTTAATAGAGGCACCAAAATTCATCAACAGATCGAAATTATCAGCTTGGTGGTTGTAGATTTCGTGCACGACGTAGTAATAAGTATTGTTATCCTTCCCTAATAACTTTTGCTCCGCATTGGAAAACCGATTCAACCTTAAATCGTTTACTATTTCTTCATTCTCGAGTCGAATAGTTTTGCTCTGTAGTTGATTCAAGATGCTGATTTGAGCCTCCATTTTATCGCTCACTTTTTCCTGAACTTCTTGCTGCAGTTTTTTACTCTGAGCGTCTAAAGACTTCTGGACATCACTAACGCTGCTTTCCAATGCTGAGATTCTCATCATTTCATTGCTGTCCAATGATGTGCTACTATTTAGACGCGAAATTGTTTCCTGTAATTTACTGATTTCCTTTTGAAGCATTTGTAATGTAGTGTTACTGCTTGGGACACCTATACCACCTCGTTTAAAACGGTGCTCATGATTGGACTGCTGCATCACCGTGGCGGTTGTTGCTTGTAGCAATATTACGAAAACGAATACGCAGAATGGGTTGCTCAAAGACGGCCGTTTTCTGGCTCCAGGCATCTTCCTATCCATTATTTGATTTACTTTGAAGTGACCTGAAATGAGCAAATTTCATTTCGATAAAGAAGATTTCCGTTTTTTTTTTAAATACTATGTTTTATGATGCAATTTCAAAGTGAAAATAGGTTTTAAAATTTTAATTTCATTTTTTATTCATCAATCATTATTTCTTTTTCTATGTTCTCATTTTCAATTCAGTACTTCTGATTTTCCAATTGATTTTAATTTTTTCCCCATTTCCAATTTTTTGAATTTTCGTTTTATTTCGAAGTGAAATGCATTTTGATTCAAAATTAAACTCAAGTCATTTCGAAACCCCAAATTGAAAATTACTCCGATAATTTATTAATATTTCGTTAACCCTCCCCACCCTCCCTTTATTTTTGAAAATTTTAGACATTTATTGACTTGATGTTCAATATTTTATAGGCTTGAAAATATTTTTATAAATAAAATAAAAATTGACCCAATTTATCAATATTTCGTTGGATTTATGAAAACAAATTTTTACAAATTAATCCAATTAATCCAATTAATAACTATTATTTTGGACTTTATTTTAAGTGGCTCTAAAAAAGGGGTATTTTTAATTTCAAAAAAAGTAGAAAGATTCTTTACAAAAATATATCTTTTCTTGAGAATTCGACATCTTTTTATGCAAAAAAAAAGCTAAAAGATATCCCCCCAAAAAAAAATTCAACAAAAATTTAGATTATTAGTATGCATACCTACCTAAAACATTTTTTCTCTAAAAATGAGAGATTTTATCCTAAAGAAAAAAGCGATTTTTTTTCTCCCTCAAAAATTTGAAAAATACTTTTATTAATTTATTTTACCTACCTATATACTTACTTCAGAAAAATTTAAAAATTTTACCACCTCCTCCCGATTTTTTTTTCTCGAAAAATTGACATTAATTTGAGAAATATTCTTCAAAACTGAAAGATTTCATTCTGGACAGAAAAATAGATTTTTTGCTCTAAAATATTTGAAAATCAGCAGGACTATTTTTTCAAAAAATTGACAATTTTTTTTTCTCTAAAAATATTAAGAGATTTTATCCAAAACCAAAAATAGAATTTTTTTTCTTCGAAAATTGGAGAAAATAAATACCTACCTATTATTTTATCTTTCTTTTTTAATATTTTGTGATACTTGATAAAATTATTTTTCTTGTACAAGAGATTCTTGCTGCTAAAAAAACGACAAAAATTTTTCTTCAAAAATTTGAGAATAATTTACCTACTTTTTTAAACAAAGAACTGAGAAAAAAATAATGAAAAAAGTCGTCCAAATTAATCAACTTAGAATATTGTTAAAAATCACTTCAAAATCCATCAAAAAAATTCATCTCATTGATGTCAGTTTAGGTAACTTTTTTCACTTGAAAAAAGGAAGGTACAAACTCATAATATAAAAAATTGAATTGATCCAGTGATATCAAAATCAATTGTTCGAAAAAAAATGTAAATATTTGTTTAGAAGTGGAATATAGCCAAAACGACCTTTGTACAGACCTCTTACACACAATATACTTATCTATATTTTTGTTAAAATCGGAAATTGGAAAAAAATTACCGGTGAGTGTAGGAAAACTATTCCTGTAATGGTTTATCATCAGATTTTTTTCCACAAAATTTTCAATCATTGTCGTACACAGCAGTATCACCGAATATCAATCGTTTACTACCTTGAATAATGGTGAAGTGCTACGGTACCTCTACCCATACAAATACTTTTCTTGGCTTTGACGTAATCAATTTTTCATTTTAAAAAAAATCCCAAAAAATTTTGTCATTATTTTTTTTTAAATTTTAATAGTCAAAAAATAATTCAAAAATTTGAAGGAAAAAAATCAAGAAAAAAAAAATTATAGGTTTCACTAAACATGTGGGGAAACTTTTCTTGAGAAAAAAAATCCATCTTGAAATTGCGAAAAGAAAAATTAACCCCTAGGATCGTTTCTAAAAAGCGAATGGCAAAATTTTTCATAAAAAATATTAATCTGAATCAGATCATGAGATAAAATTCGGTTGAAAACTGTCAAAATCAAAAATTATAATCGAAAAATCACATTTTTCGCCCTGGAAGGGGGTGGGGGTGAAGTAGCAACCTAAAAATTTGGTCACGGGGGCTCTAGACCATATCAGGACCAACTTCCACTAGTTGGTTTCAAAATGCGCATGGTGGACCAATTCAGCTACTTTACCCGGCTATAGCCTTTTTTAACACCAAATATGTACTTAAGGTAAAGCCCTACCTAATTGTAGAGCTTCACAATTTCACTAACTCGCACGTCTCGAGTGCGATAAAGATTTACATCGATATGGTAAGTTTAGGTTCAGAGCGATTGAATGAATCTCATTATACTACGTACATTATTATTTTTATTTTACATAATTAAGAATTAAATAACACTTGAAAAAGAAATCACAAGATGTCTACAAAATTAGAACAATCGACAACCTGCCATTTAGTATTGTCAAATGTTTTCTTTCCATATGGATTAGTATAGACTAATCGTTCTTTTGGATTTCGTACTGAAGAAGCAAACATATACTCTTCACGATAACTGTTAAACAAAGAAATGTCATCTCCATCAACTTCAATCTGCCATACTCCGTATGAGACAGAATCGCCATTTTTCCATGCGGTTACATATCGTTTACAAACGCCTTTTTCATTACCTAATTCATCAGAAGCAATTAAGTAATCGTTATAGTATTCATTGCGCAGCACTATCTTGTTAGATTCGCGAAAATGTACGTGCCATTTGAACTGTGCAGACTCGTTCGTGGACCCAGGTATCCAAGTGACAACATGACGGTTCCCATCATTCCAGAAAGATTCTGATTCAAAAAGGTAATCGTTGTATCTGGTGTTTTTTATGCATACGGTGGATGAAAATACGAGATTTCTTACTGACAGAGGAAGTTTGTTTTTGATTACTTCGTGTTGAGATCGTATATCCGAACTTATGAAAACGTAAGGATCTTTAGACACTGTTATTGCCATATGATGGGCTAATGTTGAAGTCTTATTGGAGTACACCAGCTTTTTATGGTAGAGTACATGAAACATTGCAACTTCAAATGCAACATTTAAATCTAAACTATTTAGCCTGTTTCGCATTTTATCGAATATTGTAAAATAGGATAATTTATCCCAAATTTTTTCAATCACTTGTTCGTAAATATCAACCGCACATTGAAAACACCCCCCCAAAATCTAGGGTAATCGTAGAGTTATTATTTATTATGTCACCTGCAAGTGGGTTAACAGCTTTTTCTTCAATTGCATTCTTCAAAGTATCATAAAGTGATTCTACAGCCTTGATGCTTACTTCTGGACGAAAAATCTCGTTTTCAATAGATTTGCGTAAACGAACCAGCTTCGAAATATCATAATGATTATGGTCTTTCATTTCGGTGTATAAAGCATCGTAAATTTTTAATTTAATTTCTACATCGCTAGTTGAATTCCCAAAACGTTGTAATAAATTGAAATTACCAACTTGACTACTGTAGACTTCATGCACGGCGTACTTGTATGTGCCATTGTTGGCCTGTTTGAGCTTTTCCTCGGCTTCGGAAAACTGACCAGATTTTATGTCTCCGACTATATCATCTCGTAATCGTCTCTTGGTTTCGTCTTGTTCCTTTCTCTCAATTTGTTTCTGAAAATCTTCTAGGCTGCGTTGAAAATTATTCGATAATTGGATGAGATTCTCCATTTTGTCGCTCACTTTTTCCTTAACTTCTTGCTGCAGTTCTTTTCTCTGAGCGTCTAAAGACGTCTGGAAATTACTAACGCTGCTTTCCAATGCTGAGATTCTCATCATATCATTGCTGTCCAATGATGTGCTACTATTTAGACGCGAAATTGTTTCCTGTAATTTACTGATTTCCTTTTGAAGCATTTGTAATGTAGTGTTACTGCTTGGGACACCTATACCACCTCGTTTAAAACGGTGCTCATGATTGGACTGCTGCATCACCGTGGCGGTTGTTGCTTGTAGCAATATTACGAAAACGAATATGCAGAATGGGTTGCTCAAAGACGACCGTTTTCTGGCTCCAGGCATCTTCCTATCCATTATTTGATTTACTTTGAAGTGACCTGAAATGAGCAAATTTTATTTCGATAAAAGAGATTTTCTTTTTGAAACTTGTGTTTAAAATACTTTTATGGTGTAATTTCAAAGTGAAGAGAAGTTTTTGATTTTAAATTTTATTTTCATTCATCAATCATTAGAGTGTTTCTTTTCTTTTTTTGCAATCTCAATAACCTATTTCTGATTTTCACTTTTTCCTCATTTCCAATAATTTTTCATTTTTTCAGGTAATTTCAATGTGGAATGGATTTTAATCCAAAATTTTGGCCAAATAATGTCAAAACCCCAAATTGAAAATTACTTCGATTTATTATTATATTATTTGGTTAACCCTCCCTCTATTTTTCATAATTTTAGATCTTATTCAGATTTAGTAAGATTTTTTCCCCCTAAAAATGAGAGATTTTATCCTAAAGAAAAAACTGTTTTTTTCTTACAAAAAGTTGAGAAATTTTACTCTCCTGATTTTTTTTTCTCGAAAAATCGAAATCAGTTTGAAAAATATCCCTCGAAAATGAACCATTTCATTCTGGACAGAAAAATATTTTTTTTCATTTTTGTTTTAAAATGTATTTGAAAATGACCTGGATTTTTTTTCAAAAAATGACAGTTTTTTTCTCCTAAAAATAACACCTATAGGTAGATATTGTTTTTTCAAAAGAAAAAAAAAATGAAAAATTGGTACCTACCTAAGAGATTTTTTATTTAAAAATAATTAGAGAAAATAAACATTAGGTAAAATTGTATTTTTTTTTTTATTTCAAAAATTGAAAGTTTTTTCTGGTGACAAGTAAAATTATTTTTCTTGAAAAATAAGAGATTTCTTCTTTAAAAATGCAAATATTTGTTTAAAAATCGAATAGCCTAAACGACCTTTGTACCCACCTCTGACACACATACCTATCTATATTTTTGTTAAAATTAGAAATTGGAAAAAATTACCTGTGAGTGCAGTAAAACTATTCCTTTACTGGTTTATCATCAGATTTTTTTCACGAAATTTTCAATCATTGTCTACACAGCAATATCAATCAACGAATATCAATCGTGTACTAGGTACCTTGAAATGGTGAAGTGCTATAGTACATAGTACATACCTTCGACCTTCGTATACAATGTAAGTGTAAATTTTATATTATTTACATAAATTCAAGATGAATATTCATTCAAAAGAATTCTTCCTTAATGCGAATGAAGAGTGTGGCGTATAGTAGTAGTTTCGCCATTTAGTTAATTTAGTACGTAGATGATTTCAGGATTTTAATTAAAAAACGAGCAATCAATTAGTTGCGTGATCAATAATAATAAAAAAAAATCAGTTCCCCTTTCAATTTCTAAGTTTACAAAATTATTTATACAATTTGTTCTTCAAGTTTCGAGTTGTTGGAGGGAAAACTCATTAAAATTTTTAATAAAAATCAACTTTCTATGTTTATGGATTTTGGAAAATTTTCATCTTTAAATTCATCGATAATTTTATTATATTTTGAGCTTTAAGATGATCGAAGTTCAAGTTTCCCAATGATATATCTGATTCTTCGGCAACGACATTCGATACTCATGTTTTCCAATTCTGTTAAAATATACCTACGTACCTAGTACCTACCTACCTACACCTTGACCTTGTCCTTCTGACGGTGATAATTCATCCAAGTAATTTGATGATACAAATATTATTCCCAACTATTTTTTTTTTTCAATTGGAATCAAAGTTCAAATGAGTAAAAAAAATGAAAAAATTGTGTCAAATACTTTTTTCGGAAAGAAACCCAAAGGAATACAAAAATTGAATAGAAAAATTATTACATACAAAGTTACTCGTGAAAAAATTGCCTGTGTCAAAACAATGCTTGAAAAATGATAATTAAGAACAACATTCGTAGAAGAAAATGTGGTTAAAAGTTTTTCATGTGAAATAATTCTATAACAAATACGAAAAAATTAAAAATCAGTGTAAAACGAAAATATTATGTGTGGCATTCCATAAGAAAAGGGTCAACTTTGTCGAAAACAAGTTTTCGAGAAAAACGCAAAAATGTGATTTCGAGTCAAAAATATCGATTTTTGGTTTTTGGCGGATTTGTATACTATCATCCTTGTACTTTCACGTGAGATTGGTTGAGACCCTTGAAATCATTTTTTAGCCGTGGTAACACCGTAACATGCCATCGAAGGTCGGGCGAAATAGCGACTTAGAAAAGGGCCAACTTTGTCGCCGATACAGATGGCATCAAGGAACACCAAGTTCAGTAAAACTAGGTATTTCTGATAATTTCTGGGGGTTTTATAACTTTTATAAAATTATTTTCACTTCAGATTAGAAAACTTCAAACTTATTTTTCTCAAAACTAGGTTTTTCAAAGTTCAAACTTCAAACGCGTTCCCAAGCGTGAATTTTATAGTTAGAGGGCCCCCAATAGCTCATTTTGAAGGGAATTTAATGTAATTTCAGAATATGGGTTTAACTCGATTTCGATCCGAGCGACAAAGTCGACCCTTTTCTTATGGAATGCCACATGTAGAGAAGTAGGTAATTGAAATAACAATTCGAAAAATTAAAAAAATTAAATATAATGATGGATTTCGAAAACATCGAAAATTTAAAAAATCAGAAATTGAAAAAAAGTGATTTTGGTAAATTAAAAATTGATGAATCGAAAAAAACGTGATTTCGAAATAAATAACAATTATTTTAAAAATTGAAGCATTCAAAAAAAATATTTTAAAAAAATGAGAAATTAAATTATGCAATAATAAACAAAAAAGCAAACGTGATTTTAAAAGCGAAGCATTACAAAAAGTTGAAGTTGATATGAACTTGGGTAGTTAAAATTAATAAAATATCAGAATGTTGATTTTTTATTTTATTAGTAGTAGGTATATCTATTTTTTTTAAAAGAATTTTTTGAATTTTTTTCAAATTTTTCCAAGATTTTTGATATATGTAGGTTTGGACATGTCTTACACCAGTGGGGTCATCTTGAAAATTTTCTCACATCTTTTGTCTCATTTTTTGTCACTTTTAAAAAAAGTGTAATCATTTTTTTAAACTTTTGAAAACATTAATTTAAAAATAGAAAATAATTCACTTAATTAACATTTACTTAGTTTGGACCTTTTAGTTTTCATAAGATGTTAATCTTTAACGTGTATGAAATTTTTTTGAATTTACATACTAACATGAGAAATGGGATCCAAGTGGAGAAGGCGGTTTCACATACAACTCACAGACAGGTATTATGAATATTTATGTATTTAAAAATGCACATACCTAATTACGACGTAGATATTTGAAGGAACTCGATCGCCAATTGAAATGACACGAGCAGTTTTGAGACGTGAGACCTATATTTCTTTGATCGATAAAAAGTTTGCTCGAAATTTTTACACAATTTGCCATCAGAGCAAAATGAAAACTGCGATTGAAATTTATAAAGAATTTCCTTTTATAGGGACTTTTATCTTGAACGTACACGCAAGTAATTCCCCAATTTTGATCAAAGGTCAAAAAGATGAAAATACGTGTTATTTTACCATTTTATCCGCCTTGCCCTCTCATTAGATATTATATTTCATACAAACATACCAAGTATGTGCGGGTTTTCTCTGGGAAAGCCCGTAGGTTTTCCAGAGAAATCCCGCCAATGTCGACGTAATTTCCCAAAAGGTCAATAAGATACTAGTTTTATTTTTATGGTTGCGTACTGATACTTATCTACATAATTGTATTATTCGATTTATGACGAATTTAATCGTATCACGTGAATTTTTGCATTTAGAATTGAACGGTGAATTCGTGAAAGAGAGTTGAGGTGTAAAAAAAACTAATAAGACGGTGTTTTACGTAATTCGTTAATAACGAAAAATCACCTAGAACACCACATAACGTACTAATGCGTTGTTTGTCCACATGTTATTGACGAATATGAATATTCATTTCAAATAAAGTACGCGACAAGTGTATGTATTTATGTTGTGCGAAGTTCATAAGTCAATTTTGAATGTTGAGGAAACGAATTGTGTAAGAATTTTTAGACTTGTCTCAAGATCAGTCTCGCAGTTGTTTTTTCTCTCTCCAAGTGTAGCATTTTCTTAAAAATGTGATCCTGCATGGCAAAACAGACCTAGTAGGTATTTTACGAATTTTTCAAGAGAGCAAAAATAAACTTTAAGAATGAATAGGTATCTTTGGAACAAATGGACCGATATTTTTAGATTTTAGGGAAATAGTTACTGGATATGAGTGAAATATCTTTCAATATTAAAAAAAAAAAAAAAAATTGGCACAAAATTTTTTTTATAATGGGTAAGGAAAATTTAACCAAACTCAGTGTTGCCAAAAAGGGGAAAAAATTGTGCGATAAGCAAATTTTTGAAGCTTACTGATAACAAATATCAGATCGGTTTTTGGCTAAATTAATCACAGACATATATAAGTAAACTAGATGACGAACTCGGGCCGCAACACATGGCTGTGTGTTGCCTACGCGCCACTGACACGTAGGTCGTAATACAACGTAAGTTTAATGGAATATATGTTACGCCGAATTTGTGTAATTGCCGAATGCGCGCAGTAGGCAAAATTTAACCAAAAAATCGCCTAATGCGTGCAATCGGCATAGAAATTTGAAAAAAAGTTCGCGAATTCGGCAACGATGGTTTTTCAGCGCATTAAACGTGAATGTAGTATTGTTGGGTGCGGCCCAAATGTAGGTATATAAAAAAAAATTGAAAATTTTCAGGTTCAACCTCCCAAAAAGTTTCCTTTTACCATAAAAATTAATTCTAAAATTTTTTTGATGGTTTCTAAATTCTAAAACAAAAAAAAGCTTACTACTCGTATGTAATTAATTCAATGTACCGGTTTTGTCAATATACTTAGTTTTCTTAGTCAATTGTTTTCCAAAAACCATGATTCAGGAGGGGTGTTATGAAATTTTTTCTACCTTGTTTCGAGTTTTAAATTGAACTATTAAGCATATTATATGTACCTTTCTAGCTTTCAGTTGAACATCAAAAAAAAGGTGTAGTAGTGGTACTCACTTTTCGTTGGAATTGAATAGTTCATGTTTTTCCAATTGCATTTCATTTGGCAATAAATATGCAACTAAAATAAATAAATAAAAAAAATACCTCATGACAATAATGAATAAGTAAATTAAACTACATAAATTACGAATATGTCGCGCAAACCTATCAATTAATTAATCGTATGCTCGAGAAAACTCAACAGAGATATTCAACATGAATGAAGTGCACAAAAAGCCGATTACGAACTTGGCTTGACTAATCATTTTGGCTATAATTATTGTGAGCTTTTCAACTACATACACGCTACAAGCTCAATAAGAGACTTCACGAGATAGACAAAGTATGCACCAACAAGGAAGGAAAAGCTTCACTATGTATGTAAAGTAAATGTATAAGGAGCCACACATGGCTTATTTAAATGCTGGTAAAAAGCGTGGGATTTCCACTTGGTTTTTCCCCACTGTGAAAGTATATTTAAAATTAGGTATAATCAATCGAGAGACATAGTGTGAGATTCCAAACTTGGGTTTTCCACACTGCTTCGGTTTTATCAACCATAATTTTAATTACCTGAAGTAATAATTTAGAATTATAATCAATCGAGAAACATAAGTTACACTCGAGAAATGAAAAAAACACGGCTGTAATAACAAAACGTGACGTAATGACTGATGAAAAAATGAAACATAAGCAAAAAAAATCATAACAAAACGTAACAAAATAGGTAGATACTTGAAAAGAAAAAAGGCTTTGGGCGGAAGGGACCTTGGGGTTCTCTTCCGCCCCCGAAAAAACACATACACCTCACGGTTTCCCACCCATGGAAAGTACGAGTGCCTTTCCCCCTCTTCCACTTCTCCCCCTCTATCCTTCTTCATTTCTATCTCTCTTTTTCTCTCCTTTCCTCTCCCACTAACCCTTCTTCTTTCTCCCACTAACCCCTCCTTTCTTTCTCTTCTTTCTTTTCCTTTCTCCCCACTCGTACTTACTCCTTGGGCAACTCCTCAAAATTATATTTCCCGCGAAAGACGGGTCGGAGGCGGGTGCCTGACGGAGGGGGTGTGAGTTTCCGTTCCTTGGGGCGGTCTCTCTCGTGAAAGTGCCGGCATGTGTGAGCATGCTGAGCGTCACACCACCCCCCCCCCCTGTTGGTTCCCGTTTTGGGTACCCTGCCCAAGGATGAGAACGAGTGGTCCCCGGTAGCGGGTGGTCCGACTCGTCTTCATCCTCCCCCTAGTCTTAAGCAAAATTAACCCCTCCCTTTTTCGACTTAATTTTTAATCCTTTTTTTATCCTAGTTTTAAGAATGTAATTTTTATCTTTATTTTTATTAATAGTTTTAAGATTGTATTTATTTTGTAATTATTTTTTTAAATTGTTGTTAAAAATATTTTCAAATAAATCTTTTTCAAAACAAAACAAAAAAAAAAAAAAAAAAAAAAAAAAAAAAAAAAAAAAATCTAGTAAATTACCTTCGATTCGATGCTAAAGTGCTCAACACGTAAAAGATTCAGGTCCTTTAATGGAACATTCGGTAAACTCCCATTTTGCTTTACTCGGTTTTATTCCCGAACGATATGTAAATAGATATTTTGTCGACGAATCGACATCCAGATACTGTTTTCCATATTGATTTTCTACATACATTCCATCTTCTGTTACTTCAATGTTCCATTGATCCCAAGTATTGTTGGTGCTATCATTCTGATGATTATGGCTTCCGGGAATCCATGTATAAACTTTATTTCTTTCACCATCGTTAGGTCCAGTTCCATTCGACTTAGCAAAATACTCGCCGTATAATAACTCGTCGTAGTGAGAATTAAGCAGCTTGATCCTGTTTTCGCTGACAAAGGTTACCACCCATCTGTATCCAGATCTCAAAGGGAAATCTGTATTTTGACGAGTGAGCACGGGACGTCTTACTAAATCCCAGGCACCATTAGCAGCATTAAGATATTCGTTGTTGGCGGTATTTTTTACACACACTTCGGACAAAAATACGATACTTCTTACAGACACTGGTAATCTGCTTTTGATTACTTCGTGTTGACATCGGATCTTCGAAGTTAAGAAATTGTAGTTGGGCCGGTTGTCGTTGATTTCATAAGATGAGCTAATTTTAACGTTTTATTGGTGTGCAGCTGGTTTTTATGGAGGAGTTTGTGAAACATTGCAACTTCGAATGCAACTTTTGCATCTAAATTATTCAGCTTGTTTCGCATCCTAGCGACTATTTCCTCGATGGGTAATTCATCCCAAAGTTTTTCAATCACTTGTTCGTAAATATCGACTAGACAACGGAAACACCCCTCAAAATCGGGGATAATTGCAGACTCGTTATTTATTATGTTAGCGATAATCGAACTGACAGTTTTTTCTTCTATTACCTTCGTCAAAACATCGCGAAGTGGTTCTGCACCCTTGATGCCTCCTTCTGGACGAAGAATCTCGTTTTCGATAGGTTTACGTAATCGAATCAGCTTCGAAACATCGAGATGATTATTGTCCTTCATTTCGTTGTACAAAGCATCGTAAATTTTAAATTTACTCTCTACATCTTTGGTGAAATTTCCAAACTTTTGTAATAAATCGAAATTACCAACTCGGTTATTGTAAACTTTACGTATGACGTACTTGTACAAATATGGTCCATTCTTGGCCTGTTTGAACTTCTCCTCGGCTTCTGAGAACTGGTCAGATTCTATGTCACGTATTATATCTTCTGGTAATAGCCTCTTGACTTCGTCTTGTTCTTTTCTCTCGATTATATTCTGAAAAACTGCTAGACCGCGTTGAAGATTATCATTCGATGATTGGATGAGAGCCACTAATTTATCGCACGCTTTTTTTGGTTCTTCTATGGTCTCCACAACAATTTCTAATGTAGTTTTACTGCTTGGGGCATCTATACCACTTCGTTCAAAACTGTGATGATGATTGGGCTGCTGCGTAACCGCGGCGGTTGCTGCTTGTAGTAAAATTACGAAAACGAATACGCAGAATGGATTGCTCAAAGGCGATCCTTTTCTGGCTCCAGCAGGCATCTTCCTATCCATTATTTGGGTTACTTTGAAGTGATCTGAAACTAGTAAATTTTATTTCGATAAAAGAGATTTCTTTTTTGAAACGTGGTTTTAAAATATGTACATTCACGACGTAATTCCAGAGTTAGAAAAGGATTTGAATTTTTAATTTAATTTTTTGTTCGTCAATAATTATTTATTTTTCTACGTATTTTTTCAATTTTAATAATTATTTCTGATTTCCAATCGATGTTCATTTTTTCTCAGTGCTCGAATTGAATGAAATTAGGTTCGAAGCGGAACGAATTTTAATATCAAAATTTTTGGCCAAATCGTGTCAAACCCCCAAATTGAAAATTGTTTCAATTTATTAATATTTTATTAATCCCCCTCCCGTTTTTGGTAGACTTTTTTTGACTTACGAAAACAAATTTTTATAAAAATCTAATTATTAGATATTACTGGTATTATGTAGATATTTTAAACCTTGGGTTATTAGAAAAAAATGATAATTCAATTTATCCAATTTAACCCCTTTTTTTTAAAAGTAACCTTACATAATTATGTAAATTATGCATTTGAACAGAAAATTTGGTTGTTGGCGTGTTTAGAGATGAATATTCATTTCGAATGAAGTGCATGATGAGGAGTTCAAAGGCTAATTTTTTAATAGTAGAGAACGCCATTTAATTTTTTTTTTTTTGAAAAAAAAAAATCTTCAACTTACCTCATTCTCAAATTATTTTGCTTTTGTTCTAAATTTAAAAAAAAAATTGAATAAAATTTGAAATTTGACTTGGAAAAAAATGCCAACGAACCAAACTTCAAAATATTAAAAATCCATCCACAACGAAATTCTATAAAAATGTTGTCAACAAAATCTAAGTACAAAAATTTCATTTTGGACAAAACTTTAAAATTAAACAAAAAAAATCATGGCAAAATTTAGAATGTTATTTTGAAGAAAAAAAATCTATCGGATTGAAATTGTGAAGCTTTTTTTAAAAAAACAAATTTTCTTTCTAAATTTTGCCATGATTTATTGATTCAACTTATTACAAAAAAATATCGCAAAATTATTAGGAAATTCTCAAAAGAATTTAAAAAATTTTCACAAAAGTCAGAGAATTTTCAGAATATCCCAAAAACGTTTACAAAAATTGAGAAAATTAAAAAATAAATAAAAACAGGAGAATTTTCTCAAAATGCCATAAAATTTTCCACTTTGAAAAGAATCGCATAATTTCAAAAAATTACCCCAAAATTGTAGAAAAATTACAAAATTTTGATATCATGTTTTCAGAACACTGTATTGAAATATTTTTCACAAAAGGTCAGAAAATTTTCAGTAGAATTAGAATTTCTTACAAAATTTCAAAAAAATCTTTCGCTAAATTTTAAGTGAATAATGAATTCCTATGTATATTTATCGTCACCTGCCAATGTGAAACCAACCAAGTCCACCCGACCTCGTTATTGGAAAGGTACTTGTAAAATGTTATAAAACATGAAATTTAAAAAAATAGAAAAATGTCCAAATTGAAAACATTCAAAATTGAAAAACGTTTGATGGGACAAAAATTATTAGAAAATTGTGGGTAGTATGAATGAAAATCGATATAAATATAGACATTTAAAAAAATATGCTTGGAGGTGAAAAATAAATGCGAAAAGTATACTGACAATTTTACAGTCTTTGATTTTTTTTTTTTAAACAAAAGAATGAATATGCAATAATTGTAAAATTTTCCATACCTACCCTCCTCTTCAAAAAAAATAAAATAAATAAAAAAGGAATAAATGAATAAATAAAATAAAAAATAAAAAGTTGAGAAAAAATAATTTATTGATAAAAAATCACATAAAAATTATGGTGAAAAATTTTGAAAACTCAAACATAGATTACTTTTAGATTTAAAATTATAAAAAGTTATTATTATCTAACTTCCAACATTATTAATTAGGTATTTAAAAAAATAGAATATTTTTAGATCTCACATATTTCATAGATTTGAACAATCGGTTATCTCCCAAAAACCACCACCATCTTCAGGACGCCAATCGAGGGCGGTGTATGTATATTGTTTGTCCCAATCCCTTGCTGAATAGACATCCACGAAAAAATAATCGTGATATTGGTTATTTTTAAATAAAACGCCATCCTTTCTGAATTCAATATTCCAACGATAGTTTTGATCGGATTCATCGACCGGAGATACGTAACCATCTCTTTTCTCGTACTTATCTATTGTTTTATCATCGGTTACTTTCAAGAAAAACCCAGTCCGAGTTTCTATGCTGATTTGATGGTCACCGAGGAAATGTAATTTCCAAAAATCTACCTTTCCTCGTTGGGAAAAATATCTTCCTTTAAATGTTAATGCGAGATGGTGGTTTTTGTTATACTCGTAGACCGTGTCTTCCATACCGAGATAATCTCTGCCCATGGCGATATTTTGTATACAGACTTGATTCAGGAATACCATATTTTTCACCGAGGGAGGTAATTTGTTTTTTATGTCTTCGTATTGAGATCTTCTTTCCGAATTGAGGCTTTTGTAGGTGGAATCTTCCATGATCGGTTTCATATGTCGAGCTAAGCTAATCGCTGAATTTGTGTATAATTTTTCTTCTCGAATAAGTATATTGAATATTTTCTGATGGATTAATATTCGTTCGTCTAAAGATTTCAAGTTGTTCTGAGCTCTTGCTAAAATGTCGACGAGGTTCACCTTATTCCAGAGTTTTTCAATCACCTTGTCATAAATACTGACCAAAGTTTGGTAGCAATTTTCACACATATCAGCACTTAGCTTTTTCACTGCTGGCCATGAATTATCATTGACGAAAGCTGAGAAAATATCTTCGACGACTCTCTCCTGAGGCCTGCAACAAGTCACTGCGTACAAGGTGTCGAAAAGTGACTGTGCTGCGGTGGCGGTTTGACCTTTGGTTCGATCTATGATCCCATTTTTGATGCTTTGAGTTAACTGAAGTAGCTTCTGGGTATCGTTATGGCCACTGGTTCTCATCTCGTAGTATAAAGCATCGTAAATTTTCCATTTTTGATCCACGTCTTGAATGCTGTCCCCGAAACTAAGCAGTAATTCGAAATTGCCAACGTGGTTGTTGTAAACTTTACGCACGACGTACTTGTATGTGCCATTGTTGGCCTGTCTGAGTTTTTCTTCGGCTTCGGAAAACTGATCAGATTCTATGTCACGTACTGTATCATCTGGTAATCGCTTCTTGGCTTCGTCTTGTTCCTTTCTCTCAATTTGTTTCTGAAAATCTTCTAGACTGCGTTGAAAATTATTCGATAATTGGATAAGATTCTCCATTTTATCGCTCACTTTTTCCTTAACTTCTTGCTGCAGTTCTTTTCTCTGAGCGTCTAAAGACGTCAAGAAATCTTTAACGCTGCTTTCCAATGATGTGATACTATTTATTCGCGAAAGTGTTTCGTGTAATTTACCGATATCCTTTTGAAGCTTTTGTAATGTAGTGTTACTGCTTGGGTCATCTATACCACCTCGTTTAAAACGGTGCTCATGATTGGACTGCTGCATCACCGTGGCGGTTGTTGCTTGTAGCAATATTACGAAAACGAATACGCAGAATGGGTTGCTCAAAGACGGCCGTTTTCTGACTCCAGGCATCTTCCTATCCATTATTTGATTTAGTTTGAGCTGATCTGAAACGAGTAAATTTTATTTCGATAAAGAAGATTTCCGTTTTTTTTAAATACTATGTTTTATGGTGCAATTTCAAAGTGAAAATAGGTTTTAAAATTTTAATTTCATTTTTCATTCATCAATCATTATTTCTTTTTCTATGTTCTCATTTTCAATTCAGTACTTCTGATTTTCCAATTGATTTTAATTTTTTCCTCATTTCCAATTTTTTGAATTTTCGTTTTATTTCGAAGTGAAATGCATTTTGATTCAAAATTAAACTCAAGTCATTTCGAAACCTCAAATTGAAAATTACTCCGATAATTTATTAATATTTCGTTAACCCTCCCCACCCTCCCTTTATTTTTGAAAATTTTAGACATTTATTGACTTGATGTTCAATATTTTATAGGCTTGAAAATATTTTTATAAATAAAATAAAAATTGACCCAATTTATCAATATTTCGTTGGATTTATGAAAACAAATTTTTACAAATTAATCCAATTAATCCAATTAATAACTATTATTTTGGACTTTATTTTAAGTGGCTCTAAAAAAGGGGTATTTTTAATTCCAAAAAAAGTAGAAAGATTCTTCACAAAAATATATCTTTTTATGAGAATTCGACATCTTTTTATGCAAAAAAAAAGCTAAAAGATATCCCCCCCCCCCAAAAAAAAAAAAATTCAATAAAAATTTAGATTATTAGTATGCATACCTACCTAAAACATGTTTTCTCTAAAAATGAGAGATTTTATCCTAAAGAAAAAAGCGATTTTTTTTCTCCCTCAAAAATTTGAAAAATACTTTTATTAATTTATTTTACCTATATACTTACTTCAGAAAAATTTAAAAATTTTACCACCTCCTCCCGATTTTTTTTTCTCGAAAAATTGACATTAATTTGAGAAATATTCTTCAAAACTGAAAGATTTCATTCTGGACAGAAAAATAGATTTTTTGCTCTAAAATATTTGAAAATCAGCAGGACTATTTTTTCAAAAAATTGACAATTTTTTTTTCTCTAAAAATATTAAGAGATTTCATCCAAAACCAAAAATAGAATTTTTTTTCTTCGAAAATTGGAGAAAATAAATACCTACCTATTATTTTATCTTTCTTTTTTTAATTGTTTTTTTTTTTAATATTTTGTGATACTTGATAAAATTATTTTTCTTGTACAAGAGATTCTTGCTGCTAAAAAAACGACAAAAATTTTTCTTCAAAAATTTGAGAATAATTTACCTACTTTTTTAAACAAAGAACTTAGAAAAAAATAATGAAAAAAGTCGTCCAAATTAATCAACTTAGAATATTGTTAAAAATCACTTCAAAATCCATCAAAAAAATTCATCTCATTGATGTCAGTTTAGGTAACTTTTTTCACTTGAAAAAAGGAAGGTACAAACTCATAATATAAAAAATTGAATTGATCCAGTGATAACGAAATCAATTGTTCGAGAAAAAAAATGTAAATATTTGTTTAGAAGTGGAATATAGCCAAAGCGACCTTTGTACAGACCTCTTACACACAATATACTTATCTATATTTTTGTTAAAATCGGAAATTGGAAAAAAATTACCTGTGAGTGTAGGAAAACTATTCCTGTAATGGTTTATCATCAGATTTTTTTTCACAAAATTTTCAATCATTGTCGTACACAGCAGTATCACCGAATATCAATCGTTTACTACCTTGAATAATGGTGAAGTGCTACGGTTCCTCTACCCATACAATGTAAGTGTAAATTTTATATTATTTACATAAATTCAAGATGAATATTCATTCAAAAGAATTCTTCCTTAATGCGAATGAAGAGTGTGGCGTATAGTAGTAGTTTCGCCATTTAGTTAATTTAGTACGTAGATGATTTCAGGATTTTAATTAAAAAACGAGCAATCAATTAGTTGCGTGATCAATAATAATAAAAAAAAAATCAGTTCCCCTTTCAATTTCTAAATTTACAAAATTATTTATACAATTTGTTCTTCAAGTTTCGAGTTGTTGGAGGGAAAACTCATTAAAATTTTTAATAAAAATTATTTTTCTATGTTTACGGATTTTGGAAAATTTTCATCTTTAAATTCATCGATAGTTTTATTATATTTTGAGCTTTAAGATGATCGAAGTTCAAGTTTCCCAATGATATATCTGATTCTTCGGCAACGACATTCAATACTCATGTTTTCCAATTCTGATATAATATACCTACGTACCTAGTACCTACCTACCTACACCTTGACCTTGTCCTTCTGACGGTGATAATTCATCCAAGTAATTTGATGATACAAATATTATTCCCAACTATTTTTTTTTTCAATTGGAATCAAAGTTCAAATGAGTAAAAAAAATGAAAAAATTGTGTCAAATACTTTTTTTTGGGAAGAGACCCAAAGGAATACAAAAATTGAATAGAAAAATTATTACATACAAAGTTACTCGTGAAAAAATTGCCTGTGTCAAAACAATGTTTGAAAAATGATAATTAAGAACAACATTCGTAGAAGAAAATGTGGTTAAAAGTTTTTCATGTGAAATAATTCTATAACAAATACGAAAAAATTAAAAATCAGTGTAAAACGAAAATATTATGTGTGGCATTCCATAAGAAAAGGGTCAACTTTGTCGAAAACAAGTTTTCGAGAAAAACGCAAAAATGTGATTTCGAATCAAAAATATCGATTTTTGGTTTTTGGCGGATTTGTATACTATCATCCTTGTACTTTCACGTGAGATTGGTTGAGACCCTTGAAATCATTTTTTAGCCGTGGTAACACCGTAACATGCCATCGAAGGTCGGGCGAAATAGCGACTTAGAAAAGGGCCAACTTTGTCGCCGATACAGATGGCATCAAGGAACACCAAGTTCAGTAAAACTAGGTATTTCTGATAATTTCTGGGGGTTTTATAACTTTTATAAAATTATTTTCACTTCAGATCAGAAAACTTCAAACTTATTTTTCTCAAAACTAGGTTTTTCAAAGTTCAAACTTCAAACGCGTCCCCAAGCGTGAATTTTATAGTTAGAGGGCCCCCAATAGCTCATTTTGAAGGGAATTTAATGTAATTTCAGAATATGGGTTTAACTCGATTTCGATCCGAGCGACAAAGTTTTGTTTATTATCTTAGAACTTAAGCCTTATCGATAGATTAGTAAGCTTCTCAGGTTGAGAGGGGGTGTTAGTTTGTAACGCTAGCGCTAGCAACAACCTGGAAGCTTTACTTCTTTACCTACTTGTTTTTCGAAGGTTAACCGTTGTAACCGTTAAGTTAGAAAGATATTGAATGTTCGTTTATTGTGAGAATTAGAGTTCATTTAAAAATGTATTTTGTCCGTTTATTCCAAAATAACAGTACCTCAATTTCATATTCTAGCCTGGCTGTTGTACCCATTCACCACAAGGTCCCTTTTTTAAATCTTCGCCTCGCATCTCGCGAGATTTTAAGGAGGGTGCATTTCACACTGTAACACAATCATCCTCACGACCGACGAACGTTCACAAACTGATCCTTTTCGCAACTCTTGAATTTTACCAAGTCCAGCGCGCGTCACTACATCTGTACTGGATATCAAAATTGGAGAGGAGGGAGGGGTTCAATCAAAATTTTTGTTATAACTAAAATTATTCGCAAAACTTCAAGCTACAACTTTTGTTTGAAAATTTTTTCAAATGGATCCCTGCCTCCCCACCAATTTTGGATAATGTAACTTATTTTGACTAAGCCAAGTTACATTATCCAAAATTGGTGGGGAGGGAGTGGTCCATTTGAAAAATTTTTCAAATAAAAGTTGTAGCTTGAAGTTTTATGAATAATTTTAGTTAAGACAAAAATTTTGATTGAACCCCTCCCTCCAATCCAATTTTGATATCCAGTAGCTACGTAGTGACAAGTGCTGGACTTGACACATTCATAGTGTCCATAGACGCAAGTTAAAAACTTCTCCATAATATTATCCGATTTCGAGTCCATCACGAACAAATATTAATATATTATTAATGCCATTTTATCGAATTAAAATTATTATATATCTATTGTATTTGTATCGTGATTTGTATTTTTAGGAATTAATCCATCCTGTTGATGACCATCCTGGCGATGATTTTTCTTTCGATGTCTACTTAACGACGTTCTGTTATTAAAGGTGGCCGAACATTGGCCGCAATGGGTTTTCTCTGCTGCAGTAGCATTAATAGTACTTTTCAGAGGCCATTTAAGCTTGTGTACTCCGCGAATATGCCTATATAAATTACTATTGTGCGCAAATCTGTACACTAAAGCACCGATGATGGAAGTCCATTTTTTTTCGACTTCCGAGATTTTTATTGTTTATGAACCTACAAGTGTCCAAAATTCAAAAAACGTAAAAACCTCGAAGTTGAAAAAAAATGTGACTTCCATCATCGGTGCTTTAGTGTACAGAAATGCAGATCCACAATGATGACAAACAGCCATTTCGGCGTGAGGAAAGAAAATTAATTCGATGCATTCAAATTTCAAAATTAATAAAAAATTGGAAAACGCTCGTAAAAAATATGCAAATGATAACCATTGTTTTGATATAACGTGAATATGCATATATGCGATAATGGGAATTGGTAAAATACACTGCATTACCCATTTTACGGACGTGGGACTATGGCGAGCAAAAGAGTTGATTTGCCCTTATAATTCGGTAAAACGCGCTAGGATGATTGTGTTACAGTGTAAAATGCACCCTCCCTAAAATCTCGCATCAATCTCACGAATAAACGGTTTTGGCCAAAACAATTTTTTCAGATGATGCAGAAGAGTTCGATCTACCAAAATATCGAAAAAAATGATTATCGATTATTTCGATTACAATTTAGACATGCGTCGATTTTTTTTTCAATATTTGTGGTTGCACTGATTTTAGGGATACCAGAACTAAAAATACAAAAAATCAAAGTTATATAGAACAAGATAGTTACCAGTTACCACACTCCCCATAAGAATAATGCATTTCTTTTCTGCCACTCTTACGGCGAGCAAATCGCTCACTATAGAGCGCGCTTGATGCGACGGTTGATACAATCTTATATAGATACTGGCCTGCTCTATATGAGGATTATCAATTTTTGTCAGTTTATTTGTTAATAACTTTTTTTCGAAAGGATTTACGAAAACTTTGGTTGAAATATTTTTTGAAGAGAATTAAATTCTCTTTCGAATGATCTATTCACTTTTGAATTTTAATTATTTTTTCGGTAAGTAAACAAGAGAATTATTTGAAGAAATTATGTATGCCTTCGGATTATTGAAAATTACTGTGGTAATATTGTTTTGAATTATGAAAAACTATATATCGTTGGAAAGAGCACGAAAAATGCTACATTTCGTACGCTTTGAATGCCATTCTATCTGTTTTAGTTTTCGAGATAATGTAATGCGAATTTTGAGTTCAATATATTTTAAAAACGGTAACAGATAACTTCATACTCAAAGCGTACGAAATGTAGCATTTTTTATGCTCTTTCCAACGATATATAGTTTTCCATAATTCAAAACAATATTATTAAAGTAATTTCCAATAATCTGAAGACATCAAAAATTTCTTCAAATAATTTTCTTGTTTACATACCGACCAAAAAAATAAAATTCAAAAGTGAATACATCATTCGAAAGAGAATTTGATTCTCTTCAAAAAATATTTCAGCCAAAATTTTCTTAAATCCATCCTAAAAAAAGTTATTAAGGAAAAACTTGAAAAAAAGGAATAATCTCATATTAACACATGTTTTGTTGGGCCCACCCGTGGAATGCAGCGGTCTCAGTGATGTACTTTGGCGAAATGGGCGTGGCTAACCGGAGTGTGGTAACTATCTTGTTCTATATAACTTTGCAAAAAATTAAAACAACCACGTGAAAATCACACAAAACGTGTGATAAGAATTTTCAACTTCAATTCGATTGTATTTTTATTCTTCATTGAATCATTACCGACAATCCGACAAAATTCTTCATTTCTGGATAGTTCAATCCATTCAATAATTCCAATAATTCACCACACTCACGGACTTTCAAAGTAAGTACAATCTTTCAAATTTTCATTACCAAAGTTCCTCATCTAACCTAAAGCTATTTCATCTTTAGGTTATCATGGGTAAAAAACCGAAACAAAACAAATGGAAAAGCATAGATCCCGGTCAAGGCTCTGGACCATCTTTCGCCGATCTCATCAGTTTCGAAGAACTCGTCGATTATAAAGCTATTCGAGGCAAAGACCCGTACTCCGAACCAGTGGTCGACGACGATGTATCAATGAAGAAGAGACGAAAAAAGAAGAAAAAACCAGCCGTTCACGATGAATCCAAATCACCCAACCAGGCAGATAATTCCCTCGCTTCTAAAAAAATTAAAAATAAAACGAAAACCGTAGAAGCACCGCCTGATGATGAGGAATCGTCGATAAAGAAACAAAAAAAGAAGAAAAAAACCGGTGTTGAGAAACGTAAACTACCCGAATCAATAAAGGATGATGCACCGGCATCTAAAAAAATTAAAAATAAAATGAAAACGGTAGAAACATCGCCCGATGATGAAAAATCATCGATAAAAAAACAAAAAAAGAAGAAAAAACTCGGTGGTCAGAAACGTAAACTACCCGAATCGATGAAGGATGATGCACCTGCGTCCAAAAAAATTAAAAACGATGTGAATACGGTGGAGACATCGCCTGAAGAACAAAATAATGACGAGGAAATTGATATGTCTGCGTGGAACGAGTTCAATTTACACGATCAGATAATTAAAGCACTGGCTGCTAAAAAATTCTCAAAACCTACTGAAATTCAAGTAAATATTTATTTAGAGTTATTATCATATTATTATATCGTCGTTTGTATTAAAATATTATGTTTTATGATCAGACTTTAGCTCTACCAGAAGCCATAGTTAAGAGGAAAGATATATTGGGTGCGGCTGAAACTGGCAGTGGAAAAACATTAGCTTTTGGTATTCCTATCGTCAATGCGATTCTTCAAGCTCGAGGTAAGATCATATTTTCAGCTCTAACGTTACGATTAAATATTCAACCGAAATTATCTTCCTTATATTGTACTTTTATAGCTAATGGAACCGAAAAAGATGGCAAATTATGGGCACTAATCGTCACACCAACTAGAGAATTAACAATCCAAGTTAAAAATCATCTCTCCGATTTATGTAAATTCACCGACATCAAGGTAACTATTTCTGTACTTTTAACGTTTATCCTCGTTCTGTTTCCAAACATCTCGTACCTATCCTTCAGGTGTTAGAAATCGTCGGCGGTCTGTCGATCGAAAAACAAGACAGGAAGTTATTGGAGAAACCAGAAATTGTGGTCGGAACTCCTGGTCGTTTATGGGAATTGATTCGAAAAGAGAACGAACATTTATTAAAAATCGATCACGTCAGGTACGTATTTTAAAATTTATTTCAGTTTTAATTTTCCAATTACTCATTACGTCTTCTGTTTGCAGTTTTTTCGTTATCGACGAAGCTGATCGTATGTTGGAGAAATTTCATTTCGCCGAATTCACTAATTTATTAGAACGTTTGAGTTTGAGCTCGAAGTCTGGTCGTAGACAAACTTTAGTATTTTCTGCTACACTTAGTTTGACCCATACGCCTCCTTCTTATGTTTATAATAAGAAAAAGAAAGGTATTCTTTTTGTTACTTTTTTTTAAATCAATGATTCTGTTGACGATTTACTCAATCTTACGACTGTTTTTGTAGGTAAGATGAAAAATCATTTGAAAAAAATGACACCCGAAGATAAATTGAACTCGTTCGTAAAATCATTGAATTTGAAAAATCCAGCTATTATCGATATTACGAAAAAGCATGGTAAATATTATATATTTTTAAATCGTGCATTATTCACTTGGAGATATTCAATTTTAAATTTTTTTTTCTAGTGCTACCTTCTGGTATATCTGAAGCCTGTATACAATGTCCTGCCGACGAAAAAGACTACTATCTACATTATTTGGTAAAAATGCTCATTGGGAGAAAGATTGTATTTTCCAATAGCATCAGCTGTTGTCGGAGACTGTACCGATTATTAAATGTCCTCCAATGTAATGCTAAAATATTATTCGCCGATATTGCTCAAAATCAAAGGCTCAAGAATTTAGAAAAGTAACTAAAAATTTTCTTATTTAATTTACCTATCAGTTGGTACTTCAACTTGTACATTTTGCAGTTTCCAGAAAGATCCCAATGGATTACTTTTAGCCACCGATGTAGCAGCTCGAGGATTAGACATACCCAATGTTGAATATATTATTCATTACGAAGTACCTAAAGCTAGTGAAGTAAGTTTTGTAAATTACAAGCGTCTATGGATCCAACCAATGTGTCATATTTACTCTCTTGAATTTTACCAAGTCCAGTACTACAAGATACTTTATATTCAAAATTGGAGGGGGAGGGAGGGGTACAATCAAATTTTTTGTTATAACCAAAATTATTCATAGAACTTCAAGCTACAACTTTTGTTTGAAATTTTTTTCAATTGGACCCCTCACCTTCCTCCTGTTTTTAATAATGTGTTTCGAATAAGTTTAATTATTCAAAATTGGAGGGGAGGGAGGGGTCCAATCGAAATTTTTGTCATTACCAAAATTATTCCCAAGACTACAAGCTACAATTTTTGTTGGAAAATGTTTTCAGTTGGACCCCTCTCTCGCCTCCGATTTTGCAAAACACTTCATGCATACTGATTCAAAATTGTGATGGGAGGTAGGGAGGGTCCAATTGAAAAATTTTTCCTAACAAAAGTTTTAAATTGAGGCTCTAGAAATAATTTTGGTCATTAAATAAATTTTGATTGGACCCCTCCCACTCCTCCAATTTCGCATAGTAACAGAATGTGGATAATTAATATTCATTATTTTTGAAAATTAAGAAATGGGAGGGGAGGGGGGCTCAAATTGAAAAAATCCTCAAACAAAAGTTGTACCTTGAAGTTCTATGAATAATTTTGGTAATGACAAAAATTTCGATTGGACCCCTCTCTCCCCTCTAATTTTGAATATCAAGTATCTATGAAGTTCTAGACTTGTTAAAATCTTCTCATTGATTAATTCATACATTAATTTTTCTAGATTTACGTACACCGAAGTGGTAGATCAGTTCGTGGCCTATCGGCCGAAGGTACCTCCATTATAATGGTCAGTCCTTCGGAAAATTACCATTACGAGAAGATTAGAAATACTTTAGGCAAAAGTAAGCTAAATTTGAAATTGTCAATTATCGAATATTATGAAAAATTTTGCTACTTCAAAAATCTCCAAATTTTTAGCCGATAAAATACCACCATATGAGGTCGCCTCAAGTGAAGTATTCGCTGCATCGAAACGTCAGGTCAATCTTGGTAGAAAAATTGAACAACTCGAGACGAAAACGAAATCAATACAATCGAATGCCAATTGGGTGGAAAAATGTGCTAAAGAAATGGATATTTTATTAGACGACGACGACGTGTACGTAGAGTTCATTGTTTTGAAAACCTCTATTACTTGTCACTTTATAAAATTAATTCTTTTCTCGACATTTCAGACCGGAAAAATTAGACGATCGTGAGAGAAAATCTCAACAATTGACGATCAAACAATTGAAAGCTGAGCTCAAGCAACTCATGTCGAAACCAATCGTACCACTGTACGAATCGCTGCGTTACCCTTCTTTCTCATCTGTTTCGTCTTATTTGAAAATAAACTCGGATGTTTAATTTGAATTATATTTTTTAAAATACAATTTTACGCAATAAAAAAAAACCTAAATGAAAGAAAAAAACAAATAAATCAATACATCAACGTAATTATAATACAAAATAAATCACAGGGCGTTCGTAAATTCGTAATAAATAATTCGCGCCGGTTGAAAAACATACACTTAGAATAATTATGATGCAATGGTAATTTCAATGAACTGCATTCGCTTCGTTATGGAAATGAAAGTACATTAATTGGGGGAGAAATGAAACAAGGGAGGGGCAATATGACTACAACATTCAGTTAAGCATGGTATGCTGATTATAAATATGGTTCCTCTGCTCGCGTACTTGCTTCTTCCATTTATCTTGTTGGACACTTACTCTATGCAGTACATTGGTATTGGAGCCACCTTCGACCGAAGTGCCAGCTCCGCCGCTGATGGTCATTTGCTGAGGGCCTCCGAATGTTTCGGTTCTTTGGTCAGGAACTTCGTCCTAAAATAATAAACTCACTTAGATACAAAATTCGTTTCGAGCCACGAGATGAGAAAATATTGAAACGAAATGAACGTGCAACGAAGCATTAATGAGGCAAACATTGTACATGCGCGAAGATTTAGAAAAATGTACCTAAAGCGATTAATTCGATGTTGCACATTCATAAGACTTGTAGTACGTGTTACGTGCTCGCGTGGGTAAATTTCACGACGACAAAACACCCAAAAGTGAGACAAAGCGGACATGAGAACTGTTTTTTCACAAGAGAACGAAGTGAAAGCGTAATATGCACCGAACATTTTTTACACATGCGGGTTTTTTGATTCAATGCAATCACTTCCGCTTCGATGGGGTTATTGCGATTGCGACAAAACACCAAAGCGAGTAATTTCATCAAAGGTCGGTTTCGATTCGAAAAGATTATTCCACCGTTTGTTTTTGTTTCTTTGTAACACGTATGACGCACTTACAAGGCGTTCAGCATGGTAGTAGTCTTCCATTAAAAAGCATACCTCCTCGTTTGTGTGCTCCACGTAATTACTTCTACGTAGACGGTTGTTCAATAATGGATCCAGACAGATTAGGAACATCATATAAACTAACAGCAACGATATCACCCATACGACTATTATTACAACGACCTATAGGCCAAGAAGAGGACAAAAATCATCATTACTATTCTATTTCAGTGAACATTGCTGCTCGTGTTTTGAAAAACGTACTTTAATTGTAGTAGTGTTTCTGGCTTCGTATTTACACTGGCATCTGGGGCAAGTTTCCACAGTTTTATTTAAAGCTTTGCCTTCCGTTGGTGGAATAACGACTGAATCGCAATCACTGTGAAGGAAAATATCTAAGTTAGACAAACGAACGTAATCGATATCAGTAGGTGAAGAAATTGTGTTTACTTGTTGGGAGGGACGCTGGCGATGTGCAATTCTTTATAAATCTGAGTGCCATTTATTACGGTGCAAATGCATTTGCATCGTGCATCCTCGTAAGACTGACCCTAAAATACACGCACATTTCGAAATTAAACCCAATTATAAATAATCCGATAAAGAGCTAGAGTTAAGGAAGTACTTACTTGGATTACGGTAACACATAACACGATCTTTAGAGCTGAAATGATGAGAAGATTCATTCTTGACGATTCCGTGATTAGATAAAGTTCATGTTGCGATGATCGATTAGATTATATTAATTACATTTTACAAATTAATTCATTTAATAAATTAATTAGAACGTCGTAAATTCAACGAAAATTTCGAGTTTGACTGAAAAAAAATTGGAGATTGGGAAAAAAATGTCAACAAAGTTCAAAACGCAACGTTGCCAGATTGATATTTAACTTTAACCGCTAGGAGCGCTAGTAGGTTTCAAAGATCCACCAATCAAAAACGAAAAAATGATCACTGATGCTGTTTCAATGCTCAGTATCAAAGTCAAAAATTCAAATTTTCCCCTTTCCCCTCCACACTCATCCTGTCGGCATTTTATGGCAAATTTCCATTTTTCTAGTTTATGACGAATTTTTAATGAAGGAATTTCCCTAATTAGAAATCACGAAACCAGTCTGACACTTTTGAGAATTAATTTGCGTACCAAGTGCCCCATTTCTCTCTGCGTATACCCACCGCTACCGAATATCACTCTCTAAAATGATTAAAACTTATCTTTTGAACTCCGTTCATCAGAGATTTAATCTTTTTATGAGACTCTGATTAGGTAATTCATTCAGCAAGGTTATATAATCAGATGAGGCATATCATATAATAAATGCATGATTCACATTCACATGGCGTACGAATTTCTAGAATAAAACTTTTCAGCAATTATTGCCAAGAATAGCCTAACGTGGCCTAATCCCAAAAATCCAAAGTGTAAATTCATCACAACGCAGCGTTGTAAAAATTTCACGACTGATAAGCTATAATTTAGAAACAGCGATTTCATAAACGAGACAATTACGTCCCATAACTCATGATCTCTCAATTTGTCTAAAACTTTGACCCTGCACTGTCTAGGGAATTATCGCAGCAAATGGCATCATCAGTTCCTCTTTCAGATAACTGAAAAAAAGAGGAATTCGATTGATAAAACGTGGCATTCGTAAATTTATGTATTTAAATATAATACAAATAAATTAAACACCTATTCAACATTAATTTAATCGAATTTTACACTTCAATTATTTACTCAAGTGTACAACATTTAACAAAACATGGAAACGAAAAACACAGAAGATATTATTCGATTAAATAATTATACTGATTTTAGTTTTTCTTTGAATACCTGACGATCAAAAAAAATGCATTATTTTTTTGATAAAATTCCGGGAATTATTACGAAGGAATGCGTTGCGATTTAAGCTTGTTCATTGTATACCTGGGAATGTAGCTATATTTTTAAATAAAGATTTTCTTTTTCTTTTTTACCGTCGTCGTATTCTATGCTATGAGAGTTTTTGAATTACTTTACACGGAATTGTAAAATCGTTACGTTAAAATTTTTCTACAAGAGGCGTTTCAATTCGTCATAGAATACTAATACGAGAGCACCTCCGGTACCTCTCAATACATTGGAGAATGCACCTTTGAAGAAAGCGCCAGTTCCTTCGGTTTTCGCAATCTTGGCCCAGCAGTCCATGGTACCTTTGTATTGCTGTTCGGCGGCAGAACGTCCGGATTGCATCATCATTCTTCTTCTCACGGTATCGAATGGATAGGACATAATACCAGCGAAGGTGGTGACGAATTGAGCGATAGCCCACGAAATCAAGAACGGTGTGTTCTTGGGGTCTGGTAACATACCTTTGGCGGTGTCGAAGAAACCGAAGTATGCGGCACGGTAGATGATGATACCTTGCACGGAGACACCGAAACCACGATATAGACCTACGATTCCGTCGGATTTTACGGTTCTTCCTAAACAGTCGGCTAAACCTTTGAATTCTCTTTCGGCTGATCCTTTACCAACGTCGGCGGCCAATCTGAAAATTATCGATAACAATTAGGCTAATGGATACTAAATTTATATGACGAGAAATCGACCGAATATCGAATTAAATTTACCTAGTACGGGCAAAATCTAACGGATAGACGAAGCATAGAGATGTAGCTCCGGCAGCACCACCGGAAGCTAAATTAGCTACGAAGTATCTCCAGAATTGAGTTTTTTTGTCTACGCCTTCCATGAAGATTTTCTTGTATACGTCCTTGAATGCGAAGTTCAGAGCTTGCGTTGGGAAATATCTGATAACATTGGCCATGTTACCTCTCCAAAAACTGACGAAACCTTGTTCCTTTGGGATACGTACGAAACAATCGACGATACCTAAAGCATAATTGGTTTATTAGAAAATTGGCAAAATTGTGAAATGATAATGGGCATTTCTATCGATTATCAAATACTACGTCAAACTGAACTGAATCAAAGAATAAATAATTTTCTTAGTTGAACTGAACTTGCATCACATCTTAAGAAAATCTCTCACAAAGCCAATCACACCAATTTATCGTTGAATTTCGAAACAGTAATAAAGAAATATTCAATTACAGTCATATTCAATAAATAAAATAGAGGACACAGACAACATGAAACGATTACGATATCACATCCGTCTAGCGCCGAGACCCGTTAACCCTTTATAGATTTGACATTAGGGCAAGACGGTATACCCCCGTAACATTGACCTAATGCGCCGGAAACCTCAACGAAACACTTTTCACCTATAAACACCTAATCGTACATTATTCGAATAAGCTCATCTTCGAGCAAATACATTTCTAGAGTATTTATAACAATAATTATTACTAACTGAACTCAGGGCGTATGACCTCTACATACCTTTATATTGGTTTTCTTTGGTGATCTGTTTCGATGCATGTTGAACTTGGAGCAATAGCTTTACTCTTTCGATCGGAGCTACGGCAGTTTTGGAAACGGCGGCTGAGATTCCTCCAGCGAGGAAATCTTTTGCAAATGCAACTGCGTCTGGGGACGACATTTTACCACGTACAAGTTAACACAACGAGGCCACGAATAAGAAGAAAGATCGGACCGCAAAGCTCGCCTCTTCGATACACCTGTTTAACCAACACTAAAACACACACGCATTTCTTGAAATAAAATACACTTCGCCGATATGCGCGGTCAGATTTCAACGGAAAAGCTTCCATTCGCAATAGCAGGTCAAAAATCAATCATACCAAAGCGGTTTTTGGTAGGTAAAATAGGTAGGTTTGTTCAAACAAGTGGGTAAAAACCTACCTAAATTTTTCAATTTCAGTGTTGTCGTTTAGCTGATGCGTAATTTTACTAAATTTATTCATTTCAAAGCTAATTTTTTCGTCGTAAATGCTAGTACTCTTTTATCAGTTTATTTACTTTTTTTTTTGAAAATTTTTTGAAATTTTTTTTCAAACACATGCATTTGCCGGTATTTCACTCTAAATAGCGGTTTAAATTGCTATTTTCGTTCGAAATGGACCCTACATTCGCGGAGCGATCTTCCCGGCAACTGGATTTCATCACAGTCTCCAAAAGTACGTAAATCATGTCAATAATTCTACTTCACCATAGCTCATCCAACTTCTACTAGTCGACTATCTTCTCTTGCAGCTAATGAAGTTTTAATCGGAGCATCCAATTTGGTGAACAGTGGTAACTGGAACGGCGACTTGATATATTTCAACAATGACCAAGACGTTCCTTACAACGAAGATGTTTTTACTTCATCCAAAGGCTTAAAGCATTATTTACCAGTGAGCGTTTGCGATGGTACTTTTATCGAGGATAGTAAGGTACATTGTATACGAATTTACTTCTTCGAGCTATCTGTGGATTCCCTCTCACTTATAGTATTCTTTTTTACAGCTTGTAGTAGGCAGTGATAACGGTATGTTGTGCATTTATTCGATATCCACCAGCGAATCAACGCACGAGTATGAAAATCCCGATAAATTATCATTTTACAATAATGTCTGTACAATCGAACACGACCGTAGTATATCATCTCTATCGGTATCATCAGATGGTAAAAAAGTTGCCACTGGAAGCATGGATCGTAGGTTGGATATCGTTTCAGCATCGTACCCCGAAAATTTAACCAATAATTCAACTAATTTAGTATTAATTTGATTCTAGTATTAAACTATGGGATCTGGAGATGTTTATTCCCGAAACCACATTCTTGAACGCGCATTCACATTATGTCACGTGTGTTCGGTATAAACCTGAGGTTTCGACTCAACCTGAAACAGGCGATCAACCCATTAATCGTGTACTGGTTTCGACATCTTTGGACGGTCGATGCTTATTATGGGATTCTAGGAAACAGTTCCCAGCACAATGTACCTATACTTTCCTCTTTTTCACCTTCTTTTCATTTTTGTGCCCAAATATTCATCACGTTATATCAAATTTCAGTAATCAGTGCGAATAAAAAATGCGGATACTCCTATGTCGAATGGTTCGATTCAAGCGATAAATTATTCCTCGGCTGTGACGATGGTACGCTGAGCTTACTCGATATACGCAATCCATCTTCTACCAATGCCCAAAATTACCAATTTTTTAATAAGTACATTAATAGGATAGTTCCATTTTATCGAAATAACGAGTAAGTTTCGTTTCAGAGTACGAGTACGTTACATTTTAACTTATCGTGATTCTAATCTTTTCGTTTAATTATCTAGAAAATATGTAGCAATTTGCGCCGATAGCACAACGTTGAAAGTGTTCCGTTACGAGAATGATAATTCACTCGATACTATGTAAGTTATCTCGTTTATCTTTTCAAAAGTATGTCTATCACATCTAAACGTTAACATTGATTTTTACCAAGTCCAGTCCTACATAAATACTTTATATTCAAAATTGGAGGGGAGGGAGGGATCCCATCGAAATTTTTGTCATTATCATAAGTATTCGTAGAACTTCAAACTACAACTTTTGTTTGAAAATTTTTACAATTGGGCCCGTTACCCTCCCCCCCCCAGTCTTTAATGACGTATTTTGAATAAGTATTACTCAAAATTATTGGTGAGGAAGGAGGGGTCCGATTGAAATTTTTGTCATAACCAAAATTATTCCTACAACTTTGTGGCGAATTTTTTTCAATTGGACCCTTCTCTCCTCCCCTTTCAATTTTTAATTAGTATCTAGGGAGTGTGTTGTATCCGAGTAGAATTTATTAATTATCAATTAATTAAAGTACGACAAATATTTTAATCTGCGTATATTTCGTGACTTCGATTTACTTCGATACAATACAGAATATTTATTTTTTGGCTTCTAACTATAGTACTAAATTTAACAGTGTTACCAATATATATATAACAGTCACCCCCGGGTGAGAGGGTGCGAATAATCTTTCAAATAGGAGGGTAAATTTCGGACCCTACTAGGACGCGAAGCGCCTGCAGTTTCTTCCGATGGTGCCTCCTGATTTCTGGGTTGTTTTCCGGGTTCTGGGCTGCTTCTCAGTTGATTTATATGACGTTTAATTGTTGCTCCATTCTCTAACTTCACTCGATAATGAAGTTTTCCAAGTACTTCGATGACTTCTCCATACTTCCATTCGTTTTTATTATTTACATAGTGAAGCGACTGAACCCTCTCTCCTACACGAAGAGTACGAACTGGTTTACTGGATTCATTGAACTCCGATGTTTGTTTTCCTTTTTCGGGTGGCTTTAGTAGGTCCAGCGTTCCACGAATTTGTCGGCCAAGGTACAATTCTGATGGAGTTTTCCCTCCGGCCAACGGAGTCATTCGATAATGGTATAATATTTTGCGTAATTTTTCTTGTAACGACGTTGGATCATCTTTCATCTCGGCTAGCTTCCGTTTTACGATTTGAACACTTCGCTCGCCTAAGCTGTTTGTAGCCGGATGACCGGGAGCGATCAATTTTTGCATAATTCCATTTTGTTTGCAAAATTTGACAAATAATTCGCTGGTAAATATAGATGCGTTGTCTGATACGATTATTTCCGGATTTCCGTGACGACTAAATAGATCTAGGAGAATTTCGATGGTGATATTCGATGTTGGTGCCTCTTTAATCGAAGCTACTTCTAACCACTTTGATTTGGCGTCGATAACAATGAGTAACTGGTGACCATCTACTGGCCCGGCGTAGTCTATGTGTATGCGCTGCCAATTTTGTTTTGGTTCTTGCCACGGATGTAACGGGGCTTTTGCGGGTGAATTCTGTTGATCTTGGCAGTTTTTACAAGTCTTGACTACTCTCTCGATGTCGTTGTCAATACCTTCCCAGTATACATATCTTCTGGCAAGTTGTTTCATTTTACAAATACCCAAATGGGTCTGGTGTAACTCTTCTAGGATTTTTGACTGAAGCGATAACGGAACTACAACGCGTGTGCCTTTGAATAATATATTTTCACTGATGGTGTAACTTGATTCTTTTGTAGACGTTTTCAGCTCATTTAAAATGGCAGATAATTTTTTATCTTTTCTGGTTTCTTCTTGTAGTGATTTGTAATTTATTCCTGGTCCGGCTATTTCCTCAACCGTATTTTGACAAATTTGATCGACTTCATCTACGATTGAAACTTGATTTACAGGGGCTCTTGAGAGGCAATCAACATTTTCATGAAATTTCCCTTTCCGGTGCTTTATTTCATAGTCAAACGCTGATAGAAAAACGGCGTATCTTTGAAGTCGGCCCGCCGTCATTGCAGGTAGTTCCTTTTTTGAATGAAAAATTCGAACGAGCGGCTGATTATCAGTGATCAGTGTAAATTTTCGACCAAATAAATATTGATAGAAATGGTTTACACCAAAGTAAATTGCTAGAGCTTCGCGATCAATTTGGGAGTAATTCTGCTCAGCTTTAGTAAGCGCTCGTGACGCATAAGCTATTGGTCTTTCTGTGTCTCCTTCGGTGTGTGACAGTATTGCGCCTAATCCTTGGCTGCTGGCGTCGCATGCGAGTTGTACTGGTAGTTTCGGTTCATAGGGGACAAGTACCCTATCGCTGGCGATTTCCTTTTTTAAATCTTCGAATGCAGATTGGCACTTTCTTGTCCACTTGAACTGGGCATTTTTCTTCATTAATTCGCGCAAAGGTGCCGAACGTTCCGAAAATCGAGGAATAAATCTGGAGTAGTGTGCCGCCATTCCAATGAAACATCGAATATCGTCAGCGGACTTGGGCTCTGGCATTTTAAGAATAGCTGTGACATTTTTCTCGGATTTTTGTATTTTATTATATTCGATTACGTGGCCCAAGTACTCCACTTTGGTCGCAAAAAATATGCATTTGTTCAGATTTAAATGCAAATCATACTTTCGTAACTGTTCTAAGCACAAAATTAAATTTCGTCGGCATTCTTCTCTGGTTTCTCCATAAACGATCATATCATCGAAAAATGAGATTGCGCCGGGTACTGATTGAAGAATTTGATCAATAATGCGATTAAATTCCGCGGGAGCCGTCTTAATGCCAAATGCCAGGCGATTTACTCGATATAGACCACGATGTGTCGTTATAGTTTGAATAATACTGGACTGCGATGATACCAGAATGTGTAAATATGCCTTATACAGATCAAGCTTGCAATAATACTTCGCATTCCGTAGCTTTCGAAATATATCTTCGGACTTTTTGATCGGATAATGAGCACCGACTAAACGCTCGTTTACACCTGTTTTATAGTCAACGCATAAACGAACAGATCCATCTGGTTTTAATACTACGACGAGGGGTGATCCCCAGTCACTGATCTCCACTTTTTCGATTATTTTGTCTGCTTCAAGTGCGTCTAATTCGGCGTCAACTTTTTCTAGGAGTGAGTAGGGGATTCCGCGTTCTTTGTGAAAAACTGGCTGAGCTCCCGGACGTAACTTGTGGTCGATTACAAATTCCGGGGTACATCCGATTTTTGGTTGAAAAATATCGGTGAATCTGGTCTTAATATCATCATCGATATCAGGGTTATCAATATTATTCACATCCGCGCCTTTGATTTCCAACCCGAGCTCTTGATCGATCTCTTCAAGTCGAATTTTTAATCTACGGATCCAAGCACGACCGACGATTGGAGAATACTCGTCTGGAACGATGTACAGCTGATCACGAATAGATTTATTTTTGTACTTGATGTTTACTACAGCTTTACCGTAAGGTGTGAATATCTCCTTCGTATATGATCGCAGACGGACATCCGGTGGTTTGAGAGGAACGTTGATTCCTAATTTATCAAATTGACTTTTTGGAAGCAAAGTCAATTTACACCCGGAATCTACTTCGAACATCACTGGTTTATTTTCGATCGTTATGTGAGTGAAAAAACGATCATCGATTTCCGGGTTCGAATCACTTTCGACTTGATGAATTGCATAATCTCGAATCGGTAATTCTTCGGTGATAACGTTTGTTGATTCTGGTTTACCTCGTAACAGGGTTGTAATGCATACTTTAGCAACATGGCCTTGTTTTCTACAGCTGTTACAGGTGAGTTTAGATCGATCGACGCGGCACTCTTCAATTTGGTGGTTATCTTTCCCACACCGTAAGCACAATCCATCTATACCGAGCTTTTTGAAATCAACATCAGGTTTTGATTTAGATTTTCGATAACGTTGCTGCTGTGAATTATTTGGCTTCGATCCATTGAAGTTATTTTGGCGTTTGATACGTTTCTTTCCTTTAATTTGAAATACATCCGCCGCCGGTGCATTCGAATTTGGCTGCGCTGGTTTTTGAGAACTTTTTGAAATTTCACTGGAACTGATTTTCGCAGCTTCCAAGGTCACTGCTTTTTGGAAAATATCGTCGAAAGAATCATTCTCAGCTTCTAGTAATTTGGCTCTAATTTCGCTGTCCTTAATTCCACGTATTAACTGCGCGCGGAGAAACACGTCGGCGATTGATTTTTTACAGCTGGGACATTCGAATTGACAGTCGTTTATTTCACTTCTTAAAGTGGTTGTGTAAGCGCTGATATTTTGGTTTTCTGCTTGAAACTTTGATAAGAACTGGTGTTGTGCCACCAATTTATTTCGTTTTGGCGAAAGGTGGTTTTCCATAACTGTTACCAGTTTATCATATTCGAGATCTGCGACATTTTCCGGAGCTACCAACGCGGCTACTGTGTTGAAATTCTCTGCTCCAATAGAATTAAGCAATAACTGTGCACAAAATGGTTTATTTTCTGCGACTTTTTTCATTTTAGTGTGTAGTTCAAACCTCTGACGATAACTTCGGAATGATTCTTTTGCCGGATCGAATAAGTCGAACTTACTAACATTTTCAGTTGGATTCGGTGGTGGCGGTTGCGGAGGAGAAGGTGTTCTCTTTTCCTGCTTTGATGCTGCGCCGATTTTATCCACAAGTTTGTCGAAAAATGCCTTCTGCTGCACCATAAATTCGTCGAACTGGTTTTTATTCATCTTGATAGATGAAATTTTCTGGAATGACTGAGATGAATGATAATAGTTGATTAAATAATCGAATTCCCGCGTTTAAGCACTCGTCAAGGCGTGCATGGTTTCACTGCACCACTACCGATCGGCGATATCGATAATTACTAACTTCGGCGAATTTATACAGATACATTAACGAATAAAGTTTTATCTCGTCGCCAAACTGTTGTATCCGAGTAGAATTTATTAATTATCAATTAATTAAAGTACGACAAATATTTTAATCTGCGTATATTTCGTGACTTCGATTTACTTCGATACAATACAGAATATTTATTTTTTGGCTTCTAACTATAGTACTAAATTTAACAGTGTTACCAATATATATATAACAGAGTGTTATACAAAATCACTGGAGAGAGAGGGGCTTCATTGAAAAAATTTTCAAACAAAAGTTGTAGCTTGAAATTCTACGATTAATTTTGGTTATGACAAAAATTTCGATTGGACCCCTCCCTCTCCACCAATTTGGAACAGAGATGACGAAAGGGGAATGCAAAAGGTCCACTTGCATTGGGCCCAAATTTTCCTCCAGAGCTCGCCAAAAGATTTTTATAATTCCTTTTTCTGAGAAAAAAATCTACAAAAAACATTTTTTTCTCTAAAAATTAAAAATTTTCTTTATATTTATATAAAAAAAAATAAAAACAGGAACAGGGACGGATTTTTTGCATAAAAATTAAGAGATTCTTTGAAATATTGTGATTTTTTTTCTCCAAAAAATTGGGAGATTTTTTATTCAAAAAAAAAAAAAAACAGTTTTTTTTCTTTAAAAAAATGAAAGGATTTTTTCTTATCCCTAAAAATAGATACCGTAACATGGGGTTACTTTGGCCCTAGGGGGTAACTTTGGCCCACTTTCGAAAAAAAGATATTTGCCTGTCCAGCCACAACTGTATGAAGTGGAGGGAGTTTGTAATGAGTGTCAACAATAGAGGGGCCTTCATACTTCACTTGTAAGCGATTTTAAAAATTTCTGTGCCGCAAGTTTGGTAAACCTGATTTTTTTGTTAATTAGTACGTTGTTTATGTGTTTTTTTTTACCTCCAAAACTTTTGTTTAGACGAAGTGTAACGAATGGTTCAAAAAAAAATTTTCTTATGGAAACAGATCGAAAATTTTATGTAGATTCAGAATCTTGTAAAGAAAAATCGATTTTGTGAAGCGGTTGTGAGATAAATTGAAATTACTGGTCAGAGGACCGTTTTCGTCGTTTTTGGGGTTACTTTGACCCACGCATAAATATTATCAAAAAGCGAGAAAATTTTTTTTTTTCTATGAAAATCAATCGAAAATTTAACGTAGAGTCAGAATCTATCATGAAAATTCCGGTTTGGTGAACGGGTTTGTAAGATAAATTGAAGTTACCCGTCAGAGGACCGTTTTTCGTCGTTTTTGGAGTTATTTTGGCCCAAGCATAAACATTACCAGAAAATCTCTAAAATACCGATGTTTGATTATTTGGTTTGAACTGAAAAAAATCTGTTTTGAAGTTTCATGCCTAGAAATCGATTTATTGTGAGAGAAAAAAAGTGGGCCAAAGTAACCCCATGTTACGGTAATTAAAATAAATTATCTACATAATTATTTTTCCCATACAAAAAGTTGAATAACTTGGGAGATTTTTTCAATCAAAAAAAAAAAAAAACAACAACAACACGATCCTTATCTATATTTTTTTCTTAAATTGTGATTTTGTTCTATAAAATTAAAAATATTTTTTCTGAAGGAAAAAAACACTGAGATTTTTTTTTAAAGTAAAATTCAAAAGATTTCGTACTTCAAAAAATTTAGAAATTTTTCCGCAAAAAAATTGAAAGATTTTTCTTCTTCACAGGAATAAGAGAAGTTTATTCACTTGAAAAAGCTAAAAAAATTTCCCCTGTTGAAAAATTTAGGAATTTTTTCTCAAATCACAAATGTGATAGATTCTTTCCCCAATTTAGTATAGAGATTTTTACTACCCCCACCCCCCCCCCCCCACCAAAAAAAAATTCTGCATAAACTTCCAAAAACTAAAATACCCATTTTTCAAAGAAAATCGGGAATAAAAATCAAAACAAAAATACAAGAAAAGAAAAAACAAAATATTAAAATAAAAGTCGATGATTTTTACTTTGAAAAAGAAGAAAAAAGAAAGAATTCTTTTGTTCCAAAAAATTTGTGTAGAGACTCCCTCCATCCCCAAAAAATCAACGGTCTAATTTCAAAAATAAAAATATGACAATAAATTGACTTCTTTTTTTTCTCCAAAATAAATGAGTTCCTGTTTTGAAGTCGATTTTCAATTTTTCAACTCCCAAAATTAAGGATTTCTTCTTCCAAAAAAATGAGAAGTTTTTTTAAAGTCAGGTAAAAAGGACCTGCAAAATTATTGCACCGGGGTCCACTCCGCGCTCGCTGTCACTGAATAAAATTGTAGCCCAGAAATAATTTTGGTGATGACATGACAAAAATTTCGATGGGACCCCTCCCTCCCCTCCAATTTTGAATAATCCAACTTATTCAAAACACATTTCAAAAACAGAGGAGAGGTAAGAGGCTAGACGGAAAAAATTTTCATACAAAAGTTGTAGCTTGAAATTCTACGAATAATTTTGGTCATGACAAAAATTTCGATTTGACCCCTTCCTCCCCCCAATTTTGAATATAAAAGTATTTATGTAGCACTGGACTTGGTAAAAATCAATGTTAATGCGAAAGTGAGCAAATGAACATCAAGGGCTTTCCGTAAAAATAGCCGATCGTTCTAAAACCTTTTCATTTCTCTGCAGATATTCCAACTCCGATCATAAAGATTTCGTAAAAGGTTTGACGTGGCTAGACAATGGCCCAGATCCGGTGTTACTCTCATGTTCGTGGGACTCTCGCGTCATTAACCATCATCCTTTTAAATCCGTCAGCTGATATAGTTTCTAACAAGGTTGAAATAAAAATTACACATTTTCATTAACGAATTTTAATTTAATTCGCTCCTCTCTCCTTCACTTGAAATTTACAGTTTAATTGAACTAAACTAAAAGAAGGTAAAATACCAGTCAGGGATTTACCTAACCCGAACAATATAGGGTTATAAAAATTCGAGACAAAACGATATTATAATAACATAAAACATGATTTATAACATTTACAGCACTAAAATAAATATTAAAACAGCGGCAACAATCCACCTATTCGAGGAGAAAAAAAAACGAGACAAAACGACCGTAGAAAAAAAACTGATCTATTTATAAATGTGAATATAAAAAAAAAGAAAAAATAAGAAGAAAAAAAACACAGAAACCATACGATGGTAAGAAACAAATTCTTATAATAAATTTTGGCTCCTTCGTTGTAAGGAAGATTTTTTTTTTTTTGTAAAAAAAATATAGGAGGGTTTTACGTTTCGTTTTCACACGTAGGTAGTAAAATTATTGGTAAAAATTTTAAACAACGATTTTAAATATGGTTGAAAAAAAAAAGGAAAAATAAACGTACAGAGAAACAACAGCGAGTAATTTAAACTGTTTTTGCGAAGGAAGAAGACGAATATTTAGGCAGCGATGAAAATAAACGTCTGTCGAGTTCGCGAGAACGCGCGCAGCGCGTACACGTTGCAAGTAACGCGTTCACTTGCCTAAGCCGAATTCCTTGGCGTCGTCTTCGCGAGCATCTCCGTACTCCCAAATCAACAAGCGTTTCTTCTGCGCTTCGTTCTGCGCCTCCACGTATTCGTCGATCAACTTATGCAGCTTCTTTTCGCGACGCTTCTGAGCGTAGAATAGACCCTTCGCGATGCACGTCTTGATACAATCTTCGTTCGTTTCCGGGTCCGTGATCGACACGTAAGGGAAACTATGTTCGTAGTATTCGACGTTTATACGCAAATTACGATCGGCTAATTCGCGTATCAGTTCTTGTACGACGTCGTCTTTGTAGTTGTCCTGCGAAAAACAAACCAAAGGATGCGAATTAATTACAGAATCAACGATGGTCGAGAGTATCGAATTTTTGGTACGTCGAAGGTAAGTGTAACTTCGTATTCGTTTCCGTATCAACATTCTTACAGCGATAAGGTGTTTTACGTTTTCAATCTAAAAGCCAATATGTGGCGAGAAGAAAGCATATTTCAATAGCTTTTTATTCGAATTGAAGAATTGAGGTATTTTTGTAATATTTTTTTAGAACCGAAAACAAAAATTCGATTATTTTCATCGCTAGCAAGACTCGAGTCTAGTTTGTTGAAAAATATTACATGGACGTGGATCGTTGTTGTTTGATTTTACTAACGAGAAGTAAGTACAACACAACATAGATAGATAGATAGTTGATATTCAAAATTGGAGAGGAGAGAGGGGTTCAATCGAAATTTTTGTAATAACCAAAATTATTCATGCGATTTCAATCTACAATTTTTGTTTGAAAATTTTTTCAATTGGAGCCCTCCCTCCGCTCCCATTTCTAAATTTTTAATGATGGGTATTCAAGTAATATTGTACGAAAGTGGGGGAGGGGGGTGGTGGTGGCGCCCATCAAAATGTTTATAATAAACAAAATTATTTTTAGAAACTCAACATACAACTTTTGTTTACAAATTTTTTTAATTGAATCCCTCACCCAAATTTTGAATAATTGTCAACATACTGTTATGCAAAATTGGAGGGGAGCGAGGGGCATAATCAAAATTTTTAAAATGACTAAAATTATTTCTAGGACCTCAATCTACAACTTTTGTTTGAAATTTTTTTTCCCAATTGGATCCTCCCTCCCACCTATCTTTTAATTTCGAATAAGCATTATAGGGAGTGTTATGTAAAATCGGAGGGGAGGGAGGGGTCTAACTGAAAATTTTTTCAAATAAAAGTTGTAGCTTGAAAACTTAGAAATAATTTTGGTCATTACAAAAAAGTCGATTAGACCCCTCCCTCCCCTCCAATATTGAATATTATGTATCTATGTGGAGTTGTATTTCGTAAAAATGTCTTTAAACAAAAAGATGATCTCATGGTCATAAGTGAAATTGATGCCCATAAAATTCGCAACAAAAAATATTCTATTCATTTTTTTTAAAAAGTGAACCGTGTGGCGCAAAAATAAGCGTCAAAATAAACACGGTAAAAAAAAATCAAGATTTTTTTCAATTCCCATGAATATCAAGCACAGTGGAAAATTCGATCGTATGATCGATTGGTAATTTATGACGTATTTTCAAAATAAAGAGCTAGGGACTAGGGTGAATTTTTTTTCAGCTCTTAGCTTCCACTCTTCCAGAGGGGTTCACCCCCTTTCTAAAAAATTTCCTTCGTCTCTGAGTCCAAGGTTCCAATTCAAAAATTTTCAAGCAAAACTTTATCGATCAAGATCATTGAAATAATTTTGATTATTACTAAAATGTCGATTACCCCCCCTCCTCAAAAATCATCTCTAAACTTGACTTGTACAGCTTGCAGTTACTAAGCTGCAACTTGAGCTTAAGTGTTGCAAAAAAAGGAGAAAATAATTATGTTCAACAGTCTATTCGATTTTAATTTGACCAGACAATAAAAAATGACATTTTTTCAATGTTTCCCCTTTTCGAAAGCCCACCCCTTTCCTTAATATTCCATGTACTCGTTCCTAAAGTTCGAATTCAAAAAATTTTCAAACAAAAGTTGTAGATTGAAATCATTGAAATAATTTAGGTTATTACAAAATTTTCGATTGGATCCCTCCTTCCCCTCCAATTACGTATTATACGTATAAAAATCAACCAGTGATCTTCAAAGGTAAGGTATTATGCAAAATTGGCAAGTAGGAAAGGATCCAATCGAAGTTATGGAAATGAGGAAAATTATTCAAAAGATTGCAATCTACGATTTTTGTTTGAAAATTTTTTCAATCAGAGCCTCAGGTACAGGAATAGGGATATTATTAGAAGAAGGGCGAGATTTTGGAAAAAAGGGCATTAAAAAATTGAACCAAAGCTCATTTTCTTTGAAATACATTCTAGATTACAAATCAATAATGAAATCGTTGTTAAACCTTATTTGTGACGTGTACTCATGAGGCCATTTTAATGGAAGGAGGAGGAGGGGGGGTCTCTATTGTGTATTATCAATTCATCATTCGTGTACATCCGGTCTTCACGAAATTGTGTAATATTCACTAAAATTGGAGAGGTAGCGATTTTCATTTTTTTCCACCCTGTATATTTTTAGGTTTGTTTATGCACCACCCGTTCACTTCTCGAAAAAAATGAATAAATAATGTTATTTGTTGCAAATTTTATGAGGTTCAATTTCAGTTATACATTTTTCTTAGTTTAAAGGCATACTTGAGAAGTTATCAACGAAAAAGGGAAGGGAAAATCTCCTTTGCATCATATTTTGGAGATGTTTCGAGGGTGAAGTTCGTGGAATTTTTTATGGTTGATCAGGACATCGAAAGGACGATTTTAAAATCCAAAAAAATATTTTCCGACCCAAAATGCAATTTGTTCTATGATTAGGATCTATTTTTACTGGGCTGTAATTACTAGAAGTTCACAGAAACTTTTAAAAGAAATCGAGCGATAATGGTGTTACTGAACCCTCTCAAGTTTACTCACCGGAGGTAAATGTACGCAGGCTAATCCATACTCGTGAGCGAATGGCTTAGGTCCTACGCACGAATCGGGCAATGGTGCTAAATCCTCGAATAAGACGTGCTCGCGGTTACCATAATCGACATAATTAACGAAGGCCTTCCCACTGGACATGAAACACTTTTCTACTTTGCCTCTGTACCATTCGTTATCCGTATATTTTGCAGCGTATAATTTGCCTATTAAAAAAAAATCAAAAATGAATTAGTATAGAAATCAACGTTGCTCGTGTGGTGCTTCATCTCGATATTCGCACCTTTCTGCGGAGGCTTGTCTTTACTACAGCAGGCCGGAGGGTTCGAGCTCATTTCTTGGCGTAATTTTTCGCCGATTTCGGTGTACGCTTTTTTCTCATCGACGTGATGAGCGTATATGTGTAAATCAGGCGCGACAACGGTCACAACGATATCTTTATAGTTGAAGGTGCGTTCTTCGACGTCATCTTCGTTAGTGTCTTTTTTAGCGTCTTCTTCGTAGTTTTGCCAAATCTGTCATTTTTGACGAATAAATCGATCGATTAATAGTTTGAAAACAATCGTGGATTAGATTTTTGCTCGATGAGAGACTACTCACGTTCAGTTTATTGGTCTTGGCAATTTTTTCAGCTTGCATAAATGTTCTGTCCGAGCAGGTCGGATGAACCGATGCTAGTCCTTCTTCGACCAACGCCAAAGCCAAGTTTGTATTGCCAATGAACAACGAACCGATCATGTTACCGAATTTATCTAACGATTCGATTCGGATTTCAACCTAAACACAAATCAAGGAAAAAATTTACATTTTTTTTCCTATCAAAATTCAAAACATCGAAACTGGCTCGTTAAATTACCTTTCTTTGTAGAATTTTATCTTTCGTAAAATTCAATGCTTCGTCGCCGAATGGATCAGCTTGTAAAGTTCTTCCAGTTTTGTTATTGGGGAAACTGCCAGCTCTAGGGCATGATATACCTGGAAATAAATATCACAGATTAAATTCAGTTCCAATTTGAATGAATGAAAAAAAAAAATCGCATCATTTTGAGAAATACCAGAGAGTAAGAAGGTAATCATGAATGAATCTTTCGGAATGAATAATCTCATCTTGGACCCGCTCATGACGTATTCGACGATCGCATCGATTCTCGATGCTTTTTGCAATAATGGGAACAAACCAGCAGCTCGATTCTAAAAAAAAAAAAATCAAACAAATTAGCAGGATTGTAATTTTAGAGAATTCGACGAGTTCCTTCAAACAAGAGGTTCACTTACACCCACGCAGTCGCTAACTTTCAATTTGGGCTTTTCGCCTTTACTGTGTACTCCCTCTTGATTCTCCTTGGCTCTACTTTCGGCGATAACCAAGGCGTCAATTTGAGACGAACGATTTTTATCATCTTGGTGTTGTCTGGAGTTGGTGATCACATAGGCCAGACCATTTTGTACGAGTTGTTCGGCTATATTGCTGTAGAAATTAATAAAGCATAATTTTCATAGAATTAACCTAGCAAAATGATCATCCTCTGATGGAAATAATACTTACACTCCGCCTACGAGAACAGTACACAGTAATTTTTCCGGCAACGATCTGCCAGAGTCGTCTTCTTTAGGTGGTTGCTCAAAATCAACGATAACATTGACCTTTTTACCGATCAATTTGGTCCGTAAGAATTCCCTGGCTTCGTATAACCAAGGCACATCGAATAAGGTACGAGCTTGGCGAGTTTTCTCTTCACCGGGTTCTCGTCTGGTACGAAAAACATCAAAAAAATTAATACGTATACATCATTGCAGTTATATCGAAGCAACTTCAACCCACCTATCTTCCCTCGGTGGTCTAATACTGGCCAAGAAAATTTTCTTCGTTTCACCGGAGTTTAATTTCACCATCATGGCGTCACCTCCGATGATTTCGGTCACTGTTCCTTGGAATTCTTTTTTCTATACAAATAACGGTACGATTAAAAACCGGTTTGACTATTTTCAGCCGAATTCTCATCAAAAGATAAATACCTTTGTTCCGGCGAATACTGGTGCATTTTTCCAGATACGTAACTTCTTCTCTTTGGCTGATTTCTCAGCATTTCTCAATTTCAAACGTTCTTCGCTCGTCATTGGCAATGTGTTGTCGTCACAACATGCGAATCCTTCTTGCAGCAAAACTTCAGCGATATTTCCTTTCTGTAAATAGAATTAAATTTTTAATAACATGTATTACACGAGTTGAATTTTCGTGCTTCGAAAATCTACACTTACCGGATGTAAAACCGATCCCAGAACATAACTCTTTAACGCTTTCTCGACCACAATACGAATATTGTCTTGTTGAAGAAGCCTACATTCGACAAAGAACTTCGATTCTTCTCTATCGGTCGAATCGTTAAACTGAAACGAGATTTTTATTTAGAAAAAAAAAAAAAGTACACACGCGACAATTGTTTGAACAGATGTTACTAATCGAACGCAATAAATAAATCAGAATATACGAGGGAATTGTCGATACTCACGTTTAGACCGGATAAAGCGAACGGAATGCTGTAGAAAGTGGGCAAAATCATCACATCCAGGATCATGTAAGCGTTGCGATCGTTTCTAACTTGTTCGACAATCGCTTGCAAAGGCTTGTTGGCATTTTCGCTGAGGAATTTCGAATAATCTTTGACGTACTTGATGTTTCGTACGTGCTGCGAAATAAACAAACATGTACAAGACCGATAACATTGGCGATGATACATTCAAGATGAACTCACTTTGTCTTTGTTATCCGTATTCCAAATGCCTTTCTTTTCAGCGTTGGCTTTCTCTTGCAATTCGAATAATTTCTTGATATCTTCGGGAGTCTTGGGGGTGTTGCCACCTTTGACGTCAACTCTAGCCAACCCGTTGGCTACCAAATCGCGGGCGATATCGCTGTTTTCGTCGTCCTTAGGGAAATAAACCTTGCCCATTTGGGGTTTATCATCTTCGACGGCTTTGTTCGGAATCGGGATGAATTTCACCTCTTGACCGATGAGCTTCTTACGCAGGAACTCGCGAGCCTCCCAAGCGTAAGATTCGTCTTTGGTTTCACTGCGAAATGAAAACATAGGTTTAGCGAAAATGCAAATGACTTGGCAAAGGAAACGTGTCAAGTTTACATACCGATCCTTGGTTTTGCGTCCCAACGTTGGAGCCTTGACCCGACTCAATCGGATTTTGATCTCGTGAGGAGACCTGTCTTTAGGCTTATCCCGGATAACGAGGGTGTCTCCAGAAATGACCTGAAATACAATACGGATTAGACTCGTATGTCAACAATATGGAGTCGACAAAGGGTAAGCAGGAAGTTAGTACAATCGAAGCAGTTGGATGTAAAGTTCATATAGACAAATGTTTACAACTACGAGTAATGTAAATGACGAAATACTGACCTGTTTCACGATCCCGATTAACGGTTTAGAAGACATGGTTATAGGGAGAAGTCACACTTAAGGGGGTATAATTTCGAGCACTACGTATTGTTCACGAGCAGTACTTCGACATTACAAATTGAAAAACAACAATGAACGGAGATTTTACAATAATAATCGACCTTAGGCGAGCAAGAAAGCAAAATATTTTTCAACTTGTGAGGTTGATAACAAATTTTGCCACTGATAATATTAATAAGGGGAAGTTACCATTTTTCTTTACAAAATATAGCAACCCGAGAGTGTTTAACAAGTGAGTGCGAAATAAAACAACGTGCCACGATTTTAAAATAAGTTAAAAGGAAAAAACTTGGAACTTTGTTCAGCATAAAACTTGGAACAATTTCAGAAGAAACACGTTACAAAGTTACTTGCCATGCAATGCGTGAACTATAGCGTGAACGTTTCATTTATACCCCATCATCAATTTAAAACCAGGTAATTTTCTCTTTTTTCTATTCCGAATTTGAGAAACGACGTGTGGAGCGCTATGTACAGCTTTCAGAAAGCTTTTACGAAAAATGCCATTACAAAGAACAAAAGCCTAAAAAGTCAATATCAATCATTTTATAATTAATTGTAACTTAATAGCTACGTTTTAAATGCAACGATATGCTCAGAAAAGCTCATAAAAATGAAAAAAACGAAATTCATTTTTTCTCACCATTTCAAAAATCGCCATTTTTAAAATCTCAGCTGTTGGCGTTTTAGCAAATTCGATGACGCAGCATTCGAGCAAGTGTTCATTTTGCGCAGTGTTTTGAAATTGATGATAAATCGTTTGTTTGTAAAACAAAAATTTAATTTATTCAGTTTTCTTTCTGATTTTGTCATAAATTCGTCATAAGTAATACGTGTTTTCTCTTTGAAAAATAGTAGATAAAATGTATTCGATTCATTTCAAGAATGTAGCTGTCAAACTTGTATCGCCTGGTAAAATCAAACCATCAGAAACGTCGGATTGAAACCATGGAAAACTCTAATCAGTCCTCGTATTTCGCCAGGAATGAGTTATTGGGTTAGCATTTTTATTGCGTATTTAATTTCTAATAAAAACCAATCTATAAAAAATATCTCCTCGATTTAATCCTCTTCACAATGTACTTATACGTTTAAGAAATGTTGAACATTCGTTCCCTCATTTAATCGTAATGTTTGCCATTCTAGATCGTAACGTAGCTATTGATCACGACGAACCATACCCCAGTTTATCAGATTATCACGATTACGAACCTCAATTGGAATTCGATGATACAGAATTGCAGACATCAGTTGCTATAGCAGATGCAGCAAAAAGTAAGCGCAATTCCAACCCCAATTAGCTGGGTATTTTTTCCAGCCTCCCCCATACTGCTCATCTGTACGTTCGAAATGGCAAAAATTCAATACTCAAGGTCTCTTCGATATTTATTATTGTTTTGGGTTTCCTTAATCAAATAATTAACACTGACATTGAATAGTATCGGTTTGATTTCACTATATTTCTCAATAGTGTAACGGTACAGTGCCCGTTCAGGTTCATTTACCAACAAAACGCTTGGTTGATTTCTGCGTAGTTAATGATTTTCATTTTCGTCTGTTTTGTTTTGATTTTTTTTTTCGCAGGCGAAGAAGAAAAAACATGCGACATCGTTGGCGGGTTCGACTACCTAGAATCGCCTGTATCCGATGGCACTATTGAAGAAAACTTTGAAGAAGAACTGGTCAATGCCCCTGTTAGCTCGTACAATAGTATATTTTCGTTCAGAGAAACCGACGACGATGACGAAGATTTCAGCGACGTATCGCAATACGGTATCGTCGAAGTTGTCGGCGATGATGCTTATGGAAGAAAAATTATCACAGTTACCGCGTGTAAATTACCAAATAGCAGTCAACTAGATCATCAGAGGTTGCTGAGGTATTGTTTTTATGATCGAGACATATTTTTAGTTGTCGTTTAAAAATTAAAATGGATTATACGCTTCAAAGGGCTTCTCATCGCGTGCTCAAGCTCATGTTTGTTCGAAAGAAATATCGCGTTTTGTAGGTTTTCTTTCGATTGATATGTTTTGTAATTTTGTAAATTTTTAATTTCTTCTCCTTGTCGGACGATCGGCTATTTTTACAAAAACCTTCTGCTGCTCATTTGCTCACCTTTTGATTTTATTTTACTAAGTGCTGTACTACATAAATACGTTATATTCAAAATTGAAGGGGAGGAAGGGGTCCAATCGAAATTTTTGTCATAACCAAAATTATTTCTAGAACTTGAAGCTACAACTTTTGTTTGAAAATTTTTTCAATTGAGCCCCTCTCTCTCCACTGATTTCGCATAATACTCCCAAGATATTAATTAAAAATGGGAGGGGGAGGACGAGGGGTCCAATTGAAATTTTTTGCAATGGAGTTGTAGCTTGAAGATCCAGAAATAATTTTGGTGATGACAAAAATTTCGATTGCACCCCTCCCTCTCCCTAATTTTGAATAATTCAACTCATTCGAAACACATTATTCAAAACAGGGAGGAGGTAAGGGGCCAAATTGAAAAAATTTTCAAACAAAAGTTGTAGTTTTAAGTTCTAGGAATAATTTTGGTTATAAGAAAAATTTCGATCGGACCCCTCCCTCCCTACCAATTTTGAATAATATAACTTATTCAAAATACATTATTAAAAACAGTGGTGAGGTGAGGTGAGGGGCCAAATTGAAAAAATTTTCAAACAAAAGTTGTAGCTTGAAGTTCTAGGAATAATTTTGGTCATGACAAAAATTTCGAATGGACCCCTTCCTTTCCTCCAATTTTGAATAAGTATAAAGTATTTATCGACGCCTTAATTCTCAAACGTTGTATCTACATTTCGAAAATTTTTGTTTGGAACAAACTTGAATTACATTTTTTTCTCGAACCGTTGAACACACTGCGATTTACCATAGCTTAATCAAAAGGTAGATAGAATGAGGTCCCCCTCAATAAACATAAACTGTAGTGTATCTAATGGTTGAAGAAAAAAATGTAATTCAAGTTTGTCCCAAAAACGAATTTTCGAAATGTAGATACAATGTTTGAGAATTAAGGTGTCGTTATGTAGGGTTTCCGTAAAAATAGCCGATCGTTTTAGTCAGTAGTTTCTTATCTGATATGAGATAATGAGTCATAATTATCTAATTGATCCTTTATCGAATTATTCATTCTTTCGATAAGAATTACGTATTCTTACAAATGACTCGCGATAAATAATTGGAATTATTTTTCAGGTACTTGACGCACACTTTGGATACGTTCGTAGAACAGGATTACAGTTTGGTTTATTTTCATTACGGATTAAATAGTAAAAATAAACCATCGTTGGCATGGCTGTGGCAAGCATATCGTGCATTCGACAGAAAGTACAAAAAAAATCTAAAAGCTTTGTATTTGGTGCATCCTACGAATTTTATAAAATTCATATGGACATTTTTCAGAGCTGCTATAAGGTCAGTCTTGCAATTTCCCCCTCTTTTACTCCCCAAGTTCAATGTCTTATCACTCTGTTTTCATCTTACAGCGTCAAATTCGGTCGTAAAATTATGTACGTCAACTACTTACACGAATTAGCCCAGTACCTGAATTTAGATCAATTAAATATCGCCCAACCGATCTGGGAGTAAGTTGCAAATAATTCTACGATAATACTTATTTCACGTCATATGTTCTTCTAATCGACCCCATTTCCTCAGACACGATCGCAAATTAACCTTGAAAATTAACAAATCTTCAAAAGTCGTCAGTACCAGCGCAGCATCAGCTTCGGAGCTGCCTTCGAACCTCGAAAGTACCACTCAGCTTTTGCCAACTCGACAGTTTGGCGTATCGTTGCAATTTATCAAAGAAAACAATGACATGGATATTATCCCACCGATTGTTCGGCAATGCGTTGAATTTCTCAGTCAACCAGATGGTATTAAGATTGCTTTAATTTTTAATTTATTCGTATCAATGGATTATTGACGAATATATTTTCTTTCTCGTGTAGCTTTGGAGACTGAAGGAATATTTCGTAGATCTGCCAACGTGTCGCATGTACGAGAAGCTCAAATCAAATGTAACCGAGGCGAAGAGGTCGATTTCAAAGGAGACGTTCATTTGGCTGCTGTTCTTTTGAAAACATTCCTTAGAGAATTAGAAGAACCTTTATTAACGTTTGAACTCTACGATGAAATTATGCAGTTTCAAAGTAATATCTAGTTTCCTCGTTGAGCCAGCTAAAATTTCAAAGTGATTTTAACTATCGATGTATATATTTTTTCCAGGTATACCAAAGGACGAGCGACCTCGTCACGTTAAAATCCTAATATTGGAAAAACTACCGGAAGATAATTACCAGTTATTAAAATATCTAGTTTGCTTTTTATCAAAGGTACCCAACTTGAAACTGATACTGTTGTGTCGAATAAAGAATCGCCTCTAATACCACCCACTTGTTAATTCTAGGTAATGGATCGTAGCGATTTGAATAAAATGACGTCTTCCAACCTATCGGTGGTATTTGGACCAAATTTGATATGGAGCCCGAATAATCAACTCTCGCTATCGTCTATCGGCCCGATCAACACGTTCGTCGATTTTATGCTCACCAATTACGACCAAATATTCATCATTTAACGCGTCTACGTACGATGTCAAAATTAACTGATCAAACTCTACAATAAAAATTATCCTTACATTTAACGTTGTAACAATTTATAGTCTTAATGTTTTAAATTCTTTAATTTTAAGCGTTTAACGGCGGTTATTTAACGTTTAGCGTTAAATTTAACTAGTCTTTATTTTTTAGAAATTCTCTCTCATTTCTTTATTATATTTTTATCATCGTTATTCCAAAGAACCGTTACTACGTAGTAATATGAATAATTGAATGTTATTAGCTTTTTCACTGTAAATATAAACTTTTTTATCAAGTCTAACTCGTGTTGTATTTTATTCCAGGTAATTCGAAATTCTATCAACCATTTTTTGGAGATAAATTCTAAAATTGTTTCAAAAACGCTTGAAAAATATTTTTGACATCAAAAATGCTTTTGGAAAAATTTCTCAAAAATGAAACATTTTTTTGAAAATTTCTGAAAAAAACACAAATCTTATCGAAAAAGTTCTTTTGGAAAAAATTCAAACCTCTTTCAAAAATGTTTTGAAAATATTTTTGACAAAAAAAATTTCAGAAGGAAAACATGAAAAAAAGGGGGGAAACTTAAAAACCTTATAAAGCTTTTTGAGAGAAATTAAAAAATCTAATTTTTAAAATTGGTTTGAAAATGTTTTAGAAACAAAAAATTCTCTTGGAAAAATTTTTCAAAATAAACCATAAAAAATTTGAAAAAAAAAAACATATCGAAAAATTCAAAGATCCTTTCAAAAAAAATTTTTGGAAAATATTTTTAGTACAAAAACGCGTTTTAAAAAATCTCAGGAGATCAACATGGAAAACTTGATAGAAAAAAATTCAAAATCTTATTGAGAAATTATTTTGAGAAAAATTCAAAAATCTTGTCAACCAAAAAAGTTTGAAAAATATTTTTGACAAAAAAAAAAAATAAATAAAAAAATGAAAATTTCTCAAAAAAGAAACATTGAAAAAATCTGGAGAAAGCTTCAAAATCCTATCGAATATTTTGAGGAAAATTTCAAAATATTTTAGAAACCAAAAATGCTCTTGGAAAAATATGCCAAAAATGAAACATTTTTTAAAAAATTTCTGAAAAAAGCTAAAATCTTATCGAAAAGTTCTTTTGGCTCCTTTTAAAAATGTTTTTATTTTTGACAAAAAAGAAATCTCTTGGAATAAATTCTCAGAAGGAAAACACGAAAAAACAATCAGAAAAAAAACTAAAAACCCATTTTGAGAAAAATTCAAAAAAAAAATATTTTTTAATGTTTGAGAAAATGTTTTTGACAAAAAAAAAATTCTCTTGCGAAAATTCTTAAAAGAAAGACATAACATGAAAAATGTTCATGAAATCGTATCGAAATATTCTTTTGGAAAAAATTAAAAAATCCTTTGAAATTTTTTTTTTGGAAAATACTATTGATACAAAAAACTTTTTGAAAAATTCTCAGAAGGGAAACATGGAAAACAAACTTCAAAAAAATTCAAAAATCTTTTTATTAAGAAAAGTTTGGAAAATATTTTTAACAGAAAAAAAAAAATGGAAAAGTTCTCAAAAAATAAACACTTGAAAAAACTCGGGAAAAGCTTCAAAATCCTGTAGAGAAATTATTTTGATGAAAATTCAAAAATATTTTCAAAAAAGAAATAGGTAGGTAGAGGTACCTACACTTGAAAAATATTTTTGGAAAAAAATTCGAAAAAGCTGAAATATTCGTTCAGAATACCAATGTTCGAAAATATTTTTGACAAAAATTTTTTTTAGAAATAAATTTATCAGAAAGAAAACATGGAATAGGTAGGTATGGAAAAAAATCAGAAGAAAAACTTTAAAATCCTAAAGCACTATTTTTTGTAAAAAATTCAAAAAGCTATTATTAAAAAATATTTGAAAAATGTTTTTGACACAAAAAACTCTCTTGGAAAATTTTTTTAAAAGGAAAACATGAAAAAAAAATGAAAAAGTCCAAAAAATCGTACCTATCGAAAAATTCTTTTGGAAATTTTTTAAAAATCCTTTCAAAAAATTGTTTAGAAAATATTTCTGATACAAAAAATTCTATTTGAAAAAAAAATTTCAGAAGGGAAACATGGAAAACAAACTCAAAAAAAAATCAGTCTTATTGAGAAATTATTTTAAGAAAAATTCAAAAATCTTTTCATCAAAAAAAAAAAATTGGAAAATATTTTTGACAAAAAAAATAGAATAGTTCTCAAAAAAGAAACAATTGAAAAGCTTCAAAATACTATCGAAAAATTATTTTAATAAAAGATCAAAAATATTTTCAAAAAAATTTTTTAAAATTTTAAAAAAACGAAAAATTCTATCGAAAAAATTTTTTGATGGAAATTCAAAAATATTTTCCAAAAAAAATCTTTTTTTTTTACAAAAAAGTATTCTTAAAAGGTACTTCTTGAAAAAAGAACAAAAAAAAACCAGATGAATTTTCAAAGGATAAGTCCTATCGAAGGGAATTCATAAGGAATTTCCACAAGAAATTTTTTTGAAAATTTGCTAAAAAAAATCTATTTTAAAATTTTCTAGGAAAGAAAAGCAAAATTGGAGGGGAGAGAAATGTTAAATCAAACTTTTGTAATAACAAAAATTATTTCTAGGATCTCAATCCACAACACTTTTAAATGATTTGTTTTTCATTTGAGGCCTTAGATGCAGAGATAGAGAAAATTTCGTTTAGATGTGCTAAAAATATTGCGAGAAGCTAGAATAAATAATCGAGTGAAATTAGTTTCCCCAGATGATAAAACAAAACTACTCGTACTTATTTCTCGTTTTGTAAAGCTGAAAGTTATCCCTCCCCCATGCTCGTGGGATTTACCTACTGACTGTTGTGTTCTGGCTCTATTATTAAAAGAAAAAATAAATTGTAATTTTTCAAATCACTTCTGAATACTTTCTAAAACTTTGCAACTTTTTTGCTTTCTCTTTTTGTTGAGTACAAATGAGGCAAAAAGTAGAGATTGCTGGGTTTGGGGAACTTTTTAAGTGGAAATAATAATACGAAAACGTACGTGAGTATATATATACGTACACGTTACGTAGACGTACCTAGTACCTTACCTACTCGTATATCCTGCGATAGCATATAGAAGAATTTTTCGAACATCTATAGTGCTTAATAATAATTGCGAATGCTCGATTCGTGCACGTGTTAACGACTCTTTTAAATATTATGTTACTGGTAATTTAACGTGTATCGTATTCGAAAAATATTTCTCAACCAATAGAATCCATACGTACAATATTTACTACTTATTTGGAATATCCTATGTGGTGAAATATTCGCACATTACGAAACCACGCCTTTGTACTCGCATTCAACCATACGTAGTATGTGTACAATAGAAATAATATAATATAAATTACAAGCGGCATTTTCGAGCAAAAACAAGCTAACATTTTCCCTTCATGGAGGATGAAATTTATAACTCGTATTTTTTATCCGGAACTACATACTAAAAGTATATTTTAGAAGCCAGCTAAAAACCTATTAAATCGGAGTATTTTTTTGCCAAGTTTTACTCACTTTGGAGCTTTTGTTAGCACACATGTTTATGGTGTACTTTTGTGTATGAACAACTGGTGCTAAAATTTCCTGCTCTTGCTCGTGTCTTATGATGTGTTATTAAAAAAAAAAAAAAAAAAACAGCAACAACAACAATTTTCACGCAGATGCCATTGGTATGGTACCTAAAGAGGTAATGCTATTAGAGAGTAAATCTCTGCTGACAGCAGGAGTTTGCTGCATTACCATGAATATTGGTTTAGACATGTTGAAATATCAATTTTATAATGTTTTCCCATTCCCACTCGTTCATAGGTTGTTCGAAGTAGGTATTGATTTTTATACTCGAACGTTCGTTCGTAGATTATTATAATGTGTGTGTGTGTATGTCGACAGGGAGCGAACTGGGGTTCAAATTTTTATGTAGCTTGGATTTGATATAGGTATCAACGTCTTGGTATAGATCAAAAGTTGAACTTCGTGGAGCAATTAGAATGAGGGAAAAAATTTTCCTATCTATTTTTCGTCAGGTTGATCATCGTAAAGGCATAAATGAAACAAAATGTTTGGAGGAATTGTGAAAAATGATGGAGAAACGTACGTAGGTACCCACATAATTTTGAGTAAAAAATTAATATTTTTTAATCTACAAATTTTTTTTTTTTAATTTTCGAAGTTTTTTAGAATTTTTTAAAAGATTTTTTGCAAAAAAAATTTCTAAAAAACATTATTTCTCAAAAAAAAAAAATCTAAAAAAATGATTGAAAAAATGTCAGGAAAAATTGTTCAAGAAAAAAATTTACAGAAAAAAGAAAAATTTCAAAATATTTTTACTAAAAAATCAAATATCAGTCAAAAAATAGAAAAACATTGAAATCCCTCCCAAAAAAATTGCAAAAAAAAGTTTCACTCGTAATAAAAAATAAAATTATAAAAATTATTTTTCTCAAAACTGTTTTTCAAGGCTTCCTAGATTTTCTTAAAAAAAATTTTTCTCAAAAAAATTTTATTAAAAAATGCCTTTAAAAAGTCTATGAGAAGAAAATGTACAGAAAAGAAAAATTTTAGAAATTTTCTTTAGAAAAAAAAATCAAACATCAGTCAAAGAATAAAAAATAAATATTTTTTCAGAAAATTTCTATTTAGAGAAATTCTATTTAAAATTCTTCTATACTTACAATATTTTTTGGCGAAAAAATTCTCCGGAAAGAAATCGCAAAAAGGAAAATTTCATTCAAAATTTTAAAAAAATGTATAAAAATTATATTTGGAAACTTTTTTTGAGGTTTCCTAGAATTTTTAAAAGTTTTTTTTAATAAAAAAATTTCATAAAAACATTTTTTTGAAGAAAAAAATTATTGAAAAATGACTGAAAAATTCTTTAAGAAAAATATTTACGAAAATAGATTCAAAAATTTTCTTCACTGAAAAAAATGATGAAATCAAACATCAGCCATTAAATGAAAAAAACATTTTATCATTCAATAGGTATCTTCAAAGAAATTCTAAGAAAAATTTTCTAAATTTTTCTGGAGGTACTTCAAAAAAAGTCGATGAAAAAATTTCCCCAAAAAAATCACACAAAGGAAAAGTTTTATTAAAAAAAAAAATACAAAAATTATTTTTGGGAAAAAATTTTGTAAGAGTTTTCTAGAATTTTTTAAAAGATCTTTTCTCGAAAAAAATTATTGAAAACATATCTGAAAAATTCTCCAAGAACACAACTTGAAAAAGTTGACAATTTTTACTCTTGAGATTTTTTGCCTATCTTTGAAAATGAAGGCAGTACGGTGCATCAAAAAAATAGTAAAATCCAAATTTAAAAGCTTTGTAGCGCCTTAATTTTTGGACATAGACAAAAAATCTTCAGAATTAAAAATGTTTATATTTTCAAATACTATTCATATATCTAATAAAAAAAAGTTTCTCAATTTTTTATCCCTTGGCTCTTCAAATTTTTCACATGGACACCTCGTGTTAGGCAGTTCGAAAAAATTTGAAATCAAATAATTTAGATAAGTTACTTTTAATTAATGAATCGAATGAATAAAAATTATTTTTCGATCTGTTATCACTATTGAATTAGGTTTTAAATTTTTCTGTAGATTATCTCTCTACTTAACATATTTAATATCGTTTTCATTCTCATTATATGGATGTAATTTAATAAGAAATGTGATTAATTTGAAGTGTTTGCGCACCAAGTTAATTCCTCAATAATTGTATTAGGTATGGTCGTTTTGTAGTGTTGAGTTCGGTATTTTTTTCTAAATAATGAAGTAATTATTGTCAACGCGAGTGATGAACAAATTTGCCGTACGAGAGCTTAATGGTGATTTCTGCAATGAAACAGCGATTAGAATCGATATTATTGTTTAGACATCGAACCAACACGCGGCACAGATCACTTTTCATTCACCCTCAATGATTTTGAAGAACTCGAAAAAATGACCAAAAACCCGTTTCAGTTGAACGAATAGAATTGAATAGATATTTTCTGAGACTATGGATTGGCCACTGAATACTTGAGTAGTATAGTAGCCAAAAATCATCACAATATTGTTTCAGTTCCTGGATGAAGAAATGAATCTGAGTACCTATAGCAAGAATTTTCAACTCGTATTACATAGACAATTTCAGTCCTGAATACCTATAAAAAATAGCTGATGAGCTTGATAAATTTTTATTCGACAACGAATCGCGATCTATAGATTTTGAAAATGCTTTTTCCACGTTTTATTCCCGAATACAAACGGCGTGAAATTCCACATTCAAGTCCGTCAACGATCGAAAGACAGAGACAGCGTAACTTAGCCAGCGCAACAAAAACACCCGAAACAGATGATTCTACATCAACTACAGTTTTGGGGAAAAATCGACGTCTACGTTCATAATGGGAAACTTCAAACTATTGTTGAGCTCGAGTACAAAGAATCGACTTATTATAGGTAACCTCATAGATTCTATAAATCAAGCTGAAAAATACAGTTATATAACACCTCGTACGATTATCCACACAAATTTATTGGCATTTCAGAATTTAAGAATGGTAAATAACATGAATTGAAATTTTGCAACGAATTGCTCAATTAATGATTATTCTCGTTTTTATTGCTAGGATTCACCGAGACAAGAGTTATTTTCAATTGGTCTTCGCCTCCAACAAAAACGTTGACAACTATAGGTATCTGCTATCAACTCATCACTTAAAGCAAAAAAAATAAAATTAGGAGTTTTTTGTAAGTTATTATTATTAACTTATTTTTTTTACCCAATAAGTATTCAGATTTAGATGTTTCTTTTCATTTGTTCTGATACTAATCCATTTTTTCTTTTTTTCTTTTACAGATTTGAGATATCTGTTATCTCTTATCTGTTTGACACAGTTTTCGAGAAAAAGCATCATGAAAGAAATTAATGATTCAATAATAATATAAATAAAAATTATTGTGAACGTTTCTTTGATGCCTTTTCAGGCATCAAAGAAACGTTCACAATGTCACTGTGTGTACCTACCTAAATGAAGAAGAAATTGTTTTGTTTTCAAAGAAGAACGTTTATTTATATTTTTTATACTTAAAAAAGTAACTTTTTCATTTCAAAAAAATAGGAAATTTTTCCATTTAAAAAAATTAAAAAATCTCAAAAAATGAACGATTTTTCCCTTCTGTTTTTTTCCTCCAAAAAATTGAATAATTATTTTTGTCGAAATCTCCAAAATAATTAAGAGATTTTTCCTTCGAAAAAATGATGTCTTATTGAAGTAGAAATTACTGTGTGATCAGTGATCAGTCACATCCCCCCCCCCCCCCGATATGATACTTCGAAATCTTGTGCATCGTTTCTTACACACCATCTTTTTATCCCAAAAAATTAAAAAATTGAGTTGTTTCAAAAAAAATTGAGAAATTTTTTACTCCAAAAAAACAACACTGTTAGATAGGTAGGTACATTTTCTTTAAAAAATGATTATTTTTATTACAAAAAATTATGAGCTATTTTTTTCTGAAAAAGTATATATATTTTTTTGGAGCACAAATTGAAAAAAAAAATATTTAAAAAAATCGGGTAAGAATTGTATACTCCAATAAAAAGTTGAAAAATAAATTTCATGAAAAATTGACAAGAAACAAGGCCTTAAAATTAAAAAAAAAAAAAAAAAAAAAAAAATCAGTAGGTAGGTAAACATTTCAGAAATGAGTTTTAATCGGAAAACATGCAAATATAAAAAAATATAATTTGAATTTTAGTAAAAAAAATTATAGGAAAGAGAATCGGTGGAAAAATTTAGGGGATGGAATTTGATAGAAAAGATGTTGAGAAATAATTGTGTATATTTCAGAAAAAAAATATATATAAAATGACGAAAAAATCAACTCTTGCGAAAAAAATGAGTTTTGATATTGAAAAAACAATTTTTATCATGAAATTTAAATACTAACTTGATGAATTTTTAAAAATGAAATTTAAATTGAGTTTTATTAGGTAATGGAAAAAAGTTAGGAAATAGGATTTGTGAGTAAAATATAAGAAATAAAAAAAATCTATAATTTTTTTTAAAAATAAGTATGTTTAAAAAATGAATTTTTAGAGGAAAAATTTATCAAATGAAATTTGATACAAAAAATGTCGTGGAATATCACAAAAAAAAAAAAAAAAAATGAAAAAATTAGTTAGGTACCCATCGTGCAAAATTTTTCAAATAATATGATTCATGATGGAAAAAATGAAAAATTTGAAAATGTATTCTCGATAAAAAAAAATTTTAGTGGGGAAAAAATCGAAGAATTGAAATTTTACAGAAAAATTTAGGAAATACATTACTATTTGATTTGATTTTTTTTAATGAAAAGTAAATTTTAAAAAGAATTATTAAAAAAATTTTAGAAAAAAAATTATTGATAGAAAAATGAAAAAATAAAACAAATCAATTTTCATGAAGAAAATTTTAGAAATTAGTTTTGAGTGGATAAAATTACGAAAAAAAAAAAATCGTAAAAAGTTGGGAAAAATCTCAAGGAAAAAATTCAATAATATGATTTACGATGCGATGGAAAAATTTGAATAAAATAATGCTTTTTTTATAACATTGGGTATTTTGAAACGAATTTCAGTGGAAAAAAATAAAGAAATGAAATTTGGTGGAAAAAATTAGGAATTGAAATTTATTTTAATGAAAAATAAGAAATGAAAAGAAATTGATAAGAAAATATTAATGAAAATTTAAAAAAAAAACATTGATGGAAAAATTTAAAATTTCAAACAAAGTACCTACGTATTTCTAATTCATTCAAGTCTTATCAATTTCAAAATGAATTTGAGCGGATATTAAAGAAATGAAATTTGGTGGGAAAATATACCTAGGAAATAAAAAAAAAGTTGAGAAATAAATTTTATAAAAAAAATTAATTTGACAGATTTTACAATTTTTTTCATTAAAGTCTATTCAATTATTTTTTTTTATAAAATTTATTTCTCAATTTTTTTTTTAAATTTCTTAAACCTCTAATACACATTTTTATAGGAAACTTGAAAAAGTACTGAAATTTTTATACATTTTTTATAGTCGAATTTAGATGGAAAGGTTTTGATTAAGTTACATAACTATAGAAGTTTTAACAAGGACGACATACATGTCTTTTGCAAGCCTCAACTTTCTCATTTATCCCATTTTACAGCCTTCCTGAAAATTGAAATTTTGGTAATATGAACTTTCGAGAGATAGCGTATGCCTATAGTCTGTTTGAACATCTTCCCCATACAAACAAATTAATAATCTTCTCAATGAAATAATTCTACACCCATTTTATTTAATAGAAAATAAACTACTTTCAGGCAATTACCGTAATAATTATTTGCAGAAGAAGGCAATCAGCAATAAACCAAGTACCTAACTATGTTATTATAAATCGATAATAAGCCAAACATTCGACCACAATAGGCCCCTACCGATGTTTACTTAAACACAAAATTTGGTCATTTATCAAAGATATTATTCACTCCAAAGTACCTAGCACGAGCGAACCACACCGCGTAGATTTTTTGTTTATTCTTCGACATAAAAAACGTAACATGGCAATTTTGAATTTGATGTTTGCATTGTTATATAATATAATCGTACTCGACGATCAGCTAATAAAAGGTGTCGTAGTAGTATTTGAATATAAACATCGATGAAATAAAAAACAAAATGACTCGACTCGAATGTTTAGTATTGCCATAATGTATCGTTCTAATGGTGTATTTTATGGAGATAAATCCTTTTTTACTGGCGCAGACTACACCAAAGAGATGGTCGCTAAAAAAAATCGTAAAATGCCTTTTATCTTCACTGTATCCGATGAACTGGAGCGTATGAATGACAGGAGCTGGTACAACGATAAAGTTATAAGTGATCAGGTAAGGTTATCCGAGATTCTAGTGTTTACTGCTTTTTTTTTCTTTGTTTTTTCGATTGAATGCCAAAAGTCTGTTAGATATAGGTAGGTACTTTGATGGATTGAGTCGATTAGAGCATACCTATCTATTGAAATCAACTGCTTGGGTTAGTTGTACTTATAGGATTTTTCATAAGAAGAGGAATAAAGGATTGGGCCATTTCGAATTTGAGGAGAAAATGTTTAAGATTCTTTGAAATCAATTTTACTTTTTTTTCCCAGTTGAAAATTCAAAGAGTTACGAAAATTTGAAATTTTACAGCATTTTCAGTTTTGAAATCGGGTAGAATATTTGCACGATATTTATGTTTTTACCAAATTTAAAATTAAAAGAGCTACAAACGTGTGAAGATTGTCAAATGGTATTCCCTTCGATTTTAGTCTCCTCCTGGCGCAGTATGGCTGGTTGTCATCTGGATATCCAAAATGATTTTTTAATGCTGTAATCATTTCTTTTTAAAATCTTGATCATGGAAACTGAAAAAAAGTTTTAAAAAAATTTATTAAGCAAATAGAATTTGATAAAAAAAAAAAATCAAAAAATTTAATCACTAAAATAAGTATTGTAAAATTAAGTAGGTATCAAAATTTAAGCAAAAATTATTCATCAAATTTTTAAGAAATTGATTGAAATTTTATTTAAAAATTAATCATCAGAATGAAAAAAATCAAGTGTCAAAAATTTAGAAACAAAAATTTTCCCAAATTTTTTTCAAGGTATCAAAATTTGTAAAAAAAAATTATCATAAAAATTTACAAAAAATTGAATAATTACGAAATAAATAATTACGTACCTACTTACCATACCTACTTACCAAAATTTTTCAAAAAATGTTGTCATCGAGCTTTTAAAAAAATCTAAATTTAATAATTATTGTGACCCGGCATGAGAAAAGGGACCGGACTGCCAAAAAATCGATTTTCACTTTTTTGATGTATTGAGTTCTACTTACCAAGGGCCATCACCTGAACCAGTCAAAATTTTGAAAAAATCAATATTTCCAATCGGCACCAGAAAAGGGACCTAACTGTCCAAAAAATCGATTTTCGCAACCAAATAAATGAAATCGTTACTTTTTTGGTGTTCTGAGCTCTACGTACTGAGACCAGTCGTGTGAACCAGTTGAAATTTCAAAAATATCAATATTTCCAATCGGCACCAGAAAAAGGACCTAACTGCCAAAAAAATTATCAGTGTTTTTTGTCGTTTTTTTTTTACTTATGGCCACATAAAGCAAAATAACACGAAATACTCACAATTTATTCGAAAACTGATGGTGTATTTGTTATCAGCAAACTTCAAAAATTTTCTTATCACAAATTTTTTCCCCTTTTTGGCAACCCTGAGTTTCGTCAAATTTCCCTTACGCCATTACAAAAAATCTTTCGCACAAAATCAAAAAAAATATATATTGGAAAATATTCCACTCATACCCATTAATAACAACTCCCTAAAATTTCAGAAAAAACGATCCATTCGTTCCAAAGATATTCATTCACAAAGTTTCTTTTTGCTTTCCTGAAAAATTTGCAAAATGGCAGTCCGGTCCCTTTTCTCATTCCGGATCACAATTAAATTTTTTTGAAACCTTCTTCATTATACTAACTTCTACAAAAATTATTATCAAAAATTTTATGCATCATAATTTTAAAAATGAATGAATCATGAGAACCTGTTCTCAGCAATTCCATTGATTAAAATGACAAAACATTAATAAGTAAAATTATTCAAAAAAATTTATCAATGTTCGCCAAATCAAAAAATGAAAACATTTCCAAGAAAACTTATCAGCAATATTTTTATGAAATTGGATTATAGGTAGAGGTACCTATCAAAATAAGTTATGCCCGCACCACAAGTGTTGCGGACATCGCCGAATTTTCAAGTTTCATTTAAAGGTTTCATTATTTTGATCACAGAAACTACAACACAAAAAGTCATGACTGACTGATTCACTTGAATGGATAAAAAAAAATAAGGGAAGCATAATATAAGAAAAATTACCACTAAATTAAAAAATTTTCCCCAAAAGATTAAAAAATTAAACACAAAAACATGAAAATAAATAAAATGATATGAATTCAAAAAACTGTAATTTAGAAAAAATTAAAAATTGGTAAAATTATAGAAAACTTGAAAAATTTTGACATTGAAAAGAAAAGAATAATTTTAAAAAACGAAGAATTATTCTTTAAAAATCTCAAAAGTAGCTTTAAATAATTTTAATTTTACGAAAAACCAAGAAACATAAAAAATTGTGAAATTCATTTAGTCCAATGTCAACTCCTACCCTTATTGAAAATGAGAATATTTTTATTTTCAGTAAATTTCAAAAAATGCCAATTTGAATTTAATTAATTTTCGAAGGCTACCATTTGCTAATATGCAAAATCCTACCCTCATTGAAAATGAGAAAATTTTTATTTTCTGTAAATTTCAAAAAATTCCAATTTGAATTTTTTTTAATTTTCAAAGGCTACCATTTGATCCAATGCGAAATCCTACCCTTACTGAAAATGAGAAAATTTTTATTTTCAGTAAATTTCAAAAAATGGCAATTTGTATTTATTCAATTTTTAAAGGCTGCCATTTGGTCCAATGGAAAATCCTACCCTTAAGTACTGAAAATGAGAAACATTTTATTTTCATTAAATTTCAAAAAATGCCAATTTTAATTCAATCAATTTTCAAAGGCTACCATTTGGTCCTATGCAAAATCCTACCCTTACTGAAAATGAGAAAATTTTTATTTTCCGTAAATTTCAAAAAATGCCAATTTGAATTTATTCAATTTTGAAAGGCTACCATTAGGTCCCATGCAAAATCCTACCCTTACTGAAAATAAGAAAAATTTTATTTTCAGTAAATTTCAAAAAATGACAATTTGAATTTAATTAATTTTCAAAGGCTACCATTTGCTCCTATACAAAATCCTATACCCTTGAGGCTATTTTAGCCACTTTCAAAAATTCGCCAAAAATCGAAAAATCAACTTCGTCAACTAAAAATTTGGTTGTGAGGTCTCGGTGGCATGCTCCTTCGGTGAGCCAAATTTCATCTCAATCGGAGGTGACGATTTAGCGAAGTTTCCTTGTAAGGAAAGTTGTGCGAAGAGGATTGGTCGATTGTGTTTGGTTTAAATATCCTTTATTTAAGTTCTTCAACAGTTTTTGAAGTTCTCTTGCAGTCAGTTACTCAGTGTGATCACTTCAAAAAAACTATACAAGGCGCAAAATGTCTTTCTTAAGAGGTAGCAACTAGCAATATCTGACATCTATGATAAAGTTTGTAAATATAAAGGGGAAAATGTTCAGTTTTGTCCCAAGCTCTTTTCAAAGCTCTTTTGTAGTTTATGTTACTTCAAAAAAATGTGCAAGGCACCAAATTTCTTTGTGGAGAGAACAATATTTTTGGTAGGTAAGTATATTTTTCTGCACAATTTGTGATTAAAAGAGAGATAATAATTTTCATTTTTATCCTGAATCTTTCGCAAAATTTTATTACATAATAAGATTATCAAAATTCAAGAAAGAAAAAAGTTGCTGATTATCAATTTTTTTTAAAAGAATTTGATTAAAAAATAATGAAGTTGCACATTTATAATTTTTTGGACAGAAATAATTATCAATTTTATAAACATATAAAAAAACAATTTCGTACATTATTAAAATTTTAATCAAATGAATTATTTAATTAATTGTTTTCAATATTTATGTGATCAATAGGGTGGAGCGAAAATAAAAAATTTCAATTTTCAAAATTTTATACCGCGGAAAAGTTGCGTCTTGGGAATACATGAAAAACAAAAAAAAATAAAAAATAAAATCGAATACATCTTCCAATCGCGCACAAGCCCTAAAATTTTTGAAAATTTGCAAAAAATCAAAATTTGCAAAAAATTCCAAAATGTTACAGAATGGGGTTTATGCCTTTGGTTGGCAAGTATTATCATCGTTACTAATATTTTTTGAAAAAAAATCCAGAATTCATCAGATCATCGCATTTATGAAACATTAAAAAAATACCATATTTTACGTTTTTTTTTAAATTGAAAAAAATAGATTGGAAATTGGAAAAAAAAATTTGGAATTAAATTGGGTGTAACATACACAGTTTTGCCCAAAAAGACAATTTACAGCGATTTTTCATATTTTTCATACCCTTGAGAATTTTTCAAAAACTACAAAAAATAGAAAAAAAAAGGAAAATGTTGGTTCCTAAAAATGAAGGTAAAATTGTCTTTTTGGGCGAAACTGTGTATGTTAAACCTATTATAATTACAATTTTTTTTCCAATTTTTAATACACCTATTTTTTCCAATTTTTAAAAAAACGTAAAATATAACATTTTTTAATTCTCATAAATGTGATGATCTGATGAATTTTGGATTTTTTTTTTTTCAAAAAATATTAATAATGATGATAATACTTGCCAACCAAAGGCATAAAACCCATTCTGTAACATTTTGGCATTTTTTGAAAATGTTGAATTTTTGCAAATTTTCAAAAATTTGAGGACTCTTGCGCGATCGAAAGTTATTATTCGATTTGAATTTTTTTTTTTTTGTTTTACATGTATCCCCAAGACTCAACTTTTCCGCGGTATTACATTTTGAAAATCGAAAATTTTTGATTTTCGCTCCGCCCTAGTGATCAAATTATCAAAATTTTCTCTAAAAATTTATCAGCTATCAAAATTTTTAAAAACTACCAAATAATCGAAATTAAATTTAAAAAATAAATTGAAATTTCGTCAAAAAATCAATCATAAAAATTTTAAAAAAATTGTAAAGAGATTCCCACGCAAGAAATAAATTTACCAACACAACCGCGAGATAAAGCTCGCTTTTCAGCACGAGCCATGTAACATATAAAAGCATCCGACGAGATTTGTGTCTCGTATGATATAGATACATATTTCGAGATATTCTAGTAAATTATCAAAATGTTCATAGGTTAGCTTGACAGGAACAGATGGAAATGGTAAAAATAATTTATGGAAATCGCTAATACACAAGCACAGAGATAAAATAATAAAAGATAAGAAACTATCGTTGGGCAGACGAGTACTACGTCATTTTTATAAATTCTGCACCAGCACAGCACTGCACGGGCTTCACTATTTGGCCGATGAAAACAGACTTTTAATAGAAAAGTAGGTTTCGATGGTTTCATACTATTATACGTAGGTACGTATTTTTTAAACCATATTTATGCAAATGATACACGATCGAGTTTTACGTAGATATTTATTCGTGTACAATTCCGGTTTCGTATTTTTATGGTAAAAATTCTATTGATGTGTATCAAAATGAGTGGAGATGTCGAGAGAGAATTTATTGAAAAATATATATGTAAAATATTCGGATTTACCAACAACAACGAAGATATATTATTTACTTTTCTATCCATATACGAGTAGATGGTTTCTTTCAAAAAGCTAGCTATGTTTTTCGTGTGCTCGGCGCGAACATATTGTTTAAAGGCGAAAGAGAGAGTAGAGAGATATGAGGGAATTACCTCGATAGAATAAATATTTAGTCGAGTCGGGAGTTCGAAATCGCGTTTGTTTTTTCAAAGTCTATAATTAAGTTGGAGTCTCGCGAGAGAGATTCTATGTACTCGCGAGCATAAACAAATGGGCCAAGTCGATGCTGACGAGTTTTTCTTACGAGAAGAATATCGTAGGCGTGGATGAAAACAATCGAGCATTGTGAAGATTTCATATTTGACTGATAAATACGCGACTTAAAGTCTAACGTAAGACGAAGACAACGATGGAAAATAAACTCGAGTATAATGAACCGCAAAAAAGCCTCATTGATCGATGAAAATTTTCCACTCGACTTTTCTCCTTCATCAGTAGATATGTAAGCAGTAGGGTGGCCCTTATTTTACCTTTTTCAACTTTTTAAATGTCTTACCCCCCAAAGTGCGTTCATTTTATGAGAAAATAATTCCCTATTTTTTATTTTTCCCCTAACTGAATTTTAACCCGTGCCGGGTCACCCCCCCCCCCTTTTTGGAAAAATGAAAAAAATTCACTGATTTTCAAAATCTTGCACTTTTTTGGAGATAACCCATCAAAGTTGTTCCTTGTCATGAGAATGAACTCCCAATTTTTTATTTTCCCTCCAACTTGATTTTATGTGGTACCTGGGGGCTCCCCTAATTTTTCAAAAAAATCAAAAACAAGAAAATTGAACAAATCGTTCCTTTTAGCATTTCAAATTGTGGCATTTCGTAAGAGAAAAATTCTCTATTTTTCATTTTCCCCCTAACTCAGTTCTAAGTGGACCCACAAGCCCCCAAACTAAAAAAAATTATGAAAAAATACCGATTTTTTAAATTTTTTCATTTTTTTGGTTCTAACCAATGAAAGTCGTTCCATTTGGTGCAAAATGATTCCCAATTTTTGTAATTCCTCCCAGCGTTATTGTAAGTGGCACCCCGGTGTCCCCTTAAAAAAAAAAAAAAAAAAAAAAAAAAAAAATGAACAATTTTTGTAAATTTTTTTTTTCTAAAGGGGGACACTGGGGTGCCACTTACAATAACGCTGAGAGAGAAATAAAAAATTGAGAATCATTTTTCCCCAAATGGAACAACTTTAATTGGTTAGAACCAAAAAATTGAAAAAATTGGTATTTTTCCATAATTTTTTTAATTTGGGGGGCTTGTGGGTCCACTTAGAACTGAGTTAGCGGAAAAATGAAAAATAGTGAATTTTTCTCTTACAAAATGCAACAACTTGAAATGCTAAAAGGAACGATTTTGCTCAATTTTCTGGTTTTTGATTTTTTTGAAGAATTAGGGGAGCCCCCAGGTACCACTTAAAATCAAGTTGGAGGGAAAATAAAAAATTGGGAGTTCATTCTCATGACAAGGAACAACTTTGATGGGTTATCTCTAAAAAACTGCAAGATTTTGAAAATCAGTGAATTTTTTTCATTTTTCCAAAAAAGGGGGATGACCCGGCACGGGTTAAAATTCAGTTAGGGGAAAAATAAAAAAATAGGGAATTATTTTCTCATAAAATGAACACACTTTGGGGGGTAAGACATTTAAAAAGTCGAAAAAAGTAAAATAAGGGCCACCCTAGAGCAGCTTCGCAGAAAATTTTTTTCGCCCGAATGTCGAATGTCGAGTCGAGACTGCTCCTAAACGTAGTCAAAAAATTGAGAATAGTTCTGCCTCTGTAAATGTTATTAATGCTGAAAAGTTGACAAGGTATTCGGAAACTCGTACACGCGTCAAACTGAGACAAGGCGAATACAGGAAGGGAGGCCGGGGGCAGAGCTTTTAAAAGATTATTCATAGCTTTGCGAAAATCGCTAACTTTTGCTAAAACCGTTTTCATATTTACTAATGTAATATAATTTGATATTAATTACCAGGCTGTGGTGGATTGTTACGCTCGCTCTCGTATATTTAGCGTGCTTTTTATTGATAAAAAACGCTATTTGGAATTTCCTACATAATCCGGCCGAAATCACCATAGAAAATATGCCCACTCCTGTGGGACTTCTACCTTTTCCAGCCATTACCATATGCGGCTCTAATCAAATCAAATCGACCGTTTTCAATTTCTCCGCATATTTTTCCATGACCAGCGAAGAGAAAGCTAGTCTTAATCGTACGTAAGTAACGTGTCGTTTGGAAATTTTAAACGTGGACGTGAGTTCTACGATTAAAGGTGCAAAGTATGCCACATTTGTGTACGTTGCTTACGATGGATTTGAAAGGGGTTATTAATATTATGAGAGATTTCGCGAGACTCGAATAATGAACCGAATTTCCAGACAGATTCGAAATCGTATGGGTAGGAAAATATTCCTACGTGAGTGTAGTATAGGTTGCATATTTACAGGATGAAAATGGAGCTTGTCGCGAAATAGGGCAAAATTGACAAAATACACTATGGAAGGTCGAATGTGACATTTAAAAAAATTCATTTTTTCAAAATACTGTTCAAAAATTTATTTAAAAAAAATTTAATTCATCAAAAGTAAACAATTTTTATAATTTTTGAGCTCAGAAATTTTCAGAAAATTTTCTAACAGTTTAAAATTTATAAGAATGTTTTATTCTACGAAATCTGAAAATTTTCCAATCTAGGATTAGTAAATATTTCAATTTTCTAAAATAATTATTTTCTTTTTTTTTTTTAGAAAAAACATACATTTTTTCCAAAAAGTCTCAATGTTTTCTCAATTTTGTTTTTTAGAGTAAAAATACCTATATATCTAATTTTTGAAAAAATGTACTTACTTTTTGGAATAAAAATAATGCTAGCGTAAGAAATTCTCATTTTTTGAAATGAAAAATATTTCAATTTCTTAGAGTAGAAAATTTCTGAATTTCCTTATTGGAATAATATAAAAAAAACTTTTTTCGCAGTCAGCTTAAAAAAGTTTTCCTTTTTGTAGACTGAAGTGAAGTAAAAAAAGCTGATAAAATTGATAAAAAAAATGTTGTCATTCTTTCGAGAGAAAAAAACGTTTAAATTTTTTAAGAATAAATTTTAGGTAGGCAGGTATTTGTGTTTTTTTTTTTTTGATAAAAGAAAACTCTCCTTTTTTGAAGTCAATTTTTGAAGAAAAAAATTTATAGTGAAAAATCTCTCAATTTTAATGAAAAAAAAAACCTTTAAATTTTATTGAAATAAATAAAATATCTAAATTTCAAAATACCTATCTAAATTTTTGGAGAAAAAACTTCACAATAATTTTAATTAAAAAATCTCCCATTTTTTTTTTTTTTTTTTGAGAAGAAAAATTGTTCTCACATTCAACATTAAAAAATTTTCATCAAGACGTAACTTCAGAAAAAATCAAATTACGTACTACGGACACCCTGGATAATTACAGCCCCCCCCCCTCCGAAATTGGCACAACCTAATGAAAAGGTTCAGTTAAGCTAATGAAAATCGTTTTTAAATTTTTTTTTCAATTTAGCAATTATTATACTAGGTACGTATTTTCTAAGCAAAAATACTTGAATATTTTAAAAAAAAAATTTCAATTTTCAAAATACTTACATAAAAAATTGTGTTTTTTTCAAAATTGAATAATTTTTTAACAGTTTTTGGGCAATTTTTGAGCAACGATATTTTTCAAATTTTTCAACACTATTTTTCGAAATAAAATCATATTAACTATAAGTATTTTCTGGGCATAGAGTTTTTTCAAAAAATACCATTTTATCACACGAAAAATCTTTTAATTTTTAAATAAATAGATCCTTTTCAAAATGTATTTTTCAAAAAAATTTCAACTCAAATTTTCGAAAAATATTCGTACTTGTCAAAATAAAGAGAAATAAGTAGGTATTATTTTTATAAATAGTTTCTGGGTGCAAAGATTTTTCAAAAAAATGAAAATTTCGATTTTTTTGAAAGATTTTTGATTGCCGAAATACAAGAAAATTAGTATTTTTTCAGAATTGATTAATTTTGATAATATTGCAGGTACCTAAACAAAAATTATTTTGAAATATTTGTACTTGTCATAATTTGAAAACGTACGTATAATTTTTATGGAGCATGGAGATTGTTCAGAATATTGTAACTTAAAAAAATTTCAAGGAGTGTCATTTTTTAAAATTAAAAAATTCACGAGAAATCTGTATTCGTCGAAAAATTATACAAAGACATATCATTTTTCGTAATTTATCAGATTTGACTTGAATTTTCAATAAAAAAATAAATATCTTAATAATTGTACCTATGTAATTATATTATTTAGAAACCTGCAATTTTTGAAAAATTATATAATTTATTCAAAAATAAGTATTCTGAGCTTAAAATTTTTTCGAATAAATTCAAATCTCGTCAAATCGTGCAAAGACGTTTAATTCGTCAATATTAGCCAAATTTAATGAAATCTGGGAGTGAAAAATTCGAAAAATATCAACTTGTCAATATTCGTGTAAGGAAAACTTTCATTTTGAAATTGATGGAATTTCAAATTCATTTATTTTGTTCTGATCCAACAATGAAGTTACTCTTCACGAGAAAATAATTCTGAATTTTTCATTTTTGTCAATCTGAATTTTATAAGTGGATATTTGTCAAATTTTTAAAATGGAGCACTAATAGAATTAAACCACTATTAAATTCAGTTTAAGGAAAAATAAAAAATAGGAAATTTTTTATCATAAAAAAACAAAATTGATATGATAATAATAAAAAAAATTAAATAAAAAAAAAACAAAATAAGAACCACTCTGGCGTTCATCCATTAAAGCCTGAGTGTAAAAAAAATTTAAAACCAATTTTTCTAAAAATTTCAAAAAAATTTATCAATTTTGATATTTTATGATACCTTATGGTTCAAATAATTTTTTTGGAAATCGTATTTTAAAAAAATTTCAACTTCAATGTGTATTTAAATTTTTTTTAGAAAATAAGTACCTATATTTTATAAAGAATTCTACGTTAGTAAGGTTTTTTGTTATAATTTTTTTTGCATATTTTTTGAATAATTTAATTTCCATTTCGCAGCTTTCTACACAAACTGGACTACACAGACATGATCTGTAGATTAGGTCCATTGGCGGTCGGGCAAGATAAACTCGACATATCGGTATTTCATTTCATGCTGAATGTACGTATCTGATCACATATCCGCATTGGTCATTGTTTCAAGGAATAATCCTCGTCAAACTCGATATCTTTTCACAGCACGCACACACAACTTGCGAGGAAACCTTTGCCACAGTAAAATGGAACAATTACACGCTGGAAAAACCATGCGAATACATGCAGCCGATTTTGACGGATCTCGGATTATGCTACAGTTTCAACTTATTACCATACAAAGTGCTATTGTCTGAAACTTATCTCGAAGTGTTGGTAATTTGTGATCGTATTCCTATACTTTGTATAAGAACTTTGCACGCGCTAAAGTGCACGAACCCTATATCTAGCCATTTTTATGTCCAACATGAGCGTTGTTAATCACGTGCCAAAGCGGATTCTGAAAGTCTAACAGATTTTCGTATCTTTACTTTCTCTCTTTCTGACCGCAGTCGAAGGCTATATCGGCTTATATATCCTTCTGAGCGTGCTAAATCCCTCCTAAATTCTGTTAAGAAATGATTTCATTCTATTCGTTATACGTTTATAAATGGACAGAAAAGTAATTCCGTTCGCTGCGCACGTCTTCTTCTTGGATATTAAAGTTTTATGTCCTTTCGTATACCTTCTTCTCTTCTCCTTTTTGGTAGATATTTTTTGAAACGTACGTCATTACGCGAAACCGCTAAAAAAGTTATTATCGATGGCGCGATGACGATTTCATTGTTTACATCGCTTTGCGCTTTTGTTTTTTGCATCGCAATGAAAGGTCCTAGCAGGTACTTTACAGTGTAATTATTTTAAGCATTTAGAGCGCCTGAGAAACGGGCTGAGAAATTAAACTACCAGTATAGGGTGCTCAGAGAAGTAAGGTTAGCATAAAATCGAGGTAATGTTATCATGAATTTGTGAAAAGGTTAGGTCATCATGAATTTGAGATGAGGTTTTCACAAATTAGAGGATTAAGTTACCGCACATATGAGATGAATTCATCGTAAATAAAATTTTAGGATAAAACCATTATAAAATCTGGAATGAGGTTCCCATGAACTTCAGCCATCTCCAGCTGTCCCCATCCATCCCAGCCGTCTCTCAGCAGTCCCTAGCCATCACTCGCCATCCGTAGCCGTCCGTGGCCGTCCCTCGCCGTCACTCAGCAGTCCCTACTCGTCCCTCAACCATCCATAGCCGTCCCTAATCAACACTAGCCGTCCCTAGCCGACTCTTCCCATCCCTAGCTGAAACTAGCCCACCCTATTACCGTCCCTCACCGACCATAGCCGAACCTAGCCGACCCTCGCCATCCCTAAACCGTCCCTCGCCGTCCTCAGTCATCCCTAGCCGTCCCTCGCCGTCCCTCGCCGCCTTTCAGCCGTCCCATTTTTTCATAATCATGAAGTTAAAAGAATTCTTATTTGAAATAAAAATAAAAATAAAGATAAATACCTAATAAATGAAAAATACTCAGTAGGTACCTACCCGTGTAGCAATTGTCGACATCGACATTCATGTCGACAAAATTCAGACACATTTTTTTCTCGGTTAACGATGAATTAAAAATGATATTTGAGATTTAAAGTAATGTTCTATGTTAAACATAACTGTTCAATCAAAATTTTTGAATTTTACTCAGTATTTTCCTATAATTTAGAAAACGTTGTTTTTCTACATAGACAAGTCGATGTAAAAATCGATACTCGATAAACGCATCGACATTTATGTCGACAATTTCTGCCAATTAAATTTACAAATTTTATATCTAAAAAGAACTAAAAACAATTAATAAGAACATTTTAAGCTCAGGAATAAATAATTTTTGAAAGAATCACAAAATTTTCTTATTTTTCAAAGTTTTGAATAATACGACGACTTGTCGAGTTATTGTCGACATAATTGTCGATGGTCGAATAATGCATCGACTTCACTGTCGACAGTGTCGACCAGAGGAATTTTAAGTCGAGATAGTGTCGATGTGATTGTCGAGGGTCGAATAATGCATCGACTTAACTGTCGACAATGTTGACCAGAGGAATTTTAAGTCGAGTTAATGTCGATCTAATTGTCGAGGGTCGAATAATGCATCGACTTGACTGTCGACGTCTTGAGGGTGATTGTGATACTCGCAGATAAAGTGTGTTGTGAATTAGTACATAAGGTCTAAGAATCATCTCTATGTTAGTTGGACACTCGCATGTGTCCAGCTACAAAGGTGGCCTCAATGCCGCATATTTGACAAAAAATGTCGAAATGTTGGCTTGAACACTATTTTTGGTGTAATTTTAATATATACTTATATTGAATATTTGAACTTGGCATATTTTTCAAAATCTCACCATTGCAAATGTCGATGTGTCGACATTTATATCGAAATTAGCATCGACGTTGCTACACGGGTATTTTTGGTTCTTACTCCAGAAAAGTTGGATTTTTTTTTCTTACAAAAAATAAAAAAATTTCTGTCCAATAGTTGGAAGACTTCATTCAAAAAAAGATGAAAAAATTTTTCATTCCAAAAAGTCGTGAAATTGTTTCTAAAAAAATTGAAAAATCCCCCTCCCCAAAATAAATTCTTTTTTATTAAAATATTTGTCCCAAGAAATGAGAAATTCTATCCTTAAAAAAATAAAAAAAATATTCGGAAAAAAGAAATGTTTTTATTTAAGTAGGTATATAAAAAAATGAAACAAAAATTGTTTACCCTTTATACGTAGATATAGGCATTTAAAAATGATGCTAAAAAAATCAAATATTTTGTCGTGAAAAAATTTGAAAAATATATTTTTTATTTCAAAAAATTGAAAGATTTTTGATTTTTCAAAAAAAATTCTTTTACAAAAATTTAAGAAATTTTTCAATTCCAATATATTGAAAAACATTTTCTTTCCACGCCGTCCATCGCCGTCCCTCGCCGTCCCTCACCGACTCTTGCCGTCCCTCACCGACCTTAACCGACTCTTGCCGTCCCTAGCTGACACTAGCCGACCCTAGCCGACCCTAGCCGTTCCTCACCGACCCTAGCCGACCCTCACCGACTCTCACTGACCCTAGCCGTCCCTCACCGACCCTAACCGACTCTTGCCGTCCCTAGCTGATACTAGCCGACCTTAGCCGTTCCTCACCGACCCTAGCCCCCTAGCCGACCATAGATGGCCCCAGCCGTCCCTCATCCTCAGCTTAAAATATACAACTCGCGAAGTTATAAATTTTTGCAGAGATCCCTAATATTAAATATTTTTCAATTCAAAATTTTTGCATTTTTCAATTTGTATAAAGAATTGAATTTTTTTAGCAAATTTATGTTCAGTGAAAGAATTTTGCAAAAAGCAAATGAGGAAACAAAAAACAAAAATTACCACTAAATTAAAAAAAAATTCTTAGCAAAAAAAAATTCTGAACAATTTTCTAGTTTTAGAATGTCTGATAAAATGTTTAGAAAATATCTTAAAGTCATGAAATTTATTTTAAAAATTTCACGAGACTCGGCATATACTATGCTAAAATTTCTAAAAGTCATAATAATAGTTACCATGGAAATATAAAAATTAAGTAAAAGTCATGAATATTATAATTTCCATGGAAACATAAAATTTGTAAAAAAAAATTCCAAGTTTCAGAATGTCTGACAAGATGTACAAAAGTCATCAAATAATTTAAGAAAAAAAATTCCATGTTTCAGAATGTCTGACAAAATGTCCTGTCTAAAAGTCAACAAAATTCTAAAAAAATTCCAAGTTTCAGAATGTCTAACAAAAAAAAAAAAAAATGTCTAAAAAGTAATCAAATTTAAAAAAAAAAACAGCCGCATATGATTTAATTTGCGATTCCAAAATTTTTCCTTTTTCTTCCATCGGAATCGATTACTTTTAATTTTTTCATTTATTTTCCCATTGTATTCCAAATTTTCAAGTCTCCGTTTTTTTTCATTTCATCCTCATGCTTTCCTTTATCTAATTTTTGGCGATATTAAACACATTGCCTATCCATTCTGTAATCGAGTAAGTAATCAGATAATTTATGAACAACCCTGTGCATATAACGAAGCCAACCAACCGTAAAATTTATCCTACAAACTAAAGTATACCTAACTTTTTATCGCGGTATAACACACCGAAGGCATATATGCAACACAATAGCTATGAAAAAATTAAAAGATTAATCGACGACAACAAACGAACTAAACGCGGCTTCATTTAGCCATAAATTAAACCAAATTTTTTCAGCCCAATTTGAAATCTGTTATCCGAGATAGAACATACGAGTAGATGAGGAAAGGCTGAAAAACCAACTTCGCAACAGACTCTTTTCACGAGTAATTTGTTACAGAAAGTAGAATACGACTGCTCAAAGGAAGTTGTATAGAGAATTCGATAGTTATACATTAGTTGATGTTTCAGCTCACGTATAGGAAAAACTTTTCGATTGGGATTCCTTTTAGTTGTTTTTCCTTTTCGTCGAGTGGAAAAAAAAACACGAGAAATTAATCGTCGCGTCGGTGTTTCGATACGATGTTGAAACAATGCTCGGTGTATTCAAATGATTTTCATTTTCGGTAATATTATTTCATGGGGTCCATTCGAAACAGATTATTGCTTTTAAAAGCTTATAACCGAGCACGGAAACAAGCTTTTTCGTGCACTCGTGTTAAACGTCGGTGTTTTACGACGGCTGTAGAATACAACATTTTGTCTGGCATAACTCGCAGGCGGAGTAATAACGAGCAAGTTTCACTTGCACATCCGAGCAGCGAAAATTTAAATAAGTGCTTAATATATGCATACGTATTAATATACTACGCAGGATGATGACGAGGAATTTTACAAGCGTTCTGTATGCCAGTAAAATTAACAGTCATGTGAAAATCCTTATGTAACCGTAAACCGTCGACTTTTCCTGGATTGTTTTTTTTTGCCTCTTGTTGTGTCTTCTTATACGAGTATAATACTCTAGATATGTACTCGCGTATGATGTAAATATCCGACATAACTATGTAGATACTTTCGTGCAATAAAAATATCGCATTTATATGCGCCGGCACAGTTTCAACTTTTATAACGTACACAAATTTAAATATAAGGAATTGCTAGATAAAAAGTTTTTATAAGCGAATTGACCTTTTTCTCCTTCCTCGCCAAGCTCGCCCTCGATGCTGCTTCGACTTTCGAGCGCTTTTTCTTTTTATTTCTAGGTAGAGTAATTTTTTAACGTTATATTGGATCTGAGAGAAATTGATGTCGAGTTTTGTGTCGCTTATTTATCAAGTTACAGTCATCGTATAAAATCGTAAGCTCGACTCGATGATAGGTGTTGATTTATTACTCGCTTCGCAAATTCGCTCTCGAGAAAAATAAATACACTATAGTAAGAGTGCGTCACAGGACATACTTTGACCCTAGTTTTACCCCCGCGTTGGCGTCTTAGATAGATCGAAAATTAGCTTCGTACTTTTCCTCCTTTCTTGGATGATCATTATGTCATAAAGTAATCTGCAAGTACATTTGTCAAAGGCTTTTTTTTGGTAAGGTGTTCTTGATGACTGTTGCCCACACGTAGGTACGTATTGTATCTCGTATGGCTAAGTTTGTAGCTGGCAAACTTCAACGATGATGTGTTAGTTTTTTGTTTTTGAGACTGACGTAAGCGAAATGAAGTGACTGCGGATAAGGAGAAACACCCTGTGGCATATTTCGAAGTGGAATAAAACATTGTTGAATAAATTTATATTACCTGCCTAGCTGCCTACACGATTTTCCCCCCTTAAAAAAGAAATAAGGTGAGAGAAGTTTTGAAAATTAGAAAATTAAAATGTTTTTGTTGCGTATGATTTTTTTCCAGTTCCAATTTGAAAACTTTTTCGAAAATGGTTTTCAAAACTTTACTCGATTTAAAGAAAAATATTTAAAAATCAATAAAAATGGTAATTTTTTATGAATGAAAAATCACTTGGTTTTTAGAACATTGTAAACTTTCACCAAAAATTGGATATTTTTTCAAAATTGACAGAATCAGGTATTTCAAAGTTGCAGAAATTTTTTGAAAAATTAAAAAAACTCTTGAAAATAGAAAATTAATTCAAAAATTACAAAATTACTGAACAATTTCATATTGCAATAACTTTATTGCTAATATTGCAATTTTTGAATATTCTGCAATTTTTGAAAACTTTACAATATTTTTTGAAAATTTCATAATTTTTGGAAACTTGACAATTATTTTCGAAAACTTTACAATTTTTAAAAATTCAGTTTTTGATTATTTTGCAAATATTCCAACTTAAAAATTTAACAATTTTACAGTTTTTGAATATTTTGCAAATATTGCAATTTTTAAAAATTCTGCAATTTTTGAAAATAAATTTGACAATTTTTGAAGATTTTGCAAATTTTGCAGATTTTGCGATTTTGCAGATGCAAATTTTGCAAATTTTTAAAATTTAACAATTTTGAAGAATTTTACAGTTTTTGAATAGTTTGTAAATACTGCGATTTTTAAAAATTCTACAATTTTTGAACATTTTACAATTTAATTTTACAATTTTGAAAAATTTTACAACTTTAAAAAATTTTACAATTTTTAAAAATTTTACAAATTTGACAATTTTTAAAGTGTTTGCAAATTTTGCAGATTATGTGATTTAACAAATTAAAAATTTTACAATTTTGAAAAAATTTTGCAGTTTTTAAATATTTAAAAAATATTGCAAGTTTAAAAAAATTCTACAATTTTTAAAAATTTTGCAAAATTTAACAACTTTAAAAAATTTTACAACTTTGAAAATTTTACAATTTTAGATAATTTTACAGTTTTTAAATATTTTGCAAATATTGCAATTAATTTTACAATTTTTGAAGATTTTGTGATTTTGTGGATTTGCAATTTTTTTTAAATTTGCAATTTCTAAAATTTTTTACATATTTTGCAAATTTTAAAAATTTTAAAAATTCAACAATTTTTGAAAATTTTTTAACAATTTTGAAAATTTTTTGCAGTTTTTAAATATTTGGCAAATATTGCAACTTTTAAAAAATTCTACAATTTTTAAAAACTTTGCAATATTTAAAAAATTTACAAATTTGGAAAATTTAACAATTTTTGAAAATTTTACAATTTTGAAAAATTTTACAGTTTTTAAATATTTTACCATTTTTGCTGATTTTGCAGATTTTGCATTTTTGCAATTTTTAAAATTTTGCAGTTTTTAAAAATTTGAGAATTTTGGAAAAGTAAACAATTTCTGCAATAAATTTTTGAAAAATTATGCTTTTAATCAAATTCTGCAATTTATATTTTTGCAAGTTTTAAAAAAGTAAATCATTTTTATTATTATTATTTTTTTTTTGCAAAAATCACAAAATTACTTGAATTGAAATTTTTTTCCTAACAATTATTACCAAACTTCAGAAATTGAAAAATTTGATATTGCAATAAATTTGTTTGCAAATCATGCAATCTTGAAATTTTTTGAAATTTTTTACAACTTTTAAAAACTTTGCAAGATTCAAAAATTTGGAAATTTTGTGATAAATTTGGAAATTTTTAAAAAGGTGAATGATATTTGTAATTTTATTCTTCAAAAATTGCAAGATTTCTTCAAAGTTTTATTTTAAAAGTGGTAACATTTGCAAAAAATTTAGAAATTCACCTATTTTTTTAAATAGAAAGTTGCAAAATTCAACAAGTAAATTGTAAAGTTTAATAAAACTTGTATCTATTAGATAGGACCTTAGGTTTAAATTATAAAATTAAAAATCGGAAAATATTCAAAAAAAAATTGCGAAATATAGCATGAATCGCAAAATTTGGAGAAAAAAGAGTTTTCTAATTCTAGGATACATTTTTTTTAAATTGTGATTTCTCTAATTACTTTTATACAAGTTTTTCCAGTCTTGGAAAATATTTTCTGAATTATTCGATGTGTTAATTTTCTGAACATTTTTGGAAATTTACAAGAAAATATCTGTGTATTTTTTCCTTGGATACTTTCGTATCTTAATTTCTCTCTCTCTCTATCTCCTGAGATATGTTGGAGACTCAACGTACGTTTCAAATTCAGCCTGAAAAATAAATATAAAAGAGTAGTACCGCAGTTGAATTAATATAACGCAAAACGCGATGAAACTTCCAGCTCAATTCTTTAAAAATTTATACAGTTTCACATTTTTAATATTTTTTCAAGCATAAATTTTGACAAATATTTTATTATCCTGTTTTTGTGCCATTACCCTTGAGAAGAAGCTATACGTATACAGTCTCAGTCAGTTTCACTAAAACACAAAATAGACCTCAATAATAACAAGTTTTAGACAGTTTAACATATCGTAATAATTTTTTTGATTTAACATTTCAACGAAAGCTCTTTTTTCTCACTTAAATTGAATTTACCGAGTCAAAAAAATTATGATATAATAATTTAATTTAGAAAAGTCAAGTAACCGCGAAAAAGCGAAAATATATCAATTCTTCATCGTATTATTTCCAGGGTTAGATTACACACCACTTTACCTAGCTGGTCAAAAATCAGCAAATTAAACTGGACCCCAGAATCCGGATACAAGGGAGCGCCTCCAAAAGCTTTTGATATACCGTTTAGAACCTGTGGTTCTGGAAGCATTCATGCTTTGACAATGTCTTTGGATACACAATCTGAAGATGATAGCGCCCAATGTAATTTGGGCAGTTCAGGATACACGGTAATGTATTCCGAATGTAAAAAAATCTGGTTTACATACGAACCTCAGATTGATATAAAAGGTGTTTCATAACTGACTAAGTTCCTTCCACCAGGTGAATAGGCAACCCAAAAGGAACAAAACATTTCATATAAACATGTTGCCTAGCTTGAAAATTGAAGGCGCAAGGAAAAATTTAATTGAGAAAAAATAATTTTCGACTGGACCAATAAATATTACTAAAAAATTGAACTTTTTTTGTTCTTGACATTTTTTTTTTGTCTATCTTTGAAAATTAAGGCGCAAGAAAGTATTAAACTTTGAAGAAAAAAACTGGGTTTTAAATTATTTTAAAGCTCTGTAGCTCCTTTATTTTCGAAGATTGGCAAAAAAATGTCTAGAACAAAAAAGTTTATTTTTTAGTACTCTTCATTAACTCAATCAAAAATCATTTTTTCACAATTTGATTTTCCCTTGTCCCTTGAATTTTCAAGATATGCAACATGTTTATATATCATTTTTTGTTTCTAATGGGTTGCCTATTCACCTGGTGGAAGGAACTCAATCGTCTATGAAACAACCTGTATTTTTAAGTTTTTTTTTCTTTCTATTTTTTACTTTTTAGATCCTTATGCATAGTCCAACGCAAATACCATCGTCATCAAACGCGAGAAGCGGGGTAAGCGGAAGTTCCTACCATTCTGTCACAGTGGTGCCTAGAAAACTGAGGACATCCACAGATATTGGACTATGGCCGCCGGAAAAACGAGGCTGTTACTACTACAACGAACGAGAATTGCTCTTTTTCAAAATCTACACGCAGGTTAATTGCGACCTAGAATGCGAGAGTAATTACTCGCTCAAGACATGCGGCTGCGTAGCCTATTATCATCCGAGTAAGCAAATTTTCTACCATCTCGAACGATGCGATGTGATATTCTCTCGAATTAAAATTCTACCCCGCTTTACAGGAACATTATTCACACCTGTTTGCGGATCCAACAAAATGGATTGTATCGAAGACTCGTTGAGTGAGTTTCAATTTATTACTTTATATTCAACCATAGGTAACGCATTAGCAGGGCGTGAGAGAAGGGGGAGGGACGACGACGACGAGGAAACGAGAGAACAAAAGATAGCGTGAAATTCGCGAACAAGGCAGGCAAAAAATAGTACAATGAAACGTCTTTAATAAAGTAAAAAGGACTTGGCAGTTTTCTGCCAGAAGTTTTCTAATATCAAAATGAAAATCATGAATACAACACAGAAGTCGTAAAAACGCACAGCCAGTAACGACTTTTCGCACAGATATTTTTCTCGTCGAGTTGCGGAAAATTGAAATAACATATTTTTCTTTGTGTGCTACACGTACCTCTGATGAGAAAACTTTTTAAAAACCTAATAAAGTCGACAAAAACGCAGATATTGTAATAGGTTAAGGTTACCTAACATCGTAGGTACAACCGAGTAACTTCATTAAAAACGAAACAAATAATAATGTTCTTCGGTTTGTTTTCTCGTGTATAGCTAGATTTGCTGAAATTTACACCGAAAACACAGGCGAGTGTGAGTGTTTACCAACTTGCACCCAGTTTGATTACGAAAGCGATGTTATGTCCATGAATGTAGCTGCTAGGCTGAGATTTAAAAAGTAGGTACCTATTTAGTTGGAAAATTTCTTCGAAATTACCTACTCCTCAGATCTTATACGAGTTCCGAATTTTCCTCATCAGAAAGAAGAATGAAGCAGCTGAGAAAAAAGGAGAAAATGAAACGTTGCAATATTCCACAATTTCGTTCACATATCAAAATCGAAACACGTTGGGGTTCTTACGAGATGGAAGATATGGTATCACTGATTTCCTTGGTAAGTACCTACCTACCTACCTGTGTGAGAGCTAGAATATTCTATTGTATGTGTAGGTCAAATACCCATAATGTAGATAATTTCATCGTCCATTAAAAGCTTACTTAAACCGACGTCTGGCCTCGCCTTTTTGAGAAGAATAAAGAAATGCGAAATTCGAGTATTATCTTTGTGGAATTTAGAGAAGGAATTCCCCAGCAGCCAGCACAATTGTTATGAGAATGAGAGTAACCAACAAAATACAATTCACTAGTTGGTTGACTCGAACTCTTGAACATTCGAGTCGTATATCGTAGAAAAATAGCTAAGCTGTCAAGCATTAAGCAAATGCCCTGAAATTTCATTACGGAATGGACCAACCTACGTAATCTTGTCACATGCAGTCTAATTTCGCATATCAAAAGGCACTCGGTGTCTTGTACTCAGTCAATAGCCCTAAAAACATGGCCAAAGACAGCGAAGGATTTAAAATAAGTATAAAAAAATGAACAATCGAATTCGTCACATTTTAGAATTTTTTGAATATTCAAATATTCCAAAGTTTCTACTTTTAGATTTTGTCGGATTGAGTTTTTTTTTTTTTTTTTTTTTTTTTCTGAAGTTGTTGTGAAAAAAATTGAAATTCCAAGTAAAAATATTTTATTAAATTTTTTATTCAAAATGAACAAATGAAATTTTAAAATTGGTAGAAAAAAATGAGTTACCTATTTTGAGTTAGGTAGGAATTAAATTATGAAAATTATTTTCTTCATTTCATGGAAAAATATTAATTTTTTTTGAATTTTATTATTATTTTTTTTCCATAAAAACTCATCTACTCAGAAAATTTCAACAAGCAATAAAATTATAATAATTTTAAATATACCTGATTTTCAATATTTTGTTTAAAATCTTCACAAATTTGATTGCACCAACTCCCACCTTCCCAAATTTCTGCCAACTATGACATTAAATTAAAAAAAATAATAATACCTAGATGAATTTTTTTTCTTGAAAAAATCATCTACACTGAAAACTTTTCCACAAACATTAGGTATTAATAAGACTTGAAATATTACAAAAATATTCAAAAAAAAAATTCATGGAAAATCTCTTCCATTAAATGCTTTTGACCGCCCCCAATTTTTTTTTGGAAAAATTCCCTCTTAAAAATTTTAAATCAAAATGGTATTTTCATTTCGGTTCAGATTTTTCATTTAAAAAATTTCCTCCTTTACTTTATAATTTTTATAATTTTTTTCAACATCATGAGTTTTTTTATTGAAAATGTTCCGTCAATGTTTTCTAAAAATTTTTCTTAAAAATAATTTTCTTCAAGAAATTCTGCATAAAACTTTTTAATTGGAATTAAAATTTTCTCGTTTAAAAATCTTGTTGTACAAAAATGCTGGATTTTTTTTTTTAATTCATTATATTTTTTATCTCACATTTTTTATATTTTTATTATCGCTTAAAAAACCCCTGAAATCTTTAAAAAATTCTTAACCAGTTTGAAAAGTTTTTTTTTTTTTAAAGTATAGAAAAATATATTACCTACTTTAAAAAAAGAATTTCATCATAAAATGTAAAAATCCATTTACAAAATAAAACTGTTTTTCATTTTTTTTTATATCTCAAAAAAACTTCCAAGAAATCCCCTCTCCCTTTAAAAGTTTTTTAATTTACTTTTTTTACGTGCCATATAAAGCAGCAAAGGCTAGATAGAGGCACAATGTTAGTTTAGTAAAGAAACTTTTTAAAAAGTTTGTGAAAAAAACTTCCATTTTTCTTCCTTTTTTTAAATAATTTTGGAAAAAAATTGATAAAATTCCAAGAATTTTTTTTCGATTTCTATAAAATTCTGAAAAAAATTATTTTGAGAAAAATTTATTGCGAAAATTTCTTCGTACGTAATATTTCTTGAAAAGATTCAAAATTTTGTGATTGGAGAATTTTCTCGTGAGAAAAACTCAAAAAAAAATTGTCATCTTTTTAAAAAGAAAACGTTCGCGAAACTGATCTTAAAAACTCATGTTTTTCACATTTTTTAAATAATTATTTTGATAACTTCTATTTGAAATTTCCAACAAAAAATCTCAATTATTTTAGAAGTTTCCTTTGAAATAATTTTTCATATAAATTAATATATTTTTTTTCAGAAAAAAGTTTCCAAGATGATTTAAAAAAAAATTGTTTTTATAAAAATTGCTGATGAGAAGTGAGTGAAGTTTTCTCATAAAAAAATTCTCCCGAAAAATCTTAATAAAAAATTTAATTATTATTTTGAAAAAAAAGAAAACTTTTCATGAAATTTCTTTTTTACAAAATAATTTTTTTTAAAAGAAATATCAGGAAAGTATTTTCTAAAAAATCTCTTTTTTTAAATTTTCGTTTTTTTTTCTTTTAGAAATCATAATTATTTTGAAAAAATTTAGGTTTAATGAGAAATTGATTTTTATATAAAAAAAATAAATAAAAAAAATTGTAAAAAGGAAATTTTCGAAAAAATTTGATTTTTTTTTACGGAAAAATTTTCAAAAGTGATTTCTTTTAGAAAAAGTTTTAGTTACTACTTATTTATTATTTTAAAGAAACAATTCCTGAAAAAAAATCTTTTCAGTTTTTTTTTTTTTTGGAGGAAAAGTTTTAAAAATGAAAATTTTCTAAAACACTTTATATAATTCTAACGAAGAAATTGATAGGTAGTTTTCTATCATCGTAAAGAAATTTCGTTTGAGGAAAACAATTTTTAAAAATAATTATATAACACGGAATTTCTGGAAATTTTTCACATACTTGAAAATAGTTTAGTTAAGAAATATTCTCTTTAAAAAATTATTGTGTTAAAAATAAATTTTTTAAAAAGGATGTAATAAATACATAGATCTCTTTTTTTTTTTAAATAAATAGAGCAATTTTTTAAATCAAATTCTTAAAATATGTACTTATTTGAAAAAAATTTTGATTTTTTTTTATAGAAAAATTCTTACAATTTTTCTCTGTTGAAAATTTTCTTTTAGAACATTGGAAAAAATTCTCAAAAAATTCTCTTCTTGTTTTTCTGGGAAGAAAAAATGTCTTTTTATATTCTTTCTTCACAAAAGTAGGTTTAACCAAAAGTTGAAGGTAGCTGTAAACAAAATGAATGAAAAAGTCATTGTTTGTTAATTGTTATGTATCCCTCGTTCAAAAAAAAACCAAAAAAAAACCGAGTAATTTGATCACCCAAAAATGCAAAACACTTAAAAAGTTGAAATTCCTTCGCTATTTCTTTCAAAATAAATAGTTGCATTTTTCAAAAATTAACATACCTACCTGTGTAGTGTATATACCTACCTAATATTTGAAAAAGTTGCTCTGGTTAAAAAAAAATTGACTCATTATTATTTTTTCAAAATTGGCACCATTCATTTCGAAATTTAATTTTCAAGTCGTGTAAGTAGAACTCAATGTTTAAATATTTTTTTCAACGTGATAGAAAAAATCCCAATTCCCCAGCGAGACCATTCCTACTGATTTTTTTTCCGTAAATTTTTCAAACTTCGCAAAAAATTTTCGAGCTACACAATCTTTACACAACCGTACCTAATTCACGTTGAATAAAAAACCAAGATGTTTTCAAAAAGTACCCCGAATTGATTAGAATTTCAACGTTATAAAATCTTATGAAATGGCAAACTTTATCTTTCGTTTGGTATGTATAGGGCTAAATAGGTACAGAACACCATCATCGATCAACCTACTGCAACTATAATACACCTAGGTAGGCGATATCCATTTAGAACGAAATTTTCGTCCAACTCTTAATGTTGATTTTTTTACGAGCATATCTACTTTCCGAGACGTCGAATGATGAACGGTAAAAGTTACACGTGATGTTAATCAAATAAAAAGACAAATGCTCGAAGAAAATTTATTATTTAACTGATAAACGGTAGAATAAAAAATAGCACCGCAAAACGACAGGAAAAAAAGTTTGCCAAAAAGTCACAAAAACAGAAACCAACAACAAAATAAAAGTTACTCCATCGTTGATGATATAACATTTTTCGACGGGAGAATAAGTGGCTTTTGTGGTACGAGTAGATGCTTTTAAGCCATTATTCCATATACCAAGTCGAGCTATACGATTTCTACTCTAGGTAGAAGTACGGTAGATTCGTCAGACCATATAGTAATGATATCTTGATACTACAAAGTACAATACACACAATCTACCAGTTCAATATCATAACTGCAAAGTTTAAATTATTCTATTATAGTTTTATTACATTTTATACAATCGGGTCGTAAAATTTCATCGTTGTAATCATAGCAAATTGAATTGTTACAGGCAACTTGGGAGGTATAGCTGGATTATTTTTAGGTTTCAGTTGGATCAGTATATTGGAAATAACGTATTTCACAGTTTTACGACCACTGGCCAACGTTCGCTTGAGGTATTTAGCTCGACGATAGAATACAATTAGGTAATTTAGCGTTGTAAATTTCAAATAAACATATCGACGATAGATTGAAATCTGCGAACTTATTACATCCATCATATCTCTTGTCAGTGTGGAGAAAATTTTACAGCGAGCTTAAAACAGCATCGAATGGGTATCTCTAAAAAATTATAAACTCGATTAAATTGGGTTACAATGTATTTTGATGAGCTGAATTCGAAAATCATATTTAAAATACCGTAGCTCAAGTGATGGTTAGTTCATTATGGCAGGTTAAAAATATGAAAACCCTTTTTCAATATTTTACTGAATTTTGAAGATAGAAATGTGGGACCAAGTTTTAGATGAATGATGAGAGTTTGAAGTTTATTAAACATTCGAAACCCAGAAATTAAAAATTTAGTCGTTAGATTGTTTTCTTGAGCAGGGATATTACAGTAAAAAAATAAAAATAAAAATAAAAAATTCCCCTATTTTTTGTAGTGAAAAAATTGACTGATTTTAAAACTCTGATCTTTTCTTTGATATACATCGATCGATATATAACGCAATAAAGATTTATTTTTACATGAGAACTAATTTTCAATTTTTTATTTCTTCACCATCTTAATTTTACGTGTTGAGTACCTTGTGAAAGTTTCCAATTTTTCAACAAAAAAAAAAAGGGGGGAGAATTTTTGAACTTATTTTTAAAATAATTATTGTTTCTTTTCATTAAAAAATATCCCCCTATTTTAGCTGATTTTCTCAAAGAGAAAAGTCAGCTATTAAATTTGACCTGATGATGGAAGTTGGGGGTGAGGGGTATTTTTCTCGACGTTTTGGGTCAAAATAAGACGATTGGCATGATTTTCGCATTTTGGTATTTCTTTAGATATATATAATTATATATGTATATGTATGTATGTATCCCCAAAATTTGTCCAGACGATAACTCGAGTAAGAATTAACCGATTGAGCTGAAATTTTCATGAGAAGTTTGTTACTACTGGGAATAGAACCCTATTGTTTTTGAAAAAAATGGGTGAACCGGTTCTCGAGTTATTAGCAATTGAAATTTTCAAATGCTTCTAGCGCCTCGAATTAAGCAATTACGCGAAATTAGTAAATAACCTTTTTAATAGTACTTAAAAAGACGCACAAAAAAGGTTCTAAGCATTTTTCATTTTAATGAACCGGTTCTCGAGGAATTTGCCATGGAAAATTTCAAAACAAACAGCTGATCATCATTTCCCATTTTTAAAAAATAAATGGCTAGCAAAGTTGTAAAAATTCAAAACTTTTGCAATGCCTATCTAACTGCCTACTTTTCATGATAATGTCGTTTCTTATTGGTTTAAAACTTGTTAAAAGTTTTTATTTATCAAAAATAGCTGGCTGTAAATTGTATAATTTTTTTAATCACTTTAAAATTTTCAATTTGATGTTGTTATCATAAAGTACATAAAAATAATTTAATTTACACATGAATTTACATCAATTTTGAAAAATAAAAATAAAATTGAAAAATAAATAAATAAATAAAAATAAAAATAATAGAAAATCAGTTTTTCTAGCCATTAACTGCGTTAGAGTTTTTTTTTATTTTCTTTCTAGTAACTTCAACCCTCCATCCATCCCTCCCGCCCTCTCTCCCTCCCTCCCACCATTTTAAAAAAAAGTTAAAAATAATTAACAAATCGAACTTCTACATTTGTTTTTGAGTTCTAACCTATCAAAATTGTTCCTTTTCATGAGAATTAATTCCCAGCTTTTCATTTCCCCTTCAACTCAAATTTTTGAGAAAAAAAAAAATTAGAAAACAATAAAAATAAGTAAAATTTTTCAACTTAGCTTCTAAGATTGTTCGTTTTTATTAGAAAATAATTCCCCATTTCTTTTTGAAAATTCATCTAATTTCAAAAATTCATTAGGCCTAAAATTTAAAAAATATCGTATTTTTAATAAATTTAGAAAATTTTTAAAATTCAGATTTTCAAGTTTTTTGAAAATTCGACTGAATTTTTAAAATTGGCCTAATTTAAAAAAAAATGAGTTTATTAAAAGAAAAAAATTTTGACTAAAAAATTTATAGATTATTATCATTCCAAAAAATTAGGAAATTCTTTTCATTCCCCCCTAAAATTAAAAAATCTATACCTGAAAAGAAATGAAGATCCTAGCTCCTTCCAAAAATCGCAGTAGAATTAGATATTTTATTATGAGACGAGCTTTTTCAACTCATTAAATTCTAAAATTATCGATGGAATTTTCAAAATCTTGATACGAGTACATCATTTCCCTCATTACTGAACTCTAAGGCCTAGTTGTACCAAGTGAGTTAAACTCGGTTTAACTACTTAAACGGAGTTTATCCAAAACGTCATGTTGTGCCATCCCTTAAACCGAGTTTAAATCGGAGTTTACCTAAACCGCCGAATTCGGTGGTTTAAATCAAGGTTTAAATCACGTTAGACTTAAACTGCGTTGTGATTGGTTGTTGACTGTTGATATTTTGTTCGGTAAAAGTCTAGTGGAAGCATAGACCACGGCGAGACCACGGTGATAAAAAATTTTACCATCAACCGTCAACAATTTGCAACGAATTAAGAAAAACAATAATACAGCCGCGTATTTTTTAATATTTTTCGAAAAAATGTCGTTGAAAAAGCTGCTAAACGCGCGAAAACATGTTACCAACCTATGTAAAAATATCACGGCTTCAAGTTTAGCTAAACCATCGTTGGTACAACACGACTTGATTTAAACTCGGTTTAAATTTTAACCCAAGCTTAGCTAAACTGCAGTTTAACGAAAAATTGTACAACTGGGCCTAAATAACTCCCCGACACCCCCATTCATTTTTTTTTAATTGAAAAAATTACCAAATTTTTACACTTTTGAATTTTTTTTTTTTTTTTTTTTTTTTTTGGATTTAACTTATCAAAATTGTCACTTTCCTTGATAAGGAAATCCTCTCAACTCGTCACCACCAATTGTGTGGCCTGTGGCTCGCCAAAAGAGCGTATCACACATACTTACAACAAAACCAAATTTTTGATGAAATTTTTAAAATGGCGAAAATAGCCTCTTAGCTTTTTTCACTAATCAAATGCAATTAGGCTAAAATTTTCATTTCTCAAAAATTATCAAAATTTGAAATTTTTTACAAAATTAGATGATTATTTTAAAATTAGGTACTTACCAAATCTAAAATTCTGTCATCGTAGAATTTTGGCTTGAAAGTACAGTAGCTTTTTTCACTAATGAAATGGAATTGGACCAAAATATTCATTTTTCAAAAATTATTAAAATTTGAAATTTTTACAAAATTCGTGGTTTGAGAATTATTCAAAAATTCCACCAAAATAGGATTTTGGACTGAAATTACGGTAGAATCTTTCACTGCTCAAATAATATTGCACCAAAATATTAATTTCTCAAAAATTATTTAAATTGAAATTTTTTATCAAATTCATGGTTTGAGAATTAATCAAAAATTCCACCAGAGTAGGATTTTGGCTTGAAAGTACAGTAGTATTTTTTCACTTCTCAAATGATATTGAACCAAAATATTAATTTCTCAAAAATTATCAAAATTTGAAATTTTTACAAAATTCATAAACCAATTTTCAGAATTTTATCTCAAAATTTACAATTAAAAAGAATTGAATTAGGTACTTACCAATTTGCTATTTTTGCCATTTTAAAAAATTTGCAAAAAATCAACTTTAGCAGCTAAAAATTTGGTTCTGAATGAATGAGGTCTGAACGGCATGTCCTTACAGTGAGCCAACTCCTCCAACCCAATTTAAAAAAAAAAAAAAAAAAACAACTATTTTTTTTTTACAAAAATTTGTAAATTTGGATAATTATGAATTCTGAAAATTGATTAATATATCAAAGTCGACTCCTTCGAGTCGATTTCCACTATTTTCAAAGCGATTTGTAGCCTCCAGGAAGAGTTGACTTTTCTCCAGTGCACTGAAATCGTTCCCACAATTCAGCCCAAAATCCAAGTTGAGGGACACCTGTATTTTTTTACCACTCAAAAATATCGAAAAGTCAAATTTTACTGGAGGCTCCAGATCGATCATTTGGTAATAAAAAATTCCAATTGCAGCAGTCAATACCTATTGTAAAAATATATGAAAGCCTGGGGGTTTCGAAAAAAAAAGTCATGAAGGGATAGTCCTCATTTTGAAAGATTTTTTAAAATATTTTTTTGTTCGAATTTTTTTTCTTCAAAATTGATATTCTTCCAAATATATTTTTTCAGGTATCTACTTACCTAATTTTTTCATTAGATTTTTTTTGAGGAAATTTATGATTTTTTTTAGAGTTATTAGGTAGGTTAGGTAAATATTTTTTTCTTTTCTGTAAAAAAATAAATTACCTATTTTAGGTGAATTTTTCCTAAAAAAATTTCAACATGCGCTAGAAATTCACAAAGGTCAATTTCAACTTGCCCCCTCTCCCCTCTTGCCATCTCATGAATTCCAAATCGGACCATCTTCCCAATTCAAAAATGTACCAACCTCGACTTTCCCCCTACAAATTACGAGAAAATTGTCAAAAAATTCCTTCAATTTGGCAACGTGGCGACCACTATACCTACTTACGTAAATGATAAAACCGGGCGCGGAATTTGCATTAAAAAATCCTCCCACTTGCCACATTAATTACATTAGCACGGACGTAATTAATGAATAAATTTGTCGGCGATATTAAATAAAATAACGGCTATATTTCGTAGATAAAAGCTACCTATATAAAAGCGTGTGTTACGTTCACGTTTTAAAACGTTCATCTCTCTAAAAGCCGAGCCAAGCCAAGGCCTGAAATGCGTTTGGAACATTGAAAATTCGGCTACAACCAGCAACGTGAAGTGGAGTGAAGTTAACAAGAAAAAAAAAACCGCGTTGAAACTTTCGCTCGGTTGGTTTGAAAATGAAAAATCTGTAATTTATACGAGGCTCGGTTCGGGCAAATAATTTCGCAAATATTCAATCGCTGGGTTTTCTAAAAAAAAAAGTATAGTCTACCGATACCTAGTATCACGTTACCTAGAAGAATGAAACAGACGTTAGATGGTATAAAATTAATCGTCCAACCGATATCTGCGATATTGAGATTCCGTCCAAATATATAAATTGATATTTAAGCGGTAGCCCGGATGCCTGGCTCATGTTAGAGATCATTTTTCAAGCAAAACGGTGCAAATTGTTGATATTCGGTTAGCTATGGAACTTCAAAGGACACAAATCCGACGAAATTAGCCGCCAAGGTTTGAATAGTTTAGAACAGCGAGCAAATTAAATTACTCGGGCTCGAGACTCGACTCGAGAGAACTTCTCGAGAATTCTGGGCTGTTGAAAAATTGCCAAACGAAAGTATACTTTTCATTCGCGGTGAATATTTTATCGTCGAGTTTCCAGCAAAGATATACCACGGCGGTGGTGCTACTATTTTCATTATTTATTCGTTCATAGTTCATAATTTACATAAATGTAAAAAAATCCGACTTATATAAACAAAGCTTGTCGGAAACAAGGTTTCCGAGCCATTTCAACCAACCACGTTTTATTTGCAAAACCCTATATTTTGGTTAAAAGCAATACCTACCTACCAATTTTTAAAATTGCCAATTCTCGATTCCAGACTTATTTCGTGCTTCTCTGCTAGGTCTAAATGCAGGTATATCTTCCATTAAGTATTGTACTCATCACTGCCAAAATTTGAAACACCAAGGCGTATTCTTGCCAGATTATCGATTGAGTTTGAGTAATATTAATTACCAGTCGGTCAAGAAAAAACGTAGGTACCCATTTTGGAAATCATTTCTTTTATCGAGCCAATTTCGTGCAATTTGTTCGCTATTTGTTTGCTAAGTAGCCTCAAAAGTGGATTTTGTTTCATTTGTTCGAGCGTATGTACGACACGTTTGCTCCATTCGCGTGCTGTATTGTATCCCCAGCGACAGACAGAGAGAGAGAGAGAATATGGCAATTCGCATTAGGTATCAAGTGACTCGTTTCCTATTCCGTATTAGTTACACAGCAGTTTGTTTCAGCAATTTACCTTCGTTACGCAGAATCTTAAACTTATTAAATTTATCATCACAGTCAAACTGTCTCAGATGTATACTGCGACGATTATTCCGTCAAAATGACGAACTTAATTAATTTCGAATTCTACATCAACCTAAGTTGATGAGGTATTCTTATGCGAGCCTATTATCTTGCAAAATAATCAAAGAGCATATTTATGTACTTAGATCTGCAATTTTGAAATTAAGAGTAATGTGTTGATCCTTATTTTGCATTTTTCTTTGTCTTAGTACCTAAAGTCGTTTCGTTTCAATGAGAAAATAATTCTCAACTTTTCATTTTTCCCTATAGTCATATAAAAAAAAAAAAAAAAAAAAAAAAAAACTTAATAAATTGACTGATTTTTAAACTCTTGACTTTTGGAGTTGGTTTTGATTTTGAAAAATCGATTGTGAAAAGCCACCTTCAAAAACATACTCGTACCTACTGTATGTTGAAATTTTCACCAAAAATTCATGAAGCAAATCAGTTGGAAAACCATTTTTTTTTTTAGTTAACCTATTTATTAGAAAAATTCCCAAAAACCTCGAAAATTCTCAAAAAAAAGTGGACAAAATTCTTTCGGAAAATATCTTCTAGATATTTTTTCTGAAAATTTCCCAGCTCCAAAAAAGAAAATTCTTCGAAATTGATTTAATTATTGCTAAAATTTCATGGAATCATTTTTCATGAAAATCAAATTTATCTGATGAGATTCTACGAAAAATTCTTCTGGAAAGTTTCTAGAAAAATTTTTCAACAACAACTTTTTTTTGCAAAAAATTCGTACGTATCCATCTTTTCAAAAAATAATGTTATGCCTTTTTTTGAGAATACCTCTCTTGCACAAATGTCTCAGAAAAAAAATTCTCTAGCAAATAATTTTAGATTTTTTTTTTATATAGGTAATCCATGGTTTCCAAAAAATTAAAAGAAAAAAAAGGGGAAAAAACGACCTCAAACAAAATTAATGATAATGAGGCATAAATAATTTAAAATGAAAAAATACTTCTTAAAAACATTCTGAAAAAAATCACAAGTAACATTTCATGCAAAATTTTTGTTAAGTCCAAAATACTCAATTCTTGAAAATGAGCAAAAGAAATGAAAGTTGCTCGATTTTGCTGAAATTGCAGTATATGTGAGATATCGACTTGAAACAAGCCCGGACATGATTTTTAGGTCCCTAGGTCATCTTTAAGAGGTTCTGGGTTCCCAAAATGGCGTCATTTGGGCATTTTTGGAAAAAAATGAAAAAATGAACGAATTTGGTCCAAATTTGGATTGATGGTGTATATTGGTGTCATTAATGATATATTTCAAGAAAAAAAAATTTCGACCAGAAATGACGCACTTAAGAGGGAAAAATAGACGAAATTATCAGTTTTTTGCATTTTTGACAATGTTGCACCACTTCAAAAGTTTTGAAAATTTTATCGTATATTTTGGGGTACTGGACACGTTTTCAGTAAAAATCTTACGAATATACCTCTAAAACTTCCATACAAAATGACGGTTCAAAGTTTTTAAATCGCTATATCTCGGCGAAAAATGATTCGAAAAAATCGAAAAAATTTCTAAAGCTTCCCCTAATGACATAAAATCTAATAAAAAAAACGCGGAATTTCTACCCTAATTTGGCGAAAATTCAAAAAATAATGACTAAAAATCACGTTTTGAGCCCCCACCCCCAAAATACTTGCGCTGGGGGTCTAAAATTTTTGTCAAAATTTTTTCTCATCATGGTCGACCTTTTGGTGTAGGTTTGATCAAAATCGGTTTCTGGGCCGAAATCACCTATCTTAATTGCCCATCCTGGGAAAAAATGGTTTGATCAAAATTGATCAGTTTGGATTAAAATCATGATATAAATTGATCAAATTTTAACGAAATCGATCAAATCAGATCAACTTAGATAAACTGGCACAGATAGTGTTGGATCAATTTAGATCAAATGTTTTGTGGTTACATCAATTTTGATCAAGTATTGCTTGATGTGTTTTGATCCAACTGATTGAATCCAATCAATTTTGATCAAATGTTTTGTGTTTAGATTAAGTTTGATCAAAGTATTGTTTGATGTGCCTTGATCTAACTGATAGAATTATATCAACTTGGACCAAATGTTTTGTGTTTAGATTATATTTGATCTAAATTTTGTTTGATGTGCCTTGATCTAACTGATGGAATTCGATCAACTTTGATCAAACGATTTATGTTTACACTAAATTTGATCGAAATATTGTTTGATGTGCCTTAATCTAACTGATGAATTCAATCAACTTAGATCAGGTTTTTTGCAGATTCGTCAAATTTGATCAGAGTAATGTTCATGATGTCTTAAATCTTATGGCATAATTATTATTAGATTGATAGGCTTGATGATTTCCAACATTCCAACAATCTTGAGCAAGATTGCAATAATTTTTATAACTTTCAACTTTTTTTTTTTTTTTGTTATACCCAGGTGAAAATAAACTTAAGAATCGATATTCTCGAGAAAATCAAATTTGGGAAATGTTCTTCAAAAATTAATAGTTTTGATTCAAGATTTTGAGAAAGTACACATCAACAAATCCTAAAAATTCAATAAAACATCAGAATTTCCACACTTTGAAAAAATCAAAAAGATTAAATAATCAACTTCCTTTTTATTTTTTTCTTGAAAAGTTGTTCAAACATGAATTCATTTTAGAAAATTTGTATTTCAAAGAATTTTCCAAACCGTTCCACCAATTTTTTGATTCTTCAGATATGGAAATCATTTTTTTTCAAGTCCCAAAAAATAAAATAAAATCGATCGAAATACCAGTTAAATTTTTTTTTGGTAAATTGTGGTTTATTGAAAAAATTTTAGGGAAAAAGGCGTGTTAAAAAAATTTAAAAATTCAAATTCAAACAAAATTTGAAAAAAAATTCCTATAATTTTTTTTCAAAATTACTCACTAAATTTCAATAATTCGTCACAATTGCCAGGTAAAACTCACAAAATCTATCTCCACTAATTTTTGGAAACGTACTTATGAGAGACAATTTTTGGAGGGGGATTTTAGGTAATTTTTGAAGTTTTTACTGAAGAATAAAATATTAAAAACATCTGAAATCTGAAAAATAAATTTTTGCACCTTAAATGCCTTTCCAAAAACCAGGTCAGATGGAGTTGGTCAGTTTTACCTGGCAGGTGACAAATTGTTCATTCTTTTTTTCAGTTTTTCACTATGAAGCCCCCTTTTCTTTCATAATAGGTATGTCGCTCCAGGGTGTCTAGAATTGTTAATCTGACTTGATTTGATCCATTTTGATCAAGTTCGGATCTATTTTGATCAAATTCGAGGTTGTCTCAATACTCGCACACAAAGTGTGGAGCAAAAAGTACATAAGATCTTCGGGAATCCACATTACATTAGATCAACTTTTACATTGATCCAAACAGGAGATGCGATCATCCCGCAAAGCGCGAGGATGATTAGCTCTCCATTTTTTGATGGATTGTGATAGGAGTAGCGCTAGCATACTTATGAAAAAAAGTATAAAACTTTATTAAGAATTCATTACATCCTTTGATCAAAACTGACCAGAAAAACGGTGATCTAATTAGATCAAAAAATGTCTCTATCAAAATAGATCTAACTTCATCTATTTCAATCAAGATAAGTCAATTTTGATATATTTTGATCAAAATATGTCAATTCAGATCCATTTTGATAGGTACATTTTTTTGATCTAATTAGATCACCGTATTTTGATCAATTTTGATCAAACCATTTTTTCCCGGGATACCCTTTCGATTGAACCAATTCCCTTCCCTCCGATTTTGGATATTGTGTATGAATGTAGTATTACACTTGGTAAAATTAAACAACGTCGATCCACTTCAATGTAAACAAATTTATAAAACTAGACCGGAGTTCAAAAAATAATTTTTGAAAAAGTTTTCTGATTTAAAAAAAAATCGTTTTAGGAAAATAAAGTTTCAAAAAATGTTCTCTATGAAAAAAAAAATCTCTCAAAATTCCATCCGTAGTAGACAATGGTAAAACTGGCAAAACCATCGGCAAACGGTTCTCGTGGGACCCGAGGATACCATCCTGTTTTACCACTTCACCTTATAGGCCACCACAAATCCCAAATTATTCTCTAGAAAAACGACGAAATCCGCGTCGATTTAAAACTAAACAGTTTTCAGCCAACCGTCTAGCTCGGAAGACAATTCAATTCGAAAATCGTCCATCTGCTTTAAATTTCAACGTCACGCAAGGTTACCCAAACACTTCACCCCAAATCCGCAAAAATAAACCTGAAACTTCGTTTCCTCGGCGCGTATAAGCTTTCAGCAAATATCCACAATTGACTCTCTAAAATCAAATAAATCCTCCATCGAGGTGGCGTTTGCGAGTATAAACCGTAAACGCGACAAATAAATTCAAATTAAAGCTCATCGGAAATTATCGAACCGTCATTCGTGGTATTATAACTCACGCCGTGAAACGAATTCATCTTGAAAAACCACACGAACCACAATTAGACCGTCGAAACTGTTAATATGTTTACGAATGTTAAAATTTGCCATTTGTCAAATTCGTTTTCATTTCACAGCAACGATTACACTCTTTTAAAGCAGCACGCTTTTAATGATATTCTCTCTCTAAATTCGCCGCTTAGCTCGTCGCATTGCGTTGTAATCCGCGTGAACATTTCAATAAACAATTTAAAAGGCAGTAAAATTTTTACAATTTAGAATAACAGTCGCTTGTAAAAATACGCTTTCGAGGCGAGAAAAGTTTTTTCAAGTGCGAATAAAAAACTTTTTCATAGATGGGGATTGTTAATTAATTAAGATAATGTTCGCCATAATGACGAGGAACATCGTGCTGCTAGCGGAGTTATGCAATTAATTCGATTACCTACCTCGTGCGATGAACATTTTACACATTTTATTATATTCTTCAATAATTGTGCGGATGGTTTTTTTAAAAATATATATTTTTTTTTACTTCAGAGCATAGGATCGTTTTCGTGTTTTATACCGAAATTTTACGCGCAATCGTTTTATTTTGTTATACCTGTTACCTCTTTTCAGAGAGAAAGTACATATTTCGCCACACGAAGCGAAGATGGTTTTAAAAGCTAGCTCATGTTGGAGAAAAATATAGAGGGTGTCCTGAATACAGTTTACCATTCTCAATCATGAGATAGGTGAGTGTTGTAGAATAGGAGAATAACGAGTTCGCCTGTTTCTTTCAATTATCCAGTCTCCTGTGAGAGTTTATTATGAAAAATTCGTAATTATTCAGTTCTTTTCATTTTTGAAAATGTATAATTTTTCTGTATAATTAGAACCAGTTGGTTCTTATCACATGGTGAAGTACACTTTTTCTTAAAAATTTTATTTAATTAAAAAATTTGCTCGAAATTTTTTTTTCTCAATGATCGAGTCCGTTCTTAGAGACTAGAGTTCATGACGGAAAAATTCGGAATTTTTCAATTTTTTTTCTTTTTGAGGAAAAATTCAATTTCGCCATGTAATGAGAACCGGCTCTAATTACAATGGTAAATTATACACATTTTCTTTAAAATTTAATTTATTTGAAAAAATTGGTCAAATTTTTTTCCCCTCAATAATCGAGTCCCTTCTGAGAATTTATGATGAAAAAATTCAAAATTTTTCAATTATTCCCATTTTTGGAAAAAAAAATTATTTTTACCAATGGTGAATTACACATTTCCCTTCAAATTTAATTTCATTGAAAGAACTGCTCAAAAAAATTTTTCTCATTGGTCGGGTACATTCTGAGAGGTTCTGATGAAAAAATTCTAATTTTTCAATTTTTTCCCCATTTTTGGGGAAAATTCAATTTTACCATGTAATAAGAACCGATGCTCAATATGTAACACCCAAACTTCAATAACACATTTACTTTTTCAGTGTCCCAAATATCAAAATGAAAGATCCCTATACCTATCCTCCAATAATCCGAAAGAAAAATACCTATTATCCTTTCTATCCAAAACTGGTTTACGATCCCTTCTATAACTAATCCTCCTCTGTGACACGCCACTAGCCTTAGTTGCTGTACATGGAGTTAAAAAAAAAGAACTGGTGAAACCACCGGTTCTTATTATAGGTACATGGTGAATTTCAAATTTTCCCTAAATTCATATTCTTTGAAAAAATTGATCAAAAATTTTTTTTCTCATTATTCGGGTCCTTTCTGAGAGGTTTTGATGGAAAAAATCTGAATTTTTCAATTATTCCCATTAAAAAAAAAAATTCTTATTAATTTGCAATGTAATAAGACTTAGTACCAGTGGTACTTATTACATGGAGAATTTCAAATTCTTAAATTTAATTTCTTTGAAAAATTGCTCAAAAAATTTTTTTCTCATTATTCGGGTTCTTTCTGAGAGGTTCTGATGAAAAAATTCTAAATTTTTCAATTATTCCCATTTTTGAAAAAAAAATTATTTTTGCCATGCAATAAGTACCTACCAGTGGTACATATTACATGGAGAATTTCAAATTTTTTCGAAAAAATTGCTCAAAAATTTTTTTCTCATTAGGTATTTGGGTCCATTCTGAGAGGTTCGGATGAAAAAATTCAGAATTGGGAAAAATTCAATTTTGTTAAGTACGGTAAATTTTATATTTTCCTTAAATTTAGTTTAAAATTGCTCAAATTTTTTTTTCTCATTATTCGGGTCTGTTCTGAGAGGTTTTGATGAAAAAATTCTAAATTTTTCAATTATTCCCATTTTTGAAAAAAAAAAAACATTTTTGCCATGTAATAAAAGTAAAGTACCAGTGGTACTTATTACATGGTGAATTTCAAATTTTTCCTAAATTTAATTTCTTTGAAAAAATTGCTCAAATTTTTTTTCTCAATAATCGAGCCCCTTTTGAGAATTTATGATAGAAAAATTCTGAATTTTTCAATTTTTTTCCTTTTGAGGAAAAATTCAATTTCGCCATGCAATAAGAACCGGTTCTATTTACATGGTAAATTACACGTTTTCTTTAAAATTTAATTTCTTTGAAAAAATTGGTCAAAAATTTCTTTTCTCAATAATCGACTCCCTTCTGAGAGTTGATGATGAAAAAATTCAAAAATTTTCAATTATTCCCATTTTTGGAAAAAATTCATTTTTGCCAATGGTGAATTACACATTTCCCTTCAAATTTAATTTCATTGAAATGAACTGCTCAGAAAAAAAAATTTTCATTGGTCGGGTCCATTCTGAGAGGTTCTGATGAAAAATTCTAAATTTTTCAATTATTCCCATTTTTGAAAAAAATACATTTTTGCCATGATGGAGAGTTAAAAATTTTTCCTAAACTTAATTTCTTTGAAAAAATTGCTCAAAATTTTTTTTCTCATTATTCGGTTCCATTCTGAGAGGTTCTGATGGAGAAATTCAGAATTTTTCAGTTTTTTAATTTTTGGGAAAAATTCAATTTTACCAGACGAATTTCAAATTTTCATTTAATTTAATTTCTGTGAAAAAATTGCTGAATTTTTTTTCTTCTCATTATTCGGGTCCATTCTGAGGGGTTCGGATGAAAAATTCAGAATTTTTCAATTTTTTCATTTTTGGGAAAAATTAAATTTCGCCATGTACCTGCTACCTATGGTAAAGTTCACATTTTCCTTTTTAATCTCTTTGAAAAAATTGCTCAATAATTTTTTTTCTCATTATTCGGGTTCGTTCTGAGGTTCTGATAAAAAAATTCAGATTTTTTAAAATTTTATTATTTTTGGAAAAAAATGATTTCTTGATGTGAATTTCAAATTTTCCTTAAATTCAATTTCTTTGAAAAAATTTTTGAATTAAATTTTTTTCTCATTATTTGAGTAATCGGTTTCAGTTTTAAATCAGTTTTGGTTTTGCCAGCACTGAACCAAAACCAAATCACACCAAACCAAACCAAACCAAACCGCACCGCACCGCACCACCCCGCACCAAAACGCACCGCATCGCATCACCCCCCCACCGCACCGCACCAAACCATACCAAACCAAACCAAAAAATTAATTTCGTCTTTTGAATTTCAAATTTTCCAAAAATTCAATTTTTCTGAAAAAATTGTTCAAAATTTTTTTTCTCATTATTCGGGTCCATTTTGAGAGGTTTGGATGAAAAAATTCATAATTTTTCAATTATTATCATTTTTTACATGTCCTATGAATATAAAATACCAACCTCATGGCCATTTTGGTTAAAATTTTCAATTTTTGTCATTTTTTCAAGATTGGAAGCCCCAGTATTAGCTGAGGAAAATATAAAATATTCATTTATTCCTTCTTTATCTGTCACCAATTGATGCCCGGTCCTGAAAACACCTCTATAAAATTTCCAAATTAATGGTCTCGCTATTGGGACACCTTGTATACAAAACAATGAAACATAAACCCTTAAACTCATTCAAAATACACTCTCGTGGTAATCGGATGCTCTGTGAATGTTTTCTGGTTACCATCTCGCCTGCAATTTCCTCTCGAAAGTTTTCGCATCTCTCACAAACGCCTATTCTTCGCATTTCGCGCGTGTGACTCATTGGGAAATTATTTTTCCACTCGAGGGCTTATTCTCATCCACTCAGGTATTTAATTTGTTTCTTCGACGAATACTCCAAGAGCAAGGCAAGACACACGACGAATTAATCGATAACTCCTGATTTTGGCGTCCGACTGGCTCAGCGGGCGCACAAACTAATTATTTTTTATCGTACAGCCGAACACAATTGATGAGAAATAACCATCAAAAACATACATGCGTAAGTTTCCTTCAATAACAACGACAACAACAACAACAACAACGTGTAAAAGTGCGCCAAATTATCAACAGCAATAGGTCGTACTACGGATTTCGTTTTCGTTCCTCGTCGGGGGTTGAATTCTTATCAGATTTTCAGACCATCGTAGTCTGGTAAACGTGGCGCTTGTCGGTTACCTACGCTCATTTCTATCAAATATCTCGTCATTTTACGAGAATACCTAGTTCTTCGTCGAGTAAAGATTTCAGATTCTTTTTTCAAGTTCGAATAAATTTTATTATTAAAGCAGCTTTTGTGTTGCAGTTGCCATTTCTAATAAATTATTCATCGAATTAGTCTTCGTTACCGAGTGTTTTATTTATAATATTTTAACGTATAAATTAATATTCAACCGAGGTAGACGCAAATATCGTCAATTTTTCATTCGGTCCCCTCCTCTCCTCACATATGCTGTTCCCTCGCTCGCTGCTTTTTATAAATTTTCAAAATCGTCGAGTTTGTTTTGTTTGAAGGAATTATTTCGTCGATGAAAGAGCAACGATGCGGATGTAATACATCATGTCGTGAATTATTGAACAGGTAAGTGCATTTTCAGAGTATTTTTTACGATATTTGAACCGATATCGTACCTGGTTCTTTTTTTCCACTTCAATTTAGATTATTTTTTATGTAAAAAAATTAATTAAAAAATTGAAAATTGAACGATGAAATAAATACGACTTCGTATCAAATTGGCCATTTTATTAGAAAATAAAAAATATATATTAATAAATTTATCCAACAACTGGTTCTTTTTTTCCACCCAATTTAGATTATTTTTTATGGAGGAAAAAATTGATAAAAAAAAGGGTATAGCCGGGTTAAGTTAGGCGATTTGGCCCACCATACGGATTTTGAAACCAACTAGTGGAAGTTGGTCCCCATGGTCTAAAACCCTCGTGACTAAATTTTTGAGTCGCTACCTCACCCCCTCCCCCTCCTAGGGCGAAAAATGTGATTTTTCGATTATAATTTTTGATTTTGGCTGTTTTCAACACATTTTTTTCAAACTCAGGTAGATGCTAGGTATAATCAAGGGTCATTTATGGAAATTTTTTCAAAAATTTCCAAACCTATATTCACTGTGAAATGCGCGTTTTAAGTTTTCTAACGGCCATTTCGACAAGTTTTTTCAGAGGTGCAATAATTGAAAAAATATATGTTGTACAACTAGTCTGGATGTACAACATATATTTTTTTCAGAATTTTCTATATAGGTGGAAGACCTTCAAAAATGCAAATCCATCATTTTTCGCGCCAAAAATGGTTATTTTTGGTCGAAAAAAATTATCGTCGTAGTATATTACAAAATACACCTAAATACACCATCAACCCGAATTTGGATGAAATTCGTTGATTTTTTCTATTTTTTCTAATTTTCATTTAAATTTACCGAGTGACACCATTTTGGGAACCCCGGCCCCGGTGTCCCACGAGGTGTCTGGAGGGTCTAGAATTCATGTTTGGACATGTTTCAAGTCGTTACTTTTCATAAAAAACAGAATTTTTTGCGAAATTGAGAAAATTTCATTTTTTTCAACAATCAGGTAAGGTGAGATTGTGAGAATATGTGTAATTTTATGAATGTGGGCAAAAAAATCAAATTTTCTCGATTTCACTAAAATTGCAATAGGTATTTGACGTATATTAGCTTGAAACATGTCCAAACATGAATTTTAAGCCCTTCAGACACCTCGTGAGACACCGGGGCCGGGAGTTCCCAAAATGGCGTCACTTGGTCAATTTAAATAAAAATTAGAAAAAATAGAAAAAATCAACGAATTTCATCCAAATTCGGGTTGATGGTGTATTTAGGTGTATTTTGTGATATACTACAACGACAATTTTTTTCGACCAAAAATGACCATTTTTGGCTCAAAAAATCAGTTTTTTGCATTTTTGAAGGTCTTTCACCTGTATAGAAAATTCTGAAAAAAATATATGTTGTACTTCCAAACTATAGGTGTACAACATATATTTTTTCAATTATTGCACCTCTGAAAGAACTTGTCGAAATGGCCGTTAGAAAACTTAAAACGCGCATTTCACACTGAAGATAGGTTTGAAAATTTTTGAAAAAATTTCCATAAATGACCCTTGATGATACCTAGCATCTACCCGAGTTTGAAAAAAACCGGTTGAAAACAGCCAAAATCAAAAATTATAATCGAAAAATCATATTTTTCGCCCTAGGAGGGGGAGGGGGTGAGGTAGCGACTCAAAAATTTAGTCACGGGGGTTTTCGACCATGGGGACCAACTTCCACTAATTGGTTTCAAAATCCGTATGCTGGGCCAAATCGCCTATCTTAACCCGGCTATACGCCTTAAAATCGAACAACGAAACAAAAACAACTCTGAATGAAATTGGCCATTTTTTTTTTAAAAATATTTATAAATTTATCCAATAAAAACATAGCTATAAATTTGATATGGTACCCAAATTTAATAATTTTTTTCGGTATTACTAAACTTTCCAAGGATTCAATAACGTTCGCAAGAACGTGTCGTGGTATTTTTTTTTAATAAAAAAAATTAATAATCTGTCATTGGAACAGAGCAGCAGCAAAATTCACGTGTCAGAGGTTTGATGAATTCTCAAATTTAACGTAGCACGTCACACGTCGTCGCGAAACTTTTTCACGGGCTTGATTTTCAATGTGTTGCTGAAATTCCATTTGACGAAATTAACAAAATGTTGCCAAAAATGTGTATACAAGCAATAGACAGCCCAGAGTGAAAGTTTATTTTGAAAAGTGGCCTTTTCAAAGGTCTACGCTCCTTTTGGCGACAAAAGACGTAAAAGAAAAGCCAGCAAACTGGATGTTTCCACTTTTGTAATATTTTTTGTCAGATGTTTTCTGGAATTTTTGCGAAAAACACTAAATGAGGATTCTTTCCTTGCATGTTTTTGTTTTGCTTTTTCGCTGCGTAAAAATTTCACTTTAGGGAGTTTTTACGTCGTAACTTACGCGTGTCGAGTTGCTTTTAATGATTTCCATTCCAATAAACTGGATTATCTTTTATCAATCTCGAGAAGTGTTTTGCGTCGAAGAATGAATTTTTTTTATTTTTAGACGTCTTCTAAATTGATGCCAATTCTTCCGGCTATGATTTGAAATTAAAATTTTCCACCACGAAAAGCGAACCAAGTTTTTAACAAATGAACGATTTTTATCCTGGTTTAACATTTCGTGAAATAAATTAGCCAGAAATGAGTCGTTTTTACGTTGTTGTTGTTTTGAAAAGCACTGTTCTTTTTTTTATTTATTTTTTTATTTCATACACATCTTTACGTACCTATAGTTGCTATAAAATTGCTTAGTTTATTGGTAATTTATTTTTATATTATTTTTTGATTCTATTTTCTTAATTTTTTCCCCTATCTCGGGCCATTTTCGACCTTTTTCGTACCGAGATCTCGAGGTAGATAATTTTCTACAAATTACGAATCTCGTCTCGATTTATATTGAATCTATTCTAAAGTGTTTTGTAAGCCTTTTTTTTTTTTTAAACTCATTTTACGAGATCGAGTTTTTTTTTACGATAGAATTTGTAGACTGGATTAAATATATAGCGATAGTTTTTGTAGCGAATTTAAATTATTACGAGTTTATTTGAGTTCGAACAAGGATGGAAATTTATACAGGGTGGTTTAATAGTCGCTTCTTGGTTCGGTGGCAAACATAAATAAGCCAGTTATGTTACATAGTCGATCGTAAATTGCGTATTTACGAAGTAAAATGTGATTATGCCTAAAATGACAAGGATGGGTTTGTGTGGAAAATTTACGACGTCATTTAAAATCATTTCGGGTTCTTTTAAATCGAGTAATGTGGGTAATTTTTGGGTCTGTAGGTACTTAACTCGCCTAAGTATTTTTGGAATATCGCGGAAGGAATAATCTAGTCAGCTTAGAGATAAAATGAGGGAGTGATAGAAGGGGCCTTGGGAATTATGCAAGTTTATCGAGAACTGTTTATCATAATGAAACAAATCTGGGGCTTATTTTTAAGGATTTATCGAACAGCAAAAATATGCGAATTTCATTCCAAGTACCCCCTCACATCCGACCTTCAACTTGCGAACTGATATTCGAAAAAATTAATGAAACTTTCAAGAAATGGTTTTCAATCCTTTTTCATTAAAAAAAATCTTATTACCCATATACCTATTTTAACAAAGTTTGAAAATATATTTAAATGAAATATTGAAAAACTGCTTACAACACAAAACTTTTAGAAATTTATCTATAGAAAAAAATTCCAAAAAATTATTTTCTTGGAAAATGTTGAAAAATTTTTGAAAAAGAAATCTGAACATAATATTAGGTATACTTTTTTAACACAAGAGGTATCTATGATTAAAAATTGATAAAAATTCATTTTTAGACAAAAATCAAAGAAAGTGTTTAAAAAAAATACACGATGAAATCCATTTTTAATTAATATATTGCTTGGTAGATTTTTTTTCTCAACAAATTTTTTTTTGAGAAAAATCTGAATAAAATTGTGCTGAGGTAAAAATTTTGGAAATTTATTCGGGGGAAATTTTTTTTTAAATCTATTGGCGGATGCTCGTAAAAAATATTTGAAAAATTCATTTAAATACAAAATTTTCAAAAACATTGCCAAAATTACATCTAAAAAATAATAATTTCGAAAACTATTTCAAAAACTATTTAATTAAATATTTTTTTAAATAAAATATTGGAAATAATAAAATTGGTGAAAATTGTCATTTTAGACAAACTCAAAAAAATATAATTTGTATCTACCTAATCATTTTTTTTTTTTGGAAAAACTTTTTTTAATGTTCCCAAAATTTGAATTTTCCGGGAAATTTTACAAAAATTTACCTACTTTAAAAGAATTAGGGAAAAATTTGTACGTAAAAAAACATTTTTTAGAGAGGAAAAAAACAAAACAATTGTTCTTAGATCGGGAGCAAATCTGAAAAAATTATTTTCAACATAAAAATTTCGAAGAATTTATTCTATTTCCAAAGTGGTAATTAAGAGATCTAAAAATTTGTAGAGATATCATTTTTTCAAAAACCTCTTTAAAAAATTGGAAAAATTGTTTTTAAAAAATTAATTTTTTTTAAATAAAGGAAAAAAATATTTTTTGAAAATTAATGTTGTTGAACAGAATTTCAAGACTGTGTTTTAATGCTAAAATATTGATTTTTTTAAAACTTATTCTCAAACAAAACTCGAAAAAAAAATTTTTAACTGAAATTTTTTTCTAAAAATTTGCTATTTTTTTCCAATTAATTGTTATGATTAAAATAGAAGAAGTTCTATCCAAAGAAGATTTTGGAAAAAAAACTTCCAAGAAAATTTGAAAAAAAAAATGTTTGAGGGAAAAACAGACTAAAAGTTGATCCCGGGAAAAAATCTCGCGGATCAAATCTTATCAATCTAGATCAGATTTGATCAATTTTGATCAAATATCATTAAATTTCGTCAAAAAGGTTAATCCGATTGGATCAAATCGTATCCAGTTATATCAGAGATAATCCACTCTCTTACAAAATGTTTTGATCAAAATGGATAAAATCATACACCAGTAGATTTCTCATATTTAATTTGATATGATCAGATCAAGTTATATCAGTGAGAATCCGATTGTATACAAATAGATCATATCAAAATGAATAAAATTATATCCAACTTGATTCTTTCATATATAATTGATCAAACTGTATCAAGTTATATCAAGAAGAATCCAGTTGTATGAAAGATATTTATATCAAAGTAGATCAAGTTCGGTTAAACTAGATCTCTACAGATATACTTTGATCCAATTGTATTGAGTTATATCAAAAGAACAGTCAAATTACATCAAAACATTTATATCACAGTAGATCAAATCAGATCCAACTGGATCTTCAAGTGTACAAACTGATCAAACTGTAATAATTTATATCAATGAGAATCTACTTATATCAAACTGTATCAAAACACATCCAATTATAGAGTTTCTCATATACCATTCCAGGGTTGATTACCGGTATTTTTCCGGTATCGGTATTGGTACCAGTATAAATTTCGGTATTTTTCCAGTTTCGGTACCGATACCGCTATCAATTTTGGTAATTTTTTCGGCATTGGTATCGATACCGGTATACATACCGGTATTTTGTCGGTATCGGTACTGGTATTGGTACAAATATCAATAGTTTCGCGGTATCGGTACTGGTATTGGTATACATACCGGTATTTTGTCGGTATCGGTACTGGTATTGGTACAAATATCAATAGTTTCGCGGTATCGGTACTGGTATCGATTGCGGTATTTTTGCGGTATCGGTGTCGGTATCGGTATTGGTATCGATTTCGGTATTTTTGCGGTATCGGTATTGGTACTGGTATAGCTTTTGTTATTTTTGCGGTATCGGTATTGGTATCGATTTCAGTATTTTTGCGGTATCGGTATCGGTATTGGTATCGATTGCGGTATTTTTGCGGTATCGGTATCGGTATTGGTATCGATTGCGGTATTTTTGCGGTATCGGTATTGGTATTGGTATCGATTGCGGTATTTTTGCGGTGTCGGTATCGGTATTGGTATAAATATCAGAGCAAAAATACCGATACCATACCGGTATTTGTATCGGTATGGTACTCGGTAATCAGCACTGTACCATTCATATTAAATTTATATCAAAAGGAGCCCACCTATAAATTTGCAGTGAGTGATTCAATTCTCCACATTTTCAGCAAATAGCTTATGTTATTACCTAGAAGATCATGTAATTTATAACAAATCACGATATGCAAATTTTCAGATTATATCTTTGATTGTGTGTCACATAAATACAATTAAACTGTCTTATTATATATGAAATGGTTCGTACCAAGTTGAGTGCACCATCATTGATCTGATTGGAAAAGTTAAGCAGCTTCGGGTTTGGTTACTACTTGGATGGGTGACCGTTGAGAAAAATTTGGGATGGGTATGGTCAGATCTAACCATAATAAATAGGAAATGTACCTATCAAATATGATCCAATCATATTTAATTTTATCTCATCATACATCATTGGATCAAATTGTGTATAGTTTGATCAAATTATATATGATTTGATCAAATTAAATATGATTAGATCAAATTTGATAGGTATAAAATTCATATATGGTTAGATCTGACCACTTCATATATGGTTAGATCCAACAGATTTTTTCCCGGGATGTTTTAGGTAAAATTAAAAAATAATAAATAAAAAAATTGTATGCAAGAAATTTCGAAAAAATCTTAATTTTTGTTCTTCAATAAAATTCATTAAAAAATGGAAAACATATTCACTTTTTAGCAGAATTAAAAAAATGTTTTTGAAAAAAAAAATCAAATGAACTAACAAAAGAAAATTGATCAAAATCTTGAAAAATAATAATTTTCAATGAAAAGTTTTAAAGGAAAAAAAAATCAAACGAATCAAGTTGTACATCAGTTATTGAATAAAATCTTTTAAAAACAGTTTATATTAAAAAAAAATTTAGAAAATTTATTTTTGAACACGCAATTAGAAAATTATTTTAGAAATATATAATTATGTGGTGTAAACATAAAAATGATTTCTGTAGAAAAAATTTAGAAAGTCCATTCTCCTAAAAATGTTTTATAATGAAACGAATATATTTATTTAAAAAAAAAAAAAAAAATGTTCTTAGGAGTTTCAAAAAGTGACCACCTTTGAAAGAATTTCAAGTCCATTTTCAAAACTTTAAAATCTGTACCTGTTGAAACATTTCATTCTGTTTTGGGAAGGATCTTACACGTTTATTCTAAGAGAATGACTAGCGTATGTCCAGAGAGGGGAGGGACGACTCCACCTATTTGAGAATCTGATAAAAAGGAATTACATAAGTAAACGTAATTTTAGAATTAATCCCTTTCAAAAAGCTACCTGTATACCGTATAGTTAATTTTGGTAAAATTCGTTGTGAAAAAACATTAAAGCAAACTATGAAGTTTATTTTTTTGTTCCAAAATTGTATTTATTTACGGTTGAAAAAGTTTCGTTTCTTTGAAATTAATTCAGCAACTCTTCTTATTTTCTCGACTACATAAACTTTCGGTAGGAACTTTCGAACTGAAACACTGTGTAATCAGAGCTTTTGAATATTACTCTGAAATCTTCCATCATCTCTTTTAATTTCCATCAGCCCTTTAATTTATTATCAGACGTGGATAGGTCGAATTGCCTACTTAGACCATTTTTCAAGAAACCCTACTCCGAAGATTATTTGCGAATCACCCTATGTAGGCTAATGCGAGTCTGAGAAAATCCGTCTAATTGAAATTATTCGAGGATGGATGTTGGTAAAAGACAAATTCGACGATTAGCAGTATATTCGTAGGTACTTTGTAGTATACAACTAAGTATAATATCGAGACTGGGAAAAAGTTGGAGGAAATTCGTATAAATTAGACGAAGTTGTAATGTTGCCAAATTTAAAGTAATTATCTCACCAGACTAAGCTTTTGTTCGACATTCACTACGACGTCTATGCGATTAATAGAGATTTGAGATATCTCGACATTGATATATAATTTCAACAACTTGTTGCTCGAAATAACGAACTTAGTTTTTATGCAAGCTAAATCCAGCATTAAGCTTTTGTCTCTCTGAAGTACGCGTACGCACGAAATCCCGCTTTAAAGGAATTACTCGGTGTGGTTAAATACCACGCCTACGAAACGACGTAAATCTCGAGTATATTTTTAATCAATGTAGACATAAACGATGGAAAAAACCGAGCAAGATTCCCGAGGAATAACATCGAAATGATGAAACGTTGAAAATTTCCCACCAAAGGTAAACAGATTGAATAACAAGTTGCGGCGAAAAACTTGAAAGCATGAAAAATATGGGAAGGCGATAACTCGACTAGAAAGGTATTGTAATTTCATGGGTGTTTTGAAGAAAACAACAGTTTAAGGTTTCAAAGATTGATAAAATATATAATTTCTCCGTATACAGGGTGTTTCGGATTGAGAGTAAAGCCTTCTAACCAGTAACTATGCAACTTATGTTGAGTCTATGTAGGTATGTTTGCCTAATCTCCGGGACTTCAGGTGCTGAGTTATTCTCATTGAATCTTTTTTTTGGCAGAGTGTTTTCAATCTTGTGCTTCTCAACAACTATAATACTTAGAAAGTTGCGCTTTGCGGCATCTGATGGAAAATGTTGTATAGAATTTTTTCATGGGACTGGTAATTTTTATTAGTGGACAAGGAATTTCTGTGATAACTCAAAAAGTTGTCCTTTAACTAAGCTATTATTATCAACTTTTATATATGAAAAAAGGCTGCTCTTTTCATTAGCGCAACCCCCACTTCTCTATCTCACTCGAATCAAAAGTTATGAGCGAATAATTTGTTTTAAAAAAGTCTGAAAAAAAATCATAATTAAAATTTTTCCAATTTATTTTAATTATGATTTTTTTCAGAGGTTCTTCAACAAATTATTTGTTCATAACTTTTGATTGGAGTGAGATGGAGGGGTGGGGGTTTCGTCATTGAGAAGAGCAGCATCTTTTTATGTAGAAAAGTTAATAATAATAGCTTGGCCAAAGGACAACTTTTGGATCGTGCTAAATGCAGATGGCTTCAGCAACATGACGTCATCTTACTGTATGAAGGACTTGGAATAATTTTCTGCAAAAATGAAAGCGATGTGATTTAAGGAAAGGGAGAGGCCTAATTGAAAAATGTTTGAAACAAAAGTTGTAGATTGATATCTGAAGAATAATTTTGGTCATTAAAAAAATTTTGTTTGGACCCCTCACTGTTGTCTAATTTTGAATAATACTACGCGAATTCTTATATTATTCGAAAAAGTTGTAGAATGAGATCTTGTTAAATTTCGATTGGACCCCTCTCTCTTTTATTTTTATTTTTCACAATCACAATACTACATAAATACTTATTATTCAAAATTAGAGGGGTGTGAGGGGTGCAATCAAAATCTTTGTAATGGTCAAAATTATTCTTACAAGATAACCTCGCCAACTCGTCACCTCCGATTAAGCTGAAAATTAGCTCACTGAAAGAGCATGCCACCCAGACCTCACAACCAAATTTCTAGCTGGCGAAGTTGATTTTTAGATTTTAGGTGAATTTTTGAAAATGGCTAAAACCGCCTCCAAAAAACCATTTTTTGAAAAAAAAATTGTAGATTTCAAGATAGAATCCTGAAAACCGGTTTGTACACTGAAGTCGACCTCCCGAGTCGATTGGCACCATTTTCGAAGCGATCTGGAGCCTCCAGGAAAAGTTGAATTTTTTCCAGCGCACTGGAATCTTTCCAGTGGCAAAAGTTAACATTTTCTGGAGGCTCCAGATCACTTCGAAAATGGTGCCAATCGACTCGGGGGGTCGACTTTAGGGAGTAGAAGAAGTTTCGGATGATTTGCTGGAGAAATTGATTTTTTGGAAATTTTTTAAAAATGCAAAATTTTCAAGTTGTCAAAAAAACACATGCGAACTCGTCACCTTGGATTTTGGATTCAACTACGTCAGTCGATAGATGGCATCATACTAACACTTGAATTAAATTTTCAGCTGCCGAAGTTAATTACAGCGCCATCTGGAGAGAATCCAGTGCGCTGGAGAAAAGTCAACTTTTCCTGGAGGCTCCAGATCGCTTCGAAAATGGTGCCAATCGACTCGGGAGGTCGAATTCAGGGTATAAACCGGTTTTCAGGATTCTATCTTGAAATCTACAGTTTTTTTCAAAAAATATGTTTTTTTGGAGGCGTTCTTAGCCATTTTAAAAAATTCGCCAAAAATCGAAAAATCAACTTCGGCAGCTAAAAATTTGGTTGTGAGGTTTGGGTGGCATGATTTTTCAGTGAGCCAAATTTAAGCTCAATCGGAGGTGACGAGTTGCCGAGGTTCCCTTGTGAGAATCTTAATCTACAACTTTTGTTTGAAAAAAATTTCAATTGACCCTCCCGCTCTCCTGCAATTTTGAATAATATAAGTAATTACGTAGTATTATACAAAATTAGACAAGAAGGAGGGGTCCAATCAAAATTTTTATAATGACAAAAATTATTCTTCAGATCTCAATCTACAACTTTTGTTTCAAACATTTTTCAATCGGACCCCTCCCTTTCCTTAACTCAGCCCCTGCAGTCCGGAGGTTAGGCAACCATACCTACATCGACTCAACCTAAGTTGCATAGTCACTGGTTGGAAGGCTTCACTCTCAATTCGGAACACCCTGTATAGAAACACACAAATAAGTGGAAACTGGCTACAAGTGTTCGATTCGAGCTTTCAAACTATCACCCATCGCTCCTTTCGAGATCCCTTTGATGAAATATACTCGACAAATGAATCAGATTTCCATTTCTCCGGCCTTTTTCCCCGTCTCATAAAATGCTCTCAGTTTTTCCACCACTGTCGTCGAGTCGAGTACGAAAACGTGACAGCTTAGGCTGTCCAAGACCCGAAAATAATCCGAGCTAACTTAATTTGCGCTCATATCAATCATTATCTCGAGACCAAATTACTCTTGCTAGACTCATCGTAAATATCACGAAATTTTTCCAATTTTCAACCCAATCGCAAAATCGTCATCGTGTCGTACGTGTTCAGCTTTCGTGTTGATGAAATTCCCTGGTATTCTTGTTGCCCAAACGAAACGCCAATAGCCAACATCACACCAACGTCGACACGAAGAGCTGCTGGCTCACGGCTCAATATACACAATGTTCAAACAAGTACACATTGTACTCATCGTCGACCACCCTGTCGTATATTTTCTCAAACACGCGTGAAACTCGTCCAAGGATAAATTGAATCGTTTTATCTTACGGCGCTTTTTACGTGCTGTAAAAAAGGTCGTAGTCGTACGAGAGTAGTACTTCTACTCTATTTCGTTTACGCTTCGTATTAAATGAGTTATGATGTTTTTCAAGTTTTTTGCCACGTTTAATACATATTATATGTACCGAGAGTACAAATAGATTAAATGTTTATGTTGTATTACTTTACGTATGATGATGACGTAATTTGAGATATTATTTCGAGATAATTTTGGTCCATTTCGAGCACTTGTACCGAAATTCGAATTTTTATTTTCCTAAAAAATTTTTCATTGTATTTTTTCATCGATTTTATTTCATTGAATTTTTTCAAAGTTGATAGGTATTTTGATAAAACTCGTTATTTCAATAAAAATTTATTTCCAATAAATATCAAAACTTTTCAAAATTTTTATTTACTAGGTAAGTATTTTTAAAAAAAAATTAACGTAATTTTTCGAAATTTCAAAAAAAAAAACAAGGAAAATTCATTATTTTGCAATTTTTTAAAGAATTGACATTTTCAAATTTTTCTTTGAAAATTGACACTACACGTTATTTAAAAAAATTAATTCCAGTGATTTTTTTTAATTTTTTGAATTAATTAGAAAAAAAAATCAATAGGGCAGATTATATTTTCAAGCAACGGTGTTTTCATCATACTTAATTCTTTTTCGAATCATTTTTTTATCAACTTTTTCCCAAATATAATTTATTGAAAAAATTTCTTTTTTCGAGAGCTTTTTCCAAAGAATTTTTCAGAACGAATTTAAAACAAAAAAAATTTTGAAACTTCTCTGCCAATTTTTTTAAGAACTTCTTAGCTTAAAAAATATGTAAAACTTACGCAGAAAAGTCTACGAAAATTTTTAGATTTTCATCCTAAAATGCTTTAAAAAATAAAAATAATGTTTTCGTTGTTTTCTGTTTTTTTTTTTTAATTTAAAAAAAAAAATTTTTATACCAACCTACAATTTACTTCTTCTAAAAAAATAATTTTAGGAAAATTTTATTTGAAAATAATTTTTTCCCAGGAGAATTATTCTGAAAATTTTAATGAATATCTTTAACAATTTTTTCGAGTAGAGTTTTTCTTGAAATTTTAAAAAACTTTTTCAATAATCGATTTAAGAACTATTTACTAATCAAAAAATATGTTTGGTGAGAATTTTTTGAAAAATATGTTGGGAAAATTTTTTACACTCGTGATAAGCATGATTTTTTCACAAAAGATATTCAACATTCTTTTTGTGATTTAAAAAAAATGTTTTTAGCAATGCCATTTTTTTCGAGAAGTTTTTTGAAAAGAAAAATCTTGGAATAATTTTTTCCACAGCATTTTTATAAAGAAATTTTTTTCGAAGTTTTTTGAATTTATTTTTTATTGAATTAAAAAAAAACTTCTGTGATCAGACAACCTTTTTTTCAGAAATAACTTTTTGAAGGAATGTTTTTTTCTAAACAATTTTTTGCACGATTTTTTTTTTCAAAAAAAAGTTTTTAACAGGATTTAAAAAATATAACAAAAAAATCTATGTTCCAAAAGGCTTTTTAGGAACATTTTTCATCAGAATTTTTTCCCAAGAGAATTTCTACTGACTTTTTTTTATTACTTACTTTTTACGGAATTGCATTCTAAAGTTTTGTCCTTAAGAATTTGTGCACAGAGAATTTTTTAATTTTTCAAAAGTTTTTCAAGAATTTTATTTTACAATTGAAAAAAATTTCAACGCATCATTTTTCAAAAGAAGTATATTCAAAATGTTTTGACGGAATTTTAATTAGGAAAATTTAAAAAAAAATCTTTATCAAATTTATTTTAAATTTTTTCTCCAAAGTACAAATTATTTTGTACTAATTTATATGTACAATTTTTTTTTTGCATAAAAACATTGTTTTAAAATTTTTTCAAATTTTTTTTCGTACTTTTTTTGAAAAGTTTCACAGTATTTTTTTGAGAAGACGTTTTCTAAAGAAGTTTATTTGAAAATGATTTTTTTCATCAGCGATTTAATGAAATTTTTTTTGAAAAATATTCAAAACCTTTTGAAAAGTGTTTTTTGAATGAATGGAAAAATTTGTAATATTTTTTGATTCATTTCTTTGAAAACTTTTTTTTTTTAAAAAAAGCGAGCGAAATTAAAAAAAAAATACAAAATAAATTTTCATTAACCAGAAGGCTTTTTAGAAAATTTTTAAGCGAAATTTTTTTCGAGAAAATTTTACCTGATTTTTTTGATTACCTTTTTCAAATTTGATTCCAGAACTTTTTCTTGAAGAATTATTTACAAAGAATTTTTATACTTTTTAAAAAGTTTTTAAAAAATTTCGTTGCAAAAAACTTTATTTATTTGAAAAGAAAAAAAAAAACCTTTACAATATTTTGTTTACTGAATCAAAAATTGTCTTTCACTATTTTTTAAAAAAGTTTCTCCACGCATTTTTTTTTGAAAAAAGTTTTGTTTTAAAGAATATTATCTAGAAATATTTAGATACATATATATTTTTTTCTAGCAGCAATTTTTCAAAAAAAATTTGTCCAAGAGATCTTTTTGATTTTTTTGAAAATTTTTTGATCATAAAAAAATAATAATGATGAGAATTTTCTTTCGCAATGTTTTGAAAAAAAAAATATCCCAACACTTGACTTTTTTTTCGAAAGGAAGGTTGATATTTTTGAATAATTTTACCCGGAATTTTTTTCAGCATTTTCCAAAGAAAATGTTTATATTTTAAAAAATTATATTTTACCAAAATGTTTTACAATATTTGAAAAAAATCAAGTCGCTTTTCTTTTGTGATTTTTTTTTAAATCTTAACTTTGTTTTTTCTTTTTTTTGTATAGAAGGATTTTCAAAAAATTTTAACCGATTTTTTGACAAATAAAAATTTTTTAATAGGTAGATTTTTTTTTCAAAAAATTTTTGAGAATTTTTTTATAAGAATTTTTGAGGAAAATGAAGATTTTTTTCCAAAAAATATTTTTGAAATTTTCTCATCCAAAGTTCTCCAAAATAATAATTTTTAAATAAAAAATGGCATTAAAAAGAATTTGAAAAACCTCTTTAATAAGTATTTTTGGTAAAAAAAAATTAAGGGAAAAAATTCTCAAATTTTTCTCTCAATTTATTGAATGGAAAAAAAATCTGCAATTTACTATTCAAAGTCTGGAAATTATTTTTTTAATGCTCCAAACAAATTAGTAAACAAACGAGTACATTAGCGAATCAGCCTGTGTGTCGGACGAAGCTGTGTAGTCGGGTTTATACATTATTTTAATTTTTCAGCGTGCCTTTCATTAAAGTTATTTGCTTTGCGTTTCAATCTCACTGGCGCGAAAATTAATGATACACGTTTATACGAAACGTCGTTATATGTGAACTAGGTGAAAATGTTGACTTTGAAAAGCACACCCTTTCGAATACGCTTTACGCCTATGGTATGCTTTTGATGCTCATGCCTGCGAATGGTTTAATCCTGGCGATATGATTGATTAATTCCGCAATACCTTTAGAAAGCATTATCATGTAAACAAACACCAAAAGACCAGATTTTTCTTCATATCGAGGAATAATCTCCTTTCGTCGTGTCTAGATAACGCCTATGACAAATAAAAGCCTCCCTTTTTCTCTCTCTTTTCCAGATTATCGAGATTTTCCATCGTCTGTGTCTGCAACGTCAACATGTTAAGCGATAAGGCGACCGGATCGGTTAATTTGAAAAAAATCCAGAATTCCAGCTACGTAAGCGAATTACCTTCAAATTATTTCGACGATTAAACCGAATAAAGCTTTATGGCCATATTGCAATCGTGTTGTTGTTGGCAATCCATTCGCAAAGGATCGTACGCTTCGGCCATATACACAATGGTAAGTTTTAACTTGGTATTTTTCATTCGAATCGACAAAATGAAAAATAAACTCGGTACTTAAAAATTGGTAGCGAGATAAAAAAAAAATCATTTTTAATATTTTTCTCAATGAATGGGATTTTCTACCCCGGCTCCTTCAGCCGGGTCCGTATTAAATGTTAAATTTTGTCATTTTTTACTTTTATACAAGACGTAATCGTGCTCGTGCCTTTGTTCGTTTCACTCTTTTAAAAAGAACTCCGCCGCAACTTTATTAAAAACGAAGTAGCGAAAATTGAAAATATGAACAAAATACTTTCATTTACACATTCGCGTCAAATTTTTACCTAAGCCTTGAATTTTTTCCATTTTCAAAGAAGGCGGATGAAAATGTTGACAATATTTCACTCTAAAGGATGTTGAAAGGCGAAAACCGCGATGAAAAAATTTCACTTTGATTTTCTTCTTGTTTTGGATTTTTTTTATAAATTTCAATCCATCTTCAGTAGGAGGATTTCCTTTAAGGATTATGCATTTCAATTTCACACACGTAGAGCATGTTTTAAGATATTTTTCTCTGATAATATGAGACATATTTTGTCACACGTAACGTAAAAAGGTCGAAAGAAACCTGACGATTGGAATTTTTAATACGATGTAGTCCATATTCCATTTACACTTTTATAAGGGTGTGCCCTGTTGTATTCGTATTTTTATATATGTACATCTCTATATCTCTATGAACATATATGAGCAGAGTAAGTATATTAGACTACGACAAGGACTACGTGTTATATGTACTTACATTGGTTGTTTAGCACAACGCATCGTAGTCGTTTTTCATGCTAGTTTTTATATTAAGCTCGGTATTAGGTGGAGAAAATTTTGTCTGCTGAAATGAGAAAAGATTTTCGTTCGACTCAAGACTTCGGAAAGATAGGGGTAGGTAATATCTCTTGGGAATACATTGGTTCGTGCCGGCTGCGATGTTATTTTCTACCAAAAATTCATTACGAGTATCGAAATATCGGGTTCGATTTTAATTATTTGCGGGGGAAATTTTTCTCTAATTTTTTTTCTCATTCGAGAGGTTTTTTCCATGTTTTTTAAAACTTTTTTCGGATCTCGTTTCAATACTGCTTGGCAATTCTGCGACTGCCTATGAAAAAAATATATATTCGAAAAATGATTGTTTTACGTGTAATTGATCCGAAAGGCTGAATTTTTTCAGTTTTTAAAATTCTTATAATTCTTTGACTGGCGGTAAATTCTTATTTCGTTGGTTCTCTCAAATTTCCAAACTCTCCACAATTTATCAATTTTACCGATTTTGAATTTTTTGTATTTTTTCAAGTTGAATGTATAATATTGAAGAACTGAAATATGAAATCCTGGCTCCTGTCCCTTTATCATTTAAATAAATATAATGAAATATTTAAAAATTCAAAAAATTTAAATAAGTAATTATAGGTAAGATTTTGAAGAAAAACAAATTAAAATTGAAAAGCCACGAAGGAGATGAAAATTTAATGGCAAATTTAAAAATAAAATAAAAGATTTCCTGAAATGAAGAATTTGAAAAAATCGAACATTTTTTGAAAATTATAATAAGTTGTAAAAATATGGAAAATTATAGGGTAGAATATATACAGAAAAAAAATAAAAAATTTAACAATTTCGAAAAACAGAAATCACGATGAGGTGCGAAATTTAAAGAAATTGAAAAATTGAAACAATTAAAACAATTGTAGTACGTATTTGGGAAATCAAAAAAAGTCATAAAAAATAGGGAAATTAATGACAATAAAAAATCTCTATCGAACAATTTCAAAAAAAAAATGTTGAGAAGTGGAAAATTTGAAGGCATTAAAAATTTTGAGGTCATGGAAAAATTAAAAAAAAAGATTAAAAACAGAGAAAAATTATGCTAATAAAAATTTGAAAAAAATCAAAACAGTTTGGAAAATTGTCAAATCACGAAGAAGTGAAAAATTTGAGGACCTAATTCAAAAAATTAAAGTTGGAATAATAAAAAAAAAAAAAAAAAATCACAAAAAATCGAAAAAATTGACAACAAAATGCATTGAAAATTTTGGAAAGTTCAGACTTGTAAGTTTGAAATGTGGTAAAAAAATTAGTTGATTAAAAAAATTGGAAAATTAAAAAAAATGATTTTTTTCCTAAAAATTAAAAAAAAAAAAAATCTAAAATTTTAGAAATTTGATTTTTTTTAAACTTGAGAAATAATGAAGAAGGGGAGAATTGGAGAACTGGGAAAATTACTATAATCGTTGAAAATTGAAAATTTAACAAATCAAACGAAAATAGAAAAACTGTGAAGAAGTTGAGAAATTGTGGAGCATTTGAAAATTTGAAGATTTTAAAGAATAGGAGGTTCTTGGAAATTTGAAAAAATTCACGAAATATGGGGAAATCTGATGGCAATACAAATTTGAAAAAATTAGAAAATTATGAAGAACTTTTTCAATAGGAAAAATTAGAGTGAAAATATTTTTCTACATAACTAACACGAGCTTTTTCAGAAAATTATTCAGAGAGGTTAATTCAAATGGAAATAAATGAATCAGAAAAAATCACTCCGATTAACATAGAGAACTTCATAAGAGAGTTAATTAATAAGGAGAAAATTTAAATGTCAAAAATAGAAAAATCAGAAGGAAAATATTTTTTTTTATTAGATAAATCAGAGAACAGAATGAAAAATTGGAGAAAAAACATTATAAGTTGAATCAGGAAGCAATTTTTTCAATCAGTCTGATTTTCAAAATTTTGAAATTTAAAAAAAGACATGAATTTTAGCAAAATTTTGAAAACATTCTAAATTTTAAAGATAGGTACTTTATTAAATTTTAAAGATTCAATAAAATTGAAAATGATCCAACTTTCAATTTGTACTTATCAAATGTTGAAATTTTTCTAAATTTTGAATTTTTACCAAATAATTTTTTTAAATTTTAAAAATGATTCAGCTCCAAAATTCGTTAAAATATAAAAACGGTCAAATTTTAAAGTATAAAAAATTCCAAAAAAAAGTGTACTGTACCTACTAAATAGAAAATTTCAAAAAATATTGTGAACACTTTTCAAAAATTGAAAATTTATTGATCTGACCTTACAAAAATTTGAAAATGACTAAAATTTTAATTTTTGATGAATGCATGTTGCAGTTTTTCGAAAAAAAATTATAAAAATTTTAAAAATTACTCGAAAAGTGAAAATTTATTAAAATTTAAAACTGGTTTACGATCCCTTCTCTAAGTAATCCTCCTCCGTGACACGCCTCTAGCCTTAGTTGCTGTATATGGCGTTAATAATAAAAAAAAAAAAAAAAAAAAAAAAATTGCAAAATTTTAAGGATATAATAAATTCTAAAATTTTTAAGATTAACTTGGAAAAGTGATCTAATTTCACTACAATATAGAAGTGCCCAAAATTCTAATTTTTACTAAATTTAGTAATTTTGAAAATTTTCAAATTTCAAAAAATTAAGTTTTTTCAAACTTGAAAAAAAATATTAAACAAGGAAAATTAATAAAATCTCAATTAAAAAAATGCAATAATGGTAATTTTTTGAAATTTTCTGAAAATTAAAATTTTTACAAATTCAGCCAGAGGAGGATTTTGCATTACAAGTTAGGGTAGTTTTTTCATTGATTAAATTAAATGCAAATTCTCATTTTTTGAAATTTACATAAAATAAAACTTTTCACAAATTCGCTAAGGGTAGAATTTTGCATTGGATCTTAGGGTATGAAATTTACTGAAAATGTAAATTTTTACAAATTCGCTTGGGGTAGGACTTTCCATTGGGTCAAATGGTAGCCTTTTTAATTCAAAAAATGCAAATGGTCATTTTTTGAAACTTTCTGAAAATTAAAATTTTTACAAATTCAGTCAGAGGAGGATTTTGCATTGGATCTTGAGGTAGCTTTTTTCATTGATTAAATGCAATTTCTCATCTTTTGAAATTTACTGAAGATAAAAATTTTCACAAATGCGCTTAGGGTAGGATTTTGCATTGGATCAAATGGTAGCTTTTGTCATTGATTAAATGCAAATTATGCAAATTGTCATTTTTTGGAATTTACTGATAATAAAATTTTTCAGAAATTCAATAAGGGTAGGATTTTGCATTGGGTCAAATAGTAGCCTTATTAATTCAAAAAAAACAAATTATCATTTTTTGAAATTTTTACAAATTCAACGAGAAGAGGACTTTGCATTGGATCTTAGGGTAGCTTTTTCCATTGATTAAATGCAATTTCTCATTTTTTGAAATTTACAGAAAATAAAAATTTTCACAAATTCACTAAGGGTAGGATTTCGTATTGGGTCAAATGGTAACCTATAAATTCAAAGAAATAATTTTTAATATTTTTTTGAATTTTTTTGAATTATTTAAAATAAAAAATTTCGTCTAGCCTCTTCAATTTAAGAGATAGGCAAAAATATGTAATAATAATTTTTGTTTGTTTTGACCTACAAGTTCTATCAGGTGGTGTACGAAGAAATTTTAAAAAATAATTTTTTGTATTTTTGATTTCTTAAAATTTTTTGATTTCAAAAAATCATAAAAAAAATTCCAATGGAAACGGGCACCCATAATTTTGGTTTTGTAACTCACTCGAGTAGTACAACAATTTAAACGTGTTTTCATTTCAATCGGTTTCTGACACTGCTGACATGTCCCTGTGAGTCACATGCTCCTTCATTGAGCCAAATTTCAGCTCTGTTGGAAGTTGACAAGGTTCCCTACGAGGTTAAATTTCAAATAAATATTCCGAATTTGCAATAAAATTGCCCTTTCGCGAAATAAAAAATTGAAAAAGGATTTGATGGTGTTTACTTCACACTCGTTCAGATTTTCCCTAAAATCAGGAAGCTCTCTGGGTTGACCTCTTTTTGGACAGGTCGCTGGCAGGACAGAACGTCCGGCTGAAAATTCTACGGTTACCCCCGTTAAAACACCGAAAAGGGATTACTTTTTGGCGAAGTTGTGTTGCGAAGGAGTCATTCATAGTGCTGACGACGAATTATCATAACGCTGGAACTTTTTTATAGTCTCATTCATACTCGGACTCGCGTATAAAAGAGTGTAAGCCAACGTAAAAAAAAAAAGCTAAATATAAACAGAGGTCGTAAATTTTGACGTTGGTAAAATGCAGCACAGAGGAAACCGATGCGATGCGATGTCGAGCAATCGATACAATAAAATAGCGAATAACTCGCGTACATAAAAAGAAGCCAGCAGTGGTAATTATAAATTAGCCGAGAAATACAGTATCTAAACGACAACATCGGAATAAGAATTCAGGTCGGTGTAACCGAGCGAGCAGCAATGAAAATCTCCGCAAATCCTTACATTTATTTTCTAAACCCTTTGGCTGGCAAAATATACGCCAGCGAGTGAAATGGACCGTAATCGGAGAAGAGAAATTTTAATCCTTTCGAGATTACCCAATGATGGCGCTGGTATTTACCTTTTCGCGTGCGATCTGGAAATTGTATTTTTTTTCGCGCCATTTCGATGTTAATTGATACCTTGGGATTTTCCAGGCGTTGGCATTTTGACTGAAAAATTCTTCAAACGGTTTGACATTTATCACTGTCACCGACTAACGACTATACAATGCCATACTTTGCGAATTAATCAACACCCCGAGTTGAAGTTTGCCCTTTTTATGCTCGGCCGAGTGTCGCGTCGGCTCCGAGTCGCGATTTATAATTTACTCGTAGCTTCATTAGAGGCGATCGGCTGGAAGGAAATTCGCGGAATTCGCACAATCCATCAGCGTGTCAGCGCACGTTGAGATGTTTTTTCGATACCCTGCATCCTCATCAGGTTGTCAAGTCGATTTCTTGAGAAATTCGTAAAAAAATTACCTTTTTTTTTAGGTAGGTACCCAATAAAAAGAAAAATTTAATAACTCGAAAGAATGAACTTTTTCGTAGACTCGTTTTCGTCGAACTAAATCTAATTTCCTGTTTGAGAAAATCCGAGTAGTACTACGAAGATTTCCATCGTGTTCTGAGGAAACAGGCTTTTAAAAAATTCAATCAAAAAGTTTATTAATTTGTTCGAAAATCTAATTGCGATTGTATCCGATTCGTTACGAATAAAAATTAATATTTCGCCAGCGAAAGAAATATTCTCATTGATGGAGGCAATTCTTTTTACCAACGGTTTCGACAAAAAAAAAGTAAAGTGAAACGTGTAGATTAAAAAATAAGATGTTTTTCTTTCAATTTTACTAGCCAAAAAAAAAAAAAGGAAAGGAAAGGAAAGGGAAAATGAAAAAAGAGAGTAAACATAATACCAGAATTTTATCTTGATTTGCGTGAAATATCTTGAAAAACAAAGTCTTGATTTTTTTTAATTTTTTATTCCGATGATAAATAAAATGTTTCTTTGTATTTTATTATACTTAAAAAAGAAGTAGGTATTTGGTTACTTTTGATCTGATGTAAGTTTAGGGGGAAAAAGGAGCTCGTAGCTTTTCCTTTTTAATTAGAAGATAAAGTATAAAAAAATGTATTACAACGAGGATTTTTTTTTCAACCAAAAAAAAAATGTTATTTTACGTAGGTACCTTTTTTCCTCCCATTTCGAAAGAAATTTAAATAATCAAACAAAATTTAAATTCGAGAGAGACGAAGGAGATTAAGTGTAAATGTTGTTCATCGAATTAAACGTATAATTGCGTTTCTGACGTCGGAAAATAATTATAAATAGGGGAGAGTGCCCCACAGTGAGACGGTAGACAGAGTGAAACAGCCTATTTTTACCTACTTAATATTGCTAATTTTTGGGCTCCTTCAGACACAATATAGCTTTTAATCATATACATCACGTGAACTAACAAATGTTTCGTTTCGCTGAATGGTAAACCTGCTATTGCAATTTTTCTAAAAATCACGTTTTTTTCCTAATTTTGTAAAAAGTGGTTTTTTTTGAAAATTTAATTTTTCCTGTTGAGTTCGAGAATACCCTTATGGGTTGATGTGAAATATAACCAAATAAGTACGTTTTAACGTTAGAATCGTAATCCTAAGTATAAAATATCAAAAGTTATGAATTTTAGAAGAAGAAAAAACGTGGGTCGACCACAGTGAGACAGTGTCCCATTGTGCACCATATCGGCAAAAATGTAATAGCAATAACATACAAAAAATTTCCAAGTCTGATTTTTAGATGTTATACTGCCTAATACTGCCAAATTATGTACACCTCATGGCAATAATGACAACAGAAAGAGCAAAATGAACAAAACAAGAAAAATTCATGCAATGCAAACTTTCTCAAATTATGAAATTTAAAAAAAAATTTATAGCTCCCCTTTTTCATTTATTGTAAATTTTTCAAGTTATAGCATATCTTGGACTTATGATTAAATATTATATTGGGTCAAGAGCACGTATTTCCATTTAATTATAACATTTTAGACACCGTCTCATAGTTCACCACGATCTGTCTCACTCTGAGCTACCCGTGTACAAAGTGAGACAACTTGTCAAATTTTTTTTGAAAAATTGTGTGATGGTCCTAAAATGATATTTTTTCAGTTTTTATGGATGCATTATGAGCGTAAACGATGTAGTTTGCATTTGATCCCATAACCAACCATTTCTGATGATAAATAGTAGAGTTATGAATTTTTGACTAAAAAGTGTCTCACTGTGGGGTACTCTCCCCTATGGCTGCAATTTAAGTTAGGATCGGTTGAGTAATCGACGATGGATTTTTTTTTTGGCCCCTTTGAAACTAAATAGAATAGGTATATCTGATACTGTGAAGGGTAAATGAGAGGTTATTGTTTTTTGGTAGCAATTAAATTAATTTCGACCGTTTTCAGCATAGATAATCAAAGGCTTCTGCTGGGCTTTGTTTTTTTAATTTTGACGTCATCCTATTATATTTGAAGTTCGTTTGTAATTTTGTCCGGAGAAATATTTTTCGGAAAATCGATACTGGTGAATAAAGTTGATAGGTATCAGATGTTCGAGTTATCTGTTGGCGAGAAAATGGCTCGAAAAAATTCTCTAGGGGTGGAAGTCTCTTGGGGGGAGTTGCTTGCGAGTTTCAGGAGAAATTCTGGGGAAGATTTAGTTTACCAGCATCTTTTTATTTTTTTGAAAGTTTTCCAGAGAATCAATTTATGATCATTATTATTTTTTTCAAGTATGAGTTTCCTTTTTATAATAGGTGTTATTATACTCATTCAAGTAGGTACGAACTCTGACAAAAGTAAACCCTAACTCCGAGTACTTGACAAAACCCAACTGTGAACAGATGAAATTATAACTCTGACAAAATCATAATTCTGAAATAATGAAAATCTGACAAAACAGGAATATTATAAATATGGAGGGAGATGCATAAAAAATTTATTGAGAAGAATGAAATTAAAATGAGAAAAATGTGATAATTTCTTCCGGTATTTTGACGAACAGGTATATATTTTTTTTTTTTTAATTTCTACCCTAAGAATTTTTTATAATTGAAATCTTTTTTAAATTTATGGATCATTTTCAAAAATCGTTCAATTTTTAAAATTAGTCCAATTTTCGAATTTGATTTGTCAAAATACGATGAAAAGTTCATCTTTAAAAAAATGATTGATTTATGAAAAAATTAATTATTTCATTACCTATTTTTAAATTGTTCAGTTCCTGAAAGATGCTCAAGTTTTGAAAAATTTTCATTCTATACAAATTCTGCACATAAAAAGTTTTTGAATAATTTTGGTTTGTTAAAACGTACAAAAAACTGAATTTTTTAAATCCAAAAAAGATTTACCTATTATTTGAAAATTGTACTACATTTTCTATAAATTTTGAGCATAGAAATGTTTCGATAATTTTTGGCTCGTCTCGTCAAAATGCGAAAAAAGTGCAGTTTTTAGATATGTACTCAGTTGTGAATTTCTCAAAAAATTATTAAAACATTTTGAAAATGGGTAAATTTGAAATACATTATTCAGTTTTTCAAAATTAATTAATTTTTGTAAATTACTTAATTTTTTGAAAACTGACCAATTTTTTAATTTCTGCAAATTATTCAATTTATGGTCATTTTTCAATTTTTACAAATTCTGAACATAAAAGTTTTAGAAAAATTTTGATTCGCCTAAATAATGCGGTAAAAAAGTAGACCTATCTACATTTTTTATTTCAAAAATTATTCAATCTTGGAGAACAACTTCATTTTAAAAATCATCCAATTTTTAAAAATTACTAATTTTTTGAAAATTGTTCTATTCTTGAAAGCTTTTCAATTTTTTAAAATTATTTAACTTTTAAAAAAATGCAGTTTATTCGAATTCTGAATATGAAAAATTCTAAAAAGTTCTGTGATTTATTTTTAAAAAATGTGGAAAAAAATGGAAAAAATTTATGTAGAAAAACTTCAAAAAATTAAATAATTTAGATATCCACTGAACAATATTTATAGAGAAAAATTAGGGAAAACAGCTTTAAATATATTTGGGGAAAACATGGGAATGAATTTCAGAAAATTGATAAATTTTTTGTAACGATAGATATTTGAGAAGGAAACTTGTGAAGAAAACATCGGCAAAAAACTGGGATTTTTTTTTTTTTTAATTCGAAAAATTTATATATTTGTATTATTGAACATTTTTGATATGAAAAAAAATTGAGAAAAAATTCAATGAATAATGCTAAATAAAACAATAGGAAAAAATGCCCCAAAAATTATGATGAAAATTTTGACCACATTTTGTTGAATAGTGAAGAGAATTCAAAAATTTAGAGATATTTACTTCGCTATTCATTGAACAATTTTTGAAAAAAAAATGTGGGATATATTTTCAAAAATATTCGGGAAAAATTGAAAAAAAAATTTAAGGAAAGAAAATTCCAACAAAAATTGAGAATAATAACTATAATAAATTATGTTTTAAGAATTGAAAAAAATTGAAGAATGTATTAAACAGCTTTGAAAAAAATAAAATTAATACCTATTAGAAAAATTTGAAAAAAAAGTTGGAAAACCTGCCAGGAAAAAACTCCCAAAAAAATAATTGATGAATCAGTTGGGAACATTTTTTCATAAAAATTCCATGTATAAAATTTCGATCGAATTTTTTTTGTTGAAAAAATTGAGTGAAAAAATTCGACAAGAAATTTTTAGAAAAAATGTTTAGGAAAATCGAAAAATTTATTCAATATATATATTTTTTTAAACTTAAGTATCATTTTTCAAGGCGAATGAAAAAAAAAATGATTTTTTTATGATAACGTTGTCAAAACAATTCAATTTTTGAGAAAAACATGAAAAAAAAATTCAAAGGTGAAAGTGCAGAAAAAATTAATAAGATGAGAATTTTTGAAAGTACCTGATGACCAAAAAAAAATATGGTGAAAATTTAAACGAAAATTGTATGAAAAAAATTAATTTAAAAAATGCAAAAAAATTTTTTTTCAAAAATAGGCACCAATTCTATTTAGACATGAGAGAAATTCCACATTTTTTTTTTTTTACTGTTTAACAAAATCGAAAACGTTTTGTCATTTTTAGAATAACTTTTGAGAAAAAAAAATTGGGAAAGAGAATTCTAAAAGGTATAAGTTGGTCTTGGGGGGGGGGGGGGGGGGAATAAGAACACAATTTCAAAAAAATTATAGAGATACGCTGTAACAGTTTTTTTAAGAAGAAATTTGCAAAGATAATTTCTACAATAAAATTTGAGAAAAAATTTTTGAAAATCGAAAAAATTCAGATTTTTATTAAACAATTTTTAGAAAATTTTAAAAAAAATTACGAAAGAAAAATTTTGAAAGAAATTATTAGAAAAATTCGACAGGAAAAAAGTTTTTAAAAAATTGGAGATTTTTTGGAACAATTTTTGAGACATAAAATGTAATGAAAATTTATTCAAAAAAACAAAATACAAAATAATGATTTTTTTTATGTGCGGAAAAATTGGACAAGAATATCAAAATAATCTCACAAGGCAGAAGGCACCTTGACAACTCGTCACCTCCGATTGAGCTGAGATTGGCTCAATGAAAGAGCATGTCACCCAAACTTCAGAACCATATTTTCAGCTGGTGAAGTTGATTTTTCAATTTATGACGAATTTTTGAAAATTACAACAAAATTCGCTATAAATTGAAAAATCAACTTTACCAGATAAAAATTTGGTTTTGAGGTCTAGATGACATGCTCATTTAGTGAGCCAAATTTCAGCTTAATCGAAGCGAAGGTGACGATTTGGTAAGGTCCCCTTGTCAGCAAAATCAAAAAATTAGTTCATTTACATAGTTTGATACCTATTTATTGAACAATCAAGAGAAAGGGAGGGTAATATGATAAAATTTGAAAAAAAAAAATCGAAAAATAAAAGTTTAAAATCTCAACTCTGCGATAAACTACCGTCCTCTTGCAAACACGTCTACATTTCGCATTCACTCCGCCTTCATCGCTACCGATTCATCTAGATTCAGCCTCATTCCGGAATTTTAAACAAGCGTAATAAATTCCTTATAAAAGAGCGGATTTCCTTCGAAAAATACCCCCAAATTAACGACTAGCATAACAATTAACCGACATTTAGGTACCGCTGGCGGAATAAAATAGCTAATTTAAATATATCTAGTTAATCTCGTACCTAATTAGTAAAAATATTACATCTACTAGCCGAGCAATTTAATTACACCGGTGATCCGATTCATTAGCGAAAGATTCGAGTTAATAATCCGAATCTCCTCAGACTCGCTCGTCTTTTTTTTTTGCTTTCGATCAATACGATGAAGAGCCAGAAGAAAAGGTATTCGTATTCGAATCTCATCTCAGTCTCCCGAGGATTAAAACAAATTGACTGATGTGTGTTCGGATAGTTGTAATTCAACAAGTATTTGGTCGCATAATCCGAATTGATGGGTTTTTTTCTTCTTTTTTTTTTTGCAGTCGTACTATTCGCTGACGTGCTTTATAATGGGCATCACCGTACAGAACGACTCCGAGTACTATTGGAAGAAAGGAAACGCGACCAGTGTCAAACCAAAGAACGTCAGCTTTTTAGAACCGGCCGAAATATCCACCGGTGAGTGATCATTTTTAAAGAACTTTTGGCGCATTTGTTAAACGAACGCAGAGTGTTAATTATTCCGAGAGTATTTTATCACAATGGATTTTCCTCGTACAAAAATGAACCAGGAGGCTGCGGAAAAAGGGGCGCGGTAAAGCATTGTGGCGACGTAAAGAATGCTTTGATTGATTATCGAATAATTCAACGAACAAAAGATTATTCATTTTAGACATTCGAATATTATACGTATTCGTATTTTGGAAAAAAATAAATAAATAAAGAATATATCGTATGTACGCGAAAGAGCATATTCTTATAATCCAAAGGTACGAACCGATAAGAAAATTTTTCATAATCAACGAGAAAATGGCGAAATTCTTTATCAGCTCTCATGCTCGAGAAAAATTCCATCCCTGTGAATAGGCAACTTTATTAAACTCGTTCAACTTACCATAAGCGAAATGAGTGAATGAATGCTTTTGTAGGTAGGTAAATCGGATCAGCGAATTTATTCAGCTTCATTGAAATTCACTCTATAAACGTTTTCATAAAAAGATTACGGTAAATAAACCAAACCAGTCAACTTCCACTAATACACTCGAAATTTTCACCCGAATAAATCAAATACTTAAGTAGGTATAGGCGAAATTTCGGCTCCGGTGCTGACACCCCCGCCACGCTCCCGCCAAACCACACTGCCGACGGATTAGACGAATTTATTAGGCATTTGGCAATATTCTATCGGTTTGAAATTGTATACTATAAGGCAGGCCAAATAGGCGAATGTACGTATTCGCACAATATGTTAATCGAGTATTCGTATTTACGGCGAACAAAGTAGGCAACTTTATTAACATGTTTCACAAAGTGATTCGCAGAACAAAGCTAGGACGGATTAGATTTCCGAAGGTGTCGGGATACCTTTTGATGTGGAGTTTAATTTCAGTATTGAATTGAATTATCTCACAAAATACAGGAGGTATTTGAAATGCTCTTAGTAGGATAAACATGGTGATTTGGGCCCATATCCGGGTTTTCAATTTTTTTTAGCCTGAATCGTTAGGTAAAGAACAAGTACTTAGTAAAAGATAATTTTTCGGCTTATTCACGATTTTTTAATTCATATGAAGTGAAGGTAACTTGAGAGAATGCTGTGTATTTTTTTTTCAGATTTTTCCAATCGAAAAAATGATCTTGAGCTAGTAGCCCTAAAATTTTTAAAGATTTCACCAGGGTGCCACATTCGTACAAAGGGATCGGAAAATAAAAATTATTGGATGTTATTTGGAGTATTTTGTACATTTAAGATTTTTTGGGGGGATTTTTCGACGTCGATACCACTTCTACACCCTATAAACACCATTGTTTTTAGCACGTAAAGGGTCTTTAAAATAGTCATTTTTGGTGAATTTTTTTTCATCTTTTTTAAAAATTTTTCCAGAGATGGAAAACTGAAAAAGTGAAAAAAAAACTGAAATGAAAAAAATGAAATTGAAATGAATTTTTGAAACCAAAATCAAAACTGTACCTAAAATAGAAAATTGATAGTAAAACTGGAAAATTAAAAATTGAGACTGAAAACTGAAACTGATAAAATTGAAGTTTCAGTTTCGGTTTTTAGTTTTCAATTTCAGTTTTTGATTTTTAAGTTTCGACTTTAAATTTCAATTTTTTTCCTTATGAATTTGAATTAGCATTCAGCATAGGAAGAAGAAAAAAGAAAAAATTGAAAACATAAAAACTGAAACTGAAAACCGAAAACTAAAACTGAAATTTTTTCAATTTCAGTCAAAGACAGAAAACTGAAAGGGAAAAATCGAAACTGAAATGAATTTTTGTTTTAACACTGAAAAAAACTGAAACTAAAAACTGAAAAAAAGACAAAATCTGAAACTGAAACCAAAGCTGAAAAAAATATTTTTTATTCAATTTCTACTTTCTAGTGTTTTCAGTTGTTGTTTTTTATTTATTTTTTTGAAATGAAATTTTTACCAAAAAATTGAAACTGAAACTGAAAAAATTCAGTGTTGGCTAAACTAAAATATTAAATCAGTTTGAGTGAGTTTTCAGTTTTCATTTTTTTCTATTTCAGAGTTTCAGTTTCAATTCAGTTTCAATTTTTATTTTCGTTTCAGTTTTCACTTTCAGTTTTCAGTTTTTGTATAGGTACTTCTTTTTTTTTATCTGGCAAAAATTTGTATAGAAATATCATTGAATAATTTTATTACCTATTCTTTAAAAAAATGTAATAATTTTTATAAAATTACAAATTAATCAAAATTTTGATCAAAAATTTTTTCGACTAGAAAGAAAATCACCTACAATTATTTTTTTTTAAATATTATTTTGTTTATTATAGCTTTGTTCGTTTATTTTACAAACTTTTCAAATTTGTCCGGTAGAGACAGCAAATTCCATTCCAAAAATATCTAAAATAATTCTGCAATTTGATTGGTCGTGCCATCCATTCAATACGTCCATGGCCAATCAAATTTCAGGATAGCAAACAAACAAAGCCACTAAAAGCCAAAAAACTAGTAGAATTTGGAATTTGCTGTATCTACCGAACAAATTTGAAAAGTTTGAAAAGTTTGAGAAATAAACGAACAAAGCTAATACATTTTTTTTTAAATAATGCTTCTACAATTTATAAAATTTACCTACTTTTTTCTTTTTTTTTTTGAAAAACATTGTTGGAAACATATTATTTGTTTCAAAACTACTTTCGAGCCAACAAAAATTATTTCTTCCATTCTTTTTGTTTCAATTTTGCTTTTAAACACTATTTAAAACTTTGCCTATTTTGAATTTTTCTAAAATTTTGTTCTTACAATTTTTCAATCTTCCCCCTATTTTTTAAAATTGCGTAAGAAAATTTTTTTATTTATTTTTTACTTCGTTAAGTACATTTTTTATATTTACTTTTGGAGTTCTAATTTACCTAAAAACTTCACATTCAAAATTTTGTTAAAAACCATTCATTTTTTTAAAATTAAGTTTCATTTCCAATTTATTTTATTATAGGTATCTATTCGTAGTCGTATTTATAAATTAAAATTATAAATAATTAATTTGAGTTCAATTAAAAATGGTGAAATGGAAAATTAGGAAAATATAATTCAAAAAGCAAAACAAAAACTCCAAAATGAATGAATAAATAAAATAAATCAGGGAGGTAAAATTAAATTTTTTTTAAAATTGAAAACTGAAATGAAAAAACTGAAAATAATTTCAGTTTCAGTTCAGTTTTTTGAGTTTCAGTTTTTGTCATTTCAGTTTCAGTTTTTTCCCATTTTTTTAAGCTGAATTCGAAAAATTAAAAACTGAAACTGAAACTGAAACCAAAACTAAAAGTTGGAACTGTAATTAATTTTTTTTTCTTCAGTTTTCCATCTCTGACTGAAATCGAAACTAAAATTGAAAAATCAAAAACTGAATTCAAAACTGAAAAAATTTCAATTTCAGTTTTCACTTTTTTTAAAATTAATATATTTATCTTTAGTCTTTTTATTAATTTTTTTTGGTTGTTGAAATTAATTGATTTATGATTTATGATAATTCTCATGCATATTTTTACCAAAAACTAAAACAAAAAAAAAAGGAACTGAAATCAAAACTGAAAACTCTGAAACTGAAACTGAAACTAAATTTTTTCATTTTTCCATATCTGGTTTCAGTTATAAGTTTTGAATTTTAGTTTTTAATTTTCCAGTTTCACTTTTTGATTTTTTTAGTTCATGTTTTGATTTTGACCTTGAAAATTCATTTCATTTTCATTTTTAAAATTTTTTTCCTCTTTTCAGTTTTCCATTTCTGTTTCCGTTTTCGTTTTCAGTTTTCAAGTATTTAGGTAATTTTAATTAATTTTTTTGATATTGAATTCTAATCAATGAAAAATTCTCAAATTTTTAGTTAATTTATGAAAAACAATTTTTTTCAAATATTGACAAGAATTGATTTTTGAAAAATAATTTATAAAAAACGATTATTAAAAAAATGATTTAAGAACAATCTGTGAAATAGTAGAGCAATAAAATGTAAGTTCCCCTCGATCAAAAATTGAAAGCAATTTTTATTCAACTCCTCGTTTTGAAAATTTTTCTGACAAAAATTATACTTAGGTTGAGATACTCGGAACCCCCTTCCAATTTTGTATAATACACAATCATGTGAAAATTACCAAATGGTCATTCATCGATATTTTTTATGTGGAATTAGAGGAGAGGGACGACTCCAAACAAATTTTTGTCATGATAAAAATTATTTTTAAAATTCCGATCTACAAAGTTCGTTTGAAATTTTTTTTCGATTATTGAGGCCCCTTTGGTATACCTACTAGCTCAGTCAAATTAGGGAAAGTGAAGGAAAAAATTGGTAGTAAATAATTTTTCGTGAAAAACTGTTGAATGAGTCCAAATATTCATCACATAAACTCCTCAGCCGTCAACCAGTCTGCGACCTCCCCCAAGAGATGAAGCGTCGTATCACACTGTTTCGTTTTTCTCAAATTACGCGATGCCTTTGAGAGATAATGTAGAACAGGTGAAATGAGAAAATAATCTACATAAAATTTCCTACAAAACCACGACAAGCATTTCCCCCATCCTTGAAAAGAAATCCCAACAACGGCCTTTATAAATGGAACTAATTTTCTAAAAAGTTGTTTTTCTAGAACTGTTTCCTCATTTAAAGAAATGGTCGAAATGAAAAATTTGTTATGATATTTACTGTCTAAAATTTAAAGGTGAACAACTTTTGTTTGGAACTTTTTTCTGTACCGCTTCATTTTTGAAGAGTTTAGAGGGGAGGGAAGGGGAGGTACTAAAATAAATTCATATCATTTCATAGGAAATTTCACTTGGAACGTTTTTTGTCCAATACCAAATTCTCCTGTTCGTGAAAGTTTTCGAGTTTGTACCTATTTGTTGTATTTTTTTATTCATATTTTTCCAAACAAATTTTTAATTTTTCAAGGAAAATTCATTTTTTTCTCATTTAAAGTAGGTAACATTTTTGTCCCCTTAAAATTAAAATTCTTTTTTTTTTTCAATTATTAATGTGTATAAATTTCAAGTTTTTTTTCAAAGGTTGTGATTAAATATTCACACGCGAGTACGTAGACTTACATCATTTTTAAAATATGTGTCACACAAAAACGCACACGTAGGTATTACTTTCCCCTTCAATCAAATTTCAACTCCACTCAAAAGTGAAACCTAAATCTTTAGAAATATATTCAATCTGGCAAACTTGAGAAAACAAGATTTTCACCAGTCAGTTTCTTTCGACGATGATCTTACTCGTATACCTACGTTTTGAAACCTGCTGAAAAAAAAAAAAAAAAAAACTCAACGCATACTTCTTATTTGAAGCATCAAAACCCTTAAGTATTTAAACGCTTTATATACACGTCATCTTGAAATCTCTTATTCGCCGCATTCAAACGTCGAGGGGAAAATTCGACACCTTCATTGGGTAAAAAATTCGCGCACTCGAATCGAATAATAAATAACTTTATCGCTTTTTTAATTTCCTATAGGTACAGTTCAGGTAGATATTTATAAGGAAACACGTTGAAAAATATACCAACTTGGGACCCCTCTCCCTGATCCAATCTAGCTGCAAATAGAAGCAAACTTCGAGTCAATTTAAACAAATTCAATATTACTTAATCGATTCGCCGAAGCTCGCCCACTAAAATTCATTTCACAGCCGGAAAAACAATGCAGGCTTAAAAGTCACTTCGATATTCAAACGCGAGAGAGAAAATATTTCATTTTTTCCCTGGATGATATACTACGTGTATTCGAGAAACCTTTAGATTGGTTTCAACTTCTTCACGTAATTCGAACTGTGTATAGTGCGTTGATGGTTAAATTTTAAAAAATATGAAATAGCGTTGAAACTCGCTGAAATATACGCCGCTCGAACAACTTTCCGTTGAATAAAATATCGGTCTTTTTTTCTTTCTTTTTTTTTGTTCAAACCTAAAGTGTAACGGGAAAAATATAAAATCAACTCGTATGCTTTTTAAACCAACAACATAGTTTCGAGATTGTAACAACGGAAAACAAAACCTCGAGCTTTTTAAATTTACAGCAATAAAATAGGCAGTTATGTTAACATCGTGATTTTATTTCGTTAACGTGCTTTTCTCTCGGTAATGTTTTGAAATATAAAGGCCATTTGGATAGACAATGGCATTAACATTATTATTCGGATTTAGGCGATGTGAAAAATGTGGCAATTCGAGTAGGTAATCGTAATAACATGCGGGAGCATGTTGAATATATAGAAGGCAGTCTGATTAACATTTTTATGCGTTTTTAAAATACACGGCGATTTGATTAGGCAATTTTATCAACATCTCGGTAACAAATATACGGCGACTCGTTTAGGCAATTTTATTAACATTACAGTAGCTATTATTTGAAAATTTACGGCGAATAGAATAGGCAATTTTATTAACACCGCAAAAAAAAGTAAGTTTAATATATTTTTTGAAATCTACTTTATCTGTAATTTCCTTCGCAAAACAACTTCAACGTTTCAAGTGAAGCAATTTCAAGTGAAAATTGATAAATTTTGATTGAATTAAGTTTAATGATGAGAAAAAAATATATCTCCTGAAAAGCCTTGAGAGAATTTTATGAGAATTTTCCTCGAAATTCTTGAACGAATTTTTCAAGAAAGACATCTAAAAAATGGAGTTCAAACAAAATTATAAAGTTATTTCCATAAAAAAAACAATAAAAAAACGGAATTTTTCAAAAATAAAATTTTAAAAATTAGGATTTCTATAAAATTGTATTTTGTTTTAAGAAAATTTTTCTTTTTTTTTTCAAAGAAAGAGATATTCATTTAAAAAAATATATTTGGGCATTTTTTGATTGGATTTTCCTTCCAAAATTTCCAAATTCTTTCAAAAACTCCAAGGAAACTTTTTCGAAAATTTTTTGAAATTGGCAAAAAACTATAAAAATGGGAATTTTTTAAGATAACTTTAAAAAATTTGAGATTCAAAAACAAAAATTTATGAAATACCTATTAAGAAAATCAAATCAAAGAATATTTTTTATTGCAAAAATTTTAATTTCTAAAATTTAATTTTTCAAAAAAATCAAAATTTTTCCCTACAAAATTAAAAAGTTTTAACAAAAAAAATTTTAAAGAAAAATTGTAGGAAAATGATAAATTTACACGAGATTTTTTTTAAGAATCCACCCGATAAACCAAAAAACCGAAAATCGACCGTCGGTATCAGGTCGAACACAGGTGGACACTGGACACACCTGAAATCGATGTCGATGTATCGTCGATTTAGTTCCGCCCATTTCGACCACCTTTCGACTCATTCATGACATGAAATCGACTTCGAATCTTGGTCAATCTGAAGCTCATTAAGTTATTGGAACCTTATAATCGATATTAGACGTCACAATTGAGTCGATTAATGCGATTTAAAAAATATATATTTTCACCTTTTTTATAGACTTGAATACGACTTTAAATTGATGCAAAAGAAAGTCGATTTTGAAGCAAAATCTCATATAGACTTTTTGGATTTTTATACCTGAAATTGACTTAAAAAACACATCGAAAAATTGTTGATTATTCACATGAAATAGATCAACTAAATTCGACTAAAATGTTACCCATATTCGACGTCGAAAATAAGTCAAGAATTCAGAAAATAGACCAAAAAGAGACTGAGTCGAAAAAGGCGGAACTAAATCTACATAATGTTGACATCGATTTTAAGTCGATCTGGTGGTTTTCCAAAAATCGACGTCAAATCGACGTCAAACCGGCAATCAACTGGTTTATCGGGCATCATTGATAAAGGGAATTTTTAAGGTTTTTTTTTTTTTTTAAATTAACGCTAACAACTCTTTATCAAAAATTTCCCACACAATAAGATTACTTCTGGGAGAATTTATAATGATAATTTGAGAAGTAATTTTTTTTCAAACAAAATTTTCAACAAAAAAAATAGGTAGTAAGTTCTATTTTTCAAAAAAAAAAAAAAAAAAAAAAACGCTCTTCAAGATCAGACCATGAAGATTGTTTCAAGATTTCAAAGGGAAATTTTTGAAAAAAATTTTAGAAAGAAGAAAAATGTGAGATTTGAGTACAAAAAAAATTCATAAAACATTTTCAACCGATTTTTTTCACGATTTTGTTCTCAAAAAACTTTCAATGTCGAATTTCAAATCCTAAAAAAATATTTAAAAAATTACAAAAGATCAAGTTGTTTTTCAAAAAAAAAAAAAAAAAAAAAAAAAATAGAAAATAGGAAATTTAAGGTACCTATTTATATTTTTATGAAATATAATTATTATTTAATAGATAAAATAGAATTTATTCAATTTTTTTTCTTATTGTTCAAAAAAACTCATAATAAGAAATTTTTTATAAGAACAGCTTCCTCGTAATTTACTCCAAAATAATTTCATCTTGTAATAAGTTTTTTTCTGAAAGTATCTTTTACGTATGATTTTATTTTAATTCTATAAAGAATTTTTTCAGAGATTATTCTTTCATAAAAATAATTATTTCCAAAAAAAATTTCAAACAAATTTTTCATGAAAGGATTTTTTCAAATAATATATTATACGTAATCTATCATTTTTTAAAAAGATTTTAAAGAGAATATATTTCAACAAAAAAATCTGACAAAAATCTGAGATTTAAAAAAATCATGATTTAAAAAAAAAATAAAAATCCAAGTATGTATTGGTATTTTTCAAACACATTCTTCTGAAATTTAAAAAAAAATTCCAAAAGAATTTTTTTCTAAAAAATCCAATAGTTTTTTACAGTGATGTCAGTAACGAAATTTTTTTTCCGTTACGGTATTCGTTCCGTTACTGTAACTAAAAATCCTGAATTTCATTATTTGTTACGTTACTTGGAACGAAAATGGTACCGACAGGGCCTTGTAACGTTATTTTTCAAGTAACGTTATTTTTTTCCGTTCCGTTCCGGTTTTTTCGTTACAACGTAATTTTTTCCGAAATAGCCAGAAATCATAAAAAAATTGCTATCTTCATTTTTCAATGTAAATTAATAACTATCAAGTCCAATAGAATAAAATAAACATCAAGAACTAAGAAGAAAATAATACAAGTTTGGTGGTGTTGCTACCTATTGGACCCCTCCCTCCCCTCCAATTTTGGATAATCCAACTCATTCAAATACATTATTGAAAACAGGGGGAGGGTAAGGGGCCCGATTGAAAAAATTTTCAAATAAAAGTTGTAGCTTGAAGTACTAAGAATAATTTTGGTGATAACAAAAATTTCAATCGGATCCCTCCCTCCCCACCAATTTTGGATAATCCAACTCCTTCAAATACATTTTTAAAAACAGGGGGGAGGTAAGGGGCCCGATTGAAAAAATTTTCAAACAAAAGTTATTGCTTGAAGTTGTACAAATACTTTTAGTTATTACAAAAATTTCGATTAGACCCCTTCCTCCCTTCCAATTTTGTCTATAAAGTATTATGTAGCACTGGACTTGGTAAAAAATTTTCGAAGTTGCACCCCATGAAAGTAAACAAAACAATCAAACTAGACGTTAGTGAACATTTTCTGCGGTTGGCAGTGCAGGCAATGCAAAAAAACTGAAAAAAATAACGAAAAATAGTAACGGAACGTAACGAAATTTTTTCGTTATTTGTTACGTAACATAAAGACCATTTTATTGTAACGTTATTATTTCGTTACACAATTTCTGTTCAAAAATAAAGTTCCGTTACTGTTCCATTACTTGTAACGAAAAAAATTCCGTTATTTTTCGTTTTTCGTTACCGTTATCGTTACGTTCCGGCATCACTGGTTTTTTAGCAGATTTTTCAGAAAGTTTCAATGAAAAAAGTTCAATTTTCATCAAAAAAAATCAAAATGTATTTTTGGGAAAAAAAATTCCTTAAAATGATTTTTTAACAATGTTTTAAAAATAATTTTCACATAAAATTGCAATATTACAACAAAAAAAAATCAAAAAATTTGAAAGTGAGAAATTTTCAACAAAAAAAATCTGTAGAGAAATGAAAGATTTTACAAAAAATTATTATGGCAGTTTTTTTGGGAATTCAGTACCATTTTATAAAAAAAAAGAAAAAAAAAGAAGAGAGGTGTTTTTATACTTGAAAAAAAAGTTGGAAATTTTTCATACAAAAAAATTCACAAATTTTCTCCGCAAATAATTTCAAGTATTTTGCCGCGAAATTTTTTTCAGAAAATTTTTTTATTGAGGAAATTTCAGTTCTTCTGAGGAATTCTGATGGATCATTTTTCGAAGGAATTGTTATGAAAATAATTTTTTTTTTTCAACGAAATGTTTTACGAATGAGATTTTTTTTGTAAGAAACCTTTCAAAATGTTAGGAAATTTTTTCCGGGATTTCTAAGGGAAATTTTCAGGAAAAAAAACAAAAAAAAAAACATAAAAAACATAATGATTTTTTTTTAATTTCATGAGAATAAAAAAAATCTTAAAATTTTTCAACAAGATATTCTTTAAAGATCTTTTTTAATAAAAAAATTAATGAGGAAATTTTTTTTTAATACTTCGTTATCCTCAGACTAATTTTTTCAGTCCGATTTTCATAAAGAACTATTCTAAAAAATATATAAAAAATTTAAATTAAATTTTTTTTTGAAGCATGCTTATTACATGACATGAAGATAGTAATTGGACTGTCAATTTGATCATTCGACCATAGCATTCCAAACTCACTCCATTATTTGTAGTGCACTCCACATTCAACAATTCAAAAAAAGGTCCGCATCTCAAAATATACGGCGATTTGATTAGGCAAATTTATTAACATCGCGGTATCATTCAAAAAAAATATACGGCGAACTGATTATGCAATTTTATTAACTTCCCATCCCATTCACCAGTTTACTGAAATATCAACGATTTAAATAATTTAATAATTAATTATTTCAGTGTTTTTGAAATTTTCGAAATAAATTACTTATTCCAGTCAACATACGGCCAGTTAATTTGAGAAAAAAATCGCCAAAGGCCAAATACGTACCTACTATAAAACGGAACGTGCCTCTTAGCCAAAAAAAACAAAAAACAAACTAACCTTTTCGTAATTAAATTACCATTTAAAAAAAATTTAAAACACCCGAATAACGCGTAAATTAATTAAATCGTTTTTTATCAAGATAGAATGACCGAGGAAGAAATGTAACGCGAATGTAAATTTACGTAAAAATAAATTGTTTTTCGAATATTTAAAAATAATGCATCTAAATTAAAAACGCGAATTCTCGGGTTGAAATTAAAGGGCGAAATTGTCTTTACGGTTTTAATTCGATGTTGAAGATTAAACGAGCGTACAGTTTGTAAAAACAACTCAATGAAGATTCTTTGAAGAGCTTATTCGGGCGACGCTTTTAAATGAACCAAATTACCAACTTGTATAGTTACTTCGAAACGAGTACAATTTCATTTCAAAGATGACTCGAGAGCTTTGTTCGACGTTCTAGTTTTTAAATAAAACGTACTGTGGGAGAAATTCGCCACCTCTAAGATTGGCATTTTTTCTCTCACACGTAACATTTCTGGTTGGAACGTATTACCCCAGAGCATCGAATTTAATGAGCAGCTACGTTTAAAGTTGTATGAATTATTATGATGAAAATAACACAAGCTGGTAGAAAGCCACAACATGAAATATGCACATTACTTCGCAGTCATTAATGCCGAGATTATACCAAATAAACCAACACAGCTTGACTAATTGGAACGAATCGTCTAAGTTGATATTTCGCTAAAGGATGCTTTTAATGTTTTCTCACACCTTTTAAACAATATCATTTAATTTACTCGACAAAAGTCTAACTACGCGTCATTTATCAGGAGTGAAAATATGAAATTTTGACGCCTGTTCGTATAATATATGCGGCAGATATCATCGTGTTATTTTCGAATTCACGCCTGACGAAATCCATTCTTCATTAACTCTGGGCACTGAGAAAATTACCAAATTAACATTATTATCAAAAAGAGCGTGCTTCGGTTGGCATTGAAATTTGAAATCAGCCCGCGGCTGCGAGTGTGAATTCGAAATGTGCGCTGATTTTCACATTATTCTCGCGAAACAAATATAAATTAGTAATTTGAACGGTGACCTATCTTCGGCGAGGGGAAATTTAATGGTAATATTTACAAGATGGAGATATCAAGTTCAGTTGTTTCAAAACTTTACAAACAAATGAATCATTTTGAGGAAAATTTCGTGATTTACAGATTCAATCTGCGAGGTTTTTTGTTCGAGAAATTTCCAAGTTTATTTTGTCATATTATGAATGAAAAATTTTTCTACATAAATAATACATTATTTATAATAAAAGTGGATCAAAAAAATACATCTGATTTTGACCAAATCCGAGAGGGGTGATAATTTTGAGTTGGTGATCGACTATAGACGATTTTAGACCCTTCGCTCAAAGGGAAACTGTGCTGTGGTACTTCACTCCCCTTTGAGTTAGGAACCAAAAACTTTCCATGATTGACTTCCAACTCAAAATGAACCACCCCCTTGAATTTGGTCGAAATCCGAGTTTTTTAAATAGATATTTATATTTTATGACAGTGGTTCTCAATTAGTTTTGCTCATGTAACCCTTTTTGAAAACTATTTTTTTATTTTTTTTATTTTACAAGAAAAAATTATTTTAAAAAAATCTTGAAAAATTCTGCATAAAAATTTCTTCCTCATTAAAAATCAGCATTAATTTATGAAAAAAAATCTCTCAGGATAAATTTTAAAAAACACAGTTTTTGCATGAAATTCTTTTAAACATCCAAAAAAGCACATTTGAAAATCCTCTTCATGAGAAATGCGTAAGTAATTAGTATTTTACCTAACACCTGAAAAATTAAGAATTTTTTTTAATTAGAAAAATGATTTTTTTTTTATCAAAAATAAAAATATAAAAAATTTGAAAAATCAAAAAAAGTACTCCCAAAAAACGAAAATTTTTATTCTAGAAAAAGAAACTGAAAAAAATTCAAAAAATTAAAAGATTTCTTATTCCAAAAAAATCGAAAAAATTTTGTCCAAAAAAAAAATGATAATAAAAATACATTCACTTCACAAGAAAATGAATTTTTACTTGAAAAAATCTTTCCAAGAAATTAAAAATATTCTTCAATCTAAAAAGTAAAGATATTTATTTCAAAAAAAAAAAAAAAAAAAAAAACTAGGTGAAAATTTTTTGTTTTATATTTTCTAGTTTCCACTTACGAAAAATTGAAAAAAAAATTGAAAAAAAAACGAGAAATCTTTTTATTCCAATATACTACTCCGGAAAACCCGAAAAATCTCCTCAACCCCCCCCCCCTTATAATGATTCTTTTCTAATGAAAAATATTTCTACTCCACAAAATGGGAAATTCTATCCTACAAGAGATTTGAAAAAAATTTCCGGAAAACTGGAAGATTTTTTACAAAAAAAGTCGAAACATTTTTCTGAAAAGGTTTAAAAATATTTTTACTCCAAAAACTTTGAGGCATTTCTTTCCGAAAAATCAAAAATATTCTTCAATTAAAATATTCTTAGGTATTTCGAAAAAAAATAGATATTTTTAAATTTGGTAAGTGAAAAATAATATTTTCTAGTTTTTACTCCTGAAACATTGGAAATTTTTTTGTCCAAAAAAAATTATTTTCAATAGTTGAATGACTTTTAGTCAAAAAAATTGAGAGATTTTTCATTCAGAATATTTTTTATCCAAAATAGAAAAAAATAAAAATAAAAATAGGTAAAAAGTACTTTTATTAAAAAAAAAAAAAAAAAAAAAAAAACGAGAAATCGTTTTATTTCAAACTTTTACTCCAGAAAAATTAAGAAATCCCCCCCCCCCCCCACAAAAACGAATATTTTCGATGACAAATATTTTCTACTTCCAAAAAATGAAAAATTCTACCCTACAAAAGATTTGAAAAAAATATTCAAAAAATTAGAAGATATAAAAAAAAATTGAAACATTTTTCTGAATAAATTTTTCAATATTTTTACTCTAAAAACTTTGAGACTCAAAAAATAAATAAATAGGTAATATTTTTAATCTCGAAAAATTGAAAAGATTTCCCTTCAAGAAAATTGAAATATTTTTTAATAAAAAAAAAATGATTTTTCATCCAAAGAAAAAAAATTTGAATTTAATCAAAAACTTGGACGAAGTGGTTGCTGCCCAAGCGAAGCGATGTCGAAATATAATTATATTGAAAAAAATGTTGCTCAATTATTTGGGAGGTCAGAGGTGGAGCCTCTAAACGTGAATTTTGGTTTCAATTTTTTAGCTTTTCACCAAATTCAGATGAAATTTTTTTGCTTTATTAATGGATTCTATACGAATCGTTTTCAGCTAAAATTGAATAAAACGTTTTTTGAAAAATTAAAACAAATATTCGTGATTAAATATACCTACTTCTTTGAATTTTCAAATTTGAAAAAATAAAGAAATTAAATGCGTTGTCAAAAAAAATTAAGATATTATCTTCAAAAAATTGAAAATTGAAAAAAAAATCACTCCAAAGAAATTTGTAAAACATTTTTTTATCTCTAAAAAATTCAGCGATTTATTTCTCCGAAAATTTAAGAAATATTTCTACTCCACTCCAAAAGATGGCAAAACTTGTTTACTTCAAAGTAATTGAGAATTTTTATTTCCTTGAAAATAAGAGATTTTTTTCTTCAAAAAAATTGAAAACGTACGTCTTTAAGTTCCAAAAAACTGAAGCTTTAAAAAAAATGAGACCAAAATTAAGAGTTAAAAAAAGAACATACTTGGGGACTTCAAATTTAAAAAAAAAATTTCAGATGATTTTTCGCACAGTTAGTTATAGCACTTTGGAAATTATGTGTATTTTTTATGTTGCTCCACAATGCTTCACCTTCGTCTTCAGCACTCCCTAGCTCCACTTTTACAGTTCGCTCAGAAAAATTAATGGGAACAAAGTTATGGAAAATTTAACGTAAAATGATTTACTTTAGAATGTTTTTCCTCAGAAAGTTGAATCCCAACGAAATAAATGCGAAGAACTGATTTTGAGGGGCTGAAGCCTCGAAAAAAGTGACTTAGAGGTGAAATATCGGGGGATTTCTCAGTATGTGACAGAGTAAACCTTCTCCTGCAAAACAAACCAAAAAAATATATATATATTTCCATAGCAATTTGTTGGGGTATTGGCATTTGATAATATGTCGTACATCTGTGTATTGCCTATCCACTGGTTTTGATTTTGACATTTTTCAAGTTCTTTGCTCTCCCTCTCCTCCACCATAGACCTTAATTTAGCCTCTTTTTTTTTGACAAAATGAGTAATTATTTTACAAGATTAAAATATAAAAATTTAAAAAATCATCCTCAAAGTATGAAATCACCAAAAAATTAAAACGAAAAAAAAATTGAATGAAAATTCTTATAAAATTGAAACGTCTGAATCAATAGCCAAGTCCTATCCTGTTGAAAAGAAAAAAAAACACTACACAATTCGTAAACCCATGAAAAATTCAGTCAAAAACGCAGAAATCATACCACACACACACACACCCAATATTAAATATTATAATATTATTAGTATTGTTCTCCTTCATCAATCAACTTGACGTATAACCCTTGTATCTAAGAAGTTTTGGTATAATAAAAATATTTTCTGCAATTTACGAGCTCGCATTTTGTTAACCACGAAACGAAATTTTCCGCTTTATCTTCGCAGATTTTTCATACCCGTCACAGAAGGAAAACCCGTCCGTAAAAAATGGCCAAAGCTGATTGGAAAAATATTGCCGGTATCTTTACGTCGACCTTACCTAGCCATTCATTAAAAACAGAGTCGATTTTTTATTAAACATTGCGTTTCATGCTGTTTTGGAATTTGGTAAAAATACGAGAGTACCTACTTATAGTACTTTGTCTAATACCCGTAGAGTGGATGTCAATATTCACGAAATGCCGAATTTCTGCAGCGTCTCTTTTTTCTCTTTCTCGGCTGGAATTCGTCTCGAGTTATGTCTTGCGTAAGCATTTTTCTAATAATACTTTTGTTTTTGCAGGGTTTGTCGTCGTAATGTAGTTGACTGGTATTTTATTTATTTTTTCGTTTTTTGGAAAAGAAAAATCGAATTTCTAAAATGATTTTTATCCGCGGGGTTCGGTTAATAATTTTTATCTGGAATTGATAGGTATGTAATTTAATTTTTTACAAGATGTTTTTTTTTTATTAACCAGTCTTTTTTTGGAATTGTACTATAGAATTATGGAAAAGTATCCAACAAAAAAGAATTTTCCAAAGATACGAAATACGAATGTAGCGAGCTATAAGTATTTCGAGGTTAAATTTTTTCATCCACCAACGATACCAACATACTTACTTGTAGCCCTAGGTAGTGGTATTAGAATGGTTCTTGTTTTCGACTTTTGATTTTTTGTGTCTCACATAATTCCATATTTTGTATTTTTAACTTAATTGAACTCCAAGAGGTTTAGATAAAAAAATAATAATAATAAATTTACATATTTTTAAACTTTTGTCTTCTTTTTCTTTCAATCTACATATAAGTTGTTTCTCTTCATGATAAGTGATTCCCAATTTTTTATTATCCCCAATGTGAATTTCAAGTGGAGCATTGCAGCTCTCTTTCAGAAAAAATGTATAATTTTATAGGTACTAAAAAATGAGCCAAATTGCCAAAATATCCAAATTGGTAAATTTCCACTTGAAATTTAGTTGGGAGAAAAATAAAAAATTCGGAATTGTTTTCTCTTGAGAAGGAAAAACTTGGAACAAAAAAATGCCCAAGTCAGAAATATTGGCAATTTTAAAAAATTAAGTTGGAGAAAAAATGAAAAATTAGAAATAATTTCTCAAAAAAGCAACTTGATGGGTTGGACCCCTAAAAAGGAAAAATTTCAAAATCTGTCAATTTTAATTTTTTTATTTGGCGGGGGTGGGGTGACTAAGCTCGACTTGAATATCAATTTCATTTTATTTATTTTTTCAAACAAACTTGACTTTGTTGTTTGTTTTGTTCACATTTAACGTTTCAAGTGAAGTAGGTACTACAAATAATTTTAAGTTCAAATACGAGTAAATTCACTTTTTCGAAGAGAAAAAAAGGAATAATTTTCTCTTCCGAAAAGCAATCTGAGAATTTTTTAGGAATTTTTTCCAGAATCTTTGAAAGTGAAATTTTCACATTTTCTGAGATTTTCAGAAAAGTATTCCAATAGGAGCTTTCACGTAGAAATTTTTTTATGAATGAGATTTTTTCAGAGAGAAATTTTTAATAGGGAAAATTCATTTTTTATAAAGAAGTTTTACATGGAGAAATATTTTTCAAAATGTTTTTCACCAAATAAATTGTTAAAATAAAATTTTTCAAAATTTTTCAAAATTTCAAAAAAGAACGAAATTTTTAAAATAAAATTTGAAACACAAATTTTTTTGAGAAATATCGTTTCATTTTTCCAACAAAAAAAAAATCAATAAAAATTTTATGATTTTTCTTACAAAAAAATATTTTTAAAGACAAGTATACGAGTATCCTACAATAATGATTTTTTGGGGAAAATTTCATTTCTCCCTCCTCAGGAATTCTTATAAAAAATTTTTTGATGAAATTTTTCAAAATAAGTAGGTTTTTCTAACAAAATTTCTAAAGTAATTTTTAATGAAAAAAAATTTTTACAAGAAAAGTTTCAAGGTACAAATACGAATGTTCCATGATTTAAAAAAAAAATTTCGAAGAAAATCTGAAAGAAAATCTGTGAATTTTTATTTACTTAATTCCCCAAGAATTTTTCAACTGATTTTTCTGTAAATATTTTAAAGAAAATTTTTTATGTGAAAATTTGAATTATTATCAAGTAATTTTATAAAAATACTCTTTCCAAAATAATTTTTTTTAACAAAATTTTAAAAATAAGTAGAAATTTCTTTGAAGATTTTTCAAAAAAGATTTCAAAAACTATGATGAAAACTTTTCAAAGAACATTTAAAGGAGATGAAGAAATCTACTGAAAAAATAAAAAAATTTTCACTTTGGAAAAAAATAAATATTTTGCAAATGTGATTAATTTTTTTGGAGAATATCTTAACGACAAAATTTCAATCCTCACAAGAAATTTTGATGGATAATTTTTTTGAGAAAATTCTCCAACAAAACTTGAAAAAAAATTAATACCTACCTAAAATATTTTTATTTTTACTTATTTTTCATTCTTGTCAAGAAATTTCATCAAGATTTTTATTCGTAAAAATTCTCCTCAAAACATTGTTTTTATTTTTGGAAAGAATTTTTTATAAATAATTTTCAACGATTTTCAATCGAAATAATAATACAAAAATACGGCGTTTTGATTAGGCAATTTTATTAACATCACAGAAAATATTATTTAGAAAATTCACGGCGATTTGATTATGCAATTCTATTAACACCACACCCCACTCACGTCATTATCGAAACATTACCTAGCGATTTCAATTATAATTTATCCAGGTTTTTGAAATTTTCAAATGAATAAATTATTCAAATCTGTTCCTTCAACATTTTTTCCAAAAAAAAAAAAGAAAGAAAGAAAGAAAGAAAAAGAAATAAATGAAAAAATTTAATTTTTATCAAAAAATTAAGAATTTTTTAGTGAAAATTTTTCATGAAATAAACTTTTTTTAGCAAAATTTTCGAGAAGAATTATTTAAAAATAATTCTTGCGCAGATTTTCAACAGTAATAACAATACAAAAATACGGTGTTTTGATTAAGCAATTTTACCAACAGCACAGGAAGTATTCCTAAAAAATTTACGGCGAATTGATTATGCAATTCTATTAACACCACACCCTTTACACTTCATTACCGAAACATTATCTAACGATTTTAATAGGTAATAAATTATTCAAGTCTCTTCTTCAAGATATTTTTCCAAGAAAAATTTTTGGTGAAAATTTTTCATAAAATAATCCTATTTTAAACAATATTTTCGGGATGAATTTTTCTAAAATAATTCTCGAAGATTTTCAACTGTCATAACAATACAAAAACACGGCGTTTCGATTAGGCAATTTTATCAACATCACAGTAAATATTATTTAAAAATTTACGGCGATTTGATTATGCAATTTTATTAACACCACACTCTATTCACAATCATTACCGAAACATCAACCTAGCAATTTCAATAATAATTTATCAATGTTTTTGAAATTTTCAAATGAATAAATTATTCAAATCTGTTCCTTCAAGATTTTTCCAAAAAAAAAAAATCGAAATTTTTATCAAGAAATTAAGAATTTTTCAGTGAAAATTTTTAATGAAATATTTTTTTTTTCAACTTTCGGGAAGAATCTTTCTAAAATAATTCTCAAAGATTTTCAACTACCTATAGTAACAATTCAAAAATACGGCGTTTTGATTAGGCAATTTTATTTACATCGCAGTTTTAAAAATTTACGGCGATTTGATTATGCAATTTTATCAACACCATCTCCCTATTTACCAAAACATCAGCGATTTCAATGTTTTTAAAATTTTCAATTAATTAAATCATTCAAGTATGATTCTTTAGGATTTTTTTTTGAGAAAAATTTTAAATGAAAAAATTTAAATTCTTATCGAGAATGAAGAATTCTTCGGTGGAAAATTTTTCATAAAATAAACTTTGATAAATAAAGTTTTCTAAAGTATAAGGTAATTTTATAAAGTTTGATTTTTGAGACTTTTTTTGCTAATAATTTTGCTTAGAAGAAAAACAGCGAAGCATTCGAGTAAAAAGACTTCAAAGATGATAATTAGATTAGTGCTCGCTGCTCGTAAAGAATCAATTTGACCATCCTAAAGTCGTTTTGTTGGGTATCCTGCGTTCAATAAAAAAAACACGCATTATTTTCTCATAAAAAGAAACACATTTTTGTTGGGGAGGGGAACGAGAGGGGAGATAGACCGAAAAAATTTATCAAAATTCACCAAATGTAAATAAAGACCACCCTCGTAGGTATAAAATATTGTTCGAGCGAACAATTGAAGAATGTCGACAGCTGAGTAATGTAATTGAAATTTAACAAATGGTTGAATAAATTTCGCCACCGTCACCACGTTTGGATGAATTACGAGGTTTAATTCGACATTACGACGACACGACCCATCCACCCCGAAACCACAATCAAAGAAAAAATATTCCAGCTTGAATTTCCTCTAATTGATTTATCAGCTCGATAATGTTTTATATCGAGTGAGTAGGTATTCCATATGGCTGAATTCAAATTAATGACACCGTAAAAATTTATTTTCGCTGGTTTTCAATATACTACGAAAAGTAAGAGTAAAAAGTACAGTACGGTTGGGTAAATTGGTACTTAGGCGGCGTTTATGGTTCGAGAAGAAGAGGACGTAGAAGCTTTGTAGGTTTTTAGTGTGTAGTTTATTTCAATTAATCTTATGTTAGAGAGTGTTTCTACGTTTTACGTCATTTAAGTCGGGCCAAGTTTTTTCCATTACGTGTATTCCTATCGTATATCATTCGAGCTACACATTTTAAAAACTTAACCTAGCCGCAGCGAATTACGTACCAGGAGAGGGGGTATTTTGGTATTTTGATACGTTCTTAATTAAATATACGTAAAAAGTTGATATTTCTTTTTTAAACCCTGCGTCTATAAACTCTGGCGCGATATCATAGTTTGTGTGTAGCTTTGCATTTTAAAAACTTTCCCACTCGAGCTGTCCATTTTGTCGCCGGAGTTGTTGATTTATTGCCTCTTCGATAACTCCGAATCTATTATGTAAAGTGTTCTGGGGATTTGAATACGTATAAGTATAGTATACTTGTAACACGAAGATGTTATTTATACACGTTCAACTTTTAGCCATACTACGAGTTTAACCGAGCCAAAGAGATGTGAACTTGTTAGTGTAATGTTTGTACGTAGGTAAGGTACTTGCCTTGCCTGGCTACATGCGGACCGAATAATAAATGTAGCTATTTGTTTTTAATAAGAGAACCCATACAGTGTAACAGGATCTGAAATCGAATAAATATTCGCCAATAATTGGAAATTTGTTCGATAAATTTTATTCTCTTTTTTTATTCTTGTTGCAGTAACAATGGTTTATTACTTGATTGTATTATTTTCGTCGACCCTCGGAGTAGTTTGTTCACTTCTGTTAATGGTTGGATTGTACTTGGTGAGTATGAAAATTGGATATTTATTTCGGTTTCAGGGCAGTCGTCTATTGTATTGATTTCTTGATAAGGCGAACACGTGCGAAGACGGTTACGTCTTTATGCCAGTTTTTTTCCAAGGACGTAAAGTTTTATGGAATATAATTGGTTGAAAATTTAATATAGAGGAAAAATTAGCCCGACTCGAAAGTTTTGGTAAATGATTACGCGATATTTTGGTGTAATCTGAAGAAATTTGATTATTAATTTGAACATTTTCAAAAATGATGTTCATATTTTCTTTTCTTTAATTTTTTTTTTACTATTTAAAGAACATTTATAAAAGTTATTACCCTATTTTTCCCTAATTTTATGAGATTATACTTAGATATTATATTCTGTTCAATTTAGATTGAAAATTATTACCTAGATATAATTTCACTTTTTTCCCTTTGAATTTTCAATAAAAAAGAAAATTTTCCAAAATTTTGCTTAGCTAAAACATAAAAAAATTATTTTACTCAAAAAATTACAAATATATTCTTGAAATTTATTTGAAATAAAAGTTTTTCCATAAAAATTTTAATCTGATTGTTGCCAGTAATTTTTTAACATTTTGTTTATTACCTATAAGTAAATAGAAATTTAAGGAAAGTCGTTCAAAACATTTACCTACCAAATTTTTTCAAGAAACAAAAATATTTTTTTACGAATTCAGAATTTTTGAAATCATTATACAGACAGAAAAATTGTGATTGCAATTTTTAAAACGTTATAGAAGGAAAAAAACTTTTTCAGAAAATTTATTCAGAAAACATTGGTTGAAAATATATTCTTAGGTATTCAAAAAATAAGATTCTCTAAAAATTTTATTCAAAATTTTTTTCCAAATTTTAATAGTGGAATAATAAATAAATTCCAGTTTAAAATAACATTCATCAAAATTCGGTTTTTGAAAAATTGATCAAAATTTTAATAGCAAAATTTGAACAGAATTTTATTTTGAAAATTCGAGCAAAATCTTATTTGAATTTTTTTTTTGAGATTTGATATCCAGAAAAATGAGAAAAATTGACTGATTTTCAAAATCTCATTTTTTGTTGGTTATAACCAGTCAATGTTGTCAATTTTAAGCAGTACCTTGAAGCGCCACAAATTTTTCAAAATTAAAAATAAAAATTGACAAAAAAAATTCGTGCACGATGCACACCGAGCATGATGCACACCGATCATGCACACCAAACACGATGCTCTTACTCTGCATCATCGTGCACAGTGTACATGCTCAGTGTGCATCGTACACAGTGTGCATGCTCAGTGTGCATCGTACGCAGTGCGCATGCTCAGTGTGCATCGTGCACAGTGCGCATGCTCAGTGTGCATCGTGCACAGTGCGCATGCTCAGTGTGCATCATGCACAGTGCGCATGCTCAGTGTGCATCGTGCACAGTTAAGATACCCTCGAGAAATATGAAAAGAAAAAAAACCACTGAAAATGCGTGTTTTTTCAACGTTTTTTTCCTGAGATTTTTCCTTTTTTTTTTTTTTTTTTTTTTTTTTTAGATTGAATTTGGGAAATATTCTTGAAATTTAATGTGTAATTTGAAAACTGATTGTTGGAGAATTTTACCACAATTTTTTTCTAAAATTTATTTACATGGATTTTATTTAGGGTATGCTTGAATCGGAAAATTTTATTAAAATTTTATTTAAAATATTTATTAAGAAGCCAGAAATTTTCATTAAATTCATTTTATTTAAAAAATGTTCTCAGCATTTTTTTGCAAACTATGTAGTAGGTAAAATCTCTGTAGTTACTCACTCGGAAAATTCTCTGAAAATGTGAGTTGGGAAATCTCAATTCATAAAATTTCATTTGAGGAATTTTCTTTAAAATTTAATAATTGAGAAATCTTCTTAAAATTTTTTACTCGTGAAATTTTCTCAAAATTTCAATTTATAGGTAAGTATTGATGATTTTATCAAAATCTCATTTGAAAAATTTTATGCAGAAAATTCTTTTCAAGTTTTATTTTTAAAATTTTGTTTTAAACGTGATAATTTTTTTCTAGTTTCATTATGGAAGAAATTTTTCAGCTTTAATTTTAGGAGTGAAATTTGGTGAAAATAATTTTCAAACAAAAGTTGTAGCTTGAAGTGCTAGAAATAATTTTAGTGATGACAAAAATTTCAATTGAATCCTTCCCCCCATCCCTTCCCCTCCCTTCCCCTCCAATTTAGAATTTATCAAACTAGGCTCGAGTGATTTTTTAAAATAATTTTTTATTCCTTAAACTTTTGAATCATTAGCATAATTTTTCATCCATTTTGTACCTTGAAATTTTCGACCAATTACAAATTTCTGCCGAACGAACAAGCACGAGAGACGAACAAAAAACCCATCAAAAAATCCTCCAAAGTACATGACCTTTGCTTACGTTGTTTTCCACATATCCACGTCGTTTCATTTATGAAAAATTTCGTTAATCTGACACGTGACTGGTATTTAGATAAAAACATCCGCAAGGATTACCCATAAACATGACACAATTTTAATTATTTTTTTCAAATTCGTAATTACCTACGTAAACAGAACGGAGCTTTTTTCGGTCCTAAAAACACCAAAAAAATTAAAATAAATAAAGTTTTTTTTTTTCGTAAGTACCTAATTTAATTAACGACAAGAAATTAAAAAAAAAACCGCTTAAATTCGTTCGCAACCGTATCAATTATTAATATGGTACTTTAATTTCAAACAAGAGTTTTTTATTTTTTAAACAGGAAATTCGATGTCTTCTATTACCGTGGATGGTGATTATATCGATATCCTCGTTCATCGACATTTCACACTCGGCTTATTGGCTCACCCTAGATGACGTAAGTATTTGTACATTTAATTTACACCGTTTTGCTGTCGACGACGTTTTACAAGATTGTTTGTTTTGTAGCCGAATTTCAGCCCACTTACCGCAGTATTCTTTACCGTTGAATTATTTATTTTTCTGCTCAATGTAAGTGTGATAATTTAAAAAATCTCATCTCTACGGTTTTATAATGGCGACGGTTTTATTCGCAGGCGTATTCTTTGCTATGTGTTATATCCCAGTATCAAGAATATAAAGCTGGAAGAGGAACTGCCGCTTATTATGATCTTTTGCAAACGGTATTACACTTCTTTTTTTCCACCATGTTCGAAGTTTTCTCTTTTTTATACCTACTTTACTTTTTTGCACTTGCCAAATGGAAACACTACATCGAGGAAAGAAAAACGAATTCTGCGAGAGAATACTACGAATGTATTAGGTTTTAGGCGGAATTAAATTCTCAGTTTAAAAATATATATAAACTCGACCGTACGTAAAATGTCTGCCTAAACTACCTTTGAGGGTTCCATTGATACAAAAAAATTCCCACAGTTTGTATGGTAATGTTTCTATTTTTGTGGCGAGTGTATTTTGTAAAGAATAGTAACGAGGTTTGTGAAATATTTTCGGTAGGAAAAAACCAAGATATAAACTGCAGGCATCATTTTTTCGGTGTATATTTTAGAATATAAATGGATAATTTAATTTTCAAAATGGTGAAATTGGAGTAGACTCAATTTTATAAGCTCGTTTTTTTTGCTGATTTTTTTTCGGGGTATCATTTTATCTCGTAAAATTGAAAAAATGTTAGGTATCGTTTTAAATTTTGATCCGAGGTGGAATTTCATAATAACTCGATTTGTAGAATATCTGTATTATAATTTTATACGATAAATTTTAGATTTTTTTTCAAGTTGAAAATTGAAGGAGCACGATGCGCCAAAGTGATTTAGTTTGAAAATGTTATTTAAAAGGGAACTTAAGAAAATTTTGTACGATGTTTTTTTAACTTTAAAAAAAAATCAAGTTATCAAGTTTTTTTTATTAATAGGTATGTTCAAAACGTTGTATAGAATTATAGAAAATTAAAAAAAAATCTTGTTTAAAATTTTTTTATGTAACTATCTTACGAAATGTAAAAATCATCATTTTTCATTCTGAGCAAATTCAATTAACATTTAGTAGGTAGTTATCTATAGGATCTTTTAAAAATTTTGTTTGAACTACATATTTTCAGAATAAACAAAAATCAAGTCACTAAAATGTCATCCAAGATTTTTAACAATTTCATTTCATACCGAAAATTAATTCAAAAATATTCTTTAAAAAATTCTGTAGGTAACTATTGAAAATTGTTTTCAAAATTTTGAAATTTTTATTCCAGGAAAATGGGATTTTTTATTCTAGGTAAAGAATGGGATTTTTTTACTTCTAAAAAAAAAATCAAAAAAATAATTGTATTTCCCAAAAAAAAAATAAATAAATAAATAAAAATTAATGGGGTTCTCAAATCACGAAACAAAACCAAAAATTTTATTTCAAAAGATGAAAAAAAATATGTTTCAAAATAAGGAATTTTTATTTCAAAAAATTGATTTCTTTTAAAACTCCATTGAATACTTTTCATTTTTTTGTTCATTTTTTTAAAAAATTCCATTTGAAATTGCGTTCATACCATATCATCTTCTTAAAATCTTAAAAATTTTATGTTATAAAAAGGTTTTTAGAAATCCTGTTCGTTTTTTTCCCATTTTGTATGAGAATTTTTTTTTCGGATTTCGTTTTGAATTTTTTCTAGAATTTTGCTTAATTTTGTTTTGAGGTTTTTCATTGAGATTTTTTAATTTTTATTCATTTATTAATTTTTTTTTTGAAATTGAGATTGAAATTTTTCAGAAGTTTTGTTTAGAATTTTTTTGTTGAAATCATGAACTGGAAACATTTTCAAGTGCAGGTACAAAATTTTACAAACATTTTAATCAGGAATTCTTTGAAACTATTCTTCACATTTTTCAAAAATTTTATTTGAAATTTTGAGTACTTAGATGATAGGTATTTATTTTTTTATAAATTATTTTTTCCACATTTGAACTACTTTTTTCGAATTATATGTACGAGATTTTAAAAAAAAATTATTTTGGGAACTATTGAAATGATGTTAAGGATATTTCCTCTTTTTTTTTTACTTTTCGTAGTAAGTACCTACCAGTCTTAACTCATTCAATTTAAAGAATTTTTATTTTCAAAAATTCTGCTTGATTTTTCTTTTTGAAGTGTTTTTAAATTCTTCTTGAAATTTTACAAATCGTTTTTTAAAAATATTATTCAGATTTTTTTCTCAAATTCGAGAATTTTATTAAAATTTTATTTACAATAAGTATATTTTTTCACTTTTTGAAAAATACGATAATTCAAGATTTTTTCAAAGTTTTGTTCAGAAACTCTATTTAAATTTTTTCATATTTTCTCAAAATTTTTGAAATCAGATTGTTTGTTCAGAAAATTTTCTAAATTATTTTATCAACGACCTTTTTTTTCAAAAATGTTAGAGATTTCATTACTATGATTATCTTCAGGATTAAAGAAATATTCCTATAGGTATTTTTGAGATTTTTCATGGAAAATAGTTTTCTCAAAAATTTACTTGGATTGTTTTTTGAAGCTTCGTTTGGAAGTTTTTTGAAAACCTTTTTATAGAATTTTTTTCAAATTCTGTTTGAAAATTGTTCAAAAGTTTTCCATAGAAATACAAAATTTTGTTTAGGAATTTTTTATTAAATTTTCAAAAATTTTGCTAAAATGTGTCATGCTTAAAATAGTTGCCATTGTTCGGTAGGTAATTTTTGTTCAGGCTATTTTGCTTTTTATATGTTATTTTTATTTCGGTAGATACCTTTTTTTTGAGAGAGTGAATTCATTGAAGATTTTTTGAATATATTACACGTACTATGTTCAGAAAATTTAAATTTTATTCAGAATTTTTTTCCCGAAATTTCAATGCTTTCAAAACTTTGGTCTATTTTTTTTAATGTCGTTGAAAAATTTCTTCGAATGTTTGATTTTTTTTTTTCTTTTGTAATGATAAAGAATCAATTTTAAATTTCGTCAAAAATTATCTGCCCAAAAATTTTACAAAATTTTGTTAAATTGCAATTTTTTTCAACATTTTTCATAAGTTTTATTTATTTTTGAATCTTTTCTTAAATTTTTATTTATAAAGCCGATCCACGATTTCAAAAATTTTTCTCATCACTTTCAGAAAATTTTCCAGCATTTTCCTCTAGAATTTCGTTTTAAATTTTTTTCAAAATTTTGACCGGAAATTGTATTGAAATTTTATTCAGGAAAATTTCCAATTTTTGAATAATTTTCAAGAGTTGATTTGAAACTTTTTTAAAATTTTCATCGGAAATTCTGTTAAAATTTTATCCAGAATTATTTTCAAAACAAATTTTTTCAATTTTTTCCTTAATTTTGATTTTAATTTTTCATACAGAAAGTGGCATCTTCTCAAAAAAAGTTGCACTCGAAAAAATTTAAGTTTTAAAAAAAATTAAAAAATCATGGGAAAATTTTTTTAAAAATTATTTTCAAAGTTACTTTTTTCAAAAATAATTATTATACCTATTCATATAATACCTATTAAAAAAATCATTAAAATTTTGTTTAATGATAGGTATAAATTTGTTCAGATTATTTTTTTGATTTAAATAAAAAACTCACATTTTGAAAAAAAAATTGAATATTTTCATTTTTTTTTTTAAGTTTTGTTCATGATTTTTTTGGGAATTTTTTAAATGTTTGAAATAGGTGAAATTTTTCATTTTTTTTTTTTTTTTTTTGGTAAAATATTTGAAAAAGTTACTTGGAAAAATTAAAACAAAATAAATTAAATTCATCGTAACATTTCAAAGCGTCGTAGCTCCTTCAAATCAAAAATTGAACAAAAAATAAACATAACCTTTTTTGTGAAAAAATTTCAGCTCTACAAAATAAGTTATACACCAATTTCACCTACCTATGATATTTAACGAGTTACACGACATTAAAAGCAAAACACCTCATCACCCAGTACAAATTTTTCCACTTCAAAATCTCACATTCGACAAACCTCGATTAGTCTCGCACTTAGGAAAAACTTTCTTCTAATTTTTCCTCAATTTCTGACCAGATGCGTCGTCGTGACCAAACAGCCCCTTTATCAGTCCGCTGCAGCCAACAGCAAACGACAGGAACCAGCTACCTATTGACAGCCAGCAGCCACCCACCTCGCGAGTTCTGTCAATTACCCAACGAATGTTCGACGACGCAACCCTCCTCCGCAGCCAACGACAACATAAAACTTCGCAGGGTGCAATTTATCAACGAAGACGATCGCGTGAAAACCAAGCTATCACGTCAAACCTTCGATAGCCAGCCATTGGTCAGTGATAACGACGGCGAAACCATTATTAACGAGGATGAGGAAGATTACATGTCCAATAGGAACGATTATTTGTGGGGTTCAGCGGCCGAGGAAAGCATTTTAATATGTAATGTCGAAGTAAAACATGGTAATATATATATTTTTTTTTTGAAATATATCTTGGCTTATTTTTAGCTCGTTATAATTTATGGGTTATTTTACCTCCCAGATATGGTATATTTCATTTTAGTAAAAAAAAATTATGATATGGGATATGGAACTTTTACTCGTAAGTTCTAATATCCGAAAAAAAAAAGTATCGACACAGAATGGTTGTCTCCTTTGGAGGGAAACCTCTCTAAAGGGTGAAAGTGTAATAATTTCATTTATTTAAACAAAAAAAAAACATTTTCTGGCTCGTATTCGTGAAATGAATTTCATTTTAAGTAGCAGCTCTTACACCAATAAATTACACGATTGATTTGTTGCCTCTTCCGCTATAAAACACATTTGCAATGTAAACAAACGTTAAAAGTTTCCTTACCTAAGTTGATTGAATATCGTTTATGGAGGGTGTTAATTTTGACCCGTCAATGGAAACATTCAAAACAAACTCAATGTCACCTTGTAATCCTCATTAAGTAAATTATTTTCATTCATAATGTCCTCCCTATATTCTCCGACATGCCATATTTATGCGCGTACAAAAATATTCCAAAATAACTCCAAGGTCTTTATTAAGTGTATTTTCTATTACAGATTCGCAAAACGACGAACGAGAAAAGCGTAAGAAAAAAAAAGACGCCAAGGAGGTTATCAGTTCGAAAACAGACATCGAAGGTAATACCTTTAAATAAAGGCTGCATGTGATAAACACCATATCAATTTTAAGTTGGCGTAAAATCATCGAAGAACAGAGTAAACGCAGCGTATCAGCCATCAAAATGCGTAGTATCGTAAAAGCAACAGAATGGAAAAGAAAAAACATAATTTTTTACCTTTGTGTTATAGCCATTTCCGCGTATTTTCGAACAATAAAATGGTAAATCGCTTGAATATTCGATAAACGTTGCATATTTCGTTTGATGTTTTGTGTGTACATTAAAATTCCTTTTTTTTGTGTACTTTTTTTTATGTGTTTCTTTTAAAAAGCTTAAAAAGCTTATTAGTTTGCTTTTGAAAATCATCTTGGAAATATTATTACCTAAAATTGAGAAATTAGATACTTATTTGAGAGAATGAGAATCACAAGTACCTGTAAATGAAAATGCATCTACAATGTGTTTGATTCGATAAAAGTAACATACCAAGCGTGAAAATTCCCTTAAGGTACTCTTAATAAAATGACCTAGTAGATACAATTTTTTTTTTAAAGAAAAAAAATACCAATTTTTTACTCATTTTTTAGGAGAAAAAATTATCATAAAAATTCCTCTATTTTTTTAATGTAAAATTCCTCGAGTTTTTTTTATTCCATTTTTAATTTTTTTTAAATGAGAAAAAACTCATTTTTTAAATTTTTTTGAAGAAACAAAAATTTAAAAATTTAATTGTTTTGAATCAAAATTTTTTAATGAAAAATTCCCCACTTTAAAAAAAATAAAAAATTCCTCAATTTTTTCATGAAAAAAAATTGTCATTTTGTGAAAGGAAAAATTCCTCATTTTTTTGAAGAAAAAATTCCCCCAAATATTGTTTAAAGAAAAAAATCCTTCAATTTATTTTAAACAAAAAAATCCCTCAATTTTCTTTAACAAAAAAAAATTATCTTAAAAATTTCTCGATTTTTTTTTTTTTTTTTTTTGAAAAAATCCACATTTTTCAAATTCTATATAATTTTTTATTTTGATTTTTCCAATTTTTTTTAAGAAAAAAAAATCCTCAATTTTTTTCATTCTTTAAAAGAAACAAAAATTACCACTGTCTTTTATGAAATCCTTATTTTTTAGAATAAAAAATTTCTTAATTGTGTTCAATTCCACAATTTTTTTAAAGAAAAAATTCCTCAAATTTTTTTAAAAGAAAAATTCATCCATTTTTTGAAAGATAAAAATTATGACAAAAAATCCTCAATTTTTTTTAAAGGAAAAATTCTTTAACTTTTTTTGAAAAAAAATTCCACATTTTTTTTTGAATTTCTTCAATTTTTTTTTTTTTTTTTTTTTTTTGAAGAAAAAGATTCCCTAATTTTTTCTAAGAAAAAAAATCCTCAGTTTTTTTCATTTCTTTAAGAAAACTAAAATTATTCCTTTTTTAAAATCATTATTTTCTTTTAGAAAAAAAAACCTCATAAAAAATTACACAATTATTTTAATGAAATAATTTCTCATTTTTTAAAGAAAAAATTCCCCTGTATTTTTTAAAGAAGAACAAAGTTCCTCAATTTTTCAAAAGGAAAAATTCCTCGGTTTTTTAACGGAAAAATTTCTCATTTTTTTTTTCAAATGCCACATTTTTTTAAATTTTATAATTTTGTTCAACTCATTCATTTTTTTTTTTAAAGAAAATAATCCTCCAATTATTTTTTTTTTTAAATTCTCAGTTTTTTATTTTTTTTTGAAGAAACAAAAATTTTAAGTCCTTAATTTTTTAGAAAAAAGTTTTCATTTTTAGAAGAAAAAAATAGGTTCGGTTCCTATCATTTTTTTGGAATAAAAAAATCCTCAATTTTTTAAAGAAAATTTCAATTTTTTTGAAGAAACAAAAATTTTAAATCAATTTTTTGTTTTTAAATCCTCATTTTAAAAAAAAATATATAGCTAAGTATCATTTTTTGAAATAAAAAAACCCTCAATTTTTTCAAAGAAAAAAATTTCCATTTTTTAAAAGAATGAATTATTTAAATTTTTTCAAATTTCTCAATTTTAAAAAAAATCTCGCATTTTTTAAAGAAAAAATTCACATTTTTTGGAAGAAAAAAATTGCTCAAATATAAGTATAGAATTATGTGAGGCGCTCTGTGAAAAGTTACCTAAACTCGGAAAAATCGAAATCGATTTTTTTAGCTTATCTGAAAGAGAATTTCTTCCTGCGTAATATAAAACAAAAAAAATCAAAAATTGCTTGAAAATTGACCGATATATACCACTTTGAAGTTCTCACATGGAGAAACGATGATTGGAGAAAAACGCTCCGAAATTGCGCCAAAAGTATTTTTTATTTTTTTTTTATTTTTATTTTTTTTGAGAATCCAATCAAAAAGTGAAAAATCTATTTTTTGCTCTCCTGAAAAATTTGCTTTTCCGAGTTTTAGGTACCTTTTCACAGAGCGCCTCACATATTTTTAATCCAACATTTTTTTTCAAGATATAAATTTTGATCACTTTTTTATTTAAACGCATATTTGAAACGAAACGTTTAAAAAAAAAACGATCCATTTTGGCCTCAAATTTTGGAAGACTTTCCGAACAATGAGGTTTGGGGGAATTACACAATTTATCACAATCGAACGAAACCAACAAAATAAAAATAAAACTTTTTATTTGATAAGAAATAAAAGATTACAAAAAAAAGAAGAAATAAAATGAAAGAAATTATTAATAAAACTTTTGATATTAGTACAAAAAAACAGAAGAATAATTATCAGGTAACAATCTCGTCAGCATGATTTGAATTGAGAGGAGGAAAAAAAACATGATTGTTAGAGACGTAATACTGGAAGACTACTATCCAGATCTTTATGTGAGTAGCGTAGGTTAATTCGATTTGCAAGTTATCGCTTCATTTTTTCTAAAATTGGAAGAACCATTTCGAAAGTGGGTCGTTTCCCGGGTTCCTCGTTCATACAGATTTTGATCAATTTAGCCATATGAGCTGAAACACCATTCGGTATAGCTACACGTAATCCTTCGGTGACCACCTAAAGAGAAGGGAAAAAAAGGTTAGGTTAGATGAACTCATTGAACTCCCTTCTAGGTACTTGGATATCTTTTAATATTTACTTTGAGTCCGATTTCCATCGGCGAGAATTCGTTGAAGGGTATTTCTCTGGTGGACAATTCCCATAATAAAATAGCGAAACTCCACATGTCACATGATTCCAAATTACGATCCGATGCTTTCTTCTGTAAAGCTGTAAAATTTGCAAATATCATTAGAACAGTCTCGATGGGGTAACTTCGCTTATGTACTCGTATGGCGAATTATTTTATACCTTCTGGCGATACCCAAGCGGGGTAATAAATGCGACCTTTTTCTTGAAACGAGAATTTCGCATCAGCCATGTTTATTCTGGCAGTTAAATCTTCGTCGATCTGTTTACAAAGATAACGAAAAGTAGTCTCAATTGAACTGAAATAAGTTATAGGGAAAGTGCTTTCGGATTAACTGACCATGACGTGTCTGCTATTCAGTTGGTATTCAGGTACGATACGTTCCAAGCTGTGCAAATATGCCATTCCACGAGCGATATCCACTGCGAATCGTAACGTATGCGCTGCATCTACCACTACACCGGTTCCTTCGTGTAAAAGGGTGTATAACGAACCCCATGGCATATACTGATTAATGACGATTAAATTTGGAGGCGAATTACAGCATCCGATCACCGGTAAAATATTTGGGTGCGAGAATATCCTCAGCTTGGGATACTCTTCGTTAAAGTCTCTGGAAATACGAGCTGTGCAATTGCGAACGTTGAGGATTTTGGCAACGATGTCGTTTTTCTGCCAACGTCCGCGCCACGTTTCGCCATTGTGGGATGCTCCGAGCTTCGTATGAAGCGATAGATCTGAGAGGTTTATGCCTTTGTGACGTGATAAGGTCGCGTCGCCTTGAAATTGGAAATAAAAACAATGAATTAATTAGCTGTACGTTTTTTAAAATTTACATATTATATGAAGAGAGGAAAATTACTACTTACGACTTCGGGTTTTTAAACCTAACCAGCTTTGGTCTCTGAAGTTTATTTTTTTCAAGTCTTGCCCATTTTCGATGGCCAATTCTAAAAAAAAAAAATAATAATAATAATTGATTACAAATTGATAAGAATTTTCTAAAAATACTTTCACTATAAAAATGTTTCAATTTAAAAGTGATTCATATCACTAACCATGGAATCGTTTAGCCAAAGATCCTCTAGCTTTATCCAAAGGAGTATCTCCATCTTTATTAGCCAACGAAACAATAGCACCGTGTGCAATTAAATCCTCAGCAATCTGCTGATATCCCCAAAAACAAGCATAATGCAACGGCGTATTACCATGTTCATTGGTAAAATTGATATCAGCTCTGTTTCTCAGTAACTGTAAAAAATTCCAAATGAATCACAACGATAACATTATCATCTCACATCCACAGTTGAAGTAAAACTAACCAAATTGACAATTTCTCGGTGTCCATGGGCAGCAGCTAAATGCAACGGAGTGTCATCGCCTCGATTAGTGGCATTAATTCTCGATCCTCTGGCTAATAGTAAATCTACTATTTTATAATGGCCTTCTTTACAAGCCCAGTGCAACGGACTGAATCCGTGATCGTCACTGAAATGATAGAAAAAAAAATATGAAATTAGCGTAAAAATGCGATAAAAATATCAAATCGAAATCTCGTTAAAATATTGGCAATCGGCGATACGTTCGTTATTTCACCATCCTACGCTGGCGAGAAGAGAAAAGGTTAGTGGTACTTCCGAGAGTGCAGCCAACTCCATATATGGATATTTTGATGATACGTGTAATTGCCACCGATGCTCGTTTAATTAAGCGTAATTATTTTATTATGCCAATACGAGGATTTTAATTTATCTCGTTATGGGTTAAAATCGCACTTACCCTTGGTTCATATCATTTTCTGTGTCGTCGAGCCATACTCGTACTTGCAGAGCGTTTCCTTCTCTGCACCAATGAAATATGTCTTCCATTATGAATTATTGAGTCGGATCGACGTAGACAACTAATTAGCACGTGATTTTATCATTTTAAATGATAGATTAACGATTCAATTAACGTAAATGCGAAAATTCTACAAAAATTATTCACTTTGTATCGAAATTCGAATAACTAAAATTATATCAAGGATAGGTAAATAAATATTTCCGGCAGTGTTACCTGTTCCACAGAAATCAATCAGTGTGGTCAATCGAGAAAATGTAAAAAGAAAAGGTTTGACCCAAATTCTGTCAAGTGACGACATGAATCAATTATATTCAAAATTGGAGGGGAAGGAAGGGTCCAATTGAAATTTTTGTCATAACCAAAAGTATTCGTAGAATTTCAAGCTACAACTTTTGTTTGAAAATTTTTTCAATTGGGCTCCTTACCTCCCCTCAGTTTTTAATAATGTATTTTGAATCCGTATGAATAAGTTATATTACTCAAAATTGGTGGGGAAGGAGGGGTCCGATTGAAATTTTTGTTATAACCAAAATTATTCCTAGTACTTCAAGCTACAACTTTTGTTTGAAAATTTTTTCAATCTGGCCCCTTATCTCCCCCCTGTTTTCAATAATGTTTTGAATAAATATATGTATTATCCAAAATTGGAGGGGAGGGAAGGGTCCAATTGAAATTTTTGTCATAATCAAAAATATTCTTAGAACTTCAAGCTAAGACTTTGTTGCAAAATTTTTTCAATTGGACCCTTCCCCCTCCCCTTTAATTTTTATTTAGTATCTTGGGAGTGTTGACTGTTTGGTGTTATGCAAAATCAGTGCAGAGGGGCTCGATTGAAAAAAATTTCAAACAAAAGTTGTAGCTTGATGTTCTAGGAATACTTTTGGTTATGACAAAAATTTCGATTGGACCCCTCCCACCCGTACAATTTTGGATAATACAACTTATAATTTACTCACTCAGTTTAATTGAGTATTCAAATTAAATTCAACTCGTACTTAGAAAAGAGACATGTATTTCGATGTATTGTTTTTTCTGGTAAAAACATAAATACCTAGGTACATCAAAAATGAAAATATTGTAAACAAAGCAAAATAAACAAACAATCATGTTTGCAATCCTTGATCCTCATTTTCTGTACTAGGTAGATCGAGGAATGGTGGTATGGTTAAAATAGTAGATTCCTTATAAATGCTAAGACGACATCCTTCGCGAATTAATCTGCTCATATGTCTTTCGGCGTGTTTCCTTACTTCGTTTCCAAACTGCTTATGCATTGACCATCGCCGATCATCACTGAAAAATTTAATAAATAGGTGTCAATTAAAAGAACTTCATCAATATGAGTTTACAAACGAGTGAAATTGTCATTTTTGGTCAACTATTAAACATACCATTTCATACACCAACAATAGTTTGGTCCGTCTATTATCTTTGTACACTCAACTTTTTCTTTTTTTAGGTCGCATATCGGCAAAAACAAGAACGGTTTCATCTTTCCTCCTGAAAAGTATTATAATATGCATGAATGCTAAGTACATACATAGAAAATATGTAAACAAAACTTCAGTTACATAGGTACGAAACTCACTCTTTGGAAGAAGTGTTCTCTTCATGATTAGCTATAGTGAGGGTGTTATTTTCAACACTGGTGTTATCTAGTTGAACGTTATTTATAATTGACGTTAGCCTCTTGGGCGACTAATCCGGTACCTCCGGCTTTTGATATGAAATCCAATTTCGAAGAATCGCTTGGAACTGAAACAAACACACGATCAAGTGAAGAAGTTTACAAGACGGCGATAAAAGTACCAGATGTGAAACTTGGTTCCTCCGTTATTGAAATTACCTATATCGGCGGTCGTCGTCAGTCTGGTCTTGCAAACGTCTTCGTTACTACTATTCATAATTCGTATGGTAACGTGCTCGTCATAAAATAATTGCTAGTGCTGCAAGCTGCAACAAACACAAGACCATACTTGATATTATTTATTCTGTCGAATAAAATATTCATAATAATAGGTAAAAGGAAAGAAAATTGCACTTACCCTTACCTTTGGTTCTCATCATTTTCTGTATCGTCGAGCTATGCTCGTACTTGCAGAGCGTTTCCTTCTCTGCGCCATTGAATGTCTTCTATTACGAATTATTGATTCGAATCGACGTAGAAATTATCATATTAAATGATACATTAACGATTCAATTGACATAAAAGCAAAAATTCTACAAAAAATTTTCCCTTCCTAGTTCTTATCAATAACTAAATTTATCAAAAATAAATAAATAAATAAATATTTCCAGCAGTGTTACCCGTTCCATGATATCTTTCAGTGTGGTCACCCAAGATAATTATAAAAAGAAAAGGTTTGATCTAAATTCCGTCGGTTGCCCATAATTTCTTAAATGTCGGTGTCATTGAACGAGAAATTGGACTAAGTTCAAATTCACCCGTCTGACAATGAAGCAGGATACTTTTTGAATGAAATAAAAAACTCATTCAGAATATCTCAAGTACAATAAAATACCAACACGCAAAATATTTACTCAATTTTCAAACTCGAAATGAAAACAAACACGATGGAAGTAAAAAAATCATTTTATTTTCATAGCTTTTTTACTTAAATTTTTATTTTTAACATTGGTAACTTCGTAGAAATCGCTACCAGTTTTCTTACGTTTCATTTGCCTCAACACGCTTCGTTTCTGTTTACTAGTCAATCGGTCCATGAAGGCTTGCTGTCTCATTTCTTTTTTAATCATTCGTTTTTCCAATTTTTCAGCTTCTTCGTCGGTATCAGGAGAATCAGAATCTTCTTCTTGGGAATTAGCATCTTGAGAAGGAACTTGGTCTTCTGGCTCGTCGTCTTCTGGTTCTTCGTCGTCTTCTTCTCCTTCTTCGGTAGCATCGGTTTTCTTCTCGTACTCTGGTTCGTCCGGATAGAAAGTGGATAATTTAATTTTACCGAAATCTTGTTTAACTTCGAAAGGATTAACTTCTTTATTAACTTCTGATTGGGGTTGAGCACTCGATGGAATTTCGAAACCGGCAGGAGGAGTATAAAAGGGTAATTTACCACGTTGCCAATCGTTCAAAATCATTCTGGCAATAACGTCGACTTGTGGTTCGCCTCCTTTTAATAATTTACCCGTTTTCAAGGCGACTTTTTCGATAAAATCGTCCGCATCGGTCCATTCGAACACTTGATAAGTACGAGCTAAATGTTCTCTTTTGACTCGATCCAGTACTGCGGGAATATATTGGCCTGGATCGGGCACCATTTCGACTCGAACTACTCCTTTGAGAATTTTCTCGGTGTCTGTTTCGACGTTCGCAGCATCGTACACGACTCCGGGGCAATCGATTAAGAATATTCTGCGCATAAGGGTGATATACTGCCATACTCTGGTTTCTCCTGGGATCGGAGCTACTTTGCAGACTTTTTTCGAACGAAGTGAATTGATAACTGAGCTCTTACCAACGTTCGGGTAGCCAATAAAACCAACGCTGATTTGCTTCCTTTCGGTGTGCAGTTTGGAGAATTGACGTAATAAATTAATTAAGGCACCTTTACCGAATGGATGAGTCAATGAGGCGTGATAAGCAACGGTGGGATATTCGGAACTTAGAATCGCTACCCAGCGTTGAGTCACCCAGACTGGAACTAAATCTACTTTATTTAATATAAATATCAAGTGTTTATGTTGTTTTTCTTTTTTAAGATATTTTTCAATAAACGGGCATCTGGTTCCCATCGGATCACGAGCATCTAATATTTGAATGACGACATCGGACGAGTCGATTACTTTGTACAATTCGTTCCATATACGTTTACTTTGTCCAGCTGACATGATCCAATCCCTCACAGCTGGTTTGACACCTTCGTTGTCTCTTTCTAAATCGTAATCTTTTTCGTCTGTGTAGTTTTCGGTGACTTGATCGACTACCTCCATTAATTGTTGCTCGTCTTTGACCATCAAATTAGGACGTTTGCGCGTTTTCTTGCTACCAAAGGTGCTTTCGAAAGTTTCGGTGTCGAGGATATGCACACGGTCGTGTTTCTTTTTCTCGTTCAATAATGTAATAGGTAGCTTGGTTGGTTTCATGACGATATCGTAAGGGTTCTTCATGACTTTACCGAGCTCTGTTTGGAATTTTTGTAAGGCGTCTTGACCGATGACTCTGGTGTTATTGAACCATTTTCGACTCGGTTCCACTCGAGCAACAGTTCCGGAAGCGTGCCAACTCTGGAAAGGCGCTGCTTTCGTGATTTTTCCGTGTCTGTCTCGTTTCGGCTTGAAATCTTTGTACATATGAAGCCGGCGAATCGTGGCTTTTGAACGTGGATTAGAGACGCCTTTCAGGTCCGAAGCCTTCCGGTTCGGATTCATACTGTGGTTCGACATTTTGATCTGAAAACATATACGTTCAATCAGAATGATTTTAAATAATTCAACGAGTGCTAAGTGATCGATTATTGTAATTTTGTGGCGATAAATTGTGAAATTTGTGAAAAGTTGAGCGAATACTGATAACACAGGAAGACTAGTTTCGCATCAAAACATCGCAAATTATGGACAATAAAAACAAATTATTATACTTACGGATGTTGATTGAAACCGTTTACGTAACAAAAACCACCAATAATTCGATTATTTTAGTAAAAATTTACGAAAAAAGCTTCAATTTCGCATTTTTTTCGTTAAAAAAAGTTCATTAAAATTTTTTTATCACGTGTGATAATTTTTTTTTTCTTCCAAAGTCGCGAAAATAAGCAGAATTATTTACATTCTATCAGCGCATGCGCAGATTCGATTTCGTTCGATTTTATATTTGTGTGTTTGTGTTAGTACAAGTATCCACACATACAAAAAAATAGGTACCTATCTTTTTCAAAACCACATGCCACGCCCAGATGGCGCTTTTCATAAATAAATTTTGCAAAACGGCAACACTGTTTTCCAACCTGTGTCGTGTTTTCTTTTTTTATTTTTTTAGATTTTTTTAGAAATCGTGTCATTTCTCAATTTTCTAATCTTAATTTTTCATTAATTATTTTAATTTCTTTACCTTTAAACATGATTTAGATAATTTATTTCAATTGAACTAGTTTAAGGTAGTGAAGCACAATGGCGAGTCCACGAACCCGCCGAGTCTTACACGAATTAATGCCCAAATATGATAACTCGGTAAGCTTTCGTAAAATTCAATATTTTCTTTGATTTTTATCACTTATTGGCTAATTTTCATATGTTTTCGCTTCTTCAAAGACTTATTTGATCGGTCAAAAGTATCTATCAAAATTTCGCATCGATTTATACATTTACAAGGTGTTTGAAAATTTCCACTCAACTTTCACTTATAACATACTTTTCTTTGTAGAAATGTTTCGAATGCGGTGCTCATAACCCACAATGGGCTTCTGTTACCTATGGTATTTGGATTTGCCTGGAATGTTCCGGCAAGCATCGCGGACTCGGAGTTCATTTATCTTTCGTTCGTTCCATCAGTATGGATAAATGGAAAGACTTGGAATTGGAGAAAATGAAGGTAGTATTTCTGTGATTTTGATTTATTCGGATTCCGGACATTATAATTAAAATTAGATGGAAAATTCTCCTCTTAGGTTGGTGGTAATCGCCGTGCTAGAGAATTCTTTGACTCGCAGGATGATTGGGATGAGACCGTTCCAATTCAGAAACGATACAGTACGAGAGCTGCTGCTCTTTACAGAGATAAAGTATGTGAGGTTTGAATATTCATTTATCGTTGAGGTGGTTAACTGTATTATGAACATACGAATGTTATTTTTAGATAGCCACATTGGCTCGTGGCGAAGAATGGTCGCCGCCATCTGGAGACAGTAGAGGTGCTCCGAAGTCCGAAGAAAGGTAATTAGATTATCCCTCGAATTGAATTCCCAGTTCGAGAAAGAGCTCATTCAATTTTTTGTTATTTTTCCAGTTCGGAAAACGCACGCAGAAAAGAATTAAAAAAGAAATCCAATCAGAGTCGTACGATATCGAAAGAAAACTCAACGTCTTCGGAAGCATACTCGCCAGCTTATAATAGTTACCAAAATGATGATATTTCTGCCGCCAAGGAAGCCTTTTTCGATAGAGTTCAAATGGAAAACGCTTCCAGACCCGAGTAAATTTTGATTAAAATTTTTCTCAAACTTCGCCGGTGTAAAATATGACTCACGTTGAAAATATTTTAATAATTTGCAGAAATTTACCTCCGAGCCAAGGTGGAAGGTATACCGGTTTTGGCAATACTGTCACCACTCCGTCTGATAACACCGCTTTAAAGCCGAACCCGACGTTATTGCTTGATAATGCAGTTTCTTCGTTGACAGCAGTACGTTATAAAATACCGTTATTTTGTAATTAAACCATCAGTCATAATTTATACCGCGTATATTTCACAGGGATGGTCATTATTTTCCGTATCTGCTTCGAAAATTGCTTCAAAAGCGACCGAAAATGCGTTGAAATTTAGCGAAATAGCTTCGAAAAAAGTATCCGAATTGAGCGTTACTGTCACCGATAAAGTAATTTTCACCTTCTCTCTATTCGCCTTTAGTTTTCGGTTTCATCTAATCACTCGTTCAACAGGTGGGTGAAATTGGCAGAAGAGGATTCCAGGAAATTTCCGGCACCAATATGGGCCTTCCAGCGGTCCAGAATGGACCTCAAACACCTACTGAGAACAGACCTGAATCGAATAACTACAACGATTTAAATTTCGACGACGATTTCGATTTCAAACCCAAACCTTCGGCTGTACCAGAAAAACCAAACTTATACGTCGAACCGAGCCGTTCTCAAAGAAGCGTTGCCGATTTAGAACAGGAATTCGCAGCTGCTAAAAGTAAGAAAAATGCCGAAAAGAAGGTACCCAAGCAACAGGTCGACGATTTCATGCAGTATGAACCTGTTCGAATTAAAGAATCAAAAACTAAACAGAGAACGGCCGAAGACGATGCTTGGGAGTTATTAAACCAGTAAAATAATTTCCATTAGATGAATTTTTCAATTAAATATGTAAATTTGTCAACTACGTGGTTGTTGGTTTTAAAATGTATCAATTACGTTCTTATTTAATCGTATACGTATTTCGTTTTTTCGCATTTTTTGGCCAATTTCTTACATATCTTTGATAAACATTCTCTGCTTAACCTGATTATTTTGAGTGATTTTTTTTTTTTTTTTAGTAAAAATATCGATTTACAAAACAGGGAACAAATAAGCTAAGAAATATACAAAAATTATATATTTATCGCCTCGATATAAAAATCAATGTAAATTACAAAAAAGAAAGAAAAATGCAGAAAAATAAATACAATACTTCTGAAATGCATTTATAACACCTACGTAGGTATGTTACGTTATTACTCTATAATTAAAATGTTTTCCTTTTTTTTATCGGTTTTTGATTTTAAATACAAACAAAGAAATATAACAAACGTACCTTAATCTACTATTACCACCTTCGACAAAGCGAACAAAATGAAAGGAAAAACAATTATTGTTACAATACTTTGCCTTTAAATACAAAATCATTAGTCAATGGATTTAAGTATATCATTGAACCGCCGTAGGCAGTACCGCCGGTCCACCAAATGCTGCTATAAATATATTAACGACGGTGATTAAGAAAATGCCCATTACTACGTAGTTGCCATATTTATAAGCCATTTCTCTTTGACATTCGACGCTGATGTTGTATTGGGTACTCATCAACAGCAAAAGGCCAACTGCCACCTGCAAAAAATGATTCATTATAACCATCATTCTGCTGGTAAATTACTCGTCAATATGACCGGCAAATTGAGTTAGCAGTACCCAGAGGGGGGGGGGGGGGGGCTCGAGCTACAGTCAAAATTTCAAAAGTGAGATGAGTTACACACCATACACTATTACTTTTCTTGGAGTCAGCATAAACAATAAGTTAGTTCAAAAATTCTCTATTTAAAACAAAGATTTTTTTTTTTGAGAAAATTTTTTTGATTTTTGGAAAAAAAAACTCTTATTTTTTTAGAGTAAAGAACTGCGTCAATTTTATTTTAAAAATTTTTTTAGGAAAATCTATCAATTTATTTTAAGTGAAATATTCTTCAGATTTTTGGAGCTAAAAATGTATAAATTTTTTGCAAAATACTAAATCTGAATTTTTGGGTTAAAAAAAGTATTTTTTTTGAGAAAAATCGTAATTTTTTTTTGGGGGGGGGGGACGACCAATTTTTTTTATTAAAAAAGAAATCTCTATTTTCTTATGTGAAAAAATTCATAATTACTAGAAATTTTTTGGTGAAAGAAAATACCTATATAAATTTTTTAGTGGAAATTTTGTAAAATTCACAATTTTTATTGAATAAAAATGGAATTTTTTTGGCAGATAAAAATGACGATTTTTGGTGGATTTTTTTTTTGTAAAAAAATGATTCTTTTTTTGTAGAAAAGGAGATGAATTTTTTGGTGGAAAAATCGCAATTTTTTATGGTAGAAAAAAATTCACAATTTTTGGTAGAAAAAATGACCATTTTGGGTGGAAAAATTCACAATTTTTTGGTAGAAATACATTCACAATTTTCTGGTAGAAAAAAATTCACAATTTTTTTGGTAGAGAAAATTCACAATTTTTTGGTAGAAAAAAACGCTATTTTTTAATAGAAAAGAAAATCAATTTCTTTGTTGAAAAATTCGTATTTTTTTTTTTTTATTGGAAAAAATTGACAAAACTCCTTATCAAAATATTCATATTTTTTATGAGAAATTTTCCAATTTTTTTGATAGGTAAGTACCTAACGAAAATCTTGAATTTTTCGAGAAAAATGTCTTAATTTTCTGTCTTAATATTTTTAGAAAAAAATTTTGGCAGAAAAATATTTCTCAGATTTTTGGATCTAAATTTTTTGGCGAAAGTTTCTAATTTTTCTGTTGAAAAATCCTCAATTTGTTTGATGGAAAGTAAAAAATCTCAATTTGTTGACGATAAAAATATTTTCCCAATTTTTCAGAGTAAAAACATGTTTTGAATTTTTGTAGAAAATATTTCTGATTTTTTTTTTCTCACATTCATCATTTTAAATTTTTCAATTCACCATCCCTTTGACAAAAAACTCGAGCTACAGGGTGCTTAGGAAATTTCCAGTTGTCGGACTTGCTCGTCAAAATATTGAACTGACTTACTTGTAAAACTAAACTGATGATTATCAAACTCGCAGCAATATAGAAATAAGCCTGAGATGTGGATCCGTGTTCGAAAATATATCGCAGTTGATTGGCATTAGCGGAAAACAAAGCGATATCCATTAACCCCTGCGTGAGAGTTTTTTTATTTCTATAAACATTGAATTCATCTGGTATCTATACAAATAGCCAACCAACCAATAAAATATCACACTCAGAATTACCATTTTTTGTAAGAAAAATACACAAGGATATCATACTTGGCCACCGGTTGCTGAAGCTGGAACCACTGTTGAAGGGATTAATCTATCAGCCGAATCTTTCTCGTTCTCCTGGTAATTGGTGGTGGTTTGCTTATCATGGCTATTATTCGTGGCGGCGGTTGGGTTAGTTGTGGATACGACTGTAGATAAAGGTACATCGCTCGGCGACTCCATGTTCTGCACATTCAAAAAAAAGCACCAAAATATTACGAACACGAATAAATAATGTCAAAGGAGAAATCAAAGAAACACTACACGAAGGGTTACACTCTCTGAATTCTGAATTACGACTATACGGATATAAGTCGAGCGAACGTATACGATATAAAAATGTTATTTTTAACTCGGAAACGAAAACATTCGAAAAAAGACTATGTTTAAATACGAGTAAACAATTTGATTCGTGTTCCTGCAACAAACTCGAGTATTGAACTGAACCGCAACAGACTAGAATGATTTTCAAAATTAGAGCAAAGAACACCTGTGCGACTGTAATTCGAATTAAAGACCTTTTGTCTGTCGAGTTAATTAGATAATTAAAACATTCTTATTCTCGGTAAAAATACCTCGTGGTTTAAGCTACCACCATTGTGAATCAAATCGAGTAACGAGTGCGTCACTTTGTGACATGTCGAAGTGCACGTACATTACATAGATGCAATCGCGTAGTCATAGGTAATTATGAAAATTCTTACACGTTACACGAACTTCCTTCTTCCTTTTTGTCAGAAAAGCTGTTGCAATGTTGGTACGAGACGCAAAAGTGGCAACTTGGAAATATTGTTTTCTAGGAAGTAGCTTGATTTTTTTCAGAACGAGTGGGAGGTTGAAATTTTTTTAAATAATAAATGTGAAAATGATGTTTTTCTTTTCCAAAGAAATTTCTACTCATATCCAAAAAATTTAGAAATTTTTTCTGAGAAAAAATTGAAAGACTTATTTCAAAAAACTGGATTCAAAATGTTACGACTTTAACAAAATTAACTGACTTTTCTCCACAAAAAATTAAGGCTTAAAAAAATAAGATTTTTTTTTTCAAAAAAATTGAGGCCTTTTTTCTCCTAAAAATTGTAAGTTCTCTAAATTTTATTTTCAAAGAATTGAATACGTAATTCTTCTTCAAAAAAAATTAATTAACGAAATTTATTTTTATTTTTCACTTAAAAAAAGTAAATCTAATAGGTAGGTAACCTTTCTCTAAAAATTTGAAAAAATATTTTGTACTTCAAAAAGAGAAGAATTTTTATTTCCACAAAAAATAATAAGGCAAAAAATTAAGGTTTTTACTTCTCTAAAAAAAATACATTTTTCTCCTAAATCTTTTCTTCAAATGAATTAGAAAAATTTCAAAAAAAAAGGAAAAAATATAAGTCAAAAAATTAAGATTTAGGTATGCCTATTTCTCAACAAAAAAAAATTAGGAGATTTTACCGCTAAAAATAATATAATTATTTTATCTAAAAAATTGAGAATTTTTTTTACCTATTCTTAAAAAGAATAATTTTAGTTTTTTTTTCTCAAGAAAACATATTTTTTCACGCCAAAATTCTTCTCTTAAAAAAATCTACAAAATCGAATAATTTTCTCCTCCATAAAATTAGGAAATTTTCTCCAAAAATGTTGAGTCACATTCTTCAAAATGGAGAAAATTGAATTTTTTCAAAAGAATACCTACCAACAGAAAATTTTATTTTTTTTAATGTGAATTTTCCTAAAAAAAAAATTTCAAATTGAAAAATTTTTTTTCCAAAAAAATAGATTTTTTGAGTAAGTAATTATTCCAATGAAATTAAATAATTTTTCTTCTATAAAATTTAAAAACCATTTTCTGGATTTCTGCTTCAAAAAATTAGAAAATTTCTTTCTCCAAAAAAATTTGAATCTTGCGACTGTTTTCGACAAAAAATTGATTTTTTTTTAAAAAAAAAGGACGTTTTATTACTATCGATTTCTCTCATTGTAAGTGAATAATGAAATATTTTTTATACCAAGAAAATTCATATTTTTCGTCCAAAGATTAATTAAGGAATATTTTCAATACAACAAAATAATCCCCCCCATCAGAATTTTTTTTCTAAAAGAGACTTTCTTTTTAAAAAAATATAAAAAATTGATATCTAGCTCTATTTAAAAAATAAAATAAAATAAATCAAGAAATTGAAAAATTTATTTTTTAACAAAAAAAAATTGCGTTAAAGAAATTTTTCTCAAATTGAAATTTTCATTTAAAAAAACTTACCTGTGTAGAATTTTTTTACTTACCTACTCCCAAAAATAATTTTTTGTTTTTTTACGTCAAAAAATTGAGAGATTTAATCTCTAAAAAGAAAAAAGATTTCTATAAAAAATTTAAGTATCCTCTCCCTCCTTCCCCACCAAATTTTTTTTTTAAATTAAAAATTAAAAAAATTAAAAATTCATTGTAAAAAATTTTTATGAAAAAAAATTAATGGATTTTTTCGACCAATTTTTCCAAAAAATTGGGAAACTTTTTTTCCAATAAAGTTGAGTGACTTTTTGAAAATTGAAAGAATTTATTTTTTTTCAAAAAGAACAGGTGCAAAAAATTAAAGTTGTAACTTAATATCATCAAGATGTGATTTTTTCCTGAATTGAAAAAAACTTTTCTATAAAAGAAGATGTTTTCTAAAAAAAAAAATCAATCTTTCTTGAAGCAAAACCGTGAGATTTTTTCTCATAAAAAATCAGGTGATCTTCAAAAAATTGTAATATTTTTTTCACAAAAAATTTGTATTTTGCGATTATTTTCTACAAAAAATTGATAATGACCCAGATGAGGAAGCGGCGAAAAGATATCAATCAAATTGAAATATCTATGTACAAGATTTATCTTTAATTTAATTTTCCATTTGTTCGAAGTCCTTATCAGTATTTTCTCTCATGAAACTTACTTGTTTGTATGTAATTGCCATGCCGTTTGCTCGAATTAAAAACACATGTGTGATTTTTTAAACACAAATAAACATTAAACAGTATAAAGAAGTAAAGAACACCCACGTTACTACGCATACTTTTATTTCCATATATTTTTCGAAACATGCGAACTCCTCTTTAATCAAAGAGCCAAGAGAACTCGGTGGTCGAACCCACACCAATATGTTCAAAATTTTCAACCCGTCAATGCCTCTTAATACGTAACGTAACATTGGTAAATTATCGGTCAATTCAGTACCTACCTACCTATTAACTATTTGCCCATTTATAATGGATAATGAAAACGAGAGCGATGGTATTTCTTTAGAATAGTTTCCGCACACGCTTGTGTAGGCAGCTCGTTCTTCGAACGAATTTACGTACAACGAGATGCAGAGGCGGGTGTCAGAAAAACTCCGAAATGAATCAGTTAAATTTTTTATCTCATGTTCGCATTTCTGAAAAATACTACGTAAAGTTGATTATGATCTCTACAATGATTAATGGGAAACATCGGTACTACTTTTGTTCAAACTCCAACAAAGGTCAAGTTCATCTGGCATGTGAGTGTTTTGATTTTGTGATAATGCAAAATTTATAGAGTTCGATTTCAATGCTGAGATAGTGTATTTTTAATGAAAAAATAAATAAAAATTCAAGTTGGCCAATTTTTTAGCTTGACTAAGCGTAGTATTGTTATTCGTTATCAACATTTTATTTTTTGAAAAAAAAAATTACAAAAATAGAAATGGTGTTCTTATCATTGCTACAGGTCAATACACTTTTGAACACCTGTTCAGTGCCCCTGACAAATACTAAGTATGAGACAATCAAAAGTCTTTGAAAGTGGAAAAATTACCTCATTTACATTTGGGGTGATATTTTCTGCTCGATAGCCTTATCGATGTTGCTATAGGCGAGTAACTGAGTACGTGAGTCCAAATATCCAGTAAAGACCCACAGGCTTGCAGCTTGTTTAAAATTCCACCAATATTTAGACAAATTGTAGGAGGGTATTTATTTACACAATTTTAAATCATAATGTACCAGAGGAATTTCTTGATTTATAGCCAAGCTTATTTCAAGCTAAATAAAAAAAAAACACAAGAGAAGCTGACTTTCGTTATCAATTTCATAACAATTTTTTACAAAATTTTTAAAACTTTTAAATGTAGTAAATTTTAAGGATTTATTGACAGTACAAAATTTGATCAATTCTTACAATTCATCCAAGTTTAAAAAAATTTAAAAAATAAAAACACAATTTTTAAGGGCTTATAAATTTATAAAAAATTTTCAATTTCATAATTTTTACCCAATTTTTACCTAATAATTTTAATAAATTTTTGGAATTGGATAAATTTTGAAAATTCAACGATTTTCTAAAAATTTCAAAATGCATTTTTGAAATTTGAATTTTTACAATTTGTTTTCAAAATTTGATGATTTTTAAATTTCAATAATTTTTTAAAGTACCAATCTTAAATTTTAAAGACAAATAAATTATTAAAACTTCGTAAATTTTTAAAAGTGATAATTTTTCAATTCTCAATTTTCAAATTTTGCTTTTCATAAATTCAACTAAATTGTTTAAGATTTTTAAAATGCGAATTTTCAAAATCTAGATAATTTATGAAATTTTCAGTATTTTGACAAAACTTTAAATTCTGAAGAATTTTAAATTTCAATTAGATTTTAAAACCAAAAATATTTTTAAAAGTATGAAATTTTCACAAGTATCAAAATTAAATAAAACCTTGAAATTTGTCATTTTTTCAATTCTAGGTACCAATTGTTTTTTAAATAATTGCTTTAGGTTAATTTTTTATAACTTTTTACAATGAATCAATTTTGCAGTTTTTTTTTTAATTGAAAAATTTGAAATTTATTCCTATAAGCAATTTTTGAATCCAAACAAATTTTTGAAATTTAGCAACTTTTATAAAATGTGGTAATTTTCCAATTTTCACTTTTAAAAATTTTTTGCGTGTGAATTTTTATTGAAAAATTTTAAAAATTGGTTAAAATTTTAAATTCGAAAAACTTTTAATATTTTGATAAAATTTTCACATTTGCTGAGTTTAAAATTTCATCAATGTTTAAAAGCAAAAAAAATCAAAATTTTATATTTTTTTACAATTTTTTAATTTTAATTTTTTTTTTTTTTTGAAAATAATAATGATTAGGTTAAGATTTAAAATTTGGTAATTTTTGAATAACTTTGGCATAATTTAAAATTTGATATCTTTTTGAAAATTATATTTTTTATATTTTGGTAAAAAATTTAACAATTTTATCATCAATTTTCAATTGAAATTTTTTTTTGAAATAAAATCAATTTATATATATTTTATTTTTTTATTTTTAACGTCATACAGCAACTAAGGCTAGTGGCGTGTCACGGAGGAGGATTAGTTATAGAAGGGATCGTAAACCAGTTTTGGATAGAAAGGATAATAACTTTTGAATTTTATTGAGGTCATATTTTATTTGTATTATGCCTAAAATGGTAAACTTTTAAAAATTTGGTAAAATTTTATATTCAGATGAAACTTTAAATTATATCAGTTTTTAAATTTTTTTGGTAATTTTTACTTATTTTTGAATAAATTCTACCTGTTACCTGTTGATTTCACGTGCCATGTACTTCCACTGTGGCCAGAGGCACGGGATTAAATAGTGAGTTAGATTAGTTGGTTTTCAGAATTTTGTAAATATTTGCAAGGAACTATTTAAAAAATTAGAAATTTTCTTTCTAATATAAAAAAATTTAATAATATTTTTAAGAGTAATGATTTCCAATTTTTTGAAATTTTTATTCAGTAACCTAGGCAAATCTTCATTTTTTTTTACGAATTTTGTCAAAATTCAAAATTTGATAGACCTTTGAAAACTATTAATTATTTTTAATTTGAGTAAATGGTAAGAATTGGACCAGTTTTTACAATTTTACAAATTAGTTCGAATTTTGAATTTAAGTAAAACTTTATGAAATGAAAATTATCAAAATTTGGTAATTTGCAAATTTTGAAAATTCAGCTAAATTTTCTAAAACGTTCAAAAGCGTAAGTTTTCGAAATCATTTTTAAAATTGGGAAAAATTTTAAATTTGGAAAGTTTTCGATCTTTGAACAAGTTTTGAAACTCATTGATTTCTTTATTTTTAGAATGTCGTCAATTTTTAAAAGCAACCTGTAGATACAATTTTCAAAATTTTCAAAAATTGTTGAATTTTCAAAAAATTTTAAATTTTCAAAAACTGTTAAATTTTTAAAAACTGTTGAATTTTCAAAAACTGTTGAATTTTCAAAAACTGTTGAATTTTCAAAAATTGTTAAATTTTAAAAAATTGTCGAATATTCAATAATTGTAAAATTTTCAAAAATAAGATTGTTAAATTTTCAAAAATATGTTAAATTTTCAAAAATTGTCAAATTTTTAAAAATTGTCAAATTTTCAAAAATTGTCAAATTTTCAACTTGTCAATTTTTTGTACCTACTTATTTAAAAAAATATTAAAAACTTTTAACCTAAATTTCAAATAATTTTCATCTTAAAAATTTTATGGAACATTGAAATTTTGTAATCTTCAAATTTTAACTAAAACTTGTTGAATGTTCAAAATTTTCTAAAAATTTTTTTGGAAAAATTAAAAATTTGGTGGAATTTTCAAGTGAACAAAAATTAGTGTACAACTTTGTAGTTTGTACATAATACGTATCCTCTGTCAGGTCAAATTTAATAGGTAGCTGATTATTCAAAAATCGAAAATCACCTGAAAGTACCTATACTTATGATCTATTGAATGAAAATACCATAATCCTAAAATCGTTATAAATCTGACTCCAAGTTCACATGCCCACGTCATTCACGTGGGTACATTACATACTACATACTATTTCTTTGTCACTTTGGTTTTGCCGAAGTGCCAAATAATAATAATTAAAAAATTACAATGCGTCATGAAGACATGTCCACAACGTCGCGTCGTTTCTTTGTGTTCGTGTAAACGTACTGAATTTTTTCCTAATAAATAAATGTTTCGTTATGAGAAATTAACTGGTCTTATCAATTAACCACATTGGTATGACTATTATGAGTTCGCTTTGCCTTGTTTTTTTGTCTTTTTACCGCAGTAAATATTCCAGTATTTTTTGATCCTAATTGAAACGATGTCAATGTCACTGTGTTAAATTAAACGTATGTAATATGTATGTGTGGTGTGTAGATCAACTTAGATGTCAAGGCAGTGCATGTAGAATTGTAGACTGTAGAGTGAAGATATTTCTAGTTGCAATTTGTATCAGTAGAGTAGGTAAGCGCAATGCTCCTTTTAAAGAGACCTTGGTAATGAATAAATATAGCACGTGCGTGCACTATATTCCGAGAGAGTAGGTAAAATATACACTACGTGTCGTGTAGCCTGATGCTGAATGGTATGTAACCGGACACCATCATCGATCTGTTTTGCCACATGAGTAAACTTATCTACTACGAACCAAACCAAGACCACAACTACCACAGGTTCTCGTTATTGAATAAATATCCAAAAAAAATCCTATTTAATTTTAATTCCCATTTTTTGGTAGAATTTTTTCAATAAAAAGTAGTACCTCTACCTATCTCTGTATTTCTATCGTGAAACTTTCAATTCAATATCCAATCGATTCAAGACGTAAAACCCGAGAAAAAATGGTTTGATCAAAATTGATCAGTTTGTATAAAATCATGATATAAATTGATCAAATTTTAACGAAATCGATCAAATCAGATCAACTTAGATAAACTGGCACAGATAGTGTTGGATCAATTTATATCAAATGTTTTGTGGTTCATCAATTTTGATTAAGTATTGCTTGATATGTTTTGATCCAACTGATTGAATCCAATCAATTTTGATCAAATGTTTTGTGTTTAGATTAAGTTTGATCAAAGTATTGTTTGATGTGCCTTGATCTAACTGATAGAATTATATCAACTTGGACCAAATGTTTTGTGTTTAGATTATATTTGATCTAAATTTTGTTTGATGTGCCTTGATCTAACTGATGTAATTCGATCAACTTTGATCAACGATTTATGTTTACACTAAATTTGATCGAAATATTGTTTGATGTGCCTTAATCTAACTGATGAATTCAATCAACTTAGATCAGGTTTTTTGTAGATTCGTCAAATTTGATCAGAGTAATGTTCATGATGTCTTAAATCTTAGGGCATAATTGTTATTAGATTGATAGGCTTGATGATTTCCAACATTCCAACAATCTTGAGCAAGATTGCAATAATTTTTATAACTTTCAACTTTCTTTTTTTTTTGTTATACCCAGGTGAAAATAAACTTAAGAAGCGATATTCTCGAGAAAATTAAATTTGGGAAATGTTCTTCAAAAATTAATAGTTTTGATTCAAGATTTTGAGAAAGTACACATCAACAAATCCTAAAAATTCAATAAAACATTATAATTCCCACACTTTGAAAAAATCAAAAAGATTAAATAATCAACTTCCTTTTTATTTTTTTCTTGAAAAGTTGTTCAAACATGAATTCATTTTTGAAAATTTGTATTTCAAAGAATTTTCCAAACCGTTCCACCAATTTTTTGATTCTTCAGATATGGAAATCATTTTTTTTCAAGTCCCAAAAAATAAAATAAAATCGATCGAAAAACCAGTTAAATTTTTTTTTGGTAAATTGTGGTTTATTGAAAAAATTTTAGGGAAAAAGGCGTGTTAAAAAAATTTAAAAATTCAAACAAAATTTGAAAAAAAATGCCTATAATTTTTTTTCAAAATTACTCACTAAATTTCAATAATTCGTCACAATTGCCAGGTAAAACTCACAAAATCTATCTCCATTAATTTTTGGAAACGTACTTATGAGAGACAATTTTTGGAGGGGGATTTTAGGTAATTTTTGAAGTTTTTACTGAAGAATAAAATATTAAAAACATCTGAAATCTGAAAAATAAATTTTTGCACCTTAGATGCCTTTCCAAAAACCAGGTAAGATGGAGTTGGTGAGTTTTACCTGGCAGGTGACAAATTGTTCATTCTTTTTTTCAGTTTTTCACTATGAAGCGCCCTTTTCTTTCATAATAGGTATGTCGCTCCAGGGTGTCTAGAATTGTTAATCTGACTTGATTTGATCCATTTTGATCAAGTTCGGATCTATTTTGATCAAATTCGAGGTTGTCTCAATACTCGCACACAAAGTGTGGAGCAAAAAGTACATAAGATCTTCGGGAATCGACATTACATTAAATCAACTTTTACGTTGATCCAAACAGGAGATGCGATCATCCCGCAAAGCGCGAGGATGATTAGCTCTCCATTTTTTGATGGATTGTGATAGGAGTTAGCGCTAGCATACTCATGAAAAAAAGTATAAAACTTTATTAAGAATTCATTACATCCTTTGATCAAAACTGATCAGAAAAACGGTGATCTAATTAGATCAAAAGATCTAACTTGATCTATTTCAATCAAGATAAGGCAATTTTGATATATTTTGATCAAAATATGTCAATTCAGATCCATTTTGATAGGTACATTTTTTTTTTATCTAATTAGATCACCGTATTTTGATCAATTTTGATCAAACCATTTTTTCCCGGGAAGACAAGAAACACATCAATTTATGTCTAAAAATATCCACAATACGTAGGTTTAGAAAAATAAAAAAATACTGTTGAGGAGACTGAGACCAGTAGGTAGCTAGGTACATTGAGCTACTAAACAGGTGTGAAAAGACCTTGACTGGTCAAGCGATAATGCCAACAGTGACCGCACCAAATAATCAAATAAAGAGTTCAGGTAGCATTATGCGTACTTGTGCCTGATTTACATAACAATAAAACTCTACTTATTCGTAATTATCGTACTAAAAAAAAAATGAAGAGTTCTATTAAAATTTCCAGTCAAATTCTCGATACATGAAAACCATAAAATTTGCCAACAGGAAGCTAATTTGAAAAATAAACTACATAATCCTTTATTATGATTTCAAATTCAATTGAAATGGTGTACTTTGATATCAAAATTTTTTCATCACCAATCAACCTATCAATTTTTCAACTAACTCAAACAAAAATTATCACCATAAATGAAACAAAACGTAACATTGAAATTTAATAACTCACCTTTTTGATATCAAATTAAGCACCTTTTATAACAAGCACTCCGAACAGCGAAAATAAACACCCGACGATGATAGTTCCCCGAATGGTTACTTCAAAGCTCTTCAAATATGCACAAGTTGTCAGAAACCTTAAAACTAACCAAGTCAAAACACAAGTTATACCGAATCTAAAAGCAATATATCAATAGATAAGTGAAAGAAAGAAATTCACAAAGAAAGAAAAATAAATAAACCGGCGACTTTTTTTTTTTACACGGCGTACTTACTACTTACGCGAACATGAACACAAACGCGTAGTACGTCCTATAGTTCGATAATTATGTCTATGTGTGATACACGCTAGCTTATGCTTATGCTGGTGTTTTTCGGTGTGTCATATTTTATCGTCTTGGTTCTGTGAATCGGTACCCGCCACATTCGATGGTTCGGTGATCAAACCGGTTTAACTGTTGAATTGAATCGGTTCCAACTATTTTTACACGCATACGTATGCACTAGCGACGTACGTATGAAGTCAAGTACATATCAAGTACACCAATTTATGTAATGAATAAAATTTCCACTCGGATAAATTGGAAAAATTGGAAAAATTCGAGGTTTGGAAAAAAATTCTGATATGACCAAAAATATACAAGGTGTCCGGGGAACTATGTACAAAACTTCTCATTGTTTGAAATTTACTGAAAAAAAAAATATATATTTTTTAATTCCACCAGGATGCGATTTTGCATGGATTTTTTCAGAGCTTTTTTCATTGATAAAATGTAATTTATGATTTTTTGAAAATTACTGAAAACAAAAATTTGCATAAATTCTGTTGGGGAAGGATTTTTTTTGCATTGGATCAAATCGTAGTTTTTTTCATTGATCAAATCCAATTTTGCAAAAACTCTAATTTTTTGAAATTTACTAAAAATAAAATTCTCTGAAAATTCCACCAGGGGAGGATTTTGCATTGGATTTTATCGGAACTTTTTTCATTGATTAAATGCAATTTTGCAAAAAAACGTATTTTTTGAAAATTACTGAAAATATAATTTTTCATAAATTCGGTTGGGAGAGGATTTTGCATTGAATCAAATGGTAGCTTTTTTTCATTGACAAAATGAAACATTTCAAAACTCTCATTTTTTGAAGTTTACCAGAAAATAACATTTCTTTAAAATTCCACCCAGGGAGGAATATGCATTGGATCAAATCGTAGTTTTTTTCATTGATCAAATCCAATTTTGCAAAAACTCTAATTTTTTGAAATTTAGTAAAAATACAATTCTCTGAAAATTCCACCAGGGGAGGATTTTGCATTGGATTTTATCGGAACTTTTTTCATTGATTAAATGCAATTTTGCAAAAAAACGTATTTTTTGAAAATTACTGAAAATATAATTTTTCATAAATTCGGTTGGGAGAGGATTTTGCATTGAATCAAATGGTAGCTTTTTTTCATTGACAAAATGAAACATTTCAAAACTCTCATTTTTTGAAGTTTACCAGAAAATAACATTTCTTTAAAATTCCACCCAGGGAGGATTTTGCATTGGATCAAATGGTAGCCTTTGTTATTGAAAAAATGCAATTTCTCATTTTTTGAAATTTTCTGAAAATTAAAATTTTTACAAATTCGCTTAGGGTAGGATTTTGCATGGATCAAATGGTAGCCTTTGTCATTGAGAAAATACATTTTTTTTTAAATTTACTGAAAATTAAAATTTTTTACAAATTCAGCCAGAGGAGGATTTTGCATTGGAACTTAGGGTAGCTTTTTTCATTGATCAAATGCAATTTCTAATTTTTTGAAAATTACTGAAAATAATTTTTTTCCCAAATTCAGTTAAGGTAGGATGTTGCATTGGATCAAATGGTAGCCGTTGTCATTGATTAAATGCAAATTGCCATTTTTTGAAATTTACAGATTTTTTTAAAAATTCTACCAGGGTAAGACTTCGCATTGGACTTTTCCGGAGATTTTTTCATTGATTAAATAAAATTTTGCAAAAACTCTCATTTTTTGAAGTTTACTAAAAATATTTTTTTTTTCAAGTTCCACTAGAGAAGGATTTTGCATTGGATCAAATGGTAGTTTTTATCATGGATTAAATACAATTTTGCAAAACCCCTCATTTTTTGAAGTGCATTGAAAATAATTTTTTTTTAATTCCACCAGAGGAGGATTTTGCATCGGATCTTGTGCTATCTTTTTTCATTGATTAACTCTCATAAATTGAAGAGGGAAGGCAAAATAAAACTGAGAATTTTTTTTTTTTGATTGAGCATATGGAGAGTACATGAAAAAAGAAACACTTTTTATCCTTGAGATTTTTTTCCTATGTTCGAAAAAGAAGGCGCTACAAAGATTTGAAATTCAGATTTTCAAATGTTGATGCACCGTAGCTCCTTCGTTTTCGAAGTTAGGCAAATTTCTCACATATTAGTTTTTGTTTTATATGCATGCACTGCCATAATGAAATTGCTTTGATTTTCTTGTCTCGCTAGTTCCCCTTGATGATTTTGAGGTAGGCAATATCTTTGACGTGAGTTTCTTTTTGCAAATTATATTTCTTCAATTACAAAGATTGGCATTTTGAAGAAAATTTTAATGTAATCAAAACTTTTTCTTCTTTTTTGAAGTAGGTACTATTCTCTGGGAGCGTGAGAAAAAATGTTTAATGTAGTGTTTCCAATCGATTTTGGAGATGGGCAAAAAATCTCAAAAGTAAAAAATGTTTGCTTTTTCAAGCATTATTTTTCTCATGATTGTATGGAGAAAAAAAATCACAATTTTTTGGAGGAGGAAAAAACAAAATATTTTTGGAGAAGAAAAAAAAATCACTGTTTTTGAATAAAAACTACGTATCTTATTGTACCTCGAGGAAAGAAATTCAACTTTTTTTTACAAATGAATTTATCAACTTTTTTGGAGCAAAAATGAAAAATTTTCAATTTTTGGAACAAATTTATTTTTTCTAAGGATTTATAAGATTTTTTACAGCTAATCTGATTTTTTTTTCTGAGAAAGGAATTTCTTCCTAATTGATATTTTCCTACAAAAAATAATTGATTTTTAGCAGAAGAAATTATTTTTTTTCATGAGTAGGTAAGCGTAAAAGTAGTCTAAATATTTTTAGGTGAACAAAATTTTCAATTTCTTCTAAATATTTTTTTAAAATTTAAAATTAAGGTTTTTTCAGTTTTTTTTTTGGTACCAATATAAAAATCTCTTAATTTTTATGCGGAATTGGGGAAAATTTTTTTCTGTTTTTTCTGAAAAAGAAATTTCTCATGAAAAAAATAAATATATACCTACGTATTTCTATGTTTTCTGAAAAAGAATCTGGAGAATAAAATCCCTAAGAATTTTTTTCAGGACTTTTACAAATTTTTGGCGAAAATTGATCGTTTACCAATATTGAATTTTAATAAGTTTTCAAGAACCAAATTGCATTTTTTTTTCAATACTTACTCAATTATTTTGTTATTATTCTTTTTCATTTTAAATTCAACTTCTTCAAATATAAATAAAAACCTTTAAAATTTCATGATTTTTTGAAAATTTTTCCAAATTTCAAATTTTAATTTTTTTAGAAAATTTGACCTTTCGAAAATTATTTGAAAATTTTATACCTCAAACTTCCCACAAATTTAAAAACATTTATCAACTATTTGTAAATTCAAAAACAACATGAGTTTTCTATTCATATCTATCGCTCTATTTTAATAAATTGAGATTTTTCAAAAATATGTGTTTTAAAATTTTTATGTAAATTCAACTTCTCATATTTTTTTTATTTTTATTTTTTTGTAAATTTTATAAGCTGAGAGTAGAAAAAAATCTACCAAGCTTAAACAATGATGTAATTACTAAAAAGAAAAAAAATCGAAAAATTCTTTTTGAGTGAGACGAAATGCGAAACTTGAATTTCGAGGTTGAAATTGGAAATTTTTCCTTCATTATAGCTAAAGAAAAATATTGCTCAAAATTCAAAAAAAAAAAAAAAAATCATTTAAAAAAAATTAAATCCATTCTCGACATCAAATACTCGAAAAATTTGTAATAATTCAAAAAAACAATCACACAACCACTCCACATATAAAACTATAGATAATATTGATAAAATAAAATTTGATCTTTTACACTGCGTATGTATATTTTTAATTGAGAAAAAAATTTACAAATTAAGTAAGTACATACGTAGTAGTTACTATAGGTACAACAGAATAATACTAAATCTAAATCAAAAATGAAAATGGGTACTAAATTTAACATGGTAACGATACGATTTGATATGATTTCTACTACAAACGATGTCTACGCTTCGATTTACAATATTGTAATATTTGTAACGTATGATACGATATAAGTTTTTAAAAAAGGCTAAGCTCTACTTTCCTCGCAGTATCACAGTGTACATTACGTGTACGACATGATGCAATTTCTCCAAATTACTAGAAAAAAATTACACGTTTTCAGCTTGTAATTGCACTCGACCCGAAACAACGCAATCACGATTACGATCACCTCAAAATGGGCTAAATATTCATACGTAGATAAAGGAATGCCGGTAAATAGCGCGTTTTTTTCCGCATTCGTAATACATAAAAAACGAAAATTAAAACAAAAACAGAATGAAAATAATGAAAAATAAATAAAATCCAGGTATAAAAATTGAGAGCTATAGTTTGGCAAGAATTCTTCAACTAAGATCCAGTAACCATGTTCAGTTTTCAGTCTTGGTAGTTGATTTTTCAACATTTACGTCATGGTCAGCGATCTATAAATTTTTAAATTAAATTTAGAATGAGTGTTTACTTCAGTTGAGGTTGTAGATATCTTTGTGAATATACGTACTTCCGTTATAGTAACTGATGGTGATTCATTCAATGGTGAAAGGGTCCATCCACCTTCTCCGTCGAATTGCAGGATTTCTGTGTGGAATTTCCTGAAAAAAATAACGAAATTGAAAAAATAAATTAGTAAAATATTATAAAAATCGACTAAATTTTATTTTTTTTAAATTACATAAATTTAGAAAAATATTCTAACAATAAAAACAGCTGAAAAATCACAAGTGTCCACAACTTGAAAGAAATTTTTTCAGTGGGTCAATCAATTTATTATTTTTTGGTAACGTTTTTAAACCGAAATTCACCTACTAAGTATATAAATTGAAAATTTTGATAGATATTAAAATCATAGGGAAATATTTCTCTAGAAAGTAAATTCGAAAGATTTTTTAAAAAAAAGTGAATCAGAAAAAAAAGATCATGTAAAAAATTTTTTTTAGGAAATAAATCAGAAAAAAATTGGAAACTTTTTTTTTGTTTTTTTGAAAGGTAGTTACGTAAATTGTAAAATAAAATTCAGGAAAAATAATCATCAAAATTTTTTTTCAAAGATGAATCAGGAAAAAACTCAAATAAAAATAAAAATCAGGGAATTTATTTTTACAAAGTACGAAAATTAAAAAATTGAAATTAGAGAAAAATATAAGGAATCAAAAAAGCAAGAGCTGAAGAAAAATCGTAGAAAAATTTCTTTACAAGATAGATCACAAAAAAATCAGGGAAAATATTTTTCAGTTGATACATTTACTTACTGGAAAAAAATTAGAAAAAAAGAAAATAATTTTTTATGAATTTTTTATGAAAATGAACCAAAAAGAAAGAATAAAAAAAGAAAAGAAAGAAAATGCATCAAAATTAGAGTAAACATATTTTGTAGAAGATGAATCAAAAAAAAAATTAAAAAAAAGGAACTAACGATACAAAAAGTGAATCTGAAAAATATCGGGGAAATATTTTTCAGATTATAAATCAGAAAAAAATGACAATGAAAAATCAGAGAAATCTGTAGAAAGCAAATCAAGGAAAATATTTTTAGATGATAAAGCAGGAAAAAATTGGGAAGAAAAATCAGAGCAATTTATTCAGAAAGTACCTAAATATGAAAAAATGTGGATAAATCAGGAAAAACGATAATGAAAAATCAAGAAAAATTTATTTAGAAAGTAGATAAGAAAAAATTATGGAAAATATTTTTCAGAATGACGGTAAATTGGAAAACAAATGAAAAAAAACCATGAGTTTTCATGAAAATGACCTCTCCCCCCTCCAAAAATAAAAAACGAGGGAAATCTGAATAAAAATACTTTTATAGAAAATGAATCAAAAAAATAAGATTTGAAGAAAAAATCAAAGTTTTTTTTTGTCGAAAAGTGAACCTGAACAACACCAGGAACATATTTTTTAGATTATAAATCAGAAAAAATGAGACTGTCAAATCAGAGAAAAAATTTCTATAGAATGCAAATCAAGGAAAATATTTTTAGATGATGAATCAGAAAAAAAATGGTCAGAAAAATCGGAGAAAAAATTAAAGATAAATCAGGGACAAAAATTTATAAAGAAAAATTGGAGGATATTTTTTTAGAAAGTAAATCAGAATTTTTAGAAAGAAACCCAAAATTACTTTTTCACAGATGAATCGAGGAAAAATGTACCTAAAGAAAATCAGAGATTTTTTTCCAAACGGATCAAAAAATAGAAGCTCTTTGTGAAGAAAAATCAGAAAAATATTTTTTCAGGAAGTAAATCTGAAAAAGTTGAATCGAATTTTTTTTTGTAGATAATTCGGTAGAAAAAGGAGAAAACTTTTTCATAAAGTAAGTAAATCTGAACAAAATCGAGGAAATTACATATTTACTCGTAAAAAATCTAGAGAAAACTTGTTTTAGACAAGAAAATACCTGAAAAAATCAGAAAAAACTTTTTTTAGAAGTAAAATTAAAAAAGAATAGGAAGAAGAATTTTGAGATATTTTTTTTAGAAATTAAATAAATGAAAAGAATCCATGAAAAAATACTTACTTAGGAATCAGGAAAATCAAAAAAAAAAAAAAATTTTAAACGTTTTTCAAAAAAAAAAAAAAAATGGAAAATTTGTTTTAAAATTCTAAAAAAATGGAAATTTTGAAAACATGTAAAAAATTAATAATACAATAATCTCTCCTCCTTTCAAATCGAACCACGTCAACTTTCGTGTAATTTGAGTTGCAGCATTACACCATTGAAGGCACAAATCTGCATCTATTCTCACATAATCCTCGCATAAACCTTCCTTTCTTCATTCAAACCACCATCGAAATGAAATCTACTCACGACAGGACAGATTACAAAACCCCTCTATCACTCCCTTCCCTCCAATCATGAATTTCCAAGCACGATTTCGCTGTATCTCATTCGTTCGTTTCCTCGATACCTACTAATTACCTTACAATTCTGACAATTAAATAAACAATAAAAAAATTTGAAATTACCATAAAGAAGGTCGATGAGTGATTGTGAGTAATGTAATACCAGCATCTTTGGCTGCCTGGTACATGTTGCTTTCAACGTCCATACTTACAGCACTAGTACATTCGTCTAGTAATGCAAATGAAGGTCTGCAAATAACAAAAGAAAAAGCAACGTTAGTTAAACCATCGAATTCAAATTTCTCTCTTTTCTCGTCACCGATACGATTAATAATAAAATACTTAGGTACATAAATTTTGAAAAAGGAAATCAACTTCCATATCTTCTCCGACTACGTCATAAATAAACCAATTTATTGACTCGTTTAATATTTTAAAAAGAAAACGTAGCGAGAGTTACGTAATGTCAGTCGCAATTAAGATGGAAAAATCCATCAAAATTTTAACTCGTTTTTATTTTCAACTTCAAATTTATCTCGATGCACGAGTCACTCAGTGCTTACGTAATATGAAAATTTTTTAAATGCGTCTGAAAACAATAACTCATCTCGAATGATAATGAAACTCTGCAATAAGGTACGTGCAACTTACTTGTGATAAAACAACCTAGCAATGGCCATTCTTTGCTTCTCTCCACCGGATAATATATCTTTCCAATCGGCCGCAGCGTCCCAGCCTCCTTCTCTGACTATTAGGTAAGAAAGTCGTACTCTTTCCAAACACACTTCCAAGTCTTTATCGGTTATGCCTTTTTTTCGCATATTCGATAACGTGTCCGGATAAATGACTTGTTCTCTTAGGCTGCCCAGCGACATATACGGCCTGAAAAACCAGTTTAAAAGGTACAGAATACAGATGCACGCGATATAAGCAATAAGCATACAATATTTTATACCTATATAGGTACTTTCGCCTTTTTACTAGGTCGAAGAAAATAAAAACTGTTAATCGGAGCGGTGGCTCTTAACATTGGTCAATTATACCAGTTTAACGACCTTCCTCATCTACCCAAGTGCAGGAAGACTTTGCCAGTAAACCGTTATGCAGTTTTTCCCCCATTCGACGAAATTCTACCGCAATATCGATCCATTCGACTTTTTCACGTTCGTCTAACCGGCCCCAGCAGACGAGTATTTCGATAAGTTCGTGTGCATAACATCGTCATAACGTGTATAACCTCGCCGAAATGTGCTTGTTTAAGGAAATACTTGGTACACGTGTTTGCAGATTTCTTATATGTATCATTAAGTACTCATACGAGGTGGTAAATTGAGCAATGTGACACGAAAGTCTTGCTCGATTAAAACATATTTGAATTTTAGCATCACCTACGTAAAAGATGTTCAGAAGATCATAAAATGTGCTCTTTTTTTTTGAAAAATTGAGTGGTTTGATTCGAAGAGGCGTAACATGAAAATTCTTCCATTTTTGAAACCGATTCAGTGATTCTCAATTAATTACCAATATTTAACAAAAAATAGAAACAGAAGAAATTGTCAAAACAAAAATTAAAAGCCCAAAAAGCTGATTATTTTTTAGTTTTAGTATTTTTGAAACCGGTTCAGTGGTTCCCAATCAATTACTTAATTTAGAATTTTTGAAACTGGTCGAGTGGTTCCCAATCAATTTCTTACACTACTTAGGAAAATAGATATTGGAAGAAATTTATCAGACCGAATGGATCAAAATTTAAACCACACAAAGTCGATTCTCTTTTTGTTTCAGAATTTTTAAAACCGGTTCAGTAGTTCCCAATCAATTACCAATGCTCATGAGAAAAAAAAACAAACGAAAAAAAAATTAAACCGAAGTTGCAAAGCATAAAAAATCGTCTATTTTTTTTTATAAAAAATTTTTGAAACCTGTTCAGTGATTTCAACTGAATTATTTAATACACTTTTGAAAACCAAAATAAGAAAGAAATTGTCAAACCGAAGTTGAAAAAAGATGGAAAATTTCGTTTCAGTGGTTTCCAATTGATTACTGATGATAGTTATAAAATCGAAAATGAGGTATATTTTGAAATCGAAAGTATAGGGAAAATGGCTGAGAACTCCTGAACCAGTTTCAAAAGTCAAATTACTGAACAAAAAAAGAGATTCATAGAACTACATATTTTCATCTGCAAAATCAGCATCTTATAATTTTTCATCTCAAGTAGAAATTGTTGGAAATTGGTTATGTGTAATATGGATACTCTTATAAACCGGTTCTAAAAGTTTCGTGCAGAAATTAAATTAAAAGACTTGAGTAAGAAATTTGGGAAGATATTTTTCGGTTCGGAATCGTGCATTTTCAATTTTTTTTTCTTTTATTTGAAACCTATTGGAAACCACTTAACAGGTTTCAACTTTTTGGTACATTGTTTTGAGAACTTCTGAACCGGTTTAAAAAAATTGTTAGGACAAAAACTAATCGATTTTTCACAATAATTTTTGGAAATAATTTTTTTCGTAATCGCGAGTGGGATTTTTAAAACATTTTGGTAATCTGTTGAGAACCCCTGAACTGGTTTAAAAAAATTGAGGAACAAATAATTGATTTTGACGAGAAATTTTGAACGTTATTTTTTCGAAATTGTAATTTTTAATTTTTGAAAATTTTTTGTAATACTATGTTGGGAACCCCTGAACCGGTTTCAAGGGTATTATGAAAAGAATAATAGATTTACGAAATACTTTCTGAAAGATAGTTTGTTGAAATCGAAAGTTTATTACTTTTAGATTTTTTTTAACGTATTGCGAACTCCTGAACCGGGTTTTAAATTTGCTGAAAAAATAATAGATTCGGAAACAAATTTTGAAACAAATTTTCCGACTTGTAATTTTTTGATCTTCGCAGTGTCACAGAAATTCTTGGAAAATCTGAACCAGTCAAAAAAATTGCATAACAAGAATAATGGATTTTCGTTGCAATTTTTGGAAGCATTTTTTCGGAATGGTGAGTTTTCAATTTTTGTAAAAATTTTGAATCTGAAACCATTGAACCGGTTTCAACTTTTTATATTGTTGGGAACTCCTGAACTGGTTTAAAATAATAAGGGCCACAAAATCTAATCGATTTTTCGCAATAGTTTTTGGAAGCAATTTTAAAAAAATCATGCACTGGATTTTTAGAAAATTTCAGTCATCTTTTGGGAACCACTGAACTGGTTCAAAAAATTTGAGGAACCAAAAAAAATGAATTTCGGCAAGACTTTTAGAATATTTTTTTTTGAAATTGTGATTTTTCAGTTTTTGGAAATTAGAGTAAATTGTTGGGAACCCCTAAACCGGTTCCAAAGATATTTTTTTTAACAAAAATAGTAGATTATCACAACAATTTTTGAATGAAAGTGTCTTGAAAACGAAAGTTTATTATTTTTAGAAATTTTTAATAACCTGTTGGGAACCCCTGAACCGGTTTCAAAATTTGCTGAACAAACAATAGATTTCGGAAATAATTTTTGGAGGCAATTTTTTGGAAATTTTGATTTTTTTAATCCTCACTGAAATTATTGAAAATACAAATGTTGAGAATTCCTGGCCCTATCACAAAAAATATGAAACAATAATAATGGATCTGCGCCGCAATTTTTGGAAACATTTTTTTCGGAATCGTGAGTTTTAAATTTTTAGAAATTTTTCTAACCTGTGGCGAATCTATGAACCGATTTCAAAGTCTATGAAACAAATGATAAATTTTGGCAAGGATTTTTGGAAACAGCTTTTTCGAAACTGTGATTTTAACCAATTTTTAGACATTTTTACGTATCTGTTGAGAACTCCTGAATCGGTTCCAGAATTTATGGAACAACAGATAGATTTTAGCAAAAAAAAAAAAAAAATAGATTTTGTTGAAATTGGAATTTTTTTAATTTCAAGACATTATTAAGAACATGCTGAGAACCACTGAACCGGTTTTAAAATAAGAAATAATTGATTTTCGAGAGAATTTTTAAAAGTTATTTTTGGAGTTATGAATTTTTTTCAATTTATACATTTTTGAAAACCCCTGAACAGGTTTCAAAATTTTTTTACATCGTAATTTTTTATGAATTACAAATTAGTAACCATTTGAAGACCACTGAACCAGTTTTAAAATACGCTGAAATTAATTTTTTTACACGATTATTATGGAATAATGATTTTCTGATTGTTTAACCTCCCCTTACGTAAGGTATTTGTAAAATTTATTTTTCTCCATCGATCCGTCCTCCTGTGACATTCTGTACGCAAGGAAAACTTTTCCACTCGAAGGAAACGCATCGGTAGCGATTTATTATAGATCCTCGCTACACATTAGTATTTTTCAACGGATACTAAATTCTTCGCCAAGAGGTAAATTAAACCACAAGGATCCCTAATTTACATTCACGGTTGACAAACAACCTAGCGACACATCTCCTTGTGGATCAGAAAGCGAAAAGAAAATAATGAACTGCGTAAAAATCCGAATTTACGGCAGAAATTTAAAAAATCGCAACGTCTTTCGAAATAATCTTTCGCATAGACGAATAGTCGACTTTGATTTTAAAAAATGAAACATGGTCGTTAATTTTATAACATAGGTGTTTCCATTCGGATCGTAAATTAAATGAAAATTAATCAGTCAAGTACTAGTCCAGCGAATTCCATCGTGTAAATAACCTTGACGATGATTTATTCGTCATACACGTACAGCAGCCCGGCAAAATTACGTCAAAAAAAAGTGTTTTTCTATGTCAGTATTTCAGTAACTCGCACATCAGCGTCGAATTAAAATCTCCACCCATAAAATTTTAAGATAGCTTCGAGGTGAAAAAACTACAAATGGAATATAAAACTATTCGTACCTTTGCGGTATGTAAAACATACAGCAATTCGGAGGTCTGACTAGTTTTCCATAGTAAACGGGCCATAGTCCGGATAGAATTCGGAATAGGGACGATTTGCCGCATCCGTTCGGTCCGGTGATGAGCAGGTGATTTCCGGGAGTAATAGTTAACGTGAGGCTAGGAACTACAACGTCGCCATTTGGCGTCACTATCGGTACGTTTTCTATGTATATGCTGCCGTCTGTGCTGTTTTCGATGATACCTGCGAACATAGGAAGGCATAAATACAAATGATGAAGGATTGCGAAAAAAATTCACGTTTTATACAATGTAAACATATCAATCATAAATCGCTACATTGAAGATAATCTGACACTTGATTTCTCGAATTTAATCGTCTATATATTTATGATCAGGGTTACATATATTTGATTTATTTTGAATCACTTCTCAATGAAATCGAAGCTGTATTCTTACAAAATTCTTGGGTTTGTTACTTAATGTAGGTAGTCAAAATTTTTTCAATTTTATTCAGCAACTTCATTCCTCAATAAGTATATGAAAATTTCAAAGATAAACAAAATTTTAGAACGAAAAACTATGGAAAAAATCAGAGTGAATATATATTTCCAGTATAGTTAAATTAGCAAAAAAATTAGAAGGAAAAGTCAAGGAGAAATTTTTTAAAAGAAAATAAATGAAAAGAAAATTTCTTTTGCAGAACAAAAAATCAGAAAAAAAGTATTTTCAAAAAATAAATCAAAGATAAAAAAATTTCAGGTAGAATCTGAAAAAAACGAGAAAATCAAGGGGAAAATGTTCACGTGGAGAAAATCAGAGTAAAAATATACACTTTCCTGTTGAAAAATAAATCAGAGAAATAAATACTCAGGTAAAAAAAAATCACAGGGAAAATACATAGCCAAAAATTTTTTTTTGAAAGTAAAGCAGCGAAGTACGAAAAAAAAAATTAGAAAAATATCTTCGTAGGGAAAAATCAGGGTGAAAATATTCTTTAAAAAAAGTAAATTCGAAAAAAATCTGAGAAAATTTTTTTAGAAGGTGCGATAAGTGAGGAAGGAATTTTTAAGAGAACAAATGAGGGCGAAAATATTTCTCTGAAAACAAATCATAGTTAATGCTGTTTTTTCAGAACAAAAGCACAGAGAAAAAAATTTTCAAAGGGAAAAATTAGAGTGAAAATATATTTAATCAAAAAGAGCTGCCTATTTCAGAAAATTATTCAGAGAAAAAATTATTCAAGATAGAAACTTTACAGAAAATAAATCAGAAAAAATTACTCTGGTTAAGTCAAAAAGAAATTCATAATTATTTTTAAAAATGAAATGAATCTAATTTTTGAAAACTTTTGAAATTCAAAAAATATTTAGTGTTAAATTTTACCAAAATTTTGACAATTTTCTAAAATTTTAAAGATACTTATTACATTTTAAAGATTAATGAACTTGATAATCATACAACTTTAAAGTTTTTAACAAATGTTGAAAATCTTTTAAATTTTGTATTTTTACCAAACTTTGAATTTTCATCAAATTTTAAAGATTTGCCTACCTACTAAGTTATGAAAATTTTCAAAAACGATTCAACTAAAAAATTCGTTAAAATTTGAAAAAGATCACATTTTAAAAATATAGAAAATTCCAAAAATTGTAAAAATTCATTTTCACTAAATTTTGTAATTTTTACAAAATTACTTTTTTTCAAATTCTAAAAATTAAAAAAAGATTTCTAATGGCAAAAAATTTTCAAAAATTTTCCAACGTAAAAATTTTAAAAAATTTAAAAATTACCAAATTTCAGGAATATATAAAATTCTAAAAATTTCAAAAACTTCATCAACTTGGAAAATTGATGTAATAATTTCAACTAAATTTTTTAATTTTAAAATTTTCTAATTTCTACAAAATTACTTAACATATCTTCACGTTTAAGAAAAGAATTAAAAAAAAACTGTGAAAATTTATTTATCAAAGTTTTAAACAGTTACAATCATCAAAAAATTTTGAAAATTCAATAAAATAAAAAATACCCAATTTCAAATTTTTATCAAAATGTTGAAAATTCTACAAAAATTGAATTTTTAACAAACTTAGAATTTTTACCACTTGAAAATTTTAATCAAACTTTAAAATTGAGGAATTATCACATTTTAGACATAAAATATATAAAATTCATAGAACTGTAGAAATGTCAAACATTGAAAATTGGTGCAATCTTACGAACGTTTGAAAATGAACAAAATATCTATTTTAACTAAATCTTGTAATTTTATTTCTAATTCTCAGAAAATTGAAATTTTTTTAAATTTTAAAATTTTAAAATTTATTCAACCTCAAAAATTTTAAAATTGCCAAGTTTTCAAAATATATTGCACAAAACTCAAAAAAATTCAAAAAATTTTCAAACTTTAAAAATGCATTCAATCTTACAAAATTTTAAAAATTAAATTTCCTAAATTCCAAATTTTTCTTAAGTTTTTAATTTTTAAAATTATTTTCCAATTTTTACAGGATTACTTTTTTTCAAAACTTTTAAAACGTACAAAATTAAAAACATTTTGCAAATTTATCAAACTTGGAAAATTGATTGATCAAATCTCAAAAATTTATCAAAACTTGAAAATGACTATTACTTCCAACTTTTACCAAATTTTGTGATTTTTCCAAATAAGTATCAAAAATTCATTGAATTTCAAAAACGACCAAAATGGAAGTTTTTCCAAATTTTAAAAATTTATCTACAAATTTCAAGACTTCACTCTTTCGATTTCGATAGAAAAATCAGAGTGAACGTAATTATTAGGGTCCGGATTTTTATGCGCTCAAAATAGAAAAATAAGCGCTTATGTCAAGCGGTGAAAATATGAAAAATAAGCATAAATATGCCCTATAAAACCAAAAAAAGCAAAAATAAGTTCTTTAAAAATGTACCATCATTGGTATCAAAATGCAGGTATTTTAAAATCGCTTTCGAAAAACCTATCAAATCGTACATATGGAGAAACTGACAGAAATGTAGAGCAGAAAAACATCAAAACATTTATTTTTCAAATAAATAATGCGAAATTCAATAAATTTGAACGCGTTGAGATTTCACAATCAAAATTGATTAGATTGAATTAAAATTGAATTATAGTTTGAAAAATTGCAACTTGAAAAAAAAAATTTTAAAAAAGATGAGAACACGAAAAATTGTATTTTCAATTTTTTTTTGGTCAGGTTTTTCAGTTTTTTTCAAAAAAAGCACTAAAAACTAAAAAAAAATCGCAAAATATGCGGGTTTTTGACGTTTTTTGGCAAAAACAAGCGTTTTTAAGCATTTATACCTAAAATAAGCAAAAATAAGCGCTTAAAAATTTCACCATTCGTCTCAGAATTGCATGAAACGTAAAGAAAATTGTGATATGCCGTATCTAGTGCAACAGGAAAAAATAAGCAATATCATAAAAATCCGGGCCCTAGTAATTATGTTCTCTCAATAAATAATAAAAAAAAAAATCAGAAAGCGAATCAGAGAAAACGTCTTCAAAAATCAGAGAATAAATATACTTACTTCGAATTGAAAAAATATTAGAGTGAAAATACTTTTTTAGAAGATGAATCAGGAAGATTTCTTTAGAATGTACTTAAATGAAATTTTCAAAATATGGAAAAATAATAAATCAGAGGAAAAAATGTTCAGAAACAAAAATCAAAAAAAAATTTCAGATGAGAAAATTTTTCAGAAGATGAAAAAATGAGAAAGAAACTCTAGAAGAGAAAATTATAAGGAAAATATACTTTTAGAAGATGGAGAAGAGAGAAAGACCCCCTCCACTACAAAAAAGAGCCATAAAATCTTCAAATTGGGAAATCATTTAGAAAGAAAATTCCGAGAAAAAATTTCAGATAAAAAAATCAGATCAAGTAAAAATTATGTTTCCAATCAGTAAAAAAAAAAAAAAAAAAATCAGAAAGAAAAAAATTAAAAGGGAAAATATTTTTCCAGAAAACAAAAAATTATAAAATAGTCACAAATACTCTTATCAATGAGAAATGCATTAAAAAATGTATAAAAATTCGAAATTGATTTTTAAAAAAAATTAAAATTGAATAAAGTAACCTTACTTTAAACACTTTACATATTTATTTGCAATTGAGCAAATCTCGACGCCAATTCACCCACCTCGACCTACTTATCATGCAATTTAACCACCTATCAAGTCAGCATAGCAGTTTCATAAACCATAAACGTAACTATCACATACTCCTCTCGAAAACATCTCTCATTATTATAATCAATCCGAAATGTACAAATATTACATATCTAGCTGCATCAGCTCATCCTTCACCTATCACAACTACCGGTCTACTGACCGCAGATTGAAATTTCGTAACTTTTCCATCTATCGTTGGCGTACCTTATGTCAAAATGATCTAATTTTGACACCTTACATAAGAGATAACACGATCAACATGACGCGTACGTACGAGTATAATTCATTTACAGCGTGTTTTCGCATCTGTAGCTGTACTACCGAGTCTGCAAACACAATCCATTTGTAAACAGCTATGTTAGTAGATACGAGACCAAGGTTACCAATGCATTTATGACACTGACGAGTATAAAATAAAATATACTCATACGCGAACGTAAAAAGTGAAATGAATAGAATGGTAGAAGAGTACACATAGGTTTACTTATAGGCAACTCATGTTATCGGCAGCCTGTAGGCATAAATATGGTGCGACCTATGACTAAGATGAAATACAAACACGGACGTAGAACGTGTAGAAGTGTTAACAACTAATTTGGCTATTTGTTTACGTACATGTATGAAGAGTACGTACGTACGTCGTATGTAGTATATGTATACAGGGTGTCCGACGAGTGGTCTGCCAAACTTGATAACCGTGTACGATTAAATAAAAAGTTCATGTACATAATATATTGCCCAAGTTTGAAAATGAAGGAGCTACAAAGGTTTGACAGGTTGTCTACATTAATTTTTTTTTTTTGTTGAAAATTCATGACTTTTTCATGACCTTTTTTCATGAAAAATATTTCAACGTTTTCACATAAAAGTAACATAGAATGAATATGGGGGCAAAATTTTTTCCACATTTCCCCCTATATTTTGTGGTAAATAGCTATTAAAAAAATTATTGAGGAAGGAGGCGAATGCCCCTTGAACTCCCAAGTCATGTCTATGCCCTCCAAGACCTCTTTTTTTGATATATATACAATTTTTTTAAAGGGTGTAATTGGGCGGTTTTCTCCCTAAAACAAGGATTCTTGAAATTGTTTTCATGTTGTAATGTGATGTGAGAATGATTTTTTTCCTGGAAATGAAAAGAAAAATTTTCACGCAAAAATTAATACCTACTCCTAAAAAATTTTTAACAACTTTTTCAACAGACAGCACTTTTTTCTTTTCTTTTTTGGGTCAAAGTTTTAAAAATATTTCATTTATTTACTTTACTATCAAAAAAAAATTATCCCCAAAAAATTGAGATTTTTAGCCGAATTTTTTTTTAAAAATTTAGGCTATTGTGTCCGACCCTGATTTAGAAGGAGGGTGGGTAGAAGAGTTCTGACCCCATTTGTTGACGTTTGGGACCAAAAGATGACGATCTGTCACATGTCACATATTTATATATATATATATATATATATATATGTGTATATATATTTATTTATTGATAATTTTACCCCTACTTTTGGAACACTGGGGCCGAGCCTAACAGGTCAAATGAGGTCAAACTTGATATGTAGGGTCCCCTCGGTGTAGGAATGATGCAAAAAAAATTTTGGGGCCCTAACTCAAAATTGTGGATATGACCCATTTTTGAGGGAGGTGCGGGGGAGCCCCAATATCATGAAATTTTTTAAAACTTGCCCCAGGGATGAGAACCCTAATTACCTACACCATAGTCAAATTTCAGCCCCCTAAGTCATCCCCACCCCATTTTAGGGCCCAAAAAGTGGATTTTGAGGTCATTTTTTCACGTTGATCAGGCTACAGACCCCCCAAATGGAGCTGGGGGGCCTAAATTTTTATCATAGATCGAGTTCATGCCCCTGATGTGCCTTTTGTAGGTTTTGACCTTTAAACCCCTTTTGACCTCGATACAGGGTCAAAAATCAATATTTTTCAAGTTTTAACCTGTCTTTTCTGACGCGTTGAACAGCCTACAGCCCAAACTAAAAGACCTAAATAATCGAAATTTGGGATGTAGGGTCAGTAGAGGTCACTGATGTGCCTTTTGGGGGTTTCGACTTTTGAGCACCATTTGACCCCCGTACAGGGTCAAAAATCAGAAATTTTCACGTTTTAACCTGTTTTTTGGTGTGTTGGCCCTCGTCTGAAGAGCTGAAAGTGTGAAGGGGATTGAGAGCGAAGCCCTCAATCCTCTCCTGCCATGTCCCTATTGAGGGTAAAGACCCCCAATAGGGGCATGGGGGCGGAGCCCCCATCTGAAGAGTTGGAAGTGACGAGGTGGTTGGGGGCGAAGCCCCCAACGCGGGGGTATGGGGGCGGAGCCCCCATTTTAAGAGCCGAAAGTGATGAGAGGGTTGGGTCGGAGCCTCAACGGGGGTATGGGGGCGGAGCCCCCATCTGAAGATGAAATCTTCAATGCAGAGAGGAACTAAAACTGAAGACAAAAACCTGACATTTTTAAACTGAATTTGAAGTTAAAACTGATATTGAAACTGAAATACCATGGATAAAAACGTTTTCAAAGTGGTACACTAACTTGAAAAAAAAAATTCGGCTGTCGCGGAGCATCTTGACTGCTACGCGTTTTTTTTTTATTTCAGAAGAATTTTTGAAATTATTGTTCGAAAAATATCTCAGTTTTTTTTCGAAAATGAAACGATTTTTTTTCTTCACAAAGAAAAAATTCAAAAACTTTTCCACAGAAATTTTAAACATATTTTTATAACATTTTTTTAACAAAAAAAAAAAAAAAAAAAAAAAGATTTTTGGGTATTTTTTATTCCGAAAAATCCTGAAATTTCTTCCTTCGAAAAATTTCTACTCCAGAATATTTGAGATTTCTATTTTTTTTATTCCAAAACAATTTTTAAAAATTTTTATACCAAAAAATTCGTTTTAATTTTTTTTTTTAAAATGAGAATTTTTTCGCCAAAAAACAGAAAACCTCCTCCCAAAAAGTAAAAATATGTTATTTTTTAGAAAATTGAAAAAAAAAATTGAGATTTGATACTCTAGAGTTCAAAAATATTTTTACTTCAAAACAATTCAATTCCAAAACGATAAAATTCAGATTTTTTATTTTTTTTAATTAAGAATTTTTTCCTGAAAGCTTAAAAAATATTTTTACTTCAATAAAATTGAGAATTTTTTTTAACCAATTGTACAGCAACTACCTAAAGCGAGTGACGTAAAAATGTTTTTTTTTTTCAAAACAATTTTTAAAAAATTTTTGTAGCAAAAAATTCATTTTTTTTTTCATTCTACAAAAGTCTTTTTTTCATTTAAAGAAATGGGGATTTTCTCCAAAAAATAAGAGTTTTCCATCCTCTCGAAAAAAAAAATCTCCAAAAAATTAATTTTCTTCTTCGGAGTAATCATAATATTTTATGCGTTCTTTTTTTGATGGCCCATTTTCAAATTTCATGATTTTCATGACCTGTAGACAGTAGACACCCTGTTTGAAAATCGGTATTTTACCTAGCAAAATCGTTTGGCAACACTGCTTTAAAAAAAATTGCGGCACCGGCAGTGGATAGATCTTTGAAAAAACAATAAAAGTTGTAATCATATTGGATTGCCTATCTTCGAAATTGAAGGACTTACAGCAACGCAAAATCCAAGTCAAAAATATTGCCTACCTCAATTTATTACAGTGCAGTGGTGATACGTGAAAATTGCGAAATTTGGTCGAAAAATACATGAAACAGGTGTAACTTTTTGAGAGGAATAAAAAACGCCATGTTAAATTTTTGCCTATCTTTGAAAATTAAGGCGCTACGAAGTCTTGAATTATGAAAATAGCGATTTTCAAAGCTTCGCAGCGCCTTCATTTTCAAAGATAGGCAAATTTTTGACATAACTATTTTTATTCCTTTTAAAAAGTTACACCTGGTTCGTGCATTGTTTTCAAAAAATTTCAAAAAATTTGTACATCACTGACCCTTCAAAATCGAGATAGGCACCATTTATGTATAATTATGAAGATTTATGTTAGTGGTGTTCTGTTATATTCAAATTTCAAGTTTGGCAGACCACTCGCCGGACACCCTGTATATACTCAGATAGAATACACCTAAGTGTGTAATCTATTAAGACCAGTATTGTTCTGGTTGAGTAGTTTATTTCATTTAAATGAATTATTACATTCCCTTTGTTCGTCCATTTATCGTCTAATTTCCTGCTAAACATTCGAGCCTTATCTCGGCAACCGCGATGAGTAAACACGTTTCATGAAGACGTGTACTTGATTTTTTACTTCGTAATATTCAGCTCGAGACTCGATTAAGGATAAGCTGAACATTAACTCACCTAGAGCGATGATCTGACCATTCGAGTTGAATCTCAAAGGACACAATGCGTGTTGTTTGGTAGCTGCGACGATGCCTTTTCTCACATAATCTCCCTTGCGAACATCCTCGAATACATCGAACATCATACTAACTCTGTACGTGTAGCCGGCCAATTCGACGATTTCCTATAACGAAAAAATTTCCAATTAGTCCGGAAATGGCTGGAGTTTTGTTTTATATACATGTAAAATTTCAAGAATGAAGAAAATCTACAATTTGTAAAATTAACTAATTAAATTAATTACATAAGAAAAAATGTAAAAATGCAAAAAAAATTTAAACCTAACGCGCTTAAGCTTCGTATCGTCTGAACGTTATAGTAAACCGGATTTACGTCATTTGGTCAGTTTTTCAATGTTTTACAAGGATATTCTTATACGTGTACGGTGTACGTCGACACTTGCAACGATGGATTTTCACGGTCAAAGTTTCAACGTGGAAAATGGGTTTTTATTACAAGTCGCCGCGCCGGTATATATACGGAGAATACGATAAAAAATAAAGAATTTAATTCTCCAACTCCTCCTCCCTGGACGGTATGTCGTATTCCGTGTTTCATCGTTTGTGTAACGAGTGATACTTATTTGTATCGTGCCCGACCAGAGTGGACATTTCCATAACACCTAATATTATCTTCTGGTTGCGTATGATGGCGTATTTTAAAGATTAGGTGTTAATGATTGTTTGTTTTATGAAAATTTGATGACGGAAAATTTAAATTGAGAGTTAAGAGTGTGCTCTGGGGCTGTTATCAGTAAAAAAAATTAGTTACGTGATTTCTCGGGCGAATACTGAACGAAATGTCATGAAATTTTGATATTATGCTTCTTTATAACAATATCCAGGTGGGATATTTTCAATATTTTGGAAAATTTTTCTATTTATGGAAAAAAATTGAATCCAAAGGTTTTTTTTTTGGACAAGTCAAGGTCACGATGAAGGTCCCAAAATTTATCGCTTAAACGCAATTTTTTCCATAAATAGATACATTTTCCAAAATATTGAAAATATCCCACCTGGATATTGTTATAAAGAAGCATAATATCAAAACTTCATGACATTTCGTTGCGTATTCGCTGAGAAATCACGTAACTAAATTTTTTACTGATTTTGCCCTCCAGAGCACACCCTTAACAAAGAAAAAATTTTTTGCAGAAATTTTCAAAAATCTTGTGGGTTTTTTTTTCAAAAAAAAAAAATGCAAAATTAAATTTGCGCATTTAAAAAATATTCCACTTGAAAGTGATTTCTAAAAACTCGCCAAATAATAATCATTTCAATTTTTTTTTAAATAATTTTTTTAAACAAAAATGTTTTATCAACAGAACCAAAACAAACTTAAAATAATTTACAAAAAAATTCCTTTTTTTTGGAAATTTTTTTTGACTGAAATGCATTTTATTTTCTCAAATTAGTTATTCCAAAGATCGATATTTGCAAGTTTTTTTGAAATTTTAAACGCTTCGAATTTTTTGCATTTTCCTCCTTATTTTTCATTTTTTTTTTTTTTTTGCTGAAAAGTTTTTTTTTTCATTATATTTAAATTTTAAATTTTATGTTTTTTTTTTTTTTTTTGATTGGAATGCATTTGATTTTCTTTAATTGAAGCACGGAAATGCAATACATGCTAAGCGCCATTTTTTTTGCAAAAAATATTCTGTTTCCTTGCCGACTCGAAGAAAGTATTCCCAGTCTTCCCTGACCAACCGAATCGGTTCAAAATCACGCTCAAAGAGAGCGCGCGCCTCTAAAATTTCGCATGTTACACCTACTACGATTTGTTTCGTACTTGGATGTTCACCTGTGTTAATGCGTTACTCATTACTGACATATTACAACCTATTTAGGTAAACAAAACCTTATTACATTGAAATTTTTTGAATAAAATACGATTGAAGAAATTACGATAAAAAAGAGGCTCGAGCACGATATTACACCTCGCCACGGCGCTCCATAAAAATACGCGTTTGCTCGGGCGAAAAATGAACAAAAATGGGTGACGGAGAATCGCTCTCACTCGGAGACAAATTTTTCTTTTCGATATTTCTTTGAACCTATGTGTAGAGAAATGTCCCTTCTTCATTACATGATACACGAGAAACTCCGCTTTTCCCCTCTTCAACTCGCGACACGCGTTCGAAACTTGTTTTCGCTCCCCTGTAAAATTTAATTTTTGGCACTTAGCATGATTGCATTTCCGTGCTTCAATTGTTCATAAAATTAGGATTTGCAAGTTTTTTGAAATTTTAAACGATTCAAATTTTTCTCATTTTTCCACTTACTTTTTATTTTTATTTTTTGCTAAAAAATAATTTTTGGCAAATTGTGAAATTGAAATTTCCAAAATTTTGGGATTTTTCAACATTTGCATGCGTTTAACTTCCTCAGATCTTTCGTAAAATCAAAATAACAATTTTTTTTGTTTTTATCTAGCACGTGTTAAATTTTTGTAAAATGTTGGACTGAGAATTTTTAGTTTATTTTTCAACGTTTTCTCTTATTTTCCGAATTTTGTAAAACGAAAGAAATATCAACTCTTAAAACTCATCATTATGAAGACTTCATGAATTGAAAAAAGCTAAAAAATGACCAAAATTCCAATTTATATTGAATTGAGAAAAATTTTCCAGATTCAAAATTATTACAAAATCTAAAAAATTTTGAAGTTTTAAATTTTTTTAAAAATTGGTCTTCTTTCAAAAATTTATTAAAATTTAATAATTACCTTTCTAATTCATATTAAATTTTTTCATTTTCATCAAATTGAGAAAAATTTCCTAAATTTCTAAAATTGAACCGCCTGTAAGAAATGACCGAAATTCCTATTTTCACTAAATTTCGTATTTCGATAAATTTAGAACACCTACGTATTAAAATCTTAGAAATTTAATAAATTCCAAAGATTTGTCGATTTCTAATTAAAATTTTTGATTTTTAACCACATTGAAAAACTTTTCCCAATTTCAATGAATTACTGAATAATTTTTTTTTTTTATAAATTGTAATGATTTACCTACTAAATTAATCTTTTCCCCTTAGTAAAATCAAAATTGCAACAATTTTTCAGATTTCTTAAAAAATTTCATTTTGTACAAGTTTCAAAACCAAAATGGCCAAACGACTTTGCTTTTAAAATTCAAATTTCAAATTTTTTTCATTTCACGGGCGCGGGCGTTTCACTTTAAAAAAAATTTTCAAACTGCATAAAATATTAATTTAAAGAAGGTTATAATTCGATAATTTTTCGTGAAATGAAAATCGCAAAGTTTTTAAACAATTTTTTACAAAAACATTTTCGAGAATTTTTCATAAAATGAAAATTGCAAAATTCCAACGAAATTTTCTGAATTTAGCATGCATTTATATAATTTCTAATTCTTCAAAACCAGTGAAATGCATTTAAAAAAAAATAATAATAATTCAATGGTAAGTAATTTTTTGTAAAAAGAAATTTTTGAATTTTTTCCAGAGTTTTTTACAAAAATGATTTTTAAAAAAAGGAAATTTTATTAATTTTGGATACATTTAATTTTCGCAAATTTCTCTTAAAATCAATTTTGTTCGTTTTGTAATCATTCATTTTCGTCAAAAACATTTCAAAATTTTATTCGAAAAAATTAGAAAATTTTTTACTCCAAAGAATTTTTTTATTCCAAAAAATTGAAAAGTTTTTAATTCCAAAAAATTAGGACATTTTTCACTCCAAAAAATAAAGAAAATTTTTCGTTCCAAGGAATTAGGATTTTGAATTCCAAAACATTAATACACTTAGGTACTCGTATTTTTCATTCCAAAAAATTAGGAAATTTTTCACTCCAAAAAAATAAGAAATTTTCCATTCCAAAAAATTAGGAAAATTTTTCGTTCCAAGAAATCAAGAATTTTTTTATTTCAAAAAATTGAGAAATTTTGATGTTTTATAAAAAAAATCAAAAGTTGGTAATTCTGTAATAAAAATTTTTCAATTTTTTTTTTATTGAAATAATTTTTTTTTTATATCAATAGAAGTCATTTGAGCCCAATTTTGATACCAAGCAGGTGGTATTCAATTTTTTTGTAATTCGAAAACCTCGATTTTCAGTGATACATTTCTACAACTTTCCAACCCTCTGGTAGGGTGGTAAAAGTGGTATCCAAATTCAACCTGAATGGTCTATGGAAATGTAGAAAATCTGAGCTAGGAGTCTAAAAAAAATGTATGGGTAATCTCCCACTCAAAAGGAACCACTCCTTTGGATTCGGTCAAAATCCGAAATAAGTGTGTTTTTTTCTCGATCCACCCACCCATAAGGTAGATATGTTTAAAAAAAAAAAATAATATTCAAAATTTTCTGTAGTGTAGAATTCAAAAAATTTGGAAATTCTCTGAAAATTTTTAAACTTGCCACGTGTTAAATTTCGTCCGATTATACTTCAATATACCTAACATATTATCCATAGATGTAATAGAGGAGTTTCAAGTCAAACACTTCCTCTTTGATTTTTTACCAGTCTTTCTAATACTATCAAAGAAATTTCGAATCTGCCATTCCAGTCTACGGAAACTCGTTCCTGGCCGAATCACTTTCATCACCGGATACTCTCGACTCGACTGGTATCTCATCTCATCATTTCCTGAATCTTTACTCGTCGTACGTATAAAATACCGTTACGAACTTACGATAGAAAAATATTACCATCTTTGCGTAGATATTGCGTACCTTATACGATGACATGAGCCTTTCGACGGCATCTCCTCCAGATATCAATAAATTTCTGGCTGTTGTGAAATACTGCGTTCTTTCACTGACACCCACATCCGCGCTACCTGCCATTTGCAACAATTATAAAAAAAAGAAAAAGCGCATTATTCATTTGCTCTTCGTTGGAAATGGTGTGTTAATTAACCGGTCGTATAGATACTAGATAGGTATATTTATATATTAGAATGCGAATATTAAAAGCGTAGGGAAAAAACAAGCTATAGCGAAACTGGTCGAACATGTTGAAGACCTTCAATTGTCCAAATCATGATATTTCATATTACAAAGTATAAGTGCTGATGCTAGTCAATCGCATCATTGATCCGGAACATCGATGATGTCGTCACCTGTGTTTGTGCTGCTGCTGCTTATAGGCCTTAAAAAAACTTTTGGTGATAAAAGGAGATAATGACAATCGTTTTAACATGAATTTTATTGAAGGACATTCGTTGAAAAAAAAAACATGTGTGAGTCGTCCCGTCTAAATTCCGCCATAGATTTTTATAGAGAGAACATTCTCGATGGAATTTTCTCTATCCAAGCACTATTTTTTTTTTGGGGGGGGAGGGTTATCTGTCGACTCGTACTTTGCTTCAAGATGCACAACAATCAACAATTCGGTCAAATAAAAATGATAGTCAATGGTCAACGATCAATTATTGGTCTAATAACCAAAGAATTATCGAGTATTGATCATCGATGCGTGATCCAAGACGAAGAGAGTCCATTTTCCGATGATAAAATAACAATGATCTGCCATTACCAAGGTCGCATTTCGCTCACATAACGCGTGTTACTAATTTCAACGTAATCATTATCACTGGTCTACGTCTGTCTACCCGATCGTAATGTAATTATTACAGCTTTGTTTCCAATTCTACTACGTGTATTATCATCGTCGTGATAACTTTTTACAGAGAGATAAAATTGCTATTCCGATTTAAAATTACCCAATGTAACTTTTTTTAGTAGGATGAAAATTTCAAAATTCCCTACGCAGAACTTCAACTGTGAACTTCAATCTTACTACGTCAACATCGCACATATTATTTCATCAAGGTGTTAGGAAAATGTGTATTAATCGAAAACCTAACAGGCCTGATTTTTTTTAATGATAGATTACGTATACTTCTCATTCATTAAGAAAAAAAATATTAATCGATAGGTGGGACCTGGAGTACTCGGAAGTGTAATAGCCATTAGGCCTTGTTTGAAATTAAGATGATTTATGCAAAATATACCAATCCTTATTCCCCAAAATTATGATAAGTTTATTATTCTTATCTGTTTATGAAAATATGTGATTACGTATAAATCGCTTTATAGCGTTGGTACTATCATTATGATGATTTAATTATCAGACGGAACACATTACGCTTACGTTTAAGTAAGTTTGATTTGTTTTTTTCTTCTAAATTTTTATCTCTCGAGTCGAGATACGTTTTATTAAGCTCGGTTGTACTTAGATTTACTGTAGCTGCATTGAGGAGGTATTATCTCTAATGAGGGCATTAAAATTGTTGAACGTTCGAATTTTAGAAAATAAAAAACTGGTAGGTAATTTGTTTGGTTTCGAAAATAAGATGAATTTTATTCAAGAACGACGAATTAAAATCTTGGTTTTTTGGAACTTCCAGAATAATAATTTTGATCTTGAAAAAGTTCTCAAAATCTTATTCAAATACACATCTGTATAGAAATTGTTTCAGTCTATTTAAAAATTAAAAATTAAATAAAAAAATGAACAAATTTCTTTGAATTCTAAAAAAAATTTAAACATAATTATTATGAGTTCCATAAAAAACTTTTTTTTCACAGAATGTAATTTTATTTAAAATTCATGCAATTTTTTACAATAAAATCATAAAATAATTCCAAATGCTCCGAAATAAATTTACCATCTACAATTCTACACAATATTATTTTAATGGCAATATTGACTGAATTAATAGAAAAGAAAAATAATGACTATTTTTGACCCTAAAAAAATGTTTTTTTAATAGGTAGAACCTTTTTAATTTTAATAATTTTCATTAAATTATTTTTTCAGGATTTTTTCCAAAAAATAATTTTTCCAAAGAATTTGTAAAAGAAAATTCATTTGAAATTTTATTCCAAGAGAATTTTCGCTGCGTAATCATTTTCAAAATAATAATTTTTTGATATAGTATTTTTCACGTGATATTTAATTAATTCTAGCGTAATTTTTCTATCCACTTATTTTTACCAGAGGAATTTTTTTGACATTTTTTAACTCTTTAATTTTTTTTTCTCCAAAGAAATCTTTTTAGTTTTTTTTTTATCTTTGAGTTATTTTTAACTTTTTAATTAAAAAAAAATTATTTAAGCAATAATCGATTTGAAAAAAAATACAAAAAATACAACAAAAAAAAAACATCAAAAAAATAAAAATATGACAACCTTAAATCATGTACCTACCTAATTCTCTTCTTTTTTCAATACTAAAAACTTTTTTCAATTATTACTCGGATTTTTTAAATTTTTAAAAATTTTCTAACAAAAACACAAATTTTATACACAATTGTGTTCAAAATCGTATTTTTCAAATTTTTGAAAGGCCAATTTTGAACTCTTCGATTTTTTCGAAATCATTAACATTTTAAGGAGAAACCGTTTTCCAATTTATGGGCATTTTGTTACATTCAAAACCAAATTACCTATAATTACTTTTTTCCAAAAAAAAAGAAAAAAAATTAATGTTGCAACTGTGATAAAAAAAAACTTTCAATTTTTAAAGATGTGTTTAAAAAAATTTCTTAAAAAAATAAAATAAGTATTTGAAATTTTTTTACATACTTAAATTACTCAGAACATCATTTTTAAATTTTTGTCAACAAAAATTTTATTTAGAAATGAACGTTTTGTACCAAAATTATCAATAAGTTTTCTTAATTTTTAGCCCAGCAATATTTTAAATTAAAAAAATATTTGTATGTTTTCAATTTTTTTAAAAATGAGTTTTTTAAGTTTTGGTTTCAAACATTCTCTGCCTATTCTAAAAATTTTCTCAATTTTTGTTGGAAAAAAAAATTGGAAATCGAATTTTTTAGAACGCGTTTTAAATTAAAGTATTTTTTCAAATTCATGTTTAAATCAATTCCACACAAATTTTGTATAAAATATTTTTTTCCAAGTTTTGGGCAAATTAATTCGAAAAGACGAACACTCTTCTTATATTTTTTCAAAATCTCAAATTTTATTTTTAAAAGTTTTTTAATTTCTTGATTTTTCAAAAAATTTCTAATTCTTCGATTTTTCAAAAAAAAAATCAATTCTTCAATTTATTGAAAATTTTTAATGCAAAAATTTCATTTTTTCCAGTTTTGGTAGAACGTTTTAATTTGGGAGGGTGTCCTAAAAACACAAAAATTTTATTTAATTAAGTTTTTCAAATTTTTTCCAAAATCTATTTTCGTAAAAAAAAAATTTACCATTGGGCTATTTTTGCCATTTTCAAAAATTCGCCAATTCGGCAGCTTAAAATTTGATCCTGGGGTCTGGGTAAAATGCTCTTTCAGCGAGTCAACTTTCAGCTCAATCGGAGTTGACAATTTGTCAAAGTTCGTTCATTGAACTGGAAAAAATTTCTAAAAACGAACTTCTTCTAAAATTGTTTCAGAACAAATTTTCAATTTTTCAATTTTTTCAAAATAAGGTTTTCAATTCTGATAATTTTTTCAAACTCATTTTCTAATTTAGCTAATTTTTGAAGATTATGTCAAGTAAATGCAATTTTTCATATTTTTGTCGTGTAAAAAGAAATAATTTCAGAAGTTTTCATATTCTAGAACAATTTTTTTTCAAAATTTTTAATAACAGTTCTATTTTAAATTTTTTGAAAGTTTTCAATAGGTAAATATAATGTTGGCTGAAAAATTAAACTTTCAAATTTATCAAAATTTTTTCCAAAGTAACTGTTTCCAATTGTACGAAAATAAATGTTTAAGCTATGTTCAAATTATGAAATTGAATTTCTTATTCGATAAATTTTACTACATGGCAAAAACTACATAATTCGAACAGTCGAACACAAACGGTTCATAGCTCGATCATTCTTCCTTCCTGGCTAAAAACTTCGCCATAATAAATCTTTCCATGTAATATGCGCATATCCGCATAATTATTCGCACACCTCAACACCCCAAAATAAACGCTCACGCCGAACAATTAATCAGCAAACAAAACAATCATCGATTCCTCCTCCTCGCCTCCGATCGTCTCTTTCTTTCCTTCTCTTTGTACTAATAGGTATTCCAACACACGATCGAATCAGCCAAGCAGATCTTCATACAATGGAATATCCCATATCTCGTGTCAGCTGAACCATACCATTAAATCATCGTTTTCGAACATTGCACCGCGACTCGACACGACAAGTGCACGTGCTATATGGAATGGATCTCATTTCATATACCCGCATAAATAGTATCATTCGTTTTGTCGTTCACCAGTCACCACCTCATGTTGAACTTTTCAAAACAAAACAAGATGTCTGCATTAAATATACGTCATCAATCGTACGTGCAATTGAAATCCTCAATCCTTATACAGGGTGTCCGGCGAGTTCTCTGCCAAATTGAAATTTGGATATAACAGAACACCACTAACAAAAATCTTCATAATTTTACATACCAAAAAAAAATCTTCATGTACACAAGATGCCTATCTCGATTTTGAAGGACCAGTGGTGTACAAAATTTTTCAATTTTGTGAAAACAATGAACCAGGTGTAACTTTTCAAAGAAACCAAAATAGTTATGTCAAAAATTTGTCTATCTTTGAAAATAAAGACGCTACAAAGCTTTGAAAATTGATATTTTCGAAATTCAGGGCTCCATATCGCCTTAATTTTCAAAGATAGGCCAAATTTTTTCATGACATTTTCTGTTCCTCTCAAAAAGTTACACCTGTTTCATGTATTTTTCGACCGAATTTGGTAATTTTCATGTATCACCACTGCACCGTAATAAATTGAGTTAGGCAATATTTTTGACTAGGATTTTGCGTTGCTGTAACTCCTTCAATTTCAAAGATAGGCAATCCAACATTATTACAATTTTTATTGCTTTTTTGAAGAGCTATCCGTGGGTCGGGGTCGATTTTTTTTTTGAACGCAGTGTTGCCAACAGATTTTGCTTGAAAAATAACAATTTTCAAAGCTTTGTAGCTCCTTCATTTTCAGACTTAGGCTATATTTGTACACCCGAGCGGCACACTCGATCGATAATATCGGAAGATGTAACGTATTGATAAAAAATCGTTTGAAAATCTATAGATGTTCTCACGATATTATAAAGATTTATCGGTACAATTTCATAGGCAAAAAATCTAAAAACTATCGAATTCGATATTATTAAGATTTTATGACGATATTTGTCAACGATACTATCGACAAAGAATATTAAATTTATCGATTCCGATTTTCCACCGATTTTGTGCAGATATTTGAAACTACATTATCGACAAAGAATATTAAATTTATCGAATTCGATTTTTTTAACGATTTTGTAAAGATATTTAAAACTATATTATCGACAGATTATATGAAATTTCTCGACTTCGATATTTTACCGATTTTTTGACGACATTTGAAACTATATTATCGACAGATTATATTAAATTTATCGAATCCGATTTTTTACCGATTTTGTAAAGATATTTGAAACTATATTATCGACACGTAATATGAAATTTCTCGATTTCGATTTTTTAACGATTTTGTGACGTTATTTGAAACTATATTATCGACAAATAATCTGAAATTTCTCGAATTCGATTTTTTAACGATTTTGTGAAGATATTTAAAACTTTATTATCGACAAGTAATCTGAAATTTCTCGAATTCGATTTTTCAACGATTTTATGACGATATTTGAAAATATATTATCGACACGTAATATGAAATTCCTCGAATTCGATTTTTCAACGATTTTGTGGCGATATTTGAAAATACATTATCGACAAATAATCTGAAATTTGTCGAACGATTTTTCAACGATTTTGTGACGATATTTGAAATTATTTCCAAATTGGTGAAAATTTTTCCAAGTCCAACACGTCTGGAAGTACTAAACTGCCTATTATAAGCGTTTTATTGCTAATTCCTCAACGTTAAGGTATGGCATAGTGGTTAAGGAAGAGGAATACCATGCAGGAGGTAGATGGTTCAAGTCCCAAGGGTGGCAGATTTTTTATAATTTTTTTTTGACTTTTTCTGAAATGATCCTCTTACCGTAACATGAATAATGTGTTTAGGCATAGTTTAATGTATTAATTATGCTAATTAATGATTTTTAATTATAGAAAAAAGCTAGTAAAAAACGAAAAATCGGAATAAAAAATCGATAAAAAATCGACAGAATATCGAATTCGATAAAGTGTCGCAAAAGTTCCGCCTAAATCGTGAAATTATCTTTCGATATTATAGATATATTATCGATAAAATATCTTACTATAATCTCGAAATTTTTGCTAACTATAATTCGTCGATAATCTATCTATATATCGAAAGATAATTTCACGATTTAGGCGGAACTAACGCAACTAACGCGACACTTTATCGAATTCGATATTCTGTCGATTTTTTATTTCGATAATTTGTCGATTGTGCTGCTCGGGCATGAACTTTTTTATTAGTCGTACTCGGTTGTACCCAAATTTCAAGTTTGAGAGATCACTCATCACCGGACACCCTGTATAAACAAATACTCTTCGTATAATTATACATGAAACAGTAACCTCGTGAAAAGGTGCACAGTTTTGTAACATTTTCACCAATTATATTCCACAATCGACATTCTTGCATGATCGAAGCTGTTGACAAGTTGATCCAAACCGACGAAGCTTTGAAATACGAGCAAATCGTCAGTCGAACTCACTAATAATATAAATGAACTCTCGCGTGCCTCGTGTGAGCCCGAGTCGAACTCACGTATAAAAAGCAAAATTATGTCAAATCCGTGTAGTTCGCTACTTTGCGCCTTCTTCGGCGCAAACACTTCAACATCGTGCTGTGTTTACTCGTATTTATGCAAGAACTTCATCACTCGCCCTTCGCCTGCCATTAACACAACAGCAAACTTTTCCCCTTTTCCTAGAATATTCCACGCACGCATAAAATAATGTAAGCTATTCTTTTTATTACCCATACCTACGTATAGAATTGCGAAGGTCTGGCCAAATTTTACAAGTGGAAAATTTTCCTAGTAGCGAGAATTGGCGTAAAATTAAACAGGTTACACGGTAAATTTTCAGCAAAGAGTACTGAACGTCCTCAGCAATCAACAGAGCAGACGTTCATTGGGAGGTATGAAGATGATTCATCGGCATCATAATTTGTAATTTAAAAAAAAGACCAAAATGAATTATGCTTTTTAGCGCGTTCAGTTCGTCAGACGCAAATTCACACTTTTTGGCATCTTCAAAGTATTCAAGGTCGTTTGGTTAATTCGCCACATGTTCGTACGATTCTTTCAAAAAAAAAAAAAAAAAGCGAAGCTATCGTGGAATGAGATACTCGTATTTTCAAAAAAACAAAATACCGAAGTTTGCGAGAATTTACAAACACGAAGGTAGTAGGTATTGCAAAAAATAGGACAGCGCGTTTGATGGTAATAAAAGTAGAAAACCGGTTACGTAATCGAATCGACTCTACGAGAAAAGGAAGTTGTCTCGGTATGAAATGAAATGCACCAGTCAAATGTAAAATGTTAATTTACAGATTAGATGATGACGTACAACGTACTCGTACATCTCGCCATCAGAGCGATGATGAGGAACACACTACGTATTCGCAGATGTTGGTTAATGATAATGGCGTACATCGTGATTGTTACAAATTGCTGACCTGAGAGCGAATTTCGACGACTAGGACGCCGGTTGGAAATTTCCATTCGCGAGTAAGAGTACTCGGTACATATTGCACTCTTTTATTGCGGTACCTACGCTTTGTTTATGACGACAATGACGATAGCGTAGGTTACCACGTACCATTATGTTGACTCGTAATCGTAGGTATGGCTACGTTTATTAGAGTAATCTTATTTTTGTCGTTACTCGTTAATATGGCACGGTGGAGAATACGCGTTCAGTACGTCTGTCTCTGTACGTAGTACTACGTACGACTTGGTGCTTATTTGTTCTCTCGACGATACAGTAATCAACGCGATGTCTATAAATAATACCGCAGACAAGGCTTTGTATACGATACACGTAGATATCGATGTGTGCTGCGAGAGCTACACGAGAAGGTCGTTTCAGGGATTTGTTCGCCTGGGGCCCTCTCATCCGCGTCTAGGCTCTATAGGAAGTGCCTACGCAGATGGATGAGTTTTCATCATGACGAAGTGTAAATTGAGGACGAGAAATGCTCAATGAAAGGGAATGTTGGCTAGGGCCAAGTTTTGACGATTTATCTTGACTATGAAATTAATTCGAATTTGTTTCATTTTTTATTTACATATTTCTAAACGATTTTTCGAGTTTTGTTTCAGTAGAAATTATTTTAATTTTGATCTTGTTGAAAAACAATTTTCTATCAATTTTTCTAAATCAAAAATTATGCATTTAGGAACCACAAAAAAATACCATTTTGGGAAAACAGGTTTTAAAATTTGTTCAGAATTAAATTTTTCATTTTTTTTTTAATTTATTTATTTTTTTTTTGTTTTTTGTTGAACTAAGTGTACCTAGATATTTTTTTTCCAAATTTTGGTTCAATAAAATTTTTTCAACTTGGTTTAAAAAACAACTTTTTTACAACATTGGTAAATAACAAATTTTTAAAAATTTCATTAAAACTAGAGGTTGATGCAGAATTTAATTTTTCACGATTTTAAAAATAAATTTCCGAGATTTGCTTGAATATTTTCTTTTTCAATTTCACTGGAAAACAAAATTGAAAAAAGTTAAAAACTGATTTTTTTCATCACTTAGACTTGGTTAAAAATGTTTGTCAATGTTTTTAAATCTTTTTTTTTATTTTCTTAAATTTTTTCAATTATTTTTTATTAGGTACTTATTATTTTTTTTAAATTAAAGAAAAATTAAATTACCTACTGCTTTTTATAGTTTTATTGAGTTCCTAACATTTGATTTTTTTTACTAAAACCTGAAGTTTACTTGAATTTAAATTTTTCATCATTTTTTTTTTTAACAATTTCGTTGAAACCCAGTTTTCTAGTTTTGCTTGAATATTTTAAATTTTTTTTCTGAAAAACAAAATTTTTCAAATGATGATAATCTAATTTTATCCCTATCACTTTGACTTATAAAAATCAATTTTTACTAAATTTTATATAGGTATTTTATGTCCCACGAGTATTTGTTAAAAATAATTAGGTAATTGATTTTTTCAAAATTAAAAAATAATTTAAGAACATTAGGTATTTTCTCAGCTTTGTTTGAATGAAATTTTTTTCTTGAAAGCCTGCTTTTTATTTAAAATGGAATTTTCAATAATTTGATATTTTTCACGGTTTTGCCGTGACATTTTTTTTTTTTTTTTTTTGATTACTGAAGTTTTGAAAGTTCTTTTAATTAGATTTGATTTCATAATTTTTTTGAAAACAATCTTGAATATTTTCTTATATTTTTGTCAACTTTTAAAATAAATTTTCAATAAATTGATGTTTTTTTAATTGTTGTTTTTTTTTTTTTTAATTTCAGTAAGACAATTTTTTAAATTACCTATTGACATTTTGAAAATAATTTTTTCAGATTTGAATTTTTTATAATTTTGTTCAAAATTATTTTTCAAAAACTTTCTTGAATACCTATATAATTATCTACCTAAAATTTTTCAAGTTTTGCATGAATATCTTTTAAAAATTTTGTCCATTTTTAAAAACAAATCTTTATTCAAATTTGCTTAAATCCTAATTTTTTCTTGAAAACCTGTCTATTTATACAAATATAAATTAAATCTAGTAATACTTCAGTTTTGGTTTCATGTAGATTTTTTCTATAATTTTCTTCACCGTTTCCTTTTTTCAAATTTTGATTTATTAAAAAAAAAAAAATCCATTTTGGTAAAATAATGACAAATTTAAAAAAATGTACTCCATTTCTTCAAATTTGAATTTTTCAAAAATTTTACTTCACCACACGAGGTTTAAAATAAGTAATAACTTTTTTAAAATTTGGCTGAAACCCAAATCTTTCAAAAGATGTTGAAAAATCAATTTTTTATCGCTTCGACCGTATTTGTTTAAAGTTTTTGCTGAATTTTTTAAAACTTTTGTTCACTTTATTTTCTTAAAGTTTTATTAAAATTGATTTTTTAGGATGCCCTTTCAAAAAATTTTCAGCAGATTTTTTAAATAATTTTGGATGAATACAAACTTTTTGTTAAAAAGTGTTTTTTTTTTTAATGAAAATTAATTTTTTAAATTTTTCTTTTAAATACGATTTTTCAATTTTTCTTTTATACATTTTAAAAATTTTGTTGAGAATCAATTTTTTCAAATGTTGTTAAAAATGATTTTTTTTAAAGGAATTCAGAATACTTGTTTCACAATTATTTTGTTCGAATCGCAATTTATTTACCTACTTAAAAAATTTTTATTTTTCAAAATTTTATCCTTTTATATTTTTTGATTGAAACCCATTTTTTTTTCTTCAAATTTTGTTCAAATTTTGTTGAAAAAAAATAATAAATACAATTTTGCTAAATAACGAAATTTTTAAAATTTTTAATTAAAATTTTTATAGGTAAACTTTTTGTCATTGTCCTGACATTTTTCTTCAAAAAAATCGAAAATTTTCATTGTCAAGTCAACCTAAAAAAATACTCAAATTTTTTAAAATTAAATCGAATTTTCTTACTTAGAAAAAATATTTTTAAAGCACGACTAATTTTTTAAAATTTCACAAATTTTACAAACATTCAATTTTTTATCAACTTGAATACATTTTTTTAAAACTGGAATACCCAATCTTCACATTTTGAATAATTTTTAGAAATCTATACCTAAACGTTTTAAAAAATTTGTAAGGTGAATTTTCAATTTAAAAAATATGTATTCTCATGAGAAAATTGAAAAGTGAAAAAAATATCTAAAAAATAATAAAACAGTTTTCACAAAAAATTTATTTAAAAAAAAATCATTTTGAAATAGGAGAGGCTAACTTCCGTGTTTTTAATAAATTACTCAACTATAAATTCATATGAAGAAATTATGCTTTTAAAAAAATCTCGAAGTTCAAAACAAATCAAATTATGAAATGAAAAAATAAATTGAATCAAACTCTTCAAAAAATTCTAAAAAATATAAGAAATTAGAAAATTTTCATCAAAAAGTAAAAAATTATAAAAATTTTAGCTGGTTCCAAAATGATGACATTTTCAAAAATATGAGAATAATCTGTCCCATTTATTATTTTATTAAAAATCGTTCTTGAATACTTTCCAAGTTGATTCTAAGAAATCGAAGAAATAAATTTTAAACGTGTAAACAATTTCAATTTTTGCAAAAACTAGTTCTTGATCGATTGCAAAATTATAATAAATTAATAAGATATAGTACCTTATTAATTTAGATTTTAAAAAATTCTAAAAAAAATCAATGTTGCCAGGAGAAACCGGAGAGAGGGGATTTTTTGTTTTGTTTTTCAAATAAATGAACCCACAGAATAAATTCATGTACCTAACCTCTTTGTTTTCCTCCTTTCTATAATGTACCAATAACCCCTCTTGGGAAATTTTCAGCAACAACAGCAGCAGCACAAGACTTGGGGGTTGGGACTTTATAATTATATGTATGTCATAAATTAAAAAAACCGAATTTAGAAAAAATTACCTCCGTTTCTGGATTTTCCTCCTCCAGTCAATATTGGTAACGAAACAATCACCATTCCAGTACCGCTCCAGACGTACTTCATTAAAAATTGCTCTAACACGATGTACCATAATTTCTGCAAAAATATCCGATCCTTTTGCTTGACCAAAGATTGGAAAGCATTCTGCAAATGGTACAATTCGACCTGAAAACAAACACACATCATTTATAAATCTCTTATCAATAAGGAAAATAAAAATCAAACATATCGTTCGATTACAAAATAAAAATGAAGAAAAAAAACATGCAAACAATCGAACAATAAAACCGATCTATCGATGACGTAACAATCGAACCACACTGCAGGTCTCGATCAAAGAAGACTTATTTCCGTTTTACACGAAGAGCCGAAGACGAAGAGCTCGACGTCGAAGTACAATCGATGATATAGGCGATTTTCACGTACAATGGTACACACGTAACGTGGCAATTATACCGTTCATCGTGTCTATATGGTTAAATAATTCATCGACGACAATAATAGGGGCCTTCTTATTATACACATACGATATAGAAAATGAAAATGCATCCGAATGCTCATTAAAAAAATCACATGTACCGTATTATAATACCAGACGTATAGTAGACATATCGCCTGACGGCCTGAGCATTGAGCATTGAGCATTTATCGCTGGAGAAAGTAAACATCGATGTTGTGGTGTTCAATGTTCATTTACTTAAAACATCGATAAAGGGCATTCATGCTTCGATACGCAGTCCCGAGTCCGGAAATCGACTCGTACGATGCGATTTCCAGTTCCATGTCTGGTGTAAATTGTACAACGAGACGGTCGGCTGCAAAAAAAACCACTAATTAGGCGCCCACTAAATTGACTCATCCCGAATGAACAACCGTCAATAAAAAAGAAAGTTAGGTACGTCGGTATAGACGGATCAAATCCACCTCTATCAACCCGGTCGTATTGTTCTTAGGCACGTTTGTAGGGTCAATGACATCGTATTTGAAGATCCAGTTTGATGAGTTAATTTTAATTATACGCAATGCTGCAAAATCTCGAATTATTACCTATAGTTTTGCGATGATTATACCATGGTTGGCTCGAAGGCGATGTGTAATTTCGCCGAATCACGAGTATACAATCATAGTACAACTCTGTTTGCAGTTACAAGTGGCAAGTGGCGAGAAAATATTTGCTAAAAACATAGTCGAGTGTTTGATTATTCGTCTCTTAATATGGGCAAGTACTTGGCAACGGGGCAAATCTACCTTGTGGTAGAACTAGCGCCATCAGCCCATCACAGGTCGTTCATTTATCAATGTTGCTGACATTTTTGTGAAAACTAATCAAATTGTAGGTATTTTCATTTTCCATGTATGTACAGCGTGGTTCAAAAATCCGAACCAAGGTCAATTACTTGGACGAGGGCGATGGTGGTGATTGGATTCAAGTGCAGGATGCTCGAAAAATTGAGGGAAATTGGTATTTTTATTTTTGTTCGTTTTGTAATTTTTTTCTAGCTAGAAGAAAGAAAAGAATTAGCATATTTTATTCAAAATTGATTTAGGAATCTATTTCATAAAAAATTGCTAATTTAATTTTCAAAAAGTCTTTATCAATTTTTTAAAAACTTTTGCCATCAAAGAGTCTAATCAGGTTTATAGAGGTGATTTGGCCCTGAGCACCGATTTTTGAATTTTCCAGTGGAAATTGGTCCTTATGGTCGAAAACCCCCGTGACAAAATTTTTAGCTCGATATCTCACCCCTAGCTAGTGATGGCTCTGAGCATATGCTCACCGCGCATATGCGCGCATATGCTCCAGCCAAAAAAGGGAAATTCCCTCCATTAAAAAAATCGTGTGATATCTCTAAGCACTCGTCTGGTGACACTGATCAATAGGGTAGTTGTATTTTCAACAAATGGCCAACTTAAAATGAACTGTCAATTAGATGTCCCTGCTTACACGATTTACATAAAAAATTTGTTTTTTAAAGTTCATCTCGAATCCGAGTAGATATTTAATTACTAGTTACTTGATATAAATTTTTTTATGCCTATCAAAAAAATCGAATATCTTATTTCAACTCATTTTTCATCAATTTTTGGAATTTTCGCATTTTCTTCAATTTGAAAAAAATATAAACCAATTTTATATAACTTTTTACTTGAATTTTTTTTTAGCTTGATATTTGATTGTGGAAAATACCGAATTCAAACCATTTACCTAGGTATTCAACTTTTACTGATTTTTTTATTTTTTAATTCTAACCAAATTTCCCATTTTTTCATTTAAAAAAAAAATCAACTTTTTTTTCGCCAATCTCACTTTTTTTTTAAATTCACCAACGCCACGATTTTTTCACTTGGATCAAAATTATGTTAGAACAATGTTTAATTTTGAAAAAAAAAACAATTGTATCCATTTTTATATTATTTCTTTCTATTAAAGAAAAATAATTCATTGCCAATTTTTTTATTTAAAAAAAAATAACCAATAATAAAATTATCAATTTTTCATAAAATTTTACATTTTTTCTTACTCGTATCCTATTGAAAGAAAATCTCAAAACATTTTGTTTGAAAAAATATTTTCAAATTTTTTAGATAAAAAATTTGAATCTTAGATTTTTTATTAGTTTTTGAGAAAAATTCACATATAAGTTTTTCAAATGTCAGTTTATTCATCTATTTATTTTATTAAAATTTTCCTTTGAAATCTCGAGGGAAAATAATTGCCTACAAGAAGTTTTTTGTGGATAAAATGGTTACTTTTTCTCAAAATGAAATTTATAATTTTTTATGTATAAAATTGAGTTAGTCAGAATATGCGCGCTTCATTATTGAGAGGTGGGTCTTCTAATTATATTTCAGCTTTGTTTTTCATTGTGCTCGAGCATGCGCGCATATGCTCATTGCGCGCAAGCAAATATGAATATGCGCGCATATTGCCATCACTACCCCTAGCCCCTTCTAGGAAGGTTTATTGTGTGTTTTCGTTAGAAATTTTTAACTTTGGCGGTTTTCGATCAATTTTTTTCAAACTCACATGGATGATAGTTAGTACCAAGGGTAATTTATGGAATTTTTTTATAAGAAATTTTGAGCACCTTTTTCATGGTTAAATGAACATTTTAAGCTTTCTAGCGACCATTTTGGTAACCCCTATCAGAGGTGCAATTCTGAAAAAAATATATATTGTGTGCGTAGTCTAGAAGTACAACCTCATATATACGTAGAATTTAAAATCATGGTGCGTCACCATCAAAAATGCAAAAAACCTATTTTTTCCCCCACTTTTCCACCTTAAATGGGTCATTTTTTGTGAAAAAAAATTTCCCATCAATCACTTAGCAAATACTTATTTTTACACCACTCACCTGATTTTCATTCAAATTCATCAATTTTTCATGATTTATGTGATTTTAATTTTTATGAAAAAACTAATTTACAGATTCTAGTTCAATTGATCAAATAACATCGACAAACCTTATTTGATAACAAATTGACTTGAATTGTTAAAATTCACATTTTTACACGCTAATTCTTTGATTGAAAATTAAATTAATTCTTTTTTATAATAAACAATAATTGTAAGGTTAGCCCCATTAAGATGTAGGTGAAATGCCCTTGTCCTCAGATTTTTGAATAGTGCACTCACCCTCGAACCGTGTACTGCACTCACCTTTAATTGGTGTACTGCATTCACCCTTGATTGGTGTAGTGCACTTACCCTCGAACCGGTGTACTGCACTCACCCTCAATTGGTGTAGTGCAGTGCACTCACCTTCTGTGTACTGCACTCACCCTTGATTGGTGTAGTGCACTCACCTTCAGTGTACTGCACTCACCCTCGATTTGAAAAATCCGAATATCGAATTTAAAAAAAAAAAATTCTGATAGTAAAATAGGGTTTCTTTTTTAATTATGATTTTCAAATTTTTTGAAAAATTCTGGTAATTGAAATATTTGAAAAATTGTATACCTACTATCGATTTTTTTTAAATTTTGATCATCGAATTTTTTGAAAAATTCTGATAGCACTATAGATTTTTTTTTAATTTTGATAGTACTATCGATTTTTTTTAAATTTTGATCATCGATTTTTTTGAAAAATTCTGATAATCGAAATTTTTAAGAAATTCGAATCACAAAATTTTGGAAAAATTCTGATAGTATTATCAATATTTTGATCATCGAATTTTTCGAGAAATTATTGTGACAGTTGTTTTTTTTGTTAGAAGTTCTAATGATGGAGTTTCAAACTGTAATCTTTGACTTCATTGAAAAATTCTGTCAATAGATAGGTATATATATATATTTTTTTTTTTTTGAGAAATCCAAATACTTGATAGAATTTTTTTTTCTTAATCTGATAGTTTAAAATGTTCTTAAGAACTCTGATGACTTCGTTTTTTGAAAAATTGTAATATGTAATTAATTTTACGAGAAATTCTGAAAATCGAGTTTTTGAGAAATTCTAATGATCGATTTGTTTTAATTCAGATAATCAATTTTACAATTTTTAAGCAATCAAGTGTTTTGAAAAACCTGATGATCGAATTTTTTTGCGAAATTCAGATCTAATAATTTTCATAATAATGAAATAGGTAAGTATTTTTAAAAATTCTGAGAATCGAATTTTTCAACTCTGAAAATCGGATGTAGGTATTTAAAAATTCGATGAAAGAATTTTTTAAGAAATAGTAATCTAACATTTTTTAAAGATTTTTTTTGAAAGACAATTTTTTTTTGAAAAATTTTAACACCTAATCGATTATTGAAAACTTCAATGATCGATTATTTGAGAAATTTGATGGTCGATTTTTTTTTTAGAAATCTCTATGATCAATTTTTTTGAGGAACGCTCATAATCTAATTTTTTAAAAATTGCTGATAATTGTTTTTTTGAGAAATCCTAATCATATAGAATGTTTCTGGAAATTCTAATACTTCATCAACTTTTTTGAGAAATTCTAATGGTCTATTTTTTTGAAAAATTCTGGTGAGTTTTTTCAGAAATCCTGCGATAATCGATTTTTTTAGAAATGTTGAAATTTTGTGCCATTCTCCGGTACCAACACACATCCGCGTAACTTTGAGTCACCCTATAGATACATGGCGTTTCGGAAGTGTGATAGTCTACCTTGGAGCTGAGAATAATTTTTTAAATCACTCAGACGCGAGTGGAATTTGCGATACGCCAGACACACGTCGACGATGCTCTGCCTACCGAATACTAATTGCCTAATGCCGGGTACGAATCACAAATAAACAAAAAATTAACTCTAATTTGGATATCCTGTTGGGAAAATACCGACGAAACGAAGCGAAGACTAATAGGACGAAGGATGTTGAATTTTATTTCTGGGTACTCGTCGCAGCGACGATTTCAATCTATACTTTAAAATTGACGAGTGAGCACGACGCGACGTACGCCCATTTAAATAGTATAAATTCCAATGCCATTGGACACTGTAATGCCAATTCGAAAAACATTTCGACGATCTATATTTAATCAAATTCCCAAAAAACCAGTAGCCTGACTATTTTGCATTCATCTTTCCAGGATGCCAGTTCAAATAATACACGTTGATGGAAAATTCCACTGACCACGTAAAAAAATACCACGCGTTCTTTTGACCTTTACTTACGTAGATTAGGTACCTAAATACTTGTATTTTTCAAGCAAGAAAATTAATTTGCCGGAACAAGGGGTAGAAGAGAGAGTTACGTGAATTACGTGTGACAGATTAATCCTCTTATGCATAATTTCGTCGACCGTTTCCAATAATTTGTTGTTGGAGATGTGGCGAGATAAATTGACCATTATTTTTTTCGCCTTTCTAATGGCATGGTCTTGGCAAACATTCGGATTAATTGACAATCACGTTAGTGGCATGGCAGTGATTCTTTGAATTTCTGGTATTTATCATCATTGCAACTTTGTGTTTTCTTTTTTTATTTATTTAATTTTTCAACCAGAATTATAAGAATTCTTTGAAATTTAATATCGATTGAGGATCAAATTTTTAAAAGAATTAATTTTTCAATAATTTATGGAAAATAATTCAAAACGAAAAAAATCAACTAGTTTTTTTTTCCTTGAGTGAACTGTAGGAAAATGTAAATAAATATATGACGTATTTAAAAGTTGATCTAAGCTGGACAAAAAAAGGCTAAAAACATCCAGGCGACTTCTATTCTGAGAAATGCAATTTATTTTAGAGAAAAACAAATGACTGGAATTTACAATTTGTTTCTATTTTTGGGAAAACTTGACACTTTTTAAAATTAAAAATCATTTACTTTCTTTTCAACCCAAAAAATTAAAAAAAAAATATATTGAAGATTTTTTTTTTTATGTTTGAGGAAAAATTTGTTAATTGAAAATTATAGAAAATCTGCCCGATGGAACTTTTAAAAATTTGAATTGAGAAATCAGTTCATGATGAGATTCTAAAAAAATTGTATGATAAAAATTATGAATAAATTATTTGTTCATTTTTTTCTTCAAATTTGCTCAAGAACAATGTTTTTTTCCTATTTGTATGTACGCATGAAATTTTAGAATTAAAAAAGTTGTTCTTGAAAAGATTCTAAAGAATGGATTTAAAAAATATATCAAAAAATATATCTATAAAAATATTTTCAAAAGTTGTTCATCAAAAAATTCAGTTTTTTTTTGTTGTTTTAATTTATGTACTTACAGGAAAACATTTTAAAATTTAAAATTTGCTTAGGAAAAAATTCACAGAAACACTTCTTTGTGAAATTTTCTCAAGTACATATTATAGGAATTAAAAGTGTAGAAAATTGATAATTTTTAATTTTTAAATTTTTTTGAAGGTTTAGATCAATGAGTTTGAAAATTTTGACAGTAAAATTTATTTAATTCCCCCCTCCAAAAAAAATTCAAAAAATTGTAAGTATCTAAAAAAAATTTACTTTTAAATTTCTTTAAAATAAAAAATATATATAAAAATTTGGTTTTAAAAAATTATAAAGTACCTACCTAAGTATATCTACTTATTTATAAAATTTTCTAAAAATTTGTACATAATTTTTTTTTTCAAAATGTAGGCATTCAAGTTCTGGAAAACTTTTTGAAATCTTGTAAATAACATTTTTTCACAATTTCCTGTTTATGAAAAAAAAAAATCAAAAAATTATAAAAAAAACTCATCCATGAATGTTTACAAAATGTTGATACATAATCAAAAATTCTAGAAAACTCATCAATATGATTTTTCCATATTTTCCTCATTTTGGTAATACATGTAGAATGAAACAATTTTGTTAATTTTGTGCATAAGAAGTTCTAAAAAATTGGAACAAAAATTTTTCAAAAACTTCAACGCAGAAATTTTGAAAAATTACCTTACACAAAACTTTTCAATAATTTTTTAGTAAATAAAAAAATGTGGAAAAATTTTCGTCATTTTTAAAAATTTGTTCAAATACTAACCTTAAATTTTTTTTCAATTTGTAGATTCCTTTTTTTTTTTTTTTAAATTTTAAATTGGTTCATATAAAATATAATCTTCTTCAATGTTGTGATCAAAAAAAAATTTTTTTTAATATCCTCAATTATGTAAGTAGGTATTGGTACTTTGGAATTTGAAATTTGTTGAGAAAAAAATTTCAAGAAATTGAATGCATGTCATCAATATTTTTTCGCCAGAATTTCTTCAAATAGAAATTTTTTGAAATTTTGCAAAAAAGATTCAATTTTTAATTTGCGCATTAAAAAAAAATCAAAGAAATTGGCCAAGAAAATTCTTTATACATTTTTTAAAAATTTCATCAAATGAAAATTATTCACCTATAGGTAATTACTTTTTATTGATTTTTTTTTTAATGCTATTTTAATTTTATTCAACAACGTGAAAAATTGACATCAAAAAATAATCAAAAATTAATTTAAAAGTTTAAACTTTTTTCTACTGGTTAATCCAACAATTCAAAAAATTCCTCAACAAAAATTTTCAAATTCTGATACCCATCTACAAAAAATTTGTAAACATTTTTTTTTTCAAAATATTAAATCTAAGCATTGAAAAGTCTAAAAAATGACTTCAAAAAATTATAAAAAACTTTATTCGTGTTTTTTTTTTAAATTCGAAGATAAAAAAAATCAGAAAACTCATTAAATAATTTATTTTTTTCAAAATTCCCAAAGTGAGATTTTTTAAAATTTTGCATCTACCTATAGATAACTAATATTTTCAATTATAAATCTTTGTGTAAAAGTAATCAAAAAAATTTATTCAAAATAATTTTCAAACAATTTTTCAAAAATTCTTTAAAATTTTTATTGGAAAACCTAAGAAATTAAGTTTGTATAATTTTTATTTTCATTTTTTTCAAAAATTGACTCCAACGAGTATTTTATCAAGTTGTTGGTCAAAAAATTTGTGAGTGAGATTAAATTAGGTCGATACTGGGTAATGGGTATAAGTACATAATTTTTCTGAGTTTTAAATTTTAAAAAAAAATTAAAAGAATTTCTCAAAAATTGCTTCATAATTTTTTTTGACATTATCTTTTTTCAGATTTTTGATCAGGGTTATTATAATATTTTTTTAAAAATTTGCTCAGGTATATAAAATTTTAAAAACTGTATTATGAGAAATTTTCAATATGAAAATTTTTTAAAATCTACCTCATTATAAATTTTAAAAAATTACTCAAAAATATTTCGTTACATGGATTACACTCCGTTAATCAATCCTTCGATTTCGATTTTTCGATCAATCAATGGTTGCCAATCGATTAAACTCATCAACCAAAATCAATTGCTCAATAAAAACCGAAAAATACCTCAAATTTTCACATCAACCAATAAAATAATCGACCAATGCATTGAAAAACCTCCAAATCTTCTCTATACCTCTCTTCATCTCTTCACCTTCCCAGAACCATCACCAATACCCCCTCGAACCGGTCCTCTCACACCTTAATAATCATGAGCTATATACAAATACCTTTTTAATACACTTTTAATAACCATCTTATAGCCGACTCGAACTCCACCCACACCTCGACGTAATAAGCACCGTAAACGGTAGGTACCCATTTCGTAAAAATGGACATTAGCCGAAAAACCTGCACAATTGAGTACTTCCTCAAGGCCGCCACGACCATTCCGGCCAACTTCTCAAGAAGGTGTCAACGTACTTCCGCGTGGATATGAAATTTTTTGCGAAATGCACACGAGTAAGTATTACGGTGGTCATTGGAATCGCCTCATCATCATCATCATTACTCGACGAATCGAATACCTCGTTCGATACTATCCTAACCCCGACCTAGCTTGTTATAAGTACAACTTCTTGTCCAACGACCTTGAAACGATAACAATTATTTGGCCATCAAACTTGACACAAGTGTTTGTTCGCGTCGCACGCGACCAAAGCGCACGTTCGATTCTCTCAAAAATACAATTCCGTATCATCTCCATCCATAATAATTATCGCGCCTTGGTCAACGAACCAATAACACTGTGGCCGCCGACGACAATTGCTAGTGTAAATATTATACTTATAGGTACATGAGTAAATATGTGTATGGAAGACCATCATGTTCCTCCTGATATAAATCGTCGCGCCGAGATAAAATGTTCTTATGGTGTTGGAAGAACACGTGACCATGAAATTACAAGTGGCCGTTATATTTGTCTCGTCATAGTATCTATTTTTTCAATATTTTGTTTTCATTGGTCGAACTAGGTTAAGGTGAAGTGTATCTATACTCGTGCTCTTATAATCTGATCGCAATATCCATCCAGAAACGTACGTTCTAATTGCTTACATCTCTATATCGATCACACTTCGAATCCTTTCAAGTTGTAAAACCCAAACAAGGAAGTTCGAAACCAGTTACAGCAGCGGCGTTAATTCATCTAGGCACATTCTAGCCATACTAAAAAGAAAGTAAATCTTATTCCGAATCCGAGCATATTTAAATTGAACGCCAGGGATGTGCTTCAGTTACTACTTTCTTCCTAGAATACCTCTATATATGCAAAACCACAATTCGAAAGTAAAAGTATACGATAGGTACACTTAGGTACGAGTTAACCGAGTCATAAATCGAACCCATGTCGCGGACTGTCGACTACATAAGCACGAGTACCTAAGCTCACGATTACTGTAAAAACTGCACTTATTTTTATGGACTCACTTCGTGTCCTTTGTAGAATGCTATTTCTTCGGCATTGGTAATTATTCTGGTATGAATATGTCTTAGGTAAGCTTTACGTTCAGCTTCTACAGCCACCATTGCTCCAAACTTGGGCGAAACTATTCGTAGAATTTCCCCAGTTATTGTTATCATTACGGTTGCCAACAGAGGTCCTGTAAAATACGAAAAAAAAATGATAAAAAATATTAGTAATTTTTTTTCGAGTTATTAGTCATTTCTGGAAATGGTCTACGTCATGAGAATTTCCTGTATTTATACTTTGGTGATAATTTAGAACGATTCATTTCGCCTTGTTTTCTCTTTTCCTCATATGTACGAGTTACCTATACAAGGCTATGATACTTGACCAACGAACAATTGAACGAATTGTCGGTTTTTTTTCACGTGGAGGAATTACGAGTGAATTGGCAAATTGGCAAATTAAATTTATTTTCATATGAAATACATATAATTTCTTATAGTTGAAAAATCTCGCAATTTTCTTTTCCATTTCGAGGTTACTTTTAGAACCCGATCAATAAGTATGTAGCTCCCTGGAAACGATCCAATTGTATTGACATTCTTAGATTAATATTTTACGGCGATACCTATAAAATTACTTGTTATTTATCGCAGAATCAGCTATATAAATCTTTCTTTGGCAAACATTGAAGATAAAAATGCAGTATTGGAATTGGAAATATGTAAGCAAGGCACAGTCGCAGCAAGCATAGATCATTCATACGAATGATTTTAGCCATACATGGAAAAAATTGACCATGAACGACTCGATTCAATTTTGGAAAGTTTTTCACCTTTTTTTTCTTTTCTAGAAAATTTTCCTATAACCTCACCCGTTCCATTAAAAAACTTCAAATTAAAAAAAAAATCGTTCCCATTTGTTTAGAAAATTATTTGGAGAAGAATTATTTCCAAAAACCCCTCAGAAAAATCTTTTGAAAAATTCTTTTGATTTTTTTTTTTTTTTTTTAAATTCTCATGAAAATTTTTTCAAGTCTCATTTCCTTTTTTTTGTGAAAATATCTCAGAATTCTCAAATAGGTATAAATCTATAAGAAATTTCTTTTGATAGACTATAGCAAGATATACTTTTCTCCGTGAGTTTTCAACTCTTTTTGCAAACTTCGTAAGGAAGTGAAGATATGCCTACCTAAAGGAAGTACAGTAGATTTTTTCGTTTATAAAAATGACATTGAAAATAACTTGAAAAACTTGAAATCGTTCTCCAGGGTGTCCACATTCGTGAGAACGCTTCGGAAAAATTATGCAATGTTATCAGGAGTGTTTTACGATATCTAGAATTTTTTTGAATTTTTTTGAATTTTTTGAGCCTGGGTATCACTGTACAGCTCCTAAAACCCATTGTTTTTACACATGACGTGTCCTTGAAACTGACATTTTTGGATGAAAATTTTTTTCTCGCAATATATCATCGAATACACTTAAATACATCATCAGCCTGAATTTGGGTGAAATTCGTTCATTTCCCTCCCTTTTTTTTCCATTTTTCTTTTTTAAAATACTGGAATGACGCCATTTTGGGAACTAAAAACTCCTCCCAGATATCTCGAGAGCCTAAAATTCACGTCTGGACATGTTTCAACTTGGTGTTTGTCATATACTGCAATTTCAGCCAAATCAAGAATTTTAGGTAAATTTTTTTGCTTATTTCACGACTTGGGTATTCTAGGAAAATTATGAGTGAATTTTAAAAAAATAAAAATTTTCAATTTAGAAAATCTGGTTTGAGGGTCCAATTAACGTGCTTATCCTGCTATAAATTTTTGTTGAAGAAAATTATTTTCAAAAAAATCTCCAAAAAAAAACTTACTAAAAAAATTCGTGATGAGAATCAGAAAGTTCTCATTCAACAAATGTTTAAGGAAAAATTTCTATTGCAAAATTAAATATTTTTGCAGACAAAAAAAATATTACAAAAAATTTCTTGCATTGAATTTTTTTTCATTTGTTGAAATAATTTTTGCTGTATGAATAAATCTCCCTGTTTTCTTCAAATTTTTTCTTCATTTTTGAAAAATTCTTCAAAATTCTTGAAAAATTTCTACTGAAAGTTCCGTCAATTGTTTTTAACGTCTTCAACATTTAATTGAAGAAATCATTTTAAAAAAAATTTTCATAAAAAAAATCCTAGAAAAATTTTTCGAGTTTTTTTTTAATTAAAATTTCTACCGAAAAAATCTCATTGCCGAATGAAATAATTTTTTTTAATCATAAAAAAACGTAAAAAAAATTCTAAAATAAAATATTTTTAAGAATTCCAAAAAACACTTGAAAACCAGCTTTTTCGATTTTTAATTTTTTTTTTGAAGAAAATGATGACTTACCGAGAAAAAATATGTAAGTTGAATCAATTTCTAGTCTAGACCTCTCACTTTTCCTCAGATCTTCTTTAGAAAATTTCCCTCTTTAAATTTAAAATTCCAAAAAACATGAAAAATTTATTTAAAAATATTTTTTTGTTAAAAAAAAGAAAGATGATTCACAAAAAAATATCATTTAGGTAGGTACCTATAAGAAAATTACCTACAGAAATTTTTTCAAAAAATCCCACAATGTTTTTTTTCTTTAAAAAAAAATAGAATTCTTTTAAAACAAAACAAAAGTTCCTAAAAAGTCAAATTTTTAAAATTTTGTTTTTGAAAAAATTCTTAAATCTTCTTCTTTGTTGAAAAAAAATCTAATTTTTTGCTGCTAAAATTTTTCTACAGATTTTTCCAAAATTTTCCTTGTTAAAACTTTTGCAAAATTTCTTAAAAATCAACCAAAAATTTAGCTTAAAAAATCTTTCGAAGGAAATTTTTAGGTAGGTACTAAAATTCTGAGGAAAATCTAGTTAAGTAATGATAATTTTCATAAAATCTCAGAAAACTTTTTCCTCAAAAGAGAACAAAATAATTTTCTCAAAACAAAACACATGAAATTTTACTGAAAATCTAATTCTTGAAATGTTGTTTTTCTTAAAATTCTTCGATTTTTTTCTGTTTTAAAAAATTCACTGAATTTTCATTGAAACCATCCCCGAATGAATATCGTTTGCAAATGAATTCCAAATGTTAATCAAAATTTGGTTTTGATAAAAGTTATATAATTCATGATTTTTAAATTAATCAAAATATTGTGATTCGTTCGTAATAACCCAATTCGTTCCCGAACCATATTTTTTTACCTGGATTTTTTCAATTTTCTGCACTTGAGAGAAATTTTTCAAAACAGACCGAATTACCTACTGGTATTTTTCATGATTAAATTTTTTTTTGTTACTTATTGCATGTGCGAAATAACCAATAAGAATTGAGGAAAAATGAGATGAATTTGCTTGACAGAAATTTTCAACATTTCAAAAATTTATAAAAATTGCCACTCTATTCAATTGTTTTCCCTTTTTTTGGTTCTTTTCTCTTTTCTTTTTTTTTAAATCAATAATTTTTTGAAGCCTGAAAAATTAAATATTCAAGAGAAAATTTTGCCATCTATGTTTTCCCTTTCGTGGCTCTTTTCCTTTCCATTTTAAATTTTTAATCGACCATATAAATTTTTCAAGACCTGAAACATTATGATCAATCTATAGATGGGTCAATCATAATTTCTACCCCTCCCCCTTCTCATCATCCACTACCACTTCTCATTAACATAGTTTTCCTACTTATTATTTGAAAAATTCGTGTAATTTATTTTTCAAAAATATTCGGCACTGTGCACGACACGAACATCAACCATTTCCATTTTCAATAACACACCGCCACACCACACGACGATAATTCCAAAAAAAATCATTCGACGACCTTGAAAGTCCAACTTTACAATTGTTTAACACGTGACAACATTTAATAAGATGATAATTCCTCGATTATGGAAAGAAAAACTCATGTCGAACATCACGTAGAAATAATGAAAATTCCTACCTAATATGAACGAGCGATGTTGGGTTAATGACAGACTGTATCTTGTAGTACGGTTGTAATTTTAAAACGAAAATTATACGATGGTGGATAACTTATAGGAATGTACAATGCGATCCTCAAATTACCATATAAATTGCTGATAATTATAATTTTTTTTCGAGTTAAAAATTTGCTGCGATCGTTATACGCAAATATTGGTTGAAATTCGTTTATGGTCGAGTAATTACGAGTACCGACAGTTGGTAGTGGTAATTTTACTGTAAATCGATGTTTCGTTTAAAACCATCAGGTACTTGAGCTAGGTTCTGGACTCTAGATATTATAAAAAAAAAAAAATTGTTAAAAAAATGGTCAGGAAATTGAGTAGGGTTGTGAGCTGCAGGTTAATGAGATAACGAAATTTATCGCACACAAATACACAGTGTATAATTTTAGAACCCGAATGACGTCAATTTCTTGCCAATTGCCATGCTAATGTACAATAAATTGAATTTTTTTTTTCCTAACGCGATTATAAAATATAAGTACGATGTGTATGTAGCTCCTAAAGCCTCCCAGGTTCGTATTTTTTTTACGTAGCGTCATTTTGTCTATACAAGGCTACTACGTTCGGTATTAATTATCGACGAAAGTATTTAATCGCGGCGGTGTTTTAATAACACGTCAGAGAAATATAAAAGTTGGCGATTTCATCCCAGTTGGTGAAAAAAAATCAACCGTTACAAAGTCATCGCTGGCTAGAGCAGATAACAAGTTATTCCAGAATCCAGATCGTGGTCTGAGGTAAGCTGAAGCTGATGGTGGGTTCGAGTTTCTCGAAAAAACTCACCTGGTATTACAGCGGCGCCCATTTCTTTGCTGGATTTGGCCAAAGCGTAGGCTACGAGAGCGCAATCGAATAATGGTTTCGTAATATGAGAATACAGATGAGCTACCGATGTCGCGAATGCTGTAATGTCTTCGGTTAATCGATGGTCGGCGTTTTCGATTCGATCATCGATGTTACTGACTCGGTAATACGTTTCGTCTTTGAAGTATAATTTATATGCGTGATTCACTAAGCGAGATCTGCAACAAGAGAACAATACCGATCGAGATGATTTCGTATATCGTTATTTATTACTTATTCGTAAGTACAAATACATACGAGCGTAGGCATATTTTCCTTGTACCGATTACGATAACAACTTTATACATTTGTATAGTTTAACCAGTATGTTATATAATGCGTATTTTTTGATATGAAAAATAATCCGGTTAAGTTGACCTATATTTTTGATCGAATTATTTGCTCAATCGTCGAAAATATGGAGAATTTGTCGCATCATCAGTATTACCTACGTCGACGATAAACGATATGCCATTTTTTTTTTTGTATTTCCACGAAATTAATTCCATCCTACTCGAGGACTAAGAATTTGTCGACAGGTGAAGCCAAATATGCTTGAAATTGCTCAAAAAATATCGAGTGGGGTAAGGAATGCCTTGGATAAAAAATAAGTTTGCTCGTCGAGTCGTCAAACGTCAAAATGATTAATGATTTTCAGTTCCTTCATCTGTCGGAAAAATTTCAATGGTGGTGGGGACGTGAGGGTGGGAAAACCATTGGAAAAGTTGAAAGTGATTTAATGATTGATTCGTATTCTAGGACGTATTTTCCAAAAAATAGCCTCATGTTCCATTTATTCACGATCATCTCACTATCCAAGATCCCAAGTTGAAAACTTTTCAAACAAAAATTGTAGATGAGATCTTTGGAATAATTTTGATTATTACTAAAATTTCGATTGGAGCTCTCCTCCCCCCCCCAAAAAAAAAAAAATTGGCGTAATACGTATGAAAATCAACCCTGGACTTGAAGGTACAACTTGCATATCAACTGGTGACAACTTTGATCCTGACAAAAAAAAACATATCACAAATTTCATGTTAAGGCTCTAAAAATTCTATAGGGAACATTTTTTATTTCCAGAGCAGGGGACCAGGGAACCCCACATAACGAAAACTTGTGATTTTTAACCCCAAACAGTGGCGTATGTAAAGGGGAGGGTTTCCGGGTCCAACTCCTCCCATTATCAAAAAAAAAAACTTTCAAAAAGCTTGCATAACAAAATATAGGTAGGTAATTATGCTCATTTTACAAATTTTTAAATAATTTCCTAAAATTGTGAAAAAAAACGAAATGCATCTCTAATAATTTTTCTTAAATTTTCAAAAATGAGATTTTTCAAGATTTTCAATTTTAAAACTATGCCAACTTTCATTACCAATAAATTTTCAAAAAATGAGGTTGGTCAAATTTTTCAAAATTGATTTTTTTTTCAACTTTTGGAACGATTTTTCATAAATTTTCAAAAATGAGAATTAGTAATTTTTTTAAATATTTTTTATTTTTCAAGAATGAATTTTTAAAATTTTTTCAATTTTTTCCAGATTGATTTTTTTTTAATTTTAGAGATCATATTTTCATCTTGAATTTTCAAAAATGATACCTACCTATTTTGTTACCTAAGTACTCACGTTTTAAAAAATTTTCAAGATGGATTTTTTCCAATTTTTTAGAGGTGATTTTTTTCTATTTTATTCAAGATTCAAAAAAATTAGTTTAATCAAATTCTTCAACATAACGAATTTTTATCAATTTTTGAGAAGATTTTCCTTGAATTTTCACAAAATAGAAACTGTGTATGAAATTGGCAAAAATTGGTACTTTTTATATGAAGAAAAAAGTTGAAAAATAGTGCGCCAGGAGCAATTTCAAGCTTCTACGAATAGTTCCAACGGTTTGAATTTTAGGAAATTCTTAGTTTTTTGACTATTTTATTTCAATTTGTCAATGCTGGCTTTTTCCTTTGTTCAGAGATTTTTTTGATTCTCAAAAATTGAATTCTAAAAATTTTGAAAAATACATTTTAAAAAATGTTCAAGATTGAATTTTTTCAAATCATTTTTTAGGATGACTTTTCTCAACTTTCATCACACAATTTTTGCAATTTTTAAATTTTTGGTAAGTAGGACGTTTATAATAACTGGATTATTACGTTCAAATTTTTTTTTTCCACAGGAAAAAACTCCCTCTTTTTTATTTTCCCCTTACTGAGTTTTAAATGACCCCCCTATTTCAATTTTTTATTTTTCTCTAACTGAATTTTAGATGGTGCCACTATAGGCTCTCATAATCTCTCATTTACCAAAATTTCGAAATTTCGATTCCCCCCCCCCCTATTTGCGCACTTTTATAAGAAAATAATTTCCTAATTTTTATTTTTCACCTAACTGAATTTTTAGGTAGACTCTGGTCACCTTTTTTTTTTAGAAAAATGTAAAAAAGTGACTGATTTTCAAAATTTTAGCCTACCTATTTTTGATAATATTATAACGTAACAGAATTTATCTTTTTTCTGAGAATGAATTACACATTTTTATTTCACCCACAACTTGATTTCAAGTGGTATCATGGTGGCCTTCAATTTTTCAAAAATAAACAAAAAGGAGAAAATGAACAAAAATTTTACAAGTAGAATTCAATATTTTTGTTTATCAAAAAATAACTCCTAATTTTCAAAATTTAATTGGAGAAAAAAAATAGAAAATTATTTTATAGTAAAATGTACCTAATAACTTGGAATTCTGGGTAAAAAAATGTCATTTTTTTTAAAGGTTGGGGACACTTAAGGTACTAAAATTAAATTGAAGGAAAATTCAAAAATTGAAAATTTATTCTCATGAAAAGGGATAACTTTGATGTGTTTAACCAAAAACAAAAGATTTTGAAAATCGATCAATTTTTTTCATTTTTCTAAAAAAGTGGATACCCAAGGGCCACTTTAAAAATTAATTTGAAGGGAAAATGAAAAAAAAAAGAATTTTCTTAAAAAAGGAAACAACTAGCCTACAATTTTTTTCCTCAAAGAATTCGTCAAAAATATAATTTTTTGAAATTTGGTTGAAATATATCTAAATTTATGTGTAAAAAAATGAACAAGATAATGAGTATTTAATGTACAAACTCGTACCTATATTTATTTTGCGAATCTTTAGAAGGAGAAATAGACAATGTTTCGAACAACACAAACGATTCGATGAAAGCACCGAGTAATTACATCGGTTAATAGCTACTTTGTGTACTCGCGTATTATCTTGCTCGTATTATTAATGAATTCGACTGGTATCAAAGTCATCCCGAGAGATAATGATCTTATCATTAACGAATCAGCAAGCATGTCAGAGGTCAATTTTCCACCGTTTGTATTGCAATGAGATTTCGACCATGTTCTACAAAATTATCGAAATTTGATAAACAGATAGGTACTTTTATTGTAAAAATTATTTAGACCAGAATAAATAATGAGAAAATCATCCGAAGAAGTAAATAAGTTTAAAGGGTACTTTTTTTAATTGAAACGAAACCAGACAAGACTCGTTACCATTTCGGTACATTAACCTTTCATGTACTGTACATTTATGTAGGTGCACTCGAAAGATACGAGCTGAGTGCATAAATGTACCTATACGTACATGAAAATGAATCATAATAAAATGACACGAAGAACATTTCTTCGTGAAAATAAACTCGAAACAATGTTAAACTTAATTAAATTTAACCGGCCGGATGAAAAATATGAATTGTTTTCCACGCTTGGTTAATTTAATTGAATTACGAATACGAAATTATGTGGAACTCGATTTTAGAACCATGTGGTAGGTAGTTTGTTTTTCTTCGATTATGGAAGAATTTTGAATTTAAAAAAAAAAAAAAAAAAAAAATGAAAAAGATGGAAATCATTTTTTTTTAATTTGAGTCAATTTTCAAGTAATTGGTAACACTGATGAAACGATGTGTTGCAAAAATGATTTTTTTTTTTAGTTTTTCTTCGATATGAAGAAGTTTTTTGACTTGAGTTTAGTTTGATCTCCTCCCTTGATTTTGAGTACATATCTACATAATGGTATGCGGTATGCAAAATGGGTGGGAGGGAGGGGTCAAATCGAAATTTTTATAATGACCAAAATTATTTCTAGGGCCTCAATCTACAACTTTTATTTGAAAAAAATTTCAATTTAACCCCTCCCCTCCTCCTCTAATTTTGAATTAGTATCTATGGAGTGTTATGCAAAATTGGAGGGGAGGAAGTGGTCCAACTAAAAAAAAATTCAAACAAAAGTTGTAGCTTGAAGTCCTAGGAAAAATTTTAGTTATTACAAAAATTTCGATTGGAACTCTCCTTCGCCTCCAATTTTGAATATCAAGTATCTATGTATTTGTGAACTTGGTAAAATTCAGCAATAACGATCCATTTCCAAGTAAATAAATTTATCAAACTAAACTCGAGTGAATTAACTCTTTTTTTTCGAAAATTTTTCTCTTTTTTCTGTTTTTTGAAAAGCTTGAAAAGGATGAAAAATAAAAATTACTATTTGAGCCAATTTTCAAGCGATTGGCAACACTGATGAAAAAGTAAACAAAGAGCAGAGCTGATGATATCGAAACTTTTGAAAGTTTAATTTCTGAAGACGCAAATCTACGTGTAATGGGCTAAAAATATGATAAAACATCGTAATATTAATTTTTCTAACGATGTAAGAGAGAATTAGGACTTTAATTACTATTTTTTTGCATCGCAGATTCTCGAAATATTCGTCAAATTCGACGTAATAAGTTGTATTTACTAAAATGAAACACTCACCTGAATGACAGGGCAAGTTTGCATTCCAAATATCTAATCATAGAATTGATAAATGTGGCGGGTATAGCGAAAGCTAACCATCTAAGTAACATGAATGAAAAGTTTTTCACATCCTTTTGCACGATATATTTCACTATATGCCCTTCCATGTTGGCCACATGAATGGACATCAACGTTCGTAAGGTTAAAGCTCCGGTATGAACAGCCAGTAGGAAAGTTTCGAAGCAGAATGTTTTCGGTATCATTATCTTAATTAAATAATATAAACGTTTGATGAATTCTCTGTCGAATCCTGGACCCAAAGCTCGAATACCGTTGGTTTGCTTTTTAGCTGGTACCTGGCTGACTTGGGTATCGACTTTGTTATTCTTCATGGCGTAGTTCTTGTCGCCGACTAGGTTACCATTTGCGACGCAGCTTTTATTATTGTTATCGATCAATGGATCCGAGTTGTCGTTTGGCTCGACCGAACAAACGCCGTTGGTGTTGGGTTTAAGGCGAGCATCACTTTTCGGCGATGGCGAATGGCAAACTTTCTTAATTATCGGGTAACTTATTTTGCATCCGTACAAGATGAGCGAAGAAGCGATCAATGCTTTACTGAGGTATTCTCGATTACCGATTATTTTACCCGGAACACCGTTGTCGCGCAAATATTTCGAAAATATCGATGACATTGCGACGATGATGAGATTTTCAAACGTATTTTTCTTATTCGCCTCAGCTCTCTACATTGTAGAAATATTCAACACGTGGGTATCGAAGTAATTAATTTTTTTTCGGCAACGAATCATCGTAATATTTGTAGAAAATCACTGATAAACAAAACACCAAAACTAAAACTACCGAACACCGAATTTAAACGAACAAACGTAGCCGACAAATTACACGAGCGAATTAACGTTGATCAAACAACCACCGCGGTGACACCGAAGCGCGTAACTAATGCTGAGTTGCTTCGCTTCGTAGGGTTTTCTTACGTTAGGTTAGGTGTTAACGTGGAGGGGCGGGGGGAGAATACGATAACGCGTAGGAGAAGCGTTTGCGTTGCCGACGACGTCGACGTCGCATTAATTTAACTGACGTTGATTCGATGCCAATTCGCAAAAACTCAACAGTCCAGTTTTTTTCATTTTTTTTTCACTGTAAGTAAATAAATCGTATAATGAATCGATACACTGTTCGATATTTTTTATCTCAATTTTTTTCATCGTTTTCTACAGCTCGTTGGGATGTTTCTTGGGGCGAGAAATAAATTTCTTAGAAGTGCCGCAGAATTACTACGAAATCTTCACCGAATTTCGGTTGAATTATGTTAGTTTTGATTTTCTGGCGTTGTTTATTATTCGATTCTAGCAATATTCTTAGGATACGTATATTTTTTTTGAATTGATTAAACGTAAAATGTAGGTACCTACTCGATAAGCCCATTAAAATTGGACCCAAAGTTGGAGCAAATTGTATTTTGACTTACAAGAATTTTAAAATATTCCTTTCGTTGAAAAAAAAAACCCCAAACATCACCTCTCTCTCTGGAAGTCACCCAGATATGGACACAAAGGGACCATTTCGTTGTTTTTCGCTTATAACCAGCGCTCTGATTTTCATGAAACAGCATTTTATTTTTCTGTGTTGATGATAATCGAGCATCGAGCCAATCCGGTATTGCTTTGCGATTCGTAAAGTTTTATGCACTTTGAGCCCTACTCGTTAGGTCATATTTTGCATATTTTGACCTCAAAGTCATATTTTTGCATATTTTTTGCATTTACACAGCACCTTCGGCGATATTTTGACAATTTTAGCGTTTTTTGGGTAGATTTTTCCAAATTCTTCGAGTTTTTGTCTTTTTTTTCACTTTTTCATAATTATATTTTTCAGGTAAAAAAAATTGAAAAAAATGCGGTCACGTTTCTTTTCATGAAAATTGATTCTAATTTTTTGCAATTTAATTTTAAGCGATACCTTGGGGCTCTTATAACATTTCAAAAAACAGAAAGAAAAAGAGAACAAATGAACAACCCCGATAAACCAACTCGACTGAAAAAATTTTTACCCAAAAAAATTGGAAGCTTTTCCCCTCTAAATCCTCTCTATAAAATTGAAAAAAATTTTGTTTAAAAAATTAAGAAATCTTTCACTAAAAAATTGAGCAATTTTTGGTTTAAAAAAAATTAAGAGATTTTTTCATTTGAAAAAAAGGAATTTTTTTCGTTCCAAAAAATTGGGGAAAAATTAATTTCTTTTTTTTATACTTATAAAAATTTTTAAAACTCTTATTGTGAAAAATTGGTGAATTTTTCATTTTTTTCTACAAATTACAGTATACGGAATTACAAAAATTTTAAAGAGCCCCCCCCCCTCCAAATGAACTGGAAAAATGTTCTATTTCCAAAAAAAAAAACAATTATTTTACTCTCCCATTTACTTCATAAATTATCTATTTTAAAAAAAAATTTTAAAATATATTTTTTTTAAATTGAAGAATTTTTTCACATAAGAAACAAAGAAACATTTCATTCTAAAAAACTAGAAAAAAATTCCATCCTAAAAAATAGAGAATTTTTTCATTCCAAAAAATCGAGAAAAAAATTTTATTACAAAAAAAAAATTAGGAAATTGTTTTTTTTACAAGAAAGAATTCTGTATCCCAAAAAATTGAAGATTTTTTTTTCTCCGAATTCATTTCATGAAATTGAGAAATTTTTTTATTCCCGAAAAATGAATGACTCATCCCCTCAAAAAAATTGGAAACTTTCTACTCCCAAAAAGGCGAATTTTTCCATCGGCACCACAAAATCTTCATCTATCGAAGTGACGAATTGGTTTATCGGTTTTTTTTTTCACCAAGCATTTGAAGTGGTCGTATTTTATACTCATTCTTTCCCTTACTGAATTTTAGGAGGTGTCACTACCCCCCCCCCCCCCCCCCCGTTGATAATAATGAAAAATTACAATTTTGAACTTTTTCATTTTTCTGTTTTTCTTCTTCATAAGAATGAGATTCCCAATTTAAAACCCCAATTGAGTTTCTGTAAAAGAATTATGAAATTTTTCATTTCGTAAAAATTGAACATTTTTCCGTTTCCAAAAAAAAATAACAATAATAAATTTCTGTTTCAAAAAACTGAGAAATTTTTTGACTGGAAAACACGTTTTTTTTTTTGCTCCAAAAATAACGAAAATAAAATAAAAAGTCCTGATAGTAGATAATGAAAAAATCATTTTTTTATTCCAAAAAAATTGAGAAATTTTTTCGGAGCATTTCTTTAAAAATTTAAATTTTGAAATAAGGTTGGTGTGGTGCAGAATGTTTTTTTTTTTTTGATAAAAAATTTTCAATTTAAATTTCTCAACTTTTTGGGGTAACTTGGAAATATTTTTCTGGAAACTAAAAATTTTTCCAGTTTTTTTATTATGATTTTATTTTTTATTTTTTTGAAATAAATTTTTTTTAAATATTTTTTTGGGTCATTTTTTTTAAATTTTAGAATTTTTGTTTTCGTGATTTTTGAGTAGAAAAACGACATTTTTGGAGAAGAAAAATTATTTTTTTTAAATTAGAAAAATTTCTCAATTTTTTGGAATAATTTTTCAAACATTTTTTGGAAACTAAAAATTTTTCAAATTTTTTTAAATGAACAAATTTTTTGATTTTTTAAATAAAAATTTTTAAAAATATTTTTGGGATCAGTTTTTTTAAATTTTGGAGTAAGTAAATTTTATTTTCGTTATTTCGAGGTAAAATAATAGATTTTTTTGAAATATAATTTTTCAATTCTAAAAAATTGTTGAAAATTTTTATTTCAAAAAAATGAGAAATTAAAAAAAATTAACTCGAAAAAATTATTCTTAATTTTTAAATTTTCTTGTGTTTATTAAAAAATTGAAATAAGTTTTATTTTCATTTTTGAAATACTGGATTTAAAAAAATTATGATGATTTTTTTTTTTAAATCCTGGAATGATTTTCGTTTTTATTATTTTGAAGTAAAATGTTGGTTTTTTGGAGTAGAAAAATTGATTTTTCGGAATAAAAATTTAAAAAACTGAAAAATGGGATTTTAAAAATAAATAAATAAATAAATAAATAAAAAATATAAAACTTTCTACCTACTTTGAAAATAATTAAAATAAAACTTACTTCAATTTTTTAATAATTACAAGAAAATTTAAAAATTAAGAATAATTTTTTCGAGTTAATTTTTTTTAATTTCTCATTTTTTTGAAATAAAAATTTTCAGCAATTTTTTAGAATAGAAAAATTATATTTCTATTTTGACCAGATATGTCCGAGTTCTTCTGTACGTATAGTTAGAATAGTTGTTGATGAACTCGTCATCAATGCGACACACATTGGTGCTCAAAATATAATTTTAGTGTCGTCAACCGGTTCGGTGTTGTAATGGGAGATTATTTTTGTTTTCTATGTTCAGCGTAAATTTTATTATTTTTAAAACGAATTATCGTGTCATTAAAAAAATTACAAGTTTGTCTCCGGCGGCGGATGTATATTTTATCTCTCAAAAAACATTCCCAGTATCCACTCAAACTATAAAAAAAATTATGAAATCAAACGACTGTATGTACCTTTGTGGTGATGAACTGACAAACGAAGATATGAGAATGGAGAACTAGCATTTTAAAGAAAATATTTCTCATTTTCAAATTTCAACTCCTTTCTCAAAAATATCATTCAAGTCAAAATAGGTATTTCTGAGACACCCTGTACATACTAAGACCAATTCAAAAACGCAGGTATTTCATTGTATTTCTCTCACCTTTCGTGATTATACCGTCTAGAAGAAATCGTAATGTAATTCAATATTCATCGTAGAAACCATAGCAATGCACGTGGTGTGGTATTATTACCTCAACCACAAAGCCTTACCTGTCTAGATGGGTACGCAAGCAGCGAATGTAATAAATATCGAGTAAATTCTTTTATAAGTATAAGTAGAATGATACAGCCAGAGATGAAACGATAGGTGCCTTACAAAAAATAATCAGGTGTTTCAAAATCCAACATCTGCTACACGATTTCGTAGATAGGTATACGGCCTATTACACGAGTATGTCGCAGGTCAGACGCGATATGTATGCCATAGGTCATGGATTTTACCTCTATTTTCAAGTTTTTTGCAATAAATATTCGTTTCTAAATTCGTGATTAATTCACATTAGGTTTTTTTTGGCGAATATATAAATGCAAAATTGTACCTACATTCGTTTGTAATATATAATATTTTGTTGCAAATTATCGAGACTCCTGTAACGGTAGACACTGCTATCACTTGTTGGCGATTATTTTTTGGAGGAATAAGCAGGTACTTTCTTTTCATTTATGAGTTAATTCATTTTTAAAACCAGTTTACGCGATAACATTGGTATAATTTTACAACGTGCTGATTATTTCACAATTTTTTAGAAAGGTATTCGTGATTTAATCCAATTCCCCGTAAGCGTTCCTCTTTTTTTTCAAAATTAAACATGTTTCGTTAATAATTGATGGATTGAACGTATAAGTGCGTATTTGTGACATTGTGATATTGCTTTAAATTATCACCCATTTATCAACTTTGAAATATACGTAAGATATCAAATTTTGCATAAGTATGTTTGATAATAGGTACATACATACATTGCATATGTTCTGAAGCAGGTTAATAGTTTGTATTTGTAGTAGGTACCTAGACCTATCTATATAATTTTTAGAAAGGCGCAGCAGTCAGGCTACTCAAGGGTCGAATTTTTTTCATGTCTATTAAAACTATAGGTAAGTAAGTGTTATGTAAAAAAAATTTTAACAATTTTTCAGGACCTGAAAAAAGTGGGAATGACCTAGGAAGCTGCATATAATATAGATCAGTGGTTCTCAATTAGTTTTGCTTAATTTCCTCTTTTTGAAAACAATTTTTTGAGAGTACCTGCTCCCCTCCCCCCAAAAAATAGTGGTTCGGCGATAAATTAGCATGGACGCCCGCACTTAATTTTTTATGAGATAAGCAACCAAGTTGGTTTTGTTTTTTTTGAAGAAATCATTTCATATATTTATAGGTATTTTTTTAATTTACAGGAAATATTTATCTAGATATTTGAAAAAAATATCTTAAAAAATTCTTCATGAAAATTTCTTTTTTTATTATCACCATTCACCATTATGAAAAAAACTATCAGAAAAAACTAAGTATTTGGGATAAAAAATCACCTTTTTTGCATGAAATTGAAAAAGCACATTTGATAGGGTGAGTGATTTGAAAATCCTCTTTATGAGAAATACTTACTTGCGTATTATAGCACCTGAACAATTGAGAAATTTTTTCATCAGAAAAATTAAATTTTTTATCAAAAATAAAATTTTAAAAACTCGAGAAATCAAAAAAAAGTACTTCCATAAAATGAGAAACTTCATTCTAGAAAAAGATTTTTTTTTAATTGAAAGATTCTTTGCGTCGATCCAGTGTCCTTTGCGTCGATCCGATCGCGTTCTTTGCGTCGATCCGGTCGCGTCCTTCGCGTGGATCGCCTACAACTACCAAACATGATCTACACTTCATAGCACCGATCATACCACCAACTAGCAAAGGTTTACAGAAGTGCGCCACCACTCCCGGTTGATGAAGTAGTGCTTTAAAGAAGATATTAAATATTCGCCAGGTTTTTTTTCTTGGGTCAAAATTTTTTTATTCGGGAAATTGAAAATTTCTATTTAACGATAACAGGTAACCACTTGGGTGAAACTTATTTGTGAAAAAAAAAATGAAAAATAGATTTTAAAAAATTTAGAAATTTTTTTCAAATAAAAAAAATTCAAGAATGAAAATTTTTCTCACTAATATTTAAAATACTTTTCAGGTATTCAAAAAATTTTTCACTCAAAAAAAAATAAATACCCACCTAAATGGAAAATTCGTTTTTCTAAGAAATTGAGAAATTTTTTCTCGATAAAAATGAAAAATAAATACTTTTACACTGGAAAAATCGAGGAATCCTCCCCTGGAAAAGTGGAAATATTTCTACTCCCTGAAAATTAGAAATTTCAATCTACAAAAAATTTTGATTCAGAAAGTTGGACGATTTTTTACTAAAAAAAAAAATTAATAGGTATTTTTCTGAAAAAAGATTTTAAAATATTTTTACTCCAGAAACTTCGAGAAATTGAAAAAAAAAATTAATAATAAATTTTTTTCCTCGGAAAACTAAAAGATCTTCCCCTCAAGAAAATTAAAATAATTTTTTATTCAAAATCCGAACTATTCTATAGTACTCACAAGGGAACTTTTGGCAACTCGTCACCTCCGATTAAGCTGGCATTTGGTTTACTTAAAGAGGATATCACTCAGACCTTCGAATCAAATTTTCAGGTTCTTAAGTTGATTTTTCAATTTTTGGCGAATTTTAGAAAAATGGCAAAAATAGCCCATTTGGTGAATCATTTTTTTACAAACATTGTAAATTTAGAGATAAAATTCTGAAAATAAGTTTGAGGTCCAGGAGTTCAAAAATATGATCAGAAGTCATTCCACTCTGTTAATAAAATTCTGAATCAAAGCCTAACGTAATAGCCATCACTTTTTATTTTAATTCGGCTAAAAAGAACCTTACCTATAAATATTTGCCCACGTTGCAATTGCATAAGAAAGTTGATTATGATGTTATTGAACGAAATCACGATCATATAATTGATGAATCATTAGGTTATAGGCCTAAGTATACGTATGTGATGGATTTATTTTTAGAATACCTGTTTGCACAACTTTGATAATTATTTATTGCATTTACCTAATTTAATGTAACATAGACCTACGATGCTGATATATTGATACCATTCGTAGAAAGAGCTACCTAGCTAGGATACCTATTACCTACCTATGCTTAATTTGAAGGATTCCACTTTCAACTTTTATTTTTGCGGTATTTCAAAAAAAAAAATTGCGGATAGCTTATCTTCTTTTACATAAAAAGGATTTTTTGTTTCCGGAATTCTCACAAAATTCCAAGATATAAAGGTCACTGAAAACATAACTTTATCGTTACCGTTGGCCCTTAATCTCTAGTGATAAGAAATTGTATTCTCAACAAAACTCCATTGTGTGACGAATAAAGAATGAGCTGACTTTTGTTATTTTCCAACAATATATTTTTTCCAGTAAAAAATAAATACCTACTTAACAATACGTAATGGAATTGAGTCATGAGTGAGTACGTATAAGTACCTAGGTACTTTTAATAATTCATTACCATCCATTTTTCAAAGTAAAACACTGGGTAGGTAACTAGGTATTCTATTATTAATAATGACAATGTGAAAACAGCACATCTACAGCTCATTAAACTCGGAAAATGAAATATGCTGTCTCAGCTGCACAAATTATCAATACCTATCTATGTAATTTTAATTAAGGCAGAAAATAATCGTATGTTGGAACTTTTATAATTATACCACTCTGATTTATTTTTGTATCACGCCCATTAGACATCATCGCAGACATAGACATTAGGAAGAATGAAAATATATCATTTTCTTTTACTAGAAATTATTCGCGGTGAATGGATGATCCATTCATAAAGAAAATAATAGGTGGCATTTTCAGCTGACCTTCATCGGCCTTCGTTGCAATAGGGAAAAAATGAAAACGTAACTATGGTCACGTATTTGGTAACATTATCTCATTTTTGGATACTTAAGTAACTGGCGAATAATAAGTATACTCGATTCTTTGTTCTATTAATTATCTACGTCCCATTTTGGAGCATCATTTACAAGTAGGATAGTTTGAGAATAGATATTAATTTTAAACCAAGTGTACCTAATTAAAATTTGAAAAGAAATTATGTGACATTCTTTGCATATTTTGATTAAAATGGAAACAAGCATGGAGATTATTAATATTCAAAGTTTATATAAACGAATGAGAAAACAATGCGATAGGTTTTTAAAATAAAAGTTCTCATTTTTTGGCTAAATAGGTATATAAAAATGAGGTCAACTTTGATATTTGCATTGTAATTACAACGCTCGTATTATAAAATTAAACCAAACACCACCAATTTCATATAAATGTAAACAACTAAATTTGAATTTAGTTGATTAAATTTTTCAGAATAAATTCACACGACGAAAATAGCCAAACGAACACAATATTCTTTATTTAAAACAATAACATCAACAATTTTCGGATTTTCAGGATTTTCACAAAAACAATAAAATAATATAATCGCAACTATTACGCTTCAATTTTCAACTAAGAGTTTAATCCTTCTTCGAACTGAAGTCCTTTATTAGTCATTTGGTCGTACAAGTCTTGAGCTTTATCGCGATATTTTTTTGCTAATTCTTCGTTCTTTTCTACGCCTTCTCCTTTACCTAACATTAGAGCAGCATTTACACAGCAATTGAATTGCATCTGTTCGCAACCTTTGACAGAATATTCGTACATTTTGCGATAATCTCTCAGCATTCCTATTTGCGGAATGCCATTAAAATATATACTACTTAAATTAAAACAAGCTTGTCCTAATTTGTCTTCGCAAGCTTTATGCATATAGTTGAGAGCCTGAAATTGGAATAAATTTTCGAATTAGTAGAGTTCAAAATTGAATATAGAGTGATTTTTATAGACGGCGGATCATTATTGAAATTTTCTATTTCAATGAGAAATATTATTCTTTAAAAAAAAATCAGGAACTTGAAATATTTCTTCCAGAGAATTTTCATTCTAAAAACTTAAAAAAAGATTTCATTCTAAAAAATAGAAAAAAATCATTCAAAAAAATTAAAGAAAATTATCCTTCTAAAAAAATTGTAAAAAATTTTCATTTTGAAAAATCGAAAAAAATTCATTCTGAAAAATTGTAAAAATACTCATTCTAAAATATTGAAGGCAAAAAATCGTTCTATAAAAATGATAAAAAAATTTATTCTGAAAAATTTGAGAAGAAAATCGTTCTGAAAAAAAAGCATTCTAAAAAATTTGCCTAAAAAATTTTTAAAAATTTTCATTCTAAAAAAATGAAGAAAATTATCGTTCTAAAAAAATTGTAAAAAAATTTTATATTGACAAATTAAAAAAAAAAATCATTCTAAAAAATTGAAAAAAAAATCGTACCTGCTAAAAAAAAATTGTAAAAAATTTTCATTTTGAAATTTTGAAAAAAATTATTCAAAAAATTGAGAAAAAAATCATTCTGAAAAATTGTAAAATACTCATTCTAAAAAATTGAAAGGCAAAAAATCGTTCTATAAAAATTATGAAAAAATTATTCTGAAAAATTTAAGAAGAAAGTCGTTCTGAAAAAATTGTAAAAAAATCATTCTAAAAAATTTGCCTAAAAAAATTTTCATTCTGAAAAATTATAAAAAATTTTATTTTAAAAAATTGAAAAAAAATAGGTATCGTTCTAAAAAAATTGTAAAAAATTTTTATTTTGAAAAATTGAAAAAAATTCATTCTAAAAAATTGAAAAAAATCATACTAAGAAATTTTAAAAAATTTCATTCCGAAAAATTGTAAAAAAATTTCATTCTAAAAAATTTGAAAAGGGTCCCAAATCTCCAAAAATTTATAATTCTTTTATTAAGTGAAATATTTACACATTGAATTCAATTTTTTTGTGTAGGTAGGGATTTTTTACGTGGTGCCCCACACCACGTGAAAAATGAAAAATCTCGTGTGGTGTTCGAGCACGAGGGGTCGAGGGCAACTGGGCTAACGCCGGCCATGGGGATTTTTATTACCTTTTGGAAAAGAGCAGACGAATCATCAGGCTTGGTTTCTTGCTCGGCTTTAGCTCCTAATTTAACTCCGGCGAGATAACACGATTTATTTAAACCAGTTTCGCATCCTTTCTCGAAATATTTTATCACCTGAACCAGGTACAAAAAGTATTATAATAAAATTCAATTAAAAAATATGAAATAATATTGGTGAAATTAATTTTACTTCGTCTCTTAGATCATCTTTTTTCTCTTGGTCTCTGAGGTATGCGTATTTATAACAACTATGGGACCATCGGTAAGTATCACAATTGACTTTATAAACTTTCTTCGCTTGTTCTACATCATTTTTGATGTTATTGAAGTACATGCCCAGTAAATGACATACTGAAATTCATACAAACAAATATGTTATTTAAAAATCAATAAAGTGAAGTATCGTACTAGAAAAAAGTATTCAAAGCTCTATGAAATAGATAGGTAAGTGTGTTTCATAATGAGAAAATACTGCAGAATTGCATCACAATTTTTGTTCGATAATACAATTGAAACATACCTTCTGGTTTCTTTTCGCTGTAGCATCCAAATCTATATTCGATTCCTATGTTATGTAGATATTGCTTGACATCTTCCTCATTTCTCAAATCCCAAGACATTTTTGTATCTTGCTTGATGAACGGAGGGCTCTAAAACACATTCACCCTGAGAAGGAACCACAAAGTTACGCCAAACGAATTATCTAATTTTAATTCGAGAGTGCAAGTGGTACAGTCGAACACTTTTATAATATAGTCAGAAAGTAAAATTAAATGATTTATTGCAGAAATTTGTAAAATTTCGCAAATTTTCAGAATTTTTACTTCATCAACTTCATCAAAGGCGGTGTGATAAGAATAAGAATAAATTTTGATAATTCAGTGTACGATATTTTCAGCTTTCAAATTCAACAAGTATGGTTCTTTAGAGTCTGTTCAATAAATTTCAATTTCGATTTATTGTATTTAACAAACAAGTTAGGGCTAAATTTTTACTGATTTATTCACAAAATATAATCAAAATTATTTTATTTGTCTCAGTATCTACTGCAGTGAAGTTTAAAGTGAAAAAATGCAAAAACAAAAATATGAAAACGATCAAGATTTTGAATCTGAACGATACCATTGAGTGGTGAATCTAGGATGACTCATGACGTAAAATGATAATGGACCCAAACCCCGCCAAAGCAACGAAAAATTTGTTAAGAAAATTTTGAAATTTGTTCGGCGATAACTACTTCACTTCTTTAGCGATTTATAAGTTTTTTCTAGTTAAATTGATCTATTCGATACCGCGTTCAAAGTGAACTATTCATAATCAAGTTGCAGATAAAGGAACAACAATCCATGTTGTTATGTGCTTAGAACAAAAAACCTACCATGCAGCTCCCGATAGAAATGTATTTCGCTATTAAAGACGAGTACAAGGATCCAAATGAAGTATCTGACGATATGCAGCTCGCTTTCATGGTAAGCACACCGTCCTTTATTCTTCTCTCATTCTAGAATTTGGTCATTTAATTGTGTATCTTTTATAGAATTCCGTCGACTGGCAATTGAGTCCGAAATGGATCAAAATTGGAGAACTTCTCAGTATGCCGAATGGTAAAGGAAAAGTTATCGTTTTGGAAGAATTTCAAGAAGAATTTATCAAAAGTTTTCAAGAAACTCATCCCAATGCGTAAGATTCTTATAACTCTGACCATGAGCTGAAATATTTTGTATAACAGTATCGTAATTATCTGCGATTTTGACTCTTCAGGAGAATCGTGGGACCAAGATGTGTGCTAAGTTGTCACATGGAAGATACTCCGGTTCCTTGGACTCTTTCTCCTGTTTGGAATATGGCTATGAATAAATTAGTTGTTTGCTCTTCGAAATTGCCTCGTAATGAGAAAGTACGTGGGCACAATGATGGTTATTTTTGTCTCAGCTTGACACGTAGTTATAATTTCTGAATTATTTTGCAGAATAAAATTAGTAAATTGATAGGTTACATGGGAGGCGAATTCATCGATCCTCTGACCACAAAAGTTACTCATTTGATTTCAACTTCAGCTTTGACACGAAGATACATGGTAAGCATTTTCATTCAAACTATTTCCGTTACTTTATACCTCAATTTATTGGAATTCGTTCTACATTCGCAGATAGCCTGTGAGAGAGGAATGGCCATTGTAACACCCGGCTGGGTAGAAAAAGTATGGGAATTGAATATCAGAGATAACGTTAAAGCTACTGATTACGATATAATGAAGAAATATTCGTGTCCGATATTCTATAAAATAAATGTGACCGGATCATCGATTACTCAAGAAGAAAAAGAAATTCTCAAAACAAAAATTAATAAAAATGGTAATTATCGAATTCATTTTCACGTTTATTCGTGTATTCTAATTCTTCTCTTCAACAGGTGGAAATTATTCGAAAGACATGAAAAATAACGAAACCCATATTTTAATTACAACCACCGCGAGTGGCGAAAAATTCAAATACGCTGTGAGATGGAATCTTCCTTGTGTGCAACCTGCGTGGGTCGACGAATGTATCAGGAGAGGTCACACTATTCCTTATGACAACTTTATCGTTCGTGCTAAAAATGAAATTTCATCAACTCAAGTTCCTAAACCTGTTCCCCAAAGTAAGTTTACATTCATATCGAAATGCCAGGATGAAGTTTTACATTGAGTGTTTGATTACAGAGCCTGTATCTTTAATCGATACCAATGAAAGTGATCTTAGCATAATTCCTTCCAATATTAGTAAAAATACCATCAACGAAACCGAACCATCGATAAATGAGATAACGCTAGAACGATGTTTACCTTCTGCAGAAGCCAGCGCATTCAAAACACCTACAAAATGTAAGAAATATTTTTGAAATATTTTTCTCCTGTTCGAGTTGATATTTTATGAGATTTTTTTCATCAGCTTGTCCTAAAAAAGTTCAACAATCCAAAGTTTTTCAATACAACCTATCGATGGAGAATAATTTATCTTATAAAGACGTTCTAGGCGATATTGATCTCAAAGAGTTGAAAAGATGTGGACCAATATTTGACGGATGCAAAGTAATTTGATCAAATTTCCTCTAATTTGCTATTCGTATTAATTTTTGCTTAAATATATTGTTTTTTATGCAGTTATATTTGACCGGATTCAATAGTAACGAAGAAGAAAAATTAAGAAAAGTCCTCACCTACGGCGGTGCAATTAGATTTGCCGAATTGAACGAATCAGTCACTCATATAGTGGTTGGTAATCCGAACAATGTGGAAATGCAGCGAATTAAAAATATTCCACACAGGTACCCATTAGAATGAGAATTTCAATTTTTTGGAATTCGTACGAGAAAACTAATTTGAGTGTATTTTATTGCAGACCTCACGTGGTTAAATTAGATTGGCTCTGCAATAGTATTAAACAAAAAGGCTTAGTTAAAGAAATTTCGTGTGCATATTTTGAAGACGATAAAGCTCAAGACGAAAATAATCCTGCAGCACAGCAACCATCTCCCTTGAGTAAAAAAGTAATCGAAATAATTTCAAATGTTTTTTTTACCAACCTTTTACAAAAGCTAAAAAGTAAAATTTGTAGGGATATCAAATGTTAAATCCCTGTTCGATGAAGAAGCCAGAGCCTCCTAGAATTCCAGCCATTGATCGAGAATTAATCGAAAAATATTCCCAATCGTCTCAAGATTTCGGTACGTAATGGCACTCGATATTAAAAAAAAAAAATGAGCATTGAACATTATTTAATTTGTATTTCACAGAAGATCGTAGACCGGAACAAATTCCTGCTCCTAGTCCAGCAGTTTCACTACCTCTTGCTGCTAATGCTGCCACTCCAGCTCCCAGTGATTATCAGACCGGACCTCAATCTAGTACATTATTCGCTGGTAAGTACACGATCTTCAATTCGTCTCAATTAAGACCTCGCTCACCAAATATTTTTTATTCCAGGTTTAAAATTCGCCCTCTTAGGGCACGAACCAGAGGCCACTGCTACTTTCAAAACTACCTTAATTGAATACGGAGGTACCGTAGTTAGTAATACTCGCATGATAGTCGACTATGCGATCGTTCCTCTGATCCATGTTAAAACGAATATAACCTGCAATGAAATCGTTACTATGATTTGGCTGGTGAGATTCTTCTCTCTTGTGTAGATTTTTGATGAAAGGAATTTATTAATTCGAGAGTACGTTCGTTTTATTCTATAGGAAGACTGCTTATTTAATATGAAAGTAATGGATGTGAAATATTATCACCTTCCAATCAGCACGAGTCATCTGACAACGACTCCAAAACCACTGACCGATTGTGTGATTACTCTGAGCTCGTACGACAGGCAGGAGAAATCATTTTTGGAAAATTTAGGAAAATTATTAGGAGCCAGGTAGTTCAGATCACACACACGTCAATAATTCTACTTGTTTCGATGTTGAACCTATTTAAATTAAACTTTGTTTCACAGATGCCAAGATGTACTTTCAAAAAAAATCAACCCCGAGATGAACGTCTTACGTACAACTCATTTGGTCTGCGCACTACCTCAAGGACTGAAATACGACGCGGGTAAAAAATGGAATCTGCCTATTGTGACCGAAATGTGGATCAGAGACTGTTTCAAAACCGGTACCAAACTGCCAGTCGAAGATTACTTGACCATGTTTGTGAAAACGAGTTCTCAAGCATCAAACTCGTCTCAGAAAGCCCTAACGCCGACATCTTTTCGCGGCGAACCTGAACCAAGCACGTCTAAATCAGGCCCTTCACGACGTAGTATTTCTAATCAAGAAATACCGAATTTTTGCGCAGCTGCTTCGTCTACCAAAGTGATTACCAGTGGAAATCGGATCGGTGCTCGAGTTGACAACATTATTCACTTTTTTTTAACCAATTTTTTAGGTCGGCGAGGTCTTAAAAGACGTTAATAAATGTACGCAGCAGTCCGATAGAAAAGCTTCACTCAGACAATCCAGATCGAATGAGAGAAATTCGCAACCAGTCAATGGTGTATGTTCTGGCAGCTCCTCTGGTAGGAGTAGTTCTCCTGGTGAAAATGCTATTAATGTTGAGGAATGTAGTCGAGCTTCTAGATCCAATAATGGACCTACTAGTTTAATTCTGTGAGTATTTCGAGTCGATAGAATAATTCAAAATGGTACTAACGAAATTATATACGTTTCGATGTTTTATTACAGAGAAATGAACGCGTCCAAAGGACGCAGTAGCACCACCACTGGAAAACGTAAATCTAGAAATGAATCGTCCGATTGTAAATCTAGTAAGTTTGAATTTTTTTGCTCGCTCGATTATTGGAGGGGGCAGAGCAATAAAAATTATTCCTGAATAATTACCTATTTTTGAATTCTTGAAAATTAATGCCTATATCAATTTTCAGGAAGTCCGAAGAAAAAAGCCATTGCCCTAGATAAACATAATCTAACACCTGTTGAAGAAGTCGGATGGCACGATACGTTGACAGATTTAAGTCATCGCGATTTTCCAACATCTACCGTAAATATTTTTTTTATTCAAATTTGTTCAATTTTTCCAAATTTACCTATCGAAGATTTTTTTCAGGGTCTTAGTCAATCTTCTCAAAGAAGCAACGCTGCAGCTCATCGAGTTCAGCGTCCTCCTGCTGCAAATTCTCAGACTAGAAAACGTACCTTAGAACCGTCCAAATCTGTCGCTTCAAAACAACCTACTTTTAAGAAATCTCACAACATAATGATCTCTTTAGAAGTAAGTCGAGCACTGCATCAGCTCGAGTACTCGCCGTATGAAGATTCTAAATAACCAGCCTTCCTTCCATTTCCAGATCGAACGTGAGACGGTCGAAGAACTGATAACGAATTTAGGTGGCACGGTTGCTGCTACTTACGAGCCAGATAGTAAAGAATCAGAGAGAGCTACTCATTTGATTATCGAAGATATGAAAAAAACTGAAAAAATGCTGTGTTCTATCGCCGCCGGACTTTGGGTTTTACGTGACTCGTATTTGAAAGCTTGCGTAGAAAATAATACTTTTGTTAATGTACGTCTCGTATGAAATCTTTTTTCGGGTTTACTCTCGAGTATTTAATTTTAAAAATGCAATTTTCCAGGAAGAAGATCACGAATGGGGAAATCCAAAGAATACAAGGTTCCTAGACGATGCTAACGCGGAAACCAAGCAATTGGCAGCAGCAGCGCATCGTTGGCGAATTAAAATTTTAACCGAAGGCCCTACTAAGCGACCATTTGTCGGTATGAAAGCTGTGATCGCCAGTAAGAGCGTAGACGGTACTGTTTTATCGTTACAGCGTATTATCAGAGCTGGAGGTGGACGAGTATTACAACCGAAGTATGTTTTTTCTCTTTCTAATCTCGTGACATGGTCGGCAACTTGAGAGCTGGGTACTCGAGCTTCCCACACCCTAAAAATAATATTGAAATTTTCGTAAAAGGAAAAATTCTTTTGGGGTGATATATTATTATTTTGAATTAATTTTTGGGATTAAGAAAAAATCTTTCAATTTTTTGGAAGTTCAATTTTCTTCGCAGAAGACAATCATTTTGAAATAAAAAATGAAAAAAATTCGCAATTTTTTTACCCTGAATTTTTAAAAAAAATTTTCAACAAGAAGATTTTTAATTTTCCAGTTTTTTTGTAAAAAGGAAGTTTTTCAAATTTTGCAATATAAAAATTTCAAAATTTTTCAGAATGACAATTTTTCCAATTCTTTGAAATGAAAAATTCTCTGTTTTGTCAGAATGATTTTTTTTTTAGTTTTTTAAAAAATATAGAATGTTTCTTTACTTCTTTTATAAAAAATTCTTCAATTTAAAAAAAAAATCTCTTCTAATTTGTGAAGTAAATGAGAGAACAAAAATCTTAAATTTTTTAGGAATAGAACATTTTTCCAATTCATTCCCTGAGGGGGGAGGGGGTTACATTTTTTGAAATAAAAAAAATTCCTTATACTGTAATTTTGGAGAAAAAATGAAAGATTTTCTAATTTTTTGGAACGAAATAATTGTCATTCTTTAATGTGAAAGTTTCTTAATTTTCCTCGTAAAAAAATTTATATTTTTTTTTGCCAAAAGTTGCTCAATTTTTTAGTAAAAGATTCCTCAATTTTTCTAAAGCAATTTTTTTTCAATTTTATGGAGTGGTTTTGGAGGGGAAATTTTTCAATTTTTGGGAGTTGAAATTTTTTCATTTTTCTACTTCGAGGGAGGGGTCTTCAATTTTTTGGATAAATAAATTCTCAATTATAGAATTCGTTACTTAAATTTGAAGAAAAAAAATTTGCTTTAGGTAAAAAAAAATTATTATAAATTTTTTGAGAAAAAATTCATTTTCTTACATTTAATATTGAATCGAGAAGAAATCGAGCTACACCCTATAAAATCAAAGTTGCCGGCCGAGCCTCGTAAACTCGATTTATCGAAACTAATTTTTTTCTTTTGTACTTTTGCAGAGATGTATTAAAATGTACCCATTGTTTCCTGAAAAGTAACAACGGCGTCGAACACATTCTCGCCCCCTTGGAAGTATTAGCCACCGAACGAATCCACGTTTTACCTGCCATATACCTGCGAGATTTCTTAATCCACCATCCTCCTCCAGACCCCCAGACTAAATACGTTCCAGAATATAAACAATTATTTAGATAATCCTGCAACAAATGATTTTCATTAAATGATAAGTTAATTTATTTGTGCCCAGTGCCTTCTTTTTTAAACGTTTAAATAAATTACGTTACGAGTTTTTCATCCGCATTGTTTTTATTTTTATTATAAACTGTTACAAAAATCTATGCTACAACAGGCTGCTTGATTTTGTTCCGTGTCTACTCTTCGAAATTCCAATGCGAATCCGTTTCTAGCTTCGTGCCAGCCGATTTCGTTAGATAATATTACCTAATTTTGGTGAAAAGAAAATATTACAAATTATTGTATAAAATAAAATCACCGAAAAAAAACCGATCACTTACTTGTAAATAAATAACATCCTTGACCTTGGTCATAGCTTCTAATCTCTGGTATAAATTTTTAGCGCTTTCTAGTTTATTAATAGCGCCTTTAAAACCGTCTATTTTCTCCTGGCACGAGTTATCCAAATGCCGCACAAGAGCCACGTTACATTTGGCTAATAACGTCAAAGCAGCAGCTTGCTCGCAGAGTTTGTTTTCCGAGAATATGATTACGCTGCTTTTTTCCACCAATTGAGAAGCTTGTTTCACATAACCGAGTTCCAGCTGGAAATTTAAAATTCCAATCAATAGATCAGGAGAGGTATTTCGTATTTTTAGGTTGAATTTCAATTTACCTGTAATTTCGCAATTTCTAATTTAATCAGAGCTTTGAATCTGGGGTATCCGTAACGAATGGCGTAAGTTAAAGCTTTTCTCAGCATAAAGAAGGCGGCACCTCCTTTTTTAGCTCGGGCTCCTATGAGGTAAGCTCGTAATAGGTAATGAGGAGTGAGATCCGATTCGTCACCTTGATTTGATAGTATATCGTCGATACGTTTCGCTGCTCCGGTTCTGTCGCCTTTTTCCAAACATAGCTCGGCTAATCTGTACAAAAACATGGTGTGAATTCAGGAAGGGAAGGAAAATCCACTCGTGAGCGAAAAAATTGGCAGTACCTTAATAAACTTTCTTTTTTATCGACGGTGGCAATTTGACAAGCAGCTTTGTAGGCGTCGTTCCATAAATTTAAATGCAACGAGTATTCGAAGTAGAGCAGCTGTTCGCACATTTTCCACCAGGTTGAGAATTCGTGAGGGAATCTGTCTTTGGCGTGGGATAATACCATTTTGGCTATTTGATATTTTCCCTAAACAAAAAAAATTGAAAATTTTAATTTAAAAATATTTATAAATATAGAATACAAATCGAGATGGATATATTTACCACATTCGACAAAAATCCAGCAACGTTACATATACAAGTACAAACGCCTTCGGTATTGTAAGTAGTCAACCCATAAATGGCATAAGTAGTATCGATGTTTAATAAAATCTGACTGATTAGAAAAGCGATATTGTATTGACCATAGCTACACCAAATAGCTGCTCTATGCGACACACTGGTGAGAGTCAAATCTGGTAACGTACGTTGGGAATTGATTCCGTCACTTTTATCCATCAACTATAAATTTAAAAAAAAAAAATGTTACCTATCAAACATACATATAAAAAAGAGCATAAAAATAGAAGCAATCCTTACATTAAAAATATGATTACTATTTTGACCAGTTTTCAAGAAATTCTGAGCACACATTTGTAAACTCAAAGAGGCAATTTGATGCAGCTCCAATTCTTCGCATTTCGAAACAGTCGATTCTATAAGATCTACCTAAAAATATAGAAAAAATTTAGCACCATGAAATTAAAAAAAAAATTCTAAAAACCCAGACTGACTTTTTTATCTTCGTTTAAACATCTAAGCCAAGCTTGAGCAATATGCAAACAAATATTATCGTTGGATTCGTGAGATAAAATGATACATTCTTTTAAAGCTGAAATGGATCCAGATCTGCGAAAAAAAATACATCAATTAGATATCAAGTATGATCACGATCACACGAATTAAATCACTAGACACCACTTACACGTTGCCAAATTTGACATTTAAAATTGCTAAATTTAACGCAGCGTATCGGTACCCTTTGGCTTTATCTTGATAGCAAACGTTATCGAAAAATTGAAAAAGATTTTCCAACGCTCCGCTGAACTCTTTGACTCGTAAACAATTTAAATAACTGACGAAATACTGCAAAACAGACAAAATTGTTAGAAAAACCAAACATTTGTACAAATAATAAATGAAAATCCCAGTTCAATTACCGCTTCGGAATAATCCGGATTTATCACAATAATTCTATTCAATATTCGATGTAATTCTAAAGGAGGAAGAGCCGAATTCTCGTCGAATTCCAAAAACATTGCTTGTTCAGCTAAAAACAATTCAGTTTGACGATGAGACCAGGATAAACATTCGACGTATCTTTCATTCGAATCCCTAAAACCGAATAATAATTAATAATCTACGATTACGACGAGTACGTCGAGAATGTGCTCAACTTACGGTACAGGATTCACTCCAAATAAAGTAACAATCGGATTGGTAAAAGGGCTTTGCGTTGTGACGCTAATTTCCATATCGTTCGTTTCTGTATTTGTGTCTTGCATAATCATATCGGATTCGTTAGGATGAGTTATATTCATAGTTTGAGTTTTCTTATCATCGGACATTATTGAGGAACTGTGAGGTATTGGGGCAAATGTATCTTCTTGGATATTGCCCTTGCTCATCAAATAATACTGCTGATAAAGTCTGTATACTTTTACAGTTTGCGAAAACGTCAGCTTATCCAGGAATACGATCATTTTACGAAAAAATACACCTGAAAATTGAATCGTCAGATGAGTCTTATAATTTTCGTCCATTTTTCATAGGTCTGACTTACCAACGGGGCAACATCGATGAATGCTGATCGAATTAAAAACACCAGACATAGGTTCTATAATGAATCGCTCCGATTCTGTGATGAAATTTAATAAAATATCCACATCTGAGCTGACAACTTCGGTCACATTCGAGTTGAACCTATTTAAAACCGCTTGGCTCAGGTTGAATTTACTATCAGTTATGACCGATACGAATTGAGCGAATGAAAAATCCGGACTCTAAACAAAATAAATTACATTAATTCTTCATTAAAGGATTTTATTAAATTTTTCATCTCGTTTTTTTACCTGTAATAAATACTGAATCAATTTACAAAATCCTATCCGCCTGTTGATCGTATAAGCGGTTGAATCAGCATCTAAAAAAAAAAATGAAAAATGGTGAACCATTCAATTAATTTTTTTTCATCCACAATATTAGATAAACGTCTTGTTTACCTTTTTCCGAAATATAAGCTCTAATTAAAAGTAGCGTAGAAATGTTGTGAGCAGTGAGAACTTCTTCGTACCATTTCTTACTCAACGGAGCAAGTGTACTCAAAGCCGGTGTTAGAGTACTCAGAGGTAAATTATCTTTAATCATGTCGTTGGCCTGAAATTTGAATAGAATATTAAATCAATTGCGAACAAACACGATGATTTCATCGAATGATAAAATTAGCTTACCGATCATTTAACTTTATGGTGGTTAAAATTTGGCAGCAGATGATTCTCCGGTGAAGAGTTTTCTCCGATGGTTTTCTCATACAAAGGAACAGCAGCAGAAAAATTGCGATTAGTTTCTACTAAGGCACTCTAGTTTTTACAAAAATTTTTACTACAAAAAACTGAAAAACATAACAATTATTATTAATTCATCGTAAATTTTTTCATAGATGGATAAGATAGGAAAATAAATTGAGTGTCGAGCGGCATGCTTATTTACATTCTGCACCGCTATTTAAGCGCGCCTGCGCACGCATGCGGTAATTACCTACACAAGCCCTATTAGCCCGCCGACCCTGTCATGCCATTTGGCAACACTGATACCACAGATGTACAACACAGGACTGGACAATTTCGGAACACCAAGTACAAGCCCCACTTTTTTCCATAGGGGACGCTGTGCACAGATGAAAAGTATGAGAATCCCCACATAAAATAGAAAATAAAAAAAGTTCAGGAAAACCAAGTCGATTCTGAAAGTGCCCAAAGAGCTGAGCAAAATGGCGTATTGATTGATTTTCCCCGACCCCCCATTTCCTCTCCCATCGTGGTATCAATTTTCACATTTCTGTAAACAATCCAAAAAAATGAAAAATTCAAAAATAGCCAAGTCGATATTGATTGTACTCCACAAGGTGAGAAAAATGCCGCAAGCAAAATTTTCCTAACCCTCCCCAATTCCTCTCCCATCCCACTCTTATTTCAATACTCATGAACCTAGAGGGGAGGGGGAAAAATGAAAAAATTGATTGAAACCAAGACGATATGGAATCTGCTCGGTAAGGAGAGTAAAATGCCGCAAACAAAATTTTCCTGCCCCTCTCCATTCCTTCTCCCATTTTTAATTCCGATTTTAGGCAATTTTACACGAGGGGAAATGGCCGAAATGGGTCCCAGGTGGGAGAGGAAATGGAGAGGGGTAGGAAAATTTTATTTGCGGCATTTTACTCTCCTTACCGAGTAGATTCAATATCGACTTGGTCCCCATCAATTTTTTCATTTTTCTCCCCTCCCCTCTAGGTTCATGAGTCATGAACCTAGAGGGGAGGGGAGAAAAATGAAAAAATTGATGGGGACCAAGTCGATATTGAATCTACTCAGTAAGGAGAGTAAAATGCCGCAAATAAAATTTTCCTACCCCTCTCCATTTCCTCTCCCACCTGGGACCCATTTCGGCCATTTCCCCTCGTGTAAAATTGCCTAAAATCGGAATTAAAAATGGGAGAAGGAATGGAGAGGGGCAGGAAAATTTTGTTTGCGGCATTTTACTCTCCTTACCGAGCAGATTCCATATCGTCTTGGTTTCAATCAATTTTTTCATTTTTCCCCCTCCCCTCTAGGTTCATGAGTATTGAAATAAGAGTGGGATGGGAGAGGAATTGGGGAGGGTTAGGAAAATTTTGCTTGCGGCATTTTTCTCACCTTGTGGAGTACAATCAATATCGACTTGGCTATTTTTGAATTTTTCATTTTTTTGGATTGTTTACAGAAATGTGAAAATTGATACCACGATGGGAGAGGAAATGGGGGGTCGGGGAAAATCAATCAATACGCCATTTTGCTCAGCTCTTTGGGCACTTTCAGAATCGACTTGGTTTTCCTGAACTTTTTTTATTTTCTATTTTATGTGGGGATTCTCATACTTTTCATCTGTGCACAGCGTCCCCTATGGAAAAAAGTGGGGCTTGTACTTGGTGTTCCGAAATTGTCCAGTCCTGAGTTGTACATCTGTGGTATCAGTGTTGCCAAATGGCATGACAGGGTCGGCGGGTTAGAATATACAGTTCAGGTAGCTGTATAGCGTTTGGAAACGAGTTTCTGTAAGTTGACTTGGTAGCTATGGTGCTTGCGTAGTGGATTGCCATGCGGAAGGTCTCGGGTTCGATTCCCGGTGCGGACAAAGATTTTTTTAAAATTTTTTTTCGACTTGTAATTTTTTTTCAATTTATTTTTTCGTAAAATTTTATTTAAAACTGCTTTTTCTACTTTTCAAAGCTGAATTACGTGTTTTTGATGTTTTATCTTTTTGTTGCAAATTGTTATGTTATGCTTGATTTTGAAAAGGATAAAAGGAAGATGCCGCCTTGCGGGCCGCGGTGGAAGATGCCCGCGAGGCGGCATCTCCTAATGAAAGTAGTCAATTTCCGTGAAATTCATGAAATTACGGTAATTTACGTAAAAAACACTAATAGCATTAGCGGTGCAGTATGGAAAAATGCGAGTGGCATTGATTGTGCTCTGGGGCTGTTATCAGCAGGGATGGAAAACCGTTAAAAATTTTTTTCTGGTTTTGGTTTGGTTCTGGTTTTCAAAAGGTATTGGTTTGGTTTTGGTTGTGGGTTTGGTTTCGGTTTTGGTTTCGGTTACGGTTTTTATAAAATTTTAATTTAATAAGTAATGAAAAAAACAGAAAAGTGTCTATTTTTTGCAATTTTAGGTAGAATATGTCTTGACCCTTCTTTGAAAAACAAAAAATTAGGAGGAAAACACTGTTTTAATTTTAACAAACTTTCATCTTCAAAATGATTCGAAATTTGATTCGAATCCTGTTTTGAAGCGATTCGAAAAGTGATTCGAAATCATATGATTCAAATCATAATTAATTTAAATGATTCGCGATTCGAATCACGAATCCTTTCTCAAATGATTCGAACCAAAATGATTCGAATAATTTTCTCCAGTGATGTCAGTAACGAAATTTTTTTTTCCGTTACGGTATTCGTTCCGTTACTGTAACTAAAAATCCTGAATTTTGTTATTTGTTACGTTACTTGGAACGAAAATGGTACCGACAGGGCCTTGTAACGTTATTTTTCAAGTAACGTTATTTTTTTCCGTTCCGTTCCGGTTTTTTCGTTACAACGTAATTTTTTCCGAAATAGCCAGAAATCATAAAAAAATTGCTATCTTCATTTTTCAATGTAAATTAATAACTATCAAGTCCAATAGAATAAAATAAACATCAAGAACTAAGAAGAAAATAATACAAGTTTGGTGGTGTTGCTACCTGTTGGACCCCTCCCTCCCCTCCAATTTTGGATAATCCAACTCATTCAAATACATTATTGAAAACAGGGGGAGGGTAAGGGGCCCGATTGAAAAAATTTTCAAATAAAAGTTGTAGCTTGAAGTACTAGGAATAATTTTGGTGATAACAAAAATTTCAATCGGATCCCTCCCTCCCCACCAATTTTGGATAATCCAACTCCTTCAAATACATTTTTAAAAACAGGGGGGAGGTAAGGGGCCCGATTGAAAAAATTTTCAAACAAAAGTTATTGCTTGAAGTTGTACAAATACTTTTAGTTATTACAAAAATTTCTATTAGACCCCTTCCTCCCTTCCAATTTTGACTATAAAGTATTATGTAGCACTGGACTTGGTAAAAATTTTTCGAAGTTGCACCCCATGAATGTAAACAAAACAATCAAACTAGACGTTAGTGAACATTTTCTGCGGTTGGCAGTGCAGGCAAAGCAAAAAAACTGAAAAAAATAACGAAAAAAAGTAACGGAACGTAACGAATTTTTTTCGTTATTTGTTACGTAACATAAAGACCATTTTATTGTAACGTTATTATTTCGTTACACAATTTCTGTTCAAAAATAAAGTTCCGTTACTGTTCCATTACTTGTAACGAAAAAAATTCCGTTATTTTTCGTTTTTCGTTACCGTTATCGTTACGTTCCGGCATCACTGATTTTCTCGCCCTCGTGATTCGTGAATCGAATCAAAAATGAAAGGATTTGGGCATTACTGGGCTCTTCAAAACCAAAATGATTCGAAATTTGATTCGAATCGTGATTCGAATCCTTTTTTGAAGTGATTCGAAAAATGATTCGAAGTCATATGATTCGAATCCTAATTAATTTAAATGATTCGCGATTCGAATCACGAATCCTTTCTTAAATGATTCGAACCAAAATGATTCGAATCATTTTCTCGCACTCGTGATTCGGGATTCGTGAATCGAATCAAAAATAAAAGGATTTGGGCATTCCTGGAACGGAGAAAATCTCGGAACTAAATTTTTTACTGATAAGCAGGGATGGTAACCAAAACCGGAACCAAACCGAAACCGAAAAAAAACCCCGCTTAAAATCATAAAAACTAAAACCAAAACCAATTAAATTATAAATGGGGTTTTTGGGGTATTTGCGTAATGATGGTGATTCGAAAAATCACGAATCCTTTTTGATAATTGGATTTCACGAATCCTTGAATCATGCAGAAATGATTCGAATCATATCGTTATTCGTTACGAATCTTTTTTACTTGAGCGGATTCGAATCACGAATACGAATCACAAATTTTTGGATTCGAATCCTGGGCATTACTGAAAAAACCCAATTATTGTCCAAATTATTCTATAAGCGAGATTTTTTTATTTTAATCATTTTTTTGTAAATCCGCTGTGGAAAGTCTCATTGAACATTTTTAATCGTGAAATAATGTAAAAATTTCAATAAATTTGTTCAATTTCTTTCGTTTCGAGCTGAAACTGTGATAAAAATTGCAAAAACCGCGAATAAAAAATTCCGCCTACTTTTACCTACTTCAGTGGTTTTAAATTCGCCGCTATGATCGCAACCAACAACGCTCCTAATAATAGGCAACCACCCTTCATTCACCCAAGAATGGTGGAGGAGAAACCCCCTTTTCGAAATTCGAAGATTCTGCGACATTCGTGTTTTGATCACGTGACTTTTGTACTGTAGTTATTTCTCATCAAAGATGGCGCCAACCCTAGTAGAAATATTACATTGTATCGACGAATATTATCGTTATACTTAAATTGTGAAGTGTTTTAATAAAAATTCTAATAAATACGATTGTATATAATTGTAATATCAATAGTGTTTTACAAATACGTGTTCATAAGTGATATTTACGCATGGAAAAGGACATGATATCATCTAGATCAACAGATTTTTCGAAAGTGAAAAATATCATTATTTTCAAGTTTTGTGATATTTAATTGATCGTCGGGTGCGAATAATGCGTATTTTTACATCGGTGAATTAGTGATCGAGCCGTTTTAATTAATAGTTTATTATTATTCGCGCGATATAATCAGTAAAAAGTAATACACCTGCAGTGCTGCCATCTGTAATTGTTGTGTTTTTCAGTATTTGGACTGCAAAATATCGATGATATATTACAATATAAACAACGTAAGAGCTCAAATTTACTTTAATTGATCGTTAATTTCCACCACTAAATGCATACAACCATCGGTAACCCTCCAGTCGAGCCAATCTTCTGGTCAACATCTCGGCTATATAGGTTAGCTACTCTCTGGTAACTGTTCATCCAATTTACCGAATAATCTCGTTATAGAGCTTTTAATAGCTTCCAAATACGTCTACCAACGATCCTCCAGACTCCGTCGACGTTTTAAAACCAGCCCAGCCGAAATCACTCGAAGAACACGTTCAAAAATGGGCTTTCTTGTTGAGTGTTTCGTATCCAATGCCTATGCTTCTTGCTTCGCTCATTTTGTCGAATATTTCCATCAATTCTTGGTTTAATTTCACCAATTTCCGGATCAATTCGATGTCTAGCCAGAGTAAAATGAAGCAGTTGGAAATCATTCGTGGTTTATGGATTATCATCGTTGTCCAAAGTATTCCTTTAAGAATTTTCTGTTGATATGTATAAAACAATAGGATGGATCGTATCCCCCGTCTATATTCGTATTAGGTTTAAGGGTTTTACTCGGTGTTTCTTTAGACGAAGCATTGTTTTACTTTTATTCGAGAGTTGATTTCGTTTTACCTGTTTTATTCACCTGCCACATATAAAATTACTCGAGTACCTTGTAAATCCGAAAACACCAAAAGTTTTAGTGATATTTATCCAAATATAAATCAAAATTATCAATTATGTCGTGATTAATCATTTTAAAAGCCAGATTTTACTCCAAATTGCTACTCAATTGTCCACAAGTTGGCTGTAAATTGAACAAAAGCCTTTGAATAACCATGAGGGTAGTTTTTCATCGTACGTTGGATGGTTGTATGTGCAAGTGTGTGGTTTCCTGCGTTCTGTTGGCAATTTTACTAATTCGATGTGTTTTGATTTGTTACAGTTGGATCAAAAATTAGATTACGTATTTAATTATCGTCAACCTCAGCAATGTAGTAAGTATTAGTTGAAAATTCGTGTAAACAAACTCGTCGTAACATGTGTATGCATTATCAATCGATAATAATTTCCAAAGTTAGGTATTGAAAACAGAGCTTACCTATGACGTACGAATGGCTCATTCATTCGTAGTAACAGTCTACTCGTTGAATAAACAATCGACAAATGGTGCAACACCTTCTGTATACTTAACACCCTGTTCTTTTTTATGTTTTTTCCAAAGGCTGGAATGCTACGACAGCGGGGGTGGTCTGTTTATAATATCGCTTTAATTAATGATGTCACATAGAGGCAAAAGACAAGCATTCAGATCTGATGATGTTACTCCTGGTAAAGCATACGTTCATTATTATGACATCTTACTCGACGTAGAGATGATTTTCAATGCATTTTTATTCCTCAGTTGCAACGAAGAGGAGGAAAGGGCGCACTACGACGGCTGCGGAAGAAGAAGAAGCGTCCGCCATGGACCGTGCTCAATCTTACACCGGTGCCTCGATTTCCTCCGATTTGAAAATGTCCTCGATTTACAATCGCAGCGTTACCGATGCTCCCGCCGAGGTATGTTTTCGTCGTCGTCTCACTCTCGAAACGTTGTATGTTTATTACTTAATGAAAAACGAATCAAAGAAGAAGAAAAAAAACAACCTCGATTAAAAATACGTTATCAGAATTTCGTATACGATAAGAATTGATAAAATATTTCGACGTGCATTACGAATACCTTGCGTGGTATATTTCGGTTTATTATTTACAATTTTAGCGTATAATTTTACACATTTCCTTTCGAAATAACCCAAGTCACGTGTTTTGTTTTGGTTTTTGTCATGTTCGCGATTCTAGCTTTTCCGTAAAGATCTAATCAGCGCGATGAAGTTACCCGATTCGGAGCCCTTAACCAGTGACCATTATTGGGTGATAACCGATCAATGGAAACAAGAATGGGAGCGCGGAGTTCAAGTACCTGTGAAACCAGATTCATTGCCGGGACCAGTTGTCACTTTGGCATCCACCAGTGCCAACAATCAGTCTAGAAAACTGCACACCGAATTCAAACTGTACGTGATTTCGAGAGAGTAAAATCGCCTTTAGTTATGATAATTCGCACCAGAATCGATATCGCGATAAGCGTATCGAGTCGTTAGCTGGCTTAAAATAAACCCACATCTTTCTTATCAATTTCATTGATAAAACCTACGTTCTACTTTTTTTCCTTCTTCCTTCTTGTTTTTTTGCGTGTTCCATTCGCTTCAATTGTTTCACCTTTATTAAATGAGCCAAAATTCAATCCCAAAGAGGTTTATTTTGCCTCAAATAGATATGTTCTTAAGGTATTTGCGAGCTAATCCAACGGCCTTGATAATTTTATCGATATTAATGTACCAATAATGATGAAATATTCGATATTTTATCTCATTTCGACGTAAAATTTGCATAGGCCAACGAATCGATATGGGTTTTCCAACAATTCGGTAGTACGATCTGATATTCGGTTATTAGGTCATTGACCTTTGAAGGATAAATGTCTAGGCTTGCTTTGTTTACTCGTACGGTTGACCTTAAAACATCTCAAACTTGACATTGGTTATTGTGCTTGTTTCAGACCTAAAAAGAAATACATTCGTATTACAAAAGATGAACATTTCCGAGTAGACGAACACTACTTATCGAATGTTGGCATTCAGGCTGAAAAATGCTGCGCCTACGATCTGGAAGATGTCGATGTAGTATGGTTAAATATCGTCAATGGCGAACGCGCTCTACTGGGTACTTTTTTCAAACCATTTCTAGTGGTATTGAGAATTTTCGAAGAATTTTATATTGAAATTTTGCCTCTCTCTACGCAGGGTTACCGCCTATCAGTCAAGATCAACTAGAACGTGTTATAGAAGAGCTAGAAATGCGATGCTGGGAGAAAGTTCACTCTATTGTTAAGAAAGAAGAAGGTTTAGCTTTGGAATTTGACGAAAGTGTCATCTGCGACGTTTGTCGATCGGTAATTATCTCATTTCGAGTTTGTTATTGGGCTCGAGTCATTGGTGTAATCGATTTTCTGTACGTTTAGCCCGATTCCGAAGAAGGCAATGAGATGGTATTCTGCGATTGTTGCAATATCTGCGTTCACCAAGCGTGTTACGGTATCACAAGCATTCCAGCCGGCCAATGGTTATGTCGAACTTGCTCCCTAGGTCTTAGGCCGGAATGTGTATTGTGTCCGAATAAAAACGGAGCGATGAAATCGACGCGTTCCGGTCAAAAATGGGCTCACGTATCGTGCGCATTGTGGATACCCGAAGTCAGTATAGGATGTGTTGAAAAAATGGAACCTATTACGAAAATATCCAGTATTCCGGTAAGTTGTGAGCTCCACTTTCTCGTCTGCTTTGCAGAGAAATTTCCATCGTAATGATTTCTACGTTTTAAAATCTTTTTTTGAAAAATTATAGCAAAGTCGTTGGGCCTTGATATGCGTGCTGTGTCGCGAACGAGTCGGAGCCTGTATTCAGTGTTCGGTTAAGACGTGTAAAACCGCCTATCATGTTACGTGCGCTTTTAAACACGGATTAGAAATGCGTGCCATTATCGACGAAGAAAGTACCACCGACGATGATAATACTGTTAAATTAAGAGTAAGTTTAACATCGCATGTTTCCTCTTCGTAATTTATCAACGATGCCTAACTCGTTTCTTTTATTTCCAATGCAGTCTTATTGCCAAAAACATAGTGTAAGTGGTAGTAAGAAAGATATGAGCAGTGTTCAAGGCGCTGGTTCCGACGAAGAAGTCAAAAAGAAACTACGTAAAGATATGACTACCGAGGAAAAAACTCACGCTAGAGCTGTGAAGTAAGTTTTGCGTAATTATGAAGGCTGGACCGAATAGGCATTTATTTTTGTCCAAATCTAGGTATGCCCTGTGATTTTGGAAATGGCAAATGTGCGTATTTTTTTTTTTTTATGAAGAGACAGTCTCGAAAATTGTTGCAAAAAATTCAATTGTAATTTTTCTCAATTTCTTTTTTAGAAAGTTGTTTTTAAAATTTTTTAAAACATTTTTTGATTCATAAAATTTTTTTTGAAAACAAAAATTAGCAACAAGGAAATATTTAAAAAATGTTTTTAATAATATTTTTGACAAGAACTAACGAATTTTGTTGAAAAGGCTGAAAAATCCCATCAATTTTTGTTATAATTTCACCAAAAATTCCTAAAAAAAAGAATGAAAATTTCATCATTTCGTTTTTCAAAAATCAAAATAAATCTCTTATAATCTGAATGTTGAAAAAATGTTAAATTTAAGATCATAAAAAATTCTCTGAAAATTTTGTTAGAAAAAAAATTGGAAATTTTATCAAAAATTAGTAAAAACTCTCGAAAAAGTTGAAAAATCCCATCAATTTTTCTTCTAATTTCTTAATAAATTCTTATGAGAAGAAATTTTTGAAAAAATGGGAAAATAAAAATTTCATCAATTGTTTCAAAAATCAGAAAAAATAGTCTAAAATTTTTGTAGGTATAAGAATTACATAATATTTTATGCCAAATTTTTCTGAAAAAAAAAATCTGCAAAATATTTTTACGAGAACTAATTTTTTCTAAAAAAAATTTCAGAGCGACAGTTTTAAGAATTGTCGCAAAAAATTGTGTTATAATTTTTTTTTCAAACTTATTCTTTGGAAAGTTATTTTTTAAAATGTTTATATTTTTAATTTTTTTTTCTTCTTTAAAAATCAGAAAAAATCGTCTAAAATTTTTTTAAAAATCAAAAACCTAATCAATTTTTTCAAAAAAGAAAAAAAATCCATTCAATTTTTTTCAAAAATCAGTATAAAATCGTCTAACTTTTTTTTTCAAAAACAAGAAAAAAACGTCTAAAAAATTCCTTTTTATGCCATTATGCTAAAATAATATCAGATAATATAAAAATTATGTGAAAATTTTCTTAGAAATAGATAAGAAATTCTATCAAAAATTCATGAAAAAAATCGCCAAAATCATTTTAAACAATTTTCTTTGGGAGTAAACATTCAATATCTTCCTGAAAAAAATTCATATCTTCATTTTTTTTTATTTTAAAAATCTCAACTTTTTCAAATTCAAAAAATATTTCATCAAAAATGTCTTATAATTTGCTAATTTCTACAAAATATGCCCAAAAAGTTTGGAAAAAGATCCATTTATAGAGTAATACGTTCCAAAGTAAATTTTTTTAGATCAGTACGTCATGAAACGGAAAGAACTTGAGAAATTTCATGTTAGTGCATCCCAAAAAATATACCGCCACGCGTATAAATCCCACTTCTGTCAATTACGTATTTGCCTGCCTTTTCTTATATCTGTGCACATTGAGAACGTATTTGTAATAAATTTTTCATCCTTAGATTACAAGAAATCGAAGCGGAATTCGAAAAACATGTCAGCGTCAAAGACATCACGAGGAAATACGACGTCGACGCCGAAGGACTCGAATACATTTACAATTATTGGGTGCTCAAACGCAGAGCTTCATTTAATAAACCTTTATTGGCCGCCAAGAGCGACGACGCCTCCGATTTGCTCAATAAGAATCAAGAACTAGTCGATCAAGAGAAAATGAGAATGTTTGTGCAGCTGAGACAAGATTTAGAAAGGGTAAGCAGTGTTTTGAATGATGATACCAGTTTCTCTCTATTTTACCAGTGTGCGTTGTTCCTACAATTTTCGGTCTAAATCGTACCCTTTTTCTATTAAATAATATTTTTTTTTAAATCATGGAACAAGATGAAATCAAGTTGTTGAATTGAAATTTGATGGTATTTCCATCTTTTTTTTTCTCCAAACTGTCTCACAAAAGCATATGGACTTGGTCGTTAAATTTTGACAAATTATGTTGGAATTATTTTGTCATTTCCTCTTCTCCCTTCATTGCGCCATTACCATCTGTTCGAAGTAGTTGATGTTTCCAAAATTAAAATTCTTTTTTTCTAATTTAATAACTTCTTCACATCAACTCAAATTTTCAAAAAAAAAAATGGAAGAAATTACCCAAGTTTTATGATTGAAGATTTTTTTCCATCCCCCCCCCCAATTTCCAATCGATTCAAATTTTAAAGTCTATGCCTTAAAATGTATTTTATTTTGAAAATTAAGGACAGAAAAATATTTTTTATCTTTTACAAGCGCAGCCTGCGTTTTCAAAACCAAAAAAAAGCACCAATTAATTTTTTTCGTTTGATCCCCAGGTACGAAACTTATGCTACATGGTAAACAAACGTGAAAAGATCTCGCGAACGTACCAAGAGCTTCGCGAGAAAACATTCCACAAGCAAGCTGCTCTGCTATCGGACACGCGAATCAACCTGAGTACGGCGGAAATCACGGCGATCAAAGAAGCCAATCACGGTCCATCGATATACGACCGTCTATACTCGCACGCGAACGCTCCGGACCTCAGTACGGACTTCGAAACGATGATATCGCGTATCGCCGGCTACACGGATACGGATGGTTTCTCGCCTCGGCACAGCGTCAATGGCTACGTACTTTCGTCGCGCGGCGACAAGCGATTCTGTCTGAACGGCGACCTCAAGAGCTTGTCGTCCGAGAGTAATTTGTCGAACACGAGCGATATAGAGACGACGGTGAACAATAATAGAATGAATAAGTCGCAGCGAAAAAACGCGGTAGAGCATCGCACGAAAAACACGGCGCGAAGAAGAAAGAGCCACGGGTCGTCGGTCGCTTCGTCTGCCGATATGTCGTCGGCGAGCGACATGGAAGATGCGACCAAGCTGGCCAGCGGCCCAGCAGCCATCAGTCGACAACGATCAAAAAAGTCATCAACGCCGGCGTCGGCCGCCTCAAAAAAGTCGTCACCTTTGCTAGACCGCTCGTCGTTCGATCTGCTCGAGCGGCGGCTGCGGCGCAGTCGAAGCAGCGCCAGTGCTTCTGCTGCAGATGACGACGACGAAGAGGACGACAGCGAAGACGATCTGTTCTTGATACGACCGCCGTCCAAGACCAAAGGAGGCGATTTCAAGAAGAAAGTCAGCGATATTTATTCGAGCGATTCGGACGACGATTCGTATTCGGCCAAGACGTCGGCGACATCGAAAGATTCACGTAAACCGGTCCCAACCAAAGCATCTATGAAGGAATTTTCGGCCGGAGGGCATAAGTCGAAAGATGCTACGAAATCGAGCTCGTACTCGAAGAATACCAGCAGTGGCAGCAGCCAGCCTTCGAGTAACGAGAAACGTAAACGAGTCAAGGAGCTGTTCGACGAAGAATCGGACGATATGTCGAGTAAAGATGGTAGTAAACGTGGCGATAAATCTGGTTCCTTCGGTGATAAATTATCATCTCCATTTGATATGGCTCGTCAACGTAAAACTGTTAAAGGTGCTACGACAACGACGCCCAAATACAAAAATCGTAAATCCGACAAGAAATCCCAGCCCAAGTCCGAATCGGGCGCTCGTAAAGAAGACGCTGAAAGCAGACTGGCCGCCGACTCGGATAAAAATACCAATTACATGGATATGTTGCCATTCGTGCCTCAAAGAGCCGCAGCCAAAAAGGCTATAAAAGCCATCGAACATATTAAAAACGGCATGGTGAAACCTACGACGCCGTTTGACGACACCCAACAACAAATCGAGCTATTTAAAGCGGCATCGAAGTCGTCGCAGCAATCGCAACACCAGCAGAAAAGTCTGCATAAAAAAGACTCGTCCAAGCATCATCATCATCATCAAAAATCCTCAACGGTATCCGAGTCTTTGGGCACCGATCACGATTCCGAATCGAAATCCGACAGCAAATTTGGCATCTTGGGCGATAAAAAGTCATCGTCGAGCTCGTTCTACCAAAAATTATCGACCATGGGTTCGGCTGTCTCGGCCGCGTCTCTGGTCACTCCATCGAGTATCTCATCAGCCTCGTTATCGTCGAGCGCGCTCAGCTCGGCCGTCAGCAGTATTTCCTCGCTTACCACGTCGGTTACCACGTCATCGACGACGACTGCGGTCAGCGCATCCGCATCAGCAACCACCGTCTCGCTTTCTTCCGCAGCCAGCGCCGTTGCAACTGCGAAAAAGCCCAGCGCTTCGAATCGTAGCTCTTCGAGGTCCTCGTCGTCCGGGTCTTCGTCTTCGTCATCGTCGTCGACCTCTTCGACATCGTCGACGTCCTCGTCGTCGTCTTCTTCATCGTCTTCGTCCTCCTCTTCGGGCAGCTCGTCGTCATCGTCGTCGTCCAGCTCGGACACCGAACCGGAAACCGATCCTGTGAAGAAGATGGCCATCAAAGCCACTGCTCGCGTCACCTCTCCTCCTGCTGCAGCTGCAGCTGCGACCGACGTTACCACTAAACCGATGCCCAAATCGAAGAAACGCGAACAATTACGTACTTCTGGTCACGATAAAAACGATCCAGCTCCGACTGCCGATGTGAAAGAACCGACGATCGTAGGCGAAACGACACCCACGCCTACGACGCGTTCGCAACAACAAGAAATCGACGACAAGCTCGGCCCGACTGTGGTCGACGATAACGACGTATCGGCCGCCATTCAAGATCTGTACAAAGAAAGTACGTCGCGTAGATCGATATTCGACGAGATCGAGCATGACGTCAGCAAAGTGAAACCACCTTCGCCGACGCCTTCTTCTATCATGGAGCTCGAATCGGCCGCCGGATCTGTGTTCGATAACAAAATGCCAACTCCGGTGCCGGCCGACGACTACATGGAAAGCTGCGAAACGAAATCGGCCATCGAACATTTGACCAACAACGAGAGCGATTTCTTATCCAGGCACGGATGGGAAACGGAATCGGCGACCGCTAGTATCGGTAGCGCGAGTCAAACCGCCGTCATCGTCGATAACATGGAGAAGAACTTCGCCGACAGTTTGGAGGCGTTCTTCGGCGACGAATTCGACGACTCGTTCAAAGACGACTCGAAAGAGGACAGCGCTCGCGAAACGTTGAACTTGGTGGAAAAACTCAGACTGAAATTGGCTCATAATAAAGCCACCGACGAAGACGGCATTACTTCTGCTACGACGCCGGATATGGCTATCGACGATACCAAAACCACCAACGATGTCGACCTTAATGCCTTGAACGACCCCAAAGACACACCTAAGCTGATCGTAGACGCCAATATGGCCGCTTCGAATAAAGACCAGATGCCAATTTTGGAGCCTCAGCAACCGCTCACCATGCCCAGTCCTATGCAGCAGCAACAACAACAGCCTCCTCAGCTACCGCCTCATTCGCAAGCTTCGATGATGCGAAACAATCTCGATATGTTTAATTCGTGTTCGTTCGCGGCTGACATGCTGCAATCTGCTGCCACCGCAGGCGCCGACGTCGCGTCAATAATGGCGACCGAGAAAAGCTTACCAATCACCGATACCATAAGTATTAATACGGATACGCAGTCTTGGCTTCCGAATTCGCAACCTCATCAACCCGGTAGCGATCGTAGTTTCTCGGCTGACGAACGTCTGAGCGCCGGTCGTGTTTCGTCTTCGCCTTATCGTCACGATGACGAAGCCAGCCTCATGAATAGATGGTCCGAAAACGTAATGATTCCTTCGAGACGATCGGATTGCTCGTCCACTTCTACCTCGTCGTCCGGCTCGTCATCGGCATACTGCGGCGACATGCTACCGAACACCACGCAGGCAGCTGTCGACATGATGAGAAGCGTCGTAGCCGATAGCATTATGCAATCTACCAGAAACGAACAACAAATGATGCAGCAGACGACCCAAAATCAAACGCAGCAACAACAAGTACAGCTACAGCAGGAGCAATCGCTGCTGACGCAACAGCAGCAAGAAGCATTGAGAAAATCGGCGGCTGCGCTGGGCGATTTACTCAGATCGGTGGATCCTCACAACGACAACAACCACTATACGAATTCCCTCCAGGAGAACATTTATTCGGCCTACCGAGACCATTTCTCTTCGATAATGGCCGGAAAAATGCCACCTTACGACGGTCGCAGAGCCTCTCCTCTGTTCCCAGGCTCGGCGTTCGATTCCTCGTGCGGATACCAAGCTGCAATGGGTAAACCGTACGAGGCTCCTTTGAGTATCCAAACACCCAGCGCTGGAGCAGCTGCTGCTTCCTTTACGAGCAGCTCGCTCAATATGGCCTTCGTGTCTTCGATCATATCGCCTATACCGCCTATAAATACGGACGATACGACGTTGGCGGACGGCGGCACCGCTTCGACACCTACGACCGACGAAAGTAATAGTAAATTGGACGCGTCGACGCCCAGAATGAACAGTATTAAAGATATATTCGGTGGTAGCTTCGCCGTCGCTTCAGATTGTAAAGATAAAAACGAAGAATCCGGCTTCAACGATAGCACCATCGGCACCGATGATCTCGTTAATGATATTTCACCGCTCAACGATACGAAATCGAATTCTTCGAATACGACGGTAACTCCATCGCCCGCTCCGGCTCAAACTCAGGCTGCTCCGCCTTGCGAACAAAAAAGCGATATCGAGAAAACCATCGACGAAGTGGCTGCTGCCGTTTCGTTGACTCCTCCTCCTTCGGTATCCGCCGTAACACCTCAACCTGTATCTCGAACTGAAAGCGCGCCTACGACGACGACAACAATCGTACCTCCATCTCCGTCGCCCAAACTACCTTCTCAGAGTGCCAAAAAATCGCCCACCAAGCCGACCCGAGCATCGGCCCGAGTCTTGTCTCAGAACAAATCGCCTATCGCTAAATCACCCTTGACCAGCGGCGTATCACCGGCCAGATTACCAGCTCCGATTATCGAATCTCCAGCTACTCCTGCTCCGGCCGCCAAGTCGGCTAAATCGACGTCGAGGAAGAATCACCGGAATAATAACCGAACGGCGGGGGCTCGTAATCGTGGCGGACGAGGCAGAGGTCGCGGACGTAACGCGGCCCAAGTGGCCGGATTCTTCCATCGCGACTGGGACGACACTAATAGCAAACTGGTCGGTACGGTTTACGATTTCGATAACGAATTGGACGACATCGGGGCCGATAATTTCGAAAACCTGCGAGCCCTTAGAGAAGAACGACGTAAATCGACCGATACCGTGTATAGCAAATTATCAACACCTTCGAAAGAAACCTGTTACTCGCCCAAATTTGCCAGCCCGTCGTCGCAACAGCCGCCGGCCGCTTCGCCTCACCAACACACCAAACGCAGCGGTAAATCGTCGGCGGCTTCGACGCCTTCGGGACGTGCCTCGCATCGGTCTCAGCTATCGCCTCTGTGCGAGATTAGCAACAACGGAAGAATCATTACCAAAGACTACCGCGATATAGTCGCACCGCATCCGCCCGCCCCGCCACCTCCCGAAGAAGACGAAGACGACGAAGAAGAAGCAGCAGTGGCCGAAGAGGAAGACGATGAAGAGGAGGAATCGCAACATCGCGATAAATCCTCGTCCAAATCGACGTCCTCTAATTCGACTCCGGCTGTCGCTGTCTCCGCCAGTATGACCAAAGATAAAACGACCACGTCGTCGCCGACCCTGCCGCAACCTCCGGTCCAATCGGCGGCCGCAGCTGTTGAACAGTTCGCCGCCGTCCAACCTTTATTACCAGGACCGGTCGATATGCGCACCTATAGCGGAGACAGCTTGTACGAATCTCAGAATCGGATCGATTCGAGGCACGACGACGCCTATACGAGTATTACGCCTGTATCGCTCGCTAGCGGATATTCGGCGCCGTCCAAGTCTTCGACGACTCTACCCACCATTCCAGAACCAGTCAACGATATCGTCGAAGCCCTAGAGAAAGAAATAGAAAGATGTTCGGCTCTACCTACAACCACACCGAGCCTAGGTCGTACTCCTAAACGTTCTCCAGCCGATGGTAGATCTTCTGCGACCGTTCTCAGCTCATCTATCGTGGACCCAGCGTCCAAATACGTCGATCCTACTGCGTCTAACGTTACCAACGTGTTAGCAGCTTCGGCCAACATCGTCGCTGCCCCTTCGAACCATTTCGTAGCGTCGAATCGTGGCCCCAGCGAAGCCACTGCTACCATCATCGAAGACGACAGTAACAGTCAGTCGAGAAACCAGCTCAAGATGAAAATCAAAGGTCCATACTCGGACGCCAACTACGTACCTATTACTACATCGGCTTCGGCCGCCGGATCCATACCTCACCAATCTATTCCGGCAGCCGCGGCTCAGGTTACGGTTGTGAACGAGTTCAACATGTCTTCGGGTAATTTGAACGTATCCGGAGGCATGTCAGCGGCCACCTCGGCGTCTAGTTACAATCGTCGTATGCGAAAGAAAGAACTACTCAGGCAGTACTGCACCCAGCAAGATAATCCTGACGAGTACGCCAATGACGTGCTGGCCGCAGCCACGGCCGCCGGAATAATGCCTCCGGTTGTGATCGCCAACGAAACAACGAGCTCGATGCCGGCGCCCAATCAACCAGCGCCGAAGAGCTCGGTGCCCAGTTACAAGTTACCCAAGGCTGTCGCTTCGATGACCTCGATACCGACCAAAGAAGACTACAAAGCTCTGATCGAAGCGGCCAGCAGTATCGATAAGAAGAAACGCAGCAAGGACAAGTATTCGGCTGTGTCTTCATTCCACGATCACGAAACCGGTACCGCATTCGGCGTCAACAGCAATAACAACATGAACACCTATAATAACGTATTTTACCACAACAATACCGGTAAACAAGGCTACTCCAGCGCCATATCCAGCCTATCGTCTTCGGATAAAACCACCATACCCGATACGAACCTTTCCTCCGGCACCGGATTCGATAACCACGTCGGGAAACGTAAAAGTCGAGGCGGAAATTCCTCGTCGTCCTGCGGAGCTCCGCCCAAACTCAAGATCAAAATCGGCAACGCTCCTTCGGTCGTAGCCGTCGAAAACAACTCGAGTGCCACAGGTGGTGCCGGAGCCTCGTCGGCGAGCTCGTTCGAAGACAAAAACCTACGTCTGAGGCCGCCCAAAAAGCGTCTGTGCGATTCGGCCGACAAACTGCCCAGCGCTGCCACCATCGAACAACTGAAACGCGAAAGTATGCGATACCGGTCCAAGGTAATCAGCGAGTTCGAGAATTGCGCCGTCGAAGGTACCGGCAGCAGCCGAACGCAATCCAGAGCCGGCGCCGGGAGCGTAGACGACGCCTATTTCAGCGACAACGATCACTCCGTCTCGTCCACCATCAAAGACACGAGCTCCGTTGGCGGCACAAGCTCGTCGAGCAAGTCTTCGAAAAAGAGTCGCAAGCGATCCTCGTCGGGGGCAGCTTTCAATCAAAAATCCGGCAGCAAGCGCAAGAAGAAGACCAGAAATGGTAAAGATGACGCCGACAGCACGCCCCAGGTGCACGTAATTACCAATCACGAAGTAAGCGAAGGTGCACCCAAGAAGATCATCATAAAGTTCGGCGGATTATCAGCAATGCAGCCGGAATCCGTGTCGCCTCTGCCACCACCCCTCGCCCAGCCCAAACCTCCTAAATCTAAACGTAACATGAACCACGAACTAGACTCGGTGAGAACTAACAAAATTACGCCGATAAGGTTAAAACTATCCAGATCGAAAGAAGGCTACGTAACCAAGTCGTCGTGCGTCGTAAACGATGATTCATCGGCAGCCAAGCCCAAGAAGGCGACCTCAGCAGCCGAATCTTCGACAGCAGCAACGTTACCAAAACACGTACCATCGACGGCCTCCTCCTCCGTAGCTGAGAAGACCAATTCCACGTCGGATGCGACGTCCGCCATGAATCCTCCTTCGACGACGCCTTCGTTGGTTGCAGCGGCGTCTACTTCCAATACAACAGTGTGATTTAGATATTTTTAATTCTGTTTATTATTTTTTTTTCTCTATTACTTTTTGTTCGTATCTGTTTTTTATTTATTTATTATTTTCTTGTTTTTTTTTTCTCCTTCTCTTTTGTTCTGTTTTTATGTCGTGTATCCCTCGCCCCACCCAATCAACCCCCTAGCCCCCCTAATTTGCCCCATGTTGTATTACCGTGTCTTGTTCGTGCGTATATTTGTATCGAGGGAAGGTGGCCGTTCGATTAATCAAGCTTGCGATCGTGCTCCTTCTGTTTTGTCACGTATAAAGTGCATTTAACATTGATGATGTAGTGGTTTCCCAAGGGTTCTGCAAACGAGGTAAACGCTAATCAATTGTCGTTTTAAGGTCGGATCGAGACTCGGTCCGGTGGACGGTATCCTTTTTTAAAGTAAATTCTCATCGTTAGAAATATTATATTCTCCCTCCTCCGATCGAGATCGATCCTCGTTATTTTGCTCAAAATCAATCCAAGCGAAAAACTACCAAAAAAAATTTTTAAAAATAAAAAAACAACAATTGAAAAACCCTAGAAGCACTTATGACGTAGTCAAATTTTTTTATTATTTTTAAAAGAAAAGTGCAATATTTCGATTAGTATTTTTATTCATTTAATTACGATATTTATTACGAATTGTTTTTTTCCTTTATCTCTCTCTCTCTCTTTTATCTTTATTTATTTCTCTCTTTTTTTCGTCTCTTTATATAATTTTTATGTATATGTAAATTTATACTTATTATTGAACTAACGAGATGTGTATTAATTCGTCGATATATTTTTCTTCTCATCATTATCGTCTCGAACGGATGATATTTTTTATTATGTTAAATTTTTTTCCCGAAAATTTCGAACGAAAAAATTTGTTTTGTTTCGTTTTCCATTTCTTTTTTTTTCACTAAGAATTAAGTTTATATACGCTTTAGACTTTCTCTCATTTGTATCGTTTTTTTTTTTAATCGGTCGTAGCGTGTGCTGGTTTTCATAACGTTATGTACGATGCTGTATTAAGAAGAAGGGTCTAGGAAATATGCCGGCGATGGGGTTCGATATTTTGGAAATTATTAGCCCTCTTTTGTTCGTTGTACAATCATGCCAAGACCATACGAGGTGCGAATCGATTCGCATCTTGGTGTTTTCATCTAGTCTGAATTTCGTCTTCGTCGTCGTCGAATCCGTGTTATTGTTGTCGTTGTTTTTGTCGTTGTTGTTATCGAAGTACAGAGACGTTTGTACATTTTCAAGAATCGTACGTGTTTTTTTTTTTGAATTTTTGTTTCGAATACTCGCGATGGGAAGCGTATCAGGGGGAGGGGTGAACTAAAATAGGTATTTTTTCACTCTCTTCTGCGGTTAAGAATTCGAGTCTGGTTTGGTAAATTTTGTATTTTGAATATGATTTGTTCAAACAAAAAATTGAATTTTTTTTTTATTTAAAAAAAAAAAAGTTGTATGAAAAATTAATTTCATTTTATTTCTAAAAATAGAGAAAATGTAAAAAAAAATTGTTTACATGGAAGTGGATACCAAGTTAATATTACGTAAATACTTTGTATTCAAAATTGGAGAGGAGGGAGGACTCAAATCGAAATTTTTGTAATAACCAAAATTATTCCTAGGGGTTTGATCTACAACTTTTGTTTGAAATTTTTTTTAATTTAACCCCCATCCTAAGCCATATCCCCTAAATTTTTAACAAGTATCTGCATTTGCGCAGTACTATGCGAAATTAGAGGTGAGGGAGGGGTCCAATCGAAATTTTTATGATAATCAAAATTATTTCTGGGATTTCAATCTCCAACTTTTGTTTGAAAATTTTTTCAATTTACCCAGCCCCCCCCCCCCACATTTTGAATATAATTTCTACACAGTGTTATGAAAAATTAGAGGGAAGGGGAGCCCAATCGAAATTTTTGTAATATCTAAAATTACTTCTAGGACCTCAATCTACAACTTTTGTTTGATAAATTTTTCAATTGGACTCTTACTCCCTCCCTCTCCTAATTTTACAGTATTATGCAAAATTGGAGAGGAGGGAGGGGTCCAATTGAAAAAAATTTCAAATAAAAATTATAGATTGAAATCCCAGGAATAATTTTTGTTATTACAAAAATTTCGATTAGACCCCTCCCTCCTCCCCAATTTTAAATATCAACAATCTATGTACAATACTACTTGGTAAAATTTAACCACGATCCACTTCCATGTAAACCGATTTATCAAAGTAGACTCGAGTGGGGAAAAATAGCAGTTTGAACAAAGTCGAAGGTGGAAATCACTTATTTTTCACTCGTTTTCTCTCCTAATTTATTAGTATTTAAAAAGAAAATCCTAGGTTATTTGAGATGGAAATTTGTGACTTGGCGTTGTGAAAAGGGGCCTCTCAAAGGTGGTGAAATTTAATTTTTTTTTTTAATTCAGGGTTGCCAAAAATATTAATTTTTAATAATTTTTAGAATAATTCTAATCCAAACTAGGAACTGCTCATTTGGCTGATTTGAAACCAACTCGAATTTCGAATTTTTAGAAATTATTTCGTATTTGATTCGAGGTCCTCGTTATCGCACAGGCTCGGTCACAAAATATCAAGAAGAAAATTTCTTTGTCAATTATTAATTATTAGACAAATTGTTGTACGTACTACGTTTCCAAAATGAATTTTTCACTCTTTTCTTTTGTAACTTTAAAAAGTACCTAAATTTAAATTACGCTTGTTATTTTTGGATTTATTCTTTTTGCGATTGAAATTTTCAGCTTGTGGCGCTGGCGTCATTTCGAGGTGAAAATCGCTTGTGTTCGTCACGTAGATAATTTTTAGGGAAGCATGTCCCAAAGTACCTGTTGGAGAAGGTGGATTTTTTCGAGGAAAATTGACGTTATTTTATTGGTATTTTTGTTGGAGATTTTTTTTTTGCAATAATTATTCTGTGCGTGGGTTTGTAATTTGCCTTTTTTTTTTTTTTTTTTTTTTTTTTTTTGAGAAAATTTATCGAAGGTGCCGAATCTTGATTAGGGAACCTCCTCGTTCAAACACCAAGTTATGTAAAAAGACGATACGAGGTTCGAATCAAGGGCTGGTGATGTTACAGTATTCGTTTTTATGTTTTGAGGTTGTTGATGAAGGCGTAGTTTGGTGGTATTTCTTACGGCCTAAAAAGGTGGGATTCTTAGGTAGAAAATACGTATTATTGAATTAAAAAAAAATAAAAATAGAGGTAGATCTCGTTTAGATTGGTATTTGTAGTGCCCTGTAAAATACAAATTACGCCTTTGGTAGGTGTCTCGCTATGCTAATTTGACTAAGACTCATCGTGCGAACTGCTTCGATTGAAAATTGGACCGTCCATGTTTTTGGCACCGAAATAGCAGTTGATAGCACGTTGTTGTCTGTAAAAAAAAAATTTTTAAATCATAATTTTACTCCTTTTTTTGAGAAAAATTTCTGACGTGAATCTTTCCTCTCTTTTCTGTTTACGCGCTGTCTTATGTTATGTTGACATAATATATATTTTTTTTTAATTTCTCGCGTAGTGGTTGTTTTATATTATTTCTTTTTTTCGACAGTTGAACTGTTATTGGTTATCATATTATTGTTTGAAAGCGAAAAAGACCTCCGGCGGGGTCTTTTTTTTCTTTAAAAACAAAAAAACCATTGAATTCGCGAAAAACTTAACAACCGCAGGTTTAAGCAGCTGTTATTTTTTTATTGTTATTGTTTTTTTTTCTTTTTGTTATTGAAATTAAATTAGTAATACCTTTTGTAATTAATCGAAAATTCATTATACTCGTCTTATATTTTTTCTTTCTATTTGTTTTTTTTTCTCTTCTTCTCTTTTGTTGTAAATTTTGTATTTAAAATGTTACGTCGTATGTAAGATATGTTGTAAATAATGCACATAGTATATTGTATTATTTATATATTTCTAAAACGATAAGTTTTTTTTTAATAATTTAAAACTTTATAAGAAATATTTATTAAAATAAAATATTGAGATTGTTTTATTAAAGGTTTGGTGTTTTATTTGAGGGGGATTAGCTGAGGTAAGGATTATGGTGGAACTTTGCATCGTATTATTTGTAATACGAACAATAATTGAAAAATCATAAAAAATAAATGAAGCAAGATGTGAGCAATGGGAGTTGATGTAAAAAAAATTATATTTTGTTGTAATAATCAATTTTTATAGAATGAGGAAAGGTCGACGGCAACTCTGTTTGGAAAAAAATTATTAGGTACGTATTTATTTGAATTTTAGATTCGGAAATTTTTCTGATTTTAAAAAGAAATGATCTTGATTTTTTTTGAATTTTTTACTTCATTCACTTTTGTGCTTATAATGACCAAGCATTTGAAAATTTAGAATACTCGTATAATAGATTTCATTCAACAGCAAATGTAGAATTTTTTTTGAAACATAAAAAAAGTGGTAGGTAGGTAAGTAAGTAATTAAGTACATTTCTCAAAAAAAAAATTAACATTTTTTACCCTGAAAATTCAATTTTGTTTTCCTTCCTAAAATTTTATTTATTTATTTTTTACATCAAAAAAGTGAGATTATTTTCTCCACATCTGAAAAAATTGCAAAATCCTCTCCCCTACCCACAAAAAATTGAGAAATCATTCTTTAAAAAAAAAAAAATTACACTTGAAAATTTGATATTTATTGGGGAATAAAATAGTGACTTCAATTTTTGTATTTTCAATTTTCTTTGAAAAAGGTAGGTACATGTTTCTTTTAATAATGAAAAAATTTTCGAATTCTTTTAGAAAGAAAAGTTTTCCTAATAAAAAATTCTTAAAGAAAGAAAATTAAAATATTTCCTTACACCTAAACATTCAAAATAATTTTCATTTTATTTATTCTAAAATAATTCGGAGATTTTCAAGTGTAAAGAATATTTCAATTTCCTTTGAGATTTTTTTTTAGAAGGAAAACTGTACGTAGCCACCTATTTTCTATTAACCTAATTTATCAAAAAAAAAAAAAAAACAGATTTTTTTCGCATAAGAAATTAGGTATGAGATTTTTACTATAAAACAATGTCTAATTATTTATTCTTTAAAAATTGTGAATTTTCATCTCAAAAATAAAACTAAGATCATTTTAAAAAGATATTAAGGGATTTTCCCCCCTAAAAATAAATATGTAGATAATTTTTTGAAAATACAGGTTTTACCTAATCGTTTTTTTTACTCGCAAAAAATTAGGTATTCGCTTTTTTCAAGAAAAGAAAAGTTTTTCAATTCAACAAAAATTGAGAAGTGAACTTTTTATCTCAGAAAAATTTAAAATAAAAATCGCAAAAGACTAAAAAAATGTATAGGTAGGTACCTATTTCAAAAAAGTTAGGAAATTTCTACTCACCCAAAAATATTCCATTTTCCTCCAAATGGGACTGAAAAATGTTTCATCTCTAAAAATTTGAAAAATTTGTCACTACAAAAAAATTTAGAAAATTTTTCTCCGAAAAAATTGAGATATTTTTGACCTTGAAAAATTTGGTAAAGTTTTCATCTAGAAAAATGTAGAAATTTTTATGATTCAGAATTGTATTTAAAACCATACAAAACGAAAAAGCAAAAGAATTGTTTGATATATATATAAAAAAAAAATAATAAAAAAAAGGATTTGAACAATTTTTATTTCAAAAAACAGAGAAATTTTTTACTCGCAAAAAAAGTATTAAATTTTTTCTTCAAAAAGTGTTGAAAAAATTTTTAATTCAAAAAATTGAGAAATCCTTTATTCTGGAAATATTGAAAAGCTTTTCATCTCTGAAAATTGTAAAAATATTAATCTCGAAAAGTTTTTAATGAATTTCCATTTCCAAAAACTGAGACATTTTTCATTTTCAAAAAAAATATTTGATTTTTTTTCCATTAATGATTTATAATTTTTATAGGAATTTTTCATCTCAAAAAAATGAGGAATAAAAGTATTTAGAAAATTTTTATCTTAAAATAAAATAATAAGAAATTTTTTACTAGGTACCAAAAAATTGAAAAAAATCAAGAAATTTTTAATTTCAAAAAGTTGAAAAAATTTTCATCTTGAAAATTTTGAAAATATTTTCATCTCAAAAAATGAAAAATACGTCACCAAAAAAATTTATATATTTTTCACTCCAAAAAAATTATTCGATTTTTCTACAAAAAGATTTATAATTTTCATTTTCTCAAAAAATTGAGAAACCTTTTATTTAAAAAAATTGGAAAATTTTTATTTAAAGGCAAATTAGAAATTTTTCATTCTCAAAAAATTGAAAAAATTAATAAAATCAATTTTTCATCTCAAAAAAATCATCGAAGAAATTTTCATTTTTGTTCCATAATTATATAATTATCGTCGAAGGTTTCACTCAATTTTATTGGAGTCTCTCTAGAAAACAATAATTATTAGGTATTTATTTTTTTACAAAACTTTCAAATTTCATTTCACATTTCAAGTGAAAATTTTCTATTTTTGCTTTTGGGGGAAAAAAATAAAAATCTGTTTCAAAAAGAAATCGATTTCTTTACGATATTTCTACAATCGATGTTCAATTCGATACTAACGATGGAACGATACTTTATCATTGTTGTTGATAATAAAAATGTTTTGAAAACAAACAAAATTTTTAATTAAAAAATTTTCCTGATACTAGTTTTTCTCGTTAATTTAAAAATTTGTTCACTAATAAGAATTAGAATTAACCACGTAATACTACGAACAACGATTTGAATATCCGTTTTGCTTTCAGTACACGTTGACTTGTTTGAAAATGCGTATTCTTTGAGGTAAGATCTGCCTAACACACGAGTTCGTAATCAATCGGATATCTCTGTCGATTCCAACTCACGAATGAATACTCTGTTCGTATATTTTAACATCATAAGTATAAATATCTAATCTTCCAGCGAAGCAACATCATCTTCCGATTGATCGAACGTATTAGAGCCAAAATGCAAGGAACCGGTCTCGAAGAAGTCGGTATCGCCGGCCAAGCTTACCTCAGAGATGCTCTTACCAGTTGTACTGATCCTTTACAAGCCATCGAAGAATTTCAAGTAGAACACACATTACATCAAAGTACAAAATTCTAGCATTTTATTAACGTTTTTATGTTTATTTAGAGAGACAATGGAATCAGTTTACCATCATTGAGACAAATGTTACCATTACTTGATTTACACGGTGTACCGAGACTGGAATTTCATACTTCTATTTTAGAGGTAAGATTTCGCTTGTAGGAATTAATCCATACGAAGGAATACTCATTTTGTATCATTTATATTTTGCATCGTTGCAGGAACTTGGAGAGAAACTTACCGCGAAAATTAAGGAAATAGGCCAGAAAGAAGGTCGTGAAAGGGATAAAAAATTGAAAGAATTATTAGTCCGAAGTTTCCCCTTGGTCAGGGTTAAACAACTTAGGCCTGTGGTGATGGCTATTCTTAAATGTACCAACCATATCGAAGATAAATATTTAAAAGTTCTGGTAGGTGTTTCTTTCACTCGTTATTTTCAATCTAGTATAATACGAGTATGATTAAATTAATGATTTATTCGTGTTAAAAGGTTCGCGATAGAGAATTGTACAACGACACAGATACCGAAGTTAAGAGGCAAATATGGAGAGATAATCAATCTTTGTTTGGTGACGAAGTGTCGCCTTTATTAACGCAGTATATTCGTGAAAAGGAAACCGTACTGTTTGATCATACCAATTTGACGAATTTATTTTTTAATCCTTCTCCGAAGGTATGATATTTTTTTCAAATGAAGCCTATGGCGAAATACGTTGATAAAAACGTCTCTATTCTGTTTTAGAACCGAAGACAAGGCGAAGTAGTTCAAAAACTCGCTCACATGATCGGATCTAGCGTAAAATTATACGACATGGTGTTGCAATTTTTACGTACGTTGTTTCTACGTACCCATAATGTTCACTATTGCACGTTGAGAGCTGAATTACTTATGGCTTTGCATGATCTCGAAGTTCAGGTAATCTTCATGATAGATTTCCAGAAATGATGACGAGTTACGAATCTCACATTATGTGTTTTTTTTCTATTTTAGGATATCATATCGGTCGATCCTTGCCACAAATTCACCTGGTGCTTGGATGCTTGTATTAGGGAAAGAAATGTAGATATTAAACGGTCTCGTGAATTACAGGTATGATCAGAATATTCGGTATGGTTAGAAATTTCTTTCTATTAATGGCTTCTTTTCTTTCAGGGTTTCTTGGACAGTGTAAAAAGAGGACAAGAACAAGTGTTGGGTGATTTATCTATGATTTTATGCGATCCTTATGCAATCAATTTCCTTGCCACTTCTGCCATGAAAATATTACATCATTTGATCAATAACGAATCTTTACCCAGGGTAAAATCTCGTCATTTTATGATTATACACATGTATGATAATCATCACTTGAAATTATTTGTTTCGTAGGATAATACGATTTTAACGCTGCTTCTGAGAATGTTGGCGCTAGGACTTAGTGCTTGGGTTATGATCGATTCTCAAGTAAGCATCCAACTCTTCATTCTGTCAAAAGGAAACTCTTATTTCAAGTGAATGTTTTCATTTAGGAATTCAAAGAACCTAAATTAGACAGTCAAGTTGTTACAAAATTCATGCCTGCGTTGATGTCTCTCATGGTTGACGACCAAGTACGAACATTAAACAGTAAAATGCCTCCAGATGAACGTGAATCTGCTATCACCATTATCGAACATTCTGGTACGTTAACGATGCTGATGCAGTTTCGGAGAGCCCTTGCTGATTCATTTGCTCACCTTGAATTTTTTATCAAGTGCAGTGCTACATAAATACTTTATATTCAAAATTGGAAAGGAGGCAGGGGTCCAATCGAAATTTTTGTAATAACTAAAAGTATTTGTAAAACTTCAAGCTACAACTTTTGTTTGAAAATTTTTTCAATTGGGCCCTTTACCTCCCCACAGTTTTTAATAATGTATTTTGAATAAGTATGAATAAGTTTTATTACCCAAAATTGGTGGGGAAGGAGGGGTTCGATTGAAATTTTTGTTATAACCAAAATTATTCATAGTACTTCAAGCTACAACTTTTGTTTGAAATTTTTTTCAATCGGGCCCTTTACCTCACCCCTGTTTTTAATAATGTATTTGAATGAGTAGGATTATCCAAAATTGGAGGGGAGGGAGGGATCCAATCGCAATTTTTATCATAACTAAAAGTATTAGTGAAACTTCAAGCTACAACTTTAGTTTGAAAACTTTTTTAATTGAGCCCCTCTCTCTCCACTTATTTTGCATAACATTCCCAAAATACTAATTAAAAATTGAAGGGGGAAGGGGAAAGGGTCCAATTGAAAAATTTGTGCAACAAAGTTGTAGCTCAAAATTTTAGGAATAATTTTGACCATGACAAAAATTTCGATTAGACCCCTCCCTTCCTTCCAATTTTGAAAAATCCAACTCATTCAAATACATTATTAAAAATAGAGGGAAGGTAAGGGGCCCGATTGAAAAAATTTTCAAACAAAAGTTGTAGCCTCCCTCCCTCCTTCTTTCCTTCCTCCCTTCCTTCCAATTTTGAATATAAAGTATTTATGCAGCACTGGACTAGATGAAAAATTCAAGGTGAGCAAATGAATCAGCAAGGGCTCTCCGTAAAAATAGCCGATCGTATTTTAAAAATCTATAAAATTCAAATATTAACATTGGTCCTAATTTTTCACACATTCTAGGCCCAATTCCGGACGCTGTCCAAGCATATATTCAGGAAAGTAGCGTAGCCAGTATAATAGCAATTTATTATACCCTACATACAGCCAAAGTCAAAGACAGAGTAGGCCTAATGAGAATCCTAGGCTCGTTATCGAATTGCGACAGTGATCGGGCTTTCGAAGATCCATTTCTTCATTCTTTGGTAAAAAAAAAAAAAACATCCACATTGACAACTCTTTTAAATTATTCGATGTCTAAATATTTCCTTCAATCCTCAGGTTTCGTTGTTTATCCAACAAGCGGACGAATTCTCAGCCGAAGACTTTTGTACGGTAGTCTTCGACGAATTTTTCTATCCAGGGTTAGCACGTGAAAACGTAACCCGTCACGTGTTGAAATTACTCTGGTACATTCATCCCAAACTACCGGTCTCCAGATTAAACACCTTGGTCAAAATGCTACAACCCACTTATCAACATAACGAAGCTGTTCACTCGCTTTATGAAATGCTACACGAGAAAATCAACAACGATAGCGAACCAAATCAAGGCTCCGCTGTTTCTCCCGATCCCGACGATCTAAATTCGCCTTTGATGAGTGTGCCTACTCCAGCCCCATTGTAAATTCATAAAAGACTGTAAATATGTGTATTTTGATTGAATAGAGTTCTAATCATGGCTCAAGAGCGTTTAATTTTTGTCGTTTTGCATTTTTTTTTGCTCATTAAAATGAGCGATATTTAAGTAAAAATTTTGTTACTTCTGAAGTGTTTTTTTTTAAGTTTTTGAATAAAAAAATCATTTTTATTTCGTTGTTATTTTATTATAGGCCTATGCGAAAAATATACTCTATACGAATGTTCCGATTGTGGAAAATATTTCGGATTCTCGTATACAAAAAACAATCGTATAATTATATATTTAAACGATGAAAAATATTGCGTTGATATTTGAAATATCGTAAGTGTTAGGCTATCAAGTGTGAATCTCTTTTTTCAAGGATAAGGTTATGTAATACTATGTAATTTTAAATTTACGATTCGAACGAAATGTAAACAAGAAATGCAGTCATAAGTACGAACTGCAGAACATCGAGTGAGACGTATAATTGTGCTCGAATTATGTTTAAATTCACCGCAGTGATTATTGCACTTGTCAGTGCTATCGTATTTTATGTAATTTTCAAAGATCCTCCTCCTCTTCCGCATATACCAGAAGTGCAGTGGAGGGACGATGCAGTCGAAGATAAGCAGATTTACCCCTTCAGCATTAATGTGTCGGAGAAAGTAATGCATTTTCGTTAGTTTATTTAATTTATTGAGGTATAAAAGTGCTTTTTTAAATAGGGATAATCATTTTTTGAAGCTAGACAGAGGAACAGTTTGAGAATTTGTACGAGAAACGATGAAATATTCTCGATATTGTCTTCGTTTCCTCTTTAAAGTTCATAATTTTGCGTAATATTTGGCAATGTCCATCGCTTTACCGACGAATAATTATCATTAACTGTACAAATTGTGGATTACTTTATCGAATTCGAAATTCACAATCAAGAATCAAAGTTCATGAGACAATGGGCAATTCATTAGCCTAATCAAAAATATTCAACAAAAAAAAAACTCGATTGATTTTACAACAATACGTTAATTACGGTAATTTCTAGTGATTTTCAAAAAATTATCTACCTACCAATTTTTATTCGATTATCGATAATCGATATCGCATAAAAATTTATGCTGACTTTGCATACGTAGCTACAAAGCACAAAAAGTTTTGCAGCTTTCGCCAACGAGAATTTTGAAAAAGCTGCGAATTGCGAATAAAATAGTGAAATTTAAATAGTAATTGCGTGAGATCGATGTACTCAATTCGTACGAATTAATATCCAAAGTGCTGGTGAACCCTTCGGTGACGAATGAGCCACGTACTGTGAAAATCTTTCGCGTAAATTGGGTACTTTTTCGAATGTGTTTTCGGTTCGGTTATCAGCACTCGTAGAACTTTTCGTGAACTTTATTCATCGTCACAATGGGCCTAGATATAGAACTTTTCCGCGCTGACAAAGGAGGCAACCCGGAGATAGTGAGGACATCTCAAAAAAACCGTTATAAAAATGTCAAGCTGGTCGATGAGGTTATCGCAGCTGATTCGGAATGGCGAACTTTACGTCATAAAACCGACAACTTTAATAAACTGAAAAACACCTGCAGCAAGGCGATCGGCGAACTTATGAAGAAGCAGCGAGCAGCTTCGGGCGAAAACACCTCCGAGCAAACGTTGAACCTAGATCTAGACCATCTGAACGAGTATTTCAAAACATTAAGCTTTATCGACGGTAGCGTTCCTACCACAGCTGATATCTACGTATTGGATAAAATCAAATCCGAATTCACTCCAGAAGTACGTTCCAAGTATTCCAACGTTGCTCGATGGTTCAACACGATGTCATCTTACAAGCCCGAAGATACGAAGAAGTTCGGCGAATCTGAAAAATTCAAAAACCAATTCTTACCGCCGAATTTCTTCCGAGATGATATCACCTTGGACGAACTCAAAGCTTTATCTCTCTCGCAACTCAAACAATTCCGAGTATTAATCGACGAAGCTCTAGTAGCCAATGAGAAAGCCATGATCAATGTGGAAGTAAAACGTAGCCAAGCTCTGGAAGAAATTGGAAACCTGTTGCACGAATCAGTCCCAGTCAGTGATAACGAAGATAACAACGCTGTCGTCGAATTATCCGGTGACTGCGAAGTACGTAAGAAATACTCGCACGTCGATTTGATCACCATGATCGATGGCGTCGATGCCGAAATGGGAGCTGTCGTATCTGGCAGCAGAGGGTACTACTTGAAAGGCCCAGCTGTATGTTTACAAGTAGCCCTAATCCAAGAATGCATTCACCGGTGGCTAGAGCTCGGATATACTCCGCTTTATACGCCATTTTTCATGAATAAAGAAGTGATGCAAGAAGTCGCCCAATTGGCTCAGTTCGACGAAGAACTCTACAAAGTGATCGGTAAAGGGAGCGAAAAATCTGACGACTCTAGCGTCGACGAAAAATACCTAATTGCCACCTCGGAGCAGCCGATAGCTGCACTGCATCGTGACCAGTGGATATCCGAGGGTGATCTGCCCATCAAATACGTAGGAATATCTACCTGTTTCCGGCAAGAAGTCGGATCTCACGGTAGAGACACCAGAGGTATTTTCAGAGTGCATCAATTCGAAAAAGTAGAACAGTTTGTGATCACGTCGCCATTCGATAATAACTCTTGGGAAGCTTTCGACGAAATGATCAACAACTCTAAAGCATTCTACGAAGCTCTAGGAGTATCCTACAGAATCGTCAATATCGTTTCCGGTGCACTCAACAACGCAGCTTCGAAAAAATACGATTTAGAAGCCTGGTTCCCCGGCTCTGGAGCTTTCAGAGAGTTGGTTTCGTGCAGTAATTGTTTAGACTATCAATCCAGGAGATTGCTAATTCGTTACGGTAAAACGAAAAAAATGAACGAGCAGACCAACTACGTCCATATGCTAAACGCCACAGCATGCGCCATCACGAGGGTAATTTGCGTTATTTTGGAAACCTATCAAACCGAAACGGGCGTCAAGGTTCCGGAAATTCTGAAAAAATACATGCCAGCCAAATATAAAGAAGAAATACCCTTCGTTAAAGCTGCACCTATCGATTTGCAAGAAACTAAGAAGCAAAAGAAGCAAAAAGAGGGCCAAAAGAAGAATTAATTGTGTATTTGCCTTTTTCTGCGATACTTTTCAAATACATTGTTTTTATTTATTTTTTTCACCAATCGCATTTTTATTATTTACACGTCGTTAATTTTTTTCAAGCTGTAGCTTTCGTACGAGTATAAAAAATCGATAAAATAAAAAATATGTTTCTTTATTAAATTCAACGTGATTCGTTTACAATGTAATTATTTGCTAATTACGATGGCAATTCTGAATATTATGCCAGGAACAAGACGACAATTTATTATTGAAAGATTTCAGGGTCGTTTTCGCTCGATTTGTACGCGTACGGTCATTGAAAATGAAAGTAACACGTTACAAGTGGCACACGTTTGCTGACATGTTCACGTTTGGAAGGTATTTTGACGAGCAGTGTTGCCTTTTTTAGAAACGAAAAAAAAAATACGTTCAGAATCGATGAATTTTTGCTGAGCTAAAATTATTACTTTATTTTATTTTCACAGGCCCTAAATTCGCTCAAACAACAACTAAAAACAACCACTTACGTGGAACCTCTGAAGAACGTAAATTTCACTTACGGTTTCAATACAAACCAGCTAAAGAAAATCATCACCCATTGGGAGAAAAATTACCAATGGAGGAATCGAGAAAAACTCTTAAACTCGGTACCTCATTACCGTACGAAAATCTTAGGATTGAATATCCATTTCATCCATATAAAGCTGAACCAGGATGTCAAAGCTCCAAAAAAAGTTATACCTTTGCTTCTGCTCCATGGATGGCCTGGCTCGGTTAAAGAATTCTACAAAGTGTTTCCATTATTGAGCGTGGCTCAAGAAAAATACGACTTCGTGTTCGAAATCGTAGCTCCTTCTTTGCCCGGATATGGGTATTCGGATGCAGCTCAGTATCCGGGATTGGGGACAGTTCAAGTGGCTCAGATAATGAGATTGCTGATGGAGAGATTGGGGCATAAGAAATTCTATGTTCAAGGAGGCGATTGGGGGTCACTAATCGGTACTGATATGGTCACTATGTATCCTGACAGGTAAATAAAGGCCAAAATTATGATCGACAATTTATTAGTTAGCAAAATTTGAAATAAAGGAATTATCGATTTTTTGAAGAAAAAAATCTTCCATTTTCAGATGAAAATAATTTTCACATTCTTTGAGAAAAAGAATTTGGTTTTTCGAGGAAAAAAATTTTAAATTTTTTTCAGAAGGAAATCTTTTTAATTTATTGAAAAAAATCTATGAATTACTAAAAAGTAAAGATTTTTCAGCGAAGAAAAAATTCTCTGCATTTTTAGGAGGGGGGGGGGGGGGCTTTTTTTTCTCGAAAAATCTGAACTTTTTTGGAAAAACATTTTACCTACAAGTTTTTTTTTTTTTAGGAGAATCTCTTTATTTTTTTCGGAAAAAAAAATCAGAAAAAACATTTTGCATGCTTTTGGAGAAATAAAATTTCATATTTTTTCGGAATAAAGAAATTCTCACCTTCTTTTATATAAAAAAATCTCTTTGTTTTTTTTTTTTTTTTTTAAATTTCAGAGATGGATATTTTGGGGAAAAAATTGCTGAATTGTTTTGGAATATAATTTTTTTTTGGGGGGGGGGGAGAATATCTCTTATTTAGAAAGTGGAGTAAAAATTACAGTTTTTTTGAAAAAAAGAAATTCTCAATTTTTTGATGGAAAAAATCTTTCATTTTTTCCCCGGAAGTAGACTTATTTACCAGAGAAAAAAAATCATTTTTTATCATCTTTTTTTGAGAATTTTTTCCTCTTTTTTGGGAGAAATGGGTGTTTTTTTAAGTGAAAAAATTCTTACGATTTTTTTTCTTGAGAAGAAAAAATATCCTATTTTTTTTTGAATAAGAATGTTTATTGTTTTTAGAGGGAATAAAATTAGGTAGGTACATTTTTTCGGATTAAAGAAATTCGCCAAACTTTTGATTTTTTGGGTTGGTTGGAGAACTCTTTTTTGAAAAAAAAAATCTCAAGTTTTTACGAGGAAAGAAATATTTTCAAATTTAAAAAAAAAAAACTCTTTAATTTGTGAGGAAAAAAACCTTGAAATTTTTAAATTTTTTATTCTTATTTCTAGAGAAAAAAAATCGTTCTTGATAGAAATCATTTTTTGGAGAAAAAATCTCTTATTAAATTTTAATTAATTTTTTTAGAAGAAGCAAAAAAACTTATTTTTGCGGAAAATATTTCTTTTTTTTAAATGAAAAAACATGCCATTATATTTTTCCCGTGTTTTTAAAGATTTTTTTTTTAATTTTATCAAAAAAAGAAAAATCTTTCAGACTTTTTGGAGAAGAAAATAATAGCTTTTCAAACTTTTAGGGGAAAAATATCTGAATTACAGATTTAAAAAAAAAATCATTTCTTTTTGGGGAGGAGTAGGAGGAGAAAATTCTCGCTTTTCTGAAGAAGAAAAATACTTATTCTATTTGTTCGGGAAAAAATTTTCTTCATGTGTTTGTAAATTTTTTTTCTATTTTTCGGCGATTTTTTTTCGTTTTTTGCAGGGAAAACGTTTTTTTTTTCAAATTGAAAAAACTCTGAATTTGAGAGAAAAAAAAACTTCATTTTTCCCAGAAAAAAAAACCGTTTATTTTTATAGGGGGAAAAAAAATCTTCAATGATGTAGGGAGGGGGGGGGGAAGAATGTGTTTTTTAAGAAATACCTAATCTGTTTTTTTTAAATAAATTTTTGTTTGGAAAAAATATTTTTTTTCGAAAAAGTTATTTCTAATTCTTCAAAGTCAAAATGTTCAAATTTTCATGGAGTAAATTTTTTTAATGTTTTCAGGGAGAGGGAATCTCTTGTTTTTTTTGGGGGGGGGGGGAATCTCTCATTTGTTTTGAAATAAATTTTTGAAGAAAAAATTTCTCAAATTTTTAGAGTGGAATTTTTTTGAGAGATAAAAATTTTCTGATTCGTTTCAAAGCATTTTTTCACTAGAAAGAAATCTATTATTTTTAATGAAAACAATCACTCAATTTCTTCAAAGAACGAAATTTTTCAACTTTTTTAAGAAAAAAATCTCTAAATTTTTTCAGCATAATTTTTTTTTTCAATTAGGTACTGTTGAAAAAATATCAGTTTTTTTGGAGAAAAATTGTTTACATTAAACATTGAAAAAATTCAGTCGAGCTATACCTAATACCTTCCATAGAAAACTCTGGAGAATTTAAAAATTTAATCTGTATTATTACAGTGTCATTGGATTCCACAACAATATGTGCCCATTTCCGGGCACTTTGAAATCATACCTTCAACTCTTCGTAGGCAGTTTTTGGCCAGACTTATACGCCGAAAAAGCCTTCCAGCATAGGCTCTATCCTTTATCAAATATGTTCAGTTATCTCATCGAAGAAACTGGTTATCTTCATCTGCAAGCCACCAAACCAGATACAGTTGGTAAAATCAATCATTTTCATTAATAAAATTATTCGTAAACTTATGAACGAGTCGAGAGATCAGACCAAGATTAATTGCAAGCCATTCGTCTCGTGTTAATTTTATTTTTACAGGTGTAGCTCTATCTAATTCGCCGGCTGGTTTGGCAGCTTACATTTTGGAAAAATTTTCAACTTGGGAGAATTACCACTTCCGCCGTTTGCCCGATGGTGGATTAGATTTGGAAGGTGTTAAAGGCAAACATTACAATTTGGATGATTTGTTGGATAACGTGATGATTTATTGGACAACTAACTCGATCACTACGTCAATGCGTTTGTACAGTGAAAGCTTAAACAAGAAACGTCAATCTTTGCAATTGGATAGGTAAATATTCGCGCACTTGGTTTTTTTTTTTTTAAATGATGACTATTGCTTTGGCCCTGGTTTAAAAGTAGGAGAGTTAGATATGTAGATGGAATCTGGTCTTATTTTTGGATTTTTGGGCCTTGAACATTGCGATTTGGCCCGTGTTACAATCTAATACAGAGCCGATCTAATGGGGTCAAATTGCCTATGTGAAGTCTTTTGAGTGCAAAAAACGTACCCTAAAATTATGAGGACCACATATTATAGAAATCAGTGATCAAGTCCTTTTTTGTGGGAACCTCAAAGGAGGCCTAAAGTAATGAAATTTTCTGAAATTTGCGCCAGCAATGAGGACCCTCATTCAGTGAATCGATTTTTGGAGATTTTTAATGTTCTTAGAATAAAAAGTATCGCAATTTTTTAAAGAAAAAGCCTCTAAAGTTTTTTGAGAAAAAAAACTCTTTTTTTTAAAAGGAAATTTCAACGTTTTGAAGAAAAAGTGCGGTTTAGTTACCTGTAGAGAAAATCATCTCTAAATTTCTTGTCTCAATTTCTTCGAAAAAAAATCATTTTTTTATTATTCATTTTCAGAAAATTAAATCTCGCTACCTATTTTTTTTTAGAGAAAAACAAATTTTAATTATTTGAGAAAAGATGTCAAATTTGGCTCAATTAAAAAAAAAAAAAAAAAAAACTTCAGATTTTCTAGGAGTAAAATTTTTTTCTCTTGTGTTGCAATAAAAATATTTCTTGAATTCTTAAAACTTTTGGAGTAAAAAAAATTTTTGAACTTCAAGTTGCAAAACTTCTTATTTTGAACTCCTTTTTTTCAATGAAATCTTTTAAAAAAGAAGTATTTTATTTTTCAAGTGAAAAATCTCATATTTTGGAGAAAAGAAAATCTCTTATTTTTTGCAGTAAAAATCACTTTATTTTAATGAAGAGAAATACATTTTTTACTTTTAGAGGAAAAAAATCTTGATAATTTGAAAAAAATACCTAATTTTTTTGGAATAAGATTTTTAAAACTTTTTTGAATTAATTTTTTTTTTAATTTAAAAAAAATAGTTTATTTGTTTAATTTTTTAAAAACCTTTAATTTTTTTGAGAGAAAAAAACTCAATTTCTTTGATAGGAAATTTCAATGTTTTGAAGAAAAAGTGGTTTATTTGTAGAGAAAATCGTCTTTAAATAAAATTTCTTGTCTCAATTTTTTCGAAAAAATAATTTATTTTATCATTCTTTTTTTGAGGAAAAGAAATCTCTTTTTTTAGAGAGAAAAACAAATTTTAATTTCTTTGAGAAAAAAATTTCAAATTTTGCTTCAATTAAGAAAAAAACTTTCCATTTTTTTGGAGCAAAATTTTTTTGTTTTGTATCTTGTTTTGCCATTAAAAAATTCCTTGATTATTCTTGAAAATAAAAAAGTCCTAAAAATTTTTAGAGTGAATTTTTTTTAACTTTAATTTTACAAGACCTCTCATTCAGAACTCAATTTTTTTTTATGAAATCTTTCAAAATTTTTGAAAAGAAAATCTCTACATTTACTTGAAGTAAAAATCTTTTATTTTTGTGCAGCCAATATTTTTTTTTGAAAAGAGGTCTTTTACTTTTGAAGTGAAAAATCTCATACTTTTGATAAAAGAAAGTCTCTTATTTTTTTGAAGTCAAAATCACTTTATTTTAAAATGCAGAGTTCTTCTCTTTTGATTTCAGAAATAATTTTTTTTACTTCTAGAGAAAAATTTTTTTTAGGCCAATTTTTTTGGAATATTTTTTCAACTTTTTAGAAGTAAAACGGCTTTTTTTTCTTCTAAAAATTGACAAAATAGTTTTTTGTCTGAATTTTTAAAAACCTTCAATAAAAAAATGTTTTAAGAAAAATCCCTAAATTTTTTTGGAATAAGAATTTTCTAAACTTTTTTGAAGTTAAAAAAAATTTTTTTTCCAACATTGAAAAAATACTTTTTTGTCTAAATTTTTAAAAACGTTCAATTTTTTGAGAAAAAAAAAATCTCAATTGTTTTGAGTAAAAAAATGTCTAACTCTGTTGAGTTTATCAAAAAAAAAAAAATCTTTCCCTGTTTTTTGAGGAACAACCCTTTTATTTTTAGAAAAATCTTTTTTTTTTGAATTAAAATCTTTTTCAACGTCAAAATTCTCCAGGTGGAATTGAAAAAGATCGCTCAAGTGCCTTTTGGCGTTTTTGACCTTTGGAGCTCAAATTTGGGACAAAACCATTTGTTCCATGGGGGCATCTAAAACGGGCTTAAAGTGAAGAAAATTTTCGTATTTTCATCAATGAGGGAAATTTGAATAATCTCCAACATAATTATGCAAATGCCGTTATTCTAGATCAACCCAACCTCTGTTTAGAGCCTTGGATGCTTAAAAGTGAATTTTGAGGTCATTTTTTCACCTTATTTTCGAAGTACCTAGGTACTTGAAAAAAAATGATCTCTAGTTACGACTTTTTTCTTATCGTTATCGATAGTTAAATACGTGCGATATTAATTGCTATAAATTCACCATTTTATGTGCAGCATTCCCACCGAAGTTGCAACCGTTTGCGCAAGTTACCCGTATGATTTGACTTACACGCCCGAAGCAATCCTACGTAATAAGTTTACGAATCTATTGTACGTATCGCATATGCCCAGAGGTGGCCATTTTGCAGCTTTCGAAGAACCCGAGCTATTCGCCGACGATTTATGGAAAGCTGTTTGCAATATCGAAAATCTCATCTACGATCAACGTAAAAAATGCCAATAAAACGGTTCATAATTTATAACATGTAATTAATGAAATAAAAATACAAATTTAAACCTTACAATATATATTTACACAAAAAAAAATAGTAAATAAAAACTGTATTGTATTTGTATGTTCGCCGAATATGTTAGTGAACAAAAAGTGTTTTTTTTTTCTTTTGGAACAACCGAATTAGTTCTAAGATTGCAAATATATAGGTATCTTCATCAGTATGTATGCTCGAGTACTCAAACATTATCTGATATTCGTCTTTCTCTTTTTCTATTGATTAAAATCTATAATGGTTTAGATACGTTTCAATTCAATATTGTTATTCTGTTATACATAGGTCATAGGTAGGTAAAATTATATTCAAAAAATAGTTACGTGCTTCGTGTTATTGTAATATAAACAACTAGGTATATGTATAAACAATGCTCGTACAGTGGATATTTCATATTTTTTTATAATAATGAATATTTTTAGAAAATATATCGGTGAATTTTATAATTTTTATCGCTCGTTTTCATCTGTATGGACTTTCAATGAGAGAAAGAGAAGAGATAAAAAGGAAGATCATGGATATAAATATTATGGTGAACTATTGCATGTCAGATTATAATATCCTACCTACGCTAAAATTCAAAAAACAAAGTATATAATACTTAGAATTTATACAAGATAACAAGACAAAATCCAAACAAAACAAAATTCAATCAAATATTAATAATGATTGATAAGCGTTTAGTATATTAAAGGCTAAGTTCATTACTGCTAATTAGCTTCCAAAATTAATTCCTCAAAAATAATGAAACAAAATCAAAGAAAATATTCAGAGCTTTCCTGGTTTCCACTTTTAATTCAAAAATTTTCAAATCAATTTGACCATTTGAGCTTTCATCAGTGAATTAATTAGTCGTCATCTCGATTGCCTCATCACAAACAAAAATACTTACTCGCGAAAATATCACGAGTTCGATGCTTATTAGCAATTTTTTTCTCAGTTCTATCCAAATTCTGTAGGGAAAAAACCAATTCACGACCAGCAACAACTCAGAAGTAGTTATGAAAGCTCGAGCTACACTAAAAAATTCAAAAGGAATTCATTTAAAAAATAAAATTTGGGAAAAGAAGAAAAAACTTTTTACGTTTTTCGGCTAAAAAAACTCAATTTATGGAAAAAAATCTTTTATTAAAAAACTTTCAATTTTTTGGGAGAAAAAAAAACAACTTTTTCAAGAAAAAATAATTTCTTTTGGGTAAAAATACATTTTTATAATTAGGTGTCTTGAATTTTTGGAGAAAAAAGGATTTTCTTAATTCCCTAGGGTTTTTTTTTGGGGGGGGGGGTCATTTTAGTTGGAAAAAATGTAATTTAAGAAAAATCGAGTGCATTTTTTTGAGTCAGCATACAAAAATCTAAATTTTTAGGAGTAAAAAAAAATAATTACTCTTTTATGTAAGAAAATTTCTCAATTTCTATGGAATAAAAATATTCTTCAAAATTTCAGGTGAAAAAAAAACGTTCAATTTTTTTGGATAAAAAAAATGGGGCAGAAATATTTTTATCGGAAAAATCTTGATTTTCTTGTCTCAGTTTTTTAGGGCAGAAAAAATTTTGAATTTTCTTGAAAAGAAAAACATCTCAATTTTTTTGTAGTTTGAAATATTTTTCAAAATTTTGGAGAAAAAATCGCATAGAAATTATTGAAAAAATTTTTATAATAAAAAAATATTATATTGATTTTTTTGGAGGGGAAAAAAACTCTGAACTTTCTAGAAATGAAAAATGACTCAATTTTCTTGAGGAGTCCGTAATTTTTTTCAAACTTTTGAAGTGAAAAAATTCTCAATTAAATTGAAATAAAAAGTAAGCCTCAAAAATATTTACCTATCAATTTTTAGAAACAACAACAATCTTTTTTTTTGAACAGAATATTTAAAAAAATCAATTTCTCTGGAGTAATGATTTTCATAATTTGAACGGGAGTGGAGGGGGTGAAATTTTTTCAAGTAGAAGGATTTCTGTTTTTTTTGGGAGGGGGGAGGGTTCAATTTTGTTTCAGAAAAAAAATTACTCAATTTTTTCATTGAAAAAATCTCAAATTTTTGGTAGGTATGAAAAAATCCCAAAATGATAATTTTTTCGGAGAAGAAAAATGTTTCAATTTTTTGAAGAAAAAAATATTTAAAAATGTGTTTAGGGTAAAAAATTTCTCAATTCTTCCAGAGTACTTAAAACTCAGGGGAAAAAATCCATTTTATTATTTTTTTTTTTTGAAGAAAAAATTCTAAATTTTTTTGAAATGAAAAATACTTATCTCAATTTTTATTGTTGGTATAAAAAATTCCTCAATTTTTTTGAAGTGAAAAATCGTTTTATAGTTGCGGTATAAAAAATCCCTCAATTTTTATGAAGTGAAAAATCTGACATCTCTCAATTATCTATTCTAAATTTTTTTTGTTTTTTTTTTCTAATTTATTTTTCATAGAAAAAGAATTCATTAATTTGTTTTTTAGGCGTAATTTTTTTTTTAATCTCAATTTTGTTGTGCAATTTTTTTATGGGAAAAAATCTCAATCATTTTGAATACCTACTGAATAGTCGTAGTCGTGAAATAGAAATTAGAGGCCCAATTTTTTTGAAATGAAAGAATATAAGTCAAAATTTTTCTCGGTTTAATCGACTTAGAAAAATTGTGCCTACAAAATTTTATCAATTTATAATTTTTTAAAGGAGAAAATACTGAAAATAGGTATTTTAATGTGTTTGGAGTAAAAAAAGTCAATTATTTAATGTGAAATTTTCAATATTTATTTTATTTTTGTGGTATGAACTTTTTCAACTTTTCAAAGTAAAATAATCTCTCAATATTTTTTGAAAAAATCCATTTTTTTAACCGCAATGTGTTAAAAGTGAAAATTTTCTCATTTATTCTTGAACGAATTTTTCAATTTTTCTGAAGGAAAAAATCTCGTTCATGTTTTTGGGAAAAAAATTAATTCTGAAAAATCGAGCAAAACCCTAGAAAATTTAAAGTTGCTGGCCCTGAGTCAGTTAAAATTGTAAATTTATTTTTTCCTCGTGTTCCTCATCCTCTTTCTCGCAAGAAAACAACAAAACTTAAAAATCAAGTTGAATATTGCTCCATTAGGTATTTTATATTTTTTTTTGTGATGAGGGTTGAAATTGAAAAAATGAACTTGCACAAAACAAAACGATTTACGTCACCCTTGATTTCACAATTTTTTTTTCCAATCCAAAATACGTTTAAAAAGTGAATTATTATGCTCGAAAACGTAAAGTTTACCTTTCGTAGCCAGAAACAAAATGGCAAAATGAAAAAATAATCGAAAATTTATCATCTCATAATTTCAACTTCGTACGATGCCTTCGTTATCCAAACTCTAAAAATATGTGTTGATGTTTTTCGACATTCTATCTTTTTCAAACACATTGATTAAATCGTTCATATATTATTTATGGAAAAATCCCACACCAAACTCATCGAAAGGTGAATTTTTATTCTTTGATTTATAATAACAAAGGAATAAAATATTGGATAACACGACGAAACCTTTAATACTAATAATCGAGTTTCATGAATTTTGAAATTTCAAACACGCAAATGGTTGCATCGATAACACTATTGGCAAGTATTAGGTATAGAGATTACATCGAGTTTGTACTTTCGTAACATTGTTTAACACGTTTTACAAAACAGACCAACGTTATACTTTATATATATTTTCAAAATGCACAACTTTGTATTTTGTAACTTTGAAAAAAAAATTCATCACTTCGAAATGTACCTTCGCTGCATTGAAATTCGTTTCGATTGCAAAATTGCCTGCATACGCGATGGCCTAGGCCTAGGTACACTACAAATCATAGATACCTTTATCAAAATAATTTTGTACTTGGAACAAATTACATAATAAGATTATAAAAAGAAAAAAAAGCGATATCCGTAACGCGTTTCCATTCCAGTGATTTGATCAAAGAAATAAAAAAAAAAATCCCAAGTACACCAATCAAAGTAGAGGTAAGCGCATTCTAAAACATCCGTCTACGTATATTCATATCTACATACCAATTTTTATATACCTACATATTTTTTATTTACTTAAACACGACAATATAAATAAACATCGATTTTACTCCTTTGTTGGTGTGCAATATGGCACAATAAATTATGTTCATATTCTGAAAACATATATTAGTACTGGTAAAACAGGTATCTTTCGAGTAGTGTTTCAGGTGATATTTCGAATCGCCAAAATATGGTAACTAAACTACTAAAAGAACAAAACAAAAAAATGGTTTAGATATTGTAAAAAAAAAAGAAGAAATAAACAAACAAACGCACACAACTTTAAGGGTATACAATGATGACAGAATTATTATAACTTCTCGATCAAATTAAAAATATAAAATTGCTTGCCACTAAATTGAAAATTAAGTCGTTTTTTTCACTTAGAACAAAAAAAATACATGCTTGGTATGAATTTCACGTTATCTCGTGAGGTATTCAATTTAGCGTTAATCTACGTAAAATAGTGATTCGGAAAGGTTATAATAAATTTTAAGTAATCGTGAACTTAAACGCAATAATAACAAACTTATTTGAGAAAAAAAAAAATCTTGCAATGTAAAATTAAAATTAAAATAAGCATAAAATCGCATTATACACAATATCGATTATAATCAAAAAAAATATTCGCGTAGCAGAAAATTTTCAGAGATCAACAAAATAGTATTCGACATTTTATTACCTTCGATTCATTTCAAAATAGGTATTTCCGATTTATTGCAAATTTTGCAACGTATCAGTTCGACGTGGCGATTTTTCAAGGTCAGTCATTAAATTGGGGTGGGGGTTGATGGTGAAATAATTTAATGAAATCGTATTTCGAGCAAACAAATATTTTTTATGATCCTTTCGGAGTTTGAATGAATTACTGAAGAGTACCCGAATTTCATCCTTCGTCAAGTCCCCAAAAACTGTGAACTAAAACAGACCCTTTTTTTGTTTTTTGCCAATAACTCTTCAAATTTGAGTTTAAATGAAAAAATGCTCATAACTAAAATTTAAGTACATGAAATTTGCCACAAAAAGCTCCTATTCATTTTTTTCGAAAAGTGAACGGGTGGCGCAAAAACATGCGTTGAAATATACAAGATGTAAAAAAATTGCCCCTGCATGATACAATTTTGGAGGGGGAGGTTTATACTCGAATGGTGACACATCATTGACTCCAAAAAGTTCCACCCTTCCTCCCACCCAAATTGCCTTATAAGTGGACTCATGTGAACCATACCTCTTTTAAGAAATGTTAATTGCACTAGGCGGGAGGAGGGGGATAAAAATTGAACTTTGATGAATTCATAGGTAACCAAAAAAGACAAGAATTTGAAAATCTGCCAATTTTTTCCATTTTTCAGAAAAAGGGGGTGACTGGGGCCCACTTTAAATTCATTTAGGGTAAAAATAAAAAAAAGGATTCATTTTCTCATGAAAAGAAACAACTTTAGTAGTAAGTAAAAAAAAACTTCAAAAGCCACAAAATTTGGTTATTTTTCAAAATTGGGAAGGGGGGGAGGGTAGAGGTTCCTTTTAAAATTCAGTCAAGGGCAAAATGAAAAAAATATAGAATTATTTTCTAATAGGTATAATACAACAACTTGAAATGCAGAGTGAAAAAATTTTTCTAATTTTTTTCGTTTTTGTTATTTTTGAAAAATTGGGGACGCCCCAAGGTGCCACTTAAAATTAATGTGAGGGAAAATGAAAAATTGGGAATTCATTTCCCATGAAAAGGAATAACTTTGACGGGTTACAACAAAAAAAGCAAGATTGTGAAAGTCTGTCAATTTTTCCATTTTTCTAAAAAAAAGGGGGATGACTTAGGTCCACTATGAAAAAATCCAAAAATTTGATCATTTTTGAAGGGGGGGGGGGGGGCTTGGAGGCACCTTTTTAAATTCATTCAAGGGCAAAATGAAAAATATAGAATTATTTTCTAATAAAATACAAAAACTTAAAAAATGTTGAATAAAACAATTTTGCTAATTTTTTTCGTTTTTGTTATTTTTGAAAAATTAATGACACGCCCCAAGGTACTATTTGAATTATTTCTCATAAAAGAAATAACTTTACCCCCCCCCCCCCAAAAAAAAAAAATTGAAAATCAGTCAATTTTTTCATTTTTTTTTAAAAAAGGGTGACTAGGCTCCACTAAAAATTAAGTTGAGGCAAAAATAAAAAACAGGGAATTATTTCCTCATACAATGAAAAAACTTTTGGGTATAATATGACATTTAAAAAATCAAAAAATCCAAAATAAGAGCCACCTTGAATTTGATGTACTTAGTGATGGACATTTTTGCGCCACCCGTTACCTTTTGAAAAAAAATGTTTGAAGTGGTTTTATGAAATTTCACGTGCTTAATTTTTATTTGAACTTTTTTTCTGAGGCATAGCTGAAGAATAAAATTATCGACATTAAAAAAAAAGGAGGATTCACACGTGTATATCTAAGAAAAATTCCAACGGAGAGGAGGGGGTGGGGGATTTTTTGGAGTCTGAGGTGTATCATGATTCACAAATATAGTATAGTATACCTTTAGATTGTGGTTTATTCGCGGAAATATGGGGACAACTTTTCATTTTTTTCTCACCCCGTATGTTTTGACCAGTGTTTTTGCGCCACCCGTTCACTTTTCGAAGAAAATGAATATGAGCTTTTCTGTTGAAAATTTTATGTACTTCAATTTTTGTTATAATGATTTTTCGTTTAGAGGGAAATTTGAAGAATTATACGTAAAAAACAGAGATCGGGTCTCTTTTGGTCCATATTTGGTTGACTTATATGGAAGAGTGAGGTTCAGGCACTCCTTAGTGGGTAATTAGGACATCGAATGGAATATATTAAAATCAAGAAAAAATTTTTTGGCTTAAAATTCAATTCGTTGCATTTTTATGGTCTCAAATTTCACTACAAGTTTACGTAAAAATTAATAGGAACCTATTTCTTAAGGGGAAAAAAATTAAATGTAGGTACCTATTGATTACTTTTCCATGTTATTGATTTCTTATCAGTAACCAATCTATGTCATATCAAAATTAATTATTTTTAGGAAAAAAATGTTCTTAAAAATTTACTCGTACTATTGAATCCAATCTGATTAGTGATTGATTAAATTAAATTAAACATAAGGAAAGATGATTTAAAAAAATTGCCTGATCGATGAAAAAGATCGCCACCCACGATGTAAAATGGTAATTTAGTTGTAACGAATTCGAATACCATTTTAATCGGATACTTTACATCGTTCTGCGTTTAGAACAATGCAACTTTTGACCGAATTTCAGAAAACAAAAAATATCACATATTTTGATAAAATTTAAAATATCTTTTTTGAAAGTAATCATCATCGTTATCACATTTACTTTCACTTTACTCGTAACACAATGCTCGACCCAATTTTTATTTTCGCAATAATTTTTAATACAAACTAAAACGTTATAGAGAAATCATACGTCACCTCTTTTCCAATAAATGAGCAGTGTAAACGGAAAAATAATAATAATAAAATGGATCTTTTTCTTTACGGTTGTAAATGAATAATATCTTATTCGTAATAATTTAGTAAAAAAAAAAAAAGCGAAGAAAAAACAACGATTTGACGACGATATACAACAATATTTTTTACGACACGTTCGTAATCATTTTCATCACAAAAGCAATATCAAAAAAGAAACGTTAAGGTTGTTTCGAAATTTAAAAAAAAAAAAAAAAAGGTCTATGGTAGCATTGGGGCAGTGATCTAAAATCTACCATCGAGTTAAAAAAAAATTAAAGAAAAAAAATGTAAATTGATTCGTCTCTGCGGCTATAATTCCATATCTTGGGCTTCATCTTCGCTAAAATCTGACATAGATGATTCTGTACTATCCGACGATAAAGCGCGTTCTTCTTGTTCGCGCAGTGCTTCTTCGGTGGCGTATTTTTTCACATATTCGTGAACTTTTTTATTGTATTCTTCTGGTTTATGTAAATACATGGCGGCTGCGTCGCCGTTCAGGGGATCGATAGGATTCGGATATGTGAGTAGTTGTGGTAAAAATGAATCGAATATATTTAAAAGATCGTACAAAGCTGTCCATGCTTGGTTTATAACGTCTAAACAGACTGTGCCCGAAACTTCGTCTATATTCGGATGATATACTTTGTTCATGAACCCTATGGATGGTGATTTGAACGGATAATTGTCTGGTAGATGTACTCGCACTTTCCAAATTCCGCCTTCGTAAGGAGTACCTCTGGGACCGTAGAATTTTACGCAGAATTCGTTCAAGCCACCCAAAATGGTGACTTCGTGTTTACTTTCGATTAGCTTTATTACATCTGTATCCATTCGTCGTTTACCAGCGCTCGGCGACGACATTTTTATCAGCTTTTATTATCTGTACTTGTGTGCTACCTGAAAAATACATACCAATATTTTCAACATTTTTTCTGACGTGTTTCAAAAATTTACAACGCGTCTGCGTATTGTACCTACACAGCTGCTTTGCGTACATATGATCGCAGCGATGACCAATCTCAACTTGTTCGCAGAGGGAAATTTTTTTACCCCTAATTTTATCTACGAATTTAACCTAGAATGAGCTAACGCTGCAAGGATCGAATGAAATATATTAGACGAAAATACGAACCTTATCAAATGTATGTTACTCGATCAAAACCATTATTCCATGGAAACTTGGACGATTAAAAAATACCAATCATTCACTCGTCGCATACACCACGATACGAACAACACTTTAGTAAACAGTTCAGCGTGAAAATTAACGTCCGAAAATATAAATATGCTCGCACTCGCGATTTATAAAGGGAATGTTCTATTATTGTTAGCACCAGCACATTCAACAGAACCAAGATTTAACAACGTCGTAATTATATGCGAACCAGAACTCGAAACTGAACGAATTTTGCATACGGCAGACAATGAATTGAAACGAATCAGCTGACTGAAGAACACCACATCTTTATTGATACGATATAAATTAAATACATTTTACTACACTTTACTTTAAAAGCAACCTTGACAAAAAAAACAAGACAAATAATTATTTCTGATGAACGCAATTCTCAGCTGTTCTTTTGTTTAGTTAGTGGTTAAAAGTAGAATTGCCACAGCGAAAACTGCACAGATGAAGTGGAGTTTATGGTGAATTTCGTGTAGAATGCGACGTTGTCGGATATCGTCCTAATGCGTTTCAAAAGAAAGAGCACTTTATTTTTGACGATTTTTGTCGATTTATGAACTATTTATGACCATTTTAAAGCAGGAGCTCGATTTTTTTAATCGTGAATGGTAATCTAAATACAAAATTTCTAATCATTCGACTCAAATAATTCACGTTTCTTCTTCCTCTCAAAGAGGGCACTGGGCAGACTTGAGACCAATATTTAAAAACAACCATAGTCATCAATAAATCAAACTTTATAGAAGATCAAAAAAACATAACTCAACTCAACAAGTTTTGAGGAACTAAAATTTGAGTAAATTACTTATGAACATTCTTCAAATATCTACTAAATGAGGATACAACATTCATCTCATCTTTATACCCCGTCTTAATCCAATAAATTGAGATCAAAATAATCAACAACTTGACTATGGTTGTTTTCAACAAAAAAAATTGTCTCAGAAAAAGTAATATGTCAGGGTTTTGTTGTAGGGAGTGGCTAAATCCACAACAAGTAATCACCAAAATGAACGAACGAGAATTCATATCATATTCTTGTTTGAAAACTCGTTGTCGTGGACAATGGACATCGAGATTTTTCCACCAAGCTTAATAAAATTTAATAAAATATTTAAAATTTTTCCAAGTTTTATATTCTTTAAATTTTTCATTTTTTTTTTCGTTTTCAATTTTCATTCCATTTTTGAAAAAAAAAATTCTTGAAGAAATTATTCATCACTCATCGAATAATTATTTATTCTTATTTTTTCCTCAAATTAAATTTTTCATTAAATATAAATTTTTTCTGTTTGTCGTTTAAAACAACTTAAAACTCATTTTAAAAAAATAATAATATATTTTTTCTATTTTTTCATTCAAACTTGCCAATAAAAATTTTTTCATCAAAATGCAACCAATCTTCATTATATTTTTTCAATTTTTAATGAATATTGTTAATTAAATTTAGTTTTAAATTTTCATTTAGATTTTTAAACATTTTTCATAAAAAATTTTCATCAAAAATACTTCTAAGTTCTAATTCTACCATACTTTTTCAAATTTTTCTTTTGAAATTTCTTTCAAGTAAATTTTTTATCAAGTTTATTTTTCCGAAATTTTTTCCGACTTTTTTAATTTTATTTTTTCAATAAAATTGTTCATACTCCCCTCATTTTCCAATAAAATTTTCAATTGATTTCATTCTCAAATTGGTCATCAGAATGTTCCTATTCCTTTTCCGAACTGGCAACTTGATTTCTCATTCGAATTTTTCCAATAATTTTCATCATTATTTTTTTGTCTTCTAATTCTTACCGAGTAATTTCTAAATTTCTTCAAGTAGATATAAATTCCAATTTTTCTTCAAATTTACTAAAATTTTAATATTCAAAATTGAGTAAGTACCTAAGTAGCTAATACTTAACTCCTTACTGAGGCTACTGACAGTACAGACTTGTTGAAAAAAAATTTAAAAATTAAAACATAAAAAATACCTAGGTAGAATGAAAAATATTTTGAGTATTTTGTGAAAGAATAAATTTGTTTTAAATAAAACATCAAAGTTTTCAGAAAAAAAACTTGAAAAAAATTTGTTCGAAAAAAAAACTTGTACGAAAAAAAATCATACAAATAATAAAGAAGAATGAAGATGAATAAAAAAGAACGAGATCGCCCTTACAATGTGATTACTTATTGTGGATTTAGCCACTCCCTTTGTTGTAGCAGGGTCTATTGACCACATTCGAACGAGATTGAACGAACGATTAAGCAACATAAACAAAGTGATACGGCGGGAAAAAAATGAAAACAACGTTGAGCATGAGCGATTGCCATATATATAAGATTTTCATGATTTTCAATTGCATTTTTCGGCATCGTAATTAGATTAATTTTAATATATTAATTTAAAATCGAAAAGCGCATGAAAAGAGCTTTCGTTTGACGTATTTAGTTTCTAAATTGATAAACTCTTGTCAAAAGTTATAGCCTTATCAGTTATTTCTTTCGCGTAAACATTCACCTTCGCCAATTCACCATTTCATTTCTAATGAATAATTGTGTCATTTGTGGAATATTCTGTAATAATTCGCAATAATGGCGCGGTGTTTTGTTCCCTTCTGCGACCACCGAAGTAGGAGCACGATTTGTTCACTACATGAATTCCCTTCGAGCAGAATAACTCGACACAAGTGGATAAAAAATATCAGGTATGAATGTGTCACAATGCTTTCCTCTTTAATAAATTCTTTAATTTGATCGTCGGTAATCATTTTGAAAATATATTTATAATTAAACTTAATTCAAAAAATCAAAACGCCGGTAACTTGCACTCGTAACTGATTATAATGATAGATGATAACAGTACAGAGGTGGAAAAACGGAGATAGACCAAATGATAAGGCTATAACTTTTGACAGAGTTTATCAATTTAGAAAGTAAATACGTCAAACGAAAGCTCTTTTCATGCGCTTTTCGATTTTAAATTAATATATTAAAATTAATCTAATTACGATGCCGAAAAATGCAATTGAAAATCATGAAAATCTTATATATATGGCAATCGCTCATGCTTAACGTTGTTTGCAATTTTTTACCGCCGTGGCTGTATGTGTCTTTGTGTGAGTGTGTATCAACATGAACAGTGAATCTTCGTTCGAATGTGGTCAATTCTAACGTGCAGTTTCGCCCATTTTGTGGAACTTCAAAAAAAAGGTGTGCAGTTTGAAATTTTAGGTATTACTTTGTGCAGTTCTAAAAAAAAATCAAGAAATTTTTTATTTTTCCAGTTCGGTAGAAGGAAACATAAAATAGAACCCGCTTCGAACAAGAGCAAAAATGACGACAAAATAGTTTTTTCAAACAATTTTTGAAAAAATATTTTTTTTTACAATAATCTAGAAAAAATAATTTTTGAATGAAAAATCTTTGAAAAAATATTTTTTGACCAAAACATAGCTACTCTAAAAATCAATTTTTGACAAAAACACCTTCAAAAAATATCTTTTTAACAAAAAATCTCCAATAATCTTAAAAAATTTTTTTGACAAAACGGTCTTGAATAAATTCTTTTTAGGCTAAAAAATATTTTTTTGACAAAAAATCTTGAAGAAAATATTCTTTTGACAAAAAAATCTTTAAAAAATCTTTATCTGGAAAAATATCTTTATAAAAAAAATTTTCAAAAATATTTTCTGACAAAAAAATCTTTAAAAAATCTTTTCTGACAAAAAAAAATCTTTAAAAATATTTTCTGACAAAAAAATCTTGAATAATATTCTTTTGACAAAACAAATCTTTGAAAATCTGAGAAAAAATCTTCAAAAAAGTCTTTAAAAAATATTTTTCTGGCAAAAATATCTTTAAAAAAATCTTTAAAAAATCTGCATATAATTAAAATAGTTTTCTGACAACAATTTTTTTTTAATATTTTCTGACAAAATAATCTTCAAAAAATATTTTCTGACAAAAACATCTTCAAAAAATATCTTTTTAACAAAAAACTCCAATAATCTTTAAAAAATTTTTTGACAAAACGGTCTTGAATAAATTCTTTTTAGGCTTAAAAAATATTTTTTTGACAAAAAATCTTGAAGAAAATATTCTTTTGACAAAAAAATCTTTAAAAAATCTTTATCTGTGTTAGAAATAGGTAGGTATTATTTGATAGGTTTACTTTCGTGAACAATTTCTCGTTTATTTTATTCGAACCGTTTTTTCGTTTATTGTTGGCTACCTATTTCATTTTTTGTAAAAATTTTTTTTATACGATCTTCGTGTACAAATTGACCAATGGTAATTCGTACACGTAAGATCGTAAGCTTATTCCTGAGTGTGATTTTTACTATTCGCACTTCTATTAAAAACGTCGTCATGTAAATGTCAACTTGTCTTATTTTTTCGTACGTATTGTTTGAGTTGAATTTTTTAATCATATTTGAATTTTGTTCCACGCCTCAACATGGTATCAAAGCGTTGGTTTTTGGCGTTCGTTCTCGTTACGTTTTTTATTTTTTATTCGTTCGTTAGAGGTATCGTAATGTTCGTTTAATGTCAGTGCCTCCGACCGGAAAGTATCGAAACGTAATCGACTCCGATCGGAACGAGCAACCGTCGTCGTCAAAAAAACGTCACGAACGTAAGAAAAAAACGCGAGAAATTTTAAAACTCGAACCGCGGAATTTATCGTTCGAATCGTCTTCGCCGTCGGTCGGAGATCACGCGCCGAAAGTACCCTCGAGTTCGCGATATAATCTCCGAGACGTAGTTGGAGCAGTTAGCAGTTTCGGTGATCGTTTTATCCTACGCCGAACCGAATCGTCGTCTTTGGTAGACGAACCCGGCGTAGTTGACCCGGTGTCGCAGCCCGTAGAGCAGCCACACAGTCCACCACGACAGCCCGAGGTACCGCTTTCTTCGCAGCAGTTATCCGACAACGAAATCGTAAGTGCGCACAGCGCCGTTTTTTCTACTCCCGGTGAACCTTCTACTATTCCGTTGATCGTCCCGGTTGAAACTGCTTCGTCGGTCGTCGTTGATCCCGAGCCGATAGCGTCAGTCGCCGTTCCTTCCAACGAGTCCCCGTCAACGTCGTTATATCCGTCAACCGAGTTCGAGTACGCGTACGTATCCGATTTTTCCGGTATGACGTCGATCCCGTCGCACTTGATCCTAAAGGGTCAAGAAAATTACGCGACCTGGAAGTCGCGTATTCAATTAATGTTGTCTGGGAAAAAACTAGCCGATACCTATACGACGGATAACGCCTCAGAGGAGCGTAATCTCGAAGCGATGGACCGTATAGTCACCCATATTGACGACTCGGTATATCGTTTAATCCGCGAACAGAAAAATCCAAAAAAATTATTTTTGGAACTGGACGAACGATATACCAAGAAGAACGAAGCCAAGCAGGTAGCTCTACTTTCCCACTTAGCCACCGTCGATATTAAACGTTTTCCGACCGCCGCAGCCTACTGTGACCACGTGAGCGATTTAGTAAATCAGCTCGATGCGGCCGGAAAGAAGATTTCGCCAGCTGAAGAATTTACGTACCTTAAAGCGGGACTTCGTGACGGTAAATATGACATCGTTCGTAAAACCGCCGAAGGTCTGCTCCTTGTAACGTCAGCGACGCCGTCCATAATTCGAAATCTTCTCGTCGGTGATGATCCGGTAGCGTCGTCTTCGTCCACAGCAGCGTCAGCGCCTACCCAGTCAGCGAAAGGTTCGGCGCTCATTTCCGATTCCGGTGGTAATGTACCTAAAAATAAAAATAAACGAAAAAAGTGTAATTATTGCCATCGTTTTGGGCATACGGTCAATAATTGTAGAAATAAGAATAATACCGATAATCGTTCGTCATCTTCGTCCGGTAATTCGTCCGGCAATTCGTACGGAAATTCGTCCGGCAATTCGTACGGAAATTCGTCCGGTTTTATACCTGGAAATAAACAAACGTATAAGTGTTTTCGTTGTGGAGCAATGGGTCACATTGGAAAATTGTGCCCCCGTTATGGGGATGAGGCGAATGCTCGTTCACATACGGGGGGACAAAATTCCAATCGGACTCCGCCGAATAATTCGAATAATTCGGCGCATGTAGCTTCCGACGTAGCTCAAGATTTTGATTCACCGCGTGCGTTAATGACATCAATCGCGAAAGTGCCCTCCGATTCGATTACGTTCGTTTTAGATTCTGGTGCTACGTCGCACCTCGTTAATTGTAGGGAATATTTTTTTGAATATCGCGAAATTAACGACGAATCGCGTGATATCTTAGTCGCGAAAAAAGGTATAAAAATGAAATGCCTTGGTGTAGGTAAAGTCCGTGTTCGTAATAATTCCGGTCGTATTTTCATAATTGAAAACGTCAATTATGTACCCGAATTAAGTCAAAATCTTCTCTCGTTAAATTGCCTACGAAAAAAAGGCATCGTCGTAAATATCGGTTTGACCGTCGATTTTTTCTTCGCCGATACGCGCGAAATGATAACGGACGTTAAAGTGGAAAAAAACGGCCTATTCACCGTTAAATTTTCACTCGTAGAAAATCCCGAAAGTCCGTCCGAAGTCTTCGCGCTCAATACGTTGTGGCACCGCCGGCTGGGCCATCCTTCGCGCCGAATACTTTACCGCGTCCGTGATATCGATGTATCACACGAAAATTGCCCCTCGATAAACGATTGTGATGTTTGCGCGAAGTCGAAGCAAACCCGCGGGCCCTATAATTCAGAACGCGATCGGAGACGAAAACCGCTCGACCTCGTACATGTTGATATATTAGACATGTGTACGGACGCGATCGATGGTGAACGGTATGTTGTTGCCTTCGTGGACGACGCCACAAGGTACGCGGTAACGTACGCGATGACGACCCGAGCTGAAGTAGGTAACGTCTTCGAAAAGTACCTCGCAATGGCTACAAACCTCTTCAATACGAGCGTTAAGGAAATCCGGTGTGACAACGCTCGAGAGTTCGTTGGCGGCCGTTTCCGAGAGCTCGTTGAAGAGCGTGGACTTCGTTTTGTCCCTTCGGAGCCATACGAGCCCGAACACAACGGTACCGTGGAACGTTTTTTTCGAACGCTCCAAGAAAAAACTCGCTCGCTCCTTTTCGATAGGCGTGTTCCGTCTAATTTATGGGTCTACGCTGTTTATACAGCGACGTATTTGTATAACCGGCTTCCATCTGAAAATAATAAAAAGACATCGTTTGAATTATGGTTTGGTCGTAAACCAAAATTAGCGAATACGAGAGTATTCGGTTGTATCGCACGGTACTTAGTACCGGAACAATTTCGAAAAAAACTTGACGAAAAAATTCGTCTATACTTACTCGTAGGTTTTTCAGATACCGGTTATTTTCTCCTCGATATTCGCCGTAAAAAAATTTATTCCTCGTCTAACGTTACCTTCGACGAAAACCGAGGCTACGAGGACCTCGTAAAAGAGTTAGATCGTGAAGGTCCATTTTGTGTAGATGAGCCTGCATCGAATTCTGCAAATTTGACTGGCGAATCTGGAAAAAATAGCGAAAAGTTAGCGTTAAGAACGTTTTTTTACGAGGACCCGAAGGAGATCGATTATGCGTTATCGTGTCAAAAGGAGCGTGAACTTACGTACGAAGAAGCTGTAAGAGGACCCGAGGGAGAAAAGTGGAAGGAGGCCATCGATGTAGAGCTTCGAGCGATGAAAGAGAAAAACGTATGGTATGAAGCTCGTTTGGAAGATCTGAAAGAAAAAGGTGATGTTAGTATTATCGATACAAAATGGATTTTAACGAAAAAGATAGAATCGTCAGGTGTCCGATATAAGGCACGCCTCGTATTAAGGGGATGCTTTGATAGGAACACTTACGAACTATCCGAAATATACTCACCTACCGCAGATATGGCCGCCGTTCGTTTTTTAGCCAGTCTCGCAGCCCATTTCGGATGGGTATTAAGACAAGCGGATGTTTCGACCGCATTTCTAAATGGAAACGTTAATCGTCTAATCGTCTTCCATCCTCCAAAAGGTTCTGAAAATAAAAACAACGTAGTTTTTATTTTAAATCGTTCAATGTATGGGCTAGCTACGAGCCCCAAAAATTGGAATGATCGATGTAATACGTACCTTCGAAAATTGGGCTTCGTGCCACTTAATTCCGATCCGTGTATTTACGTTTATGCGTCCAGTCCGCTGGATTGTGTATTCGTCGTATACGTAGACGATTTCCTCGTATCTGGTAGAGATAGGAAGCTAATCGAGAAGCTCCTATCTTCGTTGAATTCCGAATTTTGTATTCGAGACCTCGGCGAATCTTCAAAGTTCATCGGCATCGAATTTTCCCGTTCGGATGATAGGTTGAACCTGCATCAAAAAACGTTTATTAATAATTTGATCGAGCGTTATGGTCTCGTCGACACGAACCCGATAAACTTACCGATGGAACCCTCGTTGAAGCTCGCGAATCAGGTACTCGACGTCTCGTATGAATCAAAAGTCCGGGGTATTATCGGCGCGCTATCGTACGTCGCCCGGGGAACTCGCCCGGACATCGCTTTTCCGGTGAATTATTTATCGCGCTTTCAACACGTAGCGAACCACGAAATATACTCGTACGCGATCCGTGTCTTACGCTACCTGAAAACAACGTTGTCGTATAGTTTAACGTACTATCACCGCGATAATATCGATTCGGCTTACCCGGTAGTTATCTTCGTAGATTCGGACCACGGAGGAGATCCCGTAGATCGTAAATCTACGAGCGGTTTTCTCGTATATCTCTTCGGCAACGTAGTCGAATGGAGCACGAGAAAACAAGGTATCGTCGCGACCTCCTCCGCGGAAGCCGAGTACGTCGCTTTAGCGTCGGCTGGAAAGTTTGCTTCCTACATGAAGCAATTTCTTGACCAGCTAGCGATTGGCTGTGTGTCTGTTCCGATTCATTGCGATTCTTCGGCAGCCATAGCGATCGCAAATACGAACACGACGCGAAAAACGAAACATATTGATATCAATTATCATTATGTGCGCGATCTTATCGAGAAGAGTACTATTTTTACTGTTAAAGTAGGTACCCGCGACCAGATAGCGGATATACTTACAAAACCAACGTCGTTAACTATTTTCCGCGATCTTGTAAATCGTATTTTCGAATTGTGAATTATTTACGTTAATTATTCTCGTTAATTAAATATTGTATTTCGTTTTTCCCGAATTTCGTCGTTTTGTTTATAGTATTTTCATAATTATTACGTTTTTTTTTATTTGTGTTTTGTTGGATTTGTTGTTATGTAATTTAAATCGTGCCGGTATAAATTTTTTTTGTCTTGCGGTTTTATCGATTGCATCGATAAACCTTTTCGTTTAAATTAGATAAAGCGCGCCCGTTAAATAAATTTTTACGGGGGCGTGTTAGAAATAGGTAGGTATTATTTGATAGGTTTACTTTCGTGAACAATTTCTCGTTTATTTTATTCGAACCGTTTTTTCGTTTATTGTTGGCTACCTATTTCATTTTTTGTAAAAATTTTTTTTATACGATCTTCGTGTACAAATTGACCAATGGTAATTCGTACACGTAAGATCGTAAGCTTATTCCTGAGTGTGATTTTTACTATTCGCACTTCTATTAAAAACGTCGTCATGTAAATGTCAACTTGTCTTATTTTTTCGTACGTATTGTTTGAGTTGAATTTTTTAATCATATTTGAATTTTGTTCCACGCCTCAACAATCTGGAAAAATATCTTTATAAAAAAAATTTCAAAAATATTTTCTGACAAAAAAAATCTTCAAAAAATCTTGAAAAATATTTTTTTGACAAACAATCTTGAATAATATTCTTTTGACAAAAAAAATCTTTGAAACATCTGAGAAAAAAATCTTCAAAAAATTTTCAAAAAAATCTTTTAAAAATCTTTTCTGACAAAAAAATCTTTAAAAAATATTTTCTGACAAAAAAAAATCTTTAAAAATATTTTCTGACAAAAAATCTTGAATAATATTCTTTTGACAAAACAAATCTTTGAAAATCTGAGAAAAAATCTTCAAAAAAGTCTTTAAAAAATATTTTTCTTGCAAAAATATCTTTAAAAAAAAATCTTCAAAAAATCTGCATATAATTAAAATAGTTTTCTGACAACAATTTTTTTTTAAATATTTTCTGACAAAATAATCTTCAAAAAATATTTTCTGACAAAAAAATCTTCAAAAATTATTTTTTCAACAAAGAAATATTATATCTATTTTTTTTTTGATAAAAAATCTCCAAGAAATCTCTTTTTGACAAAAAACTTTCAAAAAAATTTTCTTGGCAAGAAATTCTATCGCAAATTTAGTTTCCAAAGAAATCTCAATTTCGTTTTGAAAAAATATCTTTGTCTGATCATAAGTATTTCTTTTAGAAAGAATTCTCATGTCAAAAAATCTTCTAATAAGAATCTATTGGCAAACATTTTTTCATAAAAATTTATTCTTACAAAAAAATCATAACAACGATTTCTTTAGAAAAATTACCTATAAAACGTACACTCAAATACTTCTGTGTATGATAGTTTGGGATCGAGGAATTTGTAACTCTCAAAGAAAAAATTCTAAATGGCCGAAAAAAAAGCACGAAAAAAGTAAGTTGTTTTTTTTTTTTTTTGAAAAGTAAACTATCTACCTAAACTAAACACACGAAAAATTTTCATTTTTTCCCCTCGAGGAATTTTTTTGCGATAATTTTAATGTGTTTGTCAGAATTTTCTGAAAATCCATCAAAATTTTACAATTGATGGTTTTATCCCCCCCCCCTCGACCACACACTCATACTACTTATATAGAATATGACTCTAATTCTGATAAAGGAGCTGAACGTGCAGCTCCAAATTTTCCTTAGAATAGGCCCTGTGTCGTAGAAACAATTTTTTTCAATTTTCAATTTGTGGTGGTAAACGATAATTTTAGAGCGTATCGGCGATCTTCGACCTCATCCCCGGGGGCTGGTGCCTCGAAATACATGATTTTAACCTTAAAAATGCATGCTTCACGAGTTTTTCATCGATTTCCACTAAACTTGGTATGTAAGTACAACTACGCAAGGGCAATGTTGGGAAATTTTTTCAGATTTTTCCGACCGCTGAAATGACCTTGAAAATGACTTTGAAAATGTCAAATCGTCCTGGGAGGCACAGTTTGGGAGTTAACAAGCTGGAAATTTTTTTCCTTGTTTTCCAAATTATTTTACACTACTCAGAATTTTTTCAGATTTTTTCCGAGGTGGGGGGAGATTCATATCTAAAAATCCAAAAAACCAATAATATCTGTCATTTTATTGCTTTTTTGGGGTTTTAGATATGAATCCCTCCCACCCCGACAAAAATCTGAAAAAATTCTGAGTTTTGTAAAATTGTTTGGAAAACAAGGGGAAAAAATTTTCAGCTTGTTAGCTCCCAAAATGAGCCTCCTAGGACGATTTGACATTTTCAAAGTCATTTTCAAGGTCATTTCAGCGGTCGGAAAAATCTGAAAAAATTTCCCACCAACGTCCTCGAGTACTTTTACCTACATGCCAAGTTTGGTAAAAATCGATAAAAAACTTGCAAAGCTGGAATTTTTAAGGTTAAAATCAGGTATTTCGAGGCACCAGCCCCCGGGGATGAGGTCGAAGATCGCCGATACGCTCTAAAATCATATTTTACCACCAAAAATCAAAAATCAAAACAAAATTTGAAATTCGGCTCTGGGTCTATGTTTTAAGAAGAACCATATTCTGACTATGGTTGTTTTTACAAAGGTACTCTTTTTGGGACCACCTCAAAAAGTGACGAAGGACTTACTTTTTTGAAAAATGGATATCACCATCAATTTTCTCGTAAAATTTACTTTCAGAATCTGAAATAAATTTTTTTTTGAAAATTTTGACTATGGTTGTTTTTACAAAGGACCCCTCAAGTACACGGTTTTATTCGAGGATTTTTTGTAAAAAAAAATCATTTTTAAATACACAATTAGAACGAGTTATGAATTGAATTTATTTGGAGAAACTTATGTAGGTTTATTCAGAAAAAGAGGGAACTTTTTGAATTTATTCTTATTCATATCCTTCGTCTTCTTGGTATTTGAAGGTTTACGATTTTTATTATCAAGGAAGCTTTGAAATTGTTCAAAAAACCATTCAGGACTTCCATATGGAACTTCTCTTTTACGACAATTGTACATTTGTCTTATTTTTTCCAAATCTCCTTGCGTAGCTCCAACACGTTGACCCAATTTCATCTCTGGATATTTCTATAAGCAAAAAAAAAACCATCTTACATTAGTATAGGCAGATGTTGATACACCATTCAATTGATCATTATGCACAAGATTACTTTGTAAACGATTGTTTCGTTGCCATTTTTCGAAAAAGCATGTCTTGGGTAATGCATTACACTATTTATGTCGTAAGAAACGTTATAACCATGAGCATCACTTTCTGGTACTTTGGCAAAATTCGACTTATATTCTGTAAACCATAGAACAATGAATAGGTAATAATGATTGATGATATCAGTTGATATAGGTATTAGGTAACATTGGATAGGTACCATCGGTTATATTTCCCCAATAAATAATCACATGATCGTCTCGATCGTACCGAGACTGTTCGTGAAAAAGCCCCAAAATATGTAAAAATTCGTGCTCGATGGTTCCCTGATGCTTCATACACCCTGGCGTCTCGAAATTCACCGGATGTGGGATTTCTGCCTTCGAATGGTACCCAATTACCGCAAAGCAGCCGGCGTTTTGTTTGTTGCTTATAAAGACGTAGTGCTTTTGACCATAATGGGGCACAAACCGAATACAAGTTTCGTTTTGAAGTCTTGCCATTCCTGTTAATATTTTGGTTTTATCTTCTTCAGCTGAAATATTTTCAGATTGTTCGCATGATAGGTAATTTAGAAACGGGAATAAATTAAGTATTGGACGAAAAAAGCTTACTAAAATTTGAAGATATCTCGTAAGGAACTGTTGCATTGGGCCAGCGATAGGCCGGATCTCGAACTGCATTTTTGGTACTACTTTTTTCTCCAAATAGGAAAATATCTCCTTCGTGTTGGTTGGAATATAATTCGGGGAAAACATCTTTCAAGTACGATGATATTTTTGCGGCTTCAAAACGAACCAAATATTTATTAAAAAGTCATACTCATAATACACGTTAAAATAAATTTTAAAAGTTCACCTTGAGTACATTTAATTCAAATAATTATTAGGTAGGTAGCTTAGGTACTTACTCCTTTGCTTATCAGAAACTGAACTTCCCCTGCACAGAATGAAATAAAAAATAATTAATAAAACGAATAAAATTTTCATTTTGACGCTTTTGTCGCATTACTATTGAATATTTTTCAAATAAATTGTAAGTAAATTATTTCAGTCGTCCAATGACAATTTTAGAATGGTAATTTTGATTTATTTATGTTAATGCATTAACGTTGTTTCGATATTTCTTATCGAAAATTAGGTACCAAATACATTAAGAGCTGATCAGTATTCTCGAAACGAACGAATTTTTATCTGCAAAATTTAATTACATGCAATCAGAAAAATAATGCATACAGAATGTGGTTGATAAAATGCATTAGGTCTGTAGGTAGGCCTATGTATTTAATTTAATTAATTTGCATCAACTGCTGACTTATGAGTAAGGAAGGTATTGATTTAAGAATGAATTGAGTAGGTTGGTTTGGTTTCGTAAATTTCGTTTCATTTCAAGGTTTTGGCCTCTTGAATTTGGAAATAAAAGTTTCTTGAGTTTCATTTCCTGTCTTTGGACTTGGAGATGTTTTTAATTAATAATTAATTTGTGGTAGATTATAAGTAGGTACCTAGCTAGGCGATCCTTGCTCCAAAAAAGAATTGGAAAATAGTAAAATTTGAAATTTTGAAGCTTATTTAATGTTTTTTTCTTCTGTATTGTGTTCTGTGGCAAGACAATGAATAATTATTTAGTAGAAAAAATAAAAAATAAAAAAAAACTAGAAAGATAGACTAACTAAAAAATTAAAAAATATCTAAAATTTATAGGGAAAAAAATGATGAAAGTGGCAACGTTGCATTGCTACTGATTTCCATCGTATCGATACGATACTATCGATTTTATCATATCGATATGAAAAGTGATTAAAATTCAAATTTTTTCAAAACATTTTCGAAAAAATTTTTGCCGAATGGTGATAAAAATTTAAATTTAATGTAGTTTAATATTATAGTAGTTATCTAAGTACAGATTTAAAATGTACAACAACGGCGAGAAGCGTGATTCATACGATCCACTGGAATCGAAAAAACGGAAACGAAACGAAAATATCAACGACGTAAGTAATAATCATCGTACCCATTCAAAAGTTTCTGTTACTTTCATTATTATCATAATTAAATATTTTATACGGATTTATGATTATCTTTTCGAAGGAACTTGACGTTGAAATGGCCCTGTTCAAAAACCTTGGCAAGGAAGCCGTGGAATCACTACGATCTGTTTTGAAGAGAAAAATCTTGTAGAAATATCAGTACAAAGAAGAAGCTGAAGAAATCCGAGAACAGAAAGCAACCTTAAAAGCAACAGCCGATAAAGATAAGGTAAATTAAATGCAACTACGAGTATGACTCGATTTTTTGTCGCAAAATCTACATATTTTCTAATGAGGAATGTTCCAAAATTACCATAATTTTACTCTCGAATTTTTCAGATCACTGTCCAAACATTTGTCAGACGTTTGGCATACCCTGTAAAAATCCAACGCTCAATCGAGGTATTTTATTCACGTTATTCAGTTTCAATGGACGAATCGAGGAAAAGACAAGAAGAACTCCACGCAGAAATCAAAAAGCTGATGGATCCGTCTTTAAGAATACAATACCTGGAGTGGTGTATCAATAAACTCTCATTCGTTAAGACGAATCCAACAGACGAAAAGCAGCTCGCAGAATTCGTAGTTGCTTGAGAAAAACTGAAAAAAATCGACGACGGTTTGTCAACCTGTGTAGAGCAAGATCAGCCACCTTCCTCATCCTATCTTTGGGAAGCAATTTCAGGATTATATAACGCTATAGATGTAGAAACCGCCAGGAAACTATGGAAGGATGAAATTGAACCTGCTTGGACTCTATCGAATGAATCTCAATTATCAAACAACGACCTCAAAGCCATAAGAGAGTTGGCCAGCTTATCTACAGAAGCACTCATTGCTTTGATATCAGGCCTAAATAGCGTATGTCAGACTCGCGGAGAAATAGATTACGCGGTTGATATCGTAATCATTGGCAAAATGTTCAGACCGTTTCCTGTCTCCAAACATTACAAACGATGCTTATGGATTCTGTACAATTCGAACTCGCCCGAAATTGAAATATTGTTTGAAAAATTGGAAGACCGATGGCCTCGCTTGAGTCGCGCCGAAAGACCGATATTTATTGCTCAGAATTTGCCAAGTTGTCCAATCTGGTTTCTAATTTTGATAAGTATGGAGCAGGGTTGCTGCCTTTTGATTTGTGCTAGCCGACTAAAGAAGACTTTGAAAAATACATTCAAAACTTGGCTGATGTTCATGGTTTGGCTGCGACTGAGAGTGAAAATATGAAATACGTTGCTCGGTTTTTATATTCGCCTATAACTGTGAACAAAAATATTTTATAAGTATTGTGATGATAATATTCCTATTATTCTATATTTTTTAGACACCTAAGACTAATTTTAAACAGTTTACTTTTATTTGTTTATTTTTGAATGGTACTTTTTATATCGAATAATAATAAGTTTTTTTTATGATATACTTAATCGTAATAAGAGATTTTATCGAAATTTCGGAAGTGAGTTTACCTTTACAAAGATACCGGAGTGATACTAGAATGTAAAAAAAATATGGTTGTAATCAACTTTCAATTTATTTTATTGATATCTACTATTTTACAATTTTTCTATTGGAATTTCTTCCAATTTTTTTATTTTCTATGTACTTACATAAGCATTGTTTTTTTCCTGTCAATTTTATACCAATTTTTATTAATTTTTATTCAATTAAATTGTTTTCGAATTCAAACTGTGTAGGATTTTGCTGTAATGTACTCGACAGTAAATTGTGTCTGGTGTTTTTTGAGGGAGGAGGCGTGGACGTAAGTGAGGCATGTCAAATTATAAAATAATTTCATAAATTATTTAATTTATGCAAAAAAAAGAATCCTTGGAATTTTTTTCCAAAATTAAAATGAATATTTTGAATTATCATGTTTTTTTTCAGTTTCTATTTGAATGAAACAAAGAAAGAAACACTTGACACTTGGCAGATTTTGTTATAAATTTAAAAATAATAATTAATTGTAAAAAAAAAAAAAAAAAACCTATTCTGATTCATTCTAGAATAATATAGAATCATTCTAGAAAAATTGAATGACCTACATTCTAAAATGAGGTGTTTTTACAGTTTTCGTGTATTTTTTTGAACGCTTGTTTCTAAAAACTCAATTCATCTCACCCAACCGACGACCAGTGAGAAAATGTAAATTATACAAAGATATCTCAATTTCTGTTCTTTAAATCGAACCGATCTATTCAAAATGAAGGAATATTGAATATTCAAGAAAAAATAATTCTCAAAACGACGCAGTCGAAAATTGGAAATTTTTTATTTTTTTCTTACCTATTTTAAAAAGGTTACGTCATCTTTCGATATGTTTACCATAAATCGACATATCGAAATGTTAACAGCAGGCTCGTGAAAAATTTGAATTCATTTTTCTGGCTTTATCAACGTTTATATGGAAAGTGGAAATTAAATTTTTGCAAATGCTATTGCAGTTTAGTTGTATAGAAATATTTATATAAATTAAACTCTCGTGCCTCGTCATTAATGCGCGATTGCAAACTGACTTATGCTTTGAAAGTACGTATCGTGTTTAGTAAATGGTGTAATTTTCAAAATTTCCGTTTGGTGTTTGAAAGAGTGCCTATTGCATAGAGGTGATTCGTTTTATCGTTTATCTCGCAAAATTCAATAATTTATCCGACTGGCTGAACGTTGATTTATGATCTTGGCCGTAAATTGAAGTGTTCTACCATCTTCGTATTAGTCTTAAGAATTCGGCGTGGTTTACCTCCATAAGGCTGTGCAAGTTTGGCATCATTGGCGAAATTAACCAACGTTGGTAATTATTATCGATATAGAGTGGCATGTTGCGGCAACTTTTTCCGAATTAAAATACCAATAGGGTATTGGAATCGAGTGCTCGATTACAATCGTGTCGAGTAGAAAGCTCTCAGGCTGGTGCAGTAAAAATAGTATTAGGGCGTATTCTAGGGTTACGTTTTGTTTTGATGTATTCCATCGAACGTACACTATTTGAACAACGAATAAATAATTATTACGTGTTGCGAAGTATCAACGTATTTCTAAACGAATGTCACGTTTCAGGTGTTTTAAATAAATGAAATAACATGATCGAATTAACCATAAAGACGTTGGACGCTCAGAATCATCATTTTACCGTACCTGATGACGTAAGTTGTTTAATATCGATAATTCGATCACCTTTGTTCGTTTACATGTGTATTAACCATTCTGGCGTGAAATTTTTTCTGCAGTATACCGTCGAACAATTAAAAGAACATATAGCAGAAACCATTCAGATCCCCAGTGATTCTCAACGTTGTATCTATCTAGGACAAGTTTTACAAAATGAAACCAAGTTATCCGATTACGGTACGTATTGACTCGGATAATAAATTTCACTAATTAGTAAGAGCTCGTTTAATATTAGTTTATTTCCGCAGATGTCAATGGTAAAGTCATACATGTTGTACAGAGACCTCCTCCTAGTAGCGTTTATTCTTCTAACACTCAAGGTTCGACGAATAGTTCGTCGTCTACGAATCGTCGATCAGATACGCACACCGGTACAATGTACTTGGGAGCGATGGCGTTTCCTTCCGATTTCATGGAAGGAGGCTTGACGTTTTTACATTCCCGCACAAATTTATCAGTAAATCGTTTAGTTTTTGCGAGAACACTGCTACGTCGAGCTATCGGTAACATTACTTCGTTAGAGAACGCCAATTATTTCGGAACAGCTGCGGAATCGCAAGCAGCGAGCTTGGAACGAGCTACCAATGCGTTGTAAGATTTATTTCGTGCGAATACGAACGTATTTTGTACCTCGAAACGATTGTAATGTTTGTTATATTTGATATTTTCAGAGAAGAAGATTTGAGAGCTGCAACTAGCGAAAATATCAACGGTTCAGGGCCCGATGTTGAAATACGAATTGAAATACCTAGTAAGTCTAGTCTACTTTTTGGTTTCAAAATTTCCGAATGGGTTTTAATTTATGACATTTGTTGTAGATTCACAACAAGATGCTGTACCGGAAGCGATGGCTGCAAGTGCTGAACAAACTGAAACTCTCGGTGCAGGCTCGGGTGACTCAGGAGAACGACCTCAAACTGAAGAAAACGCTGCAGCCGGAAGTGGTTCCTCTACTACACAACCGTATGTAATTTCTGAATCGAGTATTCATCGTTTTTAAACCCCTTATTATATTTCGAGTGGTTCATTAGGGAAAGTTCCAACGCCAACGCTAGCAGTGGTCCTCAAGATGACGCCAACAGAAGACGTTCTCGTACCACGATGATGGCCCAAGTTTTGGGCGCTGCATTACATACTCAAGTGCGCCTGATTCCGTTTATGAGACTGTTGAGACAATATTTACTTCAAGATACGGCCTTCGGTCCCGATGTAAGTATATTTTTTCTCTCCCTCTTCGTTGTTTAAAATCTATTTAACAATTTTATCATTTTCGATAGATATCTACGACGCATACCGAAGAACAAGTTCAACAATTGTACAATTCCGTCTCCGAACTGATGCATTATTTCGCTCATATTTACCACATGCTCAGCGACATCATGTGTGACTTCAGTCAGCCGCCTCCTCGTACGTTGAGATGTCGTACTGTTGTCGTTCAACAACAGCACGCTTCTTTGAGAAGAGAACCGAGAACCAGATCGACGGTGATACGATCTCCTGTCGTAGCTGTTCGTACTACTCCTCCTAGTACTTCGACATCTACCGGAGAGTCTAATAATGTGCCATCGGCTGCTGAGCCGGCTGAAACTAATTTGACTGCTGAAACGGCCAATATGAGCGGTGATGCTGGAACTTCTTCTGTCGAAGTAGTCATCGAAGAAGCAGATACTACTAATATTCACGATAACAACGACGAAAGCATGGATACCAGCGAACCAATCATACCCGGAGCTGAAAGTAAGTCCAAAGGGTGACGAAATTCTGTTTATAAGGTTCATGTTCAAAGTTTTTAATATTTTTACGTATAGTACATATCGAAGGAGGTAATGCTACTGTCAATGGTACTTCAAATGGTCCGACTGTTACTGTTCGAGGAAGAGCTGGAAATACCTACGTTATTCAGTCTATGCCTGAAAACATAGTTCCCGAAGGAATACGAATTAATTCGGTCGAAGCCACCATTTTGACTCCGAATGATGACATAGCTGGTGCTCTGGGTGCCGGTGAGTTGATATCATTTTTTTGAGGAGCTTTTTGATTTTTTAATTTTTATTGAAATATTCGTTTTGATGTAGCCGGTGCTAATCCGAGATGGAGAGCGAATTTCTTGCCAACTGAGGTGCTACAAAACATGTTCGGCTTCGTTAACCATTTCCGTCACAATCACCGACCCCCTCGCACAGCATCGGACGAACGAAGAGCCAGCAGCAGTCGACCCCAAACCAACGGTACTGCCTCAGCTGAAACCGAACAAACCGCTGGTCAAACATCAACCTCGACTGCAAACGCCACCACCGATGAAAGTAACCAACAGCAACAACAACAACAGCCACAAGCTCAGCAGCAACCCCCACAGCAACCAACCCAGAATGGTTCGGGTACAAGCGGAGGTAGCGGTACTGGTGGCAGTGAAAGATTCGTAGAATTCGACGTACCCGGTTTCGGACGCACCTTTGATCCGTTCTTACCTTGCCATTCGCACCATATCCATCCAATCTTGTCACGTGGCGGTAGCATCAGACATATTGGTAATTTGAGAGCGAGCGCTGCTCAAGCTTCGTCCAGTCAGGCCGAGCAAACGGGTCAGGCATCGTCGCAGGCCGCTGGTCAACAGCAACAGACTGGTGATCAGAATCAACAGACTTCTCGCGGATCTCAGGCTTCGGCGCAGGAACCTAATCAGAATGGGCAAGCGGAAGGAACGGCTAGGGCGGAATTCGAAGGCACTTTCCCGGTGCCCGATCATGGTCATATTATGGGTATTCTTAATTCCATTTTGCCCATGTTTAGTAACGTTGTATTCAGAAGGAATAATACCACTGGGTCTAGTACTCCACCGGCCGAAGGTAAACTATTTTTTTTTCAAGTTGATTCAATCGTTACATGGATGAAAATATGTTGTAATATTTTCTGTTTGATAGGTGCCGAAAGAAATTCGCAAGAAAGACCTACCTCGAATACACGTTTCCAAGTACGTATAATTTTTAAATAAATTTTCAATTTCTGTAACCTATCCTCATATGTTTTGCTATCCTCTTTTACAGTACACATCAAACGTAAATATCCACCCGGGCGCCATCCACATCGAAATCGACCCAGTCACTCGTAACGTACAAACCACTCACCCACCTAGCACCAACACCAACGCCGAATCGTCCTCTTCGTCTCGTACACGTAGATTCCGTCGCCCTCCTCGACCACGTATGCCTCGTGAAAGATCTAGTCGTAGACCTAGAGCTTATGCTATGTCTGTTCATCGCACCGAACCGACCGCCGCAGAAACAGCTTCGGCCGAAGCTGCCTTTATGGCCTCGTTCGACGGTACTGCTGGACTTTGGCCTATGTCGTCCTCGTCGTCTTCATCTTCGTCGTCGTCGTCTAGTTCATCGTCCTCAGATATCGATTCGCCTGACACGGTAAGTTACTAATGCGGGTTTATCGAATGCTTCGAATTGGCCAATAATTGATTCATCATTCTGGGTTATCGTTTTTTAGAGACACGAGCAGAAGAAGGCTAAGAAGGAGAAGCGTTCCGAGTATACGCCTTGTAAGACTATCAAGGTGGGTAATTTGAAAATAATGTGTAATTTAGGTTTCTGGACATCCTGTATAAAAATTAATTGAAAACAATTTTTCTATTTTTTATTGCAGAATATGTATTCGTCGGTGAAGAAAGAAACCGTACGTTATTTATTGGTAAGCACATGAAAGTTCAGGGCCGGCAACTTGGCATTTTTGGGATGTAATCGATTTGTTTCCAAAAGGGCTGGTTGCTTGACTGATTTGAATTGTGAGAATAATCCCTTTTTCAAAAAATTGAGATTTCATACCTCCGAAAATTGAGACATCTCTTTTTGTTAAAATTTGAAAAATACTCTTCTTCAAAACTTAAAAAAAATATTTTTACTTTCAAAAAAAAAAATCAAAAAATTTTCAATACAAAGAAATTGAGAAATTTTTCAATTCCGGATAAATTAAAAAAATTGTTACTCCAAAAATTTGAAAAATTTGATTGAAAATTTTTTTCATGGAAAAATCTAACAAATACTTATTGAAAAAAAATCACAAGCTTTGTTACTTCCAAAAACTTGAGAGATTTTATTCATTTCGAAAAATATTGAAATATTTTTTCATTCAAAGAAAAATTGACAATTTTTTAATCCAAAAAATGGCAATTTTCTTCTTTCCAAAAATTTACATTTTTTTTCTTTATAAAAATTTACAATTTTTTTCCTTATGAAAATTTGCAATTTTTTTTCTTTATAAAAATTTACAACTTTTTTAATTTTTTCATTCCCAGAAAAGTAGAAATTTTTTAAATCCAAAAAAAAAAAACAATTTTCTTCTTTCCAAAAATTTATAATTTTTTCTTTATAAAAATACACAATTTTTTTTACTTCCAAGAAAGTGAGAGATTTGCATATTCCATATTCTCTTGGAAAAAAATTGATAAATTTTTTCATTCCAAGAAAAATATAAATTTTTTAATCCAAAATATTTTTTTTCTTTCCAAAAATTTAAAATTAAAAAAAAATTAAAATTCACAAATTTTTTTACTTCCATAAAATTGAGAGATTTATCGTGTTCATTTTGAAAAAATTCAAAAAAATTTTAGAGCAAGAAAAAAGGTAATTTTTAATCCAAAAAATAACAATTTTTTTCTTCCCAAAAATTTACATTTTTTTCTTTTTTTTAAATTTATTATTCTTTTATTTCTAAAAATTTACTTTTTTTTATTACCAAAAATTTACTATTTTTTTATTTTCAAAAATTTACATTTTTTTTACTTTCAAATAATTGAAAGATTTTTTCTCACTTTGGAAAATTTTTTGCGGCTTTTGGTAAAAAAACTTCAGATTTTTTTTATCATCAGAAATTTTAGATTTCTTCGTCAAAAAAATCAGAAATTTTTTATTTTAATTTCAAATGACTCTGGAATTTTTTTTGTTTATTTTTTTCCCTAAGAAAATTCAAAGATCTTTTTTCAAAAAAAATTAAGTTGCCGGCCATACGAATCTAATTTTCGAATCAAAATAAAATTATACTAATCTGCTCTAATTTCACCCACAGGGTAGTCAAAAATCCACCGGAAGCAAGAAACCCAAAAACGAAGTGAAAAACAACACTTATCCGTTATTTTCGGTAAATCAAGAGGCTGTGTTTTTCGATATCGTCAAAGCGGTGGTAATAATAGACCATATGTACACCCTAGCCTTACCATATACTTAAAACAATACGTGTAATTACACATCTGCTCGTGTATCCTCTCAGATAAACGGTACGTCGATTGATCAAATAATCCGTAGCGGTGACAGTGGCAGTGTCGGTGGTAGCAGTAGCAGCAGCGCCAGCGGTAGCAGCACCAGCCACAATTTGGATGAATTGACATCGTGTGTTAGATACAAAATACGCGATCATCTAATCCAACGTAATATTCGCAAAGACGATAAAGAAAGCTTACTAAATGCGGTCAATATTTTAATCAACAACGATTTATTTAAAATGAAGTATTTGTTGGTTAGTGAAATTTTACTTGAATTTAGTTGTTATCGTCGGTAAAACGATGAATTATTCATACGATATTTTTTACGGTTCGAAATGACGGACGCGAGTTGTGTCGTTTGATCTGTTCGTTACGAAAGTCTAAAAACAAAAAAAAAAGTGACATTTTACGTGTGCAACTCTCTTGCTTGCTTGCTTGTGTATTGTGATCGTAGCTCGTATTGACACCATGACCATGTGTGTTTTCGTAATGGAAGTGATAACGTTATCGTACTACGAACGACTGTAAACGTGAAAATCATCGTACATAGTGATTTTTTTTTTTAAAAAAAGCTTGTCTTATGTAACGCCGATAAAAACCGTAGACGTTGGAAATGTTTGTAGGATTCGGAAAGCGTTAAACAAGAAATCGATTTAGTATCGACGTTGTGTAAATTTAATCAAGACAGTGTTCCAGAATTAATCGAATATATTATCAAATCCGAAGGTAACTCGAAACTATTATCTAATTCAACTTTCCTATTTTACCTTGGTGCTAATTTCATTGTAATTTTTATGCAGATTTAAGCGAAGCAGACACACGTAAATTTTCTCAAATTTTCAATTTCTACGTTGCCCGTCTATTAACCTTGTTCGTATATTGTATCACCGGCGATGATAAAAGCGTACATATTAAAAAAGTACTCGGATCTGTGGTCGTAAGTACCTGCACCTACCTACCTGCGTATTGATATAGGTAAAAAAAATCGACCTATCGATATAATACAAATTCCATTACAGGAAGAAATGATTAAAAGATTGCCAGCTCAAGAAGAACTGATACGTTGGTTAAGAAAAGACTTGATTAATCACGTTATCTCGTATTCAAAAATTTGCCATCCCGATAATTTGCCGTCATTTATGAGACATTACGTAGTCTACAGATTACCTCCCGTTATGCCGATCGAATGTACCGTTGCTACCGCCACTATCACCAGTTTCGGAACGAATGACCAGCAGAATACTGAAGTAAGTGAATTTACAATGCGATGGTTTCATTCGTTTGTGTTACGTAGGTATGAAGAATTAAGGCCGAGGTGACGTGTCAGGCTTTATAGATTCAAGGTTAATATTTATATCAGTGCGCGTTGCATGCCGGATACACATAGGCGAGCTTTTTGCGCTCTAAATCGAGTGAACTTTGGACGAGTAGCGGATTTGGAGGTGTTGAGAGAGGCGAGAGGGTAACGGCGGCTGGGCTGAGTGAGATAAGAGGCAGTGTTACCGTGGCTAGGTGTTGGCAAATGTAAAACGGTGTGTTTTAAAATGTTTTGAAATTCATGATGCATTTTTTCGAATTGTTAAAAAAGAAATTCTACCAAATAATTTAGCAGCATTTTTATGAAATTTTGTTGAATAAAAAATACTGCTTTTTTAAAAGTCGAATTAATCACTTTTTTCAAAAATTAAATCTATTACTTTTATTTTTTTTTCAGTGTGAGAGTTGATGAAAAATTTACGATTTCCTTGAAAAATGTAATTTGACATTTTTTGGAAAAATTAAAAATTATCAGCATCTTACAAAACTAACATTTTTGTTGAAAATTATTTAAATTTTCTTTTTATTCATTTTTTTTTACAAATTTTATAGATATCCAAATTTTACAATACTCGGAAAATATTAGAAATTGGAATTTTTCAAAAATTAGATGAATAAAATAATTTTTTCATTTTTTTTACGAAGTGAAAACTACAATTTTTCGCAACATTGAAATAATGGAGAAAATTTACTATCTGAAGTAGAATAATTCGCAGATTTTCAAAAATTAAATTAAATGATTTTTAAAAAAAAAAATTTAAATACGCCTACAAATAAAAATTTATTATTTCATGAAAGAATAAAAATTGTGGGAGAGGGGGGAGTGAAAAGTTATCATTTTTCATAGAATGAAAGATATAAATCTACAATTATCATTGAAAAAATTCAACATTTTGAGGAAAATTGAAAATTCACAAGTTTTTGCAAAAGTAAAAATTACCTACTTGAGGTAAAACATTAGTTCTTTTTGTAATTTTTTTGAAAACTGAAATTCATAATTTTTTAAAAAAGAAATTAAAATAAATTGAAATAATTTTCATATTTTCACAAATTGAAAAATATTTTTTATAGGTAATGTTGATTTTTTAGTTTTTCGTAAATTTTTTGGAAAGTGAACAGTTTCCATTTTTCATGGTCAATTTCAAAAGTATTTTCAAAAATTAGATTTCTTCATTTTTTTTCGTTTTTCTTTTAAAAACTAAAAATCTGAAAAATTTGGAAAATGAAAAAATACAACTTCTATGAAAAGATAAAATCTAAAATTTTCTAGAAAAAGAAAATGAACAAAAACAAAACTTTATTTTATAAAATTTCAAGAAATGTTTTGGAAAGTAAAAATTCCCATTTTTCGGGTCAATCAAAAATTTTTCTGATTTTTCAAAATTTGAATTTTGTACGAATTCTTTCTTCGGGTGGGGGTGGGGGTGGGGGTATAACCGAAATTCACATTTTGTAAAATTGAAAAATTATTGCAATAATCATCATTTTTTCAAATATTGTGTAAATTAAAAATTGAAAATATTTTACAGAATTGTTTTTTTCTTATGATTTTTTTTGTAAGTTTTTTTTCAAGTGAAGATTTGCCTACCATTTTTTAGAGTGGAATTTTTTACATTTTTTTTTTTTTTTTTTTGTATATCTAATAAAATTGAAAATTCACTATTTTTTGGCAGTTGAATAATTTACAGATTTTTCAAAAGTTGAATTGTTAATTTTTTTCCAATTTTTTGAGTTGTAAAAAATTACAATTAGAAAAAAAATCATCTTAAAATTAATTTTTTAAATTTTTTGAAAATTTGTTGGAACAGTAAAAATTTATTATTTTTTGAGAAGTAATAGTTTTTAAAAATTTGAATGATGTACGAATTTTTTTCATGGGGGGGGGGGGGGGGGATTGAACGGAAATTCGCATTTTACAAAATTGAAATCATTTTAGGTACCTAATTTATATTTTTAATTTTTTTTTTACAATAATTTTAAAATTCATACCAAACATTTTACATTTTTTTTCTAAGTGAAAATTGACTATTTTTTTAAGGTGTGGAATAGTTAACTGACTTTTTAAAAATTTAGTAAAAAATTAAAGATTTTTTTTGTCATTTTTAAAAAAATTATCTTTGAAAAAATTTAACATTCGCATCGTTTTACAAAACTGGCATTTAAAAAAAAAACAGTTTATTTGCAATTTTTTTGCACAGTAAAAATTCACTATTTTTGGGTAGTTGAATAATGTACGTACCTACTGATTTTTCTTAAAAATAAATTATTTCTATTTTTTTTTCAATTTGAAATTTACATAATTACCTATGCATTTCTCAAAGTTAATTTTTTCAAATTTGTTTGCAAAATTCTTTTAGAAATGAAAATTTACAACTTTTTGGAAGATCATTTTACAAAACTGAAATTTTTTGTTAGTTTTTTGGTAATTTTTTGAAAGATTATTTTCGTGGAAATTGAAAATTTACCTACGATGTTTCCCAAAATTAATTTTTTTTACATATTATTTTTTGAAAGATTATCCATTTTTTTGGAAAGTGAAAATTATCAATTTTTTGTTAGTTGAATAGTTCACTAATTTTGAAAAGATCTAAGAATTAATGTTTTTTTCTTCTTCAATTTTTATAATTTTTCTTTGAAGTTAAAATAAAATTTCTCAAAATTTCACAAAAATTGAAAAATTCTTTGAAAGTTATTAGGTATAATTTTCAATTTATTTATTGAAGAATATTTCTTGAGTGAATTAAAGATAAAGAATAATTTTTTTAACTAATTTTTTGGGCAATTCTTTAAAGAACATAAATTTAATTTTTTTTAATTTTTTTTTAAAAGTGAAAATTCTATAATTTTTTTGAAAGATTATTTTTAGGAGAAATTGAAATTCATGATATTTTACAATGCGAGAGAGTTTTGTAAAGAAAGAACAAAAACGATTTTTTAAATTTTTTGTTGATTTTTTGGAACGTTATAAAATAGAAAATTTATGTAAGCTGCTATTTCTAAAAATTTATTTATTTACGACTTTTTTGATTTTTTTAATGATAATTTTTTTACTTTACAAATTCTATTCTCATTCGTATTATTAACCCTATATCTTGTTTTTTTCTCACCTAGCAATCTCAGCCAATGGAAGTAGAAGATCCGGCTCAATCGTCTTCTTCAACATCCAGCGAAGCATCATTCGTATCGTTCAACTCCGAAGATAACAACGCTCAGCAATCCACGCAGCAACAACAACAACAGCAGCAACAGCAAGCGTCCACCGCCGAACAGTCAAATAATAATCAGACATCGACAACAGTAGCCGAAACTTCAACAGCCGGTGCGGTTGCCGATGCTGCCCAATCCTCAGAGTCATTACCAGAAGTTGTATTGAATTCGGAAGAATGGCATAGGTCTTTCCCTTCGGTAAGTTCTACTTTAGTTCTACTCTAAGATTTAATTTTATAATTTATCAAATTTCACCAAAGCGTCATTTTTTTCGTAGGAATGGGTACCTATTATAGCTCGAGATATTCATAGACTGAGAAGGCAAGGAAGCCAGCCACCGTATAGTGACGCGTATCTTTCTGGAATGCCAACCAAACGAAGAAAATTGATTAAGAATAATAAGCCAGATCTCAATAACAGTAATCAATTAATTACCGGTAAGTTTCCATTTGACCTTCTTAGAAGCCAATGCTCGTATAATTTTAACTCGTTTCAATTGTATTCGTATTTCAGAAAATTTATCATCGGCTATCGATTCAGCTGGATTACCGTCTTCGATAGGTGCTATAACGAACCAGGTGGCGGAAACCGCCGGCCAGAGTAATCTTTCTGAGATAGTTAAAGAAGAGTTGAAAGAAAACGTTCGCGAAAATATCGTCCAAGAGTCGGATTTCCTACCCAGACGATTCCCCGACTCCACCAAGTATTTCATGGATAAATAAAAAAAGAAGACTTAGCTCGGAATAAAGGTTTCTAATTGTTTGTTTTTCTTTCTCTTTTTTTTTTTTTTTTTTTTTTTTTTTTTTTGTATATTTATATAATAAATAATGGCTTATTTAATCGGAATTTTAATCATAGTCTTATTATGTAGCGGTAGTGTATATTTTTAAATTATCGTTTACTACCTACGTGTTACTACGTTTTATTAATAGTTGAATTTTCAATTTGTACTATTTTCAAATTATTCGCTTTCTAATGTTTACGGATTTATAATATTTATTTAAAATACAAAAAAAAAAAAATGATAATCGAGTGTTTTTCATTTTTGCTTCGTGCATCGGCTCGGTTGCTGTGTTCAGTGTCGTACTTTGGATACCACTTGTACTATCGAGAGTGTTGATCTAAGCATGGCTGGAAATGTGGGTCGTAACATGGGGAATACTTTGAGGGCGAAGAAATGGATTGGTTTTTGCGCTTGGCCCAGGAATACTTGAAATAGTTTCCTTTGTGAGGGGGGCATTTGGTACCATGTCGTGTTGTAAATTTCTTCGGCTACTATTTCATTCTGAGATGAGAAGATGTGTTAGATATTATTAGTGTAAATGATCAAATAATGTACGTTGAATTATATATATATTACTACCATTTGCTGTAGGAGCATTCCCATGTGGCAGTATTTGAAAACGCCTGTGGCTACTTCGACCAATAATATGCTGAAGTCTAGAAATGTACTTTTTTCTTCACCTCCCTTGAAAAAGAAAATTTCAAGTTAATAAGAGAGTAAAATTGAAAAAATATATGTATAGTCCATAGTTTGAAACACTTTTGTTGAAAATTTTATGAGCATCAAAATTTTTCAATTTTTTTGAGCTGAGAAAATTGATGAAAAATTTACAATTTTTCGACAAAAAGATTTCAATCATTTTGGAGGGAAAAATTTCTCAAATTTTCTAGAGTATAAATTTTTCCTAAATTTTTGGAGAAAAAAACGTAGGTCCGAAATTTTTCGGAACAAGAAATATTTTTGAAATTGAAAAATTTCTGAACTTTTTAAAGTAAAAATATTTTTCAAAATGAAAAAAAGTTTTTTATTAATTTTTTTGATAGGTATATTATTTACTTGTATAAAAATCTAAATGTTATTGAAAGAAGAAATTTTTTCAGATTTTTTGGAATAATATAGAATTTCTAAGTGACCTAAAATACCTCCTTTTGATTTTATTTTTTTCAAGTGGCCTAGAATATTTCTTCTGGGTTTACTTTTAGATCTCACTTTTTAGAAAAAACACAAATTTATTGTCTCAATTTTTTATGCAACCACCCCCCTCCCCCTCCATATAACATTTTCTATTTTTTGGGATAAAAAATTTCAGAAATTGAAAAAATTCAAATTCTAGGTACCTTTTGAAGAAAAATTTTTTCAAATTTTTGAATCAAGTAAAAAAGTATGCCAATTTTTATATCCAAAACAAGTTCGAAAATATTCATTTTTATGTGAAAAATTTCTTGATTCTTGGAGAAAAAATGTATTTTTCATTTCTTTTATTTTTGAAAAAAATTCAATTTTTCCTAATGAATAATTTTCTTATTTTTTGGGATAAAAAATTTCTGAATAATTTCTTCAGAAGTAAATTGCGATTTTTTAAAGAAAAAATTCCAAACTTTTAGTTGGAGTTTTTTTTCAACATCAATGCTTTGGAGAAGATGAACTCTCTTATTTTCCCGAAGGAAAAAATTTCGTGGATAATGAAATTTGTAAGTTGAAAAATTTCTCAATTTCGAAAAAATCTCCTGTTTTTTTAAGTCTTCTCCTTTATTTTTTAAGCAAAAAACTTCTAACATTTATTTGAGATATAAAAAAATCACTGAATTTTAATTAAGTGAAGAAATTTTTCAATAAGAATAAAATTACGATTTTTCGTACCTATCAATCATTTTGAGAAAGAAAAAAAAATCATTTCTTATGTAAAAAATTGGTACAGAATTCTCACAGCTTTTTTGGTAAAAAAATCTCCTTGATTTTTTTTTTTTTTTTTTTTTTTTTTTTTGAGAAAAGACCTCTGCAGTTCTTTGGGGGAAAAATCTAAATTCTTTTAAAACACAAACATCCTTTCTTATTTGAAATAAAAAATTTCTCATCCATTTCTATCTCAATTTATCGAAGAAGAAAAAAAATCCTACAATTTTTAATGTGGGAAAAATACTTTATTACTCCTTCTTAGGTATGTAAAAAAGTTACTCATTTTTTTGGAATTGAAAATAGTTTAGTACTTGGTTATTTCATTTGTTTAAAATAGAAAATTTTCTCATTTTTTGGGGGTAAAAAAATCCAAAATTTTATTGAAGTAAATTTTACGAGTGAAAAATTCTCATTTTTTTTTAGAAAGGAATTCTTTTTTTTTTCAAAAAAATTAAATTTTTGTTTTACTTATTGATTTCTTTTTTTTTTTTAAATCCTGTCCCTAGTTTTTTTGGAGAAGATGAATTGTCTCAATTATTTTTAGATAAGTAAAAAAAAAAATATATTTTTTGAGGAAAATTCCTATTATTTTGAAGAATATCAATTCATCTAATTCTTCTAGTGAAAAACACTGCTTTTTAGTTTTTTTTTAAGATAAAAAATAGGTTCGAAAATATTCAATTTTTTGAATTGAAGAAATCTCCTCTTTTTTAAAATAAAAAATTTGCTCTTTTTTTGGGATAAAAAAAATCATAGAGTTTTTTGGAAATGAAAAATTTCTCAACCTCTAGAAAAAAATATTCAATTTTGGGCTTCATTTTTTTTTGACAAAATGTATCTTCTTTTTTGGAGCAAAAAATCGTCTATGTAAAAAAAGTTGATTATTTGGGGGGGGGGGGGGGGGGGTGGCGATTGGCCCCTTTTTTTGGGGGGAAAAAAGAACTTTTTTGGAGGAAAAAATGTCTATAATTTTATTGAAATGGAAACTTTCTAATTTTTTCTAAGTAGAAATTTTTCAATTTTTTGGAGTAGAAAATTTCAAATTTTTGGGTGAATAAAAAATCTTTTTTTTATAATAAAAATTTTAAAAATTTTAAATTTTTTGGAGAATAGAAAATTCTTTCTTTTTTAGAATAAAAATTTAAAAAATTTCATCATCTTCTTGAAATGAATTCTTTTATGAATTTTACTTACCTATTGGAATGAAAAAATATTATATTTTGTTGGAGAGAAAAAAACCTTTTATTTCGGATCAGAAAAAATTCCTCAATTTTTTTCGAGTAAAAAAAACAGAGTTTTTTAATGTAAAAAATACTTACCCAATTTTTAAAAAAAAAAACATCTAGTTTTTGGAAGAATTCCCTTTTAATTTTTTTTTATAATTGAAAAATTTTCTCTTTTTTTTTAGGGTAAAACCCAGTTTTAAAAAAAGTAAAAAAAAAGATTTCTCATCTATTTAGAAAAAAATTGTTTTTATTTTGATTTTCAATTTGTTTTTTGAATAAGATGGGTCTTAGGTATTATTTTTGAAGAAAATTAAAAAAAAATTGAAATAAAGAAAAATTGTTCTTTTTTAGAATTATTGGCAAATTTCCAATTTTTTGGGGTATACAAATGTTCTGAATTTTATTAAAATAAAGAAATACCCAGGCAAAAAATATCTCCTTTTTTTCAAACAAAAATAATTTTGTATTTTTTTGCAATTTTTTTTTATTTTTTTTTTGTAATAAGTAAAAAGTTTTTGAATTTCTTTTGGATGAAAAAAATATCTTTCAATATTTGAAATTTTTGTTGGGGGCAGTACATCACCTCTATGGCATACCTATGTCACACTAGTAGGTATTTTTCGAAACTCACCGTCCTCAGAAGTATCCCTTCGGTGATGATTATGATGGTAACGAAAGGCAAAAAAAGGCTAAAAAAGATCTCAATATACGTCTTAAAATACCGAGTACACGCTACCAATCGCTGATGGCACCGTATGCACCTGACCATCCGCATATTGAATCGTACATTCGCAGCATGCATTTGAACTTGACAAGCAATCCTCGCATGTTTACTCTTCCACGTGCCATCATCCGGTGTACTCATCCTCAGATGGAAAATCTTCTCCATACTTTGCCTATGACTGGACGCATATCTACCGATAATCGTTCGCAATTTAACGAACTTATTGTGCAATTCTAACACCACAAACATGTTGAATATGGAAAGCGACAACATTGGTAGAAATAGCAAAGCCACCGTGGTCATCTGGAGCGAATATATGATGGCGTATTGATTAAAAGAAGACACTCCGTAGATGAATCGAGAGCAATAAAAGTAACTGTAGACGTTACGTAAAGCTTGTATATTATTACCGTAAAACAGCACTCGAGCTGGACGTATCACGAAATACAGAGTGCAGAGGAAAATCGTCAAGATTTGGTACTTGATTACGTCTCGGATGGTGTACAATCCTTTGACTTTCTCGGAATGTTTTAGGTCTCTGAAGTCGGCAAAGATGGCTCGCTCGTCGTCCAAAAATTTCATAATTTTTTCCAAGTTGTCGCGAAAGTGCAATGTGACCAAGTAGATGAAAAACATCGTGTAGGCGCTCAGTATGGATAAAAGAGCATGCAGAGCGATCACTATATCGAAAGGGAATTCGCTAGTACCAGAAAGAGCTAATATTATGTAATCGACGATCAATACGTGGATTAGAACGAATGTTGCGATGTTGTAGAATATCCAAATGTATTTTAAAGAAGGTGCGACGAATGGTGATTTTATGATACCTCCCAAAGTGCAATAGCTTAAGTACATTAACTTCGTCGATGTCTTTTTAAAACCGAAAGCGTTCGCGAACATTTTATACAGATTTTCAAGTTCCTATAATATGGTTTGATTTGGATTGATTCTAGGATCTGGTGAAAAACGTCCAATTTTCCAACTTCTTCGTGATCTATTGGTTGAGTTAGAGACCTTGGAAAATGGCCAAAATGGTGTGATACGGAATAACCCTTCATTTTCCCTAAGTTGTAATTAAGCCTACGTTAGTCTCAGGTTGTTTGAAAAATCATCCCTTAATTGAGCCTAAATCGGTAGCTCGAAGAGGAGGTACGAAAAATTAAAATTATAGCCCTCTTCGTAACTTTTGTAATAATGAAATTAATCGGGAACGTAATAGTATGTCGTGCTTGATAACTTTATCAAATTAATAAAACCCAAATTACTTGAAAATTCAACTACATAATTGGATAACATTTTGAAAATTTTGTCAACTCCTATTAAATTGGTCTTTATTCAAGCATGTAAAACATCTGCCAAGTTTCGTAATAATTTAACATTAGTGTACCTTACCTATTTATAGGAAAAAATGAAAAAATTTAACCACCTCCTCTCACCTTCAGTTCACCTATTTTTTGAATTTCTGTCGAAGAAAACAAAATTGAAATTTTTGATAAAACAAAAATTTTTATTGAAAATTCAAAATTTTTAAAAAATTTAGTTGAAAAAAAAATTGTTGTCATTCTTTTTTCAAATCTTGTTTACGAACCAATTTTTTATATTTCATTGAAAACTCAAATTTCAAATTTTTGATGATGATAATTTTTTTTTCATTTTGTATTTTTGTTGAAAATAAATTTTTTAAATAAATTTTGGTGAAGAAGAAAATTTTATATGTAAAACTTTTTCAACACCTAGTTTGATTTTTTTTTTTAAATCAACATCAAAGTAAAAGGAAAATTGTTTCTAAAATTTTTTAAAAATCAACAAAAACTTGAAATTTTAAAGAGAGTAAAATAAAATTTCCGATATGTCACCTTCATTGCTAAGCTCCACAGTGAAAACCAAAAAAACCGTTTTCCGATTTTTTTTTAAATTTTTAGTTTTTTTTAATAAATTTTTTTATTTTGTCAAAATTCAAAAACAGAATTATAAAGTTTTTGAAATTTGTCTAAAACAGAATTTTTAAATTTTTGTCAAAAACAAATTTTTTATAATTTTTTTCGAAAAACAATTTTTTTGAATTTTTGTCAAAAAACAAAAGTTTTAGATTTTTGTAAAAAATTTTGATTTTTTTGAAAACAATTTTTTCAAATTGTTGCCGAAAATAAAATTTTTGTCAAAAATGAATTTTTTGAATTTTTGTTGTTTTTTTGGTGGTTGTGAGGGGGGGGGGGAAGCTCTCAACTCGATTGGAGAAAGAATCTCTCACTTATTTGTTGCTTATTTGGGAAAAAATTCCTAATTTTTTTTTGCTTTCTGAAGTGAAAAAACTTCTCTCATTTCTTTGAAGGAAAAAAAAATTCAAGTTTGCGAAAAAGTCTCTAAATTTTTTGAAGTAAGAAATCTTTTAATTTTTATCCAGGGTTTTTAATTTTTTGATTTTTATCCTTTAAAACATTTCAGTTTTTTATCCAGAGAAAATCTCAGTTTTTTTTTTCAGAAAAAAAAAATACTTTTGGAGAAGAAATTTATGATTTTTAATCATAGGTATTTTTTTTTGAAAAGAAATTCTTCAGTTTTTTTAGAATTAAAAAAATCTCCAATTTGTTTGGAGAAAAAATTCCTATTTTTCAACTTTTTGTATTAAAAAAACTTCTCACATTTTTTTGAAGAAAAAGCAATTATTTGCGGAAAATCTGTTTTTTTTTTAATTATATATTTTTTGGGAAAAATACCCTAATTTTTAAAAAAAAATCTTTCATATTTTTTATTTTTCATTAGGTATTTTTTAAAAAATTTTTCGGAGAAAAAAATCTGTTTTTTTTTTTTTTCAGAAAAAAATATTTTTACTTTTGGAGAAGAAATCCATGATTTTTTGGTCATATTTTTTTTTGAAAATAAAATTCTTTAGTTTTTTTGGAATTGAAAAAAATCTCCTAAATTTTTCTACTTTTTGTATTAAAAAAACTTCTCAACTTTTTTTGAAAGAAAAAGCAATTATTTGCGGAAAAAAACTGCGATTTCTTAAAATCATAATTATATTTTTTGAGAAAAATACCTTATTTAAAAATTTTTTCCCCTTTTGAAAAAGAAATCTTTTGCTTTTAGAGGAAAAACTTCAAGTTTTGGTTTCAATTTGTGGAGTAGAAAAATTATTTTTTCAAGATTTTTTTTTCTCAGAAAGTAAAATATAAATCTCTTGGTTAGGCCTCGGGGAAAAATTCGGGCCCGGTGCAAGCGCACCTTTTGCACTCCCTCTCGCCGTCGCTATTCGATGTGCACACTTTGCGAACCCACCAGTGTACTAAAAAATACATAATATTGAGTAAACGTGGTATCTGAAATTTTAGATGAAAAATCGAAAAGTTTTTGCAAAAATTTTTCAATAAAAGTTGTAGATTGAGTTCTAGGAATAATTACGATCATTACAGAAATTTCGATTGGACCAATTTCTACCCACCAATTTTACATTCAAAATTGGAGGAGAGAGTAGAGTCCAATCAAAAAAACTTTCCAACAAAAATTGTAGATTGAAATCCTTGGAATCATTTTGATTATCAAAAAAAATGTTGATCGGATCCTTCCCTCTTCCCAAATTTTGCATAACACTACAGAGATGGTCCATATCAAAATTGGAGGGGTGGGAGGGGTTCAATCGAAATTTTTATGTTTATTCAGGTTTTATAATACATATATCGTATTCTGAGGCGACTGATAACTTTCTTTCCCATTTCTTATTAATGAAGCTCTAAGTACCTATTGAGATAAAAATGGTTTAAAAAATTTTAGGAATTAGAGAATGAAACTTGCTCGTTTAATTATGCCATCAGATGTTCTCTAAAGTGGCGTTCTCTCGACATAAACAGTCAAGTACAAAATATCTACAATAAATTCACATAAGTATGATTAGAAATTATGAATTATCACATGATATACAAAAAACAAAATCACAATGATACAGGAATAAATACAAAAATAAATTAAGCAACTTTTTCTAAATTTTCTTTAACATTCTTGGCAGCAAAACTCAAACTGGATTTACTAAAATTCAAAGGCATCAATCCCAATTCACCAGAGTATCGGTTTTTGACGATCTAAAAATAAAAATACCATCTTGAAAATTATTTCTTAAAAAAAAAAAAAAAAAAAAAAAAAACATCGTAAAACAAAGTGTACGAAGAAAATCCTACCTGTAAATATTTCTTAGTATGCAACGATGGTAATACTTTCTTTTGTATAATGAAAATATTATCTGCTTCTTGAGACGCTTTGGCGCCGCCAAAAATCGAACTAATGCTCAACTCGTCGGTATCTTTTTCCTTCCTCGGATGGATAATTAAAGTAACGTGACAATTATACTGCGTTGCGAAAGCTCTAAACACTCCGATGACTAAATCTTGTTTATAAAATCGATCCATGAATTTCTCGCTTCCCGGTGACAAGCCCATCATGAATTGTAAATTATCGATGATCAAGTGCTGAATATCGTGCACATAAGTCGCATGCTCGACTACCTTTAAAAATAAAAAAAAATTAACGAACGATAAGGATTTTCACATAATCCGAATGAGACCTACTTCCATGACTTTTTGCACAGGCTGAGGTCCGTGGAATTTGAGGAAATAAATTGGTAACTTTTCGAATTCGTTGGCCCAAGCGTTGAAATTTTCCAAGTTATCGCTCAAAGGTGCAAGAGCCATTTGTTGGAGCATTGTTAAAGCTAAACGTTGATTACGAATTTCAAAACTTCCCCATAATGTGCATACCTAGAAGAAAATTCGATGTTAAAACATGTCTATAAAAGTTTTTTTTTAAAATGTGGACGAATTTACTAACTCCTTGTAGAGCTAAATCGAGAGAATATTCGCTTAGAAAGGTTGTTTTTCCGCAGCCTGTTGGACCAGTCAAAATGGTCAATTCGCCTCTACGGTGGCCCCTTACGAATTCATTCAGTATCGGGAAACGTTTCCATTTAACACCCTGAGCCTAAAAAAAAAACATTTGTCAAGATGGAAATTTGAAAAAGGTTGATTCATTTTGAATTTTTCTCACTTTATCGACATTTGTTAATTCAGACCAGATGTCTTCTCTTAAATTCGAAAAAGTCGTGATACTTTGATGAACCACTGGTTGAGCTGATTTCAATATTTCGTTAACGTCTACTTCGTCTTGTTGCGACTGGAGATATTTATAAGGTTGGAGATCAGCTTTACTGTAAAATAAATAATTAATTTAATAATACCGAGAGAGAAAAATTATAAGTAATTTTTATTTCTTACCGAATTAGGAAACATCTTTGCTCTCCGAGCTTTTTACAAAACATACGCGCAGCGTCTAAATTTGCAGAGTCATTTCCAAACCATAAAATTAATTTTTTATATTGTTCTAATAAAGGAAGAATTTCCTGAGGTAACATCACAGTCCCTGTAACAAAAATTTCATACGTAGGAACACACACAAATCTATAATTTTTTTTAAAATGTATATTTACCATGAGGTAGACAAATTATGTGTAAATTGAGTTTCAAACTCGATAAAGCGATGACATCCTTCAAGTTCAGCACCAAAACAGCGGAATCAGTCTTTTTTCGAACTTTCGGAGGAATATATTTTATCAAACCCATGCAGCCTTTCGCAGGATGACAATATTCGCGGTTCTTTTGAGTCAACTGCTTCACCCCAACGATATTCTTATTACCACCGGTCAAAGGAAAGTATAAATTTTTACCATCTTCATCTACAATCGCTTCGAGTTCCTGCAGGATCCCTAAATTCGATTCCTAAAAAATAAAATTCCACAAATAATGTAAAAATTGTAAATTTAAAATTGAAAAAAATTAATATTGATAAAAAACGAAGTATACATTTAATTTGAAAGCTGATAAAATATTTGGTAATTTTTCTGGAGGAACTAAACCGATGCTTTTGCAATTTTCAGAAAGCTGATTCCATTTCACTGTACCCTCGTTCAAAGCTGCAGGTTTTTTGGTCTTTTTCTTGGAACTTTTCTTATCAGATGATGAAGTCGTGTCTGTTTCCGGAGAGGTGGTTATTTTGCTCGTGATATTTTCCCATGTTCCGTAGTCCTGACATTCCATGCACATATAAAAACCTAAAACGAGATTCTAAGCATGAGGTACTGAAATGATGAAATTTTCCAGCTACGTTATTCACTTACCGGTGACTTTATTGATATACAAAGTGCCATCTTTCTCATTTCGGCAATTAATGCATTTCGTAGCAATGCAAGTGAATCCGTCTTCGAAAGAGCATCCATTTTTTTGGAGAGTCTGTATTATCGACGGTGTAGATGCTTCGGTAGGTAGATCGAGTTTATCGATGGTTTTCGGTTTACGTGGGCCGGCAGCTTGGGCATATTTTCTAACGAGTTTTACCGGAGATCTGAATTTTTGTAATTTTTTCAACGGAAACACAATCCTAGAGACACTTTGCCGGTACATTTTTACTTTGTTAGTAGATTTCACGCATGTTTTGTATTATTTTTGAAACAATCCAAAGGCTAGATACATCATTAGAAATTTTCACTCATCATTACGCAATAATTAGAAACCAAAGCACATGATAAAGTAATTAAAATTCTACCGAAGAATAACAAAAACACATGATTTGCAGGAAATGCGGGAAAATTGAAAAAAATTGATAAAATTTTTTACAAAATTCCAAAATACCGACATTTTCCATTCTTTTTCACGAATGAATCACTTTTTGGCTTTAGAACGACGACGTTTTTGCCAGAAATATTGAAATTTCAGCTTGAAAAGCTAAAAAAGTTGAAAATCTTTGTTTACAAAAAAATTTTGCGATAATTTTTGTTCGGTGTTTTGCGTATAATTTTCGTCGAAATTTTAATTATTTTTCACTTTTAGATTAGAATTATTTGAATAATTGACGAATAAATTAACCGTAATTAATCATTAATGTCGTGTAAGTCAATTTTCAACTTTTCGTTCATTGTATTTTCTCTTATATCGTTATCATTGTCGGTCCCAGCTGAAGTAAAAGAAACCACTGGCTTCGCTGCATCGCTGTGAAAGTGTTGCAGCGTTGGTAAGTTTTTGTCATAAATAATTATTTTTTGTCGTATTATAAATATTCTATGTAGTTTCTCAATCATTGTACAGGTTTCTTTCATCATTATAATTTTTGTATTTGTTGTTGTAGTGCTTCTAGCAAAGAGGTATGACTGAAGTGGATCCAAGTTTGATTGCGTTAGAAACCCTGGATCGCACATCGCCAGAGTTGTGGCCAGAGCCAAGTAAGACCTAAATTCGAATTCGAATTGAATTACACATCATCTTGATATCAAATTATACCTATTTCTCATTCCGCAGTCCCAGGAGTTTCAGGATTTGTCCACTTACGTCCATCGTTTCAGAATAAGTCACAGCAGCCTTGGAACCGTCCTTTAGATAGAGATGATATTTTACAGCTGACTTGTAAGCTTATCAGCGATGGAACTTTCATCATTTTTCATACCTCTGTGATTTTATCGTGACATTTTTATTTTTCAGACTATGGAAATTTATCGCAAAAAGAATTAATAGCAGAAGTTAAAAAATTATACGATGTAGCCTATAATTTAGGTTTAGAAGAAGCGAAGGAAATGACTAGGGGGAAATATTTACATATTTTGCAAAAGAAGAAAACGCATTAGGCGTTATATTTCACCTTCTTTTTTTTTTGTTTTTTTTTTACTAATGAAATTCTGATGACTTGCACATAATTTGTATTTTGTTATAATAATTTTATTAAAAATGTAATTTATTTTCGAATTTCGATTTAATGTCGTTTTAGCAAATACCTGAAATAGTACTCGAGTGTAAGAGTGTAAATTTTTATATTAATCGTTCGAAGGCGAAGATATGTCCCAGATACTGATTAATTTAAAAGTACACCGAAGTACTTACACGTGAAAACAAGGATCTACTCGTAATTCCAATTTTTGAAGATGCGAATTTTTATAAGTACCTGATAAAAAATATATCTAGCTAAGTACTTGCAATAAAATTTACTAGTTGAAATATATTTCATTAAATAAAAATCCAGTCTTATTTTCAACATAGGGGCACCAATGACAAATTTTAACGATGCTCTTTTACGTTATTTTCGCATTACAAATTTTCATAAGTGTGTCTTCTTTGAGATTAAGTTCGAAAATTGGTTTCGACGATGATTTGAATTTAGAAAGAAATTATAATCCTGTTTCCGATGAGAAATCCAGTCCCAGTGATGGCTTTCAAAGTACTGTTCAGTTCACCGATCAGTATTTTAGGCAAAGGTTGGACCATTCTAGGCCTACTGATACTTCAACGTGGCTTCAAGTAAGCAAAATTTCGACATTTTAATGACCATTCGAATTAATTTTTAATTGCCTATTCTTTTTCTACGTGAAGAGATATTTCGTGAACGATTTTTACTACGAAGAAGGCGGACCGATATTTCTTTTTGTTTACGGCGAAGCTGCAGCGAATCGTAAATGGATGGGGAAAGGTCCGCAGTGGATTGCAAATGCTAAGAAATTCAATGCTTTGTGTTTTGGACTAGAGCATAGATTTTATGGGAAAAGCAGGCCAAAAGGGTAATTTGCTATTGAATTTTATCGTCGACTGAAAGTCTCAAGTGTTCGTTTGAGTACCTACTTATTATTTTATTTATTTTTTTACAAGATATCTTGAAGTATTTCATCACAGACATTGAAAAAAATTAAACACAATACGATAATCTTCGTTTTGTCCTTCCTCATGTAGAAATACCAATGGAACAAATTTGCAATATTTGACGACCGAGCAAGTTTTAGCTGACATTGCATATTTTATAGAAGATATGAACGAAAAAAATAATTTTTCACCCCACACTAAATGGATTCTTTTCGGTGGTTCGTATGCTGGTTCTTTGGTAGCGTGGATGAGATTGAAATACCCTCATCTTGTATATGGTGCTGTGGCATCGAGTGCCCCTCTTCTTGCGAAAACAGATTTTCCAGGTTCGTCAATTTAAAAGTAGGCAATTAGGGCTGGCAGCTTGAAATTTTCCAAAATGTAGTTCGATTGGTGAATATTTTCTACCAAAAACCAGAAAAATAATAGACCTATTCTTTGTGCTAACTGCTAAAAAAATTTCTTGAAAAATTGAGAGTACCTATTTTATTCCAAAAAAAAAATCAGAATTTTTTCCCAGAAAAATGCGATTTTTTCTCGAAAAATTGGAGTTAAAATTTTTATTGATTTTTTTTCTCCCTCAAGTTAAGAAATTTTTTAAAACAAAATATTAGATAATGAAATCTTCAAATAAAGTGACAACAATTAATTTTTTTTTTAAAAATGAAGTGAGAGATTTTTTCTGAAAAAAAAAAAAATTGATAATTTTTTTATCCAAAAAATTGAGACAAAACTGAAATTTATTCTAAAAAAGTGAGATATTATGTACTTTTCCCCTAAAAACTTGAAAGTTTTTTTTTTCAAAAAATTGAGAATTTCTTATGCGAAATTCAAAAAATTAACATATTTTTTATTCCAAGGAAATTCAAAAATTTTTCTAAGAAAATGGGAATAAAAATTGTAATTTCTTCTTTAAAAAAATTTATGACTTCTTCCCCCTCAAAGAATGTTTTTTTTTCAGCTCGTTAATAATTTTTTCTCCAAAAAATCGGCGGCTTTTCCCTCAAAAAAATTATTCAAATTTTTTTTTTTAATTTTCTTTTCAAGATTTTTATTCGAAGAAAATTCAAAAAATTTTCCAAAAAAATTGTACTTAAGTATTTTTTTTTCTAAAAAAATATGACTTCTCCTCCAAAAGAATGTTACATTTTTATTTTTTATTTTTTGGGGGGTTTTCCAAGGAATCAGCGGATTTTTTTTCCACAATTTTTTTAAAAATTGAGTTTTTTTTACACCTGACTCCGAAAATTGATATATTTTTTAATCCAAGAAAATTCGGAATATTTTCGCTTCGAAAATTGACGATTTTTCCTCAAAAAATTCTGTTAAACATTAAAGAATTTCAGAAAATTCAGAAATTTTTTCATAGAAATGAAGACAGTATGTTACATTGATTTTTTTTTCAAATTTGAGAATTTTTTCTCCAAAAAAATATACCTATAAACATATATTCCTTACTCGAAAAAAAAATTGAGATTTTTTTTATTTTGAATTGGTATAGGCCTACTCAAGTATTGCGTATTTCACGAAAATTAAAAAAAAAAGTCTTAAAAAATTGAGATTTTTTTCTTCTAAAAAAATGAATGAAAAATAATCCCAAAGAAACTTGAGACAAAATTAGAAAATTTTCTCCAAAAAATTGAGATTTGTGAATTGAAAAAACCGGTTCCCACCCGTTTTCCCGAATCGAAAATTCCGAACGGACATTTCCCGAATGGAACATCTCCCGAATACCATTTCCCCGAATCCGTTTACCCGAATTCCGAAATCCCGAATGCTTTGTTTCCCGAATAGCTGTTTTGAAATTTCTATTAAAAGTCATGTTTAAATTTTTTTTTTAATTTTTAAAAATTGATTACTTACAGTAGTTTTTATCACCAGCTAAAAATTACAAAAAAAAATTTGTAAAATTTTGATCAGAAACAATCTTTTAGAATTCTGTTTAAACTCAAAATTTTCCAATTTATGTTACGAATTGATAATTCTTGATAAAAATTAGAAAATTCAATTCAAAATAAGAATTTTCCAAGGTTTTGCTCAAACACAATTTTTTTGAAATTTTATGGGTACCTACTTAGACTTATTTAAATTTTTTTCAAATATTTTTCTAAATCAATAAATCTTTTTTAATTTGAAAATTTGTTCAAAATAATTTTCAATTCTCTGTTGAAACACAATCGTTTATAAAAAAATTTCAAAACAACTTTTTTCCAAACCAAAAATTTTTATTTTTGGAGATTTTCGCCTTCGGGATTTTCGCATTCGGGATTTTTACATTCGGAAAAAATGTCATTCGGGAGTTGTCTTCGGGATTTCGGCATTCGGGAAAACGGATTCGGGGAAATGGTATTCGGGAGATGTCCCATTCGGGAAATGTCCGTTCGGGATTTTGGATCCGGGAAAATGACCGTGAACCGAAAAGGTTTTACATACCTACCTAGTGATTTTTTTTTCTTCAAAAAACTGAGATTTTTTCCTCTAAAAAAAGTGGAATGTTTTTACTACTTTTTTTATAATTATTGAAAAAATAGAAAAAAAAAAATCCAAAAAATGAAAGAGATTTTTTTCTCTAAAGAAGAAAGGATATTTGTTCTCAAGTCAAAAGCATACCTATTATAGAGATTTAAATTTTCTTCAAAATATAGAAACATTTTTTTTTTAAATTTCCACAATTTTTTTACTTGAAAATTGAGATTTCTATTCCAAGAGAATTCATAATTCATAATTTTCTAATTTAGAAATAGTATTCTCTATATTTTTTTTCTTTAAAAAAAATAAAAAAAATGAATTGTAATTGGTAATTGGTAACGTGTGTTTAATTTTCATTTTTGAAATTTTTGGTGTAGCTGGATCACCCTACCCTAGCTAGGTATTGCCATTAATAAGTTGCCACCCTTATACGTATATAGGTAATTAAAATGGGTACACTAAAATATTGGATTTGTTCACCTTACCAATGGTTTTTTTTAAAGAATATTTACAAGTCGTAGAAAGATCTTTGAGAAGCCATAGTTCAGAATGCGTGAAAAATATCGCTGCTGCAAATCGACATTTGAGTCAGGTTATACAAACTCCAGCAGGTCGAGCTCGTATTTCCAAATCGTTCAAGTTGGTATCTTAATTTTTCTTCCAGTTCGAAATTTCATTCATTATCAATGGACAATAATTTTTAACCTGAATTTTTTAAAATTCAGATTATGCAGTGTTTTACAAAATAACACAGACGATATTTCCACACTTTTTGAATCGTTAGCTGATAATATAGCTTACGCTGTACAATACAATAGAAAACCCTTTTCTATAAAGGACGTCTGCGATATCATGACGGAAAATAATGACGATATTTATCCAGTAAGAAAAACTTGGGTATTTCGAGAGCAAAATACATACCTACATTACCGATAATGCAATGTCATGATCTCATGAATGATTCGTTTCTATAATTATTTAAAGCTACAACGGTACGCAAATGTGAATGCTAAATATTTAACCATGGCCAATGAAACCTGCATCTCTCCTAAGTACATTGATATTGTGAATTATTTGCGAAATGATAATAGTTCTCAACAGTCTTGTAAGTTCATTTTTTATAACTCGAACAAATAGAGAATCAGATCAAGTGCATAGCTGAGTTATACATATTTTGTTTTGATATTTTTTATAGCGCGATTATGGTTTTACCAAACGTGTTCTGAGTATGGATTTTATCAAACGTCGAGTAATCCAGATGATTTATTCGGCCGACATTTCCCTATTGATTATTTCATTAAATTATGTAAAGACGTTTTTGGACCTAGGTATGATCTCTTCAAATAGTACAAATTTAATTTCTGAAAATAGTATTATGACTTTGACCTATCTAGCAATTGGTGTACTTGAATGTTCATTTCCTATTTTTAGCAGGTACTTCTACATAGTAGATAGGTACCTACTGCACAGCTTATTATACGTTTCAGATTTGACAAAGATTTTGTAGACGATGCAGTTCATCGTACGAATATTGAATTTGGATATTTAAATTTCAATTCTAGCAGAGTAACTTTTATACACGGAGATGTAGATCCGTGGCATGCCTTGGGAATCACTGAAGAAATAAAATCGTCTGCTCACCAAGTTATTTTTATAAAAGGTAGATAAGTATTTGTTTTAAAAACTGCATTGCTCCTTTTTAATTTTTTTTTTTTTTTAAGCAACAGTATAGGTATAATACCTAACTATATTAAGGTACTGGTCCTTATTTTGAACTTGTTCGAAATTTTTTGCACCCCCCGTTAATTGGTTATTGTACGTTAGGGTGGCCCTTATTTTTCGAATTTTGGAAATGTTGTCGGGACGGGGGGTCAATTGGTGACATATTGGTAGAAAATAATTCCCTATTTTTTATTTTTCCTCTAACTGAATTTTAAGCCGTTTCTCAGGGACCCCAAATTTGAAAAAATCAAAAAAATAGAAAAAATAGAACATTTTGAAATTTTTTGAAAATTTTTAGCAAAATGGTCATAGGGATGGTATTTCTATAAGACAAGACCATTTTCGATGATTTCTTATCTTTACCCCCCTTTTCATGGGACATGAAAAAACGTCATTTTTTACGTTTTTTAAAAAAATTTAAAAAAATGGCTACAAATTTAAAAAAAAAAAAATTTTAATAAAATGGTTTCAACATACATGTTATCACCCAAAAAGGTCATTTACGGTGATTTTTCACCACTGCCGTATCAGTGAGAATTTTTCAAAAACTATCAAAAATTGAAAAAAATGAGGTTCCCAAAAATGAAGGTAAGGATGAAAAATCGCTGTAAATGACCTTTTTGGGTGATAACATGTATGCTAAAAACATTTTATTCAAAAAAAATGTTTCTTTAATTTCTAGTCATTTTTTTCAAATTTTTTAAAAAACGTAAAAAATGACGTTTTTTTTATGTCTCATGAAAAGGGGGGTAAAGATAAGAAATCATCGAAAATGGTCTTGTCTTATAGAAATACCATCCCTATGACCATTTTGCTAAAAATTTTCAAAAATTTTCAAAATGTTCTATTTTTTCTTTTTTTTTGTTGATTTTTACAAATTTGAGGGCCCCTGAGAAACAGCTTGAAATTCAGTTAGAGGAAAAATAAAAAATAGGGAATTATTTTCTACCAATATGTCACCAATTGACCCCCGTCCCGACAACATTTCCAAAATTCGAAAAATAAGGGACACCCTATTGTACGTGTATAGAGGAAATAATTGCCTATTTCGTATTTTATTTTTGTCGTCTCGCAAAGTACCCTTAAAAAAAATTAATTTAAAGGTTTAAAAATGTTTTTTAACGAAATGGTCAGTAAGGAGGTGCATTTACCAAACGAGACCATTTTTGGTAATTTTTCATATTTACTCCTCTTTTGTGAGAGCATGAAAAATGTCCCTTTTTTATGTTTTTTGAAAAAAACAGATCAGCTTAAATGAGGGAATTTTTTTTGGATTAAAATCGTCTTAACATAGATACTCGTCACATGTATTTACCCAAAAAGACAGTTTTCAGCAATTTTTCAACTTTATCTCAATTTTTAGGAACTGCCACTTTCCACAAAATTAGAAGTATCTGAAAATTGAGGTAAAATTGAAAAATCGCTCGAAATCGTTTTTGGGGTGAATATGTGAAGCGTGGAAATGCAAAGTATGATAAGCGCCAAAAATTAAATTTTACAGGGGAGCAAAAACAAGTTTCCAACTCGTGTCGCGTAATGAAGAGAGGAAAAGTGGGATTTCTAATGTACCGTGTGATGAAGAGGGGACATTTCTCTACACATAGGTTCAAAAAAATCTCGAATACTTTCTTCGTGTCAGTGAAAAAAATAATTTTCGAAAAAAATGGCGCTTATCATACTTTGCATTTCAACCCTACATGTGTATTTTAAGATGATATTACCTAATCCAAAAATGTTTTTGACAATCTCAGCTAATTTTTAATTTTTTTTTTGGACAGTTTTCATGTTTTCTTTAAAAAAATGAGTAAAAACGAAAAACTACCAAAAAATATCTGTTCGGCTAAATTTTGTTTAAAAAAATTTTTATAAAATTTTTTAATTAGGTACAACTTTTTTGAATTTTTGAATTTTTTTTTTCAAAAAAAGGAGGCTTTGCGAAACCACAAAAATTCAGTGGGAGAAAAAATGAAAAAATAAGGTGATCAAACTTTCTCTATATAATATGTTGTAACCAATTGACGAGGGGTCCTGTAAAAATTTCCCAAAATTTCCAAAATAAGGACCACCCTAAGTACCTATACGTGTACTTTATTCTTATTATCAGGTACAGCTCATTGTGGTGATATGTCCTCATCTTCTGACGACGACCCAGAACAATTAAAAATTGCTCGTCATCAAATTTTCGAAATTTTGAAATCTTGGTTGATGGAGGACACCATCGATAGTGGTTCAAGGAAGAATGAAATTCAGTTTCAAATAAACGGCAAAGATCAAAACGTCAGAAGTGATAATTCGTTGAATAAATGAAAAATGAAGGACAATGCTTAACATCAAATGTTGTGAATGGAATAACAAATATTTAAACAAAATTCGGTGTACTTTATGTTAGATTGCTTACTACTATTTGTTCTTATCCTACGTAGGTATCTGGTAAATACAATAGGTATTTTTCAAAAGAAAAATAAAATAAAGTAATTTTAATTAAACCAATTTTTGTGAAGAGAAAAAATGACATTTTATATTTCTCCTAAAAAGCGGTGGATTCTTTTGTGAGAATTTTCTCCGAGATTGCAATGAAAAATTTTCAACAAAAAAAATCTGAAGAATCAAAAGTTGTAAAAAGTTTTTTGGGATTTTTTGAATAAATTTCAGGCAGAAAAACTTTTCACGAATGAGATTTTTTTCTATGAGAATTTTTATTTATAAAATTCTTGTTTTTACAAGGATTTTTATGAAAAATTTTTTTTGAGAAAATTCTATCTCAAGAAACATTGGGAGATTCGTGCAATATACGTAATTTAAGATTTTCATCAAAATCATTTTAAAATTTTTTATTAAATATTATAAATAATATTTTTTTCTAATGTTCAGTGTAAGTACGATTTTATTCCTAAGACATTTAGAGAGAAATATATAAATTCAAAACATTGCGAATTCTTTTTATTTAAAAACACGAGAAATTTTTAATTTTAATCCCCAAAAATTGAAAAATTTATTTATTCAAAAAAAAAGAGATGTTTTTACTTCTGAAAAATAAAGAAAATTTCTCCAAAAAAATTGAAAGATACATTATTGCAAAAGCTCCATTTAAAAAAAAAAATTATACCTACCTATTAATTTTATTATTCCAAAAAATTACGAAAAATTGAAAGATTTTTTTTTCTAGAAAAACAAAGCTCTTCTTTCTCTCCCCCTCTCAAAAAAAGCGTATAAATATATATATAAAAAAAAAATTTCTCTAAAAATGACATCTTTTGTTTGAAATTAAAACAGAGATTTTTTCTTTAGAAAATTTAAAAAATAAATGTTTTTCCAAAAATACAATGTATAATTTTTTTTATTCTGTGAAAAATAAATCAAGTGGACCCCCCCCCCCCCCTCCCCACAAAAATTGTTATTTGCCAAAAAAAAAAATCTTTCCGAAAAAATTGAAAATGTCATCTTTCCAATAAATCTAGAAATATATTTTTTTCACCAAAAAATTAACACCCCCCCCCCCCTCATAAATACTTTTCTTACAAAAATTAAAGATCGTTTTTATTCATTTAAAAAAAAAAATTTAAATAGCTAAATTTTTAAATTCTATCTTCAAAAAAATGGAAATAGTTTTTGCTCCTAGAAGATTCGGAAAATTGTTCTTCTAAAAAATAAGAAGATTTTTTTTTCTTTCGAAAATTTGAGGAATGCGAAATTTATACTTCCAGTTATTAAATTATACACTGAAATTTTTTCTTTAAAGCATTGAAAAATATTTTGAATTAGGTAAGTGAAAAATTAGTATGTGATTTTTTTTTCTTCCAGAGAAAACAGAAACCCAAAAAGAGAAATTAAAAAAAAACAAGACGAAGAATTACCTAGGTAGGTAATATTTTTTTCTCGAAAAGTTGGAAATCTTTTCGAGAAAAATTAAACTTTTTTCTCCCAAAAAATGAAAACTTTTCTTGAATAGATAGTTTTTATCACATTACTAAAAAAAAAAAAAGAGATATTTCTTATTCTATAAAAATTTAGAATTGAGATTTTTTTTGTCCAAAAAATTATGGAATTTTTCAATAGGTACCTCTGATTTTTAATTTTTTCATTTCATTTTTTGGAAATTTTTGGTAAGTAGGTATTGTATTCTCTTGCAAAATTTCTTTTGCTGAAAATTTTCCAGGAAAACAATTTTCTCAACAAAAAAAAAAAAATTAATAAATAATAAAAAAATTAAAAATAAATAATAAAGATCATTAAATTAAAAGTATACAGAGTAAAAATATTTTTTGATAGATAGGTAAGTATAAATTATATATAAAGCGCTTCGCTTAATAAAGTTAGTTTTGAGGAAAGAGTAAAGTGGCTTCATTTTTAGATGTCTAACGGTAATCATACTTCGTTTTGGTAAAGTGGCTTCATTTTACTGAAGTCAGATTACCAACTTTTGCCAGTAAACTCAGCAAGGTGCCAGGATGCTAGAAATGTGGTTATTTTGGTGATGCCACTTTACCACTTATACAAGTGTAGAATAAAATTTCGGTCCAAGGTCGTACTGGCATCGTTTTTTAGATGTTTACCGATAAACTTGCATCGTTTTATAGAATAGCTTTTTGATGTCTAAAATTGAATAATAAGCCATGGGAATCATAATACTTTCGATAATTTCAAGTTTGAAGCCATTTTACCGAACATACAAATTGAAGTCACTTTGACCTTAGATCGATATATATATACCTTATTGGCCCGTTTCCGGACATGTCGGCCACTTTTCATAATTATATATTTGTCCAATTTACGAAAAATGTCAAAATTGAAAAACATTTCTAATCTTTGTTCTAATTAATTTATAAAAATTTCAATCACAGATTCCATCTAATATACAAGAAATACGCCTTGGAAAAAATAATGAGACTCTTAGGATGAAGTTTGCGGATAAAAATTGAAAAATTGGCCTAACTAATTCAAATTTTAAAAAGGTCTTCAGATTAAATATAAGCCTGCAGTGTATTAAAAATTTTGGTATCAATAACTTTTCTGTGCATAAATAAAATACTGAAAAATTATTAGTCAAATTTGAGGTCTTGTATATCTAGTTTCGGCATATTTCCGTACAAATATGTCGGCCAGTGCTTGTGATTCTACACACTGTGCATTGATTATAGAGCCCGCGTTCATCCCTGTGACTAGATTTTGAAGGGTTGCGCGGACGTGATGAAGTTTGTGAAACCCTGCAGTCAAGGGTGGCTGAGAGTGGCCGACTTGTAATGTAAGTTTAACCCGTAAGAAGTCAGCCATGGCCGAGAAGTACAGTGGCCGACTTGTATAGTAAAAATAACCTGCAAAGTGGCCGACATGTCTGGAAGCCTATACCTATATACAGGGTGTCCCGTCACCAGTTAACACCCCTTCACCAGCGATATAGTCAACTCAAACTAAGCTCATGTACGCATGTTTGCCAACCCTGTGAATTGAAGGGGCAGAGATATGCTGAACTGAAAATTTTTTATTTTCAGTTTTGTTTCAGATTTTTAACCATGCGTCACTCGACAATCGAGATAGGTAGAAAGTTGCACTTTGCGGCGTTGAAAAGGAAATTTTGTGTAGAATTTTTTAGTGGGGTTGATAATTGTATTAGGTGATCAGGGGGGTCTGTACTGTATTGAATATCTAAAAAAACGTGTCCAAAAATTGAGATTTTTTTGCAATTTTTGAGGAAATCTCAAAAAAGTTTCATCATTTGGATTATTATTATGATTTACCTTACATGAAAAAAGTTCGACCTTTCGAATGCCGCAAATCGGACTCTTCTATCTCACTTGGTTAAAAAGTTATAGCAATTTCAATTTCGAAATCGAGACAGAAAAAAAATCAATTTATTTTTCATTTTTTTAAACTTCCAATTATTTTAATTTTTGGAACTTGATACCTAGCGTAACTAATAATTTTGGGCGAAACTCGATGTTAAAGATGAATTAAAAAACATTTCGGTAAAATTTTTTTTTTTTGAAAAAATAATTTTTTGTTTTTCAGTCTTGATTTTGAAATTGAAATGGCTATAACTTTTTAACCAAGTGAGATAGAAGAGTCCGGTTTGCGGCATTCGAAAGGTCGAACTTTTTTCATGTAAGGCAAATCATAATAATAATACCAAATGATGAAACTTTTTTGAGATTTCCTCAAAAATTGCAAAAAAATCTCAATTTTTGGACACGTTTTTTTAGATATTCAATACAGTACAGACCCCCCTGATCACCTAATACAATTATCAACCCCACTAAAAAATTCTACACAAAATTTCCTTTTCAACGCCGCAAAGTGCAACTTTCTACCTATCTCGATTGTCGAGTGACGCATGGTTAAAAATCTGAAACAAAACTGAAAATAAAAAATTTTCAGTTCAGCATATCTCTGCCCCTTCAATTCACAGGGTCGGCAAACATGCGTACATGAGCTTAGTTTGAGTTGACTATATCGCTGGTGAAGGGGTGTTAACTGGTGACGGGACACCTTGTATATATATTTTTTTTATTATTTTTTTTTTTTTTGTAAAAAATCTGAAATACTGGGGGGAAAAGGTGTACCTATCAATACTTTTTAAATAAATATTTTTGGCAAAAACGTACAAATTAAAAAAAAAATTCTCTCTTTTTTTTTGAAAGGTATGTGAGTTTTATTGTTTATGAAATATTAATAATTTTAATTTTATTTTTAATTAATATTTTTAGAAATCAATTTGAACGTTTAAATTCAAGTTTAATTTTATTTATTTATATATATTTTTTTCTTATCCTTTATTATTATTATTATTTAAATTTAATTTAATTTTTTATTTAAATTTATTGTATTTAATAAAATTTAAATTTTGAGTTGGTATGTGAGTATCTTAAAATTTATTTGAGTAAAATTCAAACATTCTATAAAATTATTTGAAAAAAATCACAAAAAACCTCGAGGTATTTTTTATTTTGTTTTTTGTTTGAAAGCATTTAAAAATACCTACGTATGCTAAAAAGTAATTTTAGTTTCCATGTTTTATTTAGGTAGGTATTTATTATTTATTTATTTATTTTATTTTTTATTTACTTAAGTAGGTATTTATTTATTCATTTTGAAAAAAAATAAAGTTTTCCTGAAAATAATATCAAAAATTCTACCAATGTATTTAATGGAAACCACAAAGGAAGATCTAAAAAAATAATAAAGAACTGTTTTTAATTCACAAAAACTACTCATATCACAACTTAGCATTTACCTACCTCATGTACTAACAAAACCAGTAGGTATTACTTATATTCTAAATCCAAAACCTTCGTCAATTTCTTTAATTTACGTAAATTCATATACTTATATACATGTGTTGTAAAATGAATCATTAAAATTTATTATTATGCATTCCAGTTTCATCTTTAATTTCCTCGTTATTACTATACGTCTACAAATTGCACTGATAAGTGATAATCAGACCAGGCTAGATATAAAATTATCCATACCAATCAAGGTGTTTTTCAGTTGCATCGTTGTTTTTATATAGGTATGTACCTAGTTGAAATGCACAAATAGGTGGGGATTTCAAGCTTCTTGCGAAATTTTTCCTAATGCTTATAAGTACTTACCGCAGATTGAAAAATAATAGTGAATTGAAATTTCAACCAATATTTTTTAATATTGAAGTTGAAAGAGCTTCAGGTAATTTAGATTTGAAAAATGGGCTTTACCTACCTACTCCAATTTCCAAAATTGTCAGAGTTGGGAGTCGGAACAGAATAATAATGATTTTTAAAAGCTCACCTTCTCTGAACTAAAATTTAAAAAAAAGTCCATGGTTCGTTAGATCTCTGGAAATCTGCTGGAATTACTGAAAATGCCAAAGATGCTTTGTACGAGGTGGTTTTCATGGCACATTTGTTTGTTTAACTCGTTTTAAAAATTTTAATTTTTTTCAGGTTGCCAATTTGGAACATGCTCCTGGAAATGATGACCTAGAAGAGCCCATTCGCAAGATTCGAGATTCACTCGAGTCTTGGTTGGCATAAAGAGCAGACCACAATACCCATATCGTATCCATGCCAAACATCGTTAACTTAACCCATATAAAAAACCAGTATTTTTCACTTTTTAACCAAAATCTTCGCCAATTGTAATTTACATGTTGTAGATGAATCATTAAAATTTATTATGCATTCGAGTTTCGTCTTTATACCTCTACTCTTCGTTGCGTCGTTAATTATTTTAATTCAAATTACACCAATAATTAGGTAGGTAGGTAATGAAGTAAGCGAGAAATTAACTAAGTAGGTACCTATATCAATTGAAATGTTTTTCAGTTGTCTCGATTGATTGAATTGTAATGTAATTAATGTTTCATGCGATATTATTTCTTCTAATTCATCATTCGAGTACCATTGATGAATTATAGTTATATAATTAGATACAATTTCTACTAATTTTTCTTATCAATGAACGTTGATCTCGGATCTTATGATTGTGTGCTTAACTAGAGACATAATGTAGGTAGCTTTCATTCGTCGAGTTCGTATATCTATATAACAATAACACGAGATTCAAAGCGTGAAATTTCTTTCATCTGCTCGTCATGGTCGTTAAAACAAAAGTTCAATCATTAGCAAACAATTTTGTTAGAAAATTTATTTGAAAAAAATAACATCGAATTTGGTCAATATATACAATGCAAATGAAATTGAAAGTTATCTTATAACAGCCAACAAATAAATCATTAAAAAATAAAAAAAATAAAAATACAAAAGCACAAAAGCAGCCTTCTTGATAGGGCATTCATTTTTGATAAATTGTCAGAATCCACTACTGATAACCCAGTAAAATCAAGAAATAAAATTGCATTTTGGGTCACATGAAATATTTAGATTTCAAAATGTAAGTTCCTGCATCATCACCCACATATGAGGCAATTTGCGTGGGGGGAGGGGAGGGAGATTTTTTGAGATCTATGGTGTATTATAATTTTCATACATGCGATGTCTTTCAAAATTGTATCATTTTTTTGAAGAAAAAATCTCCAATTCTTTTGGAGAGAAAAGATATTGTAATAAAATTTTAAATTTTTTAAAGATGAAATTTAAATTTTTAAATTTTTTGTAAGTAAAAAAAAAAAAAAAAAAAAAAAAAAAAAAAAAAAAAAATGGGTGAAAACAATCTATAATTTTTCGCATGAAAAGTACTTTTTGAAGTCCCGGGGGGGGGGGGGGGGGGGGGGGTCGCGGTCGTTCATTTTTTGATGAAGAAAACATATATTTTCTAGATTTTTTGGAGATTAATTTTTTAATTTTTTAGGAAGGGAAAATTTATTTTTGGCGAAAAAATCACAATTTTTGTGAGGGAAAAATCACTTATTTTTTTTTAGAGAATAAAAAAAAATAGGTATGGATCGTATTTTTGAGGGGAAATATTTATTTTTTTTGAGACAAATCTGGTCCATTTTTCACCCTCTATATTTAGGCGCTTGTTTTTGCGCCACCCGTTCACTTTTCGAAAAAAATGAAGAGTAACTTTTTTATTGAAAATTTGATGTACTTCAATTTTAGTTAATATCATTTTTTTGTTTAAACGCATATTTAAAGAGTTATAAGCAAAAAACAACGAGATAGGATCATTTCAGGTCCACATTTGGAGGACTTCATGAGGGGCGTGGTTTAGGGGCTTCTTGTTGGTCAATCTGGACACCAAAAAGAACACTTTGAAATTTAAAAAAAAATTCCTCAGCCAAAATGCAATTTGGCCCATTTCTACATTATTAATCTTACTGAGCTATGTTAGGTAGGTACTGAATTTCATCCTATTTCATAACCTAACACATTTTCGGTCGAATAACTAAATAATTTAAAATCTAATACAAATATATTATGTAACCTTGCAATAATATAAGGAGGTAATGCGTTATAGTATTTAATAATTTGAGCTGTCGTATTTGAAACTCTAACGCGAGGAAATTTAATAAAACTTTTGTTAATAGATTTCAGTAAAAATTCAGCATCCGAATATAAAGTTTCGTATTTACCAATAAAATCGTATTTAATCAAACAAGGATAACACAGCTCACTGATCGGTTTCCAGTGTTCGTTAAAAGCAGGCACATAATGATCGATCAAATAAAGAGCGAATTCTTCAAAGGTTACGTCGTTCCCGTATTCTAAAGAATGATTGGTGGCGTTAAACCTATAATGTTTAATGATCTCTCGACCGATCCTCATTTGGAAATATTTCGATCTTTGGGATTTCTCTTCTAGTTTATTTCTAAAAGCCGACAGCAGCCTTTCGAACGGATGCCTGACGAATAAATACTTGGTATAATTTTCTATAAAATATTTCACCTCGTCTATCGAGTAATCGCTCAATTTACGAAAGGTGGACTTCTTATGGACTATTTCGGCCGGAATCGACGATGCATTTTGACTGTCCGCTGTCCCCTTTAAAATCATAAATACTCGTTTCCAATTCGTACACGCTACTTTTGGTACGTAGCAGTAAAGCAATTTGTTTTTTTCGTCTACTAGAATATGATCTAAATCCTTGGTGTTGTCGAAGATATTCCTATGTAGGTGGGCATACGTTTCGCACATTTCGTTCATGTGTTCTCGACGTTGAATGAAGACCAACGTATCCAGCGATAAATTGGCAGATTTGTCGTCGTCCGAGATTGTCTCGTCCAAACCCTTATTCATCATTTGCTGCTTTATTTCTAGCACGTAAATACTAATTTGGAAAATAACCGTCATACCTGCTAGAATCAATATTGAACGAATAATCATCGGTTTGCAAAACTGACTCGGCGGATGGTCGAATAAATGCACCATGAATAGGCTTCGGTGTGTATCATCGATAAATTAAGCCCTACTAAGCGACGCGCAATTTTTCCAAAACACATTTCTAATATTACTTTTTTTTGTTGGTATTTACACTCGATTTAAATTAAATTGTAATTACATTACGAAAGATTTTTTTTCACCATAACTGTAAACTGGAATCGGAGAATACGTGCTGATGACTGATGTACCATTCAATTGAGTGTAGTGCGAATTAAAGTGGAACACTCGGATCTCATAAGTGTGTCGAGCACTACGTCGTCAGGTTAATTTATTAAAGCGCCAAAGGTAAACCGACAGGAGAGAACAAGTTTTATCGTACGCAGTAGGCATCGAGATCTTCGATGTTCTCTTTGGTCCATGTTGGTCCAGTCAGCGGATCAGAATAGTTGCTGATGTTAGATTTTATTCAAATATCACAGTTTTTTGATCATTTTCAGACATTGAGGTGAAATTTTCATGTTGTTTTGGAAGAAAATTATTACACATCTTTGAGAAAACTAAATTATTTCAACTTTTTCTTTAGAAAACATTAAAAAAAATCTAAAACTATTTAAAATAAAAAAAAATTTAAAAAATATAAAAAATGAAAAAAAAAAATCAGAAATCCTATGAGATTATTTTTTGTCCTCCCATAAGGCAACACTGATTTTCACTTGCACGTTTTCTTGTCAAAAATAAAAACGTAAATAGTTTGATAAAGAAATTTCGACGATTGCAATCGTACGATTAATTAATTTAATTCTAAGTGTTTTATTTAATACAAATTAGTTATTTGTTAAATTATAATGGCGAAAAGTATTCGAAGTAAACGTATGAGGAAGCTTCGAGCTTTCAAACGAATACGCTATGGCGAGAAAGAATTAGCTCGATTGAAGACTATGCTCGAGAAAGCTGCCGAAGATGAAAAACAGAATTCTGCTGCTGCTTCGCAATCCGGTAAGATTGAAATTGAAGTTTTCTTCGCATTCTTATGTGAATATATATCGACTTATTTGCGTATCTTTGATGTTATTCAGATACAACCGAAGATGCTTCCACCGCAACTAGCACATCCGTGATGGATGTAGATAAAGAAACTGTCGAATCCAAAGTTACCAAACCTTCCAAGTATCCCTGCTGGCTTTCACATTTCAAAGTCAAGAAACTAGCCAAAGTAGAACGTAAATGTAAACGCAAAGAAGCTAAAAGATTGAAAAAAGAACAGAAGAAAGCTTTGAAGCAAGGTAAAAAGAAGGGTAAAGGTAAAAAGGGATTGTAATTTAATAAATAAATAATTTTTATAAATATTGCGTTTTACTTGTTCGTCGATTCAACACGTATCAATTACGTCTTAAAGGATAACATCGTGATAAAATTTCAACATTTTATTATTAAATACATAGTTATAAAGCAAGAGGTGAAATCCATAGTGACTACATTAAAAATTTCTGTCCTTCGTGCTTTTGAACAGCTTCTTTCATATTGAAATACCAATTTCCGATGTTTGTATTTCGTAGAAGTTCGCGGAAAGCTAAGCATCCTTCGATGCTGCATAAAATACCATAAACGGCTAAATCTGCTAAATTCGGGTCTTGACCACCTAGAAATGGTGTCCCTCTGGTTTCGAGTTCTTTCATAAGTTTATTACATTCGTCGTAAAACGATTCGCGAACGTCTTCTTTGAGATTGTGCCTGATTAAAAAAAATGAAATTGAATAAATATTGTGATTTTGAATAATCAAATTTGACAATGGGTTTCATCTTCGACTTACTTTTTTTGCAATTTCTTTCCTATCATCCACATTACTAATGCTCCTACATAAATGACTAATCCTCTCTCAAAAGATGAAAATAATCTGTCCCATTCTCCAACCTAGTAATTATTACAAATGCATTAGTACGTAATTCAGTGAATTTTTCTGGAAATTTCATAGCAAATAAGTCGATATTTACTTCTGAAAACCAGTAAAATGCTTGCAAGGCCTCGTCAGTGGTTCTATACACGTTCGGTGACAGTACATGTACTAAAACATCATCAGCCCATTTTCTCCATTTTCGTTCATCCCTTCAGAAAAAAAATGCAATTGATGAAACCATTCCCATAGGGGGAGACTATCTCATAAAAACACGAGATAAACACCAACCTATCTCGTTCCAATGCTTTCTCAGTTGGTTTACCATCCATTACAAAATATTTATTCATGATTTCTATTTTTTTAGGATTATCTTGATCTTGTGAAATGGGATAATATTCTTGAATACTCTCTAAACTAATGTGTTCATCTTTAAAGTACGTCGCCAATCCAGAAATGATCATGGTACTGTCGTTAAATTGCTAAAAAACAAAAATCACACCAATTATATGAAATTGTTGCAACACATTTCGGTTGTAAAAATATACAAATTTTTACCAAATATTTATCGCCAGATTTGATCAAAACAATAGGAACTTTTTTATACTTGGACCATTTCATTTGTTGCCTGAGGACAGGATTGACTTCCACAACATCGTATGAAATTCCATAAAAATCTAAGAAAGCCCGTACTTTACAACAAAATGGACAAGTGGGGTACTGGAATAACGTAATCTTCAAGCCAGAGGCATCATTCGGTACAACTATCTGCAGTTGAGAAAAAAAAATGAGATAAGTAACAGTAAATAATTTTAAAGAAGTGATAAGATAACGTCTTTTGAATCCATACTTTTCTGGAAATTTCTACTTTAGGAAACGTCGATATTTTCTGAGTATTTTGTATGATTTTCACATTGGAGCTGATTTCTGGATCATTTTTCTGGTACAGTGAATAACCTCCGCCGGCAAGCGCTCCGATAGCAACGCCGGTCAAGGCAGCTTTCAAATTATGAACTTTTGGCTCATTAGGTTTCGATGTGAGGGTTCGTCTTAGGTTTTGACTGAGAAAACACTTGTTCACTTCACTTAAATGTTTGAACGTCGCTTTAGTCACGAATCTCAACGACATAACTGCATAGAAATTCTTAAAAAGTCGACGATTTTAGAAAAAAATAAAATTATTTTATCGTAAATTGCAATAATTCGCAGAGGTTACACAATTTTTTTCGCACAATTTTATTTTTGATTATCAGTGTTTCCATTTTTAATATCGTATTTTTCAGTATGTGTCGTGTTCTCGATTTAAAAAAATTTCCCTCGAGTTTTCGCCAAATTTTATTTTGAATTTTGGAAATTTTTTATTTTCGTTTATGGAAGTGAAATAAACTTTTTGTGTGTTTTAAATTTACTCAAAAATAAATTTCCATTGAAATTTTGTGTTTTCCTCGAATTTTATTGAAGGAAAATGGAAAAAATAGAAAATTCGAATGACGCAAACCATTTTTCTGTAATTGGTAGGTAATCAAATGGGTACCGGAAAATGGTAAATCGTGGTAAATTACGGTATTTTTGAATAAAAATACGACACAATACTGGTTGTAATTATCGAACTTTTTGTCCACACCACTAAAATGCAAAAATGTTGTTTATCTCTAATGGCACTTCACAATGAATTTTTAACAAAGTGTTTCTAAAATTCAACTTTTCGTAGTAATATTTCAATAAAAACTTACTTTTACTTGTTTTTGAAAACTGAATGGATCATAATTTTAAATAAGTAAGTACCCTAATGATAAGAAACGAGGTGGTAATAAATTGGCACGTACGTCGTTCGGACGTGAAAATGAGCTTCATACTCCCTAACGAATTTTTCTTACGCTTATTCCCAACTGCTTCCCTAATTTCGTCGAATCGCGCGTTTCTTTATTCCCTTACGTTGTAATGATATGTGTCATCTCGTGATTTAATCACATGTTTGTAATCTTAGGTATTAGTAATATGGACAACCCCGCATGCTCGACCGTTGATGTTCCAATTGTTCCATCACTTCATAAGACTGATCATACAAATACTAGTCTTTTCGATGACTCCGACGTGGCGTTAGAATGCCACTACAACGAAGCTGTAATCGTAGACGACGAAGAAACCATTGAAAAAGAAGATACGTCACATGGTATCGAAGACGTTGCCAGACTAACCGAGGATGACTACTCCGAGGAAATCCTCAACATAATGCAGTCTTCACCCAGTTGGAAGAACAGAGATTCAACCAGTGATGGTTTTAAATTGAAAACCGAAGATAACTGTAGAATAAGTGATGGCGAGTCTTGTAGTTCCAATTCTAATTCATTACCTAGTTCCGATCATTTTATTAAGGTGAGTTACGGATCGACTGCGATAGTTAGTCGTGTACTTAGTATAATGTTTATCTTATTTAATCGACTTGTTTGTTCGTACAGAGAAAAAGAAGCCAAGATAATATGGAAATCGACGAGAGCAATGTGGTAATCGAAGATAGTACTGATTTCTCCATTATAAAAACTATCAAAGTTAAAGAAGAAATCAAACTAGAGAGCAGCAAGTAAGCACGTGTGAATTTAAACTTGAAATTTTAAATTGTTGGTCATGTTCGATGCTAATATGGAGTTTTTGTTGTTTGAATAGTATAAAGAAAATTAAACTTGAAGAAACTGCAACGGGTTTAGAAAAATATAAAATTCTACGTTCCATTATTCCTTCTAAAGAAAATCCACCGATCGGAATGTCTTCCTGGCTGCAGCAGTTTCAGGTATTATACCCGTTTTATTTGGATTTTTTTTATCGCGTACATTGTGCAATGTTTTTCATCATTTTTTATCTATAGGGATGGTCCCATGCTGAAAGAATAGTCGCTCTAAACCAGCTCATCGACGCATGTGAGCCTACTCAAGTCAGACACATGATGCAGATAATCGAACCTCAATTTCAAAGAGATTTTATTTCTTTGTTGCCAAAAGAGGTAAATTACCTCAAATGTCACGTACGCTAGATTTTTTATAAAATTATTTTCAAGTTTCTAATTAATTTTATATTTTAATTTCTTAGTTGGCTCTCTACGTTCTTTCTTTCCTCGAGCCGAGAGATTTACTTCGCGCCGCTCAGACTTGCCGTTATTGGAAATGTTTAACCGATGACAATCTTTTATGGAAAGAAAAATGTATCAAAGCTGGTGTCGATATAGAATCAGTATCTATGTTCAAACGTCACAAAAATAATCGTGTTCCTAATTCGACTACATCACCTTGGAAAGTGAGTAAATCTTTCGACGACTAGATCAAACGTTGGCTGAATTTAAATCCAAACTTGTATATTTTTTTACAGTTGGCTTATTTGAGGAAACATAGCATCGAAATGAATTGGAGAGTAAACCCAGTCAGAGCTTCTAAAATTCTGAAAGGCCACGACGATCATGTCATCACTTGCCTGCAATTCTGCGGTAATAGAATAGTCAGTGGTTCAGATGACAATACTTTAAAAGTCTGGTCCGTTACGACAGGAAAAGTAAGCATTACACGTAGCCTGGGGTTATTTCCATTACCCAAGGTCAATTCTAACCTTTATTATCATTGTTTCAGTGCCTGAAAACGTTAGTCGGCCATACAGGAGGCGTCTGGTCGTCTCAAATGGCCGGTAGTATTATTATCAGCGGTTCAACCGACCGAACGCTCAAAGTATGGAACGCCGAGACTGGCCACTGTATTCATACGTTATACGGTCATACGTCCACCGTGAGGTGTATGCATTTGCATGGCAACACGTAAGTAAATCAGCTGACCGATGACCTAATATTTATCTAACGTTGCGTGAACTGTTTATTAATTTGTTACTATGTATGTGTAGTGTCGTCAGTGGTTCCAGAGATGCAACGTTAAGAGTATGGGATATCGAAAGTGGCGAATGTCTTCATATGCTTGTCGGTCATGAAGCAGCAGTTCGATGCGTCCAGTATGATGGTAGATTGGTCGTTAGTGGGGCCTATGATTATACCGTCAAAGTATGGGATCCTGAGACTGAAACTTGTTTACATACTCTTGACGATCATAAGAATCGAGTTTACTCTCTACAGGTTTGAGTTTCACTAACGTCTAGTTTACTCAATTTATTTACATGGTGGTGGATCGTTTTTGTTGAATTTTACCAAGTCCAATACTACCTAGATACTTGATATTCAAAATTAGAGGCGAGGGAGGGGTCCTATCGAAATTTTTGTAATAACCAAAATTGTTTCCAAGACTTTAGGCTACAACTTTTGTTTGAACATTTTTTTTAATTAGATCCTACCTCCACCGATTTTTAATAATATTCCAAGTATCTAAGTCATATTATGCAAAATTGGAGGGGAGGGGAGGGAAGGGTCTAATCGAAAAATTTACAATAACAAATATTATTCCTAAGACCTCAATCTACAACTTTTGTTTGAAAAATTTTTCAATTGAACCCCTCCCCCAATTTTGAAAAAGTATCTACCTGATATTATGTGAAATCGGAGGAGAGGGAGGTATCCAATCGAAATTTTTATAATAACCAAAAATATTTTTAGGATCTTAATCTACAACTTTTATTCGAAAAAATTTTCAATTGGCCCCTTCCTCCCTCCCACCTCCAATTTTTAATTTTCATCTTCGGAGTGTTTTGCGAAATCGGTGGGAAGGGAGGGGTCCAATTGAAAATTTTTTCAAACAAGTTGTATTTTGAAGTCCTAGGAATAATTTAAGTCATCACAAAAATTTCGATAGGATCCCTTCCTCCCCTCTAGTTTCCAATATAAAGTATCTTTGTAGTATTGTACTTCATAAAATTCAACAAAAACGATCCACCACTATGTAAACAAATTGAGTAAACTAGAAACTAGTTGAATTTTCCAACATTTTATTCCAATTTGCATCGAACAATTTATTTACATTGTATTTTATTTTCAGTTCGATGGCGTACACGTGGTTAGTGGCTCGTTAGACACCAGTATCAAAGTATGGGATGTAGAAACGGGTCTTTTGAAACATACTTTAATAGGACATCAGTCTCTAACGTCTGGTATGGAATTAAGAAATAATATTCTAGTTTCCGGTAACGCCGATTCCACCGTTAAGGTTTGGGATATATTGAGCGGAAAATGTCTGCAAACTTTGTCAGGTAAATTACCTAGTCACTACTTCTTGGAAATCTATTGTTACTCTTCATCTATCTACTGTGTTTTTAAATCACGTATTAGTAGAATTCGCACGTTCATTTGTCAAGTTATCAGTTTTAACCATTTCTTGCTATTGTTTAGGTTCAAATAAACATCAATCAGCTGTTACGTGTTTACAGTTTAATTCCAGTTTTGTAATTACCTCTTCTGATGATGGCACGGTGAAACTGTGGGATGTAAAGACAGGTAACGGAGGCAAAATTACCCATATTTTCTTCCTCTGCTTTCAGTTTTGTAACAATTTATCTGAAATTTTGGTTTTATTTTTCGTAGGCGAGTTCATTCGAGACCTCGTTTCGTTAGAAAGTGGCGGCAGCGGCGGAGTCGTATGGCGAATTCGGGCCAGCGAAACGAAACTGGTATGCGCCGTAGGCAGTCGAAACCGTACCGAAGAAACCAAATTATTAGTTTTAGATTTCGACGTCGAAATGAAATAGCGACCGGAGTTGGGAACCGAAAGAAGAAAGAAATTTTTGGTTTTTCATTTACGCCCGTGAAGTACGCGTATGTTTTTTTAGTCAATTTATATAATTGTTAGTATTACTTTTTATTTTTTCCTGTTTTTTTTTCTCTCTCTCTCTCCTTCTATCTGTGTCGTATCTTTCGCGATTCCATTGAAAAGGTACGCGTCGCGTTTGTTCTTTTTTCGTCGTTTGCTCGTCTGGTAGTATGTATTTCGCGCGAGTACTTGGCTCGATAAATTAGAATTAAGTCGTAAGGGAAATTCCTCTGTGTCGTTTTTTGAAAAGACGTAATGTTGTACAATTGGTGCCAGTGGTGTGAATGATTGATTTGATGTTTGTGAATTTTGATCGCGTTTGAATTGTATTTGTTGTGGCTGTGTGTTTGTGTTTGTATCGCAATCGTGCTTTAAATTTCCTCGAAAAGAGAGAAGTGAGGTGACGTAAAAATAGTATAAATAATGAGGATTCTGTTCTTCATTCATCTTCTCCAAATCATCTTTGGTCAATGGTTCGGATACTAAAAGAGTGGCGGTGTTTTGAATTCCAGATGTTCACTTTTGCCAAAAATTAATCACTCGTAGAAGTGAACCCCTCTTAATATCTCAATCTCAACACTTCTCAAGGTTTCAATTTAATATCTCAATCTCAACACTTCTCAAGGTTTCAATTTTAATCATGAAATTTATGAAAACGTTAAGGTCGTCGGCGAAGTCTGATGTGGGTGGAACATTTCTTTGGCGAAAATTGATATGGTAGGCAACCTCTTTGCTTTGTTGTCTTCGCCAAAAATCGCCAGCAGACCATCAGAGTTACTCTAAGTACCTAAACTAGTTGTATTTCTCTGATTTCTGGATGGTTCTGAAACAGAAAGGATGAATTTAGTACGTGAACGAGCATACCTCAATGGAAAATTATGTGGATGGAAAAATTACTTACTGTAGTTGACCGCATTTTTTCTATAAAAATTCCGAAATCGTCAGAAAAGCTGCACGAAGGAGAAAAAATAGAAAATGAAACGGAAAGATGAAAAAATAACACTTAAGCATACTTTCATAATTAATATATGAGCAAGTTCAAACATAACAAAAAAAAAATGAAGCCAGAGATCTAAAATGGTAAATTACTGAGTCCACAATTAAGTTGAAAGAGCGCTTCACATGGCCATCACTGCATTGAATCGATATACAAATTTCAAAACTTGGTTTCAAAAGAAAATCCAATTGAAAATTTTTTTAAACCAAAGTTGTAGATCACGTTCTTGGGGATAATTTTGGTTATTACAAAAATTTCGATAGGACCCCTCTCTCCCCTCTAATTTTGTCTAATACAACGTAGATACTTAATATTCAAAATTGGAGAGGAGAGATACAGATAGGTCTGATTGAAATTTTTTTCAAAAAAATGTAGATTGAGATTCTAGGAATAATTTATTAGGTCATTACAAAAATTTCACTTAGACCCCTCCCTCTCCTCCAATTTTTTATTACACTGCACTATGGAGAAAACTTATCAATTATCATTCAAATCAAAACTCGGGAGGTAAGGTCCAATCAAAAAAAAAAAAAAATCAAATGAAAGTTGTAGATTAAGACATTGAAAATGATTTTAGCCACTAAAAAAAATGATGCTTGAATCACTCCCTTCCATCAGATTTGAATAAGTATCTACGTAGTATTGGGAAAAATTGGAGGGGAGGGAGGAGGGTGTCCAATAGAAATTTTTGTAATGACCAAAATTATTTTTGAGAACTCGATCTAGTAAGTTTTGTTTAAAAAAATTTCAATTGGACCCTCTTTTGAATCCAAGTTTTGAAGTTTGGACATGCTTTAAAAAAAAAATGATGAAAATCGACATAACATAATATTATGACATCAATGTGAAATGTTGATATTTTTGAAGAAAAAAATTCTAGAATTCATCAGATCATCGCATTTATGAGACATCGAGAAATACCATTTTTTAAAACGTTTTTTGAAAAAAAAAAATTGAAAATAGATTTAAAATATTGGAAAAAAGTTTTTGTAATTAAAATGGTTTTAACATACACATTTCACCCAGAAAGGACATTCATGAAGATTATACATCATTTTCATGCTCTTGAGAATTTTTCAAACACTATAAAAAGTTGAAGAAAATATGGAAAATTATAGTTCCTGAAAATTATGGTAATGATGTAAAATCTCCTTAGATTGTCTTTTTAATACATCGGCCAAGGCTGTTAACAGCTCCCTGGTCTCCTTGGGCTGCTTGCCTGATATCGCGTTGATGATCTCTGCGTGATCCGGTATGTGTGAAATGGCACGTGTAGCAGTGTTTTTCCATTTACCTTCGAACTTTTCATTTCCTTTTCTGGGATTGTAGCATTATAATAGCTGTTAAAGGCCCTAGGCTTTGCGTCAGAGATGATTTTCTACTTGGTGGAATTCGTAATCCTTCCAAGAGTAAGTGATGTTGGCTGCCCAAGCCACAATGACTTATATTGGTATACTTGTACCCTTTTGAGTCGAATCCAACACAGAACTCGTTGTGACCCAAACGAAGTTCGTCCCTACGTACCTTGGGTAATGTAACTTGTCTGGTTTGGATGAAATGATAATGCTACTGGATTTGCATTGAAAAAATTATTTTACGTTACACTTTTTTTCGATTTTCATAATGTAATACCACGGAAAAGTTGCGTCTTGGGGATGCATGAAAAAAAAACAATGTGTGCTCGTTGAGAAACACATTTTTAGGAAAATTAAGATCATACCTGCAGGAAATCCATCATAGGTTCTGAGGCAGAAGACGAGTCTGATGCAATAATAGAAGTTACTGATCCCGTGCTGCTACTAAATTTGCTTGATCAGGAACTCGAACTTCCTCCGGATTCGTAGCCATCTTCACGATGCTCAGTTTCTTCTTGTAATTGCAAAATTTTTTCAAATCAAATAATATCTTCCAATCGCGCAAGAGCCCTCAAATTTTTGAAAATTTGCAAAAAATCAAAATTTGAAAAAAATTCAAAATGTTATAGAATGGGTTTTATGCATTTTTTGGTTGGCAAGTATTATCATCGTTATTAATTTTTTGAATAACAATACAGAATTCATCAGATCATCGCATTTATAAAACATTAAAAAAATGCCATTTTTTTTTTTTTTTTTTTTTTTTTAAATTGAAAAAATTAATTAAAAATTGGAAAAAAAATTGTAATTAAAATGTGTTTAACCCTTAAACCCCCAAGAAGATTCAGATGAGATACCGCAAATTTTTTCATATATCTGAATGTAGGCAAGTATGAATATCACAATGATCCATTGATTGCCTACCTGCCCCTTAAAACCTTTTTGGAAACAACAGAAACCTGTTTTCCGTTTTCACGGAAATCCAAAAGGAAAAAAGATTCAACTTCGTTCAATTTTACATAAGATGACATAAGGCCATTAGATATACACTACAATCCGAAAAAAAAATTTCTATTGCCATTCTCCTGTATTGAAGGAGACAAAAAGGGAGAAATGTGTGAAAAAGCGGGCGCCCAAATGACCCTATTTGTCTATGAGAAATAAAATACGTTCTTTCCATAAAATACCTTGGGAAAGTATACAGCCAGAACAGTACGACGTCATATTCCCCATTTTTGGAAAATTCATTTTGGAAAATGGGAAAGACAAATGAAATTTTAGCAAACAATTTTTATATCATCATTCCAAAAGTAAAATTTAATGAGCTTTTGAACTGTTCATATAAGTGAAAAGTTGAACTTTGGGTTTGATAGACTGGTGGAAAACTATTCAAAAATCGTCATTTTTCTTTTTGAAAAAAAATTCCAATTGCTCGAAATTTTTGATGATATTCCAAAAGGAAAATTTAATGAGCTTTGGAACTTTTCATATGAATGAAAAGTTGAACTTTGGGCTTGATAGACTGTTGGAAAATTTTTCAAAAATCGCCATTTTTCAGATTGAAAAAATTCCAATTACCTTTCATCAAAAAGTTTCAAACAATTTTATATTTTTTTCCAAAACAAAAAATGGCGATTTTTGAAAATTTTTCCACCATTCTATCAACCTCAAAGTTCAACTTTTCATTTATATGAAAAGTTCAAAAGCTCATTAGATTTTACTTTTGGGGTTTCATTTAAAAATTTCAACCAATTTTATTCTTCAACAAAGGTAATTGGAATTTTTTCAATCTGAAAAATGGCGATTTTTGAAAAATTTTCCAACAGTCTATCAAGCCCAAAGTTCAACTTTTCATTCATATGAAAAGTTCCAAAGCTCATTAAATTTTCCTTTTGGAATATCATCAAAAATTTCGAGCAATTGGAATTTTTTTCCAAAAAGAAAAATGGCGATTTTTGAATAGTTTTCCACCCGTCTATCAAACCCAAAGTTCAACTTTTCACTTATATGAACAGTTCAAAAGCTCATTAAATTTTACTTTTGGAATGATGATATAAAAATTGTTTGCTAAAATTTCATTTGTCTTTCCCATTTTCCAAAATGAATTTTCCAAAAATGGGGAATATGACGTCGTACTGTTCTGGCTGTATACTTTCCCAAGGTATTTTATGGAAAGAACGTATTTTATTTCTCATAGACAAATAGGGTCATTTGGGCGCCCGCTTTTTCACACATTTCTCCCTTTTTGTCTCCTTCAATACAGGAGAATGGCAATAGAAATTTTTTTTTCGGATTGTAGTGTATATCTAATGGCCTTATGTCATCTTATGTAAAATTGAACGAAGTTGAATCTTTTTTCCTTTTGGATTTCCGTGAAAACGGAAAACAGGTTTCTGTTGTTTCCAAAAAGGTTTTAAGGGGCAGGTAGGCAATCAATGGATCATTGTGATATTCATACTTGCCTACATTCAGATATATGAAAAAATTTGCGGTATCTCATCTGAATCTTCTTGGGGGTTTAAGGGTTAACATACATAGTTCCGCCAAAAAAAACAATTTACGACGATTTTTCATCCTTACCTTCATTTTCAGGAACCATCATTTTCCACATTTTTTCAATTTTTCGTATTTTTAGAAAAATGCTCAAGGGTACGAAAAATATGAAAAATTGCTGTAAATTGTCTTTTTGGGCCAAACTGTGTATGTTAAACTCATTTTAATTCAAATTTTGTTTTGCAATTTTCTATCTATTATTTTCAATTTATAATAAAAAAAAAAAAAAAAATGATATTTTTTAATGTCTCATAAATGCGATGATCTGATGAATTCTGCTTTTTTTTTTCAAAAAATATTAATAACGATGATAATATTTGCCAACCAACGCCATAAAACCCATTCTGTAACATTTTGGATTTTTTTTTTCAAATTTTGAGTTTTTGCAAATTTTCAAAAATTTGAGGGTTCTTGCGCAATCGCAACATATTATTCGATTTGAATTTTTTTTTTCTTTCTTCATGTATCCCCAAGACGCAACTTTTCCGCGGTATTACATTTTGAAAATTGAAAATTTTTGATTTATTTTGGAAAATATCAGGTAGTTATAAAGAGTTTAAGATATTAATATTTTAATTAATTATTTGAAGGAGGCTCTCTTGGCGGCGGCGACGCGGTGGTCCTTGATTGTCACCATTTAAAATTTTGAATGCTTCTCTGTACGTTCTACGGCAGTTTCTGGAATAAGGAGCAAAAACATTTTAAAAACAAAAATATAAAAAATAAAAAATATTAAAGAATATAAAAATAATATAAATATAAAAAATGAAAATATAAATATAAAAACGCTGGGAAGGAAATACTCAAGTGAACAGCTGTCGAGCTGAAAATTTTATTGAATTTTGCCACACATTCATGACATTTTTGTATAAAGCGGAATTTCTGTCGTCAAATACGTAGTCTGAATTTATAAATTTCTGGAGTTTATATACATTTACGAGCGGCGATATGACAAATTGTTGAAAGAACTTGAGGACGGAATGTCCTTTCGTTCTTTTTGGATTTGCCCTTGATTTTTGTTCAAAAAGTAAAGTTTCCAACTTCGCAATTAAACCCTGTACCTGACTGTATACTTCCGAATTCCGATCCACGGCGACACAACCCCTCCATGTCGCACTCTTCCATCATTGGTATTTTTCCTTGTCGTAAATCTCCTTGGTCGGATACACCTCCAGTTTTATCGCAAAGTCGCCACTCATCGCTTGACATTTTGCGGTATAGAGTGACCCGTCCATCGTTTTCGAAATACAAGAGGAGATTGCGCCAGCGCTCAACGGTGTACTCATACGAGGAAACAACTCTTCGTTTCCTGTATGGGTAATATTGCTGCCATTCCCGGGAGCGCTGACAGCGACATTGACTGCTGGTGTAAGAGCAGTCATGCACGACATGGAGGTGGTCTCCGTGGCTGGTGACGACGTATACCGATCCGACATACGAGACCTCCAGGACTCTCTCCAAGAGTCCCAGATCGAATTCGGCAACGCCACGGAAGTAAACGTCGTGGATAATCCTTCGTCTGACAATCGATTCGCGAAGCAAGAAACGGAGTCGATGGTCCACGGTGCTGGAATTTCTCCTAATAGCGTCGTCAAGACACACCATTGGCCTGGTGCACTCTTGATCGAAGGAGCAGCTACTTCCATCGCTATGATCAGTGTTTTCAGTGAGGTGGCATACATCGCGTTCCATAAGTAGCTCACCACAGTCAAGTAAGGTATTCCGTTGTAAATCGTCAATTGGTGCGTATAGGTCGGAGTGCGATATGTTGGACCAACCGTCGCTTCCAGTGGAATCGATCGAGGCGCGTCTACCATGATTCGTGTCGCTGTCCGTTCGTCTTCCAGAATATCGCTGTAAATAAAATTTCATTAACATAAAGTCGCAAACTAAATGTTTTTTTTATTAAAAATACTTACTCGAAAATATTTGTGCAAGGACGTTTGCGAGAAGGATTGTTCTGAACTTCTTTTGCTGGTAATTGAGGAGGATCCACGACTGCTTCCTGGCACAGCGTTGCGGTAGAATTCTCGCTCTCGTTCGGCATCGGAGTCTGACATTCGGACATGATAGAATTTAAAACATAAGTAAAGCACAACTGTATGAATTAATTTGAAAGTCATAGTGATTCTATTTCACTTCTTACCTGTATTTAAATACGATCAGGACGGTAAACCTCTACTGATACAGCAACGACGACTGCAGCCTTCTTCACCTCAAATACCGGGAAAGGTAAACAACTTAGCGGGCCCCGCGCCGTAGGCTTAGCGGATAGGCCCATCATAATCTCCCAATTTTAATGATCCTGTAGGAGCTATTGAAATATTTTTTCCGTCCCATCCATATCTAGAAGATGTGAATACTACAACATTAGCGTGTTCGTGTAGGAAAACATCGATAAATGTAATAACTGCTTGTTTTGCTGTTGCGGATAAGTTAGAGTATTGTACCATCTGAAAAAGGTTTTTTCGTCTTAAGTGATATCCATCAAAAAGAAACTTGCTCCCAAAAGTTGAAAACATTCAGTATTTCTTTGCAGGTATCTATTAATAGTTACTTAATAAAATAATAAAAAATAAGTCATATACAATAGTTTTTAATGCTAAAAATAATTACAGTCAATGTCAACTCTCATCTTCAGAAAGTCCTAACAACATTGACTTGGAGGTGCTACTTTTTTGACACATCGGACATAAATCTGATCTTGAAAGCTGAATCGCGATATCAGGACAGCATTTCTTCCAAATAAGGATAAATACATATTTACTGACTGCTGAACATTTCATTATTTTCACACGCATCTGCGAGCATGAATTTTGTTTAACAAACTGCATTCCGCATTCTGTGCAACAGGTGACAGAGAATTAATTATGTCAGGAGCTTTATCGAAAAACTCTTTGAAAACTTTCTTCATGCCATCATCACAAATGGGCTCCTCTTCCTCCTCTCGGTGCGACATATGCGATAAGACGTTCACCCACAAGGGCGACTTGAACCGCCACAAATTAAGCCACCCTGGCACCAAACCATTCCAATGTCGAATTTGCCTGAAACGTGGTAATTTGTACCGTGGATGGAAATCTCGTATTTGGCGCTACATTTATGCAGATGATTTTCCATATTTTATAGTGGAACCCAGTGGCTGCGTACGAACGGGCATCTCACATACGTAGTCTTAGATGATAATGATGTGGTTTAAAAATATTGAAATTATACTGTAAAATACCTTTTTTATAACACCAGCCTCAGTAAGTCTTGACTTCCGGTAGCAGTCCCGGAACAGAATTGTAGAATTGTGTGGGCCTCAACCCAAACCCGAAAATCGGGTACAAAATTAACGTGCCCTCCAGAACTGTTCAGAATCGAACTTATTGATGTACTGTTCAACATAAATTGTTCTTTTCCTTTTTCAACGTCCCGGATCCCTTTCTTCTTCATCGCTCGGATCAGGTGAAGGTGAATTCCTTGGTTCTTGAGATTGTTGCGAGCCACCAGGATGGTCACTTGAAATATTTTCCTAAATATGAGAATTTTATTGAAATGGTACATAATCAAGTTTGAATAGGGAAACAAATTCTCAGTTACCTCCTGGTGAGACCTCTTGTGAGCCATCATCAAATGCTTATTCAAGAATCTTTTTTTGCACTGCTGGCAATGAGAATACGTATTGTTGGTTTTGTGTGACTTCATGTGTCTCCCTAGCTTTAAAGCGCTATTAAACGCTTGCCCATATTCGGGACAAACGTGGTACCGGCACGTCTTATAACACCAGCCTCACTAAGTCTTGGCTTCCGGTAGGAGTCCCGGAACAGAATTGTGTGGGCCTCAACCCAAACCCGAAAATCGGGTACGAAATTAACGTGCCCTCCATAACTGTTCAGAATCAAACTTATTGATCCCCCACAGGTCGCATAGTAATTCGATGATGATCTTTTCTGTTATATAGCCGACCTGTAATTTCTTCGCCTTCATCGTATCGTACTGTAATCATAAACACATAACGCGAATAACTTAACAAGCGAAAAACTTGATGTACTGTTCAACATAAATTATTCTCTTCCTTTTTCAACGTCACAACTTCTACCAATTTTTAACGTCTCCTCCCTCTATTTTAACGTCTCTTTTGTCCATTTCTCACTTCAAGATTTATCCAGTAATTTCAAAAATTCAACAATTTGTTTATCGGTTACAGGCTTATCATACTGAAAGTAGTGAAAAAGTAGTGAATTGGATGAAAATTTCAATAAACATAGTAAAAAAAAAAATCTAAAAATAAAATAGTTTTTCTTACTCTTATTCAAATATTCCTTCCTTGGTAGGAATTGTTATTCTTCTGATAGCCATTGTCGAATTTTCGATTCGCAGGTTTCCCAGTGTAGAAGGTCCCTACTGCCGCAGAAGCTTCATTCGATTGACGGAATTCTGTTTGGGTGGCCTCATCGTCAAGAAGCCGGTCTTTTTAAAAATTATTCTGAAATGAATTCGAGTTCTAATTTCTTTAAAAAGGGAGGAATTGTTATTCTTCTGATAGCCATTGTCGAATTTTCGATTCGCAGGTTTTCCAGTGTAGAAGGTCCCTATTGCCGCAGAAGCTTCATTCGATTGACAGATTCCGTTTGGATGGCCTCATCCTCAAGAAGCCGGTCTTTTTGAAAATTATTCTGAAATGAATTCGAGTTATAATTTCTTTAAAAAGGGAGAACTCCCTATTTTTGGTCATTTCCGGGGGAGTGGTTTTCTGAAATTTTTTTGAAAAGTAGTGATTTTTCACGCTGTCATACCGTGGTAGTGAAAATAGTGAAAAAGTTGTGAATTTTGAATAAAAGTTGTAAAAAATCAAAAATTTGACATATCCATGTTGAAAAATCACAAAGTTATTGAGAAAAATTCAAAACAGAGTTCCTCTTGCTATTTAAATTTTTTTCTGCAATATATGTATTGGGAGAAGCTTCCATCGTCAAAATTGTGTTTAAAAGTTTGTAAGTAGCGAAAAAAGGTAGTGAAAAATTAGTGATTTGGGCAGGGCTGTAACACGATTTTAAATAAATGTACAATTAAAATTAAAATAACCGCGGTCAATTCGATTAAAAACATTTTACCACGTAAACAAGTTTGAAAATATTCACACAATAATTTACAAACAGAAAAAAAAAGGAATCAAAAACAGCTCACTCAATATTCTGAGTTTTCACCATCAACCTTAGAGTAATCCACGAAATCGGGCGACATCTTTAACCTTAAGTTACGAAGAGTATTTAAATTTTATTTTTGCAACAAAGTTGTAGCGTGAAGTTCTAGGAATACTTTTGGTTATGACAAAAATTTTGATTGAACCCTCCAATTTTGAATAATATTAATACAACTTATTCAAAACACATTAAAAACAGATGGGAGGTAAGCGGCCAGATTGAAAAAAAATTCAAACAAAGTTGTAGCTCCAATTTTGAATACAAAGTATTTATGTCGCCACCAAGGACAACGTCTTACACTCTTACTGATAAGGAATTGAATTAATAACACTGAAAAACAGAGATAACAGGGATCAGACCCAAGTCAGACCCGGGTCAAATTTGGGCCAAACTTGAGGCCCAAGACCCAACTGTTCAAAAAAAAATTGACCCAGACCCAAGAAAGATTGCAAAAATCAATTGGGCCTACAGCCCTGGATTTGGGAGAAGAGAATTTCCAGTTAGACACTATGCAAAACTTTTTGGCGTTCCATGATAATATTACGTCTCAAACGACTTTGAATAATCTTGATTCCACCGCTTCAAGTCCAAATATTTTTAAATACATCATCAATTGACAGAACCACGCTCTGCTACCACGTTCTGATGAACAGCCAAATATTTTCAACTTTTTAGTCGTCATCTTTCTGCCCTTCTCTCTTTTCGTCACCTTTCTGTATTTTATTGAGCTTCGTCACTAGTTGAAGAACCAAGTCTAGTTTGATGAATGTGTTTATATGGAAGTGGATCATTGTTGTTCGATTTTACCAAGTAGACTAACACTTATTTTCTATACTTTCGAAGACCTTGCGATAAGATACAACCCCGTCCCGTGGACTAATATTTTCATACAAATAATATACCTCCATAAGTAAGTTACTTCTTGTTCCTCGATTGGTGACAGTTCGTACATTCCCTTTTATTGCAGGAACCTCATGTATACACTTCACTTTTTGAGGAAGTTGAGAGCAGAGCTAGTTTTAATGTAGGTACCTAGGTAATTTTGATGCTCCGCGGCGTAACGGGTTAGGGTATGGGAATATGCGATTCGACCGCTTCAAGTCCAAATCTTGTGAAATACATCATCAATTGACAGAACCACGCTCTGCTACCATGTTCTGATGAACAGCCAAATATTTTCAACTTTTTAGTCGTCACCTTTCTGTCCTTCTCTCTTTTCGTCACCTTTCTGTGTTTTGTTGAAGCTTCGTCACTAGTTGAAGACCCAAGTCTAGTTTGATGAATTTGTTTTTATGGAAGTGGATCGTTGTTGTTCAATTTTACCAAGTTGACTATGCATTATGTAGAATTACTAATGATAGATACTTAATATTCAAAATTGAAGGGGAGGAAGGTGTACAATCGAAATTTTCGTAATAATTAAAATTATCTATTTCTAGGATTTCAATCTATCACTTTTGTTTGAAAAATTTTTCAATCGAGCCTTTATCCCTCCTCCAAATTTGTTATAATAATTACCTTCGTAGTATTATGTGAAATTAAGGGCGAGGGAGGGGCCCAATCCAAGCTTTTATAATAATCAAAATTATTTCTGGGATTTTAATCTACAAAATTTGTTTGAACCTTTTTGCAATTGAACCTTCCCCCTCCCTCTCTCCCTCCCTCCTCCAATTTTGAATTTGTATCAGTACTACGAAGTGTAATGCGAATTCGGAGGGGAGGAGGAGGGGGTCCAACTGAAAAAATTTTCAAACAAAAGTTGTAGATTAAAATCCTAGGAATATTTTTGGTCATTACAAAAATTTCGATTAGACCCCTCCCTCCCCTCCAATTTTGAATATCAAGTCTATTTTTGTAGTACATCGAAACCTCACATTTCGGTCTTGAAAAAATTGTTCGATTTTTCGCTAGTTTTGGCTTATACTTGGTAAAATTTCACAATGATCCACGTTTATGTTGAACAAATTTATCAAACCAGACTCGAGGCGAGTTGAAGAAACAGCTATTGCTGTTGGTTTTATTTCAATGATCGGTATCAGCGTTGCCAACGCTACTGATTTTTCAGTAGATCTACTACTTTTTCAAAGCTGTACAGATTATCTACTGATCTACTGATTTTTGGCAAAATCTACTGATTTTTAGCAAAATTTTAGCAAAATCTACTGATTTTTTCAAAAACCTTTCAATTTTTGTAAAAATTGGTCTAAAAACAGAAGAAAAAAAAATTTAGCTTATTTTTCCTTCAACTGTACTACTTTTTTTCATAAAAAATTCACTAAAAGGTTAATTGATGAAAAAAAAAAATTTTTCTCTCCTGACTGTAATATTTTTTAATTTGAAAATTTGTTTCAAGTGAAAAATCAGTTCACAAAAAAATCCACTGAAAGACATAAATTGATGCCAAAACATCCTTTTTCCTCCTGAGTATACTACATTTTCTTGGAAATTTATATATACTGAATCTACTGATTTTTTGGGGAAAAATCTACTGATTTTTTTGAATACCCAGTTGGCAACGCTGATCGGTATGTTGTGAATGAACGTGAATGTATGACTGTGCTGGCACCGAATGCTTGTTTCTTCTTTTTACTTACTTTATTTCGTAGTTACCAATCGAAAAACTAATAAACGGATATTCACGTATATTCTATGCTATAATAAAACGTACCTATATAATCGGAATAAAATTATCGTATAGCTTTTGCGTTTACTCTCATCTTATATATCTGAAGATGGAACCGCGACAAAAAAAAGCTATCGATCAAATTACGTATAATTTTACGACATTTGTATTTTGTATAATACGTTCTGTACATAGCGATATCTCATTACTAAGTGTATAATTTTTTAGTTAACTTTTAAGCATCAAGACTGATTGAAAGTTAAATTTACCTTGTAATATTTTTTTTTTCTCGAACGAACGATTAGGTTAATCAGAGATCCGTCGTTACTTCGTTTTTATTTATTTTAAACTTTTTTTTTCTTTCTTTTGTAATACCTCACACGCGATTGTACGAAAGTTTTTAATTTAACTTTCGTTCGTAATACGCTTCATTATAATAATTTGCCGAGCGATGTTACCTAGAATAGAAGCTCGAGACTTCTGTTCAATACCACCTCGAAATATTCGTCAATTGGAAAGCATACATAAAAGGATTTTGTCGTACTGGAATACGAATTTTAGGCTGGGTGGGGGTTCGATGATATGTAGAATTGCCATTTTGATTTTTGTTTTTTTTTCTTCAATTGTTATGATTTTTTTTCGCCGAGTGGAATGTTTTTTTTTTTGTAAATTATAAGAGAATATTTATAACATTTTCTATTTCTCTGTCTTCGTTATGTGTTGATTTTATTTTAAAAGTAAATTATTTGTATACTTTATATTTATTTACTTATCGTTAACGATAATCGAATGTTATGACATATTTGTTGCGTTATTTTTATTTTTAGTGTAACCAAAATAAAAAATTTTATATTTTAGGATGTGGTTTGATTTCGAAGCAGGGATTAAAAAGAGACTCGAAGAGGCAATTTTTTTTTTTTTTTAATTTTTATAAAATTATAGGGTACCTTAGATGAGTTTGAAATTTTCAACATTACGTTTTGTACAAATTAGCCCATTAAAATAATTCCTCGGTGTTCCACCCAAATATGAACTCAAACGTACAGCTTCGTTGTTTTTCGTGGACAAACTCATCAAAAATGAATAAAAAAAATGATGACTACAATTTCATTTTAAAAAAATGCCAAATTTGATAAATCTTCAAAATTTCATAAAAATATTAGAATTTGGTAGTTTTCAAACTTTGATGAATTTTTGAAATTTGATCAATTCGTACAAGTTGAAGATTTTAAAATTTTTCCAAAAATTCAAAATTTTAAAAATTTGAAAAGAATTTGGAGTTTTTGTCATTTCAAAATTTTAAAAATTGGATTAATTTTCAGAGGTTGGTTAATGAATTGAAAAAAGATTAGTGTATCACCAAGAGTGAGTGATTTTTGAATTTTAAATAATCTCTCGATTTTGAATGAGTACGTAATTTTTTAACTTCAGTTTTTTCAACAAAATTTATAAGGTTGTTTTGCAAAGTTTAATAGATTTTTAAATTTTGATAAGAATTAATTAGAATGATTTTGGAATTTAGTAGATGAATCTTCCAAAATTTGGTAAAAATCAGAAATTTGATCATTTTAAAATTTTAGTCAATTTTTAACATATTTTGAAATTTGATAAATTTTTGAAGAAAAAAAAATTGTTCTAAGTAGGTAGGTATTTTCAAAATTTATTCATTTTTAAATTCCAATAAATAGGTATTTTTAAAGTTTGAATTATTTTTAAAATTCAGCTAAGTTCAAAAAATAAAAGGTTGATTTGCTACTCGTATGTTTGGTAGATTTTCATGAAGAATTTGGAAAATTTCTCAAATTCGCGAATATTTAAAATTTGGTAATAATTCCTTTGATTAGGTAAATTTTTAAAAGTCTATAAAAAATGGAATTAGACTGTTCTTAAATTTGAATAAATTTTCAAAATTGTATCATTTTGTAACTTTTAACAAATTTTTAAAATTTGAATGAAGTTCAACATTGGAAAAATTTCGAAACTCAGTAAAAATTGGAATTTTTGTAATTTTCAAATTGAGTAAAATAAATTTCTGAAATCGCGTTAGTTCTCAAAGTTTAATAAATGTTCACGATTTAGTAACTCTCAAAATTAAGTAAAAGCTCAAAATTTTAGAAAATAGAGATTAAAGTTTTGGTGATTTCGAAATTTTGATAAATTAGGTATCGAAAAATTGTTAATTTTTGAAATTTGATAAATTTTCACAATTGGAAGATTTGGGAATTTTCAAACATTAGATAAGTTCATGAAATTTGGTAAAAGTTCAAAATCTGGAAATTTTTTAAAACTCAATAGAAATTAGAATTTTGGTTGTTTTCATACGTATCTTGACAAATTTTTGGAATTGTTTCAATTTGTTTTTGAAGTTTGATACATTTTTGCAATTTAATTCAGATTCCAAAATTTTTTTGAATTGGGTTAATTTTCAAAATTTAATAAATTTTCACATTTTGGTAAATTTTTAAAGTTTGGTAAAATATCAAAATTTTAAAATTGATAAAAAATTATGATTTTGGTGATTTTGAAATTTTTAATAAATTATTAAAAAATTGTCAGTTTTAGAAATTTGATAAATTTTTACAATTTGGAAGACTTGAGATTTTTAAAAATTAGGTAAGTTTATAAAATTTGGTAAAAGTTCAGAATCTGAAAAAATTTCAAAATTCAATAGAAATTGGAATTTTGGTTATTTTCAAATCTTGATAAAGTTCAGAAATTGTTTGAGTTTTTGAAGTTTGATACATTTTTGAAATTTATTTCAGATTTCAATACTTTTTAAAAATTGGCTCAATTTATATTATTTTTTTAAATTTAGTTCGAGAGATGACTTTAAAATTTGGAATAGTTTCCAAAATTCATTTGTTAAAATTATAGAAATTTGAAATTTGAAATTTTATTGATTTTGAAATTTTGATAAATTATTGAAAAATTGTCAGTTTTGGAAATTTGATAAATTTTTACAATATTGAAAGATTCGGGAATTTTTAAAAATTACTAAAATTTTTGAAATTTGGTAAAAAATTAAAATCTGAACATTTTTCAAAACTCAATAGAGTGGAAAGGTTTCAGTCGAAAAAATAAGTGTATATTCGAATTCTGGACACGATCATTGAGGATTGCCATGAAATGGCCCTCAGGAAACAAGTCGAGAAGAAAGGTGGGGTAGAGAGGGGACTCTCTGTTGGTCAGTTTGGACACCGAATGGAACATTTTAAAAGAATCAAAATTATTTTTCCTCACTCAAAATTCAATTTGCCCATTTCTACAGTGGAATTTTACTGGACCGAATTCTCTTAATTTCTTCTGAGATAAAATTGAAAAAATCTCCGTTCGGAATTAAACCAGAGGATTATTGAAAACAAGTCAAATAGCAAACCTATACGATAAGCACAGATAAGGCCATAAACACGTACAAAAGAAATTAAAAAAGAAAGGAACTACGTTCTAACGCCATAATTAAATCAAGGTCAACGTTCGCCTCTTGCGAACGTTCTAATAATCTCTCGTTTGCCCGCCTCTTTCATCTTATCGCCAATTTGTACACTCATTTTCGATGTTTTCGGTGGGTACTTGCAGTTAATTTCGATTCGATAAATATTATAACACGAAATAGAAAATGCCAGTGTTTGGATTTGTGTTCAATACGCGACAGATGTGATTCGACGTGCTCAGGTTAGACGTTAACCTCAATTATCGTGATAATTACAACAATTGAAATACACTCGGGTCGTATTTGTACAAACAGCGTTCACTGAGCGTACATTTTTCCCTATTTGATTATTATTACGCGGCTGTGACAAACTAGTCAGACGTTTCTTCGTCATGTTTTTCGTCAATGCGACGAGCTCTTTCGTGTGGATATTTCTAATATGGAATTTGGCCCTTTCCGAGGCGTATTTATTCAATCGCAGGTTGAATCGAGGATTAGGCGAGCCATATATTCCGCGAAATAGGTACCAAGGTGTTTTACCCGATGATCAGTATTTTCCGCAGAAATTGGATCATTTTGATCCGACCAATGAGGATACATGGTTGCAAGTGAGTAATATTTGTGATTTAATTATTCGAATAATTTTTTATTTCAATTATTTGCTCGATTGCAGCGTTACTGGAGAAATCCGCAATATTATAAGGCCGGTGGTCCGGCATTTTTGATGATTAACGGCGAAGCCACAGCTTCCGCGAAATGGGCCATCACAGGACAATGGGTATGGTATGCGAAAACCTTCAATGCGGTTTGTTTCTCATTGGAGCATCGTTTCTACGGTCAAAGTAGACCTAAAAAGTGAACAATTTTGCGAAAATTACTCTTGATTATTTGGTTTAATTTTAACAATTTTTTTCATCTTATTTTTCTGCAGTGATACCAGTTCGCAGAATCTCGTATATCTGAGCAGCGAGCAAGCTTTGGCCGATATCGCTTATTTTATTCGAGGAGTGAGTCAGCAGTACTCATTGCCTAATGATATCAAATGGATCGTATTTGGAGGTTCGTATGCTGGATCTTTGGCTGCATGGGCTCGTCTCAAGTATCCTTATTTGATTCACGGAGCGGTTTCTTCGAGTGGTCCACTCTTGGCTAAGGTGGATTTTGCAGGTACACATTGTATCCTAACTCAAACTGCATCTTTAACTTTTTTTTTTTTTTAATATTATGCAGAATTGCAAAATTAAAATTACTTACTAAAATTTGAAAAATCCAATGGATAAAATAATTAAAATTATGGTACAATTTTTTAGAAGATTTTTTTAAAAAGCAAATTAGTACATGTTTTGGAAATATTGTTGAATCTGTGATTTTTTGATTGTTCGATATTTTTTGTAAGAAATTAAAAACTTGATGTTGAAATTTTCAGAAATTCTGATTAAGGGCCGATTCCGTTTACTTTTTTGCCTATCCTGCCCCGTCTTAACTTCCATAAGGGCAATGTTAATCTTAAATCGTTCGGATCTAAAGATCTACCGAACGAAAATTCATGAAATTTGAAATGTAGATACTAGAAACTATTTAGAAAAAAATATCGTATTGGATTTTCAATATTCTTCCATTTTATTATTCTAAAATTTTAGATAGGTACGTGATATTCCTGAAATTTTTCAATTTTTTACCTAGTTCAGAATTTTTAATCCATTCATTTTTATTATACTTATACCTACCTAAGTATATTCTTTTGTAAATAAGTTGATATTTTGAATTTTTTTTTTTTTGCAGTTTTGGATAATTTTCAAATTTTTGGAAAAATTAAGAATAAATAAATTATAATTTTCTGGGGTTATTTTGAGAAATTCTAAAAAATTTTACACAACTTAAAACGCATTTTTTTTTAGAAAAATTGTTCTATCATTTCTTAATTTTATAAAACATTGGAAATTTTTAATTTAAAAATTTAAATTCTTGACATTCTTAAGGTTGTTATATTTCTTGCTAAGTTGAGAATCACTTTTTTTTTTTTTTTTTGAAGAAAAGTATTTGAAAATATCCAAGTTTTTTTTTACTTAACTTTGGTAAAAATTTGTAAATTTTTCGTAGGATTAAGTAATATTAATTTCAACATTTTTTAGCTGCTTCGGGAAATTATAATTGGGGAAGAGAGGAAGAGAAAGTGTTTTTTTTTTTTTTTTTTTTTTACTGAATCAAGATTGTCAATTTCTTTTAAAAATCTAAAAAATTTATCAAAATTTCATAACCTAATTAAAAAGAAATTTAGCAAAAATTTCAATCATTTTTCATAAATATAAAAGTGTTTATCAAAACTCAAAAATTTTAAATATTTTTAACTTTCCTTAAAATTGTTCTAAATTTGGGTATATTAAAATATTTCAGATTGTTGAAATTCTCAAAATTTTAATCTTTTTGCAGTGTTGAGAATTTAGATTTTTTGGAAAAATCTACCTATTTGGAAATTTTAGTGTTTTTTTTTGAATTTTGAAAACTTTGTATTTTTTTTTTTTTTTTTTTTGCAGGGTTCACAATTCTAAATTTGACTTTTTTTTAGTTGTTTGAGGAAATTTCAAAATTTTTTGGGTAATTTCGACAAATTTTGAAATTTTTTACTGAATCAGATTTTGCAATTAGCAAAATTTTAATAATTCTTCAAAAATATAAAAATGTTTACTATCCTAAAAATTTTAATAATTTTGAATTTTTTCCAAAATCATTCTAAATTTTTATTTTAAAAATTTCAGATCGTTTAAATACCTAGGTACTTGAAATTTAAAAAAAAATTGCAATTATGAGTATTTTCAATTTTATTTAAAAATATTTCGGTACCATTTGGAAATTTTAGTATTTTTTTTTTGTTTTAAACATTGAATTTCGACAACTTTATACATTTTTAGCAGGATTAAAAATTCTAAATCTGACTTTTTTTGGTTGTTTTTGGAAATCTTATAATTTTTAGGGGGAATTTTGACAAATTTTGAAATTTTTTACTAAATTTTAAGACTGCTATTTTCTTTTAAAGAGTAAAAAATTTTTGAAAAATTTAAAAACCCAATTACCTAGGTATCTAGGTACCGCTATAATTTTTTTTTTTTTTTTTTTGCAAAAATTTACAAATCTTTTTGATTTTGAAAATTTTGAATTTTTCACAAAATGGTTCTGAATTTTTAATTTTAAAAAATGAGATTTTTGAAATCCCTAAAAAATTTATAATTTCTTGTACTGTGAAAATTTTTATTTTTTATTTTTTGGGCATTAAGTATTTAGAAATTTTAAAGATCTATTTTTACTTGACATTTAAAAAAAAATTGTCAAAGTTGAATACATACTTTTTTGTTGATATTTTTGGAAATTCTGTAATATTTTTGGCAAATTTAGCTTATCCATACTTGTATTACACAAATGTTTCAACTTGAAAAAAAATTGTTTGTACTCGACAAAATTATTCCAAATGCATAACTCTGAAATTAGGAAATTTTTCGCAGAATTAAAGATGCTAAACTGAAAAAATAAATTAAAAATTTGGAATTCCTAAAATTTAGTTTTGCGAAATTCTAAAATTTTATAGTTTATAACTTATGGGAAATTTCCAAAAAAACAAGTTTTTTTCTTAAAAATACCTGTACAAATATTTCTTGACTTGAAATTTTTTTGAATATTGCCTTATTTCGAAATTCTAAAAATTTTAAAACTATAGGTAATCTTTGGAATTTTTTAATAAGAAATTTCCAATTTTTTAAATCGAATTTTTTGCAGCATTAAAAATATTGAATTTCTAAAAAAATTTCAAAAAACGTTTTTTAAAATTTTAACAGTTTAAAAAAAATTATTACAATTTTTTTCAATCTTTTTAAATTTTTGCCCAACACTAAAATTTTGAAAATTTGAATTTTTATTCAAAAAAATAGTGTATTTAAAAAATCCAAGTATCACCTAATTTTATACGTGAATTTTGTTCTTCACATTTCCAGAATACTTCCAAGTCGTCAAACAATCGCTGGACTCTTATAATCCGAAATGCTCCAGCAAAATTGCCACAGCTAATAAAAAATTGACCGAATTAATAAACAGCAACGAAGATAGACAAACAATATCTAATTTATTCCAGTACGTATCACACCCATTTAGCCTACTAAAGACCCGAGCCACATGCATAATAATTCATCTTACAGATTATGCGGCAAATTGGAAAACAACCCTGACGATATATCGTCACTTTTCGCCGACTTGGCCGATAATTTCGCCGGCGTTGTTCAGTATAATCGTGATAATCGAGAATCGAACACGAAATCGATCACTATCGAAACCTTATGCGACGTCATGCTTCTTCCTAACGCTTCGGCCCTCGTTCTGTACGCCGAAGTTAACAGAATAATGTTGAAAATGTATAATTTGACATGTCTCGACCACAGCTATAAGAATTACATCGACGGATTAAAAAAAGTTGATTTTGAAAGCGCCGCTTTAGTTGGTAAGTATTGGTAATTTTAAGCAGATCAGACTGTTTAACTTAGCAGATCTTTTATGTCTCTTTAGATAGACAATGGATTTATCAAACGTGTACCGAATTCGGCTTCTATCAAACTTCCAGCCAGCCTACGGACACCTTTGGGTCATATTTCCCTTCAGAATTTTTTACCAAACAATGCGAACAAATATTTGGCAAAAAGTTAGTATATTTTTGTCAACTCGTCTCTCCATTTATGGAGTCTTTATCGTGGTTTTTTGATTTTTCAGATTTGATGAAAAATTATTAAACAACGCTGTTTATCGAACCAACACGATTTATGGAGATTTGAAAATAAACGTTGGAAATATCGTATTCGTTCACGGATCCATCGACCCTTGGCATGCACTCGGTTTGACTCGCGTTTTAGAAGAAAATGCTCACTATGAGACCATTTTTATCAACGGTACAATCCTCTTATCTGGTTGATTGATTTTTTGACTATAATTATGTCTTATCTCGATTAATGATTGTTTCTTTTTTTTTTGCTGTTTTAGGAACGGCTCATTGCGCTGATATGTATCCGTCTAGCGATGATGATAATCAAGATTTAAAAGAAGCTAGAAGTAGAATTAAGACCATATTGGAGTCTTGGTTAGAAAACAGGAAATCAAAGAAAAACAATAAAGTTGAGATTGAAATCGAATACAAATATGCTCCGAATGAGTATGCGAAAATAGATCGCAAATATTACTACGAAGTGTAAACACGTGTCAGTCAATTTTATTTCGAAATTCATTTTTTATACTTTTTTTTCTGTGAGTTTATTGCGAAATTAATATATTTTTTATGAAAATAGTCGATAAAATGAGCAATCGAGTTTTATTTTATTTTGTTTGAAATTTTTTTCTTATTTAAATTTTAAAAATAAGTTTTGCCAAATATTCTCTATTTTAATTTGGCGAAAAAATGACCAAATTTTAGAGCTCTCTAGGGGTGATTTTTGATATTTTGAAAATTGAAGAAAAAAATTCTCACAAAATATTGGGGTTTAAATTTTTTGAAAATAGAGGAAAACATTTTTCACAAAATATTAGAAGTTTCTTTTTAGAGAAATGTAGGTAGGTAGATAGGTATTTCATTATTCCAATTTTTTCTCAAAAAATTAAAATATATTTCTCTCGATAAAAGATTAATAATAATTTTTTGCAGTAAAAAATCTTTGTTTTCTAAAAAGACATCGATTATTTTTATAGGACTACAAACCTCAATTTTTTGTTTAAATTAAAATTAAAATTTTCTTGAAATAATGAAAAAAAAAAAATTCTTGTGTTGTAATAAAAATACTCCATACTAAATTCTTGTAGAAAAATCTAATTTCTTTGAAGTAAGCAATCCCTAAATTTTAGGAGTAAAAAATCAACTTGAAAAAATTTCTCATTTTTTTGGAGAAAAAAAAACTAAATTCTTTGTCATATTTTTATTCTTATTCGTATTTCAATTTATTTTCGAAATTATACCGTTAAATTTTTTTTTGAGGGTGTCTTATAAATTTTTTTGGAGCAAAAAATTATTTTTTTAAAAGTAAAAATCTATTGGCTTTTATTTTCTTAGTTTATTTTTGTGTTTTTATTTTTAAAAAAGATTTACTTTCAGAGAAGAGAAATCACGATTTTTGTTTCCAATTTAAAAAAAAAAAAAAAAAAAATAGTACCTACTTATTATTTTTATTTTTTGGGAGTTTATGCAGAATTGGTTTTGTTTTGTGAAAGAAATCTTTTTTTAAAAAGACCTTTCAATTGTTTTTTTATTGTGTTTTTTTTCGATTTGTAGTTATGCAAAAAAAAAACGGGTTTTGTTTCAGTTTTTTTTTTTTTTTTTTTTTTTTTTAATGAAGAAATTGTTAAATTTTAGAGGAAAAAATATCAAGTTTTGGTCTCAATTTGTGGAGTAAGTATAAAAATTGTTTCTTTTTTTGAGATTTTTCTCTCAGAATTTTTTAAGCATAAAATTCCTAGTTTTTTTGGAGAAAAAAATTCACTATTTTTTAAGGAATAAATAAAATATTTTTTTTAGAGTAAAAATCTCTCTTAATTTGTATGCAAAAAATCTGTTCCTGTTTTTTTTTTTTTTTTTTTTTTGATAAGGAAATTTTCTTTTACTTTTTGAGAAAAAAATATCAAGTTTTGATCTCAATTTGAGGAGTAGAAAAATTGTTCTCTTTTTTTTGAAGATTTTCTTCTCAGAAATTTTCACGTAAAAAAATCTCCCAATTTTTTTTGTAGAAAAAAATGCACAACTTTTAAAGAGTAAAATGTAATTTTAAAAATTGTTTTGGAGTAAAAATCTCTTAATTTTTATGCAAAAAATCTGTTCTTTTCTTTCTTTCTTTCTTTCTTTTTTTTGGAAGAAGAAGAAAATTTTATTTCAGAGAAAAATATATCAAGTTTTGGTTTCAATTTGTGGGGCATAAAAATTGTTTTTTTTTGAAAATTTTTTTCTCAGAAAACGAAATATAAAAATCTCTTGATCGGGCCCTAGAGAAAAATTCATGCTCGGCGCAAGTGCACTTTTTTCACCCCCCTCTCACCATCACTGCCAAGAGAAAACAGACCCTGGAGAGAATGAAACAGGAGAGAAGAGAGTGTGACAAACAATCGAGTAAATCCCACTCTACATAACAGTTGGAATCATTTTTTTAATTCGACTAGACGATGAAATTTTTTCTAAAATTTAAATAAAATGATTGAAAAAAATGGAATATTAATTTACGACACAATGAAAAAATTGTTTTAGGTTTCAAACTGGTAGAAAGAAATTCTCCAACGATTTGGTCGTAATACAAATACGAGCAAATATGAAATTTAAGACAACCCCCGCGAGTCATTTCCCTACTAAATACGAGATCGGACTGGTAACAATGCAATCGGAAATCCGCCACGTTCGGGAAATTACCCGACAAAAAGAAAATTTCACATAAAAGCCATTGAACGAGCAAATAAATTAGTAAACAATTCCCATCAGCATAACATTTGCGCGCGTGAACGTAATCGAAAGCTCGAATCAGAATTACAAATAGTCTTTTATCTTGACAAAGTATCTAATTGTACGTCCCATCGCATCGCATCGGGCTTAAAACGCATACATAGCGAGTGAATATTTTGATTTTATTAAAAATGTAATCACCGCTAATTAACAGCTCCATTATTATACAAATCGATCACTTTATATGTGCATAGGTACCTACCTCTATTCGTACACTTAATAAGAGACTCCATACCCTGTGGTTTTTATTTAGTCTTCGAGTTTTCTTTTTGCAGCTTTTATATGGTAATTTTTGCTCTTTATAGTTGGGCTGCATTTCGAATTTTTATGTAAATTTTCGTCGAGCTCGGTAATAAAGTAAAAAAAAAAAAAAAAAATAGAAGAAAAAAAATGGAAAAACCTACCGTATCGATATGACTACCAAAGTCCACTTTTAAAAGGTTCACCGACTGAATTCACAATACCCGGTAATAAGGTACTTTATTAGTAGAATTTAAAAACTTTTCTCCGCACATTTCATCGTAGCGGAATTTTTTTACATTGCAAACCGACGAATCGTAATTGCAACGTTAACTTCCTTATTTCTGGAATTCGTTTTCTTCTTTTCATCGCGTCCTTCTTATTCTAATGCAATTTCGACCGAACAAACAATTCGTTTTCTCAAACTTTTTCGCAGCTAGTTGAAAGATTCTCGGATTAATTGTTTTTCTTTTGACGGCGAACGCGTAAATTATTATTAACTAGGTGTACCTTCACTTCGTTCGTTGCGAGTTGGGTTTGTTTTAAAAGAGAAATTTATGCAGTTGTGCGAACGCTCCCGCCACCGCCACCGCCGCCCACGCCCGGTAATTTATATAAACGAGCGAGGTGGCTTTTAATGATTCGAGCTTAAATCGTCGATGTCTTTATGCCAAGCTCGCTTGTTATATGGAGTATTTTTAAAAACGAAATATATATAATGCACACGAGCTCGAAGCGATGTTTTTGGAATAAAAGGAACGCGAGAGGGGGGAACAAAATATTCCATAGGTGTTTTAAAAATACTTCAACAATTTTGAATGGGAAAAATAAATGAAGAAAATTTTAAACACAATCAAGTTGAATGGTTTCGATATTAAAATTATTTTTAATTTATGTATCGAAATTTCTCCCTCCTTCCTTAAAATTACCAATTCTCATTCTTATTTTTATCGAAAAATTCAGAAATAGTTGAACATTAATTTTTGAGGTCATTTTCTCACCAAAACTATGAATTTGTCAAAAATGTCTAATTTTAAGTAGGTTGCAAGGTTCATTAGCAACATTATATTTTTTTCATTTTCATTTTTTTTTTGTATTTCAGTAATTTTTTGGGAAAACCAAAATTTCAAATATTTCGCAGAAATGAAAAACTGACCATATTTTGAAAATACAAAATGAATGCTTCAAAACCTAAAAAAAAGTTTTCATTTTTAATGCTCCAGCTATTTTTCTTTTTTTTTTTCTTCAATTTTTTTTAAAGCAAAAATTTTAAATATTTCACAAAACTCTTTTGTTTAAATATTTGCAAAAAATCAAAATAATATTAAATATTTTGGAATAAATGTCCAAAATAAAAAATTGGAAACATTTTTAATTTCCAAGAACGCTTTATTTTCACTATTCTGGTTCCTCACAACTTTTTTGCCAGATCAAAATTTAAAATATTTTTCAGAAATTAAAAATTGTTATTTTCAAATGCTGTTTTTAAAATTTTTTTTTTTTGCAAATCCGAAATTATACAAATTTTTTGATAAGTCAAAAATTCAAAAATCTTTCGAAAATCAATACAGTCAACATTCTGTAGTCAAAACTGTTTAAAAGGTTATCATTTTTAATCATAATTGTGGTTTTCATTTTTAAAAATTTCAAATCCAAAATTGCAAATATTTTTCAGAAATCATTAGGTTTTAAAATTTTTTTGATAATCAAAATTAACAATTTTTTGTGAAAACGAGTTTCATTGTATGGTTCGAATTTGAAAAAAATATGAAAATTTCAAAATTGTAAACATACTTTATTTTATTTTTATCATTTTTTAAATACCCAGTTTTTCGTAACTTTCTCGCAATGCCAAAATTTCAAATATTTTGCAAAAATCAAAATAGTAGGTACATTTTTTCTAAACAAATTTATTTCAAGCTTCAAATTCTCAAAAAATTTTCCAAATTGTGAATATTTTAAAATTTTTCCTTAATAATATACTATTTTTTTTTTTTAATTTTTACGAAACAAAAATCGCAAATATTTTGAAAAAATCAAAATTGTAATTTTTTGTAAAAAATTATCATTTGAAGTCTCAAATTTTCAAAAAAATTTCCAAAACTGCAAAAGTACCCATATGAGGGTAATTCTCAGAAAATCGGTAAATTTGAATAACCAACTGATTTCTCAACTCCTGTACTATGCACAACTTTCATTTTTTGGTTATTTGTACATTATAACGTCCTTAATCCACCATGCCCAATTTAATGAATACCACCCCCTCCCCTTGAGTACAAGTTAGTCTAAACCTCAAAATGTCCTTCGTCGTGGCCTGTAGCACAACATGTTTTTGAAAACAGATTTCAAAAATTATGGAAATCACCATGTTTTTCTGAAAAAAAAAAGTAAGTACACGTCATTAGGAAGTTCAGGGTATAGGCTAGTGTGAATGATGATCACAAAAAGTGTTTAGTACAACTACACCTGATCATTGAAAACTGTAGCAAAGATTTATGTCCATCGTCGTGGATAATTTTTAAAAATTTGTCTCAGCTCGCTGAGTGAATATTTTTTTCTGCTGAATGGCTACACTGATTTGTTACTTTTATAATAATACTATCCGCATTTGAAATTTCGAATGGCAATGCACAGGGCGATTTTTTACGTAATCATCTGTAAAAATTTCAATTTTTACAAAAATAGTGTCCATTGTCGTGGCTTATCATTCCTCCGGTATAAAATGTCCCATCTTCCTGAAAACTGAGAAAATTTATTCTAATTAGTAAGTATCCTATTATAGCTTATTAATAATTAATCAAATATCAGTATTATAGCTTATAGAATAACTAATTGTCGAATTGTCCATCGTCGTGGATCACAAGTGTTTGTCTTTCGTCGTGGCAATGATGAATTTTTACAGCCACGACGATGGACAATTCGACAATTAGTTATTCTATAAGCTATAATACTGATATTTTATTAATTATTAATAAGCTATAATAAGATACTCACTAATTAGAATAAATTTTCTCAGTTTTCAGGAAGGTGGGACATTTTATACCGGAGGAATGATAAGCCACGACGATGCGAGCAAAAAAAAATCAAATTTTTCTCAATTTCATGAAAATTTCTGTTTATGACAAATATCGGTTTGAAACATGTCCAAACATGAATTTTAGGCTCTCCAGACATCTCGAGGGACACTGAGTGTACCCAAAATGGCGTCACTCAGTTAATTTAAATGAAAATTTTAAAAAATAGAAAAAATCAACGAATTTCATCCAAACTCGAGTTGATGGTGTATAACTACGTATTTAGTGATATACTACGACGACAATTTTTTTCGACCAAAAATGACTGTTTTTCGCGGGAAAAATGATGAAAAAATCAGTTTTTTGCATTTTTGAAGGCCTTCCACCTATATCAAAAATTCTGAAAAAAATATATGTTGTACATCCAGACTAGGTGTATAATATACAGGGTGTCCCGTCACCAGTTGACACCCCTTCACCAGCGACATAGTCAACTCAAACTAAGCTCATGCATGCATGTTTGCCGACCCTGTGAATTGAAGGGGCAAAGATATGCTCAACTGAAAATTTTCATTTTTCAGTTTCGTTTCAGATTTTTAACCATGCGCTACTCGACAGCCGAGATAGGTAGAAAGTTGCACTTTGCGGCGTTGGAAAGGAAATTTTGTGTAGAATTTTTTAGCGGGGTTGATAATTGTACTAGGTAATCAGGGGGGTCTGTACTGCACTAATTATCTTAAAAAACGTGTTCAAAAATTGCGATTTTTTTGGAATTTTTGAGGAAATCTCAAAAAAGTTTCATCATTTGGTATTATTATTATGGTTTCCCTTGGATGAAAAAAGTTTGACCTTTTGAATGCCGCAAACCGGACTCTTCTATCTTTCTCGGTTAAAAAGTTATAGCAATTTCAATTTCAAAATCTTAGCAGAAAAAAAATTAATTTTTAGAAAAAATTTTAAAATTCCTTTTTATGTTATTTTTGAAACTTGATACCTAACATAACTAATGATTTTGAGTGAAACTCGATGTTTAAAATAAAGTAAACAACATTTTAGAAAAAAAAATTTTTTTTGAATTTTTTCATTTCTTTTTTTTAGACCTGATTTTGAAATTGAAATTGCTATAACTTTTTAACGAAGTGAGATAGAAGGGTCTGGTTTGCGGCATTCAAAAGGTCAAACTTTTTTCATCCAAGGGAAGCCATAATAATAATACCAAATGATGAAACTTTTTTGAGATTTCCCCAAAAATTGCAAAAAAATTGCCAATTTTGAACACTTTTTCAAGATAATTAGTGCAGCACAGACCCCCTGATTACCTAGTTCAATGATCAACCCCACTAAAAAATTCTACACAAAATTTCCTTTCCAACGCCGCAAAGTGCAACTTTCTACCTATCTCGGTTGTCGAGTAGCGCATGGTTAAAAATCTGAAACGAAACTAAAAAATGAAAATTTTCAGTTGAGCATATCTTTGCCCCTTCAATTCACAGGGTCGGCAAACATGCATACATGAGCTTAGTTTGAGTTGACTATATCGCTGGTGAAGGGGTGTCAACTGGTGACGGGACACCCTGTATATTTTTTCCATTATTGCACCTCTGAAAGAACTTGTCGAAATAGCCGTTAGAAAACTTAAAACGCGCATTTCACAATGAAGATAGGTTTGAAATTAAAAAAAAAAAATTCCATGGATGACCCTTGAGTATACCTAACATCTACCCGAGTTTGAAAAAATTTGGTTAAAAACTGTCAAAATCAAAAATTATAATCGAAAAATCACATTTTTCGCTCTAGGAGGGGGTGGGGGTGAGGTAGCGACCTAAAAATTTGGTCACGGTGGTTTTAGACCATAAGGACCAACTTCCACTAGTTGGTTTAAAAATTCGCTCTGGGGGCCAAATCACCCTATTTTACCCGGCTATACCCCTTTTTGAATCGTCCTCCCCCCTCCCTTTTGGGAAATGAATTGACCCCAACACCATAAAAGTACTCGGGGGCATATATATTTTCAATTACCTTAAGAAAAAAATTTTAAAAACCTGTCAAATTTCTGAACTTTTACAGTAGTGAAATTTGCCGATTTTCTGAGAATTACCCGATTGAGAATGAGAACTTGAAGGAAAGTATATGATAATTCTGAACAATTTCTTTTTTTAAATGGTATTTTTCAATTAAAGTATTCATTTTTTAAAACGAAATAAATTTTTTGAAAACAAAATTCAAAAAATAAAAATTTGAAAGATTTTATTTGAGTAAAATTTGCAAAAAGAAAAAAATTTTAAATCATTAAACGTTCTTAAATCGAACAAACAGGATTTTAACAATTTTCATAATACTTAAACATTGAAAATTAAAAAAAAATGTATTTATTAAAATTTTGTTTCAAAAAAATTAACGAAAATTTAAAATAATGGAATTCATTGAAAACAGTTACTCTGAAATTATATTATTTATGTAAGTATAAGATAGTATTATTTTTTTTAAAGAAAATTTTGAAAAATTCTCATTTTAAAAAAATTGATAAATAAGATGATTCTAATTTTTTTTTAAATTACTTTTTTCCATCAAAATTGAAAATTAAAAAAAAAATCATTATTTATTAAATTTTTAGTTTTAAAATTTGAAAAATTCTCTTTTCTTCTGTTTTCCAGCCGTCGCGAATCTCGCGACGGGCTTCTTCTAGTATTGTTATAAAGAAGCATAATATCAAAATTTCATGACATTTCGTTCAGTATTCGCCGAGAAATCACGTAACTAAATTTTTTACTGATAACAGTCCCAGAGCATACTCTTAAAGCGTAATATTATGTATAAGATCAACATAGGGGAATATTCACGGCGTCCCAGTTATGCAATTCTATTAACATATTGAAACGACACCTCGATACTCGATTATTTAAGGCGCTCAGTTATGCATTTCTATTAACTTATCGAACCGACGCTATGCTTATACGTATTTTCAAGGCACTCGATTATGCATACGTATGTACAATATTTCCATCTGATTCGGTGAAGGGCTGAGCCAGTGTACGAAGATGAAAAACCAACGAAACCATCTTTCCAAAATTTCAAATTTGGAAACCAAAAAAAAACAAGATGCTCCGCGACAGCCGAATTTTTTTTTTCAAGTTAGTGTACCACTTTGAAAAGGTTTTCATCCATGGTATTTCAGTTTCAATATCAGTTTTAACTTCAAATTCAGTTTAAAAATGTCAGGTTTTTGTCTTCAGTTTTAGTTCCTCTCTGCATTGAAGATTTCAACTTCAGATGGGGGCTCCGCCCCCATACCCCCGTTGAGGCTCCTACCCAACCTCCTTATCACTTTCAGCTCTTAGGATGGGGCTCCGCCCCCATACCCCCGCGTTGGGGGCTTCGCCCCAACCACCTCGTCACTTCCAGCTCTTCTGATCCCCTTGCCCCAGGGGCATGGCCTTTCGGCTTTGCAGACGGGGGCCAACACACCAGAAAAAGGGGTTGAAACGTAAAAATTTCTGATTTTTGACTCTGTAGGAGGGTCAAATGAGGCTCTAAAGCCCGGTCCACACCTTCAAATATATTTGATCAAACGTGATTTGATCAAATTATTTGAAGGTGTGGACCGGGCTTAAACTCGAAAATCCCCAAAAGGTACATCAGTGACCTCTACTGACCCTACATCCCAAATTTCGACCTTTTAAGTCTTTTGGTTTGGGCTGTAGGCTGTTCAATGCGTCAGAAAAGACAGGTCAAAACTTGAAAAATATTGATTTTTGACCCTGTATCAAGGTCAAAAGGGGTTTGAAGGCCAAAACCTACAAAAGGCACATCAGGAGCATGAACTCGATCTATGATGAAATTTAGGCCCCCCAGCCTCATTTGGGCGGTCTGTAGCGTGATCAACGTGAAAAAATTACCTCAAAATCCACTTTTTGGGCCCTAAAATGGGGTGGGGATGACTTGGGAAGCTGAAATTTGGATACAGTGGAGATAATCAGAACCATTGTTGTTGGTAGAAATTTCAAATCATTTTGTCACATTGGGGCCCCTTAAGAGCCCCCTCAAAAAGGGCTACCCCCCAATTTTGGGGCCCAAGAGTCAAAAACCCCTAAAGGCACCTCAGTAATCCTTACCGATCCTAAATACCAAATTTTAGTTTCCAAGGTCATTTGGTTTGGGCTATAGGCTGGTCAACACACCTAAAAAATAGGTTAAAATGTTAAAATTTCTGATTTTTGACCCTGTACGGGGGTCAAATGGTGCTCAAAAGTCGAAACCCCCAAAAGGCACATCAGTGACCTCTACTGACCCTACATCCCAAATTTCGATTGTTTAGGTCTTTTAGTTAGGGCTGTAGGCTGTTCAACGCATCAGAAAAGACAGGTTAAAACTTGAAAAATATGGATTTTTGACCCTGTATCGCGGTCAAAAAGGGTTTAAAGGTCAAAACCTACAAAAGGCACATCAGGGGCATGAACTCGATCTATGATAAAAATTTAGGCCCCCCAGCTCCATTTGGGCGGTCTGTAGCGTGATCAACGTGAAAAAATTACCTCAAAATCCACTTTTTGGGCCCTAAAATGGGGTGGGGATGACTTGGGAAGCTGAAATTTGGATATAGTGGAGATAATCAGAACCATTGTTGTTGGTAGAAATTTCAAATCATTTTGTCAAATTGGGGCCTCTTTAGAGCCCCTCAAAAAGGGGCCACCCCCCAATTTTGGGCCTCAAGGGTCAAAAACCCCAAAAGGCACCTCAGTGACCCTTACCTATCATAAATACCAAATTTCAGAATCCAAGGTCATTTGGTTTGCGCTGCAGGCTGATCAACGTACCGGGAAGCGAGAAAAAACATGAAAAATTGTGAAAAATCTTGATTTTTGATCCTTGACAGGGGTCAAAGGGGGCCCAAAAGTTGAAACCTACAAAAGGCACATCAGGGGCACAAACTTGAGCCATGATGAAAATTTTAGCCCCCGGCCCCATTTGGGGGGTCTGTAGCCTGATCAACGTGAAAAAAATTACCGCAAAATCCACTTTTTGGGCCCTAAAATGGGGTGGGGATGACTTAGGGGGCTGAAATTTGACTATGGTGTAGGTAATTAGGATTCTCATCCCTGGGGCAAGTTTCAAAAAATTTCATGATATTGGGGCTCCCACGCACCCCCCTCAAAAATGGGTCATATCCACAATTTTGAGTTAGGGCCCCAAAAATTTTTTGCATCATTCCTCCACCTAGGGGACCCTACATATCAAGTTTGACCTCATTTGACCTGTTAGGCTCGGCCCCAGAGTTCCAAAAGTAGGTGTAAAATTATCAATAAATATATATATATATATATATGTGACATGTGACAGATCGTCATCTTTTGGTCCCAAACGTCGAGAAATGGGGTCAGAACTCTTCTACCCCCCTCCTTCTAAATTAGAGTCGGACACAATAGCCTAAATTTTTAAAAAAAAATTCGGCTAAAAAAAAAAAAAATGAAGAGGAAAAAATCATTAAAAATAAAAAATAGGTCTAACCAAAAAATAAATAAAAAAAGTGTTAGCATTTCGTAGGTACGAGGTTACCTATATTTAGTAGGTATGATGGTAGGGGTAGGTATCTGTATTTATAGCTAAAACGGTAAACATCATTTATATACTCTCTCTGGCGGAATCTGGCGTCGGAAAAAGGCTTACCATTTATACAAATATATTCGTACGAATACAGCATACCTAGGCGAGAAGGGCGGGGGCGGGCGGGAGGGGGCGAAGGCGAGTAGAAAGCTACGCGAGATGGCAATTTTCAGCATATTTTTGATTTAATGTGCGGCAAACTAGTTAATATTTTTGCCACGCTCGTCGAGCCGTTTAGTACGTTGTCATTTTTAACGAAAACACCCGCCACGCGATGCCAGGCCGCGTTTGTTGTGAATATACCTGTCAAAAAAGCTCTCCCCACATTGAAACGCTATATCCACAGTAAGATGATCCTCCTTCGGCTTGATCGCGGGTGCGCCCGCGCCGCTCCAGCTGCAGCTGCGTCTCCTCTAAATCGCGCTAATTATCCATAGCGATTCTGCTTCGCCTTCGCTGCTTCGTCGCTTTCGCAAATCGCCACACGGTGAATTTCCAATTTCGCCTCTATACCTATGGTGGAAATTTAATCCAAATCGTCCCCTCTGGCCTGCGCCCTGAACCCATCCCCAGGTACTGGAGCTGGCTAGAAGGCTAAAGCAGCCCAAAATATCCGCACGAGGTAAATCATTCGCGAACGTTGGCCCTTCCAACGCTCGTGCCCTCACTGCCATGCCACTGCCACGACGAACGCGTACGCCATCTATTGGCAAATTACAACGGTATCACATCGATTCTCGAACGAGGCAGTTTAGAGAAAGTAAAACGGGCGTCTCCGCTATTTTAGCGCCGGGTACGCCGAAGTAGCCGCGTTTTATTCCTTCTGCCCGCGTTCCGTTCGTTCATTCATCGTTTTAGCGTTACTTTGTATGCGTGTGTCGGTGATCGCCCCGAATAACATATAAATGATTGGTAAAAAAGTTGTGATTAATTTTTATAACATTGTATTTCGCTGCGAGTCGCATTGAGAACCATTCCCAAGCCATTGGATTCGTGCTCGTCGACGCTAAATCTCAACCAGAGACCTGGGTAAGTAGACTCGATTCGACGAATTTCATTTTTCCACCTTTTTTCACCCCCGAAAATTGATTTAAAATACGATACGATTTCTCAAAATCATACCCACAGTATCGCGTGACTGCGAAAATAATACCAGCATTTTACCAAATTTTTATTACCGACGTTTTACCAACTCGAATTGTCAGCTTATCTGGCGGAACGTTTGTTCAACCAGAGATAAAGATAGCTTTTTTGTACGACAATTGCCCCTTAATTTTTTTCTAAATTAACTAGTTGCCAATTGACGTGATATTTCGAGGGGTTAAATAGTGGGAAAATTTACAAAACAGTTCCCTACAATGAATCTGCGATCCCTACGTATACGTCCAACTGGTCGGATACGTTCAAAAGTGAGAGCTTTTTTCCCTAGCTCGTGTTTTCTCATCGCTGCCTGTATCGATTACGTAATAATAATTTCTTCGTATGAAACTGGCAGGTTGCTAGACTATCGGTTATAATGATATCAATAATGATAACATTTTTACGGAAAGCCGTTGCTGTTCATTTGCTCACCTTGAATTTTTTACCAAGTCCAGTGCTACATAAATATTTTATATTCAGAATTGGAGAGGAGGGAGTGGTCCAATCGAAATTTTTGTTATAACCAAAAATACCTGTAGAACTTCATGCTACAACTTTTGTTTGAAATTTTTTTCGATTGAGCCCCTTCCCTCGCCACAGTTTTTAATAATGTATTTTGAATAAGTACGAATAAGTTATATTACTCAAAATTGGTGGGGAAGGAGGGGTCCGATTGAAATTTTTGTTATAACCGAAATTATTCCTAATACTTCAAACTACAATTTTTGTTTGAAAATTTTTTCAATCGAGCCCCTTACCTCCCCCCAGTCTTGAATAATGTGTTTTGAATAAGTTGGATTATCTGAAATTGGAGGGGAGGGAGGGGTCCAATCGAAATTTTTGTCATAACCAAAAGTATTAGTGCAACTTGGATCGTGCTAAATGCAGATGGTTCCAGCAACATGACGTCATCTCACTGCATGAATGACTTTGAATAATTTTCTATAAAAATGGAAGTGGCGTGATTTAAAGGAAAGGGAGGGGCCCAATTGAAAAATGTTTGAAACAAAAGTTGTAGATTGAGATCTGAAGAATAATTTTGGTCATCATAAAAATTTTGATTGGACCCCTCCCTCTCGTCTAATTTTTCTAATACTACATAATTCCTTATATTATTCGAAATTGGTGGAGAGGGAGGGAGAAGGCCAATTGAAAAAAATTTCAAACAAAAGTTGTAGAATGAGATCTTGGGAAATAATTTTGGTCGCTTTAAAAATTTCGATTGGACCCCTATCTCTTATAATTTTTATTTTTCACAATCACAATACTACATAAATACCTGTTATTCGAAATTAGAGGGGTGTGACGGGTGCAATCAAAATTTTTGTGATGATCAAAATCATTTTTAGAATCTAAAAACTTTTTTTGAAAAATTTTTCAATTGACTTTCTCCCTTTCCTACAATTTCGAATAATATAAGTATTTCTTTAGTATTATACAAAATTAGACGAGAGGGAGGGGTCTAATCAGAATTTTTATAATGACCAAAATTATATTTCATATCTCAGTCTACAACTTTTGTTTCAAACATTTTTCTATTAGAGCCCTCTTTTTCCTTTAAATCGCATTACTTTCATTTTTGTAGAAAATTATTCCAAGTCCTTCATGCAGTGAGATGACGTTATGTTGCTGAAGCCATCCGCATTCAGCACGATCAGTGGAACTTCAAGCTACTACTTTTGTTTGAAAATTTTTTCAATTGAGCCCCTCTCTCTCCACTGATTTCGCATAAGCATAACACTCACATAATACCAATCAAAAATTGAAGGGGAAATGGGAAGGGTCCAATTGAAAATTTTTTGCAACAGAGTTGTAGCTTGAAGTCTTGGGAATAATTTTGTTTATGGCAAAAATTTCGATTGGACCCCCCCCCTCCACTCCAATTTTGGATAATCAATCTTATTCAAATTTCAAAACATATTAATAAAAACAGGGGGAGGTAAGGGGCCCGATTGAAAACATTTTCAAACAAAAATTGTAGCTTGAAGTACTAGGAATAATTTCGGTTATAACAAAAATTTCAATCGGACCCCTCCTTCCCCACCAATTTTGAGTAATATAATTTATTCATACTTATTTAAAATACATTATTAAAAACTGGGGGAAGGTAAGGGCTGAATTGAAAAAATTTTCAAACAAAAGTTGTACCTTGAAGCTTTAGAAATAATTTTGGTAATAACAAAAATTTCGATTAGACCTCTCCCTCCCCTCCAATTTTGAATATAAAGTATTTATGTAGCATTGGGTTTGGTAAAAAATTCAAGGTGAGCAAATGAACAGCAACGGCTTTCCGTACAAATAGCCGATCGTTTGAAGACTGTGAAGACTCGTCAAGACTCGTCGATGACGATATCGATCAATTGTGCTCGCAATGGTGTGTAAAATAGCAAACGACGACGTGTGACGTGTTGCCAACACTTCTGTCATCAGGCTTATCTTTTCTATTACACAAAACGCCACCGATCGTTTAATTACTCGCGGTTAATAAATTGCCCAACTTGATTGGTTTTCACCACAGCTCGCTGTGTAGCTCGACAGAACTTTGGCCAACTTCTCAGCTCTCACTATGGAGTATAATTTGACAACTCTATATGACGAGCATCTGTGCCATAGACACCGCCATCGCATCATCTCGTCGAGATAGTAAATCGCGAAATCGAAAACATCATCTTTAATTTAAACCTCGACGTCAACCCCTTCCCTTCCCTTCCCTTCCACTCATCATCTTACCATACCCCAGCAAATATTCCAATAAGCAAAATAACCTTTAATTATTTCATTTTTACGCGTACTTGCACACACACTATAATGTAGAATGACTTAAAAGCCTGCACCCTCTTACCCTTTGGCTCGTGTTTTATTCTCCGCATACGAGCTAACACAAGCGCACACCTTTGTGTAAATTCGTATGTAAACACAGTGCTGCCTGCTGCGTTCATCAACGTTCATCACTCTTTTCTTCAATACACGTTGTTGTTTTTCACAAGTACTATTTAATGAAACGCTTCAATTCACAAGTACCTGCTTCAGTGCAGGAGTGTGTGTAGAGTGGAGTTGATGGTCTTGCCAGGCTTTTTCCCCCATCTTTACCTTATCCCTGGCCCGGTACCCCGACGAGTAGGAGTAGACTTATGTTTTGCCTACAAGTCTGCTCGGTTCCTTTATTATTTCGCTGCTAATGCGATGTCTCTTTGTGAGAGATGCGAGTGGTGCGATTGCTACAACTGCAGGGTGTAGTTCCGTGCCTTGTTCTTGCGGTATTATTCTCGAATGGGTACAGAGTGCCATGCCCGACTTTAATTGGGTATGAGGAATCGAACAGATCGTATCAATGGAAGGCTCAACGTGAAATTTGAAAAAAATATCGTATTTTGAGAAATGAAATTGCGTACCTATCTTCGAAATTGAAGGATAGAAAAATCTCTTCGAATGTTTTTGAAAATAAAATTTCAACTGATCAAAAAATTCAGCGATGTTGACTGAAATTTCTGGAAGTATCTCTAAAAAAAAGTCAAATGTACTTTTTGCCTATCTTGAAGTTTGAAGGAGTAAAATTGTATTTGAAATTTGAAGAATGAAAAATTTTAAAATTGAGACTTCTGATGCAATTTTTTGAAACGACAAAAAAAAGTAAAATGACGAAATTGCATATTTTCATAAATTAAGGGGCACTAAAAAGTCAAATTCTCTAAAAAAAAAAATCATTTTTTTCCTCAAATTTCATTTTTAAGACGGATAAGTAAAAAAAATGTTGAAAATCAATGAAAAATTTCAATTGTGATTTTAAAAAATTTAATTCATAATTTTTACCTTCCTATTTTGAAATTTGAAGGTGCAATAATTTTACAAAAAAATAAATTTCAAAATTATTGGGACTTCTGATGTAATTTTTTAAAACGGCAAAAAAAGGTAAAATGACTAAATTGCACATTTTCATAAATTAAGGGACACAGAACAGATAAACTTTTCGAGAAAATAATTTTTTTTCAATTTCATTTTTAAGACAGGGAGGTAAGTAAAAAATGTTGAAAAGTGATTTTAAAAAAGTCATTTGTAATTTTTGCCTACCTACTTTGAAATTTTAAGGTGCAATAACTTCTCGAAATAATAACTTTTTAAACAAAATATGAACTCCAATGTAATTTTTTTTCAAAATAAACAAAAAACGTGAAATTACAAAATTGCCTATTTCCAAAATTGAAGGGGCAAGATAAAATTATTATCATATTAAAAACTGCATTTTTGAATAAATTTTTCTGGATTTTTTTTTCAAACTTTACAAAAAATTAAAATCGTAATTACCTAATACATGAAAAAATACCTTTGCCTTATTTTTGCCCATAGCAATAGGATTAGGTAAAAAATTTTAAAAGTTATGAATTTGAGTCTATGTATTTTTTCAAAAAATTGCATACCCCAAAAATTGAAGCAGCACAGGAGAAATAATAATTTCTTTTGAAAAATTTGTGTTTTTTGTGAACTAAAAATTTCCAGATGTCAATGAAAAATTGGAATTGTAACTGGAAAGAAAAATGGTCCGGCGTACATTTTGCCTATGTTGAAATTATAAGGGGCAATCGTTCTGAACATTTCAGAATACTGAATTTTTTAAATGAGAGTTCTGAATTTTTGAAGTAATTTTTTAAAATTAATGAAGCATGTAAAATCACAAAATTGCATAATCACAAAATTGAAGGGGCTCACATTAGTAAATTTCTTATGAAAAGCTATAACTATGTTGTTTGAAATTTCAACTGACCAAAAATTGTGAGAATCGACGAAAAATTTGAATCGTGACTACAAAAAGAAGTAGGTGAATGTATTTTTTGTTCATCTTGAAGTTTGAAGGAGGAAAAACCTTATAAAAATTGCAAAATACATTTTTGAAATTATGAATTCCAATGTAATTTTTTAAAGCCCAAAAAAATAAAAAATAAAAAATAATTTTAAAAATGTGAAATTAAAAAATTGCATATCATCAAACTTGAAGGGAACACAAATCATTTGATTTAGAACAAGAAGCTGTATTAAAAAAATCTACTGATAAGAATTTTTTAGGATTAACGAAAAATTTAAATTGTGATTTCAAAAAAAATTTCGTGTGTACAATTTGTCGTTCTTGAAGTTTATGAAGGAATCAAGTAACTATAGTAAGTATTTTTTTTAAATTTCAGAACCATGAAAAAATATAAATCCTGATGTGGTGATCGGGAAAATCCAAGTTGTTAACTAAAAATTTGAAATGACTGAAAAAATTCATTTTTACTTTTTGCCTATCTTCAAATTTGAAGGAGCAACAATTCTGAAATTTTCAAAAATACCTATACTTAATGAATTTTTAATATACTATAGCATATTATTGATGCATTATTTCAGGAGGAAAAACCATAGGTACCTAAAATACCAAAGTGTTCATAAGTCATTTCTTCATTTTTGTTTCTTCTGAAAAATGGTATATTTTTAAAACATTTTACCGACGATAAATTCTGAGATAACATAAAATTTCAATCGTGACAGTGAAAAAATTTCATTCGCAACTTTTGCCAATTTCAAAGTTTGAAGGAGCAATAATTTCTTTAAATTTCGGAATAATAGATTTTTCAAAGTTTTGATGCATCTCTTCATGAGGAAAAAATGTGAAATACTGCATATCATTAAAACTGAAGGGGCAGACGACAGTCAATTTTTTTCTCAATAATCTGTATTTTAAAAAGAATAAAATAAAGCCAAGTATACATTTCGCCTATTCCAAAGTTGGAAGGAGCAACATATTTAAAAATTGCAGAATAACAATTTTTTTTTTAAATAGAGGTTATAAAGTGTGTGAAATATTGCACATCTTTAAAATTAAAAGGGTTAAAGATATAGGTCCATTTTCGTTTGAATAAATTGGAACTTGCCCAGGGACTAGAAAAAAAATGATGTGCAATTTTTCCAATCTTCAAATTTGAAAAATCTAGTTTTTTCATTATTTATGGTTGAGCTCTTACAAATGCAGAGGACATATTTTTGAAACATTAGTCAATAAAATTATATATTTCTCTGTGCGAGACTTGTTGATGAAATATGTCTCCTCAGAAATACCAACTTGTCGACAGACAAAATCACGACGACCTTTAAAAATGTTTTCCTCTCTAAAAGACCAGTCTTCTGATCATCGAGCAAATGCACTTTACACACCAACTCTTACCTGTGCTCATACCCACTAAAATAGATTGAATGCAGCTTGTTCAACCACTATATGCGAATCATAGCCATAGTACATAACCGATGATATAAAGTAGGGTTAATTTCGTTCCAGTGATAATTTCGAATTTTGTAATAAATTTCATCCCAAGTATGAAAGTTTTGCTCGTTAAAATGATGAAGAAGGGAATTTGGGAGTTTTTCGTTTCCTCAAAGGAGGTAAAGGGATGCAATTAACGGTAGCTATCTTTTTGCCTAAAAGGGTTACACGCGTTAGTGCGGAACAACTTTGTCATTATAAGCAAGAATCGAACCGAACGTTTTAATTTATTGATGAATTTACCTAACCTGGTTTTCTTTTTTCCATTTTAAATACCGAAAATTTCGCCTCCCGGTGACGAAACTACCACGTTATTTTCAGCTTCCAAATACCGAGGTGAGAACTTTCCCGAGGCGGAGGTGACGATAAGGAATTAAGAATGAGGCGTTTCGAATAAATTTTTGCGTCGAAAAGTAGATAGCTTTAATCGATTAATTATGTAGTCGCCGTATTTGAGAAAATAAAAACCGAAAATCATTCGAAATACTTCACAATGGACCGTGTACTATCATCTGAGATGTGTCTGGATTTATTAAAAATTCATACGGTGTGCTTCAATCGTTCTTTTCAATCTTTTATTTGCCTCTACGGTGACACAAACTACATGAACGCTTGTCTATTTGCAGATTTCACGAGTTGAAGGGGTAAAGTGGTATCTTTTTTTTAGTACTTGATTTCCTCTCTTTTCCCCACCTCACCTCCCCAAATCCATTCAATACTTACTTACCTCAACTGATTATTTTTTTAAAGCTAAAATGAAGATCATCTCTGAGCAAATGTGACAGAAAAGAGGGGACTAGGAAGATTGATATCCAGAAATTTAAATTTTGGGTTTGTATGAGACACCCTATGCTTTTTCCTGGAGTTGGAGGAGGGTGAGGAGAAGGGGGAGGGAGAGGAGAAGGGAGAGTAGATAAAAAATGATGAGAACATTTTCGTGAGAATTTTTCCGGATTTTTTCCTTCAGTAATTCGTATTTCTTTCTGCTCCTTCAGTCACATTGACTGCTTTTTGTGGTTCTTTTGTGTACAATTAATTGCATAACATTTGATATCAAGGCTCTAAATGGTATTAAAATCACTTTTACTGTAAAGTTTGAGAACTAAAATTAGATTTTTGGAACCACCAACTTACAAAATAAGGCCAATGTAAGTACCTCCAATTTGCATTGTTTCTCAATTTCTAAAAATGTGCATGTTTTCACTTAAAGTGAAGGATTAGATCTCTAATAAGATGTCTCAAAAAATTCAAATTGGAAAAATTCCGGATTCTAGAATTGATGAGTTGAATTTTTTTCTTTCAGTGCTTCCCCTAGCCATCCAAAATTTGTTCAATAGTTCAACTGATTGACAAATTAGAAGTAGGAATTAATTCTGAGTTTTTATTGAGCACTCTTGGGGGTTAGAATTGATAAATATTGTCAGTGAGGGGAGGAGGGATTATAAACTGAAAAATTATGAAAAGAACATTATAGTTACTGTAACAGGGGAAAAGTACGAATTGCTGCGAGTCATAGTGGAGGGAAAGATTGCTGGAAAGAGATCGACAGGTCGCCGCCGAAACTTCTGGCTCAAGGACATTCGAAAATGGCTGGGGCGCACATCGGTGGAGATATTCCGGGCAGCCGTTTCAAGAGTACAGCTATGTGTGTGGATCTCCAACCTCCGTAGAGGAGAAGGAGGATGAAGAAGAAGAATAACAATTTTCACAATGTCTTTTCAAAAAAAAAAAAAAAAAAAAAAAAAAAAAATCATTTTTGCCCCTTCAATTGCAATGAATACAAGTGGTGATACTTCAGTGAAGAATAAGTTGCCTATCTTGTAATATTAAGGAACTAAATAATTTAAAAATAAATTATGCCCCTTCAATTGCAGTGAATACTAGTTGTGATACTTCAATGTAGAATAAGTTGCCTATTTTGTAATATCAAGGAACTTAATAATTTCAAAATCATTTATGCTCCTTCAATTGCAATGAATACAATTTGTGATACTTGAAGGTAAAATAAGTTGCCTATTCTGTAACATCAAGAAACTTGCTAATTTTAAAATCAATCTGCGCTTGTGTAAATTATTTTTAAGTACCTACTCGATTTTTTGGCACCTTTGATTGAAACTTTTCAGAATCACACCAAAAATATTAACATTGTCAAAAATTAACCACATTATGCTAAGTTGTCTTTCTAATTAATATCCTAAATTTCCATCTCAAAAAATTCCAAAAAATAAAATCTAAAAAAATCGCACCGATCATCTCGACAAATTCCCAGCCACTAAATCAACGTTTAAGAGAAAAAGGGAAAAAATGAAGTAAAAATTCGTCAAAATATTCCCCACTCTGAAATTTTATTTGCTTGTAAAAATTTCAAATATAAAACTACCAACTCCACCGTAAGCTAATAAATTTTTTAACGACCAAAGTTGAAAATTTGTAATATAAAAATTTACATCTCGAATTCTCGGTCATTAAATCGAGTTTATTTTCGAATAAAAAAAAAGCCAAGAAGAAAATTCTTCAAAAAATAATCCCACTTTTGCTTTCTTAGAAAGTATTTTTTTTTGTGTGGTTTCTATATCGAAACAAATCTACCTAAATTATACATAAAGGTGTATATCTTGTGGAAATTGTTGCATTTGTTGTAGTTCCGGTTTCAAATATTTACCCACATTATCGTCGCTGGTATTCGTGTCGAGACAGACCCGAGTATCGTAGCGTATGGCGCATTAAAAAGCTAAACTATAAGTAAACACTGTTCGCAAATTAATGGTAATTTCAGGTTCTTTCTAAAGTTGTAAAAAAAAGCACAAAAGAAGAGGGAAAATAACTCGAAACGACTTTAGCATTAATAAATAGTTATAAATTGCTTAAACGACGAAAAAAAGCGCTATAAAGTATGTCAAAGTAGCAAAAAGTTGGATAATTTTTTGTCCAAATACGATAAATCATAAGATAAGAGTTTGCTTTTGCTTTTTTATCTAATACTGTCTTTACCTTGGACGACGACGATGTTGTTGCAAAAGTGCATTATTTGTCGGTGAAAATTTTATTGTTTTTAGTAAAACGACGGCTTATATAGGGAAGAAAGGTTATAAGATGTTCGATATTGAAAAGGGTATAAACACACGAAGGGTGTAAAAATTAACTGGATCGAGTTTCATTGTTATTTCGAGTACGTTTTTTCCTCGTATCATAAGTTGTTGTTGTTCGGTGCTCGTGCAAAATACAGCCAAATACCGAAAGCGAGAGCTCCGTTTGGGCCAAATCACGTAAAATTCTAATCGAGCCGTGAAATATTAAAAATTTCATTGGTCGTTTTAAAATTCACCATCGAATGAAAATTGTATCGAAAGTATTTTCATTTTATGAGTTTGCATTTCGCCCTGCTGTTCTACTTCGCCCCGTAAGAAAGGTATAAGCTTGCGAACGAAATTGCTTTAAATTGAAGTTAAGTGATCGCATGTTCCAAGGTTGAATTTTTAACCTTGCGAGAAGCTCCATGCACGATTTCTCATTTAGCTCGATTACATGCAGCTCCATATTCTCGAATTATGTTACACCGTTCGTGCGAAAATCTCATTTGATAAGTATTTATCAGGTTAGCTGAATTTTTACCACATATGCGTCTCTAAGTCTAGCGCCAGCAGGCCTCTCGCCCCTCCTTAGGTACTTTATATCGAATTGAAATAAAAAAAATTACCCTACTTATGCGACATCGACACCGGTACCAATTTTCGAGCACCATTTTGTATAAACAAATTGTCACCGTACGATTTTATTTTCTTTACTCTTTTTTGTTTGAAAATTTACCAAGATGAAGATATCATCGAGGACACACGTACACGTAGTTCGAGAAATGGATCTTCAAACTCGAGATTTGAATGTAATCGGGTATCACTGACAAAAAATGTTAACGTTTGTCGCAAAAAACACGGTGTCTTTTAAAGTTTGAAGCGCTGTAGCGCTTTCATTTTCAACGATAGGAAAATTTTGTAAAGATCTTTTTTTGTTTTTCTCAAAAAAAGCTACAACTTTTGTTTGAAAATTTTTTCAATTGGCCCCTTACCTCGCCCTGTTTTTAATAATGTATTTTAAATAAGTAGTATTATCCGAAATTGGAGAGGAGGGGATGGGTCCAATCGAAATTTTTGTTATAACCTAAATTATTACTGGAACTTCAAGCTACAATTTTTGTTCGAAAAGATTTTCAGTTGGATCCTTTCCCCAATTTTGAATAAGTACCTACATAATATTTCGTGTAATCGGAGGAGAAATAGGGGTCCAACCGAAATTTTTATAATAACCAAAATCATTTCTGAGATCTTATTCTGCAACTTTTTTGAGAAAAATTTTCAATTGGCCCCTTCCCCCTCACTTCTCAAATTTTTAATTAGTATTTTCGGAATTTTATGCAAAATCAGTGGAGAGAGAGGGGTTCAATTGAAAAAATTTTCAAACAAAAGTTGTAGCTTAAAGTTCTAGGAATAATTTTGGTTATAACAAAAATTTCGATTGGACCCCTCCCTCCCCTCCAGTTTTGAATATTGAGTATCTATGCTGTGCTAGAATTGAGAAAAATTACGAAGCGGAACGGATTTTGATCCAAAATTTTGGCCCTCATTATGTCAAAATCCAAAATTGAAAATTGTTCCAATTTATTATTTGTTAATCCCTTCCTTCGCCATTTTTGGTAACTTCATATCTTTTTATAGCTGGATGTTCGTTATTTTTTATAGGTTTTTGTAAACGTAGTATAAAATTTGAAAAAATAATTTATTAATTTAGTTGCACTTCCACTTATGAAAACAAATTTTCATAAATTATCCAATCACTTAATAAATATTGTTCACGACTTTAGGGAGAAAACAAAAGTAATAAATTTAATTCATCCAATTTAACCCCTTTTTTGGAAATAAGGCATGAAAATTTTTTAGAGGGTGTGTCTTAATAGAAATATTTTTTTATTTGATTTTTTTTTTTTTTTGAAAATAATTGTTTTTACCTATTTTTTCTAGAGAATGGGAGATTTTCTTCTCCAAAAATTTGAAAAATATTTTTCCTTCACAAAATTGTTATTGGCAAGATTTTTTTTCAAAAAAACTGAGAATTTTTTTCTTTTAAAATAAAAAATTTCATTCATTCAGAAAAAAAAATTTCTCCAAAATAATTGACGATAATCAAGATTATTTTCTCAAAAAGATTCACAGTTTTTTTTCTCTGAAAATAAGTGATTTTATTTTAATAAACAAAAATCTGGAATTTTTTCTTCTTCAAAAAATGTAATTTTTCCCCCTAAAAAATAGAATTTTTTTAGATTCGTTTTTTCCTCCAAAAAAGATGAATGATTTTTATCTGAAAATTTGAAAAATATTACTTGTTTCTGAAAAAATGGAAATTTTTTTCTTAAAAAATTGCATTTTTTTTTGAAAATTTCAAAGTTTTTTTTCCTTTAAAATATTTGGGAATACCTAATTAAAATTTTATTCTTCAAAAATGAGAGATTTTTTCTGCATAAAAAAACCCCGAGCAGCACACTCGATCGATAATATCGAAAGTTGAAACGTATCGATAAAAAATCGTTTAAAAATCTAAAGATGTTCTCACGATATGATACAGATTTAGCTGTACGATTTTATAGGCAAAAAATCTAAAAACTATCGAATTCGATAGTATTACGATTTTAGGACGATATTCGTCAACGATACTATCGACAAAGAATATTAAATTTATAGAATCCGATTTTCCACCGATTTTGTGCAGATATTTGAAACTATATTATCGACAAATAATCTGAAATTTCTCGAATTCGATTTTTTAACGATTTTGTGAAGATATTTGAAACTATATTATCGACACGTAATCTGAAATTTCTCGAATTCGATTTTTCAACGATTTTGTGCAGATATTTGAAACTATATTATCGACACGTAATCTGAAATTTCTCGAATTCGATTTTTCAACGATTTTGTGACGATATTTAGAACTATATTATCGACAAATAATCTGAAATTTCTCGAATTCGATTTTTTAACGATTTTGTGAAGATATTTGAAACTATATTATCGACACGTAATCTGAAATTTCTCGAATTCGATTTTTTAACGATTTTGTGAAGATATTTGAAACTATATTATCGACACGTAATCTGAAATTTCTCGAATTCGATTTTTCAACGATTTTGTGACGATATTTAAAACTGTATTATCGACACATTATATGAAATTTATCGACTTCGATATTTCAACGATTTTGTAACGATAGTTGTTGAAACTATATTGATTTTTTTCTAGTCAAAAAATACCTACTTTATATTCAAAATTGGATGGGAAGAAAGGGCCAAATCGAAATTTTTATAATAACCAAAATTAAATCCAGAATATTATTCTACAACTTTTGTTTGAAATGTTTTTTCAATTGGACCTCATCTCTAGCCTCTATTATTTTGCATTTACCTACTTACGTGTAACAGTAATATGCGAAATCAAAATTGAAAAAATTTTCAAACAAGTTATCTAGTTTTTTTGGTTTACTAGGTATTTTACTTGAAACCAGATCGTTGTTCTTAAATAAAATTTTACCAAGTTCAATACTACGATTACTATGTGAATACTTAGTATTTAAAATTGAACGGGAGGGAGGCGCCCAATCGAAAATTTTGTAATGACCAAAATTATTCTTAGAACTTTAAGCTACAACTTTTGTTTGAAAATTTTTTCAATTGGACCTCTCCTTCTCCTCCAATTTTGCATAATACTCCGTTGATACTTATTCAAAATTGGAGGAGCAGAGGAAAAAGGGGCCAATTTGAAAAAATTTTCAAACAAAATTTGTAAATTAAGGTCCTAGAAATAATTTTAGTTATTATAAAAATTTCAATTGGACCCCTCCCTCTTCTCCAATTTTGCATAAGATGTTTGAATATTATAATCCAATTCGTATTATGCGAACGAACTCCGATGTTCGCAACAGACGCTTGTTTTGGTAGAAACTGCTGTATTTGGAACGAAATTCGCCAGCCTTAAGCGTAACTACGACTTCAAACTCGCCAGCCGGTCTTGAAAATGTGCGCGCGCATATACCCATATATGCTAAATTATCTACAAAAAATCGATAGAATATCGAAACTAGATAATCTACAAAAAATCGTAATACAAAATCGATAGAATATCGAAATTAAATCGAAATAAAAAATCGATAGAATATCGAAACTAAATCGAAATAAAAAATCGACAGAATATCGAATTCGATAAAGTGTCGCGTTAGTTCCGCATAAATCGTGTAATTATCTTTCGATTTATAGATAGGTTATCGATGAAGTATCTAACTATAATCTTGAGATTTTTAAAAGAAAAATCGTTCGATTTTATCGAAAGTTTATCTGTTGATGGATTTTGCCAACTATAATTCATCGATAATCTGTCGATATATCGAAAGATAATTTCACGATTTATGCGGAACTAACGCGACACTTTATCGAATTCGATATTCTGTCGATTTTTTATTTCGATAATTTGTCGAGTGTGCTGCTCGGGACTGTTTTTTTTTCAAATATATAGGTAGTTGAAGATTTTTTGAATACCTAGTATAAAATTAAAAAATTTTCTTAAAATTTTTTTAATAATTTTAAAATCATCTCCTCACTTCAGAAAGACTGAAAAAAAATCAGAAGAATTTTTTTTCAAATTTTGGTTAGATTTCTCACGAACCGGAACGAACTGAATATTTTTTATTTTTCACGAATCGCTCGCAGAATTTTTATTTCTCACGAACCGGAACTGCGTGTCGGTGCGTTCCGGCCTACTTTGATCACTGTATCTATGTAGTAATGCAGGACTTGGTAAAATTGAAGGAGAGCAAGGGATGCAGTGCAGCAGGCAGGTTTTTGGGAAAAATAGCCGATCATAACGCAGTGTTGCCAATCAATTTTGATAAGAAAATACCCCATTTATCGAACCTTTTGAGATGAAAATTTACCCCCTCTCGTGTGCCCTCGAAATACAAAAAAAAATCTAGGTAACATTAGACCGAGCTAATTATCAGAATTTTTTTATACGTATGCTAATAAATTAGGGTCTTACGTTGGCGAGGCGAAACAACCGAAATAACTACTTTCGACAATACGTACACACTACACAGGTATTTACCGCGATAAATTACCAAGCTGAAATTACACGCTTCTTAAGAAAATAATTTGTCGCGAGCCAAGCTGAAAATTTTTTCCAACTCGTTATCGATTCTTGGCCGTAGAAAGTACGTTAAAGTACGAGCAGAATAAGTACGGTACCGTTTTTACGGCAAATCGGTTATGCAATTTTATATCCTTGTACGTGTTATGTTGCCGCTGTGTACTGCCAGTGCCATAACCATGCCATGCCGCGTGGTAAAACCCTCACGATGCAGTTTTTAGGCGCAATAGCGACGTACTGTAGCAGCATGAGTAGCGGTACCATTTTTCCTTGTAGTAATTTAACCAGCTGAACCAGAAACCGTGTTTAGTTCGTAATCCATTTTACAGTTGCAGTTTTAATTACAACTTCGACTTGGGGTTGTGTTTTAACGCCTTTGTGCGAATTTATACCTATGTGTGTGGTGTAAGGTTGGAATTATTTAGCTCTTTTTTTTCGCTGTACCGCTGTCGTGGTTTATTTTCCAACGAAAGGTGATAGGGGATTTGATTTTTTTGTGTTATCCTATAAGTAAATTATGTTCGTAAAATTGTATCATCGAGAATCGAACCTTTTTCGCAATAGCAGCTGACATTTTTATTGGCAGGCATATTTACTCCTAAATTTCTTATTTAGTCGTGATTTTTAGTACGTTCGGTTCCATCTGATGACAAAAATGCTGCAAAAAAAATAGGCAGAGAATATTTGAAAAAAAAAATGCCCAATTTTATTTTTTGAAAATAGGCTAATCACTGGAAATTCTCAAAATTATGTATAGTTGAGAAAAATTCTGAGAATAAGCCAAAAAAAGCTCACAATTTTTTGCGAAATTTAAAAAAAAATTGTGAAGTTTTTTTCAGTTTTGTGTAAAAAATATTTTTAAAACTTTCTTTCGAAAAAAAAAAATCAAAATTTTTTAGAATGAAGGTTTTTTTTTGAATAAATTTCTAATTTTTCTGAAGTAAAACTATTTTACAAATTTTTGAAGAAATTAATCTCAATTCCTTTAAAATAAAAGTATTTCTTAGTTTTTTGGAGAGAAAATCTCTAATTTTTGGAAGAAAAAGATCCAATCTAATGTGAAAAAATTTTACAATCACAATTTTTTCGGATATTTTGATAATTTTTCTCTAATTTTTTTAAATGACATTTCATCAAAATTCAGTTTAAAATTCGCATAATGTTTTTCAAAATATTACCTATTTTCTTAAAAAAAATTATCTGCTGGTTTCGATACTTGCAAAGAAAAAAAATTTTCAATTTTTTTTTGTTTGGAGAGAAAAATTTGTTTTGGGAGATTGTGAAAAAAGTAATCATTTCTTGGATACATTTTTTGAAGTAAAAATATTCTTTAAGCTTTTGGAGAAAAAATTCTCATGCTATTCAAAGAGAAGAAAATCCTGATTCTTTCGAAGTAAAAATATTTGTATTTTTCAAATTTTGGGAGAAAAAATTCAATTAGGTACATTTTTCGAAAGAAAAATAGGTGTTCAATTTTTTGGAACAAGGAAATCTTATTTTTCGGAACAAAAAATCTATAATATTCTGGGAGGAAAAGAAAAGTTGTTTCCTTCATGTCACATTGTTTTTAAAGTAAAAAGTTTATTTTTTTATTTTTTTATACTTACCTACTCATTTTATTTTTGTTTTTGAAGAAAAATAAAACTCTCGTTTGGGGGGGGGGGGGTAGGGAGAAAAAATACCTACTCAATTTCTTGGATAAATAATTTCCATTTTTTTGGAGTAATAATATTCTTCTAATTGAAATTAAAAAAAAAAAAATTTCTCGAGAAAAAAAAATCTTAATTATTTTGCAGTAGAAAATTTTCTCATTCAGAGAAAAAAAAAATCATTTTTTTTGGGGGGGGCGCCTCCATTTTTTGGAACAAAGTATAAAGTAAAAAAATTAAATTTTTTGGAGTCAGCGTAAGGTATTTTTCGAAAAAATTTTAAACTAAAAAATTATGAGAAAATTTCTCAATTTTTTTAGGGGCAAAAAACTTTAAACTTTTAAAGATATGAAAGCCTCCTAATTTTTTGGGTGGAGAAAAATCTTCTATTTTTCGGTGAAAAAATCTCTTTATTAATTTTGGAGAATGCAATTTTCTGTTTTTTTTTGAGTAGGCAATAGATTAACAGCAAAATAATTTTTGAGAATGATTTTTAAAAATTTTCCAAAAATCGAAAAGTCATTTTCAACAGCTCAACATTTGATTCTGAGGTATGGATGACATGTTCTTTCAGTTAGCCAAATTTCAGCTTGATTCCTTTGTGAGTTGGACTCATATCTGGAGAAAAAAATGAATTAGGCTTCTGGTTTTAAAATTACAGCAGTTTGAAAATTTCTATGGAAGGTTTTGGCTAAAATAATTTATGTAAATAACAAAAAAAACAACAAAAAAAAAATGGGAAATTTTTCCAATTTTTTTTTCCACTCTCTCTCTAGTCTCTACATGCCACATAATTTTTTAAATTTTTAATCATATTATGGTTCTTCAAATGGAAATTTACATTTAAAAAAAATTCCTCGATATTTGTAATTAAAGTACGTAGTTGAAAACTTTGAATAAAAAAATTCAAAAAAACTAATAAAAAATAAAAAAGTAAGATTTTCGAGTATGGTGGTGGGGTAGAGGGGTGAGGAGATGAAAAGACACCCCATTTTTTTATGGTCGCGAAGATAGAGCTGAAATCATCAAAGCAATAATCAGGGACACCAATTTTACTCTTCAGCGAGTGAAACACTCGAAATAGTTACCAGATTTCCTTTTTTTTTTCGACGATGGAAGGAATGGTGGAGGGGGGTGGGCAGACGGACGGACGGACGAAAAGAAGAGACCTAATACTTGAATTTTTTCCACTACTGGCTGAATTGTTCGTTAATTAAAATAAAAATCACATAGGATGAAATTTACTTTCGTTTAAAAAGATATTTTTTTCAAACTGCCCGAGCTGATTTTCATTTCTTCTTTTTTTTTTCTGCAACATCCCAATATTACCAGTGTTGGAAGAGCTGAATAACGACCCATACAAAAAACTTATTCAAATTGCCTACTTAAATTTTTTGTGCGCCGAATAGAGCGGGCGAGGCGATAAGGAGGGAGATTGGCTAGGATGAAAAAGTGAGCCCGTCGTCGTCGGAGCTACGTACGTACAATGAGGCGGTGGAAGGGCGTTAAATAAAAATGTTGTACGGTAATTTTTCACGTAGTCTTTCTCGGACTTGTTTTTCTTCAACTTTTCTTCGCTGTTTACTCGAGAAGACATTGTTCTTGGCTCTTTTTTTCGCCTCTTCTTATTTTATTCGGGCTCGGTATACGAAAAGCATGCATAATGAGCGGGCTCAATCCCTTAAAACTTATTCTCGTTTTTTAAAATACTTCGTGAGATAAATTTTTACAACGTATTTCTGCTTCTCGACCGGCTCGTGTAGTACAACTCGCGTCGGTATCATTTTTTCCTTCTGTTTAGATAAGTTTCGACGAAAACATTAGTATAGATAATTAAATTCGCGCTCGAAAAGGTTCACATATTGCGGCCTGTTGATACAATAATTTTTATACGAGCCATAAGCTCGACTTTGGAGCGAGATATTTACCTATGGTTTTTTTTTCTTCATTCGTAGTAATCGAATCGGATTAAAGAATTCTTATACTATACAGGGTGTCCCGTCACCAGTTAACACCCCTTCACCAGCGATATAGTCAACTCAAACTAAGCTCATGTACGCATGTTTGCCGACCCTGTGAATTGAAGGGGCAGAGATATGCTGAACTGAAAATTTTTTATTTTCAGTTTTGTTTCAGATTTTTAACCATGCGTCACTCGACAATCGAGATAGGTAGAAAGTTGCACTTTGCGGCGTTGAAAAGGAAATTTTGTGTAGAATTTTTTAGTGGGGTTGATAATTGTATTAGGTGATCAGGGAGGTCTGTACTGTATTGAATATCTAAAAAAACGTGTCCAAAAATTGAGATTTTTTTTGCAATTTTTGAGGAAATCTCAAAAAAGTTTCATCATTTGGTATTATTATTATGATTTGCCTTACATGAAAAAAGTTCGACCTTTCGAATGCCGCAAATCGGACTCTTCTATCTCACTTGGTTAAAAAGTTATAGCCATTTCAATTTCAAAATCAAGACTGAAAAACAAAAAATTATTTTTTCAAAAAAAAATTTTTTTACCGAAATGTTCTTTAATTCATCTTTAACATCGAGTTTCGCTCAAAATTATTAGTTACGATAGGTATCAAGTTCCAAAAATTAAAATAATTGGAAATTTAAAAAAATGAAAAATAAATTGATTTTTTTTCTGTCTCGATTTCGAAATTGAAATTGCTATAACTTTTTAACCAAGTGAGATAGAAGAGTCCGGTTTGCGGCATTCGAAAGGTCGAACTTTTTTCATGTAAGGCAAATCATAATAATAATACCAAATGATGAAACTTTTTTGAGATTTCCTCAAAAATTGCAAAAAAATCTCAATTTTTGGACACGTTTTTTTAGATATTCAATACAGTACAGACCCCCCTGATCACCTAATACAATTATCAACCCCACTAAAAAATTCTACACAAAATTTCCTTTTCAACGCCGCAAAGTGCAACTTTCTACCTATCTCGATTGTCGAGTGACGCATGGTTAAAAATCTGAAACAAAACTGAAAATAAAAAATTTTCAGTTCAGCATATCTCTGCCCCTTCAATTCACAGGGTCGGCAAACATGCGTACATGAGCTTAGTTTGAGTTGACTATATCGCTGGTGAAGGGGTGTTAACTGGTGACGGGACACCCTATATACGAAGCAACAGGCGACCGCAGTAGAAATATCAATGAATTGAAAAATTTAATTAAAAAACTGACATCGAAGAGTACAGTGGAAGAATCTAAAACATGCAGATGTATTCGTGGTTGTTTTTTCATCCTTATTCCTCTTTCGTATACCCAGCTGCGGATTCGGGGTTATACGTAATGTATAACCAAACACACCACCCCACCCACACCCTTTGGATAAAAATTAAATTATACATCGATTTTTGTCGAAATTAGCTTTTCAAATTTTATAGCGAAATTTTAAATTATGTAAACGTCGAGCTAATTTGCATTTCAACCCCGAGCAACTTTATTAAAAAATTCAAATTACCAATCGAAAAATTAAAATGTTTGTTGTACTTATTATCGGTAGTCGTTAAGAAAATTGATTTGTATAATTTTCGCGCAGACACAACCAACCCCTTCGCGCGTCACTCACCATTGCTCTTTTCCCCCCTCTCCGACAGACAATGGAGAAAGTTGATAAAGAGAAAAGGAACCGAATAATGAAAATATAATGAATTAGAGTCAGTCGAGCGTTTATCTCGCGTATGCGATCATATCTCAAAACCAACGCGCCTTTTTCAGTCTCTTCGTCAAAAGAAAAAAAATTCCAAAGTTTTTTCGCAAAAAAAAATTCTCCAACTTGGTACTTTATTGTTCTGGTAGGTTGTAAATGCAAATGCGCCGTTTATTTCGCTTAAATAATTTCTATTGTTTGTACAGGGTGTGCATTAATGAGGTAATTTCGTTACGTATGCGATTATTTTGACTCGAGTGTACGATAAATTGCCTATGTTTGAATTTTGAAGGCGAAAGTGGATCCAGGGTGGATTACTATTTCGTGTTTGGTGTCGTTTCCAAGGTTTTCGAGCGTGCTGAATATGATTTTGATGGTGTTTTTTTATTTGGAGATGATTTTTTTTATTGATTGGATTACATGGCAGATCGTTCGTAAATGGTGGATGATTTGAGAAAAGTGAGTTTTTTTGTACGTGTGTGCTAGTATTTAGAAAATTGATATTCGTATATTTCGTCATTTTTGATTGTGTGCTCTTCTCCACTTCAATGGCAGATTTGATTAGTATATTTATCCTTACTGAAATTATAAGAAATCAAAAATTTTCCCAGAGAAATTAAAATCGAATAATTTTTAAAAAATGAACAAAATTCAAAAAAAAAACTTTCAAAATTTTTAGAATGATTTTTCAAGAAAAAAAATAATAAAAAATAAAAAGAAAACACTATATTCGAACAGAAATTTGAGAAAATTTCATGTTTTTTCAACGGGTCTTCGTATATTGTATTAAAATCTTTTTTGATATCTATAAAATGGTATCACTTCGCTTATGAATTTTTTCAGATTTCTGAGACCTTGCATTTTGGGCAAAAACACCCAAAAATTGTTTGAATCATTCTAGACGGTTTCTTAAAAGGTTTTTTTCTCTTTCTTTTTTTCAAATTACCTACCTACTAATAAAAAAATATCAATGGTTTGATAAAAAATGTTTAAAATTTCAAAAGTTGAAATGTTTTGAAAAAATGAAAATTATAATTATCTAAATAATCAAAATATTCAAAAAAAGAAATCAAAAATATAATCAACAATAATATAAAGTGTAAAAAAAATCAAAAAATTAAATTTTTTGAAAATATGAAAAAAGTGAGATATTTAGGAAATATTAAGAATTTAATAACATTACAAAATCATAAACAATTTGAAAATTTCAGGTGGTAGAAAAATTAAAAAAAAAAAAAAATGAAAAATAGAGAAAGATGAAAAAGTGCAAAAAAAGTTTAAAATTGTTACTATAATACAACTTTTTCAAATTCAAAAAAAAAAAAAGAAAGACAAACAAAAAACTGCGATTTGGAAAAATTAACTTCATTATTATTATTATTATTATTATGGATTTCATGTAAATAAACTTTGATTTGATTTGATAATAGGAATCTCATGTAAAATAAATGTTGATTTGATTTGATTTATTATTTTATTAGGAGAATTAAAAAAAAATACAATTTTAAAATTAGAAAATTACCAGTGCTGAAAAAAAAAAAAAAAACAGGGAAAACCGCATAATTCAGAAATAATAATAAAAATTCCAATTTTGGAAAAAAATTTAAAAAGTTACAATTATTGGATAAGGAAATTGTTGTTGGAATAAAAAAAAATGGAAATAATAAAATATTATTTGATAGGTACGAATTGGTATCCACAAAAATTATTTTCAAATTAAGTAGCAATTCCAGCACTTCAAAAAATTGATGAAATGTTAGATACCTATTCGAGACTCTTAAAAACCAAAAATCCACGAAGCCAAAAAAAAAATACAATCACTTACAATAATCAGTCTATTTTTACAATAAAAAAATTACAAAAAAAATTAACAATTTTCGAAAGTTTGAAATATTCAAAATTTTGAACCTTCTCTTAACATTGCAAAAAAGGGCCTTTCCTGGTAAGATGGTGAAAATCGCCCCAGAACCGATTTCGACGAAACTCACCCAAAATGTTAGTATTGATGTAAAAAAACCACCTCGAATTTTTTCTGGTTTGTAGCCCCACTCCACTCCGAGATATTGCCTCCTATTGGTCGAAAATTCAACACTTTTAATTTCAAGAAGGGATACTTCAAAATTTTTGAAATTTTAACAGAAAATTGATAATATTATGTAGGGGCATGCGTGAGAATTTTTTCAATTTTTTTCCTCCGTATTTTCTTCGTTTTCCAGGGGCTTGAAAACTTCAAAAATTCGCCAAAAATAGAAGAAAGGGTGCGCTCACAAATTTTTTTTCTTCAAAAGTTTTGTAATACTTCAAAGTACAACAAACACTATTTTTCAGACCCCCTTAAGGGGGTGCAACATGACCAAAAAAAATAAAAACCAACAAAAAACGCATTTTTTGCCGATTTTCAGCCATTATAAGAGCTGTAAAATCGATATTATTGTTCCAAATGTAAATTTTCAATAAAAAATTGAGAATGGGAGAAAGAAGATGGAATCGATAGAGAACTGAAAAATGCACCCCAAAATATTTTTTATTCTCCTTAGTAATATCCGGTAGTCATTTTCTGGAAAAAGGCACGAGACAGTACCCAAATCACCCATCTCAATCGAAACCCTTTGAAAAAGAACGAGTTGTTTTATAATTGAAATTATAATTCGGCCGGAATATTCACAAAAGCCCGTGTCAATCGGCGATACAAAGAGTAGACTTTGTCTTTTTTCCCTCGGCCACAAAAAGCTTAAAATTTTTAGGACATAAAGTGCTCCTCGGACGGTTTACGAGTAGAAACTGCGCTATATGGTATATAGCCAGTCGAATATAATAAATGTTCGAGTAGACGATTCACAAAGTACCTTTCTACACAGGGTGATTTTTCCGCATGGCATTCAATTACGATCTCCGGAAGTAAAAAGGATACAGATTACTTTAAATGGAGACTCGTCTTTTTTCCACTATATTTAAATGACATTTCTTAAAGTGCTTTCTATATCGTCCTTTTTTTTATTCTCGCTCGCCTCGCTTCATTTTACTTTGCTTTGCCTCGTCGGCCCGTACAAACCATTGCTGTCTACTAAAATCAATATGGCTATTATGTGATGGAAATTTTCATACGTCAAATTTTATTCTTCGAGTTTTTTTCTTCTCTCTCTCTCATGAGAGAGGCTTTCTTGTACGTATCGTATCATCAATTAATCTGCCGATAGTATAGTGTACATATACGTATATACCTGGACCTAGTTACGTCTACGTACAATTATTGCAGTTGTATACAAACAAATCATTGGTAAGTTAGGTACTGTTGTTTACAGTGTAAATGTTTATTCAACATAGGCCTAATTTACGTGTGAGTGTCAATTTGTTGGTTTGTTTGCCATGTTCTCTTTGAGTTAAAGGCCAATGTAAGTAAATGTGTTTACATCGTATAGTTAGATAAAGTAATTTAATTAGTTATACATGTAATAACTTATCTATGCCCGAATCGTTCGCTTATTCGGACGATAAAATTATTATTCGGTATTGCATTTTGGTAATTGCGTGTATCGCTATCGAGTTATCTTTATCTGCGATGGTAAAACCACTGAAATTGGTCAAACGTTCGTATTACGTTAGGAAATCCTATTTCTGTTTCCCCATTTGAAAAAAGAACGAAAAAATTGGAAGGGAAAGATTTTCTAAAATTTCCAATACTAGATAGATAGGTACTTGAATTTCAAAATTGCAGGGTAGGTTGGGTCGAATCGCAATTTTTGTAATAACCAAAATTATTTCTAAGACTTCAAGTTACAACTTTTGTTTGAAAATTTTATCAATTGGACCCCTACCTCAGTCAGTTTTTATTAATACACGTATCTCAATCATATTATGCAAAATTTGAGAGAAATGGGGGTCAAATCGAAAATTTCATAATGACCAAAATTATTTCCAGATCCTCAATCTACAACTTTTATTTGAAAATTTTTTCAATTGGACCCCTCCCCCATTTTTTAAAAAGTATCTACCAGATATTATGTGAGATCGGAGAAGTGGGAGGTATCCAATCGAAATTTTTATTATCACCAAAATTTTTTTTAGAACCTTGATCTACAACTTTTATTCGAAAATTTTTTCAATCGGCCCCTTCCTCCCTCACTCCTCTGATTTTTAATTAGTATCTTCGGAGTGTTATGCAAAATCGGTGGGGAGGGAGGGGTCCTGTTGAGAAAATTTTCAAACAAAAGTTGTACATTGAAGTCTTAGGAATAATTTTGGTTATTACAAAAATTTCGATTGGACCCTTCTCTCATCTCCAATTTTGAATATCAATTATCTTACCTTAAATTCTTATTTCCTTTGATGGACGATTTTTTTTTTTCAATTTCAAAATTTTTGATCATCATAAATATCAAATTATGTATTCCTAATTTATAGGTACCTAATTTCTTTCAAAATTTTAAAATTTTTAGTTTTCTGATTTTCTACAATAGGTAACTACTACTAAATTTTCTTCAAATTTTTATTTTTCAATATCTAGGTACATATTTTTTTGATTTGGTATACACTTACTTAATTTAATTTTCAAACTTTTCAATTTTTCAAATTTCCATTTTTTTCGATTGTCGACTTTTTTTCAATTTAATTAAGTTTTTTTAATAATGTTGTTCAACTTTTAATAATTTTCAATTTTTTCAATTTTTTCCACATTTGCTAATGAGTATTTTTAATTCGAATTTTCTTCACTTAGGTACTTTTAATTTTCTAATTTGGATTTCTTCAATTTTCAATTTATATACCTACAAATAGTTAGTTGATGTTTTCAAGTTTTGATTTTTTAGTTCGCAAATTTTTATAATTTTAAACCTTACCCTCAATTTAATTTGTAAATTTACCTATATCATTTTTCAATTTTTTGGAGATTAAATACTTATTTCTACCTAGTTGTAAAATTTAAAAATTTGAATTTTTTTCATTTTTTGATATTTTTAATTTCACTTATCCAATTTCTCACAATTTTTTAAAATTTTAATATTCAAAAATTTAGCTGTTGATTTTTTCAATTTTAAAGTTTTGATCACCACCATTTTCCAACAATTTATCAAATATAATTTTTCCAACTCTGGTCTTCTACCTAAACATTTTTTATTTGAATTATTAAAACTTTTATTTTATATCTTTTTCAATTTTTTTTCTTCATTTTTTTTACATTGTATACCTACGTACGTCTTATTTCTTCAAATTTTCAAACTTCTTAATTTTTGAAAATTTTGATGCTTTAGCCTCCTTCTGGTTGAAATAATAATCTTAATATTAAAAACACCCCCCCCCCCTCCCACCAAAAATTGATTGTCGATTTTTTTCAGTTCAAAATTTTTAATAGTAATTTATCAAGTGATAATTTTTCACTTCTATTTTCTTGATATATTTTGTTCTGATTCTTATCGTTTGTAATCATACCAAAAATTGGTTGTTTTTCAACTAAAAATGTTTCAGTCAACATTTTTTTTTGCAATTTTAAAACTTGCGATTATTCTAAAACGTTTTTAATTTCATCGTCCATATTTTTATTCAACTTTGATTTCTTCACTTTTTTTTTCTTCAAAATTTAACAATTTTTGATGATCTCAAATTCTAAATCTAATTTTACTTTTTATTTTATTTGAAATTTTAAAAATTTTGATGTTTCAGATTTCTAATTTTTAAATTCATTTTTAATTTTATATTTTTTAAAGATCATCATTGATTTTTGGTGTTTATCAACGTCGTATTTAAAAAAATCATGATTCCAATTTTTTTCCAAGTATTTTATTTTTAAACTTATGCTTCTCAATTTTTTATAAGTTTTATTTTTGAAGTTTCCAATTTATTCGATCGACGTTTTTTTTCTATTTTAAAATATTTGATCATATAGAATTCCTAGTTCTTTTTTTTCAATTTCTGAGTTCTTGATTCTAATGTTTCATTAAAATTTAAAAAAATATATTATTTTGTTTTTTTGATGATTGCAAGTTTTACTGTTTTTTAGTTTTATTTACTTATTTTTTATTGTAATTTTTTTATTTTAAAATTTTGGAGCATCCTCAATTTTTAATGATGATTTCTTATTTATAAATTTTTCAACTTTTGATTTCTTATGAATTTTTATAAATTTCAATTCAACCTGAACGAAGACCCCGATCAGAATTTTCCAGAGCCTAATTATTCTTTTTTTGTTATTTATATTAATATTTTTGGTTAAAATAGAATTTTCGTTATCAAACTTTGAATACAAATGGGATATTAATGGATTTATATCACTGATTGAATAAGTGTTTCATTTTTATTTTCAATTTTTATTATTTTTCTGTTATAATTGAACTTTGAAGTTCGATTGGAATAAACGTTTATATCTTGATCTCAAATTCGAAGTTAATAATTTTCCAGAAAAAAATTGCTTCGTCAAAAATGAATACTTTCGACAAAACTTTTCACCTCTGCCTTACCAAAGAACAAAACAAAACGTTTCCTTATGTTAGTCCTTCGTGAATAAATCATCGATATACCTGCATCAGATTACACATTTTCAATTATAAATGAAAAGAAAAAGAATTGAATTTCGTGATACGTTTTCGACACGTTTCTTTTCTTTTAAATTATAATTAAACACTCTCGAAAGAAAGTATCCAACTCCGAACACGCCATATTTAATGATCGCAGCAAATACGATTCGAGCAAGTATAAAAAACAACTCGAGCCCGATCATCGCGGGAAATGGCAAACTGCAATAAGGCGAACTTGAAAAGTCATCCAAGTTTTCCAAACTTTTATCAATGAATTAAGATGATCGGAAATAACGCTCGCGTTCGTGTCGAACGAAAAGGGAAAAAAGCAAACAAACGAAAAAAAAAGAAGTAGTAACATAGGTGGCATAACCGAGTATAATTTTCAAGCTGATTGAAAATTCAGCAACGACGATAGCGATCGCTTATAACGAATTAATTATAAATTACCAACGGCTTCGTTCAATATTTTACTTGTTCTCGCAGCGTTATTGTTTATAATTAATACGAAGAGTTCGTTTTGTCGACATCGCGCGTATTTGTCTGAGCGTGAAAGTACGATTATTTATCGGGTGTTTTATTGACCGCAAAAATTGGCTTAATGCCCGCTACTGTTTGTGCAAAAAATTTAATTCGCCTTTTCCCGCCTACTCCTCTTCATTTCCTATCGCTCGACTCGCCAGTACGTGGTAAATTTTCATACCTACCGAGCCGCCTTCGAATATCATTCACTCATTCAGTCCCTCGAGGTGTGTTCTCCATATCGCTCCGCGATCGTGCGTCGAATTCACGCTTAAAAATCTGCACCAAACACCACGTGCTCGTTGTACAGCAAATTAAAAGCATCACGCGAATTCAAACCATATTTCACCCTAAGGTGTACGCGGGACAAGTGCAGTTTGATGAAGTTACACGCGAATGTATGCTCGAGGCTCTATTCACACATACTCGTAGATTAGCGATGATGAGAGTGAAAAAAAAGACTCGAGCGTCATGAAAAATTTACAGATGAAAATTGTAAAGAATACTTTCGCTTTCCGACTTCATTCTCGGATGTCTAACTTTAAAGTGAGAACTTTCTTTTAATACCATCGTCGAAGGAAGGGTCGAGCTTGTTTAGAACTTACTTAAGTTTTTAATTTAAATTTTTTATGCATTTTTTTTTCTTCAACTTTTTCTTTCAATATATCAAATAAAATAGTAACTTTCGCGTGACGAAAAATGAATTAAAATTTTAATTATGAAATTACTCGTTGCTGTTTTTTATTTTTTACTTTCACCGTGAATAATTCAGATTCATTATTTATTTATTTTTTATTCTGCAACTTGCCGACAAAATCTAGTAATAAAGCGATGTGCAAAAATAAATTGAATCTGTTCTCCTCACACCTTGCATATGGCTCCTTTGTTGGTCGTAACGTAATAATAAAATAAAAGCAACGGTTATTTAGAAGTACATAGTTCGCAAAATTGAAAATAAGATTACTTCAGAAATGGCACACGGCGGGTTTGGACGGTAAAAAGTATTCTTAATGAAAAGGCGACTTCAAAATCGTACTCGGCGACCTCAAAAACCTAGAAAATGACACCAAACACGATAGGTTTCGTTTCATCGTAACCTTGGTTACATTTTTATTTCGCCTTCGAAATATGCAATATGCAATTCATCATGCACGAAAGCTGAAATAATTGCATATGTCAAAAAATCACGGAGTGGATGCATTACACTGCACACCCTGTAAGAATATCATTTCTTTACTCCTTATTTTATTATTTATTTTATTTTTTTCATCTAAAAAAAATGAAAATTTGCAACGAATTTAATATTTAGTTCCTTAATTGTGAATATAATTTTAATTAAATTTTCAAAATTTGTTAAACAAAAATTTCTCGTTCAATTTCATAAAAAAAAAAAAAAAATGCAATCAAATAAAATTACAATTAGGATACTCTAACAAAATGAAAAAAAAAATTATATTGATCTTTAAAAAATGAGTGAGAGTAAGTACCTTAAGTTATTAAGAAATCAAAAACTAAAACAATACAAATCTTTAAATTAGAATTATCCAACATGAGAAAAAATTGACAATCTAAAAAATTATAAACATCAAATAATTATTTTAAATTAGTATTTTATTGAAAGCAAACAACAAAAATTATTGAAAATTTTAATGTTTGAACTTATCACGTTGAAAATTTTTTTTTAAGTGCAGATGTTCTGTGAGTGTCAAAAATTATAGCCCAATGAAATAAGGAAATGAAATGGAATTTAGGGTTCAATGAAATGTTTTGATTTTAAAATGTTACTTGGGGGGGGGGTGTTATAATTAAACAAAAAAGACTCTGAACCTCCGATTCGAAAAGCCCCCCAAATGGACCCAAAGAGACTTCCCTCGTTGTTTTGGCTCATAACCTTTTAAATTTGCATTGAAACAGAAAAATTGATATAACAAAAATTAAAGTAGATAAAATTTGTGACAAAAAAGGTTTTCATTCAATTTTTCCAAAATGTGGACCGGGGTCGCAAAAAGGCTCTATAAAATATACAGGGTGGGAAAAATTTAAATTGCCCCCCCCCCCCCCATTTTCGCGAATAACATAGAATTTCAGAAGGGGTTGAATATATTCGAATGAAGACACACCATAGACTACAAAAATGCCCCCAATCTACCTCTCTCTCCTAGTGCCTAAAACGTGAGCAGCTGCGCACGTGTGAACGTCTCTTTTTAAAAAATTGTCAATAAATCTTCAGCCGTATTCTTGTTCAAAAAACAGCAGTTTTGTAGGAAATTTCACGTTTTCAATGTTCATTTGAACTTTTTTTTTGAGTAAGAAAACGGCTGAAGAGTTACATTTTAGACACTTGGAGGAGAGGAGGGGGCTTTTTTTGAACTCTATGATGTGTGCTCATTCAAGTATATTTAACCTTAACCCCTTTCAAAATTGTAAGTTATTCCCGGAAATAGGAGGCAGTCTTAATTTTTTCCATCCTGTATAATTATTTTGAGGCGTGTTTTTTGAGCTATCCGTTCACATTTTGGGAAAAAATGAATATGAACTTTTTTGTTGCAAATTTTATCTTCTTTAATTTTAGTTATATCCATTTTTCTTATTAAATGAAAATTTAAAAAATTATGAGCAAAAAACAACGAAGGAGTAACTTTGGGTCCATTTGGGTGCTTTTCGAAGAAGTGAGGATCAGTTGTTTTTTTTTTGTGTGTGTTAATTAGTACCTCGAAAGGAACATCTTGAAATCAAAACATATCAAGTGACCCAAAATTTCATTTTCACCATTTTTTGGGTGCTATTTTACTGGGCTTGCACACCGAAAATTTGAAAAAATTTGCAAAATAAGAAATTAGTAGAAAAGAAATAGAAAAAGGAAATTGATATACTTTAAAAAAAATGAAAAACTGGGTTGAATTAATAAAATACCTATCCAAAGAATAAAAAAATATAGAAAATGTAAAAAAGCATGGTATAGGTACCTAAAAAAGTGTTGAACCCCTAAAAAATAATCAATAAAAAAACGTTAACAATTTGAATAAAAAATGTTATCAATAAGAAATAATGAAAAAATCTTGAAGAAAAACCTAATAAAATAAGCAAAAATTGTTAAAAATTAAAAACTGCTCAAAAATACGAGTATAGGTAACATAAATTTCTATTTGGCATTGAAGAAATACGCATTCGACCATAAAAATTGTATTCGAATGTCAAAGAGAATGCACACTCGAAATTGAAAAAAAAATTGAAAATAAGTATAGAAGTTAAAATTAAACGTAAAAAGAATAATCAACAGATTGAAAATTGGTGAAGAAAAATTAATTTTAAAAAAGTCAGAAAGTAATTTGAAGTAGATAAGTAAAAAAAAAAATCAAATAAGAAATCTAAAGGAAAAAACATAGGTATTTTTTTCTTTCAAAAATGGGTGTAAAATCGAAATGGAAAATATTCTTAATAATTAGTAAACAACAAAAATTGATGAAAATTCAAAACTCAAAAAAATTGAAAATCGACAATTAAAAAATAAAATAAAAATGGGAGGGGAATAGGGAAATTTGTCTTGACACAAAAATAAGCTTTTAGTGTTCGAAAAATGATTCACATCTACAATTTCTAAAAAAAATGCTCGTTCAGAGAAAAAATTAAAAATATGTCTATGGTCGTAAATTTTTTATATGAAGAAAAAAAAAAATAAACAAACGTAAAAAAAACGTAAACAAAAATACCAAAAACTTGAGGAAGGAAAAAAAGGTAATAGCTCTAACCATCTGAAAAAGTTTGTTTGATGGTGCTAGTTTCGAGGATCAAAGAAATGCAAATACTTAGATACCTATCTTATTTCAAATCATCCTTAGCAGTTTGCTTTCAACGAGGTTTTCCCCTAAAATACGAATCGTTACGGAACCAAAGCCGCAGAAAATTCTAAACAATCTTTCGAAATTATTCCTTATTCTTGGCACATTCTCCCTCCAAAAAATACACCTTCCTCCTTCGAAAAAATCCACACTCTCCATTCATAGAAATTTTTTCCATCGACCATCAACCCTACACATTTACACGAATGCAAACATCTTAACAAATGAATTACCAAACCGCATCCCAAAATCCATCCTTATAACTTCAGCTTTAACCAACTCCTCGAACTAATAATCAAAAGCTTATTCGAATCACGAATCAAGCTTACTCGTATTTATACGCCGGATTCGACTCACGATTCGTGCAATACGACAAGTATATTCGAGCCACAAATCACGACTGTTGCAATTCAAATTCGAATCACGGCCGCGTACTCCTTATACACTGCGTAGTGCGTACATTTCTCGCGACAAATTCACCCTTAATATATTTTCAGCCTGGCTAAAAATCTATAGAATCGTTCTCGAACGACTATCAACAGTTCGAACGCGAAATAAATTCGCTAGGAAAAAAATTACGTACCATATCTAATTTACAACGAACAAAATTTTTCTTTTTGCATTGAATTAAATGGCTGTAGAGCTGAGTTTTGCAAAAAAGGTCATGGTCCCGTTTATGTATAAAAAGTTATCCCATAGATAAATTTAAAAGTTTTTTTTGTTGTATGAAATTTTTTCACACAGGACGAGTGGTGAGTCGGGGCTAGAACTAGAAGTGTATTGAAAACGAATGCCTGTGTAGTATAAAGACAATAAATGAAACCTATATTATATGTTTGGATTTTTCCCCCTTTTCATAATATTGTGTAGAATTTTGTAGATGATAAATACCTTTCGCTTTTCATCGACCCATTAGTTTATATCGATGGAGATATTGGCTTTTATCGAACTAGCTCTTCCACCCTTTGCATTGCCAGGTTTTTGAAAAGCTGAGGCTGACGCGCCTGGGTAATTTACTGATGATATACAAGGTGTCCGGGAAATGAATGTCCAAATTTGAGATTTCATTAATAATCTTAATTCACAATTAGAATTAATTTTTAACCCAAAGAAAGGTTTTAGGATAATTTTTTTTAATTTAATTTTTTATTTATTCGTACAAATAAACTGTTTAATTTTTTTTTTTCAAAAATTATTTTAAAAGAATAAATTAAGTAGGTATAATAATTTCTATTTTTTATTTTATTTTTTTGAAATGGACTGAGCAATTCTTTGAGAGAATTTTCAAAAAAATACTTCTTACCGAAGTTTTTTTCCTTCCAAAACCTCTAAAGTGGTCAACTAGTACAAAAAGCGTATTTTTGATGCCAAAAGAAATTTTTTCCAAGAGAACTTTTCTTGAAAATATGTTTTTATACCATACCTATTGACATTTCCTTTTCAAGAAAATGATTGATTTTTTCAATATTTTTTTTTTAGGTGATTGTTTCAGAGAATATTTTCATAAAATTTTTTTGATCCAATTTTTCCTCCAATAATTTTTGATGATTTTGGATTTAACCGAGTAGGTACCATTAACAAAAAACTTCATGTACTTTAGGTACCCTACTCAATTTTAAAGGGGTTGCGTTTTAAATTTTTTAAAAATTTTTTTAGAAAAAATATGAAATTGATTTACCTTTCTGAGAGGAACAAAAACAGTTATTATCTGAAAAAATTTGTCCATATTATTTGGAAATGAAGGCGCAACGAGCTGTGAAAATCGGTATTTTTCGCAAAATAACAGTGTTTTTCAAAGTTTGAAGCTCTCTAGCGCCTTCATTTTCAAAGAAGGAAGACAATACTTTTGATAAAGAATTTCTGCTGATATATGTAACTACTTCCTTTAGTCAAAACTTCCCTATTTCTGCTGGTAAAAATCGACTTTTTAGGAAAATCAAATGTTGGCAACCCTGCATCGAAAAATTTTCAATTTTTTTTTTGCATCAATAAGTAAGAGCCAATTTAAGTCTGGTTTTGGCACCAAGCAGATTGTAATTTATTTCTGTTCCCAAATGTTTTAAAGAAAAAAAAAAACTTTCAATTTAAAAAAAAGACAATTATTTGGAAAAAAATTTCTCAGTTTTCTGAAATGAAATTAATATTTCTGAAATTCTTAGATAAAAAATCTTAATGAATCGTGTTTGAATAATAATAAATAAAACTACTTTAAACTACAAGCAAAAAGCTACTCTGATAAATTTTTTCAATAATTTTCAAAAAAGCTACTTTACATTCCAGGGAAAAAGCTAGCTTGATAAAATTTTTTACTAATTCCAAAAAAAAAAAAAAAATTGAGAAAATTTTAAGAATAAGTTAATTTTTCGTTTCGTTATAACTAAATTAAATTTTTTCTTCAAAAAAATTAAAAAAAATGTATCAATCCTGAAAAAATTAGGAAAATTTGTTGTGTCAAAATAAATGGAAAATGTTGAACGTACGCAGCGAAGAATATGTAAGTGTAATAAGTTGCCTATTTGTTTCTCCTTAAAAATGGCGATACGATGTTAGTTAATTTGCATACTCAGTTTGCCGTAAATACGTACTGAATATATCAAGAAATCATTGCAAGATCAACATTATAAATTATGAAATGATTACGAAATACTGACTTTAATTTCAACTTTGCATTGAATAAAATGGTAGCATTTGTCATTGAATAAATGCAATTTCTCATTTTTTGAAAATTTCTGAAAATACAATTTTTTACAAATTCAGCCAGAGGAGGATTTTGCATTAGATCTTAGGGTAGCTTTTTCAATTGATTAAATGCAATTCCTCATTTTTTTAAAGTTACTGACAAGGGAACCTCGCCAGCTCGTCACCTTCAATTGAGCTGAAATTTGGCTCACTGAAACAGCATTCCACTCAGACCTCACAAACAAATTTTCAGCTGCCGAAGTTTATTTTTCGATTTTTGACGAATTTTTGAAAATGGCTAAAACCGCCTCCAAAAAAACATTTTTTGAAAAAAAATTGTAAATTTCAAGATAGAATCCTGAAAATCGGTTTGTACACTAAAGTCGACCTCCCGAGTCGATTGACACTCTTTTCTAAGTGATCTGAAGCCTCCAGAAAAATTTGACTTTTCTCCAGCACACTGGAATCTCTTCAGACAGCAAAAGTCAACATTTTCTGGAGGCTCCAGATCGCTTCGAAAATGGTCCCAATTGACTCGGGGGGTCGACTTTAGGGGGGTAGACGAAGTTTCGGGTGATATGCTGGAGAAATTGATTTTTTGGAAATTTTTTAAAAATGCAGAATTTTTAAGTTGTCAAAAAAACACGTGCGAACTAGTCACCTCGGATGTTGGATTCAACTACGTCAATCGATAGATGGCATCATACTAACGTTAGGGTTAAATTTTCAGCTGCCGAAGTTAATTACAGCACCGTCTGGAGCTATTCCAGTGCGCTAGAGAAAAGTCAACTTTTCCTGGAGGCTCCAGATCGCTTCAAAAATGGTGCCAATCGACTCGGGAGGTCGACTTTAGTGTACAAACCGATTTTCAGGATTCTATCTGGAAATTTACAATTTCTTTTTAAGAAATGGTTTTTTTTTGGAGGCGGTCTTAGCCATTTTCAAAAATTCGCCAAAAATCGAAAAATCAACTTCGGCAGCTAAAAATTTGTTTTTGAGGTCTGGATGGCATGCTCTTTCAGTGAGCCAAATTTCAGCTCAATCGGATGTGACGAGTTTGCGAGGTTCCCTTGTGAATATAAAATTTTTACAAATTCAGTCAGAGACATATTTTGAATTGGATCTTAGGGTCGCTTTTTTCATTGATTTGATGCCATTTTGCAAAAACTCCCATTTTTTGAAAATATGGAGAATAATTTTTTTTTTTTAAATTCAGTCTAGGTAGGATTTTAATTGAATTTTTTTCAGAGCCTTTGTCATTGATTAAAAATGCAATTTCTTAATTTTTGAAACTTACTGAAAATAAAAAATTTTACAAATTCAAATACGGTAGAATTTTGCATTGGATCAAATTGTGTAGCCTATGTCATTGATTAAATGCAAATTTTGAAAATCCAACATTTTTTCCCTTTTATTTTGTAATGGTCAAATCATTCCCGAAATTTGAAAATCACCCTAAAAAATTAGAACAATTTTCAATTCAGGGTTTTGACATGATTTGGCCAACATTTTTGGATCAAAATGCGCTTCGGTTCGTAATTTCTCTCAATTCGTGCACTATACAATCCACTGCCAACACAGGAAAATTTTCTGATTGCAGTGTTATCAAATGATTTTGCTTGGAAAAGAACAAATTTTATTGCTCTGATTGCACTTTTATTTTTACATGAGATAGAGGAGTTTTCTGATTCAAATCTAAAAATTGGAACCTTCATTTCCGCAACACCCTGTACACGTAGGTAGTATATCGAGCAAAGTGAAGACGAAAGTGAACAGATGAAAGAACGATGACGTTGCAGACGAAGCCGTGACGTACCATTCGATGTATTTTATTAATTAATATTTAAACGACGATTGGTTCTGGTCGAAAAGGGGAATTGGGGCGGGCGAGGTTGAATGCAGAAGAAAAATAGACAACCAAGAATTTATATTAAGACTAAAAGTGGTCGCAAAATACGAAAAAGAAGATTGGTTTTTGGCAAATGCTTTGCCGTATAATGACTGCGCGAAAAACGAACGACGAACGAACGGGAACAGGAACATAAACTGCGAATTTCTTTATCGGGCTGGCTTCGGAGTTCGGGCTCGGGCTTGATAATGCCGCTCACCAGCCGCCACTGTCCCGTCCATTATTCTCCAGCAGTACGCACTATCACACGCGTACCGTATACTCCGTACTCCGTACTCCGTACGAGTGTATACGTACAACTATATACACGTATACACAAATATTTTATACTTAATAAACTTTGGGAAAAAGCGCGTAATACGTTGGCTTGTGTTGGTGTGCATCTTTTGCGGGAATGTGTGTCACGGCCCATGGGTGTGCCACCATAAATGTGTAATGACGTCATCTGCAATGGTCACCATGGTAACGGAATCTGCTGTACTCGGAATGGTGACGTCATTAGATCGTTCTCCGTAAGACACGTGCATTAAAAGCCAGAGCAGCCGACCTTTTTTTTTTCCCGAAAAAAAGGATTACCTTACCGTTAAATGCCGTTACCGTAACTTGTTCTCTACCACCCCTCGCCCTCTCCTGGCACTGGCAGCTCCCGAGTCACCGTTCCTTTTTCTTGCCGCGTTCTTTTTCTTAAGACCCTCTCTCTCGCTCGCTCCTTCATGCCGATACCTTTGGCCGCCTATACCCCCGCCCCCGCCCCCGCCCCCACCACTGCCCTGTGTGCCGAGCTATGTAACTATATCATTATCCACTAGAAATAGGCATTTTTCTCTCACAGCTTTCTTTTCTCCCATCACCTCGCCTCCTCTCACCTGTGCAGCTTCAACACACCCATCCATATACTCTCCGCAGCCTCACTCTTTTTCTTCTCCTTGTTCCTATACCATGTTTCTGCTTCCTTTAGCACCGTTATTATTTACTTATTTGGTTCGGACACGCGTTACCGTTTCTAATTTACACCTTGTTCTCGTCGTAGTCGTCGGACCCTGTGTGCTTTTAATTACGAGCACAACACCACCTATAGATACGTATCTACGCCCTTATTCTATTTACCAGTCGAACGGATTGGAATGGAAACCGATACATTGGGTTTTTCGAGCTTCGACCCTATATAGCCTGGTTGTGTAGCCCCAGGGTGTGAAACTGAAAATCAATTGAAATTTATACATATGCAATTTCTCACTTTATTTAGCCGAGCTTTAGGTGTGTTTTTCGCGGAGCAGGCCGTTCCGTTCAGTGTACGAGAGTGTAGCTATAGCTTCCCATTGAATGGATTTCGGTGTAACGAGGTTAACACAAAATTCAACATCGGCCTGCTGCTCGTAGTGTATAAGGTGTTAAACAAGACGAATCGGTACGTTTTATTATTCCACTCTTTTGGGCGGTGGCGTGGCGGAACGTAAAGCAACCAGCAACGCGTAATACCCCGAGTATCGTAAAGTGAGGCTATTTGGTATGCCCGAAATCTAATCTAATATGGTGCACTGCTCTCCTGGTGGATGAAAAGTTTCGTCAGGTTGCTTGGCTGCTATGTTGAATTGAACGGCGGTGTTTGGAATCCGGAAATAGGAAATGGAATCTAAAATGCGGATCTGGATCCAAAAATCTTGGCTCTGAATGGGTAATTCTCAGAAAATCGGCAAATTTCACTACTGTAAAAGTTCAGAAATTTGACAACCCGAGCAGCACACTCGACAAATTATCGAAATAAAAAATCGACAGAATATCGAATTCGATAAAGTGTCGCGTTAGTTCCGCATAAATCGTGAAATTATCTTTCGATATATCGACAGATTATCGATGAATTATAGTTGGCAAAATCCATCAACAGATAAACTTTCGATAAAATCGAACGATTTTTCTTTTAAAAATCTCAAGATTATAGTTAGATACTTCATCGATAACCTATCTATAAATCGAAAGATAATTACACGATTTATGCGGAACTAACGCGACACTTTATCGAATTCGATATTCTGTCGATTTTTTATTTCGATTTAGTTTCGATATTCTATCGATTTTTTATTTCGATTTAATTTCGATATTCTATCGATTTTGTATTACGATTTTTTGTAGATTATCTAGTTTCGATATTCTATCGATTTTTTGTAGATAATTTAGCATATATGGGTATATGCGCGCGCACATTTTCAAGACCGGCTGGCGAGTTTGAAGTCGTAGTTACGCTTAAGGCTGGCGAATTTCGTTCCAAATACAGCAGTTTCTACCAAAACAAGCGTCTGTTGCGAACATCGGAGTTCGTTCGCATAATACGAATTGGATTATAATATTCAAACATCTTATGCAAAATTGGAGAAGAGGGAGGGGTCCAATTGAAATTTTTATAATAACTAAAATTATTTCTAGGACCTTAATTTACAACTTTTGTTTGAAAATTTTTTCAAATTGGCCCCTTTTTCCTCCGCTCCTCCAATTTTGAATAAGTATCAACGGAGTATTATGCAAAATTGGAGGAGAAGGAGAGGTCCAATTGAAAAAATTTTCAAACAAAAGTTATAGCTTAAAGTTCTAAGAATAATTTTGGTCATTACAAAATTTTCGATTGGGCGCCTCCCTCCTGTTCAATTTTAAATACTAAGTATTCACATAGTAATCGTAGTATTGAACTTGGTAAAATTTTATTTAAGAACAAAGATCTGGTTTCAAGTAAAATACCTAGTAAATCAAAAAAACTAGATAACTTGTTTGAAAATTTTTTCAATTTTGATTTCGCATATTACTGTTACACGTAAGTAGGTAAATGCAAAATAATAGAGGCTAGAGATGAGGTCCAATTGAAAAAACATTTCAAACAAAAGTTGTAGAATAATATTCTGGATTTAATTTTGGTTATTATAAAAATTTCGATTTGGCCCTTTCTTCCCATCCAATTTTGAATATAAAGTAGGTATTTTTTGACTAGAAAAAAATCAATATAGTTTCAACAACTATCGTTACAAAATCGTTGAAATATCGAAGTCGATAAATTTCATATAATGTGTCGATAATATAGTTTTAAATATCGTCACAAAATCGTTGAAAAATCGAATTCGAGAAATTTCATATAATCTGTCGATAATACAGTTTTAAATATCTTCACAAAATCTTTAAAAAATCGAATTCGATAAATTTAATATTCTTTTTCGATAGTATAGTTTCAAATATCTTCACAAAATCGTTAACAAATCGAATTCGAGAAATTTCAGATTATTTGTCGATAATATAGTTGTAAATATCTGCACAAAATCGGTGGAAAATCGGATTCGAGAAATTTCAGATTATTTGTCGATAATATAGTTGTAAATATCTTCACAAAATCGTTAAAAAATCGAATTCAAGAAATTTCAGATTATTTGTCGATAATATAGTTGTAAATATCGTCACAAAATCGTTGAAAAATCGAATTCGAGAAATTTCAGATTACGTGTCGATAATATAGTTTCAAATATCTTCACAAAATCGTTAAAAAATCGAATTCGAGAAATTTCAGATTATTTGTCGATAATATAGTTCTAAATATCGTCACAAAATCGTTGAAAAATCGAATTCGAGAAATTTCAGATTACGTGTCGATAATATAGTTTCAAATATCTTCACAAAATCGTTAAAAAATCGAATTCGAGAAATTTCAGATTATTTGTCGATAATATAGTTTCAAATATCTGCACAAAATCGGTGGAAAATCGGATTCGATAAATTTAATATTCTTTGTCGATAGTATCGTTGACGAATATCGTCCTAAAATCGTAATACTATCGAATTCGATAGTTTTTAGATTTTTTGCCTATAAAATCGTACAGCTAAATCTGTATCATATCGTGAGAACATCTTTAGATTTTTAAACGATTTTTTATCGATACGTTTCAACTTTCGATATTATCGATCGAGTGTGCTGCTCAGGAAGTTTAAAAAAAATTTTTTTTAAGGTAATTGAAAATATATATGCCCCCGAGTACTTTTATGGTGTTGGGGTCAATTCATTTCCCAAAAGGGAGGGGGGAGGACGATTCAAAAAAGGGTATAGCCGGGTAAAATAGGGTGATTTGACCCCCCGAGCGAATTTTTAAACCAACTAATGGAAGTTGGTCCTTATGGTCTAAAACCCCCGTGACCAAATTTTTAGGTCGCTACCTCACCCCCACCCCCTCCTAGAGCGAAAAATGTGATTTTTCGATTATAATTTTTGATTTTGACAGTTTTTAACCAAATTTTTTCAAACTCGGGTAGATGTTAGGTATACTCAAGGGTCATCCATGGAAATTTTAAAAAAAAATTTCAAACCTATCTTCATTGTGAAATGCGCGTTTTAAGTTTTCTAACGGCTATTTCGACAAGTTCTTTCAGAGGTGCAATAATGGAAAAATTATATATTATACACCTAGTCTGGATGTACAACATATATTTTTTCAGAATTTCTTATATAGGTGAAAGGCCTTCAAAAATGCAAAAAACTGATTTTTTATCATTTTTCGCGCAAAAAACAGTCATTTTTGGTCGAAAAAAATTGTCGTCGTAGTATATCACTAAATACGTAGTTATACACCATCAACCCGAGTTTGGATGAAATTTGTTGATTTTTTCTATTTTTTACCGATATTTGTCATAAACAGAAATTTTCATGAAATTGAGAAAATTTGATTTTTTTGCTCACATCGTCGTGGCTTATCATTCCTCCGGTATAAAATGTCCCACCTTCCTGAAAACTGAGAAAATTTATTCTAATTAGTGAGTATCTTATTATAGCTTATTAATAATTAATAAAATATCAGTATTATAGCTTATAGAATAACTAATTGTCGAATTGTCCATCGTCGTGGCTGTAAAAATTCATCATTGCCACGACGAAAGACAAACAGTTGTGATCCACGACGATGGACAATTCGACAATTAGTTATTCTATAAGCTATAATACTGATATTTTATTAATTATTAATAAGCTATAATAGGATACTTACTAATTAGAATAAATTTTCTCAGTTTTCAGGAAGGTGGGACATTTTATACCGGAGGAATGATAAGCCACGACGATGGACACTATTTTTGTAAAAATTGAAATTTTTACAGATGATTACGTAAAAAAATCGCTCTGTGCATTGCCATTCGAAATTTCAAATGCGCATAGTATTATTATAAAAGTAACAAATCAGTGTAGCCATTCAGCAGAAAAAAATATTTACTCAGCGAGCTGAGACAAATTTTTAAAAATTATCCACGACGATGGACATAAATCTTTGCTACAGTTTTCAATGATCAGGTGTAGTTGTACTAAACACTTTTTGTGATCATCATTCACACTAGCCTATACCCTGAACTTCCTAATGACGTGTACTTACTTTTTTTTTCAGAAAAACGTGGTGATTTCCATAATTTTTGAAATCTGTTTTCAAAAACATGTTGTGCTACAGGCCACGACGATGGACATTTTGAGGTTTAGACTAACTTGTACTCTTGGGGAGGGGGGTGGTATTCATCAAATTGGGCATGATGGATTAAGGACGTTATAATGTACAAATAACCAAAAAATGAAAGTTGGGCATAATACAGGAGTTGAGAAATCAGCCCGTTACTCAAATTTGCCGATTTTTGGAAAATTACCCGAATACTTTTTTTTTTTTTTTTTTTTTTTTTTTTTTTTTGAAGAGAGAAATTTCATTTTTGTGAATTTTGTGAATTAGAATTCGATATTTTGTAAGATTTTTAATTTTTTAAAGGAATCTTATGGATTTTCAATACATATCTATAAGATCTATAAGAATCCAGTCTTAGAAAATTCTGAATCAATATGAAAAAAAAATTGCTTCGAAGCATAATAAAATTAATTTAAATGAAAGTTTGAAAAATATAAGGTAGTTGCACCAGTCTTTGGCCACGACCCAGTGGTGGGTCACTTGAGAAGAAAAATGTTTATAATTAAGCGTATTTTTAAAATAGCTTCAGAAATTTTTTTTTAGAGCAAACCTGGAACATTTCTGCATAGAACCACATAAAAGTTTTTAATCAATTCTGTTCAAGTAATTAATAATGATCGTCTGAAATTTTTTTGTTAGAACAATTTTCAAAATGATGCCAATTCTAAAGATTTTTGTTAAGCCGAAGTGTTATCGAAATATGAATTTTGCACTATTAAGATTAATAAAAATTGAAATATAACCATTTGGACCTGAATAAGAAGAGTTTGAAGATTCCATTTCTTAATTAAAATAAAAAATATTGCCAAAATTCTATCAAATATGGCGGTGACTATCTACTGGAAGGAAAAAATGGTGTTTAGCCAGTAGTTGATCATTTTGATCAAGTACTAGACTTACGAAATTTTTGTAAAGTTCTAGTGGTTAATCATGCAAAAAATTGGTAAATATTTACGAAAAATGATAGTTTCTCTTTCTCATGGCTAATGAGTGACAATTTTACCGAATACTTATTGATTTTTTTAAAAATTAAATGGTTGAGAGCCGTTCTCATAATCTGATTGACCAGAACTACTGGGTGATCAACTACTAGCGCGTGACCAACTACTGGGTGGGCAACTACTAGATTATCTTGACCAACCACTGGACTTTTCTATTTTTTCACTTAAAATGGTCGTAATTTTCAAAGAAATGAAGTAAAATTAAAAAATTATAGCGCATTTTGTAGTAGAATACACAAGGAATCGTTTGGTATATTCACCATTTCGCCAACGTTATTAGTTTTTAAACCAGAATGTTTTTTATAAGACACTTCCACTGTCCACCACTGGTGCAACTACCTTAATACTGAATTTATCGCTTGAAATTTCTAAATGATTAAAAAAAATATATATATTTTATTCCCAAAAAAGAAAATATGATAATCAAAATGAGAAAATTTCATACATAATTAATGAATTTTTGATGAAAATGCTATTGTGAAAGCTTCAAAAAATTATCTTTCAATTTTTTGGAGAAAAAAAACATAAAAAGCCTTCCATGGTAAGATGGTGAAATCGGCCCTTGATCGAAATTGGGTCCAAAGTGGGTCAAAATGTTACCTATGATGTAAAAACACGCCACAAAATTTTTTGACCCCCTACCCCCTCCCCTTTCCGAAAAATCGCGTTATAACGGTCGAAAAATCAAAAAATTCTAACTTTGAAGGTGTTGTATGAAAATTTTTGATTTTTTCACAGATTATAGGTATCATATAGGGGTATATGTGGTAAAATTTTGGAAAAGATCGGTTCACAATTTCTTTGTTTTTTAGGGGATTGAAATTTTCAAAAAAAAAAAATTTTAATTTTTTGTGTGGGGGTGCCATGGCTGGAACTTTTTTTTAAATCTTCGTAATATGGATAAGTATAACATATATTTTTTTGAGGGTGCCAAAGGGGGGTGGAACATACTCCAAAAAAATAAAAACTTCGAAAAAACACGCATTTTCAGAGTTTTTTCGTATTTCTCGAGGGTGTTTGAGGCGGGGACTTGAAATGTAAGCAATTACAATCGTTGTACATAATATCTAGATAGAGTGGGGTTGATGTGGGAGATTTGTGGTCACACAAGTATGGGACGAATGACAGGGTCAGGATGTGATAAAAATAAGGAAAAACGAGTGATGTGAGCGCTAGGGTGGCTCTTTTGGAATTCGGATATTTTTAATGTCTTAGCCACCAAATTTTTTTATTTCATGAGAAAATAACTTTTTATTTATCATTTTTGCCCTAACTGAATTTTAAGTGGCACCTAGTCAACCCCCCCCCCCCCCCTCTTCAGAAAAATGAGAAAAATTGACTGATTTTCAAAATCTCATACACCCCCTGCAAAGTTAGAATTTTTTGATTTTTCGACCGTTATAACGCGATTTTTGGAAAGGAGAGGGGGTAGGGGGTCAAAAATTTTTGTGGCGTGTTTTTACATCATAGGTAACATTTTGACCCACTTTGGACCCAATTTCGATCAAGGGCCGATTTCACCATCTTACCATGGAAGGCCCTTTATTTTGGGTAAAAATACATTATTTATAATTAGGTATATATAAGCATAGGTATTGAATTTTTGGAGAAAAAATAATTTTTCAGACAGTTTTTTTTGGAGGGGGATTATCTTTGTTAAAAAAATATTATTTTCTTAGAATAAAAAAAAAATCGAGTAGGTATTTTTTAACATTTTTTTTTTGAGTCAGCATACAAAAATCTAAATTTTTATAAGAAAAAAATCAATTTCTCTCCCTTTTTTTGCAGGAAAAAATTTCTCAATTTCTATGGAATAAAAATATTTCTCAAAATTTCAGGTGAAAAAAGATCGTTTCATTTTTTTGAAGAAAAAAAAGAGCAGAAATATTTTTACAAGTTTTTCTTGTTGAAAAGTCTTGATTTTTTTTGTTGATTTTTTTTTTTTTTTTTTTTTTTTGAAAAAATTATACTTACCTACAAAGATTTTTTTTAATTTTTAAGAATTAGGAAATGCAAAATAATCTGTTTAAAGTGCTATTTTGAAAAAACGAATAAATTATCTATGTGAAAATCTTTTTAAATAAACGTTCAACAAATGATTCGATCCATTTACGAAATTAAAAAAAAAAAATCATCACTTTTTTGATGTAAATTTTCAAAAAATTGCGTCAAGTATAATTTTTTTCAAAATTAAAAACCATATTCAGAGATTTTTTTTTATTATAGAAAATGAAAAAATCAAATTTTAAAAAAATCAATAAATTTCGCAAACGCTCAATCAAATTTTCCAAATTTACATTTTGAAGAAATGAGTAAATTACCTACATATTTGTAAGAAAAATAAAATAAAATAAAAACATTCGAAAACAATTCAATTTATTTCCAAAATTGTGATGAAATTCTATTAAAAAATTCTTTGTACCTGTGTACAAAAAATTATATGTACTAACTATTACTTTAGTACTAACATTTTTTTTTTTTTTTTTTTTTTGAAGAATTTTATTTGGAAAATGCATAATAATTTGTTTGGATTGCTATTTTGAAAAAACCAATGAATTATCCATGTGTAATTTTTTTTTGAAGAAATGTTCAACAAATGATTCGATTTATTTAGGTACGAAATATAAAAAATTTCATCATCAGTTTTTTTGATGGAAATCCGGCTTTTTCGGGAGGAGGGGGAGAGGGGGGCTTTTCACATGGGAAATTTTACAAATTTAATTTCTTTGAAAAAATTGCCCAAAAATTTTTTTCTTATTATTCGGGTCCATTCTGAGAGATTACGACAAAAAAATTCTGAATTTTTCAATTATTCGCATTTTTAGAAAAAATTCATTTTTGCCATGTAAGAAGAACCGGTTTTTTTGCGGAGCTTTTTACATAGGCAATTTCACAAATTTAATTTCTTTGAAAAAATTGCCCAAAAAAGTTTTTCTCAATACTCGGGTCCATTCTGAGAGATAATGATGAAAAAATTCTGAAATTTTCAATTATTCCCGTTTTTGGTAAAAATTCATTTGTGCCATGTTGAAAATTTCGCTGCGCTTTTTACATAGAAAATTTCACAAATTTAATTTCATTGAAAAATTGCTCAAATAAAAATTTTTCTCATTATTTGGGTCCATTCTGAGAGGTTATGATGAAAAAATTCATAATTTTTCAATTATTCCAACTTATGAAAAAAGTTCATTTTGCAATGGGCAATTTCACATTTTCCCAAAATTCAATTTTATTGGAAAAATTGGCAAAAAATGTTTTTCTTATCATTCAGGTTCAATCTGAGAGATTATGATGAGAAAATTCTAAATTTTTCAATTACTCGTATTCACATTTTTGGAAAAAATTCATTTTTGCCACGTAAAAAGAACCGGGTTTTTCGCGGAACTTTTTACATGGGAAATTATTTACACTTAGGCACATTTTTAATTTTCTCAAATTCAAATGATATAATGTGCTAAAAAATGGCACTAAAACTGAACTTCATCGAATAACACATTTTTGAAAATGTTTACAAATCGAGCCCTCGAGGCCGGAGCTATAATTCATTGATTATTCAAGGTATCTATGCTTTCGAAAATAGAATTCACATCCCAGTTTTGGATTTTGGAAAACACACGAAAGTTTGCAAAAAGAAAAAAGACCAGATATCCCTACTTTACCATATACACGTGAAAAGCTGCGTGTGCAGCCGAGGCCTCATCTGCGAGCGACCACGAATTCGTCGCATGTGCGGTGGAGATTTCGCTAAATCCTCGTACGTATCTCTCTATCGCCTCGGAATTAATACGAGTACAGATTCGGAGTAATTCGGCGGAAAACATTGGAAATTAGGTAGTTTTAAAGGCAATGTCGAGAACAATAAAAGGTATCGGTAATTGTAATCCTGGTATTGTTTTTTCAATTCCATACGACGCCGAGAGCGAAACGTTTTTTCGATTATTCAATTTTTTTCCGGCTTGTGTGAGGTAAAAGGCCTTCTAGCCTTTTTAATTTCACCATTAGATGCTATAGGGTGTACTTTACACCTGACGAGACGTTCAAAAAAGGACCTTCAGTAATCCGGTGATTACTCGCACAATATTTCATGAAATCGTTTGATTTTTTGAAATGTTGTGTATAAAGGTCTGATGCAGGGCGGAAATTATGTAGCATCTTGAAATATTGATTAGTTTTTAATTATCAATCGTTCAAATATGTGTAAATTACGTCAAATTTTCAGGGTACATATTTCGTAACTTACTGCATAGATTGAAATCTAACATAATTTCCGCCCTGTATCATCTCAAAATAGATCACCATTTTAAATTTCACTGCTTTCTGTCACGTATTGATGAAAATATTTACGGATTTCAATTGATTAAATTTCGTTTACAAAAAGATAAACATTCGCCATTTGTAAACAATTTTAGCGAATTTTAGTTACATGGTTAAATATATATAGGACGCGCTTCGAGCGTTTTCATAATTTTTTTCAAAATTGGATTACAAAGAACGGATTTTTTCGTTCTTTTGTTTTTTGTTGTGATCAATCAGCTGTTTTGGAATTTTCGTTATGAAAATTTTCCAAACTTGGTGAGACGCGACGCTACGTTGCCGCACAGGCATTCTATTTCAATTCATTGACCCCAGCATTTACCACTACATTGACACTAATGCAGTATAATACCGAACTTGTTGTTGTCCTGTTGCCGCATCGACTTCCGAATTTTTTTCTCTCGTAATTTTTATTTTCGAGCGACGCTTTCAAATTATGATTTTCATTTTTCAATCACTACTACAAGGACACTAACGCAATAAAATACTATAGGCGAAGCTCTTGTTCTGTCGCATTGACTTTCGAATTATTTTCTTTCGATTCGACTTTAATTTTCATTTCTCGTAGCCCAGTAAAATAAAAAAGTGGAATTTTATTTTGGAGCATCGAAGATTTTTTGATCTTATTATAACTCAGCAAATATGCTTTTAAATGAAAAATTGATTATAACTAAAATTGAAGTGCGTAAAATTTATAACAAAAAATCTCATATTCATTTTTTTCAAAAAGCGAAGGGTGGTACCAAAACTGGCGTAAAAATAACATACAGGGTGAAAAAATGAAAAAAAAAATCAATACTGTACACATGATTGAAATTCAAAGTTGTATGGAAGGAAGGGGTCCAATCGAAATTTTTGTAATGACCAAAATTATTCCTAGGACTTCAAGCTACAACTTTTATTTGAAATTTTTTTCAATTGGACCCCTCCCTCTACACCAATTTTGCGTAACACTCCGAAGATACTAATTATAAAAATTTGAGACGATAAGGGAGAGGAAGGGCCAATTGAAAAGTTTTTCAAATAAAAGTGTTGTAAATTGAGACCCTAAAAATTATTTTTGTTATTATAAAAATTTCGATTGGATCTTTCCCCCTCTTCCAATTTCACATAACATCTGTAGATAATTTTTTAAAATCGGGGGAAGGGTATAATTGAATTTTTTTTCAAACAAAACTTGTAGATTGAGGTCCTAGAAATAATTTTGGTTATTATAAAATTTTCGATTAGACCCTTTTCTCCCCTTCAATTTCGCATAATATGACTTAGATACTTATATTTTTAAAAACTGGTGGAGGTAAGGGTCCAATTGAAAAAATTTTCAAACAAAGATTGTAGAATAAGGCCCCATCAATAATTTGAGTTATTAAAAAAATGTCGATTGGACTCCTCTATTCCCTCTGATTTCACATAACATCCGGTAGATACTTCTTAAAGATTGGGGGAGGGGTCCAATTGAAAAAATTTTCAAACAAAAGTTGTACATTGAAGTTCTAGAAGTAATTTTTTTCATCATAAAATTTTCGATTAGACCCTTCCCTCTCCTAGAATTTTGCATAATATTACTTGGATACTTATAATTATTAAAAACTGGTTGAGGTAGGGGTCTAATTGAAAAAATTTTCAAACAAAGATTATAGCATAAGATCCTAGCAATAATTTTGGTTATTAAACATTTTTCGATTGGACTCCTCTATCCGCTCTTATTTCACATAAGATCCGGTACATACTTTTTAAAAATGGGGGGGGGGGGGGGAGGGGTCCCATTGAAAAAATTTTCAAACAAAAATTGTAGATTGAAATCCTAGAAATATTTTTTATTATCATAAAATTTTGGATTAGACTCTTCCCTCCCCTTCAATCATAATATTACGTTGTTAGATACATATATGTACATATTATTGAAAAGTGATGGGGTTAGGAGTCGAATTGAAAAAAATTTCCAACAAAAGTTGTAGATTGAAGTCTGATACTTAAAAACAATTTTGGTTATTACAAAAATTGCTATTGGACCCCTCCCCCCTCCAATTTTTAGACTTCATAAATTTTCGACATTGCCAAAAAAAACACTAGGTCTGCCTTCTCCGGCGATCTACTCGTCTTTTTTTCAGCCTAACAATTTTTTTAAATAAAAGGCTCAAATGAAAAATTGATGATTCCCCAGTGTAGGCGTCCCTGGAAAACTGAGTTGGGGAAAATAAAAAAGTGGGAATTCATCTCATGAAAAGGTCTAACTTTGATGGGTTATAACCAAAGAAGGCAAGAGTTTGAAAATCGGTTAGTTTTTTATTTTTAGAAAAATTCAAAAGTCAAAAATAAGGGCCCCACCCTAGTGCCTACATATGAGACACTTCAAGGGGAGAAGGGATGGATGTTTTTTGGAACCTATGGCGTATCATCATTCACATTCATACGGACCCGTCCAAAATTTTCTCATACCTATTCGCAAAAATGGGGTGCTACCTTCATTTTTTTCACCCTGTATGTACATGTTGACGATAGTTTTTGTGCCACCCGTTCACTTTCGAAAAAAATGAATAAGTATGCGACTTTTTGTTAAAAACATGGATTTTTTCTATTTTCAATTTGATTAATTTATTTTTTGATTTATAATTTTTAATTTTTTTTACGATAAGTATCGTAGACGATTTTTTGAAAAATTATATTTTTATAAAATTTCATAGAATGTTGAGAAAATTTTGAATAATTAAATCGCGAAGTGTAAAGCAAAGATAATATAAATATAAACTACATTTATAATAGATGGCCAATTGGCCATCTCTCAATAAATTTCTGAATTTTCGTTTTAGTTCCCGAAGGAGTCGCTGCATTCATATCGCGCTGCTCAGTGTTTGGTCTTTTTGTCTTGAAATTTAAAAGCTTAATCCAAGCTAGTTAAAACACGAAAAAATTAGATAGCCAACAATAAATTGAAGGAAAAATCATAATTTTTGAGGTACAGCGCTCTTAGGGAACCCTTCACGAACTAATTGCATGTAAATCGCAAGGTATCAAAAATTTGAAGGCAGAGATAACAGCCCATGGTGTAAAGTACACCCTTAAGATGCGGAGGGATTTTGTTAGCTTTGCATTAGGTTTTGTGTAGGTAACCGCCTCCTCCGCTCGCCACCCTCCAACCTGTAACATTTTAATCGAATTGTTTAGATATCTACTCGTAACTTCGGAGCAGTTATAGCGGCCTTATATAGAGAAGAGAGACGTACCTACCTTTACGTATTCATTAATGAGAATCTTAATGTAGTTCCAATTGTCAATTGGTGAAAGGTATCAAGTTTATAGTTAAGTGGTGCCAGAGATAGGCAGCGCCACAAAGGTTACGTTCAAAAGTTTTCCGCTTCCGAGATCGCGGCTCGAGATATCTATACCAATTATTATCGCAAAAGGCAACGAAATTTCTCTCATTTTGCTAGAATGCCTTAGGACATTGATCTGCGCAATATAAGTTCTCCCATGTACGTTCCCTATTCCTCGTATACGTACTTTCGTTAGATAGTTAAGCGAGTTTTCTATGAAATTTAGCTAAAATAGGTTTATTCAGTGCTGTATATGTAATGCTATTGTAAAACTATCGTATACGTTGCACCAGCGTGTAAATTAAATATTGTTTATGCAAAAAGAAACCAGCCAAACTCGATTGAAAACTTGGTGTTTATTACGAAACAATTTTAGCTAACACCGAAACCAAAATCAAATTCTTTATTTTTAAATATACGCGTACGAGACGAGGGTGGTCGTTAAACTTGCCACTTCTTTTCTTTACTTTTGTAATTTTTTTCCTCTTAAGGAGCTTAAAAAAAAAAAAAAAAAAAAAAAACTATCGTACGTTTCTTTTGAAACTATTCGAATTGATGGTTGAAAGGTAAAAGTTCAAATGTATGGTAGTGAGAAATTTCCAGCAGGTTGACGGTGGCATAAAAGCAACAGAGGGGTGAAAGGGTGAGGGGAGAAATTGGATTCAAAGTATTCGAAGTAGTTTTTGTACGCTTCCCAAAAAAATTATACGTATTAGAGTGAAAATTCACTTTGTAAAAATTAAATAAGTACTTGTAATCCCTGAAATATAATTTTTTTTCAAAAATACGTTTTTCATGACTTTTTTCCAGTTTTTTACCGAAATATTTCTTCCCTACGTAGTTCGATTGAAAAATTAATGTAGGACAGTCCTCGAAAACTTCTTTATTCAATTTTTTATTTTTTGAAATTTTACTCGAGAATTCGTTAAAAAAAAAAAAAAAAACTGTTCTAAAATTTAGCGTGATGATTATTTTTTTTTATTTTTAAATCTTTTTTTAGACATTTTATCAAAAAAAAAAAAAAAAAAAAAAAAAATCAGATTTTGTTGGAACACAGTATTTTTACAACAAAACAATTCTTTCAAATTTTCTTCGAAAACAAAACTATTCAAAGTAAGTACCTATTGGATCAAAATTATTTTTGAAATTTTCTTCAAAAAAATAGTCTTCAACGTCTTGTTTGAAAATGCATTCTTTGAAATTTTAAACTTGAGAACTTTTTTCAAAAATGATAAGATTTTTTTTTTTAAATTTTCAGATAAAAAAAAAATAGTTGAATGTGATTAAAATCCCAATGATAAAAAAAATTATAGATTCGAGTTCTGCAAGTCAAACTATGTACCTCGATTTCGCCCCTTTCAGCGATCATTTTTCCAAATCCCAAGTTGGATTTTGAGGAAAGATGTATTTTGTTTTTTAAATTTTGGGCAAATGATTCCTGAAAGGATCTAAATCGATGTGTTTGACCAGCAGAACTCGAACTCGTGACTAGTTTTTTTATTTGGTCATTTCAGGTAACCACTGGAATTTTAATAACGTTTAAGGTTTGACTATAATGAAAAAAAAAAAAAACATTTCTTGAAAAATGGTTGAATTGAGATGAAATTCGAGAATGGGACATACAAATCAATATCTAGTGATGTACTTTGAGGAAAAATTTTTTTGAACAAAAATGAGCGTTCACTGAGGGGGGGGGGGGGTCTTCTGAAGTTATAGAAGGAATACGAAAAAAAGTAATTCGTTTTGACAGCTCCAAAACTGTGCTTCACAGGACGATTTAAAATTTTTCAAAAAACATTTTCAAGTACATTTTATGGGTCGAAAAAATCTGAAAAATTTCCCAACACTTATCCTGGAGTACCTGTACCGTACCCACATGTCAAGTTTGGTGATAATTGATGAAATACTCGGGGAAATCGAATTTTCAAGCCTAAAATCACGTACTTCAAATCACCAGCCCCCGGGGGGTGAGGTCTAGAATTTCTGATATTCTATAAAATCATTGTTTATTACTAATAATGGGAAACCGGAAAAAATTTTGAAATTCACCTCGAAGGCCATTTAACCCCCTTTTTGACAAAAATCTATTTTCTAAAATTTTAATCAAAACAATTAGTTGAAAAATATTTTTTCAAATTTTTTTTACACATTTTACAAAATTTTGACCAAATCCTTACTTACTCATTTTTCTTGGTAATTTTAATTCAATCTATTTTCAAATATTTCTCAAAAAAAAATTATGTTTCTTTTGTTTTTTTATTTATTCTTTTTTCAAGAAAAGATTTTACAAAATTTTGATCATGGTCCATTTCTTTCTTTTCTTTCTTTCTTTTTTTTTTTTTTGAAATTTTGATCAACCTAATTTTTTATACCTATTAATAAGTAAACATATTTTTATTTGACCAAAATCCCCTTTCTTAAAATTTTTATTAAAACCGTTTTGTTCTAATATCTATTGTTAATTTTTTTCACTTTGCTCAATGATTTTTCAAATTTTTGTTCAAAATTTCACTAAAGACTATTTTTTTATTTTAATTTTCTCAAAAACATAATATTTTGGATCTTTTCCCAGGAATATCACAGTTTTACAAAATTTTGACCAAACCTAAAAATTTTTTTTGATGAAATCTATTTTTTAAATATTTCACCAAAAGCAATTAAAAAATTTTATTAAAGTTTTTTATTTTTTTAATTTTAATTTTTATTATTTTTTGTATTGCACAAAAGAAATTTTTAAAGAATTCTCTTAATAACGCATTTTACAAAACATAGACTAGAATATTTTGTCTTATTTTTAATTTTTTTTTTAAATTTAATCAAAATAATTTTTCAGATATCTTACCATATTTCTTAAAATTTTGATTGAAGCAATAATTATTTTTTATAATTTTTTATTTTTTTTCAAGATCACGTGTTACAAAATGTTGACCATGTAACAAAAAAAGTTACGAAATTTTTATAATGGTGAAATTTTCTACAAAAATTTTTCAAGTTAAAGAAAGTATTGGTCATTTTTTTTTTACCGACGCTCGACTACTTGATCATTAGCAGATGATCCAAGATACGTACATTGTACAAGAGTACATTTTAATTTTTTTTTTATTGTCACTCATTGTAAATTTTAAAAACATAAAAGCAGATGGACATTGGAAAAGTAATTTTTTTGGGGTGCCATGTAACCCTTTTTTTCGAAATTACAAAAAACAAATTTTTAAAAATTTCATCAGTACGTTTTTAATTTTTTAAAAATATTTTGCATAGGTAACTTTTTCATCTTCTCAAAAACATTTTTTTTTTTTTTTTTTGAAAAATTTCCTCAAAAATTTTGTTTGTTAATGAAATTTTACAAAATTTTGACGAATACTTTTTTTATTTGTTATCAGAACAATTTTTCAAATATTTTATGAAAAACCAATTTTTTAAAATTTTGAAATTTTTCTATTTACCTACTGGATATTTTTTTAAATCAAAATACGAGTAATTTTTCAAATATTTTATCCAACATTTTTTTTTTTTTTGAAATTTTGTTGCACACTTTTTTGGAATTTCGATATTTTTTGTTAATTTTATTCAAAAAAAAAACAAAAAACTAGGTATTTAAAAAAAATCTGCTGAACACTTTTTTGAACTCTTTCAAAAATTTTATCCACTTACTTATAAATAAAAATTTAACAAAATTTTGGCCAAAATCCATTTTTTTTTTGAAATTTTTATAAAAATAATTTTTCAAATACCTTAGGTACATATTTTATCAAAAAACAATTTTTCGAAATTTTGATTTCTACCTTTTTTGGAATTTTAATAATTTTGATCGAGTATTTGATAAATTGATCACAATTTCAGTCTTCTATGAAAATTTAAATTATGCATCCGTTTCATGCAAAATACATATGTACTTATTATATCTATGTTAGAAAATAAAGTTTTCCTTTCATTTCAAAGGATACTTTGCACCTGTTTTCAAACTAGAAATTTCTGGAAAAGAGGGAAGGATTGTGTGAAAAAATCCATACATATTCCAAAACGTTTCATGCGACTTGGAAAGAAGGAGCTTTTATTACATATTCATCTCATCCTGATATTTCAAATACATATTTATTCAAAGTTCACCCCTTCAGCCTTTCCCCCGAAAAAACAAACTTCAAATTAATCCGCAATTAATTTAATAAAATAATGCGGTATAAGTTGGCCATACGTACGAGAAAAAAAACCCAACATTTTCTCGACTCATATGCACGTTGCGCGGAATGGCTTTTAACGATTCGGCGTTTCGAGATTATGTAATTAGAATTATACACGCCGTGAAGTAGGCTAATATCTCGTTACATTCGCAATACGTTCGGTATGGTAATTTTTACCGCATTAATTTGGCGTTGATTTGTTGCAGGATAAAAGAAACCTCAACCATTGCTCCCAAAGCCGCAAAATACTTCTCGCAAAGGATTCCATTTGATTTTCAACATAACCACTGTAAATTCAAAATAAGGTAAAGCTTATGGTTTATTTGATAACGCGACTGAATTATTTAAGTGGTTAATCGTAAGTTTGAAAAGCCGTCTACGAGAGGGTGCCGGAGTAATTGGAGGTGAATTTTCTCTATAGACTTACACTTGTGTGTGTGTTGCGTCAGATTCATACAATAGAGGAGAACTGAAGCTGCAAAGTGGTATTGTGCATGTATTGCCCAATTAAGTACCCAAACGATTCTCATTATCATAACAAATTAGGCCAGTAAATTGGACTAAAAAAATGGAACAATTATATTTTGGATGAAAAAAGAGATTTTGGGGTTAAATAAGTTCTTCTCGAGACTCTGATGAACCACCAGAAGTTCCCAGAACCAGAGATGGCGAGCGAGGGTGCAAAAAGTGCACTTGAACAGGGCCGGATTTTCTCTTTTTTACTCCAAGTACTTCAAATATTTTGGGGATTTTTTTTTTTAGAAAACGCTCTTCTGTGAAATCTACTCCGAAACAATTAAAAAAATTTTACTCCAAAAAATTGAAATTTTTTTCTTTAAAAAAAATAACAAAAGTCTTTTTACTGCGAAAAGTTGAAAAAGTTCTTTATTCCAAAAAATTCAGGGATTTTTCTTCATAAAAATAGATTTTCATCTCTAAAAGTGAAAGGTTTATTCCTAAAAAAAATAAGTTTTTTTTTAATAAACTAAACTGTTTAAACAATTTTTTACTCAAAAATTCAAGAGTTTTAAAAATTTGGACAAAAATTTAAAACAAAATCTTTTTACTTAGGTACTTTGAAAAAGTTGAAAAATGTTTATCCTAAAAAAATGTAGGGATTTTTCTTAAAAAAGACTTTATTTCTCTCAAAAGATTGAAAGTTTTTAAAAACTTGAGTAAATTTGAAAAAAAAAAATTGATTTTGTTAAAATTAACCCCCCGCCCCCCTAGTTGGCTCTATTTCCACACTACGTTTGAAAGTATGAAACATAGTATATGCTTTTACTCTGTGACAAAATGTCTAAAAGTCACGAATATTAATTTCCATGGAAATTTGAAAATCAAAAAAGTTTAATAAAATTCTAAGTTTCAGAATGTCTGACAAAATGTCAGAAAGCCATCTTTCTAAAAAAAATTATGAGTTTCAGAATGTCTGATAAAATGTCCAAAAGTCATAAAATTTATTTAAAAAAATTAAAAAGTCTAAAAAAGTTTAATTTTTTTCAGAATGTCCGACAAAAAGCCTAAAAGTCATAAAATTTTTAAAAAAATTTTCAAGTTTCAAAATGTCCAAAAGTCATAAAATTTATTTTAAAAAAATTAAAAAGTCCGGAAGTCGTAAAATTTCTAAAATAATATCAAAAAGTCATTAAAATAAAATGTCTGACAAAATGTCTGAAGGTAATATTTCTAAAAACAGAAAGTCATCTTTATAAAACAATTTCCATGTTTCAGAATGTCTGACAAAATGTCTAGAAAAATGTACAAAAGTCATAAAATTTCAAAAAAAATTACAAGTTTAAAAATGTCTGACATAATGCCTAAAAAATCGAATTTATTAAAAATTTTCTAAGTTTTTTTTATGTCATCCAAACCTAACCTAATATACCCTAACCTAACTCAACTGTCGGATTTTCCTGTCGGATTTTGGTGTCGTTTTTTTCCATTTTAGTCTCCGTAAAAGCATATACTATGCTAAAATAGTCAGGTAAAAAGTACGTTTACTTTAAAAAATTTAATTCCAAAAATAGGGAGTTTTCTTCAAAAAAATTGGCGATTTTTTTCTCTCAAAAAATTGATGGTTTTTAAAAATTCAGGCGAAATAAAAAAAAATTAGAAATAATTATAAAGAATAAAAAAATGAGGAGAGCGAAAAATCGAGTCGAGACAAAATCTAAAATGCAGGAAAGAAAAAATAATAACATCGACAACTATTTTTAGCTCAAAAATTCTCAACTATTTGATACTTAGGTAATAATCATCAGTTTTTCCAATTTAAAATCAACAAAAATAGTCAATTTATCCACTTATTTTTCTCTAATTTTTTCCAGACACAAATAAAATTTTCAACGATTAGAATTTGAAAAAAAAATTTGTGATTTGAATTTTTAAAAAATTTTTTGGCCTAATAGTACCTAGACCTACCATAAATTTTTGATTTTTTTTTTTTTTGAAAAAAAAAACTTTCAATTTTATGGCATGGCATACCTAAATTGGAATAAATGCTTTCTATTTTTTTTTTTTTTTTTTTTTCATGAAAAAAATCTCAATTGTTTGGTGGCATAGGATTTTTTTCAATTTTTTGGCAAAAGAAAAATAATTATACATTTTTTTAGATATTTTTAAAAACTGTTTTTCAATAAAAAAAATTCAGGAAAAAGTGAGTATATTCAAAATGTGTCGTAGGAGGAGAAGTGATTTAAAAAAAAATTATTCAAAAAATATTTAACGAAAATTTCTTTTCACTACTGTCACTCTTATTTACGGAATTTTGTTAATAGAAATTATTTTTTAAAAATTTTAATATTTTCAAATTTTGTCATTAAAAAAATATATTATATTTTATTTTTTTTTCTTCAATATTTGCATAAACGGGGATTTTTAAAATTATTTTGTTCAGAATCATTTTTTATCATTTTTGTAAAAAAAAAAAAAATCAAAATTTTCTTTAAAAAAATTATGATTTCATATGGGTTTCAAAGAATTTTAGTAATTTAAAATTTCGTTGTTTTTTCTAAACAATTTTTTAAAAATCCAATTAAAAATGTTCAAGTGTTGTGAATATTTAAAAAATTATTTTCGATTTAAAAACTTTCAATTTTCAATTTTTTTTTACAAATTTTGTTCAAATAGGATATTTTAAAATTAGATAGACAAAATTTTCATTTTTTGAATATTGTTTTCAAAAAATTCCAATGTGTATGTATTTTCAAATTTTCTTATCATTTTACTTTTTTTATTTATTTTTTAAAAATTTATTCATTTTTTAAATTTTGGTCTAAAAGTTCCATTCAAAAAAATTTTGTTTAGAGTTTTTTTCCTTTCTTCAATAAGATTTTTGCATTGTAAAAAAAGAACTATTTTTTTGGAATCAAGTATTTATAGGTACGTATAACAGGCAAAACTCGAGAAAAATACTTAATTTTGAGCAATTTTTTTTTAAATCAATAATTTTATCGAAATAAAAATATATAATTATCGTGAATAACATCTCAAAGAAAAATTTATTGATAGCTATTTTCTTGAAAACTTGGTTTTTGATTACAGGTCCATTTTCTCAATCCATTTTTCATTTCGATGTTAGAAATTTTTTGGTTAATTTTTTACAAATTCAAAATTGCAAAAATGAATGGTGTAATTTTAAAGGGCGCTAAGTGCCAAAAACATGTTTTCGAGATAATCGCGTTTAAATGTTTGCATAGCTTGGAGATTTATAGGAAAGGTTGAAATGGTGAAAATGTTGGTACATAGCATACTTTGAACACGTCATCATCATTTTGAGCAAAAATCGAACCAATATCAACATTTCTGAATAATTTTTAGGTTTTTCAAAAAGAAGCATTGAGCATTAAATTTAAATATAATAGTGTTTATTCTTGTTTAGTGCCTAAAATATTGAAGATAGGCAAAAAGTAAAGAGAACCTTTTTGAAAGGAAATTTAATTTTCTACACGATCGATCTATTTTTTTATTCATTCAAAGTTAAGTACACATTATTTTTTCTAATTTCAAAAAATTGATAAATTTTCAAAAATTGACAAAAACGTTTTATCTTTTTCGCATAACGCCTGAAATATTGAAGATAGGCAAAAAGTGAAAAGGACCTTTTTGATTGGAAATTGAATTTACTTCAATGTAAAAGTTTTACTTTTTTGGTTTCCTCAAATTTAGCAAACTTTGCTTATTTGGGCCATCTTAAGAGCGAATTTTGAACTATTTAGAAATAGATATTGACGTCTTTGATAGGTTCGGATCATGACGGCATGGACATAGTATACCACGATAGCAATAACTCCATTTTGACCAAGATGGCACTTAGCGCCTTTTAAAATTACACCATTCAAATATGGAAATTTTTTGCAAAAAAATAAAAATAATTATTGTAGTGTAGGTAGCTAGGTACAGAAAAAAAAAATGATAAAATTAACTATCTAATACATTCATTTTGGTCGCTTGAAATTAAAAAAAAAAAATCGAATATTTTGTAAAATACCTTGTAAAATAGGTACCTAATTCTTATTTTCAAAACCGTTGCAAATATGTTTTTTTTTGTAATACCTATTTTGTGAAAATTATTTTGAAATTTCTTCTAAAAATCAAAAATTGCAAATATGGCAAAAAATTGAGAAATCCGGTTGTAAAAACAAACTTCTGTAGTTAACACGTCTTGAAGAGAAAGGTGCATTTTTTCTGGATAAATGTTTTTAAAAATTCGATTTTGAGTAAATGCAAAGTGATAATTATCTGGGCATTGTGTGATCCCTGACACCTCCCCTCTCACCTTCGCGAAATTTGACGTGAAATGTGCGTATTTGATCATAACTGTCTTGTTCAGATGTCTGTTTTTGAAATCAACTGAAAACTCAAACCTCAAAGAAACGTGTAGGTGACCACCTAAAAAAAGAGAATCATACGTCATTGAATTCAACGTGAAAAATAGTTTTTAATCGTGTTCGTATTTTTCAATTTGACGTCAAATCGGTATGTTGCATAAGTTCAGTTAAACATTTTCTTATTGTAGATAAAACTTTATAATTTAAGTTAAGTACATAAAAAAAAATTCATGAGTGTTTCGCAATCACTGCAACTAACACGAAGCGTTGGTATGATTACAAAAACTTTGTAGGTGTACTTACGCAAGTTCAAGTTGATAACTGGATGATAATAAATTTGCTGGTTTACGAAATTCTTACCTTATCAAAAATATGGAAATGCCAGCAGTGCCTCAGTTCTGTAACTAACAAGGTGTCATAATTATTTCTCGGTATAAAATATTACAAAAATGAAATGTGGTCTCATAGTGTTGATAATGTTCTCATTAAGTGTTCAAAAATCATAATGTGACAGTGTTGAAGGAACCATAGCTGGAGAGAAAGGATTGAACAAAAATTCATCAGACAATTTGACCAAGACAGATGAAAGAGGAAATGATAGCAAAGGTTTGTCAGACAATACAAATGATTTGATCGGACATTCACAAGATGATATGCTGCCAAAAAATGAAGTAGATACAGGAGAAGGAAATCAGGAGAATGGAAACGCTTTAGACGATAACTTGTACGAAATTCCCATTCTATTCTCACGTTTTGGATATTATTATGACAACCTGGGAGAAGATTACCAAGATTTCTCAGACTATTTCATGGATGAAGATGAACGAAATTATGAATTTGAAACTCCTTATCCGTTTTCTGATTTGAACTCGCTATTTCTCCCATTAATTCCTACAGGTGGAAAACCATCTAACATAGAAGATAAATATTGACACAAGCACCCAATAAATTTCCTTTTCATCACTGGATGAAATAATATCATAATATCTGGGGAAACAAGTTATAGGTAACAATCTAAGTCAAAAGTATACAATATATAATAACAATCTAATAAATAAATCAAGAAAACTCTTCTTCCTTAAAGACGTTTATTTCAGGACAAAGGTTTTCAAGAACCAACCCATGTAAAAAAAAACTACTAGTAAAATGATAAAAAAAATGTAGAAAAAATTACTAGTAGTAAATTTGACGAAATCACTATTAGTAATTTTTTTGATGTATAGTAAATGAATTTACTACTAGTAATTTTCTTATTGAAATTTTTTTTTTCAAAATTTTCGAAGCACCAATAATTTACCATACATGGACTGCAAAGAAAATCAAAAATTTTCATGAGTGACGTTGTACTCTCATTAAGGAGCAATGCGAGTATCTCATCACACTTCTCACACTCTTAGTACCACAAGTAGTATAGATGAGGATATGGTACTTCTTAAAAATAAAGACGGTTTGTCTTCCTTATATACTACTGTGCTACACAAACTATCTGCGAGAAGTTCGCCAACCAATTACTACTAGTTATTGAAATAGCACAGTAGTTGTGAACTAGTAGTTTTTTAATAAAACTAGTAGTGGACTACTTTCATTCTTACAAATATTTTGACACTATTAGTACCAAAAAATAACTAATAGTAAAATGAATTCATTATCATTCAAATTTAAAACTGGTAGTAAAACACTACTGCTTAAAACAAAACACTAATAGTTTTCATCAAAAACTACTGGTAATTTCATGAAGTAGTAGTGGAACACTATTGGTGATGTAGAGTTACTAGTAGTATGTATCACAAACGGCTAATGTTCTTTCACACGAGTGATGATGAATTACTAGTACTAAAAAATTAACTTGTAGTTGAATCAACTCACTACTGTTTGTATTTAAAACTAGTAGTGCAACACTACTGTCTAAATAAAAACACTAGTAGTTGCTTTGATAACTACTGGTAGTTTCATGAAGGAATAGTGAAACACTAGTAGTGATGTAGTGTTACTAGTAGTGTGAATTGAAAACTACATTTAAATTTCTAAAAACTAGTAGTGATTTACTTCTGTAAATTGCTAAACCAATTGCTGACGGTAAACGACTAACAAAATACACTATAAATTGAAATAAATAATTAAATAAGTAGGTAAACAATTGGATAAATAAATAAATAAGTACATTACAACGAGTTCTATAAATTTTCCCTCTGTTGGTAAACAATCAGCAATACGATCAAGTATACAGGGTGTCTCGTCACCAGTTAACACCCCTTCACCAGCGATATAGTCAACTCAAACTAAGCTCATGTATGCATGTTTGCCGACCCTATGAATTGAAGGGGCAAAGATATGCTCAACTGAAAATTTTTCTTTTTCAGTTTCGTTTCAGATTTTTAACCATGCGTTACTCGATAACCGAGATAGGTAGAAAGTTGCGCTTTGCGGCGTTGGAAAGGGAATTTTGTGTAGAATTTTTTAGTGGGGCCGATCATTGTACTAAGTAATCAGGGAGGTCTGTACTGCATTAATTATCTTAAAAAACGTGTTCAAAAATTGTGACATTTTTGCAATTTTTGAGGAAATCTCAAAAAAGTTTCATCATTTGGTATTATTATTATGACTTGTCTCAGATGAAAAAAGTTCGACCTTTTGAATGCCGCAAACCAGACTCTTCTATCTCACTTGGTTGAAAAGTTATAGCAGTTTCAATTTCAAAATCAGGTCTGAAAAAAAATAAATAAAAAAATTCAAAAAAAAATTTTTTTTTGAAATGTGGTTTAATTTATTTTAAACATCGAGTTTCACTCAAATTAATCATTTATGTTAGTTATTAAGTTCCAAAAATAACATAAATAAATTTTTTTTTTAAATTAATTTTTTTTCTGCTAAGATTTTGAAATTGAAATTGCTATAACTTTTCAACCAAGTAAGATAGAAGAGTCTGGTTTGCGGCATTCAAAAAGGCGAACTTTTTTCATCTAAGACAAGTCATAATAATAATACCAAATGATGAAACTTTTTTGAGATTTCCTCAAAAATTGCAAAAATGTCACAATTTTTGAACACGTTTTTTAAGATAATTAATGCAGTACAGACCTCCCTGATTACTTAGTACAATGATCGGCCCCACTAAAAAATTCTACACAAAATTCCCTTTCCAACGCCGCAAAGCGCAACTTTCTACCTATCTCGGTTATCGAGTAACGCATGGTTAAAAATCTGAAACGAAACTGAAAAAGAAAAATTTTCAGTTGAGCATATCTTTGCCCCTTCAATTCATAGGGTCGGCAAACATGCATACATGAGCTTAGTTTGAGTTGACTATATCGCTGGTGAAGGGGTGTTAACTGGTGACGAGACACCCTGTATAGATAGACAAACAAAATAAATAAATAAATAAGTGCCGTTTATTTATTAAATCCCTTCCTTAGTTTTTCCTTTTTACCATAATAATCAAAAAGGGAACCTCGCCAACTCGTCACCTCCTCTTGAGCTGAAATTTGGAATTTGGCTCACTGAAAGAGCATGCCACCCATACCTCACAACCAAATTTTTAGCTGGCGAAGTTGATTTTTCGATTGTTGGCGAATTTTAAAAAAAAATGGCTAAAACCGCCTCCAAAAAAACATTTTTTGAAAAAAAAAGTAGATTTTAAGATAGAATCCTGAAAATCGATTTGTACACTAAAGTCGACCTCCCGAGTCGATTGGCGCCATTTTTGAAGAGATCTGAAGCCTCCAGGAAAAGTTGGTTTTTCTCCAGCGCACTGGAATAGCTCCAGACGGCGCTGTAATTAACTTCGGCAGCTGAAAATTTAATCCTAGCGTTAGTATAATGCCATCTATCAATTGACGTAGTTGAATCCAAAATCCGGGGTGACGAGTTCGCACGTGTTTTTTTTTGACATTTTAAAAATTCTGCATTTTTTTAAAATTTCCAAAAAATCAATTTCTCCAGCATATTATCCGAAACTTCGTCTACCCCCTAAAGTAGACCCCCGAGTCGATTGGCACCATTTTCAAAGCGATCTGGAGCCTCCAGAAAAAGTTGACTTGTGCTGTCTGGAGAGATTCCAGTGTGCTGGAGAAAAGACAACTTTTTCTGGAGGCTCCAGATCGCTTCGAAAATGGTGCCAATCGACTCGGGAGGTCGACTATGGTGTACAAACCAATTTTCAGGATTCTATCTTGAAAATTTACATTTTTTTTCAAAAAATATTTTTTTGGAGGCGGTTTTAGCCATTTTTAAAAATTCGGCATAATCGAAAAATCAACTTCGGCAGCTAAAAATTTGGTTGTGAGGTCTGGGTGGCATACTCTTTCAGTGAGCCAAATTTCAGCTCAATTGGAAGTGACGAGTTGGCGAAGTTCCCTTGTAAGTCAGTAATCAGCTTGGTTCTTTATTCTTCTCACATTGAAACATATTGCTCTAGTCTTGTTTTTTGTTACTGTTTTCTTTGGTTTCATTTTTTAAAATTTATATTGTTTGAAGAAGGTTTCCACTAATAGTAGAAGTCCAAAGGACGAAGTCAAGAAAAAAAATAACAAGGCCAGAGCGATGTGTTTGAATGTGCGAAAAGCTAGTCTGATTTCTGATTTGGAGTGTTATTGCTTATTGTATACTATTAAATTGGATTGTTATAACTTGTTGCCACAGATGAGGCATTCTTGAAGGAGGGAAAGGAGTAAAAACTTTTTTTGGAGTCTATGGTGTGTCATGATTGGCATACATGCGGCCCCTCCCAAAACAGTATCCTACACTCAAAAATCTACATTTTTTCACACTGTATATTTTGACGTGTCTTGTTGTGTCACCCATTCACTTCTCGAAAAAACAAATAAATTATTTTTTTGTTGCAAATTTCATGTACTTACTTTAATTTTGATTATGACAATTTTTTTTATATAAATTAAAATTTAGAGAGTTATCAGGGCGAAGCCCTAAGGGGAAAAAAACTCAATTATTCTTACAATGTAAAAAGATCTTTCATTTTTTTTTTTTTTTAAATAGAAGAATCTCTAATTTTTTGGAATTTTTTAATTTGTTCAGAGAAATATTTAAAAAATCTTTTTTGAAATAAAAAAACGTCAATTTCATTGAAAGAATCCATCAGTTCTTTTTTCTTCAAAAAACGAATTTTTACTTTATGTAATCCAAAATTCTCAATTTTTTGGGTTGAAATAAATTTTTAATTTTTTGAAATAAAAAATGTTTCAAAGTCTGAGAAAAATCTCCACTCAAAGAAATAATTTCTCAACTTTTTTGAGTAGGTTTGTAGGGGAAATTTAAAAAAATGTTTGAAATGAAAATTTTTCTAGCAGTTGATTTTTTTTTTTTTTTTTTTGAAAAATCTTTTATTTCATTTGAAAAAATCTAAATTTTTTGGAAAAATAAATTTTATAATTTTTTTGGAATGAAAAAATTATCCATAACTATGAATCATTTCTTTTTTCAAAAAAACAAGCTTTTCACTATTTGGAACAAAAAATGTTACAAATTCGTTGAGAAAAACAATTTCTCTATTTTTTTTGTAGTAATTTTTTGGAATGAAAAACGTAGGGTAGGTAATGTTTTTTTTTGTTGTCAGTAAAAATGTTCCATTTTTTCCAGATTTTTTTTTTTTTTTGGAAAGAAATTGCTCAATTTTTTTAGACTTCACAATTGCATCTCTCAGGCTCCGCCCTACTTTTCCCAGTTGGGACGCCTAGTAAGCAAAAGACGACAAGTATGTATGTCTGAATTCACATTATAAAGGGACAAGATGATGATTGAGATTGGAACACTTTTTGATTTATGATCAGAATATAGAAAAGAACATTTTAAGCTAAAAAAAAATATTTTTTCAGCCAAAATGCAATTTCAGTTCTTCATTTTGCCAGGATACATTCGCGCACTTCGTGCGTGTAATGAAGCGTGCCGCGCGTTTTCCAGATTTATATAAACCGTAATTTTGTGTCCCAACCTCCCAACTCCCAAGATAGTACAAAAGATTGTAAAAAGTTTTGTACGCGGGTGTCGGTGCGCCCCGTCATGTTCGTACGTTCAACAATGACGTCAATATAGAGCTTATTAGTTATGACGTCAAATGTAGGTAAAGCTTTTCCGTTCACCTTTTGGCATAAAAAGATGAATCGATGGATGCGTACACAGTAAAAGAAGCAGACTGTGAATTTTAATTATTAACTTAGCTTCGTTTCGCTGTTTCTGTTTCATATACTTACAATCGTAGTCGCGTTTCATACGCTAACTATTTCGTTAACGTAGCTCTAGGTTTAATTAATTTGACGTCATTGTTGCATTTTAATGCAACTCTGTGTGTACCATGCTACGTATGAAATTGTATACTACCAACGTTGGCGCGAATTGTTATCAATTAACTTATTAGTTTTTGTAATTGGCAATATTCAGCATACTGTACCAATTACCAAGTGGAATAAGTTACCATTGCGAACGCTCTCTGCCGGTATAATTACGAGCTAATTTACATAGCCACGTTAGCATATATTTTCTAATTTCCTTGAAACTTGTCGCACCCAGAATTAACCGAATAAAAAGGTGAATTTATTTTCCTAACGGCGTTATTATAAAATTTATACCCTCTTTGTATCCATTCCCTACACAGATCCGCCGAGCCGGCAAGGCACATACCAAAGACGAGCGTCGACTATCACGACACGATGCGCCGCTTTAATTTCTTGATGCCATATAATTCTCATTTATCTGGCGCACAATAAAATTACCACCTTTTTCATTAAATTGCGTTACGTACGTACTCGAGTATAACGATACGCTGGCGTAATGTGTTTCCATATACAGGGTGTCCCTTCCGCGTCATGATCTCCTGCCATCAGCCAGCCAGGTAACCTATTATGATTTCACGTATGGGTGTTTGCCTACCCTTTGAAATGCGCCAGTTCAGATGTGCTCATTTGAATTTTTTCAATTTTGTTCGCCGATTTTGAAATCTTTATGGCTCGCGGAAAGTAGGACAAGTAGAGAGAGCGTTGCGGTTTCCGACGTAACGAGGAGTATATTTTTAGGAATTTTTTCCCTGCTTGGTTTATCGTGATAGGTCAACTTTTTCGAAGCGAAAGAATTAATTGAAGAATGATAATAGGTGAATCTCAGAAAAAATTGTAAATAAAAAAATACAAATTTTTCTAAAAAGTTGTGATTCAAAATTTTCTTTCAAAGGAAATATTACCAGCCAAATTTTACGAAAAAATTTAAACCCTACAATTTTTTTTAAACAAAATCCACAAAATTCTCCGAAATTTTTTTGAAAGAAATATTTGAAACTTTTTCCAACAAAACTTCAAAAGTTTCATCGAAATTTATTAAAAAGTGCACAAAAAGCCTATGGACTTTTTTATTAAAGGAAACATTTTTAAAATCTCCTAGAATTTCGCATTTTGGAGAAAAACATTTTTTTTTCGACATAATTACAAGTTTTTTTTTTTTTTTTTTTTTTTTTTTTTAATTCACCAGAAATTATTTTTAAAATAATATTTTCTGAGACGAAATTGGTCTAAACATTATTGGAAAAATCTTACTGAAAATCTAAAAAAATCAGGTAATTTTTTTAATTCTAAAATTTTATCATTTTTTTAAAAATTAACCAAAAGATTTTGAATTTTTTGTTCAGACGAAATTTTTCTAAAAAAAAATTGGAAAAGCCATGCCAGAAATAAAAAAAAGACCTTCAAGTAATTTTCCTGGAAAAACAAGAAAATTTATCAAAAAATCACATAAATTTTTCTTTTAAAGGAAAATATTCAAAATATCACTGAATAAACTCAAAAAATTCATCAAAATTTATTAAAAACTGCACCAAAAGCCTCAGGAAATATTTTTAAGATCCCCTAGAATTTTTCATTTTGAAGGAAACATTTTTCTGACAAAATTTCAAGTTTTCATTTTTTTCAATTCAGTAGAAATTATTCACAAAAACAATATTTTTCAGACAAAATTGATGAATAATTATGTATATTATTAACTATTATAAATATTATTGGAAACATTTTACTGAAAATCGAAAAAATCTGGTGATTCATTTTTTTTTAAAAGAAATATTTCAATTTTTTTCAAAAATCTTATTATTTTTTTTAATTTACTGAAAAACCAAGTCCCATAGTCAGAGGGGGCTAGGGGGCTAAGCCCCCCTAGCGTCAGACTAAGCTCCCCTAATAAATTACAAAATTTCGTCAAAAAGCAGATTTTAGTAGGAAAAATTCGCAAAAAAAAAGTTCGAGCCCCCCCCCTAATATTTAGTCACCCCCCACAATGTCATTCTGACTACAGGCCTGGAAAAACCTCTGCACTATTTTTTGAAGCAAATGTAATTTCTTTGCCAAAAATTCCATTATTATGTTTTTTTTAAGTAGTCAAAAAAAATTTTATAGGAATTTTTTGAGAAATTTTTTTTTAGAAAAAATCAGAAAACCATGTCAAAATTTTTTTAAAAAGGAAATATTTTAAAATTTTACTGAAAAAAAAATCCCACTAAAGTATTCAAACAAAAATTCATCGAAAAATCATTAAAAATTTGTCTTTGAAGAGAAACGTTTCAAAATCTTGAAAAGAATTTTATACGTTGTAGGTACTTACTAACTTAGTATGTAAATGCAATCAAGTGCTGTATGTAAGTTCTGTACACTTACCTTACGGTGAACAAAAAAAAAATGAATTACCTACTTACTTCCCTATTTGGCTCATTGAAAAAGAAACTAAGTACATTAAATTTTGGATGTTATAAGATTTCTTTTCTTTCGGTGTCTTAATTACCCCCTTCACCCAATTCTTCGAATTTCATACTTTCGCTAATTCCCAAAATATGGATCTAAAGAGCTGCATCCAGTTTGAAGATGTTCCCTTCCCACTGACGTCATAGTGACGTATGTGGGGAGGAAAAATCTTCAACCTGAACGCAGCCAAGAGATTGTTTCCTTGTTTTTCGCTCATATCTCTTCAAAAATACGTTTTAAAAAAGTGATTACAAAAATTAAAATAGCTACCTACATAATTTCTCAATTAATCTTTTGTAAATTTTCACACGTATTTTTGAAACATTGCATTTTATTCCCCTCCCCCCCCCCAAAAAAAAATCAAGGTAAGTACCTAAGATCATTTTAGTCGAGTCGTCTTCATCGGTTTTACCTATCTCCAATATTACTTGTTTCATTTTCTACATCTTCAACGTTTTCTTTAGTGATATCTTTGAACACTGAACTATCTGAACGCGAATAGTCTTAATGCAGCGTGACTGAAAACGAGAATGAATTTAATTTTTATATGTATAGTACTAAGTACCCGGGAAAAAATGGGTTTGATCAAAATTGATCAAAATATGGTGATCTAATTAGATCAAAAACATGTAACTATTAAAATTGATCTGAATTGACATATTTTGATCAAAATATATCAAAATTGACTTATCTTGATTAAAATAGATCAAGTTAGATCTATTTTGATAGAGACATTTTTTTGATCTAATTAGATAACCGTTTTTCTGATCAGTTTTGATCAAAGGATGTAATGAATTCCTAATAAAAGTTTTATATTTTATTTCATGATCATGAGTATGCTAGCGCTACTCCTATCACAATCCATCAAAAAATGGAGAGCTAATCATCCTCGCGCTTTGCGGGATGATTACATCTCCTGTTTGGATCAACGTAAAAGTTGATCTAATGTAATGTGGATTCCCGAAGATCTTATGTACTTTTTGCTCCACACTTTGTGTGCGAGTATTGAGACAACCTCGAATTTGATCAAAATAGATCCGAACTTGATCAAAATGGATCAAATCAAGCCAGATTCACAATTCTAGACACCCTGGAGCGACATACCTATTATGAAAGAAAAGGGGGGTTCATAGTGAAAAACTGAAAAAAAGAATGAACAATTTGTCACCTGCCAGGTAAAACTCACCAACTCCATCTGACCTGGTTTTTGGAAAGGCATCTAAGGTGCAAAAATTTATTTTTCAGATTTCAGATGTTTTTAATATTTTATTCTTCAGTAAAAATTTCAAAAATTATCTAAAATCCCCCTCTAAAAATTGTCTTTCATAAGTACGTTTCCAAAAATTAGTGGAGATAGGTTTTGTGAGTTTTACCTAGCAATTGTGACGAATTATTGAAATTTAGTGAGTAATTTTTAAAAAAATTATAGGAATTTTTTTTTCAAATTTTGTTTGAATTTGAATTTTTAAATTTTTTTAACACGCTTTTTTCCCTAATTTTTTTTCAATAAACCACAATTTACCCAAAAAAAAAATCAACTGGTTTTTCGATCGATTTTATTTTATTTTTTGGGACTTGAAAAAAAATGATTTCCATATCTGAAGAATCAAAAAATTGGTGGAACGGTTTGGAAAATTCTTTGAAATACAAATTTTCAAAAATGAAATTCATGTTCGAACAACTTTTCAAGAAAAAAAGAAAAAGGAAGTTGATTATTTTTAATCTTTTTGATTTTTTCAGTGTTGAAATTTTGATGTTTTATTGAATGTTTAGGATTTGTTGATGTGTACTTTCTCAAAATCTTGAATCAAAACTATTAATTTTTGAAGAACATTTCTTAAATTTGATTTTCTCGAGAATATCGTTTCTTAAGTTTATTTTCACCTGGGTATAAAAAAAAAGAAAGTTGAAAGTTATAAAAATTATTGCAATCTTGCTCAAGATTGTTGGAATGTTGGAAATCATCAAGCCTATCAATCTAATAACAATTATGCCATCGAATTTGCTGAATCTGCAAAAAACCTGATCTAAGTTGATTGAATTCATCAATTAGATTAAGGCACATCAAACAATATTTCGATCAAATTTAGTGTAAACATAAATCGTTTGATCACAGTTGATCGAATTCCATCAGTTAGATCAAGGCACATCAAACAAAATTTAGATCAAATATAATCTAAACACAAAACATTTGGTCAAAGTTGATATAATTCTATCAGTTAGATCAAGGAACATCAAACAATACTTTGATCAAACTTAATCTAAACACAAAACATTTGATCAAAATTGATTGGATTCAATCAGTTGGATCAAAACATATCAAGCAATACTTGATCAAAATTGATGTAACCACAAAACATTTGATCTAAATTGATCCAACACTATCTGTGCCAGTTTATCTAAGTTGATCTTATTTGATCGATTTCGTTAAAATTTGATCAATTTATATCATGATTTTAATCCAAACTGATCAATTTTGATCAAACCATTTTTTTCCGGGTAGTACTGCAGAGGGAGTGCTTGGCATTTTCATACTTTATACAGGGTGTCTCGTCACCAGTTATCACCCCTTCACCAGCGATATAGTCAACTCAAACTAAGCTCATGTATGCATGTTTGCCGACCCTGTGAATTGAAGGGGCAAAGATATGCTCAACTGAAAATTTTTTATTTTCAGTTTTGTTTCAGATTTTTAACCATGCGTCACTCGACAACCGAGATAGGTAGAAAGTTGCGCTTTGCGGCGTTGGAAACGAAATTTTGTGTAGAATTTTTTGATGGGGTTGATAATTGTACTAGGTGATCAGGGGGGTCTGTACCGTATTAAATATCTAAAAAAACGTGTTCAAAAATTGAGATTTTTTGGCAATTTTTGAAAAAATCTCAAAAAAGTTTCCTCATTTGGTATTATTATTATGATTTGCCTTACATGAAAAAAGTTCGACCTTTCGAATGCCGCAAACTAGACTCTTCTATCTCACTTGGTTAAAAAGTTATAGCAATTTCAATTTCGAAATCGAGACAGAAAAAAAATCAATTTATTTTTCATTTTTTTAAATTTCCAATTATTTTAATTTTTGGAAGTTGATACCTATCGTAACTAATAATTTTGAGTGAAACTCGATGTTAAAGATAAAAAGAAAAACATTTCGGTAAAAAAAAAAATTTTTGAAAAAATAATTTTTTGTTTTTCAGTCATGATTTTGAAATTGAAATGGCTATAACTTTTTAACCAAGTGAGATAGAAGAGTCTAGTTTGCGGCATTCGAAAGGTCGAACTTTTTTCATGTAAGGCAAATCATAATAATAATACCAAATGAGGAAACTTTTTTGAGATTTTTTCAAAAAGTGCCAAAAAATCTCAATTTTTGAACACGTTTTTTTAGATATTTAATACGGTACAGACCCCCCTGATCACCTAGTACAATTATCAACCCCATCAAAAAATTCTACACAAAATTTCGTTTCCAACGCCGCAAAGCGCAACTTTCTACCTATCTCGGTTGTCGAGTGACGCATGGTTAAAAATCTGAAACAAAACTGAAAATAAAAAATTTTCAGTTGAGCATATCTTTGCCCCTTCAATTCACAGGGTCGGCAAACATGCATACATGAGCTTAGTTTGAGTTGACTATATCGCTGGTGAAGGGGTGATAACTGGTGACGGGACACCCTGTATAGCTACAAAATGTTTCGTAAGTAAGGGAATTTAATGGACACCATTATCAACTTACGTACATACAAAGTCGTCGTAATCGTATTCATTTTTTGAAATACAGCGAATCGTCGCAGGTGCATTGATTGCCCAACATTCTTGTTTGTTTCATGATTAAAAATGTTTGAGATTGGAAGCTTACTTAATCGACAATCGAGAATATACTATAATATTTTAATTTCTATTCTTCCTGGTAAATAGAAATTATTTTACTCATTTACTCGATCATGGTATTTTTATCAAGTAAATCAATCGAAAATACAAATTCATTTTTTATTTTTCTTGAGAGACAAACCTCTACTTTTTTGGACGGTTTTTAAATTTTTTTCGAGAATAAAATAGGTATACCTACCTTAATTTTTTGAAGAAAAAGAAATCATAATTTTTTTGTGTCTCAATTTTTAAAAAATCTTTTTGTTTTTTTCTGAGAGAAAAAAACGGAAATTTATTTGAAAAAATTATAGGTACTTTTTTTAGGAAGTTAGAAGAAAAAGAATTTCTCGATTTTTTTGTAGGTATTTATGTAGTTAAAATGTAAAAAATTCTCAATTGTTTTGAAATGAAGAAAATTGTTTAAAAACAGTCTCAATAATTATTTCTTTTAAAACGTCTCCGCTTTTTTCGGAAAAAATTTCAATTTTTCTGAAGTAAAAATCATTCAATTTTTGAATAAAAAAAATCTTGTTTTGGAAAAATGGCATAGTTTTTTTGCAAAAAAATTCCTAATATTTTAAGAGAAAAAAAAAAAAAAAACTCAAAATGTTTGGTGAAAAAAAATCGCAATTTTTTTGAGAAAAACATTTTCCAATGTTTAGTGGTCTTTCAATTTTTTTTGAGAACGGAATTTCTGATTTTTTGCATGAAAAACAAAATCTACGTATTAATTTTAAATGAAAAATTTCTCATTTTTTTTGGAGCCAAAAATACTAATTTTTGTATCATTTTTTTTTTTTGAAAAAATCTTTTTCAGATTTATTTGACAATTAAGTAGGTAAGGTATGTTAAAATTTCTAAATTTTTTATTGCAGTCAATGTAAAAAAATTTCAATAGTTTCGAAATGAAAAAAATTTCATTCATTTTTTAACCACTCAGTTTTGCGGAGAAAAAATTTGTTTTTCAAAGAGAAATTTCTTATTTTCAATGAAAGCAATTTAAATTTTTTTGAAGCAAAAATCTTTCAATTTTTTTTCAAGAAAAATAAATAAAAGATCACACAAAAAATTGAAAAATTATTTTCTCTAAAAAATTGTGATTTTTTTCTCCAAAAATTTTGAGTTGTTTTTCAAAAAATTGCAGATGAAGATTCTGATTTTTTTCTAAAAATAAGAGATTTTTCGCGCGAATTTTCGAATTTCATACGAAAACAATATCAATTTTATTTTAAAAATTTTCAAAAAAATAAAAAATTGAGAAATTCGTTTAGGTACATATCCAAAAAACATACTTTTATTTTTTATCCAAATCTGAAAAATTAAAAGAATTTTTTCAAAAAAAAAAAAAAAAAAAAATGACACAAAAAATTAAGTTTTTTTGCTACAAAAAATTCAAAAATTTACTACTCTGATTGAAAAACTCAATCTCCCCAACTCCGTCTGAAACTTCCTTCCAACGGGTATAATAATCTGGTAATAATTATAAATACCAAAAAAATAATAAATTGAAAAAAAACTTGAGAAATTTCATTCAAAATAAATACCTAGATTTTATTCCTCCAAAAAATTAGAAATTCCGTTTTAGAAAAAAATTGAAAAAACACAGAAAAAATTGGAAAATGCTTTTCTTCAAAAAATTGTGATTTTCGCCAAAAATTTTAAGTTTTTTTTTTCAAAAAAGCTGAGACGTCTTGAAAGAAATAATTGAGAAACTTTTTAAACATTTTTTTCCATTTCAAAACAATTGAGAATTTTTTAAAAATCGTTGATTTTTATACCATACATAGATACGTGATATTACAAATTGGAAGGGAGGGAACATCGAAATTTTTTGTAATACTTAATCAAACTTATTTTTAAGACTTCACGCCAAAACTTTTGTTTGAATTTTTTTCAAATGGACCCCTCCCTCTCCACCGATTTTGCATAATACTTCGAAGATACTAATTAAAAATTGAAGGAGTGACAGAGGAAGGGGCTAATTGAAAAATTTTTCAAACAAAAGTTCCCGTGTAGCAACGTCGATGCTAATTTCGATATAAATGTCGACACATCGAAATCGGTCACTATTCGATCGTACATGTCGACATTTATATCGACATCCACATCGACATTTGCAATGGTGAGATTTTGAAAAATATGCTAAGTTCAAATATTCAATATAAGTATATATTAAAATTACACCAAAAATAGTGTTCAAGCCAACATTTCGACATTTTTTGTCAAATATGCGGCATTGAGGCCACCTTTGTAGCTGGACACATGCGAGTGTCCAACTAACATAGAGATGATTCTTAGACCTTATGTACTAATTCACAACACACTTTATCTGCGAGTATCACAATCATCCTCAAGACGTCGACAGTCAAGTCGATGCATTATTCGACCCTCGACAATTAGATCGACATTAACTCGACTTAAAATTCCTCTGGTCAACACTGTCGACAGTTAAGTCGATGCATTATTCGACCCTCGACAATCACATCGACACTATCTCGACTTAAAATTCCTCTGGTCGACACTGTCGACAGTGAAGTCGATGCATTATTCGACCATCGACAATTATGTCGACAATAACTCGACAAGTCGTTGTATTATTCAAAACTTTGAAAAATAAGAAAATTTTGTAATTCTTTCAAAAATTATTTATTCCTGAGCTTAAAATGTTCTTATTAATTGTTTTTAGTTCTTTTTAGATATAAAAGTTGTAAATTTAATTGGCAGAAATTGTCGACATAAATGTCGATGCGTTTATCGAGTATCGATTTTTACATCGACTTGTCTATGTAGAAAAACGTTTTCTAAATTATAGGAAAATACTGAGAAAAATTCAAAAATTTTGATTGAACAGTTATGTTTAACATAGAACATTACTTTAAATCTCAAATATCATTTTTAATTCATCGTTAACCGAGAAAAAAATGTGTCTGAATTTTGTCGACATAAATGTCGATGTCGATAATTGCTACACGGGTTGTAGCTTGAAGTCTTAGGAATAATTTTGCTTATTACAAAAATGTCGATTACACCCCTCCTTCTCCTCCAATTTTGCATTCAAGTATCTATGTAATACAGTTTGACTTCATAAATTTTCGATGGTGCCAAAAAAACAGTGATCCACTCGTTTTAAAATGCAGGTAGTGGAAAAATAAAAAAAATAGGAAATTATTTCTTGATAAAATGAAGAAACTTTGGGCGTAAGATATTTAAAAAATCCAAAAGTCCAAAATAAGGGCCACCCTGGGCTATATGTATTTCTGGTGTGAGTTGAATCACCTCCCGTCAAACAAAAAAAAGGTAGTGCGGCCTTAGTCTGGCGGCTACAATGCGGCTATACAATTTCGAACTATCATAGTGTACATTTTATAGCCCAATTTATAGGAAAAAAGGTAGTTTGGCGGCTAAGGGGTAGCTAGAATAAGCCGTTTGGCAACTTATTTTACATAAGAATTTAAGCCGCCGCTACCCATTTGGCACGGTTTCAAAGGTTGTTTTGCAGCCTTAAGGCAGCTATTCAATTTTATGGCAGAAATTTGTCTAAGTTCTAAGCAGTAAATTAGTTGTAACGCAGCCAGTTTTCCACTAATAGTTGTTGGATTACCAATATACGTCTAATAATTTTGTATGCCAGAAAATTTTCTAAGTTTTAAGCTGTAGATTAGTTGCAAAGCAGCTATCTCCCATTATTAGTTGCAGCGTCTCTAATATGCGTCTATGGCTGCAACTTAGGGTTGCCCTTATTTTTCGAATTTTGGAAATGTTGTCGGGACGGGGGGGTCAATTGGTGACATAATGGTAGAAAATAATTCCCTATTTTTTATTTTTCCTCTTAACTGAATTTTAAGCCGTTTCTCAGGGGCACCCAAATTTGAAAAAATCAAAAAAATAGAAAAAATAGAACATTTTGAAAATTTTTGAAAATTTTTAGCAAAATGGTCATAGGGATGGTATTTCTATAAGACAAGACCATTTTCGATGATTTCTTATCTTTACCCCCTTTTCATAAGACATGAAAAAACGTCATTTTTTACGTTTTTTAAAAAATTTGAAAAAAATGGCTACAAATTAAAAAAAAAAAAAAATTTAATAAAATGGTTTCAACATACACGTATCACCCAAAAAGGTCATTTACGGTGATTTTTCACCACTGCCGTATCAGTGAGAATTTTTCAAAAACTATCAAAAATTGAAAAAAATGAGGTTCCCAAAAATGAAGGTAAGGATGAAAAATCGCCGTAAATGACCTTTTTGGGTGATAACATGTATGCTAAAAACATTTTATTAAAAAAAAAAATGTTTCTTTAATTTTTAGTCATTTTTTTCAAATTTTTTAAAAAACGTAAAAAATTACGTTTTTTTAATGTCCCATGAAAAGGAGGGTAAAGATAAGAAATCATCGAAAATGGTCTTGTCTTATAGAAATACCATCCCTATGACCATTTTGCTAAAAATTTTCAAAAATTTTCAAAATGTTCTATTTTTTCTTTTTTTTTTGATTTTTTCAAATTTGGGGGCCCCTGAAAAACGGCTTAAAATTCAGTTAGAGAAAAAATAAAAAATAGGGAATTATTTTCTACCAATATGTCACCGATTGACCCCCCGTCCCGACAACATTTCCAAAATTCGAAAAATAAGGGCCACCCTACTGCAACTAAGCAAAAATATATCCAAGTTTCAAGTTGTAAATTAGTTGCAAGGCAGCTAATTTTTAGGCATAAGCTGGTAATCTCAGCTCTTAAATATTTCTATAGTACTAAAAACGATGAATTATCGAAGTGGCGTCGTGGCTGTGGTGTCAGAGTCTCGGATCGGCGTGCGAGAAGTCTCGGGTTCGAATTCCTGCACCGACAGATTTTTTTTGTATTTTGTATTTTTTTGGGACTTTAATGTTAGCTGCATATTAGCGGTATTGCAACCAATATTCATAGCAGCCTAAAAGCTACAAAACAACCATTTAAACCGTGCCAAATGGGTTGCGGCGGCTTAAATTCTTATGTAAAATAAGTTGCCAAACGGCTTATTCTAGCTATCCCTTTAGCCGCCCAACTACCTTTTTTTCTATAAATTGGGCTACCAATTGTTTGACGGGATCTACCCACATATATCGGGTTCGTAATTTTTTCATAATAATTTTATCAATTTCGAAATACCTACATAATTTATCGAGTCGATTTAAGCAGCGTTGGTTTTACCTCAGGGTGTCGTAATTTAATTTCCATCGCGCTTATCAAAAGAAAAGCGAAGCTCTAAGTAAACGATAATTTAATAACTCGTCATACACGGTGTGGGTTATCGTACGACAAAAAAGTTGGCTAATATGGTAAGGCTAAAATATACAATAAAGCATATAGCTCGAGCTTGCGATACATCCCAAGTTGAAACCAATTCAAAAGCTTATTGTTGTTAGTATAAGACCGTTAATGTAATCACAGTAAGATAGAAACACTTTACAACTTACACATAATATTTCAATTAAGAGTTTTGACTAACACACCGTGAAAATTGAACGAGCTGCTGCTCGGCGACTGCCACCCCGCCCGCACTTCCCCACCGTCTCCTAACGTAGCAGCAGCCTTTGCTCGTATCGAAATCACTCGTACAGAGAAGAATGTTGGCTGGCTGGGTCTACCAAGTGCCAGGCCAAGGGTATAAGACAAATTGAAGAAATGATTTGCATCCCGGATGGATCGTGCTCAAATACAAGCTTCAGCAACATGATGTCATCTTACTGCATGAAGGACTTGAAATAATTTTATGCAAAAATTAAAGAAATGTGATTTAAGGGAAAGGGAGGAACCCAATTGAAAAATGTTTGAAACAAAAGTTGTAGATTGAGATGTGAAGAATAATTTTGGTTATTATAAAAATTTTAATTGGACCCCTCCTTCTTGTCTAATTTTGTATAATACGACGTGAATACTTATATTATTCAAAATTGGGGGATGGGAGAGGGCCAATTGAAAATTTTTTCAAACAAAAGTTGTAGAATGAGATCTTAGAAAATATTTTGGTCATTTTAAAAATTTTGATTGGACCCCTCTCTCTTCTAACAAGGGAACCTCGCCAACTTGTTACCTTCGATTGAGCTGAAATTTGGCTCACTGAAAGAGCATGCCATCCAGACCTCACAAACAAATTTTTAGCTGCCGAAGTTGATTTTTCGATTTTTGGCGAATTTTTAAAAATGGCTAAAATCACTTCCAAAAAACCATTTTTTGAAAAAAAAAAGTGTACCTAGATTTCTAGATAGAATCCTGAAAATCGGTTTCTACACTACAGTCGACCTCCCGAGTCGATTGGCATCATTTTCGAAGTGGTCTGAAGCCTCCAGGAAAAGTTGAATTTTCTCCAGCGCACTGGAATAGCTCCAAACGGCGCTGTAATCAACTTCGGCAGCTGAAAATTCAATCTCACCTTTAGTATGATGCCACCTATCGATTGACGTAGTTGGATCCAAAATCCGAGGTGACGAGTTCGCAAGTGTTTTTTTTGACAACTTGAAAATTCTGCATTATTTTTTTTTTAATTTCCAAAAAATCAATTTCTCCAGCATATCACCAGAAACTTCGTCTACCCCCTAAAGTCGTCCCTCCGAGTCAATTGGCGCCATTTTCGAAGCGATCTGGAGCCTCCAGAAAATGTTGACTTTTGCCGTCTGGAGAGGTTCCAGTGTACTGGAGAAAAGTCAACTTTTTCTGGAGGCTCCAGATTGCTTCAAAAATGGTACCAATCAACTCGGGGGGGGGGGGTCGACTGTAGTGTACAAACCGATTTTCAAGATTCTATCTTGAAATTTACAATTTTTTTTTCAAAAAATGGTTTTTTGGATGTGGTTTTAGCCATTTTCAAAAATTCGCCAAAAATCGAAAAATCAACTTCGGCAGCTAAAAATTTGGTTGTGAAGTCTGGGTGGTATGCTCTTTCAGTGAGCCAAATTTCAGCTCAATCGGAGGTGACGAGTTGGCGAGTTTTTCTTGTAAGTTTTATTTTTTACAATCACAACACTACATGAAAACTTATTATTCAAAATTGGCGAGGTGTGAGGGGTGCAATCAAAATTTTTGTAATGAACAAAATTATTCTCAGAACCCTAATCTACAACTTTTATTTGAAAAAATTTTGAGTTGACTCTCTCCCTCTCCTCCCATTTCGAATAATATAAGACTTTACGTAGTATTATACAAAATTAGACGAGAGGAAGGGGTCCAATCAAAATTTTTATAATGACCAAAATTATTCTTCAGATCTCATTCTACAACTTTCGTTTCAAATATTTTTCAATTGGGTCCCTCCCTTTCCTTTGAATCACATCACTTTCATTTTTGTGGAAAATTATTTCAACTCCTTCATGCAGTTCCTATAAGATGACGTCATGTTGCTGAAGCCATCTGTATTTAGCACGATCCATCGCGGATGGCTCCACTTTTAACGTCCGCCCTGGCTTTTAATCACGTTACAATAGATAAATTTCATTTTGTATGTAAAGCTTGACGAGCCGCACGACGTTTCTGACAGACTTTCAATTTGCAAAAGCGTTAAATCTGTTTGGAAATTTTTCGGCCGAGAAACAAACTTGTCGAACGGCTTCGCTTGTATATAGACTTTAGATGAAAAATTTAATTCAAAGAAAAAAATATTGTTCTGTACACCCTCGAAGGGATATATATATTGACAGATGGAGAATACGTGTGGAAACTTGGCAAAAGGTTTTATAACGAGCGAAATGTGTCAATATGTCATTTTTAAAGAGTAGGTCTACTCTACTCGTCGAGTATATATATTGAATTTAAGATCTGCCCGCGTCCTCGCGAATATGTAGCTCGGTATTGTGTACAGAAAAGCGTATACCTACTCCCAAGTACGGAGGTAGGTAGGTAGGTACACTACACGTACACAGACCAATCGTAACGTACGAGAGATTTTTCACTTAAAGAAAAAACGCCCGAGGTAAAGCGAAGAGCTTATAGTATAGGCGTAAGATGGGCTCCAAGGGGTGGCGCAGGGTAAAAGAAAAAATTATCCTAAGAACGATATATTATATACGACGATATTTTCGATTGACAGGCATTTTTTTTGGAGGAAAAAAAACATCCGCATAATTTTGCTTTATTCTTCGACATATCTCTGTATATAAATTGTTCACTCAAAGGGTATAACTTGCTGGGTAATTATAAAGGCCTTGAAATAAAACCCACACTAAAAGCTTATACTATTTTAATTAGTTGAACCTTATATACACAATACACATAGATACGTATATAATTTCGCCAGCGGAGAAATCGACTCTACGTTGCTTGGCAAAGGCCTAGACATATCTATGTAGTAGCATTTTAACAACACTGTGTACCAAATTTTCAACAACGGAGATGACGTTAGTGAAAAAACAAAGAACATGGGGAAATATTACGCCGGGCTAGATTTCTCTGCCTAGATACGTACACTCAGTAGTCGTGTATACGAGTATACGAGTATACGGTACCCTTTTCGTGATTACCGGTTGTTTTCCGCCGATAATGTTCGGGTCAACGTGTGCATACATTTTAAGCCTTGTGAAAAACAGAGCTATGAGTAAACCTAGGGCTGCGAGCGAGTCAGACTTTATAAAGGTATTATTAAATTTTCTTAAAAGTCGGTCATCGTGAAAGTAGTATGTGTTATAGCTCGAATCTCGCCTTTTGCAAAAAGCACGCTGTTTATCAGGTGCAGCTGCGAGGGCATTCGGTCAACACCACCTATATGTAAAAGGCCTCAGTACTGGCGAAAAAAGTCCGCGTGACGTCATGGGATTAGGCGATTGATTACATTGTTTCTTATGGGGGAAACACGTTTTTCTTTAATAACTCAAAAACTCAAGTGGGGACATAGGTGTTTGAGACATGTAAGAAGATCTACTTTTTCTCCTCTACAGCCTCATTTTTGTTTCAAAATTGTAGCTTTAACGAATAAAAAGTTATCGAAGTTTAAAGTTGAAAAAATTGAAAATTTCATTTTTTTCAAACTTTGAACTTGAATATCTCGAAATTTTGAGCGAGCACATGGGTGTTTGAGACATGAAAAATAATCTACATTTCTTCCGCTACATTTTCGTTTTTTCCCCAAAGCTCTAGCACTAACCAGTAAAAAGTTGCAAAAGCTCGAAAGTTGAGCTTTCGTAACTTTTTACTGGTTAGTGCTAGAGCTTTGGGGAAAAAACGAAAATGTAGCGGAAGAAATGTAGATTATTTTTCATGTCTCAAACACCCATGTGCTCGCTCAAAATTTCGAGATATTCAAGTTCAAAGTTTGAAAAAAATGAAATTTTCAATTTTTTCAACTTTAAACTTCGATAACTTTTTATTCGTTAAAGCTACAAGTTTGAAACAAAAATGAGATTGTAGAGGAGAAAAAGTAGATCTTCATACATGTCTCAAACACCTATGTTCCCCACTTGAGTTTTTGAGTTATTAAAGAAAAACGCGTTTCCCCCCATAAGAAACAATGTAATAATCGCCTAATCCTATGACGTCACGAAATCTGTACTGAGGCCTTTTACATATAGGTGGTGTTGATGCGGTGCAGTGTGGGAAATTGTTGTGCAGTCGAGGAAAATTGCCGCAGTTGAAAAAAAATAGATCGATATTTTTTTTCAAATTGTCGAATACTTGTGGATATATTTTTTTTGAATTTTTTAAAAAATATTATGCGGATTTCTTGAGAAAATGTTTTGGAATATTTTGCTCGCCTTTTAGAGAAACATACTTACTTCTGAAAAATTTTTGTTTGATGTCTTAAAAAATTCGTGAATAATTTTTTAAAATTTTGTTCTGAAAAAAATGATGAAAATTTTTTCAAAAATGAAGTTTAAAAATTTTATTTTAAAAAATCTATTTTTAAAATTTTAAAATTTTTTCGCAAAACTGTGTTTCTTCTAATTTTGTAAAATTTTATTCAAAATTTAATTTATTTTAATTTTTCCAAAAATTAATTTGAGTACACCTACCTATTTTAAATCATTGTTGCTCAACATTTGGTTTAGATTTTTAAAAAAAAAATTTCAAAATAGTTTTATTTTTGAGTTTTTCTCCACTAAAAAATAAACTTGGCTCATAAATTGATATTTTAAAAATGGGTACATGTTCAAAATTATTTCTTTTTTAAATACATGTTCAAAATCATATTTTAAAAAATACACGTTCAAAATTACTTATTTCGAAATTTTGGACAAAATTAATAATTTTTAATTTCGTTCAAAAAATTTTCTGAAAATGTTACTTAAAATTGTATTTTTTTGAAAATTTAGCATACGTAAATAAAATTGATAAGAAATATTTTTAATTCTTAATTATCTGCATTCAAAATAATTTTGGAATTTCGCTACATCTTAAAATTATTTTTCAAATAATTTCATGATTTTATTTTTCATTATTTTGCTAATTTTTTTTTTCAATGTCACTCAATTTTTATTTTTTTAAAAACAAATTTCAACATTTTTGTAATAAATTTTTCTCTAAATTTATTACTTAGGTACTTTAATTTTGTTCGAATTCCTTTTTTGAAATTTTGCTCAAATTTGTGTTTTTCAAAATTAAAGTTTATCGTAATATTTTAATTTAATTTTATAATTTTTCTCAAAATTATTGCAATTTAATTTTATGTTTAAATTGTTTTTTCCTAAAATTTTGCTCAAAAGTTTATTTCTTATCAATTTTTTTCAAAATTAATGTATTTTTAATTATATTGAATTTTTCTAATTTGTTCAAAATCTTTTGATTTTTGTTCAACTTATTTTTTCAAGTTCACTCAAAATTTAAAAATTTTAAAATATCGCTAATTGTTTGTTTTGATCTAAATATTTTAGAATTGTGGTCAAAATAATGTTTGAGTTTGAACCGATTTAAAAAAAAGTGTTCCAATTTTTATACAATTTCGTTCAAATTTCATTTTGTCTAAATTTTGTTTAGTATCAAGTTAGTTTTTGAAATATTGTTTTAACAAGTTTTTCATGTTTTTATTTGAAATTATTTGAAATTATTATTATTTTTAATTGCTTGATTGATAAAAAGAGTTTTTTTCTGTAATTTTGCTCAAAAGTGAATTTGAATTTTAAAAATTCAATTTTTTAAATTTTGTTCAGAATTCAATTTTTTTTTAAACTTTACTAAAATTATCGATTTTTAAAGCTTTGTCCAAAAATTGATTTTTACCTAATTTTGTTTATGGTTCAAAATTCATCATTTAAAAAAATTTCCTAAGAATTTGTTTCTCATCAATTTTCTTTAAAATTAATTTATTTTAAATTATATTGATAATTTGTTCAAAACTTGTTGATTTTTGTTAAGCTTATTATTTTAACTTCACTCATAATTTTGAAATTTTGTCCAAAATTAATTATTCTTTTTATTATGTTCAAACACTAATTTACATTTCAAAATAGGTATTGCTGAAAATTGTTGTTGTTGTTGTTTTTTTTTTTTTTGAAATTTAAGTTTGATTTTTTTTGTCGTTTGTTTTGATTAAAACATTATTTATTGTGGCCAAAATAATGTTGAATTTCGATAAATTAAAAAAAAATTAAGAGGTGTTTCATTTTTTTTTGGGGGGGGGGGGTCTCAATTTTTTTCAAAATATTAAAAAAATCTTGTTCAGTATTAAGTTGATTTTTGAAATTTTATTGAAAACAAATTTTTTTCAATTTTTATTTAATTTAAAAAAAAAAAAAATAGGTACTTGATAAAAAGATTTTTTAAATATACTTAATAATTTTACTCAAAAATAAATTTAACTTTTTAAAATTCAATTTTTGTTAAATTTTGTTCAAAATTAAATTTTTAAAAACTTTCCTAAAAATGATTGATTTTTAAAATTTTGTCCAGAAATTAATTTTACATAATTTTGTTCGAAATTCTTTTTTTCTTTTCTTTAAATATTTCTCCTAAAACGAACTTTTTAATGTTTTATTTAAATTTTTCAGCAAAAGATCTAATGTTGAAAATTGACTTGATTTTTCAAATTTTATCTACGTATGTTTTTTTTTTTAAATTTTCTTAGGTATTTGAAATGAGTTTTTACCTGTTACCTGTTACCTGTTGGTTTCACGTGCCATGTATTGTCGCTATGGCCAGAGGCACGGGATTAGATAGGGAGTTAGATTTTATTGAAAAGGTTGGTTTGCTTAAGGAACTGGAGGATTGCAATTATTTTAGGAGAATCATCTGAGAGTATCTATTTCTGAAAGAGTGTAAGGTTCATTTAGGAATTGAGAACGGATGGGATGGAATAAGGGACATTGAGTAAGAATGTGTTCGACTGTTATCGAACAAGTACAGAGAGAACATTGAGGGATAGGTTGCTTAGTTAGGAGATAAAATTGTATTTGGAAACTAATTTTTTGGAATTGTGTACAGAAGTTTGATTCAAGAATGAGTTTTGATTTTTTTTCAATTTTGATTGGGAATAAAATTGAAGTCTTTCTCAAAAAATTTTACTTTGAAATATACTTTTTGAATCCATTTTTATATTTATTTGTAAGAACAAAGTTTGGAAAAAAATTGATGAATGATAAAAAATTAATTTTCATATTTTAAAGATTTTGTTTCCAATAAATTTTAATTTTTTTTTTTTTTTTTAAGAATAGGTATCTCAATTATTTTGTTTAAAATGATTTTTTTTTAAAAATTTGTCAAGTCAAGAGCAATTTCTATACGGTTTTGTTTGAAAATACAGACTTGAAATTTTTACAGTATTTTACAGCCGGGGTGGGGAGATGTTCTTGCAAGAAAATTGCGAACCTCTACCGTTGTCAAGTTAAAGTTAAATCGTTGAAATTATACAGGGTGTCCTATAATACAGGTTAATCTCCTTCCATTGCAGAAACGTTGCGGTAGACAACCCATTCAATGAATTCAAGGTATAGTAATAAATTCAGTTAGGTAGCCACTTTTAATTGCATCGAGCGATGTTAGAGTAAGAAAAGGAAACACGTAATTACATTTTATATGCACTTTAATTACAGCACTGTTTGGTCGTCGTCTAGGTAAGGCAAGCAGATTATTCAAAAAATAATTTTCCGCGGTAAATACTCGTACCTCGTACCTCGTACGTAGGTACAACGACGTAAAATACATAAGTACAATAAATTTTAAAACGCAGCGAACTTTCGCAATGTTAAAATTGATAAACCCAACGCCTACTAATCCATATACATTAACGACGCTGTAAATCGAATAAGTATAAAGTTTAAAAAACAAACGAGCCAAGCTGAAGAGGTCCGGCCCGGGTGCGGCGAGAAAGCAGAAGAAAAACGATTTCAACGCAGAAAAAGGCCGCAACCTTAAAAAGACTTACGAGCTTTGCGATTACCTCTAAAGGCGTAAAATTGCCGGGGTATACCTAAGTATTTCATTTTTAACTGTTATCTAAATTAATTCCGAAGTAACGGTTCAAATTAGGATTTCGTTTCTGAAGGTGCATGGCGAGTTGGCGAGTTTTTCGGTACATTCGTTTGTAATTACGTAGTCTGCGTTTTAAATTTGATAAAACGCCCAGATAAAGGAATTGCGCTGTTTGGCGTTAGCCGTTTTGTTGTTTTTACGTGCGTATTCGCCTAGGATGCTCTTTGGCTATATCTAATGGTTATCAGTGCTTTAGCTTATACAATGCTAATTTAAATCCGACCGCATATTTAAAAGCTCTGGCGCGAAAACAAGCTATGTACGCGGAGTCACGACCGAGTCATGTTCGATTTAATTTGTTACAAGATGACCGATTAAAATTTAAATGTTTTATTTTACTCGTAAATGACGAGGAATTTGGTGGTAAATTTTTTTTTCAAGTGTTGGTACTTTTTTCAGGTGTCTGTAGCCTTCAATATGCGAGATAGGCTAAATTTTTATATAACATTTTTTATAGTTTTTATCATGTTCTTTAAATTAGTTTATGCATAAAGTTTTCCTATCTGACAAATTGAAGGCACCAGAGCACTTGAAATATTTCGTCACTCTCTAGCGCCTTCAATATGTCAGATAGGCAAAATTTGTATGAAACATAAATTGTAGAAAAAATTAAAATCCACAAAATATGTTATATACGCATTTTGCCTATCTGCCATTTTTAAGGCGCTACAGCACTTATAAAATTATACAATTCTGTAGAACCTTCAAAATCACAGATAGGCAAAATTTGTAAATGAGCTTTTGCGTAGCTCGCATTTAGTACTATCGAAAAAGTCAAGTGTATATTTGGCCTTTAAATTAGTTCATACACAAATTTTGCCTACCTGCCAAATTGAAGGCACTAGAGCACTTAAAATATTTCGTCGCTTCCTAGCGCCTTCGATATGGCAGATAGGCAAAATTTGTATATAACATAAATGGTAGAAAAAATTAAAATCTACAAAATAAGTTATGTACATATTTTGCCTATCTGCCAAATTTAAGGCGCTACAGCACTTACAAATTTTTACAATTCTGTAGCACCTTCAAAATCACAGATAGGCAAAATTTGTAAATGAGCTTTTTTGTAGCTGGCATTTAGCACATGAAAAAACATGTGTATATTTGGTCTATCTTGTATATTGAAGGCAGTAGACAGCTGAACAAAAGCACTGGTGAAGACTAAAACTTGAACTTTTTCAGAGAAATACTTTTAGTTGCTCAATTTTAAACTAAATGAAACAAAATTGAACCCTCGAACGCCAAAAGTTTAAATTTTGAGTGCCACCCTACCGCCTAACACAGGCTACGCAATAAATCAACCTCCATGTCCTCCCATCTTCGATAAAATACTTACAACTCCCAACGATAAATTTAACCCTTAATTTTGTATAGAAATAAAAATGGATATATTTGAAACCTCTTATAATTATGTCATGTGCACACCGCTAATGGCCTAAATTAGGTAGGTACCTACCACACGTAACGTAGCCTATACAAAAATAAAACGTATAACCCGGCTTTTTATTTATTTTTTCATCATCTTGCCACCGACACATTAAAGGTTTAAGGAAATTTGTAACTTTTATTTTGATATGCCTCATGTAGCAGATGAATTTCGCTTTTAAAGCTCGCTCCTCGCGGAAAGGGTAGGCGAGGTGGAGCGAGCGAACGATGAATGGAGTCGAAACTTATGACCCCGATGGTTTAATTCAACGCTTTACGACCTTCGTTTAACGCTTAATTCATAGAAATAAGAAGGGATCGAAGCGGTATTTAATGTGAGAAGAAAAAAAAAAATAAGTACAAGTAGGCATTAAGTATTTGAAAAATGAAACTAATAAATGGGTGGGTGTTTTTGGATTTTATTCGCTTTAGATTAATGCCACATTACCCGTGTAGCAACGTCGATGCTATTTTCGATATAAATGTCGACACATCGAAATCGGTCACTTTTCGATCGTACATGTCGACACGATTGTGGATGGTTTGTCGAGCTTATTATCGACATGTTTGTCGACCGTCCAAATATGGCTCGACATGTCGAGCCATATTTGGACGGTCGACAGACATGTCGATAATAAGCTCGACAAACCATCCACAATCGTGTCGACATGTACGATCGAAAAGTGACCGATTTCGATGTGTCGACATTTATATCAACATCCACATCGACATTTGCAATGGTGAGATTTTGAAAAATATGCTAAGTTCAAATATTCAATATAAGTATATATTAAAATTACACCAAAAATAGTGCTCAAGCCAACATTTCGACATTTTTTGTCAAATGTGCGGCATTGAGGCCACCTTTGTAGCTGGACACATGCGAGTGTCCAACTAACATAGAGATGATTCTTAGACCTTATGTACTAATTCACAACACACTTTATCTGCGAGTATCACAATCACCCTCAAGACGTCGACAGTCAAGTCGATGCATTATTCGACCCTCGACAATTAGATCGACATTAACTCGACTTAAAATTCCTCTGGTCAACACTGTCGACAGTTGAGTCGATGCATTATTCGACCCTCGACAATCACATCGACACTATCTCGACTTAAAATTCCTCTGGTCGACACTGTCGACAGTGAAGTCGATGCATTATTTGACCATCGACAATTATGTCGACAATAACTCGACAAGTCGTTGTATTATTCAAAACTTTGAAAAATAAGAAAATTTTGTGATTCTTTCAAAAATTATTTATTCCTGAGCTTAAAATGTTATTATTAATTGTTTTTAGTTCTTTTTAGATATAAAATTTGTAAATTTAATTGGCAGAAATTGTCGACATAAATGTCGATGCGTTTATCGAGTATCGATTTTTACATCGACTTGTCTATGTAGAAAAACAACGTTTTCTAAATTATAGGAAAATACTGAGAAAAATTCAAAAATTTTGATTGAACAGTTATGTTTAACACAGAACATTACTTTAAATCTCAAATATCATTTTTAATTCATCGTTAACCGAGAAAAAAATGTGTCTGAATTTTGTCGACATAAATGTCGATGTCGACAATTGCTACACGGGTAATAGCTCGTGTTTGATAATTTTTTTTTAGAATTTATTTTGCCTCATTATGAAATGATTTTTGGGTAAAATAAAAAATAAAAAAATATGTTTTTATTCAATTGCATGTTTTTTTTTTTACTTTCAAAATCATATTTTTAAAATTTAGATATGTACAAAATTAATTTTTCAATTTTAGCTGATTTTTTTACTTTATTTTATTCCATATTTTTCATAATCATAAAATATGAGTAAATCAAAAAATGGGAGTTCTTGCAAAATTGCATTTAATCAATGAAAAAAGCTACCCTAAGATCTAATGCAAAATCCTCCTCTGGTTGAATTCGTAAAAATTTAAATTTTTAGTAATTTCAAAAAAAATGAGAAATTAAATTTAATCAATGACAAAGGCTCCGAAAAAATTCAATGCAAAATCCTACACTGGCTGAATTTGTACCTAAAAATTTTAATTTTCAGAAATTTCAAAAAATGACAGTTTTTGCCAAATTGCATTTAATCAATGAAAAAAGCCACCCTAATATCTAATGCAAAATCCTCCTCTGGCTGATTTTGTAAAAATTTTAATTTTAGAAAATTTCAAAAATAAGAGTTTTTGCAAAATTGCATTTAATCAATGAAAAAAGCTATCCTAAGATTCAATGCAAAATCCTCCTCTGGCTGAATTTGTAAAAAAATTTATTTTCAGTAATTTCCAAAAAATGAGAAATTGCATTTAATCAATGACAAAGGCTACGAAAAAATTCAATGAAAAATTCTACCCTGGCCCTGAATGAATTTGTAAAAATTTTAATTTTCAGAAATGAAAGAATTAAATAAGTTTTTGTGAATGAATTCGGAGTTTTTTTTAATTATGTATTTTATCACAATTTTCGGATTTTTTCCATTATTATTCGTAGGTTATATATAACTTAATTTCTCTTAAATCTTCATTTTACATATTATTTTAGATTTATGGAAAAAATTTTTATTCTGTTTCAATTTCAATTTCTTTTTTTCCCCTAATTTTGATTTGATAGTAATTCAGTTTTGATTTTGACATCTACTTTTTAATTCAATTTTTCTACAATTATAAATTTTTAGGTACCTAGTTCTTTTTAATACCTATGCATTTAATTTTTTTTTTCTACTGCAACCTATATTTGAAAAAAAGAATGTCTCGTCATCTTTTCCATTTTCATTTCTCATAATTCTTTCAAATTTGCACAAAAATTTCTAAATCGATATCAATTTTTTTTTTTCATTTGAAATAAGTATGGGGATTTTTTTGGTTCTGCTTCAATTGTCTTATATTTTGAAGCTGTTTTTTTTCACGTCAATTTTTCTGTACTTTAAAATGCCATTTTTCAGTTATTTTAAATTTGAGGAAATTTTTTTTATTTTACTTTTCCAATTAATTTTTTTCAAAATTTGGGTTTAGATTTTTTATTTAGTTTCAATTTTTTAATATTTTTTCTATTGAGTTGGTATTTCAAATTTTTAAGCAATTTTTTTTGTCATTTTTCTGTTTTTTTTTGAATTTTTCAATAAATTTACACAAAATTTTCCTTGATTTTTTTTCAATTTCATTTTTCGTCATTTTTTGTGGAAGAATTTTTTAAATTTTATTTCAATTAATACCTTGATCATCACTCTTAAATTGTGGGTAAATTTTTTGTTACACTTCAGTTTGTTGTCATTTTTCAGTCATTTAAATTTTTTTGGAAAATTTTGCATTTTTTTTTTTGCTGAAATTCAAGTAAAATTTTTAATTTTTGTTCAATTTCAATTTATATTTCTTCTTTTATTATTTTTAATTTTCAAGATATTTATTATTTTTTTTTTTAAATTTGGCATAAATTGCCAATTTTAGCCAAGTTTATTTAATTTGCCATTTATTTCCTCAGCCATTTTAAATTTGTGGAAAAGTTTACATTTTATTTTTCCATTAAAAAAAATGCAAATAAAATTTTTGTTCAATTTCAATTTCTTCATCATTTTAAATTTTCAGAGAAATTTTTATTTAATTTTTTACAAATATCTTTCTGGGTATGACCAAAAAATTAAATAAATAAATAAATAAAAACACAAACAAAACACATGACAAAAAATTTGTCATTTTTCAGTACTTAATTAAATTTGAGGAAAATTATTTATTTAAAAAAAAATTCAAGACAGTTTTTTGTTAAAAATTCAAATTTTATATTTTTCACCGTTTAAAACATTTTTGTAAATCTTTTGTTATTTTCAAAATTTGGTAGGCCTATAAATGGTTCATTTTACTTCGAATGCCAATTTTCATTGGAATTTTCAGTTTCGCAGACAGATTTTATGTTTTTTTTTTTTTTTTTAGTTATGATCATTTTAAATTTGAAGTCGCATTTTTCATTTCTTTTCAACTTTTTTGTTTCCATTTTTTTCAGTCATTTCAAAATTAATTTTATGAGAAAATTTGTGACTAATTTTTTTTCTCCATTTTTCCCAATTTTTGAGTAATTTTTTATTTTTAAATTTCTAATTACTGATTTCCAATTTTAAAAAAAATTTCCAATCAATTAAAAAAATTTTCTCTGTTCATTTTCGTAATTTTAAATTTGTGACAAGTGAATTTTTGGGCAAATTTTATGTTTTAGTTCATTGTTATTCACTTTCACTTTTCATTTTTTTTTTAATTTGTGGGTGAATCGATGAACGATTTTCACCTAGTTCGTTCCTCCAAAATACCTACATATCTACATAAGTTTCCTCCCTCATAAAACAGACAAAGTAAACTTTCATTTAATTTAATTAATACGCGAACGAAAGCATACAGCGTAACGCGTAAAACAAGCCTTATAAAAAAAAAAAAAAAATAAGGAGGCACGGACCGATTTCAATAAAATATCAAAATCGTCTCGCTAATAACAACGCGAATCATTCTTTAGGGGTAAAAAAATCTGCTATTTCTGGCTGTAATATCGGTTCATTTATTGGCTGACGGCCAATTTTCTATTCACTATGAAAAACGTAGTATGAAGCGAAGTTTGAACTTCTTCGGGTAAACTTTCCGAGCCAAATTTTCTTCACGCTTGTACGGTTGACGATATGAAATGCTTTATTTAGTTTGCGAATGCCTTTCATCTACCTCGCCTCGTCTCGCTCTTTATGCTGCGTAAAAATGCTCTTTTTCTTTAATAAACCTCGCCTATGTTTTTGTTATTTTAAAAGGTTTGCAGTTTTTCATACTAAATTAAAAGCCGAGCTTGAATTATTTATTCGGTCGACTCGACTCGACTCGACGATCCGATATCGTCTCTCGTTCAAGTGGTTTATGAAATAATTATGAAAATCCCGATCGTTTATTAAACGCTTCCAAAAGCTTCGTGTCGGCGTATTTTTCTTAAATATTATTCCACCTCGGTCGTTAAAAATTAAAATAACATTATTAACGTGCAATTTTCGCACCGCTAAGGTTGTTTTCATAAAGCGAGCACGGACCGAAAAATGGAGCGAATTGAATTTTGGTAATATGAAAATTTTTTATTTTACAATCTTCCTTTTGGTGCTCTGATTAATCAATACAAATTCCCCGAACCCACTCTTTGGAAAGTTCCCCAAATGTGAACCCAAAACTTACCCTCTCGTTGTTTTTCACTTATAACTCATGAAATACGCATTTGAACAGAAAAATGATAATAACTAAAATCAAAGAAGATAAAATTTGCAACAAAAAATGTTCTGTTCATTTTTCCAAAAAGTGAACAGGTGGTGCAAAAACACACGTCAAAATATACAGAGTGGGAAAAATTAAGATTGCTCCTCATTTCAACGAATAACATACAATTTCGGTAAGGGTCGAATAATGTGAGAATGAGAACACACCTGACACAGAGTCCAAAAACGTTGAACTTTCAAAAACCGTTGAATTCTTAAGGATCAATCAATTCTTAAAAATATTGATTTTTCAAAAATCGTTGAATTTTTTAGAATTATTGAATTTTTAAAATTACTCAATTTTTCAGGATTGTGTAGTTTTTGATAATCATTGAATTTTCGAAAGTTGTTGTTTGATTTTAAAGGATTGTTGAATTTTCAATTGTCGTTGAATTGTAGGTACAGATTCATTGAATTTTTAAGTGCCTGTTGTAAAATTTCGAAAAATTGTTGAATTTTTAAAAATAATTGTTGAATTTACAAAAATTGTTAAATTTCTAGAAATTGTTGTATTTTCAAAAATTGTTGAGTTTTTGAGAGAAGGAATTGAAAATTTTTCATCGTTTGAGCTTGCCCATTCTCGATATTTAATTTTTTTTAAAGTTTGAAGTTGGCAACTTTGCTGAGAATTATTTTCAATTTCTGAATTTCTTCTATAAAAATAATTTTGTCGTAGTATTTCCTTTTTTTGTAGGTGATTCGAAAATCTCGTTTTTTCAGCGATTAGCAAATTTTCAACCCCTGATTGGTATCCCATTTCAAATTCAATGGTCTATGGAAGGTGTTCAAACTGTATTTCTTAGGGATGTTTGGTGCCAAACAAATGACACTCTCCGAAAATAGCAATAAATCGCGTTTTTTCTCTCAAAATTTACTCTATACTTTAGGAGCCCCTAGCTCCACTCCCTTGAGACGTAGAAAATCCTTCTGAAAGGTTTCCAACTCAAAACGAAACACGTTCTTTAGTGTATGCATAGCATTTTTTGAGTGACACCTTGTTCTAGTATCCAAATATGAAGTTTTATATAGTGCTCCCCGGACACCCTGTATAATGATGACCGTTTTTGCACCACCCGTTAATCTGTGAGAAAAATGAATGAAGAAATTGTGTAGGAAATTGTACGTATTTTAATGTTTATTTCAACTTTTTTTTGAGTTGGAGTACAACAACTGAAAATAGCTGAAAAGTTATTGACATTTTTCAAAAATGAGGTTCACTCGTGCCCACATTTTAGACATTTGAGGGAGGGGTGGGGGCATTTTTGGAGTCTATGGTTAGGCCTTCATTCGCATAATAGTATTCACTATTCAATCCTTTTCGAAATTTATGTTATTCGCGGAAATGAGGAGCTGTCTTAATTTTTTCCATCCTGTATTTATTTTGACGGTTGTTTTTGCACCACCCGTTCACTTTTTGGAAAAAATGAATAGAACCTTTTTTGTTGCAAATTTTATTGTCTTCAATCTTGGTTTCGATCATTTTTCTAATTAAACGCATTTTTGAAGAGTTATAAGTGAAAAAAGGCTAGAGAGTCACTCTGGATCCACATTTGGAGGACTTCCCTAGGGTTGAGTGAGGTTTGGGGATTTTATTGTTAATAAGGGCACCTTTCATGTGATTCAACGACCCAAATACAGTTTTTCATTTCGCAAATTTTATGAAGGTTGAGACTGAGACTTTGAACTTTGAGTTGAGTAGGTAGAAGCCTAGAACAAGAAGGTACAGCACATCAAGCACTGATTGTCTTGATCCGGCGATCCAGTGTTAATCTTCCTATTGTTCGTATCACTGTAAAATTATAACAAAAAAAAGGTATTTTATTAATTTACAATATGTTTCAATCCAATATAATCCTATATAAATTGTAAAAAAATTGATAATTGAAAGCTACGATTCGTCAAGTTTGTTTGTTCTGTTATTGGTACAAAATAACACCTCGTTTCAATGTTTACATTTCTATTATTCGTTATCAGTGAATTAGTGAAAGTTCTCTAATTTTTGAAAAAAATTCCATCGTATAAGTTCGGTAATTGGATTATTTAAGAACATATCTAGCGAGCAATCAGCTTTAATAAAGTAAACCATCGAAGATCGGTTCGCTTTATAACTTTGGCTCGGTTTAATGTATTAGTTCTAAAGTGTAAGAGGTGTTGGTGTTACTTTGAGTGGTTGTGTTTTTATCAAAAGTTATCACTAATGGCATTAGAATTACTATAAGGATATCGGAATTGTGGCTGTTTAGTCAGTTTATAATTAATTCAGCATGAATCATTTCACTATCATCACGAATCCATAACGAGATACCAAAATCATCTTCATCTTCAGGTATGTATCACACTTTTAATAGAACTCCAGTTCAACTTGCTCTATTCTTTTTTCTATGTTATCTACGATTAGAAATCTCAACTTTTGTACCTGGTCGAACGATGAGAGCCCATCTGCGAAGATGGAATTTAATTCTAAAAATAATTACCACTCGAGTTCCTACGGTTACTTTTCTAAAAAGCAATTTACTCACGATGGGTTTTTGTTTTCAGTCTACTTGGATTTTTCGGAAAAAAATTCAATTTATTGTTAGATACAATTCATCGCATCTGATGCCTTTCTAGTTTATTACCGTTCGGATCTCATTAGAAGCTATATAATCGTTATTATTATAAAAGATGATGTACCAGATGTAACGTGCAAGTGTAAATTGTCTCGAATGTACTCCTAGGCTCGTTTTATTGTACTATCTGCTGGAATATTTTTTCTACAAAGACCGACGATGGAGGAAAATTGATTATGTTTTGCTAATTTGTTACAACACTGGGAACCATTAATCAAATTAACAAGATTAAATTAAGAATAAAACGGGCGAATAATTTATCAACAATAATATTCGGCGTGAAATTTACACAACAAAAGAGATACTAAAAGGCTGAAATTTTCAGTTGCAATTAATTCTTCGGCTCGGTTCAGTTTGTTGGAAATAAATGCGCTATTTTAATCTGTAAAATGTCGCTGTTTAATATCATCGATTCGGTTATTACGATTTCGTGTGGTGGAAACTTTGGGCCGAGCTTTTTAACCCTTAAATGAATATTTATCTTTTTCGGTTTAATATCCGACCAGCACGCTAGAGCGATTGAAAAAACCAGAAAAAAAATAGTCTGTATGTAACGAGGAGCAACTGGCGTATCCGAGTTTACCTAATTTACCCTCAAATAGACGTGTATTTTATTGCAAATAACCGCCTTTAATATGGCATTTTCGCAATTATTTCCCAGGTATGAAAAGTTGGTTATTTTCATCGCCCGTGTGTATCGATAATAAGCGTATTTTTTCGTGACAGGCCAGGTTCAGGTTCCTATTGGTATTCGTGTCGGTGGGAATCCGTCGTCGAGCGAAATTTATCGTATAATTGCGGATAAAAATTCAAATAAACCGAGTTTTGTTTTGTTTGGCTTCTTTTAAGCGTTGTTAGCATATTTTTAAACGTCGAGCTTTGCCTTTTTTTTATTTCTCTATTCGGCGGTCGTCGTAAATCGCCGGATTGTTTTTCTTATACTGTATACAGCATAACCTCGCTCTCATTCATCACTTTTTTTTTCACTCCCCTTTATCGTGGGTTGTCGCTTTAGAATTTTTTTTTTCGCCCTAGAGAACATAATCACCGCGAGATGCTCTCATCCGTGAAGGTATAAAATCGAAAGTTGCCCCTTTTGGTGGATTTTCCTCCTTAGGATTAGCTTCCTCTAGCACCTCTGTACCTACGTACGCGGGTTTATGTATATTTTGCTGTACGAGAGTCGTGCAATTAGAAGCTCGTTTATTTGGTGTAGGAATTTCGATCGAAATGTACTTTTGGAGGTTTAGTGTTTCGAGGTTCGGTGTATTACGATGATGAATTTATTTGCCGAATTTATCTATAGTGTGTACAAAAAATAACTGCACTAGGTACATAGATACTTGATATTGAAAATTGGAGTGTAGGGAGGGGTCCGATCGAAATTTTAGTTATGAGCAAAATTATTTCTAAAACTTCAAGTTACAACTTTTGTTTGAACATTTTTTCAATTGGACCCCTATCTTCACTAGTTTTTGATGATATAAGTTTCTATGTCATATTATGCAAAATTGGAGGGGGAGAGGTCCGGTCGCAATTTTTTGTTGTAACCGAAATTATTTTTAGGACCTCAATCTACAACTTTTGTTTGAAAATTTTTTTAATTGGATTCCTCCCCCAATTTTGAAAAAGTATCTACGTGATGTTATATGAAATCGGAGGAAAGAGGGAGGGGTACTATCGAAATTTTAATAATAACCAAAATTATTCTTATGATCTTGATCTACAACTTTTCTTTGAAAATTTTTTCAATTGGCCTCTCCCTCCCGCACTCCTCTAATTTTTAATTAGTATCTTCGAGGTTTTATGCGAAATCAGTGGGGAGGGAGGGGTTCAATTGAAAAAAATTTCAAACAAAAGTTGTAGCTTGAAGTCTTAGAAATAATTTTAGTTATTACAAAAATTGCGATTGGACCCCTCCTTCCCCTCCAATTTTGAATATCAAGTATCTATGTAGTGTTGGACTTCGTCAATTTTCGATGATGCCAATTTTACAAAATTAATATTGCCTAGCTACTTAATATTAGCTATGTTTTTTTAACGCGGATTATTGCATAATCTGGATTTTGAGGGTTTGTGCTTTGTGAAAATCCATTCAATAATCTGCTATATGAGTAGATTATGAAAGTGAATTATGGATTCTACTGTGCTCTTATGCTTTGTTCTTGATAAAATTTTCAGAATAATTGATCAGAACATTTTCTAAACCTTGTTTTAAGAAGTAGATTCTTATAATCCATAATCCAGATTATGCATAATCCGCGTTAAAAAAACATAGCTATTATTCAAGATTGGAGGAGAGGGGCCAGAAATTGCAATTTCAGCAAAAATGAAAGTTTTTATTTTTTTTTTCAAACTCACCTTATTTATATGATTTTTCCAAGTGGAAAAAAACCAATTCATGAAAATAGGCAAAAAAAAGAAAAATTTTCAATTTTGCTGAAATTGCAATTTCTAACAAATATGGAGTTGAAAAATGCTCTGACATAAATTTTTAGACCCTCAGGAAGTCAGGGTGGGGGGGGGGGTGGAATTCCCAAAATGGCGTAATTCCAATATTTTAATTTTAAAATAAAATAAAATAAAAATGGGAAAAATGAACGAATTTTTCCCAAATTTGGGTTGATGGTGTATTTAGGTGTCTTTGACAATATATTGCGAGAAGAAAAATTTTCGTCCAAAAATGACCGTTTCAAGGGAATTTTACTTGTGAAAATGATGGTTTTATAAACTATAGAGGAGTCGAAAAATCCCTAAAAAAATCTAAATAGTGTAAAACACCCCATATGACATCCCACAGTTTTTCCTTAGCGATTCGAGGAATGTGGCGCCCTGAAGAGTGATTTAAAGCTTTCAAGGTGACTTTCAACGTAATTTTTATGATAAGAAAAATTTGAAAAAAATCCAAAGCACTCAATCTAAGTATCTTCACTTCTGTATGAAGTTTGATAAAAATCGGTTGAAAATTCGAAGAGATTGGAAAGGTTTTTCGTGGGTCTACCGATCCACCCTCCAGAGGTGAGATAAAAAATCGCGAATATGCTCAAAAAAATTATTTTACCAGTACCTAACGATTCAGACCAAGAAATTAAAAATCTGGGCTGGGGCCAAATTACCATGCAGCCTTTGTTTGGAAATGTTTTCAATTGAACCTCCATCTCCTCAATTTTTAATAATGACTATCTACATAGTATTATGCGAAATTAGAGGGGAGGGAGGGGTCCAATCGAAATTTTTGTAATAACCAAACTTATTCCTAGGACTTCAAGCTGCAACTTTTGTTTGAAAATTTTTTCAATTAAACCCCTCCCTCCCCTCCCAGGTATTTTTACTTATTCAAAATTGGGAAAAGAAGTGAGAGAGGCATGATCCAATTGAAAAAATTTTCAAACCAAAGTTGTAGATTTGAGTCCTAGAAATAATTTTGGCCATAACAAAAATTTCAATAGGACCCTCCCTCTCCACCAGTTTTGAATATTAAATATTTAGGTAGATAATAGTATCAACTTGGTAAAATTAAGCAACAAAAAATTAATGAAAAACGAAATTTCATCTCAAAAAAATGATCCTTAATCGGTATAACCAACGCAACGTTTCGTCGAAAGATATGAGTAGAAGGGTGTTTGTAAATGGTGCCTAAATGTACTCTTTTTTTGCTTCGAACGCGGTTTTCTGTGAACCAACGATATGTCGACCCTCTGTCTGTGCTATAGTCTGCGATGGTTGTTTTCGAATTAAATTTAATGAACTGATTACGCGACCATTGTGTAATTCTTCGTGTTAAATGCGTAATTATATACGCTAATTCTATACTTACGTATTATATTCTCTAAGCCGTACTGTGTTTTTTATACTACTTGTATAACAGGTTTTTTTCGGGAGCTGGTAGTTTTTTCCATCCTTGAAGATTATTATTTGTAGATTTTAATTATTCAGATCCGAAAATGCGAATGTTTTTGAATGATTTTCATTTTCAAAGGGAAAAGATCTACCACAGTTTCGCGTTGGAAAATGTGATTTTTCCGAAAAATTTCAAGATTTTTTTTATTCAAAAATTTGAAACCTATTTTTATTTCAGAAAAGCATAGGTAAATTTTCTTCTTCAAAAATCAGTATTTTTATTAAATTGAATTGTTTTCTTCTTCAAAATATTTGACAATAAATTATTATTTTTTTACATGAAAAATACACTTTTTTTGAGAAAAATTTTTTTCCAAAAAAAATTGAAAAATTCTTCTCTAAAAATTTGAGAATAATTTTACTGAAAAAATCAATAAAAAAAATCAAATTGTAGGTGATAAAATGAAAAATAGGTACTGTACATGGATTTTTCGCGAGACTTAATTTTTTGTGATTATCTCATCGTAATTATTTTGGAAAAATTTTCTTGAAATTTCATAGAATTTTTTTCGAAATTTTAGAGAGTTTTTCAGAAAAATGTTCAAAAAATTGTTGAAAGTTTTTTTACAAAAAACAACAATAACAACAAAACGAGACTTCATACATAATTTTATAACTTGTATGTACGTAATCATTTGAAATTGGTTGAAATTTTCCAAGGAAATAACTCATGTAAAACATTTTTGCTCAATAACTTTTTATTTTTTTCTAATTGAAGAATTTTCAATTTTTTCGGAAAAAATGCTTCAATTTTATGTAGATTTTTGTTTTCTTTTCAAAAAAGAATTTTGGCGTGAAAAAAAAATTTGGAGGAAAAAAATCCATTTTTTTCAGAGGTGGGTAAAATAATTTCTCAATTTTTTGAAGATTTTTTTTTTGAAATTATAATTATTAATTTTTTGCCTCTTTTTCTTTGAGAAATATCTCAATTTTTTTGAACAATTAATCTTAATTTTTTGACTTAAATTTTTTTCTGAATACGTTTTCAATTTTTTGAATTCCACTACAGAGAAGTTTCAATTTTCAGAAGAAAAAATCTCTTTCTTAGAAAAAAAAAATCCTCATTTTAGGGGGAAAATAACTCAATTTCCAGAGAAAAATTACTCAATTTTTTGGGATGGAGTTCTATTTTTTTTTGTATTGAAATATATATTTTTTTTTGCAAAAAAGTTTTAATTTTGTGTAGAAAATAATCGCAATCTTCAAATTTTTTCAGAGAATTTTTTTTTAATTTTTCGAAGCAGAAAATAATTTTTAAATTTTTAAAAGGAAAAATTATCTAGGTGCTTAAAATTTTTTTCAGTTTTTTGGTATAAAAAAATCTCGGTTTTTGTGTCGAAAAATTGAGATTGATTTTTTTAAAACAATTTTTTCGGAAAAAATCTCAATTTTCTGCCCATATTTATTTCTATTTTAAAAAAAGTCACTCAATATTTATGAAAAAAAAAAAATCATTTGATTCAATTTTTTGGGAAAAAAATAATCTCTATTTTTTTTTTTCCATAAAGAAATTATGAAATCTTCGTCAAAAAAATGAATCTTCTTCATAAAAATATTTCTTTTGAAGAAAATAAATTAATACTACGAGAAAAAAAAATTAAAAATTCCTCCAAGTTAGAGGTATATGTACTACGTTCATAAAATAAAGTTTTGTGGCGCATGAAACAAAATAACTAGCAAAAAAAAAATCAGTACGCGAAATCCGAAAAGCTTCGCGTACTCCGCCAAAGCTCTACTGTATCGTCTACCTGATACTATAACATTTGTGTACCATTATCATAGCTTGTATAAATGTGTTCGGTTATGTAAATTCGAACGTAGAGAATAAATTTTCGTACCAACGACATATTAACAGGTGAACAAGCTAAAATGTAAACGATATTCGAATAGAATGCTACCGTAATGATTTCGCTGAAAGATTTATTGTTTTTACTTAACATGCTGGGCGAGGCGAGCGGCGTCGCCGTAAATGTAAATTCGTCTATTTGCCGTAATCTGACGCTTGGTCGATTTTTATGACGGAAATATCATCGCGAATCTAGATATATGTAATTTACACGAATTCGCTCGGTTGCGCCTCTCTGATGCTTTTCCACATTGTACGCTGCGCGCCAGCCTGCCTAGTGCCTACTGCCTATACCAACTACGAGTCCTTGAGGATAAGAATGAAACCGTTATACAATGTTTATGTGTGTGAGAGTCTCATTGAAGCATGCTACTACAAACTACATTTATACCATTAAGTATACGTACGAGTTTAATACGCTTGCGACGCGAAAGGACAAAAGCACCGTACTCGACCTTGACTGATGGATTTGCCATACAAATTCGGCCCGAGAGATGATTCTTTTTCCGCTGTGCAGTCGGAAAAAAAAGTTACGAGACGAATTCTGAATTTAAATTAGAAACGAGGTACAAAAACTAAGCCAAAATAACGATTTATACGGTAATTACCGTCGTCTCATGCGTATTTAATCGTTTCGCATTCTCTTGCGAGGGGGAGGGGTCGGAGGGGTGCAATTGTGCAATAAGCTGGGTTTTCATGAAAGAAATTATAAAAACATTTATTTTTCTTTACTACAAATTTTTTTAAGTTTTTAAAATTGGAAAAAAATGTTTAAAAAATTTTTAAGCTCGAAGAATTATTTTTGGAAAAATTTAAGATGACATAAATTCTAATTTGAAAAAATATTTTTCAAAACAAGTACCTTTACCTACCTAACCTGACTTATGATCCTTTTTATTCTTAAAAATTCAAAAAATTATGACGTATAAAAAATTTACACGTATAACTTAATTTTCGTGACCATTTATTTGAAAGAAAAAATAATCAAAATTGTATCCTTTTAAAAAGTTTTTAAATCTTCTGAATGCCCCCAAATGTCTTTGAATTCCTGTAAAAATTATCTTGAAGATTTTCTGAATACCTGGCAATTCTTCAGGCAAAGAATTTTTCTGAAAATTTGTATGTAAATTCCAGAATTGAAAACAAAATTGCCTGCAAAGCTTACGAGTGCCTTTTAATTTTTCTGCATTTTTTCAAAAGCCCCAGTTAAAATTAAAATGATTGAAAAATATTCTGTAAAATTAGCTTATTTTGCAAAATTTCTTCATTTTGCAAAATTTTTCAAATTCATACTTACTTCAAGTTTATTAATTTTGAATTTTTTTTTCTCTCTGTGAAATTTGTCTTCTTTGCAAGATTATTAATTCGTTTTACAAAATTAGTTCATTTTACGCATAAAATTTTTTAATTTCACAAAATATGCCAATTTCACCAAAATAGGTATATGTAATTTTCACAAAGGTTTATTAATTTAGAAAAATTATTCATTTTTACAAATTTGTTTATTTTATAAAAAATTTTAATTGAACCGAATAGATTGATCATACATTTATCGATTTCAGAAAATTTGCGATTTACTCAATTTTACAAAATTGGTAGATTTTACAAAGTTTGCCAATTACTGAATTTTACAAAATTAGTAGATTTTACAAAATTTGCTATTTTGAAAAATTTATTTTTCGTTTTTTTACAAAATTTGTTCATTTTGTAAATTTTTCCAATTGAACCAAATTTGTTGATCCTACAAAATTTACAAATTTTTGTGAATTACTCAATTTTACAAAATTGGATAATTCCATAAAATTTATCAGTTTCAAAATTTGAAAATTTTTTCCTTTTTACAAAATTTGCCAATTTCATGAAATTTATCAATTTCGAAAAATTTGAAAATTTTGTAAAATTTTTCCCTTCAATCAAATTTGTTTATTTTGTTAAATTTTTCAAGTGAACAAAATTTTTTGATCTTACAAAATTTATCGATTTCACAAAATTTGTCAATTATTACTTAATTTTACAAAATTTGCCAATTTCATAAAATTTATCAATTTTGAAAAATTTCTTCGTTTAAATTTTTTTTTTTCACAAAATTTGTTGATTTTATAAAAAATTTCAATTGAATAGAATTTGTTGATCTTACAAAATTTATTGATTTCACAAAATTTGTGATTTACTCAATCTTACGAAATCGGCCAATTTTACAAAATTTGTCGATTTTACAAAATTCGACAATTTTCAAAATTTATGAATTTTACAAAAATTGTCAATTTTACAAAGGTCGGCTTTTTTGAAAAATTTCGTCATTTCACAAAATTTGTGGTTTAGTATATATGATCTTACAAAGTTTTTGAATTTCGAAAAATTTCTTCAATTTACAAAATTTTTCTTTTTTACAAAAGAATTCATTCAACATAATTTGTCCATTTTGTAAAATTTTAAAATTAAACAAAATTTGCTGATTTTACAAAAATTTGTCAATTTTACAAAATACCTCGAAATTTGTCCACTTTACAAAATTAATAGTTTGTCAATTTTATAAAAATTTTCAATTTCATGAAGTTTATCAAATTTAAAATGTTCTTTGTTTTACAAAACTTGTCGTTTTTACACAACTTTTAAGTTTCATGAGGTTTATCACTTGGTTTTTACAAATTACAAAAAGATTCAATTTTCAAAATTTTATTCAGTTCAAAAATTTTTTAATTTCATAAAATTTGTGTTTTCTGAAAAAATGAATTAACTTTACAAAATTTCTCAATTTTGTAACATTTATTTGTTATGTAAAATGAGGTGATCTTATAAAATTGGTTCATTTTGCAGAATTTGATTACTTTACAAAAATTGTTAAATTCATAAAAAATTGTAATTTTACAAAATTTAACGACATCGTAAAATTTGTTTACCTATCAGGTATGCAAAAAAGAGAGATGAAACTATCTCCAATAGCAAAAAATCTAGTATTAGTTCGAAGAATTGAGATTTGAAGTTGTTTTTTTGCATCTATATTCCAAAAACTGAAGATATTTTTCAAAAAAATTTCTGCTTCTTCACCAGACCTCATCGTCATCAAATCTTATTTTTCAAAAACCCTACACGAAAATGTATCTACCTCCTTAAAAATAAAAATGAATTTTTTTGCTTTCCAAAACGTAAAAAAAACTCATACTGTGTACTTGTCGTACAGCACTTCAGGGACGTCTAATTTTCAAAATTCTCCAGGTACACATTTCAATTCACACTAGTTCCGACTCGGGTCGATACACAGATGGAGTAAATTCTTACGTTGGTATTTTGTCTCTCTCGTTTTTTTCATTTATTTACTTAACTACAACAAAACAAAAATTGGAAAAGCGCTCCTTATAGATGGAAATTCATCGCATTGCACCGAGACTAGAGAAGTGTAGAAGACGCGATGACCGCGTAGCATAGTAAGACAACTCGCCAAAGGCGCGCATTCCAATTAAGCACCCGCGCCATGCCATGTCATACCTCATTGGGGAAATTTTCGAATCGCGATGATGGAAATGCGTTTAAAAAGAATTCGATTAAATAGCTTGAAAACCGTCGAAGCGTGTATGGTAAAATTGAGTAAACATTATTTCGACGTAGTAGAGATGGAGCGCCGAGAACAAGTTTTCGTTAAAATGGCTTATTTAATTTACGTGTGTAGATAGATTAATCGAAGGTGGTGGGCGGGCGGGGCGGCGGAGACACGAGGGTGTGCGAATTTAAAACGTCTTTATATATAAACTGGCAACAAAGAACGAATTGATTTAACACATGAAGTAAATGAACTAATTCACACGTGTAGACGCTTTGGCGACGTGACGGTGACAATGCTGCAAAGGCAGACGATAGACGACGCGGGAAGGTGGCGGGAAATTCGCAACTTATTCGTAATTACCGCGTATGGTGGGTGGTAAGTGCTGCCGGAGAAAACTTTGAATATTTCAAAGCGCATTTCGAATGAATAAGTTTTTATACGAGCGAATATGCTGATTTATACGAATTAAAGCACCGTACAATGCTAACAACCCCAATCGTCGAAAAAATTACCCGTACTAACAGTTCGCTGAATAAGTTTAGATTTCTTTAATAACCTCCAATTACAAAAGTACCCTACCGAGAGGGGGCAGGGGCCTATACCCAGTTTTGTGTTTGCTATTTGCCTTACGACGAGACGCAAAGACGAAGACGACGACTATTAAACTTCCGCCTGCTTTAAATTTTTCTCGCTATAATTGCCACGGAGCTGTGTGCCTAATGCCAGCCTCGTAACAGACTTTTTCAACTGCTTTGCTTGAAAAATATTCGCAAATTTGTTTCGCTCTCGAGTTGAACAACGTGTCCGGAAACTTGGCCCATGTGTAGGCATTTTTCTGGCTATTAAGACAGCCGCATCGTGGCTTTTCTCCTCGTACTACCTAGTTGGAAGCATTACGATTATTGCCAAGCATACGGATACCGAGTCGTCACTTTCGAGAGCTTAACTCGATACCAGAAGCGTACAGAGCTGTGTTGGCGCGAATATCTCTCAGGTTTTGTAATTTATTGTCCAAAATGACAGCTTTCCCGCTGTCACAAAAAGCCAGACAATTTAATGCGAAAATAAGTTGCGTTAAAAGCCGCCGCTGACTCGAAATGAGCGTACACTTGAAATAATTAATCACCTAGTAGGTAACTACGAATGCAATTCACACGCTAATAGAGATCAGCTCGGTTGCCTTGGTCTTATCTTCAACCAGATTATTCGTCTTAGAAAGTTAGAACTGGTGTCAATTATATGAAATGAACCTACCTTACTACAACAAATAACACGGTACTTCATTATAATAAAGAATTTTCAATTTCAAATTTTTTTTTACCAATCGGTAAATTCTCAATTTCTCCGAAATAGAAAAATATAAAACTGATTAAAAATGTCTTGGCATCAATATATTATGGAGGCAATGTAGGCCATCGTAAGTTAGAATACCATCACAAAATGGAGAAAAATCTAACTTTTGAAATTATTTTCTCGATTTTGCCACGTTGCAGACTGTAGTCGTTGCTGAACTTGCAGAAAAGGGCAGATCCATTAGTGAAAAGATCTAGATCCAGATCCAGATATTTTGCCTCATTTGATCTGCAAACGATTCCAGTGATGGAGAACTGAAACTGAAAACTGAAAAAAACTGAAACTGAAACTGAAACTAAAATCCATTCAGTTTTGCCAGAGATGTCATTTTTCATTTTTTGCAAAATTCTCAAGCCAAAAATAAAATTTATTCGAGTGAATTTTTTGCAATTTTTTGTAATTTTTTCTCTGCTGTTTGAGCAACCTCTGTCTTGAGACTTGACAACATTTGAATATCAAACAGAAAAATGAAAAATAAATTGTATCATATCATTTATTTTAGCAAACAGAGACGAAAAAAAAACTGAAACTGAAAAACGAAAAATGTAACTGAAACTAAAAAAAAAAAACTGTAACTGAAAACTGAAACTCAAATATTAACAAAAACTGAAACTGAAACTATAATCCTTTCAGTTTTCCATCACTGAAAGATTCAGGATCTCCAGATCTTTTTTTGAGGTTAATTTTTGAATAATTTCTTTTGTTGTCTGTAAAATAGGTATAATATATGTGTAGATGCTTATTATTCCAAATTTGAGGGGAGGGAGGGGGTCCAAGCAATATTTCTATAATAACCAAAATTATTTCTATGATGTCAATTCACAACTTTCACTGAAATTTTTAAAAATTCTCTCCAATTTTTAATTAGATACTTGTATCTTGATTATCAATAAAATTGATTAAAATAGCTTGGAACGTTGAAATAATTTCATTCAAATTTCATTTCATTTCAGTCAATTTTGGCATTGTTCGTAAATAAGTTGGACAATTTGAAATTTTGTAGGCCCGAAAAAGTTTTATTCAAGTTCTCGATTATTCTGCAATATTTAATATAAAATAAACTAAAAAGAAATCCAAAAATCCTAAATTTGAAAGTTTTTTTAATGGTTTATTTTCATTTATTGCACCGATTAAATATTGAAGAATTAGGAACGTCATTGAAAAATTTATTCAGAGAAAAAACAATAAATTGAAGAAATGAATTTTTCTTGGATTTAGACCCCCCCCCCCCCCCCCGAAAAATTCAAGGATCTAAAAATCCAGATCAGATCCTCTCTACAATTATGTAAAGGAACTTGTCTAGATCAGATTCGATATTTTATATCTTTGGATCTTAAGATCCGGTTTTTAAATTTTAGTGTCCGGATCTGCCCTACTCTGCCACATTGAGTGAAAAATTATTTCACTTTGATAGGTTTTGTTACTACAGAAGAGCCGGAATCAAAATTATATCGCAAATGTTTCTTTCATGAAAGAGCACCTATTATGAGTATGTAGAAAATATCTCATAAATGAAAATATATTTCGACTAGTAGAAAAAGTGGAAATATCAAAGCAGAAGAAACGTCGTCGGAAATTCTTGCATATAGTAACTCTAGATATAACAAGGCTAACAATAAAGACCATAAAAATCCACTTCTCTCAAAATATAAATATTTTCATCGAAGCAAAAGTCTTCCCAGAGAAGGAATAAATTTCGAGAGACAAAACAAATAAAATACGCAGACATAGTCAACATTGAAGATTGCTTTAAATTTACAAAACAATACCGAGACCTTTTACGAGACAAAGTTAAAAAAAATTTTTGTACCAAAAAAATATATACTATCAAGTAACAGCTAACAGTTTTCTTTGCGTCTTTGCTGGGAATACCGCTTAGCAAAGCGAACCGGAAATATAACTAAAGATTTGTTTTACAATACCTTGGAAAATCCAATCTGTAAAAAATGTGAAGTAAAATGTTTTTGCTCGCGTATTTTCCTCCCCGGAAAATATATACATACGTCCAATATTTTGTATAAATTAAAAAATGAAAGAAAATGCAAGACGAGGGAAAAAATGAAAGCAGTACTTACGAGTAGTGTATCCTATTTTCCATTTTATGAATAAAGCAAAGCTGTGTGCTTCATGTTAATATAGACGAAGAGGGAAAAGACGAGATAAAAACGAGAGTTTCAATTTAAAAATCTCGAATACTGTGTACCGTCATTTAATGAAATTATTTGAAAAAAAATCTCGCCTTTTTTGCATTTAAATGAACGTATAAATCGTGTGATAAAAGCAACCCGTACTTTTAGCATGCGATAATGACGTTTCTTTTTGATTTTATTCGTTGGTAATTTTGATTTATTTTGTATTTCGCTATACTGCTACTACTTAATTTAACTTCCTGTTTTCAAAGGGATTTTCTAATCTAGTCTAATGAGGGTTTTATGTCCAAATGCTTTGGTATTGATTTTATTTTTTTGTTTTTTTTTGTTGCAGGTTTGGCCGTACAATACATGATAGTTGGGAATAAAATGGAGTGTAAGCTATTGCCTGATTGTCAGGTGAGTTTCGTTTTTAATTTATTTAAACAAACCTGGTGTATTGGTGAACTTTGGTTGTGGAACTGACATTTTGGACCTTCATGGTATCTGCATTTCCTTTTACGATTTCCAATGTTTCTCGTAAGAATGAATCCTGTCACTGAATCCAAACTCGAGTCGAATAAATTGCTCGAGCGATGAGTCATTTGCTAATTTGTAGTGACAGTTGAAACGTTGCAAGTGAATGAAAGGGGCGTGGCCAGTTGACTCGTAACGGGTCGAAACGTTTCAAGGGAATGAAAAGGATGTGGCCAGTTGAGTCACAACTGGTTGAATCGCCTGTGATTGGTGAGAGTCAACTAGCCACGCCCCTTCAGTCACTTGAACGTTTCAACTGTCACTACAAATGAGCAAAGAATCATCGCTCGAGCGATTTGTTCGACTCATTGCTAGCTTGGCTTTAATGACTGGATTTTTTACGACTCACATTGGTACTCGTGTTACCTTTATACATTGTAATAACATTACTGGGGATCTGGGAATTACGCTAACGGTGCAGTTCTTGTACTGTAATTTAACAAAACACTTTCAGATATTATTATTGGATTGGTGATTTTTGCTACATCACGTAAACGTGTTAAATCTAAATGTAATTCGATGAAGTCGCTATTTTCACGTGCGGTGCCGAAGTCGAAGTTGAAAGCATTTAATACATAATGAAACGATTTATTCGCATGACAGAGTGTTTGATTTGGTTAAGGGGTGTTGGTATATGCGGTATTGAAACACGCGACAATGAGAAAGTTCGCCGTTTATGCGAGATTTTCACGTATGAGTAAGTCCACATTGTGTATAGGAAAAACAGAACACGTAAGCTGATTAAGGTTCATCTTCCACGATTGTATATCGCAATTGCGCTACATATAGGTACCACGCAGTCGATCTTTGTCGCAATAAATTTGAATTTTTCATGAAAGCTACGTTGGCGTGTCGCGTCCCACACTGCGCCGTCCACGTCCGACTCCGACGCGTGTAATTGGAACGAAGAGTCGACGTGCACTGAAAATATTCGTTTTAGATCCATTGTCTGTCTTTCCTGTATTGACTAATGAAAAGTTTGAACAAGTTTATTGAAGTTTCCTATCTCATTTGCAATCCCTTTTGTAGTGCGTTAATTTCAGTCTATGTAAACCTCTCGTTCGCTCGAGGATTAATTGAAAGCCCTACGTGCAGCGGAATTTACTCGTTTTATGCGTAAAACATAATTGAACATTGGAGCTTTTTTTTCCTTCTACGAACTGTAGCATCGCTTTAAAGTGCAGTACCTTTGACCTTACGATCGCCTGGGGCGGTGATCGAGTCTTGGAGGCTTGTAAAGCATGAAATTACTCATGTGAAAATGCCCTGCTTTTATATATTTTCAATAATTAGGTTAAATTTTTGTATTTAAAGTATATACTTAATAATGGTTGGAATCGATATGCTTTTACAACATTCGCAGCAAATTATTTTTAAACACTAATTAGGATTTTCATCACACTTATTTAAGAGGCACTCTGTCATTTCGAGTATAATCTGATGATGCATTTGAAACTTTCGTGTTTGTGACTCACTACGAAGAAGTGTCTTCCTCCACTCACCATATAATCTACCTCACTTTGCTTATCGAGCCATTATGAAGATATGAGTCATATAATAAACTACTGCATTGTTTTATCGTTAAAAGTTTAATTTACTCTTCAACTCTTTTGTTACGAATTAATTGCGAATGGGGAAAATTCGACGGGGAGGGGGCGGAAGAGTTTCTTACATGACAGATACTTAGAATTATCACTTTTATTATTACTTGTTTATAGTTTTTTCATGAATTACACTTTTCTCAAGTTGAAAAACAAAATTTCTAATGGAAAAGAAGTAAAAAAATTATTTATTGATAGTTTAGTATTTTATATTTCATCCTCGTCTTTTAGTATACAGGGTGTCCAACTGTCTCGTTTCTACAGAAAAAAAAGTTACGAGTTTGTAATTTTGTAGAAGTCAATTTTTTTTTTTTTTTTAATAGGGAAAAATAATTCAGTTTTGATAACGATAACTTATGTCGTTCATGGAGACCCCTCTGCCCCTTCTAAAAAAACAAAAAAAATCAATAAAAGTTGCATTTTAAGTTGAAAAATTAAGCAAACGAGTTTGTAAAATTTTTCAACTCAACTTTTTTCCATTTTTATGAAGTTTATTTTAGAAGGACGAAGTTGAAACAATTCAACTTCTCTGGCCCTCGCGTCTTGTCCCTTCGCGAATAATTTTCCTTGGTCATCAACCCTATATAGATTTTGTTTTTCGTTTTAAGACTGTTTTTATACGTCAGAATTCGAGTTTGAAAATTCTTCTTTTTTTAAAGATTTTTCTTAAAAGCACTATGCCTTTGAATTTCAAAATAGGCTATATCATATGGGTTTTTTTTGTTGGTCTCGACAACTTTTCGCACCTTTCACCGACTTGTCAAACCAATTTGACAGACTGTTTATACAAGGTGTTTTTCGAGTGTGCACGATGCCTGGAATGCTGGGTAGAGCAACTCGGATTACGTTTGTGCGTGATGGTTTATCTACGTGGCGAATTTCAGCAGGTGATTTGATACGAGGATTTTTGGAGGATTTTCTTTTTCTTTTCTTTTTTCGGATTGGCGAAACTTAAATTACTGGGATTTTAAAATATTGGTTCTATTTTTGGGTTTTGGAATCGATCAAGGATTTTTGTGGGTGGTTCTTTTTGCTTTTTTTTTGAATAAATTGAAATTTTCAAAATTAATTTCTAGAAAAATTAGGCGTGAAATTACAACTCAGTACTCACCTTTCCCTCCAAAAAAAAAAAAAAAAAAATTAAAACGTCGCTGAATCAATTTAAGCGATACATATAAAATTTTCATAACGTCAATTTTTCAGATAGGTACATTTTTTTTTAAAGAAATACTTCGATGTTGGCATTCCTTTTCTCTTGTAAAAATTAATTTGTAAAAATAATTCCAAACAAATCAATTCGAAATGATTCAATTATAGGTATTTAAACAAAGTTTTTTTAAATGTCTAAAATTTAAAAAAAAAATTGTTTTAAAAAAGTTTCCAAAATTTATTTCTACTTAAACCAAATTAAAGAATTGTTCTTCAGCGAAATCCGAAATAAAAAAGTTCATGAAGAAATTTTGAAAGATTTTTGCTTGTAAAAAATATAAATAATAGGTATTTTGAAATTTTGCTTGCCATTTTTTTTTTTTGAAAACACATTTTGGAAGAAATTGAAAATAATTATTTCATACACTTTATAAACTTTTTCATTTTTCTTTCGTTCTGCCCTTCTTTCTTTTTTTAAGCAAACTTTACTGGAAAATACATTTTTTTCATTTCTTTGTTTGCAATTTTTCTCGTTTCTCAATTTAAAAAAATTTTATTTAGAACATTTTTAATAAAATCTTTAAAACATTTTCTTTGATTTTTTTCAAGTCGAAAGCTACTTTTTCACTTGTTTAGTTTTCTAATTTTATTTATTTATTTTTTTAACAAACGTTGATTATAAAAAGCGTTATAATTTTTTTGTAAGAAGATTTCCTTTTTACTTACCTAATCGTCTCAATTTTTGCGATTTCATTAGAAATATTTTTATCGAAAACAAATTTTAAGAAAAACTGAAATCCATTGTTCCATGGTTTTTATTTTCTCAATTTTTAAAAATGTATCTGCCTTAGGGTGGCCCTTATTTTTCGAATTTTAGAAATGTTGTCGGGACGGGGGTCAATTGGTGACACATTGGTAGAAAATAATTCCCTATTTTTTATTTTTCCTCTAACTGAATTTTAAGCCGTTCCTCAGGGGCCCCCAAATTTGAAAAAATCAAAAAAAAAAAGAAAAAATAGAACATTTTGAAAATTTTTGAAAATTTTTAGCAAAATGGTCATAGGGATAGTATTTCTATAAAACAAGACCATTTTCGATGATTTCTTATCTTTACCCCCCTTTTCATGGGACATAAAAAAAACGTCATTTTTTACGTTTTTTAAAAAATTTGAAAAAAATGACTAAAAATTAAAGAAACATTTTTTTTTGAATAAAATGTTTTTAGCATACATGTTATCACCCAAAAAGGTCATTTACGGCGATTTTTCATCCTTACCTTCATTTTTGGGAACCTCATTTTTTTCAATTTTTGATAGTTTTTGAAAAATTCTCACTGATACGGCAGTGGTGAAAAATCACCGTAAATGACCTTTTTGGGTGATAACATGTATGTTGAAACCATTTTATTAGTTTTTTTTTTTTTTTAAATTTGTAGCCATTTTTTTCAATTTTTTTAAAAAACGTAAAAAATGACGTTTTTTCATGTCCCATGAAAAGGGGGGTAAAGATAAGAAATCATCGAAAATGGTCTTGTCTTATAGAAATACCAACCCTTCTGACCATTTTGCTAAAAATTTTCAAAATGTTATATTTTTTCTATTTTTTTGATTTTTTCAAATTTGGGGCCCCTGAGAAACGGCTTAAAATTCAGTTAGAGGAAAAATAAAAAATTGGGAATTATTTTCTACCAATATGTCACCAATTGACCCCCCGTCCCGACAACATTTCCAAAATTCGAAAAATAAGGGCCACCCTAATCTACCTAGTACCTACCTATTCAGAATATTTTTTCAAACTTTTTGTTTGAAAACATAGGTACTATTTTTTCTTTCAAGTTGAAAGCAACTTTTTCATTTTCTCACTTTTCTCAATTTTTATTTAAAAACAAACTTCACTTCAAAAAAACTTTGGAAAATTTTTTTTTGTCCAATGAGTATTTCAATTTTTAATGTATTACTTTCCAAAAAAAAAAATTGAAGACAGTCATGTTTTAAGAAAAATTAAAAATAATAATATTTCATGTTTTTAATTTTCGAAATTTAAGAAAAATAAAAAAAAATTCACACCCTCCCCCCCCCTCCAAAAATCCACAGCTTTAGGTTTATTTGAAAATAAATTTTGTTTAATTCTTTTGAAACAATTTTCTAATTTTTTCAATTTTATTCAAATTGAAGCGCTTGGTGGAAGAAAGTCGTTCTGCTACATAACGCCCTTTTTAAATATCTCGTGAAATTTGATATCTTCAGGTCTTTAACAACAATGTACCAAGTCTTACATCTGTAAAATTTCCTTAGGAGATGCTAGAAGCCTCAACACTTGCATCCATGTCCCGATTTTGATTACAGTTTTTTTTTTAAACATTGTTTATGTTAAAATTTTGTCCTATTTGATGAGTAAAATATTGACATATTTTTGCTGAAATGTTGGTATTTCTCAATTATTAGTCTCCTAGGAGTGAAAAAATGCAAAAAAAATCATAAACTTTTTTTTGAAAATTGTAATATGGAAAAAGGGCGTTAATGGACAGTTACAAAAACGGTTATTTTGGGCTTATAACGAAACCTTTTCAATTTTTTTTTTTCAAAGTATACCTTAAAGAACACACTATTCAACTTTTATGAAAGAATTTATCTAGATGGTCCATATTTTGCTTTATAACATTTCAAAGCTTTGAACACGTTTTTTTCTTCACTTTTCATAAAGTCACCTAACGCCCTTCTTCCACCAAAAATTTTGTTCAGAATGTTATTCAAACATTTTTTAAAATTTTGTTTGAAACATGTTTGAAAGTACCTGCAAATCATGTAATTTTCTCCACTTCGCGGAAAACTTACTCAGGAATATATTTTTAGATCGGCGTTCCGTTCCTTTTCTCTTTTTTTAAAAATCTTCTCTCCTTTTTTCCCTTTTCCTCTCTGCTTCCTTTTATTTTTACATTTCCATTTTACTCTCTGCATCATCGCAATAGATATTTCGTAACGGCAGCCTAAAAACATATCCACATTAAAAAAAAAAAAAAAAAAGATTAATTATTCACTCTCGATAAACATACATTACACCACACTCAGCACGAATAGAAAAAAAAATACCAGTGAAAAAAAAATCAAAACCCATTTTAAAACAATTTTTCGCAGCGCAGCGTCCATAATAATAGGAGGGAAAAAAGAGAGTAAACGTTTTGTCGAAAATATTTTTTTTTGTAAACATAAAAAAAGATATTATTTTCGATACATTAAATTCGGCAAATCTGGCTGGTGGCTGCGGGTAAGTTGCGCTGCGCAAAACCGAGTGTAAAAGGTCATGTCGACATATTGCCTCTATCTCACCCACTATAAAGGAATAACATCGCAGTGTAGCTCATTGAGATTGTAATTTTTTTTCCTTTTTTTTTTCATCATCAAACAAACGGTTTCCTCGTTTCGTGTACTTATACATATACACTACGTACGTATATATGAAACCTAAACGTCTTGTGAAAAAATGGTTCTTATACGTGAATGCGCGTAAAACACCGTAATAATTTTTTCTCAGCCTTGTAACTCTTATACAAATAGTACGATTTTTTTCTCCTCCGAACGTACCACCATATTTTGTATCATACGCCGAATAATATTCGTGTATACTTTGAGGATGAAGAAAAAAAAATTGTTGAATGGATGTGTTTCTTTTTGCGAGCGTTCGTTATATGTAGTAAGTTGAAATATGACAGAAAATGAGAGCAATATTCGTGTATGTGATGTTTTTTGTTGGATTCGTTTTTCATCGGCGGCATAACACTAAAGGAGTCTATACGATCTATCATCCAAGTTCGCTTTTAAGTTTTAATCGGATTTCGGCTCCGAAATTAGATGCGGTTCTGTTTGAGAATATTAATTTAATTAATTCACTCCTCTGGTGTGTTTCCATTCCATCCCAGTTATCGCACCGAATCGACTCGTCTCTTAACGTCTGTGCAGAGAGGGGTACCTTGGTATTTTACGAGTGATGCCGAATATAATATAGATTGTAGACCTATTCCCAGGTTCCAAAATCAATCCAGTACAGCTCGTATAATTTTGAAAGGTAAACGTACCTTTTATCAATTTTTATTAAAATAAAAAAAGAGTACGTATTCGTATTTTGTATCATAGAATACCTAAATTGATTTTTTTTTTTTCATCTGCTTATACTGAAAACAATGACAGTCTCCTATAGTTTCGATAAAGGACTATATGACACAACGAACGACCGCACATATACAACGAATTGTAGTGCCCGAGTAACGTAAAGCTCTCTGTTATATAATATGGGTAATAAAAGGCAAAAATTTATTAAAACGTGCAAAGGCCTCCTAGAGTAATATGGGTTCTATCATGTACCTACTACCTAGTCTCATGTTAACAAACATAGTAAAATATATTCCAACAACACCGCACCCATTGCTCTTCTCCTCGTATTCGTAATACCTATAGATGTCTCCACTGTACACTGTCCAGTCCTCTGTAACGAATTCTTTTTTTAAATTAACTTTTTGTATTTATTTAGAGTAAATATTAGAGATTTTTTTTGTCAGCTATTAGTATTTATTTTCCGGCGTATTTGAATACTATAATTTTATGCACTGGTGGTGAGTTGAATTTTATTTGATAAATCGTACGATATGTTCACGTCCAGTGTGAATTACAAAGTATATAATTCTTTTTTTAACTGCATGTATCGCAAAAATGGCAAAAGTACGGGGCTTAATAGGGCGTTGGCATTGCCAATGGATGAATTTCATCTCGATTTTTTTTTATCATTTTTTTATTAATGATTTTTGTTAAATATTTGCTCACGTGATCCTGGGTTTTCAATGCTGTAACTATAAGTTCAAAAGAATAATTTGTTGACTGGGAGGAGGGGGCTCCTTTCAATTTGAAAATTTACCTCGTATAAAAATATTGTTACGATAGTTCTGCGAAATTTTTAATTTTTTTGTTCAATTGCTTTTTTTGAAATTTAAAATTTGATTTGTACCTACATTTCAGATATTTTATCAAGTTTTTAGCATTTTTGGGCTATTTTAAAATTTTTGTGATGCAGTTTTTCCAAAGCTTTGAATACCTACTCTTATCTACCTACTGAATTAATTTTTTTATCAGAACACGCGAATTTTTGGAATTTTGTTCTATTCATGAAAATGTTGACGAGGGTTTTTTCTAGGAGGGGGGATTGAAAATTTGAAAAAATCTCAAATATGCCAAAATGAAAATTAATCATGGACAAAACAAAACTCAGACAAAAGTATCCAAATATTTTATTTTTTTGGAGTAAAAATATTTTGAATTTTGAAAAATTTCTTAATTTTTTAGAGGAAGAAATGTCTTCGTGTTTCGAGATTAATATTATTAATTATTTTTTTGAAAAATGTATTTTTTTCTCGAAATTTGTGGAATAACAAATGTTTTAATTTTTTTCAAAAAAGAATGTTTTCAATTTTTTTGAATGGGTACCTAAAAAAAAAACTCGGCGCGGACCCCCCCCCCCCCTGAAGGGCTCTATTTCCACACTACGTTTGAAAGTATGAAACATAGTATATGCTTTTACTCTGTGACAAAATGTCTAAAAGTCACGAATATTAATTCCATGAAAATTTAAAAATCTAAAAATTCTAATAATAAATTAAGAATGTCTGACAAAAAGCCTAAAAGTCATAAATTTTTTAAAAATGACAAAATTTCTATAAAATGTCTGAAAGTCATAAAAATTTAAAAATTTTACAAGTTTCAAAATGTCTAACAAAATGTCTGAAAGTCATCTTTCTAAGAAAAATTCCAAGTTTCAAAATGTCTGACATAATGTCTAAAAAGTCGAATTTATTGAAAATTTTCCAAGTTTTTTTATGTCATCCAAACCTAACCTAATGTAACCTAACCTAACCCAATGGAGTCGGATTTTGGTCTCGGATTTTCCTGTCGTTTTTTTCCATTTTGGTCTCCGTAAAAGCATATACTATGCTAAAAATCATAATTTCTTGGGAGGAGAGATTGCTCGATTTTTCTGGGGTATAAGTTTTGCTTATCTTTTGAATTTTTTTTTTTTTTGTAAAAACATTCTTGTCGTAACTCGTACCCACCTAGATACCTTATTTCTTAAAAAAATCTTTTTTTTTTTTTTTTTTTTTAAATAACTATAGGAGTATAGGTAAAGCAATATTCCATCACCTATTTTATTAATTTTTTTTTTTAAACAGAAAGTCATTCAGTTTTATTGGAAAGAAAAATAATATTTTGATATTGTTGCGGAGAGAAAATATATCATTGTTTATGGAAATGAGAATAAAATTTTTTGGAGCTTTTTAAATCAAAATTTTTTAATATGTTTTTTTTGGTGAAAAAATTCTCATCAAAAAACTGGTACCTAGAGCAATTTTTTTTCTCAATAAAAAGTCTTTTCAATTTTATTAGGAAGAAAAACAAACTGTTCAATAAGTATTATTGTAGAGTAGATAAATTTCTCAATTTTTTTATAGAAAAAATTTCTTATTTTTTTTGAACGTGGAAATTATCTTTTAAATCTCGTTTTTTTGGAATATCCAGGTAAAGAAATTTTCCATTAGGTATCTGTGATATTATTTTTACTGAAAAAAAATGATTTTTCAATATTAAGTTTTGGAGAGATTTTTTTTTTTTTTTTTTTTTTTTTTTTTTGAGAAATTGGTAATTTTTTTTTTTTGAAATGTAAATGAAAATTTCTCAAGTATTTTTGAATGAAGAATTGTTCATTTTTTTTTTAAATAAAAAAATATCATTTTTTTAGATTAACGATTTTAAAATTTTTTGGATCACTTGAAAATTTTCAAGGATTTTTTTTGGAGTGGGCTGGAGGTGGTGAAGAAAACAATTTTCTATTTTTAAAATTTTTGCAGGCAGAATTTTTGTAGAAGAAAAAATATTTTTCATTTTTTTTTTAAATTTCTCAAGTTTTCCTTTTTGGATAAAAAAGAAAATCAACTTGTGAAAAAAAATTCTCAGATTTTCAGGTGTAGGTAATAATATTTCTCATAAAAATATCACCTTGATTGAAAAAAATCTTCAATCAAAAAGATTTTGAAAAATGTTTTTTTTGGGGGGGGGGGGGGGGGGGTAGAATTTTAAAAATAATTTCATGCAAAAAAATTTTCATAAAGAAACAAGCACGGTTTAGTGGATACATTTTTATAGGAAAGGTGAAAAAATGTGTCCATGAATTTTTTTTTACACTTCTGACATTTTGTAGTCTTTTTCTCGAGAGAGGGAAAACTTTCGGGGCCTGTTTGGAGAAGATTTGAGGGCGGCAATAGTACTTTTCAAAGCTCTGGGCGCCACTGAGTGGAAGAGGTTCACTTCACATCACTCCCCTAGGTTTATTTTATACTCGCTGAATGTTGTGTGATTTTTCAAACTGCATAACTCATCGCGTTAGTATAATTTATTTTACTCTTGTTAATTAGGGCGACGTGCCATAAAAATTAACAAATCCTCGGTGGAACGTTAAAAAATGAAAATGCAAAACAAAAACACGTATAATATGTTAATAAGAATGATTTAATATCACGTGATCAGCTTTTAGTCAAGAGTCGTAGTACAGCATACATGTAGGCGCATAATTTATATTTTTTTAAAAAAAGCTCGGTATTCTTTGGAAAATTACCGCCATGATAATTTTTTGCCAGTCTGTCGTATAGGTACATTACGTCTAGCTGCCTCGGTGGTGGTGTAGATGTATGTATACATATATTAAGGGTAAATATTAATACGACCCCGACCCGCTATCTACGCGTTAATTTACAGTTAGTTAAGTTTGTTTTGCATGTAGACGGGCGTGTTATCAGATTAAAAGACATCTGATTACCTATTTGGATTTGGCCTTTTGTGCTCGAGTACATTTATAAAACCACAGTTGCAAATAAATTCAGCAACTTTCGGGGGGTTAAATTTCGAACAATGCTTTTTCCGCTTAAAAACATTTCCTCGGAGGATTGCGGCTGTGGCAGGGGGCTTGCGAGGGTGAGGGGTGTTCGCGGAGTTTTTTCCAGTTAGAAATTTGTCGGTAATTAACGCGATTTCGTGGGGTTGCGAGGATGGCGCGGGGTGTGAGGGTACAAGGTGAGGCTATGCGTTACACGAGGCGAATGAAAAATTAAATTTTTTTGGCCGCAGTTGGAGCCAGAGCTTGGTGCGCGTTTTACCAATGAATTATGTAATATGTTTTAAATAATAAAGAAAGGTATTTTATCGGTAGAACGCGATGCGATGCGAAAAGTGGCGGTGATGTAATGTGCAATTGTATTTTGTTAGGGTTTTTTTTAGCTGCCATGCCAGCTCGCCAGAGTGGAGAGAGACTCTGTGTCTGTGTGTTTTTGCTCGATGTTGTTGTTGGTTCAACGACGACGGTGGCAGCGGAGTGTTTTCCTTATACAGGGTGTTTCATAGTTGACTGAGTTCCTTCCACCAGGTGAATATGCAACCCATAAAGAACAAAAAAATGGTATATTAACATGTAGCCTATCTGGAAAATTGAAGGGACTGGAAAAATTAAATTCAGAAAAAATAATTTTTGATTGATCCAATGAGTACCAAAAGAAATGAACTTTTTTTGTCCTCGACATGTTTTGCCTATCGTTGGAAATGAAGGCACAGGAGAGCTTCAAACTTTGAAAAAACCAGTTTTTTTAATTTTCAAAGCTGTGTAGCTCTTTCATTTTCGAAGATAGTCAAATTCACCGCACACAATTTGAATGTTGCCTATCTTGAAAATTGAAGGGGCTGGAAAAATTGAATTAAGAAAAAATAGTTTTTGATTAGGCCAATGAATGGTACTAAAAAAATTAACTATTTTTGTTCTTGACATTTTTTGCCTATCTTTGAAAATGAAGGCACAGGAGAGCTTCAAACGTTGAAAAAACCGGTTTTCCAATTTTCAATGCTGTGTAGCTCCTTCATTTTCAAAGATAGACAAAAAATGTCAGGAACAAAAAAAGTTCATTTTTTCAGTACTATTCATTGGCTCAATCAAAAATTATTTTTTCTCAATTCAATTTTTCCTTGCTCCTTCAATTTTAAAGATGGACACATGCTTATACAGGGTGTCCGGGGAGCACTGTACAAGACTTCAGATTTGGATACAACCGAGTACCAAAAAACAAAAAAGACATGGTGCCTATCTCAGAAATTGAAGGGGCAGCGGAAAATGAAACAAAGAAAAAAATAGTTTTGATTAGGCAGATGGATAGTACTAAAAAAAATTAGGCATTTTTTTACTTTCGACATTTTTTGCATACGTTTGAAAATGAAGGCGCTACAGACCAAACAAAAATATTGAAATATCATAAGATTGAGGCTCCTTAGCGCCTTCATTTTTGAAGATAGGCAAATTCATCACGTACCTTTTTTTTCATCTCAAAAAGTTTCACTTAATTGATGTACGGGTGTTCCTCAAGTCATGTAGGAAAATCCACAGGGTGATTAGGCAACCCATAAGGAACAAAAAATTTCATATACACATGGTGGTTATCTCGTTAATTGAAGGGGCAAGGGGTGTTAAAAATTGAGGGGAAATTTTTTTTGATCAAGTATCTGGGTAGTACTAAAAAAAAATACACATTTTTTATTCTTGACATTTTGTGCCTATCTTGAAAAATAAAGGAGCTACGGAGCCTCGAATTTCGGAGATTTCAATTTTCCAAGTTCCGTAGCGCCTTCATTTTCAAACTTAGGCAAAAAATGTCAAGAATAAAAAATGTTTATTTTTCTGAGTACTACCCAGATACTTGATCAAAAAAAAATTTCCCTCGATTTTTAATACCCCTTGCCCCCCGAGCGGCACACTCGATCGATAATATCGGAAGATGTAACGTATCGATAAAAAATCGTTTGAAAATCTATAGATGTTCTCACGATATTATAAAGATTTATCGGTACAACTTCATAGGCAAAAAATCTAAAAACTATCGAATTCGATATTATTAAGATTTTATGACGATATTCGTCAACGATACTATCGACAAAGAATATTAAATTTATCGATTCCGATTTTCCACCGATTTTGTGCAGATATTTGAAACTACATTATCGACAAAGAATATTAAATTTGTCGAATTCGATTTTTTAACGATTTTGTAAAGATATTTAAAACTATATTATCGACAGATTATATGAAATTTCTCGACTTCGATATTTTACCGATTTTTTGACGACATTTAAAACTATATTATCGACAGATTATATTAAATTTATCGAATCCGATTTTTTACCGATTTTGTAAAGATATTTGAAACTATATTATCGACACGTAATATGAAATTTCTCGATTTCGATTTTTTAACGATTTTGTGACGATATTTGAAACTATATTATCGACAAATAATCTGAAATTTCTCGAATTCGATTTTTTAACGATTTTGTGAAAATATTTAAAACTTTATTATCGACACGTAATCTGAAATTTCTCGAATTCGATTTTCAACGATTTTATGACGATATTTGAAACTATATTATCGACACGTGATATGAAATTCCTCGAATTCGATTTTTCAACGATTTTGTGGCGATATTTGAAACTACATTATCGACAAATAATCTGAAATTTGTCGAACGATTTTTCAACGATTTTGTGACGATATTTGAAATTATTTCCAAATTGGTGAAAATTTTTCTAAGTCCAACACGTCTGGAAGTACTAAACTGCCTATTATAAGCGTTTTATTGCTAATTCCTCAACGATAAAGTATGGCATAGTGGTTAAGGAAGAGGATTACCATGCAGGAGGTAGAAGGTTCAAGCCCCACGGGTGGCAGATTTTTTATATTTTTTTTTGACTTTTTCTGAAATGATCCTCTTACCGTAACATGAATAATGTGTTTAGGCATAGTTTAATGTATTAATTATGCTAATTAATGATTTTTAATTATAGAAAAAAGCTAGTAAAAGACAAAAAATCGGAATAAAAAATCGATAAAAAATCGACAGAATATCGAATTTGATAAAGTGTCGCGAAAGTTCCGCCTAAATCGTGAAATTATCTTTCGATATTATAGATAGATTATCGATAAAATATCTTACTATAATCTCGAAATTTTTGCTAACTATAATTCGTCGATAATCTATCTATATATCGAAAGATAATTTCACGATTTATGCGGAACTAACGCGACACTTTATCGAATTCGATATTCTGTCGATTTTTTATTTCGATAATTTGTCGAGTGTGCTGCTCGGGCCCTTCGATTTTAGAAATAGGCACCATGTGTGTATGAAATTTTTTGTTCCTTATGGGTTGCCTAATCACCCTGGGGATTTTCCTACATCACTCGAGGAACACCCTGTATTGGTAAGTGGAATCTCACGATTTTCAATTCTCGTCAGTATAATTTGAGCAAGGCAAAATTTTTGACGTGTGATTTCTTTTTGCTGTACGTATAACTCATTCAATTTCAAAGATAGACATTCCATTGTAAATAGAACTTTTTTTTCTTTTTCAAAGTACTATCCTTTGATGGTTTCAGAAAATTTTTATAATGCAGTGTTACCAACTTACCATTTCATTTATTGTAAAAATGAAAAAGTTCGGTTGCGCCTTCATTTTTCAACTAGGACAAAAAATGTTCAGAATAAAAAATGTGTATTTTTGTAGTACTGTCCATATACCCAACCAAAAAAATTCTCTCAATTTCATTTGGCAAATTTTCCCCTTCTCCTTCAATTTTTGAGGTTGGCAAAAAATTTTGAGAATAAAAAATACTTATTCTTTTTAGTACTACCCATGTACCCCATTTCTTTTCATTTTATTTGTGAAATTTTCCGCTGCACCTTCAATTTTTGAGATAGGCACCATGCGTTTATAAAATTTTTTAATAGTGGTATCCGGTTGTATCCAAATCTGTAGTCTCATACGGTGCTTCCCGGACACCCTGTATAACATTTTTTGTTCTTTATGGGTTGCCTATGCAGTATGCACCCGGTGAAGGGAACTCAGTCAGTTATGAAACACCCTGTATACGTATGTCTTTTTTTTTCTTCTGCAACTGGCTTTTAGAGAGAGAGAGAGTTGGCCGCGTATTTCTTGGCATTTGTGTGCGTTTGTGAAAGCGTCGCGTCGCAGCCATCCAGAGAGAGGCTGTGTCGTTGTCGTCGTCGTCGTCGTCGGTACAGCACAGCACAGCGGAGCGCGCGACCGAAACACTGAGTCGAGAGAAGAAGAAGGAAAACCCGTATAACGATGTACGAAGACGACATAAATTTTAAAGTTTGAGCAACGGAGCGCAGTTTCGAAAGTTTATTTTAGTTGCTATGTCGTTGCGTCCTAATGATTCGATTCGAATTCCTAGCACAAGTTTTCGCCCTCGCGAAGGGCCAGGAAAAGAAGAGCTTTATGTAGTTTGGCTTTTTTTCTTCTGGTTTTTGTTTTGTTATAACCGCACCGCACACGGTTTTTACGTAGCCTTTTCTTTTCATTTTTTATCGAATCAATTCTTCTCGGACAGCGGATTATGGATGGAACGTGTATTAAGAGGCGCGGTGCAATGAAAGTTAATCATTTCGCCTGGTTCGACGTTATAGCGTTATACCGTTTTATACAACGTTGGCTCTCTCCGGCTATACAGAGTTGGCTTGTTTTTAACCAAATGCAAATGACGGAATTCTTGATGAATTTAAACGCGTCTCCGGACCCCGACGATCTGGCCTAGCCGATCGACCAAGGGTTTAGTTAATTTAAAAGCGAATTTCAGTTCGGCCTGGCCCGAGCCCTTCGATCGAGCTGATAGCGTAGGTACCTTGTTACGCCGAGGTAATTAGCTATATTTTTCAGCTTGTAAAAATAACGTCCGAATTAATCGCCTCCTCGTGGTGAACAGATTACCTACGTAAAAATGCCCGCCCGCCAACGCCCAAGCTCAAAAGTAGTCGCAGGAGGCTGCATTTTTAAACGAGCCGAAATTTTATACCGTTCGCCACCGTCGTCGAGTCGTTTGTTCGTTGTTTAGGTTCTGGATTTAATGAGTGGTTTTTGCTGGCCCAAATTTAGCCTCGGTGTAAAGTTTAATTATCTGCTGGTAAATGGAGCACCTGTAATCTGTATAGGGTGGAATTTTTCTGCCGAAAAATATGCCTTTCTCGCGAATCGAAAGTTTGTTATTGTAGCTGTGATTAAATTGACGAAATATCTGTTTCTTTGTTCGTTTTTTAAATTTCATTCTAGTGTGCACAGGCTGAATCAACTTTTTCGTGTATCGATTAAAATCGATTTTTCATCTCAGTAATTCTACGGATTCGGGAAAGATCAATTTTGCTTAATATGTTCATCAAAAATAGGTTTTCTTCAAATATTGATTAAAATTGATTTTCATAAAAAGTTAATTGAATCGATTTTGGTGAAAGTTTATTTGAAAATCGGTTCCCTTCAAATTTTAATTTTAATTGATTTTGCTTGAATTTTATTAGAAATCCATTTTCTTCAAATAACATCGATTTAAATCGATTTTCATGAAATATCATCTTAATCGATTTAACCTAAATTTTGTAAAATAGGTTCCCTTCAAATTTAAATTTTCATTGATTTTGCTTGAATTTATATAGTTGAAAATCGATTTTCTTCAAGCGTCAATTTAAATCGATTTTTATAAAATATCAACAGAATCAATTTTGTTTAAATTTTTGAAAATCGGTTCCCTTCAATTTTCCTTTGGTAACTTTGAGTACTGAATTAGCTTTTTTTCAATCATCGATTGAAATTGCTTTTACACGACTATCGATAATTTTTTTTCCCTCAATGTGCACATTTTTAAAATGAAAAAATTTTCAAAATTTGTCATTTAATAATTTTCTAAACGAAATACTTTCTGAAAATTCGACTTTTCTAAGTTTTTCTTTAAATTTGAGTTCATAATGAAATATTTTTGTGAAGAATTCCAATAATTAATTTTTTTTATTATTTTAAATTTTTAAAAAAATTGAAAATTTGACTCTACAAGATTTTATGAAAATTTTTTTCCAAATTTTTTGACTTTCAAAATTTAAAAAAAAAAATTAAAAAAATTCTGATTATTTGTCTTTCATTTTTTTTTAAATTTGGCGTTCATAATATTCTTAAATTAAAATTGACTTCTCAAATTGATTTATTAATCTAGATCGCAATATCAAAATTCCTATCTTTTTTTTGTTGAAAATTCGACTTTTCAACACTTTAAAAATATGTACCTATTTGAACTTTTAGAAAAGAATAACAAATTTTCTAACAATTTGATTTTCAGAATTTGAAAAAAAAATTAAAAGTGCTCCAAAAGAATTGTTATATTGGGAAAATTTTCTCAAAAAAATTCATTTTTTTTTTTTGTAGAACGTTAAGTAGGTAATTTGAAATTTTTTAAACAAAGTTTTTCAAAATTCTAGAAATTTAATTTTTTTAAATTCTTTAAAAATTGATTTTTTCAAGAAATTCTATGTTTTCAAAATTTTCTAAAAAATTGATATCAAAAAACTTTTACAAAATTACACTTTTCAAATTTTTTCCAAAATTTGGAGTTGATAGGTATGGAAGCCCCCCCCCCCCCCCCAGGAACTCACATTAACTTTTTTTGATATTTTGAACTTAAAAAAAATTCAACTCTTCATGATTTTCTGAAAATTTTACATCTTTTTTGTACTTATTTTTTTTTTCTAAAAACTTGACATCTAAAAATTTATTTTGAAAATTTTCTAAAAAATTGCAATTCATTTTTTTTTTGGGGGGGGGGGGGATTAGACTTCCTAAAATTTTTGAAATATTTGAACTTTTGGAAAAAAAAATTGAAAACTAGACGCCAAAATTGTCTAAACATTTATTATTTCAACAGTTTAATTTTCATCAGAATTTGAAGAAAAAATGTTCAAAGTGTTTAGTTAAAAAGAATTATTGCCATTTAAAAACTTTTCTAAAAAAATCATCTTTCAAAAATTATTGAAGTATTGTGTTTCAAAAAATATTTTATAATTTGGTATTTAAAAAAAAAAAAATGTAAGATTTTGACTTTTGAAATTAAAAAATTTCAAGATCTGCAGTTTTGGGAAAATCTAAAAATTAATTCTGACTAACATGCTGGAAATTTCACATTTCGCAATTTGTTATTATAAATGTTGTCATTTGAAGACATAGTTTTTGTTCCAAAGTGGAGAACGATTTCCTTATGGGTAAAAATCGAGTATTTCTGAATTTTCATTTAAAAAATATGAAAAAGGTTAGACGATCTGGTATAAAAAAAATCGTTTGTATGGCAAGATTCATTACATCTCAAGAGTCACCTTTGTGGCACTAACCGATTTGAGAATAAGAATAAAATGAGACAATGGAGCCTTGAAATGCAAAAAAAGATCAGATTCCCCCCCCCCCCCCCCCCTCAAATAATGGTCTCACTTTGAGAATCAACCACACTCGTCTCAGACATCGCAGAGGTTAAATCATTTCTTGTAAATCTTCATCCAACTCGAAAATATGTTTCATATCCTGCCTCGGAGTTAAAGCCAATTCTTCAATCCAACTTGTACTAACACTCTCGTCGTAATCGTACTCCAAAGAAAACAATTACGTCAATTTCAACCCTAAATAAAAAAAACACATCAGGATAATACGTCGCTATTACAAAACACCTAAAAAAAATAACAATTTACACGTAAAACGAAGAAAACCCCGGAGGAAGTGAAAAAACAAGCCAAAGAAAAAGAACAAAAAGAAAACTAACACCATGAGAAGAAGGCACCTGTGGCACGAAACCGTTATAAAAAATTATTTTACCGTATTAGAAGAAAAAAAAACACATACCTGTACACCCCGCTTTTCACACCTCCCCTAATTCGGCATCTTGACGAAGGTGAAAAGTAAAGAAAAAACCAAGACATGCATGCAATACAATAAGGATGCCAGCCAAACACGACAACTCCAAGTTAGCACTATTCTGGCGATTTAAAATAGCGTGGCGTTGAATATGTCGGTGAAAATTTTCTAATTTAGGTGTTTTTTCAGCTTAGAAAAAAAAACGCTAAAAATATAAAGAGAACGAAGTTTATATTAATTTTTTTGTAATGCTAGAGCATGCAGGTATTAAAATTTATGCGTTTGAAACTCGAAAGGCAACATTTAGAATTTGTTATTTCATTTTACGAGCGCACGCTGCGACATCTGCGCTTACTAAATTTTCAATTTTGAGGCACGAACATTTATTGGAAGTTTTTTCGTCTGTGACCCCTCTTCTTCCTGCGTTTGTGTGTGTAAGATTCTTCAAATAAACGATCGAATCACCGTTGGAAGTTTTTCCTTTGCGAATTTATGGTTTGCATTAGTATGTACTTTGCACAGGAGGCTCAGGATATGGTCCTGGGCTCGCTGTCCTTTGATGCTGAAAATATCGCCGGGTAAGGTTAATACTCGTATGAGATGGAAAAACATTTGAAATTTATACAGGGCCTGTCTCAATTGATAATAATCTCCTTCAGTCAACAAAGTCGTCAAATTATTACAAAAATGTCTGGGTATAATTTTACTGCAGATTTTTTTTGTGCTTCAAAAATTGAAAAAATTTTGTTTGAAAGACATATTTTCAAAATTATTCTCATTTAAATACAAAATTGGATTAGAAATGCATTTTTTGAAAAATTTTCAAAGATTTTGCTCAAAAACGAATTTTTCAAAAGAAAATCTAAAGAATATTATGAGTTTAAAGATTTTTTCAACCGATTTTTTTTCAAGATTTCAAAAAAAAAAGTTTTCAAAAAAATCCAAGAATGTATTCCACAGATTTATCCATTTTTTTTTTCATTTCTAGCAGAAATTTTTAAAGAAATTTTTTATGAAGAATTTTTTCAGAATTTCAAAAAGAAATTTTCAAAAAAAATCTGGATAAAAATGTAAAATAGAAAAAAGAAAAGAATTTTTAAAAATCCAAGTACAATATTTCAACTAATTTTTTTGATTCTTTGAAAAAAAAATTCAAAGGAAAATTTCATCAGGAAAATTTTTTACAAGTAAATCTTCATTAAAATTTTGAAAAAAATTTATGAATAAATTTTTTTGAAACAAAGTTTTTAACCTATTTTAGAATTTTTTCCATCATTTCAAAACGGAAATTTTCAACGAAAAAAGAAAGAAAGAAATACAATTTTATTTTTCTTAAAAAAAAAAAAAAACTAAAATTATTTTCTAAAAAAAAAAAAAAATAGGTAGGTAAAATATTTTTTTTTATAAAAAAAGTACAAGAAATTTTTACAAAAAAAAAAGAAAGAAAGAAAACAAACAAATTTTTCGACAGATTTTTTTCTGGTGGGTAAATTTTTTAAATGAAAAAATTGCAATTCTTATCAACAAATTTTATTTTAAAAATTTTTTGAGAAAATTCTTTTAAAAAAACTTTTGGAAAGGCTTTTTCTAAAAATAATATATTTTTATAATTTTCGTATTTCACTATTGTCGCTTTATAAGTTCAGGATGGCAACATTTTTGGCGAACAATTTCTTGTTGCTTCGACTTTGGGTTGTTCTATAGTTTGAGAAGTGGCAACAGCATTTTTCAGGTGTAGCTCGATTTTTTTCCAACGAGCTCCCAGTTCGAAATTTTTAATGTCGAGTATAAGAATTTTTTTCTCAAAAAAAAAATATAAATAGATTTCAGAAAAATGACAATAATGTTTCAATCAGAAAAATTACTTCAAAAAATAGAGAACTCTTGTTCTCCAAAAAATTGAAATATTTTTTTCCTGCCAAAAATAAGGAGATTTTTTGCTTCAAAAATTTATAGCAAGTATTCAAAAAAAATAAGTAAGAAATTGGCTCCTTTCTTTCGAAAAATTAAAGATTTTCTTACCCATTTCTTTATTTCAAAAAAACAAGAATTTTTTTATGCTGACTCAAAAAACAATAAAGATGCTTGTATTCCTTGAAAACTCCGAAATTTTTGAAAATTGTAAGATTCTTTGCTTCAAAAAATTAAAAATAATTTTTGATCTAAAAAATTCAGAGATTTTTATAAAAGAAATGACACAAAAATTTTTTAAAAATTTTCTTGAAAAAATTGAAAGTTTTTTTTTACTTTAAAAAAAAATTGTTTTTCCTCCAAGAAGATGAGAAATTTTCCAAGTTACATACATAAATCCAAAGAAATTGGCATTAGCATTATTTTTTATTTCTAGAAAGTATAAATTTTATTCTCCAAAATTATAGAAATATTCTTACTTCAAAAAACATACTAAGAGATTCCTTCTTCAAAAAAATCGAGACAGAAAATTGAGATAGGTAATCCTCAAAAAAATTTGATTTTCTTTGCAAAAATTTGAAAAATGTTTTGTACTCTAAAAAATTGCGAAATTTTTTCCATTTTTTTTAAATTTAAAAAATTTAATCCAATGCCTGCGTGAGTAAGCTTTTGAATCATAAGAGTAACTTGGACCTCTTCTTCAGAATGTGCCAGTTTTAGAACAAGAACAAAATTTTCTAGGACGTGTAGCTGATTTTTTTCAAAAAGGTGACCATTTGAAATTTTTTAATGATCGATGTGAGAATAATTTTCTTCTCCAAAAAAAGAGCTTTTTTATTCCAGAAAAATAAAAAATGTCTCAATAATCCAAAAAAAAAAAAAATTCCTTCAAAAATTGAGAAATTTTGTTCTCCAAAAAATAACGCAAAACATTTTTTATTGCCAAAAAACTATGAGATTATTTTCTCCAACGGAATTAAAAGATTTCTTCCTCCAAAAAATTGGGGAAAAAATTATTTCAAAAAATTTTAATGTAAGTTTTCTAAAAAATTGAATTATTTTCAAAAAAAATGAGACCAAAAATTGGTGCTTTTTCTCATAGAAATGGGAAAGTTTTTTCTGGAAAAACATCTCGAGAATTTTTTTTTCTTCTAAAAAACAATTGACATTTTTTTCTGAAAAAATTGAAAGTATTTTTTTTTTTTCAATAAATGAGGCAAAAAGTTGAGAAATTTTCTTTAAAAAAATTGAAAGATTTTTATGTATTTGTTTGTTTGTTTGTTTGTTTTTTTTTTTTGCTCCAGAGAGTTATGAAATTTTTCATGCTAACTACAAAGAAATTGGATAATAAGTATAAGTAGGTAGCATTATTTTCTATTTCAAAAAAGTACAATAAATTTTTCTCCAGAATCGTAAAAATATTTTTACTCCAAAGGAATTTCTAAAAAAAAAATGGCCAAAAAATTCCAAATCTTATTTGCAACAATTTGAAAAATATTTTGTGCTAAAAAAAATTAGAACTTTTTTTTAATTTAAAAAATTATTATTTTTTTTTTTTTAAATGAGATTTTTTTAATTCAAAAAATTGAGATTTAAAAAAAAAATAAAAAATTGAGTTAATTTATTACTGCTGGAGAATTCTTTTTTTTTCAAAAAGTAGATTGTGCCCAGGCACATTTGGCACAACCTCCAAATACCTACCTGTGTTTTAAATGCAGTGTTGCCAGTCGATTTGGCTTTTAAAATACCGATTTTTAAAACTGTATAATAGTACGTAACTTCGTTTACAAAGATAGGCACCCTATATACATAAAGTTTTTTCTTAGCTATTCTCGGTCATATCTGAATCTCAAAATTTGGACATTCAAACTCGAAACACCCTGTATTATTTCAATATTACCACCAAAGCGAAGACTATTTACGGTTCGTCGATGACGAAATGTTAACTTGGGATATTGAAGGGCTGTAAATTCTGCTAAATTGGTCAAAATAGGCACATTCATTTTCGACGTACACTTCAAAAGCATCGATTTTAAATACGAATAAAAGCACGGTACAGCAGTAGAAGGACTGCGGATTATACGTGAGCCTGGCTCGTATATACATATAGGAAGAGACACATCGAAGAGGGGAAAAAATTTCAGCCGAAAAAGCAATTCATTTTGGCAGACGTAATGAAGCTGCCAAGCGTAACCAGTATATACCTCCTTGGCAATTAGAAATAGGCAACATATCGACTTGACCTTTTTCATTGCTGCTGCTGCTAGTGAATTCTATGTAGTACACTCTATCGTATACAATTCGCCAATGAACTTTAACAGCTGGCGGCTATCGAAATGGCTCATTTTAAACGGAATTCGGATCGCGTTCGCGTACCCAGCACCGCACCAGTCTTATATAGTCGAGTCGAGCGTTTAAAACGAATAGCTTTAGTTATATTGTCGGAATATTTGCGCGAAAATTCTATACATTTTTTACACGACACCGCTTCCATTCGACTAGGCAAGCTCGCCTTGCAAAATCTCAGTTCAAAGGCGCCAATAATACTCGTACAGCAGTTAACGCTAACGTTACGTCGCAGCAGAGGCGACGACGCGAAGCAGGGCAGGGAACCGCCTTTCGCGAGCTCTTTTCCAGGTCAAACAAGGCGAATATTTAAAAGGCGAAATTAAAATAAGATTTTAATGACAACGAAAACGAATGTGAAAAAATTCCCTAAATTACTCCCCGATGAATCGTATCGCGTCGAACATAGGCGCGTAAAAAAAAAACGCAACTCGAGCCCGGCCCCGGACTCTGCGGGACTCGCGAACTGAAAGCAGAATTTCAAGAAGCGTGTGATTTTCAGCTCGCAGCTCGCGCGAGTGAGCGACGCAACAACGTAAACTTTCTCGCGAAAAAATTAAAAACTTTGAGTTCACGTGATGTAAATCGTGTCGACAACAAAACTTTAAAACAAATTACATAGTATTGCTTTATAAAAGGGGGAAATCTGAAGCTTAAATTTTAAATAAAAATATACCGAATGGAAATGTTGTATTACGAGTTTACGAGAAGCATTCGAGGTATATTCGTGTTTTTCATAGCGCAATTTACTTATTTTTTTTCAAGCTCTCATCCCTCGGTCCTGGCCCCACCACGCTCACGCCACCTATATAAAATATTCACCCATTAAACGTCGCCTATACCGTGAAAATTTCCACAATATAAACTCCACTCCTCGTGTACCAGAGAATTAGCCAAGCAGGGTGAAGCTGGAAAAAATATAGGCAATTCTGTAGTACCGCGAGAGAGCGAGAGAGAGAAACCTGCAAGGGTAGAGGGAAAAAAAGCAAGCAAGCGCCAGCCTACAATCGACTATATGTGAGGTCAGAAGAGCTACAACATATAAACGTCGGCATTAGCAGCAGAAAACTCGTAGTATTCGATTTTTTGGACAATTACAAAACTTTGTCTATTACTGTAGCCGAGCGAGTAATAAATAAACTACAAGTCGACCGGCTAACCCACCAGATTAAACACTCGTTTCGTACTCGACTGAGTTTTTCTTTCGGTTTTAACGCAGTGCCGCACTTTTGAAATTACCGTTATCGCGTTAATCGAAAAAAAGCAGGAAAAAAGCCGGCTAAAGTTCGATAATTACGCTACCAACGTCGCCCATCCAATAAACACCGTCTTAGTTGGGGGAGGGCAGGAAGGGGGGAGATGGTAAAATTTACATGACAAATTAACTACCTATATATACAAGGTGTTCGGTTAAAAGTGCCTCCCTTCGACCTAGCAGGTTGGCAATTTGTTTTGATGGTGTGTAAATATGTTTGCCTAACGTTAATATTGAAGGAAAAAATTTGGGATTTTTTGAAAGATTTTTTTTCTTAATTGAAAATAGAAAAGAGGATAAAACCAGCAAGTAATAAATAAGTACAGAGTTGAGGTATGTATTCATTTTGTAAAATTATTAGGCTTATTATCTTTTTTTGGTCAAAAAAAAAAATGCTGATTAAAAAAACATTCGATTTTTTCAAATGAAATGCTGCTTAAAACAAAATTTGTCAAAAAATTTCAACAAAATTCTGAAAAATTGACTTTTCAATAAGTTTTGAATTCTTTGATTGAATAGGTACAAATTTCAAAATTTCGTTTTTGAAAAGAATTTAAAAATAAAAAATTGATCTTGAATTAAATTTTGAAAAATTATATGAAGATCCTTAGACTGCTTTCAAATAAGAAATTGAAAAATTCACTTTCAAACAAAATTTTTAAAATCTAGGTTTTAACAAAATTCTGGAAAATTGACTATTGAATGAAGTTCGGAATATTTTGATTGCACACAATTTCAAAAGGTTGTATGTACTCGTAGAATTGTAGATAGAAAGAATTTTTTAAAAATTGAAAGAAATTGGTTTTTTAAATAAAATTTTGAAAAATTTATGATGAAAATAAAATTGGAAAATGTTGCAATTTTCTTGTCCCTCTTTTTCAAACCAACGTTTACAATATGATATAAACCCCCAAATATTATCATCTGACAATGTAGAAAAAATAGATCGACTAATAACCTTCTTAAAGAAAACCCATCTTTACAATCTAATTTAAACCTCATTGTAGGAGCGCGATAATCCTGGTAATTAAAAGCGCCCAAAAAAAAAACAAAAAAAAAAAAACAGATATTTGAATAACTTTTTTTAAATAGAAAATTCAAAAATTCACTTTTAAACAAAATTTTTAAAACCCTGTTTCAAAAAAATTCGTTTTTGAACAGAATTTCTTTAAAATAATATTACGAAAAAAAAAATTGAAAAATGTTCCATTCGAATAGAATTTTAATAAAACATTGAAATACTTCAACAAAATTCTGAAAAGTTGAATTTCAAAGTTATTTTTGAGAAATATTTTTAGCCGAATTTTTTTTTTAAAATTTAGGCTCTCTGGGGCCGAGCCTAACAGGTCAAATGAGGTCAAACTTGATAGGTAGGGTCCCCTCGATGTAGGAATGATGCAAAAAAATTTTTGGAGCCCTAACTCAAAATTGAATATTTTACCCCTTTTTGAGGGGGTGCGGGGGAGCCCCAATATCATGAAATTTTTTGAAACTTGCCCCAGGGATGAGAACCCTAATTACCTACACCATAGTCAAATTTCAGCTCCCTAAGTCATCCCCACCCCATTTTAGGGCCCAAAAAGTGGATTTTGGGGTCATTTTTTTCACGTTGATCAGGCTACAGACCCCCCAAATGGGGCTGGGGGGCCAAAATTTTCATCATGAATCAAGTTTGTGCCCCTGATGTGCCTTTTGTAGGTTTCAACATTTGGGCCCCCTTTGACCCCTGTCAAGGGTCAAAAATCAAGATTTTTCACAATTTTTCATGTTTTTTCTCGCTTCCCGGTACGTTGATCAGCCTGCAGCCCAAACCAAATGACCTTGGATGCTAAAATTTGGTATTTAGGATAGGTAAGGGTCACTGAGGTGCCTTTTGGGGTTTTGACCCTTGAGCCTCACAATTGGGGTGGCCCCTTTTTGAGGAGGGCTCTAAAGAGGCCCCAATTTGGCAAAATGATTTGAAATTTTTACCAACAACAGTGACTCTGATTGTCTCCACTGTATCCAAATTTCAGATTCCCAAGTCATCCCCACCCCATTTTAGGGCCCAAAAAGTGGATTTTGAGGTCATTTTTTCACGTTGATCAGGCTACAGACCCCCCAAATGGAGCTGGGGGGCCTAAATTTTTATCATAGATCGAGTTCATGCCCCTGATGTGCCTTTTGTAGGTTTTGACCTTTAAACCCCTTTTGACCTCGATACAGGGTCAAAAATCAATATTTTTCAAGTTTTAACCTGTCTTTTCTGACGCGTTGAACAGCCTACAGCCCAAACTAAAAGACCTAAACAATCGAAATTTGGGATGTAGGGTCAGTAGAGGTCACTGATGTGCCTTTTGGGGGTTTCGACTTTTGAGCACCATTTGACCCCCGTACAGGGTCAAAAATCAGAAATTTTCACGTTTTAACCTCTTTTTTGGTGTATTGGCCCTCGTCTGAAGAGCTGAAAGTGTGAAGGGGATTGAGAGCGAAGCCCTCAATCCTCTCCTGCCATGTCCCTATTGAGGGTAAAGACGCCCAATAGGGGCATGGGGGCGGAGCCCCCATCTGAAGAGTCGGAAGTGACGAGGTGGTTGGGGGCGGAGCCCCCATCCTAAGAGTCGAAAGTGATGAGGGGGTTGGGTCGGAGCCTCAACGGGGGTATGGGGGCGGAGCCCCCAACTGAAGATGAAATCTTCAATGCAGAGAGGAACTAAAACTGAAGACAAAAACCTGACTTTTTTAAACTGAATTTGAAGTTAAAACTGATATTGAAACTGAAATACCATGGATGAAAACGTTTTCAAAGTGGTACACTAACTTGAAAAAAAAAATTCGGCTGTCGCGGAGCATCTTGACTGCTACGCGTTTTTTTTAAAAATGTTTTTGAATCAATTCTTGAAAAATTCCTATTTGAAGAAGTTAAAAAATATGTTTTAAAAATAATGAATTTAAACTGATTTAAAAGAATGTTTTCAAGCAAAACTTCGTGAAATTAAATTTTAAAATTTTGTTTTTAACAAAATTCTCAAAAATTGACCTTTAAAAAGAGGGTTTGAATGAAATTTAAAAATAATTTTGAAGGAAATTTTGAAAAATCTGTGTTTTAGAGATACCTATGTTTTTGAATCAATTTTTGAAAATATTCCTATTTAAAAACAAAAATGTCGAAAAATATGTTTTAAAAAAAATTTAATTTGAACAGATTTTTAAAAATGTTTTCAAGCAAAACTTTAAAAAATTAAATTTTGTGTTTAACAAAATTCTCAAGATTAACCTCTAAAAAAAAGGTTTTGATTATAATTTAAAAATATGTAATTTTGAAGAAAATTTTGAAAAAGTGAACGTGGAACAGATTCAAGAAAAACATTTTGAATAATATTTGTAAAATATTCTTTTTGTTCAAAACTTAAAATAAAAAGTTTTTTGAAGAAATTAAAAAAAAAATTGAAAAAATAGACTTCTGACGGGGTGGGGGGGGGGGTAGATTTTAACAACATTTTGAGGAGAAAGTTTATTGAGAACATTTTGAAAAGTGTGTATTTTAAAAACTTTAAAAAATATTATAAATCACTTTTTGAACAAAAAGTTGTTTGGAATAATCTAATCAAATTTTGATAAAATTGTCTACCATAGAATTTAACAAAATTTTAAAAATTTATCTTTTTAACAAATTTTTGAAAAATTATACCTAGGAATTATAATCCTGTTATTAAAAAATTTCATAGAAGAAAAGATCTTTGGAAGATCTGTTGAAAATGCTTTGAATTATTTTCTTGAACAAAATTCTCACCATTTTTTGAAAATCTCACATTCTAATTAAAACAAATTTTCTCCCCAAAAGTTTCTGACAGGAATTAAAATTTTCATTAATTTTTTTTGAAACAATCTGGTTTTTTTTTTATTATTAGGTAGGTAGGTATTAATTTTCTATTGAAATCTTGAAAAATTTCTTTTTAAAAATTCTTTCAATTAAAATTTTCTTAGGTAAGTATTAAAAATTTAAAGTTGAAGAATATGTGTTGAACTTTTTTTTTTTTTTTTTTTTTTTTTTGAAAAAATTCTCAGTTTTAAAAAAAATTTCTGATATTTTTTTTTTGAAAATTTTCTTCTGGATTCCTAAGAAATCCTCAAACGGGTCAAACATCTCAATAAGTAAGTTTCTTTTAAAAAAATTCTTTCACTCAGAAATTATTGAAAAATTTTGTTTAAAAAAAAATGAAATTTTTTCGAAGAAGTTTCTCCATGAAACTTTGTAATGAAAATTAAAATTTTCTTATTAAAAAATTCTCAAGGAAAAAATCTTATTGCAGAATAAAATTATCTGGCAAAAAAAAATCGTGAGAAAATTCTAATGAAAAATTTTTGCATAAAATTTTTTATAAAAAAATCCCAGAAAAGTTAATTTAGAAAAATTTCACTAATTTTTTTTCAAAAATTCGATTTTTAACCACTTTGAAAAAATTCTATAAAAAGTCCCTAGAAATTTTCTCATTTGAAAAGCTACTTAGAAAAATCTCACTCGCAAAAAATAATGTTCATTTAGAATTCATTCAAAAAATCTCAGATTTTTCCCCGCATGTCAATCTCTTTCTTTGAAGAAAATAGAGTACCTAGAGGAATTTTTTCAACACAAAATAAAAATTGTTATGACATATGCTTCCTAAATGTATTTTTTTTTTCAATTCTTCGATTTTTTTGCTGATAATAATCCTTACAAATTTTTATTAAAATTACCTTGTTTCATTTATATCATCTCGAAGGAATTTCAAATTCAAAATTAAAATAGGCACTCTGTCTTCTTGAAGTTTTTTGTTGGTGCTAAAAATCTCAAGTTTAGACATCAACACCGGCAACTTCACCAATACTGCAATTCTGTCAAGAAAAAATCGCCACAGAACAATTCAAAAATACCTATAATAATATTACAACTATCGTTTAAAACGCACCAAACTCGTACGGTGCGTTTTGAAAATTTCGCAGCAGTCTGGTGAAATTGAATGGGCGTGAGTTGTGGCCTCTCGAAACAGTTCGCCGGTAATATTTGTTTTATAGAGAATCATTTCGAATTATATCGCAATGATTGGAAAAAGTATATGGCAAAGACACGCTTTTCGGCGTTATTTTAAAAAAAATTACTCGTCGTTTTGTGCGCTGGCGTTTCTTACTACAGAGTTATAGTCGTGTGTTGTGCGTTATTGCCGCTATAGAACTTTCCATCTTCTCATTTTCTTCCGCGTTCCTGCATTCCCTGACCTGTCGTTAATGAAAATCACTTGAAAAACTTGCAAGTCGAACTTTGTAAAATAAGAAACACTCGGAAATAGAATTTCACCGGAGCCTATACGAGTATACTCTTATATGGCACATGTTTCTTTCAATTTTATTGATCGGCTATTCTTCTATGTAATGCTGTGTGCTGTAAATACGGAATATACGATGTCTGGATGCGTCTTATTGATGAGTTTGTTGTTTCCATTTGCATAATAGAAGCATTGAGATGAATATTAAATTGGCCGAGTTTTTATCTTGGGTTTTTGATAACGTGGCTCGTCGTATGACGTCTGGTTCGTGTTGTACAGTACAACATCTGACTCGTGTGATCCGTTCAGTTATGACTTATGAGATTCATGGCATATGGCATTTGCTGCATGGCATATGTCATTTAATGTTTATTCTATGACGTCTGATTTATATTGTATTATGGCATCGGTTTCATTAAATTAGGAAAAAATTGTTAAACCTTAAAGAGCTAGTAGTTTTCAAAAATTTCAAAGGAGTTGAAAAGTCAATCTCAAACCAACCTATAAAAATGATATGAAAAATAAATAGGTAGGTACTTAATACCTATGAAAAAAATTATTTTGAAAAAATCAAGAAAGTAAAAAAAAATCATGAAAAAAATTGTCCAAAAAAAATTATGAAAAATTCTCCTAATACAAAAATATTGATGCAAAAATTGTTTGAAAAAATACATCTTGGTAAAATAAAAAATTCAAATTCTTTGAATTCATACCTATGAGAAAAAATTCTCAACATTTTTTTAAACAAATTTTTGAAAAGGAAATCTTGAAGAAAAAAATGTTGAAAAATTAATTTTCTTGAAAAAAAAAATTAAATAACTTTGAAAGAATATTTTATGAAAGACATTCTTATAAGAATTTAAAGCGAATTTTTTTCCTAGAAAATTATTGAAAAAATTTACGAAACGCCAGAAAAAAAAATTTCCAAACAAAAAATAGCATTAAAAAATATTAAAAATTTATAGTAAAAAAGTACTTACCTATAATCTTTTTATGCTTGAACTTCAGAAAAAAATCTTTTGGAAAAATCTGAAAAAGTTTGTTAGGTTACTTTAAAATTGGGAAATTCGAAAAAAATATTATTCTTACAAAATAATTTGAAATTACGATTTCCAAAAAAAAAATGAATGAAAATTACCCCCCCCCCCCCCCCTTCCAAGAAAACATTAATTTATTTTTTACTTCAAAATTTCAAAAATTTGAAAAAAATATATTAAGTGAGGGTAATTTTTGTTTTACAAAAAAAAAAAAAAAATAAGGTGGGACAAAAAAATTGATCAAAAACAATTCCCTTGTAAAAAAATTCTTAAATTTCAAAAAATAAAAAAAGGTTTTCTAAATTATAAAAAAAAATGAATAAAAAAAAATCGTCAACAGCAAATTGTTTTTAAAAAAAAAACTCCCTATATAGGAAAAAGAAAAAGCAAAAACTCTGAATAAAGTTTCTGGACCATCAATTAAATTTTTTAAAAAAGAAATCTTCAAGCAAAAATTTTGAAAAAATAAAGTTTCTTGAAAAAAGTTGCTTAAAAGCTTATTTTTTAAAAGTTATCTTGAAAAATATATTAAAAATTTATCCCAAATTTTAAGAAGAAAATCCTCCAGTCTTTCATGGAATAAGTACGTAGGTATTTACGAACAAAATAAAAAATTTCCAAAAAATTTGCGAGGTAAAAGTCTTACGTCTATTCGCTAAGAATTTAAAATAAATCCATTTTCAGAAAGGATAGTTAATAATAGGTATGTAAAAAAAAAACTATTACAACTTTTTTTTTGAAAAAAGTTTGAGTAGAGAAAAATTACATTGAAAAATTATTGAAAATTCTTGGCACAAAAAAAATTGTTTGAAAATATAATCTTTCAAAAAAACTCTTTTGGAAAAGAAATGCAGAAAAAATAAATTGGAGAAAATTAGGTTAAAAATACCTACTTATCTTAAGAAAAGTTCTCTTGAAAAATGTGCAAATATTTCTCAAGTATTTCCTTTTGTGAAAAATCTGAAAAAATTTCCAAGTCACTTAAAAAAAGGTTATTTGAAAATTTGAAAAAAAAATTTTCAACAAATATCTGTGAAGCTAAACATAATAAAATTGTATTCTCTGAATTTGAGAAAATTTTCATTTTCAATAAATTTCAAAAAATGGCAATTTGCATTTTAATCACCGACAAAGGCTACCATTTCGACCAAAGCAAAATCCTACCCTAACTGAATTTGAATTTTTTTTTATTTTCTGTAAATTTTAAAAAATGTGAGTTTTTGCAAAATTGCATTTATTCAATGAAAAAAGTTACCCCAAGATCCAATGTAAAATTCTCCTAAGAAAAAAGTTGATGAAAAAATCTGTAAAAAAAAATGAAGAATTTGAAGAAAAAAAATCAGCTAATATTCTTACAAAACAGTTTGTAATTAAATTTCCAAAAAAAAAAAAAAAAATAGAAAATTAAACTCCCCCTACCAACAAAATATTTTTTTTACTTCAAAATTTCAAAAATGTGAAAAAAATGTTATCAACTCAAAGATTTTTTTCAAAAATAAATAGATAAAATAGATAAAAAAATTCTCCAAAAATTGAGATTTTTTCCTTTTTTTATGTACTGACGTGCTATAGTTTTTTCCTTTCATTTTTTTCTGAAAAAATTGAAGGATTGGTTTCTCTTTCTGGGAGAACTGAATGATTTTTTTTTGGAAAAAGTAGATTGTGCCTGAGCACAATTGGCACAATCTGCAGATACACCTGTGCCCAAGTCACCCATGACATCACTCTTGTTCCACAACACCAAAGTTCACCTCACCCCTTTCCAGGCACGCTGTATCAGCAGCAGCCTTACCCAACCTACAAAAGCCCAACACGTATAACCAATATACCCCCCTTACGTATGATTATAGCAGCAGGCAATGGTCATACAATGGGCGAAACTCGAAGGCGTATGAAAGAATCTGGCGGCGGCGGTGGAGGCGGTGGTTTTTCAGCGCATCATTCTCGAACATTACCGAAGACTAACTTCCCTCACCTTCATCACCGTTCCCATTCTCATCCGCACACGTTTGCCCATCTGCCGCGTCACCAACACTACCATACCCATCCGCATCAACAGCATCACCAACATTCGCAACGTCACCCGTACTCGGTGGCCCCCAGCGACGTCTACATCACCACATTAAACGTCACCCCCAGCTTACATAGCGATTTCGAAGAAGACGAAGACGAACGTTTCCGTCATCATGGTCTATTCGGCAGCGAAACGGATACCGATGACGGAAAGGTGACCAGCGTTACGCATACGCCCTCCCCCCACCACTTGCTCAACGGCAGTAATGAGACGCAGACGGAGGAAGATGACGAAACCACTCTCAGAGAGATACTCGTGAGGTATGTTGTGACGGAAGATGTCGGCACCCCCACACGTGGGGCTGCCTATCATCTCACATATTGGCAGAATTAACTCTCTGCCGCGCCTTCAATTAGCTAGACTCTGCCCTTGCCCCCCCCCCCCAGTTACCAGTCCCATTGTATGTAAAAGTCGATAATTCACACCGGATAAGCGCGAAAAGTGCGAGAAAAAAATGGGCTACGACGCAGCCCACCCCCCCATCCCACCACTTCAAAATGAGCCTGCGTTTCGGACGCCGGAATTGTGTTTATTTTGCGTTTTTACGATTAAATTAATTATCATTAGGCGTTCGTTGTAATTATAGCCTACCACGAATGACATTATACCTAATGGCTACTTTTTCGCCGTCTGCTGGCCGATTATTTACAGGTTTTAATTATTTTCACCATTATCGTCGTTTCGTGATTTTAATTAGAATTTTGTAGTAGCCGTTTCGTGTCCTGGAGGTACTTTATACTTCGCACTAGGCCCCCTCACTTCTTCGGCGACCGAGTCCGGTGTGATATACTCGTACGTGTGGTACAAGGGGGTTGAAATATACGAGTATTTAAATCTCTTAATTTTGAGGCTCGCTTCGTGTTTGAAACGAATTGAAAAATTTACCACGTCGTCGATCTGCGGAGCCATTTGTGGCTCGAACTTGGTTTAATTTGCATCGATATTAATCCAGTCAAATTAGGCCATTTCCCGAACAAAATGAAGGACGAAATTTTTTGTAAAGGTGCTCTGATTAATATATAAAAATCCCCCTAAAATTGGAGTGAAGCTTCACCCCTCAAATATCCACATTTTTGCTCCTTAATTTTGTCACCACTTTATTCACGTATATTTCAGTTCCTAATATAGCTATAGAATTTTTTTTCATACAAAAAATGTACAGAATTAAATATTCATCCAAATTGGTAATTAACAATTTTTTGGTAGAAATGATAGTAACATCGCAAATTGACTTTTAAGTTATTGTTCCATTCCCATTAGGCAAAAAACGGGATCCCCTCACAGAAATTGTTTTCCCCGTCAAATTGTTAATAATGGTCCTTATCAACATACAGGGTGTCCCAGAAAGAGAGTAAAGCCTTCTAAGCAGTAACTATACAACTTATAATGAATCGACGTAAGTATGTTTGCCTAACCTCCGGACTGCAGGGGCTGAGTTATTTGAAAAAACATGTAAAAAAAGTGACAATTTTTCTTATTTTTCTGCGATAACTCAAAAAGCTGTCCTTTGGCCAAGCTGTTGTTATTAACTTTTCTAGACGAAAAAATGCTGCTCTTTTCAATGGCATAGCCCCCACCCTTCCAATGAGTGAATAATTTGTTGAAAAATTCTGAAAAAATCGCAAATAATTTATTTTTAAATTTATTTTCCTTAAATAATTTTTTTTCAGATGTTTTCCCATAGAAAATAAACTTTTCATAAGTTTTGATTGATTAAAAAAACATTATTTTTTATGAAAAATAATTTTTTTAAATTTTAATTATGATTTATTTTTTTCATATGTTGTTCAATAAATTATTCGCTCATAACTTTTGATTGGAGTAAGGTAGAGGGGTGGGGATTGCGCCATTGAAAAGAGCAGCATTTTTTCATGTAAAAAAGTTGATAATAACAGCGGGGTCAAAGCACAATTTTTTGAGTTATCACAGAAAAATAATAAAAATTGTATGTTTTTTAAAATATTTTGCTCGGTATAAACTTCTTTGTTCAGTTATGAAAGTTACCAGTCCCATGAAAAAATTCTAGACAAGCTTTGTCATCTGATAGGTTGGAAACACTCTGCCAAAAAGAGGAAAAAAATTTCGGTGAACAAAATTCAGCCCCTGCAGTCCGGAGGTTAGGCAAACATACTTACATCGACTCATCATAAGTTGAATAGTTACTGGTTTGAAGGCTTTACTCTCAATCAGGTACACTCTGTATCTCTGTATGGCTGTATATAAAATCTGTCAAAATCAGAGTACGTCTTCACCCCCCCCCCCCCAACAACATTCTGCTCCCAAATTTTATTTTTTTCGCGTAATTCATAGCTTGGTTCCTAATAACGCCACTAAAAAATTTTCAACACAAAATATGTTAAGCAGTTTTCCTAAAAATTGGTTATTTGAAATTTTTTGGTGGGAATGACGGTGACGCCGCAAATACTTTAAAGTTTATTTGCTGCATTAGCTATCACTCCCACCAAAAAAGCTGCGAGTAACTGATTTTTAAAAAATTCAATTCTGTACATATTTTGTGCTGAAAATTTTTCAGTATTTTTATTAGGAACTGAGATAAACGTGGATTACTCAAAAAAAAAGTAACGTGGGGGCGAAAAAGGGAAGTTTTGGGGGTCATGATGCACTCTAACTTCGACAGATTTTATATTATGTTGATAAGGCCACCGATACGAGCAACTTTTTTTTTTGAAATCTGTTTTTTGGTCTAATTTGAATGAACCAATGGCTTCAAAGTCGATTTGCGGCGTTACTATCATTCTTACCAAAAAATTGAAAATAACCAATTTGGAAGAATATTCAATTCTGTATATTTTTTGTATGAAAAAAATTTCTGTAGCTTCATTAGGAACTGAAATAGTGGGGGCAAAATTAGGGGACAAATATGTGGATATTTGGAGGTGAAGCTCCACTCCATTTTAGGGGGCTTTTTATACATTAATTAGATTTGTTTGGGAAAAAACTATTTTTTGGCCCAATTTCACTACACCAAAGGGGTGGCTGTATAATTCGAGCTTGTCGAGTGCTCAGGGGGGCGAGACGATAAATCGCCTTGCGATAGGTATGTTTCGTTTGTCTAGCTCATTGTTGGCGACACGTTCCAAAGTAGTATATATATTTTTTTCTCGAGCCGCCACTTATTATATAGGTGTTATACGGAGTAACGAGCTTTTTGCTATACAAACAAGGCAGCGTGAAAAACAAAAAGACTGTTTTTAACGGTTCTCTTTATAATGGGAAAAGTGCCCAGTTTCTTTTTGCTTTATACATCTGAGCCGTTTATTGTGTAAAGGTAAGGATAAGGCTTTCAGTGCCAGCCTGCCATCCTGGTTGCCTACTTGTCTGATCTTCATCCTACTGCCATGCCATTAAGAAAGCTCCTCTGTGGAAATACTTTTTAAATTTTCGCCCTCGGTGATTCTTTTTCTCTTCTGCTCTTTTTTAATTACATTATTTCGTCACTCGATGCCGCGTAATTATTGTTTTTAATTTTTTTTTCCTTTCGCAGAGGTTTCCTCGGCCCCTCTTTTCGTCGCCTATTTTTTTTAATACGAAGGAAGACGAAGTGAAGCGAGTTCCACAGTAGGGTTTCCCCGTCGTTTATGAAAATATACGAAATTTAAATCCGATTTCTGGGCGTCGTGAAACGTATAGTAGGTGTCGGCTGTCCGCTTCTGCATTCGTGTACCTTTCAACTTTTTAATGATGGTTTTAATAAAGACCGTGTGTAATTAAAAAATATTCTAATGGATCTTCTAAGCTGCTGAAAACGACCGAGTCGAGTTTTTTTCTCTCGCGTTGGTTTCGTTTTTTCCCTCGATTTGGCTTCGGTGAGCGGTTCGAGGGCTGAAATGATGCGAGTAGTTGATGTGCGGAGCGTAATGACCCTGGATGGTGGGTAGAAAGTGGAAATTTAAGAGATTTACGGGGATTTGCGGGGGTAGGGGAATTGAATAGTGATTTTTTTTTCTTGGCAAGGGAAGGAGACTGTGAAATATCGTTGCGGTTTTTATGATATATAAATTATTTATGGTTTTGAAATTCAAAGAAGAATACAGATAAATTTTCATTTTACGTGCCTACAAAAAATTATTTAAAAAATTAAAAAATGCAATTGCAAAATTTTTGAAATTTTTTTAAAACCCAAAACATCACAATGAAAAATAATAAAAAAAAATCTGAAAAAATTAGCAGAAAATTTGAATTTTTTTTTCTAAAATCATCTGACTTTTTAAATGTGAAAATTGAAAAAAAGAAGAAATTTTATATTTTCTTTGAGTAAAATTTAAAAAAAAATTTGATAAATTTTACAAAACCAATTCAAGTAATTTTTCAGTTTTTTAGCACAAAAGTTCACAATATCAAGTTTGAAAAAATTCATAAAATATTTTTTGTTTTTAAATTGTGTTTCAAGTTATTTCAGTGAAATTTGAAAAAAAAAATTGAAGAAATACTATATTTCTCATAATAATGAAATAACTCTTTCACAAAGAAATTTTTATAAAATTTTTATAAATTTTTTTTTTTTTTTTTTTTTTTTTTTTTTCAAAATTGTGTACCTTTTTTTTAGTAAAATTTCAACAAAAAAAAATTGTAGAAATGCTTATATTTTTCAGGATAAAATTTTTATTTATTTATTTTTTTTTGATGAATTTGTCAAACTTTACAGAAATTTTTTTTTTTAAATTCTTACTTAATAATTTAGTTTTTTTTTTCATTTTTTCAGCTCAAAACTTTACGATATTAATTTTGAAAAATTCATTACAAATTTCAAACTACCTGAAAAGGTAATATATATATATATTTTTTTTTCAAAATTGTGTTTCAAGTTTCTTCAGTGAAATTTGAATTTGTAGTAATAAAATTTCTTTTTTACTTTTTCACGAGGGATTTTATAAATTTTGCTCTATTTTTTTTCTTTCTTTATTTTTTGGATTTCTCACAATGCATTATTTAGAAAAATTTCACAACAATGCTTTTTTTCAAAATAAAAAAAAATAAAAAAAAAAATACTGCAGCTAGGGAAAAGGTTATGATTTTTGTTTTCAAAAAACGTCAACAGTGGAATTTTAACAATAAAAAATAAAATTTTCAAAAAAATAATACCTACCTAATAAAATAATAATTAGATATTATTCAAAAAAATTGAAAGACAAAAAATTAGATTTTTTAATTTTGAAGAATCTCTTAAATTGTAGTGAAAAATAGAGGTTTTGAAGAAATTTGCGAAGGCCAGAAAGGATTGAAATTTTAATCGTGATTTTCTTGCCAATCGGTAATATATTGGTGGGGGGGGGGGGGTGCTATGAAAATATTGCAGTGACTTAATTGTGATGAAATTTTTTTTTTTTTCGAGTTTTAAAATTCATTAAAAATTACATGGAAATTTTCAATTTTTAAAAAATATTTTTTTTGGAGTTTTTCGTGAGAAATTTTTTTGAGATATTGCAGAACAAAAAAATTTGAACCTAAAGAATTTTTGTCTGAAAAAAATTTGAAACTTTTTTCAGCATCTTTTTTTTTTTTAATTTTGACATGAAATTTTCAACTCTTAATGAACGAAGAATAAAATTCCCAAAATAAAAAATAAATCACAACGAATTTGTTGAAAAAAATTTACAAACAGAAAATATTTTTTTATGATTTTTAATATTGAGAAAAATTCTTCAAACTCTGTAAAGAAATGAAACTTGAGAATTTAGGATACTAATTAGGGTGTATTCTTTGTTTGGGAGGGAGGGGAGGAGAGATGGGGAGGAGGGGAGGTAGTATTGACTTTAAAACTGTTCGATAATTTTATAGCTGGAGGAAAAGGTTGCAAAAGGTATCGACATTCTTGCGAGATGAATTTTTATTTTTGAAAAAATAAAAAACCAAGTATCCCAACGTGGATTTTTGTATCGTCTATTTCTTAGGATTCAACTTGAACATAGTTCTTTCTGACCTAAAAAAAATCCAAGAAAAATATACACGTGAAAATCTGACTGCATTTGTGGTAACCGCATGAAAAGAAACCGATGTTGAATATTTTCGTGACATGTTTCGCAGCAGTTGATTCGCATCATTAGTACAACACCCACTGTTATACGACTCGAATACGTATGTTAGCCTATGTAAAATATACGTATAATATAGGTTTAAGCCCGCACGAGGTTAACATCCTCTTTTCAGCCAGCCTCGTGAATCCAATATATCAACAAAAATAAAAAATAAATTCCATCTCGTCTAAAAAACATCCCTTATTTGGCTGTTTTTTTTTCTAAATCTCGTATGAGCCATCTTCGTCGATCCGTTAGCCAAAACGAAGCTATGGAAAAAATTTCCGGATTTTTTTTCGCCCGTTTTGTAAAAACTCGCTCAAGTATTTAGTTACCGTTTTGGAAATTAATCATATAAAACCGGCGCGGCGGAAGCTTAAATATTATTAATTTCGCGCGCTTCACTGGCAAAAAATCGTTTTCCTAAGGTCTCTTAGAAGTTGGCGGAGGAAAAAAAATACGCTATGTGAGCTAATTAGGAGCTTATCGTATCTGGGCTATTGTGTTGCGTTGTGCTTGGCTATTAGATGGGGTGTTTTCTAAAATTGTTATCGAATTTGGAAGTTTTTTTTTGTTGGAGGGGTTGAGATGATGAATTTGTGTCGATTGGGTTTGCCCGATTTTTTTTCTTTTTTCAAGTTGCAAGGATCTTGAAATATTTATTTAATGCTTTTTCACCAACGTGATAGTGAAAGATTTCTTTTTAGTCTAGAATTTTTTTTTAATGCAGTTTTTTGATAAAAACCTGAATAGATTTTTTTTTAAATCGATTTGTAAAATTCTTGAAAAAAATTGTTCCTTAAAGATATTGATTTCAAATAAAAGTTGTCTTGAAATTTTCAACAAAAAGAAAGTACCTACTTGTGAAATATTTGAAAAAATTTTCACAAAAAATGTAGTAAAAAATTTATTTAAAACTCGTAAGTTTCTTTGTATTTAAAAATATAAAAAATAAAAACTCTTCATAAAAAATTCAGGTGTGAAATTTTTATGAAAATTCCATTTTGAAAATTCTTATTTGAATTGTTTTTCAAATTTTGCGGTAAAATATTTTAAAATCCTCGTAAAAATTTCCAAAACATGTTGTCCATTTGAGTTTGAAAAAAAAATTCTAATGCTGAATTCCAAAAATTCTTCAAGAAAAAATTTAAAAATTATAATTAAAAATCATCTTTCATTGTGATTTTTTTTGGCCATTTATTTTTATTTTTTCAATTCTAAAATTAATTCTGAAAACTTTTTTATACCTAAGTTTAAAAATCATTCAATTTCAATTCCAACACTAGAACTACTCGTACAATTTTTAATGAACAAAACTTTTTTTTAATTTATAGGTTAAGTTTTAAAAAATTGATTTTTATCAATTTACGCTACAAAATTTTAAAATCTATCATTAAAAAAATTAAAAAAAAAATTGTCGTGAATTTTTTATTTATTTAAAAGTTGCTCTGTATGAAAAATGCTCCGAGAAAAAGTAAAACAAAGAAAAATTGTAAAAAGTAACTTGTTTTTGTGAATTAGAGCTTCAATTTTTGTTTTGAAATTTATTTTGAAAAATTCTTTGTAAAAATCAATCCAATAATTATTGTAGAAAAATTTCAATTCTTTTTTAAAATTCAAAATCTATTTCAACAATTTTTTCCCATTTTTTTTTAGAAATTCAATTTTGAAATTATTGTACTTACGATTTTATGTAAAAAGAATCCTATGTATTTTTTTTTTTTTTTTAATTTCGTCATAAAAAAAAATTGAAAAATTTGTTGATTTTTTTTTTGTGAATCGCTCTAATAATTAAAAATAAAAAATCTTTTGTAGAAAATTCAAAAAATTTTCCTTGAAAACATGAAATCAAAAATTTTGTAAAATTCGTCAGTTTTTTTTTTTTTTTTTTTTTTGAAAATTTGGATCTATTGAAAAAGCTGGAATGTTTTTCAAATTATTGTTGTGAACGTTTTAAAAAAATCCTCGTAAGGTTTCAAAAAAGTTATTCTATTTTTTTCGGAAATCCTTCTTTGTAGGATATTTTTTTTTTAAATCTTGTGAAAAAAATGATTTTTTTGGATTTTTTTTTTCAAATTTTGTTTTAAAGTTTCTTTTAAAGTAATTTATGGTAAAAAGGTTCTCATAAATTTTTTTTATAATTTTTTTAGGTAAAGAAAATTTTGGAAAAATTGTTTCAAAATTGATTTTGATTTTTTTCCCATAAGTTGTTGAAAAAAAATCAATTTTGATAAATTATAAAAGCAGTTTTTGAAAATTTATTTTAAAAAATTGAAATGCTTTTTAAATTTTATTGCAGTAATTTTTTTTCAAATTCATTCGTGAAATAATTCAATTTTTTTTTTTTTTTTTTTTTAAGAATGCCCCACAAAATTTTGTAGTGAGTAAATTAATTGTTTTAAAGAAATGCCTTACTTATAATTTTCCCAAATCAAAGAAAAAAAAATTATGAAAATAGTCTAAAAAATTTTAAATTCTCAGTTCTTTTGAAATCGTATGGTAATAATATGAAAAATATCGAATTTAAACATCTTCAGACATGAATTTTATACTTTGTTCAGAATAAGAATAAAAAAAAACACTGATCATCAACACCCTTTACTGCAAGGAAATTTAAAATAAATGAAACAATAACATAGCCAACTATTGCTTGGAATTATTTTTCTGGTCGAATTCTTATTTTTCCTTTCCCCTCTCGCCCATCTGCTAGATGTGTTTTTTTTTATTCTTATTCTGAACATAGTATAGGACTTCAGGACATCTGGGTGAAGGTTTTGAACTTCCAAAATTGCTTCAATATGGTGTTTTAATAGAAAATTAGAAAGAAACAGAAAATATAAACAATTACGACCAAAAATGTGAAAATCTTTTTTTCCAAATAACCTTGCATTGAAAAATTGCTCAAAAGTCTTTGTTGAAAAATTTTAAAATTTCTTTAAAATCATTTTTTGTGGATTTTTTTTCTCAGGTACTCAAAGAAATACATTGATTTTTTTTTTGTAAATTTTTCTCGAAAAAATGTTTTCAAAATTTGAAAAATTCCTGAAAAAACATTTTGTATTTTTTTCGTCAAAATTTGTTTTAGAAAATTAAAAAAATCTTTTTTAACGAAGATTTTTGAATTTTATTATAAAAATTTTTGAAAAATTAATTCTGAAGAAAATTTTATGTAAGCTGTTTTCTTCGTTGTGACATTTTTCAAAAAAAAAAAAAAAAAAAAAAAAACATCCTTTTTTTGGAAATTCCTCACGAAAGTTTTCATTATGAAAAATTTGAAAAAGTTTAACATCAACAAATTAAAAAAGTATACCTACCTACTTATACCTATTTTATTGAATTTTTTTTCCAATTTTTTTTGGTTATTTAAATGAAACGTTGAATGAAATTTTAGTTTGAAAATTTCAAAAAATCTTTTTAAAAAAACATCACGAGATGATTTAAATTTTGAATTTTTTGAAAAACTGAAAAAAATACCTACCTCCCTACCTCCTTATAAATATGTTTTTGAGAAGTCCAGAAGAACCATTTTAAAAATTGGGAATTTTCCTTTGATACCTACTGATTCATCTGAATCCTTCTAAAAAAAATTAGTTCCAAAAATCTTTCAAGATTGTCTTCTCCAATGATATTAGAATTTCCAAAAATTTTATCCAAGCTCAATATCATTTCAAAACACTGGCAAATGGCACAACATGGCATGGCTCATAGTCAAACGAATCAAATCGCTCAATATTAAAAAAACCATTAGCTATAATTTGCAGTTACTCCGTATTTCCTAGATTAATTATTAGAAAGCTACCTATAAATATAAGATTATCGTGGATTTTTTCCGCTTCGTATGCATGACATTTGGATTTTAAAAACTAAGAAAAATACACGAGCGCTTTTCTTCGTTCCCAAAAGAAAATTGCGTCATAGTACACGAGACCTAACCATGTACATTGTACACTGTACTGCTGCAATTTGCATAGACGAAAAATAGAACCAACTATACGAGATTGCATTAAAGCCGAGCGAGGAAAAATAGCGAAAAAATATACATACATAGGTTGAAAAAAAAGAAGAAAAAAATCGATGAACAGCTTTTTACTTTGATGTCGTCGCAAGTGACTCCTCCGGGCCAGAGAGAGAATAAAGATGTCCGATTTTTAGCAAATAGACAGAGCCAGGGGCTGCGACAGTGAAATACCGAGGGTTAGGAAGGGATGGGGGCGTAGTTGGGAAATTATTAAGAAGAAATCTCGACCAGCATAACGATCAACAGGCTAAGCGTAGTGACCCTTAGCCGGGGTTTTATAAAACACCACATCATACGGCAGATTTGGCATTTACAAAACGAGTTTAATTTCTGAAACGAGACAAGAATGAAGCTTGACGTGTCTGCTTGTGCTTATTGAGCCCGAGAGCAGCTTTTGTGCGCGAAAAACACAAAAGGGCACCGAATAGAGTCGTAATAGCGTATAGGTATTCTAAGCGTCGTCGGTAGATTGCGAAATGTATTCTATGGCGAGATCAATGTACTGTTAAGCTCGTATTACTGTGCTGTGCAAGTGTGGAAATTTTTATTAGCCAGACTCCGATGCATGCGTCTTTTTCCACCCCTCGGTAGATAATATTTTTTCATCTTCGGGCGTCCCAGACTGGTACAGCTATAAATGTAGCTCGTCTGGATACACGAAACATTTCAATGTTGAGTTATATGGTGGAGAAATAATAAGGAAAATTTTCTCCACTGTCGTAAATACCTTGGTTGGGAATTAATCGTACGCGAAGGTATATCATCAAGCCAAAGCATGTCGAACAAGTTTGCAAATGATCTCGAAACTAACTCGGGTTCGAAAGAATTACAATCCTGCGTCCTCGTCTTACCCTCATATAGAACACGTTCAAACTGCACGTAATTTATTTTTAAAAATATTTATACTTCGAACAGTGGTTTTTTCCTTTCGCCAATTTATTTCCTCAGCTTGATTCCATTTGCAATTTGGATTTGTTCTGAGGGAAACAACTAGCAAGTTTTCCCCCTTCCTTTTGTACTATATTAGAGGTACACGAACCCTACACTCGGGACTTGGGGCGTTTTATCGATTCCATGGCTTCAGGCTCGTCTGGTTTTTATACACTTAACTAGTACATTTCATCTCGAGGGAAGTGAACCGTGAAACGCGAACATTTTAGAAATGGATATCTTACCTACTTGTACGTTTATTGTGTCGGATAATTTTCTAGATTAGGTTGCGCATTGTGCTGCCTATAAATGCTGACTCCTCCTGGCGCACATGCGAGTATTTCTGGACCCATTGCTGTGGGCCAGGCAAAATAATATTTTTAATATAAATTTTTATATTATAATATTCCATCACTTTGCGCGAGCCCTTCGATGGGTGGTGGCCGACCGACCCAAAGAATGAACGACAAAATTCGACTCTAATATTTATGCGAGTTATTAAAATACTTTCAACATGTTAATCGTTCCTATCGTCATTAATTATTTTTTTAATTTTTGATATAGAATTCTTTTTAATAATACCTTTAATTATTTTATCTAAAAATTTTAATTGAATTAAATTTAATTACCGGGCTCGAGGCGAGCTTTATTGTTATTAAATTTCAACCATTTATGGGATCCGATCGTGTACAGGGCGTTTGGAAAATGTGCAGTGGAGGTGGGTGGATTCCAGATGTAGTTGATAAGATGATGAAAAATTTTTATTGCTTTGAAAATTTTCTAGAGAAAATTTGTAGAGAAAAAAAAATTGATGCACAAATATTTGTACAAAATTTTGAAAATTAAAGAATTGTAATGAAATAAAAATTCAAACAAGTTTAAGTTTAAATAAAATATTATTTGTAGGTATTAAAAAAAAAATATTCGAGAAAAAGATTTTGATCTTTAAAACAAGCTGAAAGTTGTTTTTTAAAATTAAAAAATCATGTTTTAAAATCAAAATTTAAAAAGTTTCACTTCTTTTCAAAAAAAAAAAATAATAATAATAATAAATACATAAATAAATAATTAGAACTTCTCTTTTAACATACTTACCTACTTTTAAAATGTATCGAATAAAATTCTGAAAAAAAAAACCATTGTGGTTTTTATCCCACTCATTTTCTTCAAACTTGAAAATTGTGTCTTTTTCAAAATTCAAAAATTTTAATTCTTGTTTTAAATTCCAAGTTTTGTTTTGGAAAAAAAAATCTAGAATTTAAAAAAAAAAAGTTTTTTGACGTAGGTAATAGAGTAATCTTGGAAAAATATCCTGAAATAATGTCTTCATACAAAATTATTTACCTCTAAATCATACTCAATTTTTTTCGATTTTAAAATTATGATTTGGCCAGAATTCAAAAAAATTTATTTTTAAAAGTAATACTAAAAAATAAGTATGTAAAGCACCCCTCCCCCCTCATTCAAATATCACTCAAATTTGTTTTATACCTACGTAATTTTGAAAAAACTAGTCTTGTTTGAATGTCGAAAAAAAAAATCGTTGCAGAAGTTCTTCATTTTTATTTTGAATTTAAAAATTATGTCTTTGACTAAAATTCAAAACTTTTGATCGATACAGAAATTAAAGAAAATTTTAAAGAAAAAATCGTACCTAAGTAATATTATTTTGAAGCTATGTTTTCGTTTTTGAGAAAAAAAATGAAACAAAATAATTTTAAAAAAAAGCTTTTCAATATCATTTAAAAGAATAGATTTTGAATTAAATTTCTTTGAAAATTTCAATGGAAATACTTACTCAAATTTCATCTTTTTAAAAATTATTTCCCTAATTTATAAATCGTTTTGATCAAAATTAAATTTTTCACGTTTTTTTTCTTGAAAAAATGCCTACATTTTGTAAAGTTGTTTAAAAAAAAGGAAAAATGAAAAAAAAAATTTGTATTTCAAATACTTTTGAGAAAAATATCCTCGAAACATACTCAATTTTTATTTTCTATTTAAAAGTTGTGTTTCGACCAAACCAACAAAATTTTCAAAAAATTGCAAGTTGAGTTTTTGAAAAAAATAAAAAAAAATGTTTTTTAAGTACCTACATAATTTTGAAATTATATACCTATCTCGAATGAAATTTGTGAAAAAAGGATATTAGATCGTACCAAATTTTTTTATTTTAAAATTTTGCTTTGACCAAAATTCAATTATTTAAATTTTTAAAAGGTTTCCAATAATTTTTGTTTTTCAAAAAAAATTGTAGTTTCACATAATTTTGAAAAAATTTCTGTAGAATACAATTTGGAAAAATAATCTAAAATCATTTACTCATATTTGACAAAAAAAAAAAAAATAGTAAGTAAGTAATGTTGGTTTTTTTTTTCAAATAAAAATTTGTGTTTTAATGTAATTTTGAAGAAAAAAAAAATGATAAATAAAATTTGAAAAATAATCGCTTATTGGAACATGCTCAATTTTAATTATTTTTATTTTAAAAATATTGTGTTCTGACCAAAATTCAAGAATTTTAAAGTTTTCTCTCTCTTTTGTTCAACAGTTAGTTCATTTTTTTAAAAATCTGCTCAAAAAATTGAATTCAATTTTTTTTTTAAATTTGTTTTTGGTTTTAAATGAAAAAATTCTTTTTTTTGGAACAGTTTTGAAACTAATTCATCTTGAATACAAATTGAAAAAAAAGTTGAAAAAGTACTGATATTTTTCAACTTGAAAAAAATTGTGTTTCGACCAAAATATAACAACTTTTAAAAATTTTTCAAGTTTTGTTCATGAAAAAAAAAAAAAAAAAAATGAGAAGTTGTATTTTTTTAAATAGGGCTACTTGGTATTTTTATTTTATTCATTTATTTGATGAAAAGTTGCTTTTTGGTGTAATTGAACAAAATCACTTGAATAAATTTCGATTTTCTTTTTCTCATTATTAAAAAATGTGCTTTTACCAAAATTATTAAAATTTCAGTTTTTTAAGAATAATTTTTGAATTCTGTTTTGTTTTTTGTAAAAAAAATTTGGCATAGTTTTACAAAAATTGATTATAAATAAAATTTTGAAAAAAAAAATTTCAACACATCAAATAGGGTCGATATGCTAAATTTTCAAAAATTCAAAAATTTTGTTTGATTTTTTTTTTCAAGTTTCAATTTTTTCCAAAAAAAATTGTTATTTTTTTCATTAAAAAAAGGGTTATTTTGAGAAAAAAATACTTAATTTCATTTTCAATATAAAAATTTTAGTTTTAACCAAAATTCAAAAATTTACATGTTAAAAAATCATTTTAATAGGTACTGGTTTAAGAAAAAATTGATGAAATTGATACCAAAATTTCAGTTTCTCCTTCCCTCATAACCAAATAGTCTCGCCATGCCACCGTCATGATTGGTGCTCAGTTCGGTTTGACGAATGAAGTTTGTTTTTAAAATCCCAATTATAGTTCAATTTGACTTCAATTAAGTCAAGTTATGTAGGTTTTGCAAATTAATTTTGCAAGTTTGTTTTAAATGGGCAAATCTTGAAATGATACAAATTTTCAAATTAAAATTTTTCTTGAATTTTAGCTTTGCTCCTATGGCTTCTGCGCTCCATAAAATTACCTTATGAAAATTTCTCACTATCAAGATTTCTTCCAACTTCACCTCCCCCCTCATCCGGCTACTTGCTACCCTACAAATAGCAAAACATCCTCCCTTCCCTAGGCGTAGGCTCATTGATAAAATTTCTGCCGCTCGTAAACCACGACGACGCTAGAACATCGCCCAATAATGGCAACTATTTAACGTGCTATTCGACGACAAGAAAAATATTCACGGTGCGCCTCTATGCTGGCGAAGAAAGTTCCAATAGCATAATCGAAATTAACCAACGGTGATTATCATTTGTATTTGCGAGCACGAGCATCGAACAGATTTCTGTTCGCAGAAAGAGAGGGAAACAAATACACGATGGTGAGAGAGGACGAGGGGTAAGGAAGAGGTTGCCATTTTAATCTCATTATTATTCCCGACCAGTAAAGTTATTTGATTTGCGATGAACAGATTTTGTAATAAATTATGTTAATTTTGGTTCGATACTACGAGAGCTCGAAGGAGAAAAAAAATTGAAAACTTTAAATTTCCTTTAGATGATCTTTATATATACGTATTTTTTCATCTTCATGCCTGGTGGAAATTTTCATTAGCACAAATCATACCTTTTGTCGGATTTTAAACGGACGAATCTCGACGATAAAGGGTTCTCCTGACTGGGAACAGATATCTACACCTTTACATTGAGGTTTTAATTATACTCAGATTCGACGTGCTCGTTCGTATCGGGCTCGGGATTCGTTGGTTCGATTTCATTACCAATATTTATGGCGAATTAAACGCCTCCTATCGCAGATACTATCTTTATATAAAACGAACGTAAAAATTTAATCCACTCGTAAAAATGTCAAACTAAGCAAATATGTATAAAATACGACACGATACGTCGTCGTGCGCCGGTAAAATCAGACGACAGCGCGTTTTCAAACTGGAAGGCAATAAAATTTGCCATATTTCGTCATCTTGAAAAAGCTATCTCGTATACGTCTTTCTTTCAAACGAAACGTAACATTTCTATAATCGAGTATAAATATTTCCTCGTTATTTGGCCAGGAATAAAACTACCATCGACAATGCGCTGCAGCATTCGATGGGTAGAGTAAAATCAAAAAGCGATTTTTAAACGTAAACTCGATTCGACACATGTTGAGAAATTCGTCGGCAGCGAAAGGGAAAAAAAGAAGAATTAAAACTCTCGTATCCGAAGCGAAGGCGTAAACAAACCCAGACGAGCTCCCGGCATCGGATATTTTCCAAACAAAAACATGGGAAAAAAGTAACGAAAAAAACACCATTTTCAATGCCGATTAATGTTAACACGAAATGTTTACGAACGATGCGATGGATTTTACCTTTCGTTAATGTTTAACTTTTGACAGATCTTTCGAAATTCACGTTACGAGCGAGTTGGTTGTTTATACTTCCAACAAGCTTGTACAGAGTTTTTCGTACAAGCCGAATGCCGAGCATAGGGTGGAAAAAATGCCCGCTATTTGGCGCCTCGCCCCTTGAGCGAACGTCGCTCGTCGCGAATAATGAACGAAAATTAGATAACTTTACCGGGGCTGAGTAAATTATAAGAAGTTACGAACGATGAGGGACAAGCAGGCGGGAGAGGAACGACCGACGTTTATTTTACGTTTTACGTCGTAATAATGTCTTATAGGTAACTATCTTTTTGGACTGTGTGTGTGCACTGTGCTTGTGCTTCGTATAACTTCGACTAGTTTTCTAACATGCGAATAAATGATCGACCTTTGAAAGACCTAGAGATTTTTTGTGTTTGTAATATTGTAAATAACTTATAAAATATGAGAAGAAGTGATGAATGGAAAGAAGAACCAGAGAATTGGAAAATATTTGGAAATATCGTCCGATATCAATTTTCAATTAATCTCTCTGAAATAAACATAGTTTTATTAGAATGAAAGTTTTTTTTTTTTTTTTTTTTTCAAAATTGGATGAAATTTAGTGAAAGTTTATTCTAAAGTGTAGTTGAGTGAAAATCATGAAGCTTCGAAAAGAGTCTAGCCGGGTTTATTTCACCCTGAGCACCGAATTTCGAATTATCCAGCGGAAGTTGGTCCTTATGGTCTAAAACCCCTGGGACAAAATTTTCAGCTCGATATCTCAACCATAATCTCTTTTGTGGGGTCAAATGTGGATTTTCGTTGAAAAAATTCATTTTTGGTAGGTAGTTTTCAACCAAATTTTTTCAAACTTGCAAGAATATAAATTTTTTACAAAAATTCACATTTCCCCCCCCCCCCCCCGAAGGGGTTAGAAATGAGATATGAGTTGAAAATTTTTTCACGGGGGTTTTAGACCATAAGGAACAACTTTCACTGGATAATTCTGAATTCGATGCTCAGGGCCAAATCACTCCTATAAACCCGGCTAGACTCTTTAGTGAGTTCAAGTGAGGTCAGTTGGGGTAACTGGGCCATGTTTTTAAAACTTTCAAAAATCATAATTTTTAAATGCTTCACTAAGGGAATCTAGTGAGGAATAACCTCAAATCTTCAAATGGGACATGTAGAGGGATATCTTCGGAGTACCCTTATACCGTTGATTTTTGAGAGTGAAACATATTATTGGGCTGAGAAACACCTTACTTTCTGAGTACGTTTTGGTCCAGTTACTCTGACAAATGGTCACCTACTCTTCCTCTTATACTCCAATCAAATGCCCAGATTTGGTCAAACCCAGAATCATGGACCCGATCGAAAAAAGCGCTTCGTGTATTGCCCGAAAAAATTTCACAGCATTAGACGCTTTATGTGTAACCTCGAATTGCAGAGGAATTCGCCCGTACGAGCCGAATTCCTCGCAAGTCATTGCGGACGTGCCCCCACGATGCACGTCCACAGGACACTGTGTGCTGTAAAATGAATTTTCATAAAAAAGGAAAAAAAGAAAGATGAAAGGTAGGGGGAATATTTGTATGGTATAGAATATGATGGAAGGTGTCGGGTGCCGCAGTCTGCAGAGGCAGGTGACCGTGATGAGCATGAACCTGAACGCGAAGCTGGACGAGTTACAGACCCGCGGTGATCGGCAACTCGAGACGGATATCGCGTTATGCGAAATACGCTCCCAGCTCGATCACCTGACCAAATCGATGGAGTCGTGTCAAAGCGACGTGAACGAGGTGAAAAGGGACATCGCCGTCATGAAAAGCGAAGTGGATCAGGTGCAGCAGATCCGTGTGGAGATCGAAGAACTACGCGAATACGTGGACCGTCTCGAGGAACAAACGCATCGCCGCAAACTAAGACTACTTCAACAGGTCAGTCTATGGAATCTCTTTGTCCTCGTAGAGCATTGAGTAGATAAAAAAAAAAGTTTGATGCTTGCGTAGATTGTTTTGTAAGCTTTTTTTCTTTTTTTAGCCTGAGATAAAGGTACATGGAGGTAAAATATGATTCGTGTATGGCGTCGAGATAAAATACTCGACGTATAACCGTTATTTATATCGAAAGATAGTACCAGTGTCCTTTATTTGATTATATATCACAATTATGGTCAAATGAATTATTCTCTTTGCAAAGCTATCTCTCATATTTACCAAGTATATCGTCGAATCGTGTCTTTCCCAAGTTTAATACCATTAATATCCGCCAATTGATATACTGTATTGTGTGCTAAGGTGTTTATCATAATTTTACTCTTATCATACGTTCATGTATTGTTGACAATACGTCGTAATATCGTACGTTTTACCCATTACCTTCGCCGTTTAGAAATATACGCTGCGTACCCACCTGCACTGCCCCCTCAAAATAAGACTGATTTAATGCTAGATGACGATTTTCATTTTAAACTACATTATTGTATTCCCTTTTATATATATGTAGAGGTAGACGTAGTACGTGTGTATAACGGTATTATTTTCCTATCGATTCTTCTCGCACTTTGTTACCACTTACCATTCAATACGGGGCTGCAGGTCTCGTTTGATGTTATACTTACTTTCGAGTCTCTGCAGCAGGTAATACCTACGACACAGAAAAAAGAAAGGAATTATGAACGCCTTCTTCCCCTATTTTTTTCCCGCTTCGATTAGATTTGTTTTTGAAAATTGCCGTTGCAATTTATTCCAACGATAACCTTTCTTTTGTTTTGTGTAATTTATGGCGATACCAAACCTTTTTGTTTTTACATTGCCAAAAGCTAAAGCAAAGGTTATTGCGGCGAAATTAACGCCTGTGTTGATTTGTTGATGTATTTCGAAGGTGGATATGAGAACGAAAAGTTACAGAATTTTCCAAAGAATTTAGTTTATTGGCAGCCACCTGCTTTCCGCAAGAGTCGCTGGTGTGCAACTGTGAAAACCAGATCAGAATGACAATGTTGATAAATATGCTATGAGTGTTTATCATGAATTCAATGTATTTTGAATGAGGTCCTCATAAATTTGTGATCAGGTTAACATGAATTCAGGATAAGATCACACTGTATCAGAGAAGAGGAGGCAAAGTTATCGTAAATTCAGGATTACATTACCAGAAAATGGAAATATGGATGTAACTTGTAACACGATAAGAATATGTCTGGGATACCTAAGTTTATCAGAGAATGGGGTGAAGGTCATCATGAATTGAAGATAAGGTTATCACAAGGCCATGGATAAGTATCATAAATTTGTAATGTGACCATCATAAATTCGGGATAAAGTTATCAGAAAATTAAAAATATGGTCATCCTTAATTAGCGATAAAGTTATCAGCACATTATAGACAGGGTTAACTTATAATAAATCCAGTATAAATGTTCATCTCAGAATTTGGGATAAGATTATCATAAATTTGGAATAAGGTTGTCAGCGAATTGGGGATAAAGTTATCATAAATTTAAGATTCCATCGTCATCAATTTGGGAAGATGTTATCAGGAAATTAGGAATAAAGTCATCATAAAATAGGATAATGTTATCAGAAAATTGGAATTGAGGTCATCCTAAGTTTGGGATAAAGTTATCAGCACACTAGGGATAAGGTTATCAGGAATCCAGGATAAATGTATATCTCAGAATTTGGGATAGGATTATCATGAATTTGTGATAAGGTTGTCTGAGAATTGGGGATGAAATTATCATAAATTGAGATGAATTCATCATCTGTTTGGGATAAGGTTAACAGAAAATTGGAAATAAGGTCATCCTAAGTTAGGGATAAAGTTATCAGCACATTAGGGGTATGGTTATCAATCATCATAAATCCAGGATAAATAAAATTATCATAAATTTTGGATTAAGGTTGTCGAAGAATTGGGGATAAATTTATCATAAATTTGAGATGAGGTCATCATCAATTTGGGATCATGTTATCAAAAAATTTGGTATAATTTCCTTATAACTTGGGGATAGAGTCATCAGAAAATTGGGTATAGAGTTATAATAATTTTGTGTTAGGATCGTAATTAATTTGGAATCAGGTTATCAGCAAATTGAGGATAAGGTCATCATACATTTGGAACAAGGTCATCAAACAGTTTGGGATAAGATCGTCATAAATTTGCGATAAGGTTATCAGAAAATTGGAAATGAGGTTATCCTAAATTTAGTGTTAGGTTATCACAGATTTCGAGGTAAGTTTCTCTCGTAAGTTTTCAAAAAATTGTCAGTCTCTTTTTTCAACAGTTACTTTTAACAATCATTTTTAAGAAATTGTTTCTCCATCTTCACATAATATGGCGACTCGTTCAGCGAATACTCATTTCAATAATATCTTACAAAGTGCAAAGTATCGGCAGAATTATCGATACCTAGTGATTTAAAGAGCAGGCAGACACCGCCGCGCCATTCCTGCGGAGAAACTTTATTAAAAAACTTTCGCATCTTAATTTCGGGGCTGTTCTTCCACTCCAGCAGCGTCCGTTGTTTATTAATAAAAAAGAAAGAAAGAACGAAAGAAACGGAAAAAAAAATCAAAACTTATCACTTACTTTTTTTGGAAAGTATTACTTTGGAAACGAGAAGACGAGGACGCGTCTTGGGTGAATTTTATTATAACGCGTCATTTTTCATTTTCCTTTTGCAAAATAAAAAGAGAGAGAAAATAATAATGTGGAAATCTATCTACAATTTTTTATACGCGTTCTGTGTGGGTGAAAAGCAAAGCAAAGCACGAAGAGAAAGGAGAAAATCACATCAACGCTTGATTTTCGTTTGATTGCAATCGTTATTATTACAAGAAGGCAGTTTATGCGTTCATTTCCGTACTCTGTGCATATTTCTCGCCGCCAAACAAGAAGAAGAAGCCAAAGTACACATCTCGTAATACTTTTATATCGCGTCGTCGGAGTGCTGAAAAAAAAACAATCGCGAAACAGATTTCCGTTCGTAAAGTACGTGCTTCATCAGTTCTTTTTTGTTTGTAAATTGACTTTTTTTTCTGCGGGTGTTTTCATGTAATTTTTTTGTGTGTCGGGACGTCTTTGTGTATATACGTACGTGGATTTGTAGACAAAACATTATGGAGGGGAAGAAGGATGGAGAGAGACTATAATCGAACGATGTAGGAATATAATTTTTGTCGTTCATTTCTAGTTTAGTGGCTGGAGGGGATATTTTTATCTGGAGTTTATTTTTGATGTTGTTGTTCATCAGAAAGGGCGATGGTTAAGTAGAAATGGGGATAATTTCGATTTTTTCGGGGTTATCCATTATGGAGGGTTTTGCGCCAGGAGGTAATCAAAAGCTCTGTACCAGTAGTCAGGTCTTTTGCGTTGATTTTTTAATGATGAAGTTATTATTTTTATTGAATAGTTGTAACCTGAATCCCACAAAAAGTTGTTTCAGAAGTTGAAACGTTAAGTGAAAAGGGTATTTTTGCATGAAGATCATTTTTAGTATATTTCTTGATCAGGAAGAGCGAAAATTGAAATCAAAATTGAGTCAACTCTGATTTTAAAGCATTGGGGGTTTTGCGCCAGGAGGCGAATTAAGTTCTCCATAAGTGGTAAAACCTCTTGGATAATTGATTTTTCAATGCTCATGTCACTGTTTTTATTGTGTTGTGGTAAGCTGAATCCCACAAAAAGTTGTTTCAGAAGTTGAAACGTTGAGTAAAAAGGGTATTTTTGCATGAAGATCAATTTTAGTGTAATTGTTGATCAGGTAAAGCAAGAGTTAAAACCAAAATTAAGTCAACTCTGATTTTAAAGCGTTGGGGGGGGGGGGTTTGCGCCAGGAGGTGAATGAAGTTCACTATGAGTGATAAAATCTCTTTAATTGATTTTTCTATGATAAAGTCGCCGTTTTTATTGAATAGTCTTAACCTGAATAGCACAAAAAATTGGTTTTGAGAGGTATTCTCTCTTGAACATTATTCTTAGTGTAATTTCTCATCGGAAACAGTGGCAGTTGAAATCAAAATTGAGTGAGTTTTGCGCCAGGAGGCAAAGTTCCTGAACTTGGAAAAATTGATGGAAGGGGATATTTTTCCTAAAGTTCATTTTTGGTGCAATAGTTTGTTGGAAACTGTGGTAGTTGAAACCAAAATTGAGTGTATTTTGATTTTTTTCAGCATGGGGGTTTTGCGCCAGGAGATGATTGAAGTGTCCTTTATTCGATTACCAAATTGTCATTTTTAATGAATCACAGTGATCTGAATATCTCTTTCTTTCTGAAAAACATTCATTCAATTTTTATCTAAAAAATCCGCGACAAAATTTTTTCAGAAACTTGAAAACATGAGCTAAATCACTTTCTTTGAATTTTTTCACCTTCTTATGCATTAATTTTTGCTCGCAATATCATAATCATTTTTTCAGGCATCTTTTCATGTTGAAGGATTCTGCGCCAGGCGTCAACATTTATGCTCTCAATGTTTTCTTAAAGCCATAAAATCCTCGAAAATCATTATAAAATTGCTACGAGACTCCTAATTCTTTATCAATCTGCAATAAAAACTCTGATATGCATCATAGGTTGCATAACAATATTAAAAAAATTTACGATAATTTTTTTTTTCAAACTTGAAAAATTGGGCTGCATCCATTTCTTCAAATTTGTGTGCCTTCCTATGCATTTATTTTTATTCAGGATACCATGATATAAGTTTTTCGTGGCGTTTCTCATCAGGGTAATTCTGCGCCAGGCGCTGACATTTATGCTCTCAGTGTCTTCTTAAAGTCATAAAATTCTCGAAAACCATTATGAAATTGCCACTAGACTCCTAGTTCTTTATCAATCTGCAATAAAAACTCTGATATGTAGCATAGGTTGCATATCTACATCACTAGGAAACAACCCCAATACTCTCGAATCACCCCGTATATAGCCTAGCAGTCTGTAAAAGAATCGTGCCTCGTATTCGAGTGGTTTTCTCTCCGCGAAACGATTGTGAAAGGTAATTAAGTATACAGAATGAAGTCAGCAAATAAGCTCGGGTACGAAGTGCGGAGATCGGCGGTATATACAATGCTCATACGTCGAGGAGAATATTGAATATAAAGTGTACACCATGGCATGGCACACTTACACTCATATATGTTTGTGCGCCGGCAGATATGGCGTATAGCTTGTGATTTGTTTATACGTATAGTTGACAGCTAAGCCGCTTATCTAGTTTACCGTAAGAGTATGATTCGAAATCATTTCGCTAGAACATTTTTATCCTTTACAAAATTGAATCACGTATTCGGCTCGTACTATAAAAGACGAAACTCGGCCCCGATTTCGTTGCCCCGTCGCCCGAGTAAAGGAAAAACGTTGCATTATCAACAGACAACGAAAGCAAGAAGCTTTAGACGTTGATAACAAAACGTTGGTAATATTTTAAAAATGAGATAAAAATTTTACGACTGATTTGTTAGGCAAAATAAAAGAGCTCGAAATGGAAGCCGGAGCTGCTTCGTATGGAGTTGTGTGTGTGCGTATAGAACTGTGATGTGTACGCGAATCGAGCATCATCGTAGAGCTCGCAATGGATACGAAGAGAAGCAGAGTACATGGCGTGTGTAATTTTAGCCCGTCAAATTTACGCCATTGTTTAGTCGTACATAGTGTGTAAATCTGGCGAGAGTAAAAGCATTGACGTGCGGGTAAAGAGAGTGAGCTGGAAAATACCGAGTACACGGTTCACGTTATTTGTAACTTAGGTATATAACCATTTCGGGCGTACAAAAGAAGAGGTAATGCCATTTGCTGCGACCATTGCACAAGTTTTACACGGCTGTATGCGTCTATTTTCGCGATGCATTCGCTTTTCATTCTTTTATCGAGTTCGTTTTTTTCGTCTTCGTTAATTTGGTCGAGCTTTTTTCATTTGTACGCTTTTTTTTCTTTTTCACATTTTTTTTTTGCCAGCAAGCAGTAGTTCTTTCTACCGGTGTTAAATTTTTTCCTTTTTTTTCTCTATTGCTTTGTACATTAGCGAGCTTGTTTTTTGGATATTTCTTATCCCTTGTATTTTTTTTCTCGTTACTTTTCTATCAACTTTTAATCATTACGAATGGAACCGAATGCCAGTCAGCCTTTTTACCAAATATGAAAATATTTTAAATTAATTAATTGATTTGCCGGTACCATTGGTAAAACACCGGTCACCAGAGAAGCCCGGCACCGATGACTTTTATTAATTGTTTTTTAACTCGACTTTAATCGATTTTTCCCATCCATTGCTAACGAGCTGATTGAGTCGAGAGGAGGTGATTGGAGGTGATTGAAAAAAAAAAGGTACGGGAAGACTGTCATATTATCGTGTAACTGATGCGTCTCTTTCCAGTTAATGTCTTTACCGTTTTTTTTTTCTTTTTTTTTGGTACCCTAGGTTTGTTTTTGCGACGATGCGATGGTGACGGTTTTGGCTTTTGTTGTGTGGCTTTTATTTCATTTTACGCTGTTTAAATATTTATGATTTAGATGCGAATTCTCATTATGGCTTTTATCGAACGTACCTGTGGTATAATTGCGTTTGAATGGTTAATTATTTTGTAATGTTGATTTTTGCACAGTTGTATACTTTTGGATCGAGTGAATAATTGAAATGTGTTATTTTCTTCTTGCAGGGTTTAACCTTTTTCCTGTCATATACGATCCTTGCTTCGATGTTAGGAATGCTTCAATTTGGTTACAACACAGGCGTTATAAATGCTCCAAAAGCGGTAAAAAAATTTCATTGTTGTATTTTTATACGTATACTAATTCATATATACAATATACATAATTTTCAATATTTTTAAAAATTTTCTTAAAGAATTCAAAATCAGAATTTAAAAGAAATCAAACTTTTTTTTAATTTAAATTTTTCAAGAAAAACTATTCAAAAAATTTCAACAATCATTTTTTTAGTTGTTTGGATAATTTTTTTAAATTTTGAAAAGTACATTGTAAAAAATTTCAATTTTGAGATTATTTTTATCCCCTTTCGAATTTTAATATTTTGTAAAAATTATGATTTAATTTTTTTTTTTTGTGAATTTTCAATTTGATCAGTTTTGGAATAACCTCTGTAGTCTTTTTTACTTAAGTAGGTATATATTTTTTTAAATTCGAGTTCCATTTCAACTATTAAACATTTTGTACGCTGTGAAATCAAAATTAAAAAAAAAAAAAAAAATTGAAACATTTTTGAATACTCATTTCAAATCCATAAAAAAAATGAAAAAAATAGATAAGGAATAATAATTCAACGAGTTCAATTTTAGAAAGGGTGTAAAATTCAATTTGATGAAATTTTTAAAAAATTCAAGATTTTTTTTTTGAAAATTGAAATTTTTAAAATTTGTCTGAGAACTTGAATTTTGAAAATTTGGTACCTACCCTTAAAAATCAAAATTCTTCAAAAATTCAAATTTCAAAATTTTTGAAATACTTAGGTACTTTCCAATCTTTTCAAATTTGAATATTATGGGTTTAAAAATTTTGAATTTCGCATTTTGTTTGAGAATTCATGTTAGGAATTTTTTAATTAAAATTTTTAAAAAAATTCCAAGCCCTTGATGAGTAATACTTACCTACTGATTTTTTTCAATTTTATATTCTCAAAATATTTAATACCTATCTAATTTAATTTCAATTTCATTTTTTTTTTAAATTTCTAATTCAGTCCATTTTGAAAAATGTGTAGGTATTATTCAGTTGACCGACATTTTTCAATAATTCAAAAAAAAAATTTGGGAAACAGAAATGTTGAAATTTTGTCAGAGGATTTAAATTTTGGAAATTTTGCTCCCTTAAAAAAAATAAAATTCTTCAAGTATTCAAATTTTGAATTTTTTAAATGATCTTTTCTATTTTTGTCAAGTTTATATTTTTTTGAAATGGTTTTTAAAAAATTTGAATTTTGCGTTTTGTTTTGTAATTTAAATGGGATTAATGTTTTTTAGTCAAATTTTTTGAAAATTTTATGTTTTATGTTGTTGTTGTTGTTGCGGTTGTTGTTGTTTCTGTTTTTGATTCAACTTTTAGGAGTGTTTTTGAAAATTTTGTTTACTCGAAATACTAATTTGTAAATATTGGTCGTTTTTGAAAATATCCAAACTCTTAAATTTGCCAAAAATTCAAATTTTAGACTCCTAAAATTTCAGTTTCAAGATTTTAGAAAAAAATTCTCAAATTTAGTCTGAGATTTAAAAAAAAAAATTTTAGCAGATTTCTATACCTACCTAATATTAAAAATTTTGTACTCTTGAAAATCAAAATTTAAAAAAAATTCAAAGTTGGGAAACATTCATTTTGACATTTTTTTTTCAATTTTCCAACATTCTACAAAGACTGAAAACTTTTTGAAAATTGTGTATGGGCCTACTTATGAATGAAAACTTTTCAAAAAATTTATCAAATTTCAAATTTTTTAAATTTGAATAATTTTGATACTCTTTAAAAATTTAATTTTTGCAATTTTTCTAAAAATTGAATTTTTATTTGATTAAAATTTTTTTAATTCATGTTGAAGAAAATGTTTTCTTTGTTTCAAATTTTAGAAATTTTTCTGAAATTCCGATAGCTAGCACCCGAAATATTTTCAAAAATTTGAATTTATAAGACTATGAAAGATTCCATTTTGAAGATTTCTTGAAAACCACAGTTTTTAAGTCTCGTGCAAGAATTGAAATTTTGAATTTTTTCGAGTTTTCGAATATTGAGAATTGAAATTTTATGTTTCAACCTAAAAATCAAAACTACATATTTAAGAAATTCAATTTTTCAATAGGTACTTTTTTTAAAAAATTAAATTTTTTAAAAACAAATTACCTATAACTTGAAAAAATTTAAATATGACTAATATTGGAGTAATTTTCAAAAAAATTTATGATCAAAAATCATCAAGCTTGATCTATTTTGAAAAGTAGGCAATACTTTTGTTTTATCAATTTTTTAAGGAATTATGTTTTGAATTTTCAAAATTTGTAATTTTGTCAATTTTGAAATGTTACACGCACATCTTCACAACTAAACTGCCAAGTAGAACTTTTTATTTATTTTTTTATTATTATTTTTTTTTTGAGAATACCTATAGGTAGCTAAAATATTAAAAATCTTGTGCACTTGAGATGTTTTCAAAAAAACAATTTTTTAAATTGTAATTAGATAATATTTTGAATTCTTTTGAAAAATTTAATTTTAATATTAATTTTTCCCAAAAATTTTAAAATTAAAAAAAAATTTTCAGTACTTTTTTTTAATTTTTGAAAATTTAAAATTTTTTTTACAAAAACTCTCACATTCTTAAATTTTTAAAAAATAACACATTTCTATATGTGTATTTCGACAAGTTGAAATCCCATCGAAAACTCGACTCGATAAAAAAAAATACCACCAAAAGCTCACTATCCCAACGCGTTCCCATCCACAAAAAAAAGGGCGTTAAAACTGATACGACAGACTCCTACGTTGCAATAGACCTGAAAAGGTCGCGTCTAACGACGTCAGTCAGCCGAATGGCGGAGGGACGAGCGGGTTAAAGCATTCATCTCTAAAACGATTCCATCTTTCATCAAAGTAATAAGACCGGAAATGTTTGAAAGTTACAGTTTATTGGCATTTACGCTGCGCTCTATAGGTAGAGGAGATATAAAGAGGTATCAGAGAGAGGCTTTGAAAAGTACTTTTAACAAAACTGTTTATTACCGGTGGTCGGATAAATCGTAATTTAAACGTAAACTTAGACATTGAATAGTCGAAGCTTTACGCCGAATTAAAGGTAAACGTACTTAGCATTAATATGCTGAAGAATATTGCCAGACTATTTGATCCTTTCTATATACTAGCTAACTTATATTTGCTCAGCGTTGAATAGTGAAAAGGCTGGCATGGTTCTCGGTTCCCCTTACGACAAGACGGTGTGCAGATGTGTGTGTGTGTGTGTAATGAGACAGAAAGAGAATGTGAAATCGAGAGAAAGGGATAATTGAGGAAATAGTCGAGCCCGAAATGAAAGGAAAAAAATTCGAGAGGAGAGAAAAGAGAGGTGGGCTGTTTAGGAGATTACATGTGTAGGTAAAGGTATATCATGTATGGATGTAAAAGGTTACACACGTTCACTCAAAGGCAGGTAGATGACCGTTTCGCACACTTGCATCGGCGCGCAAAAGTACATTTAACGCGTTCTCTCTCCCTGGCTTGGCTCGTGTTAACAAAATGATACAATTATGAGTGATACGTTCACTCGGTCGGTAGGTTAGGTTAGGTACGATGTAGCTAGCTGCGCGATAGGTGTAGGTAAGACCTTTATATGGCATTTTTCGCGGTATAGTTACAAATTACCAAACGGTCGGAATCAACGAGCGAGGGTTCGCGTAATTGCAACCGCATCCTATGATTATGCAGTCTTAAAATTCGCCAAGCGGAATAATAATCGTACACGTATGTGTATCTTCATTTCTCACTCACTTTACGCCCAACATGCCTCGATACCGATTATCGAACCAATTCACCATATGAAAATTCCTGCATCCCAATACAAGCGTATTATTAATATCGTTCGACATCTAAGGTCGGAATTACTCTCGTAGGGGTATCTCCGCTGCCCCCCGGGTCGGCGACTACCACGTCGTCAAACAATCGACCAATCGTCCGCCTCCAAAATTGCCTATACATTTCATTAATTCGGTCCAGGCCTATCGTCGTGTGAAATTTAATTTAATTTAATTTACGTATCGTTCGAATAAACATTTTCCAACATCCATGTCACCCCACTCGTTCCCCGCGTATATTTTTTACTTGGATTAATGAATGAATGAATGTTATTGACTCTGGAATTTTTTTTCTACCCCTCGGTATATTTAAATACGTACAACTAAAACCGTAGGAGAAATTCGCAAGCCTAAGATTCCATTGGAGGGTACAAGAGAAACAATCCTAAACGAATAATTTACAGAAAATGTATCCTTCTGGTGTCCCTCTCTGCCCTGCCCCACCCCGACCAGAAACGTCGACGAGTTTTTAAATATTTTGAAAAATTCGCTCTCTCTGGATGAAAAACCAGGCTAAATGGCTCGTACGTTACACCCTTTGAAAACATGATTAATTAATGAATTAGTTTAACCGTACTTCAAATAAGGATAAAGATGGGTGCTGTACTTACACTCGTGAACAACGAACGTGTAAGATGGGCGTTTTATCGTTTTGTGGGATTTTTTTTATCCGGGAGTGTGCTCTGTGTGTGGGGTTGATGATTTAAAGATTAGGCCTACGCTTTTTACGAGGTGGAATTATTAGGGAATTTAATAAGTCGGTGAAATATTTAAAAATTGCCTTTTGAGATTTTTATCAGAAGGTGGATTTTGTTTGGAGAGTGTACGAGGTCTTGTAGGATGAATGAGATCACGAAGGGTTTAATTCGTGTAGATGAATTCGTCTTATGGAACATGTTGGAAGAAGTTGTTGTCTCGAATGAATGAAAAAATAATAATAATTTGAAAATTCGAAAGATTAAATGTCTCAAAAATTGAACAAAAGAAAAAGTGAGAAATTAAGAAATTGAAAAATTACAAATAAAATTCAGTATTTAAACAAAATTGTTTTTTTTTTAAATTAATTTTTCTATTTCAACTTTTTTTTTTAGTTTCTACCTATATTCAACTTTTTGCCATTCGATCATTTTTTCATTTTCTATAAGTATCTATTTTTTTCTATTTTTAATGTTTTTATTTCCTCAAATTTTCAATTTTCTTATTACACGCACTCATCATTTTTTGATAATTTTGGAAAAAATTGTATTTTATTTTTTTCATTTCAAATTTTTATTTTTTCTAAATTTTTAAAAACCTTTTTCTGTTGTCAATATTAAATAATCTAATGAACCAAAAGGAAAGAAATTTTTAAAAAAATGAAAAATTATCCAAAAATTGAAAATAAAAAATAATGTTCTAAATTATTTGATTTTTTTAAATTTTACCCAAGTATATTTTTTAATATTTTGAATGTATTTTTAAATATTTAAAAAAAATTTTTATGCTTTTTCGTGTTTTTTATTTCTTATTTATTTTTATTATTTCGTCCGTCGCAATTTTATGATTTTTCATTTTTAAAATTTTTTTCATCAGTTTGTCCAGATATTGATTTTTTAATTTCTTTACTTTTTTATTATCAATTTTTTACTTGAAATTTTTATTTTTTCTATTATTTGCCAATTTTTTCATTGAGAGGGACCACTGAAAACATTCTAGAATAAATTTTGTAAATACTTTTCAAAAATGGTGTTTGAAAAGAGAAAAAATTAAAAAATTAAAAATTAGAATTAACGTTCTGAAGAAGTTGATTTTTTTAAATTTGTTTTTCATTTGTATTTTAAGAAAATTTAAACTATCTTCGTTTCTCTACCTTAAATTTTTTGGACATACATTTTTCAAACATTTTTGTATTTAAAAAAATACTTTTTCATAAATTTCCAGTTTTTATACTTTTTTTATATGTATGTTTTAATTTTTCATTTCATTCCCAATTTTTTGATTTTCCAATTTCATATTTTTAATCCTTCCTCCTGTTTTGGAGGGGGGGGGGGTGGGTACAAAAAACAAATTTTATTAACAAATAAAAAAAAAATGTTTTCATTTTTGTGTTTTTAAAATGTTCATGATTTTTAATTCTCTTTTTTTACACTATAATTTTTCTTGTTACCTATTTTAAAATTTAAAAAAAATGAATGTTTCTTCATCTTTTAATAGATTTTTTTATATTATATAATAATGATTTTTCATGGGTTTTCTATTTTATATCTGATGATTTTTTTAATTTGTTAAATTTTTGATTTCTACTTTTCTCATATTTTCAATTTTCATATTTTTTTAGACAATTTTCTTTTCAATTTTCAATTTTTGGTTTGCGAGATCCTTGACAACCTCGAGAAAAACCGGTGTTCGACAAATCATAGAGAAGTTTAAAAAATGAAAAATTGAAAGTTGTTAAGAAAAATTGCGAATAAAACTCGTTTTTTTTTCAATTTTTAAACTGTTTTTAAATTCTTGATTTCTTTTTTCTTTTACTTGGCATCTATTTATTTATTTATTTATTTGATTTTTTCAATTTTCAGCGTTGTTTTTGGGGTCATTGACCTCAGGGCATTGAAAATCTGTTGAAATTATAAATTTTGTAAAATTGAAAAAAACAAAACAAAAAACACACTGTCCAAAAAATTGAAGAAATAAAGAAATAAGAAGTTAAAAAGCTGAAAATGTTTTAAAAAAGACAGTATAAAAAATAAAAATTGAAATTTTTATGAGCTGAATTTTTTCTTTTTTTCTATTTCTTATTTTAAAATCTTTAAAATTATTTTATTTCACCAACTTTTTATTGAGTATTTTTTATTTTTTATTTCAAAAAATAATAATTTTCAGCTTTTGAGTTTTTGGTTTTCAACTTTTTGAAAAATACTTTTCCATTTTTTTTTATTTCAATTTTTTTATTTTCATTTAGATTTCTTAAGTTTACAATTAATTTTAGTATTACAATCATAATAAATTATATTAATTAGCTATGTATTTTTGATTTTTGTTTTTTTTGGAAAATCACTGACAACCTTTGGAATAAATTTTTAAAATGAAATTTAATATTGATTTTGATAAATGAAAAAAAAAAATTGAAAATTGAAAATTGAAGAATAATAAAATTTTAAAAAATAAATAAATGATGAGAATAAAACGTAAGAATTGAAAATTATGAACCACCTGAGGAAAGCAAACTAACTGAACTAGTAAAATAAACTGCATGCATAATTTTCATAATTAATGGTATTCAATACATGGTCGTCTCCAAAAATACGTAATTTTCAATCGCCTAATTTTTTGCAGAATATTGAAACGTTTATTAAAGAAGTTTACAAAATTCGCTACAACGAAGATCTTCCAGATGCTACAATAACAGGCATGTACTCTTTCGCTGTTTCCATATTTGCTGTTGGAGGAATGCTGGGTGGTTTCAGTGGTGGAATGATAGCCAATCGTTTCGGCAGGTTTGTATTCATAGTATTTTCCTTAATTGGACAATGAAACCTGATTTTCTAATCCAATTAATGTAATGTTACAGGAAAGGAGGGCTGCTACTGAATAATTTTTTAGGCATTGGAGGAGCATGTCTGATGGGCGCTACCAAGTTCTTTCGTAGTTACGAAATTTTATTCGCTGGCAGATTCATCATCGGTGTTAATTGTGGTAAGCTGTGCGCCTTTGCGATACATCAACTCGATATGTGGCATTTGTGGTTTTCATAATTCGAAATGTTTTACGTAGGTTTAAATACGTCTTTAGTACCAATGTATATATCAGAAATATCACCGCTCAATTTAAGAGGAGGTTTAGGTACAGTTAACCAATTAGCAGTAACGATAGGATTGCTGATTTCACAAATTTTAGGAATTAAGCAAATTTTAGGGTCGGATGAAGGCTGGCCTCTTTTATTAGGTAAGATTTGAATTAAACCGAAAAAACACCTAGATAACTGAAATTTATTTATTTATATGTTATTACATCGATGTAATTGTTCTTTAGGGTTGGCAGTCTGTCCGGCAATTTTACAATTAATTTTGTTACCAGTTTGTCCAGAATCTCCTAGATATCTTTTAATTACCAAACAATGGGAAGAAGAGGCCAGAAAAGGTAACATAATTGATAATTTTTTTCATCCACTGATGAATTTTCCATTTATATAATTTTACTTCTGGCAGCCTTGAGACGATTACGAGCTTCCAATCAAATTGAAGAAGATGTACAGGAAATGCAGGCGGAAGAACGAGCTCAGCAGTCTGAAGCTACGATTTCTATGATAGAATTATTGTGTTCACCTACCCTAAGGTATCCTTTAATGATAGGCGTTATTATGCAGCTCTCTCAACAATTATCTGGAATCAATGCTGTGAGTAAACCACAAAATAGCATCATTATTTAGAAAACCCGATCTGCGCAGCAATGACGATTATGTATATTCTCTGCGCAGGTGCTTTACTATTCTACCGGATTGTTTCAAAAAGCGGGCTTACCAGAAGAAATTGCCAAATTTATGACAATCGGCATTGGCGTGATAATGGTGGCAATGACTTTAATTACTATGCCTTTGATGGACAGAACAGGCAGAAGAACGTTGCATCTTTATGGTTTAGGCGGAATGTTTATATTTTCTGTTTTTATAACGATTTCTTTTCTAACAAAAGTAAGTATATGAGCTTTTCTCTGATCTTAATTAGGCTTTAAAATGTCGAGTGTGGTGAAAATTGGGGCAAGTATCTTTGAATCTACATTACTTCATTATACGGAGTGTCCCAAAAGCGGATGTTCAAACTTGAGATTTTAATATAAGCAATGATTACTAACAAAAGTACTGTGGACATCTATCTAGTGCTCTGAAAAATGAAAATTGAGATTTTCTAAGCAAAATCAATTGGCAGGCACGTCGATAATGGGGCAAAGGGGGCACTTTGCCCAGAGACAGGAGTTTTGCTAGGGGGCCCAAATTGAATTTTTCAGCTTGAGTTGGAAAAATCTTATAATTTTTGGTCGAAAATGCCCTTGGAAGAGGGCCCAAAATAATTTTGGCTCCGGTCCCCCTTTGGCTCTCGATGGACTTTCCAATTGGCAACATTGCATTCAAAAATGTTTCCAATCCTGGAATCACACAGCACTTCGAAAACACAAAAAAGTTCTAGCCACATTGTGATGTCTGTCTTTGAAATTTAAGAAGCTACAGGAACAAGAAATTCTTCACCTGAAGTAATGTCTTCCTTAATTTATCAAGAGGAAATTGCAAAATTTCGTCAAGGCAATGCTTAAAAAAGATTCAACTTGTTGAGAGGAACAAAAACAGTCAAGTGAAAATTTTTTTCTATCTTTGAAAATGAAGTTGCTATAGAGGTTTAACTTCTGAAGAATACCGTGATTTTGCGATGAACATCAAATTTCAAAGCTCTGTAGCGCCTTCATTTTCAAAGGTGGGCAAATATTTCAAATAACTTTTTTTGTTCTTCTTGAAAAGCTACATCTCTGTTCCATGTATTGCTTTGAGAAAATTTAGAAATTTTTTTGAAGCACACTTCATTAGAAATTAAGATAGGCAGGCATCCAGTGTGCGTGATGTTTTTCATCATTTATGCGACACCCAAAATGAGTCTTTTGATGACCTTTTTTAGTCTATTTTAGAGTATTATCAACCTAGTATTATTATTATTAGATAATAATTTTGTTTTCATTTGCATGTATTTTTTTTCTTCAAATTTATTTATTAAAAAATTATGTCATTTTTTGACTTTCGATTCATCTTATTATTTTGCTTGTTTTTCTCAACGAAATAAGCTGAGTCTTCCTTAACACGAATGAATAAAGGTAACGATGGTAAATCTGCTCGCATAAGAAACTTTTAAGTTGATTTTTATTTTTTCACCGCTTTCCAGATTTACCAACCTTAATTCATTGTGTTAAGGAAGAGAACTCATTACTACGTTTAATAGGAGTTTTTTGGATTTGTGCAGGAGATGATCGACTGGATGTCCTATCTGTCGGTAGTATCGACGTTAGGATTCGTAGTATTCTTCGCAGTCGGTCCCGGTTCCATACCTTGGATGATAACTGCCGAGTTATTCTCCCAAGGTCCAAGGCCAGCTGCAATGTCCATATCTGTACTAGTAAATTGGACATCCAATTTCATTGTTGGGATTGGCTTCCCTACCATGGATGTAAGTTTTCTAAAGAAAATACTACTGCTTGAGTTTTTTTTCCGATTGATTTCATTGGTGGGTGTTTCTATTTCAGGCTGCCTTAGGAAATTATACTTTTCTTCCATTTAGTGCGTTTTTAGCATTTTTCTGGATTTTCACCTACCAGAAAGTTCCAGAAACTAAGAATAAGACATTCGAAGAAATTTTAGCTGTGTTCAGACATAACGGAAGGTAACACCCTGAGTTCTGTATGATTTTAAATTATATATCGTACTTTTCACACGATGCGTTTGATTTATTGCAGAGATAGCTTCCGGGATACAACACCTTATGGGTAAGTTTTACCTTTACTTTCATCACCTTATATTGTGTGTTTTGCAACGTGCTCGCTTCTTTATTTAATACTCGTACATTTGGGCTCGTTTAATTCATATTGCATTTGCCTTTTTAATGTACCTACCTAAACCTTCGATGTTTTGTCTCGGTTTTCATAGCCCGTAATATACAGTTTTGTACATATGGTGGGAGGGGAGAGGAGGGGCACAGGGTGAGGGGTTTGTAGATTTTCAGTTCCTTTTTGTGAGGATTTTTTCTAAATTTTGGTGTCCTGGGTGTAATTTTTTTCTTTTTGAAAATTTGGCAACATCGCGACTATTTTTTTTGTAATGGTGCCTATGACTATAAATTTGGCAACGTCTCGATTTGCATTTTTTTTTGCATTTTTTCTATTAAGGATTTTTTGCTATGGCCTGAATTGGGCCTGGGAAACAAAGGGAATATCAACTTGAAATTTGGCAACGTCGCAGTTATTTTTGAGGAAACGTTTTCGGTTATTAAACCGAACTAGAGTTAGGCAGATCCACTAATGAGAGGATTTTCCCCAGATCCAGATCTTTTGTCTAAATCGATCTGCAAAAAATCCAGATCAGTTCCCTTCCAAAATTAAAAGTCTGATCTACATCAGATCCAAAATTTTTGATATTTGGATCCTTAGATCGTATTTTCAAATTTTAGGATCCGGATCAAGCCGGACAGTTTGAACTTTTTAGGGTGTTTTGGCTTCATTTACGGTTTACTTTTCATTTATTTCACAAATTAAAATACCTATTGAAGAATTGAAAACCAAAAATTATGAAAAATTCAATTCACAGGAAAAAAAATTGCAATAGGTAAGGTAAATAGTAAAAAAATAATAATCATCTGGATCTATTTTTTCGAAAGTTTAAGAATCAAAAGATCCAGATCAGATACTTTTCAAAATTGAAGGATCTGATCTAGATCAGATCAAAATTTTGGATCTTTGGATCTTTGCATCCAATTTTCAAATTTTAGGATCCGGATCTGCCCAACTCTGAACCGAACTGACCCCCAAAGTAAGACTTTGGCTGGAAGTTTGGCAATGTCGCGATTTCCAATTTTTTAAATTTTTTGTCCAAGTTGATGCCCAAAGTGGGGTTGGGGGTAGATCATAAATTTGTCAATGTTTCTTTTTTTATGATTTTTTTTTTTTGTATTTTTGTAAATTGTGGACTTACAAGGAACAAAGACTTGAAATTTGGCAGTATAGCGATTCTCTCTCGAGTTTTGAAAATTAATAATATGTAAATTTGGCAGTATAGCGATTCTCTCTCGAGTTTTGAAAATTAATAATAAGTATTTCAAATTAAATTACTTACTTTTAAAGTCTTTTTTTTTTTTTTTTTTGAAGAATTATCGACACCTTAATTCTCAAACGTTGTATCTACATTTCGAAATAAAATTTTTGGGACAAACTTGAATTACATTTTTTTCTTCAACCGTTGGACACACTGCAGTTTATGTTTATTGAGGGGGACCTCATTCTATCTACCTTTTGATTAAGCTATGGTAAATCGCAGTGTGTTCAACGGTTAGAGAAAAAAATGTAATTCAAGTTTGTCCCAAAAATTTTTTTTCGAAATGTAGATAGAACGTTTGAGAATTAAGGTGTCGTTATTTAGTTTTTAATTTTGGTTGATTTTTAGAACGAACAGACAGGCCTGTCGAGAGCCAAAGTGGGCCTAGGGAAAAATTATTTTGGGTTCCCTTTCAAGGGCATTGTTAACCAAAAACTATGTGGTTTTTCCAAATCTAGCTGAAAAAATTTAGTTCGGCCCTCCTAGCAAAACTCTGGTCCCGGGGCAAAGTGTCCCCTTACCCCTCACGAGGGGCCTTCAAACAGACATGAAAAAACACTACAGTGTTGCCAAATTTTTTTTTAAAATCTTTCAGCTTCAAATGTTCACACTGAACTGGTTTTAAAATAAACTCCAACATATTTTTCTTGATCATTCAATGTCAATTTTTTATTTTTGAGAAAAAGTTGCAGTGTTGCCAAATGTCTGTTTGCACATTTTTGAAATTATTTCTCATTTTTGTAAATTTTTTGAAACATTGTTGATCTAAAAAAATATAAAAGTTGATAAATAAGAAAGAAAGGACCCGGTTTGAAAAAAGTGGTTCATTACAATGTTGCCGAATCTCTTTTCTAAATCTCTTTTTATCTTCTATAGACTGTAGAATTAAACTACGAGTACGAATCGTCTATACACACTTATTAGATGAAAACCCTTTACACAAAAATAATTTTTCATTTTTAGTACAAATGCACTAAGCATGCAACGAATTTCTTCGTAATTCCGGTACTGCAACACCGATGACGAAGCCTCGATGATTTTATCCGCTATACCCGAGTTGGTGCTCATGTAAAGAGTCGCCAAAAAGCGAGCGAAATAATGGGGGAATTTATTGATAATTTTTTATTTTTTTTTTTGTAAATTAAGTTGTTATTCGACATAAGCTCCTCGTCACAAAGCGGCATGTCACGTAGTTTGGAGTGCGTTTGACTACCTTCAAATATGTAGTGCATGCTTTACCCATTGTATTTGCATTTTTATTGATGCTTGTACTCGGAGTACATATTTTATATTGTTGACCTGTTTGAACACATATACGACGACTTACCATTTGTAATCTATATCGTCATCATCGACATGACAATATTATTAAGTCTCCGCGAAAACCGTTTATCTCGTTATATTGTGAAGAGAACGGAGTGAGAGCGAAAAAAAAAGGTTGTATAATCGTATATAAGATTTTCATAATTTAATAATGCTCTGGAACGATACTCGTTGTCGAAGTTTATAACGCCATTATACATGTTTTAAATGTCTTCGTGTATTGCTCAATTCATTATTAATATTTTATTCTAAAGAAACATAATAATTTATATGAATATTCCATTAGCAATAAGACTCTTATTTTTTTTTCCTCTCTTGTATAATTTAAGTAGTTGAATTTTTTTCTACATGTCGCCATATTTAATACTTTTTAACTTTACCGATTCGTATCCATTATGTGTGTACTCATTGGTTATGCGAACGCGAGTACTTATACCTAATATTCTTACATTTTTAATTCTATTTCCTTCATTTCCTCGCTCTTCTTTTTTATATTATATTTTAAAATCGTTATTTTCAGTACATTATTAAGAAGACTTCCCTTGAATGCAAATTGATTAACCTCGTCTTCTTTTCAAAGCAACGTCGGAAGAATTTATTTACCGTTGACAGGTTTTCAATATTGCTAAAGTACCTACTTTTTTCGTTTCGTTTTCTTATTACGCGTTGTTGTTATTTATATGGATATATTTACCCCGAATTGATACCAAAATATCTACCTATTCTAAAATTTTCTTCTTTTTTTCCATCAATCATTGTAGCGTATGTTTTATTTTATTTTTTTCTTTGTTTTGTTTCTAGCGTAAATTTTATTTTAGATTTGTTTTAAACTTATTTTTCGTGTGAAATATATTTTTGCAAGTTCAAGTATAATTTTTTTTTGCTTAAAAAAATTTCAGTTTTGGGAAGGTACCTATACGAGTGAAAAGAAATATTTTTAAATTTTCTCAGCCTCGTAACTTGAATTTTGATCTGACACGAGAAACGAATATAATTGATTTTATAGCCAAGTTTGTGTTCTATAAAAAAAAGTTATATGAAAATTTTGCCTATTTGCAATATTGAAGGAGTTACAGTCACTTGAACATTAGAGATCTGAATTTTACGCGAATTTGCAGTTCAAGTTGTATTTAAATTTTTCTTAAACCTTCTAACTCCTTCAATTTTGATCTGGCATGAAAAATGATCATAAATGATTTTGTAGCCCATCTTTTGTTCTATAAAATAGAGTGTAAGAATTGTTTGCCTATTTGCGATTTTGAAGGAGTTACAGCCTCTTGAAAATTAGTCAACATGCAAATTTGCATTGATTTGTGTCCTTTGAGTTGCAGCCAGCTTTGTAACTCCTTCAACTTTTATCTGGCATGAAAAACTAATATAACTGATTTTATAGCTCATTTTGTATTCTATAAAATAAGTCATTTGATGAATTTGCCTATCTGTGATATTAAAGGAGTTGTAGCCCCTTAAACATTAGAAACTGGAGAGTTTGCACTTATTTGCAGTTTGAGTTGCATTTTAAAATTTTCCAGCCCTTGTAACCTCTTCAAATTTGATCTGGCGTGAAAAATGAACATAATTGATTTTGTAGCTCATTTTGTGTTCTATAAAATAAGTCTTATGAAATTTTAGCCTATTTGCGATATTCAAGGAGTTATACAGCCTCTTAAAAATTAAATAACAGCGAGTTCACATGAATTGGTGTAGTTGGAGTTCTCACAAGGCAGGTAACTCCTTCAATTTTGATCTGACATGAAAAACAAATATGACTGATTTTGTGGAGCACCTTGTATTCTATTAAAATAGTTCTGTGAAAATTTTGCCTATCTACAATATTAAAGTAGTTATAGCCCTTGAAACATTAAAACTCACTGAGTTCACTCAAATCTGCGCAGAATGAGGAAGCAGCCAAAAACTAAAAATCATGGTAAAAAGGTATCCAAAATTGGAACTTGGCAACGTTGCATTCATCCACCAACACTGTGCTGACTTGGCAACGTCGCTGACTCAAATTTCAAATTAAAATGTGGCACTGAATAATGGAAAGGAGATGGGTTTTAAAATTTTGAATATCAACTTGTTTCATTGAACCCATTATTGAGAATCAGTGCTACCATTGTCAATTGTGACCGATTTATCATCTATACTTGAAACTTGGCAACGCGGCTGGGAGGCGATTTATCCAATATTTTAAATTAATTCCTTCAAAACTCATCTTTTTAAAGCACCTCTTTCTGTGAAAAAATTTTGCATTTTCTTTCTCATCACCACACGTCAACCCGAATCTGCCATTTTGTTATCGTGCATGAGTAGTGATAGTAAAATGAGTTTGGCTTTCAGTTTTTTTCATTTTTTTTTATTAATTACCTGTGTGTGCGTGTGATTTTAGTTACTTTTTAAATAAAAGAATTGGCTGCAGAAGGTAATATTAAATTGTATAAATAATCGTTCCATTCATTCGGCGGAAAATTAACCTTATTTAGAGTTTGGTTTTTATTGGTTGACTTGAGAGACGATGCCTATGCCTGAATCATGTACCAAACCGTACTATTGTATGTTTATACAGCAAGAAACGTGCCGAACTGATGAAGGAAATGGCTCAGGATGAATTTGACTGGTTTCAATGTAGTCATCCAATATGGTCTCAATGGCTGAGGACGGAGTTCATTTGAATGCAGTCTGAGCAGAAATCACATTATTTTATTTATCAAGCATGGTCGATTATTTTACTATAGATTTAGCTCTCTGTGTGTTTGTGTGAGTGTTCTAATTTTACCAAAAAATTATTAAAATTAAGTGTCGAATCATACGTCGTGGTTGTGTAATTTTTAAGGACCAAAATTGCATTTTTTTTAGGTTTAATTAACTATAATAAGTTGGTTACTTTTTCAATCATTAAGTATACGTAGTTTAAAGTGAATGTTTTAATGGGACGTTTTTGAAAGAAATTTTATCAAGTTGTCAATTTTTAGACGATCGGATAATTTTACGGAAACCTGCTGCTGCTCATTTGCTCACCTTCGATTTTACGTTGATTTTACCAAGTCCGCAGTGTTACATAAAAACTTGATATTCAAAATTGTAGGGAAGGGAGGGGTCCAATCGAAATTTTTATTATGACCAAAATTATTTCTAGAACTTCAAGCTACAACTTTTATCTGAATTTTTTTTCAATTGGACCCCTTACCTTCTCCCTGTTTTTATTAATGTATTTTGAATAAGTTGTATTTTTCAAAATTGGTGGGAGGGAGGTCCAATCGAAATTTTTGTTATAACCAAAATTATTCTTAAAACTTGAAGCTACAACTTTTGTTTGGAAATTTTTTCAATTGGACCCCTTATACCTTCCCCCTGTTTTGATATGTATTTTGAATAAGTTGTATTTTTAAAATTGTAGGGGAGGGAGGGGACCAATCAAAATTTTTGTTATAACCAAAATTATTCTTAGAACTTCAAGCTACAACTTTTGTTTGAAAATTTTTTCAATTAGGCCCCTTAACTCACCCCTGTTTTTATTAATCTGTTTGGAATAAGTTGTATTATCCAAAATTGGTGGAGAGGGAGGGGTCCAATCGAAATTTTCGTTATAACCAAAATTATTTCTGGAACTTCCTCCTCTAATTTTTAAATTACTATCTTCGAAGTGTTATGCGAAATCAGTGGAGAGAGAGGGGTCCAATTGAAAAAATTTTCAAACAAAAGTTGTACCTTGAAGTTCTAGGAATAATTTTGGTTATGATAAAAATTTCGATTGGACTCCTCCCTCCCCTCCAATTTTGAATATCAAGTTGATGGCGAGCAAATGAGCAGCAGTGGATTTCCGTAAAATTGGCCTATCGTAATTTTTAAATTCGAAAAAGCTGTGATAATACGTTCAGCTTCTTCCAGTATTGTGGATTAAAATCGAATTGAATATTTTAATTATTTTAGATTGCATTTAATTACCAAAATTATCATTAGGATTTTAAGTTTAAGCGATGAGAATAAAATTAAGCATATCGTATCATCATTAGTTCGATACCTAGATTTTTAAATCTCCTATAATGAGCCTAGTTCAAAATGAAATAGGCAGTGTTGCCAATTTTAAAAACTGGTATAATCATAAGGAAACGTCGAAACATATTTCATTAGGTCAATTGAACCAATACCTAAGACGATTAGACGAAAATATACTTCACCATATAATTTAATAAATTTAATTAATCGTAGAATATAATTAGAATATAATGTTATTACGAAGTAATTAATAAAAGTTACCTGCAGTCTTCTGTACTCATTGACAAGTACAAGTAAGCGTCACCACGAATGGCAATGCAAATGCTTAGTAAACGTTGAAAACGCGTGTAAAATACTCTACCTTGAATTGCGGTAGAAGTTTTTCAACTCGTGTAGGCGTATTCCAGTATTTTAGCTTAGAGTATTATATTGAAATTGGCCGCAAAATACAGAGAATGTTCACAATAAGTACGCTTAGTAGTTGCACGTCTGCCATACCATTTTTTTTCAAGCTGGTTTTTGTTTAGAATTTTATAAAGCCTTTTGTTTTAATAAAAAAATTTATTGTAAGTGTTGCGATAATCGAATGTCCTTTTAGGTTGAAAAAAAAAATTAAATTAAACGTGCCTCGAATCAATCCATTATTATATTAAAAAATGGCAGCTCGTTTCAGGAGAAATTATTTTTTGGGAAAAAAAGTCGAAAAATTACAACGAGAAAAAATATAGATAGGTACGATATTTCGAACGATTAATTCATTTTAATTTATAATATGACATAAACATGATAGAACTTGCAACGTATTCAAATTGAGTTTTAACAATTGGTCGGATTTTATACGAGCTAATATTATATAGAGCAAAAGACGTAAAAATCTTTCCTTTTTAGTTCGTAAATAAAAACACTTTATTTTTATTACATCGTTTTATTTTCTACTTTGACATGTATCTCTCGTTCGTGACTTCATCTTTTAAGTAGGTCGATTGTCGAATATTATTTTATTCGTATGGTCTGCCCGGCTACGAATCACGCACCTTCGTATACAGATCAATTTCGCTCGTATGTACAGCCCAGCTATCTCTCAGATGACAAACGATTATTGCACCCGTTGCGAAGGGCTTATTTGTAAAATTATTCTTTTTAAATGATTTCAGGAGTATGTTGAATTGCGTTAATGCGCTAGAGCAAAGGATACCACCGCCTCCGCCGCCTACCGAAAGAGCCTCTTTAATGGTGTCCGAAGAGAAGCCTATACCAGATACGTGTAAGTAGGATTTTTTATTGCTTTTTTCCCTTGTAGGATTTGGTTGGGAAAAAAATTTCGTAGGAATGGAATTTTTTCAAATTTAAAATCAAAAAGGTTCATTTTTGAAAAAAAAATGAAAATTGAAATCCAAAAACATTATAAAAATTTTGTATTTATTTTGTAAAAAATTCTGTGTTTTGAAAAATACAAAATTTTTAATGTGAAAAAAAAAACTCAACGTAATCTTGTATTAAAAAATTCACTTTTTTAAAATGAAAAAATAAAATTTTGTTTAAAAAAATCAAAATTCTATAGTCTTTTATCACCCTCCCCCCCCCCCCGCAAAAATAACAAAAAATATATTTAATTTTACAAAGAAAATTCACAATTTTCTTATAAAAAAAAATCAAAGCTTGGTGTTTAGATAAACAAATAGGTACCTACTTAAATTTTTTTATTAAATAAAAAAAATTAAAAAATCGGAAGTAGGTAGCTATTTGAAAAAAAATCTTGAAAAAACCATTAAAATTCGTTGTTTAAAAAAACTGAAAATTTGGAATGTGGGAGGGAAAAAATTAAAAATTTGCGTTTGAAAAATATGTGCCTGAAACAAATTAAAATTGTTCGTTTCAAAAACAGAATAAATTTTTTTCTAGCTGAAAAAAATTATGAAATTATGTGTAAGTAGGTAAGTAAAGATATTTTTTGTTTGAATTTGAAATAAAAATGCTGTACCTACTTGAATTTGAAAAAAATCCTTTTTGTTGAAAATCCATTAAAAATTCAAGTAAGAAATTTTGTGTCTCAATAAAGAATTGAAATTCTGATTTAAATAACTTGAATTTTGTAATTGAAATTTTTTTAAATCTAGGTAGGTATGTAGGAAAAAAACGATAATTTTGTATTTTTTTACAAAAACATCAGATTCTTTTTTGAAAAAATAAAAAATAAAAAAATTGTATTTGAAAAATTATATGAAATTTTTTTTTGAAAAATCGAAAATTTGTGTTTCAAAAAATCTAAATTTTGAGTTACAAAAAATGAATTAAAATTTTGAAATTTCGTACCTAGGGATTTAAAAAATTTTGTTTTTCAAAAAGAAAAAAATTGATTTTGTTTCTGAAGAATTCAAATTTTAATCTTTGGGAAAAAAAAGAAAAAAATATGAAATTCTGCTAAAGAAAAATTCAAAAATTTCTCTACGAAAAAAAATTTGGTTGAAAAGACTGAAAATTTGCAATTCAAAATTCTGTTTTTGAAGTAACTTTTAATTTCGTCGTGGGAATTTGAAGATTGAAATTTCATCTTTGAATAAGTCAATAAATAAAAGTTCTGTGTTGAAAATTCAGTTTGAAAAAATTTTTGGGATGGGGAAAATGTATGAAAAAATTAAAAATTTTGTATTTAAAAAAAAATCGAATTCTGTGTAAATAAAGAATAATTCAATTTTTTTTTTAATATTAAAAATTTGTGTACAAAAAGTCTCAATTTTGTGTATCAAAAAACAAATGGAAATTTATATCCAAAAAAATATTTTTGAATGAAATTGAAATTTCTGGTTGAATAATTAAAAATCCATTTTTGGGTGAAAAATTATGATCTAAAATTCTTTGCTCACTGAAAACTCATAATTAATTTTGTTTATGAAAAACTCATAATTTTGGGGTTCGAAAAATAAAGTTGGAAAATTTTTGCATTTGAAAAATTTTGAAACTCCATTTTGAAAATACTAAGTTGCTACATAAATTTTGTTTATAAAAAAATTCCAAAATTTGTATTTCAAAAAAAAAAAAAAGCTTAGGTTCTTAGTTTTCTTACCTACTAAAAGTTTTCATTAAAAAAAGGAAAATCCATGCCTACAAATACACGAAAAAAAAAAAAAAAATCATAAAGATTTAAATTTCCTCCTTTGTAATAGGTTCCTACCTAACCCAAAATTTCATCTTTGAAAAATAAAAATAAAATTTTCTCTTGGAAAAATCCAAAAATTAGTGTCTGAAATAAAAATGATTATGTGTTTTAAACAATTTTTTAAAAATGAAAAATGAAAAATTATTTGAAAAAAGTTTCTAAAAAAAAGTTGAAAAATTAAAATTTCTTGTTTGAAAAAATCAATATTTTTGTTGAAAAAAAAATTGTTGTGGGAAAACTCAAAATTTTATGTACCTATTGGTAAAATAAATAATTATTTTAAAAATCTATGTTTAAAAAAAAACTAAACTTAGTAGCCATGTAAAATTTTTTCAATAATTTCAAAAATTCGTTTGAAATAAAATATTGAAAATTTAGTTTTTTTGAAAACTTTGTTTTTCAAAATACAAATAAAAATTATCTATAAATAATTTACCTACCTATTTTTAAGAAAATATTTTTTTTAAATCAAAATTTTTATTTAAAAAAAATTAAAACTTTGTGTTTGAAAAAAAATTAAATAAAAATTTACTTCTGACAGAATAAGATTTCCAATTTTGTCAATTTTACCTGCATGATTGTCGACTCCCACGAAATTATTTCAGCAATCGCGATCTGTACCTGTGTAGATTATTCTTCTCTCAACAACTTTTATTAAAAAATAAAATCAATTCATGCACTCGTTTTGACACAATAATGTAGTTAAATATGTGTGTATTAACACGAAAATTCAAATATGGCTGATAAAAAAACCGTTTTGTACGGTTTTAGTTGAATGTAGGTATTTTTTATCAGCCATATTTGAATTTTCGTTACAATATACACATTTTTAGGACAAATCAACAACCAAGTATTTTTCAAAAATAAACAATAATTACCTATTTTCTGAAATTTTTGGAAGCTAAACTACAGCCTTAAAAAAATTTAAAAAATGTTGAATGTAAATTTAGCTCATCTATAAAGTTGAAGGAGTTGCATCTTGTCTTTAGAACAACTTTTCTTCTTCAAATTTTGAAATAGGCAAACTTTTTTACACCCGTGCTTCTTGAGTTGCAATAATATTTAATGTAAGGCAGTGGGGATGAATAAAACAACACGTATAATCGACAGAAATTCAAAAAATAAAATAAAATAAAAAATAAAAATTTTTGGTAACATTTTTGGTGAATTTTTACCTAATTAGAAGATGAATGTATCTTCGAGCTCCTTATAATTATTTGAATAATTTTTTGAATGAAAAATATGCTTAATTACCTTAGGTACTCTACTTATCATTAATTTTATTATAAAATTACAACTAAGTAATTTAGTCAATATTTGTACGAAGAAGTGAACACATAGGTACCTACCTAGTACCTACCTGATTAAATATACGTACGAGTAGTACCTACCTTTATCGAAATACTAATATTTTCGTGGAATTTTGAAACAGCTTCAAAATACTTGGAAACGCGTATGTTATTAAATAAATACAGTAGATCGTCGAGTTATTATACGATGTATTCTTCGATATCGCCTTGTGCTCCCATGTGAGTTACTAAAAATAACAAACAAAAAGAACCCTATAAAAAGCTCCTCAGCACTTAATTCACTCGAATGGAAATCGCAACCTGTCGTAAAAAAATCTCTCTCAAATGAGACCACGGCCAAGTTGCAGTTTCCATTCTCCTGTATACCGAGAACATACGCACTATTATAAGAATCCTGCGCGTGATTACGTTTTATTACACGAATTAACACGCAGATTCTTTGAAAAAATTTACTCAGCCACACGCTGTATGCTTTTATTTACCCTGCTGTTTCATTCAGCAGCAGTCCATATATCAAATACTGGCGCCTTCCTTGCACTTAGTATTTGCTTGAAAACAAACAATCATTTAAACTAGAATGGATTATTTCATCGGTTCGTCTTCTCGATATTATACAACTGTCAAATGCAAACTATTCGGCTTATTAATTTCACCAGCGATGTACAAATAGCAGATCAAAAGGTTTTAATCGTTCATTATAATATAATGTTAAATATGAATGACAAAGTTTGAGGTTATAACAACGTATCTGGAATGGAGAGAAAGACGAATGCCGAATACTCGAGGGTAGTACGTGTGAGTAATGGGTGTTTAGTTTGAAGAGTTATCGTCTGTCATAATTTACTTAGGTACTCTTGTATCGAGTACGAGAATACGAATTTTCCTTTTTTATTCTTTCGTCGTTAAGCTATTGGTTTTAATTAATGTCGTATTGAATGCGAAGAGGTGCGATCATAATACTCGCTGATGAGCAATTATCGCACTTCTTTGACATATTTCATCATTTTTATCGCGTTTGTTATACGGGGGATGTTAATTGTTATTTTGAGCTTTCCATAAGGTGATATGGCAACCCAACCTGCTTAGGTGAGCGAATTGAGGTTGTGTAGGCAGAATTATTATGGACGTTGACTTATTCTCCTTCAAATTTGAAGTTCGGCAGACTATCCTACTCTTGTTTTGTTCAAATTGCAAATTGAGTCGCTAAATTTGTCCCTTCCAATTTTCGAATCTGCAAATTCTTCTGAATTTGTGTCGTATTGATTGCAGAATGTAGGTGAAATAATTTTACTCCCTCAAATCTGAAATTAGCAACTTATTCTACACTTGTGTGTTATTATTGTCATTTCGATTTCATTTTTTTTTTCTTCAAATTTTTACATGTAGGTACCTAATTTTTCAATTTTGATGAATCGATTCATTTATGAGCAATCCATCAATTTTTCGATTCAGGATATTACTAAATTTTGATGGTGAATCGATAAATTTTTGATTTTGATGAATAAATCAATTTTGGAGAATTAAACAAAAAAATTATAGGAAATTTTTTTTGGACGTGATACCTCAGTTAATTTTTTGATTTTGATAAATCGATATATTTTTTAAAAGAAATTCTTTGGTTTTTGTTATTGAAATAAAATTTTTGATAGTTGATCGACTATTCAGATTTTGGTGATTCGATCATTTTTTAAATTTTGACAAAAGGATAAATTTTCTGAAAATTTTTTGATTTTGTTAATTGAGAAAATTTTTTGAAAGTGATGAACCAGTCATTTTTTAGTTTCGGAGAAATTTTTCGATTTTTGTCATTTCGGGAAAAAAATTATTTTCATAAATCTATCAAATTAAAAAATTTTTGTGGAATCGATAAATTTTTGATTCTAGTGAATCGATTATATTTTTGAGATTTTTTGATTTTGTTAATTTCAAAAAAATTCGATTTCTATAAATTAAACCAAATTTTTCAATTTTTATAGATCTATACATTTTAGCATTGTATATCGACGTGGACGTGTCAAAACCACGTATGTTGGAATATCAAAATTTTACAGGAGAGACAAAAAACGTCGCCAAAAATACACGCGTCTTACGTGATTTTTAAAAGTAAATAAGCTGATTGGAACGTTAGAATTCGACTACGACATACGAGGTGATCAAAATTAGATTTCTCCATTTTTTTGCTATAAGAAACCCCAAAAAAGTGATTTTGCTGAAAAAGTCGACATACGTGGTTTTGACCAGTGATGCCGGAACGTAACGATAACGGTAACGAAAAACGAAAAATAACGGATTTTTTTTTTGTTACAAGTAATGGAACAGTAACGGAACTTTATTTTTGAACAGAAATTGTGTAACGAAATAATAACGTTACAATAAAATGGTCTTTATGTTACGTAACAAATAACGAAAAAATTTCGTTACGTTCCGTTACTTTTTTTCGTTATTTTTTTCAGTTTTTTGCATTGCCTGCACTGCCAACCGCAGAAAATGTTCACTAACGTCTAGTTTGATTGTTTTGTTTACATTCATGGGGTGCAACTTCGAAAATTTTTTACCAAGTCCAGTGCTACATAATACTTTATAGTCAAAATTGGAAGGGAGGAAGGGGTCTAATCGAAATTTTTGTAATAACTAAAAGTATTTGTACAACTTCAAGCAATAACTTTTGTTTGAAAATTTTTTCAATTGGGCCCCTTACCTCCCCCCTGTTTTTAAAAATGTATTTGAAGGAGTTGGATTATCCAAAATTGGTGGGGAGGGAGGGATCCGATTGAAATTTTTGTTATCACCAAAATTATTCCTAGTACTTCAAGCTACAACTTTTATTTGAAAATTTTTTCAATCGGGCCCCTTACCCTCCCCCTGTTTTCAATAATGTATTTGAATGAGTTGGATTATCCAAAATTGGAGGGGAGGGAGGGGTCCAATAGGTAGCAACACCACCAAACTTGTATTATTTTCTTCTTAGTTCTTGATGTTTATTTTATTCTATTGGACTTGATAGTTATTAATTTGCATTGAAAAATGAAGATAGCAATTTTTTTATGATTTCTGGCTATTTCGGAAAAAATTACGTTGTAACGAAAAAACCGGAACGGAACGGGAAAAAATAACGTTACTTGAAAAATAACGTTACAAGGCCCTGTCGGTACCATTTTCGTTCCAAGTAACGTAACAAATAACGAAATTCAGGATTTTTAGTTACAGTAACGGAACGAATACCGTAACGAAAAAAAAAATTTCGTTACTGACATCACTGGTTTTGACACGTCCATGTCGATACGCTTTTACGATGACCAAAATGGAAAAAAACGACAGAAAAATCCGAGACCAAAATCCGACACCATTGGGTTAGGTTAGGTTACATTAGGTTAGGTTTGGATGACATAAAAAAACTTGAAAATTTTTAATAAATTCGATTTTTTAGACATTATGTCACACATTTTGAAACTTGTAATTTTTTTTTGAAATTTTATGACATTTAGATATTTTCTAGACATTTTGTCAGACATTTTGAAACTTTGAATTTTATTTAGAAAGACGACTTTCAGACATTTTGAAACTTGGAATTTTTAAAGAAATTTAAAGAAATATTTTGAAATTTTATTACTTTTAGACATTTTCTAGACATTTTGTCAGACATTCTGAAGAAAGATGACTTTCAGATATTTTTTCAGACATTTCTGAAACTTGGAATTTTTCAAAAAAAAATTATGACTTTTAGCCTTTTTATCAGAAATTCTTAAACTTGATTTTTTAATTTTTAGTAGAATTTTTATTAATTTTAAATTTCCATGGAAATTAATTTTGATGACTTTTAGACATTTTGTCACAGAGTAAAAGCATATACTATGTTTCATACTTTCAAACGTAGTGTGGAAATAGAGCCATCCAAGGGGGCCAGGGGGCGAAGCCCCCCCCCTGGCGAGGCGCGAAGCGTTGAGTTTTTTTATTTAATTTTAAATTTCCATGGAAATTATTTTTTATTTGTGATTTTTTTGATTTCGTTATTTGAGAAAAATTTTTGAATTTAGTAAATCTTTCAGTTTTTCAAATTGTGATATTTTTTTAAATTATTATTTTATGAATTTTTTTGATTTCAATAAATAAATCAAACTAAAAAAGTTGGCGAATTAGTCAATTTTTAATACTTTGAGAATTTTTTTGTTTGTTCGTTCTATTTTCTTATTTTGATGAATCGAACAAATTCGGAGGATGGTGGAGGGTCGAGGGGTAAATTCTTCAATTTGTGTTGATTCCGAGTTTTTTGATTTCAATAAATCGGTCAAATTACACTTTGGTGCATAGATAATTTTTTTTTTTTTTTTTTTTGAAATCGAAATTTTTAAAGAACATAATTCATGATTTTTTTGTTGAATTGGAAAATTATTTGATTTTGTTAATTTAACAAATATTGCTTGATTTTCATAAATCAACAAAATTTTAAATTTCGATTATTAGCACAGATAATTATGCTTTTACGGAGACCAAAATTGAAAAAAAAAATTTGAGAAATAATTCAAACAATTAAGTATAATTATGCTACAAAATTTGTTTTAAAAATTGACAAAAATTTTAGAAAATTTTTAACAAGCTAAAAAGAAGTTGAAACAAAAATTCTTCCAGCATTTTAATGAGGCAATTTTTGAAAAATATTTGTGAGGTAAGTACTAAAATTGAAAAATTTGACTAAAAATAAAAGGAAATTTTCAATAAACTATGATTTAATAATTTTGTGAAAAATGTCATACTCGATACTCGATTTTCTCAGATAGATACGTATTTTTTTGGATGTTTAAGATTTTGCATACTTGATTCGCCGTAAATATGTGTTTTATTTGAGTGTTGAATAATTTGCATACTTGGTTCGCCGTAAATATGAGTTTCTCTTCCGAATGTTGAATAAATTGCATACTTGGTTCGCCGTGATTTTTTTATAAATTGTTTGAACAATTTTTCGATTTTTTTTGTATTTTTTGATTTTGATAATTATTATTCACCAATTAATTTTCAGTTCTAATGAATTAACTAATTTCTTATTCAAATTTTCTGTTTTGGTGTACAAAATTGTTTATATTTTGACAACTCGCCCAATTTCTTGATTTCGAAATTTCGATAAATTGATCAATTTTTTCAATTAAGATGAATTCGTCAATTTTAGAGAAATTCCTTGATTTTTATTGACTGTGTAAATTTTTCGAATTCGATATAATTATTTTGATCGAATTTTTGATTTTGATGAATCCAATTTTTCACGAGTCGATCAATTTATGGAATTTCGATTTTTTATGTTTCTATTTTATAAAAAGAAATTTTGATTTCGATAAATGTACAAAATTTTATATTTTGACGACTCGAACAATTTCTCGATTTTGATGAATCGAATAATTTTTCAATTTTGATGAATCTTTCAATTTTTGAAAAATTCTTTGATTTTTATTGTCTGTTTGAATTTTTTGAATTCCATATATTTTGATCAAATTTTCGATTTTAATGAATCGATTTTTGAATGATTTTTCGATTTCGATAAATCCAACAAATTAATTTTCATTTTTGATGAATCGATTAATTTTGCAATTTTCATTAATCGGATTTTTCGAGTAAATTTATCGATTCTTACTAATTATTCAGTAAATTTTTTGATTTCAATAAATCGACCAAATTCGTGATTATCGGTTCGATTTATTTTTTGGATTTTTGATCGTTCAAATTCAAAAAATACCAACTCTTTTCCACTTGTGTAGTTTGGGTTACTTTATCACATGAAAGACGACTGAATATACCTCGAACACCCTGTATAATGTAATATATTTATATTTATCAATGTATTATAGGTATTCTTTTGTAAATAAGCCTATAGATAGAGTCACCTTATACATTTAATAATATCAATAAATCAATATTATTTTATTATATACGCAGTATTCACTCCACCACCCTATGTACCTATTTACCTATATTACGATAAGTTGCAAATTACCTCAAACAGTACTGCCAACATCCGGGACACACCTGCTAACATAAGAATGAAAAGCTTTCACCCTCCTGTATAATTTTTTCCTTTTTCAAAAGTTCGATCGTTGACTGACGAATTTTTTCTGAATTTGCAGGTATGGAAGAATTTATGGTAGAGCAACCAAGTAGACCACCACCGCCATTACCTCCGCCGAGGTTTACCAGAAGCGCCGTGTGATAAAGTGCGACCTTTGTTTAACATTCCGATATTTCCGATTTTTTGCCCGGAAATATGTTTTTTTTTATTTTCAATACTTCACGGCCTACGACTGTAGAGAACTGTAAATATTATTTACGAATATTTCATCAAGTTTGTACGTAAGTTTATTCTCGGTGTTATTGTACTACACGTAAATGGGCTGACGAGTCTGAAAAGAATTTACCAGTATTTTAAAAAAACGAATTAGTTATTAAGTGAAATAATCTTCCAGAGAAGATATCTCGATTTGTTGTGAAACGTGTGTATGTTGAATTGTTGATGCTGAAACATGGTGGATTTTTCTATACATTTTACCTGCGTGTAATGTATTTTACATTTATCGTTGTTTTGGTTTTTTCTTTCTGGAATGTTTGAAAAGATACGTAACGTATGTACGTATACGTTACGTTAGATAGGTACCTATTTAATTGTACAGAATGTAAATAAGAAACATGTTAGGAAAACCGTGCCGATGTTACAGCATTGATGAAATATTTAGTAAATTCCAAAAAAAAAAATATCTGAGCGAATTTTAAATCGATTTTTGTTTCACGATTATGTCAATTTTCGCATATTCGAATATCTTAAAACGTTGAACGACGAATTCGAAAAAAATCTTGCATGAATCCGCTGAAATTTTGTAATCGATTGATGTAATTTTAATTCGATCGGAGATTTATTTACGCGACTGTCGTAAAAATTGGCTCAATTTATTGGATAATTTTGACCTATAGTTTTTAATGAAATATATCGAAGCAGTATAGGTACCATACAGGGTGTCCCAGAGTACTCCATAAAATTGAATTGATATGAATGCTGCTTGAAAATTTTTTTGGAAGACTTTTTAGGAAAATCTGTTAAAAACGTCTTGTTTGTTTTTAAATTTTTTTTTTAAATCTCACATTTTCTTTCCTTTTTTTTTGGGGGGGGGGATTAACTCATTGTGAAATTTTGGAAAAGATTATCAATGATCTGAACGTTTTTCCCCTCAATTTTAAATCAAGTATATATCTGTTGAAAAATTCTGACATTTTTTTGAATCAGGTTTTTTGAAAATTTTTTGAAAGAATTTTTTGATAAGGTTTCTTCAAAAAATTCTTCATAAAATCTTTTGATAAAAATTAAGTAAAATTTTCACTCAAAAAAAAATTTTTAGGAAAATTCTTGGATTTTTTGAAAAAAAATCACTTAATTCGTCTCACGTTCCTCTTCAAATTTTTTTGAACTTTTTCTTTTGAAATCTATGAAAAAATTCTAGAACACGTTGAAAAGTTTTTTTTTTCAATTCTTACGAAGAAATTTCAATCAAAAGTTTATTTTGAAAAATTTTCTCTTCTAAAAATTCTTGGTAACTAGGTAAAAATTGAAATTTTCTTGAAAAAATATTATTTAAAAAAAAATGTTATTTGAAGTTTTCCCTTTTCGGAAATTCTCAAATATTTTGAAAAAAACTGCTTTATTAAAAATTTCATTAGACATTTTCCTGAAAAAAGTTGCTTTCAAAAAACTTTCTCAAAATAGTTCGTTGCAAAAATTCCTCTTGAGAATTGAAATTTTCTTAGGTATTAATTTTTTTTAATCTCAAAACGTCTTTGGAAAATTGGATCTTGGACAAAATTCTCAAAGAAGTAGATATCTTGAAAATTTTTATTCATTCAAAATTTCTGCAACAAAAAATATTGTATTTAAACAAAAAAAAAAAATCTTCAAAAAAATTCTTGATAAAATTGTTAAACCTTTTTTTGGAAAAATCCATGAAAAATCTGTTGAAAAATTCTTGGATTTTTTGAAGAAAAAAAAATCGAATGAATTTTTTTTAAACTCGTCTCACGTTTTTCTGCAATTTTTTTTTTGAACTTTTTCTTTTAAAATGGATGAAAAAATTCTAGAATAGGTACTTTGAGAAGTGTGTTTTTTAAAATTCTATAAAGAAATTTCGATCAAAATTTTATTTTGAAAAAATTTTCTCCATACAATTCTTGGTAGATAAGTAGGGATTGAAATTTTCTCGTGAAAAAATTTCAAAAAAGTGTTGTTTGCAATTTTTTATGTTTTTTTGGAAATTTTTTTTTAAAAACTCGCTCCATTAAATACTGGAAGTAACTTTCAAAAAAAATTTCTCCAAGTAGTTCGCCAGAAAAATTTCTCTTGAGAATTAAAATTTTCTTCTTAAATTTTGTTTTTAAAAAAATCTCAAAAATGTCTTTGAAAAATTCTTGAATTGTTTCTAAAGAATTTTTTTTTAGAAATTTTGAAAAAAACGCTCGAGGAAGTTTCTTGAAATTTCTCTTCATTAAATTCTTGATAAAATTTCTAAACTTTTTTTATTGTTGTCGTCGTTGTTGTTGTTGTTGTTTTTTTGTTGAAAAATTGAAAAATTCTTGTATTTTTTTTAAATTTTACTTTTTCAAACTTTTTTCAACATGAAAAATTCATTCACAAATTTTCTTTTAAAAAATTTCTTCATACAAACTCCTGATAAGAATTGAAATTTTGTGATTAAAACTTTCCCAAAAAAATAATATACGTACCTAGGTAGGTGTATTTTTTTGGAAATTTTTTTTGTCCAATTTCTTTTCTTTTTTTTAAAATCTTTCTATAGCCTCTGTTGTGTTTTTTTTTTGAAAGCTTCGAAAAAAATTCAAATCTGTTGAAAAATGTCTGGAAACATTAATTGATAATTTTGTTGAAAAAAATTCCTAATGCGAATTTAGAATTTTCTCTTTGGAAGTCATCCTGAAAAAATCTTATTGCAGAATAAAAATAAAGTTTTGAAATTTTTTTTTGAAAAATAATTTCTATAAAATCATTCAAATCCCCTCCCCCAAAAAATTATTTTCTCTTAGATAGTTTTTCCTTTTTTTCAACAATATTATTCTTACTTGGTAAAAAAAAAAATTGTAAAAATAATTTCTTGCATAAATTTCCATTTTTTCAGATTCTGTTTTAAAAGTCTCCCACCTCAAAATTTTTAAGAAATATTTCTGAAATTTTCAACAAAAAAAAAAAAATGGAAAAATTTTTTTGATTTTTTTTAAACAATTTCTTGAAAAAAAAAAAAAAACGAATAAAATGATTCTGATTATAGGTAGGTCTAGATACCTAATCTTCTGGGGAAAAAAATCATAGAAATTGTGAAATTTTATCACTAAAAATTCTCCTAAAATTTCACGAGAAAAATTTTTTGCATAATTTTTTCTAAAAAAAAGCCTCTTTCTTTACAAAAATAGAACTTCATTTTTTTTTTTTGAAAAAAATTGTAAGAAGTTTTCAAATGGTTGATTTTTTCTCTTGAAAATTTCCCTTCAAAATTTTCAAAGAAAATCTCAACAAAAAAAATCTTACTAATTTTCAGAAGAAAAAAAATGTATTTTTTTTCAAAAAAAAGTTGTCCACTGCCTAAATACGATAAATTTTTGAATTCAGTATTGCCAATCGATTTTTCTTCAAAAATATCTATTTTCCAAACTCTGTAGAGCTTTCATTCGCAAATTTTTTTATTATCCTTATCTGGCTGGTGGCTACATCAAAATTCCAATTATAACGTGGTCTTGGGACACTCTGTATAATCGATCGATTTATTTATTTTTTCTATCCTTGTTTCTATTTCCACGACGATTAAAATCCGCTGAAAAAAAAACCATCGATGCTTTGTTCAAAATAGTGAAATACTTACCCTGTAAATAAATTGAAAAGCGATGTCTTTCAATGAAAATAATTATTTCAAAGTAGAGGTAAAACAGGTTTAAGGTATTACTCGGGTAACCACCCCAACGTATAGGATATTCGGTTTAAATTACGAACTCTTGCTCATTAATATGATTAATACGTGTCTATTGTATCTATTTATCTTATAGATATCCGTGTATGGTAAACGAAATTTACTATAATGATAGTTTTAAAACCGAACAAAATATCGTAATTAAGAGAAACCAAAGGCAACGAAAAAAAAATCACTGCCATTCACGGAAGTATGACGTATGCCGAATGCAGTTTCATACATTAATAAGTAAATTCCAACGGTATTATTTTATCAATTCTTCAACGTAAGAATTTTTTTTATCATATGTATCATAATATTTTCTTTATACAATATTGTTGCTCATTTTGCCTGATTGTAAATTTTTTTTAGCGTTGTAGCTAACGTAAGTTGGGAAAAAAATGTCGGTACCTTTATTCGCTGTAAAATTAAGTTTATGACCTATATACCTACCTTATTAAATTTTAGCCTATGTTAGCAGTTTTGTAGATTTTAATAATGTAAAATACGCGACATTTGATAAAGTGTATTTAATTTCGTTTTATCATTAGCGTATAATGTTGTTGATTTTTCCCCCTCTCCTCAATATTTAACAAAATGGTACATACCTACTTATATATTTTTTCGAATATTAGTAGGTCATGTACGTACCTACCTATCGATGTTGCAATAAATGACAATTATTTTCCAAATATCATAGCGAACATTTTACCAAGTATTATGAATAAAGGAAACACTTTATGAATCATTTGTTTTGCTCATTACAAATTTTTAAATTTTAAGATGACCTATTTTAAGTAATTTTAATTGCAATTACGAGGCCTACTTTTGTTCTTCGCGTAAAAAAAATCGTTAAGTTATTACGTTTAGATGGAAAGTTGATTAGATCTTATGTTTATGTAATCAATTTGATGAGCGACTTTTAATAATTTTTATTTATCAATTTTATATATACCTACGTTCACACATATTACCGCGTTCTTCTTCAGTACACCCTTTTCGCCATGATTATTGTGTATTAAAAAAAATTTATATTGAGAAGTTGATCGTATATTACGAAGCTTGTAGAACGAATACCAATTTTTCTTATTGTTACCGAGTGGTTTTGTTTTATTACGATTGGATAATCTGGTTTCTATTTATGTTGAGCGGAAATAAATTTTACAATTATGTTTAAAATGGGACCAGAATTCTCTACCATTTAAATAAAATTTAGCCCGAGAGATTTTTAAATTTTCATTTTTACGTTCGAACCACTCGAGTGAAATTATTATGTTGGGATATGATTCAGAAGCCTACGTGATTGACAAATTAAAATGATTTGAAAACCGATTCAATTTGGAAAAAATTATTATTCGGATGAAAAAAATATTAATTGTAATTCTTTATTGATTTCTGGCCAGAATGATTTTCTACCTTCGTATTTCAAAATTTGCAGTATTTTTTTTTTTTTTTTTTTTTTTTTAATGAGGAGTTTGATTTTTTCAAGATTTTCTTTTCTCCTTTAAAAAAACTTCGTTATCTCTGCACTTGAGGCCTCAATCGAAAAATTTTTCAAACAGAAGTTGTAGATTATAATTATTTAAATAATTTCGATTATTATAAAAATTTCGATTGGAGCCCTCATATTCTCCTCCAATTTTGCATATTACAGACTAAAATCATTCTGTAATTTTCATGCTATTATTATATGCCATTAAAATAAGGAAATAAAATAGCATTTTGGCTTATTTGAAAATTTTACATTTTATAATGTTCCTTTCGGTATTCTGACTATCCTAAAAAGGTTCCCCGAACCTCACCCCTCAGGAACTTCCCCAAATGTGAATCCAAAAAGACCTATCTAGTTGTTTTTCGCTTATAACTCTTCAAGCAAGCGTTTAAACAGAAAAACGGTTATGACAAAAATTGAAGTATATAAAATTTGCAACAAAAAAAGTTCCATTCATTTTTTTCAAAAAGTGAACGGGTGGTTCAAAACACCGGTCAAAAAATGCAGGGTGAAAAATTCTTCATTTTTTCAATCCTGCATATTTTGATGGGTGTTTTTGCGCCACCCGTTCATTTTTTTGGGAAAACGAATACAACATTTTTTATTGCAAATTTTATCTACTTTAATTTGAGTTATGACAATTTTTTCGTTTACATGCATATTTGAAGAGTTGAGTGAAAACCAACGAAAGGAACATTTTAAAATAAAAAAAAATCAATGTATTCGACCCAAAATGCAATTTGCTCCATTTTACTGGGCTATTATGCAAAATTGGAGGGGAGGGGAGGGTTGATCTAAATTTTTCTAATAAACAAAATTATTACAAAAATCTCACTCTACAACTTTTGTTTGAAAATTTTTTCAATTGGGGCCCAAAGTTCAGAGATATGCATTTACGCAACCGTGCTACAATTTAAATTGCAGCTTGAGCAGTTTGAAGGAGTTGAATTGCGACTGATTTTCTTTATTAAGCCTTTCACATTGAGAAATTTTTGAAGTGAAAATAAATCACCCAGTAATAAATTTAACTGCGATACCTTCAGTATTAAAATAGGTACAAAACCTACGACGCTATTTTGAAATTAGTCCATTTGAAATTTTCGATTATAAGTTGTTTTTTAATTATAAGAGATTTTCTTTTGTTTTAGTTCCTACGTAAATAAACACCCTTCCTTCGAACGACCGTTGACATTCCCAGTACTATTTGTTGCCTATATTCTGCCAATAATATTCTGGGCCTGTGCTCTGGTGACTTGGCAGAATATTTGTACTGGTGCTAATAGTGTTTAGAAAATTATGAGATTTTCTGATTGTTGGGTCGTACTATTGTCTTTATATCTTTTTCTTTCTCTGTTTGTTTGTTTGTTTGTTGTTTTGTTTTTTTGGTTCGTGTCTCTTTTAAAATCAAAGTTCGTATGTGAATTAACTACTATTTAAGTAAATCGATTAATTTCGTTGGATAATCGTACCTCTTTATTATCATGTGACTAGTTGAAATGTTTTCGTATGTTGCCTGTGAGAACCATGAAATGTAATACAATTACAAACATGATAAACGTATGTTAGTTATTTAATTTCTAATTTCCTCCTTATTCTTTTGTACATAACATTTTCAAATTTATAATAACTTTGTTCCTTGTTTATTAAATTGATTAATTAATACGTGTATATATGTATATGTATCCATATATACCTAATCTGCAATTTGTTCATTATTAAAACGTATTTCATTGATGAGGGATGATTTATTTCGCTGAGGCCGAGCCGCTTAGAGAGCGCTCTTCTTGGGAGTCAAATCAAAAGCATTGAGTTTCCAGTATTATATATTACTAGGGGGCTTCGCCCCCTGGCCGTTTCGCGGCCCAACCCTCACAAACCCCCATTTTGCTCGCTTCGCTCTCAGTTCTACATGATGATTAATCATTCATTTATGTTGCCTTCAGTTACTCTGCTAATTAACATCATAATAATAAAGCTACATTCAGCCTAACTATTTTATGTAAATAAAACAGGGCATCCAGAGGGCCCACGAGGAGGTAGAGTATAGGACAAATTGATGAAAAACAAAATTTGTCCTATGGAATTTTGATGAAAAAAAATTTTGAATTCAAGCGCAAACGTTTTGAAAAGAAAAACCGTTACACGTAGCACGATTCAATGTGTAGTGCCGACGCGCCGACGCGCCGACGCGCGCCTACGCGGATATGCGCACACAACATTACCACAACATTTCGTAACGCGGCGTTTTGAAAAAAATATCTTTCGTCATTGCGGGGTTCTTTACGTGCGGATTTTTTGGAAATTTTTATACAAACTTTCTGCTTTGAAAAGGCAACTGTGGATTTTTTCAAAATTAAAATCGGATTATTGGAACACGAGATAGCAAAATTTTGTTTTTATTAAATACCTCCCCCCCTATGGGGGCAAAATTGTTCAAAAATGGCCTAGGTAATAGGGTACAGTATGAAAAAAGTTGTTGTGGTCATAATTTAATTTTTTGAAAAATTCGGGGGGGTGGGGGTGAGAAAATACCGAAATTTTGGTTTTTGGGGCGTACGTCCCTCCCTATGGGAGTAAAAAAGCTGAAAGTTGGTATATGCAATGAGTATGCGATATGTTAAAAACTACTTTTTCAAAATTTTGATATCTCAATTTTGGCACCTCCTCCCCCAAATTTGGGGCCTCCCAATTCCAAAATTGCTCATTTTTATAATTTTCCTTTAATGTACTCATCGGAACCTTTCGATTAAAAAAAAAAATTAGCCTTCTAGCTATAGTAGAAGTAGGTGTTTCAATGTAGTACCACGACTTTTCTGGACTTTTCTGTTAGAGCTGTATAGTAATGATGTAAAGTATTTGATGCAAATCAATTTTTGACATTATTTTAGAAAGTTTACGACTTTAAGACTTTTTAATTTTTAATTTTAAATTTCCATTTATTTTTAATTTTCTCTTTTAGACACAACACAAAATACTAACCTATAAACAACAGGAAAATGATACCCAAAGGAAGTCATACACCTTGCGGCTTGTAATTTAAATGATACCACACTCTCGTGCAAATTCCAATTTTTCTGGACAGTAATAGTGGTTCTGTAACAAATGAGAAGAAAAAAATACATAAAATTAATTTTATTATCACGTAAGAAGAAAATATTTCAACATTGCCGATAACAAATTCAACAACAGTACTTAAATGTATTCAATTCGGTGATAAGCGATTATATTACAACTCGAAGCTTATTAATTCACTTAGATTGTGGTACGATCAATCGAATTATTCCTGCAACAGCCAAAAGTGATTAAAATCGTTATAAGTAGTTTTTCCGCTTATTCCAATTTCAGTCTTGAACTAATTTCGGTTCCAGTTTCAGTTGATATTTATATTTTGGTCTCGAACAAAGCTTGGTTTTCAGTCTTTATTTCAGTCTTGGTTTCGTCAACCAAAAAATTTTGATTTCGATATTGTATTTTAGTCTTAAAAATTTCTAAAAATGCTAGTGAAAAAATCAAAGATTACTTCGTATACTGGTATAAAATTGAGATTTTTCCTGTTGTGTGAAAACTTTTTTGTAGTAAAGTAGATGTAACGAATTGATTGCTCTACATTTTCTTTAAAATTATGTTCAGAATCAAATTCTTCAAACCTTTGTTAAAACCAAATTTTGTCTGGTTGTCATCAGCACTTTTGTTTGATTTTTCTACAACTTGCAATTTGCAAGATGGAACTAAGATAGAACAAATTACTTGTTCACATACAAATTTTGCCAGTCTGCTATATCGAAAGGCGTTTTCTACAGAACTGTGTGATTTTCAAGTGCTCAGAAAAGCACGACAGAGATTTGAAAATGAGTATTTTCATTTTCTAAACGAAATAGACTGACAACTACTGACAACAGTCGATTCAGAAATTTTTTGGATTCAAGCAGTCAATGACGGATTGAAGGCATCTTATTTGGAGGGGGAGGGTGAAGCAAATTTCGCAATAAACTTCATTATGACTCGGTTTCACTTTCAATTCGCTGGCTCATCAATTCTACATTGAACTCGATTTAGATACGAATTTCTATCAATACTACTCGTTATCAGTGGCGATAGAATTTGTACTACTTCACCCATTAATGAAATTTTTATAATGAAAAGAGAAAAATACCTCCAAAGGATTCCATTCGAATTGTAAATTCCTGAGTAAGAAATGAAAATAATAATAAATTGTTCAGCTCGCGTTTGAATAGTGGGATAAAACGAACAAGTAAACTCATTATGTCAATTGTACGCGAGAACGTAATCAGTTTTCGTAAAATTTGTATAGAAAACGTTTTTATCTGTTGGAGAGGGTCGTGTTTTAGCATAAATTATTATGAAATTATCCTCCAATTGAGTACGTTATTTCGGTGGTATCAGGAAAAAGGACGTTTTCATGGTAGAATTGTCACTTACACAAGGTTTCTTATCACAGTAAAAAGGCCGTTAACAGTGACATGTTGCTGGTGATGAATATGGTGATATTGATGGGGAAGGTACTGTTAGACATACAACAAACGTAATTATTTCAGAGATAATATGATGCAATATGAACTCACCCATTAAAGTAGGACTTGTCATATAAATGGCAACGCCTTTTCAATTGCGAAACAATAACCTTAGAACGATAAAAGGAAATTAGGATTCCAATGTTATGGTAATGCCTCCGAGACACTGCCAAACCTGCAAGTTAAACCTTTTCGATTCATGGCTAATTATTATACGTTCTCGAGATTTCAAATAGTACCCGAGAAAAGTTAGTCAAACGATGAAGCATACCTTTAATTCATGTTGAAGGAATTTTCTTTCAAACAAAAAGATGATAATTTCAAAGACATACAATATGCAAACCACAATAATATAGGTATCGGCAGTGAGTACGTATACGTATACAATATTTACATTTACGTGTTATCAGACCCTACTGATAATACAATCATAATTTCACAGAGAAAATTTTACAGATGGTAACAGTAGGGCTCTAGTAACAGATGGGAAACTTTTTTTGACTTCGTCAAAATGGCGAAAAAGTAAGGAAAAAGTAGTAAGTTTTTTTCTTTTTCTTGTTTTTTTCTTTTCATAATTAATTAGTAAGTACAATACAATTCTTACAATTATTACATTGTTAGCAACTTTACTAATCAAGATCATATTATTGAAAATCTAGTTGGAAAATCGAAAATGTTTCTGAAACGGTGTTGAGTGTGGTATGGTGTGGTCAGGTGTGGTATGGTAAATACGGCAATACACCACGAAGGTTGCCAACATTGCCAACCCTGCTTCAATGATGAATAAACAAAAAATCTCGAATGAGATAGCAAAAAAAGCAAAGATTAAAAATAATATTTATTTAAAAATTTCGAATTCGAAATTCGATTCTAAACTTTTACCTCGTTCTATCTTAAAATTTATTCGATTTGTTATAAAAGTTCAATAAAATGTCTCTCACTACGATGCCCCAGCACGGTATTAAAACTCACGAACCGAGATTCAATCCATACGACGATAACGGAGGGTAAGTTACTCGTATATCACCATCATAATTTACCTCACTATCGTTGTTCTACAATATAATTTTGTTCATCGAACAGGAGTGTAGTGGCCGTAGGAGGCGATAATTTCGTAATAATTGCTTCGGATACGCGTCTCAGTACCGGATACAGTATTTATACTCGATACCAATCTAAAATCTTCAAATTGTCCAACATCGCCGCTTTAGGCTGTGCTGGTTGTTGGAGCGACGTAATAACTCTAACTCGTCTTATAAATGCCAGAATGCAGGTATGGTTTCATCTCTCACATTCGATACTATTTCGTATCAACCGTTTCATACTTACGAGCGTTATTTTTACAGATGTACTGGCACGAACATAACAAGGAAATGAGCACGCCGGCTCTTGCTCAAATGCTTTCTACTATGTTATATTATAAACGATTTTTCCCCTATTACGTATCGAATATTTTGGCTGGTTTGGAAAGCGATGGCTCCGGATGGGTTTATAGTTACGATCCCATTGGTAATATGGAACGTTGCAAGTACAGCGCCGGTGGTTCCAGTGGAGCTTTACTCCAGCCTCTGCTCGATAATCAGGTACATACGAAACACAACTTGTGTGTTACACTTGGCAAAAAGACGACGATAGTAATGTCGTATTATGTTATTTTGGTTTAGATGGGTTTCATGAACATAGCTAATGCTGAAAACAAAACAGTAAGCTTGGAAAAAGCTCTGGCAGTCGTACAGGATGTGTTCATTTCGGCCGCTGAGAGAGATATTTATACAGGTGATCAGATTTTTGTGACTGTTATCACGAAAGACGGAGTTAAAGAAGATACTTTGCAATTGAGGAGAGATTAAAATTATTTTCCACGAGATTTATTTTGTATATTTTAATCGGTTAAATACATTCATCTTTATTTTTATTCGTGATTTTTTTTTTTTGATCGTGAGAGTGATTTAGTGCGAATGTCAGAAGCAATAATTACTGATTTGAGATGAATTTGTAATTTGTATTGAATAGTTCTCTATGAGATTTTATCCCCGAAGACTGGTAGTCTAGAAAAAGTTATCAACCTTTTAAAGTACTACAGATTTGTTTTTTGAACAAGGAAATAAAACGGGGTTTTCACGAGGCGTTTTTAGAAGCTAGAAGCTGGCCTCTTTTTAGAAGCGCGTCTAGAGAACAATGGGTTTTCGTTAGAAGCAAGAAGTTGAACCTGTTTCAACTTCTTGCGTCTAACCAAAATCGATTGTTCTCTAGACGCGCTTCTAAAAAGAAGCCAGCTTCTTGCTTCTAAAAACGCTTCGTGAAACCCATGGAAAACCCCGTTATTGGAAAATTAACGAAAATTTTGAGTTCGACATTAAAATCCCAAGTCCCCAACATTTTCTGATTTCATAGGAAAGCAACACTGAATCGTCAACTCGCGTTCGCGGAAATCTACGAAGACTTCCGAAAACACTTGAATCTTTTATCATTACTCATCATTGCTGATAAATTCGAGTGAATCAAAACAAAAAATTGAAATTCGTCGTCATTTTTTGCGAAATTAATTTTTTTAATTAAATGGTGCGAACAATGTCGGACTTAGAATCACGTAAACCAGAACTTTTTGAAGAAGTGAAGCTCTTCGAAACAGCCAAAGAACGAGAAAGGTATGAAAATATGGCAGACTTGTATGCTATCGTGAATACTCTACAGCACTTGGAAAAAGCCTACATTCGCGATTGTGTTACTCCGAAAGAATATACCGCAGCATGTTCCAAACTACTCGTCCAATACAAAGCAGCTTTCAAACAAGTACAGTGTGATGAATTTCCAACCATCGAGTCTTTCGTTCAAAGGTATAAGTTAGACTGTCCTGCAGCTTTACAAAGAATAAAAGAAGATCGACCTATCACCATTATCGACGATAAAGGAAATACCAGTAAATGCATAGCCGATATTGTTTCGCTTTTCATTACTACGATGGACAAATTGCGGTTAGAAATCAAAGAAATGGATCAATTGCATCCGGACATTAGAGATTTGGTTGACACAATGAACCGTCTCAGTTTATTACCGCCAGATTTTGAAGGGAAGAGGAAGATTGGCGAATGGTTAAATACATTATCATCGATGAAAGCGTCGGACGAATTGACAGGAGAACAAGTACGTCAGCTGTTGTTTGATTTAGAATCATCGTATAATGATTTTAATAAAATATTGCATCAATCTTAATCAGTAATCGCATTGTATATTTTATACCTATAAATATATCGTAAGTTTTTTATGTAATCATTTGAAAGTATATTCATTAAAATTGTATTTATATCGTTGAATTTTTTGTTTATTTCAAAGCCTAATATAATCAGCTGATCGTTGAGGTTTTACTACCTAATTTAGAGCCCTAGAAGTAACTAAGTATCTCCCACTTCCTTACAGGAAATATATTTCAATTTTTAGCCTCGTTTTATCTTCGTTATCATCTCATTACGTACTTTTTTATTGATAGAAAAAACATTCGAGAAAAGAAAATGGTTCGTCTGATAAATAAACACATAGCAAAACACCAATCCCGTTAACATTTTTATTGAGGGAACAAAAACAAGAACGTAAATGTAAAAATAAACTTACAAAATTTACACCAAAAATTAATCTCCGGTTTGAATCAAAAAAGTAGCAATAATCGTTTTAGAGTTACGAATATGTAGAAGAAAATTGCTAAAAAAAAATTGTACATCCAAGTAATATGAGCCCAAAGGTAAAAAAGACAAATTTGAAAGTTGCAAGAGTTATCTAGATTCCTGACGAATTCACGGAGCATAATTCATAACTTCTAGATAGGTTGAAACTTCCATAATATATATTACAACATGCATCATCCATCCCCTGGAGACAATACTACTTCTTTGCTCCAGGGGTTGGTAATAGGGGCTGGCCTCGGTCTTTTCCTCGAAGTTTTACACCTGAAAAAATATCGAATCGTTATAAATAGACATAAATTATAACTCAATACGATAAAAAAATTCAATTACATAGTGTTTTTTCCAATTTTCCCAAAACTAATTGATTTGGTATTCCTTTCCCATTTTCGTAATCTTGAATGACTTGTGGTTTTTCGTTAATTTTCTGTAAAATGAAGATGAATATAGTGTGAGATACCTCTTAGGCGTAGTTCTTAACGAATAGGTTCGTTATTTCGAATACTCACAGCTGCGAGATCTTTCTGACTTAGGCCTTTATTTTGACGAGCTTGCTGTAGGGCTTTACCCAATTCGAGCGGTACTTTTTCGTGTTTCAATTCTTCAGTTTCACGATCCAACTTGGCGGTATTCTTGGTGGTACCGTGTTGCTTATTGGTACCAGCTCCCCCTTCAAATAACACAAACGTATTGTGTCAACCTGATGCAAGAATTGAATAATATTGTACAAGTTGGTGAGTTAACTTACATTTTTGCTGGGTTTCTACAGGAAGGCCCTGTCTTCGAGCGGTGTTGATTGCCTAAAACAAAGCGAGACGAATTCAATTATAACATCGACGATTACCAGAGAAACCAAGTATACTCAATAATTCCAATTATCGATTTGAGTCATTAAATAAGGACTAGATACTTCTGTGACTTACTTTTTCTGTTTTCATCGCCGATGGTTTGAGAGGTTTTTTCCTCAAAACGGTAACTGTCGTCCAATCACTCATGATTACCACTTGTTATAACTAAACCGCTTCAATTTGCAATTAAATAATTCGAATATTGGAACTTTTTCGGCTACTTATTCAAGAATTATGGTGGTTTTCTACTTATTTCGTCGTGCCAAAAAATGAAATTGAAAATGTGGGGATCGGGAATGATAAAAAATTCTGAAGAAGGCAAAACTTCGCTAATGCTACTTTGAATATTTCGCAAGTCTCGCATTCATGGTGAAAATGAAAATTACATTGAAATTGTACCTCACCATGAAAATAGTTCGTTGGAATTGTTCAAAATAGACATTGTTGTCATAAAATCTTCCGCTTGTGGCGTTGCGTGCGCATTTTATGCAATGTTGACATTTCTTGACAACGTAATAAATTGAAATTGATTTTTTCAAAAAAAAGGAATTCCAAGAATTACGACTTTTAAATAATGATGATAAATAAATTCAGTCTTTTTTTCCTTTGAATTAAATAGCTTTCTTCGAGAAAAAAATCATGTAAAAAGCTTTACTTTTTACTTTTCAAAAATCCACGTAACCTGTCATGACTTTTTTCATTTTCAAATTACCAACTCTGATTTCATTAATGTAAATATGAATCACCAAATATTACTGATATGAAATGAAATTTTTTAAAAGCAACATGGAATTTTCGTATGTAAAATTTAAAGTTTGATTTATTCCAGTACTTAGATGAACTTGTAATGATCTGGTAGTCCTTGTTTAGTTATTAACATAATCAGTGCTTCGAAATAAGTAGGCTTTGTCTTTCATTTTCATCATCTTCATTGTGCGTAATCAAGTCACCATGAATTCGTCTGCCAATGCATTCACTAGCATAAATGTCGAGCCAGACAGCAACAGAAAGTTCAGCCGAATATCCCAAAACATCGGATCGGATATTCAGAAAATCTCCCAAAATGGTGAGTAAATAAATCTTTGTAAATTCACTTCGTATATTCAAACACCTACTTTCTCTTGTCTGCATAGTTTCCTCCATGAAACGAATGGTCAACTTGGTTGGGACTGCTCAAGATTCAGCAGAACTACGCCAGCAATTGTAAGTATCGCACGATGTCCCCAGTTAACCTTCTAACGCAATGAAAAACGTTACCTTTGCTGTTTTATTCAGGCAAAAAATCCAACAATACACGCAGCAGATGGTGAAAGATACGAGCAATAGTTTAAATACTCTAAATGCAATTCCTCTTTCTTCCGAAGAAGTTCGTATTTGTATTTAATTTACAAGTATTTCGAAACCGACGTACATGATTTTTATTCCTTATGTACAGAAACAGTTTAGAATGCAAAGAGAACGTTTAACCGATGAATACACAGCTGCTTTGAATATGTTCCAAGCCACCCAGAGAGAAGCATTAAAGAAAGAAAGTCGACAACTGCAACAAAATAAACAAGCAGCTAGGCATAGTCATTCTGTAGCAATACCTCCTCCTCCGTCGAATGATCCGTTCAGAGGTACGGATCCATTTTTTAAATTTTCTTTTAACGATTTCGTGTAATCTGTATCTTATTATTTCATAGATGATTTACATGCCAATCAATTAATCGAGCTACAAGATGATAAAGGAAAAGCGCAAATGTATGATTATCAGTTAGACAATGAACGTAATAATTTGCAACAATTGGCTGAGCAAGAAGAAGCAATTCGCGCTTTGGAGGTATGTCAGCTTTTTTTAATGAATTCAGAATTACAAATTCGAATAAAATTTTGATTTTTCAGCGCGATATCAACGATGTGAATGAAATCTATAAAAATTTGGGTAGATTGGTGCACGAGCAAGGTGAGACTATCGACAGTATTGAAGCGAATATAGAAAGAGCTCACATTAACGTACATCAAGGAACATCTGAATTGAGAAAAGCTAGTAACTATATGGTAAGTTGAATCGTAGAGCTGCTTAGTAATTAGCTACGTATTTCTTTTCGATTCTCGATAAGGAATAAATTCTCATTCATGCAACGTGTACAAAAATATGTAATATTGAATGATTGAAAACTTTCATTACATATAATTGTTTCAGACACAAGCTCGCAAAAAGAAATGTTATCTGATTGCAATATTATTATTCATCTTAATAGTAATAATTTTAATTTGGAAGTACGCAGACTAATGTTTAATTGATGAAGAAAAGGCTGTAGCACCGAATCCACGTCTCAGCTATTTTGTCAGCTTTTATTACGTATTCCAAAAATATTTTATAAGCGTATGTTTACTATACATGTACGATTGATACTTACCAAATTATTTAAAGAAAATTTAGTCATTGAGAAACGTATTTATCGTAATGTTTACTTATCTCGAATAAGGTTTTTATTTTTCAATTTAAGATCAACCCAGTTACTGAATGGCTGTGCTCAGATGCAGTTTAGTTACCTGTAAGAAATTGAGAAATTGCGGATACTCAAGAATTGAATTGAATTTCGTCGCGATCGTCGCAGGTACAGCCATAAATATATTGTATATTGATGTCGAATACTTCTGTAATTTTTCTTATTTTTTTTCAATTATTTTGTATATTACTATTATCGCCAAACCAATTATGTTTAATTTTTTTTTCAAGTTTTTCCCTCGTCGAATTCAGACATGTAAATGATTTTTATTTAAAAAGGGTATGTTCTGTGTTTCATTGTATTGTATATTGTATATTTATTTTTCGGTTCACCACGCCGCCCATTGTTATCGCTTGCAGTTTGTTTATTTTATCTGTTAATCCGTTACAAACCTGTGTTTTATATTGAGTAGAAATTATACATTATTCTATCGACACCGTTGACTAATAACACCATACTTTTATCTAAGCCTTATTTATTTGACGTCAACATATGGTTTAATGTGGAATAATTTTTTTAGGCTGGTAACTAAGAATCTTCTAGGGAGTAGTCATATTTCCCCCCAAGGGGTAGTGGGTTGACAGTTGTTTGATATTGAGTGTGACGATGGTTTTTTTTCCGCCAGACAAATTATTAGCTTTTTGGCTTTTTCCATCGAAAAAGCTGGAAGATTTTTTGCAGTCGAGGGAACAGAAAATTTATATTTCTTTATAAAAATAAAAGGGAAAGATTTTTTCCCTAAAAATTGGAAAATTTTCAATTTAAAAAAGAAATACTTGAAATTCATTTAATTTTTCAAAAATTCCAAAAAAAAAATATTCCTGCGAAATTGAATTTTAATCACTCTCCAAAAAATTGAAGCATTTTTTCTTTAAAAAAAAAATGGATACAAAAAATTCGACATTTTTTTACTTTATAAAAATTAAATAATATTTTATTAATTACAAAGGATGAGATTTTTACTGAATTTTTTTGCTCTAAAAAAATAAATTGAAATAAGTATTAAAAAATTAGGCCAAAAATTGAAAAAAAATTCAAAACTAAAAAAAATTATTAGTTAATTTTTTTTATTGGCAACAAAAAAATGTGTTTTTTTTCACTCAGTTCCAAAAAATTGAAACATTTCTCCTTAGAAAAAATTAATTACCTGGAAGATTAAGTATTTCGCGACAATATTATAAATTGGAAACGTAAAAAAATTGAAATTCATCTTTGGAGCCATTTGACCATAATCAATACCGACGGATAAAATACTTTTCGAAATTCGAAAAATTACTCATCATGTTCAGAAATCGCTTTAAAAATTTTCCAGTATCTTAATAAGGTCGTTTTATAACTCTATTTTTGAAAAAAAATGTTCTATTTTTCACAAAAATAATTATTTTGAAAAATTACTCAAGAAAATTTAAAAAATATCCTACGAGGAGGTACATTACAAAAATCACTTAGGTAGGTATTTAATGAAACTGGTAAAGTTGATTTTTTTGGCAAAATAGAGTTTGCTCGCTTTAAAATTTAAGCCGAGGAGTGGATCTTTACTCAAAATTATTATATTGGGTAGGTACTTGTATAAAGTTCCTTAATTTTTTTCCATCATTTGCCATCCTCTCCACTTGAAAGTATATTTTTTCAGAATTTCTTAAATGATGGAAGATCATCCCCAAAATTTCCAAAAAACGAAAAATTATTGTATCCTCGGCAACCGTTCGTTTTTGAAGAAGTTACTTAACTTATGTACATTTTCATTCACTCCTCACCAATGAAATACAAAATAACAACTCACCTTTGTGATTGATCGAGATTTTCCATTTTGGTGTGAGTTTTGTCCAAAGCCTCTCTTCATTTTAGCTATGAGTACAAATTCATAAAAATTTGACTTTGAAAATTTGAAGAAAAAAAAATTGATTTAATTTCTGAATTTTATCACGCTGATTTTAAAATTTTATCAATAGGTACATCACTAAGAATCAGCGTTAATTCGTAGAGTTAGCTAGGAATCCAAGTATTTTTCAAATTTCACAATAAATATACGAAATTACGAATTTATTACATAAATCATATAAAGACAAAAAGATAATTGGAACATATAGGAATAACCGATTTCATTCGGGTCATGGTTATTGTTTTACGAGCACATGCAACTACTCGAACTAATTACTTAATTACATTTTATTTTTCATCTTTGAATAAATATACTTAAAATCGACCGGAAGTTCATCTTTGCCTATACGACATAACTGCATCGATGATTAAATTGTCGTTTTTCGCGAATGTACTTATTTTATTTATTGATAGGTATCAAAATGGGTAGGTAGGTATAATATTGTTAACTAAAATCGTGAAATTGCTTAATTTGCGAAATTAGCTATTTTTCCACAATTTCATGAAATTGGCAACTGTTGTTTTGCCTATATTTTATATCATGAAATAGGCAAAAAAGAGGAAAATTTGCCCATGTCATCAATAAGGCAGAGAATTTCCCCCTTTCCTTCGGATTGGAAATTAATGAATATGAGATTGACCCCCCACCCCCTACCAAGGAGATTTTTTTCCCCCATGAATTTAGGAATATTTTTATTCCAAAAGAATGAGAATTTTTCTCCAAAAAACTGAGTGATTTTTTTTTGTCCTTAAAAAAGTCGTGAGATTTATTTCTTCAAAAATTTAATATTTTTATTCTCAAGAAAAAATAGGCTTAATTTTCCAAAATATTACATTTTTTTGCTTCTAAAAAAAGTTGTAGGTTTTTCTTTAAAAAATGAAAGGTTTCTTCTGTAAAAAAATTGAAAGATTTTTTATAAGTTGAGAACTTTTTAGCAATTTTTCTGCTTAGAAAAAGTTTAGACATTTTTTTAGCGAAAAATTGAAGCATTTAAAAAAAATTATACTTAACAACACACGTACGTAAATAAAATCAAATAAGACAAAAAAGAAGAGTTTTTCTTGAAACAAAAGATGTTTTTTTTTTTCAAAAACTCAAGAAAAAAATTATTTTTGTTCAAAAAATGAAAATTTGTTCTCCATGAAAATTGAGTGATTTCCTATTGTAAAAAAAAATTATTTCTAAAAAAAATACCTATATCTATCTACTTTTTTTTTTTTTTAATGAAAGATTTTCCCTTCAAAAACTTAATTTTCTTTTATTCAAAAACTTAATCTTCTTTTATTCAAAAAATTAATATTTTTTTATTCAAAAAATTAATATTTTTTTATTCAAAAAATTAATATTTTTTTATTCAAAAAATTAATATTTTTTTATTCAAAAAATTAATATTTTTTTATTCAAAAAATTAATATTTTTTTATTCAAAAAATTAATATTTTTTTATTCAAAAAATTAATCATTTTTTATTCAAAAAATTAATATTTTTTTATTCAAAAAATTAATATTTTTTTATTCAAAAAATTAATATTTTTTTATTCAAAAAAGTAATATTTTTTTATTCAAAAAAGTAATATTTTTTTATTCAAAAAAATTGAAATTTTTTTTTCAAGAATTTGAGAGATAGGTAGGTACGTTTACTCTAAAAAATGTCATTTTCAATTTTTCTCCAAAGAAAGTAGCTGACTCTCCCTCCCCTCCAAAAATCAAATTTCCTCTGAAACAGACGTGAAATTTATTTCTAAAAAAAATTGATACCTATTTTTCTTCAAAAATCGAATTTTTTTTCTTTTCTTTGAAAAAAATAGAGGATTTCCACCGAAAAAATTGAGGAATTTCTTCTCTCAAAAAATTTAATGTTTTTTTCTCAAAAAACTGTGAGTTTTGAATTTTCTAGCAATTTTTTTTTTACTTAAAAAAACTGAGAATTTTTTTACGCTGATTCCAAAAAATTGAGGTATTTTTAATTCCAAAAAAAAATCTGAATTAGAGTTATTTTTTTCCTCGAAAAATAAATTGAGGAATATGAGATGTGACAATTTTTCAGAGGTGACTCAAAAAATTGAAGGGTGCCCACCAAGAGTAAAAGAAAAAAATTGAAAAATTTCAAACAAAATTTGTAAATTGAGATTTTTAAAATAGTATTTTGGCTTTTTACAAAAATTTCGATTAACCCCCCCCCCCTCCCCCAACCACAATCGTGTAATATGTATCTATCTATCATCCGGTGATTTTCATACGTATTATAATGAACAATTTTCAAATTTGTAGGTAAGAATTTTCCAGATATATTATTCTAACTCGATTTTTTAAAATATTAATTTAAGTCAAAATTTTCTTTTAAAAAAAATTATTAGTTTAAATAAATTTTATGACTTAAACTCAATATTTAGGGTCTATAAGGGGGAAAAATTAGACTATAAAAATTTTAGAAAATCTCCCCAAAAGTTTGAAGCACCTATGTCATTTTTAAGGCTCTTTTTTCAGAGGGCACAATCCGCTTATCTTTGGAGGTGCCCTATCTCCGTTTCTAAGATCGCTTTTGAAAAAATTTCAAACAATAGTCGTAGATTGAAATTCTATAAATAATTTTGGTTTTAACAAGAATTTTGATTGGACCCATTTCTCCCTTCCAATTTTTCATAATAAATGTACGAAAGTAATCCATTGATTTTTGTATTTACTTAATATGCAAAATTGGGGCGGAGGGAGAGGTCTGGTCGAAACGATGTATTGCAATCTACAACTTTTGTTTGAGAAATTTTTCAAAAGATACCTTAGGAACAGAGATAGGAGGTTCCACTTGCCTGAATTGTGAAAGAATTAGGAATGAAAAATTTGACAATTTTTTGAAAAATTTGACATACCTATTTAGGTACTTAATATGCAAAATTTCGACAAAAAATTGCCTTTTTCTCGAATTAGGCAAATTTCACGATTTAGACGAAGCATGTAATCGTACAGTACCTATTTAATAAATCTAATTATTCGGTTGGAAATGAAACCTGTGTCCAGGGAAAGGTATAGATTTCACAGCATTTTTATCCCTCACCACGGATCCCGATTCCGCCATAAATTGAGTCCGTGGCGTCGACAGCGTCGGTGGAATGACTGGTGGAAAATTAGGTTTATCGTTATTCGCAGATGGAAGTGGTAAATTAAATTCGTATCCTGGATTTCGATGATCAGCTCTTTCGATATTTCTATTTTGATACCCATCTTCGGAATAATACCCACCTAATTTTTTATCGTTTGAATCTTGGTTTACATTCGTCGAGAACCTAGATTGGGGCATGATTCCACCATAGTTCGTATGCTGGTATCGATTACCATTGTAGTAATTATTTTTCGTAGGCCTGCGAGAGTTTTCCTCATAATCGACGTCGCATTGGTTGTAATTGGTGAAATGGTCAGAAGAGGGGTATCCATTTTCGGGACGTCTATTATCGTCCAAATTATATTCGTAATAAATGACTCGATTGTTTTTAGGACCTTGTGGAAATTGCCAAGAGTTGACATTCCTGTCGTCTGCATAATTAGTCTCTTGCAGATTATAATAATCTTTGGATGCGCTGCCTTTTACTTTGTAATTTCCCGAATATTTCTGTTTATTCGGTGCATAGCTGGATGATTGTTTATCGTAGTTATTCTCGTAATCCGCGTATGGTTTATTACTATTGGCGTGATTCCGATACGAAGGAGCTGTTTTTGGTGTGGCTGTTGTAACGTAAAATGGACTCATTTCCAAGCGTTTGTCTTCATTGGTACGAGTCCCACTACCTTTGGCAGCTCCCAACCATCCTTGCAGGATTCCACTGCGAATAATGCCATCGTCTCTTGAAACATCTCTCGAGTAGTGAGGACATCCTTGAATCCTGACTGGGAAGATTTTATCATGGAAACGGCCACGTTCCCTGTATGGGTAATAATCGTCTTCGAACTGATTGCCATATTCGAGCAGGTAACGTTTTTTGTCGTCTTCCCATCTATCCATGTATTCCAAGTCTAGGCCATTACGACGATACTTGTTCAGTGGCTCTGTATCAGGTGAGCTTTCGGTGGTAGGTTCTTGCAAAGGGGTGCTCGTATTTTCTGGCTCTTTTTCTTCCGATTCGGAGCTGGTTGTTGTGGTGCTGGTTGCAGCAGTTGAAGTGGGTTCTGATACATTTGAGGTGTCTTCGGCCTTAATCGAGTGTAAGTTTAGGGTTGTGAGGATCATCACCAAGCACCAATATTCAAATCGCTGTGAAATTTTCAAAAACAACAAATAGTATGATTACGATTTGGTTTTTAGCAGCGACGGCGAAAGGAGGGTGCAAAACGTGTACTTGGCACCGGATCCGAATTTTCCCCCAGGGCCCGACCAAGAGATTTTTATATCTCTTTTTTTGAGAAAAAAACTCCTAAAAAACAATTTTTACACTCCACAAATTGAGGCCAAAACTTGATATTTTTCTCTAAAAGTAAATGATTTTTATACCTATTATTAGTAAAAAAAAGCGGGGCGAAAGGAACAGATTTATTCTTCATAAAAATCAGGAGATTTTTCATTTTTTACTTGAAAATGTATGAGAAAAAAAATCTCCAAAAAAATTTTCCACTCCACAAATTGAGAACAAAACTTGATATTTTTTTTTCTTTAGAAAGTAAAAGATTTCTTAATCAAAAAAAAAAAAAAAAATCGAATTAATTTTTTTTGTATAAAATTTTTACTCTAAAATTGTTCCAAAACAATTTTTTAAATTACTTATCTTATTCTTTAATAAATTGTGATTTTTTTTTTCCTGAAATTTTTACTTGAAAATTTCTGAGAAAAAATTTCCAAAAATTATTTATTTTACTCCACAAATTGAAACCAAAACTTGAATATCTTTTTCTCTAAAAATAGATAAAAAATTTCTTTATCAAAAAAAAAAAAAAAAAAAAAAAAAAGGAAGAAGAAGAAGAAACTGGAACACGTCATGGTTTTCCCATAAAATTCTTACTCCAAAACAATTTTTAAAGTTATTTATTCTTTAAAAAATTGAGAGATTTTTTACTTAAAAACTAAAAAATTATTTTTTTAAAAATAAGGGATTTTTCTCTAAAAATGAATAATTAAAATAAATTAGCTACCTACATATTTTTCCCCGCAAAATTGATTTTTTTTAGTGGATAAGACAAATAAGTAATCGCTTAATGCAAAAAGTTGAAAAATATAGGAATTTTTCCTAAAAAAAAAAAATTAAGAGAGTTTTTTTAATTCAAAACAAATGTGAACAAAAATCATGAAATTTTTTCTACAAAAGTGAAAATATTTTTTTTGAAGAAAAAAGACTAAGATTTTCTTTCTGAGTAAAAATCAAAAATATTTTTTACTTGAAAGTTTCTGAAAAAAATCCCCAAAAAATTTTTCTACTGCACAAATTGAGACCAAAACTTGATATTTTTTTCTTTAGAAATAAAAGATTTCTTTACCATTCAAAAAAAAAAAAAAAAAAAAAGATTTTTTTGTACAAAATTTTTACTCCAAAGTCCAAAATTACTCCAAAACATTTTTTAAACAGGGATGTTAACCGAAACCGGAACCAAACCGGAACCGGAAAAAAACCGCTTAAAATTGCAAAAACCAGAACCAAAACCAAAACCGTAACCAATACTTTCAAAAACCATAACCAAAACCCAAACCAAAACCGGTAAAAAATCGAACTGATTTCGGTTTTTTAATTTTTGTTATTTTCTTGAAATTTTGCGACTTTTTGCCCAATTTATCGGCCTACCGACCCGTAAAAATGGCATAAATGGATATCAAAGTATGCATTTTTTGTCAAGAAAAAATGTTTTTAAAGATTTTTTGTCGAAAAATTTCTCAGACACATTCTGTGGATGTGGAGTATTTCAAGTTCAATTGACAAAAATTTAAAATTAAGTTTGAAAAAACCGTAACCATAACCAAAACCAAAACCAAAACCAATACGTTTCGTAAACCAAAACCACTACCAAAACCAAACCGATACGTTTTGAAAAGCAGAAAAAAAATTTTAACGGTTTTCCATCCCTGTTTTTAAAATTATTTATTCTTTGATAAATTGTAAATTTTTTCTGGATTTTTTACTTGAAAATTTATGGGAAAAAAACTCCAAAAACAATTTTTCTACTCCACAAATTGAAACCAAAACTTGGTATTTTATTTTTTTTTAAATTAAGGGATTTTTTTCTCTAAAAATAAATAATTAAAATAAATTACCTACATATTTTTTTCCGCAAAACCGAATTTTTTTTAATGGATGAGACAAAAAATAATTGCTTTTTCTTAAAAAAAAGTGAGAAGTTTTTCAATACAAAAAGTTGAAAAATATAGGAATTTTTCCTTAAAAAAAAATTATATTTTTTTAATTCACAACAAATGTGACCAAAAATCGATTTTTTCTATAAGAATTTACTGATTACAACGCAAGATAAAAAAATTTTCATTTTAAGAAAATTTCAATTTCAATTTAAACAAAAAATTGATATTTGTTTTTCTTTAAAAATAAGAAATGTCTTTTTAAAAAACAAAGACTTTTCAACTCCAAAAAATTTTTATTAAATTTTTTTCTAGATAAATACTTTGTATTCCAATTTTTTGAGAGGAAATTGGAATATTACATTTCCCTAAATTTTTTTTTTTAAATATGAGACTTTTTTTTAGAAAATTGTGACATTTAAAAATGTAGGTAGGTTGTGAAAATTTTTCAGCGGCGTCACCAAAAACTCGAATGACTCTCATCAGAAGAAGTTCCAAACTGAGTAAAAAGGGCTCGCAAAATTATTGCATCGGGGCTCCACTCGGCTTCCGCCGTCGCTGGTTTTTGGAATTCGTATCATAGATAAAACTTACCATGATCATATATAAATTCATCAAAGAACTAAAGAAACCCGAAACTTGAACTAGGCACGTAAAGAATACACTAAGTACATCGTCGTTTTGATGAAAACTGGACAAAACAATTGTCTAGTCTCTCTTACTCTTTAAAGATACACGAAGAGAGGTCATTTTTGACAGTTGAAGGAAAATGTCATTTATTTTGTATGTACATGTAGCGAATTACACGATCTAATTATATTACTCAAGATATCGTAGGTATGGAAAATAATATTTTGCAATTTCTACCTAATACTGAATATCTTTATGAAATAGCATAAATTACTTAATTATCAACTAATTCGTGGAATGAACACGTTCGTTATAGGAAATTGGTAACAATTTATCGAGGAATGATTAATTCGATTTTTCTCAACGATTCGAAGTTCGACGAGATGGGATAATATTATCAATTAAGAGGTGGAGGCACATTTCCAACAAATTGGCCGAGAATATTACCAGATGGTTCATAATTACACACGACAAATAATCCTTTGTCCCATGCCACCGCTCCGACACCCAAATGAGAAGAGTCTTTCCAGACAACCTGTGTAAAATGACCTGAAAGTATATGTACGTGAAATAATTTAATGAATGATGATGAAAATGTTGCGGTATTCCAGCCTCAATAGAAAACCCCTTGATACTTCAGCCCAAAATCCAAGTTGGGCTCAAAATTTTAAAATTTCAAGTATACCAAAATGAAAATTAATGGACAAAAGTATTTATTCGAAGCAATATTTTGAACAAAAAAATCTACGTACTTTTTTGCAAAATAATTTTTTTTTCAATTTCTCATTTTTTAGAGGGAAAAATTTCTTTAGGAATACCTATAATGTTTTCAAATTTTTTGAATATTTAAAAATTTAATTTTTGGGGGATTTCTCAATTTTTTTTAGAGAAGGTAGGTACCAGTATTTCTTATTTTTTGGAATAAGGACCCTTTTTTTTCAACTAAAAGGAAAAACTGCTCAAAATTTTTTTCTCATTATTCGGACCCATTCGGAGAGATTCTGATGAAAAAATTCATAATTTTTCAATTACTCCCATTTTTGGAAAAAATTCATTATTGCTATGTAAATAGGTAGTTGAAATTTTTCTAATGAGTACAAATTCATAAAAATTTGACTTTGAAAAATTTTAACGTACCTACATGTCGACTCATAAATAAAATTTTTACTCAAAAACTAAAAGAGATAGGACGATGATGCTGAGGAAAATTTTGTAGAGGAAGTAGAGGGGAATCATTTGCTGACAAAAAAAAAAACTAGGTTAATGATGCAAATTTTTTTTTAAATTGCAAAATTTCGAATTTTTTTACCCAATTTTTTTCTTAAAATAATTTGTTGTACACCCTATTACATAGATTTTGATGAAGAAAAAAAATTCAGACATTACTGCAACTATCCTACTTTATTTCCTACAAATTTCATCTTTCTATCTGTCTCCAATCAGAAAAAATAAATTTTCAATTTCAAATGATAAAATGAAAATTTTTTTTTTCACCATGCAGTATCTCAGCTCCTTCAATAGTACGGGTATGCAAACAAACCTACACGTTGTTGAAACGAGTTGCCCTCTTATCAGGTTGAAGAATGTTCTTAACTGAAGCTGGATTTATAATAGGAAATTCCTGAAGGAACTGAATGGAAGTGAAAAGTTGAACCAACACATTTCAATAGCGTTCATAATAAGAAATGAATTTTTGTAAAAAAGAAATCTCAATTTTTTCAAGTTTTATGATGTAGAATGCGATTATTCTTGCATATTAGTGATAATTAGTGTTATATCTGGCATATATCACAAATTGATAAAAAAAAACAATTTCACAAAAATATCGTTTTTACATATCAGGAAATGAAAAGTAGAAAAAATCCTACTTTTCATTTCCAAATCACGCTTCAGGAATTTCCTATTATAAATCCACCTTGACACCCTATTTTTATTTACTTTTTAATTAAAAAGTTTTTCAATTTTATTGGAAAAAAATTACCTATAATAATGTTATTGCATAGAAAATTTCTCATTTTTTTAGATTTTGATTTTGATTTTTTTTTTGGGGGGGTAAAAAATTTTCATGTAGGTATTTTAAAAAAAAAATCATTTTTTGGAATACCTATAGGTACTTATTTAAAAAAAAAAAATTAAAAAATTAAAAGCTATTTTCCCATAACCTACCTACTTTACATTATTTGTTACTATTATTTTATTATTTTTCTTTTTTGAATAAAAAGTCTTTTTTATTGGAAAGAAAAATGATTTCTCATTATTATTATTACCTATTAGAGAAAAAAATTCCCAATTTTTTTTAGAGATTAAAATTCTTATTTTTTTGAAAACGAAAATTAAAATTTTCCATTTTTTTTTTTTTTTTTTTTTTTTTGATGAAAAAATTATGATTTTTTTAAAACCAGAAATCATTAAATTTTCTTTAAAAAATTCAAATTATATCGTGTTTATTGAAATGATTTTTTTTTTTTTTTTGAGTAAGTAAGCAATCTTTTAATTTTTTAGATCACTTGAAAAAAAAACTTTGGATTTTTTTTGGGGGGGAAAGGATAATTTTACAATCTTTCAGAATGTTTTTCAATTCTTTGCAGAGTGAAATTTCTTCTTTGTTTTTTGAAGATTTTTTTTGGGCGAATAAAAATTTCTTAATTTTTCGGAGTGGTTAAAACAAAATTTATGCAAGAAAATTTTTCATAAAAAATTTTTTAGTTCATGTTTCCCCTCAAAATAAGTTTTTTGAGTTTTTTTGAATAAAAATGTTTCATTTTTTTATTTTTTGGTGAAAAAAATTCTTGATTTTTTGGATAAAATATTAATTTTATTTTTTTAATAAAAAAAGTTATTGTTTTTTTATTGTTGTAAAAAATTTGTCAAGTTTTTTAAATAAAGAGTGACTCAATTTTTTGGAGAAAGAATTTCTCACTTCGACCTAAAGAAAATTTAAATCATCGCCCCCTTTGGGATAAAGTCGTGCAGCACCCTGGACCCTAGAAAAATCTAAGTTACCGACAGCTCAGGAATTAACGAACTATGAGATGAAACTTAGATATAAATCAAGGAGTTCAGTTTCATTCAGTCTTATTGTTTGGGAAAATAATATAATTAAAATAGGTAGGTACCTGCTCTCAAATCTTTAGGTTCTCTTCCGTAATCGTAATTATGGTCTATGGACTCGTTGTACCAACTTTCGACGACGTATTTTCCTTGTATATATTTGCCACTGAAGTAATATATATTTTCACCGTAGTTAGGACGATCGCTTTTCAGACTATGTCTCATTTGTTTTTGTTTTGCCATACTTTTAGCCCAGTTTTTACTGTATTGGCTGATCTGTTTCGTAATAAATTATCTCAATTAAAACAACTACGTAAATGCAGGTATTCTAGAGAACCAACTTTTATACTTATCCAAATTTTAATCGTATTACATACTTCATCTTTCAGTTCGAGTGCAGGAACACCGTGTAAACTCCTGTAATAATTATGGGCGACCAGAACTTCTTGAACAAATTCGTTGTAATTGTCGTCGTTGAGGACAGCATTCGGATCTATAGCGTCGGCCGGCACTACTCCGCCTTGAGCACCTTTAGGTTTGTCCATTTTTCAGTTTTAATAATATCATGAATATTATTTTCAAAATGATTAAAAAACAAAAACATCAAGCACTTACGTTTTACGCAATTAGTAGGCTGAGGCTGAGAAGGCCATATATTTTTCACTTTCCTAAACATTTTTGACTTTTGATGAAACACGTAAACCGACGTACGTACAAAGACAAACACAACTCGTCAGAAAACTGAGTGGTAATTTTCTAATCGTAATAGTCATTTATACTCATTACTGACTGTTCTTTCGATTACAGGCCGGTCTTTATTAATTATACGATATCAACACCTACATAAAATTAGTGGAGTGAGAATTTCCGTTACTCAAAAACTTACAAACGTCATAAGATCAATATTTATTCGCGATATATGGATATACCTGAGGTTTTGCGAAATCGGGTAACGATCAATTTCTAATGAATTTTATGAAGTGGAAAATTTCCGCTTCTTTGAAGCCGAACAATTAATAACAATTGTGTTGATTGGAAGCAGCGCCGGTAATGTGTCAGCGTCAATTTCAGCACTGTAAGTTGATCCATTTAGCATAGCTAGAGATTAACAGTACCAGTACGTCTCAAAATTTCACGAGTGAATAAGCTATACCTAAGAAAACGAACTACATACATGGCAATAACCAGATACACTCCAATCATTAAAATCTCGGTTGTTGTTGTTTTTAAGAAAACAATCATTTCTCATTTACTTTTGGAGATAAAAATCTCTCAATTTTTATGCAGAAAAAAAAAACAGAATTTTCTCGTTGCAAAAAATATCCAATTTTTTTGTACTCAGGGTCAAAAATTGCTAAAAAAAAGTTTATCTAAAAAATCTTTTCTTATAAATTTTTTGGAAGATAAACTTGAATTTTTGTCGCAATATTTATTTTAAATTTATTTTAATTTTTTTTTTTAAATGCCTCAATTTCTCTATCTAAATTTTTTTATTTTTTCAGAGCAGAAATTATTCAATTTCTTTGAAAAAAATTCATTTTTTATAAGATAATCTCCAAAAATTTGTTTGAGAAAAAAATTAATAACTATTATTTATAATGAAAAAAAAACTTTGTTTTTTTTGTATTCATTTTTTTTTAAAGAGAATCTTAATTTTTGTCTCCATTTTTTTTTTTCAATTGAATAAAATGATTTTGCTTGAGAAAAATATTTTTAAAATTTTTTTGGAGGAAAATGTGTCCATAAGTATGTTTTTTTTAGAGAAAGAAATTTCGCACCTACTTTCAAGAGAAAAAATCTCAGTTACGTTTGTATTTTTTTTATTTTTATTTTTTTGAAAAATATTTCAATTTTTATAAAGAAAAAAACTACATTTTTTTAGAAGGAAAAATCTTAATTCTTTGAAAGAAAGAAAAACTACAATTTTTTCAGAGCAGAAATAATTCAAAATTTTTTGTAAGATATAAATTTTTTTGTAAAAATAATTGAATTTTTTCAAAATAAAAATGTTTTGATCTTATTTAGAGTACCTAGACTTATGTACCTATAGAATAATTTTTCACTTTAAGAAAAAAAATAAAAACTCCCAATTTTATTGTTTAGGGAAAAAATATTTTTTATTCATTCATCGTACTATTAGAAGAAAGAAAAAAAAACGACTTTTTTTAGCTAAAAATTTTGTTTTTTCCAGGATGAAATCATGATTTTTTTTAGAGAAAATCAAACTTCAGTTTTTGTCTTTTTTTTTCAATTTCAATTTCAGTTTCATTGTTTTATCATTATTTTTTTTTTGTAAAAAAAAAAAAAACATCCAATTGTTATTCCTGAGGAAAAATCTTCAAATTTTTTGAGTCAAAGCTGATTTAAAAATTCTTTGTCGAACCATATCAAACTAAAAAACCAAAATGTTTTTCAAAAAAAAAATCATTAAATTTTTTCCAAGAAAAACTCTATTTGGAATAGGATAATTTTTCACTTTTTTTTTTAGTAGAAATCTAGAATTCTTATGTAGGAAAAATAATTTTAATTTTTTAATTTTTGAGAATAAAAATTCGTGCTTTTGTCTTTTAGAGAAAAAATCTCAATTTCTTGCCGGAATTCATTTACTATTAGTCTCAGTTTTTTTTTTTAAAAAGTTTCAATTTTTGTCTTGATTTTTTTGAATCAGAGAAGAGATATAATATTTATTTAGGTATTTATTTTTTGGTCAAAAACTTTTTGGTGAACTAAAAATAATTTTTTTTTTTTGAGGAAGAAAATTATTGAATTTTTCAAGATTAAAATTTTTTCTTATTCGGAATAGAATAAATTGTCCACTTTGTTTCGAAGTAAAATTTCTCAAGTTTGTTATTGTAGAATTTTTTTTTTCAAGGAAAAAATTTCATACCTATACTGTAGAAAAACAATCTGAATTTTTATAAGTATTTTTGGAATCGAATATTTTTTCACTTTGTTTTGTTGTAAAAACCTCTCATTTACAAGTAGATAAAATTGCTGTTGTTTTAGAGAAAAAAAATTCGTAATTTTAGAAAAAAATCGAAATTTTTACTTTCAAAAAAAAAAAACTTATAATTTTCATTCTAAAAAATAAAAATAAAAACTATGTTACTGCTTTAAAAAAATTAAATTCCAAAAAAGAAATTTCTTTCTCATTCTTTTGAAGAAAAAAAGAAATCCCCAAATAACTTTTTTTTTTAGATGAAAATCTTGTTGTTGCTTTTTTGGGGGGAGGGGGGGGGGATATATAGTAAGAATCTGAATTTTTGAAGAAAGAATTTTTTTGCTTTGCATTTTTGGGAGAAAAATTATTCTGACATTCAACATAAAATAAAATTGCCACCCTTCTCGACTATATAAATAATGAGAAACAAATATGCACACAGGTGTGTAATGAATGTTTCCTCTTAAAATATCACAGAATTAGATTCTATTCGTCAAAATAATAAGTCACATTCATCTTGAGTCAAACATCGACGTCAAAAAATCAATATTCGAATTGTAAATTTTTTTCATATTACGTTTCACAACAACTTCCTTTGGTATTCTGCTGAAGCTTGACTGTAATTTTGTGTGTTGAAATACGACGCTGTATTTCTTTGAACATATCTGCAAAATGGAGAAATTAATTTTCGTTAGAAATAAAACATCACTTTCACCAAAAAGTAAATTTACCTCAGAAAGTCTTGTAGTTGCGTTTGCAATACTTGAACTGTTTTTTCATTGATACAAGTGTAAACTATAAGACTTCCTAAAATAACTGCAAAAAAAAAAAGAAAAAAAAGCTAGGTAAATAATACTTAGTTGGAATATTGGAAGATTAAATAAGCACAATTTAAATTACCAAATAATCTTAATAAATGGGCAGCCCCATAAATAGAACTCATTTGCTTATCAGGGAATTTTTCTAATATCTGAAAATCGTAACAGTGGTTAATTGACTAATTCAAACATTCGAATGTATTGTAATATCAAGATCGACATACCTCAGCATATTGTATTCGTTCATATTTATATAACAATTGAGAACCCAAAGTGGCGTTAAAATATTCTCTAATACTGTTGGCAGTTTGAACGGCAGCACTTTCCCTGCAGGACAAAAATCGTAAGTCTCGGTAGACGGGTAGAAAGAGTAATAATCAAAAAATTTGGTTTCTTACTTATTCGTACTATTGGAATTCTTTCCCGATGTTTTCTGTTTAATATAACTTTCTATAATTTCGTCCACTGTTATCTTGGAAGGTAACGTTAGTAACTAAGTAAAAACATAGATAAGTACTGCGTTAATTGTTTGAAGAATTAAATTATCAAGGTTTACTCAATAAATTCACCTTTCTTTGGCGGCATATCAAGTCCCAATCATCAACGAGCCATGGTTTTAGCTCATCTGGCATTTTGACTTTGATTTCAACTTTATCTAAAAATTGTTCTTCCTGCAAAAATACGAAATAATATCGTTTGAGTAAATTATCGGATAAAATATTGTGATTAAAACATTTAACTGTTACCGTTTCTACTTCGGGATCAGTACGTTTCTTCTTTTTAGATGGAGAAGAACCATCGCTGGATGTTTCCGATGGAGTAGGGTCCCTTTTGGAAGCTAAGGCATAACACATTATGAGTTATTAATATGATGATAAATGAACGATCGTTTTGAATAAGGAAGTTGGGTACTTTTCTCCGACGTTATCGGCGGTGTAGATTCATCTTCATCGTCGGTTACAATATCCGAATTTTTAGAAGACGCCGGTGTATTGCTTGTGGTACTATTCGTGGCAGTGGCAACAGTTCCGGAGGTGGCAGCTAGGACAGCTTTACATCTTATTTTTTTGGCATCTTTGCTACAAGATGGTAAGTAAAAGTAAATGTGAGAAAGGCACGATCGTAGCGACTTGAAGGTGAAATTCAATTTGATGAGTTTATACTTACTGAGCTCTAGTCAGTTCTCGTTGTTTGGCCAAGTTTTGCTCGTTATATTTCAATATTCGTAGATCTGTCGTCCATTCATCCCAGCTGTAACCGAAAATAAAAAAGTTGAAAACGGTGATTCAAAGTTGGACTTACACAAGGCGTATTAGAAATGAGAGAAATTAACGTTTTACTCCATCCCGCGTAATGAATTAAATATTCGCATATTCCGTCATCGTTTGGTCTAGTTTTCAAGCATTTAGCTTCGTACATTAGTGGTCCGTGGAAGCATAAAACTCTTTCTCCTGTTATCAAAATAATAGAAACACATTTTGGGTTTTCTTTCCAATTTCGATAGATTCGATTCAAAACAGATTGTGACAACTTACCTTCTTGGAACTTGAATCGTTTTTTGTTGTTTTCGTCTTTCGAAGACATTTTAGAACGGAAAACTAACGAAAATTTATTAAATTGTGCCAAAATTTCGTTACTTTTACTTAGATCAAATTTTTAAATATTTTTAATTTCGGACAAAAAATTTGTTTACATGTTTTTTAGGATTTTTTCTTGCTAGCATTATTACCCTTTGGATTCGGCCAATCAGTGAACAGTATTTTTGTTTTTATTGTTGATGATATGGACTGTTGGAGCGCTACTGTGCCCTTCTTTTTTGATTTCGAAATGACATTAACAGCGTTGACGTTGTTGACGTTGCCTGTTGACGCCGGTTGAACTGGTTGAAGCCTGTCAGATTTTTTATTTTTATTTTTTTTCATTTTTTATGAACTTCGGTTTTGTTGATTCATGTTCATGACTTCATGTTGATCAATTTATCCTACATTTTTAAATTTAATACAAAGGAAACAGACTTGCAGTTTTTTCCAAAATTCTGTACAAGCATCATCATGGAAGGGGAAAGAAGTAGAAAGCCACATTTTTTTCAACTTTGTGGTTTTTACGTTTTTTGAATTTTTGACACTTGTCTTGTAGGTCCATAAACTATAAAAATCTAGAAGTCGAAAAAAAGTGGACTTCCATGATCGGTGCTTTAGTGTACCTACAGAATTAGAATTACTCCTAAATATTTCCTTCATAAATTTTATTCTGATACCTACATAACCTAGGTACATAGTACATACCTATTTCTTTCGAGACGAATTTTTGATTTTTTTGGAGGGGAGGGCGGGAAGGTATTCATATTCTTTCACAAATCATTTAAAAATAAGTACATACCTATTTCTTTTCTGAAAATGTTTTGTAGAAGACCAGAAAAGTTTTTTATACCTACCTATTAATAAAAATAAAAAATGAAAAAAAAAATCATTCAAAAATTTTAAAAAATGATCCACGATTTTTTTTACAAAATTTTTTATTGATTTCCTCGCGAAATTATGTGAAATACCACTATTCTATCATCTGATCTGTGAGTTTCTTTCCAAGAAAATTTTTTGTACCTACAAAAATTATTTTTCAAACATAGGTAATTGAAAGAATTTTCGATTTTGTCCAGGAAAAAAAATTGAGAGCATTTTTTATACTGCCGAAAATCTAAGTATAAAAAGTATTATAACTTAGCTACCAGCAAATTTCTTTCCAGAAGAATTTATTTATATTTTTTCAATTTTAGAATTGCTTACAAATGAAAATTTCAAAAATAGGTACCTACTAAATTTTATACAAATTTCATTCCAAAAGAGAAAAAATTCGAAATTATCATCAGGTAAATTTTTAACAAATATTTTTTGTAACTACCAAATTACATTTTTATCAAACATTTTGAAAACTTTGCTGAATTTTGCTCAGAATTTTTCTTTCTGAGAGATTTTTTTGTAAAAAAAATTAAATTTTTCATAATTTTTTAACAGGATTTCTAAAAAAAAATTATAAATATTTTCTTTTTTTTTACATTAAAAAAATAGGTAGGTATGAATTTATTGTATTTTCTGAGATAATTTTTTATGTTTTTTCCGATATGAAAATAATGTTTGAGTAAGAAAGTTGTTTGCCAAAAAAATTGTTTGCAGTTTTTATTTAAATTGAATTTTTGAATTTTTTCAGGAAAATGTTTAAAATACATTTTTTTTCTGCAAAGTTCCTTCCAAGTGAACTTTTTGTATCAAAGACATTTTTTAAAATTATATTTTTTCTAGAGAATGTCTTTAGGATTTCTTTACAATGTTTTTACCTATACAAAGATTTTTGAATTATTTTGCAACAAAAATTTTCAAAATTTTTATCATTAAAATTTTTAACATAATTTTATTTTCGTAACTACCTACCAAATTATATTTTATCAAACATTTTGGAAACTTTGTTGAATTTTTCTAAAAAATTTTCTTTCCAAGAGGTTTTTTGTAAAAAAATATATACCTACCTAATGTAAATTACCTATATATTTTTCATAATTTTTTGACAGAACTTCTAACGAAATTTTTTTAAATAAGTACATATTATTTTCCCTTTTTTCCATTGGAAAAAATCACCATCGCTTTTTTTTAGATAATTTTTTAGTTTTTTTCAATAAGAAATGTTTAAGAAATATTTCTTGCCAAAAAATATTTTATGCAAGTTTTTTGATAGAATTTTTGAATTTTTTCAGAAAAATATTTAAATATAATTATTTTATTTTCTGCAACCTTTTTTTAAATATTGTTTTAACAGGATTTTTGAATTTTTTTGCTACAAAAATTTTTCAAGATATTCCACATTTACAATTTTTTTTCTTTTTACAATTTTTTTGAAAATTTTGGAATTCTTTTTAGAATTTATTATATGTAGGTATAAAATTTCCTATTTAAAAAAAAAAAAAATCGTAAAAGAAATAATTTTTTTTGCAAAAATTCTCTTTCAAAATTTTTTTTAAAAAACTTGAAAATGATTTTTTTAAATGTCTACAATTTTTTTGGGATAGATAAATAAAATTTTTGCAAAAAACAATTAGTAAGGAAATAATTTTGAAAATTTCTTTTAAAAAAAAATTAAAATCCTTAAAAATTTGGAAAAAGTTTCCTTAAAAAAATTTCAGATTGAAAATACCTTTTCAAGAGATTTTTATTTTAAGAGAAATAATAAAAATATAGTTTTCCCAAAAACATCCTGGAACCCTTTCAAAAAATTGTTTTAAAATTCTCTTGGAATGAAATTCTCAGATATAAAATAATTTAGAAATTTTCGTAGGAAACAATTCAAAAATCATGCAAAAAAACTATAATTTTGTTCTTCAAAAAATTATCTTAAAAAAGTTTTAAAATTTTTTTTTTTTAAATTTTTGGTTCAACTTTTACTGGTAGCAATCTAATAAATAAAATTGTAATCAAATTAAAAAGCAGTTGTAGGTAAATAGGTACCTACCTACTTTGATCAACGGTTCAACAGGAAATCTCAGTAACCTTTCGAGTGAAAACTATCGGTAAAATAAAACGATAATTCATCACTCGTTGAGAAATCACAGAATATCTATATCTACAGAAAAACTTTCTAAATTTTTATATTAAAAATAGCTCTTATCATCGCTAACAATGCCATTACCATATAAACCCCTATCTCTTTTCTTACAACATTTACGTAATGTACCTACCTACATTAATTAACGATGAAATTGGAATTTGATACTTATCACGAAGGTTTTTTTTTTAACGGTGTAAAATCTAATTCCCGATAAGAAATAGAAACGATAAAAAAAACATCTGTTGAAAGTTGAAACTTCATTAAAAAGTGCATCTTTTTAATCGTTATGTAGGCACGAAGAGGAAACATATTGTTCGAGATGAAGTTCAACATTTGCGTGATTTTGTTTTATTTGCTCGTTAAGCAAGTGTCAAGTAATTGTCCAGAAAGATGTTTTTGTCAGTCGTATTATGTCAAATGTATGAATGCTAATTTGCAAACTGTGCCTTCGAGTTTATCGTCAAACGTTTCAGTGTTGTAGGTTATCGTACTTATCAATAATTTCGTAATAATAATTTATCAAGTTCATTTTCATTATTCAAGTGATTTTTTTTTCTTAAATTTCAGAGATTTAAGATTGAATGAAATTAAAGATTTGAAACCTTACTCGTTTTCAACGTCTCCGAATTTGGAAACATTGTAAGTAAGTTTATATGTAGTTCAAAGCGTTCTTAATTGTGTTGCAAAATAATTTTAATTTTTTCGTTTAATTTTTAAGACTCTTGAATAACAATCAAATTAGCATTTTATCAAATGGAGTTTTCGAGAATTTGTCCAAGCTCCGCTACCTGTGAGTAAACTATTTTCCTTATCATCAATAATTATCAATAGTATAGGTACCTAATAACATTCCTATTCAATTAACTGACGTTTTACAGGCACTTGCATCGAAATAAAATCGAAACCATTGAACCGGAAGCGTTTAAAGATCTTCAAAATTTACAGCAGTTGTGAGTTCATTTTATTATTAATTTAATTTTCAATTTACTCGTAAATAAAAGAAAATTTTATTATGCAGATATTTACAATACAACAATATTGGCCAACTTGGAGATGGTATTTTCAAAAACATGATTCATTTGGAACGATTGTAAGTGAAATTTATCTTCGTAACGATTGACAAATTTTTTTGTAATTAATTTTGATATCTTTGATATTATAGGTTCCTATATAATAATAATTTGGTAAATTTACAAATGGATGTTTTCGCAACATTGCCAAACATCAGAAACTTGTAAGCTTCTTCATTTTAAATTTTTTAAAGAGGAAATAAAAATCAACACAAATTTAAAATAACGATGCGATGTATTTTCCTGCAGACGTTTGGACAGCAACCCTTTGAACTGCGACTGTGAAATATTTTGGCTCGTCGACTACTTTTTAGGTGGCCAAAAAGTGGACGTTCAAATAAGTGGAGTTTGCCAAACACCGGCTTCTCTTAATGAAAAATCTTTACCAGATTTGAAATCGAATCCAGAATTTCATCAGTGCAGTAAGTTTAAATTTTTTTACTTTGAAAGTGGATACTTATGTGTGTAATTGGTCTTATATTTTTTTTCAAGGATACCCAAAATTTATAACCCACCCTGAAGACGTCGAAATTCCTGCAGATGGTTTGCAATCTGTGTTACTAAAATGTAAAGCAAGAGGATACCCTAAACCTCGTATAATCTGGAGAAAAGATGGGTAGGTACATTGATCGTCGTCTTGATTGACTAAATTTTTGATTTTGATCGAGGCCCTGATGAATATTTTGGTTAATTTTTTTCAGATATAATGTCGAGTTGACGAATGAAAAATACGATCAAGTACCAGATGGCTTGGTAATAAAATCGATTTCCCAGATCGATGAAGGAAAATATGAATGTATTGCTTCTAATGACGTTGCAACTGTCAAGTCTCATTCTGCTGTAGTAAAAATGAACCAAGTGAGAAGTAAGTGAGACGTGTTTCTGTTTGTTTCTAATTGCAAAAATTTTAACTTTTATCAAAATCGTATGATTTTCAAATTAATTAAAAGTTTCAAATTTTCCATTTACCTATTGTAAATTTTTTGGAATTTCTGGAATTTTAATTTTTGTAAAATGTAAACATTTCAATTGTTATCCAAATTAGTTGATAAAATTGCGCAAGTTTTAATTTTTGCCAAAACTGTAAAAAATTAAATACGTATTAAAATGGTAAAATTTTCAATTTTTCTCAAAACTATAAAATTTTCAATTTTTACTTGAATTGTAAATATCGCAGAAGTTTTAAAAGGAATTGACAATTTTATTTATTTATTTCTTACCACCCCAACTTTCAATTTTTACAAAAATTGTATGAATTTCTTGTATCCAGTAATATTGTCAAAATTTTCAAATTTTTATTGAAGTTGTAAAAATTATTACTAAAGTTTAAAAAAAAAATTTCCCACTGAAATTGTAGTAATGAGAAGGTACCTATTACCTTTTCACTAAAAATCGTAAAATTTTAATTTTCATTGCAATTGCACAATTTTTATTCTCTCTAAAATTTAAAAAGGTATATTTATGTTTCACAAAAATTGTGAAATTTCAATTTTCACTGAAATTGTTGAACATTCAAATTTTTATTTTTCAGTAAAAATATTTTAAAAATTTGATGTTTGTTAAAATTGTAAAAATTTTAATTTTTCACTAAAATTGAAAAAAAATCAATTTTTACACTAAAATTGTAAAAATTTCCAGTTAAGAATTTGATGTAAAAATTTTAATTTTTACTAAAATTGTAAACATTTTATGTTCATTAAAGTTCAAAAAATTTAAATCTTCACCAAAAGTGTAAACATTTTGATTTCCACAAAAATAGTGGTACCTAGGGTAGGTATATTTTTTAGCCAAAACTGTAGAACAATAAATTCAATTCTAAAATTTTAAAATTCTTATTTTTATTAAAAAATGTATCTATACCTTCCTAAAATTTTAAATTTCACCAAACTCGCAGAATATTAATTTTTCACTGGAATTGCGAAGTTTCAATTTTTACTAAAATTATAGAATATCTCAGAAATTTGAACTTCTGTGTAATACCTACCAGAATTGTAACCAAAGTTGCCAAAATTTGAATGTCCAAGATTTTGTTTAAAAATCACATAAAATTTCAAATTTTACAAAATTGCACCAACTTGATGAAATTTTTGAAAATTTTTCCAAAACTATAAAAATTTAAGCATTATTAAAACCATAAATTTTTTCAATTATCTCAAACTGTAAAAATTCCACCTTAATACGAAATTGCACAAATCGTTAAAATTTAAAAAAGTCAACAAAAAACATCCTTCTTTGAAAATTTTAAATTAGGTATGGTAAGATTTTAATTTTCACCCTAATCACAAAAACTTGAATGTTTATAGATAGGTACATAAACTATAAAAATTTCAATTTTTAAGAGATTGAAATAGTTGATTGTTAAAATTTTCAAAGTTTTAGTTTTCGCAAAAAATTCAAAAATTTTGATGTTTTGTAAAATTTGTAAAATTCGTAAAATCGTCTAATTTTCCGAAAATGTGAAATTTTATTTTTCGTCGAAATGATAAAAATTTCAAAAATATTAATGCTTGCCAAAAAATGGAAAAATTTCAAATTTATTAAAAATTCCAAAATTTTAAAAATTTTATGTAGTGTCTACAAAAACCATCAAATTTTCAAATTTTTTCAAAATGTGAAAATTCAATTTTCACCAAAATCGCAAAAATAGTCGAAATGTCAAGTATTTGAACGAAAAAATCGTTTTCTTTTTTCAACTTCGAAACTAAAAAATTTATCAAAACAGCAAAATTTTTATTTTTTACCAAGGTCGAAACAAATATTGTAAAAATTTGGAAAATTTGATAAATTGAAAATTTTTAGTTTTTGTTCTTTATAATAGAGTCGTACGATTTTATAATTTTCTGAAAATTAAACATTTTATTTTTCACTGAAATAATGAAAACTTTAATACCTATTAATGTAAATGGTAAAAATTTCACAAAATAAATATTGATGTTTTTCAAAAATTGCAAAAATCTCAAATTCATTAAAATTGTAAAAATTCTAGTGTCTACAAAAACCACCAAATTTTCAAATATTCTCAAAATGTGAAAATTCAGTTTTTACCAAAATCGCAAATATAGTCGAAATGTCAAAAATTTGAAGGAAAAAATCATTTTTTTTTAAAACCTAAAACTTGAAAAATTTTCAAAACAGCAACATTTCGATTTTTACCAAAGTCGAAACAAATTGTTAAAATTAGGAAAATTTCAATTTTTGCAAAAATTCAAAAGTTTCATTTTGTACACATTATACTTACCTGAGTCATAAAAGTTTATAATTTCCTGAAAACGTGAAGTTTTATTATTAATCGAAATAATTAATCAAAATTTTCCATAAAATTATACAATTATTTTTTTTTGCAGAAATTCCGGCTATCAAGAATGTTACAGGTACGGTTTTACCCACAAATGCAGTGATAAAGGAAGACGAGTCAATACAAATAGATTGCATTCTCTCGGGAAATCCCAATACACATTTAGTTTGGTTGAAAAACAATATCATGGTCTCTGATAATTATACAACTTCAAAGGTCAGTTCACGTATGCTATTTTACATGCAACTGCAGTTGCACTTGCACGTGTTTCCAATTAAAATATTTTCAAATACATTATGCACGTTTGTTCCTACACCTACGTACCTGTACTTTGAATTCAGATTTCAGAAACAGGAAACTTCGTTTTTACTCTAATTTTGAAAAATGCCAAACTCGAAGATTCGGGTCGTTACCACTGCATATCCACAGAGCCATCGACTTTTGTTTACGGGTCATCCGAAGTAATAGTTGATGGTAAATAAAATCATACCTTAAAAATAAAACAACATAAGCGTTGGAACTAAACCAGTCGATCGGTACGATCATTTTAGTGGCTCCAAAAATCATCAAGAGTTCTGGAAATTTGGCTGTTGGTTCTGGAACCATCGTTGAACTGCAATGCATTGCCATCGGCCATCCCACTCCTTTATTTACGTGGTTTAAAAATGGAGGTTCGATTGTACCAAATTCCAGGATCATGTTCAAGGAAAACAGTAAGGGGAATGTTTCACTGCAACGTTGCCGATGTTTATAAAACCTTTAGGTATATTTTTTAATTTTCATAGAAAATGTTTTGAGAATTGAAAACACCGCTGAAGGTGATGGTGGTATGTACACGTGCCTGGCTCAGAACACAATCGGCTCCGTAGAACGTAATTTAGAACTGAGGGTTAAAAATCAAGGCTCGAGGGTACCTCGAATTATCATCAAACCTTTCGATATCGACGTGCCTCAGTTCTCCAGCGTCGAATTACCTTGCAAAGTGGATGGTGAACCGAAACCTCACATTCAGTGGCTGAAAAATAACGAACTTGTAATCGAAGATGGAGTAAAATTCAGGTATAAATTATTTACTCCTTCCAACTCGTGTATAGGCAACTCTAGAAATTATCAAAAAGGTAGGTACCTAATTTCTTCGATTGATTGTTTCATAGAATGAACAGTATAGGTAGTTTGAGAATTTACAACGTCACCGTGATCGATTCCGGAATATACGAGTGTGTTGCCAAGAATACATTGGGCAATGATACAGCCAGAGGAACACTCACCGTCATAGGTAAGTAGGTAAATTTCAAAATAATCCCACAAGATGAGAAAAAAATTAGATTCTCAAATTTTTTTTTTTTGCTCGCAGGCGATTTTCAATCGGAAAATGACGTTATTATTCTTCAAGCTTACAACGAAGCGAAATTGGAAATCGACAGGGCGATCAATGCCACGATAAATCATTTATTTTCTCAAAAACAAACCGATAAATCTCCAGGATTTTTAATGAAATTATTCAGGTACCCGGATGAAGTTTCTAGAAACATAGTCAGACCGGCAGATATCTATACTAGAACTTTGGACAATGTCAGACGACACATAGCCTCGGGATTAAAATTAAATATAAAAAATGGTGAGCCTGAAGAATAAATTAAATGAAAGATATTTGGCAACGTTGCTTATGGGCCAGTAAAATACGATTTTAAAAAATTTTCTCAAAAAAAATTAAGAGAATTTTTTAATGAACAAACAAAAATCACGATACCTACTTATTTTCAAAAAGAAGTTATGACCAAAAATTATGTTTTGTTCTCCAAAAGTGAGAAAAAAAAATCTGAAGAAAGAAAAAAAAACAGATTCTTTTCTGAGTAAAAATCAAGAGATTTCACACAAACTTACTTCAAAAAATTTAAAGAGTTTTCGAAAAATTGAAAGATTTTCTTCTTCATAGAAATAAGAGAAGTTTATTCACTTCAAAAAGCTGGACATTTTTTTTTCTCTAAAAAACGTTAGGATTTTATTTTTTCTCAAATAAGTAAGATATAAAACAATACTAACATTTAAATAAAAATCAATCAATTTTTTCCCTTTGAAAATTGAATTCTTTTGCTCCAAAAAATTTGTATAGGAGAGAACCTATTAATGTCTACCATTTCTTAACTACCAAAAAAATTGAAGATTTTTTCACTCAGAAATTAGAATTTTTTTCTCCAAAAATATCTACGGATTTTTTTCTTCGCAATCACCCCCCCCCCCCCCCCCCCTGAAAAGATTGAATAATTTTTTGCTAAAAAAGAAATAGACTTTTACTCTAAAAGTAAAAAAAAAAATCCCAGAAGAAAGCAGACATATTTTCCTACGTAAAAATTATACGGAGTCTGTTTATTCAAAAAAAACTTTGCTTTACATATTTTTTTTAATTTAAAAAAATTAACTTTTGTCCATTCCAAAAATTGTGAAAAATTTCCAATCTCAAAAAATTAAAATTTTGTTTTCAAAAAAATCGAGTGATATACCCTCCTCTCCCCCCCCCCCCAAAAAAAAAATTGAGATTTTTTTTTTTTTCTTCAGAAAAACTTATTCTTTTTCCTCTAAAAATAAGAACTTTATTTTTCAGAAGAAACAGATTTTTTTTTGAATTGAAATACTTATTCTTATTACAAAAAACTTTAAAAACGTTTGCCTAATTTAAAAATTAAAAAAGAAAAAATTATTCGGATATTTTTCGTTTTTGTTGAAAACATGTAAATTTTTCTACTCTCAAGAAATGATTATTTTTTTGCTCTAAAAAAATAAGATATTAATTTGTATTCCAAAAAAATAAAAAATAAAATTCTACAAAATGATTGAGATCATCCCTCAAGAATTTTAGAAATATTCCTGTTCTTAAAAAATCTCAAAGAAAATTTTTGTTAAAATTAAAATCAATGGATTTTTTTAAATTCTTCTAAAATTAACTAAAAACTATGATATCGATTTTTTTTTTTAAAAAATGTAGATTATTTTGGTAAAAAAACTTCCAAGATTTTTTCCTCTTAAAAATTGAGTTTTTTTCTTATCCCCCCCCCCAAAAAAAAGAAATTATGATTGAGATTTTTTTACACCAAAAAATTAAAATTTGTCCTTGCACCAAAAAAGTTGATATTCTTTGCATAAAAGAAACTGAGATTTTATAAAAAAAGTGAATATGTTTTCCTTGGGTAGGTAAATTTTAATATTCTCTAAAAAATTAAGATTTGTTGTTCTTCAAAAAAAAATCTGCAAAAAATTTAATTTTTTTCTACAAAAAAAGTAAGTAGGTATAGCTAAGTAATTGAGATTTTTTCAAAAAAAAAAGTACCTAAGAGGTAAAATCTAATAAAATAAAATTTTTACCAAAATGATTTTTTTTTTAAACACTCAAGTTTTCTTTATTTTTAATTTTTTTTTTTCAGAAAAACATAAATTGTTTTCTGCGTAATATTTGAAATCATTGATTTATTTTTTTCGGCACAGAATTTACATTTTTTTTTAATACAGATTTCTCGTACGAAGAATTACTCACACCGACTCAAATAGAATTGATAGCCAACATCTCCGGATGCGTTTCTCATCAACCAATCGTGAACTGCTCAAACATGGAGTATCATTCGAAATATTCGACTTTCGACGGCACCTGCAATAATCTAGACAACCTCATGTGGGGCTCTTCTTACTCAGCTTTTCGACGAATCTTGAAACCTATCTACGAAAATGGCTTCAGCACACCGGTTGGTTGGAATAAAGGGTTAAAGTATTACGGGTACCCGAAACCTCAAGCCAGGCTGGTATCCACCTCGATTATCCGTACTTACGATATCACACCGGATGAAGAAATAACCCACATGGTTATGCAATGGGGCCAATTCCTAGATCACGATCTTGACCACGCTTTACCCTCGACTACGTTGGAAAGCTGGGAAGGACTAGATTGTAAAAAAACTTGCGCTTATTCGGAGCCCTGCTTTCCAATGGAGGTGCCTCACGGCGATACTCGTATCAAGAATAGAAGATGTATGGATTTTATTCGCACCAGCGCTGTCTGCGGATCCGGTACCACGTCTGTGTTTTTCCATAAATTGCAACCGAGGCAGCAGCTTAATCAGCTCACCTCGTATATCGATGCTTCTATGGTACGACTGTTTGGTTCTGTACTGATCCAAAGATCAGCTTGATTTGGTGTGAAATTTTTTAATTTTATTGTATCGTTTCAACTTGCCAAGGTGTACGGATTCATTAGAGATAGGTCGTTCTTGCTGAGGGATCTTTCGTCCGGATTAGGTCTACTGAGAGGTGGAATTGTTACCAAAGAAGGCCACGTGTATCTTCCGACAGCTGGAACAAATGAAGTGGATTGCCGACGAGATTTGAAAGAAACCGATGTTGGATGCTTTTTGGCTGGAGATATTCGAGTGAACGAGCAAGTGAGTAAAACGTACCCACTTTTATTGACCTGAAGGTGTCAGTTAAGGGGGAATGAAATGGTATACATAACAAATAAATTGTAAATGCTCGAATACTGACTAAGTTTCAAAAATTTTCCTACATTGAAAACAATTATAAAATCTTTAAAAACTGATGAATTCTTAAAGTTAACAAAATTTTGAAGAGTTTATTCAATTCCAGCGGATTTGAATAAAAATTGACAAAATAAAATTTTAAAGACTCATAAATTCAAACATCCACAAAATTTATGAAATTTTTCTCGTAATGTTTGCACAAGAAACCCTACGCTTGTAGGGTGGAAAAACGAAAAAATTGCCAAAAAGTGCTGGAATTGAAAAAAAATTGTCAAATCTGCTGGAAATGAGTAAAAATTTATCAAATAAAATTTTTCCACTCAGAAATTCTAATATCCACAGTATTGCTGAAAATTAAAAAAAAATTATTGTTCAAGAAATCCTACAATTGTAGGATTGAAAAAAATGAGAAAATGCAAAATCCGACAGAATTGAAATAAAAATTGCAAAAATTGCTAAAATTTGACAAAAATTGATCAAATAAAAATTTTCTACTCAAAAATTTGAATTTCCACAAAATAGCTGGAATTTTTTACAAAATTACTGGTCGAAAAAAACGAAAAAAATGTAAAATCCGCAAGAATTGAAATAAAAAAGCAAAATTAGCTCGAATTGAACAAAAATTGATTAAATAAATTTTTTCCACTCAAAAAATTCAAATTTTCACAAAATTGATGGAATTTTTCTAGAAATCATTACCTACTCGAGAAACTCTACAGTTGTAGGGTTGAAAAAACGAGAAAAAAAATGTCAAACTGCTGGAATTGAAAAAAGTTGAAAAATTAGCTCGAATTGGATACAAATTATTCAAATAAAAAATTTTCAGTCATAAAAATAGCGATGGAACTTTTCTACAAACTATTGCACGATAAACCCTACAGTAGTTGTAGGGCTGAAAATCACGAAAAAAAATGCAAAATCCGAAAGAATTGAAACAAAATTGCAATTGACAAAGGCTACCATTCGGTTCAATGCAAAATACTACCCTTACTGAACGAATTTGAGAAAATTTTCATTTTCAATAAATATCAAAAAATGGCAATTTGCATTTTAATCGCCGACAAAGGTTACCATTTCGTCCAATGCAAAATCCTACCCTAACTGAATTTGAGAAAATTTTTATTTTCAGTAAATTTCAAAAAATGGGAGTTTTTGCAAAATTGCATTTAATCAATGAAAAAAGCTACCCTAAGATCCAATGTAAAATCCTCCTCCGGCTGAATTTGTAAAAATTTCAATTTTCAGTAATTTTCAAAAAATGAAAAATTGCATTTAACCAATGAAAAAAGCTACCCTCCTATGACGAATTTTTCAAGATTTTTAAAACCATTAATTTTGTGGAAATTTTTAATTTTAGTAAATTTTGAAAAATTGCCAAATTGCATTTAACCAATGAAATAACTACCCTAAATATCAATGCAAAATCCTCCTATGACGAATTTTTCAAGATTTTTAAAACCATCAATTTTGTCGAAATTTTTAATTTTAGTGAAAAATTGCCAAATTGCATAATTTCAATTTCAGTAAATTTCAAAAAATTAGAAATTGCTTTAAATCAATAACAAAGGCTACCATTTGGTCCAATGCAAAATACTACCCTTACTGAAAGAATTGGAGAAAATTTTCATTTTCAATAAATATCAAAAAATGGCAATTTGCATTTTAATCGCTGACAAAGGCTACCATTTCGTCCAATGCAAAATTCTACCCTAACTGAATTGGAGAAAATTTTTATTTTCAGCAAATTTCAAAAAATGGGAGTTTTTGCAAAATTTCATTTAATCAATAAGAAAAGCTACCCTAAGATCCAATGCAAAATCCTCCTCTGGCTGAATTTGTAAAAAATTTAATTTCAGTAAATTTCAAAAAATTGGAAAATTGTATTTAATCAATGACAAATTGGTCCAATGCAAAATTCTCCTCTGGCTGAATTTGTAAAAAAATTTATTTTCAGTAATTTTCAAAAAATTAGAAATTGCATTTAAAATGAATTTTTTTCACTCATAAATTCAAATTTCCACAAAATTGATGAAATTTTTCTAAAAATCATTATCTACTCGAGAAATCCTACAGTTGAAGGATTGAAAAAACGAAAAAAAAAAAAAAAAAATGCTAAACCGCTGGAATTGAAAAAATTGCAATATTAGCTCAAATTGGGCAAAAATTGTTTAATAAAATTTTTTCATTCATAAAAGTTCTGATTTCTACAGAATTATTGAAATTTTTCTCAAAATTATTACTCGAAAAACCCTACAGTTGTAGGGTTGAAAAAAAATCGAAAAAACTGCCAAATTCACTGAAATTCCACAAACATTGCTTTAAAAAAATTTTCGGTTCATAAATTCAAATTTTCACAAAACGTAAGTATGATTTATCGTAATTGTCAAAATTATTAAAAAAATTGAATATTTTCGGGGTATGATCAAAAACTAGATAACTAAGTACGTATGTTAAAGCGAGATATTCAGAAATTGATTAATTCTGAATTGTGACCATAAACTGAAGGGGGAAGGTACTAGTACCTACTTCATTCAAACATCATGGAGAATTCCAAAATATGACCAGAGCTTGAAAGATCCATGGATTATTAAAAAATGGGAAAATTCTAAAATTTGTCCGATAACTAGGGAGGGGGGGGGGATAATGATCCATATTATAACAATTGAAATACTTCTTATAATTTTGATTTTGATTTTTTTTTTAAGTACAAACTGTGCTAAATTTTACAAATTGATTTGAATTCAAAAATTTATTAAAATTTCAAAATGATCAAATTTTAAAAATTATTCTATTTTTAGATAATCATCCACTTGACTAGTTTCAAAGATTTATCACACCTTCTTCATTAATTCACAGGTTGGATTAATAGCCATTCAAACAATCTGGTTCAGAGAACACAACCGATTAGCCACTCAACTCAGAGAACTCAATCCTCATTGGGACGGCGACAAACTATACTTGGAAGCTCGTAAAATATTAATCGCCGAATTACAACACATCACGTATCAGCACTGGCTAAAGTATATCATCGGACCAGAAGGCGTTCAACTGATGGGAAACTACACCGGATACAAACCTGACGTCGAAGCAACAATATCGAATGTTTTCGCGACCGCAGCTCTCAGAATGGGACATTCTCTCATAAATCCCGAATTATCCCGATTGGATGAAAATTTCAAAGTTATCCCACAAGTAACGCAATCTTTTAAATGTACCTAGATCTAGCAGTATTATTTTTAATTTCATTTTTAACTAATCTATCTCGATTCCAGGGTAATTTACCTCTGGGTAAAGCCTTCTTCGCACCTTGGCGTTTAGTCCAAGAAGGCGGAGTGGATCCTCTGATGAGAGGTTTCTTCACAGATCCGGCCAAACGTAAAAAACCTACAGAAAATTTAAACGATCAGCTAATCGACGAATTATTCACCGCTGCTCATGCCGTCTCTTTGGATTTGGCTGCGATGAACATCCAACGTTCCAGAGATCACGGATTACCCGGCTATACCGAGTATCGTAAATTCTGCGGTTTATCCGTTCCCGAAAATTTCGACCAGTTGAAGCGCGATATTTCCAACGATGAGATTCGTAATAAATTGAAAGAATTATACGGTCATCCTGGTAAGATTCGCCGAAAATTTCTTATTTTCTCGAGTAAACTGTTCGGGAGTGGATAAATCCACAATAAGTAATCACATTGTAAGGTCGATGTCGTTCTTTTTTATTCATCTTCTTTATTTTTGTACGAGTTTTTTTTTCGTACAAGTTTCTTTTTTCAAACAAATTTTTTCAAATTTTTTCTCTGAAAACTTTGATGTTTTATTTAAAACAAATTTTTTCTTTCACAAAATACTCAAAATATTTTTCATTCTGGGTATTTTTCATGTTTTATTTATTTTTTCAATTTTTTTTTCAGCAAGTCAGTAAGTTAGTAGTTAAGTACCTTAGCGTTAGCTACTTACTCAATTGAAATTTTAGTAAATTTGAAGAAAAATTGGAATTTACTTGAAAAAATTTAGAAATTCCTCAATTAGAACTAGAAGACAAGACAAATGGTGATGAAAATTATTGGAAAAATTCGAATGAGAAGTCAGGTTGCCAGTTGGGAGATGAAATAGAAACATTTTGATGACCAATTAGAGAATGAAATCAATTGACAATTTTATTGGAAAATGGGGAGGGGGAGTTATGAACAATGTTCTTGAAAAAATAAAATTAAAAAAGTCGGAAAAAATTTCGGAAAAATAAACTTGATAAAAAATTTACTTGAAAGAAATTTCAAAAGAAAAATTTGAAAAAGTATGGTAGAGATTTAGAAGCATTTTTTGATGAGAAAATTCTATGAAAAATGTTTAAAAATCTAAATGGAAATTTAATTTAAATTTAATTAACAATATAATTTAAAAATTTCAAAAAATGAATTTGAAAAAATATGATGAAAATCAGTTGCATTTTGATGAAAAAATTATTGGCAAGTTTGAATGAAAAAATTGAAAAATAGACAATACACCCGAGCAGCACAATCGACAAATTATCGAAATAAAAAATCGACAGAATATCGAATTCGATAAAGTGTCGCGTTAGTTCCGCCTAAATCGTGAAATTATCTTTCGATATATAGATAGATTATCGACGAATTATAGTTAGCAAAAATTTCGAGATTATAGTAAGATATTTTATCGATAATATATCTATAATATCGAAAGATAATTTCCGATTTAGGCGGAACTTTTGCGACACTTTATCGAATTCGATATTCTGTCGATTTTTTATCGATTTTTTATTCCGATTTTTTGTCTTTTACTAGCTTTTTTCTATAATTAAAAATCATTAATTAGCATAATTAATACATTAAACTATGCCTAAACACATTATTCATGTTGCGGTAAGAGGATCATTTCAGAAAAAGTCAAAAAAAAGTATAAAAAATCTGCCACCCGTGGGGCTTGAACCATATACCTCCTGCATGGTAATCCTCTTCCTTAACCACTATGCCATACATTATCGTTGAGGAATTGGCAATAAAACGCTTATAATAGGCAGTTTAGTACTTCCAGACGTGTTGGACTTAGAAAAATTTTCACCAATTTGGAGATAATTTCAAATATTGTCACAAAATCGTTGAAAAATCGTTCGACAAATTTCAGATTATTTGTCGATAATGTAGTTTCAAATATCGCCACAAAATCGTTGAAAAATCGAATTCGAGGAATTTCATATTACGTGTCGATAATATAGTTTCAAATATCGTCATAAAATCGTTGAAAAATCGAATTCGAGAAATTTCAGATTACGTGTCGATAATAAAGTTTTAAATATCTTCACAAAATCGTTAAAAAATCGAATTCGAAAAATTTCAGATTATTTGTCGATAATATAGTTTCAAATATCGTCACAAAATCGTTAAAAAATCGAAATCGAGAAATTTCATATTACGTGTCGATAATATAGTTTCAAATATCTTCACGCAATCGTTAGAAAATCGAATTCGAGAAATTGCATATTATGTGTCGATAATATAGTTTCAAATATCTTTACAAAATCGGTAAAAAATCGGATTCGATAAATTTAATATAATCTGTCGATAATATAGTTTCAAATATCGTCAAAAAATCGGTAAAATATCGGAGTCGAGAAATTTCATATAATCTGTCGATAATATAGTTTTAAATATCTTTACAAAATCGTTAAAAAATCGAATTCGATAAATTTAATATTCTTTGTCGATAATGTAGTTTCAAATATCTGCACAACATCGGTGGAAAATCGGAATCGATAAATTTAATATTCTTTGTCGATAGTATCGTTGACAAATATCGTCATAAAATCTTAATAATACCGAATTCGATAGTTTTTAGATTTTGTGCCTATGAAATTGTACCGATAAATCTTTATAATATCGTGAGAACATCTATAGATTTTCAAACGATTTTTTATCGATACGTTACATCTTCCGATATTATCGATCGATTGTGCCGCTCGGGCATATATTTTTTTTAAAAATGAGTTTTAATTTTAAAACGACAAACAGAAAAAATTTAATGAAAAATTTAATTTGAGGAAAAAATAAGAATAAATTATTGATGAGTGATGAATAATTTCTTCAAGAAATTTTTTTCAAAAATACAATTAAAATTTTAAACAAAAAAAAATGAAAAATTTGAAGAATAGAAAACTTGGAAAAATTTTAAATATTTTATTAAATTTTATTGAACTTGGCGAAAAAATCTCGATGAAAAATTTGTGAAAATCGTTTATGAAAAATTAAAATTGGATTAAAAATCAATTTGGACCAAGTCCACTTTGCAATGACAAACACGACCACGAAAACAAGTTTTCAAACAAGAATATGAGATGAATTCTCGTTCGTTCATTTGGGTGATTACTTGTTGTGGATTTAGCCACTCCCAAAATGTTCGATATCCATTTATCAATTTTTCAGGCAATGTGGATGTTTGGGTTGGTGGTATTTTGGAAGATCAAATGAAAAATGCCAGAGTTGGTCCTCTGTTTCGGTGCTTACTCGTAGAACAATTCCAAAGATTGAGAGATGGTGATAGGTACGATCTATGTACCTAATTATATACACTATGTAGATAATATATTCCATACAGGTGTAATTGGAACTTTTCATTAGGTTGTGCGCCACATTTCAGAGGTGGAAATTTGTAGTTTTCTTTGGCGTGACTCGATTTTTTCGAAGTATCTATTATCGTGTTGAATTGAAAATTTTTGAAAATTTTAATATAAAAATTATTTTTTTCTACAATTTAAAAAAAAAATAGGTCTACCTAATTTGAAAAAATAGAGAAATTGGAGAAAAAAGTTCTATTGAAAAAAAGATTTATTCCAGAAAAAAAAATTCTCAAAAAAAAATTATGGGATTCATTTATTTCAAAAAAATGAGAATTTTTTAAATGTAAAAAAATTATACTTAATCCAAAAAATTAGAATTTTTAATAAAAAAAAAAAAGAAATCTCGTTATTTGGGATTTTTTTTCAAAAATTGAGATTCTTTTTTTCGAGTTCGGAAAAAATTGAAATTTTTTAATAATTTAAAAAAATGTAATTTTTAAAATAATTTTAAAAAATTGAAATTTTTTAATAATTTCAAAAACTTGAATTTTTTAATTTTAAAAATTGCAAAAATAAGAGATATTTCTCAAAATTCCAAAAATAATTTTTTTTCATAAATTTCTTTTTGAAAAAAATTGATAAATTTTTATTTATTCTTTCACTCAAAAAAATTAGATGTGTAGGTACCTAACTACCTATTTGTTACCTCAGGGAGAATTTTATTTTTTGGAAAAAATAGGTTGTACGTACCAATAAAGCACCCTTGGCAACTCAACTTGTAGTCACGCCTATGATTTTCTCTATTAATGATTTTTCTATCAATTTCTCTATTTGTTTTAGATTTTGGTACGAGAATCCAACTACCTTTGCACCATCTCAATTATCATCCATCAAAAAAGTCACATTGTCTCGTATATTATGCGATAATAGCGATAATATCACTCGTATCACCGAAGACGTATTTGTCCTGCCTAATTTACAGAAATCCAATTACGTATCTTGTGATAACATACCCAAACTGGATTTAAAACCTTGGCGTGATTCGAGGAACTGATTTGTGGTTTTATCTGGTAAGTTTAAGTCGATAAAATTCGTGTGTTTCTTTTTTACAATTTTTCTCAAAAGTTATCGTTTTTTTCTTTTTTGCGTCCTAAATACGATTTATTATTTTTATTGAAACGTATCTAAATTTCTCTCATGTACCTTATCTTCAGTTACCCCTTTAATGGGTTCAATGTCGCCATAGCTATTTTAGATTAGTTAGTTTGCGGAAAGCAATTTTCCAAGACTGGTATTTTATTTAATTGTAATTAGGTAATTATTGTAAATTATAATATTATGTCAATTGTGTTTTTTAATTTTTTGTGAAATGGATCATTTCTAAATTGTGATGTAGGTATTCCTTGACATATTCTACCAATAATTCCAATTGAATACATCGCAGATTTGACATCAATCTTTGAATTTTTTAAAAAACTTTGCAGATGTAGGTACTGAAATTTGAAATTTATTTACCTACTTAATTGCAAAAATTTATTAAAATTTAAAAATTACAAAAAATACAACTTTTATCAAATTTTAAAATAAATTACCAATTATTCCTCAATTTTAATTTCATTTTTTTCAATTTTCAAATATTTTGTAAAATTGAAAAAAGTTTGAAAATTTTAAAATTATTGTAAATTTTATTAAAATTCAAACGATGACTTGATTTAGAAAATTTATTCAACTTTGAAAAATGACCAAAATAACAATTTTTATTTTTGAGCTTAAGATTATCAAGAGACATCAGCGGGGAATAAAAATTGCAAATTTCCGTCAAGATAAAACATGAAGCTAATGTAACTTTTTGACTTTTGACAGGATTAAAAAACGTTACCTACGTGATGGATTTGCCAATTTTCGAAAATGAAGGAGCTACATAGCTTTACAACTCGAAATAAAATACTTAGGTAATAGGTACCTATTTATTTTTTTCAAATTTTAAAGCTCTCTTGTGCCCTCATTTTCAAAAATGCCAAAAACAAAAAAAAACTATCATTTTTTGGTACTTTATCTATGTATTCAACGAAAAATTACTTTTTCTCAATTTTTCTTTTTATAGGTTGCCTAGTCACCTGATGGAAGGAACTACGACATTAGTACGCGAAACACGCTGTATTATGTATTATCCAATTTCCTGATTTTTTTTTTCTAATTTCAAAGATTTTGTGATATTAAAAAATGTTTCAAAATATTTTTGAAATTATGTAAGTAGATTTCATCACAATTTTTAACACTGATTTAATTTTGAACATTTATTCAAATTTAAAAATTACCTGCAATTAAAAAAAAATCGAATTTCAATTTTTTTTAATTTTTAAATTTTTTTCTTCAAAATTTTGCATATTCAAATAAATTAAAAAATCGTCTAATTTAAAAAAATTATTAAAATTTCAAAATTTCAAAAATTCTCATTTTTATTAAATTTTGAAACTCGTAGATATTATTATTTTACAATACCTTTTTATAAGTATTATTTTTTATTTCAAAGATTTTTTGAATTTAAATAATGTTTCAAAATACAACTCGTCCAAACATTGATCTAATTTTGAAAATTTATTCAAAATGAGAAATAATCAAAATTATGATTTTTATCAAGTTTCGAAATTTTTCCAGACTTTTATACCCAATTTCAAAAATGTATTTTAAAAAATTACAAAAATCCCAATTTTAGTGAAATTTTGAAATTAAATATTATTCTCCTGAATTTTCATTTTCATTTTTTTTTTTTTTAATTTCAAAAACCTCCTGTATTTGAAAAATATTGATAAACTTTGAAATATCAAATTTTGAATTAAATTGATTCGATTAAAGAAAATTTATTATTTTAAAGGATTTCCAAAATTCCAATTTTTATTAAAATTTCAACGTTTTAAGAATTTTAATAACTCGCAAGATTTCGAAATTTTCCAAATTTGAATATTTTTTCAATTTAAAAAAATGTCCCAAAATTTCAAAATGGTAAAAAATTATAAACATTTAAAAAGTATAGAAATTTGAAAAAAAAATTTACTAAATTTTGATAATTTTTCAAACTTTTGAGGAAATTTTTAAAGATTTGTTAAATTTGAAAAATTGTAAAAAAAAATTCAAATTGTAAACGTATATGGAATGTGGTTTCAAATTTTAATAATCTTCAAGCAAAAAAAGGACAACACTCTTGGGAAATTCACATCCTCAAAAAAATAACCTTGGTGACATCAAAAAGAAATACTTGGTTTGTAAAATTTCAGTTTTTTTTTTCAACAACGTACTTGAATAAGAAAAAAAAATACTCGGCTTGAAGATTACGATTTAATCCGAACAGTTGATAAATTACGAATATTTTGAATAAAGATACAAAGTGCTCAATTAGACATTCGAGTAATTTTAATTTTCCTGAATATCGCTTTAATTGATATCGATTAAGTTGTGATCGTTCGTAATGGCTTGGAAAGCAAAAATTATCCGATTCTGCCATTGGGGTGGTTCGGTCAAACTCGCAAGTATACTTACAATGGTGACATGTTTGGTAAGCAGAGCTCACTTACGAATAAGTAGTAGATGAAGATTAGATATGAAGCACTTTTTTGAATCTATTTAAGTACATATATAATTATTCCTTCAACAGATCGTCCACTTGATCTTCTTGAGCGCTACTTTGCCCACCTTCCTTAAAAGTAATCTCAATAGTTTTTCACTAATATGTATAAACCTTCGAACCAATTTTTAACCCCAGAAATCACTCCAACAGGTGCCTCAAGTGCCAGAGGAAGCTGTAGCTTTTGGCCCAATGTGATGATATACATCATAGCCCAACTTATCGTATTTACCATCTCTTTAATTGGCACAATTGCTGTGAGTATTACCCCATCGACCAGGTACGTGAAAAAATGCCTACCTTGTTGACGAATATTTTTCTTTCGACAGGAAAACAAATTCTTGTTGATGTTGGGTTGTTATGCTGAACCATCTTGTATGGTGATTGGTTTAGGAATAGCGGTTGTTTTATTGGTGACTTGTCACATTCGCGACTATGGCAAAGCGCACTTAATACCTTGTTCCATCGGGTATTGGTTTTTTCGTTCCTATAGGCAGTTAGTATGCTTACTTTACTTTGATATTTTATGTCATTTTAGGAACCCCATTTTAAATTAAATTTTTTTTTTTTTTTTTTACAGTATTTCTGGTGCACTCTTATATAGTTATTGAAAAAAGATTCGAAGATTTAATCGAAGCGAAGAAGAGAAAATCTGCAATGCATTCTGCTTCGGCTTCGATGACGCCTTCTCCTAAATGAAATACCTATTTTATAAATAAAATTCGTCCCATCGCGTTATTTTGATATCTTCACATAAAATACATATTACTGGTTTGCAAAATATTCCCAATGTTGTTCTACCTTATGGAATTTTCATTTCGCCACCGTGTAAAATATTCGTTTATTTTGGGTGAAAATATAAATTATTATTTTGAAATACCTACTAAATCATGGGTATTCCTCGCCTTCGACACGCATTCTGCGTATTTGGAGATCTACGAATGGCATGTTTGGCTCTTTTTGCAACTTATTTGGTAAACTGGTGACTATTTCAATTAGAATAAGATGGGTTCGATGATCGTAAGTAATGTAGAATATCTCGTTGATTTTTCTTTTCCCAGTTAATCAGTGCTTTTTTTACCAACAAATATATTGGTATGAATATAACCTCGCGTGTGATTCAAAATAATCCGAGGAATCTGTCACAACAGATGGTTGAAGAGAAAAATAAAACGTGTAAGTAGACAGTCGTACAACGTGGAAAACTATATCATGGAAATAGCAGACCTACGAGTACTTATTCGTTTAGGTTTATTTTTTAGATGTTTCGACGAGTGAGAAGGGATCTTTTGCCATTGGAACCGTAGGATCGATATATCTCGTTCTGTCGATCTATGGGCTTATTGGCATCATCGCTGTAAGTACATAGATCCTTTCGGGAGTTGGGTTTCCACTCTTTCGATGAGGAGTGAATGAGGAGGAATCTCTTGTGAATTTTGTACTGCTGCTCAAACTTTTTCAATATTTATTCCCCACAATCATATTGGGCGAAATTCAAAAAAAAAAATAATTTAAAATTAAATTATGAGAATAAAGCATATACTCACCCAAAAAAGTAAAAACAGCAACTTTTAAAAAATTCTAGAATAATTCAAAAAAAAAAAAGGTAAGTAAGTAATTAAACTTTTTTTAAATTATTACGAAAATAAAAAAAATTTCCTCGAAGCATGATTTTGAATAGTGTGAAGTAGAAAATGAGAAATCATAAAAATTATTTTTCAACATAACTTTTACATAAATGATTTTCAAAAAAAAGGATTTTTTTTATGAATTTGCTAAAAATCCATTTTAAAGAAAAACGAATAAAAAGATTTCAAAAAGTGAAAAATTGAAAAAATAACATTAAAAAAATATAGAAAAATATATTTTTTTCAAATTAGGTAGGTAACTACCTGTTTTTTTCAAATTGAAAAATTTGATGCAAAATTTTTTAGTTTGTTTCCAATTAAATTAATAAATGGTTTTGAAAACAATTGTAAATGAATGCTGATAAAATTCTACAATTTAAAAAAAAAAGATCCATAATTTTTTAAAACAAAAGTAAAAAAAAAGAAAAAAGAATTTTATTTGAATTAAGTACTTAAAAAAATGAATAAAAAAAAGAAAATTTGACATCAAAAATTAAAAAAGAAAGTATAAAATAAAATTTTCAAAATATTGATGAAATGAATGGCATATTTCTTTGTTGATTTATTCGAATTATTAAAAAAAAAAAAAAAAAAATTAAAATCATCAAAAAAATTACACATCAAATTTTTTAAATAAAATTTTCAAAACATTGGTTTCAATAAAATGTTGATAAGTCTTCAATTTAAAAAAATTTGAAAAAATCATCTTAAAAACAAGAGTGAAAAAAATAGAAAAATAGATTCTATTCGAATTATTTAAAAAAATGAATAAAAAAATCGATAAAATTAGAGATGATTCTTTTTCCAATTTAAAATAAGATTTTCGAAAAATGGGTTTCAAGAAAAAATGTTGATAAAATTCTTCAATATTTTAAAAAATTCGGAAAAAAAACATTTTCAAAACAAGAGTGAAAAAATAGAAAAATGAATTTCATTCGAATTAGGCATTAAAAAAAAGAATAAAAAAATTGAAAAAATTTGAAATCAAAAATTGTTTTAAAAATGTTGATAAAATTCTTTAATTTCAAGAAATTTGAAGAAATAATTTTCAAACAAGAATGGTGAAAAATGAAAAATTGTTTTTTTCGAATTTGAAAAAAAAATGAATAAAAAAATTTCTGAAAAATTTGGCATCGAAATTATTTTTAATTTTAAAAATAAAATTTTCAAAAAATGGATTCTGAAAGCATGTTAATAAAATTCTTTATTTCAAAAAATTTGAAAAAAAAAAAACATTTTTAAAGCAAAAATATTTCAAAAATCTTTTTTTTTAAAACGATGGGATTTGAAAAAATGGCACTAAAAATAGCAGAAAATACAGTTACTTCGTTCAAATTTTTATAATTTTAGTAAAACTTGGAAAATGCATTTTTGAAACAAAATTTGAGAATCATACTAATTAAATTTAAATTATATTTTGGGAAAACTTATTTTAAAAATAAAATAAGAACAGTGATTTTTCAACGAAATAATTCGCCAAAAATTATTTTAAACGAAAACAGAGGAACAAGTAGGTAGAAAAAAATGAAACAAAAGTTGATTTTAAAAAAAAAAATCAAAAAAGTTTCAAAAATGGAAAAGAAAGGAAGTACATCTTATTAAAATTTCATTCTTGAATAAAACTTTTAAAAAATATTTTTGAAATGACATTTGAAAATGATAAAATTTTAACAATAAAAAAATACGTCTTGTAACAAAACACAAAATAATATATTTTTTTTAAAACAAGAAATCAACAGTAATAAAATTCTGTGACCTCCAATGAAGCTACGAGTGTTTTTTTAAAGTTTTAAATTATACTTAATTTTAAAAAAATTTGAATAAAATATGAAAAAAATTAGATTCTTTTTAAATTGCACAAAAAATTCTTTAAAACAAAAAAAAGGTAAAAGAAAATTTAAAAAAAATTCATCTAAAAAATGAAACAAGAAATTTTAATCAAATTAAAAAATACCTACTTACGTTCATATAACATTTTAAAATACGATTTCAAATGAAATTTTCTAAATAAGCAAAAAATTACGACAAAATAATACGAACATAATATTATTAAAAAAAGAGAAAAAGACTTCAATCAAAGTTCAAATAAAAACTATAGTATTCACCTATCTATTATTTTCACACAAAATTTCAAAACATGATTTGAATGAATAATTTTTTTCTAAATACAAATTTTATACGAAATAAGAAAACCCCACTAAAATTATTCATGTGAAACAAAAGCAAATAGGAACATAAAAAGTTTTCAAAATTAATTGATAAAAAAAAAAGAGAAATGAATTAAAATAAAACCATAAAATTCCAACAACAAAAAAAAATGTATAAAACAAAACATGAAAAAATTTAAAAATCAAAATTGGTAAATTCCAAGGCCTCGTACATACGACTTGAAAAAATTAAAATCTGATCTCTCAATTTTTTTGAAATAAATCTTTCAACTTTTTAAAAGAAAAACCCCTCTTCATTTTTAGAAGCTGGAATTTTAAATTTAAAATTTTCTAGAACAAAAAATTACACAGAATATTTTTTTTTAAATTACAACCAATTTTGTATTTTTTTCCTTAAAAAGCTAATATTTTTTTTTCAACTTTCATCACCCACATCATTACCTAATTTTACCTGAATCATACCAGTTGGACTTTTCATTCACTCTTTCACCAAAAAAGTGTAAAATAACAACATTGGCTCCCAATTCTTCATCTCTTCAAATGTCGACTCACCTGTTAATTGGATTTTTTTCCAGAAAGAAGTATACCTACTAATCGCACCTATAATACTGCTACCAACAACAGCGTTCATCATGTTCGTATTAATATTTTTCGATTTGGGTATCCAAGAAACTTCCGGGTTCGCTTTCTTCTGGGTGTTCACCGGATTCGTAATAAAAATAATAATGATCGGTTGTTACTACACAGCTCATTTTTAGCAAATCATTACTAAGTAACGTGTCTAAAAAATTTTTCGTTTTGCAGCTATGTCGATTTATTCGTTCCTCGTAGTTTACAGCTACTACGTGGATGTAACCGTAGGACCACAAATACATTTACCAACGACGACCAAAACTCCAAGACTTGGCTTGACGCCGAAAATGCCCGAACCACTCAAGGTCTTATCTGAAGCTGCGAAATCGCCTCCGAAATCTCCCCCTAAAACACCTCCGCCAAGACCACCCACTCCTAAAAATAAATAAATCATCAAATGAGTAATACGAAGGATTATTTTTGTTTTAATCGATGCGATCGAAATAATCACATAGGTAGGTATTTTAATTTTCTATAATTATTTAATCGAATCCTGGTAATTAATATAATGGTTTTGAAATTCAGTGTTGTCATTTTCAAATTTTGAAAAGTTCCTTCACTTGTTGGTAGGTACAAAAAGGTTGAAAATATCCCCCCCCCCCCAATCATCTTGATAAATTGTATTATGCAAGTAAGTAGATGCAATCAATTTTTTAATTATTCGAGAGAGACCAAAAAAAATTTTGGTTTACTACATTGCATTGCAGATTCGTTATTTTTCGTGTTCATAAGTGAGAATATGTAAAATACAAATAAATAAAGCGGCATTTTTCAATATTTTATTATACGTATAAAAATAATTAACAACAGAATAAAACAAAAAAAATCAAAAATGATATTTTTTCAACAATAAAATACTTGAATATAAAGTATCAATATACCTAAATAAATCATCCTATTTCATTAATTTTTACATTGCTTTGTATGTAGTAAGGTCACTAACGTAGTAAAAAAATGAATTAACTAGAATTGGAGACAAGCAATATTGATAAGTACTTTATTTAAAGAAACTGGCCCGAAATTCGAGCTGTACAGCTTCAGATTAAGAGGAAATCTCACCTTACAGTTGGTTACTAATAAAATCAGTCGTCATAATATGAAATTTTGCGATAATAATGTTTTGAGGGCGCATCCCTTACACGTTTTCTCCAAAAATTGAAAAAGTAGGTACCTATAGGTAGGTATACCTACTGAATATTATTTCTATGAAAAAATCGGGAAATTAGAAAAAAAAAATTCTATTAAAAAAAAAGTTGAGAAAATTTTCCCTCCAAAATTGATTTTTTTTTCCCTCTAGAAAATTAAGAAAAAAATGAAAAAATTAACTCCCTTTTGGAATTAATATCGCAGATATTAATTTGGGTGTCATGTGCCTTTGGCATGAAGGTATTACCGGCGTGTCGAAAACTCGACTCTTCCCCCCCCCCCCCTCAGAAACCTACGAGCATGCTATTTAGCGCACATTTCTACCAACATGACAACCGAATCTTAGCAAATTTAAGAGAACCTGATTTCGTGTTTCTCTAGCTCCGGAATGTAATGAACGTATCGCATTCGCGTTTACCGTACCGATGATTTTTATGCAATTTGAGTATTAATTTTATTTTAATTAAATTTTTTCTAAAAAATAAATAAATAAAATATGAAAAAAATAAAAGTCTACTTGAAAAAAAATTCTTTTACTCCAAAAATTTCGTGTACAGATCCTCCCCCCCCCCCCTCAAAAAAAAGAGAAGGGTCTAATTTTAAAAATAATGAAATAATATTGAGAAGAATAAAAATATTTATGACAATAATTGGGAGATTTTTTAACATTTTAATCCAAAAAAAACAAAAGATTCTCATTTTCAAAAAAATAACTATATTATTATACGTGATTTTTTTTACAAGTGAAAATATTTTTTCTGAAAAAGAAAAAAAACTGAAATTTTTTCTGAGTAATAATAAACAGATTTCTTACTTCTAAAAACTTGAAAATTTTCCCGCAAAATTGAAAGATTTTTTTTCTTCAAAGAGATATTTTTTTTAATAAAAGAAGTTGTTTCACTTCAGAAAGCTGAAAAAAAAATTTTCTAAAAAAATTTAGGAACTTTTTCTCAAATCAGTGAGAGATTCTTACTCCAATAAAGTTGAAAGATTTTTTATCCCCCCCCCCCCAAAAAAAAATTCACAAACTCTCAAAAAATTAAAGATACTCTTTTTCAAAGAAAATTGGGAGCGAAAATTATGATTTTTTTTTCTCTCTCTCTAAAAGTAATTTTTTTTCTAATAAATATAGGTAGGTAATAAAAAAAAAAAAAGTCAATCGATTTTTACTTGAAAAAAAAAGTATTCTTTTGCTCCAAAAATTTTCTGTACAGATCCTCTCCTCCTCACCCCCCCCCCCCCCCAAATGAACGGTCACATTTTAAAAATAACATGAAAAAATAAGAAGGAGAAGGATACAAATATGACAATAAATTGGGTTTTTTTCTCCATGAGAAGTTTTTTCAAGTTGATTTTTTACTCCCAAAATTTAGGGATTTCTTCCTCCAAAGAAATGAGATTTTTTTTTTAAAAAGAATTTAAGTAGTATTTTTTTACAGCACAAGAGAAAAAATTTCCACTTCAAGAGAATTTGAATTTGAATTTTAACAAAAAATTGAGGTTTGTTTTTCTTTTAAAATAAGGGATGTCTTTAAAAAAACAACAACAAAGATACCTATTTAAAAAAATAGAAAAATATTATTCCAATTTTTATGGAATACATTTCTCTGAAAGAAATGATTTTTTTTTTTTTTTTGAAAAATGAAAATCTTTCAGCAAATTGTGGAACTGAAAAAAATTTAGGTTGTGAAAAATTTTCAGTGGTGAAAAAATGTGACTCTCATCACTGGAGAATAATCATTGGTTATTGGTTGGTTTCGTATGTAATTTTGCTGAATGCTGCTTGAACGTAATTGGTTGAAAAAAGTTGCATACTTATTTGTTTCTGGTTTCTCTCCAAAATCAACTTTTAAAATCATCCAATTTCTGCAAAATAACTAAAGAATTTTTCATCGATGAGGAATAAATGGAAAGAAGACGACATTCGTATGGAACTAGTCAGTATACAAAAATATATCAATTAGGAATCTGCGCTGCCTTACTGGTAAGTGAAATCTTACAGAGAAATACGTATCTCTTTTCTAAGCAATATCATACCTAATTTTGATCACTTTCAGATAATTAATTGCGCGGTGTTAATATGTTACTTCATGATATACGATTTATTATTCAGACCCAGTGTCCACTTTTGGGTGTACTTCGTTACTGGTGTTTTTATAGCAGCCGAGGCTTTCATGATGTTCGCATTCTATACGGAAAAACGTTTACTCATCGATGCAGTAAGTAGGGTTCTCGATCTATCCATTTATAGGTATGTAGTTAGGTAACTAGGTATATTTTGATTTTCTCATGCTGAAGCTCATCGGTACTTAAATTATCATCGATATTTCCTAGACGTTATTTTTATGCGTCATCTTATTGATATTTCAATTCCTCTGGGGCCTGATAGCAAGCTTTTCGATTGTAATAAACGCTGACAACATCGCCGACCATCTTACCTCTAATTTTCCAGAGGAGGAGGAAGTGTTACAAGAAATGAAAGAATTCGAAGAAGAAGTAAATAACTGCTACATTCCAACATTTTTCTCATCTTTTAAACTCCCATTTTGCAATTTTTTTTCTTTTTTTTCAGAATAATTGTTGTTTTAAAGAAATGCATCATAATTTATCCACAGCATCGGTAACTATTTTAAAATCACCATCGAATACGCATGGTACAGCCATAGATGATAACCCTGCTTGTAAATCTTGCATTCGTGTTAATAAAGAAAAAGCTAGAAACATTGCAGTTTTTTTAATCACCGGGTACATGTTAATTTTCACTGGATTGGTAAGTTAACCCATGTTTTCTCACTAGCTCCTAATAGTTTGCCCTGCGGAGGTTGGGATTGAGATAAATTTTTCCAAGTACAAAACTATATAAGCGCTTAATATGCGAAATTAGAGGGGAGGGGAGGGTCCAATTGAAATTTTGATAATAACCAAATTTATTTTTAGGATCTTAATCTACAATTTTTGTTTGAAATTTTTTTTAATTCAACCTCTCCCTCCCTCCCTTTTTTCAATATTGAGTGTCTTGGTACTAATATGCAAAATTAGAGGGGAGGGGAGGGTTCAATTGAAATTCTTATAATAACCAAAATTATTTCCAAGATCTTAATCTACATCTTTTGTTTGAAAATTTTTTCAAATTCAACTCTTTTACCTCTACCCAACTTTCAATAATGAGTATCCATGTCTTAATATGAAAAATTAGAGAGGAGGAAGGGTTCCAATTAAAAAAATTTTCAAACAAAAGTTGTAGATTAAGATCTCAGAAATGATTTTGACTATTATAAAAATTTTGATTGGACCCTTCCCTCCCCTCTAATTTTGCATATTAGTACCAATACACTCAATATTGAAAAAAGGGAGGGAGGGAGAGGTTGAATTAAAAAAATTGTAGATTAGGATCCTAAAAATAAGTTTGATTATTATAAAAATTTTGATTGGACCTCCCCCTCTACTCTAATTTCGCATATTAGTACGAAGACACTCAATAATGAAAAATGGAAGGGAGGGAGGGGTTGAATTGAAAAAATTTTCAAGCAAAAGTTGTAGATTAGGATCTTAGAAATAATTTTGGTTATTATAAAAATTTCGATTGGTCCCTCCCCTCCCCTCGAATTTTGCATATTAGTACGAAGACACTCATAATAATGAAAAATGGGAGAGAGGGAGGGGTTGAATTGAAAAAATTTTCAAACAAAAGTTGTAGATTAGGATCTTAGAAATAATTTTAGTTATTATAAAAATTTCGATTGGACCCTACCCTCACTTCGAATTTTGCATATTAGTACGAAGACACTCATTATTGAAAAATGCAAGGAAGGGAGGGGTTGAATTGAAAATGTTTTCAAACAAACAAAAGTTGTAGATTAAGGTCCTACAAAAAAGTTTGGTTATTATAAAAATTTCGATTAGACACCTTTCTTCTCTCTAATTTCGTGTTTCAGGCGTTTATATAATTTTGGACTTGAAAAAAATTCAGCTCAATCCCAACCTTGGTATTTTTTTTGTTCGAAATTTATTATTTTTTTCAATTTTGAGGTACCTCTACCTACCTAATACCTATATATTATTTTCGTCGTATAATTCGCGATTTTATTTTTTTACTGTTCGCAGACTGCCATAATTTTACTGATAATATTATGATCGAATAACGAAGCTCGTTTTTATGGAACTAATCATAAAAGACTTTGATAGTAAACTTATTTTTACTCTGAAATATACCATTCTACTTATACGTATTTTAAAAAAAATAAAATCTTTTAAAATGTCGAGCGACTAGTTCCATCATGAATATATTTTTATGCTGTATTTACACATTATAACCTTACAAAGGTGAATACAATATACGAATCAAGCTCTCGCAACATTCTACAAAATATAAAATATTATTTACATACAACCGTTTAAAAATAGGAAGATATAAAAAAATAATAATCAACTACATTCACGAAAAATAAAAATGGCCAACAAAAAAGAAAGGAAAAAAAGTAGGGGAAAGTACAATCATTAAAATCGATAAAAAACAAGCGTATACCTAGTTGCAAACATATCAGCTCCGGCAACTAACAACCATAAAAAAATAATAAAAACTATTTGTACGACGTGTTTATAAAAAGTACAACTTTGGTAATGTGTACAGAGCTAAAGAACTTAGTTGAGATCGATGTTGATGTGATACTAATAAAGGCATGATCGAAACACCGACTATAATATGATATTCCTTTCGTCGAAAGGAACAGATGACGATGTGGTATTAAAGCATTATAAATAGGAACAATATCAAAATCAGTAATCCAGTTAATATACAAATTGCCACCCATTGGCTTCGATCTGGAAAAAAATACTAATTAGTATAACGAGGAAAGTTTTCGTAATCTTAATTAGTGCGATTGTTTTACCATTCGATAGATGTAAGACTTTGGCTACTTTTTTCATCGTTGTGTCGATTCGCGAATCTGTATGTTCGATTTCACTGTGTAACTCGTTAAGCATCCTGTTGAATAGTTCAATCGTCAGATTAATTCTTTACCTACGAGTATTTTTTTTTTATTTATTATTTTTTTTTTGTAAAAAATATATCAATCTTACTCGTCTTGTTCATCTAATTCGATACCGATTCGATGCGACATGTTTTTCAATGTGCCTATCGAATCAGCAATTAATTCTAATTGATCGTCTTGTTCGTGTATCATATTATTTTGCAATGCAGTCTGAGTCTTGGCAAATTGCGTATGTTCCGGGCTATCGATCTGGTTCTCGAGTTTAGAATATTTTGTGCTACTGTGTGCTCCTCCGCCTCCCATTTTGACCGATGGCAGATTCTCAATTAAAGGCTGTAAACATCGATTACGTATTAAAATGAGTATTGCGAATTCTACGTCGTCTTTTCTTGAGCAAAAATTTAAATAACAGGTTATAATTAGGTGCTCGGCTTATCAAGTTTTTTTCTATTGTATTTTTCCTCATCAGTCATCATCGAATGAAATGTGACGGAAATACTGTAATAACGATGCAACGTTAAAAATTCACTATTCAATTACGAGGTATTATTTCAAAACGAAAAACGTACTTATTTTAAACGCTTGAGTTGGATTTTAAAAATTCAAGGTCGTCGTTGATACGCTTTGTCTAATTTTTACTTACGTCCTTACTAACGACGACAATTTTGTATAAAATTGTATTAGTTTTAGGAATGATTTCGTAATATTAAAAAAAAGACGACGTGGTAGCGATTTGTTTCAGCAATATTGTTCGAGTACCCACTTGTCTGGAAGTTTTATCTTTATCGACTGCTTTCGAATAACTTAGCTTTTCTCGCATACACTGTAAAAAATAAATAAAAAATCATTTCAGAGGTTACAGAAGTTTAAATAGTAGAAGGATAGGCCGTGACAAAAAATACATTAGTTCGATATTTGAAAGATAAGTACGTAAACAAATAAGCTCTATTTATTCTGCGATTATTTCGTACCTTAACTTCAGCTCTGGTATCTTGGATGAACTTCCTTCTAACGTTCAATTCATTTGCGTCGATTTTAAATTTCGTCGGGTTTTTCTCTACTATACGTACACACGAAATCACATAATATTAAGGAAAATAAAGCTCAATTCGTAATTTTCAAAGAATATTAAGAGTAGGTAAGGTTTATAAAATCATTGATAGAAAAAGGATATTGATGGTATCCTCCAAATCTTCCAAATCCCATTCAATGCTTCTCAAACTGTTACGTAATTCGGTGGTAATCCATTCGATTTCTTCTCTGAGTAAATTTACAGTGATGGGCTCAGCCTGTATGTCGTTCCAACGACGATACAAATTTACCGTTTTATTTAACGCTTTTAAAACATCTCTGTAAACAGAACGAACGCACAGTTGGTTAATATTTTCCATTTATTATGTACGTGCGGTAATCGATAATAACATAGAGAGGAATTTTAACCGATAGCGTAATTGTCTCTATAGGTATCAAGTATGTACTTCTACTTACTCTTTAACAACGAAAAAAGGATCTTCAAAGGTCATGACAGGAGAATAATAACGTTCTTCTAGCGGACTACGAATTCGAGCTTGTGATTAATTATGTCCATCGTGCAATGTTCCGGAATATGAACTGAACTGAATTTAAACAACACGAAAGAAGGAAAAAAATCACCCACCCAAATTTAATAATTATAAATTGAGTTCAACTTCGCTAACTTCGGTACTACAATACAAACAGCGTATGAGCGTAAGTTTTATCACCAGTACGCAGGTCTAGGAAAATGACGTCATTTTTTCCCTGCTGATAACGAAGTAAACACACGTTCAACGCTATCTGCAGGTAATTACGTGAAAGAGGAAAATTCGCTTTTGCCTGAGGAAGAAGGGAGGTGGAAAATAATCTTCGTTTTCGTATTCTACTCGTATCTCTTGGAAATTGAATTGAAAGGGATCACCGAAATTCATAATATGAGCAAATGGGCGAGGTTGTCAATAATATTGATGCGAATTATTATTATTTTTGGTTATGCTTACTTATGAATGAATCTCAAATTTTTCCTTGAAATGAATGACGAATGAGTAATGAAATAACCCTTTTGACCGATTTTACGTCTTATGAAGTTATGAGTTATGACCCCTACGACTAATCAGTTTAATTAGTCTTTATTATTTTTTCTTAGGTACTTATCTTTGTGTTTTGCTCAAAATATCTGTAGTTTTATTCAACGAGTGAACGGGCGATTGAAAATACCACAGACCACAGACGTAATACTGAAAATTTAACAGCAAAATTTAAATTTAAAAAATGTACCACCCTCTAGAAAAATTCGTAAATGCACGAAATGCAGCATTTAATTACACACTATCTGTCTATTAAAATTGATTTTTTGTGGAGACAAAAAAAAGTTACTTAAATTAATTTTTGAAGAAAGAAAAATCTCAATTTACTAGGAATAAGAAAATAATAAATACCTACCTATACATACCTATCTCAACTTTTAGACTCAGTGCAAGCGTAAAAAATTGTTCATTTTTTTCAATTTCCTGAGATAGAAAACCATTTTAATTTTTCCTCTCTTAAAAAAAAAATCCTAATGCATTGAAGAAAATATCTCAAGTACGTACCTATTTTTTTTACATGAAGTAATCGAATCTCTTAGGTATTTATAAAATATAAAAATATCTCAATTTTTTGTCTTCTTTTGTCGAATCTCAGTTTTTGAGGGAAAAAACTTTCAACTTTTGGAGGTAACCATTTTTCAAATTTTTTGGAGTGAAGATATTTTCAATTAATTTTTGGATTAATTTTTCGAGAAAAAAAATTAATTAGATAATTATTTCTGGAGAAAAAAACTTAAATTTTCTTAGGATAAAAAGAATCTCAAATTTTTGGGATATCTTTTTAATTTTTTTGGGGGGGAGGGAGGTGTATAAAAGTATTTCTCAATGCTTTTTGGGGGGGGGAATCTTGATTTTTGAGGGGAACATTCTTCACTTTTTCGAAGAAAAAATACCTCAGTTTTTTAATGAAAAAATCATTCAATTTTTTTTTGAAGGAGAAAATTTAACGATAAGTAGGTATTTATGTAGTAATAATTATTCATTATAAGGAATTTTCCCCCAATCTTTATAAACCTGAAAAAAACTTCTTTTTTGAAAAAAATAATTTTAAAATGTTTTCGTACCAAAAAAAAGGTGGGAGGAAAATTCTCATCAATTTTTCATCTCAATTTTTTTGAAAAAAAAATTTAATTTTGAGGGGAAAAAATTTCGACGTTAGATACCAAATTTTGTGTCGTTTTTCGATGAATTGGTCATCGCAAAAGCATAATAGGTAACTATTACAGTTTAAAAATTCGTCTATTAAAAAAACAAACACAAACAAACAAGCTTTTAGGACAAAAAGCTTCGATTCTTAGAGAAGAAAAAAAATTCCAAAGTTTTTAAAAGAGAAGAAAATATTCTCAGTTTTTCCAAAAACAAAACTTGACAATATTTTTGGAGTCATAAAATCAAATTTTTCGAGAAAAAATCTTTCAAATTTTTTGCTGAAAAACGTTTCTCAATATTTTAGCTGATTTTTTTAAAACAATTTTTTCTTTTTTTTGGAAATAATTATTTAAAATTTTTCTGTACTTACAAAAGAAACTGGTGGGGAAAATTTCTGTTCAATGTTTCGTTTCAATTTTTTGGAGAAAAAATTCTGAATTTTCGCAAAGAAAATATTTTAAATATTTTTACAAAAAAATCGTTTATCTTTAAAAAATAAAAAATTCTTCAATTTTTTGGAATAAAAAATCTTTAATTTTCTAAAAGAGAAAATTTAAACGATAGATACATTTTTGTAATCATAAAATCGATTTTTCAATAGAAATTTTCTCTCCATTTTTTGAGAGAAAAATCTTTCTTTTTTTGCAATAAAAAACTTCTTGATATTTACATTTTTTTGATCATTTGAAATTTTTCTTTAAAAAAAAAATCAAAGAAAAAATCTCTGTTTGATTTTTCGTCTCTTTTTTTGGAAAAAAAGAATCTTGATTTCGAGAAAAGAAAAAAATTCATTAATTTTTTTAGAGAACATTTTTTTTAATTTATCGGAGAAGAAAAATTCTCAATTTTCATGGAATTCGAAAAATTTTTCCAATATTATTTATTTGAAAAAGCTATTCTTCATTTTTCTCAAATTGTTTTTTTTTTCATTTCTTTTTTTTTGTTGAAAAACACTGAAAAGTGTAAAAAATTTTCAATTTAGAAATTGTAAGATTTTTTTCTACAAAACAAATTTTTAGAATCTGTTTTTTTTTTTTTTTTTTTCTATTAAAAAATTAACTCCTATCTAAAAAATTATTTTATTTAAAAAAAGTATAAAAAAAAACCGTTTTCTGAGAAAAAAATCTCATTTATTTATTTATTTTTGTTCTCATTTTTTTTTGGTGGGGGGGAGCTTATATGTATATTTTTTGGAGAAGAAAACTTCTCAATGTTTTCAAAATAAAAATTTTTCAACTTTTTTGAAATAAAATATTTTTTAGATTCAGGGTGAAGAAAAATCTTTCATTTCTTTAAGGAAATAACAGACAAAAATTTATTTTAGACAAAATAGAAATCTTACAATTTCTATGGAAATTGAAAAAATCCTCAATTTTCTTGAAAAAAATATCTCTTAATTTTTTTAGAAGAGGCCGTTTCTATGGGGATACAAGGAGGAGGGAGGCTTCGCCGAGTTTTTTTTGTAAATTACCCATTCTTACACCATTTTTCAGGATAAAATCTCCTATTTTTGTATTTCTTTGAAGTGGGAGGGGTGGTGGATTTTTGGTCTCCATTTTTTTAGAGAGTTTTTTTTTGGAAAAGTAAGTTTCTTATTGTTTTAAAACTGAAAAATTTTCAACTTTTTTGGAATAAAAATTATTCAGATTTCAGAAGAGGAAAAATCTCCTTTTTTTAGAAAAAATAAACGATTTCTAGGCATAAAAATACTTCACCAAAGGCATGAAACTTCAAAAAAAGATTTATTCAGTTGAAACCATGTGATCAAACATCGGTATTTTAGAGATTTCCTGATCATGTTTATGCTTGAACCAAAATAACTCCAAAAATGGCGAAAAACTGTCCTCTGACGGGTAACTTCAATTTATCTTACAACCTCTTCACCAAACCGGTATTTTCATGATAGATTCTGACTCTACGTTAAATTTTTGATCGATTTTCATAGGAAAACATTTTTTCTCTCGCTTTCTGATGATATTTATGCGTGGGCCAAAGTAACCCCACAAACGATGATAACAGTCCTTTGACCAGCAATTTCAATTTATCTCACAACCGCTTCACAAAATCGATTTTTCTATACGTGATTATGAATCTACATAACATTTTCGATCTGTTTCCATAAGAAAATTTTTTTTTGAACCATTCGTTATACTTCGTCTGAACAAAAGTTTTGGAGGTAAAAAAAACACATGAACAGCGTACTAATTAACAAAAAATCAGGTTTACCAAACTTGCGACACAAAAAAGTGATAATCACATAGAAGTGAAGTATGAAGGCCCCTCTATCGTTGACACTCATTACAAACTCCCTCCACTTCATATAGTTGTGGCTGGACACGCAAATATCTTTTTTTCGCAAGTGGGCCAAAGTTACCCCATCGTACGGTAATCGAATGTCTTATTTATAAAATATAAAAATATCTCAATTTTTGTCTTCTTTGGTCAAATCTCAGTTTTTGGGAGAAAAAACTTTCAACTTTTGGAAGTAAACATTTTTCAAATTTTTTGTAGTGACGATATTTTTTTCAATTAATTTTTGTATTAATTTTTGGAGAAAATTTTATTAGGTACCTAATGGAGAAAAAAACTTAAATTTTCTTGGGATAAGAAGTATCTTAATTTTTTGGGGTATATCTTTTTAGTTTTTTTTTTTTTTTTTGGTGTAAAAGTATTTTTCAATGTTTTTAGGGGGGGAAATCTTGATTTTTAGAGGAAAGGAAAATTCTTCATTTTTTCGAGGAAAAAATACCTCAGTTTTTTAATGAAAAAATCATTCAAATCATTCATTTTTTTTTTGATGGAGAAAATTTAACGATATTTTTGTGGTAGGTAATAACTAATAATTTATTCATTTTAAAGAATTTTTCCCCAATCTTTATAAAACTGAAAAAATCTCTTTTTTTTGGCGGAAAAAATATCATTTTTTAAAATGGGTTTTTTGAAAAAATAAATGATAATTTTTATTTTTAGAAAAAATCCAAAAATTATTTCATGATTATTTCTGTAGTATCTTTTTCTCAATTTTTATGAAATTAAAAAACATTTGATTTCTTCTTTGAAGAAAATTTTCGTGCATCGCGAACAGATTTTGGTACGCTTTCATAACTATCACACAAATACACATATGAATTTTGATGAAATTTCTTTGAAAATTTATTGTCAAAAATTATAAGAGAATTTTTAGCAGGTTGGTTTTCAAGTATCTGTATAGATAATTTTTCAAATTTTAGATGATTATCCGAAAATAGGTACGTGCCACCACTAGGATTTTTGTATTTTACAAGTTGGGTCAATACTTCACATATTTGTTCTGCATTAGCATCACCATATAAAAATACAGCTCGCATAGTTTTGGGCATGTAACGTTCTCGTCTTGTAGTCATTTTTTCTCCAAATAATCAAGTGTACACGTTATTTATACCTATCAGTAGGTATGCGCACGCAACCTATCAAATGTGGTGAATTAACAAATTTTTAAAATCTCGAGCCTTACTTAAACTGCATCGTCCACAATTTCGAATATGATAAAGGCACTCGTCACCAGTCGCATTACCTTTAAAATTTGGAAAATAGTCGTCTAGATTTTCTACTCTGATTTCATCATTGAAAAAATTACGAATAAATTTTGATCGCTCTAAACCTTTAACATAAATTATCTTCAATTTTTTGAGAAAGAAGAATTTCAATTTTTGTTTTAGAAAACTCACTGTTTACCTTATTGAGAAAACTATTCTTCATTTTTCTCAAATTGCCTTATTATTATTATTATTTTTTTTTTTTTGAAAATCACTGAAAATTGAGAAAAATTTTCTATTTATAAATTGTAAGATTTCTTTCTCTAAAACCAATTTTTAGTATCTAGTTTTTTCTATTTTAAAAAGTTAAAGATCTTTCTTCTCCTTATCTAAAAATTATTTCATTTCAAAAAAGTTGAAAAAAATGTTTTATCTGTATTTTTTTCTCATTTTTTTTTTGGGGGGGGGGGGAAGCTTATTTTTTGGAGAAGAAAACTTCTCAATGTTTTCAATATAAAAAAAATTTCAACTTTTTTGAAATAAAATATTTTTCAGATTCAAGGCGAAGAAAAATCTTCAATTTTTTTAATGAAATAACAGACTAAAAATCTATTTTAGAAATCTTACAATTCCTACAATTCCTATAAAATTGAAAAAATCATCAATTTTCTTTAAAAAAATCTTTTAATTTTTTAGAAGAAAACATTTCTATGGAGGTACAAAGGGGATGGAGGGGCTTCGCCGATTTTTTTTTGTTTTTTTTTGTAAATTACCCATTCTTGCACCATTTTTTTCAGAATAAAATATTCTATTTTTGTATTTCTTAGAAGTGTGGGGGTGGATTTTTGGTCTCCATTTTTTGGAAAAAAGTTTCTTAAAATATTGTTTTTAAATTGAAAAATTTTCAAATTTGAGGGAGAAGAATTTTTCAATTTTTTGAATGAGAAAATTTATCAATATTTTTGAAATGATAAAAAATTTTTTCTGTGAAAAAAAAAATCAATTTTTTGGTAGAAAAAAATAATAATGCTCAACTTAACAATGAAAATTTTTCAATCCGTAACTCTTTCGGAAAAAATCGAGCTGCAACTCTAAAAAATTCCAAGTCGCCGGCCCTGACCACAAATGCAATGAAAACTTCAACTTTATTATTTGTACGCAAATTAAACATCCAAAATTTGATTTCAGAGTCTTATAAAAACTAACATCTTAGTAAACTAGAATAGCACTAATATCACAATAAAAATTTCGCTGGTGTAAAACACACATCTACGTAAAAAATAAAAATATAACTTGTCGTGTTTCCGAGTTAAGACCAAAAAAAAACATAACACAAAAACACCTCAACACACGTTATAATTGAACACGTTATTAAGTCGAATTCAACGTATTAAAAAAAAAATCAAAATCGCATCAAATCACATTCTGTTCCTTTTCAAAATCGTTCCTTTCAACTTACACATTAAAAATTGGTAATATTGAAAATAATAGGCACAAACGTTTCAGAATTTTTCAACATCTCTAAAAGAGTCATGGCAAATGAGAATATAAACATAAACTTAACGCATAAATATCTAATAGCGTTTTATAAAACTCTCCTCCGTGTATTGCTTTAGCTGCTAATTGAACACCCACTTTACATTTGCTTTCGAGTGTGGTGGTTACAGGCACCGGAAGCATGAACAAACAACGAGATCGCCATTAAATTAGTAAATAACGCGGAAAACAAACGAAAAAAAAATTCTAAACGTGAACGTACTATAAATTAATAGACTCTGTATATAAAAATGAACAAACGAGACTATCACAAAAATAATAAAATAACTACAACTAGATAAAAAAAATGCATCTTGTAACAAAACAGGAACAATGTAGACGTCAGATATGATTCGTGAGAAAATGAAAAAAAAAGCAAAACCTTAGGAATAAAATGAGGAAAGGGTAAGTCTAAGTAACGAGTTAAGGAGCAATAGTCAAATCTTTGAAAAAATCTCCGATTTGTTTTACAGTCTTCAACATTTTATTATTCTTGGCGTGCTTTAGCTTATTTAATTCGTTTTCGTATTCGGACAAACGTTTCTCGAATAGTTCTGTAAAAATATGTTCGAAATTATTGCGTCGATTATTTAGATCATAAAAGGAAGGGGTTTAGTGTTACGTATACGTACTTCTGGACTCGGTGGAATAAGCATGGGTTTCAATAAAGGCTGAAAAAGCTGCCGTTTCGACAAACCATTCCAAAAACATACGAATCGAGTGAGTAGTAGTTGATCTTAAAAATGCTTCTTTCTAAAAAAAACAATCAATTTAAAAAAAAATAACATGAGTCAACAGAATACAGAAATGATGATTGAACGAATTGCAATAAAATCACGTACTTGGATAGTCATTCTTTGGTCTAAATTGCCACGAATAATGTAACGTCTATAATTATTAAGCAATTCTACGAATAATCTGGTGAATGCTTCGCAAGCTAATAAATTATTTGTCGCTGTCTCCGACGAATGAGCCAGTTGTAGTGCATTTTTTAATCCCATTGTTAGATGCTTTGGTACAATGGATTGCTCGTCGCCAACTTTTTTCAGTACTTTTTGATCGTCGATATCTACCACTACGACCTGCAAAAATCATTAAATAATTACGATCTTTTTCTCTTGTTCGTATTCTATTCTGTTCAGTTCGGTTTCAAAATAATGAAATATTTTACTTGTTGAATATTATTTATGGTAGGTAGAATTGGCGAGTTATCGGTGGGTTTAAGTAAACCGATTAGATAAGGAGTGGGTGCTTCGCATAGGTCACTAATTGATATTACAGTCGATGGCACCACTGTGATTAGAGTATGCTGCCATTCGAAGGGTAAAAGGGATGTTTGCAGTCCTTCGATGCACGATGAAAGTTTACTGAAAAAATAAAATAAGATCGATTAATGATCAACCAATAAATTTTTTTCAAGTTTATTGATTCAAATCACTAAATCAGTATTTAATTTGAATCGATATTGTTCTTGAAATTTTTTTCGGTAATTTAAATTATTTTTCTACAATAAAAATTCTTGAAAGAAAATTCTTCAATTTTTTATGTTTTTAAAAAAAATTTAAATATTTTTTAGGATAAAAATTCTTCAATTTTTCTAAGGAAAAAAATTCGTAAATTTTTCTTAGGATTTTTTTTGTTGCAATTTTAAGTCAATCAAAAATTAAAAGAATTGAACGATTTTCAATTTTATTTATTTTTTATTTTTATTATAGCCCTTCAAAGTGTTTTTTTTTTCATGAGGGGGGCGCTCCCAATTTTTCCATCTTCCGTAGGTAACTCAGTCTGAAATGGTACTTTGGGGAGCCCCCAATTTAAAAAAAAATCAAATGCTAGATTATAGAGGTTTCTAATTATTTTCGTTTTTTTTTTTTTTTGTTAGAGGAAAAATAAAAAATTGAGAATCAATTCTCATGAAAAATAATAATTTTGATGGGTTATAAAAAAATACTAAAAATTGATTAACTTTTTATTTTTTTAAAAAATAGGAAGAGGGGCACGGATAGGGTCGACTCAAAATTTGGTGAGAAGAAAAATAAAGAAATGGGAATACAGTCTCATGAAAAGGAACAATTTGATAGTTCAGAGCCAAAAAATTCAAAAGTTCAAAAATTTGGTAATTTTTTATTATTTTTTAAAATATGGAGAGGTTGGTGGCCCAACCTAAAATTATGTAGGAAAAATAAAAAAAATAGAAAATTATTTTCTAATAAACTACTAATGCTAGCTGAAAAAATTTTGATAATTTTTTTCGTTTTGTTTTTGATTTTTTTTTTTTTTTTGAAAAATTAGAGGTGCCCAAGGTATTGCTTGAAATTTAGTTTGGAAGAAAATAAAAAATTGGGAATTCGTTCTCGTGAAAAGGAACAACTTTGATGGGCTGTAACCAAAAAAAATAAAATTTTGGAAATCGGTTAATTTTTTCACTTTTCTAAAAAAAAGAGATGAACAGATGCCATTAAAAATTCTGTTGTGGGAAAAATAAAAAATTGGCAACCATTTTCTTATGAAAAGAAAGAAGTGTGATGAGGGGGAGGGGGTAAGATAAAAAATCTCAAAAGTCCAAAATAATGTATACCCAAGTAAAATTTTTTTTTCATTTTTTTGAAAATTTGCACACGTACTTAAAAATTTTTAAAGAAATTTTTGCTTAAAATCTTCTTTAGACTGTTGTGGGTCGAGGTTATCATCTAGTTTTTGTTTGAAATTTTGCTTTTGAGAATTTTCCAACAATTTCGCTTTGAAGTTTTTTTCTCAATTTTTTTTGAAAAACGCCAAAAATTTTCAAAAACGTTTACTCAAAGTTATTTTGAAAATCATCCTAAAAATTTTCATTTTCATTTTTCTCCCAATTATTGAAAAAAAAATCCCATGAGAAATACTGGAAAAATTATGTACAATTCTATCGTTTTTTCAAAAATTTTCCCGATCAAACTTCTCATTTACTTCAAACCAATTACTCAACAGAAGTAACTACATAATTTATTTTTGCACAAAATTTTTTCATTAAACCTGTTGAACTGTCTGAACAAATCTTCTTTAATTTTGGCTCAAAATTTTATTGAATTTGAATTGTGTTGAATTTTTTAACATAGAACTTTCATTATTAAAAATTAATTTTTACCAAAAATGCAATCTCATTTTTTCGGGAAATTTATGCTCAAATTTTCACTTTTCTTCTTTTTTTGAAAATTATTTCAAAAAGTGAAATGTTTTTTCAAAAAAATTGGATTACAAATACCTACTTATAATTTTGCAATTTTTAATGAAAATTTCCAATTTTTTAATAATAAGATCTTTCATTAAAAATAATAGAAAAACTTCTCAATAAATTTCATTTTTTTTTTCAAAATACGTAATTCTGTTAAATTTATTAGATACATATCTTTGCTCAAAATTTTTAATTTTGCTTATATTTGAAATTTTATTTTAAAGATTGGCTGGATTTTTTTTAATAATAAAATTTTTAATTAAAATTAAATTTTTGACATACAATTTCAATTTTTAATTTTTGTGTTGAATTTTGGAAAAAATTTTCTATTAAAAATTTCGAAATTTCTTCATACATTTTTATAGCATTTTTTCTTAATATTCCAAGTAGGCAATACATTTTTTTTTAATATCCTTGAAATTATTTGATCTCGTAAAATAAAATACTTCAAAGAGGTGTCCAATTTTTTTTTTTTTTTTTAATGAAGATTTTGTAGCTTATTATTTTTTTTTTCGTTCTACAAGTACGTACCTTATAGAAGAGCTCAACAAAATGACTTTTCTTTCCAACAACATGCTAGAAAAAATTAACAAGAACACGTTCACTTTCATATACTCCAACGTTCTGGCCAAATTCAAATCTTCCAATCTCGAATCAGATGATCTCTTAATAACCACTTCGTTTGCATCTTCGATTCTGTACCAAAAAAAAAGAGCAAAATAAATACCCCGATAAACTCAACTTTTAATAATGAAATGATCTCCGAAACTCACGGTTCTTCGATAGAAGACATAACAGCAATACCTCCACCTAAGGTGGGAAACCTGGTCTCGTACAGTTCTCTGACAAAGGTAAAAAATTCCACCTCTGTTTTCCCATGTCTGGCTTCAACTTCTTCGAGTATCTGCACAAAATAAAAAGCCCCAATCAAGTATTCGTAATTGTGAAAAAAACCACCACATAATGGGAAAGGAAAAACTTACTCTGAAGTAGAATTCGTTCGCTTTGTGAGAAGATAAAACGCAGTACGATAAAGGCAGCAGGGCGGATTCTCCTTCTGGTCTGAGTCTGATACAATACACGTATTTTCTTTGACCACCCTCGGTCGTAACGGTAACCGTGTAATATCTGTTGCTGATATTTTGATCATCATCTGCACTATCGATTTCGATCTCGTTGCTCCATTCGTGGGCGTCGGGAAAACACAAATGTTCAATGCATTGTGGCACATTAGTCTGTAAACATAACCTTGGTATTACGTATGTACTATTTTCCTACGAGTGAAATATCGAACCTATTTCGTTTTTTATGGTTGAAATAAAATAACAGTGTTACCATTTGTTCTAGTGATACTAACATTAGCGGGGTATTTCATTTTAATATATGGCACTTTGTTATTGGAGGTATCTAGGTTTAATCCAATCAGCAGCAAACATTCGAATAAATGTTTATAATCGGAGAACTGAGCTAGGATGCTTTGTTGACGCGATACCGCTTTTAAGGCAATCTTTTGTACGTATCCTTTGCGTAACAATGTGACTTGATCGCATTGTGCTAAGACACAGAAGATAACAGGATGTAAACAATGCGGCGAAAATGGCCAAGATTTAAAGCAATATCTTATCTAGGATGAGAAATGAGATAGAGAAAACAAGGAAAGTGTTTAATTTAAAGATAGAAAAATACACAAGAGTTGTATTTACAAATTGGTAACGTAGTATGTGTAATTTTACGTCGTGAATGCGCATAATTTAAATATACCTGCGTGATGACACTCTTTCTCCGAACCGTCTATTTCATCATTCGAGATTCCTAAATCAGGATCTCCTCCTGCTCCAGATCTTTTTAATGATTTGCCATAGGCTTCGTTCATCCAGAATTTAATCTGCAATGTAAAATAATCAAGTCGATTCAGAAATAAAAAATATCGAAAGGTCAATTTTACTAGAAATGAGACCAGTACCTTGCTTTCGATCGACGGATCATTGAACACGTTGGTAGAGATTTTTTTATCTTGACCATGGTGTGGTTTATCGACGAAAACGTCGGCTATGTTTTTAATTGATTTTTTATCACTTTCGGTTTCGTTCAAACGAGCCAATTCGCTGGAATTCATTATCGTCTCGATTGGCGTCGACTGCAAACACAAACATAATAATTAACGATTTACAAACAATGTTTACAGTTTCATTTGACTCACACACAGTTGGAAATAGTAAAACAAAAGAAATTACGTTATATTCAAGGTTCTAATTACTCACCATGTAATATAATTTGGAATCAGCGACACCTTGACCGGGTGAAGTATTCACAATAAGCTCCGGATCTTCGTAAATGTGATGATCGATACTTTTACGCGAACCAATTGCAACATTAGACGGTTTAAAAGACACGGTTGTATTCTTGGTATAAACATCGTTATCACTAGGTGAAGCACAATGGGAAGCTGAACCGAAACACGACATGTTAGCGTCGTGCTTTTTAATCGTATCTTGACCCTTGTCAGGACTCTTGTCTTTTATGTCGATCTTATTGTTCCCCTCCTTGATAGCGAAAGCGTTTTCTTGATGTTTCAACAAAGCGTTTTCGATTTTCTGCAACATTATCTCCGATTCGGTTTTAGAACGTAGTAGCTTTGGTATTTTATCGAAACGATCTTCGGGCGAGTTATTAATTCGACCATAATTAACGCATGGCCTCGAATCGCCAATTTTAGATCCGTTTAACGTGTCCGCCACTCCGGAAGAGATAAAGGTACGAGGAGGTTTTTTGGGCGGAGGTCCTGGAGGTAGCGGTGCACTGAGGACTCGTTTCAACGTATCCGATAGTTCGTCGTAAATATCAGATTTATTAGCTATACTCGGTACAGATCTTTGCTTAGGTAAGGAAACTGGATCGGATTGTTTGAAGACCGGAAATTCGTTTGGTTTCTTGGAAGATTTGGCCAACCTTTTAGGTGACTTATCCACTTTGGCATATTGCACATCGAGCGAGTCTGGTTTACTCGAAATAGGTTTCTGAACCATGTACTGCTTCAGTTCGCTTATATTCTGCTGTCTGAGTTTATCAACGTTCAGGTTCGTTAGAGATTCAAATTTCATCGGTTTATTCTCCTTTATGTCGTCAAATTCGCGTCGAACGTTGCTAGACGTGTCTTTAAAATCGTCCAGTTTGTTAAACAAGTGGACTCTGCTGGTGACCAGGGAATCCGCAGATTTACTGATAAAGTCATTCTTATCGACGTTACGGACGTGAACTTTATCTTTACGGAAGGCCGGAGTACGTTTGATATTGGCTCGATGATTCATGTATGCTTCGTGATTGATGAAAGCTTGGGTAGTGGAAGCTTTAGTAGCGCAAGTGATGTCATCGCTGGAGGTCGCTGGGTCTTTGAATTGAGTATTCAAGTGTGATGTGCCCTCGAATTTTTGTTTGATGTTTTTCACCCGATTCAAGTCGTCCATAACATACTCTAGGTGACTGTCATGGCTCGTCAAAGAAATTTATTCGCGGTACTTATTCGGAATTGTGATGCTTGCCGCGATTCACACCTTCACTACCGAACTTTAACGTTTTTACTGAAATTTTCAGGTTGTCAACAATTTTTTCAAACCAAGAAAAAAATGGAGTAGGGAAATAAACAAATTTTTTTATCAGTTGGTAGGGTTTACGCGTCAAAAGGATGAGACTTAGCCACGTTCTTGTTTTACGATTTTTTCAACGAAAAATACATAAAATGAGAAAATATTCTTCCAATGAACACAAATCAATATTATAAATACTCTAAAATATCCAAAATCTCTCTCAAAAGTCTTTTTTACGAACAAAACGAGCTCAAATTCGAAATTTGAGTTTTAAATTTCATCATTCTTCGAACAAAAATTTTTTTGGCTTTGCACTCGGCGGGCTTCATTTGTTTTGAATTTTCTGTGATTTTTTTCTGTGTGTGTTTGGTGTTTACATTTTTTTTTTTTTGCAAATTTTTTGATTACAACATCCGAAATATACCCGAAATAAATTTAAAACCGTTAAATTTGCAATCAAATGCCAAATTTGATCTATTTTCTGTATTCAACAGCGTAAGTAGCCTCCTCGAAAGACCATGGATGACGAATTTGAAGATGATAAACGCTGGGAAGGCGATGCAGCCGATGCAGAGGTACGTCCCAAGACACCTAGAATTTGCTAAAATGTACACTTTTTTAAACATTAATTAATTTGTTCACATATTTCATTCGTTATTCTATTATGTATAGTCCGATGATGGATTGGAAGAAAATCCTCAACTGGTTTTGAGCGAATGTTTGGAAAAATTCAGCACCCCTGACTACATCATGGAACCTGGGATATTTCTGCAGCTGAAAAGGTCTCCCATAACACAATCTATCATATAAATCGTAAAATACATTTTATTAATTGTCGTATGTGTAATTTTGATAGATATTTCCAAGCTGGTGGAAATCCAGAAACCGTAATCGATCTGTTATCTGATAACTACAAAGCTGTAGCCCAAATGACGAATTTAATCGCTGACTGGTTGATTTTAGCTGGTAAAGTAGCCCGTTATGTTCTAGAAATGCAAATAAATAATGATTAATTCAACAAATTCGTAAATTGTTAGGTATGGAAATCACCGAAGTTCAAGCTATGGTAGAAAATCACCTGAAAGAAATGATTCTGAAGTCTTTTGACCCTAAGAAAGCAGATACTATTTTTACAGAGGAGGGAAAAGTTAGTAAGATTCGTCTCCAATATTATTATTTTCTATTTATCAAATTGATGGATTAATTTTTATCGCAGACTCCATCTTGGTTACCTGAAATGATCGAACATCCTACTTGGCGTTCTCTAATCTATCGTTTGGCTGAAGAATACCCTGATTGTTTAATGTTGAACTTCACCATCAAGGTTGGTTTTTTATTTAACAGTAAATTTGAGCTATTTCATTACTCACTAAGGTATTCTTTCAGTTAATATCGGATGCTGGATTTCAAGCCGAAATTACCAGCATATCAACGGCTGCTCAGCAAATGGAAGTATTTTCCAGTGTTTTGAAAACATCTATAACTAATTTCTTGCAAGCTTCCCACGACGAGCAGAATAAATATATCGAAGAATGTGCTGTAAGTTACGATCTCGAACAATTTTACTTGTGAAAATTTCTCTTTACTCATTTCTTAATTTTTTCTCCGTAGAAAATGGTCTGCCATGGACAACACACCTACGTCTACAGTTCAGTTTTATTACAAGTTCTATCGTCGGAGCACAAAGGAGGTATAAATATTAAAAGACTGCAGCAAGAAATCTCCAAATGCGCTCAGAAAAAGTAACATTACACTCTGCCATAATTTCCCTTCATTTTGAATCCACTACTGATATTTTTTTCCTTTTGAAGGAATGACATTACAGCCATTACAATGGCCTTAAACGGTGCTGCGAACTATCCTCAAACTTGCCAAGCCCTATCATCGATGTTATCTCGTAACACATTGAATCCAGCCGACATCACCGTCCTATTTAGGAACTACTCGACTGCTGATCCACCACCAATCGATCTCATCAGAATACCTCAATTTCTAGGTATAAATTTATACGAATTACGAGTTGATTTCGACGTAAATCGTTTTAATATTTTTTTGAACCTTTTACAGAGCTCTTAGTGGATAGTTTATTCAAACCAGGAGTTAAACTGAATCCGGAACATAAACCGAAGTATATTTATTTACTAGCGTATGCTGCCAGCGTATACGAAATATCATCGAGTAAGAAATCCGCAATGAAGAAAAGTATCAACAAAGATGAATTAAAATCCACCACCCAAGCTATCGATAAAGTGCACACGATATGTTATAATAATAAAGGATCGACCGAATTAATCGCCGAAATTACCACCCTGTTTCAATGTATAAGGTGAGAAGACTATGCAAGAGGTGTTCAGGAATAATTTCTAAAACCTCATTGTTTTTTTGTTTTTTTTTTGTTGTAGATTTCCTGTCGTCTCCATCGGAATAATCCGTTGGGTAGAATGTACCGTAATGGAACCGAGCTATTTTAAATTGTGTACAGAACACACACCGACGCATTTAGCTTTATTAGACGAAGTCGTCGCATGTCATGCTCAATTGCATTTAACAGTTTTACGTATTTTTATGGTACTTTTTGAATCGAAGCAGCACGATTTGGATGTCCTTGTGCAAGTATGTGTTCCGAAAAACTTGCTGCTTTTAATTTCGATTTTATTTACGAGAAAATTATCTTACAGCTCGAAATAAGGAAAATGTTGCTGGACAGAATGGTCAATTTATTGTGCAGCGGTTGCGTTGTACCTGTTGTGAAATATATTCAACAATGTTGGCAACGAGGAGACACAGATATTAGTTTGATTCGTTATTTCGTCACTGAAGTAAGTGAATATATGTAGGATTGATCTCTGCGAGAGAGAAATGTGTATTAATTAATTTATTTTTAGGTCTTGGAAGCTATATCGCCGCCATATTCAGCCGAGTTCGTGAATTTATTTTTACCTATTGTAGAAAATGACGAAATCACAGGTACTATGAGATGTTGTGAAGGAGATACCGATCCTGTTTCTGAATTCATAGGTACGTTTGTACAATTTATTTAATATGGCCGGCAACTTGGCTGCAGCTGAGGTACAATGCAAAAAATTGAAATGACATTTTCTCTCATTTTTGTAAGGGGGAGGGGGATTGAAAAATTCACAATTTTTTGCAACAAAAACAATTTCTCATTTTTCTTGGAGAGGAAATTTTCTATTTTTTCGGAATAAAAGAAATTCCAATTTAAAATTGAAAGTAATTTCTCATTTTTTTGAAAAAAAAATTCAGCATTGCTTGCAGAAAAATCCTCCAGCTTTTAGCAGGAAAAAAAATTAATTTTTGGAAGAAAAAAATATCAATTTTATAAAAGAAAAAAAACATCAATTTTTTGAAAGAAAAAAATATCAATTTTTTGGTAGAAAAAAATGTCAATTTTCATTTTTTGACAGAAAAAAAATTCAGGGAAAAAAAACAATTTTTTGACTCAAAAAATATCAATTTCTTAGCAAAAAATCTCCAGCTCTTTTTTGGAAGAAAAAATGTTGAATATTTGTCAGAAAAAAATTTCAATTTTTTGGAAGAAAACAATGTTATTTTTTGACAGGAAAAGTGACAATTTTTTGACAGGAAAAATAACAATTTTTTGACAGAAAAGAAATGTTAATTTTTTGACTGAAAAAGGGTCAATTTTTTGACAGAAAAAAAGGGTCACTTTTTGACAGAAAAAAATTTCAACTTTTTGACAGACAAAAAAATGACAATTTTTGGCGGGAAAAAATATTAATTTTTTTACTGAAAAAAATATCGATTTCTTGGCAAAAAAATCTCCAGCTCTTATCACGAAGAAAAAATGTTAAATTTTTTGACTGAAAAAAATTAATATTTTCTGGCTGAAAAAATCTCCAGCTCTTATCAGGGAGAAAAATAATTTTTGACAGATAAGAAATGTCAATTTTCTTGATAGAAAAAAACTTTAGCATTGATCAGGAAAAAAATACTTCAATTTTGTTTTGCAAAAAAATCTGTATTTTTTTGCCAAAAATCCTCCATATTTCCTGATAAAGAACTCCTTTATTTTCAGAAAATGATTTTTTTTTTTTGGAGAAAAAAATCATTCTCATAAATGTCACCTCTTTGAGAAAATATCGAGCTACACCTTGGAAAATGTCTAGTTCCTGGTCCTATTTTGAAAGATGAAAGAAACCGTAGGAATTTGATGCATTGATTTTGTTTTTTCATTTGTTTCAGTACATTGTAAAGGTATGATCATGTAATACACTCTACGTAGGAGAGTTTCGCAGATTGAGCGATTCTTTTGTATTTCAATTTTTAGGGTTTATTCATATGTATCATGTTGAATTGATTTCCATAAAAGTGTTCTTTGTTGTATTTGGTTTATTTTGCGTATAAATTCATCTCGATGAGATTACGAGTCACTCGCTAATGAAACAATCGATTACTCAGAACACAAAAATACATTTTATTAGGACAAAAAATAGCAAATATCACATAATATAATAAAACATATCCAACCAGTACCGCAATATCTCGGGTTTCGCGACACTTTGGACTAATCGTTTGACTTATTAGAATATAACACATGTTTACAAATAATAATAAATTAATATACACAAAGAAAAAGTAAATTGGTATACTGAGCAGGTTAAAAGTTTTGTTTTTATGTTTACAACGTCGATCTGCGAAATATCGTGGCAAACGTGGAATAGAAAAAAAAATTCAGTCGTTGAAAAAAAATGTTCACAAAAAATTACCCAAACTGTATCAATAGCCACTCCCATCGTGCTAAATTACATAAATTATAATATTACTCGCATATTATCCGGATATTTTTTTAACGTAATTTACAAGGCAATTCTTCTACATAACAATTTATCACGAAATTTCCTCCAATTTGTTAATTAGGGCTTCCCTTTCTTTTAGTAATTTCCAAGCTTCTTCGGCTTCTTTCTTGCATAAATGTTTCTTCTTTAGCTTTAAGGCTACGTTCCTCATATTTATATCGGCAATCTGGAAATTATACGAAGAAATTATAGTATTTGTATTATAAACCCGATTAATAGCCGGGATTTGAAAGGGTTACCTCGTTGTTTAAATTTTTAATTTGAATCTTAATCTGTTGACGTTTATATTCAGTCTTTGTAGTTTGCAGCAAATTCGTTAAAAAGGCTTTATTTTTCGACGCGACAGATTGCAATTCGTCTTGGCAGCGTTTCAATTCGTTCAATACTTCATCCGAATCCTCCTGAAATAATAATGTTGTAATACGAGGCGACTTTTAGGGTTAAAAGTGATCAAATATAGGGTACTTGATTGTTTTCGTTGATTGGATCGAGGAACCCGATGGCTTCTAATTCTTTACGGACTTTTTTCTCGAAACATTGAGAATTATGGAAAAATGGTAACATTCTGTAGTTTTGTTCGACTTCGGAGTATTCGCCGTCTGAATAACAAATTAACCAGTTTAACATTCAAGTTTCACTAATCCGTACTTCTATAGGGACTGGAAAGTAGTTACTTGATAAGATGAACCCGGATAAGAAATCTTTTGGCTTTTTTAGCGATGTCTGCCCAGCATTTTCATCGGTCTCGTAATCCAATCGACCTGCAGGTAGAAATGAAATTAGTTTAGAAAATTTATTATGTTTTTAAATATTCAAAATATGTACTTCTTTTGACTGATCCCGAAGGCGATGGGTTTTCTTCAACTAACGCAGAAACTAATCTCTGAACCATTGGACCAGGAACGCACACTTTTGGTATGCTACGAAAATTGAAAAAAAAAAATAATCTCGTGAAATATTTCAGAGTATTACGATGAAATTGAAATAATTACGCTATCGATTCTAATTCTTTGGTATCATTGGCTTCATCTACGTCATTTTCGCTTTTAGTTACTGGTGGGGTTTCATCTTTGGAATCCTTCTTGGCCCATTTTAATGAGTAATGCATGCCCAGAGGAGGAATCTCCTTGAAATCGTCTTTCTCGTAAAGTTCGTACGATTTCAATAAATCTTCTAGGAACTGGAAAAAAATCACATGGATACATTACAACAAAATTCTCGACTGAGGTGATTAAATAAGTGCTATTTTTACTTTAATATCTTCCAATTTAATTTCAACGCAATATGGTTCAACCATGGACCAGAATTTATTGGTTACATCGTTCCGAGATACAGGTACCATCGAAGGTGGCATCAAAGGTATGCTCCTCTTGGGCGGATGACGAGCAGATAGTTCCTAAAAAAATCTTCGATTAAAATTTATTTCCAACAAATTAAAACATTAGAGAAATGAGCTCACTTTTAAATCATCCAACGAATCATCACCTTCATCGGTTCTATTGCCATTACTAAGTTCGGATTTGTCTTCGTTATTGTCGTTATTATAAATATCAACCGGTTCTGATTTGTCTTCGTGTTTTTTGTATCTTTTCTAAAAATTAATCGATCGACTTAATACATGAAAAAATGGGGAATACTCTCCGAAAAAGTTCAAAAACAAAACAAACGTACAATATAGCAAACGTTTTTAGCTAAAGATAAACTGGCAGTTTTCTTGGGCTTATTTTCTTCGGCCGATGTAATCAGAGCTATCTCAGAATGCAGCGTTCTCTGACGTAATACCACGTTCGAAAGTAACATTTCGAGTTCCATTTGCAGCCTATCCAAGTCTTCCATACCGACTCCTTCTTCAGGTGAACGTTGTAAAACTAAAAAATCAAACAAATGAATTTAAAAATGATCATTTCAAAGGATGCTCTTGCAAACTAAAAGTGTTACCTGTAGAGTAACACTGCAGATGCTTTTCAACATCGACCATTTTCAACACAGGTAATGGTATCTCTTTTTCTTCGCTCGGTGGCGGTTCGACGACAGTTTTGACTTCTTTTTGCTTAGACGATGAACTCGAACCGCTCCCATCCTTCAATTTATTCGAGTTGTGATGTTTCTTAGGAGAATGTTTACTTCTGCCGTACATTTTGTGGTAAATTAAGGAACAAGATATCTATAACAAAAAAACGTATCGGTGAGATAGACGAATGATCAAAAAATCGATTCTTCTTTATCAATGACTGATACTAATTGTACAGCTGCAGTAAGTAAGCCAGCTATAATGCTGGTATTAAAGTAATTTAAACCAGGATGCTAAGTCCAATTCGAAGTAATTCGATGTCTAAATATTCCATAACGAAATATAAAATATAGTAAACTAGAATAAAATATCGATAAAATGAATTTGTAAAGTAGAACATCAGTTGTACTAACCACCTATGCTAACTGATAACTCGACAGAAACAACGTTTGCATTTGGAATGTTCTAATTAACCAAAGGTAGCAAGTGTGTACACATGTAAAACATTAAAACGATGACTTATACTATAGACCGCACATAAATGTATAAAATATTCGAAATAAATTAATAATTATAAAAGAAATTTCAAAATTATTGCACACCAAACTCAAATTTCATTATCCAAATTTGCTTTTGTTTACTGCTACTTTCGAACGAATGACATCAACCGAAAATAAACCGGGTGCGTATTTCAAAACCCCAAAAATTTACTTGCGCGCTCTACATTTGAAAAAATAAACCAGAAAATTCTGATAACAGCTGTTAAGAAAATTTAATTTTTTTCAGCAAAAGATAAAAAAAGTTATTAGCAGAAAATTAATCAGTTATCGACCTTTTCACACTTTTTGTTGAATTTCCTAATAATTTTCGTTATGATAAATTGATTGTGAGACTTTGCTTGACCATGGATACTGCGTCCTGCTTGCCATTACTGATTGTTTTCGACTTGGGTAAGTAAGCATTCCAACTTCTACTCTACGTAAAATTTTCTTCGTAAACTATTATCGTCTTGTTTAGTACCTTAATTCGTTCATCTTGATTCAGATTACACCTTATGGCCATTCTGGGTCGATACAGAAGCACCTCCTTTTAGGAAAAAGTAAGCACAGTTTCAGTTTCTCATATCGGTGTCATTCTACATGAGCTGTTATTTAATCTGAAAATTCCCCCACAGAGGTGATAAAGTTGTAGATTCTCGTGGTGGCGTTTTGAAGCCTTACCCGGATTCTCCGGCCATATTGAAAAGACTCCAAGATCAAGGTATCCAAATTGGCGTAGCTTCTCGTACGCCGGCAATCGAGCATGCTAAACATTTGGTCGACTTATTTGGCTGGAAGAAGTACATAAACTATACTCAAATATATCCCGGATCGAAAATTCCTCATTTAAAGCAGTATGTTGTTTCAAACATTACGTTTGGTTTGGGTCTGTAGACCTTCCTTAACCCTGCACATATTAATTCTTACTTTTATGGTCGCAGAATACAAAAAGAATCAGGAATTGACTTTTCGCAAATGATGTTCTTTGATGACGAAGATAGAAATATAAGAGAAGTACGAACGCTAGGAGTATTCTGTGTCGATGTTCCAAATGGAATGTCGATGAAACTCTTGCACGATTCGTTGAAAAAATTCCAACAATGCAGAAAAGATTCATAGATCGAAGTTACCAAAACGAAGAGATTAATTTATGCTCGTTTGATCAATGTTTCCTCAAATTGTAATTTATTTTGTACAAAATTCCAAAAAATGCTTTATCATGTTTTTTGGTTTTTTGTTCTCAGTCCACCATCGACCGGTGAACACTGTCGAAACCTTTATTCATACTTCCCCCTCCCCTCCTCCCCATCGAACAAAGGTAATGTAATTATTGATAAAAAAATCATTGTCGTTGGTCGAAATTTCCCCTTCAGAGATGAAAAAGTTGTAAATTTACGAGGTGAGCTTTTAGAACCTTATCCAAATTCTATAATGAACTCTAAAGAATTCCAAAAATAAGATATGAAATGTGCCAGGCTTCTCAAGACCCAAACAGCTTACTGTCGGATTGACTACTCATTTCATTTGGCTTAAAGAAAAATACTCTACTTTTTCCAAGTTAATCCGAAGTCTAGAACTGAAAAAATAAATTAATCCACACTTCTAATACCAATTTGATCTCGTGTATAAAAATTCAAAAAAAAACATTTTCATTACGGTTTATTGATTTTTTTAAATTTACATAGCATTTTTACCATCATTGGTTTAAATAAATTATGCATAAAAAATACTTATTATTTATACAAGGTGTCCAGAAATATCAAGCATCCTTCTGATACAATTATTTTTTAAATATTAATAACTAAATACGTATGAAATAGGAATTAGTATTTATATCAACTCAACTTTTCATCATAAGAATACTCCAAGGGTCTCGATATTTTTGGACTCTCTGTACCGGGTGTCCTAAAAATCGCCTCGAAATTTTTTAAAGCATCGGTTACGAATTCTGTATTTTGTATGGCCTTCATTGAAGCCTTTGAGGTCAAAATTCAGAAATATTCGGACATCCGGTAGGTGCATTTTATAAAAACGTTTCTTTCAACTTTCTAACTACATACAAAAGAACGTAGAAAACTTATAAAATGAAAAATTTATTCGACGATGGAAATTCAGTGTGAAAGTTTTCAAGTATGTACTTATGTGAAAAATTTTTTCAGATATAGTAAGAGAATAAAAGTACAATTCTGCGAATTGCACTGTTGTATTTTCTTTTTAAATCGAAAATCACCAAGATAAAAATTACCTTGGTGAAATTTTCACCATTATTTTTACGATCTCGTTTTATAACTTTTTTTATGAAGTTTTGCTTTTTTGGACGGAACTTTTCAATACCATACCAAATACGAAACACCTGGATATAACTGTGAAACCAAAAAGTAAATCTGACCAATATGTATTTAACCAATTTGGATACCTAATTGCCTTTGCCTATGTTGTACTTTATAAATCTGTTCCTTTTTCCGTTTTAGAATAAATTGGTGTCTATAAAATAACACATACAAAGCAACTTATATAGAACGATACAAGGTAAAAAATAAAAAATAAAAATGGACAAATGATTGGCTGGGTTTTGAAATTTATGAATTACGACGTTACGACGTTTTAATTTTATCACCTCGTATTTGGTCGAAAGAGAAGGTATTATACAAAAGTATAAAATAAATCACAACGTTACCAATACAAAAAAAAAAAATATATATATATATACCGGCGTATTTTTAGTTACGAGTAGATTGATGTACTTATACTTTTGCATATGGTACGAATAATCGAAGGATGAACACCTTTGATTGGGGTGGTCCTTGTCCTTGAGTATAATAACCAAAAAAATTATTTCAACTCCCACAACCCAAAAGTGTTGGTTTTTATGAGACAATAATTTTTTTTTTTTTTTTTTTTTTTTTTTGAAAAATTGTATCTACAAGGAGTGAGTTTCTACCCCAAAAAAAAGTTCTCGATGATTTTTTATTTTTAAATCTTTTTTCAGGAGCATGAAAATTGAAAAGTTACACTTTTATGTTTTATTGTTTTTCTATCTATTTTAATTGTTTTTAAATTTTTTTCTAACAAGGGATAAACTTCGATTGAGCTGAAATTTGCTTCACTGAAAAAGCATGTCACTCAGTCCTCAGAACCAAATTTTGAGCAGCTGAAGTTGATTTATCGATTTTTGGAGAATTTTTAAAGATTTGTAAAATAGCTCGTTAGTAAAACATTTTTTTATTTTTTATTTTTTTTCATACAAAAGTTGTAAATTTTGGCCTAAAATTCTGATAATTAATTTATATGGAAAAAGTCGACGCCCCCCACCCCTCTTGGGTCGATTGTAATAATTTTCAAGGCAATCTGGATACCCCAGAAAAAAAATTCTCCAGCGCTCTAGAAAGTGTAGGTACAAATCAATTTCAAAAATTTTATCTCATAAATTACAATTTTTGTAAAAATTTATTTACGAATAGGCTATTTTTACAGTTTTAAAAAATTCACTAAAAATAGAAAAATCAACTTTAGCGGCTCAAAATTTGATTCTAAGGTCTATGCGATATGCTCTTTCAGTGAGCCAAATTTCAGCCTAATCGGAATTGTCGAGTTGCCAATGTTTCTCTTGTGAGTATAAAAAAAAACTTATTCATGAATGATTCGTTCAATTGAAAGACCCAGTCATTTGTGAATGATTCGTTCAAATGCACAATTTAGTGGTTCGCGAATGATTCGTTTGAATTAACGACTCAGTCTTTCGCAAATGATTCATTCGAATAAACGACTCTGTCGTTCGCGAATGATTCACTTAAAGGAACAATTCACAATTCAGTCATTCGTGAATGATTTGTTCAATTGAACTATTTAGTCGTTCGCGAATGATTTTTTCGAATAGACGATTCAGTTGTTCGTGAACAATTTGTTCAATCGAACGATTTAGTCGTTCGCGAATGATTTGTTCGAATAAAAGATTCTATCATTATTTTGTTAAATATTCGTTCAATTGAAAGATTTGTTGATTCGTGGTCGTGAATGCAGGACGCAATAATTCAAACTGATTGAGTCATCAAAATCAATAATAATTTATATTTTAATTCTGGAAATTTTTTTTTTCAATTTTGTAAATAGGAAACTTGAATTTAGAATAATTTTTGAAATGTTATGTGATTTTTTTTTATTTTTTTGAATTTTTGAAGTGATCGACGTACACATAAAATTTCTTACACAGAATATTTTTTTAAATTTTGAAATAAAATGTGCTTGAGTTTTCCCTTAATTTCTTGATAGAATTTTCCCTTCAAAATTTCTCAGTAGTTCTTGAAAAAAATGCCCAAATAATTATGAAAGATATAATTAAAAATTACAAAAAATTGATTATAATTAAAAATTTCAAAATTTTCTTTTTCACTTCGAATTTTTCAAATTTTTTGAAATAAGAGGGAGGGGGTCGAAGGTTCTCTGTTCTCCAATAAAAATGAACAATAATATTTTTTCTCAAAAACCACCAATTTTGAGAAATTCTAAGACAGAAAAAAAAGGAAGAAAAATTCTCAAGAATGAATAAGACAAGGACCACTCCACCTTAGATGCAAATTCTAAAAAAAAAAAAAAAAAAAAAAAGTAAAAATCTAGCAGAAGTTAAGTAGGTATTTACACAAGAAGTTACTTTTAGCTCACAAACGATCGAAATGGCTAAATGCATACAAAGAAAACATCTTTGAGAGGCAGACAGTGAGCAGTGGCAAGGGGCAGGGGCACACACAAATAGACCAACCAATTTGAGAAAACGCTAAAAGTTCCACAATTCATCGAAGAGAGAGCGAAGCTCTTATCCGATTATCAAATGCGGCTGATTGATAATTCATTACTTTTATTTGGCGACGCGACGTTGCCAAATCGATTTCAAGTCGAGTTTGAATCTTTGACTATTTAGCTATAATGGACCGAACTACCAATGTATTTCAGCCGTCTGAGAATAAATTCCAGAGGATAACTTCTGCGCATGCGTCAACACTTCTCTAATCATCGAATGTACGTGTGATAAAGCAACGATAAAGGAAAATATACGAAATAATTTTATTAAATTCATAAATTTTGTTCTTTAAATTTCTTTTTAATGTTGAAAAACTTGAAAATTTTTATTTTGAATTGTTATTGAGAGTGAACTATGTAATTATTAATTTTGAACAATGACTGTATAAATTGTTTTTTTGCATTACAAATAACACAATATTTGTAGCTTTTCTTTTTTGACATGTTTTAAATTTCATTCTTTGAGTACACTAGAACTTATTAACTTTAAATTGTTGAAAAAATAATCTAAAAAGCACACAATGCACACATTTTCATAATTTTTTCAATACAAATACGCGCGAATATTTCATATTTTTGGTTATCTCGCTATCAACTGGCGCATGCGCATAAGGAACCATCTGGAATTTATTCTCAGACGTTTTTTTGGCATAATTTGTATTGCATAGCTCGGTCCATTATAGCTAAATAGTCAAAGGTTTGAATTCAAATTTATCGCCGCTCGCTGAATGAAATTACGCCGAGTGAAAGTGTTTTCGCGACGAATGAATTTAAATTTGCCAAGACAGTCGGACGCGTTTCGAGGGTTTGAATTTTTTTTCCATACTGATGCGAAGCGATGCGATGAGACGATGAGATGAAATTCAATATGATTCGAGCCTCGAGTAGGTACTCGCAATATCATCGATTAACTCTCTATACCTGGTGGGTTCGCTTGTGCTAAGTTAATTAAATTTTCATCGTTGTTTCGAGTTTCTCTGATGTTTCGTGGTGTGTTTGGTTTCACAATTGAAGTTCGTATTTGCTAATCTGCCTACGTGTGCTTCTTTATGTCTTTGGTTTTCGTGATACGAGCTTTTGTCGACACTCGACAGGATGAAATATTAGATGGGAAAAAATTTCATAGATAGGCGAAGACGAGATACGTAGGTAGTGAATTCCTCGTACGACGCTGAGACAGCAATTTCATTTCGATCTTGGTTGGAAATATTATCGAATCGTATTTGGCTATATTATCAAAATTAAAAATGCTAAAAAGCGAAATATAACCCGAGTAACTAATTTTTAATTCTCGAACAAAAAAAAAACAACGAATCGAAGCTTGAAAATTAATTTTCGTCGTATCGAACCCTTCCAAATAACTAGGTAAATTAACGCTCGAAATTAAAAACTTCCTACGACGATATTGGCATTCATGTCGAGACCATCTTCGAACAGATATTACATCCCTGGCCCTTACCGAGCGAAATTAACGTCGTGGAAATTTTTAATTACGACAGACGCCGAATAAAAATATCCACAATGACGTGACGGGCGGACGGACGACAAAAATTGGTACGAGAAATCGATATTTAATGAAATATTAATTCCATCTCGGTGCGGTATCAGTCTCTAATACGAGAAGGCTATCGCCGTTTGAAAAGTATAAATTTTATTTCGCCAATAGGGGTTCGCTTTTAATATTCAAACTGTCCAAAAGAAAGATAAATTACCGACAAATATAAAATTAAAGTACCAATATATCTATCGGTGAAACTGAAACTGAAACTTCGCGCAGGTGAAACGAATTTCCCCAGCTTTAAAGTCGAATCGATGCTGGAATAGGTGATACATCTGCAAACGAGAGGAAAACACTCGAAACCAATCTGTAAAAGAGATGACAAAGTGGCGAGCTGGCGACCAAAAAAAAAAAAAAAAATGCAAACTAGCAGTTTTAAGAGTTGTTGCCCAAACGAAGACGTTTTATTTTCGTTTATTTCAATCCGCCAGACTCGCGACCGACTTTTAAAGTATAAATTAAATTTTACGCTTTACGCATCGAGTATTTTAATATTTTCATAATTTTCCACCAAAGCGGAATCGAAATCACGATACGGGCGAAGACCCGAAATGAAATTGCTAAAAATCGTTCTATTATAAAAGGCGCATTTTACTCGAAGCTACGTTACGACGACGAGAAAAAAAATACCACAATGTCTCGGCGTTCGCTGGCGAATTCCCGGGGGTTAAAATGGAAGCTCGAATTCACATTCCATCGACCTTTGGGTGCTAACTGTTGGTACTTTATGTCGTATACGGGACGATTTTCATTTCTATTTGTCTTTTTAGCTTACTTATTCGGCCATTTTGTATTTTGTATTTTAAAATGTTCTACTCGTGTTTGATGTTAAAATCGACATGATTAGGTACCAAGTAATCTGGAAATATTTATCCACGTTTTCCTCTCAATTTGAGCTTATCTTATTAAACCAAAATTTTAAAAAATACTCGGATTTCTTTCATGTTTTTAATTTCTTGAAAAAATCGAAAAAATATTTTACTCGTAGGTATTGAAAAAATTGGCGAAAAGAATCGTTTTTAAAAATTTTTTGATACGTTTGTCTGAATAAAATTTAATTATTTAAAAAATGAAGAGTTGCTCTAGAAAAAAAAGATCAAAAATTGTTCCAAATAAAATTATAAAATATGTGAGAAAAAAACTACCCCTTTGAAAAAATTTGAAAGCAAATTTTTTATAAAAATTTTGAAACAGAATTAATTGTAAAATGGTTTAGATGTAGGTATGTAGTGTTTTAAAATCTGTTCTGAAAAAAGGGAGCATTATTGAAAAAATATATATATAAAATTTTTGAAGAAATCATTTTGAGAAAAAATTGTTCTTAAAGAAAAAACATTTTAAAATAGGTAGATATTAAAAAAATAAAATTAAAAAAAGGAAAAAATATTACAGAAAACATGAGATAATCTTCTTCAGGCAAATTTTATAAAAAATGAAATAAAGTTTTGAAAATTTCATTTTTTGATGAAATTTTGATTCAAAAAAAAATAATTGAAAAAAATGTATCGTACATAAATGTTTATAAAGAAGATTAGAGAACCACTTCTTCTTCAAATAGGTACATAAAAAATTTTAAAAATAAATTCTAGAAAAAAATTAAATTACTAGGTATTACAGATTTTTTATTTAAAAAATAGTGGATTGAAAACTGCACTTTTGAATGAAATTTTGAATCAACTGGAATTTAAAAAATTGTTCCATAAAAAATTTTAGGAATTTAAAACAAAATTTTAAAGCCCTAATTTTTTAATAAAAAATGAAAAAAGTGATTGTGAAAAAGTTGAAAATTTTGTTTCCAAAATGTACCTAATTTTCAAAAAAATGAGAGAAATATTTTCAAAAAATGAATTAAAAAAAAATCAAAGGATCAAATGACACAAATAAACTCTGGCCCTATAGATCTCGCTTTCGACGTGAATAATCGTACGAAAAATTAGTACTCAGCCCAGGAATCGAACCTACTACCTAGATAAGCATGTATAATGCTACTACATCTAGGAGAAAGAATAGGTCGAAACCCAAATTGTTTACCAAAGAGGCTGGCAAGCCAGAAGAGGAAACTAGGACCTGTGTTGATCAAATGACACAAAAGGTTCTAGTTTCCTCTTCTGGCTTGCCAGCCTCTTTGGTAAAAAATCAAAGGAGATAAATTTTTTAAACAAATTACCTTCTTTTTTTTTAAAAAAAAAGGAATTCGTTTTTTTACGAAAAACAGACGATACGTACATATTTTTTTACTTCATTTTTACACGAAATTTTGATTCGACCAAAAATTGAAAAGCACTTGTTCCAAAATTAGAAAAATGCCTACTTTTCGTTTTAAAACAAAATTAATCGTTAAAATGTTGAATTTAATCAAATTTTCTTAGCACCTAAATTAAAAAAGTACAAATATTTATGATACAGTTTTCTTGAAAAAAAAAAGAATTAAAAATAATAATAATAAAATAAGAAATAAATAAATTGCGTGAATAAAATTTTAAAAGAAGGTTTTGAAAACTTTGTGTTTGAACAAAATCTTGATTCAAACAAAATTGAAAAAATACGCTTCTCTAAAATTTTTCAAGAATTTTTTCGAATGAAATTTTATATGAGAATTTTCGAAAAAAAAAAACGTTTTTAAAGCAAAGCTGAAAAAATTGAATAAGTAATTTATTCTGAAATTTTTTAAAGAGCGATTTAAAAAATGAAAAAAATTGTTTTAAAAAACATCTAGAAAGACTGTTTGTCATGAATTTTTTTTAAAAACGCTATGACAAAAATTTTATAAAGTTTTGAAAAATAAAATTTAAAAAAAAATGTAGAAAATTCTTGAAAAATTGGCTGCATAAAAATATGAATTTAGATTTTTGAAATTTGCTTTAAAAATTTGGGACAATTGTTCTTTGAAAAATTCAAAACATTTTTTGTACCTACTGAATTTTGAATGAAATTGTTTTTAAACAAAATATTGAAAAGATTATTCCCAAAAAATTGTTAAAAATATTTTTCCTACTCTGACGAAATCCCAATTAATTTGTGAAAAATTAAAAAACTGCTAAAAAATTTTTCAGAACAATATTTTTGATAAGAAATGTAAAGAATACCTAACACATTAAAAAAAAAGTTAAAAACAAATTTTTGACCTAGAAGTAGAATCTTGAAATTTTCCAAAAAAAAATTGTACCTACCTACTTACACAATTTTTAGAGAAAATTTTGAAAAAACTCCATACAAAATTTTAAGTTTTGAAAAAAAAAATTAATATTTTTGATTTAATTTTTATAGTTTTCTTATACCTACCTACTCAAAGAAAAAGTAAAAATTATTGTTGTTTTCAAAAAAAAAAATCCAGGAAAATTTTAACAATTTTATTTTTTTTAAAAGATTTTTATTCAATATTTTTAAAAAATTTGCTTTCAAAAAGAAAAATTTTCAAAATATTTTCAACAAAATTTTACGCAAATTTTGTTTTTATGTGAATTAAAAAAATTGTCCTTCCCAAAAAAAAAAAAAAAAAAAAATTACTCAAGGCATGAAAAATTTTTATAAATTATATTTTCGAAGTTTATAGGTTCAAAACATAACTTTTAATACTACTACAAATTGTTAATTAAATAATCAAGATTGATTTTTTTTTTAAATTTTGATCTGATTTTTTAAAACATTTTATCCAATAAAAATTTGAAAAAAGTCCAAGACAGAGTTGATAAAAAAATTTAGAGAGAAATTTTTGAAAAAAAATCAAATATAATTTCTGTTAAATAGGTAATTGATTTGAAAAAAAAAAAAAAAAAACATTGAAAAAAATAGTTTTAACCAAATTTTACACAAAGTCTGTTTTTAAGCGAATTTCGAAACATTGTGCTTCAAAAAATGAAAATAATTTATATTTTTAAATAAAACCTTCAGCTATTATTTTTTAAATTGAAAAATTGTATTCGTACAAAGTTTTTCAAAATTCGCTTTTTAAATAAGATTTTGATTCATTTAAAATGTAACAACTGTCCCTAAAATTTGAAAAATATTTTCAATCAAGTAATTAAGTCAGGTAAAAAAATTTTAAGTTACTTACACTTCAAAAACAAAATCAAAACGAAGTTACTAAAAAAGGATTTAGAGAAAATAGTTTTTGAAAATTAAAAATAGAACTAGATATCAATTTCTGATTTTTTTGAAAGTGGTTTTCAAGAAAAATTGAAAAAAAAATGGCTTAAAAAATTATTTAAAATTTTTAAAGAAATAGATTCTGAATAAAATTTATAAAAATAGCAAATTAATTTTTTTTTTTGAATCAATAAAAAAATGTTTTTAATCAAAATTTTGAAAATTCACGTCAATTTTGTTTTTGATAAATACATCTTTTGATGCCCCTCCACAATCACCCATTCCTCCTTCCTCCTCCTCTATTGCTTAGTTTTGCGAACAATCACAACTGAAACAATTTTCCAGAAATTTAGACAAACGAATTAATATTAGTACCTACTACCTAACTACCTATGTCGATTTCACCATCAAATATAAAACGAAATAGATCTCAAGAAGCCTCATCTAATTCGAAATTCAAATCCATACCTATCGTCGAATCGAATTAAACGTCATTAGAAACTCCATCATAATAATATTATGTTAAAAAATAAAAAATAAATAAAAAATGAAAAATAAAAAAACACGCTTATAAATAAATTACATAGAAATTATTAAAATATACGTAAACACAATTCCACACTTATAGAGAGGCTTGCGGAACATCATTTAAAGCATATCGACGTTACCTTCGTCGTCGCCAGTTTCTCAAAAGACGTTATAATAAGTATTAAAAACAACAAAAACCCCAATAATAAAAAAACGAAAAAACCATAAAACAAACACAGAAGGAGGAAAGGAAACCAAGATAGGGAAAATTCAAACTTGAAATATATAGTAAATAATTGACGGCCTTTACGAAAATCTCTTACAACTGATACACATCACGATCCTTGGATCGATTACGACCGGCGCTTCTGAATGCTCTTTTACCTCCGCTGGCCGCCTTCTTCATATTCTCTCCACTGCCGGTACTGCCCCGCTGAGGACTCGTATAAGGATAGACGTTGTATCCGGGTATGATGTGAACTCTGACGTCGCCCGATGGTCGAGCCCCGTCCGTCCTCGGTCTACGTGAAAATGTCACCGTTGTTTTACAACAGCAGTAGTGGAATAGCTTGACGTAGGCGTCGCAAAAATGTCGGTTCGATATACAATAGAGTAAATTATTAAAACAGGATTTAGTCAAAGCGAACCATACCGACCAGCAGAATGGTTTCCTGCCTAGGGGCTCTATCGGTGGTAATGTCATGAAAATGGCAAAGGGCGCCCAGAATAAGATAAACATAATGTAACTGTACAGATTCGTCAACATCAAAGAGTAATCCCAGTTGAAAGCCAGAGGCGGTTTGAAACTCGCGTGTGCTCTGGCTGCTCTCACGCAGAGTATTATCTTAGCATATATCGTACCAGTGATGCATAATGGAATGAGGAAAAAAAACGCAGCTGTTACGATCTGGTACGGTTTGTTTCCAAATCCTTTCTTATTGCAGTACTCGGGACCGAGGCTGTAGACGAAATGCAGCGCTACCAGGGCTATGCTCACTGTCCAAATAAAAATTATCGAAGCTGTGATACGATTAGTGGTGATCCTCGCGTAGCATTCTGGAGATAAACAGAGACGTGCGTAGTTCTCCATCGCAATAGCCAATAAACTGAGAATTGTCACGAGTCCGCATAACAGCCCTAGGAACCACTGTAAATGGCAAACTGGCTGACAATCTTCCAATCCGGCCAATAGCACTACAGCTGAAGCCATTATGACAATCCCACTGATGAGTAAATCGGCCAAGGCTACGTTCGCTATGTAAGCATTACCTGTCAAACAAAAGAAAAAAAAACACAAAAAAAAAAATTAAAATTACGACGTTGAAAATATGTATATTGGCTGAGAGCTTTCGTTGGTTATTTTATGGCTTCTGATATCATAACTATAGAGAGAAAAGCTCCGGATGAGAAATTTTTATCGTAATTACCAATTCAGTTTTAGTACCGGCTTCAGGACGACGACAAGACGAGACGCGATCGAGTTTTTTCCAAGAGCTGAGCTATTGATACGTAAAAGATGGTGAAAGTTTTCCCAAGAGGCGAACAATGCGAATCCAGAGCTTTAGTTAGTCCTTTTTGCCGGAAGGGGTTTCTCTCTTTGGATAGTGTGGCGCGTTTTTAGATAAAATGAGCGTTTTTTTGAAGTAATCCTTGGAGAGTTACATCTCTACAGTTGGGATTATGTTTTTTTATTATTTTTTTTTTTTCGGTGTGAATACCTACGTTATTATAGGTATGGAGGTTTTGGACTCGTGTAAGTAGGCTTTCATATTTGAGTATTTTAAATTCGGTAAAAACATCAATATTATTTTTCATTATTTGGAAGTTTTAAGGATATCTCGAAAACGCCCTATTGAAAAAATGAATTAATTTTTTGAAAACTTGCCTGAATTTACCTAATAAATTTTATTCAATAGGTAGGTATTGAATTTTCATTTAAAAAAAAAACATTTTTAAAAGTTCAGTTTAAAATCGAATTCGTAATAATTAAAATAAAATTGTTGATGCTTTTTCTAAATTAGGTACGTACATTTTTTACATTTTTTACTCAACACTTTTTTCTACGCGTTTAAAAATTACAAAATTAATTTTTTTTTAATAAAAATTAAATTTTTTACAATTTTTTAGGTACAATTTTTATGAGAATTGATTTTTCCCACAATTTTGTTTCCAAATTGCAGTTCGATTCAAAAATCATTTTCCACGATTTTTATTAAAATTTAATTTTTTACCATTTTGTTTGAAAAAAATTTTTAAACGTTTTTTAAACAATTTTTCGTAAGATTGATTTTTATTAGGTACAATTTTTTTAATTAATTTCATTTTTACAATTTTTATCAAAAATGCATTTTGTAAAATTTTTATGAGAATTGATTTTTTCCAAAATTTTGTTCGAAATTGATTTTGATTGCTGTTCGATTCAAAAATTATTTTTTCACGATTTTTATCAAAATTCAATTTCTTTTTACTGTTGTGTTCGAAAATAAAAAAAAATAAAATAAAATTAACGATTTTTTTATTACAATTTTATGAAGTAGTTTTTTTTACAATTTTATTTAAAATTGAATTTTTACAATTTTTATCAAAAATTAATTTTGTAAAATTTTTATGAGAATGAATTATTTCCAAAATTTTGTTCGAAATTGTTTTTTACTACAGTTTTGCTTAAAAGTTATTTTTAAAACAATTTTATCAATTGTTTTTTTTTGCAATTTTAATAAAAATTGACGTTTTTACCATTAAAATTCAAAATTGATTTTTTACAATTTCGTTCAAAATTAAATTTTTCACAATTTTTTTGAAACTTTAATTTTTACAATGGTTTCTATTGCAATTTTATTTAAAATTGAGTTTTTAAAATTTTATTTAAAATTGATTTTTTTACAATTTAGTTCAGAATTTGTTTTTTTAAATTTTATTTAAAATTGATTTTTTTACAATTTAGTTCAGAATTTGTTTTTTAAAATTTTATTTAAAATTGATTTTTTTACAGTTTTGTTCGAAATTGATTTTTTACAATTTTGTTCAAAATTGCGATTTTTTACAGTTTTTATTGCATTTTTATTTAAAATTGATTTTTTAAAATTTTATTTAAAATCCATTTTTTTACAATTTTGTTCAAAATTGATTTTTTACAATTTTGTTCAAAATTGATTTTTTACAATTTTGTTCAAAATTGATTTTTTACAATTTTGTTCAAAATTGATTTTTTACAATTTTGTTCGAAATTCATTTTTTATAATTTTGTTCGAAATTGATTTTTTACAATTTTGTTCAAAATTTTTTTTTTTACAATTTTGTTCAAAATTGTTTTTTTTTACAATTTTGTACAATTTTGATCATTTTTTTCGGTTTTGATAATAATTGATTAAGTTTTCACAATTTTTATATGAAAATGATATTTTTTTTTTTGAAATTTTGTTCCAACTTGAATCTTTCAGAATTTTATTCAAAATTGACTTTTATTGAAATTCAATTCAAAACTTACTATTGAACAATTTTGTGCATTTTTAAAAAATCAGTTTTGTTCAAAATTTGGTTTGAATGCAATGAAATTCATTTTTCTAAAGTATTTGAACAAAATATAGGGTTTTTTACCATTTTTTTTATTTTTCAAAAATCGATTAATTTTTACGATTTTTTTCAAAAGAAAGTTGGAAATCAGTTTTGATTTCAATTTTATTAAAAATTGAATTTATTACAGTTTTGTACAAACTGGATGTTTTAATAATTCGCTTCAAACTTGGATTTTTTTTCCAAATTTTATCAGAGTTTAATTTTTTATAATTTTATTCAAAATTGATTTCTTCACAATTTTGTTCAAAATTGATTTCTTCACAATTTTGTTCAAACTTGAATTTTTTACAGTTTTGTTTGAAATTGAGTTAGAATTTAATTTTATTCAAAATTGTTTTACTCACTTTGTTCAAAAAATTTTTACGACTATCCAAATTTAAATTTTAAAATTTTTTCATTTTTTTTTCAAAATACTGTTTTGTTCAAATTTAATTTTTATTATCATTTTATTCTAAATTATTTTTTTTTACAATTTCAATCGAAATTGATTTCTTATGCAATTTTGAACAAATTGAAGTTTTCACAATTTTCATTGTTAATGATTGAATTTTTCATAATTTTTGTTCAAAATTGATTTTTTGTAAAAATTTGTTCGATTTTGAATATTTTACAATTTTGCATGAAATTGTTTTTCATTTCAATTTTAGGCATTCAGAATTGAATTTTTACAATTTCGTTTAGAGTTGAATGTTTTATATTCAATTTTATACAACTTCCACTTTTTTTTGCAATTTTGATCAGAATTGGCTTTTTTACAGTTTTATTCATAGGTAAGATTTTTTCACTATTTTGTTGAAACTTGAATTTTTTACAATTTTAGGTATGCCAAATTGATTTTTATTGCAATTCAATTAGAATTTTGTTATTTTGTTCAAAACTGAGTTTGAATGCAATGTATTTAATTTTTTATAATTTTTCTCAACCTTGAATTACTTTACAATTTTCATCAGAATTGATTTTTTTCTGTTTTATTCAAACTGAACTTTTTAATAATTTTGTTCAACATTTTTTTTAACGATTTATTCAAAATCAATTTTGATTGCAGTTTTGCTCAAAATAATTTGTTTTACAATTTTGTTCAAAATTCAAAATTGATTTTTTTGCAGTTCGGTGCTGTTCAAAATTGGATTTTTTATAAGATAAAATTTATTGCTGTTTCCTCTCAAAGTGATTTTGTGTTTTATATATATATTTTTTTTTGTATTTTTTTTTTGAAGTGATAACACAAATAACAAAAGAACTTCAAACGTCAACAAAAAACTTTGCCTTTTTTATCCGCAACTTTGTCGTTATTTATTCAGAAATAAGTTTCAATTTCAATTTGTAATTAAGTTTGAAATTGAATTTTCAAACATTTGGTAAAAATTTTGGTAAAAAATTCATTTATCCACTCGACATACCTACTGAAATTTTTCAAATTTTATACCAATCATTCTCCAAAAATCGATTTCTGACATTTATTCTTTTTTTTTTCAACGGTCCCTTCGAATTAAATTGAAAAAATTATTGTTTTTTTCTTCAACTTAAAATGTTATTTTTGAGTTTTTTTCAAAAATGATTTTTTGAATTGTTTTAAATTATAATGTTTGATTTAAAATACGTACATAAGTATTTTTTTTACAGTCTCTAAATAAAAAATACAGAAATGAAAAATCAAAAATCTCAATTAAGTATAATCTTAGATTATTCCGCAATAAATTGCCTTGCTTTCGATTCACTCCCAATACGACGGAAATCTTTTAATCGTCCAAGTCGACGCAACGCTACCGCCTAGCTCCAAAAAGGTCGATTCGCTTTTCGGAGATTACACCGAAGATTACTCGGAATAATACCCGGGTAAATTATCACTCTCTCGAGAATTCGTCGGTATATTTCGCAGCAGCAATTCGTTACAATTCATTCTCATGTACCTAGCTCGTTTTTCTTTATTTGCATACACGATATGAATTCCAAGAAGCATTCGTCTTCGATCCATCATAAATAAAAAAGAAAAAAATACTCTCCTCTTCATGGTTTCTCCTTAACCCTCCCAAATCTACTCATCTATCACTGAAAAGATTACATAATAAGATACAGTCGTATTTTTCCATTTCTCAAAAACCGTGGGATTTTTTTTAATCGTCTATATTCTACGCAACTATACGTCTGTGAAAGAAAGTTGCAGTAGTAAATAAGTTTGTTGAATAATTAAAAAATTTGCCTATCGTGCCCCGAGGTTCAAATGAAAAAAAAAGATGTACCTTATAATGGATTAAATATTATCTCGATATCATACATTTAATCAGTATTCTTCCAAGAATTCATTTCACAACATAAAAAATAATCCCCATAAAAATAATTTTTTTTTTACAACGTATTAACTTTTAAGAATCCCATTTTTTCGAGCTCGACAATGACGTCAGCATCAGCCTCTGCACACCCCTATCAGCCTATCTTTGATCAATACTCCCAATCTCTCACTCTTTAATTTCGTTATTATTTCCTTCTTGCTCGTTGCTCAATTTTTAGTCTTCGAGAATTACACCGTGAAATACTAAAGTCAAAATTAATTTCTCATCGCTTATACTGATGGGTAACTTACGTAATTTTATTTCCATTTAAATTCATCCGTTAGAAAGATCGGTTTAATATACTTAGTAATATTAGAGAATACGATATAAGCAATGAAATGGTTTCATTTTGAATTCAAGCCCCATTTAAAATGTGTAAGTAAAAAATATCACGAGGAAAGTTGCTCCTTTCAATGTAATTGCGAAACGGCACGTTCTTCATTTAGTATTAATTTTTTATTTAATCAATTGAAAAATGAAAATATGCCCAGATAAGTCCATTTTATTATAACTCACATTTGATATGGTTCAAGTTCAACAAATATCACGTCGATTATTTATCAATCTTCATCCAATCACAATTCGATCGCTTTCGAAAGAAATAAAAAAATGCTACGAAGAAGTCGCTCGATCATTTCTAAACTCGTCTGTACTAAATTTTAATAATGTTATCGATTTTAATGCGCACAATATTCTTTTATTTTGGAAAAAATAGTTCTTCAATGTGTTAAAAATGATGGAAATACAACCTATGTAAGTAAAATTGTTTTTGTAAGATTCTATAGTTTACATTTTTTTAAATAAAACAAATACGAGAAGTTACATTTGTTAAAAAAATCAGTTTGCAATTAATTTTTTAAGAAGTGATTGTCTAATAATTTTTGAAATACTTTGTAATTTTGACAAAAAAAAAAAAAAAAAAAAAAAAAGATCACAATTTGTAAATCATGATTTTGATTCAAAGTCGTGAAATTGAACATCAATTTTTAAAAAAGTCAAAATGTCACAAAAACTCATAATCTTCATTCAGCTCTTGGAAAAGAATGTTATGGATTTAAAAATCACAAAAAATAAAATCATGATTTTTGATTTCAAGTTAGGATGTAATTCGTGATTTTCAGTTGAAAAACTTTATTGCATTAGTCGTCAGAAAATCATAATTCAGATTCACAAGCCGCCTAGAAAAAATTGTTTGAACTGGTGATTTTGATTTCGAGTCACATACAATAACTAATGATTTCTCATTGAAAAAAAATTGGTACTACCAAACAATTAAAAAAATCACGATTTTGATTTAAATCATAAAAGTCAATACCTATTCAATTTTCTAAATCATGAAATATTATAAAAATAAAATTTTCATTTTAAAAAATCATGATTTTGATTCAAGTCATAAAAAACGATATCGATTTTAAAATTTTCAATTTACAAGATGAAATGTCGTGCAAAATCGTGAATTTCCTACAAATCCTAAAAGTAAAACGAATTTTATGAAGTACTTATAAAGATATTGAAAATCTTCTGAAATCTTGATTTTGATTTCAAGTCACAAAATTCACGATTCTCATTTTAAAAAAAAATATACTTAGATAGATCTACCTTTCTAATAGGTAATTAAAAAATCACTGTAAGTATTTATTCAGACAATATAAAGCCAAGACTTCGATTTTGCCATAAAAATTAAATTTATGCCGACAAAATCATGGTTTTGATTCGAGTCCAAGGTAATGAGTAATGCCATCGATAAAAAATTATGAACCTTTATAAATTAGAATTCTTGCAGGGTTCTGAATTTTATAACAAATAACAAAAGACAGAATTGTCCACTAAAAAATCAAATTTCGATTTCAAGTCACAAAATTTAGGACTTCTCATATGAAGAAAAAAAATATAAATACCTACCTAGGTCTAGGTAGGTATACCTAGATATTTAATAATGAAAAAAAAAATCACGATTTTGATTCCAATAATAAAGCTAAGCTTTCAATTTATAAATCATGAATAAATTCAAGTCACTAAAATAATGGTTTTGATTCAAAATTGATTATGGAAAAATATATGAAATCCTGAATCAATTCAAATTATCAAGGTATAATCATGATTTTGATTCAAATCATGAAAATTTTTGAAAAGTCTTTGAAAAGTCATTATTTTAATTCACCTAATAAAATTCATGATTTTGAAATAAAAATTATGCAGATTTGATTTTAAAAAGTCCTGGAAAATCAGGATTTTAATCTAAACTATGAAAATATTAAAAAGGTTTTGAAAAGTCATGGTTTTAATTCACTTAATAAAATTTACGATTTTGAAAGAAAATCATGAAGATTTGGTTTAAAAAATTCAGGAAAATCATGATTTTGTTTCACATCTTGAAAATCTTAAAAAATCATCGAAGAGTCATGATTCTGATTTTTTTAAAATTCTGATTCTCATAATGAAGTTCATGATTTTGGAAGAAAAATCCTGAAGATTTGGTTTAAAAAATTCAGGGAAATCATGATTTTGATTCAAATTATGAAAATTTTGCAAAGATTGGAAAGTCATGATTTTCATTCACTTAATAAAATTCATGATTTTGAAAATGAAATGACGAAAATTTGGTTTAGAAAATTTCTAGAAAAATCATGATTTTGATTCAGATAATAATATTTATGATTTTGGAAAAAAATATAGTTGAATTTTCAATTTTGATTTTGACAACAGAAAAAAAAAATTAAAAATTAAAAAGTCTTTGAGAAGTCATGATTTTGAGTCAAATAGTTGAATTCGTGACGTTGATTGATTATGAATAAAAAAAATCATAAATTTTTTAGTGAATTATAAAAGATTATGATAATTTATTCAACTACCTGTAATTAGAGTAGGTAGTTAATCGAAATGATAATTATGACTTTTAAAAATGAGTCATTCAAAATCGTGAATTTTGTTCCAGTCTCGATTTCGATTTAAAAATTTGTTCAAAATCATGATTTCAATTTCGAGTCCTTATTTCATGATTTTTCTCAAAAAAAAAAAATATACATTTTTATGAAACATCACGAAAAATCTTGATTTTTGTTCCATTTATAAAAATTTTACTTTTGACAAAAATGAGATTACCAAACTTCCTCCAGTTGTTGTTTTCCTAAAAATCTCGTTGTTTGATCCAGAATAAATAAACAAGACTCTCATTTGTCATTTACAATCCAACTCCCTCCTTCTGCTGCTTCCTTGAAACCCCGAAAAAATTTCAAACCTTGGTGATGGTCACTTTTTTGTCTTAGATTCCTACACTCGAGCCCCATCTGGATACCCATAATTTTCCTCCTAGCCATCAACGCAGATCTTCTACATGGATCCACATTCGACGAGGAATTCGTCTCAGCCAAACACTTTATCGATAAGACACCCCTGCTGAAGGAATTCTTCAAGAATAGCACTCGAGAATTCATCACGGCTCCTCAAGGATTCGGCAAAACTAGCAATTTGAAAATGATCGAGAAATTCAGTCAAGTGGAATTCGATCTCGAAGGAAACACCTTAGCAGAGAACCAAACCACAGCAAATAAGCTTTTCAAATCTTTACAAATTGGTCAAGATGAAACTACAATGGAGCATTTAGGCCAACACCCTGTGATATTCTTCGATATGGCGTTCGATATCGAAGGAGAAATCGATAAAGATAAAATACTCGCCGCCTACAACCTCCAATTGAAAAAAACGTACTCTCGGTATCACGGTTTAATTGACCCGATTCGTCTGAAAATGCTACCTCTGTCAGCCGAATTAGACTTGATGAATAGACTGAAGGAGGGACTTATAGAAGAGTTTGCCATCAAAGAAAGTATCTTCCTTTTGGCCAGATTGCTGAATGTGTATTTTAATAAAACCGTCGTTTTATTGGTGGATAATTTCGATTACATCGTCCATAATTCTTTGATCGATTCCAAAGGATTTGCAGAACCTGTTTACAGTCTTTTCGAAGAAATTGTATCCAGATGTTACCAACACGAGCCCCAATTGATTGAGTACACGATGGTGACCAGTGTGACCAGCATATCTTTCCATTGTTTTGGACTCCACAATTACTTCAAACAGACGTGTTTCTACGACATTCACAACTACGTTTATTATTTCGGCTTGACTAAACTCGAAGTCGGTGATTTACAAAGCAAATACAACGGCGATGAACCCCAGTCAGACACCATTGACAAATATTGCGGTGGATATGAGATTAAGTTGAAAAACCAGACGATTTACAACACGAGCTGCGTAATTGACTACTTCCAAGCCACCGATAACGTCTCCTGGGTTGCCCAACAAAATCCAAGCCAACCTAGTAAATTTTTATGGAAACTGTTCAAAATCCCCGAATACCTGGAACAGGCTTCCAGACTGATTAAAATAAGTCCAATCAGACATGGTCGGAATGATTTTATTTGCTTTCACAATTTCACCAAACTTATTGTGGATGATTTCAACGAAACTAAATTCACTTCAGGGGTCAATTCGTCTGCATTTTCTTACATGATCCAGACTGGCATTTTGTCTCCTATACAAAACAGAAGTGCATACATTTTACCAAATCTTCGAGCAAGAAACCAGTTAATGACTGATCTATTTCACTATTATGAAAAAGTAGCCAATATCGACTTGAAATTAATCGGTAGCCAGCTGGGTGACTTCTTTAATGCCGAAAAGAATTACACCACTCCGAGAATCAACCTGATGGAATCATTGACCACCATATTTGGACAATTAAAACCCATTTATTTTACCCTGAAAAAAAATTCCACACGTCAAATGAAATCAGCGGCAGATTTCACCTATCATTCGATCTTACATTTGAGTGCTCTGACCAATCAACAAGTCCGAGTAATTGAAGATTTCCCTCAACCAGTGAAATTTGACAAAGGTGCAGGAAACGATATAGTACGAGCAGTCACGTTGGTTCGAAAAAATGGCACTTCTCTTCTGATTAAAGCCAGCGATCAATATGATTTGAAAAATTTGATTAGTCAGAGAGGCAAATATACTGGTATAGAAAAGGAACCAGGTGTCGATCTAGTGGTATATTTGGCGATTCGAGACGAACCAGATAGTCGAGTATTGATCGACGTAATGACTAGTAAATTTATCGATGAAGTAAGCCACAATACGACGTATCATTTTATTACATCTTTGCCTAGAATAACCAAACCTACGAAGCCAAGACAGAATAAAACCAGAAAATTTAATGGAACTAGGATGTTTAATGGGACTGGTCGATTCTTCAAAACGACAACCTTGGCAGCGTATGATTTTGATTATAACTGAATTTTTCGATTAGGGACGATCTAATTGCATGTTTTAGGGGTTCTAGAATAAATGATAATGAATTTGAAATTTTTGTAAAATCAGACATGGGATAAGATTACGATTGTAGCATATTTTATTGACTATTTTGGTATAAATATTATATTTGTTTAAATGTGAATAATAAATTTAGGATTACGCTGTTATTTTTCTAATGTTGAGATTCTCAGTTTGGTTCGTCAAGATTTAGGTAGGTAGGTAGGCAGCTAGGCACATCTTCTACAAACACAAATACCTAATATTTTCAAAAGCGTTTAAAAAATAATAGTAACTTTTGAATTTTTTACCAACGAACTTTTTTGAAATACGAGACGAATAATTTTTAAATATTAATCGAAACGAAATTCAATTTTCCAAAATGGATTTTCGAATTGAAAATTTAGGTATGTAGATATACCTACTTTTAAAACAACTTATATTGAAAAGATTCTCTTAATTTTATTTGAAAACATTTTTTTAAATTAGGTCTGTTATTTAAAAAAAAAGTTTTTTAGAAGACATATTCTCATATTGTTTATGAATAGGGTCAAAATCTGTAACTTTTTTTTACAAGTAGGTATTCACTTAAAAAGGTTTTTTAAAAGAACAATCGGTTTCTTTAAAAACATTTTCAAAAAAAATCTTTCAAGTAATTTTTACTTATTTTAGGAATAGGTACTTGGGTAAGTAATTTAAAAATTAAAAAAAATCAACTCCAATCTCATTTCAATTTTTAAAAACAATTTTTTCCCAATTTTTTTACCTATCTATTTTTTTTCAAGAGAAATATTTCTGTACTTTCTTAATAAATAAATTTAACAACTTTTTTTTGAGAACGAATTTTTAAAAAAAATTCAAAATCATTTTGAACATGATATTTACAAATATTTTTTATAATTTCCAAACTTGAGAAAAATCTTATAAAAATTTATCTTCTTATTCAAATACCTAGATATTTATTTTAAACTTAAGAAAAGAAAGTAACTTTTGATTTTTTGAAAAATGTTTCAAATTTTTTAAAGAAGTACCTACCCGTACATACCTACTTATTTTGTATTTTTTGCAATATTTTCAGAAATAAGTATTTAAAAAAAAAAAAAAAAAAAAAAAAAAAAAACTCTTGGTGTGAATGTTTCAAAATTTCATTTCAAAACATATTCATTTCAAATTTTTAATAAGTAGGTAGGTAAATTTAGATAAATAATTATTAACGATTTTTTTTAATTTTAAAAAAATGTTTTGAAATGTTTTTCAGGAATTTTTTTATCTAGCGAGTACTTAAAAAAAAAAATCAAAATAATTTCGATTTTTTTTCATTTCTGCAAATAAAATCATGTGGGTGTGGTAATGTTTCAAAATTTCATTTGTCAAGTTTTTTAGAAATGCAGTTTAGTATAATTTTTTTTATCATAATTTTTTGAATTCTTGGTGTGATTTTTTTTAAAGGTAGGTAGGTACCTACTCAATACTAATACAATTATTCATTAATAATTTTAATTTATTTTTATTATTAAAAAAAAAATTGATAAATTTTCAAGAGGCTTAATAATTTTGGCAATAAAAAACAAAACGTCTATACCTAATGAGTAGGCACCTGCCTAATAATCATAAATAAGAAAAAAATAATAATTATGCATAGCCTTTTTAATTTTTTTTTAAATTTTGTTTCAAAACATTCATGTCAAATTGCAACGTTTTCAAAAAGAAATTATGCAAAGATTTTTTTTTTTAAATTTCAGAACTTTTTTTTGATTTTGATTTTTTTTTTCTTAAAAAAAAGTTTTCTGGTGTGAATATAGCAAAATTGTACTTATTTCATAGAATTCATTAAAAATTTTTTACCAAACTCTGTTTTTAAAATTAAAAAAAACTAGACACCTGCGCAAGCGCAGCTCTAACAGTGTGCGTAGCTTGAATTCTAAAATTACTGAGTAGTATTACTGAAATAACTTTTATGAAAAGTTATCAGTAAGTAGCCTAACCTAACATAAGCATACTTACTTTGATATTTCAATTTGCCATGCCCCCCACCAACATCGCATAGTCACACCACCTCCCCATTCACTCAAACTGAAAACTAGATCGACCCATTGTTCGATTTTCAACATTTAAAATTTATTGCCCCAAAATAAGATAAGACTGCAGACCACAAGTCGGAATCATTGTTCGATTTTGAACATTTAAAATTTATTGCCTTAAGCAAAGATAAGATAAGAACTAGACACGAACCATTGTTTGATTTTGAAAATTTGAATTTATTGCCCTGAGCCTGAGACGTGATTTCTGATTTTTTACCACCTGCTGTGCTGAAAAAATGTTTACCGCCTGCTGTGCTGATAAAGTTTGATTTTGAACATTTCAAATTTTTATTGCCCCAAAAAAGATAAAACGGCAGAGCACAAAGAGGACGTTGTGACGTGATCATTGTTCGATTTTGAACACTTTAAATTTATTGCCCCAAAATAAGATAAGAAATGAATAATAGAAAAGTCCCCTTTTCCCTTTTTTTATTCAAGTGAAAATTGCAATTATCTCGATAATTACTCATTAGTTTCACACACAAATCTCATTGGCCCTCCGCCTTCATGAACTCTACATTTCTTGAAAATTTGAACCAAATCCATCCCATCATTAATGAGTTAACCTCGATAAACCTATTTCAAAATTTTATATTTCAAGACTGAAACCAATAGTGTGCTTATGCACATTAAAAATGGTAAAAATGTTTTTCACAGGAAAAAATTTTTTTCGAGAAGTTTTTCATCAGAAATGATTTTTATGATTTTTTTTGTACACTCATTTCTTTAAAAATTTCGTGATGCCAATTAAGAATTTGATTTTTTTCAAAATATTCATAATTATTAGGTATTTGTTTCGAATTTTAATTTTTTTTTCGATTTTTAAAAATGTTTTGAAACATTTTTGCAAAATGTTTTGAAACATTTTTGCAAAATGTTTTGAAACATTTTTGCAAAATGTTTTCATCGTTTTTTCATATTTTTTTTTAAAATGAAGTTTTATTTCGGGTGTCAATTATTGTTTCATGTTTTCTCATTATTTTTAAATTTTTTTCAAGAAGAAATTGAAATAAAAAAGTATAAAAATTTTAAAAAACCACGCTTTTATTTAAAGTTGGTCACTTTGTAAAATGTTATTCATAGGGAAAGAGTAATGCCTTAAAAAACAAAAAATATAATTTACTTGAATACAAAAATGTGTCAAAAAAATTTTTTTTTCAAAAATTTTAATGATGAAAATCGTGGTGGGGCGTAAATCGAAAAGGTATTCGTTTGCTCCTCGCACACCCCACCACGCTTTTCATCATTAAAATTTTTGAAAAAAAATTTTCATGACACATTTTTGTATTCAAGTAAATTTTATTTTTTGTTTTTTAAGGCATTACTCTTTCCCTATGAATAACATTTTACAAAGTGACCAACTTTAAATAAAAGCGTGGTTTTTTAAAATTTTTTTACATTTTTATTTAACTCTTTTTGTCGTTGAAAATATTTTAATTTCATAGTTTTACTAGGTTCGAATGTCTATCTACAAAAAAAAAAAAAATTCAGCGGCCTCGAAAACCTACATTTCGATACCAATGTTGTGATTTTCTGAAATTTTCAAAACTGAATCCCCTCATAGGGGCTCAATTTGGGGTCGGGGTAAATTTGAGTTCGAAAATCGAATTCAGCTACCTCGAAAACCAACATTTTGATATCAATGTTGTGAATTTTGAAATTTTCAAAATGGAACCCCCTCATAGGGGCTCAATTTGGGGTAAGGGTAAATTTAAGTCCGAAAATCGAATTCAGCAACCTCGAAAACCTACATTTCGATACCAATGTTGTGATTTTCTGAAATTTTCAAAATTGAACCCCCTCATAGGGGCTCAATTTGGGGTCGGGGTAAATTTGAGTTCGAAAATCGAATTCAGCGACCTCGAAAACCTACATTTCGATACCAATGTTGTGACTTTCTGAAATTTTCAAAATTGAACCCCCTCATAGGGGCTCAATTTGGGGTCGGGGGTAAATTTGAGTTCGAAAATCGAATTCAGCGACCTCGAAAACCCCTAATGTGAGCACTATGTTCTTTCAATTCCAGTAAAATATTAAATGAGAGAGGATTGGTCGAAAACATACTCTTGGTTCCATGAGACATACAAACAAACAAACAAACATACATACATACATACCAAATACATATATAAAAGCGTGGTAAAAAAAAAAAAAAACATTTCTCCCTGTATTTTTAGATTTTTTTCATGTTTTTAGAAAAAGTTTATGTGGCAAGTCCTAGGTACCTTCCAATTCGTATGAGTACATGAAATATTTTGAGAAATTTGATAGAAACATTATTGGATATGCTTTGAAAACTTTTGTAGAATAAAATCAATAATTTTTCGAAGCAATTTTTAATAAATATTTGAATTTTTTCAGTTTTTAAAATTTTATATTAACCAAATTGCGTAGAAATAGGTAGTTTGAAAAATAATTCGTGATTTGAAGGGGGGGGGGGGGTCAACAAAACTGTGATCCTGCGAGGATATCAAATTCATCGAATTATCTTAGTCCATATAAAAAAAAACTCACCAAAAAATTTTTATCTGTCGTAGATTCACTCGAACGAAGAACCCTTTCAAAGTACAAGTACTATCGATATGTCTCACCCTGGCCATCAATTTGAGCCCTCTTCATGGAGCCATGTTCACCGAAGAGTTCGTTGCAAGCCCAAACTTCGTGGATAAAACACTGTTACTAAAAGATTTCTTCGAAAACGAAACCCGCGTATTTCTCACAGCTCCGTCAGGTTTTGGTAAAACTACAAATTTGAAAATGATCAAAAAGTTTTGTCAAGTTGAATTCCTTGCAGAATCTCCACGGATTCCAGTACAGGCGGAGACCCTAATTAAGTCCGATACAATTTTTACAAAATTAAAAATTGCCCAATACGACCACATTATGATGGAACATTTTGGTCAACACCCCGTAATATATTTGGATTTCAAAACCGATACCGAAGAAGATGAAAAATTGACGAGGGAAGAAAACATACGTCGGATGTTCAAAGACATGATTGTCCATGCAGCAAATGATTACAAGGATTTAATCCTCCATTCAAATCACTCCACTGGAGAATCTAAATTCGTTCTCGAACTGGATTCACTTCGAAGGATAGTTAAAGATGAAAATATGACGTCCGATTTACCAACAGTGGACCAAGTACTGGTTCAGAGTGTCCGATCCCTCAGCAAATTTCTGAATGGATATTACAATAGGACAGTCGTATTGTTAATTGATAATTATGATTACACCATTCGTAAGTCTTATATTGACTCCAGAGGACGTCTAAATCTCTTCGACAAATTCATCGAAGGACTTTTACGAGAATCTTTAAAATGTGCTGATTCAGAAATAGGATACGTTATGATTGCGAGTGTTACGAGCCTAAAATTTAATTTCGAACCGAGTGAAAAAGTGCAAGGATTCTTATTCTACGACAACCACACTTACACTCCTTATTACGGTCTAACCCAAGAAGAAATCGATGCTTTGCTGCAGAAACACAACTTCAACGACACAGATAAATCCATAATCAACCAATATTGCAACGGATTGGAGACGAAGGCGGGCCAAAAGATTTACAACACGTCTTGCACCATGGATTACCTCAAGAGTAGAACTGCAGACACTTGGATCTCCTCCAGCAGCCCCTCTAATTTCATATGGAAACTTCTCAAAGACCCCGAATACCTCGATATCTTCGGAAAATTACTCAAGCATTGCCCAACAAGGCACGGAAGTCACGATTTCATTTCTTTCGCCGATTTCTCCAAGCTGGTCGAAAACGATTTCAACGAACCGTTCATTTCGGGAGATAACTGCACGGCAATTTCTTTCTTAATCCAGGAAGCACTTCTTGGTCCCATCAGAGGCAGATCATACTTTGCTGTTTCGAATCATCTGGCACACCAACAGATCGCAGCAGATATGCGATATTATTACGAAAAAGAAGCCAATATCGATTTTAAACTCATAGGTTCCCATCTGTACGGCATTTTCATCTCGATCAAGACAAATACGACGATCAAGCCGGATTTGGATCGATATTTGACCGAGGTGTTTCATCAATTTAAACCCATGAATTTTACGCGAACTATACATAATACTAGCCGTACAAAAAATGTCATCAAGCCCCAACCTTCATTAAATGGCACGAATTCGGAAGTAAATCTCGAATCCTCGAAGAATTCAACTGCTATAATAAACCCCATGCACGAGGAGGAGACGTCTTTAAAATTTGTACACCAGTCGATCATTCATTTAGGAGCTTTGACTAATCCGAATTTGAAAGTTATTGACGACTATCCCCTACCGATCAGCTATGAAAAGAGTAGATCAAATGCAGAGAGACGCTGTGTCACTTGCATCGTATGCGACAATATCGCTCTGATTGTTAAAAATACCGATACGGTTACGTTAAAAGTGGCAGAACAAAGGGCCCATAAATTTTACAATTATTCGCAGCCTGGCGTCGATCAAGTGAGGTATTTGGTTGTTCACGTCGATGATCAAAAACAAGTGACGACTTCGGTTAGTTTGAAAAAAATTGTTATTCAAGGAAATGGCACTTCGAGGGGTAAAAGAAGGAAGAAAATGAAAGCCAATATGACTAAGTTATTCTCTACGGTAATTGTTGGTAATACTACGGTAATAGTTGGTAATACTACAGTAATGGTTGGTAATAGTACGGTAAAAGTTAGTGATACTACGGTAAAAGTTGGTAATACTACGGGAAAAGTTGGTAATACTACGGTAATAGTTAGTAATACTACAGTAATGGTTGGTAATACTACAGAAATGTTTGTGAATACTACAGTAGCGGTTAGTAATGCCAGTAATACTACGTCATCTGGTATTTTCTGAATAGACTGTAACGAATAATTTTAATTAGGTATATGAAACTTATTCTATTGGATATACTTTTCGAATGTTTTTAAATTAAATCTTCAATACATTTTATACCATTTTACTCGAAGTTATCAATCATCATATTTTATGATTGCATTCAATCAAATATATACCTAGTAAATTCACACTCGAATCCCTCTTCTTTTATTGGTCTAATCAAATAAACTGTACATTTCTTATCTCAATGGATCAAATTGATTAAGGAATTTATTCCACGAACACTCTAATCACCACGAGTTTGTCGATAATATTTCGTAAATGGTATGTTAATAAGGAACTATTTGAAATTTTTCAAGTTTTGTGCTCCTTCAAGTGAATTTTTTGAAAAAATTATACCTCAGAAATGAAAATGCAAATACTATATTTACAAACGTGAGTACATTATTTTGTCCCTTCATAGTACACATTGTATAAAGAAAAACAAAAAGAAAAGAGTTTTCCAAATTGATAACGAGTTTTCTGACTAAAATTATTTTCAAGAATTTCAATACCAAAAATTTGTAAGTTTTAGGACGACATTATTATTGTAAGTTTGTTCACAAAGTATCCAGAAGAAGAAATCGAGTAGGAGTTAAAAACAAAACTGATTGGTAATTTTTTCCACAAATTTTCATAGTTTATTAAAATTAATAAAATTATTGAAAATTCCTCTTCTTTTTAAAATTTTTTTAAAATTGAGAAATCTTGACCTGACTTTTTAACAAAAATTATATTTTCTTATTTCTTGTAGATCGGTGATTTTTTGGTCAAAAATCGTGACCTGACTTTTTAAAGTTTTTGTTTTGTCGAAGTAATGACTTTCTTTTCAAAACCACTCATTTTTGAAAAATTTATAATTTTTTGGTTAAAAATTGTGACCTGACATCTTGAATATTTTTTTTTGGACCAAATTGTGACTTATTTAATAGATAATTTAATTATTTTTAGGTACGAAATTTGAAAAAAAAATTATCAAAAACAGGTGACTTGATTTTTCAGACTTTTTGCTCGAGATAATGACTTTATTTTGAAAATGGTTCATCAGTGATTTTTTTTGTCAAAAATTGTGACCCAATTTTTCCTATGATTTTTTTTTTTTTTTTTTTGTCAAGGAAATGTTTTCTCAGAAGAACTCATTTTTATAAAATTGCCAATTTTTGGTTAAAAATCATAAACTGACTTGAAAATTTTTTGTCAAAGCAATGAGTTATTTTTCAAAATGACCTATTACTTATTAATTTTGTATAAAAATGAATCATTCTCAAAAAAAAAATATATAGTAATGACTAAAGAAATCATTTTCGAGTATATGAAAAATCGAGCCAAGATTTTTGACTAAAGATTATTATTTAACTAATTAGAATTACTAATAGAATAACCAATTTTTGGTCAAAAATTGTGACCTGACTTGAAAAAAAAAGTTGTCGATGATTTTTTTTTTGGTCAAAAATTGTGATTTAATTTTTCAAATACTTTTATTTAAGGCAATGACTTTTTTTAGAATGACTCTTTTTTGAAAATTATTAGTTAGAAAAATTGCGACTTGACTTCTTATTAATTTTTTTCTGAAAAAATGATGAGGTATTCATTACTTATTGCTTCATTTTTTACAAAAATCGGCAAATTTTTGGTCAAAAATTTCAATTTAATTTTCAAATTCTTTTTTTTGGTCAAAGGCAATAACTTTTTTTAGAATGACTAATTCTTGAAAAATTATTAGCTTTTGTTGGAAAATTGTGACTCGACTTTATGAATTTTTTCTTTTTTTTGAATTGATTAATTTTTGGCAAAATCAGGGAGTTTTTGGTCAAAAGTTGTGACTTGATTGTTCAATTACCCACCTACATTTTTTTTAAACGAAGCATTTGAATTTTCAGTCAAAAATAATTTAATTTCTTGAACTTTTTTGTTAAATTAGCATTCAGTCAACCTGTTTTCTACAAAAATAATGACTTGAAATTTTTTATCATAGTAGTGAATGTTTTAGAAATGTCTCATTGTTTAAGAAGTGGATGATTTTTGTCAAAAATCATTACTCGATTTTTCAAATACTGATTTTGTCGAGATATGCTCGTTTTTTTAGAATTACTTATTTTTTGATTCGAAATTGTGAAGAGAATTTTACAAAAATAGTCAGAATATTTTTAACGACTTTTTTTTCAAAATCACTCTCGTGACTTCTATATATATATATATTTTTTTTTTTTTTTTTTGTGTGTGTGTGAATAGGACGATGATTTTTGTCAAAATGACTCATTTTTTTGTAAAAAATTACCTATTCCCGAGCGGCACACTCGATCGATAATATCGGAAGATGTAACGTATCGATAAAAAATCGTTTGAAAATCTATAGATGTTCTCACGATATTATAAAGATTTATCGGTACAACTTCATAGGCAAAAAATCTAAAAACTATCGAATTCGATATTATTAAGATTTTATGACGATATTCGTCAACGATACTATCGACAAAGAATATTAAATTTATCGATTCCGATTTTCCACCGATTTTGTGCAGATGTTTGAAACTACATTATCGACAAAGAATATTAAATTTATCGAATTCGATTTTTTAACGATTTTGTAAAGATATTTAAAACTATATTATCGAAAGATTATATGAAATTTCTCGACTTCGATATTTTACCGATTTTTTGACGACATTTGAAACTATATTATCGACAGATTATATTAAATTTATCGAATCCGATTATTTACCGATTTTGTAAAGATATTTGAAACTATATTATCGACACATAATATGCAATTTCTCGAATTCGATTTTCTAACGATTGCGTGAAGATATTTGAAACTATATTTATCGACAAGTAATATGAAATTTCTCGATTTCGATTTTTTAACGATTTTGTGACGATATTTGAAACTATATTATCGACAAATAATCTGAAATTTCTCGAATTCGATTTTTTAACGATTTTGTGAAGATATTTAAAACTTTATTATCGACACGTAATCTGAAATTTCTCGAATTCGATTTTTAAACGATTTTATGACGATATTTGAAACTATATTATCGACACGTAATATGAAATTCCTCGAATTCGATTTTTCAACGATTTTGTGGCGATATTTGAAACTACATTATCGACAAATAATCTGAAATTTGTCGAACGATTTTTCACCGATTTTGTGACGATATTTGAAATTATTTCCAAATAGGTGAAAATTTTTCTAAGTCCACCACGTCTGGAAGTACTAAACTGCCTATTATAAGCGTTTTATTGCTAATTCTTCAACGATAAGGTATGGCATAGTGGTTAAGGAAGAGGATTACCATGCAGGAGGTAGATGGTTCAAGCCCCACGGGTGGCAGATTTTTTATAATTTTTTTTTGACTTTTTCTGAAATGATCCTCTTACCGTAACATGAATAATGTGTTTAGGCAAAGTTTAATGTATTAATTATGCTAATTAATGATTTTTAATTATAGAAAAAAGCTAGTAAAAGACAAAAAATCGGAATAAAAAATTGATAAAAAATCGACAGAATATCGAATTCGATAAAGTGTCGCGAAAGTTCCGCCTAAATCGTGAAATTATCTTTCGATATTATAGATAGATTATCGTTAATATAATCTCGAAATTTTTATTAACTATAATTCGTCGATAATCTATCTATATATCGAAAGATAATTTCACGATTTATGCGGAACTAACGCGACACTTTATCGAATTCGATATTCTGTCGATTTTTTATTTCGATAATTTGTCGAGTGTGCTGCTCGGGTTTTTACTTTTTTGGCCAGAGATTGTGACTCGAGTTCTTAACAAAAAGATTTGTTAGTAATTTTTTGTCAAGTACTTTGTCGAGATAATGTTTTTTTTTTCAAAATCATCCATTTCATCAAAATTTTTATTTTTTGGTTAAAATTGTAAATTGACTTATTCAATGAATGGATTGATTTTTTACAAAATCAACGAATTTTTGGTTGAAAGTGGTGACTTGATTTTAATTACAAAAGTAATATGACTTTTTTGTTCAAAATTATTCGGGATTACAAAATCAGTGATTTTCATGTCAAAAATCGTTTCTTGGACTTTCTTCGATTTTTTTGACATAAATTAAAAATTTTAATAATTTTTTATGAGATTGATGATTTTTTTTTAAATTGTTCATTTTTATAAAATCGACATATTTTTTCAAAATAATATGTACCTAATGACAATTTTACAGAATTAATTATTATTTCTGACAAATTAATTTACCACTTTTTGATTTCATTTCTGACTTTATTTTTCCAAATTTCAAAAAATTACCATTTTCCATCTAAGATGACTAGAAAAAAAATTGAAAAATGCATTTAAACGAGTTGGCATTAACAAAGTAAACTCCTCCAAATACACATTTTCTAAAAAATTGTATCGATCGTTTACAGTAACAAATTACCCTCATCCCGGCCAACAACAATCCATTCCGAATAAATACCCGCGTCGTCGAAACCACCGCAACCTTCACCATGATCCTATTAATTCTGCTATTTAACTCTCACCTGGTGCACAATCCGGTAACCGCGGACACAGACGAGCAGCGTGCAGAAGCGTCGCAATTCGACCAAACTCTCATCTCTTCGAAATACTTCGTCGACAAATCCGAACTAATAAAGGTATTTTTCGAGCACAACACTCACCGAGGAGTATTCGTCACACGTCCCAGCGGTTTCGGTAAAACAACTAATCTTCGTATGATACAAAAGTTTTGCCAAATTCAAGTTGACCCTTCTACCAAAAATTTAATCACGCCGGAGCAAACCGACGCTTATAAACTTTTCAGAGACTTGAAAATCGCCCAACACAAAGACATCGTCGAGAAGCATTTAGCCCGACATCCCGTTTTGTATTTCGATTTAACTCGATTCGTTATCGAAGGTGAAATAACGAGGCAGGCCGTAGTCGATGCTTTGGACGTGGTCGTCAAGCGAGCTCTAAATGAATACTCCTGGCTCGAGGGCTTATACGATGGATTGAGCCAGACTCCGGCACCGTATTGGAACCAGACCACGTATTATCCCAGTGTAAGAGATTTTTCCAATTTCTTATCAGAATATTTTAACGGCACAGATGTGATCATTTTAATCGAAGGGCACGATGAGCCTTTGCAGAAGGCATTCTTGGAAAATTTGGATTTGGTGCACAGACTTCATAAGACCTTGCAATGGATGCTCAGGTACCTGATTAGAGCCGAGTCCATCAAATGGAATATATTGATTAGTGCCGAGAATAGTCTATTTTTCAGATATTACGACGTAATGTCGTTCATCCATCAAGACAGATTTCTCTCCGATTACCCCTACACTTCGAATTTTGGATTCGTCAAAGAAGAACTGGCCCAATTGACAGACAAACACAACCTCAATCAAGACCAAAAAAATGAAATCGAGAAATACTACGGTGGATACAAATCCCTACATAAGCAAAAATCCCTCTACAATCCATCTTCGATCATCAAATACCTATCAAACCGAGCAACCTCAAAGGACCCACTACCCAAACACAAGATAGGCCCAAATAGAACCAGAATCCTTTGGAGATTCCTCCGCCATCCCAGGTATCTCCGCGGAGCATCCAAGCTGATCAAAAACTGCCCAATTAGGCACAAATATCTCGAAGATTTCAACCTGTTTGACGCCGATCATTACATCGAATCTATTTTACTCAACCCCAACGCCACAGAATCCCATTATCGGATCCATTTAACGTATTCGTTGCAAATGGGCTACATAAGTCCGATACGTCAGCACACCTACATTATACCCAATCTCGAAATGAGGAACATATTTTTGACCGATTTACGTTACCATTACGAAGACTGGCTCAAAATTAACATGGCAGAATTGGGAGATTTACTCTTGAAGTTTACTCAAGCTCCCACCAATGAATTTATCAACGTTACGATAGACGAGCTTCAGACAGCTTTGACTGCCTCGTTCGAGAAACTGGGCAATGCTTCGGATAACGACACTACGAACGAGTTTATTTTCCAATCTATTATACACATTGCTGCCTTGATGAATCGTGATTTGACCGTAGATGAAGATTATCCATCTGCGATGTTACAAAATAACACCAAAGAACTGGTACAAAAACAATGTGTAACTCTTATCAGAAGTAGCGAAACTGCGACTGTGGTTAAAATAACGCATCGGAAATCGGCTGATATTGCTTTGGAAACAGCTCTAAATTCTTATTCGTATAAAGTAAATGGTATAAAAACGGTAAAGTATTTGGCTATCGATGTGGGTGAGAATCACGAGGTGAGTTTGCAACAAAAGGTGGTCAATCTGTAATACTCGATCATTTTCATTGTGAATGTGAAAAAATTGTATTTAATTTGTAGATAAATTCGATGTAAATAAAATTAATCTTCGTGTCAAGTTTTTTAAGTTATGAGGGAAATCTTTTTCTTAGAGAATTTCTAAGAATTTTTTACTAAATTTGGAGAATAATTTACAAAGTCTTGGTAATACATATTTATTCAACTACACTCCCATATAATTAAAAACTACAAATACTCGGGAAAATGTTCACAAAATTTAAGAACATGTTATTTAAAAAATTCTAAAAACTTGAACACAAAATCCTAAAAGAAATGTTTAAATTTTTTTAGAATTTATTCAAAAGACAGAATTTCCCATAAAATCTCAAAAAAATATTTACCGAGTCCCATAGAACTTTTCATAAAATTTCCAAAAATTATGAACAGAATTTCAGAATTTTCTTTAGAATCCTTGAAAATAATTTATAAAATCACAAAAAAATTTTAGCAATTAATTTTAAAGTGATCGAATTTTTTTACAGATTCTAAAAAAAATATTTAGGCAAAAAATTTTCCTTAAAAAAGATTCAAAAATTTTTTGAGATGTAAAAAAAGAATCAAAAAATTTCCATACAGTTTTAGAGTAAGTATTGTTTACAAAATCACAAAAAATTTTTTACCAATTTCGGAAAATTTGATAGATTTTTTTTTAATTTGGAAAATATTAATCGTAAAATTGAAAAAAATCTTCTCAAAACTTTCAAGTGTTAGGTATCTAACTATCTAGGCAATTTACAAAATCACTGAAATTAAAAAAAAAAGCTCAGATTCATCTAGAAAAAATTTAAGGGTTCATCAACAGAATTCTAATCTTTTTTAACATTTCAAAGAAGTTTCTTCAAAATCCCAGAAAATAATTCATAAATTTCCAGAAAACTTTTACAATTTTCAAAATCATTGACAAAAATTTTCTAAAAATATTAGGAAAGTTTCACACAATTTTAGAGTATTATAGCTTTTTACAAGATCCGAGAAAACTTATTACAACATTACGGAAAATTTTACAGAATCAATGACAAAACTTTTTAAAAAATTTTTCACAAAATCACAAGAAATTTTTTTTAGAATTTTATTTATACCTACACAGGAATATTGAACGATTTTTCAGAGATTTATCAACAAAATCACCAGAAATAACTTAGGACGTTTGATTTTTTTTTTCAAAATCCCAATCACATAATTATTAATTATGTCTTTAAGCAGGTATTAAAAAATCTCCCAAAAAATTCAAAAAAAAAATTAATTAATTAATTTAAGAAATCACATTTACAAAATTCTCAAAAAACTTCAATAAAACTTTTGAAAATTATTTACAAATTCCCAGAATTTAAAAAAAAGAAGAAATTTCAAACTATTTGTGTTATTTGCAAGCTCATAGAATTTTAGGGTAGTATTTTACGAAATTGTCAATTTTGTCCCCAAAATTCATCAACCAAAATTTTAAAAATAGCTCGCGAAATTTCGGAGATTCTTTAAATTTCAAAGAATCATTTTCAAAATCTTCAAAAATAATTTACAAAATTCCAAAAAAATATTTACGAAATTCTTTTTAAAAAAATGTTTCGACTGTAGAAGGATTATTCAAAGATTTATAAAATGACAAAATTCTAAAAAAATATATCCAAATTTTAGAAAATTAGTACCTAGGTAACAAAATCCCGAAAAATTATTATAGAAATTCATAATTAAGTATGTAGAATTTCAAACAAAATCTCAAAAATCCAAGTACAAAAACTTCAGAAATTTTTAAAGTAACTAGGAACAGAAGAGTTGAAATTTTAGAAAATTTTAAAGAATTTTTCAGAAAATTATTCACATAAATTTTTTTTTAAATATTCACAAAATTATAAAAAATTATTTGCAAAATCTCAGAAAATTGTATAAAATTAGAATTAATATTTACATAATTTCAAGAAACCTTTCAAAATTTTTTAATAACATGATCCCAAAAAATTCAAAGAATTTCACACCAAATTCCATAATACTTACAAAAGTACAGAAAATTGCATGAAATTGTCGGAATTCAAAATTTGAAGACTTTTTTGAAACTATCCATGTAATTCCAAAAAAATTCAAACTTCAGAAAACTATTTAAAAAATTAAGTTATTAAAAATTATTTTTCAAAAATTCAGAAAATTTGACACAAGATGTCAAAAAAACATTCACAAAATTCCAGAATTTTACAGAGAAAAACAATCTCAAAATTGTTGGAAAATTTCCAAAAATAAATAAGAATTAGGTATAGAAATTATCCAAAAAATAATTTATAAAAATTCGTTGATTTTACAAAAAATTCAAAAACACGAAAAAAATCACAAAATTTTAGAAAATTTTATAAAAATTGGAAAGAATTGAAATTTGGGAAAATTTTTCAGAAAATTATTCACATAATTATACCTAATTTCAAAAATCCTTTCATAAACTTCAGAAAATTATTAACATAGTCCCAGAAAAATAATTTACAAAAATTCGAAGAATTTTACAGAAATTTCCAAAATAAACCAAGTATTTACAAAAGTAGAGAAAATTTCATAAAATTATAAGAATTCAAAATTTTTAGTTCTTTTTTTGGACTATCAAAAGCAATTCACAAAATTGTAGAAAATTTTATAAAATTGGAAGGGTTCAGATTAGGGAAAATTTTTAAGATTTTTATTTTGAAAATCACTTGTATAAAAAAAATCAAAAAATTTTAGAGAATTTCTTCATAAATTGTAGAGAATTTAATTTTTTTAGCAGAGTTCAGAAAATGAAAAAAAGAAAAAATTTAAGAAAAATATTTTTTTTTTCTTCAACGTTTTTTCAGTATACATAACTCGACGTTCACTCACCCCCCCCCCCCTTATTCAGACGTCTCATACCACCATGAAAAAATAGCAATTACAATTCCTCCAAACCCTAATTACTTTTTTCCCTCGACTTGACGTTTTTTCTAAATTACCAAAAAATACATCTCACTCCTACGCGACCAATTAAATCCTTCCGAAATGGTTAGAAAAAGTACCTAATTCTTTCGCCGAATTATACAACCTCCACCTACGAATACATTTACATTACACCCCTGGAAATTCGGCTACGATAATGAAATCCAAAATCCCATTACACACGCTCCATATTAGGAATCCGCTTCGCACAAACGTGTTGCAAACTCCTGCGCGACGAATCCTCTTTAACAAACCTAACGTTTAATTTCCTCTGACACACGACTCGAGTTAATTCGTGGAAAAGCGTTTCGGATAAAACGGAGGCAATTTATAGTTATACGCGGAACCCGAATCCCACGCAACGCAAATTCATCCAGAGTAATTCTTCAAAAAGATCCGTTTACCTAAACGTAACAATACGTACGACGTACTTGGCGGTGGTGGCGATAATTTATGGAAAAACAAGACCACTCTGTGACGAGCTACCTAACAAAAACAATCGTCTCGTATCGATTTGCCAACTTGGTATACTCGTATATTATACACATATGTATAGCTATGTAAATGTTCGAGTCGTGCGAATTGCGTGAGAGGAGAAAGTGGTCACTGATATGCCTCCTACACACGTTCTAACGTATCCATCATGTAAGGGATGATTCGAACTCCATGCACGAGCTATGACCAACTAGGCTAAATACAGGGTAGATTTTTCGTGCAGGTGGGTACATATAAATTATACAGGATGAGCCAACTTCGTTTCCGAACATTGAACCAGAGCATACCTGAGTGTTGGTGTATTACAAGTTCACATATGTGAATGCGCCAAATCGTCCAAGACAAAAGTTACACGGGTGTAAAATTTTGGTCTGACAAATATCTAATATAGGAAATTCTCAAAAATAATGCATCTGAGAGAAAAATTGAAAGAATGCTTTTTTATAGGAAATTTGAATTGAAACAACTTTTGTATGAAACATTTTTTCATATAATCAAAAAATGAAAAGTTATCAACAAAACTCTGAAAAAAGTGAGAAGAAACATCAATTTTCAAAGTATTCTCAATTATTTCAGGAAAACTATCATCGTTAGAGAAAAATTCTTCAAACAAAAATTGTTCCCTATTAAATTTTCCATCAAAATGCTTCTATTCATTTTTTTGTAATTTTTCACTAGAAGAAGTTATATTTGCTTTAGTATAAATTTTTTTGTTTTTTAGAAAAAAATTCATGAAATTTTTTTTGATACTAAATGAAACATAACTTTCTCCAGTGAAGAGTTACCAAAAAAATGTATGGGAACATTACGACAGGAAATTAAACGAGGAACAATTTTTGTTTGAAAATTTTTTCTCTAACAATGATATTTTTCTATCGAGCAGCAAAATAAATTTTTACACCAGTGTAACTTCCCCCTTTTAGCGGGTTTTCGCATTCACATAAATAATTATGAACTTTTTATACACGGATACTGAGCTATCTACTGGTTTAAGGTCGGGAAACGAAGATGGCTCACCCTGTACAAGTGTACGTAATGTACATTTTGGCGAATTTGCGCCAAAGATTCGGACTCTATATGGCATTTGGCGCGCGCAACGAGCATCGCATCGGTAACGTTATTATATTAATTAATTACGGCTCTGTTTTCTCTTTCTCTTCGCTTCATCTCTCTAAAATACCACAACAGAGAGTAGCTAACATGATTATGAACTTTTCCATCGTATAATATTCTACAAGTATTTAAAAACTACTTTATGAAAGAGTTTTTATGGCGTAAGGATGCGGCAGAAGGGCAGTCCTATTACCCCGTGTAAATTGGTATAATACACGCGCGGGCCACCTATACCTTTCTTGCTAATTAATTTAACAACCTAATCGTAGCTTGATAAATAATGAAGAAATTACCTACCATCTTATGTAGTCGTATATACATTTAGATAATTTATAAGCCAACTTTTCATCCGACTGAATTACACCGCCACATGCATGGGTGATTTCAACTTTGGTGAAATTTTTCGAAGCTCTCAGCAGATTCGGAATTTTCTTCTCATGGAGAGAGGTAGGGTGTTTCATGATTTTATTTTCTTCTTTTCGAAGTTTCAAGGTCTTGCCCTCTAAAAACGATTCTTTTGGTGCAAAATCAACTCCCTAAATTTTTTTTTTCAAAAAAATATTTTGAGGGGTGGTGCAGACTGCAAAGTCCCTTTTATTGAAAAAACGAAAAAAATTTCAAAAAATAATTGAAATTTATTTTTTTTCAATTTTTTTTTAAACAAAATGGTCACACTTTTACCAAACAAAACCATTTTCGGTGATTTTTTATCTTCACTCCTGTTTTTAAGGAAGCATAAAAAACTCATATTTTTACGTTTAAAAAAAAAATCATCCAGAATGAAAAAAAAAATTTGGATCAAAAAGGTCTTAACATACAAATTTTCAACCGAAAAACCATTCATGACGATTTTTCAATTTTTTCTCAGTTTTCAGGAACTGCATCTTTCTGAAAAAATTGCACAGTTCATACAGTTCCTAAAAATTGAAATAGTTTTTTCGAGTAAAAATATGTATGTCTAGACCACTTTGATACCAACAATTTTTTTTCTTCATTTTAGCTGATTTTTAATTAATTTTTTTTCGAAACTGTATATTATTTATACTGAGGTACGTATAAAAAATTCAATTTTATGAAATTTTCAGAATCGATAATGAATTTTATCATTTCGTTGAATTTTTCATAAGCTTATACGAAATTCAACTCTTCGAGTCTATTCCAACCATTTTCGAAGCGAACTGAAGCCTACTACAAAAATTGACTTTTATATATTTTCGAGTTGTAAAAAAACACACAGAGAAAAGTCAACTTTTTCTGGAGGCTCTAGATCGCTTTGAAAATGGTCGCAATAGACTCGAGAGAACGACTTTTTCCCTACAAACCGATTATCAGAATTTTATCTCAAAATTTACAACTTTTGTAAAAAATTGATTGACCATTGAACTATTTTCACAATTTTCAAAAATTCTCCAAAAATCAAAAAATCAACTGCGGAAGCTCGAAATTTGATAAAGAGGTTTACGTGGTATGCCCCTTCAATGAGCCAAATTTCAGCTAAATCGAAGGTGATGACCGATGGGTTGCCAAGGTTCCATTGTAAGTAAAATTTCCAAAATCCGAATTATTTTGATTTTTGAAATTTTTAAAATCGATAATTATGATTGATTTTTAAATTTAATTATTTCATTGGATTTTTCGAAAAAATCAACAATTTTAGTAAATTTTTAAACAGAAAAGTTTCAAAAAAGTTTTTAGAAAAATGGTTTTTGCCTTTTTGGGTAATTCTTTAAAAACCACATTTTTGAATGGATTCAATTTGTATCAGTTTTGAAATTAATTAAATCAAGTTTTTCAAAATCAACAATTCGATGTTATTTTTGAAACCGATCTTTATCAAAGTCCAAGTATTCGCAGTTGAATTTTTGATTTTGGCGAATTTTTGAAAATTGTGAAAATAGCTCAATGTTCAATCAAATTGTTACTGATGTTGTAAATTTTGGGATGTTCTTTCTAATATTTTAAAAAATTTGTCAAAAATTGAAAAATGAACTTCGACAGCTAAAATTGAAAAAAAAACTTATTATTTCATTTGATTTTTAAAAACAAAAATTTTGTCAATTTTTTTCCAAAATAATAAGTATTTTGAAGTTAAATCATCCAATTTTATTCGATTTTCATTTTTTTTGTAGATCCTCATTTTAATCGATTTTTAAATTTAGTGATTTAGTTAAATTAAAAAAATAAAATAAATAAAAACGATTGTTGACTTAATTCTATTTTTGAGAACCAAAGAAAACTTTTAAATCTATTTTTGAATAAAAAATCTAATTTTAGGGTTTCAAAATGGTTAAATAAATTATAAAAATCGACTATTTTTGATCAATTTTTGAACAGAACAATTTCACTTGAAAACAATATTTTTATTCAATTCTTCAAGATAAGTATTTTGAAATAATTGAAAGATCGATCGTTTGCAAAATTTGAAATTTTTTAATTTTTCAAAACTGAGTTAAATTTTTTTTGGAATTTGGTAATGATTTCGTTGAATTTTCAAAAGCGATCATTTCAATTTTCAATTGATGTTATGTTTCAATAATTTCGTTAAATTTTTCAAAATCAACTTAATTGATCGATGAACATTTAATTTTCAATGTAAAGAATTTTAAAGAAAATTTCTAATTCAATAGGTAGTAATTTTATTCAAATTTTCAAAAATTTATACCTTCAAATGACCTAGAATTCCAAAAATTTAGGTAATGAAAAATTTTCAAAAATCAAAATCGATAAATAAATCTAATCAGCATTTTTTTTAAATTAATAAAAAAAAATCACAATTACCTTCGAACCTTAAAGTGTACAAAAAAAAGTTTTATCTACCTCGCAGTCCTTGCCTCGCATTTTACATAAAATATGGTACCATTTCCAATCGACAGTCATCATACAAGCAAAATATGTTGCCTACTTGGTTTGCCGTAAATATGATGATAAGATGTATGCTAATTTGCCTACTCAGTTTGCCGTAAATATGAATAAGTGGGATGAAATTATTTTTAAAAATCAGTTTCAAAATGAAGAAAAAATATTGGCCTTGACTTTTAGTTTAACTTTGGTTCCTTGAAAAATAATTTTAATAAATTTTTCGAAATTCGATAATTTCAACTAAATTTTGAAATTATGATTTCATTCAATTTTCAAAATTAATTTGGTCGATTTTAAATTCCAATTAGGTAGGTACTTTTTTTAAATTGATAATTTCATTCAATCATAACAATAATTTGATTACCTACAATTTTCATAAACCATAAATATTCAAATGAAAAATATAATTTTGACTTTTTTCCAAATTCAAAAATTTTTATTAAATTTTTCAAAACTTAATACTTTAATAATTTTTTTGAAATTAATTTATTCATTAAATTTTCAAAATTGATTATTTTAGTTGAATTTCTAATTCAATAATTTTATTAAAATTTTCAAAAGTCGATACTTTTGATTGATTTTAAATTTCAATAATTTTATTAAAATTTTCAAAAATCGATACTTTTGGTTTACTTTTAATTTCAATAACTTTATTAAATTCTTCAAAATCGATACCTTGATCTAATTTTTGAATTCTATGGTTTCATTCAATTTTCAAAATTAATTTGGTCGATTTTAAATTCCAATTAGGTAGGTATTTTTTTTTAAATTGATAATTTCATTCAATCATAACAATAATTTGATTACCTACAAATTTTCAAAAACCATAAATTTTCAAATGAAAAATATAATTTTGACTTTTTTCCAAATTCAAAAGTTTTTATTAAATTTTTCAAAACTTAATACTTTAATAATTTTTTTGAAATTAATTTATTCATTAAATTTTCAAAATTGATTATTTTAGTTGAATTTCTAATTCAATAATTTTATTAAAATTTTCAAAAATCTATACTTTTGGTTTACTTTTAATTTCAATAACTTTATTAAATTCTTCAAAATCGATACCTTGATCTAATTTTTGAACTCTATGGTTTCATTCAATTTTCAAAATTTAGGTACAAAAAAAATTGTACGTCATCCCATTTTCTCATATGACCCATATGTTTATTTGCTTACCTCTTCTACTTAAATGCTCTTCTACTATGACGGCGCTGATCATATAAACATTTCCTACATTGCCCAGAACCGATAATCCGGACATTAGGAGCAGTCTTCCAACGCGACTCCATTCTGGACTCATCGCACATGGTGATATACCCGCAGCCACTATTTCCTCAGTGGCTAACGTTTCGTTATTCATATCTGTAATGAAAAAAAAAACACACAAAACATGTAATTTATCATTTTTGAAAATTTTTCAATCCTTAAAACGTAGATTGTACGAGTACATATTATATAAAATTAATTACGCTTTATAAAGCTGGCTATATTACGATACATTCGACACGAGCTATAACATAGATAGAGATGCCCTTTATAGAGGTGTAAAAGTGGAAATTTTCATTTCGTACGTGTTACGAGGCGGGATTAGGATAAAAGAGCGAGCAGCGAGCTCACACGCTCACGCCATTTATGTCGTCTCTTATTCGCTCGCGTGTGTAAAAAGACTAAAAACGTTATACGAATGCGAAGATGATCGATGCGACTCGGTCATACCGGTATTATTTACCGTAAAGCCATCAAGAAGAAACATCCTTTGAATTATTTCTTCGCAGAGTATTACGTAATACGTAGTACCTATTAAACCTTCGTGTATACGTCGCGAACCTCGCCTGGCCCGGGCTACTTGTATCGACCCCGTACATTCGAAGATCATGGCTCGTAAAATAAAAACAAAAGATCTGCCATATATGTCGGTTATTCGGCTGAATGTCGTTATCGTTTGAATACATTGCCTACGTTGAATATTAAAGGAGCAATAACGCGCCAAATATTCCCTTTTTTCCGGCCTGAAAATCGATTTATATGCCCCGTTGGCCTGACCAAAATGTATACCATTGTATCTGAATCGTTTTACACGTGTACGTAGAATACATTGGGTAATTCTTTTGGGAAGGGGTATTTTTTTTAGGGTCCTTTGGGATCAAATATTCAACAAAAGAGATTAGGTAGGTACTAACTCGGTCTAGTTCACTCAATTTGTTTACGTGGATGTGAATCGTTGTTTTTGAATTTTACCAAGTCCAACACTTCATAGATACTTGAGATTCAAAATTGGAGTGGAGGGAGGGGTCCAATCGAAATTTTTGTAATTATCAAAATTATTTCTAGAACTTCAAGCTACAACTTTTGTTTGAAAATTTTTTCAATTGAACCCCTTCCTCTACCAGTTCTTGATAATATAAGTAAGTTAAGTCATATTGTGCAAAATTGGAAGGGAGGGAAGGGTCTAATCGAAAATTTTATATTAACAAAAATTATTTTTAGGATCTCTATCTACAACTTTTGTTTGAAAATTTTTTCAATTGCTCCCTTCCCTCAAAAAAAGGTATCTACCTGATGTGAAATCGGAGGAGGGGGAGGGATCCAATCGAAATTTTCTTAATAACTAAAATTACTTTTAGGATCTTAATGCACCTATAACTTTTATTTGAAAATTTTTTCAATTGGCTCCTTCCTCCCTCACTTCTCTAATTTCTTATTAATATCTTCGGAGTATATGCGAAATAGGTATAGAGAAAATGGACCAATTGAAAAAATTTTCCAACAAAAGTTGTAACTTGAAGTTCTAGAAATAATTTTGATTATTACAAAAATTTCTATTGAACCCCTCCCTCCCCTCCAATTTTGAATATCAAGTATCTATGATTGATGGTCTTGATAAAATTTAACAAGGATCCACATCCATGTAAACAAATTGAGTAAACTAGACACTAGTGGCACTATATGGGTGCATTAATTTTTTCTAAAATTGTAAGTTGAATAGAAATAAACTTTAAAGAAAACTGAAAAAAATTATTCATAAAAAAAATTGAAAATACATTGAAGTAAATAATTTTTAAAAATCCCAAAAAAATGATTTTATTGAAAATTTTGCTTTTGGGCTGAGAAATTTAAATCATTGAAAAAATAATTTGGATAAAAATTTTAAAAGGTGGAAATGTTTTTGAAAAAAAATTTGTAACATGCAACTGGAAAACGAATTTTCTGAAATTAATTCATAGGTAGAAAATTCTAAAAACTTATTTTTTAAAATGTAAATAAGAATTTATTCAAAAATTAAAAAAAAAAGGTCATTTTTGATATTTTAATTTTTTTCTTCAATTTAGGTATGTATAATTTTTAAAATCAAGTTGTAATTTGTTTTAAAATATAAAAAATATTAATTTTCTTAGAGGAAGCATAGCCAGGTTTATTGGGGGGGGGGGGGCGGGCTGATTTGGCCCTGAGCATTAAATTTGAAAGTTTTTAAAGAAATTTTGTCTTTGTGGTATGAAAACTTTGTGACAAAATTTTTAGCACCATATGTCACATCCTACCCCTTCTGAGGGATTAAACTCAACTTCAATTTGGACAAAATTCGTTCATTTTTTTATTTTTTTTTATTTTTTTTTAAATATTTTAGTGAAGTCGTTTTGGGAACCCACGATCTCCTTCCAAATTACTTAGGGGGTCTAAAATTCATATCTGGACATATCTCAACTCAATATTTGTCGTTTGTGGTGATTTCGGCGAAATCGAAAATTTACAATTTTTTTCAACTAATTTTGTGTAGGGAAAATTTTTCCCCAAGTTAAAAATGCCCAAAATTTGGGAAAATGGGCAAAAAATACATTTTTCAATTTTACTGAAATTTTGACATGTGACGTACATCACTTTAAAAATCTAATTTTTTTGAAATAAATAAAAATTATCTGCTTATAAAAAACTATTGAAAATTCACTTCTGAAAAAAAAGAATGACAAATTTATTCAAACATAAAAAAATCGCTGTGGATGTTTTTTTTTAATAATATGAAAAAATATGTTCCTAAAAAAAGTTTTAAAACTTTTATAAAAAAAATCAAACATTTGATATCCAAAAAAAAAAAGCGACGCTGCGAGTTCAAATTACATTCGATAATTCGATTCTATTCTCGTCGGATTCGTTTCTATCAATTAATTCTACTGGAAACTCGACAAAAACAATTTTTCTAATAGCTTTTCACAATTTGTTAAGAAAAATCGCCAACCTCTCCGACAACCTTATCTCCGATCCTCCTTTAACCATCATAAAGCAAAATAAATAACAACGAAATACGTAGGTAGAAACGAAATAAAATAGCCGAAAAACTTCGCCATTTTCCCCCAAGATAACTCAGAAAAAAATAACCGAGACGGAGTCGACATAAAAGAGGATTAAAATTTCGCTTCGTGTTGCCATTTTTCATCCGATAAACGCTACCACGTCACTTTATATTTTTAGATTTTACTAATTTTCGCAGAAAAAGACAATGAAAACGACGCGACCTTAAGAGTACGATGGTGTAAGAATTTTTACGAATTTTACAAATTACATTACGTAAACATTGTTGGCGGTGCTATTCTTTTGGAGCATATTTTTTGATGTTTTTTGAATTAAAAAAGTAAATAAATTTCGTGATTTTTTTTTTTTTTTTGACATAAAAAGAAAAAAAGTACAATTTTCAAACTATAAAGGTGGCCTTATACTGTTATAGAGGAAAAATTACGACTTTTGATAAAAAACTAATTCTTTAGAGAATGGAATTTTTTTATGTGTTTAAAATTCATAACTTTTTTCAGTCGAGAAGATTACAATTTTTTCAGTTGATTTTGCAGGATGAAAAAAATGAGCTGCTAGTTTTGGCCTCGTGATGGAAGTGGGTGTTACTTTTTTCTATATCGTTAATTATGATTTCAATTTTGACCAATTGATTCTTCTTTTCTTATTGGATACATTTTTTTGCTAGAAATTTTAGTTTTGATGATTATATGTAATTACAGCTCCTCATTATTTTGAAAATTGTAATTTTTTTAATAATATTGTTTCAATTCGACACTAAATGAAAATTTTAGGTTAATCACGAATACGGGTTAAAAGTGGAAAGTAATGGCACTTCTGATCATCAGATAGCTTGTGAAAAAAAAATTGAATAAGAAAGCATTCCTGCGAAATTGTCTTTTTTTTTAAATGACTGAGAAAATTGTTAAAAATTGTGAATCTCTAGGTGGAAAGTAATGGCACTTCTAATCATCTGATATCTTCACCTTTTTTGTCAGGTGATTCCCCTGCCATATAAATGTATAATTGCTAAAAATTTCAAGAGAATTAGCATTTCCTGCAAAAATGACTTTTTTCAGAATCACAGAGAAAATTGTAAAAAATTGTGAATCTTTAGGTGGAAAGTAATGGCACTTCTAATCATCAGATTGCTTCACCTTTTTTTGTCAGCTCATTCCAGTACCATATCAGTGTAAAATTGCTAAAAATTTCAATAGAATGAACATTCCTGCAATATTGATTTTTTTTTTAGAATCACAGAGAAAATTGTTGAAAATTGTGAATCTTTAGGTGGCAAGTAATGATTATGGAATTTTTTAGAAGAAATTTTGAGCACCTTTTTCAAGGTTAAATGGACATTCTAAGCTTTCTAGCGACCATTTTGGTAACCCCTCTCAGAGGTGCAATTCTGAAAAAAATATATATGTATTGTGTACTTAGTCTAGAAGTACGAAAAAATTTTCCCGATACCCCTAAAAAACATTTTCTGCCGAAAAAACTTTCCTGCCCCCTCCCCTCTTGACCAGAAAATTGAAAAAACCTTAAGCGCACACCGAGGGTGAGTGCACTACACCAATCGAGGGCGAGTGCACTACACCAATCGAGGGTGAGTGCACTAAACCAATCCAGGGCGAGTGCACTACATCAAGGGTGACTGCAGTACACTGATTGGGGTGAATGTAGTACATCGATTGAGGGTGAGTGCAGTACACTGATCGAGGGTGAGTGCAGTACACCGATCGAGGGTGAGTGCAGTACACCAATCGAGCAACACCTCCTATAATATAAGGCCTTAGCGCTGCACAGCGTGACGTCACTATTGAAGGGATCGAGCCATGACCGTCTACATTTAACAGGCCAGAACACCTCAGACTTGGCAACATCGCACCGGGCCCAGAAAAGCATGCTTTATATGAGGATTATCAATTTTTGTCAGTTTATTTGTTAATAACTTTTTTTCGAAAGGATTTACGAAAATTTTGGTTGAAATATTTTTTGAAGAGAATTAAATTCTCTTTCGAATGATGTATTCACTTTTGAATTTTAATTATTTTTTCGGTGAGTAAACAAGAGAATTATTTGAAGAAATTATGTATGCCTTCGGATTATTGAAAATTACTGTGGTAATATTGATTTGAATTATGAAAAACTATATATCGTTGGAAAGAGCACGAAAAATGCTACATTTCGTATGCTTTGAGTGCCATTCTATCCGTTTTAATTTTTGAGATAATGTAATGCGAATTTTGAGTTCAATATATTTTAAAAACGGTAACAGATAACTTCATACTCAAAGCATACGAAATGTAGCATTTTTTATGATCTTTCCAACGATATATAGTTTTCCATAATTCAAAACAATATTATCAAAGTAATTTCCAATAATCTGAAGACATCAAAAATTTCTTCAAATAATTTTCTTGTTTACGTACCGACAAAAAAAATAAAATTCAAAAGTGAATACATTATTCGAAAGAGAATTTGATTCTCTTCAAAAAATATTTCAGCCAAAATTTTCGTAAATCCATCCTAAAAAAAGTTATTAAGGAAAAACTTGAAAAAAAGGAATAATCTCATATAAACACATGTTTTGTTGGGCCTGGTAAACGCGAAAATGCGGCGATGCCATTAGCAGCTGCTCCGGCCTGTTAAATGTAGACGGTCATGATCGAGCAACGTTCGGCTCGGTTCGGCTGACGCTCGGCAACCGTTTGGCAACGCTCGAGTCTCCGAGTGCGTCCGAGCGTTGCTCAATCGGTGCTGCCAGATCAAGAAATCGAAAAATTTTCCTCCAGTAGTGACGTCACCTTGAACAGCGCTAAGGCCTTATATTATAGAAGGTGTTGAATCTAGGGTGAGTGTAGTACACTGAGGGTGAGTGCAGTACACCGAGGGTGAGTGCACTACACCGAGGGTGAGTGCACTACACCAATCGAGGGTGAGTGCAGTACACCAGTCGATGGACCTCACCCTTGGTGTAGTGCACTCGGTGTAGTGCCCTCACCCTCGAACGGTGTAGTGCACTCGCCCTTGGTGTATGGTACTCACCCTCGGTGTACAGTGTACACTCAAAATTTTTTCAATTTTCTGGTCAAGAGGTTTTCGGCAGAAAATGTTTTTTAGGGGTACCAAACAATATCCCAGATTTGTTCCAAAATCTAAGAACAAGGACATTTCATCTACCTATTTTAATGAGGCTAATCTTACAATTATTGTTTATTATAAAAAAAATTAATTTAATTTTCAATCCAAGAATTAGCGTGTAAAAATGTGAATTTTAACAATTCAAGTCAATTTGTTATCAAATAAGGTTTGTCGATGTTATTTGACCAACTGAACTAGTTTTTTTCATAAAAAATAAAAATCACATAAATCATGAAAAATTGATGAATTTGAATGAAAATCGGGTGAGTGATGTAAAAATAAGTATTTACTAAGCGATTGAGGGGAAAATCTTTTTGACAAAAAATGACCCATTTAAGGTGGAAAAATGGGCAAAAAATCGATTTTTTGCATTTTTGATGGTGACGCACCAAGATTTCAAATTCTACGTATATATGAGGTTGTACTTCTAGACTAAGTACACAATACATATATATTTTTTTAGAATTGCACCTCTGAAAGGGGTTACCAAAATGATCGCTAGAAAGCTTAAAATGTCCATTTGACCTTGAAAAAGGTACTTAAAATTTCTTCTAAAAAATTCCATAAATTACCCTTGGTACCAACTATCATTCATGTGAGTTTGAAAAAAATCGATTGTAAATCGTCAAAGTTGAAAATTTTTAACGAAAACACACAATAAACCCTCCTAGAAGGGGTTAGGGGTGAGATATCGAGCTAAAAATTTTGTCACGGAGGTTTTAGACCATAAGGACCGATTTCCACTGAAAAATTCAAAAATCGGTGCTCAGGGCCAAATCACCCCTATAAACCCGGCTAGATTCTTTGGAATTTTCGCCATATTTTTCAAATAGTAAAAATTTGTCGAATTTGAAAACTTATTTTTACTTTTTTTAGAAGGTTTACCCAGCTGATGATTTAATTTCAAGTATTTATTAAAATTTGAAAATTCTCTATTTTTGAATTTTTGATCAAACTTCAAGTAATTTTAAAAATTGATTAAATTTCGTGAAAAATTAGATATTACGAAGTTGATAATAAAAGTGAGCTTTTCATAGGCAGTTCATTGGGTCGAATTTTTTTCCAAGTGAATAACTTCGGTTAAAGATGAAAATAAAATTACACGTACGCCTATTAATAGCCAATTTTGACATTTCAGTAGGTGGTCATACTGTCACTCACGTGTCACTCCTTACAAATATTTATTTACTGTCACATACGAAGGCAAAAAAGAACGAAATTTTGCGACTGCAGGGACTCGAGTGGGGGCTTGTGTGTTGATATTATCGCAACTCGGAAGACACGTTAAACAATCGAACGAAACCTCGATTCTCATTGCTCACGCCATCTAAAGTAAACATAGGCAATGGTTCGCGTTAACGCATACATTAACGTCAAAACAAAGCAAAAACGAATCAACAATCTAGCAAAGAAACCCGTTTCAGCAGCCACAATATAAGCCAAAACGACGCCGCAGAAATTCGCAAACATAGCCGCATGGGCCACATCATCTGACTCGGGTTCGGGTATTTATCCGACGACGAGCTCTTACGTATACCGGAGCTATATGCTGGCTACATTCGGAGTTCTAGGTACGTGCTCGTATAATTACGATTCGGTTGAAAAATTCTCTCATTTCTTGCCAACAAAGAGAACGTACCTCGATATTGAATGAATTACGGAGCGAATGAGTTATAAAAAGGAGCGCTGGCTGCACGATGCATGCCAGGCTAGGACTTTAACCCTGGATTTTGAAATTTCGCGCTTCAACGCCCAACAATGGCGTAGAGTTTTTTGTTTAAATGAAATTTTTTTCCATTTTTACCAGGTACTTGGAACTTACACTCGCAGAATGCCAAGCTCGTTCGAATTTAGCAACTCGAGCTGCGAATATTTTAGATAATTACTTAGTCGAGAGTGATGAGAGTGAGGGGACGTTTGAAGGGTGTAATTTTTTTCATAAGTTAGCTCTCCACCTCTCCTTTCACCGCAGCTTTACTATATACGACTCACGTCAAAGTAGCTCGGTTTTTTGTAATGTAAATTATAATTCAACTGTCACGAAAAATTTTTCGTAGTAAAAATCGATCTGCTAAATCGACGACTTCTTTTATCCGACGAGCTACTAGAGCACAACGAGCAGCTCGTATACGAGCAAAAGTATCGCTCGCGGTGGCTTTCTCTGTATCCAAAAAGCAAATATTTCTCTATCGCTCGTACTGGCATATATCAATTTACCGTACCCCGAGTACACATATACTTAATATACGTTCGAGTTTAATTAATTTCCTCATACGCGAGCTCGATTCAAAATTAATTTCCTTGTCATGATTTCGGCATTCTTACGCGTAGTGGTTTTTTAAGAGCCACCCTTAGGAGTATATAGTCACTGCGCCACTCGCGAGCTCGAGTAAACAATTCCAAATATCTATTGACGATCCGACTAAGACAATAAAATTTACTCGTATCATTAGATAAATACGACCAGAATCGCGAGTTCGCAATCATGTGAGCTTTAGAAAGAAGTATTGCTTCTTTAATCGCAATAAAAATTTCTCGACACGTGCGCATCACGTATCGTACTCACAGTATGGTCTTATACTCGTAGCATGTGCAATTCGATGGCGAATATTTCATAATATAAGACATTAGTCGACTTACTCGTCTTAATTCGTGAAAATTCATCGCCTTCGTCCAATATTTTAGACTTATGCTAAATTTTTTCATAATATACTTTCAACGTTGAGCTTCCTTTTTCCTTAGTTTTTTTTTGAGCAGCTCTCGATAGTTATTTATCTTTTTATAGGTATCACCGAAATAAAAAAAAATAACTACAAGCAACTTCAACTTTTTATTTTGAAAAAAAAAAAAACAGGAAAAATTTAATTATTTTCATTGAAAGAAAATTCATTTTCCCAAAAAATTGAATCATCGGAGAGCATTTTTTTTTTTGTTAGAGCTTGAGATAAAAATTTGATTTTTTCATTTCAAAAAATTGCAAGATCATTATTTCAAAAAAATTTAGATTTCTTTTCAAAATAATAATACCTAATTATTTTTTTTTTCAAGATTTGGTACAAAAAATTGAGATTTTTTCCTTCAAAAATACTGAGAAGTATTACCTATAATTTTTATTTCAAAAAAAAAATAATAATAAAAAATTTTATTCTTCAAAAAGTTGGTAAAAATTTTCTCCTAAAAATTTATTATTTCCTTAAAAAGGTCACAGATTCCTTATTTTAAAATCAAAGGAGATTTCTTTCAAGAATTGAGAAAGGAAAACTTTGAAGAGTATCTTCTCCAAAAAAATTGAGAATGGTTTTACTTCAAACAAAACTGAGGAAATTTTTTGCCCCTGTCCCCCAAAAATAAAAAAATTAAAGGTTTTCTTCTCCAAACAAATTTAGTGATTTTTTTTCAAAAAAATTGAAGATTTTATCCACAAAAGAAGTTGAGAGAATTTTTACTCCTAAAAAATTAAAAGACATTTTTACCTTTTTTTTTTTTTTTTTTTTTTTACTTGAAATCATATTTTAATTTTTTATTCCAAGAATGTTTTTTCTTCAAAATGTAGGCTTTTTTGAACTGGCTCCAAGAAATTGAGACTTGATATTCTTGTTCAAAAAAATCCACGATATTTTTTGATCAACAAATTGAGAAGTATTTCCGCTCCAAAAATTAGATTTTTTCCTCCAAAAAAATCAGAAAGTTATTGCTGCAAAAAAGTAGGGGAATTTTTTACTCCCCAAAAAATTGAAAATTTCCCCTCCAAAAAATTACACAGATAATTTAGATTTTCCTCTCTGAAAAAACTGTTTTTTTTTTTGTTTTTTTTTTTTAATTTGAAGTTTTTGGGCCGACTCCAAATAGATGAGAAATTTTCAATTCAAAGAAAATTTTAAAATATTTTCGCTTCAGATTTTTTTACTGGATTTTTTTTTTGAAGTTTGAGACAAAAATTGATTTTTTTTTCAGAAGTATTGAAAAGTTTTTATTGAAAAAATTTAATATAAAAAATTTTATTCTCAGAAAAATTGAAAGATTTTCTTCTCAAAAAATTGAAAGAATTTTATTTTAAAACATTGAAGTTTTTTCCTCAAAAATTTGGGAAATATTACTTATTTCTTCAAAAAAATTGAGCCTTAAAAAATCCAGATTTTTTTTTCAAAATTTAAAACAAAAAAAGAATTTTTATACAAAAATATTGTACCTAAGTGCTTTATTAAAAATATATATATTTCTTCATAAAAATTGACCCTAAAAAATCCAGAATATTTTTTTTCAAAATTTGAAACAAAAAAAGAATTTTTCCTACAAAAATATTGTACCTAAGTGCTTTATTGAAAAAAAAAATAATAATTAGAGAAAATTTCTTATTAGGTACCGTAAAAACATGAAGATCTTTCTTATAAAAAAATTCTTTTACTTGAAAAATTGAAGGATTTTTTTTCAAACTCCAAAAAAATCAATTTTTTTCTCTCCAAAAATATGGAGATTTTATTTCTAATGAATTAAAGGACTTTTTTCAATAGAATTTGAAAAATTTTTATGAGTTTTTTCTTATATCCTAATTAGGAAAGTTTTACTCCAAAAAAATAATGAGTAGATTCTTCTCCAACGATTTCAAAAAAATACGATTTCCTGCAGAATATTGAGAGATTTTTCAGAAAAAATTATTGCGAAACTTTTTTTAGTCAAGTATTTTTTGCTTTAAAAAATTTGAGAATTTTTGTTCCAAGAAAATTAACAAATAATTTGAGAAATAATTTTGCCTTAAAAACACGATTTTTTTCCTCAAAAAAAAAAATACCTCGGTATGAGAAAATTTTTACTTCAAAAATCGAAGTTTTTTGTTCAAAAGAATTAAACAATTTTTTGTTCCTCAAAATTTTTTCAAAAAATTTGGTCAAAAATTTGAGATTTTTCCTCAGAAAACATTGATAATTTTTTTAAACAATTTTTTCCTTGAAGAATTTTTTATATTTAAGTAAATTCAGGAGTTTTTTCTCCAAAAAATTGCATAGGTATTTTTATTCTCTAAAAAATGAATATTTTGCTCCAAAAAAAATTAGGTAATATTTCCAATGGAGTGAAAAATATCCATTTTCAAAACTTGTTTTCAAAGAGCTACCCACACATAAATTAATTTTCCGAAGCAAGTATTTCATTCGTTTACGAAACATTTTACTGGAATGAAGACATCCATATTATAATTCGAAACCTCAAAACCAACTTCCATTCCAAAATGTAAATTGAGCCAATTCTCAAAAAGCATTCCACTGGTATAAGAAAATCGAGAAAATAAACGAAAATTTATACTATGTACGGACATTCTTTCGCTTTTCAAATGCATACTCGTTGTTTTCACATTGCTTCACCTCGACGAACTCATGAGCCATCGGGCTGAGCTGATTTTCCTTCTTACCAAATACGTATTTCTGGTCGGTATGAAAATATTCATCGGTAAACACACAGGCAGTAAACTTCGCAAAGATTTCCTCCCCAATGAGCACCTTACAAGCTCTCGGAACTTCGAAACACTCGAAGAAGCGAAATTCGCTAAGGAAAGAAAACAACTACAAATATTTAAACCTCTTCTCAAGGAAGGCTTTTCCTTCTTGTAGTTCAATTTTGTTTTGATTAGTATGAATTCTCTGAATACGAGAGATTCGGTCAACTACGCTACGTTTAAAATCGAAAACGTTTGTAATAAATAACAAATCGATCTCCGAGTTTCGCCTTTGGGGTATTTTTGAACGTGACGCGTGACCATAGAGGTTGATTTGCCACATGGCGTCTTCAGTCGTGACTACATCTCGTAAAATTTGTACAATTGAAATGATTTTATAAAGGATTAAGAGAGCAAGTTATTAAGGAAATTGACGTCATTTTAGACACGTGAAAATCCTATTTTATAATTTCATTTTCATTTTATAAACGTTTTTCTCCAAATCACGATGAAAAAATCGCACCATAAACGAATGAATATTTCATTCACCGGGCGATACAAAAGGTACAAAAAAAAGTGCAGGGTTAAATGCAAACATTATTCTGATATTTCCATTCGATATCTTTATTTACAAGCGATGACATTTGATTGATTTCTCACTCTATCAGTGTGGCCAATTACATAAAGGGAAAAAGTAGGTAATCTAAAAACCGTACAATTGTACACGGAAGTAAAACCGAGTCATCGTCGAATTCGATCGCTTGTTTCTGACAAGTACCTACGCCGAGGTAAACAAAATAAATTTATATACTTGAAAGATTACTTCGCCAGATATATGTACAAAAATACCTGCGCAATACGCTCGCACTGAAATAGAGGTTCGAGTGTTTTAAAAATACACACCGTGTCTCGTCAGCTTGTCGCCAAAGTCAATTCATAAAGTATTAAATTTGGAGGGGAAAAGGGGAAGATGGTAAAAGAATCAACATTTTCTTGAATAAGGAAAACGACTTTTCACAAGGTAAATATTTAAACAGTTAAATATTGGGAAAAGAATGCTTACAATCTTCGTATTTTTATTTCAGAAATTTGATTCCTTCGAGAGGACATATTTTTGGAAATTTTTCGAATTTAACATTTCACCTGGGTACAGTATTTAATACTGTTAATTTCAAAATTTTCATAGGTGAATTCCTCTCAGGGGCTCAATTTGGGGCCAAAGGTGAATTTCCTCCAAACACCTGCATTTTAATACTAATATTGTAAATTAAAAAAATTTTCAAAAATTTCACGCCTCTAGGGTGCAATTTGGGGATATTTGTCATTTATACTGATTTCATCATAATCATTTTTTTTTCAACAAATCTTGTGTACAAACTTTCCAAAGTCAAAAGTACTTAATTTGTAAAAACGGTCAACAAAAAATTAAAGTTTTTCGATTTTTCTAAAATTTTGACTTGTGGTCATGTATAGGGTGAAGCATGTCTAACAATTGTAGATCCCTAGATCATCTAGAAAAAGGTCGTGGGTTCCCAAAATGGCGTCATTCGGATATTTTAAAAGAAAATTTGAAAAAATGCTAATAATGAACGTTTTTATTTTTTGCTTATCTTCAATACTTCAGACGCTATGCAAGAAAAACAAAAAAAATCTCTCAATTTTTCAGAGTTTTACGAATTTTTTGGATTTGGGAGGAAATGAAAGGGTACCTACTGGAAAAGTAAGATTGATAACTTGTAGAAAATTAAATTCTCTTTCAAAAATGGTCTTTTCACTTTTTCCCCATCTTCAATATTTCAGGCCCTACACGAGAAAAACGAAAAACAATTCAAGTTTTCTGACTTGTAGGAAATGAAAGTGTAGGTACCTATACATAATTTTATCATCATTTTTTCTCTCGTAGCGCCTGAAATACTGAAGATGGGCAAAAAATGAAAAGACCCTTTTTGAAAGAGAATTTTATCTTCTATAAGGTATCAATCTTACCTTTCTGGTTTACCTACTCAAAATTGAGTACCCTCAATTTCTTTTCAAGTACAAAAAATTGTCAAATTTCAGGAAATTCATTTTTCGTTTTTCTGGCGTAGCACCTAAAATATTGGAGATAGGCAAAAAATGAAAAAAAAAAACTTTTTGATTGGAAATTTAATTATCTACGACTTGACAGTCTTATTTCTTTAATTTTCCTAAAATTCAAGCCAATATCTCAACATGAAAATTATTCAATATTGTATAATGTATACAATTATACATGGATAAAATGTTTTTTTTTTTTTTTTTTGTTTTTTGTTTTAAAATATAAAATAATTATGAATGGCAACTCAGAAATAATTATTTTATTTAAATCAGAATGAAATTCCTTTTCTAATGATGTCAAAAAACCATTTAAAAAAAATGAATTCAGCACCTTTACCAAATGATTCATCGAATTGTAGAATTTCTGGGGGAGGGGAAGGTCCTCATATTATTCATTCTTAAATTTCTTTACAATTCATCACATTATTCGAAATTTATTTTTCCGATTTTTTCTAACCCCCCCCCCCCTCCCCCTTCATCACCAAAATGTTCATCTTTTGAATTTTTATCCTAATGAAATATTTGATTTTTCCCCAAAAAAATTCACTTTTATTTTGGTACCTCCAAAACTTTTGAATTTTCAAGAATATCAAACATAATTCCTTTTTGAAAATTTCAAAAAATTAAAATTTCAAAATTTCAACGGTTTAAAATCAGATTGTCGAAAATATGTATTATTTCATTTCTGAACCAACTAACAATATTCCATCCCCACTATATAATTAAAATGTACTTTCTGATAAAAATTTCAAATTGCAAAATCAAAGGCGTAAAAGGAGGAACTAGAAAATGAACGAGCCGGTGTGTCAAGAGGAAATAAGGTGAGTTAATTGAATTTTACGCCAAAACCGCGTCTATGTAAAATCCTTGAAAATCCCTTTGCTCTCATTACCACATATTGTAACTTAATTAACTATCTACGAGTACCTTTTTTTTTACGTAGATAATTACGTTTTAAAAACTCGACTTCGCAACAAGTACCTACCACGTGAAAAAAAATGGCTCTACGATTCAACTTGGAGCAGCACTGGAAGTGGAAGGAGGAGGGGCATTTTCCAGTAGCAATTGTAGGCAACTAGTGTTTAGATTACTCTATTTGTTTACATGGTGGCGGATCGTTTTTGTTAAATTTTACCAAGTAAAATTCTTTAAAATTGGAGAGGAGGGAGGGGTCCTATCGAAATTTTTGTGATGACCAAAATTATTTCCAAGACTTCAAGGTACAACTTTTGTTTGAAAATTTCTTCAATTGGTCTCTTTCCTCTACCAAATTTTGATAATTATAGTCATATTTTGCAAAATTGGAGGGGAGGGAAGGGTCTAATCGAAAATTTTATAATAACAAAAATTATTTCTAGGACCTCAATCTATAACTTTTGTTTGAAAATTTTTTCAATTGGATCCATCTTCCACTTTTGAAAAAGTATCTAACTGATATTATGCGAAATCAGAAGAGAGGGAGGTATGCAATCGAAATTTTTATGATAACCAAAATTATTTTTAGAATCTTAATCTACAACTTTCATTTGAAAATTTTTTCCATTTGCCCCTTCCTCCCTCCCGCCACCAATTTTTAAATAGTATCTTTGGAGTGTTATGCAAAATCAGTGGGAAGGGAAGGGTCCAATTGAAAAAATTTTCAAACAGAAGTTGTAGCTTGAAGTTTTTGAAATGATTTTGGTTATTACGAAAATTTCGATAGGACCCCTCCCTCCCGCCCAATTGTGAATATAAGTATTTATGTAGTATTTGGACTTGATAAAATTCAACAAAAACGAGCCGCCACCATGTAAGCAAATTGAGCAAACAAGACGCTAGTCTTGAAGGCATATTTCTAAGTTTCAATTAAACAAAATAAGTAGGCACGCCTCGAAGTGGTTTCCACTGCGTAAAAACGTGCCAAAGTTTATATTTCTCTACTCTCATCGACTTGACTGGCATCTGTATTCGTACAGCAGACACGTGTCAGATACAGATGCACCGCCAATCAAAAAACTCCGAAATTTAAACGTCACTTTGAAACGTCTGCTTGCTTATTTTCGGCTCGTACATTTTACCCTACGGTTAATAAACCAAATTAGGATCACACCTACCACCTTCGAGTGGGTTAGCCGAATGAAAAATCTACCAAAAACCACATTGCGGTGTTTCCAAGGGTTAGAGCTATATAAGAAGGCGTAATAATTAACGAAGTAAATTCTCGTCTATTCCAATTTCCAACATCGTGTCTTATTCTCTTAAATTTATCGTTATCGATTACCCAATACCCACCGGGCTGGGCTCGTATTCGAGGCTTATTAGTTGGACAAATAGACCATTATTTTGGTTACATTTTGATCAAGCACACATTGTACGAAAATACGTCTTTTTTCGTGATATACAATACCTATATACGCCAGACTCATGGCATATTAAGTCGTACAAGGGCGTAACTTTCGGACGAGTTGCTGAGGTCAACGACGGTCTGGCTCGTGGCTCGGACTATTTCATGCCTTACACAAACCCGGTCACTTTACCTATCTCATTGATCCAGAATGTTGCAAAAAGTAGCTTTATTTTTTTACGTTAAAACATATTCCTACTTTGGCACTGTTTCTTTATGAATACTCGTACTTTACGAAACGCTACGTACACAACCACCAGTTGCCTTATTTAAAAAAAAGTATCGCTATCGTCACGTGTCATGGCCAAGGAAGGGGTATTAATTCGGTCGAGTTAATAAAAAGCTCTTAACGGTCGTATATTTGGTGGTTAATGCGGGTAATACGTTTCACGCCAGTCGTAGCATTTTCCAATCCCTGTTTCGGTGTAATAAACGTACGTATACGTGTGATTCGTCCAGCAATATGGTCTTTAATAGCTGTACAATAATTACCAAGTAAATACTCGCGTAGCGACGATAAAACTTCCTTCTACGTAGAATCACATCCTCCCATCCTCCTTCCTGGTTGCTCTGCTCTGATCATATATAACAAACTCGTAAAGTTATTCGAGTAGAAGAAAAAAAAGTCCAAGGGCTGCTTTGGTCGAATCTCGAATTAATTAGCATAATTTACGTTAGGTTCGAAGCAGTCGTTCAACACGTAGTTGGTCGTACTATGACTGGCCAGAACCCGACTTGCACCCACTAGCTTTTATACAGGGTGTTCAGTTATGAGTATGCACCTTCATCCGGTGAAGTCTGCAGTTTGATTCGGCTGTGTGCAGAAATATTTGCCTAATGATACTATTGAAGGGACTGAGATACATTCTGTGAAAAAATTTCCAGATTTCCAATTTTTTTCTCTCGCAATTCTCTCATTAGGAAACATAAAATGAAGATGGGGATTTTTTTCGTAATATGGCATCACTGACCTATAGTTATTTTTTTGTGAGAATGTAATTTTCCAATACTAGATCCTTCATCCTTCTCAGCATTATATTTCTATATTTTTTGATTTTTTTAAATTTTCACTAATTTTCAATCAAATCCTCTTTCCTGTAGTTTTCATGTTTTTTCAATTTTCCCATCTTTATAATTCCAACACTTCTGTTCAATTATCAGTTTTTTTATTTTTTCAATATTTTAGTTCAAGATATTACTTAAATCCACTTGCATTATCTATTTTAACATTTTCAATTTTTCATTACCAATTTCCATTCACATTCCATTTTTTTTTTCAATGTTTTGCTCAAATTGATTTTTTATTTTATTTTATTTTTTTTTTTTTTAATTTTCAAACTAAACATGAACTTTCAATTTTCTTAATTTTCAAATTCTTCAATTTTAATTAAATTCGAAATGGATAAGTACATATTTAAAAATGCGATATTGAAAATTTTCCAAATTTTGGTTCGATAACATTTGGAAAAAAATCGACGAGTAATTCAATACACTGCATTTTTTGATAACAATTTTCAAGTTCAAATTTTTTTAATTTTTTCTTTTGGTTTCATTTTTTTATACCTAATGTTTACATGTTGAAAAATTTTCCAAACTTTAAATTTAAACCTATTTTTGAAGAAATTTTCCATTTAAATTCAAATTGATTTTTTCAATTTTTCTATTATTACTTACCTACCTAGCTGAATTTCATTTTATAAAATTTACTTCTATTTTTTCGTTGAGAATTACATTGAATTTTCTTTTCAATTTATACCTACATTCAATCATAAAATAATCAATTTTTTCTATTTTCAGATCGGTTTGATTTTTTTTTTCTTCAAGTACCTAGTTAGGTATTTAATTCATTTTTTAAACATTTGATTTTTCCAATTTTTCATGCTTTATCATTCTTAATTTATTTGTATTTCAATTTTGAAAATTTTAAATTTTTCGTATTCATTTTATTTTATTACTCTATCTTATTCAGATGTTTTTTTTTTGAAGAAAATTTCATTTTTAAAATTTTTTTCTGGGTTTTACTTCAAGTTTATCATCTATAAATTCATTTTTTTCCAAATTGACGTAGGTACATTGTTTTTCACTTTTAATTTTCCCATTTCCCCAATGATTTTTTTTAAATCCGTTTTTTAAGACCACCTGCTCAGTTCTTCCAATATTTAGCTCAACTGGAATTCTTTTGAATTTTTTATCTCATTCATTTTTAGATGTTAACTTTGTCCAATTTTTTAAGTTTTTCGATTTTTTAGTTAAATTATCTAATATTAAATAATTTAATTTTTTCAACACTTGCGTCTTGTTTTCATTCCAAAAATTGTCCAAATTGTAATTCAAGTTCATTTTTGGAAAAAATTTCCAATTTTAATTTTTAATCCATTTTTTCAATTTTTTCGCTTTTTAGTTGAAATATTAAGTAGGTATTCTTAAAACTTTTAATTTACTTTCATTATTTTTTACTTTAAAATTTTTGTCAGAAAAATTCACTCGTTTTTTCATTGATTTTTTTTTTAATCTTCAATTACATTCCATTTTTTAATATTAAATTTTTCCAATAGGTACCTATTTAACTAAATTCGAATTTCTTATAAATTTTTATGTAAGTAATTCATTCTTTAATGTTCAATTTTTCCAATTTTCAGTTCAATTTTTTTTTAAAGCTAGGTAGGTATAGGTATACTTTCTGTTTGTAAAATTTTCCCATTTTTGATTCGATACTTTTAAGAAAGAAAAAAATATTTTCATTTTAAAGTTTTCTTAATTTTAATGAAGTTAATTTTTTAAGGAATTTCCTAGTTTTAATTTCATTAGGTAAATCTTTTCATCAATTTTTTTCAATTTTTCTACTCAAATTTAATTTTTTGAATTATTTATTTAACCTTTTCATTTTTTGACGTTTGGTTTTTCACTTTTCTCAATTTTCAGTTCAATGCCATTTTTTGAAAATTTCGAAAATTTATCAATTACACAGGGGAACAACCATTTTGAGAATGGGTCCAAAATAGGCTTAATCGATAGTATAGACCTAGAAACAAAAATCAATTTCTCATTTTTTAATTTTATTTGCTTTTGCGGGTACAGTGGAGGGGGGGGGGGTTCAAAGTGGCGAAAATCGGGGTTTTTGCACCTTTTCAACTGCTCATAGCGCCATAAATATTGCTCTACGAACGAAACCAATGGCAGATTCGGAATCTACGTTAAATTTTGAGAAAACATCTCTGTCCGTTTTTCCAATTTCCAATTTTAAAGTACCTTGTTAGCGTTTTAATTTTGTTATCGAGATCGTCGCCGTTCCGCGCGGAGACAGCCCGATAGTTACCGAACCGTTCCCACGCGTAACGTCGGCGGTCTCGATAAAAAAATTAAAACGCTACTAAGGTACTTTAAAATTTGAAATTGGAAAAACGGACAGAGATGTTTTCTCAAAATTCAACGTAGATTCCGAATCTGCCAGTGGTTTTGTTCGTAGAGCAATATTTATGGCGCTATGAGCAGTTGAAAAGGTGCAAAAACCTCGATTTTCGCCACTTTGAACCCCTCCCGTACCCGCAAAAGCAAAAAAAAACGAAAAATGATAAATTGCTTTTTGTTTCTAGGCCTAAACAATCGATTAAGCCTATTTTGGACCCGAACACAGAAAAAAGTTCAAAAATTGTTCCCTAGTGTTATTTTTAACAAATTTTTCCATTTTTGGTATAATTTTTTTAAACAAAAATTTTCACTTTCAGCTATTATGAATTTTAAATTTAGGAACTTTCCTATTTATTTATTTATTTTTTATTGAAATTTTTCAAATTTCAATTTTTTTATCATTTTTTGAAATTTTTTATCAATTTTTAATTATATACCTATTCGCTTTTTTTAATTACCTATTCAATTTTTCGGCATTAACTGAACTTGAAATTTTTAGAACTTTAAATTTATTTGTACCTATCCACAATTTTTTTTAATGATTAATGATTCCTATTTTCAATTTTTTTTTTTTCAATTTTTAATTGAATAACAGACTTTCATTTCGAAAATTTCTGATTCATTTCATTGAATCATCGACTTTGTTTGACATTTTTTCATTTTTAATTTAAATTTTAATTTCTTTTCAATGTTTTAATTTTGAAAAATTCATGGTTTCCAGTTCGAGCTTATTCTGACGAAATTATTCGATTTTCAAATTGATTGTTCAAATTTCCAATTTTTCCAATTTTCAACTAAATCCTGTCTCATCAAATAAAATTCATGTTGAAAATTTTCCTTTTTGAATTTTTAGTTTATTTTTGAATATTAAAAAAAAATTGTTTTTGTATATAATTGAGTATCTATCATAACTTTTCCAGTCTTTAATTTAATTTTTCCTAAATAAACTTTAAAAAGTGAAATCAAATTAAAAATTACAGCTTTTGAAATGAAACAAAATTAAAAGTAAAAAAAAATTTAAATGCCTTCGTGCATTCATTTCATGTTGTTCGCACTTTAAAACTTTTTTATTATAGGCTGTATCGCGTTCCTCCAATTGCAGGATTAGGCAAAAATATCGACACACTGTTGAAACAACTTGCTCATTTTCCAGTTCGAGGGGGAGCTATTCTTAACTGAGACACCCTGTATGCACGCACCTGTAAAATTACCTACACTTTTAAAGGCTCCGTAAATATAGGTTACAACGTACTTCACACGCACAGAGTGTACCATCTCGACACAGTCACACTCTTGTGTAATTCACCGAGTAGGTATTTTTTGCTCGCACCCAAAAGTTTGCGTCCCTTTGGATTTTTTTTTCTTCTCACGTCCGCACCTGACGTCAAGTTGGCTATTTAAACAGGCCGCATTTAGCCCCTTTTTCGCTGAATAAATACCACAGCTGTGCACACAAAATAGTAGCTTTTTGAAATGGTCCGACTTGGTTAAATATGCTCGCTGCCGCTGTAGCGCTGGTGTTGTGATTGCTCTTGAAAGAATATCCATCTTCCGACATCTTTCTGCGTCCGCGTCTGCCCCTTTCGTCTTCTCGGCTTATAGTTTGATTGACTGTATATTTTTCACTATAGCTCGTCTCTTTTGCTTATAAAGTGTATACTTTCAATTTACCAACTGTAACCTTGCCTTTGGTGAAATCTTTTTGCGTGTTTTTTACAAATATACGAGAGGTATACGTACACAACACAAAGGCAAAAATCCATTATAGTGTGTATTTTCGTGTATAAATAGAGAAGTCTAAAGCTTTGTTAAACTAGGCCCAAATTCTAAACATATACAGGATGTCCTAACACTAATTTTATTCTTGAAAAATTCTGCGTTCCGGTTCGTAAAAAATACCTACAAAATTTTTATTCCAGTTCGCGAAAAATCTAATTATGAAATAGATATATACTCGTAGTTTGAAAACTATTTCAAATTGTTTGAGAAAAAGTCACTTTTATATGCAGAAAGAAATTCTTAGTTTTACAAATTTTTTGCAAAAATATTCCCAAATGTGTTAAAGAAACATAACTTTTAAATTTTCTAAAAAAATAAGACAATTTTTTGAAGAAGAAAGTTTCCATATTTTCTGAATTATTTTTCTCAAATTTTCAGATAATAATCGTTCAATTTTTTTGAGAAAAAAAAATAAAGAAATTTTTTTATATTCTTTGGAAAAAAATATCACATTTTTTGGAGGGAAAAAAACACCATTAGGGTAGTTTTATTTAAAATAAAATCTCTTATCTTTAGAGAAAAAAATTGTGAATTTTTTTGAGAAAATTATCTCTATTAGATATTGTCAAACATTTTGGAGCAAAAAAAAAAACAATTTTTCTGTTTAAAATGAAGCCTCTCATTTAAAAAAAAAAGTTCTCAGTTTTTTTTTTTGAAAAAAAAATCTTGACAAATCTCAATTTTTTGAAGGAAAAATACTTTTAAAATTTTGAAGAAGAAAAAAACTCTTATTTTTTTGTAGAAGAAAATCTCACATTCTCAAAGAAGAAAAAAAAATGAATTTCAAAGAAATCTTTCAATTTTCTTGGAATAAAAAATACCTCTTTTTTTAGGACACCCTTTAAAAAATTTTCACGTCTTATTGCCAAAAAATAGTTTAAAATGGATTAATTTATTTGGTTTTCTATCTAAAGTCTTGAATAATATTTATTGATTGATTAATTTATAAAAATTTGTTTTCTAAAGTGCAACAAAATAACTGTAAATTGAATCAATTTTTTAAAAATTTTATGTTTTCAAAAGCTTATAAAATATCGAAAACCCAGTCATAAAAAATATCTGAAGTTATCAAAAGTGGGGAGGAGGAGGATTAGAAAATTAATAAATTGGAACTATTTTCAGTTTGGGATTTTGATCTGACTTGGCCAAAATTTTGGATCAAAATGATTTTCCATATTATTTAACAGATTAAATTAAATAATTTTCAATTTCAGTTTCTAATTTCAAAAAATCAATAATCACTAAATTTTTATAAATCAATTAATTTTTCATTTAATTTTTTTTTTTCATTTTTGTAACAAATTCAATAATCTTGTGTTTTCGATAAATCTATTCAATTTTAACTATCACCTTATCGATTTGCGAGTATTTTAATACTTTAATAATCATTTTTTCGACTTCGATGAATCGGCCGATTTTCAATTCAATATTTTGAAATTTTTGTAAACCAATGCCCCTTGAAAATCAAGATCATACTATTAATTCAGAAAATGTATATTTTCAAATTCAAAATGTTCAAGTTGAAATTTTTTTTTCTTGCTTCGCTTGGACAGCAATCACTTCTCAGTTTTTGATTAAATTCATTTTTTTTTCTTTTAATGAAAAATCTTCCATTTTTTTTTTTTTTTTGGAGTAAAAAATAGGTAGGTATGTAAATTACTCGTAATATGGTCATTGGTCGCAGAATTACCATCAAATCCATAAATATATCTAGTAATTGCACCTAAACGAATATTTCGCGTGCAAATCGCTTTCGACCAATTTCCTCGCAGTCGTTTCCCCCTCAATTTATAGCATTTTCCGAGCTAATCTTGGTCGCGACGATAATTTCGTCCATATTTCGACGAAAAATTACCACCCAAGTGGTAAAAATGATACCAACGTAGAAGACAAATTGTCGATAAATTCCACCTTATGGAGAATTTCTCAGCTACGAAAAAGAGGCACAAATTACGTGTTAACGGGCCATTATGCGCGTCTGTTGGCAAACCTTGATCGTCGCGTCGACCTGGCTTCGGTTCAGTATTCCCAACTCAGCATCGCGAAATCACCCGAGCGAATCGCTGAACGTTGCGTTGGAAAAAAAGACGAAAGCGCCATACCGTAATACGTAGAACAGCGTAATAATGAAATAACGCTCGTTGAGTGTTTTCCGTGATTGTTGCTTTTCTTCTCCTTCTTTTTTTATTTTATGATGACGATGGCGCCGTTATGCAAAATATCGTACGAGCGATAAATTCTCAAGGACTTGCGAGGAACAGAATACGATGTCATGTCAGGATCTATGACTGCCTAGTGCCTATGGCGTGTAAATAGGCTCGCAGGGTATGGTGCAGGAGTAGATGCGTAGAGAGAGGGGGTGTCATGACGTATATAGTCTTATATGCATAGCTATAGGCTCTGCGAAAGTTAAAAGCTATGAGCCAGTTCGCATCGAGTGAAACAATAAATTAGGTAAAAGTTTACACGGGGCGAGTACACGATGCCGACTCGGCGTATTTTTTATTACGCGTATGAAGGCCCGGGCCGGGCTGGGCCGGAGCTTGGTACGTTGTTAACGGCTCGATGCGATGATAACGTTCGGCTACGACTTTAGGTCGTAATCGTAGCAGCCGATAGGAGCATCCGAAACTGACACACAAAGGATTACGATCGGTAGTTTGAGAACTGGGAGGTGCCGACTAGTCGCCGTTTCACTCGTTTGTATTTAGATAATATCGCATCGGCTCGTATATGTGGGTTTATAGCACGTATAAGAAAAAGGAATTTGATAAGAAGACGATGATGACGTCGACGAGCATCGAAAAAGACTCGAGCTTTTGAGAAGAAAAATACAAAAAACACGAGATAGGCGGTAAAGGCAACTAAGACGAACGTATATTTAAAACGAATCGCATCGACGAAACCAGGCTTTTAAATTACTACGTCAAAGCAGCTACATATAGGGTGTCCTAACCAAAATTCCCGAGCATGCTACTCGATCGATAATATCGAAAGTTGAAACGTATCGATAAAACATCGTTTAAAAATCTAAAGATGTTCTCACGATATGATACAGATTTAGCTGTACGATTTTATAGGCAAAAAATCTAAAAACTATCGAATTCGATAGTATTACGATTTTAGGACGATATTCGTCAACGATACTATCGACAAAGAATATTAAATTTATCGAATCCGATTTTCCACCGATTTTGTGCAGATATTTGAAACTATATTATCGACAAATAATCTGAAATTTCTCGAATTCGATTTTTTAACGATTTTGTGAAGATATTTGAAACTATATTATCGACACGTAATCTGAAATTTCTCGAATTCGATTTTTCAACGATTTTGTGACGATATTTAGAACTATATTATCGACAAATAATCTGAAATTTCTCGAATTCGATTTTTTAACGATTTTGTGAAGATATTTGAAACTATATTATCGACACGTAATCTGAAATTTCTCGAATTCGATTTTTCAACGATTTTGTGACGATATTTACAACTATATTATCATAACAGAAATTAATTACGGGTAATTGAGCCAAATTAAACATAGAAAATGTATCTAAGCTAATATTTCGCCAGAATTACATCTGGCTTCTTCAGAGCGTGGATCACTACTGGATTATCGACAAATAATCTGAAATTTCTCGAATCCGATTTTTCACCGATTTTGTGCAGATATTTACAACTATATTATCGACAAATAATCTGAAATTTCTCGAATTCGATTTGTTAACGATTTTGTGAAGATATTTGAAACTATACTATCGAAAAAGAATATTAAATTTATCGAATTCGATTTTTTAAAGATTTTGTGAAGGTATTTAAAACTGTATTATCGACAGATTATATGAAATTTCTCGAATTCGATTTTTCAACGATTTTGTGACGATATTTAAAACTATATTATCGACACATTATATGAAATTTATCGACTTCGATATTTCAACGATTTTGTAACGATAGTTGTTGAAACTATATTGATTTTTTTCTAGTCAAAAAATACCTACTTTATATTCAAAATTGGATGGGAAGAAAGGGCCAAATCGAAATTTTTATAATAACCAAAATTAAATCCGGAATATTATTCTACAACTTTTGTTTGAAATGTTTTTTCAATTGGACCTCATCTCTAGCCTCTATTATTTTGCATTTACCTACTTACGTGTAACAGTAATATGCGAAATCAAAATTGAAAAAATTTTCAAACAAGTTATCTAGTTTTTTTGGTTTACTAGGTATTTTACTTGAAACCAGATCGTTGTTCTTAAATAAAATTTTACCAAGTTCAATACTACGATTACTATGTGAATACTTAGTATATAAAATTGAACGGGAGGGAGGCGCCCAATCGAAAATTTTGTAATGACCAAAATTATTCTTAGAACTTTAAGCTACAACTTTTGTTTGAAAATTTTTTCAATTGGATCTCTCCTTCTCCTCCAATTTTGCATAATACTCCGTTGATACTTATTCAAAATTGGAGGAGCGGAGGAAAAAGGGGCCAATTTGAAAAAATTTTCAAACAAAAGTTGTAAATTAAGGTCCTAGAAATAATTTTAGTTATTATAAAAATTTCAATTGGACCCCTCCCTCTTCTCCAATTTTGCATAAGATGTTTGAATATTATAATCCAATTCGTATTATGCGAACGAACTCCGATGTTCGCAACAGACGCTTGTTTTGGTAGAAACTGCTGTATTTGGAACGAAATTCGCCAGCCTTAAGCGTAACTACGACTTCAAACTCGCCAGCCGGTCTTGAAAATGTGCGCGCGCATATACCCATATATGCTAAATTATCTACAAAAAATCGATAGAATATCGAAACTAGATAATCTACAACAAATCGTAATACAAAATCGATAGAATATCGAAATTAAATCGAAATAAAAAATCGATAGAATATCGAAACTAAATCGAAATAAAAAATCGACAGAATATCGAATTCGATAAAGTGTCGCGTTAGTTCCGCATAAATCGTGTAATTATCTTTCGATTTATAGATAGGTTATCGATGAAGTATCTAACTATAATCTTGAGATTTTTAAAAGAAAAATCGTTCGATTTTATCGAAAGTTTATCTGTTGATGGATTTTGCCAACTATAATTCATCGATAATCTGTCGATATATCGAAAGATAATTTCACGATTTATGCGGAACTAACGCGACACTATCGAATTCGATATTCTGTCGATTTTTTATTTCGATAATTTGTCGAGTGTGCTGCTCGGGTTGAGATGGATCGCCGCAGTACTTACTGTTTTTTTTTTTTTTTTATGGCAGCGTCGAAAATTTATCAAGTCTAATACTACATCCCGAGCAGCACAATCGACAAATTATCGAAATAAAAAATCGACAGAATATCGAATTCGATAAAGTGTCGCGTTAGTTCCGCCTAAATCGTGAAATTATCTTTCGATATATAGATAGATTATCGACGAATTACAGTTAGCAAAAATTTCGAGATTATAGTAAGATATTTTATCGATAATATATCTATAATATCGAAAGATAATTTCACGATTTAGGCGGAACTTTTGCGACACTTTATCGAATTCGATATTCTGTCGATTTTTTACCGATTTTTTATTCCGATTTTTCGTCTTTTACTAGCTTTTTTCTATAATTAAAAAATAATTAATTAGCATAATTAATACATTAAACTATGCCTAAACACATTATTCATGTTACGGTAAGAGGATCATTTCAGAAAAAGTCAAAAAAAAAATTATAAAAAATCTGCCACCCGCGGAGCTTGAACCATCTACCTCCTGCATGGTACGATAATATATAGTTTCAAATATCTTTACAAAATCGGTAAAAAATCGGATTCGATAAATTTAATATAATCTGTCGATAATATAGTTTCAAATATCGTCAAAAAATCGGTAAAATATCGGAGTCGAGAAATTTCATATAATCTGTCGATAATATAGTTTTAAATATCTTTACAAAATCGTTAAAAAATCGAATTCGATAAATTTAATATTCTTTGTCGATAATGTAGTTTCAAATATCTGCACAAAATCGGAGGAAAATCGGGATTGATAAATTTAATATTCTTTGTCGATAGTATCGTTGACAAATATCGTCATAAAATCTTAATAATATCGAATTCGATCGTTTTTAGATTTTTTGCCTATGAAATTGTACCGATAAATCTTTATATTATCGTGAGAACATCTATAGATTTTCAAACGATTTTTTATCGATACGTTACATCTTCCGATATTATCGATCGAGTTTGCCGCTCGGGATAGATACTTGATATTCAAAATTGGAGGGGAGGGAGGGATCCAAACGAAATTTTTGTAATAACCAAAATTATTTCTAGAACTTTCAGCTACAACTTTTGTTTGAAAATTTTGGACCCCTCCCTCCCCACCGATTGTGCATAACACTTCGAAGATACTAATTAAAAATTTTAATGAGTGAGAGAGGAAGTGACCAATTGAAAAAAATTTCAAATAAAAGTTGTGGATTAAGATTCTGAAAATAATTTTGATCATTATAAAAATTCCGATTTGATCCCTCCTTCTACTCCGATTTCACATAAAATTGGGTAAATACATTTTCAAAATTGGGGGAGGGGTGCAATTGAAAAAATTTTCAAACAAATGTTGTAGATTGAGGTCCTAGAAATAATTTTTGTGATTATAAATTTTTCGATTAGACCCTTCTCTGTCCTCCAATTTTGTATAATATGACTTATTAGATCAGTGGTTCCTCAAATTAGTTTTGCCGATGTACCCCTTTTTGGGAACAATTTTTTGCGCGTATCCGCTCCCTCAAAAAATAAATTAGAGATTGGGGCGATGAACTAGTATGAGATGAACGCCTGCACTGTTTTTATAAGACAGAAACTCTTATACATATTGTTACGTCTCTCTATAATTTTATCTGTGACTTACACATATTTTTTTCTGAAAAATTGAGAAATTTTTGTCATCAAAAAAAAAAAAATACTCCTAAAAAACGAGATATTTTTTTCGGGAAGAAGAATTGAAAAAATTCCGAAAAATTGAAAGATTTCTTATTTCAAAAAGATCACGACATTTTTTCCTAAAAAAAAAAAAAAAAGAAATAAGTTTCACTTCAGAAAAAAATGATTTTTTCGCATGAAAAAAAAAGGATTTTTGTTCAAAAATTATCTCCAATGTGAGAAATTGAAAGAGTTTTCATTTCAAAAAAAATACATACTTACCTATAATTTTTTAATAAAAAAATTAAAAATCTATTTCTAATTTTTACTCCAGAACAATTGGAAATTTTTTCTCCAAAAAAAGAAAAATGAAAAAAATTTTCTTCAATAATTGAAATACTTCTTATCCAAAAAATTAGGTGATGTTTTTATAGGTAGGTGCAAAAAAAAAGTGAAATAAAAAGTTGTTTTATTCCAAACAACAATACAGAATTTTTTTCTCAAAGAAATGAAAAATACATAAATATCGACTGCTTAGATCGAATACCTCGTACCCCCTCCAAAAAATAACAGAAGAGACGTACAACATTGATGAGGATTAAAAAAATAGATTTTTCAATATTCCCCGATTTTTTTTTTTTTTTTGTGAGTTACCAGTTGTTCGATCTTAGCGTTAGCAGTCGATATGTAGGTACTTTCACTCCGGAAAAATTGAGAAATCTCGCACCCCCCCCCCCCCCCAATCATTCTATTTTTAATGAAAAAAATATTTCTATACCATGAAAAATTCTATCCCACAAAAAATTTGAAAAAATATCCAGAAAATCGGTAGATTTTTAACTCAAAAAAAGTTTCAACCTTGAAAAATTGAAAAATTTTCCTTTCAAGAAAATTGAATAGGGTAAGTATAAATTGTTTTTACCTATAGGGACTTCCAGTCACGTGATTTTTTTTTTGTTTGTTTACGCTCTCGCTGGTAGGAAATTTTCATCAATTTTCCCAAAACGTCGATGTTTCCTTAGAAGCTCAAGTATACCTAGTATCGTCATAGATTGACTGCTTGGATCGAATACCTCGCAACACCTCCCCCCCCCCTCCCCACCAAAAAAAAAGACAGTGGAGACGAAAAACATAGATGGAGATAAGAAAAATAGATATTTCCATCTTCCCCGAAATTTTTTTTTTGTGAGTTACGAGGTGTTCGATCTAAGCAGTCGATTCTTTCACTCCGGAAAAATTGAGAAATCTCCCCGCCTAAAAAATCATTCTTTTTTAATGAAAAATATTTCTACTCCCAAAACATGAAAAATTCTATCCTACAAAAAATTTGGAAAAATATCCAGAAAATTGGAAAAAATTTTACTTGAAAAAAAAAATCGAAACATTAAAGAAGTAGGTATAGTTTTAACCTCGAAAAATTTTCCTTTACGGAAAATTGAATTACCTAAGTATAAATTTTTTATTTTTTTATTTTTTTTATATAATTATATTTTTTTGTTTGAAAAATTAAATCACTTTTCGATTTTGATTTTCAAATCCAATTTTTGATAAATTTCATGTTATCTGATCAATTGATCAATTCTCTACGAATTCAATGGTTATAATTTTAAAAATATTTTAATTTCATCGAAAAGAAATCAATTTTAATAAATAAAATAATTTTTGTGTTTCGATGAATTGAGTAAGTAGTTATATTTCTGCTTTCGATTTTGAACTTGAATAAATTTTGGTTTTTTAAATTAACTACGTATATACTCTTTTTGATTCATATTTTTAACTTCAATCAATCGATGAATTTTAGAATTTCGAATCAATAAAATGGTGCGTTCAATAAGCTCGGCTATTTTTTCGTGTTGTCTCATTGGATTTTTTTTTTTCAATTTTCAATTTTTTTTTCATTACTTCACTCAGCTATTCGACTTTCGATCAATTTTTTTCAACAGGATATTCCATTCCCTAGACAGTAACTTTACGTCAAATCGTCGAAAAAATCTGAAACCATCGACCTCGATTCAATTCTCCTGTAATAATTTCCGTGTCAAAAATGTTCTCAAATAAATATTAATACACGGTTCCGTTGAGAATTCCGCAACCAACTATGCGAGCTAGCAGATACGTCGTCAATTCCTTTATCAGATTATTTTGCGGCAACGAGAGTAAATTATTTTTCCACTATCGTAATAACAAGTGAAACACCATAGATTGTGGTACGACGACTTTTATCCAAAGGCAACGTCATAATACAAGAGGATAACTTTCCAGCGCGGATAAAAATACTAGGTACGTGGTCGGAAAAAGTCAATTCCTGCCTTGCTTGTACTGGCCACGACGAATAAACCCTATAAACAGAGAGAGAGGCGCAGGCCAAGGCGAAGATACTCTCGTACTACATATAGACTGAAAGTTGGTCACGACGCGTGATTGCCTCTTTCGCTGCTTTTGGGGGGACACGTGTACTCGCGAATGGAACGCAGACGATCGAATCTAGAAACTAGGAATGGAATGACACCCCACTTCGAAGAGCACGAACGTACACCGTGTAATTACCCAAAACTGGATTTTTCCGGTTTTTTCTGAAAAACCGAGCGACGAGCATAACCCAGCGGGCTAAAAATTACCTCTAAAATTATACCCTGACGACGACGCGAATTGTCGCGTCACAATGTCGACGAAAGGCATCCCTTCGACTATCTCTCGGCGTATTTTCGCCTACGTCTCACGACCATAGACAATGATGAAAAAAATTTGCACGAAATGAACCATCCCATAGCATCGGTGGGATTTTCAAGGCAGCTTGGGGGCATTTGCGAAACGAAAAATATACTCGTTAAGCTTCCAGCTTCGCAGCATGAAATTTTCGTCTAATTGTCTAGGCCCATTTCTGCCTTATTCGTAAACAATACTAGTCATCAAGTATTCGTTTCCTATACGATAATAAGTAGCTCATTAGCAGTTTCGAGCTGCTCGAGTTATTTTTAAATGCGTGTAATTTAAACGACAGCCTACGAGATGTTTTCATTTGCAAATGCTTTGGAAATCTGCTTCGCGAACAAATAACGCTTGATTTATTTCGTTATTAAATGTAAACCTTTCACCGAAACTAGATCCCTTTTTAAATACCCCAACGGATTAAGAAAAACCACCCGGTCAAGGTGCAATTTAGCCCTAGAATTATTCCAACCGAATACCGTTTTGTATATAGCTAGCTAGGCTCATAGGTATTGGATTAAATTTAACTGGTGCTGTAGAATTACACTTTGAGGTCAAATAAATTGCTACAGAAGGTTTTAGGTTTATTTTATAGAAGCAGATAAATACATTCTTTCACATAATACAATTTCTCTCCATTCCACTCTTTGTAGGTGACTTTAATGATCACTCGCCCCCTCAGAACACGATTTTGGCATTTATTTCAATACCATTCGATTTTTCGAGGAAAAACATATGAAAGTAAATTATTCTAAATTAAATTTCCTACAACTTTGTTCTCATACGTTTTTTTGTATGAATCATAGGAGTGGAGCTGTGCTGTCCTGAAATTGAGGGAGAAAGACTGTGTACTGTGGAATAACATACGAGTAAGATGTGCTCATAATTTCAAAGTATGATAACTCTACGAAAAATCATTCGAAACAGTTGAAAAAAATTGTATATGATCCTCTTATTCTCCCTTAGAACCAACGAATGGATCACAATCGACTTTCACCAAATTAGACATGTAGGTAGTAGGTACAGACACTCAAGGGAACAGTTGTGAATTTTTTTAAGATTTTCATACCTATAAAATCACATTGAAAATAACTTCGTAAATTTCAAATCGCCCTTGGGATGCAGTTTTCATGAGACATTGTCGAATTTTCACTCAGAATTTTTTTTAGAATTGTTTAATGCGATGAAATATCGTCAAAAATGCGAAGAACTATTTTTTTCAAAATTTTATTGACCAAAAGTAGCCTCTTTTTGAACGAAATTTTTTCCAATTTGGTTTTGAAATACCCTAATGACGCCATTTAGGTTTTTAGAAATGAAAACTTTCTAACAGATTTGTTCTGATGGTTTATAATTCATGTCTGGACATATTTCCACTTGATATTAGTCATATTCGAGTGATTTCAAAAAAATCAAAAATCACCCTTTTTTTTATGAAATTCTTTAAAAAATCCAAAAAAGTACATTTGAAAATTCCTCTTTATAAGAAATATGTAAATATTAGTATTATAACACCTGAAAAAGTGAGAAATCTTTTTCATCAAAAAAATAAAATTTTTTATCAATAAAAATAAAAATAAACTCGAGAAATGAAAAAAATACGTAGGTACAAAAAACGAGAAGTTTCATTCTAGAAAAAGAACTGACAAAACATAAATCCAGAAAATTGACAGATTTCTCCTTCCAAAAATATCCAAAAAAAAAATTCTTTTAAAAAAATGAGAAATACTTTCACTTCAGAAAAAATTGATTTTTTTACTTGAAATTTTTTCCCCCAAGAAATCAAAAATATTCTTCAATCCAAAAAGTTTGAAGAATTCTTATTAAAAAAAAGAGAGAAATTTTTAATAGGTATACCTAACTACTTAAATAAAAAAATGCTACTTTTAGTTTGTACTCTCAAAAAATTCAAAAAGAATTCGGCTAAAAAAATGAAAAATTTTCTCTTCAACTAAAATTTGACCGAAGTGCATTTAATTCCTTTAAAACACTGGAAGGAGTTCTTTCTTTAAATAGATTTATTTTTTGTTTTTTAGTAATTTTTAGAAGTAATCTCAAACTGCCAGCAGACTCAATTTGTACTTTAAAAAACTGATTTTGCAATAAAATTGAATTGACCACATTCGAACGAAGATTCACTGTTCATGTTGATACACACTCACACAAAGACACATACAGCCACGGCGGTAAAAAATTGAAAACAACGTTAAGCATGAGCGATTGCCATATATATAAGATTTTCATGATTTTCAATTGCATTTTTCGGCATCGTAATTAGATTAATTTTAATATATTAATTTAAAATCGAAAAGCGCATGAAAAGAGCTTTCGTTTGACGTATTTACTTTCTAAATTGATAAACTCTGTCAAAAGTTATAGCCTTATCATTTGGTCTATCTCCGTTTTTCCACCTCTGTACTGTTATCATCTATCATTATAATCAGTTACGAGTGCAAGTTACCGGCGTTTTGATTTTTTGAATTAAGTTTACTACTTCTAAATTGAAAAATAATGCATTTTTACTGCTCAGTAGTAATTTTTAATTGCATTCATACCTGATATTTTTTATCCACTTGTGTCGAGTTATTCTGCTCGAAGGGAATTCATGTAGTGAACAAATCGTGCTCCTACTTCGGTGGTCGCAGAAGGGAACAAAACACCGCGCCATTATTGCGAATTATTACAGAATATTCCACAAATGACACAATTATTCATTAGAAATGAAATGGTGAATTGGCGAAGGTGAATGTTTACGCGAAAGAAATAACTGATAAGGCTATAACTTTTGACAGAGTTTATCAATTTAGAAAGTAAATACGTCAAACGAAAGCTCTTTTCATGCGCTTTTCGATTTTAAATTAATATATTAAAATTAATCTAATTACGATGCCGAAAAATGCAATTGAAAATCATGAAAATCTTATATATATGGCAATCGCTCATGCTTAACGTTGTTTTCATTTTTTTTCCGCCGTATCACTTTGTTTATGTTGCTTAATCGTTCGTTCAATCTCGTTCGAATGTGGTCAATTCTAATTTGAACTAAAGTAGGAGGGAAGTTAATTAATTAATTTTTTCAAAGGAGAGTTCATTCCTAGATTTTCTTTTGAAAAAAAGAAATCACGATTTAAATGAAATCTTCGAAAAAGACAAACTGACTTTATGTTATCCCTCGAAATATCAGAAAAACAATCTAAAATATCTGAAACATCGAAAAAGCTCGTTTTAAGTGTCGAAAAAATACCTATTGAAAAGTCACAGGGCTCGCGGAAGGAGTCATTTTTATCCTTTTTTTCACAATTCTCTTGCAGTTGTACTTTTTTGCTCCTTTGTCCTTTTTTTGTTGATTTTTTTTAACGTTACGTCAATGTATTTTTTATTCATTTAAAATTGTGATTTTTTCATAATTCGTATTTACGGCAAACTGTGTAGGCAAATTGAGATGCTTCGTATCATCATATTTACGGCAAACCGAATAGGCAAGTTAATATACATATTCTTTTTCTTTGATAATTTTGGTTTTTCGTGACGACCTGAATAGTTTTTTTTTTTTTTTTTTTTTTTTTTTACAAATTCCAAGACTCGAAGATTGTCATTTTTTTAAATGTCATTTTTCACTCATTTGTCATTATTGTTGTTTTTTTTTCATCTTAAATAATTATGGGTCTAATCATGTAATTTTATTGAAATTTTTTTCAAATTTTTCATTCCACGGGGCTAAAGTGAAAAAAATACGTTTCTACCGTAAAATTTCGTTTTTGCAGACAGTTCAACCAGAATTTTTGAAATTTTTAAGGAATATACGAAATTCGTGCACCTGGATTTTTTTACATTTCTAAAACTTCGCATTTTGGTAAAAGAGCACCAAAAAAAATGTTTACCTAATTATTTGTGATTTTTTTTTCCTTGCTTTACCTGGTAATTAGACTTTTTTTTTTTTTTGAAAACTCACTTATTTTTCAACACCTTTATTTTGTTACTTTTTACAAATTTTTTAGAAAAACATCCAATCTCTTGAAATTACTCCATTTTTAAATGAATATTTTCACAAAAAAAAAAGGGCAAAATCAAATAAACGGACTAGAAAAATACACAAAAATCAACAGGTAGGTCGTGCCTCTCGTGCCTAATTAAAATTCGGTTCCACCTAAACTGAACAAACAGGTCACGAGAGCCACGTAGAAATCAAATTAATTTCCCATTTGTAAATAGTTATTCGAAACATCGTGCTCTGCAAAAACCACTGAGCACCTACCAAATAATTCATCGGTATATTTGAATTAAACCGAAAAACTCGCTTCCTCTAATTATAAGAGTACACGGATTCGACATAGAGATGTGAACCCGAACACATTCTGGTCTCGTTCCAAGGAATATCTATCAATTTTTTAAAAGTTACATTGCCCAAATCACAAGTGACGAAATCTAAAATACGTAGGTGAAAAATATAAAGAGTATTGGCTGAAAAGAGCAATCGGCTGATAATAATTTCCTATTATTTCGAGGTCGACGAAGTATAACCGCAAATTTGGCACGGCACGAGTAAAATGTCGATTGATAAAGTCTCGAAAGTTTTATTCGATAGGTAAGGCCGAAAAGTCGGTTGCCGGCTTCGTTATTGGCTACTTTGGCGAAGACGTGATTTGCAAATGTAACAAGTTTTTGAGCTGGCGTGCCATGCCGCAAATTTCATAAATATTTTACGTTCGTTTCGTGAAAACACGCCGGAGCCGGCTTTATAACTAATTGAACGGGTAACTTCTCTAATTAAAACTAAACTACCGAACTACCTAGTGCCTTGGGTTTTTATTCCTGGCTCAGTTTACTTTACGACGTATTCGTATTTACGGCGAATCGTATAGGCAACTTAACTCTCTCCTGGCCGATTCGTCCCTACTTGCGCATTGATTTCGTTTAGATAGGCCGTTTTCTCAATCTTCACGACGCCTTGTGTACGTTCGTAAACTGTTATACCTCTGTCTGAGTCATTTTATTCGTCTTTTAATAATTAAAATTAAATTATACAAGCTTTGGAGAATATAATTTGACGATTTAAAAGCTGCACGAAGACTGTGTGATTAGAAGATGACGAGACTATGGCGAAATTAATTTGCTATCGTGGATCTACGAGTATTTGGGCACGTACACGTGTATTTACAACTTTGATATTATTTTTCAATTATTGGCCCAGAACTTAAATGCAATCATCAAAAATTGCATCAGAGTAGGATTTTTCCTTGAAAGTACATAGTAGTTTTTTTTATTATTTAAATGCAACTTTGGTGAAATTTTTATTTCTCAAAATCTATCAAAATTTCAAATTTAAAAGAAATTGATGATTTTAAAATTCTTCAAAAATTTCATCAGAGGAGGATTTTGCATTGGATCTTAGGGTAGCTTTTTTCATTGATTAAATGCAATTTGGAAAAAATCTCATTTTTCTAAATTTACTGAAAATAAAAAATTCCACAAAATTGATGATTTAAAAAATTTTCAAAAATTCCATCAGAAGAGGATTTTGCATTGGATTTTATGGTAGCTTTTTTCATTGATTGAATGCAATTTCTCATTTTTCGAAAATTACTAAAAAAAAAAATTTCACAAAATTAACGATTTTAAAATTCTTCAAAAATTCCATTAGAGTAGGGTTTTACCTTGAAGGTACCGCAGCATTTTAAATTATTTACATGCCATTTTGCTGAAATTATGATTTCTCGAAAATAACCTATTATTCAAATTTTAAATGGATTCGAAAAATCCACCAAAATTCCATCAGAGTAGAATTTTGCCTTGAAAGTACAGTAGCTTTTTTCATTATTTGAATACAAATTGGGCTTAAATTTTCATTTCCCAAAAATCATCAAAATTTTTCATTTTTACAAACCTCTTAAATAGGTAAAGAGATTTTCATCCCAAAAGTTTTCTGTGATTTTTCTATAAAATTCGAAGCATGAAATTTTTCTCACGAATGAAAATTTTTCTACAAATTTCATGATTTTAAAAATATACAAAAATCATATCAACGTAGGATTTTGCCTTGAAAGTACAGTAACATTATTGTTTAATTAAATGCAATTAAGCTAAAATTTTTATTCTGAAAATCTATCAAAATTTTTAATTTTTAGAAAATTCATGATGTGAAAAATCCATTAAAATTTCATGAGAGTAAAATTTTGCCTTGAAAGTAGAGTAGCTTTTTTCATTATTTGAATACAATTAAGCTTAAATTTTCATTTCTCAAAAATCATCAAAAATTTTCATTTTTACAAACCTCTTAAATAAAGAGATTTTCTTTCCAAAAATTTTCTGTGATTTTTCTATAAAATTCAAAGCATGAAATTTTTCTCACGAATGAAATTTTCTCTAGGAGAATTTTTAATGAAAACATTTTAGTTGTAATAGAGAATCTATACCTATGAATAATATTTTACGAAATAATTTGAAGAAAAAAAAATGAGAAGAATTCAAAGGAACGTTTATAAAGAAATTTTTCAAGATTTTTTTTTTTTTTATTTTGCTAGGGAGCCTTGACACCTCTTCAACGGCAGCTCAAAATTTGGTTTTTAGATCTGAGTGACATGACTCTTTCAGTGAGCCAAGTTTAAGCTGAATCGAAGTTGAAGAGTTGCCAAGGTTCCATGGTATGATTTTTTTTCATTAAAATTTCCTGATGAAAAAATTTCAATTCTTATCAAGAAATTTTAAATTCTTTTCAAAATGATTTTTTTTTTAAATAAATGGAACCATTGAAAAAAAATGTAATGAATCCAGCAATTGAAAAAATCAATATCAAAGACAGTTTAAAAAAATAATTTCTAAAAAAAAAAAAAAAACAGAATTAATTTTTTATTAATTTTTTTTTATTTTACCGAAGTATAACTTTTTTTTCAAGTGTGAGTGCATTTTTATTTTTTTAATGAAAACAATTTTTTAAATATTTTTATTTTTAAAGAATTTTTGTTCTCATACCTTTATGTATAATTTTGCATTCAAGTTTAATAGATTGTCTTAAAGCCATTTTTTTCTTCGCGATTTTTTAATTTTCAGTTTAATTTTTTTCAAAGAATGATGTTAAAAAAAATTCAGTTTAGTTTTTCCTTTTTTTTTTTTCTAGAAAATTTTCAATATTTGTTTTATGAGGTTGTTCGAGAGTTAAGAGTGAGTTCAGAGTGGGTTCACATGAAATAGCGTTATTACTTTTAAAAAAAAAATTGAAATGTAGTAATTACAAATCTATTTTAAAAAAATACATTAAAAAAAGGGAGCCTTTGAATCACTTTACGAAAAACTTAGACTATTCCTGTCGATTTTAAAAACCCAAATTATCAGATAAAATGTATGTATAATAAGTTGCCTACTTGGTTTGCCGTAAATATTAATTATGAAAAATCAAAATTTCAAAATAAATAAGAAATACATTGACGAGGGTGCTTAAAAAAATTGAATTTAATGAAAGATAAAAAGAGCAACAAATAGCCATGTCAATTTTCTATACTTATGTATTTTTTCGTCGTTTAAAACGAGCTTTTGAGATCTTTTAGAAAATATTTTTCTCAATAATTTTGTCCTTTTCGATGATTTTATTCAAATTTCGATTTTTTTTTCGTTCAGAAAATCTCAGAATTAAACCTTCTATGAAAAAAATACTCTTTCTCTCTGCTTTAGTTCAGATTAGAATCAAATTTTTTGAGATAAGAACAGAGTTTTATGGTATGAATTAGAATCAAATTGTAAAATTAATTTATCTTGCGTTGAAATTTAATTTTTTGGATTCAGATTAAATTTCTATTCCATCTATTTTTTTTTTCAAATTGAAATTGAATTGTATGGAACCTAAAGTTAGAATACCTAATTTACATTGAAATTGAATTTAGTTGTGAATTAAATATTTTGCACTAAAATTAATTTTATTAAGTAGTTCTATACTTGAAATCGAATTTTTCTCCATCAACGTCAATTACCATCAAGGTTAATTTTTTTTCTCCTTCAATTTTTTCGAACAAAAATTCAACTCATCGCTTCGGTTTTTTATATTTTTCATCGTCAATTTTCAAACCAACTTATTCCGTCTTCCATCTTGTCGCTCATCCCACTTTCATATATATTTTTCGAATATTTGCAATCCAGGCAGGCAGAGGAAGGTAACAGGGATACACGTACACACCTATTCGTGCTATTTTTCCAAGAAGATAACCCTCTTCATTCTTTCTGTTTGATATTCTCAAATTTTCCACTTGAAAAAAGTACAGCTTCGAGTTGGTGTAACTTTTCAGACATGTTGATACGTACGGGTGTATTTTTTTCCTTCATACGTGCCAAAAGAAGGGTAGGTAGGAGTATAGGTGGAAATTTTACCATCTATTGACGAACGTTTACTTCGAAACGTTCTTCAATTTATCGCTTACATCGACATGCATGCAACCATTTGTTCAATTTTATACGTATTTTCCGTATGATAGCGTATTTTTCCAATTATATTAGGTACCTATAGAATTTTTAGTCAGCATTTTTCGAAAATTTTCACCAAATGAAAATGATATTTTAATGATGGATTTGAAATCGATCTGTGTAGGGAGCTCCGAAGGCGGTTTTAAAAATTCAAAAAAAATAACTTTATGCTTCGCGTCGCGTCGTTAAAATTCGCATCGCGAATTCTCTCGATTGAAAAATTTTCCTTTCGAAAAAATTACCAACTGCATAAAAATTCAACAAAGAATACGTTCACGTAACCGGAGCCATCGTCCAAACTGCGGGTTATTTTTTTCACAGTCCATTAATTTTTTTCGTATCTGATGTTTCATTGTCGCGTATTTCCCAGCGGGAGTTACCAGGCACGAGTATATTGCCTTCTCGGCCAGGCTCCGCTTAAATGGCACATTTTATACATAGCATATTCGACATACGAGTAGGTACATGGGGTAAAATCGAAACGATTATTTCGTCTATGTAAAGCCCTGCCCCTGCCATCGTATATAGTGGACGCAACACGTACGCGTTTTCCGTAATTTAGCACGTCCATAATCGAGGCGAATGTGGCATTTTTTTTTCAAAAACCACAACGTAACGAAGAAAAGTACCCATACTGGATGATGGAGTTATCACGATAGAGAAATATTATAATGTTTTTACTCGATATGTTGCGTTGGCATAAATGGCGTGAGTGTTTGTTTCGCAAGAGCCGAACGTAGAATTAAACATCTCTTAGGAGTACAACGTATGGTTGGTTCAACCTCTTTGTATGTATACAGGGTGATTCGAAAATAACCTGGGTACTCGAATGAAAAATATAGGCAACTTATGTTACATTACATATGTTGGAATGAGTTGCAGATCGATGAAAGTGAACAGGCAGTGGGGCAGTTTTCGATATTATTCGGATTTTTTCAGATGTCAGTTTCATTCAATTTTTGTAAAAATGGGATTTGATCCATTTTGTAGTTTTATTTTGAAATTTTTTCTAATTATTTTTTTAATTTTAATTTTACTTATTTTTTGTTTGTAATTTTTTTGGATGCTTGATTTTTTTTCTTACCTACTCATTTTTTTCAATTTTCAAATTGGACATGAATTTTCTCATGTTTCAATTTAATTCAATTTTTTACATTTTTAAAAATTCATTTTCAAGTAAGTATGCTTTTTTTTTTGTTAATTTTCTAATTATTTTCAGTTATTAAAACTTCTCTATTCTCATGTCTGCCACTTTTTTCCTTACCTATTTGTGGATTTCCAATTTTTCAGTTTTCTCACATTTTTTCAAGTTTATTATTGACATTTTTTCGACTTTCAGTTCCACTAATTTTTTTAATTTTTTACTTCCATTAATTTGTGATTTTATTGGAAATTTTTCGATCTAGTAGGTATATTCAATTTTTTATTTCTTATTTCATTTTTTCATTTTCGATTTTATATTTTTATCTTTCGACTTTTCTCAATTTTTTCCTCAAGTTTCAGATTAAGTAAGTAATTCATTATTATTTTTGATTTCACCATTTATTTGTGATTTGATTTGAAAAATTTTCTCTGTTCAATTTTTTCCTAATATTCCTCTCTTTTTTTTTTGATTTTTCTTGTATTAAAAATTTTTCAGTTTTTTAATTTTAAATTTAATTTTGTAGTCTTCCAATTTTCATTTATTTATTATTTTTCTGCTTTTATGCTTATTATTATGTATCTAAATTTTTTTTAAATTTTCTAATACCCTTTTTCATGATATTTTCAACTTATTATTTGAACTTTTTCGAGTTTTACATTTATTCATTTATTTTATTTGACATATTTTTCTTTTTGATTTCATTGATTTGTAATTTTAATTTTTTGGATTTAATTTTTTTCATTTTCCCCAATTTTTTATATTTTCGTGTTATTTTTCATTTGTTTCAATATTTACTCTAATTTTTATAGGTTTAAAATTGAAGAATTTAAGCGTACCTGCCCTTTTTTCATTTAAAATATTTTTCAAATTTCAAATCTATATTATTTTTTTCCCGCTGTTTTTTGGACTTTTTAATTTTTACTGTTTTTTTTTTGTTTTTGTTTTTCGTGTTTTCTCTTTTTTTTAGTTTTGGATTCATTATTTTTTTCAAATTTTCAATTCTATTGGTTTGTGTTTGTGCTCTATTTTAATTAAATTTTTCTCAAATTTCCAATTTTGTTTTAATTTTTGATTTTCTCAAATTTTTTCTATTTATTTTCATTTTTGATCTATTGAAAAAATTGGAAAAAATTCTCATTCAAAATTTTTTTTAAATTAAGAAAACGAACATTGTAGCAGGCCCGTAGTCAGGTGGGGGCAGAGGGGGCTTAGCCCCCTCTAGCGTCAGATTGAGCCCCCTCTAACAAAATTTCGTCAATAAGAAAATTTCAGGCTAAACCTACACATACTTTTTGCATTATTCCAAAAATACTTCTTTTTCGTCAAAAATCTTATGTTTTTCAAAATTTTTTCCCTCGCTTCGCTCGGGCAGTATCCTTTTCCATTTTTCAAATTTTTCGCCCTCGCTTCGCTCGGGCAATATCTTCTTTACCACTTTTTATGATGTTAATAGTATGAGTTGGAAAATTTCAGTAATTCAAGTTTGCATTTTCAATGATTTTGCCACCCCTTCCCCCAAGAAAAATCGCTTCGGTTCGTCTCTGTATTAAACAGTTGAAAAAGTATATTTTGTGCCTTGTACGAGTTTTTCACCCATTTTTCAATTTTTACCGAAAATGCTAAATTTTCCACAAAAAAAAAGTTCCAGCCCCCTCAAATATTTGGCCAGCCCCCTCTATAATCTGACTCTGACTACGGGCCTGCATTGTAGAAAATGCAAACAGTTAAAAATTAAGGGTACAAAACAAAAAATTTAAATTGAAAAGTGAAAAAAGGAAAAACAAAGAATCAATATATAAAAAGTTTGAAAAAAAATCAAAAACTGAAATAAGTAAAAAGAAGAATTAAGGAAAAATGAAAAAGTTGATTAAATTTTAAGTAGAGAAAATTTAAATAAACGGAAAAACTGAAAAAATTTAGTATCAATCGATAAAAACCCAAAGCAAAAAAAAAATCAGGCTATAAAACCAAAAAACTACATTGAAATTGAAAAAATTGAATAACTGTAAAAAATCAAATAAGTATATAATCAAGAAAAAAATAAGTGTTGAAAAAAATATGATGAAAATATTACTCAATAAGTAATTGAATCAAAAATTGAAAAATGAATTGAAACTAGAAAATATGCTAAAATTTAAATAAAGATTTGAGAAAATTGATGAAAAAACTAAAATAAATAGGCTAATAATTTAAAAAAAAAAACAAAAAAAAAACAGAAAAAACTCGAGAAAAAAATTGATAGATTTGAACGGAGAAATTTTTTCTACAGATAAAAAATAAGACGATTTCAAAAAATATATATATAGGTATGAAAACTGAAAAATTAAAATTAAGAAATCAATAAAAAAAAATTTAAATAGACACAAAAGCCAAAAAAAATTAAAATTGAAAAAATAGATTTGAAATTGGTTTTAAAATCTAGATTGAAAAAAAACGAATGAGCCTAAAACTTGAGAAAATTATATCTAATAAATGAAAATTGAAAAAATAGTGTTGAGAAAAAAATTAAATTTAAAAATCACGAATTGAAATTTTTTGAAAAATTTTCATTTGAAATATAATAAAGAATGGGAAAAAAATAATTATAGTTTAAACTGGAGAAAACTTGAATAAAAGTGAAAACCTTAAATAGGTATGTAATTGGATGATAATGAATTAAAAAAAAATCAAATTCAAAAAAAACAATGTGATTGAAGACTTGAGAAGATTACGAAAAAATTGAGATTCCAAAAATTAGAAAAAACCGAAAAATTGAGTAGATACACTTGAAATTACAAAAAAAACGAAAAGGGAAATAAGAAAATTTTTAACAAAAAAAAGTGATCCTTTAATAACATTAAACTCGATTTTTTTAAAATAAAAATAATTATAAATGTTTTTCAAATAGCCAGACTTTTACAAGGTCCAATAGACATCTTCGCCCCTCCCCCTCCCTCTCCTGGCGAAAATATATCTCGGATTTTTGTAGCTTGCACTTGAAACATAGGCAACCTACGCTACACCACATGAAAACCGCGTCGTTACTCCATCGACGACATTACCTTGCAACCACTACATCATTACGTAAGATGAATTGCCTATTCGACGCTTCGAAGGAACCGCAGATTGTTTGCGAATCACCCTGTATAAATACTCATCGCATGCAAGTGATCTTTATTCCTGCATTGGGATTAGTTTTCGCAATGTGAGGCGAGCATCGCGCTTAGGCGGGCTGGTTTTCGTGTTTAAAACGTACTACATATTTCTCGGCTCGGTATACCTATGTAAATAAATCCAAGAACGCAACGTTCGCCATTCATCATCATCACTTTTACTACCACCGGCGAGAAATTATATTTTATCTAAATTAAACCCATAACATGGCGTGTTTTTAAAGGTTTAATATAATTATACAAGGTGTTCCGTACGTAGGTATAGCTGCCTGTTTTTATAAAGAAAATTTACCCGTTGTTGTTGGTTCAACAGAAGACGAGGAGGGCGAGCTCGTTCGAGGAACTAAATATAGAACTTTTACCGCGTGTTTTGCGTCTGACTCGGCGCAAATTTCAATTCTATAAACTGAGTCGTGTATCTCGAAAGCTTTGCAGAAAAAAACCCTGAAGTTTAGTATCAGTTTTCATAACGTGACAAGAATAAATAAAATATCCGCCAGGTTGTCAGCCAGCCATCTCTTCGCACACATATTCGGAGATGGCAGAAAGACGGAGATAAAAGTTACATATATAGTCAATTTTCATACTAAGCGTAAGACCTGCGCCTAAAGTAGCTCTTTTTTTTGCTTTTCGAGCTCTACTCAATCCTTGGATATAGTTTGTTTACTCTAATGTAACCCGATATCGTAAATTTTTCCCATATCTGCGGTGGGGAGGGGGTATTTTTTAGATACAGTTGAATATATGCCCGGAAACCTTTCACCCAAGTGGAATAAAAAAATAAGTAGCGTAAACAAGTCGAAACGAACCCTAAATAAAAAAAAAACTTGCCGCGAAAATTTATCGTCAACGTCTAATATTGTTTGTAAGGTCGGCGTCTAAGTCTCTGCTTCGGTTTTAGCTTCGTTCAGTAAATATGAAATCAATCTATACCCCGTTCAACAAAACACAAGCCAATACTCAACTATAATCCGTTTCGCAGCCACAAGTTGGCAAAAGTTTCAAACATTATGGTATTTTGTAATAAGATATTCTCCATACTATATCATCCGATCAACGTGAACTAAACTATTAAGCCTTATTGCTTTCGTTTAGTTTCCATATATGCTGTTTGGGCTCATACATTGCCTATAGTTTTCGCCCAAATTTGTACAACGATCCAGTCTCACGCGTATAAAACAGACCCACTAAGTAACTCGCTCGTGCTGTTTTCTTATTTTAACTGAATTTTTATATCCTAGAATGAGGAACATTTCTACCAGCGTAAACTGGCTAAATTACTAATAAGATTTTATTGCGTATTGATCCACGTCCCACTTCTGCCATTGTCCCACATCTGTATAGAGCTAGAGCACCTACTCGCGAGGACGTGCTACAAAACAATAATATAACTGAGAAGGAAATTGTGATAAAAGTTTGTATACAGGGTGTCCTGTGAGGGGAGTAAAATATTTGAGATTTTGATATAATTGAGTCTACGCACTAACAAAATACTTACAGGCTTAAAAATAGTTATTTTTTTAAATCTTTATCGATTGGTAACACTGTCTTTAAAAAAATTTCAACCTTGCCAGTGGATAGCACTTTGAAAATACAAAAAAAGTTCTAATCGTATTGGAATGCCTATCTTTGAAATTGAAGGAGTTATTACAGCCAGAAAAAATTCTTGCTAAAAATAAGTATTGTCTTTCTGAATTTAATGTGGGACATTTAAAAGACATGAAAATTACAAAATTCTGTCATTCATGCGATCGAAAGGTTTACATCGATTTTATGATTAATTCATGATTTATGAAGGTTTTTTTTTAATGAGCTGAGGTTCCATTTTTTTAATGCTCTCTTTTTTTGAGGGTACAGCCCCCTTCCGAAAAATTACTATCTCCGTATCTAAGGCCCCAAATGAAAAAATTTTCAAACAAAAGTTGTACATTGAGACCACCGTAATTATTTTTATCATTACGAAAATTTCGATTAGACCCAACCCTCTCCCCCAATTTTGCATAATACATACGAGTACCTATGTGAATCACCCTTAAACTTGAATTGTTCAGATTGCAGTGACTTCTATGCAACTTTTGATGGCAAATAATTGGCAATACAGCCAGTCAGCAAAGAGGAAAAAATCAGATTTTGTAAAAACTCAATTCGATTGTAATTCGAGAATTCGATAACACGAAGACTGTATGTTTATTCAAAAAAAATGTTTTTTTTTTATTCGTTCTTAAAAGTTTAAAATCCAAAAAAAAATTGAAAAAAAAAATTATTATAAAAAATTATGAAATTTCCTTATTCCTAAAAAAATTGTACCTTAAAAAAATTATAAAATAAAATTTATTTCAATATTTTTTAATTTTCTAAATCTTGATAAAAATGATTCCATAAAATTTACCAATTTCTTTATTCTTTTTTAAAAGTTTAAAATCAAAAAAAAATATTGAAAAAAATTTTCATTTTAAAAAATTGTCAAATTTTCTTACCTATTCCTAAAAAAAATTCCTACCCCATATGTACCTATAAGTTTAAAATCCAAAAAAAAAAAAAAAAAATTAAAAAATTTTTATCTTGAAAAGTTGTGAAATTTCCTTATTCCTAAAAAAAAATTACCCTAAAAATTGAAATTTTTTTTTTTTCAATTTTTTTTAAATGACCTAAATCCTGAAAAAAAATATTCCATAAAATTTACCTATTTTTTTTATCCTTCAAAAATTGGAAACTTTTTCATTTAAAACAAAAATTTAAAAATTTGTTTATTCCAAAAAAAAATGAAATTTTTTCATCACAAAAAATTGTAAAATTTCTTTATTTTTCAAAAAAATTACAATTAAATTTATTTTGAACTTTTTTTAAATGTCTTAAATCCTGAAAAAAAATAAAAATTTGTATTCCAAAAAATTTTGAAAATTCTTCATTCTTGAAAGATGAGAAATTTTTTCATTAAAAAAAAGGAATAAAAAATCGTTTTGTAAAAGTTTTTTTTTATCTTAAAAGTTTAAAAAAATCATCTATTCATCTCAAAAAGTCGTGAAGTTTATCTATTCCTAAAAAATATTTTTTTACGCCAAAAAAAAGTATAGAAAATTCATTTCAAATTGCATAAAATTTTGAAGAAAAAAAATTAAAAATTTGTTTGTTCCAAAAAAAAATTTTTTTTCTACCTACTCTTTAAAAACAGAATGTATTTTCATCTCAAAAAATTGTTAAAATTTTCTTATTCCAAAATAATTAATTTTTTTACCAACTTCAAAAAAGTTTAAATAAAATTTATTTCAATCTTCTTTTTTTTTAATGTCCTAGATCTCAAAACAAAGAAAGATTTTTTTTATTCTTAAAAAATAGTAAATTTTTTCGTTAAATTTTTTTTTTAAGTACTTATTTGTTTTTTCAAAAAAAAATGATTCTCAAAAAATATTACCCACCTTTAAAATTTTTCAATCTCAAAAGATTGTGAAATTTCTTTATTCCAAAAAAATTGATTCCCCCCCCCCCACTACCCTCTCTAGGTTCTGTCATATTTCAGAATTTTTTTCACTCCACCTCATTAAAAAAAAAAAAAGTCCTAGATTACGAATCAATCATAAAATTGGTTTCAACCTTTCGATCGTTCGAAACTTCCATTGGCGACTAAGCCTCTACGAACCGCTCTAAAGTTTAAACTTCGGAAAAAACAATTTTCGGTAGATAGATTGTCCACATAACTTTTTTTGTCATTTTCAAGAAGTTACACTTGTTTTATTGTATTGCCTTAACGGAATTCCGAACTTTTTGCAAACTACATCCCACCACTTCAGAGTCGAGATGGGCACCATGTGTATTGTGTATACTTATTATAAAGTTTTTTGTTATAGTTGCACTTAGTTTGGTTTTATCTAAATCTCATATGTACCAATACTTACATATATTCGTCAACATTCATCGGACACCCTGTATACAGTTCAAAGATCCGAGTAATTTTTCAATTTGCTCCAACGAGCTTATAAAAGAGCGATTTGCAACGTACCTAGAGCAAATACGAGTATCTAAATACTTAAACACGACTAATGGAGGCACCTTCCAATAATACGCTCGCATTTGGTGTCATTAAAAATACAAAAGAGCCCAAAAAAACCAGACTCAGCGATGAGTTTCGATTAAGAAGGGTATAATAATCGCCGAATTTCTTTTCTTACGTTCGCGTTCGTCTTTCGCATCAATAATAAATTTAGCAATCGCGTTTCAACGTGTATAGGCATCAAAGGTCAAATATTACGGAGAAGCTTGTCTCGAAGGCTCCCTCGTGGGAGTGTTGTTCGAGATGCTAAAGTGTATCGGAAGTGCTCGAAGTGATGAATTTTTAAATTAGATGGAATCTACGCAATGGTATCGTTTACGCAGTTTTAGACGAGATTTAGTTTAGAAAAAAATCGTATACGTAAGTATAGGGTGTTCGGTAAGTTCAGGTAGATCTTTTGAAAGTAGAATGCAGGGTGGGAAAATAAATTTTTCTATTAGGTAAATAACAAAATTTCAAAATCTACAGAATAAAATTATATTTTGATTTAGAAAATTTTTTCATAAATTTGGGTTTGGTCAATGGTCAGATCAATTTCTAATTCGAATGAAATGGATTTTTAAAAATTCTATGATTCAAAAATAAAGTTTTCAATTGAAGAGAAATGTCCATAAATTTTTTTTTTCAAAAAATAATAAGTGAAAAAAATGTTTTCAAACTGATAAGTGATAAGTACTTTCATAAATTTTGAATCAAGTAATTTGAATAAAACTTTTTGAGATGATGAAAAATTCTAAATAAAATTCAGGGAACTTTGTCTAAATTACAAATTACCTACAATTCAATTTTTTTAATTGAAATATTCAGGAAAATTGGAAAATAATTTGATAAACTTTTTATGAGAACTAAAAAAAAAGTTGAATACCTATTGAAATTGAGAGATTCGTGTCTAGAATTATAATTAATATTTCAAGGTTGCCAGATTCAGGTTCTGCCAGATTAAAATCAAATAAAATTTTAATTAGAATGAAAAAAATAAAATTCCAAGATGAGAAATTGATCTTTTAAAATTGCTGTTATCAAAAATAATGTTTTCAGCCAAGGTCAAATTCCCATAAAATTTTTTGAATTAAAAAAAATTTTAATAAAAATTTTTAAAAATTGAACTTAAAATAGGTAATTTTAAGCAAAATTGTTTGCATAAAATTTTTTGAGATGTCGGAAACTTTCAATAAAATATTTATGAGAATTTTTTTAAAATTAAAATTTGAAAATTCATGACTAAAATTCAGAATATTTTAAAATTGCCAAATTGGAATTTTGTCAGGCTAAATTCCAAATAAAATTAATTTGTAAACTGGAAATGATAAAATTCCAAGTGAAATTAATTTCTTTAAATTGTGTGAATCGAAAATAAAAATTTCATTTGAAAAAAGATCACCATAGAATTTTTTGGATGAAAAAAATTCAAGAGAAAAATTTTGCAAAAATACTTTGAATAAGGAAGAAATGCGAAAAAATTGTCTTTATTGCAAAAAATGGCCCAGGAACAATTTTTCCTAAAGAAAATATTTAAGAAACAGTTTGATTAAAGTTTTGTGTTTATTTTTACCTGTTCAAAATAATTATTCTACCTAATTGAAAACTTCTTAGCCAAAATTTTTAATAAAAAAAAAATTAAAAACGAATAAATTTTCATGCAAATAAAGTAAAATTTGTACAAATCATTAAAAAAATTTGATAGCATAAAAGTTTTTTAAAAAAATGAAATAAAAAAAATTGTGAAACAAGAATTTTGAGTTGCAAATTTTAAATTACCTAGGTGAAATTTTTTGTGATGAAAAAATTGAAGAAAATTTGGGGAAAATGTAAAACAGGAAAAATCCAGTCGATTTAAGTATAATAAAAATTTTAAAAAATGAATAAAAAATTTCCAAGTAAACATATTGTTGTTTTTTTAAATTATTGTTCAAAATTGAAAAATCTATTTATAAAATTCAGAAATGAGAAATAAAGTTGGTGCCATAATTGTATTATTTATTGTTCTATTGCATTTTTTTAATTATTAGGTAATTTTTTTTTTAACAAAATTAGAAATTCCAAACAATTTACCCAATTCTGCAAAAATTGTTAGCGAATCAAAAATAAAATTTTCATCAAAAAAATTCCGTTGATCAAAATTTTTTTTAAAAATGAAAAAAAAAATTGAGAAATGAAAATAATTTTGAATCAGTATATAGGTTTATAATTGAAATAGATAATTATTTTTGAATAAAATATTTTCAAGGTATTTTCTTATGTCGAAAATTATTTTTAAAAATCTGAAAAAATTGTCAAAATTACCTACAGATTCATTTGAAAATTTTTTATTGGAAATTTTCTAGTACTTGGTGAAAAATTTGATGACGTTTTTATGATTTTTTTTTTTTTTTTTTTTTTTGAATGATTGAATTCAAAAATCCATGTCTAAAAATGTGAATTTGAATTTGAATAAGTAAATTTTTGTTTGTATGAAATAATTTTAAAAAATTTAATAATCAAATTTTCATCTCAAAAAAAAATAATTTTAAAAAAATGTCTAAATTGAGTACTTTATGGCATAGGGGATCCGTTACAAAACATGTTAATTTCTATGAGTTGTTATATTCTATCAAATAAATTTCAAATTTGAAATAATTTGCAGTTACTTTTTTTCTACATATTAAAAATATCCTAGAAATTCAAATAACAATTTTTGCTGAAGTTTTATGAGATTTTTTTTTAAAATAAGTAATTCGAATTGAAAAATCCATGATTAAGGTAAGGTGAAATTTTATTCCTATAGGAAATAAATTTTCAAAAAAATTACGAATCACAAATAAAATTTCCAACTTGAAAATTTTTTGATATGCTTTTTTGAACAAAGAAAAACTTTGAGAAAAAAATTTCGAATTAGAATTTTTCAAATCAAGTGAATTTTTTTGGATGTAGAAATTCTAAGAAAGGGTTGATAGAAAAGAATTTTAAAAAATTGTTCAAACTTCGAATGAAAAAAAATCATTCATCTTATTAAAAAAAAATTTTAACCAAATTTTAAATAAAATTTTGGATATTTTTTTTTCAAGAGTTGTTCTTTGAATTGAAAAATTCAATATTTATATTTTTTTCTAATATTGTTAAATCTATTTTATACTTTCGAAACCAATTTTTATCAACTTTTTCACAACTTTTGTGCTTAATCGATTTGACGTTCGATTTTTTTAATTGTTATCGATCGATTTTTTATGAATTGACTATCGACTTTGATGAATCGATAGTCAAATATTCAAAGAAAATGAAAATTCCACTTGAAAAATCGATCATCATTTTTTTAAATTTTGATAATTAATTTTTTTACGTATCGATACCTATTTGATTTTACACAATTAAAAAAAAATTAAGCGACATTTTATTTGTCACAAATTGGTAATTGATTTCTCAACTAGTCAGCTGTCGGTTGTTGATTGAAATATAAAAAAATCGAGATCATCAAATTTTTGATATGTAGATATTTTGAAAATCATACAATTCTACCATAATGATCGATCGATTTCCCGACCAACAAATCGACTATACTAAATTTTACGACAAAACCCGTAGTAAATACGAGAAAAAAAACCACAACAATAAAATGCAAAAGGGTCAAATCCAAACTACCCGCAAAATTCTTCATTATACCGGCTCGGGCTCGTCCTTTGAAAAGAATTCTAAGCGAACAATGAGAATCTCTATATTGAACAAAGTGTAGGTCGAGGATGCTCGTAGCTTTATAAAAATAGCCTCTGATAATGAAATGTAAAGGTCGAAATTTTAAATTGAAATTCATTCGGAATCAAAATTCGTGTAAAGATAATGAAATCGAGGAAAGAACACCGAAGTGCGTCTATTATGAGGAAATTTCAAACAATCCTTCGAATTTAATTTCACCACTAGCCTCCGAAGTCGAACCTCGATATAGAATAAATTGCCTATATGGGTTTCTCGCAGGCACCAAGTGCCTATTTCGAACCACTCGTGACAGACTTCTCGTTGCATTCGATATCGATAGTGAAATTTTTAATCAACGAATAAACATTGTGTCCACGTCATCGATCCTCCAAGGTGCATAATGTATCGAAACGACATGGTCGGCAATTTTCTAAATTAAACGGATACGCCGCGCCGTTGTGAAAGGCAAAAAGGCGGTCACTTTTCGCGTGATTTATTAACATCGAATGGTAATATCGAAACGAAGTGCATGTCGAAGGGGCATTTTTTCCATTCCAAGCAAAGGATATTACGTGGAAATTATACGAATACGTGTGTTATATGTTTTACAACTTATTATAGTCTATAGCTGGACGTTTATAAAGAAATAAAAGGTCGAGAATAAGGGAAATTGAAGACGACGTGGAAAAAAAATCATTCCAAAGCGAAGGTCAAGTTACCTCAAAGTTGGCTGAATTACGAAAAAAAATTAGGGAAAAAATTAGACTCGATGGATATGGCTGATAAAGGTGATTCGCCTTTTTGAACCATGTCTATAATTATCTCAACAACCGATTAATTATTTAAATTGGAGCGAAATTTCGTAATTTTAGTTTAGCGAATGCAGCCTAATACATTTATAGCAGAAATTGCATCGTGATAATGAAGTGAAAATGAGAATAAAAGGGAGAACACGAAAGAAGAGGCGCCATGTGCAGGGAGGAGTATACTAGTGGCTTATAATAGTAGTATGTATTTTCAAAATACTCCGCGGAGCCGTTATAATGTTCGTGTATAGTATATTGCGTGATGGGTTTTAATAATGTAATAGCATACCATCGTGTATTATTAAGTTCAAAGCCAATGTACTCGATATTTTGACGATTCTGCAGATAAATTCAGCTCTATGTATGTGGAGTATGCGATGAAAAGGCAGAAAAGAGCCGAAATTCGGACTTGGTTATGGTTTCAGTTACTACTGGTATTGTGAGGGTCTCTCATCGACGATTTCTATGATTTGTTTCGAAATTGCATGCAATTTGGTGAATTGTTTCTGACATGTGGTTTATGGCTCGAGTCGATTGTAAAATTTTACGACCAGTCTTGGAAATTGAAAAAAAAATGAGTAACCCCTGTGATTGCCTTTGATTCGATTTTTTCTTCGTTTTTTTAATCCTTTGAAAAAAATAATTTTCTTGTATTTAAGATCAAAATGTAATTGATTAAAAACCAATTAAATTTTATGAAATTTAATTATCAATTTTTTCCAATTTTGATCCATTTTTGATTTTGATGATTTTTAATTGTAATTTCTTCCCCAAAACTTTCACAAAACTATGTGAAGACACATTGGATCTGAAGTGTGATAAAACGCAGAGGGAATAGGTAACTTGTTTTAAAAAAATTGAATATTTGAGTTCTATAATCGATTCATCAAAAATTGAAAGTTCGCTTATATCGATTCATAAAAAAATCGATTTAAAAAAAATTGAATACTTAAATTTTGATTAACGATTCATCAAAAAATCGATAGTCAATTCATAAAAATATTCATCAATGAGAAATTGATTATCGATTTACAAGAAAGTTATCGAAAAATCGAACAATTTGTCAAAAGAAATCGACTTTTGAAATTTCTATTATTGATTAAGTAATTAAAAAATCGATCACGATCAGTAAAAAATTTACTGAAAATTGATTATTGAATTCAAAAAAAATCGATTGTTAATTTATCAAAAAAAATGACACTTTGATTATCAATTTATCAAAAATTGACTATCGATTCATCAAAAATAGACTATCAATTACCAAAATATGACTGTTGATTTATCAAATTCGACTGTATATTTGTCAAAATTCGACTGCCGATTGTCGATTTATCAAAATTCAACTGTCGATTGTCAATTTATCAAAATTCAATTGTCAATTTATCAAAATTCGATTGTCGATTTATCAGAATTCGATTATCGATTTATCAAAATTCGACTGTCGATTTTCGATTTATCAAAGTTTGACTGTCGATTGTCGATTTATCAAAATTCAACTGTCAATTGATCAAAATTCGATTGTCGATTTATCAAAATTCGATTGTCAATTTATCAAAATTCGATTGTCGATTTATCAAAATTTGACTGTCGACTTTCAATTTATCAAAATTCGATTGTCGATTTATCAAAATTCGACTGTCGATTTATCAAAGTTTGACTGTCAATTGTTGATTTATCAAAATTTGACTGTCGATTGATCAAAATTCGACTGTCGATTTTATCAAAATTCTACTGTCGATTTTATCATAAAAAATCGACTATTGATTTTATTAAAAATCGACTATTGATTTTATTAAAAATCGACTATTAATTCATCAAAAATTGATCATCAAATTTTTGAAAAAGTTTGGCTTGACGAAAAAAACAAACAAAAAAAGGTACCTACTAAAAAATTAAAGATTAATTAATTCTTCGAAAATCGACTATAAAAAATTTAATTATCGATTTTCCAAAAAAAAAAAAAAAAAATGAAAAATTGGTTGTTAATTTGTGGAATTATTGTAAATTCTTATCATTATTATCATTATGTTATAATTATAATATTATGATATTTTCAAGTTCTTTTCCTGAGGAGTAAAATCTCCAAATAAGTATGATCATAATACCTACTTCTTTTCTTTTCTTTTCTTTTCTTTTCTTTCTTTCTTTCTTTCTTTCTTTCTTTCTTTCTTTCTTTCTTTCTTTTAACCTCAGTTCCTGAGGAGCAAACATCTCCAGCTTAATTTAGAAAACGCATTGATGCCGACGGCTTCTACAATGTGTTTACCTATATTATAATTTTGAAGTCGAAAAAAAGACGTATTAGGGGTTTTTTTTTTGTTAAGCTCAATTCCTGACCCGTCAAAAACTCTTATCATCATCGATTTTTCAAAAATATTGATTAATCGAATTCAGCATCTACGACCTAGGTATTTAGAAAAAAAAAAAAAAAAAAAAACATCCTATACCTAATTGCATAAAAAAATGATCATCAATCTTCCAAAAATTCAGTGGGTACAGATTTTTTGAAGAATTCGATTTAAAAAAATACTAAAACGAATTTTTAAATTGATCAGTCTACTCCTCTCTCCTTCAAATTATGAAATTTAAAAAAATGATCAATCAAAATTGCCAACTTTCTAAAAAATGATTACCAAATAATTCAACTTATGTTTTAAAGTATTCATAATTCCATAAGCCAGAATATTTTTTTCTTCAAAACTGACACGTCGACAGACTGCTAATTTTCATCTTTAAATCTTAATTTAATTCAACAGTTTTTACAAGATTTCGATTTATTTTCAAGGGTACTAATTTTCCTCTTTTTTGATTCCAACAAATTAACTTTCTTTTGTATTTTTCAAGTTAAAATCTCTTCATTAAAAATTTCACCCGTGGCACGTCGCGTCGTATTTATTAAATTCTTAAATCTTCCCAAACCTCGCTCATCTATTCTCTTTGAATCAACAAATTTCATTAGACGAATTTCTAAACGCTATTTTTTAATAATTTAAATGCAAATTAAAGAACTAAAAATAGGGGTTTTTAAATTTAAACTGGAAACTTTAAAATGAAAAACGTTCTTTATTTACGTTTTCCGAAACAGTGTTATTTTTTTCGATTCTAAAAAGAAAGGAAACACTAAGAACAGCGAATTCCCTTTATTTAAATGGTTTCATCTCAAAATGAAATTTTTTCTCGCGAGACCCGCGAGTTAAATTCGAGTTAAATTCAAGGTTGGCCTGGTGCTGGTATTTGGAAGAATGCGAATTATCTCGCGGTATAAATTAGAAACCGAATGAACACCGCCGAATGGAAAGGAAAAATTATTCAAATAGTTTCAAACAATTCCACCATATTGTATACAAGTGTTTTCTTTTGCTTTAATTTCACTTTCTTTTCGATGTGTTTTTCTTCGCCTCCACGTACGATTCTAATTCCCGACAGAATTTTTCAATTACTCGTCGCTCATCGACGAATACGAGTACGTCTCGATATTTTGTTTCATTTTTCCAACTTATTGTTGCAACGTGCGGGTCGATATTCGTTTTTTTTTTGTTCCTCCGACACGTAGACGTAGAGCTTACTCACAGAGCTACTGTGTCTGTGGTACGTCTATGTAAAGCAACAAGGTACGTGTTACATGTTACCGTTGATAAAACACAATAAATCAATTACAAAGGATTCGACAAATACGTATTTAACACATTTACCGTACCCTGATGATATTAAAAGGGTTAGATAAGACGAGATGGAGTCTGTTCGGCGTCATCTTCTAGCTGAATTCCGGGCCGAGGGGGTATTATCGAGCATTTCCAGCCACATAAAATGGTTCTCAGGAAGACCAGTAACAATGGCACGATAACCATGGTAACTGTTTGAAAATTTTTCCGATCGTTTCTTTAAATTTGAAATGACGTAATGAAAGGCCACTTGTTTCATTGATACGAAGTTCCCTTTTCCCCTCAAGAACGAAAAAAAAAACACAGGATTATATTTAGCTGGCTTCTTTTCATATGTACAACCTTATAGGTATTTTTAGATGCGGCTTGGGGACTACCGAGCTAAACTACTTCCTTGCTAAGGTTACAATTTCATTTATTCAGACGTCCAGACTGTCGTCAAACTTATCCGCAAAACGATTATTTATTTGATAGTCGCACCACCGAGCGCAATGTGCCGTATAATCGAGTTATAATTTACTCCAAATATATCTTCGTACTTTAACCCTAAAGTCGGCCAATTTTACGCCACGTAAGCAGTACAAACAGTGGCAAGTATACGTGGAGAGAGCGTAGTGGGGTGAGATTTACACGACATCTTTCATTATAGGGTATGGGATTTCAACCGAGGATTTCGTTTTCGTACTTGAACTAAAATGGTGGATTTTGTGTAATCAAAACCGAATGAAATAAGATAAGAATGAGAAATATTGTTACTATGTTTCTACAAAAAAAATTGAGATATTTTTTCCAACGAAAATTTGAAAAATATTTTCCCCCAAAAAATTGAAATTTCGTAAGATTTTTTTCTCTAATAATGAGAGAATTCATCCTAAACAGAAAAGATATTTTTTCTTTTTAAAAAAATGGATTTTTTTTTTCTTTAAAAAAAATGGAATTTTTTTTTCTTTAAAAAAAATGGAATTTTTTCATCCAGAAATGAAATTCTTTCTTAAAAAATGAAATTTGTTCTTCAAAAAATGGATTCCATTTTTCAAGAAAGAATTCTATTTTGCAAGAAAAGATTCCATTTTTCAAGAAAGAATTCCATTTTTTTATGAAAATAATTACATATTTTTGAAGGGAAAAATGTCATTTTTTTGCAGAAGAAAATCCCATTTTTTTTTGTAGAAAAAAAATCCATTTTTTAAAGAAATTACATTTTTTTAAGGAAAAAATCCAATTTTTTGAAGTAAAAAATTCTATTTTTCAAGAAAGAATTTCATTTTTTTGATGAAAAGAATTCCATATTTTTGAAGGAAAAAAAATCCATTTTTTGCAAAAGAAAATCCCATTTTTTGTAGAAAAATTTCCATTTTTTCAGAGATTATTATTTTTATTTTTTTTTAAAGAAATTACGTTTTTTTAAAGAAAAAATTCAATTTTTTTGAAGTGAAAATCCCAATTTTTTGCAGAAGAAAATCCATTTTTTTTGCAGAAGAAAATCTCATTTTTTTGTAGAAAAAAATTCCATTTTTTTAAAGGGAAAAAATCCATTTTTTCAAAGATACAAATTACATTTAAAAAATACATTTTTTTAAAGATAAAAGTTCCATTTTTTTAAATGATAGAAATTCAATTTTTTAAAGAAAAAAAAAACAAAGATACAAAATCCATTTTTTCAAAAAAAGTACATTTTTTTAAATGCTAGAAATTATTTTTTTTAAAGAAAAAAATTCATTTTTTGAAGAAAAGGATTCCATTTTTTTTTCGAAGAAAAAATATTTTCAATTTTAAGAAAAAATAATATTATCTTCTCTCTCATTTTCATTATAGAATTTTTTTTACGAAATTTCAATTTTTTGGGGGAAAATATTTTTTAAATTTTCGTTGGAAAAAATCTCTCAATTTTTCGGTAGAAACAAAACAATATTTCTCATTCTGATCTTATTTTAGGTATCAGGCTGATACTGTAAAAGGCTGGTATCAGGCTGATACTGCGGCTGGTATCAGGTATTTTCTCAATTTTTTGAAGTTGAATTTTTTTGACGTTTTGGAGTATATTTTTTAAATTGGAGCAAAAAATTTCTCATTTGTTTTAATTCTTCGGAAAAAAATCGAAAATTTTTAGAGTAAAAGAATTGCTCAATTATATTGCAATACCCGAGCAGCACACTCGATCGATAATATCGAAAGTTGAAACGTATCGATAAAAAATCGTTTAAAAATCTAAAGATGTTCTCACGATATGATACAGATTTAGCTGTACGATTTTATAGGCAAAAAATCTAAAAACTATCGAATTCGATAGTATTACGATTTTAGGACGATATTCGTCAACGATACTATCGACAAAGAATATTAAATTTATCGAATCCGATTTTCCACCGATTTTGTGCAGATATTTGAAACTATATTATCGACAAATAATCTGAAATTTCTCGAATTCGATTTTTTAACGATTTTGTGAAGATATTTGAAACTATATTATCGACACGTAATCTGAAATTTCTCGAATTCGATTTTTCAACGATTTTGTGCAGATATTTGAAACTATATTATCGACACGTAATCTGAAATTTCTCGAATTCGATTTTTCAACGATTTTGTGACGATATTTAGAACTATATTATCGACAAATAATCTGAAATTTCTCGAATTCGATTTTTTAACGATTTTGTGAAGATATTTGAAACTATATTATCGACACGTAATCTGAAATTTCTCGAATTCGATTTTTCAACGATTTTGTGACGATATTTACAACTATATTATCGACAAAGAATATGAAATTTCTCGAATTCGATTTTTCAACGATTTTGTGACGATATTTAAAACTATATTATCGACACATTATATGAAATTTATCGACTTCGATATTTCAACGATTTTGTAACGATAGTTGTTGAAACTATATTGATTTTTTTCTAGTCAAAAAATACCCACTTTATATTCAAAATTGGATGGGAAGAAAGGGCCAAATCGAAATTTTTATAATAACCAAAATTAAATCCAGAATATTATTCTACAACTTTTGTTTGAAATGTTTTTTCAATTGGACCTCATCTCTAGCCTCTATTATTTTGCATTTACCTACTTACGTGTAACAGTAATATGCGAAATCAAAATTGAAAAAATTTTCAAACAAGTTATCTAGTTTTTTTGGTTTACTAGGTATTTTACTTGAAACCAGATCGTTGTTCTTAAATAAAATTTTACCAAGTTCAATACTACGATTACTATGTGAATACTTAGTATATAAAATTGAACGGGAGGGAGGCGCCCAATCGAAAATTTTGTAATGACCAAAATTATTTTTAGAACTTTAAGCTACAACTTTTGTTTGAAAATTTTTTCAATTGGATCTCTCCTTCTCCTCCAATTTTGCATAATACTCCGTTGATACTTATTCAAAATTGGAGTAGCGGAGGAAAAAGGGGCCAATTTGAAAAAATTTTCAAACAAAAGTTGTAAATTAAGGTCCTAGAAATAATTTTAGTTATTATAAAAATTTCAATTAGACCCCTCCCTCTTCTCCAATTTTGCATAAGATGTTTGAATATTATAATCCAATTCGTATTATGCGAACGAACTCCGATGTTCGCAACAGACGCTTGTTTTGGTAGAAACTGCTGTATTTGGAACGAAATTCGCCAGCCTTAAGCGTAACTACGACTTCAAACTCGCCAGCCGGTCTTGAAAATGTGCGCGCGCATATACCCATATATGCTAAATTATCTACAAAAAATCGATAGAATATCGAAACTAGATAATCTACAAAAAATCGTAATACAAAATCGATAGAATATCGAAATTAAATCGAAATAAAAAATTGATAGAATATCGAAACTAAATCGAAATAAAAAATCTACAGAATATCGAATTCGATAAAGTGTCGCGTTAGTTCCGCATAAATCGTGTAATTATCTTTCGATTTATAGATAGGTTATCGATGAAGTATCTAACTATAATCTTGAGATTTTTAAAAGAAAAATCGTTCGATTTTATCGAAAGTTTATCTGTTGATGGATTTTGCCAACTATAATTCATCGATAATCTGTCGATATATCGAAAGATAATTTCACGATTTATGCGGAACTAACGCGACACTTTATCGAATTCGATATTCTGTCGATTTTTTATTTCGATAATTTGTCGAGTGTGCTGCTCGGGTATATATTTTTTTTTTCAATTTTTGGACAAGAAATCTCAGTTATTTTGAGAGTAATTTTTTTTTAAATTCAGACAATTTTTCAAAGTAGAAAAATTTCTAATTTCAATAAATTTTTGAAAGCAATTTTTTCAAATTTTTTTTGCACAAAAAGAAACTACATAATTATATTTTTGTTCTTAATTTGGTTCTTGTTTGTACGAAAAAATTTAAAAAACAAGTATTAAAACAAAAATTAATTTTTAATCCCATTAAAATATTTATGAGCACGAGTGAAACAAAACACCCAAATCCACTCCCTCCATCCCTTCTACTCCCTCATTTTAATAACACTCAAACATCGAATTATACCTACTATACTCTCTTCAATCGCTGGAAATGGAAAATTACCCCAAATAAAAATGTAAAATAACTTCACTTTTGTTCTCGAAAATGAAACCTATATAAAACGCACTTCTAATCGTCGATAAAGAAGAAGAAAAAAAAAGGGAAGCTTGAAAGCTCCTTAAAAACGTTGTAATTTTCAAGAAATTAGAATTGGTAATTTAGAATATTGAAATTGGCGAAAGAAGAAAAGAAAAAATCGAACTCGAGTGAAAAATAAATCAAGGGTAAAGCAATTTTCGAGGCAGTTCTACGTGATGTAAAAAAATTCAAAATTTCGTTTGGAAAATCGAGAAAAATTTCAAAGAAAAAAACGAGTCAAAGGTACTGTTTGAAAATACTTCTTTTTTTTCTCGCAGCTTGAAAATTAGTCCTTTTTTAAGAAAAAGGTATTAGTGTGATTTAGGTAGTTTATTTACATTGAAAACAAAAATTTTCCCAGAGAAAACCTTCATACCTACGTTTGTATGTTGTAACACCTTAAGAACAGAGCTTATTAAACAATAAACATCGAATTTAAATGTTTTCCCGAGCTTTATTCTGCAGCCATACATCACAGTTTGGGTTTTTATTACAGGCGTCAGCTTGGTAAGAATGATTTCTCACATTTGGTGATCTCTTTTCATATACGCACGTAACAAAAAGCAAGGAAAAGGTAAAGGTTGCCGGTATATATCGTTAAAGAACTTGAAACGTTTGGGGATAGACCTAAAAGAGGTGAAACAATTTATTACGTACATTTTATAACACACGTTCATCTTTTTTTCTCTTTCGTTCGGCGAGCTCAGTATGTGCTGTTTTTTTATTCGTAAAAGAATAAATATTCAACAGAGCACAAGGCGCAAGAAACATCGAACGTAGGTTCACACGAGGCTATGACGAAAATGCAAAAATATCTCGAAATCGATTCGACGTCGTAGTAAAATTAATTTAAACGTTTTTCCTCGAATCATTCTAGTCAACGAATCAAATGATGGCGCCGTTTAAAATTCATGGAAAAATAAAATATCACCAAGTACCGAGCACAGCATACGTATAGTTACGTAGAACATGGTCGAAAATTATATCTCGGTTTCGCTTTTATTGCGTCATCGAAACCGAGAACGAGAGTCTTAACGATTTGGTATTTTCGATGGCGAAATTAATACCGACGAGATGAATTTATTAATAAATCATATTTATGGTTTTAAAAAAAAAACGCTGTTTGAGACCGGCTGTTGCTCAAGCCGAAACTAGGGTAAAAATACAAACGAATTAGATCGAGTCGAGGGATGGGGAAAAAGAAACGGAAATGATTTCGTGATGGGGTTGTGTATCCCACGGTTGAAATAGTCGAGTTGGCTTGTCTGTAGTTTTCAAAACAAGCTATCAGTTATTACTGATTGTGAGACCTCCCACCCTACCTCCTTCTAAAACTTTATACGAAAATCTAGTTGTTTTTTTTGAACATTAGATAGGTACTACTTTAATTGTAGAATTTTTCAAGTAAAAATTATCCTCAAAATTCAGACAAATAACTAGGTATGTTGAACAATAAAAAGTGAATTTTCCATCATTAAATAATTTTGATAAATTGATACTTAGTTACATTTTTGTCATTTAAATTCTTTTGATAATTTTCAGAGTTTTATAACTTTTCATTTTTTATTTTAAATAATTTGACAATTTAATTGTCAATTTCTCCTGATTTTCTTTTTTTTAGTACATAGTTTCATTCTTAAAAATTATTTTCCAAAATGACCAATGCTGAAATTTTAAAAAGAAGATAGTACAAAATTCTAAAATAATCCAATCATTTCTAGGATTCATGAAAAAATGCTTTAAAAATCCTAAAATATTCTAGAGCATTGTACTTCTTTTCAATTCGTAGGTTTTTGAATTTTCATGAGCTGTCAGGTTCAGAATAATTCTAAATACCTAAGAAACTTCAAAATAATTCTAGAATATGTGACCCGGCACGTTAAAAGGGACCTAGTAGGTATTTTACAAATTTTTCAGGAGAGCAAAAACAAACTTTGGAAATGAATATCTCTGGAACGAATAGACCGATTTTTCTAAAACTTTGGGGAATTGTTACTGGGTATAAGTGAAATATTTTCCAATATTAAAAAAATAATTATGGGCGAACATTTTTGTATAATGGCGCAAGGGAAATTTGACCAAACTCAGTGTTGCCAAAAAATGAAAAAAAAATTGTTATAAGTAAATTTTTGAAGTTTACTGATAACAAGTGTAACATTGATTTTAGGCTAAATTATGAAGATTTCGTGTCATAGGTGATCATAAGATGAAAAATACATCGAAAACCACAATTATTACAGATTTACTAGGTCCCTTTTGTCATGCCGATTGAAAATATTGACTTTTTCGAAGTTTTTAGTGATTCAGGTGATAGACCTTGGTAAGTGGACCTCAGAACACCAAAAAAGTGAAAATCGATTTTTTACCTACTAGGTCCCTTTTAACGTGCCGGGTCACATATGCAAAAATCTAAAAATTCTAGAATTTTGGAAAAATCCATGGAAATTTGGAAATATTCTTGAGCACTAGATTTTTTTTTATTCGTAGGCTTTTGAATGTTCATGAGCTACCTACCAGGTTCAGAATTCTAAAGATTTTTTTTAAATTCTAGAATATGCAACATGGCATATTTTTTTGATTAGGTAGTACATTTTTCAAATTTTTAAAAGCTAAGTATCAGTTCTAGAATTTTGAAGGAAAAAAATCCTAAAATTTTAGAATATTCAAGACTCTCATAATTTTTGAGATTTACAGATTTCTTATACCTAGGTAATTTTTAAAAGCAACAAATTCTAGAATTCTGGAATAATCCACGAAAGTTCCAAAATATTCAAGTAAAAAATAATCCTAAAATTTTTGATTATTCAAGACTAATAGGTATCTTAATTTTTAAAGTTCGTAGATTTTTTGAATCCTTAAAAACATCAATTCTAGAATTCTGAAAAGAGAAAAAAAATTATTTTGGAAAATTGCATTTTGTTTTTTTTATTCGTGCAATTTGGAATTTTCAAAAATCAACAATTCTAGAATTCTGGGGAGAATACGTAATATTATACATAGATCACGTATTCAAAGCATTAAAAAAATTTTGATTCGTACATTTTTGAATTTTTAAAAGTTACTAATCCTAGAATTCTGAAAAAATACACAAAAATTCTAAAACATTCAAAAGCTCTGTATTTCTCGAATTTGTACACTTTTTGAATTTTTAAAAGCTGTTAGGTCTAGAATTCCTTTTTTAAAAATCCTAAAATTCTAGAATATGCTAGACCTTGATAATTTTCAGGATTCGTGCATTTTTCGAATTTTAAAAAACAGTTAATTTTAGAAGTCACAAAAAAATAGAATAAATTGCAAAATATTCAAGAGTATTTTTTTCTATTTCTGGATTTTTTTATTACTTAAAAAGCCACCACCTATTCTAGAACTCTGGGGGAAATGAATTAAATTCTAGAATATTCAAGTGCAATATTTTCATATTATGTATTTTTAATTTAAAAAAAAAAACACTTTTAGAATATTCAAAATCATAAGTAATGATTTTTTTATATGCTTTTTTAAATTTTTTAAAATTTATCTACTCTAGAATTCTGAAAAAATACCTACAATAAAATTCTAGAATATTTGAGATTTATTTCAACTTTTTTTTAATTCGTACGCTGTTTGAATTTTGAAACGTTATCAGTTCTAGAATTCACAATAGAAAAAATTCTAGAATATGCAACACCATTGTACCTAATGTTTTTCGATTTGTAGCCTTTTGAATATTCAAAAGCAATCAATTCCAAAACTCTGGAAAAATTCAAAAAATTCTGGAATATTCAAAAGTGTTGTAGGTAATTTTTTTAAATCGTAGAATAATTGAATTTTTAAAATCAACAAATTCTAGAATTTTTAAAAAGTGCACAAAATCGCAGAATAATCGAGATTTTTAAAATTCAAAAATTCTAGGTAATCAAAAAATAAAGTCTTGAAAAAAATGTTTACTTCGTTCAAAATTTGAAAATTATTTTTAAAAAAAATGAGAACTACTTTCATTTTAGAATATTTTTTAGTACGAATTCGCATCCTTGAAAATTATTTTTAAAAACACTAAAATCTTGAAAAAATTTTGAAGAAAAAAACGTAAAATTCTAAAACATTCTAAACTTTTAAAAATCTGCCAATTAAAAATAATATTATCATTTGAAAACACTTATGAGTGAAAATTCTCATTTTGAAAAAAAAAAACTCCAAAAAAAAAAAAGTAGATACATTTTGGAATTCAACAAAAATATTTAACAAAAATGGTTAATAATTTATTGAAATATTTTCATTTTGAAACAAAAATGTTTTTTTTTTTTTTTTAAAAACAGTTTCCTGTTTATTTTACAGTGAAGATCCTAATTTGAACCCATCATTTATAAGCCATTTTTTGTTGTATTTTTTGTATTTTTTTTTTTTAATCAAAATGCAAAACCTTAGAAATTTGATAAAAGTCAACCAAGTGAATTACGGTACTTACCATTTTTTGGATATTCCATCAAAAAGTTTAAAATTTTTGGCCAAAAAGGTGGTGAAAACGAAATTTTAAGGCAGAAATATAATTTTTTCACTTTGACCTCGTGATTTTAAAAATTTTAAATAATTTATCCATAATCTGGAAAAAAATTTCACAAGTTCGTTTTTACTTTCCTCATAAACCATACAAATAAAATTTAATTTTTTGCTCACAGGATTTCCAAAATGGGAATTTTCAAAAAAAAAAAAATGGTAATATTTTCGACTTTTCGTATATTGTGGTAAGATTTTTTTAAGGTCCACAGCAATATCTGATTAATGCTTTCTGAAGTAAAGAGAGGGCTAATTCACCTATTTCAACCGGTGGTACCCTCCGGGTGTTATTTCACTTCGTCTGTTCATTTTTAATGCCCACCTGTTGACGATACATTGGTCAGTAATTTCACTACTCGTAGTACTCGTTGCCCAAGTGAAAAAATTCTATTTCGGTGAAATAAAACAATGGAGAAAATTTTTTATTTTTCACGAACGTGTACTACTTGAAGCAGCTAATGAAATTATCTACTGGACGAAAAAGAAAAATAGGGAGAAAGCTACCTCTATAGTTCTGATCACTAGGCAAGTAAGTAATATTATTCAAGAATCTGGATGAAATCAAAGATCACGTACATGCGATATTTTTTCGGTTGAAAAAATGAGAACGATGCTAAAAAAAAAAACGATGATCGTTCGGCTCGAGTTTCATGGAAAAAACACGTCCACTTTATGGTATGTACTATTAGACGTATTCAATTAATAAAACTAAAGCTTTAAACCATGGATAAATTAGATTAATTAATTAAATTAGCGGAAAATTGATAAAAGTAAAAAAAACATAACAGGTGATGAATTCGAGCTTCGAGCTCCTGTTACGTAATAAAAAGCTTACCGCAAAGAAGGTGTCTACTTTATCTACTTCAGTGTGGATTCGTCCAGACTAATATACGCAATAAAAAATTCATCTAATTAAATAACTACTGAATTAAAAAAATCTAAGAGTCGGTTTATTTAAAAAAAAAATACTTCGTGGATAAAAAGCAGCGAGCCAGCGTAGCAGCGCATCTAGAAAAAATAATAAACCAAAAAAAAGGACTAAAAATGATGATACGCTTGTACGAGAAAACTACAACCAAACTACTGACTTTGAAATTGTCGAAGGAACTCGACCCGCCGCTGGTGGGTGATCGACCGCCGCCGCCGAAACCGAAGGTGCTGCCGCTACAGCTGTTATTGCCTTAACGCCGTTAATCCGCTCGCCTTTTACTCTTTCTATAGTATTTTTTTTCTCTCGCACAAATTTATATGTATATATATAGACGCGAATCTATCGTACGAACTTGCCCCGTCAAGATATTCGCATTCGAGTCTTGAATGAATAAAATTTTCATTAAATTAAGTAGGTATTTTTTTTGCGTCTAAAATTGCATCATATTTATAATAAACCTTTGTATACGTAGATTATATAGAAATGCGTCAACAGGCTAAAAGGTCAACCTGTTGCGCAAATCCTAGTGAAATACTTTACTCGGAAAACGTCGACTTTCCATTTGTATAAAATGATATTAAGTATTTTCTCCTCATTGCAGTGCCATGTGTCATTTACTTTATTATGCTATACATGTTACAATAGGGTGGTTCATAATTTCTTTTTTTTTTCAAATGTCAAGGATTGCCCCTCTAAAATTTTCATTAAAAAAAATAGTTTTTTTTTATGAAAAAAATCAGCGTTTTAGTGAAAAAAAAAAAAAAAAAATCCTAGCTTAAAAAAAATCAGTCAGTAGGTACATATTTTTTTCCTGAAGATAAATTAGTATTTTTTACTAAAAAAAAAAATCAGTAAGTATTTTTTTACTGAAAAAATCAGTATTTTTTTTACTGAACAAAATCGAAAAGTATTTTTTACTGAAAAAATTAGTATTTTTTTACTGAAAATATCAGTATTTTTTACTGAAAAAAAAATCAGTATTTTAAACTGAAAAAATCAGTATTTTTATGCTGAAAAAAATCAGTATTTTTTTACTGAACAAAATCAGAAAGTATTTTTTACTGAAAATATCAGTATTTTTTTTACTGAAAAAATCAGTATTTTTTTTACTAAAAAGAATCAGTATTTTCACTGAAAAAAGATCAGTATTTTTATGCTGAAAAAAAAATCAGTATTTTTTACTGAAAACGGTGTTTTTTTTACTGGAAAAATCAGTATTTTTTACTGAAAACGGTGTTTTTTTTTTTACTGGAAAAATCAGTATTTTTTTACTAAAAAGAATCAGTATTTTCACTGAAAAAAAAAATCAGTATTTTTTACTGAAATACAGTGGTTTTTTTACTGGAAAAATCAGTATTTTTTACTGAAAATATCAGTATATTTTTTACTGAAAAAAATCAGTATTTTCTTTACTGAAAAGAATCAGTATTTTTACTGAAAAAATATCAGTATTTTTACTGAAAAAATATCAGTATTTTTACTGAAAAAATATCAGTATTTTTATGCTGAAAAAATCAGTATTTTTTATTGAAAAAACAGCATTTTTTTTACTGTAAAAATCAGCTATTTTTTACTGAAAAAAAATTGTATTTTATTACTGAAAAAAAATCAGCATTTTTTTTAGTTGAAAAAATCAGTATTTCTTTACTGGAAAAAAATCATTTTTTTTACTGAAAAAAAATCAAAATTATTTTTTTGATTCAAAAATTTTTGCATATTTTTAGTGAAAAAATAACAATTTTTTTAAATGAAGAAGTTTATATTTTTTTACTGAAAAAGTTCTGCATTTTTTTGTAAAAATATTTAGCGTTTTTTTAGTTTAAAAAAATCAACATTTTTTTGTAAAAAATTTTTAGAATTGAAATTGGTATTTGATGACTTCTTTTGAATTTTTGTAGACTTCAATTTCCCGTGTAGCAACGTCGATGCTAATTTCGATACAAATGTCGACACATCGAAATCGGTCACTTTTCGATCGTACATGTCGACACGATTGTGGATGGTTTGTCGAGCTTATTATCGACATGTTTGTCGACCGTCCAAATATGGCTCGACATGTCGAGCCATATTTGGACGGTCGACAAACATGTCGATAATAAGCTCGACAAACCATCCACAATCGTGTCGACATGTACGATCGAAAAGTGACCGATTTCGATGTGTCGACATTTATATCGACATCCACATCGACATTTGCAATGGTGAGATTTTGAAAAATATGCTAAGTTCAAATATTCAATATAAGTATATATTAAAATTACACCAAAAATAGTGTTCAAGCCAACATTTCGACATTTTTTGTCAAATATGCGGCATTGAGGCCACCTTTGTAGCTGGACACATGCGAGTGTCCAACTAACATAGAGATGATTCTTAGACCTTATGTACTAATTCACAACACACTTTATCTGCGAGTATCACAATCACCCTCAAGACGTCGACAGTCAAGTCGATGCATTTTTCGACCCTCGACAATTAGATCGACATTGACTCGACTTAAAATTTCTCTGGTCAACACTGTCGACAGTTAAGTCGATGCATTATTCGACCCTCGACAATCACATCGACACTATCTCGACTTACAATTCCTCTGGTCGACACTGTCGACAGTGAAGTCGATGCATTATTCGACCATCGACAATTATGTCGACAATAACTCGACAAGTCGTTGTATTATTCAAAACTTTGAAAAATAAGAAAATTTTGTGATTTTTTCAAAAATTATTTATTCCTGAGCTTAAAATGTTCTTATTAATTGTTTTTAGTTCTTTTTAGATATAAAATTTGTAAATTTAATTGGCAGAAATTGTCGACATAAATGTCGATGCGTTTATCGAGTATCGATTTTTACATCGACTTGTCTATGTAGAAAAACAACGTTTTCTAAATTATAGGAAAATACTGAGAAAAATTCAAAAATTTTGATTGAACAGTTATGTTTAACATAGAACATTACTTTAAATCTCAAATATCATTTTTAATTCATCGTTAACCAAGAAAAAAATGTGTCTGAATTTTGTCGACATAAATGTCGATGTCGACAATTGCTACACGGGTTGTTTACATATTTTCATGAGAAAATTCTCATTATTTTTCTTATCAAAAATTTTCAGTGATTAATAATATTTTTTGTATTTCCATTTTTATTTTATTTCATTTTTTTTACTTAAATTGATTTGAAATTTTCAATGAAGAAGTTCTGTTTTTTTTTTTTACAAAAAATTTTAGGGACAATTTTTTAACTTTTCAACGAATCTTTTTTTTTAGTTTCTGCAGTGATTTTTTTATAAAATTTTTCAATAAACCAACAATTTCTGAATAAGAAATTCCAATATTTTATTTTTAGAGGGCGAACCCTTGACATTTGGAAAAAAAATTATGAATCACCATAATGGTGCAATATGTGTAAAAATGGCATCGTTTCCCCCGCCCACTCGATTTTATCCCCTTGTACCCGAGCCATTTTGACATTTAGCACGAATAAGTGTAGCTAGGTACGCGGTGCCATGAAAACGGCCAATGAATGACGTACCTACCTACCGAAGTTCATTCAACATTTACTTAATTGTTTTTCAGACGCCTTTTTATATCGTTAGAAATTTCATAAAATACGTACCTACCTTTTCAATTTGCATATTCTCGTATACGACGAAAGCGATGGTGAAGGTAGGAAGGTACCCGGGTCTCATTATGTTCTTTTCATCGCGTTCTTCCGAGAAAAGAAAGAGCACTCGGATGGCATTTTAAAGACTCGTATCTGGAAAACGGTTTGAATAAGTTTAATGTAATTATGCGACGTGTTCCAAGCCTACTGTACTTGAATAGGTTTTGTTACCTTTTGTTTTCTGATTGGTGAATCCATACGAAGTGAGATGAGTTAATTTAAGTATTAGAATCGTCGAAATATACGTTTAATGGTGCTGAAAAGTGAAAATTATTTCAGACTAACGAGGGAACTTTGCCAACACGACACCTCCGATTAAGCTGAAATTTGGCTCATTGAAAGATAGCATGTCACTCTAACCTTGGAACTCAGTTTTCAGCCGCCGAAGTTGATTTATAAATTTTGAAAATGAATATTTTTCACTACAAAAAATGGACTTTTTTCTCCAAACATAAATTAAATGAAAATAAAAATTTTGGTTAAATTCGCATTTTATGATTTTTTAATAAATTTTAAAGTTGGATAAATAATTAAAATTGAACTAAAATAGAATTTTTTGTAATTTTAATTAATTTTTGGACTTGGATTAATTTTTTTAATTTTCTAAATCATCAAACTTTCAAAGTAAGTCAAAATTTGTTAGTTTTTTAAAATTTACCTAATAAAAGTAAAAATTTTAGTCATTTTTGGATTTTTTTAAATTCCAAAAGTTGAATAAATTTTTAAAATCTAGTACCTACTTAAATCCACAGAATTGGAACAATTGAAAATTTAAAAATGATTTTTAAATTCAATGAAAATCTGATTTTTTGTATTTTTGATAAATTTTTTAAGTTGGATCAATTTCTGAAATTTTGATATTTGAAATTTAAAAAAATCAAAATTGGAAAATTTTTTAAAATTTAATGAAAGAAGGAATTTTTTTATTTTTGAATTTTAATGAAGATGGGTCTAGTAAATTTTTAAAATTATTCACTATAATATAGTGTAAGGAGGGAAATATACCTATAGTTAGTTAGCACGTACAAAAGTTTACAAAATAATAGAAACGTATGTGATGTTATTAAAAATAGGCACTATTACGAAAATAAGAAATATCACGTATAGGTAGAATATAGAATATATATGTAAGATGTAAACTAGGTATGGGTGGTATGTGTCTGTGGGTAGTCAAATAAACATATCCATACGAAGTGTTGGGTTTTTGCGTGAGTGTAAAGTCGCTCCATTACAATAGTGAATTTAAAATTTTCCCTTAATTTTATTTCATCTGAAAAAATTGATTGAAAATTTTTTTCTCATTATTCGGGTCCATCCTGAGAGGTTCTGATGAATAAATTCTGAATTTTTCAATTATTCCCATTTTTAAAAAAATCATTTTTGCCATGAATCATCAAAATTTTGAAAATTTTGAAAGTTTACCAAAAATTATATTTTTTTTCCTATTTTCGAAGATTTTTGAAGTTGCATCCATTTTCGAAAATTTTGCGAATTAGGTAAATAAAATTTTAATATTTTTTAGTAAATCTTCAAAACTTCAAAAAACTTTAAAATTTAGTGAAATTCGAAATTTTGAAGAAAAAAAATTAAATTCAATAAAAATTCTAATTTTGATAAATTTTTAATAAATTACCTATTGAAGTTGAATTAAATTTTAAAATTTTGCAAAAATTCTATTTTTATGGAAAAAATTTTAATTTAGTAAATCTTCAGAATTCGAAAAAAATTGTAGTTGATGTAGTAGTAATTCAAAATGGGGGGGGGGGGCAAATAAGGTATTGAAATCTCGGGAAAAAATAATTATACAGCTAGAAAATTAGTGAGAATTTTTTATTGAAAAATTGAGGAAAAAAATAGATAACTGGGTATACCTACTAATTTTTTCAATTTTTTAGCAAAAAAAAAATCACTAAAAAATATATTACAAGAATTGAACATTTTTCAATAAAAAGAATCACTATACCTACTAAAAATGATTCTGAAAATTAAATACTTATTTTCTCACTGAAAAAACTAAGTATTTGTTTTTTCATTAAGAAATTAATTCTTCACTTCGGTAAATTTAACCAATTTTCCCACCACTAAAAAATCCTGATACAGCCGCAATCAACACCTCGAACAGAAACACACCAAAAATGAGAAAAAAACGCCAAAATTCCAGTATATTTACAAGACGAAAAACAATTTAATAAAAATTGATATACATCGACCGTACGTATGAATAAATGTCTTAAAACGAGCAAACATAAACAAACAAAATTACATTATAATATGAACAAACTATAGAAAAGGTAATTAAAAATTGCACAGCCTCTAAATTCTAAACGATTAAAATTATAATCAGGAAACATGTAATTCATTTCGAATAATACAAACGCGTTCTTAATTTTTTACTAATTTACAACACACTCGTTGAGTTTTTAAAATTTTCTTAATACATTGGTAATAATGGAGAATTTTTTTAATCGATGAACAAAAATAGTTCGCACGTATAGAATTTTCACACGTTAGTTAAACATGAGATTATTTTTAATTTCGACAGTGTAATTTTCAACATCACAGTATAATTTACTTAGATTTTAAATATAAACAGATGTATTTTTGGAACTTGATCCGTAGATTTCCCCTTCCCTTTTTTGGAAGATTAGGTAATACGATAAATTATACGAAAGCTTACCATGTGTTTTTTTCCTTTTGTTCATCTACTATCACAAAAAAATTACCTAAATAATAAAATTAATCTAATTCGTATAAAAAATTAAAATACCTTCGATACACAATACACACACACACACACACGCCCAATCAAATATGAATAAAAAATCAAAAGCCTTAAAAATAAATGCGCATTTACACGAAACATGCAAAATTATTTTTTATTTTATATGAACACCGCTGTATCGATTTCAGGCACTTCTTCGCAAAACCGATAAATCAAAACGATAAATTGCTTAACAAGCAAAACGTTAAACTATTATGTAACCTAACCAGGTGCAAAAAACCGATAAAACATGAAATAGTAGCAAAAACCGAGAATTTAAGTATTGGAAAATGATAAAAAAGAAAATCGAAAAAAAATCGTAACTATAAAATGCCTTCTGCCAATTCAGTCAGCTTTTTGAATAAGAATGGAAAAAAAAATCGCACAGCCGGCCACTTCTTGTATTTCCGAAGCGGGAGCACTATAATTTCGTTGTAAGTGTAAAAAAGCCTGGCTTCTCGGCCATCATGTATGTAGTAATATCGATATTATATGCTATACATGCAGTCTATAAATTCGTTGATGCGATTTTCGCTTATTTTTATACAAAGTGTACTGTTTATAAATCACAAATTAACGTTATCTTTGGTAACCAAGGGTTAAACTTCGGCTCCTAAATCTTGTACGCCGTTTTCCGATATCGGAACGTATTTATCTTCGATTTTCACCAATAGGATGGTCCGGTCGAAAGTAGATCTTTTGTTCGGATTGGGGTGATTTGGTATCCAACGATGAACCACCTGAATAAGGAAATACGTATAAATTAGGTTAGGCTTTCATCTTTCTATCAAAGTGTACAACAAAACGGCGAAATCCAATAGCAGGAATTTTTCAGTCAACAGGGCTTCCTTAAAATGAAAACTGGTTCGAAATTTCAAACACGAATCTTTAAAATTTTGAGAAACCTTAAAATAAATTATTTAAGTTGAAAAAATATCCAAAATTTCAATGTCTGTGGAGTTTTAAAATTTTCTCAGTTTCTGAAAATTCTCCAATTCAAAAAATTTAATAAAGCTTAAAAATTATTAAAATTCCTAGGTATTTAATTTTTTTTTTAATTAAAAAAAAACTATCCGACTTAAAAAGCAAATAAATTTTTTTCAAACTTTCTAAACCTCTTTACCTACTAATTTTTTTTTTCTAAATTTTGCAATTTTGAAAATTTTGAAAATTTACTAAATTGAAACCATAAAAGCAGATGCAATTTTTAAAAATATTTAAATTAAAAAAAATAACCAAAATTCTAATTCCTGCGGAATTTGAAAATTTTACCAATTTCTGAAAATTCATCTACCTACCTAACTCAAATTTCTTTTAAAGCTTAAAAATTATCAAAATTCATATTCAAAATTATTTTTTCATTTTTTTTCTAATTTAAAAAATATATCAAACTTGAAAAATCGATTCAAGTTTAGAATTTTCACTACATCAACTAAAAAAAATTTCGAATCCGAAAGATTTACGAAATTTATAAAAATTTCCATAAATTTTGAATTTTTTGGAAAATTCTAAAATTCAATTCAACTCCAATAATTTATTTGAAAAGTACCAAAATTCCAAGTTTGAAAATTTTCCAAATTTTAAATTTCACTCAATTTTGAAATTTTTTGAAATTTTGAAGATTAACTAAATTTTAAAATTAATTCAATTTAGAAGATTCGCAAAATTTTGAAAATGGATGCAACTCAAAAAATTTAAAAAATAAAAAAAATACAATTTTTGGTAAACTTTGAATATTTTCCAAATTTTGATGATTTACAAAATTTTAAAAATTTACTGGACTCAACTTTATTAAAATTCAAAAATGAAAAAATCGTACTTTCATTAAATTTTAAAGGTGTATGATTTTGATTTTTGAAATTTCGAAGATCAAAATTTTAGAAATGAATACATCTTCAAAAATTTATCAAACATAAAAAAGAATTACATAAGATTTTCATTGAATTTCAAAAAACCTCAAAATTTTGAATTTCTCTAATTTTGGAGGTTTACTAGATTTCAAAAATGTATCCAACTTTTGGAATTTATTGAACTTCAAAAATTGAAAAAAGTCTTTCTTTCATTAAATTTTAAAAAGTTGTCTAATTTTGATTTTTTGAAATTTCAAATAAAAAACATTCTAGAAATGGATCCAGCTTCAAAAATTTATCAAAAATACAAAAAAATAGATTTTCATTTAATTTCAAAATCACGTCGAAATTTTGAATTTTTTCAATTCTGGAGACTTACTAAATTTTTGAAAATTATTCAATTTTTGGAATTTAATCAAATTTAAAAATAACTAGAATTGAAAAATGTTGACTCACTTTGAAAGTTCGATGATTTAGAAAATTTTAAAAATTGATCAAAGTCCAAAAATCGATTAAAATTACAAAAAATCGTATTTTGATTCAATTTTAAAATACTTAAATTTCTAATTTTTAATGATTTTAAATATTTTTTTTATCCAACTTTGAAATTTTATTAATATGTAAAATAACCAAAATTTCTGTTTTCATCAATTTTACAAATTTTTGCAAATTTCGGACATTTACTAAATTTCAAAAATTTCTCAAGAATTTATTAAACATGAGAAATCGTTAAAATTCCTACTGCCATAAAATTTTTAAAGTACGCCCCTTCGATATTATCTTACCTGTCCTTCCATTCCAGCTTCGGGAACCCAATCTTTCCAAAAGTTCCTGCCACCTCTCTGCCTCATAACTTCGTCCGGCCAAATGACATCGATCAATCGACCTTGATTAATGCCATCGTGAACCTGACCAGGATCTATGATCTGCAAAAAAAAAAAAACAATACAAATTAATACATCTAACGGGATCCTTCGTCGTGTCCGTCGTCGAAAATATTATCAAAATGGTACCTTGACTCTGTGCAAAATAGGTTCCTTCTCATCTTCTTCTTTTTCGACCGGTTTACGTTCAGCTAATTTGATATTTTCCGGTATTGGATTGCCAGGAGGTGATAATAATCCAGCCAGGGTAACTAAACCTGGTTTGGAAGGGCCGGCAGGCGATGGAGCAGATCTATTTAGACTACTCGGAGCACTTACTCTGGTGATCGTGCCACCGCTTCCGGTCAACGACGTTTCCATTGACTGGTGACTTCCTACGATTTAAAAATAATAAAATAAAAATCAACCTCGTCTGCTTGAGAGGGAGTTAAAAATTGAAAAAAATGATGGTGGTGATTTTTTACCGGAGTGAACGTTAAATGTGGTCATGGAATAAACACCCTCGTGCCCGAACCCTCCGTCATCTTGAGAATGAGCCGAGCTACCGCTGGAGCAACCTTCTACGCAACGCTTTCTCACTCTGTGAATTGAAAAAGTCATGAAAACGATTGTTTTTAATCAACGAAGGGGAAAAAATCAAGTACCAACCTTCGACAGAAATTAGAAACGAAATTCTTGATCGATTTTATACTAACGGGTCCGCCGAAGTAATTAGTGTACTGAGCGTTTGTTTCGGCGTAACTCGTCGTCAATGGTGAGACGAAAATTGGATATCCGATAGGTTGGTCGCAAGATGAATTTATAATATTACGCAAAGCCTGTGAAAAAAGAAAAGAAACGAAATATTACAAATCATTCAAGTTGCAAAATTCAACCTGAATGGTTTGTGATCGAAAATAATTTTTGTAAAATTAATCCTCGAAACCAAAAATTATTTACAACAGATAATCGTACGAACCTGTTTTGCATTTTGAATACTTCCTCGTTCTGAATTCAAATTCCTTAAAAAGATCAACTCTTGTTGTTGACCAGCCCAAAGTCCTCGAACACATTCGCGATTCATCTTTATTACTCTGAAGCTCAAGAAACGTTTATTCAACATGATGATCTTATAGTCATCCGATCCTTCTTCCATAACCCTCCTGAAAAATCAATAAATTGATAAGTTTGAATCGTAATCGACTCGAAGTTGAAACAAGACCAATGCACGAACCGTAAAGCTAACAACGATGGCATTCCGGATAACACAGCTTTTCTCCAGACTGGATCACCTTCGTGAGAAATGACTAAATTTTCTTGATGCGATGAAATAGCCGCAAATAATGCTGGCGAACATTCGTACTCGTCAGGAGCCATAAAATGATCCTTTGGAAGAAAAAAAAAATTAATGTTGAACTTTTTTGGAGAAAACTCCTCTTCATTTTTTGAAAGAAAAAAAAAAACAATTTTGTTGAGAAACCCCATCACAATTTTTTGTAAGAAAAATATTTCTCTAATTTTTGGAGAAAAAAGCTCAGAAATTTTACAAAGATTTTTTCAAAAATTTTGGAATGAAATATCAAAATTATTACAAAAAAAAACGTTTTCTTAGACACAAAATCGAATTTTTTCGAGGAAAAAAAAATCATATTTTTAGATAAAATTTGTTTCAGTTTTCGAATTTATTTTATTATTTTTTTTTTTTTTGAAAAAAGAATCTCAATTTTTTAAGTAAAAAACTCTTTTGTTTTGTGGAAAAAATCCTCATTTTTGTGGAAAAAAGTTCTAAATAAATTCTCAACTTTTTTTGTAGAAAAAAATTCTCAATAAAATCTCAATTTTTTTGAAGAAGAAAATTCTCAATTTTTTGTAGAAAAAAAAATTCAATAAAATTTTGATTTTTTTTTTTTTTTTTTTTTGTAGGAGAAAAAAGTAGTTTTTTGTACTTTGCAGAAAATTCTCAATGTTTTGTTGTAAAAAAAAAATCATAATTTTTTTATTTAAAAAAAAAACTCAATATTTTTGGAGAAAAAAAGAAAATTCTCAATCTTTTGTAGGAAAAAATTCGCAATTTTTTGTAGAAAATAAATCTCAATTTTTTCAAAGAAAAAAGTTCTAATTTTTTTTGTAGAAAAAAATCCTTATTTTTTCGTATACAAAAAATTCTCAATGTTTTGTTGTAGAAAAAAAATCATAATTTCTTTATTTAAAAAAAATCTCAATTTTTTGTAAAAAAAATTCTAAATTTAGAAAATTTTTAAATTTTGTAGAAAAATTCTCGATAAAATCTAATTTTTTTGTAGAAGAGAATTCTCAATTTTGTGTAGAAAAAAAATCTCAATTTTTTTGCACCTAATTCTCCATTTTTTCGTAGAAAGAAAAAAATTCTTAAATTTTTGTAGAAAAAAAAATATAAATTCTTATTTTTTGTGTAGAAAAAAATAAGAATTTTTTGGAGAAATAAAATTCTCAATAAAATCTCAATTTTTTTGTAAAAAAAAAAAATCTCAATTTTATCGAAATGAATCGTATCAATTAATTTGAAAAAAAATACAAACCTGATGTAATTTCAACGACATTCGAATAGCAGGAGCGACAACTTTGCGTAACAGTTCCATATCCGAGAACACCCATTCGTCTCGCACAGATGCGATTCTAAAATCACCTTTGAACAAGGTATGGACTCCGTATAAAAAGAACTCGACGCTGCAATAATCGAAAAAACGTGTAAAAACCTAATAATCTTCCAAAGGTGTACTAATCTGTCAAAATTCTTACCTAGCAGCAGTATTATGTGAAGCTGTACCCAAAGTTCTCCTGCCAAGTAGGCTCAATGCGAAACATAATGTAACCAGAGGCGAATCTTTGCCAACATCCGCAATAGGCTGTAAAATATATCGCGATTGAGCATCTCATATTTGCATGAAAATTATTTCAATCTGATTCAAACCTATACCTTTTCTCTTCGGCTATTACAGTATCGAATCCAGTTCACGTAAACGCTACAAAAGCTATTCTTCGTAATGCCCGAATATCTGTAATCGTAGTCTTCGTCTATGTTCATATTAAATACGGGATCCAAATCGACGAAGGTTTTATCCTTGATCGTCTGCAGGGCTTCTCTGATACCAGGCGAGCTAATCCATTCTTCTAGCTTGGGCGACATTACGGCGTAATAAATGATACTCTGCAAAAGTAGTAAAATCATTTTGTTGAGTGAAAAATCATCCATGGATGGTGTAAAAAATTCCAATATTTCAAACCTTGACGTAATATGAAATTAACATTTTTCTAAAATCGAAAACTTGCAGCATGGAAGCGGCTGAATTATCCGATATACTGTATCCTTCTAAGATATATTTGCCTGTGGTCACTTCCCAAGCTAGCCATCTCTGGCTGAAGGCCGCATTTAGAGATAGCATGAATGGTAGATGGCCAGGTTTGCAGCAACAGCATCCTAAATGAGATCAAAAATTAGTATTTTAGTATTCGGCAGTTGTTTAAGATATTTGCTACTCTATTCTAAAAAAATATGTCAATATATATATTTTTTTAAATAAAAAATTATTAAAACTAATTTTTTTTAATTTTCAAAAAAATCCTAATTGCTATTTTTTTGAAAAATTATTTTTTTAATCATTAATTTCAAAAATCGTTTGAATATATTTTTTCAAATTTTATTGTTAAAATCTTTTTTTTTTTTAATTATCAAAACTGGTTTTTTTTTGAAAAAAAGAAAAAAAAATGAGACACAATGTGAGTTGGTCTAAAAATAATGAACCCAAGAGCTCATTTTACCGTCATTTTCTTCGACTCCATCGGTAATAGCTTCGACTTCTCTTTGTTGGCAATACGTGCCACGAAATTCTAATCCTCTCATTTGAAATGTGACCAATCCGTTGCCTAATTCTACAATATGTATGAGGCAATTCAAATAATCCGAAGCTAAAATGAAACAATCTCCGGCTGATACTTCACCCCAACGACCTGCCAATCAAAAAATAATTATTATTACTCGTTTCTCAGCTAATTACTCGTCCTTCTAGAATCTTGTAGGATCATTCACTCACCCATGAGTAAATCACCGCACAGTGATCTTTGCAAAGACCTGGTGAGGTGTTCGTAAAATATCGAATTCAAATTATTATCATCTGCTCCTAAATTCCTCTCAAGATGAGAAGCCATTTTGGTATTCGAATGGTCTACTCGTCTGGTATTATAATCACGTTCCCAAAATTTCACAGGACGTGGATACGAAGTTAGGAATATTGCACTTCCTGAAATCACATAATAATACAGTGAATAAATGATTTAAAATCTTGGCTGAATTCACGTCCGCAGTACTGACCTAGAAATGGGTACAGAGGCGAAGATAGGAAGGCGGATAGCACAGCTTGAGCGAACATCATAGCCGAATGTGGTAATGAGAAAGGCTGAGCGAAGGCGTGAAAAGCAGAACCCCATGTTATTTGCCACGGAGCGATGTATGTTAGAACGAATTGAATCTGTAATTAAATTAATTTCATTTTTAGTTCGCTTCGTATCGAATAATCTCCAGCTGATCGTTGGTAAAATGTACCCAGCCTAATACGTGATTCTTTTCCGAAGAAAATTTCACTGCCCAGCAGGATCTATAACCCCCTACCCCACCCTATTCATAAAAGCAAATTTTTCTCCTTCCATTTAGACCATTTTCAAAATACACCTACCTTCAATAAGAGATCATATAGTTTATAATAAACAATTGAGATCATGAAATAATCGACGACGAACGTCTCCGAAATCGTGTACTCCCATTTGAAAAATAGTACGGAAAATGCGAGGATTAAATATTGACAAGACGGGTGCGAGAAACTCAATCGCAGGCATTTCAAGCTGCACACCGTCAATATCAAAGAGCTAGCCAGTGGTCCTAGTTTCTGAGCCAGGTTAGGAGCCTGAGAAGTTAAACATCCAATGAACATGACCGGATATATGATGTTCTTTTCGACGAATCCCAGGTACATGTAAACCTTGAAAAAAAATTGAAAATTATTTCATTGTTTTAGGCTATTTTTAAATTTCTATTTTGAGGTGAAATGGAGTACTACGTACTTTTTCAAACCAGGTAACAGTGGCCGGAGCTTGGGCTTCGAATAATTCGTGTTCGATGGATCTGAGTACCGGTCTAGCGATACATAGCCAAGGTAGTTGTTTTCTTAATTGAGGCATGATGTAATGAAGTAGAAAACCAATGAAGCATGCTACGCCCCACATTATCTGTAATTTAAAAATAAACAATTTTATTGGTTGGAATAATTTTTATTAGATTCAATATCGGTTTAGATTTTTAAAAATAAAGGATTATAAAATTTCAACAAAAAAAAAAAAATGTAAAAATTGATAATCACATAAATTCTGAATAATTTTGAAAGAAAATTAAAACAATTACAATCATTAAAAAAATCAAAACATAAGAATTGCAAATTAAAGTACAATTTAAATCTAAAAAAAAGAATTGAAGCTCTAAAATTGAGAAAAAGGAAAATCAAAGTGCCACTTTCGACAGAATTTCTGAAATTTTTATTTCCAACGATATTTCAAAAATTTTAATTCACGAAAAAATTTACAAAATAATTCCGATCTTCAAAATTGTTATTTTCATCTTTGTTAATTTTTAACGAAATAAAAAAAATTAATTAATTGATTTTTCAAAAACTTACCACAATTTTAATTTTCAAGTTTCAAAAAAATTTTATTTTCAGCGATGTATTGAAAATAATTTTGATTTTTAACAAAATTTAAAACTTCGATTTTGAACATAACTTCTACAATTCCAATTCTTAAATAACTTATCTAAAATCTTATTTTTTAAATTTTCGACTAAATCTTGAAATTTTTCAAAAATTCAGATTTTTTACAAAATTTTAGAAAATTTTGATATCCAACAAAGATTTGATTTTCACTAAAATGACGAATGTTGAGTGTTGAAAATGTTGGGTTTGAACAAAATTTTATAAATTTTGATTTTCAACAAAATTTCCAAATTTTTTTATTTTTAAATAAATCTGGAAATTTTTAAAATTCGAACTTTCAATATTTTTACAAAAGTATGTTTAAAATTTTAATTCTCAAGAAAATTTCCAAAATTCGAATTTTTGCCAAATTATCAAAATTTTAATTTTTGTTTGCTAAAAGTTGACTTTTGATGAAAATTTCAGAATTTTGGTTTTCAAATAAATTTTAAAATTTTGATTTTCGACAAAATTATCAAAATTTTATTTCGAACAATATTTTCTAGAAATTTTTGTTAATATTTTTAAAATTTCATCATTTAAAAATTTTTATTTTCAACAAAATTTCCAAAAATTTTAATTTTTAAATAAATCTGGAAATTGTTAAAATGTTGAACTTTCGATATTTATACCTACAAAAAAATTAAAAATTTTAATTCTAACAAAATTTCCAACATTCAGATTTTTGACAAAATTTTTAAATTTTTGATTTTTTACTAAAATTGAGGCGCTTGGTGGAAGAAGAGCGTTAGGTGACTGTGAAAAGTGAAGAAAAAAACGTGTTCAAAGCTTTGAAATGTTATACAGCAAAATATGGTAAATCTAGATGAATTCTTTCATAATAGGTGAATAGTGTGATCTCTAAGGTATACTTTGAAAAAAAAAAATTTGAAAAGGTTTCGTTATAACGCCAAAATAACCGTTTTTGTAACCGTCCGTTAACGCCCTTTTTCCATATTACAATTGTTTTTTTAAAAGTTTATGATTTTTTTTGCATTTTTTCACTACTAGGAGACTCATAATTGAGAAATACCAACATTTCAGCAAAAATATGTCAATATTTTACTTATCAAATAGGACAAAATTTTAACATAAACAATGTTTTAAAAAAAAACTGTAATCAAAATCGGGACACGGATGCAAGTGTTGAGGCTTCTAGCATCTCCTAAGGAAATTTTACAGATGTAAGAAGACTTGGTACATTGTTGTTAAAGACCGGAAGATATCAAATTTCACGAGATATTTAAAAAGGCGTTATGTAGCAGAACGCCTTTCTTCCACCAAACGCTTCAATTTGACCATTTTTCAAAATTTTGATTTTCAAAAAAATTTTAAATTGTGATTTTCAACAAAACAATATCAAAATTTTAAAACTTTATAATTTTTATTGATAATTATTTTTAAAATTTCAACATTTAAAAAAATTCATGATTTTTAAGAAAATCTCCAAAATTCTGATTTTTAACAAAAATTTTCAAAATTTCGTATTCAATCAAAATTTTAATCCTTTCCTTAAACTTCGACTTTTAATGTAATTTTAAAAAATTTAATTCAAAAATATTTAATTTCAAACAAAACTTTCAAAATTTTGACTATTGGTACATAATTTCCAAAATTCCAATTTTTAAAGAAATTTTTTAATTTTTTGATTTTTAACAAAATCAATGAAATTTTTACAATTCCAAAATTTAAATTTCTTTTTTAAATTTTGATTTCCATCGAAATTTCCATAAAATTATATTCAACAAAATTTTCATTTTCAACAAGATTTCAAAAAATTTGATTTTCAACAAAATTTTCAAAACTCTAATTTCAACAAAATTTACAAAATTTTAAAAAACTGTTTTTCAGCAAAAAAATTTTAAAAATTTTAATTTTCAACAAAATTTTGACTTTTAGTTTTAACAAAATTTTTCAATTTTTGATTTCGTACATTTTATTTGATTTCATTTAAAATTCGATACGTTTTACTTATTTTTAAAAAATATAAAAATTTAGATTTTTAACAAACTTTTTAAACTTTCAATTTTTACCTGAACTGTTGATTTTATCGAAAAAGTCCAAAATCCAAACAATAAAATTAAATAAAAATTTAAAAATCAAAAAATTTCAACAGTTGAGAACTTGAAAAATTGAACTTGAAAAAAAACCAAAGGCATAGGTATACTGGATAAACTCACCGGATTCAACTCGGGCTGAAGATTAGTAAATATGGTACTTCGATGAATGGAAAATATCAAAACGCAGGCAATACACGACGTGATTAGATCAGATTGCAATCGAGCATTGACCACTTTCTGCACGTGAGCTGGCAAAGGATCATCCAAATCATCGTTATCATCTTCCAATAAATTCCTCTTCTTAACTACTCGACAAATTCAGAAAAAAGAACACCACAGTAAATACATCATTCTTCCAATTCTTACACCCACGTCCTAAATATACCGCTTAATAACAAACCTTTACCATTTCCAGCTCTCGAACCATCCTGATGACCAACGGTTATCTCCTCCAAATGATCCTTGTCTTTACCATCCGGATCAGCTTTCTCTTTAGCCTGGTTGGCAATTTTCTTATTTTTAGCGTCTTCTCTGGCTTTCCGCTCTTTATTCTTTCTCAACTCTTTGGTCTCTTTGGCGATCTCATCAATGGGCCAGAACTGTTTCACGAGTATATTCCAAATAGGAGCAGGATCGCAGGTACATCTGCTCAAGTGATACGCGAACATGACCAGTAACGAGATGAATATCGAGAAGAGGATATGCTGCGACGATTTAGGCTCGCTCAGAGCTCCGTAGGCGAATCCGAATAACAAAAGTACGGCGAGTATGCTACGAAACACACAGTACGAGGCGGCTTTCAACGAGGTAACCGCGCTACCTCCGAACACGTGCATATCGATTTGTTCGAAAACATACATTAGGAAGGTGTTTACTTGCGGGAACATGCCCATCGTGAAGAACACCGGAAAGAATAATATAAAAGTGCATAAAAAATCATGAGTCGACTTGACGGCGTCGTGCATATCGAAATGAACGTCGTAGATGGTAAAACTCATCCAGCTGATGTTACTTCGAAGTAGGTAATTCAAACCGATGATCAACGAGCAACACACCACGAAGTATACCGGTCTGCTGAAGGCGACTACTTTATTGAACCCGTGAACTGGCGAAGCTGCATCAGGCTGGACGCTTTTCAGCAACGAATAATGCGACGTAGCGATCACGAAGCAAAATATAAACGCAGGTATATCGTGATAGTACTTCATATGCAGCATGACCGCACCCAGCAGAGAGACCATGACGGCCAGCACAATGCACAGCATCGTCTCGCAGTAAGTTTCGTTGTAGTCGAGTAACGCATCCAATGATAACCGATCGAAATAGATCTTCACGTAAGAGAATGGAAACAGCCTGAATTTATAATAACGTCTTTTTTGCTTTTCGTCATCAGGTACCTCGATCGCATCGATGTAGTCGAATCTACGCGGCATAATTGGCGCCAAATCCAAATGAAGCTCGGGTTGCGAGCCAGGAACTGTGACATGAGGTGGCATCCTTAGTCTGGCCAATGGGTTGAACCGTAGACTAGGATAGGTGCTGTTCACGAAAGTTTGGTTGTATGGTATACTCAGCAGGACCGGATGGTCGACCGTACCCAGCGAGTACGTTCCGTTATCGTGCTCGCGAAGCTGGTACAGTTGCGAATGAGAAGCCTGGTCCGAGGCTGAAGGTTGAACGGCTGAGCTAGTCGAAGCACCGGCGCTCGAAGTACCCGCTGTGGGACCTGATTCCAGGGATGGTTGACGAAGGCTTGAATTTACGAAAGTTGTGCAGTTGTCGATCCTGTAATAATATGACAAATTATAATTTGTTTGGTGAAATAATTTAGGACTGGGCAAAATATACATTTATGAGGTGAAAAATATGCGTTTTTTCTTGATGTTGAAGAAATATACTCGAAAATGATCTTGAAAATGAAGAAATATGTAGATTTTTTTCAAAAAATACACTCCCAATCTTCAATATTGTTTTCCCTGGTCTATTAGATTTTTTTCCTTGCGAGATTTCTACTGCAAAACATTTTTTAACAGAGCTAATTTTCTCAAATATTTTTTTTTAGAAGAAAGCTTTTAAAAAAAATAATTTCAATTTTTTTTAATGTTTAAAAAAATAATTTAAAATGCAAAATAAAGATAAGTAGGTATTTCAAAAATTCACTTTGAAATATTTTTGGCAAAAACTTACAAATTTTTCCAAAAAAATAAAAATAATAAAAATAATTTTTGAAAGAAAATATTTTAAAATTTTTCTTTTTTTTAAACTGAAAAAAAATCGTTAAACAAAATTTTCAACGTAAATATTACATTCTTTTAATTCAAAAATTCTACCAAAAATTTAAAAAGAAATTCACAATTCGGACCACGAGCGCGGGAGTGGCTGAATTCTATCGGCAAAACTGAAAAGGTTTGAAAAGGTGCACCATAAATGACCATAAACAAAAATTTGCTTATCACTGAAATTTTTCAAATGTTATCACGACTTGATCACGACCAAATCATGACGAAATGCACATTTATTAGTTGAAATTAGGGAAATCATCACAACACAGCCATCTATTTTTAAGAAAAATAAACAAAGGTGCACCTTTTCAATACCTACTTGATAGTAATGCACACTAGCGCGCCATACCTATCCTTGGTCCGAATAAATCTTCATAAAATTTTCTTTTTGAAATGAAATACCTATTTTGAAATTTTTCTTAGAAAATTCAATACTGCTAAGTATCATTTTTCTAACTCACAAAAAAATCGTCAGGAAAAGTTTTTTGAGAGAAAATATTTCGTATCGAAATTTTTCATAAAAAATTCAAAATTTCTATCAAAATACCTATATTGTTGTATTTTTTTTTCTTTCTTTTTTTTTTTAATATGAAATATTTCAAAAAAATTTTGAAAAATGAAAAACTTAAAAACACAATCATTTTTTTTTTATAAATTTACATAAAATCATCAAGGGAGATTCTCACTAAAAAATAAACGAAACTGAAATATTAGGCCACTTAAAAATTTTCCGAAAATAATGTTTCAAATTTTTTTTGAAATAATTTGAAAATACTATCACATTTTTTCAAATTTACAAAAAAACAACAACAACAGAAGATTTTTGGTGAATTTTTTATAACAGTTTGATAGAATTTTTTTTCATTTACCATGATGTCCACTAAAAAAAAATACTTGTGCAAAAATATTTCAAAATTTTCCTGAAAAAATTCAAAAATTCATAAAAAAAAAATTTTTATAACAAAAAATTCTCAAATCAAAGTTTCTATCAGAATATTTAAAGATATACGTATTTCCAAATTTTTCTGCAAAAAATTGAAAAATCTGATCAATGTTTTTACTCACAAAAATGTTCAAAAATTCTCTTCTTGAAAAAAATCAAAAATTTTCTGAAAAATACCTATTCAAAAATTCTGTCAAAATTTTCATAATTATTATAATTTTTATAAAAAAAAAAAAAAAATTTTAAAGAAATACCTATTTTGAAACGTTTCTGGAAAAAAATATATCTTATTTTTACAAGAGAAATCCATTTTTTTTTTTAAGGAAGGATTATTTAGTTATTCCGAAATTTTTCTGAAAAAAAAAAATCAAAAGCCTTATCAGAATATTTATTTTTAAAAATTCACGAAACCTATAAGAAAATTTCATTATGGGAAATATTTCAAAATTTTCCAGAAAATTTCCAAAATTAAATCAATAGGTACCTAGTAAATTTTTTAAAAAGAAATATTTCAGAATTTACATGAAAATTTTTTAAAAAGAAATATATCAGAATTTACATGAAAATTTTTTAAAAAGAAATATTTCAGAATTTACATGAAAATTTTTCAAAAATTGTGTCAAAACTTTCTTCTAACTTAAAAAAAAAACTCTTAGATACCTACCAATTTACAAAGAAAAAGAAATACTTCGAAATTTTTTGAAAAAATAATCCTATCAAAAAATTTGTTTTAAAAAATTCTTACAAGAAAATTTCATGATGAAAAATATTTCAAAATTTTCCTGAAATACCTATTCCAAAATTCAATCAATTTTTTTTAATCCTAAAAAATGGTCAGGTTTTTCATCTTTAAAAACAAATATTTAAAAATTTACCTGAAAATTTTTCAAAAATTGTGTCAAAATTTTCTTCTAATTAGAAAAAGAAAAAAATAAATCTCTTATAGCTATTTACAAAGAAAAATAAATATTTTGAAATTTTTTTGCAAAAAAAGAAATCAAAATCCTATTAAAATATTTGTTTAAAAATTCCTTCAAGAAAATTTCATGATGGGAATAATATTTCAAAACTTTACTGAAAAATTCCATCAATTTTTTTAATTTCAAAAGATAGTCAATTTAATACCAGAAAAAAATTCAAAAATTATGTCAAAACTTTCATCTAATTTTTATAAAAAAATAAATGAATAAACCTAATAAAACAATGAAATCCTTTACTTATCTAACAGAAATAGTTCGAATTTTTTTTTGAAAAAGAAGTCAAAATCCTATCAAAATAGTTGTTTAAAAAAATATATCTCTGAAAAATTTTAGGTAATTGAAAGAAAATGAATATTTCAAAATTTTCCTGAAAAAATTCATAAATTTAAATTCAACCTTCCTATTTTTCCCAATTTTCCACAAAAAATCATTCAATTTTTTTTGTTGAACATTTGAACTTTTTTTTTTGGAAAAAATCAAAAATTATTCTACTAACGAAATTGGAAAACAAATAACAAAAAATGCTTTAAAACAATTTTTAAAAAGAAATCATTATTATTTTGAAAAAATTCAAAAATCAGTTCTATCAATGTTTAAAAAAAAAAAATCACAAGACATTCTCTGAAGTTTTTTGTTTTCAATTTCAAATATTGTATTAAAAAAACATAGCATTTGTTAATTTTTACGAAATAAGTTGGAAATGTCAAGGGACCAGCCCCAGAAATAATTCATCGAAACGGTACCAACCTGAGACTAGCACACGACGTATTTTTATTATGCTCTTCGATGGCATTCAACGGTGTTTCCTTCCTCCTAGCCATGGCTTCGAAATTGACAGCTACACCGCTACCTCGCTCGTCGAACGTATACGACATCCATTGCCCATTTTCGTCTTGGAAAATATGCACAGCACCTTCGGTAGTGTCGTCGTACGAGGTAGCAATATGAGTACCGCAATTACCATCCAAATCGGCAGCTTCGCTTCGGCACAGATTTCTTACGAAATTGGTAAAATCATTAGGTTCGCGATGAGTAGTCTGTACAGACGACGCCGAAGGGAACGCTTCGCGGATGCTGTAAAAAAAAGGACCCCATTTAGTCTCCGAATCCGAGTGAATTTTGGGCCAATAAACGCGCGCCAAAACATATTCGTCTACAATACATATAAAACCACAAGCGCATCGATGTTGGTTTTTTTGAGAAAGGAGGGGGGACGGGTTGATAAAAAAAATTCGACTGAATCATGCACCAAGCGGTATATGTAAAATGATAAATAAGACTGAAGAGAAAGAAGCGCAACGAATTACAATAAAATCTCTACCTAGATCGACTTCTTCGCGTTTGTCTTCTGTGTCTATTACGATTATTTCGGCTATCGTATCTCAGTGCAGTTCGACGACCGTGATAGAAATGCATAGAACTAGGAGAATTTATATAAGGAGTTACGCAAGGAAAAGGTAATAACGAACTTAACTCATTATTTGAACCGGACGAGGAAGCTTCGTTACTTTCGGTCGTTCTAGGGCAACCTGCTTCTAATTTCGAATCTTCTGTCGATGTATAGACGTCGACCGAGGTACATTGGCCGGTTACTTCGTTCAACGAGCTTTTACGCTCGTTCGATGGTAACGCGAGGTTTATTTCGAGTTGAGAGCAGGTTCCACCTGGAATAAATTGCGCAGAAAATTACAAACTGATCCGTTTTCGATGGATAATGTTGTGCTAGGTTTTAGGTAGTACGTACTTCTTTGACGTCTATGAGAATGTGATTTATCTCCACCGCTGGCCAATGTCGGCGTTGATGAGAATTTAGACTGAGATTTGGTAGCTGTCGAAGGAAAAAAATAATTTAATATAGAGTACAATCCTCTTAGTCGAATAATTAAACGAGCTGGACCACAAACCATGCAAATAATTAGGATATTTGGCCTTTAGTTCTTCAAATTCTTTCATTCTGGCTTCCAATGGATCCAGCTTTTTCAGTTTTTTCGTCGATTTCATTTCTTTAGCAGAAGGCGTAAGGTTCAGATTTTCCGAAGTTGAGCCTCGTTCGTTTCCTAAAAATCATTCCATAATTTTACTTTCGAAAAAGAGTTTAAAATTGAACGAATCAGTATGAAAATACTTACCATTTTGGGAAAACAGCCAATCAAAAATAGCAGCAATTTGGTCATCTAAAAAATAATAAAAATTAATTAATATCATTTCTACGAATCCACAAATCGTACAGCAAAATCTTTATAGCAATTTTAATCTAGTTGTTTTTTTTTTTAAGAGCTTAGGTTCTATTTTTCAAAGCTTTCTTTCCGAAGATCTACCCTTTCCTCAAAAAAATCTCTCAATCTCTGTACCCAAGGCCCCAAGTGAAAAAATTTTCAAACAAAAGTTGTAGATTGAGAGCGCTGGAATAATTTTGGTTATTATCAAAATTTGAATTGGGCCCCTCCATCCTATCCAAATTTGCAAAATTGGAGGGGAGGGAGGGGTCAAATCAAAATTTTTGTAATAACCAAAATGATTCCAATAATCTTAAGCTACAACATTTATTTGAAATTTTTTTCAATTGGGGCCTTAAGAACGGATTTAAGATGCTCCTGGGATGATTTTCATACGTATTATGCAAAATTGGAGGGGAGGGAGGGGTGAAATCAAAATTTTCGTGAGAACCAAAATTATTCCAATAATTTCAAGCTACAACATTTAATTGAAAAATTTTTCAATTGGGGTCTTGGGAACGGATTTAAGATGCTCCCAAGGAGGGGAGGTGGGCCCTAAAAAAATAAGTCTAAAAAATGGCCTACTCGCTCGTTTTGTTATCGAATTGTATGATCAAATTATTTGTAAACGAATCGACTGTTTACAGAACTTGTATTACCTTACTTGGTTATACTGCAAGCCAAAGTTGCATCGAAATGACTGTAAGCAGTGTAATTGAATTTCATACATATTAGGCAAAATTGAAGGGGAGGGAGGTGCCCAATCGATATTTTTGTGATAACTAAAATTATTCCAAGGATCTCAATCTACAACTTTTGTTCGAAAATTTTTTCGATTGGGGCCTTAACTACGGAGATAGGAAGGATTTTTTGAAAAGAGAGGGGGTAAATCTTCGACTTTTTCCCTATTAGTGATTGTATTACTCCACCAATACAGTATTTTTTTTTTAATTTACCATCTTCACTAGGAGGTTCGTGACTATAATTTTCGCCTTGTTCATCTTCGTCCTTTGGTAACGATTCGTTTTGATTATGATCACCAGAGCAATTAACGTTGGATCTCGTAAACATGTCGTCAATTTCGATTTCATTTCGATTCTTCAACATATGCTTATACTTTCTCGTCAACGAATCAACGTATCGTTTTTTACGATTAAACGTAGCAATATTATAGGAAGATCCTGCACAAGAAAATGATCAAATAAAGTCGACTGAAATTCCAAAATGGTACAAAGTAATGAAATAAAATGTACCAGAGTTATCAGCCGACGAGCCATGCTTAGCTGACAACAAAGGAGAATGACTGCTATCCATTTCGATATCAGGATCGTCATCGATATCGCCGTACATATCGTCGTCGTCTTGGTTATTCCTACGAACGTAATCTTCATCGTCGTCGTCGTCATCGTCACTATGAGCGGAAGAGCGTTTAATACTGGAAATGGCTTGTTCGTCCGAATGCTCGGCTATTGGATACACGATGTCGCTGGTGTAGATGGATAACGGACTGCTGGAACGACGCGAAGTGCCGGAAATGGATATTTCCGGAGGCATTGTCGCGTTTACTCGGCCATGAGAGTAACGTGGGTTCTTGGCCCATTTTTGTTTCCAATAAAGTAGTCCTAGGTACACGTAGGTAGATTTAGTACAACGAATTCTTCGGTTAGAGAATGCAAATCACAAAAGGTACCTTTATCTCCTGGACTTTTGTTCGAATCAGCTTCCAGCTCGGAATTAAGTTGCATGGATCTGGCTGGAGTAGGATCATTGATGGTGTTCTCTTCTTTTCCTTCGCCTAACGTCACGCTAACCGAATATTGGCGACTTCTTTCCGACAGACGACCTCCACTTCCGTCCGAAACGTCCTAAGAATAGAAAATAGATATTTTTACGATTGGTCTATTGATAGTTGTGAATTTAGAGGTAGGTACTTACAACAGTCGTAGAACCATCTTGAGCTGTACCGTCTTTAATACCTAGGTTCCTTTTTCTAACATTTTTACCATCTAAGTTCTTCCCTACGAGGACTTCTTCCGAACTGGTTACATCTGGAAGTCGTTGTTCGCCAACACTAGAAACTAAAGAACGAATTTTACACGTTAGTAGCGTATTTAGGCTACTCGGTGGTTGAAAATACTATCATCGATGATTACTTTTCTCTTTGGAAGATTCTTGACTAACTTCATCGACGACGGTGACTTTGTCACTTCGGAAAAATGTTCCATCGCTACTATCGGAGCTATTTTTACGATGCACGTCGACTTTTAAATCTGTAAAATCCAACACTTCCGTTATATAACTCGATAATACTCGATCGAAGTTTCGTTTTCATTGTTAACAAGCAATGATAGATGAAAAACATGTTTACTTAGGTTTATTCCATATTACCTATGGTTCCACTGGTGGTAGCTTGAACATCATCTTTGACAGCAGTCGAGTTAAAGTCAGCGAATTCCAAGCTCCCGAAGGAAGAATTATTTTCATTTTGATTATCACGTTTTTTATCGCTGCTCAGAACTTGTAACTCGATACCTTCTTCTTCGCCTCTGTTAATCGGCAAACGAAACGTATTGTTTACATAACAATCGACGACGAGTACATTTGGGGTGCGAATTTCTTAGAAATGACGATTCATCGTCGTTAGCAAAACACATACCTAGTTTCAGGCTTCTGGCTTGGTTTTCTTTTATCACACTCTAGAGTTATATCTATAGACGAGGGTTCTTCTACGATACATTCGGAAGTATCGAACATACGATGTAGGCCGAGATTGATTAATTTTACCGCCACAAATACGCACGCCACAACGGAAGTGTATATAAGCCAATTGACAGCATTTCTAGGTAAATACTACAACAAACACGAGCAATGAGTAAAGGTCGTTGAATCGAACGGTGTAGATTAGAAATACTTACTACATAAACGCTAAATGGAAAACAGAGGAAAAATAAGAACAAATAAAGATGGAAAGTGTTGGTAAAAGTGGCACTGCTCGGATCGTAGTACCATCCTCCAGTAAAAGATGACCAAATTCCTTTTCGCAATACATCCAAAACTAAAGACCCCATTGAAGTTGGTGAACATTTGTTTAACTATAAATACAGTAACATTTTAACACCAAAAATTCTACTCTTTCGAGCCATCGAAATGAAAATTAAAATAATTTCAATATGAATAAAAAATTTTACACAATTATTCGATTACTGTTATCTGTTATCACTCTTGGTCAGTGCCTCAGTCATAGATATAGATATTAATAAACTGGATCGGCAACTCGTGAAGCAAAAACAAATTTGATAAGCCACGCCCCTTTAGTTTTTCAAATTCACATTTTAGAGGAAAAAATTCATGAAAAACTTCAATTTTTTGAATTTTTACTCGTATTTCTGTATATTAATTGTTACAAGATGGAAAAAAAATATTTCAATCCCGTTAATTTGACACTACAAGAGAAAAACTAATTTTCCTTCAACTTCACCCTCACGACTCTGATTGGCTACATTTTTCACACTCACGCATCTGATTGGCTGATTTTCTGCTTCAGTTTTCCCTGTACATTTTAGATGTAAGCTGCCGATCCAGTTTATTATGTATATCTCTGGCCTCAGTGGTCACATCAGCGCTCCTACCTAAATGGGTTGTAAAACGGTTGCGTACGCATCATTTCTCATCTCCCGCACTTCTTCTTAATTCTTAATTTCTTATCATTCTTATCTATGCCCGATTTTTTTCTAGAAATTTGACAAGAATTTGACACGTTTGACACTTCGTTTTTGAAAAAAATAATGTGTTAATTTGCTTTGAAAAAAATCGTTATTTTGAGAAGAAATATTCAATTTTTTTATGAAAAAACCTTTTCATTTTTTGAAAAGAAAACATTTTTGATTTATTTGAATTTTGGAGTAAGTAAAAAAAATCACAAATTTTTGGAGTTATCTTTTCATATTTATTTAGAATTAAATTTTTCAATTTTTTAGTAAGTAGGTATAAAAAATACCGATCTACTAGACTCATTTTTTTAAGTAGAAATTTTTTTAACAAAAAAATGAAAAATCTCCATTATGTTTTTGAAAAAAATTCTTTACAATTAATTTGCTGGAATTTCAACTTTTTAATTTTTCAAAATGAAAAACTTTCTTCAAATTTTAAAAAAAATAAAATTGACAAAGAAATTTGTTATTTAAAAATTAGAGAGAAAAAAATCCCTTTTTTGGGGGAGGGGGAAACCTTTTAATTTTTTGAATATAAAAAAATTTCTCAAATTTTTGAAAGTAAAGAATTTTTGATTTTTTTTAGAAGAAATTTTTCAAAAGTAGGTATAACTATGTAAGGAAATCCCAAATTTTTAGAGAAATTTTTTTCAATCGTTAGGAATTAAAATTTAAAACTTTCAATTTTTTAGTATAAAAAAAGCCTCTAGGTACCTACCTCCTTGTTTTTTTTTTCAAAAAATGTTTTTTCTTTTTCACTTCCTCCCTTTTTAAGAAAAATAAATGTATAATTATGTATGTATTGCGTTCTTTATTCTCTGAAGTAGAAATTTTTTTTAAATCTCTGAATTTCTTTAACGAAAATTTTCTTGAAATTTAATTTGTTTGGAATTTCAACTTTTTAATTATTTGCAATGAAAAAATTAAAAAATTAAAAACAAAGAAATTTATCACTTGTAAAAAAAAATATGTATACCTAATATACCTAATTTTAGAGTGAAAAATTCCTATTTTGGGAGCGGATTTTTAAATTGTTTGAAAATTAAAAAATTTCTTAAATTTTTGGAAATTAAAAAAAATGGAATTTATCTATCAAATTTTTGAAATAAACATTCTCTTATTTTTTTAAAAAACTGCAGTTTTTTTGTTTTTGTTTTTTCACAAAGAAATCGCTTTCTTTTTATTTGTAAAAAAAATCAATTCATTAGAATAAACTTTCTTACAATTTTTCGAAATATATAGAAATTCTGTTATTACTACCTATTATAAATATCTTTAATTGTTTTGAAATAACCAAATTTCACAATTCATTTGAAAAAAATCCCGATTTTTTTAATTAATGAAAATTTCTCAAATTTCAATTGAAAAACAATAATTGCAACTCCTGAGATGTTTTTTCTTAAATTTTTCGGACTTTTACTTGACTTCTCATCTGAAATTAATAAATTTCTCATTGAAAAATAAATCGATTAATTTGAAAAAAAAACAATACATTTCTCATTGGAAAATGAATCGATAAATTAAAAAAATAAAAATCAATATACCGTGAAAATTCCGAGTTTCCTAATCTGCTCGATGTACGTATCTCAATGTGTCTCAACTAAGTTGTACCCATATTCTTTAGCATTAATAAACCGGTTCAATACTCCGAATTACAACAATAACCGATTTGAATAAATATTACTCCTAAAATAAGCGATTTATTTTAAAAATATAAACAATAAATAAACAATATAAATGTTACCACATTAAATACAACAATCATGTAAAAATGAACTAACGAGTAAAAAATAATTAAGCTCGAAGTAAAGCTCTAAGTTCACCTTTATATAATACATACATCAAGTACGAAAAATCAAGAATACAGACGGGTGGGGGTGGGAGAGGAAATACATGATATATTGAGTCCAGGTTATACATAAAAAATATTAAGAGTTTAAAACATTGTCGTAATTAGCACTCGTACAACTAAGTACCTTGGTCATATTTATAATTCATCCAAAACACTACATTTGTTTAAAAAAAAATAATAAATAAAATAAATAGGTACACGAAAGAAGAAAAAAAAACATCTGTAATAAAACTTAACAAAATAAATAAAACTCTTACGAATACGGAATGTTTAAAAAATACTGATTGCTTGTTTTATTTTTTTTATTCCTTCTTCGAGTATAAAATTTGATTGGAGAGTGCTAAAAAAAATGAGAAGATAAAAAAATATATAAACTTGTTCAACAAAATTGTAACTTTTACGTGCTAGCGTAAGGAAAAAAATTAAAAACAATGTCATGATATGTAAACACAATCTAATTTTAAGCTCGATAGTAAAAAAATTACAAGGCGTGAAAAAAATCGTATCCGTATGTGGGTTTAATTAACCAAAGTGCGCAATACCATTTATCGCTGTCATGAGCCCAGTCGATATTTTTAATACACGAATACGATACTTACGTAATTTCATCAAAACATACCTAATATAATTTTTTTTTTATAACACGAACAACACTATAAAAAAAGTAAGAGTAAGATATTTAAAAGGAAGTAGTACAGTTGGTTACGAGCGTACCATGGCAACGTAACCACCTTATTTAAATGGCCGGAATGGATTTTTTCGAGTACGCGTACATTGTTCGAAATTACATTAAAAGCTATAATATCTAATATAGATAAAAAATCAATTTTAACGAGATGCGGATCTACGAAAAAAAAACAACAATAAGTTAATTAATAAGTAAAATTATGTTGCAGCCAAATTAGCTTTATATTGATTCAGCGCTAGCAATTGCTATGCCTGGAATTGCGCATTAGAGGTACTAAAGACGAAGGTGGACCTGACTGCCTTAAGAACGGATGGTCCAGCAGTTCTTTAGCGGTAGCTCTTTGAGCCGGATCTCGAACCAGGAGTCGTTCCAAAAATCCTTGTAATTTGGGCGATACCTGCAGATAAAAATGAACCAGTTTGAATTGTCTTCTTACACGACGTACTTGAAATATTATTTTCCAACGGTTTACCTTGTTCGTATTTTTTAATTTGGGCGGAAGCATATCTCGAATACGTCTCATGGCTTGTAATGGCGGCTCGTTGAAGAATGGTGGTTCTCCATCGACCATTTCGATAACCATAATACCTATTTTAAAAATTAGAAAATTTTAGAATCGATTTTTTTTTTAGCTTGAAATAAATACTTAGTGCAAGTTCACCTACCTAGTGACCAAATATCCACTTCCGGTCCATAAGGTAGCCTAGATATAACCTCTGGTGACATCCAATACGGTGTACCGACCAACGATTTCCGTTTGGGTAATTCTTGCGATACTTGAGCACAGAATCCGAAATCGGATAATTTAACCTGTATCATTTTAAATAATTAGTACATTTAATAACAAAAAAAAAATAAAAAAATTTAAAAATGTATTTGTGGGGTAATCCAATAAAGAAGATAAAAATTGCGTTTTACGTCAGAAAAGATTTTTTGATTTTAAATCGGTGTCTTGGTTAACCATCAATAAGTTCCTCAACCTCACCACTCGAGACGTCCCCAAATGTGAACCCAAACAGACCCTCTTTCTGTTTTTAACTAATAACTCTTCAAATATTTTTTTAAATCAAAAAATGGGTAACTAAAATTGAAGTAAATAAAATTTGCTACGAAAAAGCTCAAATTCATTTTTTACGAAAAGTGAACAGGAGGCTCAAAACACAAGTCAAAATATACAGGGTGAAAAAAATTAAAATTGTCTCTTCCGGCCCTTATTTTGGACTTCTGGAGTTTTTTGCCTTAACCCCAAAGTTTACTATTTTTATGATGGAGGAAATATCTTACCTTACTGAATTTCAAGTGACCATTGGCCATCCCTTTTTTTTTCAAAAAAAAAAAAAAATTTAAATGAGCAATTTTCAAAATTTTTATTTTTTTTTGGTTATAACCCATCAAAGTTTTTTTTTTTCATGAGAATGAATTCCCAATTTTTTATTTTTTCCAAAACTTAATTTCAAGTGTCCCCTTGGGGCACCCACAACTTTTCAAAAAAAAACAAAAAAAACAATGAACAAATTTTTTTTACTTAGCATATTTTCAAGTTGATGCATTTTATTGGAAAATAATTTCTGATTTTTATTTTTCCCCTAACTAAATTCTAAGCCCCCCCCCCCCCCCATTTTGGAAAAATACCAAAATTTTGAACTTTCAGATAATTTTTTCTGTCTTACCTCCAAAAATTTTTCATTTTATGAGAAAATATTTCATTTTAGTTTTATTGGGGGGAAAAAGTGGTGGATTTAAAAAAAAATTGAAAAAAGAGGTCACTTAAAATTCAGTTGGGGCAAAAATAAAAAATAGGAAATTATTTTCCCATATTTTACCAAGTATATTAATATTCGAAATTGGAGGGGAGGGAGGGGTCCAATCGAAATTTTTGTAATGACCAAAATTATTCTTAGGGTTTCAACCTACAACTTTTGTTTAAAAAATTTTTCAATTAGATCCCTCCTTCTCTTCTGAATTCACATAACGCTGCGTGGGTACTTATTTAAAACAGGGGGTTGGAAGGGGGGAGGAAGGGAAGATCAAATTGAAAAATATTTCAAACAAAAGTTGTAGATTGAAGTCCTAGAAATAGTTTTGGTCATGATGAAAATTTCAATTGGACCTCTTCCTCCCCTCCAATTATGCATAGCACCTTGTAAGTAGATACTTGTTCAAAATTGGAAGGAAGCTCCAATTTAAAAAAAATTCAAAATTGAAGTTCTGAGGTATTCATTTGAAATTTTTTAAATAACCAAAATGATTTAAATAAAATTCTCATTCTACAACTATTGGCCCCTCCCTACCTCCCACCACTAATTTTCAATTTGTATCTTCCGAGTGTTATGCAAAATTGGTGGGGAAAGAGGGGTCCAATTAAAAAAAAATTCAAACAAAAGTTGTAGCCTAAAGCCTTGGAATTAATTTTGGTTATTACAAAAATTTCGATAGGGCCCCTCCCTCTCCTCTAATTTTGAAAATCAAGTATCTATGTAGCTATTGGACTTTGGTAAAACTGAACAAAAACGATCCGCCGTCATGTAAACATATTGAGTAAACTAGACTCTAGGTCTATGAAATGTCACCATTTCCTTACATACGTCCCCTGAAATTCGCCGAAATGAAGGGGATAATCATTTTTTCCACCTTGTATATTTTGACCCGTGTTTTTGCGCCACCCGTTCACTTTTCGAAAAAAATTAATATAAGCTTTTTCGTTGCAAATGTTATATGCTTCAATTTTTATTCTGTCCACATTCTTTTTTAAACGCATATTTGAAAAGATATAAGCAAAAAACCGAACAGGAAGCTTTTTTAGGTCCAAATTTGGGATGACTCGATGAAAGTGAGGTTCGGGGACTATTTGGTGGTTAATCTCAGAACACCGAAAGAAACCCAAAAACCTTCGTTTGCTCAAAATGCAATTTGCTCTATTTTTTGGTCTTTTCACTGGGTTAGTATTCGCATGGGTGATTTTATCAGTAGAAAAAACGAACGTACCCTGCCGTCAGCTGCTAATAGGATAGAATCGCTCTTAATATCCCGATGTATGACACCCTGCGAATGCAGATAAGATAACGCTTTCAAGCACTGTTTACAAACGGTTGCAATCTGCTCTTCGTCCATTCTGGCCTGAGTGACGATATCAGTCAAGGCGCCGCCTTCTAAGAATTCCATTACGACCCACAGTTCGTCACCGACCAAAAAGCTATCGTACATTTCGACGATATTGGGATGATGGTAGTCTCGCATGATAACCACCTAGAAACGAATTACACAGAGAACGAATTAATCGGCGAGTTGGTTTTGAATTTCGATACAAAAATGTTGAGAAAATTACCTCATTAAAGAGTAACTCTCTTCTTTGTTGTTTGCGTAAATCCATCTTCTTAATGGCCATCTTTTTGCCGGTGGTTTTATCGCAAGCGGTCCACACAGTTCCGGTGGAGCCTTCGCCGATTTTCACGAAATTCTCCAAATCTTCTCTAGGATCGCCGGAACTGACAACCATTTGCAACGCAGCTCGGAACTGAACGAAAAAAAAAACACCAATTTAGGATAACCGAACATAGTGAAATGAGAGGAAAAAATTCCAAAATACCTGTTCGTGGGTAATACGCTGCTGTTCATGATGCTGTTTAACGTTTACGATTCCCGAAGGACCACTGGTGTTGATACCGTGAGGTTTACTCGAGTTATGATTCATGTCTGGAGTAGGTGTCGACATTTCGATGGTATTCGGCTAAAAAATATCATCGGTTTAGATTCGAAAAAACACACCGAACGTGGAAAACTATTTCGGTAAAAGTTACTTTGTTCATATTCATGTTTTCGGCGACATTCGAATGAGGAATGGATCTCGGTAGAGAAGCTGGAACCAAGTTGGCCGGCTGGGTTTGACTCTGAGGTGGACGGTAACCAGCGTACGCGTAGCTGGCTTGAACTTCTGGAGGGGCCATGTGCGCGACCTAACACAAATAGGAGAGAGAACCGAGTTATAAGTCTGTTTTTGGAACTTGCATGTTGCAAAAATTACAAACTACCTGGGGGGAGCTTCCATTATGTAGATGATATTGAGTATTGTAAGGCATTGGCATTGAACCACGGTGCTCGGCCGGATCAGGAGTTGCAGACTGGATACTCTGAGGGGAATGTCGTTTGATATCTTGATTTTGCCAATCATTATTATTATACGGTGGCTTTATCTGTACCTAGAGCAAAATATCAAAGCGTTGCAATTATTGTCACGTTACGTACATGTCAAAAAATATATACAAAACTAACATGTTGGTTGTTGTGATGTTGTTCTATTCTACGATACTGGGTATGCGCTGTTGGAGGCATGACTAGAACCTCCCCTTCCGGTAGAGACGGAGGTACGCTGAATTGGGGTCGTCGATATCTCGGAGGGCTCGACGATCGGAGTGAATTCGATCTAGCCACATTGGACGTTTTCGGGATACCATTTGTTTCGGCATTTTTATACTTAGTAGGTTCTCTTTCCCCTCGAACGATGGTCTAATTTAGGAAAAATGACGAAAAAAACGTTACATTAGCGATACGTGGGTATAGAAAGAATGTCCAGATACCCAATATTATACTAACCTTCAAGTCTAGTATCTCTGTAGGTGTGATTTCCGATGGATCGACGACTGGTAGAGGGCGATTTGTACTCCGAAGTATTTGATTATTACCAACTATGCCAGCCCATTGTAAAGGAAGTCCGACGAATTTGCCTTCCCTCTTATCAAATCCAGTATGTACCCTGTGCTCGAAATTGGTCGGCGGAGAAATAACGGGTTTTTTCTTTTTCTTGTTGAACATTCCTTCCTGCATCACGTAAACGATAAAAATTAATACATCTTAGGTCACACAGAGTTAGGATAAATTTCAAAAATATCGAATTTTCTACACAACACAATCACCAAACATACCGATGAGTAAGTTTTTACGCAGAGAAAAACTCATTCAATAGCACATAAATGGGCGGTGTTTTGATAAGCAGAGTGTGTAAAACTATTGTTTAAAGCACATGTCATGCGTTCGTTTGTAATAATTTTTCATAAAAGACGCGACCGAATGAAAACAAAACGTTGTACGAGTCGAAACAACGAAAGTAAGTACGTTACGATAATAAGTACCAATGGTTTTAGAAATTATAACACAAAGAAGTAACACAATGTATGCTCGTTCCGAACACTTTGGCACAAACACACGACATAAATCACAATTCGATAAGATGAACTTATAATATTTCAGTAACCTAATAAACCTTCACTTGTTCCGATGCTCATTGCTCTTGTACTTGTACTTACTACTGAATATTTCGCATTCCTTCAACGTTTGTTGTCACTAACACGCCAAACCCAGAGTTGTATTTGTATTCGACTATTCGATTCCCTCTTTTCTTCTATACTATCAACACGTAACCAAAACAAAATTGAAAACACTTTCAGGTATTTTATGACGCCTTCGTGAGCTTTTCAAAATACTTTGACCAAGCTTTAACTTTGATTCGTCTTTGTATTATTTTGAAAGTTCAGCTTCAGATAACTGACGACACAAGCGTGATCAAAAATGGTGGTTCGATGCGGTCGCTAGTGGCGCTGCAGTCGATATTTTAAAGAGGCCAATGAACTATTTTTCACGAAATTATTTCTTCAAAAATTCGAATGGCAGGATTTCTTTTCATTTTTACGAGAATTTTATGACAATTGGGATCATTTTTAATGAGACATTTTCTTCAGCAGATGAAATGGTCTTTCTGATGAGCTTAAAAAGTTGCACAAAGAAGTAGGTAGGCTGATAGTAGAATGAAAATCAATTAGAGAAACAAACCAGGAACAATCAAAATCAACATTTAATCGATAAATTGATGAAAAAATATATGTACGTAGTCTTTTAAAAACATGAGTATTGTCGAGTTCATATTTTTTAGAATTCCCCTTTAAAATATAATACAGTCGAAATACGTAATACCCATAAACATAAAAATACCTGCTTATCAAATAGACAATCTCAATTTCCATTTTAAAATAATTAATTAATTAAGTACAGTAAAATTTCTCTTAAAAGTAGATATTAAGACATTAAATACATTTGAGCAAAATATGACAAAACGTTCAAACGTATACGTAAATTCACATTCTAAGGAAATTTCTCCTTCAAAAGATCGTAAACGTGTTCATAAACGACTAATAAAATAGCACCTCCTGGGCCTAATCGCATTACTTTTGGTACCAATCCTTTGTAGAGCGCTTTCCATCTGTAATGTACGTAAATATTAATCAAGTATTTTGAAATAAATTCAGATTCGAATTTCGGATAAAATTTGCCAGTAAATACTCACCCCTCTTCACGATATACGCAAGCTATCGTTGCAAAAGTGTTTTTATATTTAATTTTCCCAGGTACAGGTTGAGGGCCTTGGATTCGACTCTTGGCTACATCGAAAGGTATGTTAAAACAAGACCCCAGTGTACCAGACACAAAACCGATTCCAATTTTACGCATGAATTCCGTTACGGGGTCCTAAAAATTATAGAATTAGTAATTAATACTCTATGCCAGGCCTCAGTGGTACAACATAGCTCAAATTTTTCCCAAAAGTGAAATTTCTCAACGTTGAATTTGGAAAGATTTTTTTTGGAAAAAATTGAGATTTTTCTCAAAAAAAAAAAAAAAAAAAAAAAATTTGTTTAAGCGCAAGTACTCCAAAAAAATTTGGATTTTTTTTTTTTTTTTTTTTTTTCTGTAAAGTGTAGGTAAAAAAGTTAGAAGATTGAAAATTTAAAAAATTTCCATTTGCATTTTTGCAATAGCTCAAAAATGTGTATACTTCAATAAATTCAGAGATTTTCCCCTCAAATAAAAAAATGGGATTTTTTCTTTAAAAAAATGAATGATTTCTTTAAAATTTGAAATTTGTTTATTCCAAAAAAAAAAAAAAAAAAATTGAAGAATTTCTCCTAAAAAAAAGAGAACTTTTCATTCCCAAAAGATGGTAAAAAAAGTCTCAAAAATCAGGGACCTTTCTGTAGTCAAAAAAATATAAATATATTTTTTTCAAAACATTCAAAGAATTTTTGCATTTTTTTTTACTCCAAATGTTTATTCTACAAAAGAATAATAAAGAAAATTTTATTTACGTACTCAAATGAATTTAGTGAATTTGTCACCAATTTTCACAAAAAATATGGGTTTCTTATGCAAAAAAAATTGAAATTTTTGTGTCCAAAAAAATTTTAAAGACTTTTTTTCTTTTTTAAAAAAATAGATTTTTACCTTTAAAAAAATGAAAAATTTTTTCTTTTGTGAAATCAAAAAAAAATCTGCAAAAAAGAAAAAAAATATCTAAAAAAATGAACGATTTTTTAAAATGGTTTAATTTACAAAAATCAAAAAATTTATTTGCTCCAAAAATTAAGAGATTTTCTCACCAAACCATTGGCGATTTTTTTCTCTAAAAATAAGAAATTTCAATTTTTTTACTTTAAAAAAATGAAAAAAAAATTATTTAAAAAAAAGTGATTTTTTCATCTTATAAAAAATGCAAGATTTTTTTCAACCTGTCAAAAAAAATTAAAAAATTAAAAATTTCATTTAACAAAAAACGGTGGTGATTTTTTCATCAAAAATAATAGATTTATTCTTTTCCAAAAAATGCAAAAATTTTACTTAAAAAAAAATACCAAAGCTAAAAAAAAAGAATTATTTATTTCCTAAAAAACCAAAAAAAAATTATTTAAAAAAAAGTTTTCAAAGATTTTTTTTTCTTCACGAAATTCAGAGATTTTTTACTTGCAAAAAAATTCTACTCCACATCAAAAAAATGAGATATTTGAAGTGTGGAAATGCAAAGTATGATAAGCGCCAAAAATTAAATTTTACAGGGGAGCAAAAACAAGTTTCCAACTCGTGTCGCGTGATGAAGAGGGGAAAAGTGGGGTTTCTCATGTACCGCGTGATGAAGAGGGGACATTTCTCTACACATGGGTTCAAAAAAATCTCGAAATGAACGATTTGTCTCCGAGTGAGAGCGATTCTTCGAAACCCATTTTTGTCACTTTTTCGCCCGAGCAAACGCGTATTTTTATGGAGCGCTGTGGCGAGGTGTAATATTGCGCTCGGGCCTTTTTTATGTCGTCATTTCTTCAACCATATTTTATTCAAAAAATTTCAATGTAATGAGGTTTTGTGCACTTGAATAGGTTGTATTGGGTCAGTAATGAGTAAAGAAGTAACACGGGTGAACATCCAAGTACGAAACAAATCGTAGTAGGTGTAACATGCGAAATTTTGGGCGCGCGCGCTCTGTTTGGACGTGATTTTGAACCACTTCGGTTGGTCGGAGAAGACTGGGAACAGTTTCTTCGTGTCGGCAAGAAAACGTAGAATATTTTGAGTGAAAAAAATGGCGCTTATCATACTTTGCATTTCTACCCTTCATTTTACTTCCAAAAAAATTGAAAAATTTCTTCTCTAAAAACACACGAACAATTTTAACACCAAAAAATTTCCAATTTTTTTTCTCCAAAAGTTAAACTATTTTTATTTTTTCTGAATTTTTTCATTCACAAAAATTTTTTAAAAATCTCCAAAGAATTTTGACGATTTTTTTACTTATAAAAAATTGAGAAAATTTTTCTTTAAAAAAAAATATTTAACAAATTATGATTTTTTTATGCTCAAAAAATAGTACAATTTTTTTACCAAAAAAACTAGTGATTTTTGCATCAAAAAAATTGGAGAATTTCTTTCTTTAGGTATAAAAAAATTTAGAGACTTTCTTCTTCACAAAATTCAAATACTTTTTACATTGATTTTTTTCCTACTCCAAATCACGAAATTGAGAATTTTCTTTTCCAAGAAAACACAGACTCGTTTAAGTTTTGAAATTTTGGGTGAGCAGTTGCCCAGTTGATGGCCATACTTAATGTTTTTCAAGATTGTGTAAACTTTTTGAATAGGTAAATCATCGATCAAATAAATGGATTTACTTTTTGCTCCGGAATGATTCCTTTAACCGAGTGATAATATCCAAAATAGATGCAATTAAACGATCCATTTCTGCATATTGTAGCGAACAACCCTTTATTGATACCTCTGAAGCCAAACCCCTAAACAAAAGAAAAAAATTAATAAATTTTTTCAACGTTATCAAAACTGGAAAAAAAATCATAAACTATTATTTCGCAAAACAACACATCAAAAAAATATTACGATCAAAATATTCTTATATGTAGGTAATAAAGATAAGTATAACACACTTACGTCCTTTTTAATTATTTCTTTCGTAACCTTCCAAGCACTCGGTACTTCGCTCATTTTCGATCGATTTGATTGCTGGGTGACTTTAACCACTTCGAAAGGGTTGACTAGAATTGATTCTGTTATTCCTGCGCCCATTCCAGCGAGCGAGAAGGTCTATAAATTAATTAAATAGATAGGTATCAGCGCGAGTAAAATATGTAATGGCTTTTATCGTTAAGAGTAAAGTTATCAACAAATCTAGCTTAATAATTTAATGTCCACTCGTAACTATTTAATAAAGTGAAATTTTCATCGAGTGATTGCAGAATTGAATTTTAACGATTGTTGTGTGTTATAATGAATAAAAACCATAATCACCTTACGTAGGTAGTATAACACTTGTTAGTGAAGAAATCATATTTACAATAGGCCTACCAGAGGTGTTGGCGTTGCAGACCCAAACATGAAAAATTGCTTATATTGTTCGAAGGTCAAGAACTGAAAATTTAAAAATCCAAAATTAAATATTTTAATTCAATTGTAAATTGTAATTAAAAACATACCTATCTCAAGGCCAATAAAAAATTTACTAGCTTACCATCGCATCATCAACTTTTATACCTACTCATTTTTCCTTCACTCTCCTCGCCCAATTCTGTACCCCATCAATCAAATAAATTCGTAATAATTATGAACTAAACGTTTACCACCTTTTGAACTTCCTCTTCAAAATTACCTTGACAGCACGTTTCGGCGTTTCAGCCATAATAGGTGGTACAATGCCTTTGTAAAAGGATAAAAATCCTTCGCTGGCGTACATTTTTCTTAAACAATCGAACACTCCATTATAAAGCTGAGTCGATGGGCCGGTGTTTTTTTGCAATTGTAATCTAGTTTTGACCAAATCCAATGGTTGCATAATGCATACTTCGATGAACCCTGAAGAAAAGAAATGCTGAGTAATCAATTATTCTTTCGGAGTGATTTTTCTTCATACATCTTCTAACCTGCTGATCCTCCAGCTGCAACTTGCATAGCTGCTTGTTTTAGGTAATTCGTATCCATGATTTTTCAAGTTCTGAAAAAAAAAATATAAATACATATGTATAAATTCTCAATTCATTACAGTGAGATAAAAAGGAAGAATTCAAACTTATCTCAATAAGTATAAATAATTCTTTTACTTGGGTACAAAATGATAACGCTGACACCGAAAATGATAAGTTAACGTATAATTTTTCACACATTGATTAATCGGAAGTGTTCAAACATCTCGTGTAGTAGCAATGAATTCATGAATTACTTAGTTGAAAGTTCCAAGTTGCCAATGTGCCAAGACGTGTCGGTGTCAAATTATTTAAAAATCGAATTGTTATTTTAAATTTTAAGTGCTTTTGATCGACGAAATCTATTATTAAAAAATCCCAGCTATTGTAAGTTCATCTTTACCTTTATCCGAAGATAATGTCTTTATCGTTATTCTATGTTTGAGACCGGTTTACCGCGCAATCATTATAATTTTATAGTAGATATACTTGGTAAGAACGCGAACAGTCTTTATATTAAAACATAGTATCTAATAACTCGTTGAAAAAAAATAATTCCCCGTAGTTCGTTGTTGTAGTAAATTACATTGATAAGCAAAAATGAAGGACATTTCATTAGTATACCATACCTACATATTTACCTAGCACGTCAATAGTTAGTGTTAGTCTCGTGTGATTAACAAAATGTATCAGGAAATGAGGATGTAATATTTTTGAATATCGTTTCAGCTTCAAATTCGCAAAAATATTATTACAAATGGCTAACGAAGCGCATCAAAGGCATCAGGTAAGATTTTAGACATCGTTAATCGATCATAAAATTCATTTGACTACTGCTTCAATTTTTACATTGTTACGTAACATGATGAATTTGGAATTGGTGAAGGGAATCGTTACCTATGTAAACTATAGACATTAGGGAATGAGGTATTTTTGGAAGTAGTACATCATAGATTACGAATTCATTAAAATTTTTGGCGTAATAATAAAAGCATCAGATAAAAAATCGAACTACCAAACACCACGCTTCACACTCATACGTACCTCTATTTTTCAAGTTCAATTAGGCCTCGATTATCTAATTATCGAATAATTAGTTCAGTTAATATTCAAAAAGCAAACTCATTTCCAAAATTTCAATGCTTTTCAATGGCAAGTAGAAATTTTTTTATGAATTTTTCTTATCAGTAAACCACTGATAAGGATCGTTTGTTTACTGGAAGTTCAATCGTATTTTTTTCATTACGTAATTTTTAATTTTACTTTTAGAAATTGAATAATTAATTAATTTAATCATTAATTTTACTAATTACTATCTCAATCGTCAATAGTGATTAGACATAAAATTCTACTTACCAATTGAGAAAAAAAATTACGAATATGAAAAAAGAACACTCCACTCTCGAGTTTCTCGGTGATTAATTGCTTTTTTTAATCACTGTTTCAATCGTAGAAGAAATCAAGGAATAGCAATGAAGATGATGAGAAAATGGGACATCGTAGACCAGGCAAGACTTCCCGCAATCGTTCTTCGTTCAGAATCTATTTCCTATACGTGTTACTTTTCGGTATTACTTGTATTTTAAGTGAGTTCGTCGTATTTTTGATGGTTTATTTCCTTCAATGATTTCATCATATAACATGCATCTAATCTTTATTTTTGTTCTGCAGCTTATCAATGGTACTTTACGTCGTACAAAGTAAGAACTTTAGATTATATTGGATACGGTCTTGGTATCCATACTAACGAATATGCTGTGATAATTGATGCCGGTAGTACTGGCTCTAGAATATTGGCATTTTCATTCTATAGATCTCGTTTAGGTAAGTAAATCTGCTGCCAATCAGTTTGGTCTATTTTTACGAAGAATACCAATGCAATTATGATTGCAGATGGTAGCTTGAAACTGGAAAGTGATATATTTATTCAGACCAAACCTGGATTATCGAGTTATGCTGAAAATCCCAAAGCGGTAATTAGATTTGGGCTCATGAGCTGTATGCTTTTTTGAAAGATTCAATTTGTAATCAATTTCTCTTTCATAAGGGAGCTCAAAAAATCGTCGATATTTTACAACATGCCAAAGATTTCATTCCAAGGAGTGCCTGGGCTAGTACTCCTTTTGCCCTCAGAGCTACCGCAGGATTACGTTTATTACCTAGTGAAAAGGCTCAAAACATACTCAAAGAGGTAATCATCTACACCGTTCGTATATTTTCTCACTTTATGCTCTGAATTTTGAACTTTTTGTAGGTGAGAAAAGTAGTAGACGAGAGCCCTTTCCTCACAGACGAACATTCAGTCTCTATAATGGATGGAAAAGACGAAGGATTATTTTCATGGTTTACTGTCAATTTTTATTTAGGTAATTTGCTTAGTTGGCCTGTGTTTGCACCTCTTCGACGCTAATATGAGATTTTTTATCGCAGATACATTGAAAACCGACACGTCCGGTACAGTTGCAACTTTGGATTTAGGAGGTGGTTCCGTCCAATTGACGTTCATTCCTCGTCAAACCGAACGTATCACTAAAGAAGCTCCAGGCCACCTTTATAAAGTTTCTATAATTCACAATCAAGTCGAGACATATTCTTATAGGTAAATTTTCAAGATTTTTGTCATTTATTTTCGTATCAGAAAAAGTAATACGTTATATTGTTCCAAAGTTACCTAGGCTTGGGTCTGATGAGCGCCAGGAGACGAGTGTTTTTGAATGAAAACGCTGAAAATGCCACGAGCCTAATTAGTTCCTGTGTAAATCCCCAAGTCACTGAGAAAAAATGGACCTATGGTGGGAATACGTTTAGTGTTAGGTATGATATTGCTTTTGGAAGATTCCACAGACGTTGTGCTCGCTTTTATGCCTGATATTCAATTTTGTGCAGTGGAAATGCCAAAGAATCTTTGCAAAAAAATATCGAAAAATGTAACAAAATCGTTAAAAGTATTATCGAAGAAGAAAACGTAGACAAACCTCCGGAAATATTCGCTCTAGATATATACGCCTTTTCGTACTTCTTCGATCGAGCAGCTGAGGCCGGTTTAGTGGACTCGGAGGCAGACGGAACTGTTACAGTGAAGGATTTCCAGAACATAGCTGATCAGTGTAATTAATTCTATACGTAAGCCTATTTATTGCCAGTACCTTTCTCTTCATCATTCTAATTCGACTATTTTTTTTTTGTAGATTGTCGAGCTTCGAAGGTTGATCAACCGTTCATGTGTTTAGATCTGACATTTATGTGGTCTTTGTTCCAGTTTGGTTTTGGATTTTCACCAGATACTCGAGTATCGGTGAGTCTACTTTCAATATTAACCCAGTGAAATTAGAGAAAATTGCAATTTGAGCCAACAGTGATTTTTCGATTTTGAAATGCTGCTGTCTGTTCTTGGTTTCCTGATTGGCCACCAAAAAAATCTCTGCACCTTACCCCTCAAAAAGTCCTCAAATTGAGACCTAAAGAAATCCCTCTTTGCTTTCCGCTTATATCTCTTCAAATATGCATTTAACCGAAAGTGAGGATCTCTTTAGGTTCACATTTTAGGAACTCGATGTAGAGTGAGAGAGGCTCGGGTATTTTTTGGTGCCTAATCGAAGCACTGAAAGGAACGACCTTGAAATCCTTAAAATCAAAAAAAAAAAAAAAATTGTGGGCTCAAAATGCAATTTTGTATCCTTATTTCACTGGACTGTGTACGTCATTTTGGCTTCGAATTAATCAATCTTATTTCACTTTTCTAGTTGATAAATACCGTCGATGGGCATGAAATAAGCTGGGCATTAGGCGCCGCATATCAAATCCTTGAAAGCCAAGCCTCGAGCTAGTATTGGTTTTAATGTTGTCGTTGTTATATTATTTCAATAAAAGAAATCGTTTGTTAGTAAAATCAAGATGATTCATTATTTTTTTTCCACAAAAACATCTATGACAGGTTTAACCTTTACAAAGAAGTACTATGAAGGAGTTGAATTAAAAAATTTTAAAATACAGTATCGTTCACAGATGAGACCTCGCAAGCATACGAATTATTTAAAGATTTTTCCTTGGTTGAATTTACGGCCATCTTTGTCGGTTCCTTTCCACGAGAAATAATCTTCGACAAGTTGTTTAGTTTTCGGATCGTCTGGGTTCAACTTGGTCCATGCATACGTATCATAATCGATCTTCCAGTCAGGACTTAGCTGCAAAGATACAAAAAAACCATTACAACTGTGTTTTACAAACCAGAGCTTATTATAAATTGAGCTCTATGTTGAATGTCCTGCTACATAGTAACGTTAGCTTTATTAAACCAGCCAACATCATTATCAACAGTGATGCTTTATCCCTCTTCTCTTGTGTAATATCATTATAAAGATGATATTCACCTCTAGGAGGGAATATAAATGTGAAAACAAGTACACGTGTATCATTCTTAACACGGAACATTTACAACGATAATGTGAATATTCCAACGACAAATAAATGAACGATTATATCCCTCGATTTGTTGCAGATAACAACTATTTACAGTTATTTCTGCCTTTGAACGAGGTTTAAATATAGCAAAGCCGTCAATAATTACCTCGAAAGCTAAATCATGACCTCTCCAGACCCAAACACCGGAGATAGTACTGTTGTTATCTTCACCGAATAAGCAAACCGAGGCGAAAGCTTGCTTTCTCATTTTATCTAATCTTTGAAACATGCCTAGAAAAAGGACTCGAATTAGTCTCAATTCGAAACTTGAAATTTCCTGAAAATAATCCTCCTCAATTTACCTGTAATCAAATTACAACTCATGAAAACTTTAGTGAGTTCGTGGTTGTATTTATATTCTCCGAACCAAATGGAGTAATTTTCTTTGTCGAATTTTTCCCAGAAATAAGGAATAGATTTTTCTTCACTTTCATTGGAATAGAATCTTTTGAAATCTTCAAAATTGAAAGTTCTACGATTGGAAAATTAAACCATTAGTTGAGCGAATACGAAAAGCGAGTAGGGAATTTTGAAAATTTACCCTTTAGGGAGAGAATCGAATGGATCTTTAGATTTAGGTTCGGCTGCCAATGCTTCTTCAGTAGGGTCGAGTTCTTCGGCAGGTGGGGCAGATGCCTTGGGGGTTTCTTTTTTGGCCGGAGCCGGTTTCTTGTCTTTCTTATCCTTAGGAGCAGATTTAGTTTTCTGGTCGGCGATCTTTTTAGCATCGTATTCGGTTTGTTTTTCGCTTAATTTAAATTCACCGATAACTTTTTTCACTTCGGGTTGGTTGATGAAAGTGACAAACCATCTGTTGACGTTTACGTAAGGTTTTCTGCGAAGTTGAAAGAACAATATGAGTATTAAGAGATTAATCATTGGTTTTTTAATATTGACAAAAGCCTACCTAAAGTTAGGATCTAAAATGTGAGTGTATAATTGAAACAGAGATGATGCAACAGCGATATCTGCCAAAGTAATGCGTTCACCGACTAAGTACGTGCGGGTTAGTAAATATTCATCTAAGAATTGCAACGCTGATTTTACGTCTTCTTTTGCACTATCAGCAGTCTGTACAGAAAAGAAATGTTAGTCTTGGGGGAAAAGTTTCACAATATACGAGGTGTTTCATATAGTCACCTGTTTGTTGAACGGCATTATACCTAATAATGGAAACACCAATCTCGATGAGGCTGGCAAGATAGCACCATCAGCAAAATCTAACCATTGGATAACTTGAGCTTGTTGTACGACATCGGTGCCACGTAACTGTTGATTGGCCACTGCAATAGAACGTTTATTAGAGTATTTTCTGAATTATAATTGAAAATAGAATGGAAATACTCACAGAAATACGCAATAGCATTACTTTCAACTAGGTATTTACCATCATTTGTTTCGAAAGCCGGGACCTAGAACAGTTACAACGTTGAATTAGATTTCGAAGTTAGAGAAGATATTTGAGATACAAATCATGCGTCTCAGTCCCGTCTTGAAAGATATAAAACCAGCATTATTCACTTCGGTTTATCATGTCATCATCATGAACACATGACCACGCAATACGATCACGAAACGTCATCACCATAACACATCATTCAATAGCGCAATGAAGCATACGAATTAGTCTACATATGAATATTCTCAAGCCTAACTCACTTTTCCAAGAGGAAACTTCTTCAAAAACGCATCACTCTTGTTAGTTTCACCGAAAACAAAATCCGGGGAAGTTTTCACGTGGGCACCGGAATATTGTGCGGCGATGAGCACTTTGTCGGTGCGGAAATTGCCGGGAATCGCGTATAATGTCTGTATGGGAAATAGCAATATGGTACATTATGAACTCGGTCGTCGATTAAACGTATTATAATTATATTACGGTAATTTAAATAAAATATTACTAACCCCAGATGCCATTGTATAACAATCAACAACAACCTATCCACAACGATGAGATTTTGAGAAGAAAGAGAAAGAATGCGTCAACTCGAGCCACACTTCGAAAGTTCATCGAAAGGTGAAATTTTTTTGGCCGGTGAAATTGACGCGGAGACGTTTCGAGCGAAAATTCATTTTTGTATGTTTTAATTTAAATCAGTTTTTTCATCGAAATTTGCCAAATTATTGAAATAAAGTTTAAATTATAATTACTTAGAAGCATTAAAATTGGTATTTTTAAAAAATTTTCAATAGTAGAGAATTTTTAAATCAAAAAATGATATTAAAAAAAAAAAAATTGAAAAAGTTTTCAGGTATGGCCAAAATGTGCTTTGTGGAAAGCACAAAAGAAGGATTTTTTGAAAAATGAAGTTGCAACAATCCCAAAGTGCACAATTTTAGGCTTTCGTGTTTCGGCGGTTATCACCACAGTCTTATCAGTAAAATTTTTAAAATTTCCGATTTCGTTTCAAAATTTCAAAATTTTTTAGAATAATTCTGTAGTTTATTAATTAATTATTTAATTTAATAATTCATACGAAAGAGCAACTGCACGATTTTCTAAGAACCACAATTCATTTATGTGACGATAAAATCGAGGATTGTTCTTTCATCAATCATTATTATGAACCGGTGTTCGATGGTATTGAAATGATCATGGTTCAGAACTTGATAATAAAGTTCTCCTCTGTAAGTTGTACTATAGAAAATAATTAATAAAACGTTCAAAAATTAGTGCTGATGAGCTATATTTCAAATCTACTTGTGTTTTATTCTGACTGCAGATACATTCATATCGGAAGTGAATCTTCACCATCAACTCATGTTTTTCACGAATAAATGAAGGTCGAAATTAAAACTATTCGATAAATGGTAATTGGTAATATACTGTTTCCTGTATTATTCTTTTAAAAAATCAACAATTTTATATAATTGAATTTTTGCATTTGTTGCAGAATTTCGCAGTGTAAATCGAAATATTCCTAGTTTTGCTCTCATCAATCCACTCAAACGTGATATTACTTGTAGCTGTTCTCAGAACCAGAACATTTGCTGAGTTTAGTTTCTGTGACTTTCTGTATACTTCAAGTACAGAAAATGTATTCCATGCTGAAAAGTACTCGTCTCATGGTTCCATTTCTCAACGTACGAAACCGCCATGTCTCTTATTACATGTACGAAGACCAGCAAGCTCGTGCCATTGTTCCAAACACCTATCATACCCAACTTACTACGATGCTACCTTACGACCAACATAAAAATTCGCGTCACACTCACACAAAGGCTACAATCAAAATGGATTCTTTGTTACGAAGTCACGGCGACTTTTCGAGAAGATTAAACAATACTGCTAAATTTTCAAAACACGAGATCACTGACTTGGCATCGGAATGGCTGAGCCGGTTCGATTCGATGCGCTCCATAGATGCCAATAATATTTCCGGAGCTTTGAACTCGTTTACAAAATTGAACATTTTACATGATTCCTGGTTACGAGACGATCAAGAAATTTTCAAGGAACTGATCGTTAATTTGGCAGCGAGAGGGTATAATTTGCTAGATCCAAAATTGCGTGGATTCAAATTCAACTCCTGGCACGTATCCATTTGCTTGAACGCTTTTACTAAATTGGACGTATTAGACCCTAAAATCTGGGAAGGTAATGTGAGATTGAACGGTAAAGACGTTGCCAAAGTTAGCCTATTCGAATCGTTCATAATACGATTGATTGATCAAGGCATCTGGTTACTGGAGCCGAAAAACCAAGCAGTCGTCGGGTTCCAATCGCAGAGTATCCCAAATTGTTTATTTGCTCTTTCTAAATGGAACATTCGGAAATTACCAGGAGCCGAAGAGTTCGTCGTTGGGCTTATCAACCAAGGATGTAAAACTGGCGAATTATCTAAATCTGAGAAATTTACAAATGACAAAACGTATTCACCTGTATGTATTGTTAAAAGCCTACACGCCATGTCGAAATGGGACCCCGATGAATTGCAAGGTGCTAAAGAATATATCAGTCAATTGGTGAACCAGGGTGTCCAGATGGTCGACCAATTCAGACCTTTAGAAGTATCTGATAGTTTGAATGCACTTTCCAAATTGAACATCGAGAACTTGCTCGAGTTTAAGCTGTTCCTTTCTGGGATAGTAAAACGAGGAATTTTGATCATCGATGAATTAAACTCCGTTGACATGACCAAATGTTTGAATGCGTTATCTAAATGGGATATTCGTGAAATACGAGATGCCGACAAGTTCATTATACTATTAATGAAACGAGGTAGTTCCACAGCCAACGAATTCAAACCTCAAAACGTTACCCTCTGTTTGAACGCCATGTCGAAATGGGAAATGGAAGAATTTCAAGGCATGCGAGATTTCATCATACAGTTAATCAGGTGTGGAAATTTGACCGTGGATAAATTCAACCATCAAAATATTTCTCAAAGTTTGAACGCGCTGTCGAAATGGAACTTGGATGAAATACCCGAATCCAAACAGTTTGTCAATGCTGTGATCGCCAAAGGAAGTGAAACTTGGTCTAGCTTTACTGCTCTAGATATCGCTGGCAGCTTAAACGCCTTGTCCAAATGGAACATAGACGAGTTCAAAGAAAGTAAAGAATTTATTAAAAGATTAATGAAGAGAGGAACTTCAGTCATGACTGGGTTTAATTCTCTCGAAATTGCTTACATTTTGAATGCTCTTTCTAAATGGAATGTAGAAGAATTACAAGGATCTGAAGACTTTATCGTGCATTTAATCCAGCGTGCAAATTCAATTGCAAAAGGATTCGATGCTGGATTAACCTCTATTGTATTGAATTCCTTAGCCAAATGGAACATTTACGAATTAGAAGGTGCCAAGGACTTGATCGATCAATTAATTAAACAAAGTACATCAACCATCGGCCAATTGAGCCCTCAAAATATTTCCAACTGCCTGAATGCACTTTCTAAATGGAACATCGATGAATTTGAAGGATCGAGGGAGTTCATCGTTCGATTAATCGAGCAGGGAAATTCAACGTGTAACGAATTCAGCCCTCAAGAAGTTGCCAATAGCTTAAACGCTCTATCCAAGTGGCACATCGACAACTTGCAAGGGTCTCAGTTCATCAGCCAATTAATTCAAAGAGCAGCTTTAATATGTGACAAATTCGATTCAAAGGCCATTCCTGGAATTTTCAATGCCTTCTCAAAGTGGAATATCAACGAATTATCGGGCAGCAGAAACCTAATCGTTCTATTAATTAAACAAGGTCAATCAACTATCGGCCAATTCAACTCCCATTCTGTTGCCAACTGCTTGAACGCACTTTCTAAATGGAACATCGATGAATTTGAAGGATCCGAAGAGTTCATTGTGCGATTAATTCAGCAGGGAAATTCAACGTATGATCAATTTAGCCCTCAAGAGATCGCCAATAGCTTAAACGCTCTATCCAAGTGGCCCATCGACGATCTCGAAGGCTCTCGGGAGTTCATCACCCTATTAACCAAACGAGCTATTTCAATAATCATCAGGTTCGATTCAAAGGCCATCTCGAGCACCTTGAATGCCTTGTCCAAGTGGAACATCGACGAATTACAACAAGCTAGGGAGCTGATCGAGCAGTTGATGAAACTAGGCAGCTCTTCGATTAATGAATTTCACTCTCAAAGCATTGCCAACTGCCTGAATGCGCTTTCCAAATGGAACATCGATGAATTTAAAGGATCGAGGGAGTTCATTGTTCGATTAATCGAGCAGGGAAATTCAACGTATGATAAATTCAGCCCTCAAGAGGTTGCCAGTAGCTTGAATGCTCTATCTAAGTGGCCCATCGAAGACCTTCAGGGTTCCGACGAATTTATCCATCGATTAATTCAAAGAGCAGCTTCGATATGTGACGGATTCGATGTGAAAAGCATTGCCAACATCTTGAATGCTTTCTCAAAATGGAATATCGACAAATTACCAGGTGCTAGGGAGGTTATCATTCGACTTATAAGTAAAGGCCACTCTTCGATTAGTGAATTTGACTCTCAAGGTGTTTCCAACTGCCTGAATGCGCTTTCCAAGTGGAACATCAACGATTTGCGAGGTTGTGAGGAGTTTGTCGTTCAACTCATGAATCGAGGCAGTTCTTTGATTGGCGAATTTGACTCCCAAGGCATTGCTAACTGCCTGAATGCCCTGTCCAAATGGAATATCGACGATTTTCAATCATCTCGACGTTTTATTGAAGAGTTAGTCAATCAGGGTATTTTGGTCTACGATAAGTTCAATGCCATCGAAATCGCAGCTAGTTTGAACGCTTTGAATAAATTAGACATTTTTGATGGCGAAAAATGGAATCAAAATCAAACCAAAAATTTCAAACAATTTATACTCAACCTAACAACAAATGGAGCAAAAATATCCCATGATTTTAGTTCTCAAGCTATCTCAAATATTTTCAACGCTTTCTTCACGTTTCAAATTTTGAACAACGAGAAATGGACGAATGATGAACAAAATCAATTGAAGTCTTTCGCTGTTCTATTGTGTAGTATTGACGAAGCCTATAAGAATCATACTCTCAAGGCTGTTTCCAGGACCTATGAGACGTTATTCCACTGGAATGTTTTTAATAACGAAGAATTTGATTCGAAAGCGACGAAGAATTTCGAACGTCTCGTTACTAATTTAGAAAATCGAATTTTTGCAATCGCAGAACAGCTGGATTCATTAGAACCAGATACCGAACTTACTTTTGTTGCTCAAATTTTGAAAAACTTACCTAAACTTAATTCTAGAAAGTTGATTTTGTCTGAGAAACAATTACTGCTTTCTTTGATGCAATGTTTCAGTTATTGTGTAGTCAATAGTGATGTCAGTAATTTAGTAGAAAGTCGAACAGAAGAGGATATCTTATTTAGTCTGCGAGATTTATCCAATGTTATAGTTGATTTAAAAGATGTGTCTAAATTCGAAGAAGTATTTGATCAACATCTGTCCAATATACTCGATAGATTAGTTGAGTTGAACGTGAATTACGCTGGTAAAGTTTTAGATAGTATCGGTGAATTAGATGAAATTGGTGTGATAAAGGATCGAAAATTATTGAGTAAATTGAAGTAGTTGATTAGTCATTGTTTCCAATTTTAAAAATTATTCTCATATGGATCGAATGAAAGAGTTATTTTTCTGAGTGAAAATAAGTATTTCTACGCTTTCTGTAATTTTAAAAATCGTTCGTGTATTGTGATAATTAATTATAATACAGAGGAGTTCCTAGATAGATTTTATTTATTTTTATTGTTAATTTTTGTTAGTGGAAATAATTCATCTTATATAATGTTTTCATGTCAATTGTTGTTTTTTTACCAGTTCATGCGTGTCGAACACCCATACCTAATTATTACTGATTGTACCTACCTATGTAGAATAATTTTAATGCATATTTGTTTTCGAAATTTTATTTCATATGTGATGAAGTGATGATAGATGTGCCATCATAGGCTCATAAAATACAATTGATTGAATTATTTTGGTTCCTTTATTTTTACATTTCCATTTGAAACTTTGGGTATCATTGATCATTGGTATTTTGTTCATGACCGTCAAACATAGCAGTAATATGTTCGAGTTACACTCGAAATTTAAAAATGAGATGAGCTGCATGCTGGAAAACTTCGAAAATTAAAAAATTAAATCAACACTACCTACCTATTAACATTATTTTTCTTCGTAGGTGGTAAAAATATTTGTTGATTTATTTTTGGAGAGAAAAATCTCCCAGTTTTATGGAATCAGCTTTCTGAAAAAATCCTCATTACAGAAATAGGTGAAAAACTCCTCAATGAAAAAAAACCTGGAGCTTTGATGAAAAAATCTAATTTTTGAAGAAAAAAATTTAAATCGTTTAAGAAAAAATTCGAATTATCTTGTCTCAATTAAAATATAAATTTTTTAATTTCTTCGATGTAAAAATTTTTTCATTAATAATTTACCTATACCTACCTATTGTTTTGGTGTTAACAAATTTTTCTGTTTTTTTTTTGTTTTGTTTTGGTATAAAAGAAAGTTTCATTTTAAGAGAAGAGACTATCATTTTTTTTTTTTAATCAAAAATCTTATTCTGCCCCAGTTTAAATTAAAATTTTTAATTTTTTTAAACACAATTTTTTAAAGAAAATTTTAAAGTGAAATTTAAAAAAAATTATGAGATGAGTTTTTGACTTAGGATGCTGGAACAGGTCTCATTCGATTCCTCGTTAAAAATACTACTTGAAAAGTGTAAAACCCGATTTTCAAAATTTTAACCCTAAGCTCCCTTTTCCTATGCACGGTCACATTTATTCAAGAAAACCATTTTTCAATTTTTTGATGTGAAAAATTTTTTCATTTTTTTTCAAATTTTTGATCCGAATATTTTTTCAATTCTTTTATCAAGTAGGTAAGTAGAAGTAAGAACATTTATGTTTATTTTAGTGAATATTTTTCAATTTTTGAAGTGTAAAAATATTTTAAATTTTTTTTTGAAATGTCAATTTTTTGAATTAAAAAAATTTCTGTTGTTGATAAAAAAAATTAATTTTTTTCACGAAAACCATTTTTCTTTTTTTTCAATTTTTTGGTGTAAAAAAGTGATGTAAAGAATTATTTCATTTTTTTCCTAATTTTTAATGCAAAAAAATTTTTTTTTTTGGTGTGAAAATTTAAAAAAAATTTTATCAAGTAGGTGGACATAGAAGTAAGAACATTTCTGATTATCTTATTGTAGTAAATATTTTTCAATTTTTTTGAAGTGTAAACATTTTTTTCATTTTTTTTTTTGATATCTCAATTTTTTGAATAAAATTTTTTCTGTTTGTTGAAAAAAAAAACATTTTTTAATTTGTTCTTTCAATTTTTTAAAAAAAACTTTTTGACAATTTTCGAATTTTATGGTGTAAAAATATGATTGAAAGGTTTTCTTTTAAGTTTTGACGTGAAAAAAAATTATTTTTTGATGTGTAGGTAATTTTTTTTTTTAATTTTGACGTGAAATTTTTCAAGTTTTTTTATCAAGTAGTATAGGTAAGTATACCTAATAACAGCATTTCTGTTTATTTTAGTGAATATTTTTCAATTTTCATTGTGTAAAAATAATTTTCAAATTTTCGGTGTAATAATATTTTTCAATTCTTTTTCAATGTTTCGGTTTTCGGTGTTTTTGGAGAAGATAATTTCTATCATCTTTTTGAAGTATCTTTCTCACATTTTTTATAAAGAAAATCCTTCAGTCTTCATGTTTAATCTAAGCCTCGGAAAATTATCATTTTTTAAAGTAGGTACAAAAAATTTCTTCACAAATAAAGAAATCTCGGTCCTATGGAGAAAAAGTCTAATTTTAAGGAAGAAAAAAACACTTCTTTTTTAAATAACTTCCAATGCCAATTTTGTTGGAATAATTTTTCAATTTTTTGAAGGAAATGTTTTTTCTATTTATCGTTGTAAAAAAATGATGTAAAAATTTTTTCAATTAATTTTTATCAAATTTTTGGTGTAAAATTTTGTAAAACTTTTGGTGTAAACATTTTTTTTTAAATTTTTGATGTGATTTCTTTTTTAATTTTGGTGTAATTTTTTTAAATTTTTGGTGCAAACATTTTTTTTTTTAATTTTGGTAGGTATAAATGATAAAATTTGTTTTAAATTTTTGGCGTAAACATTTTTGTCTATTTTAGTGAAAAAGAAAAAATTTAATAATTTATTAATTATAATGTAAGTAGAAGTAGGTACCTATTTCTTGTAGTGATATAAATAATGGTAAACTGTCGATCTTTCGTTAATTAAAATTTTCCCAAATTTTCATCAGAAATAAAATTGAATAACTATTCGACCGGCGATCATGAAGAACTTGAAGAAGCAAACCGCCGCAAACGAAATGAATTTTGAATTTTTGATGAATGAATGTCGAATTTTGACCTCATCATGAATATTAACTCCTCTTATGTTCAAAATAGATCACAAATCAGAGTTGCCACATCACCATTTTAAAAAAAATTGATAAATAAACAAAACATTTTTTAATTTTTTTTTATCAACGTTATCAGCTGGAAAAAATTTTTGAGTTCTTTCTTTTATGTCACGTTAATTTAATTTAATTTAATTTCCAAGTAGTTTTATAATATTTGATTCATGTTTAATCGTTTTTATAATATAGCGGTGTTGAAATCGTTTTGGTAAGTTTGATTGCGATGATAAAAATTACACTTTTTTGCTATGCAAGCAAACTACAGCCTAATCTGAAGTTATGCAGGTTTCTGTATTCCATTAATTGTATTTAGAATAATTAAGATTAAGCCTTATCTTATTCTACTCGGAATTACGACGACGTCGATAATTCTACATGTACTTATTTCAATTCCAAATTCACCTGTCAAACCATTCACGTTATTAATGGTAAGAGGTGGAAAAGTTATCAAAAAGTCAATGAACGTTGGTAGAAAAATCTCACTTGTAATCGCAATTTTAAAAAAATGCAGACTCACTTTGAGATAAAAATCATTCCACACTCATAACCTGATAATCGAGTAACTACATCGATTAATTTTCTAATAACTATTTAAAGTATTCAATTCATTAATCCAAATTGAAGAATTATTTTAAATGAAAACACGTTACTTATTGATTATTTTAGAAAGTTGCTCCTGAATTATTCGTTTCCTGAATTAACCTAAGGTATTTATTTTTGTTTATTTTTACAGTTGACATAATTCGCATTGGACCATCTTACTGAAGCTTGTTAAAGACGTGAAAACTGTTGCGTCATGAAAATCATCTCATAATATTTGATTTTTGGTGCAATTTATTTGGACGACACTACACACGAATAGTGTAATGTTACTCGTTTTTCGCATACTACGAAATTGCGTAACGAAAAATACATCCAATTTTTATAATATCGCTAAAACCGATCGAAATGAAATTCTGAACTATTTGAAAAATTGTAAAACATTTGATAAGAATTGCTTACGCATCGCTCAGACAAAAAATCGCATTTGTGGAAACGAATGTATAAAAAACACAACTTTATTGAATTTCTTACAAAAATATTGCCAAATTAATTTCGAGTTGGAATATTCGAAACGTAAAACCAAGATCGATGAAATTTCCGTCACTGATTTGATGGGGAAAAGTCTCGCTCGTAGAAGACGAAGAAGAACAAAATTGCAATTAAAAAAACAGATTGTAAAAGATACAAAGAAAGAAATATCCGAAAAGAAACCATCGTCTAAAAAGAAACGTGCTTCTAAAAAGAAAAAATCCATGAATCCATTCTGGCCTAATCTCCAACGAAATTCCCCTTTTCAGAATTTCGTCTTTAATTCTGCTCATCCTTTTGGAAATCCGTTCCTAAATCCGCAATCAATCCAGCAATTCCCTCCTTTGAATCCTAATCTAGTGTTCAATTTCATACCACCTTCGGGGCATGCGAATTACTCTCAATACTCGTACGAGGAAACAAAAAGTTACAGAGATGTGGCTGCAAGAGTTAGAGTTCTTCAATCCGAAGGTAATAATTATTATGGTTTGGTGAATTTTTCAGGAGTTTCATGGATCTCCGCTTTTATACTTTTTTTAACCAACGAATATGGTGTCGGATAGAATAATTCACAGTTGCCAAATTGTTTACGCCTTTTGGACACTGATTGCAGGTACAAATTTAAAGCAATTCTTGGCCGAGACTCGTCAGGTTGTTCATACGCCTTATGGAGAATGGATTAAAGAAGGTACGAATTTAATTACATAGTCATTTCATCTTAATTCGAACTGGCAAAATGATCTGTTTTTTCTTCATTTTTTTTCAGGTTCGTACAAAGATCATTCTGATGGAGTATTCGTGAAAATTCTATCGTACAATATCCTTGCTCAAAATTTACTCGAAATGCATCCTCATCTGTATAAACATCACAATAAAGAACACCTCGATTGGGAATACAGGAAGAACGCTCTGTTGAAAGAATTTGAACAATTTGACGCAGATGTAATTTTTTTGGTCATATTTCGATTCATCAGCATCTGTTCGATAATCTAACTACGTTTATTTCATCCCTTAGATATTATGTCTACAAGAAGTCGAAGGCAAAGAAACTGATTTCTTCAACCAGCACCTGGAATCCTTAGGTACGGCAACATCAGCTCGATAATTCGACTAAAATATTGCGCCATCTAACACGCTAGACTCTTTCTAGGCTATAAAGGAATTTATAAGAAAAGAACCAACGATAAAGAAGACGGCTGTGCTATTTATTACCGCGTCGAGAAATTCGAATTGAAGGAATACGCCACCGTCGAATATTACCAGCCTGGTATTCAGTTACTGAATCGTGATAATATCGGACTAGTTGCCAGATTATCTCCTAGAGCAACTCCGGATAAAAATATCGTCGTCGCTAATACCCATCTACTCTTCAATCCGAGAAGACACGATATTAAATTAGCCCAAGTACAAATTCTATTGGCCGAAATAGATCGAATTGCTTATAAATCTAAAACCAGTAACAATAATAGGTATACTAAATTTCTATTTTAGTAATCTCCCCAGTTTTATTACAAATCACTCGTCAATGATCTCATCTATGACCTGTTTCAGTCACTGTCCATATCATCCAGTTGTACTAGTCGGAGATTTCAATCTTAAACCATACACGCACGTGTATGACTTGATAGTCAACGGTTACCTCGAAAATATTCGATATATTTCGCGAAGATCTTCCGACTGTCATAATCCCAATCAGCTAATGCCGATGGGTTTAGGAATCACTGACGCATGCCAGCATTACGAAGTCGTTAAACATAGAATCAAATCTAGGACTGAAGTCAGCGATTTTAAATTTGTTCGGGTACGATACTTTAGCGGAATTAATTCTTAATTTAAGTACACTTTGAAGTCTATTAATTCGTAACTTTGTTCTGTGTAGTTGTTCAACTCGGACAGGAAAAGCTTATCTGTGACTGATAACGATTCTGAACGAAAGTGAGCCAATTCTGCAGAAATCCTCATAAGAAATGTCAATTTTTATTTCAATTTGCATCACTATTTTTTTTTTTTTTTTTTTTTTCAGAGATGAAATGAACTATAAATTTTTTGGATCAGGTTGCTTGTACCATAACTTGAATTTTACTTCGGTTTACCCCCACGATAATTGTAACGCTGAAAATGCAACCACTTTTCAAGACGAGTGGTGTAACGTTGATTATATATTTTATGGGTTAGTTCGACACTCCTTCCTCCTGCTGATTATTATTTTTTTTTTTTTATAAAATCATAACTGTACTACTTTATTTATACAGACCTCAGAGAAGAAGAGAAGATATGCAACAAGACGGAGAATTGAAATTAGTTTCGTATTTAAGATTGCCTACCAAACAAGAAGCTAGAACTCTCAAGTTCATACCAAATGAAGCTTGTGCTTCTGATCATCTCCCTCTACTTGCTACCTTCTTTCTTCCATCGTTTTGATTAATCTTGTATTTTTCTACCTCTAGTCCATTATTATTTTACCATGAGGTGCTTACAAAAGTGATCACCGATCAGTGATGAATCGTAATGGATGTTGACTTGATACCACTCCAATACAACGTTAATTTTTTATAATGGAAGTTGAAGTTTGAAAATTGCTTTATGTTAATTTTTTTTTGGTCTTTTTTCCTGGAAGTGTTACGTTTTTATTTTCTAAAAATATATTGTGTTCGTTTTTTATTTCCACGTTTTCATAAAAAAAAAATTAGAAAATACAATACATGGTTGCTGGAGAGGTGAGGATATTTGGTACATTGACGATGGGCTATTTTTACAGAGAGCCCTTGCTGATTCATTTGCTCACCTTGAATTTTTTACCAAGTCCAGTGCTACACAAATACTTTATATTCAAAATTGGAAGGAAGGGAGGGAGGGGTCTAATCGAAATTTTTGTAATAACTAAAAGTATTTGTAAAACTTCAAGCTACAACTTTTGTTTGAAATTTTTTTTAATTGGGCCCCTTACCTCCCACAGTTTTTAATAATGTATTTTGAATAAGTGTGAATAAGTTATATTACTCAAAATTGGTGGGGAAGGAGGGGTCCAATTGAAATTTTTGTTATAACCAAAATTATTCCTAATACTTCAAGCTACAACTTTTGTTTGAAATTTTTTTCAATCGGGCCCCTTACCTTCCCCTGTATCTCATAATGTATTTCAATCAGTTGAATTATTCAAAATTGGAGGAGAGGGAGGAATCCAAATTTTTGTCCTGGCCAAAATTTTTCCTAAAATTTTGAGCTACGACTTTAATGCAAAAAATTTTCAATTGGACCCTTTCCCCTCCCCCTTCAATTTTTGATTAGTATTTTGGGAGTGTTATGCAAAATAAGTGGAGAGAGAGAGGGGCTCAATTGAAAAAGTTTTCAAACAAAAGTTGTTGCTTGAAGTTCCAATTACTTTTGGTTATGACAAAAATTGCGATTGGACCCCTCCCTCCCCTCCAATTTTGGATAATTCAACTCATTCAAATATACATCATTAAAAACAGGGGGGAGGTAAGGGACCCAATTGAAAAAATTTTCAAACAAAAGTTGTAGCTTGAAGTATTAGGAATAATTTTGGTTATAACAAACATTTAAATTGGACCCCTCCTTCTCCACCAATTTTGAGTAATATAACTTATTCACAATACATTATTAAAAACTGTGGGTAGGTTTTGGGCCTAATTAAAAAAATTTTCAAACAAAAGTTGTAGCTTGAAGTTTTACAAATACTTTTAGTTATTACAAAAATTTCGATTGGACCCCTCCCTCCCTTCCTTCCAATTTTGAATATAAAGTATTTGTGTAGCACTGGACTCGGTAAAAAATTGAAGGTGAGTAAATGAAACAGCAAGGACTCTCCGTAAAAATAGCCGATCGTTTTATTGTTGATGACGTCACTAACGGAAAATATTTGAAATTTTGAATTTTGTAAACAAATAAACGCTTATCTCGAAACGTTTAAAATTGAAATTTCGTAGTAAAATCACTTCAAATTGTGTAATTATTCATTACATTTAGTGGCACAGCTCGTATCATGTTAAAAAATTAATGTACAGCTTTATTATTTTGGGTATTCAAGTTTACATAGTGTTCAGTTTGAGTAAATATTTTCATTCATCACAACTTTAATTACAACCAACACAATGTTTGATAAAGAGAACGACATACGTTCTCCTCAGCCGAAGAAATTCAAGTTGACCAAAGATCGTAGACCATTTCAAGTTCTTGTGCGAAAAAATGCATCCACAAAACGTATACCACCACCAGCAGCAGCAGCAATCAAAAAACCCACCGAAACTGTCGACTACGATTTCTCAAATGTACGTATTAAACCTCTATTAATTTATTAACTAGCCATATCAGTCGATCAGTTTAGTAATAAATCACGTATTTCATTTCTAGAGCGTCGCCGGTGTTATCAAAAAGTTACAACTTACCAATTTCATGTGTCATGGTAACTTTGAAATTGAATTCAATCCTAGGATTAATTTCCTCTCCGGAGCGAACGGCAGTGGTAAAAGTGCTATACAGACAGCCATAGCTGTAGGACTTGGCGGAGTTGCTTCGAAGACTAATCGTTGTACTTCAATTAGTGGTATATCAAATATTCGTTTTATCGTATCTCAGTTAAGTGCAGATTTCATCAAGCTTCTATTTTCATTAGGTTTAGTCAAACACAACTGTAACGCCGGAAGTGTGACTATCACTTTGAGTAATACCGGTTCAAATGCTTTCAAACCGCAAGATTATGGTCAGGAGATTAAAATTGTCAGGAGTATAAGTGCATCTTCATCGTCGTCTTCATATCGTCTTTATAATCAATGGGGTAAAATATTTTATTTTCTGTCACCGCTTCTGTGAATTTCAAGCTTAAAACTAATCGTTGTTGATTGATAATTTCAGGTAAAATAATAAGTAACAAAAAACAAGAGCTGGATGCGATGCTGTATAAATTCAGAATTCAACCCAATAATCCTGTCAGTATTCTGAATCAAGACATGGCCAAAAATTTCCTAAGTTCGAACAAAGCTGAAAATAAATACGCCATGTTTAAAAAAGCTACTCTCTTGGATGAAGCCGAAGCCATTTTGAACAATATAAACGAACAGATTAGAGATCAAAAAGAACGTATCAAGGAGAAAGAAACGGTTTGTTTTTAGATCAGCTCGAATCAAAATAAATTTGTGGTTTTGATCACTAACGTCGATATGTTTTCAGATTGAAGATCACATCGATGACGAAATACGATCTATGGATCAGAAAATGCTAATGGTCGAGAAACTAAAAGAAGCTAAAATACGCAGAGAAGAGTTGAAAGATGAATTTATGTGGGCTGAGGTAAGTAAATCGTAATGATAACGTTTTTTCTTTCATAGCCCAGTGACTTACTATACCATTTCTTCAGGTGAACGTCTATCGTGAAGAGTTAGTCAAATTGAAAGACTTATGTCGAGACCATGAAACAATCAAAAGTGAACTCGAAGAGAAGAAGACTGAAATTCAGAACGAAATTAGCAAAAATGAGAGTAAAATTAGGTATGTGTAAAGATATTTACTTATTGCAATTTAAACTAAAGCTGAAGTTACAAAATATATATATATTTTTTTTACTTTCTAGTGAAATAAAAGAGGACCTAGAAGAGTTACAAAATCAAAGTCGTGGTAGAGAAAAAACCATTCTAAAGTATCGTGATGAATATAGGGAAAGAAAAAGTCGATATCACGAAAAATGCGAAGAATATCAACAAATATCGCGTACTATTAAAAATAAAAAATTCGATAAGGCTGAAATTCAAGCTTGTCTCGATGATATTGAAAAGTGAGTATTTAGGTACAATCATTTAACTGAGTTTTCTAAATTCATTGTTTTGGTGTACTTTGTCAATTATCTAGGGAAGAGTTGGAACATAACCTCAAAATGGAGAAGAATAAAATGAAGATTGCCGAATTGGAGAATATTCTAAAAGAAAATGAAACCGAAGAGAAAGCATTACAAGAAGAAATTTCTGGACTGAGAAATACTTCATCCGAGTTACAAGATAAAAAGAAACGAAAGGAACACAACATTTACGATATGAACGAAGAAATAAGTAAGATTGACTGCAGAGCTAATAAATAATTGCAAAAAAATTTATAAATTTCTTCCCAAAAAATTTATAAATTTCTTCTTCGAATAAGTTCGTCAAAAAATTAGAAGACTGTCTCCTACAAAAAAATTTGCAATTTTTTTACCAGAAAAAAATCAAAAATTTCTTCTTCGGAGAAATTTGTAAAACTTCTTTATTCCAAAAGAATTGATAGTTTGTCTCCAAAAATTTTTGAGAGATTTTGTTCTTGAAAAAATTACCCCCTCTAAAAAAGTTTTATTGCGAAAAATTGAGAAATGTTTATATTAGAAAGACATAAAAAAAAATTATTCCAAAAAATAGGATTTTGTAAAATTTATATTATACCCATTTTGTTTGAAAAAAATTAAAAGATTTTTTCCAAAAGAAATTTTGAAAATTTTAATTCCAAAAAATTAGATTTTTTCTCTATGAAAATATTTTTATTCGTCAAAAATTGAAAAATCGTCATTCTCCAAAAAAATTGAAAAACTTTTTCATTGATATTTTTTTCTTCAAGAATTCAAGAGATTTTTTTTTGAAAAAAATTACTGCAAAAAATTGAGAAAATTTATATCAAAAAGATATTTAAATTTTTTTCCAAAAATTGAAAGATTTTTTTTAAAAAGAAATTTTGAAAATTTTTATGCCAGGAAATCAGATTTGTATTTTTTTTTCTAATAATTTGAAAAAATACTCCCTAAAAAATTGATAACTAGATTTTTTCCCCGAAAAATAGCAATCCTTTGCCTAAAAAATTCAGAGATTTCTTCTTCAAAAAAATTTTAAAAATTTTCCATTCCAAAAGAATTGTAAGGTACTTTTTTCTCCAAGAATTCAAGAATTTTTTTTTATTTCGTTCTAAATTATTTTTTATCAGAAATATGCCTATTTAAAATTTTATTCCAAAAAATGGAATTTTTAAAATTTTTGTTCGAAAAAATTGAAAGATTTTTTTTTTAAAAGAAATTTTGAAATTTTTTATTTCAGAAAATTATATTTGTATTTTTTTCTCTATCAATTTGAAAAAAATTACTCCCTAAAGAAGTGATAGACCCCCCCCCCCCCCCCAAAAAAAAATATCAATTTTTGCCAAAAAAAAATTTAGAAATAATTTGTTCTCAAAAAAAATCTTCATTCTGGAAGAATTTTGGTTTTTTTTCTTCAAAAAATTAAAATTGGGAAGAATTTTATTAGGTACAAAAATATTTTTAAAAATTTTATTCCAAAAAAATGGATTTTTTTTCTCTATGAATTTGAAAAATATTTTTACTCCAAAATTTTCCTCCCAAGAAATTTAAAGAATACCTACTCCAAAAAACAGGAAAGTTTCTTCTCAAAAAATTGAATTTTTCCAAAAATTTAAGTTTTTTTTTCTCCCAAAAATTAAAAAAAAACAATTTTTTTATGTTATTTTTTATTTTTTTTAAATTGAGAAATGTTTTTACGTTGACTATATTTTTTATTTAAAAAAAAAAAAAAATATATATATATTTAGGAGATAATGTAAATTTAATTTTGACATTTCGAAGTTTGTTAGATTGTATTCGGTGTAGGTTATTTCATTTTTGAAATTTTGGATTTAGCTTGGGCACCCAAGCTACTGCTAAACTTCCTGCCCTGCGAGCAATATACTAATTAATTTTTTATTTCAGGAGAAAACGAGAAACGAATAAATTCACTGAAGACTTCCAACGATTTGTCGGTCTACGCACCATGGATGCCTACTCTGGTTAAACGAATCGAAGAAGCTGTTAAAAGAAACAAATTTACCAAACCCCCTAGAGGACCTATTGGTCAGTGATCTCGATTTATAAATCAAAAATAAGTGTTACTTCCAATTATACGTATTTCTATGAATTTATCAGGTCGATATATTCAAGTCAATCATACTCAATGGATAAACGCTATCGAGAGTCATTTAGGTAGCAATTTACTTACTTCATTTTTCGTCGATAATTACGCCGATCGAGATCAGCTGCACGAAATAATCAATCAAGTCGTACCCTCGAAACCTCGTCGCGAATATTGGAAAAAGGTAAATAAAATGAACCATACCTGGGTAAAACTGGCATTTGCTTAATATAATATTTTTTTCGACGCAGAATCGTGATCACATCAAGCCAACGGTACATTGCAGTCAGTTTCAAGAAATGGTAACTCCTCATTTTTAATGTTTTTTTTTTAAATCTCTTCGTCGGCTTGTTCACATTTTTGTACTTCTCTACAGGATCGCTCCCATATGTTGCCTCAAATCGAAGCGAGGCACAAAAAAAATTTAAATTTATACAGAGCATTGAAAATCAACGACATCGATGTCGCTAATTTTCTCATGGATTTCAAAAGCATCCACCAAGTTGTACTCATGGAAGATAAAGCAGCATGCCGTAGATCAATGGTAGCCAAAGAATGGATAAAAAACTGTAAAACAATCCTTAATCTAAACGCAGACAAGTATATGGAAGACTGTAAATACTACGCGAATATGAACACAGCTGAAATCAAACTGTTACAGAAAAACGTCTCTCAACATATCGAGTAAAATTCACAATCGATTATCAAATCCATCTCAGTTGATCATGGTTTATAATTCGGTTAATTTTCCTACAGATCATTGATAGAAAAAACAGCCGAAAATAAGAAAACAGTCGCGAATGAAAAGGCTGAATTGGCATCGCTCAAGCAGGAATTGAAAAGTACTCAAGAAGAATTAGAAAGTAAGCTTTGCGAATTGCTAAAATACCACAATCGAATTTCTCGCGGCAAGAGAAATATCGTCGATTTGAAAAATACCGCCGATATGGAAATACTTTCTTTAAAAACGAAACTCGACGAATTGAGTATTCTCGAAAAAGAAATAGCTGAACTGCAAGAACGTAAAAAGGTAACGTCCCTACTCGAGATTTTCATCAATATATTTCCGGTCTACAATCTTCACCTAGTTAAAAAAATCGCTGGCTTAATTTATACCATTTGTGATTTTTTGAAACATCGATTCATTTTTTTTTTACAGCAAGCTGATGAAGATAAAAATATACTCGCAGATGAAATGAATCAAGCTAAAAAAATCATGAATAAATTTGGCCCAGATGATTCGACTTTACAACATTCTCAATTATGTGTAAGTATTTTTGTGAAAAATTCTCAAAATGGAGTTTTGATTCTTATCTTAATTTATTTTTTTTAATTTCTCTATAATTTTAGCAAGAAATAGAAAGCGCAGAAAAAGCAATAGAAAGACTACGAAAACGAATACAAGTCTACGATAAAAAAATTACTGAACAAAATAAAAAAGTAGACGAGCTACAGATTGAACTTGAAGAAGCTAGTAAGCAAGCGAAGGAGCAATGTACCAAAATTTCGAGGTACTCTTTATCGCAAGAGCCACTCGATGAAGACCGAAGGTAAGAATATTGCATTACGTTATTAGACTATTACCCCATTTTTACTCATCTTTGAATTTTCAAGATCATTGCAAGAAGTAAAAGACGAACTGGACGAAGTAATGATGTTCATCGAAGAAGCTGAGAAAAACTTGGGAATGGAGAGTTTGACCTTTGAAAAAGAATTCATCAATAAACGAATCGCTCAAACGAGATTCAAAAATTTGTTATTAGAATTGAAAAAACTGCACAACGTTAGTTTTTCTCAAATATTTCTCTACGTTTCTTCTTATCGATTTTAATTTTAATTTTTTTTTATAATGGTTGCAGCAATATAAAGAAATGAGCTTGGATCGTATCAAATCGATGAGAAGCGTACGAGATTTATGTGCAAATATTATCTACACGCAATTCGAAAGGGTATTACGCAGTCGAAATTACAGAGTAAGTGATGTTTTTTAACCATCGCCATAAAATAATACTAAATCACATGGCCGGCAACTTAGCACTTATTCCCAAAATTTCAAAAGTAAAATGAGCGGGGGAGGGGCTCTCCTTTCTTTTGAAGTTCAAAGAGGAAAAAATTCTGAATTATTTTCTACGAGCAAAAAATACGTATCTTGATTCTTTAAAGGTAATCTTTTTTTTTCTGAAAAAATTTTAAGTTTTCGGTGAAAAAATCCATAAATTTTTATAAAATTAAAATATTTCTCTAACTGATCGAGAAGGAAATCACAATTTTTTCATTTTGTAGGATAAGTAGGTACCTAAGTTATTTTTTAAAATTTATATGCTACAAAAATTAAAAAATTTATTGAATTACCTGGACAATTCTGTACACTAAAGCACCGATCATGGAAGTCCAATTTTTTCGACTTTGAGATTTTTATAGTTTATGAACCAACAAGTGTCAAAAATTGAAAAAACGTAAAAACCACAAAGTTGAAAAAAATGTGACTTCCATGATCGGTGCTTTAGTGTACAGAATTATTTAGTATATCAACTTTTTGGGATAATTTATTCAATCTTTTTGAGATAAAAAATTAGTTTTATTAATTTTTTCAATTTTTTGGTACCTAATAAAAATTACTAATTTTTTTGAAATAAAAATTTTCTCATTTCATCAAGATGAAAATGTTTTCAATATTTTCGGAATAAACTTTTTTTCAATTTTTTTGAGATGAAAATTATAATTTTTTTGGAGAAAAAATGGAATAATTTTTTTGGGAGTAAAAACTGTCTGAATTTTTTTAGATGAAAGTTTTCTCAAATTTTGTTGAGTTGAAAAATTGCTTGATTTTTTCAATATTTTCGAAATAAAAAATTTCACAATTTCTTGAGATGAGAAATTTCTCAATTTTTCATGATGAAAAATTCTCGTATTTAAAAAAAAATGAAAATTATAAATATTTTGGAGAAAAAATCGAATAATTTTTTAGAAGTAGGTAAAAAGTGTCTCGAGTTTTTTAGTACCTAGTAAAAAAGTCTCAGCATTAAAAATTCCTCCATTTTTTGGAAATGAAAATTATAAATCTTTTTGGAGAGAAAACCGAATAATTTTTTAGGAGTAAAAAAAAAATGCCTATTTTTTAGATAATAATTTTCTCATTTTGTTAGATAGAAATTTTGGAATTCATGGAAATGAAATTTTTTTCAATATTTTCGAAATGAAGAATTTCTCAAATTTTTGAAATGAAAAATTTTCCAATACTTTTTGGAGAAAGAATCAAAAAGGTATTTTTTTGTGAGTAAAAAATTTCTCTATTTTTTTGAAATGAAAATTGTTCAGAATCATCTTAAAGAAAATGTTTTTGTAAGTACAAATTGTAATCTGATTCTAAATCTGAAAAATCTCTCAATTTTTTTCATTTTTTGAATTGAAAGTTTTCTCAATTTTTTGAGATGAAAATTTTCTTAATTTTTCGAGTTCTGTTGAAAGATTTCTCAATTTTTTTTAAATGAAAAACTATAATCTTTTTGAGGAAAAATCAAATAATTATTTTGGGAGTAAAAAATGTCTCAATGTTGTTGATATGAAAATTGTTCTAAATTTTTTTACAAATTTTAGAGATGAAGAGCTTCTCAAAATTTTGGGAATAACAAATTTCTCGATTACCTATCTGAGATTAACATTTTTTCATTCATTTTGAATTGAAAAAATTTCCAACACTTTTTGGGGAAGAAATCAAATATTTTTTTTTTAAGTAAAAAATTTCTCACTTTTTTTAAAATGAAAATTGTTCAAAATCTTTTGGAAGAAAAAATCAAATAATATGTATTTTTTTTGCTTTTTCATTGTGCATGTTTTTAAATACAAATTTGAGTCTGAATCTGAATATTTAAAATATCTTAATTTTTGTAGTTGAAAATTTTCTTAATTTTTTTGAAAGAAAATTTTTTCAACATTTCCGGGAAAAGATTTTTTAAATTTTTGTATGATGGAAAATTTTCCACTTCGCAGATGAAATTGAAAAAAAACAAATAATTTTTTTATAGTAAAAAATTTCTCAATTTTTTCGGAATATTTTTTTCTCTGTTTTGGAGTTTTCTCCTTGATTTTCACACAAAAAAATTATTTCTTGTCTTCGTTTTTTTGAAAAAATCTCTTTTTTATTCAAAATTTTCCAACCAAGCTACGCCTTAAAAAATTTCAAGTTGCTAGCCCTGATAACCACATACGCTAAATAAATGTTTTTGAATCCTCGCAGGGGCACCTGGTATTCAACCATAACAAAGGTAAACTAGATATCCAGCTAGCACCTCCAGATACCGGCAAAAATTTCATGAATACCGAATCATTATCCGGTGGTGAGAAATCCGTTTCGACGGTAGCCTTCTTGATGGCATTATGGTCCAACATGGAGCTACCTTTTTATTCGATGGACGAATATGACGTTTTCATGGTATGTACAAATACCTTTGTGTAATGAAATCAAATCACCAAAAAAATGGTAGAATTGGTAACATTATTTTTATATTTTAGGATGCAATTAATCGTCGAACCATTACCAGTTTATTAACATCATTCGCTTCGGAAAATCATTCCCGTCAGTTTATTTTCCTGACACCTTTGGACGTTTCGTTGATTCAAACTGGACCTACTGTTTCAGTTCATAGGTAAATTGATTGATAATGATTTTAAAATTGAATGTAGAAAAATTACGTAACTATATGATTGATTTTTTATTTTTTTTATTTTTTTTTAGGATCAACAAAATAATGAAATGATGTTTTTAAGGTGGCGTGTTCTATTTATACCTTCATATGTAACTTTGTATCTCAATTATTATCATGTGTTCTTATTTTGAAATAAGAAATTATAAATTATTTTTAAATTTTAAGACGTTTGATTTTTTTTGACGGTTTTGATAATTTTAATTTTTTTGATTTTTTGATTTTTTCCCCATAGATTTTAGGTACTAATAATGATTTTTTAAATTTTTAATTAATTTTTTTTTTTAATTTTTAATTAATTTTTTTTTTGAATTTTTAAGGTCTTTTCCAGTTTTTACTGTTTTTGATTTTCTTTCTTTCTTTCTTTCTTTCTTGATTTTTTTTAAACAGATTATTGATTTTGTTGAAAATTTTCTTTTAAAAAATAATTTTCATAATTTTTATTTTATCAATTTTTTATTTTTTTTATTTTTAATTAAAAAAATTATTTTTCAAGAATACTTAGTTACTCTTGGTTACTGATTCAAACTTGAAAAAAAAAATGAAATCCTGTTTAAAATTTTGTAATAATTTTATAATTTGAAAAAATCTAAATTTTTTTTTCTAAAAAAAAAACACGAAAATTTTTTCAGTACCTACTTACCTAGGCCTAAATAACTGCATTTTTTTGAAAAACAATTTTTGTAATAATTTTGAATTAAAAAAAAAAAAAAAAAAAAAAAAATTAAAAACCATAACAAAACTTTCAAAACAAGCCTTGTTAGTTATCATATCGACGAGGAGTCGTTGTCAAGGAGGGAAAAGAAAAGGCTGGTTTAATTTCGTGACATTTATTACATCTAAAAATGTACACGATATCGTGACCAAAGGCAAAGGTCTAAGACGAGGTTCGATTAAACCTTTCGCTAATTTGCAACGGTCTGCGGTATAATTTGTTTTAAGCATGTATGCAAAGTATTTTTTTTCATACCTCGGAGTGCGAAACGCCCACAATATAAATAATTTATTATAATTATATCGGGGAGGGCACCTTATACATAACCTAGTTTACTCAATGGTTACAATTAAAATAATCGATGCTCGGCGTCATGTTAATAAAGGCGTTTTTTAATTGTATAACATTCGAGATGAAAATTTCCAATTCCCCTTTTTTTTATTAGTGTCAAAAGGATGTGATACGCTGTACTTAGAAGAGAATAAGAAAAAGAGAAGAATCTCAAATTAAAAAATATTTAACGATTATTTTATGGAAAATGTCACCTCCTTAGCGGAACCTTACGCGGGACGCCGGTAAAAGAATGAAAATTTAAAACAAAATGAGACACACTCCGGGTATCTGGATCATTTGAAACTTGCTACTCGGCAATAAAACGCCAACCAATTCGCACCGCCGACTACCAACTTCCGCAAAAATTAATATTTCATCTTTCAACTTTTGCTGCGCTGCGTATATTGTTCAAGGTTGCTCGTAAATTTACCACAGATAACATTTTTTTTTTTCAGACTACAAATTTTGTCGTCTTTGTAAACGGTCTCTGCTGCGATCGTGACTGCGCTGCTGCTCGACTCGCTGGTTTATAAATTATACTTTAATATCTTTTCGCCACCTAGCGTAAAATTTACCGCAACTTTTACTTCGGCTGGGGTCGCTATGTTTTGTAATCAATGGCAATATTAACGCTTTGAGGAAGGATGTAGGGTTTTAAGCGAATCGTCTGGCGATTTCCGGCCTATTTGAGGGGAGGGGGGGGGGGGTAGGTAAATGATCTGAAGACAGAAGTAATAATAAAGATGAGTTGTGTGATATGAATGGTTTCTAACCGAGAAAATATGCTAAAATAAAAATTAATGCACAAAGTATCCATTCAAAGCAATTTTTTGAATACCTTCATTATAAAATAAAAAAATGATTTAAATTTTTTTTTTAAATATTTATTTTCAATTTTTGTAAATAAGAATAGATATTAAAAAAGTTAAAAGTAAAAAAAAATTGTATTTATTTATTGGAAGAAAAATATCTTGCATATTAAAAAATTTATCCTAATTTTTTTAGAGAAAAAAATTCTTTACTTTTTGAGAGAATTTTTTTGAATAACTGAGTTACCCATTTTTTTTGGGGGGGGGGGGGGGGGGGTATTCTCAATTTTTTAGAAGTACCTAAGACTGGCTAAGACAAAATAAGTTAGTATTCCTTTTTCTTTCTTTCTTTTTTTTGAAAAAAAAATTCTTAAATTTTTGCAACACTTTTTAAAAATTCTCGTTTTTTTGAAATATCTAAGTAAGGAGATTTTATATATATTTCAGGGTCTTTAATTTCAATTTTTTCGGAGAAAAAAAAATTTCTCATTTTTTTGGAAATTGGAAATGAAATTTTTACGAGTTTTTTTGAATAAAAAATTTTTCAATTCTTTTTTGGTGAAAACATTTTTCCATTTTTATTTTAAAAAAAATCTCGATTTTTTTTTGGAATAAGAAAACTTTTAATTTTTTGGATTGAAAAATGGTTTTATTTATTTATTTTATTTTTTTAAATAAAAAAAATATATTTTCATTTTTTTGGAGTAAAACATTTATTAATTTTCAAGAAAAATTCTGGATTTTTCAATTCTTTGAAATGAAATCATTTTCTAATTTTTAGATTTTTTTTAAAGGTTTGGAAGCATGAAATTTTATACTTTTTTGTAAGTAAAAATATGTACATTTAAAAAAAAAATCTAGTTTGTTTGGATAAAAGACCTTTTTTTTTTGGTGAAGAAAATTTTTCAATTTTTCAGTAATAAAGGCACACTAACATGAAGCGGCGTCAGAAGGGGTCGGTTTAGCTGAAAACCATAAAATCGTACACCTCACAAAATGATGTACGATTATACACCCCACAAAATCATGTACAATCGTACACCTCAAAAACTGATGTACGATCGTACACCTCACAAAATAATGTACGATTGTACACCCCACAAAATGATGTACGGTACGCTTCAAAAAGTGATGTACGACCATACAGCTCAAAAAATGATGTACAATCGTACACCTCACAAAATGATGTACGATCGTACACCTCAAAAATGATGTATAATCAATCGATCATACAACATCACAAAATAATGTACGATTGTACACCTCAAAAAATTATGTACGATCGTACACCTCAAAAATGATGTATAATCAATCGATCATACAACATCACAAAATAATGTACGAGGGTAAACCTCAAAAAATTATGTACTACCGTACACTTCAAAAAACGATGTACGATCGTACACCTCAAAAAATGATGTACGATCGTACACCTCAAAAATGATGTATAATCAATCGATCATACAACATCACAAAATAATGTACGATTATACACCTCAAAAAATGATGTACGGCAGTACACTTCAAAAAATGATGTACGATCGTACACCTGAAAAAATGATGTACGATCGTGATGTACGATTGTACATCTCAAAAAATGATGTACGACCTACACGTAAAAAAATGATGTACGATCGTACACCTCAAAAAATAATGTACGACCATACACCTCACAAAACGATGTACGATCGTACGCCTGACAAAATGATGTACGATCGTGATGTACGATTGTACATCTCAAAAAATTATGTATAATCAATCAATCATACAACATCACAAAATAATGTACGACCATACACCTCACAAAATGATGTACGATTGTACACCTGAAAAAATGATGTACGATCGTACACCTAAGAAAATGATGTACGATAGTACACCTCAAAAAATGATGAATGATCGTAAACCTCAAAAATGATGTATAATCAAATGTACGATCGTACACCTGAAAAAATGATGTACGATCGTACACCTCGGAAAATTATGTACGATAGTACACCTCAAAATGATGTACGACCATACACCTCACAAAATGATGTACGATCGTACACCTGAAAAAATGATGTACGATCGTACACCTCGGAAAATGATGTACGATCGTACACCTCGGAAAATGATGTACGATAGTACACCTCAAAATGATGTACGACCATACACCTCACAAAATGATGTACGATCGTACACCTGAAAAAATGATGTACGATTGTACACCTCAAAAATGATGTATAATCAATCGATCATACAACATCACAAAATAATGTACGATTGTACATCCCACAAAATGATGTACGATCGTACACCTCAAAAATGATGTATAATCAATCGATCATACAACATCACAAAATAATGTACGAGGGTAAACCTCAAAGATGATGTACTACCGTACACTTCAAAAAACGATGTACGATCGTACACCTCAAAAAATGATGTACGATCGTACACCTCAAAAATGATGTATAATCAATCGATCATACAACATCACAAAATAATGTACGATTGTACACCTCAAAAAATTATGTACGATCGTACACCTCAAAAATGATGTATAATCAATCGATCATACAACATCACAAAATAATGTACGAGGGTAAACCTCAAAAAATTATGTACTACCGTACACTTCAAAAAACGATGTACGATCGTACACCTCAAAAAATGATGTACGATCGTACACCTCAAAAATGATGTATAATCAATCGATCATACAACATCACAAAATAATGTACGATTATACACCTCAAAAAATGATGTACGGCAGTACACTTCAAAAAATGATGTACGATCGTACACCTGAAAAAATGATGTACGATCGTACACCTGAAAAAATGATGTACGATCGTGATGTACGATTGTACATCTCAAAAAATGATGTACGATCGTGATGTACGATTGTACATCTCAAAAAATGATGTACGACCTACCCGTAAAAAAATGATGTACGATCGTACACCTCAAAAAATAATGTACGACCATACACCTCACAAAACGATGTACGATCGTACGCCTGACAAAATGATGTACGATCGTGATGTACGATTGTACATCTCAAAAAATTATGTATAATCAATCGATCATACAACATCACAAAATAATGTACGATTGTACACCTCAAAAAATAATGTACGACCATACACCTCACAAAATGATGTACGATTGTACACCTGAAAAAATGATGTACGATCGTACACCTGAAAAAATGATGAACGATCGTAAACCTCAAAAATGATGTATAATCAATCGATCATACAACATCACAAAATAATGTACGATTGTACATCCCACAAAATGATGTACGGTACGCTTCAAAAAATGATGTACGATCGTACACCTCACAAAATAATGTACGATCGTACACCTCAGAAAATGATGTACGATAGTACACCTCAAAAAATGATATACCATCATACACTTCAAAAAATGATGTACGGCCGTCCATTTTCATTATTTTTAACCGTTTAAATTTTTTTATTCCATCTCATTTCGAAATTTATCCAAACTTTTTTCAATTTTCAATTTTGTAGATTTACGATCTTAATTGAATTTTCCAAATTTTCAAATTGTTTCAATATTCAATTTAAAAAAAAAAATTTAATTAGGTAGTTATTACAATTGATATTTTTTGTAAATAAACTATTCACTTGATTGTGTTTTTTTTTCAATTTTTCCTCCAATTCTCAATCGCTTCTAATTTCTCGATTTCAATACAAAATTTTAAAAATGATTTAGAGTTGAAATTTCGTTTTAATTCGTAATTTTGAAAATTCTTCATAATTTCTCAATTAATTTTTTTTTATTCCATTTTTAAAACTTTCATTATTTTCTATTAAATTTTCAGCCTTACTTTTTAATTTCATTTTCTTTTTTTTTTCAAAGAAAACTTTTCATAGGTAATAATTTTTTTTGAGTTCTTTTTGAATTACTTCAACAAATAAATTTTTGTGGTTTCATCTCATTTTCAAAAGTATGTAAATCTTTTAACGTCTTAATTTCATTTTAATTTTCAATGTCTGTACCCCCTTGCATTAATACAATACAGTAGGTACCAAGACGATTTAAAATTCAAAATACCTATTTTACAAATTTTTATTTCATTTTAATTTTTAATTTCCCCAAGTTTTCTTTTTTATCACATTTTCAGTGAGTATTCAATTTCGGTTTTTTAATTTAAAAGATTTTCATTATAATTAGAATTTATTCTTTTTTAATTTACCAAACTGAAAATTGAAAAAAACAGTTTTGTTTGAGGAAAAACATCAAAAATGAATCTAATCGTTGATTTCATAGTTTTTTAACATTTCATTATTTTTTTTTCATATTCCAATTAAAAAATCACAATTTTTTACTTATTTGAAAAAAAAATCTAAACAAAATGAGAGAATTTTTTTTTGATCAAAAATTAAATTTTTGGGGCACAAAACCTCGCAAAAAATTCATATTTTTTGTTTGATTTTTTTTGAACTCTGACTAAAACTAAGAAATTTTTTTGAAACCCCAAATGAAAAGTTCAAAGATTTTTACAAATTTATAAAAATTCGAAGGTAAATATTTTTGTTTTAATTTCACCATTTTAAAAAGTTTTTTCATTTTATATTTTTATTTTTTTATTTGAGAAGTAGATTGTTTGCTACATTAAGATAAAAAAATTTACGCACCACTGATGGCTGATGTTGGTTACATTAAACTCAAAATTTTGGATAGATTTTTATTTCGCGAAAAAATCTCATCCATATGTCAACGATAATTATTACGAACCGCCTATGAAATCGGCACCGTCGTACGAGTTCGGGGGTGTTAATAAATTTGCATACTCTGTGCGCCGTAAATACATTACTCGCTAATGGCAGGCGCGGCGTAGGGATATACGTCTCCGTATACGTATGTAGGATGGTGATGTATCGAGCCAACGAATGAATTTTGACAGCGGTGATGTACTAGATTGAAAAAAATATTACAACTTGCAAGTTGTGTGTAGGATATACTCGTAGGAGCGGAGAAGAGAGCGCCATTCGGATTATATATTTGGTAGAATGTTTTTATTTTATACGTACGATGGGGCGAAGAAGAATATAGGGCAAGCTGCACGCGTTATGCGAACGTGTGCGCTTTTGTTTGCCGAAATTTGTGATCATTTGATCCCTATGATTGCTTACTTTTGTGCGGTTGTATTGTTTATAGAGCCGGTGAGAAGAAATTTTCTTGGTCCGCGGATTATCTTTATTGCTATCTTTTGTTTGATACGTTGTCGACTGTCGTATTCTTATTGCTGCGGAGGGGATTCCTAAGACGCCGAATGTAGTACTCGTATGTACCTACTTACCTGATTTGACCGGATTTTTATTTCGAAACGGGAACAGATTTCAGGCTGCGAGGATTTATACATATAAGATTGAAGAGTGAGAAAGACAGAGTGAGAAAGACAGAGAAAGCAACGCAACGTACAGTTGTAAAATTGGATGATGAAATCTGTGTCGTGTTGTTGGAAATAAATTAGATTTTTGCCAGAGAGGATATCGTAAGATAAAAAAAATAATTTGAAAATTTACAATTTTTCTCCATTACATTACATATGAGTCAATTCAGAGTTTATTCTGACCACCAGTTGGAGACACATTGTAGTAAACTTTGGAAAATCTGCATCACCATTTTTTTTGGAATCTCAAAAACTCCAGAAAAAAGTAATTAGCACTTACTTGGCTTTGATGATTTTTTGACTCAAAACCATGATTTTCACTCGTGACACATCGAATTAGTCCATAATCACATTTATCTCGATTTTTTTGGTAATTTCTGCAAAATCTAAAATTTTTTATAGAAAAAAATTTCTCAATTTTTTTGAAATAAAGAAGTTTTTATTTTTTGGGAATAAAAAAATGTATTATACTCAATTCTCATTTTTTTTTTTTTTTTATACACAGACAATTTCCACGTTTTTTTTGGAATGAAAAAGTTTCAATGAGTAAAAAAAAGCTCTGAACATTTTTTTGAAGTCAAGAAATCCGTCAATGGCTAAAAAAACATCAATTTTTGTCAGAAAAAATTTCTCAGTTTTTTTCGAATAAAAAATTTCCAAATTTTATTGAGATTGGAAAATATTCATCTAATTCTTTCAAAGAAATTTTTTTTTAATTTTTGTAGCACGGAAAAATTTCTCATTTTTTGGAAGTGAAAATTTTCCAATTTTTTAAAATGAAAAATTTTCAATTTTTTTGAGGTGAAAATTTAAAAAAATTTTTTGAATAAAAAATTCCGAAATCTATTAAAATAAAAAAAATCTCTCAATTTTTCTAAAGAAAAAAAAAATGAAAAAATTTCAATAATTTCTGAATTTTTTTGGAGTAAAAAATTATAATTTCCTTGCAAATATTTTTTTTCCTTTTTTTTTGAATTAAAAATTAACGTGAAAAAAAAAACAATTTTTCTATAGAGAAAATTCTTGATTTTTCTAATGAAATTGGGGGGAGGGAGGGGTTTTCCTCGGGTATTTTTCGAAAGAAAAAGTTTCTCGATATCTCTGGGATGGAAAAATTTGTCAATTTCTTTGGAAGTGACAACTTTTTCAATTTTTTAAAATGAAAAGTAAGTATCTTAATTTTTCTAAAATGAAAAAATCTCTATTCTTCAGAACGAAATCTTTACTTTTTGAAATGAAAAATTTTAATTTTTTGGCGAGTGAAAATTTTATAAATACTTGAATAAGTACCTATTTTTTTATTAAAAAATTTCTCATTTTTTCAGGATGTAAAAATTTTACACATTTACTACCTATAGGAGTAAAAATTCTGTTTTTTGGGAATGAAAATTTTTTCAATTTCTTTGGGATGAAATTTTTTTTGAACATTTGTGTAGTAAAAAAAATTATACCTACCTACGTACTTGATTTTTTTGATAGAGAAAATTTCTCAGTTTCATTGGAATGAATAAATTTCAATTTTCTGAGAGTAAAAAATCTCAAAACATTTTTTTGAAGTCAAGACATCTCGATCTTGATGGTTTTAAAAAAATCAATTTTTAACACTATAGGTAGAAAAAATTTCTGTTTTTTTTTTAGGTGAGAAAATTCATCCAATATTCTCCTGAAGAAAAAATTTCTAAATTTCTTGAAAACGAAAAATTTCTCAATTTTGTTGGCACGATAAAATTTCTCGATTTTTTTAGCACGTAAAATTTTTTATTTTTTTGGTATCTAGTGAAAATTTATTTAATTTTTTTGAAGTGAATTTTTTTCTGCCTTTGAATAAAAAAATTTTCCTACTCTATTAGGGTAAAAAAAAATCCTTCAATTTTTCAAAAGAAAAAAAGGGGAAATACTCAATTTTTTGAACATGTAAAAATTTCTCCATTTTTCTGGTATAAAGAAATTTTTTAATTTCTTCGAGAGCGACACACTTCTTAACTTTTTGAAATGAAAAGAATATAATATATCTTAATTTTCCTTTTGATAAAAAATCTTCAATTTTCTGAAAAAATTTCTAATTTTTTTTGGAGTGAAAGTTTTTTTGTTATTTTTGCGATTAAAAAATTTCTCATTTTCCTATATGGTGAAAAAAATTCAATTTCCTGCAAACGAAAAATTTCTACTGACTTGAAAAAAAAAACAATTTTTTTAAAGAAAAAAAATCTTAATTTTTTTGAAAATGATTTTTAGGGGGGGGGGGAGGAGAAAAAAAATCTTCATGCATTTTTCGGAAGAAGAAATTTCACAATTTCTTTGAGGTGAAAAAATTTGTCTAATTTTTTGTAATGAAAAGTATCTTAATTTTTCGAAATAAAAAATCTCAATTTTTCGAAATGAAAAATTCAAATTTCTTTGCTAGCAAAAAATTTTTAATACATATTTTTTCGATTAAAAAATTTCTCAAATTTTTTAGGTTGAAAAAATTTTACATTATTTTGGAATAAAAAATTTTTGTTCGATTTTCACTCACGACACATGTGGAAGGAGATATTTTGACCTGGCCATCGGCTTGGTCGTACGATTCGCATTTTCGCTGCATACACGTCATTTTTGAGTAAACATTTTTTTTTCAATTCAAAAAATTAAGAAAGGTGTGCATTTTGACTAGCGAACAACCTCCCTCTATTTAAACTGAGTAAAAATTAAATTTTTCATTTTATTTAAAATATCGTCCTCCGCACGCTCGTCAAATTCCAGATTGTCGTCCCAATGGCTTAAATTACAATGCCCAGACCATCTTTAATATCAACTCGAATTACTACTACAAAAAAGTCTCTCTAAACTAACCCCACAGAGTATCCAATTTATCAAATTACACGCCATCAAAGAACTCGACACAACATCATTAGAAAAAATTGTATTTTAAAAAAATGTGATACAAAAGCAAAAATAACAGGAAAAAATTATAATAGATAATCTACTAAATTAGTAGTTTTTATCAAGAAGCGAATAAAGTTGAAATAAATTTTTCAAAAAAAGGTAAATAGCGATGTAAATTCGTCGTTGTCATTTTACAAACTTCCATCGAACTCGTAATAATTTGAAAAAAAATCAGAAAGAAATCAATGCGGCAGAGAAAAAAACATATATAAGGAGGGGGAAACGACACGCTTTATTAACAAAAATTATACATAAGAAAGTTTTTTTTCTCATTTTTCTCAAATACGAAATCTAAAAAGAATATCTTAAAAAAATGACTTACAATAACTCGAAGGGGGAGGAAAAAAACATCAGGTGTTTCGAGATATACATTTTATAAGAATTAAAAAATATATATATTCTATTTGATTATAATTTATGTAGTATAAAAGCTAGATGAGAATTTCTTCAACCTTTTTTTTTAAATTTTTAAATTTTTTTGAGCTACCTAAGCGTGCACCGACGCTTCGTAGTTTTGCTTATCGTATTGCAGACGTTTGAGTGGTCCCTAACATTTTTTTACTCGTAGCTTTTCCGATTACATACGCTGATTTGTAATGTATGTACAAAGGAAAACAAATTTCGTAGCGTAAACAATACTCTTAAGAATTAAGTAGGTATAAACAAGAAGGTAATTATATTATCACCGAAAAAAAATTGTTGAATTATTCACAATAATTGTACTAATACGATAATAGTATATCATTTTGCGATAAAATTATTATGTAAAATAATCGAAAAATATCGCTACTCGAATTAAAATTCAAAAGAAAAAAAAAGATGATTCGAAAATTTGATCTCGACAATGGAAAATATAATAAGGAAAGCCACGTGCTAAACAATAGTCAATTATGATAGACGTCCTACAAATGCAGTCTTATTACTAACAAAAGCGAAAAAGAAATTTTTTACTCGTTGATGAACGACCGAGCTAAATAAGAAAAACTAATGCGATTCAATGAAGCTAAGGCGATTAAATAAAAGCCTTTAAAAATATAGTTAGAATTAGTCACAACAGATTGTTCGAGTCGGGAGCAGGTTAAAGGTAACAAGAATTAATGAGGTTCCCTTTTTATTTCGTTTTTTTTACTTTAGGTTTTTTTTTCGCAATTTCTTTTTTCTTTTTTTTTTGACTGGTCAGCGAAAAACGAATCTATAGAAACGTTAGATTTCTACGCTCATTCTATGTATAAAAATGACATCGCTATACGGCGTTCATCGCTTAACGTTCAACCTCACAGCCATGATTTGATGAAAATTCGAAATTTTTTTGACACCGAAAAAAAAGGGGGCATAGCGAAAGGTGTGTTTTCGAGTAATCGCGTTTGATTAATGGATCACAGTGAAATTACAGTACCCGCGAATAATCAAGTACCATAAAACTCTAAAATATATTGTTTTTCCCTAATCGATAATTGAGAGTTCTCAAAAAAAGTATTTTCAGCGGAACTGGTTTTTTGAAGTATGTGGAACCGGTTTAGTATTCGATCGTGAACAATTCCATTCGACATCAATCCAGATTCAATTTTCAAACCATTAAAAAATATTTTTAAAATTGATCAATTCATAAAAAAAAACTGAAACAACCGGTTTAAAGAAATTGTAATTCATAGTAACCGGTTTCAAAATGAATTGCCACTTTCAATTGATTAAAAAATGACTCAAGATGGTTATATTATTCGTAAATAAACAACTGTAAAACTGGTTCGAACCGGTTGGAACGGTTGGATTTAGAGTATTTTCAACTGAACGATTTTATGAAGCGGTTGAAACCGGTTTTGTATTCGAACGCGATCGATTTCTCAAGATATTATTCCACAATGAATTTTCAAATTGTAACAAATGATTTAAAAACTAATTGAATCACAAGGTAGTAAAATAGAACTGGTTTAGACTAGCGTTAAAACAATAGAAACCGGTTTTGAAGTGAATTTTTAGCTTTATTTTGTTGGAAAAATGACTTGAGATGACTCACAAGAAACAGTTCTAACCGGTTCAAATAGTGAAATTCATGAAATTTTCAACAGAACCGGTTTTGTTGAGTGGATAGAACTGGATTATTATTCGAAAATGAAATTCAATTATTACGTCTGAAAATAATTGAAAAATTGATAGATTATGAAAAGTGAAAAAACTGGTTTACATCCACGTGAACAGGTTCGAACCGGTGTGAAATACATATTTTGCTCATGAGAGGCGCATAATTATTTCACGATTCAAATCAGCTCAAAAAAATTTCAACTAAGTTGAAATATTTCTCAAAAAATCAGTTTGGATAGAAATTCAATGAACCAGTTCAAAGTATATAATTCAAGAAACTGATTTTTTCATGAATAAATTGATTCGAATCGGTTTGTTCCTTCCTATTTTCAATAAGTTTTGAGGCAACTTCTACACAAGAGTCACTCGAGTTGTATTAGTGAAATCAGTGAAATTCACTCATTTCAAGTTTAAACATGCAAAACGTATGATACTGGTAAAAGTTTAAGCCAATCATCTGGTTCGAACCGGTTTCAATTCCAATTCTACTTAAAATTCGTCGATTTAATTTTTTAAATTTTTTTATCAAATGCTTCTATATTCTGTTTTGAAATTTCATTTTAAACCGGTTCTCGTAATTTTAGAAATTAGTACAAACTCAGTTTGCAGGTTTAAATTTAATGCAAACTTACCCATAAATACAAAACTAGGCAAATTCTGATAATAATCATCAACATCGGTGGATTTTTTCACTGCATGAACCAGTTCGAACCGGTTGCTCATATCATTCATGATATGATATTGTGAACTTTCCAGATCATTTTTGAATATGAAATTACAGGAGGAGAAGGCTAAAATTGATTTTCAGAACAACTTTCCAATTTGTAAAACCGGTTTGCAATATACTGAAAACTGGTTTCAAGTGCATACCACGCAAATCAGTTTCAAGTGCATACTACGCAAATCAATTCTTTAAGATCTGCAACTGGTCCAACCTGTAGAAATTTGTTTCTATTGGGAACTTACTCAAAACCAGTAACTAAGTAATCGGTTACTTGATTTTAATAAACCGGTTCCAAATTTACTAAATCGTCGCCTAATTAGATGCGTACACAAACCCCCTCACTTCTGAACCCGATTCGCGTCTGGGAACCTCAAAACTGAAAGAAAATTGGTTACTAATGCGGAAATTATTCGCTAGAAAGATCACGATGCGATGCTATC